>OX388032.1:2100717-4600717 GCA_947578705.1 Lacanobia wlatinum
GACGCACGTTTGAGGCGTCTGGAGACGCGTCTCGACGCGTGCCAGCTAGCTATAGCGTTTTTAGAATTTAGCCAGGAACAAAAATGTGCATTTTTTGCAGTTCTATGCGAGCCAGACGCACGTTTGAGGCGTCTGGAGACGCGTCTCGGCGCGGGCCAGCTAGCTATAGCGTTTTTAGAATTTAGCCAGGAACAAAAATGTGCAATTTTTTGCAGTTCTATGCGAGCCAGACGCACGTTTGAGGCGTCTGGAGACGCGTCTCGACGCGTGCCAGCTAGCTATAGCGTTTTTAGAATTTAGCCAGGAACAAAAATGTGCAATTTTTTGCAGTTCTTTGCGAACCAGACGCACGTTTGAGGCGTCTGGAGACGCGTCTCGACGCGTGCCAGCTAGCTATAGCGTTTTTAGAATTTAGCCAGGAACAAAAATGTGCAATTTTTTGCAGTTCTATGGGAGCCAGACGCACGTTTGAGGCGTCTGGAGACGCGTCTCGGCGCGGGCCAGCTAGCTATAGCGTTTTTAGAATTTAGCCAGGAACAAAAATGTGCAATTTTTTGCAGTTCTATGCAATCCAGACGCACGTTTAAGGCTTATGGAGACGCGTCTCGGCGCCGGCCAGCTAGCTATAGCGTTTTTAGAATTTAGCCAGGAACAAAAATGTGCAATTTTTTGCAGTTCTATGCGAGCCAGACGCACGTTTGAGGCGTCTGGAGACGCGTCTCGGCGCGGGCCAGCTAGCTATAGCGTTTTTAGAATTTAGCCAGGAACAAAAATGTGCAATTTTTTGCAGTTCTATGCGAGCAAGACGCACGTTTGAGGCGTCTGGAGACGCGTCTCGGCGCGGGCCAGCTAGCTATAGCGTTTTTAGAATTTAGCCAGGAACAAAAATGTGCAATTTTTTGCAGTTCTATGCGAGCCAGACGCACGTTTGAGGCGTCTGGAGACGCGTCTCGGCGCAGGCCAGCTAGCTATAGCGATTTTAGAATGTAGCCAGGAACAAAAATGTGCAATTTTTTGCAGTTCTATGCGAGCCAGCCGCACGTTTGAGGCGTCTGGAGACGCGTCTCGGCGCGGGCCAGCTAGCTGTAGCGTTTCTAGAATTTAGCCAGGAACAAAAATGTGCAATTTTTTGCAGTTCTATGCGAGCCAGACGCACGTTTGAGGCGTCTGGAGACGCGTCTCGACGCGGGCCAGCAAGTTATAGCGATTTTAGAATTTAGCCAGGAAAAAAAATGTGCAATTTTTTGCAGTTCTATGCGAGCCAGATGCACGTTAGAGGCGTCTGGAGACGCGTCTCGGCGCGGGCCAGCTAGCTATAGCGTTTTTAGAATTTAGCCAGGAACAAAAATGTGCAATTATTTGCAGTTCTTTGCGAGCCAGACGCACGTTTGAGGCGTCTGGAGACGCGTCTTGGCCCGGGCCAGCTAGCTATAGCGTTTTTAGAATTTAGCCAGGAATAAAAATGTGCAATTTTTTGCAGTTCTATGCGAGCCAGACGCACGTTTGAGGCGTCTGGAGACGCGTCTCGACGCGGGCCAGCTAGCTATAGCGTTTTTAGAATTTAGCCAGGAACAAAAATGTGCAATTATTTGCAGTTCTATGCGAGCCAGACGCACGTTTGAGGCGTCTGGAGACGCGTCTCGACGCGGGCCAGCAAGTTATAGCGATTTTAGAATTTAGCCAGGAAAAAAAATGTGCAATTTTTTGCAGTTCTATGCGAGCCAGATGCACGTTAGAGGCGTCTGGAGACGCGTCTCGGCGCGGGCCAGCTAGCTTTAGCATTTTTAGAATTTAGCCAGGAACAAAAATGTGCATTTTCTGCAGTTCTATGCGAGCCAGACGCACGTTTGAGGCGTCTCGGCGCGGGCCAGCTAGCTATAGCGTTTTTAGAATTTAGCTAGGAACAAAAATGTGCAATTTTTTGCAGTTCTATGCGAGCCAGACGCACGTTTGAGGCGTCTGGAGACGCGTCTCGACGCGTGCCAGCTAGCTATAGCGTTTTTAGAATTTACCCAGGAACAAAAATGTGCATTTTTTTGCAGTTCTATGCGAGCCAGACGCACGTTTGAGGCGTCTGGAGACGCTTCTCGGCGCGGGCCAGCTAGCTATAGCGTTTTTAGAATTTAGCCAGGAACAAAAATGTGCAATTTTTTGCAGTTCTATGCGAGCCAGACGCACGTTTGAGGCATCTGGAGACGCGTCTCGACGCATGCCAGCTAGCTATAGCGTTTTTAGAATTTAGCCAGGAACAAAAATGTGCAATTTTTTGCAGTTCTTTGCGAACCAGACGCACGTTTGAGGCGTCTGGAGACGCGTCAGGACGCGTGCCAGCTAGCTATAGCGTTTTTAGAATTTAGCCAGGAACAAAAATGTGCAACTTTTTGCAGTTCTATGCGAGCCAGACGCACGTTTGAGGCGTCTGGAGACGCGTCTCAACGCGGGCCAGCAAGTTAGAGCGATTTTAGAATTTAGCCAGGAACAAAAATGTGCAATTTTTTGCAGTTCTATGCGAGCCAGACGCACGTTTGAGGCGTCTGGAGACGCGTCTCGGCGCGGGCCAGCTAGCTATAGCGTTTTTAGAATTTAGCCAGGAACAAAAATGTGCAATTTTTTGCAGTTCTATGCGAGCCAGACACACGTTTGAGGCGTCTGGAGACGCGTCTCGGCGCGGGCCAGCTAGCTATAGCGTTTTTAGAATTTAGCCAGGAACAAAAATGTGCAACTTTTTGCAGTTCTATGCGAGCCAGACGCACGTTTGAGGCGTCTGGAGACGCGTCTCGGCGCGGGCCAGCTAGCTATAGCGTTTTTAGAATTTAGCCAGGAACAAAAATGTGCAATTTTTTGCAGTTCTTTGCGAGCCAGACGCACGTTTGAGGCGTCTGGAAACGCGTCTCGGCGCGGGCCAGCTAGCTATAGCGCTTTTAGAATTTAGCCAGGAACAAAAATGTGCAATTTTTTGCAGTTCTATGCGAGCCAGACGCACGTTTGAGGCGTCTGGAGACGTGTCTCGGCGCCGGCCATCTAGCTATAGCGTTTTTAGAATTTAGCCGGGAACAAAAATGTGCAATTTTTTGCAGTTCTATGCGAGCCAGACGCACGTTTGAGGCGTCTGGAGACGCGTCTCGGCGCGGGCCAGCTAGCTATAGCGTTTTTAGAATTTAGCCAGGAACAAAAATGTGCAATTCTTTGCAGTTCTATGCGAGCCAGACGCACGTTTGAGGCGTCTGGAGACGCGTCTCGGCGCGGGCCAGCTAGCTATAGCGTTTTTAGAATTTAGCCAGAAACAAAAATGTGCAATTTTTTGCAGTTCTATGCGAGCCAGACGCACGTTTGAGGCGTCTGGAGACGCGTCTCGACGCGTGCCAGCTAGCTATAGCGTTTTTAGAATTTAGCCAGGAACAAAAATGTGCATTTTTTTGCAGTTCTATGCGAGCCAGACGCACGTTTGAGGCGTCTGGAGACGCGTCTCGGCGCGGGCCAGCTAGCTATAGCGTTTTTAGAATTTAGCCAGGAACAAAAATGTGCAATTTTTTGCAGTTCTATGCGAGCCAGACGCACGTTTGAGGCGTCTGGAGACGCGTCTCGACGCGTGCCAGCTAGCTATAGCGTTTTTAGAATTTAGCCAGGAACAAAAATGTGCAATTATTTGCAGTTCTATGCGAGCCAGACGCACGTTTGAGGCGTCTGGAGACGCGTCTCGACGCGGGCCAGCTAGCTATAGCGTTTTTAGAATTTAGCCAGGAACAAAAATGTGCAATTTTTTGCAGTTCTATGCGAGCCAGACGCACGTTTGAGGCGTCTGGAGACGCGTCTCGACGCGGGCCAGCAAGTTAGAGCGATTTTAGAATTTAGCCAGGAACAAAAATGTGCAATTTTTTGCAGTTCTATGCGAGCCAGACGCACGTTTGAGGCGTCTGGAGACGCGTCTCGGCGCGGGCCAGCTAGCTATAGCGTTTTTAGAATTTAGCCAGGAACAAAAATGTGCAATTTTTTGCAGTTCTATGCGAGCCAGACGCACGTTTGAGGCGTCTGGAGACGCGTCTCGGCGCAGGCCAGCTAGCTATAGCGTTTTTAGAATTTAGCCAGGAACAAAAATGTGCAATTTTTTGCAGTTCTATGCGAGCCAGATGCACGTTAGAGGCGTCTGGAGACGCGTCTCGGCGCGGGCCAGCTAGCTATAGCATTTTTAGAATTTAGCCAGGAACAAAAATATGCAATTTTTTGCAGTTCTATGCGAGCCAGACGCACGTTTGAGGCGTCTGGAGACGCGTCTCGGCGCGGGCCAGCTAGCTATAGCGCTTTTAGAATTTAGCCAGGAACAAAAATGTGCAATTTTTTGCAGTTCTATGCGAGCCAGACGCACGTTTGAGGCGTCTGGAGACGCGTCTCGACGCGTGCCAGCTAGCTATAGCGTTTTTAGAATTTAGCCAGAAACAAAAATGTGCAATTTTTTGCAGTTCTTTGCGAACCAGACGCACGTTTGAGGCGTCTGGAGACGCGTCTCGACGCGTGCCAGCTAGCTATAGCGTTTTTAGAATTTAGCTAGGAACAAAAATGTGCAATTTTTTGCAGTTCTATGCGGGCCAGACGCACGTTTGAGGCGTCTGGAGACGCGTCTCGGCGCGGGCCAGCTAGCTATAGCGTTTTAAGAATTTAGCCAGGAACAAAAATGTGCAATTTTTTGCAGTTCTATGCGAGCCAGACGCACGTTTGAGGCGTATGGAGACGCGTCTCGGCGCGGGCCAGCTAGCTATAGCGTTTTTAGAATTTAGCCAGGAACAAAAATGTGCATTTTTTTGCAGTTCTATGCGAGCCAGACGCACGTTTGAGGCGTCTGGAGACGCGTCTCGGCGCGGGCCAGCAAGTTATAGCGTTTTTAGAATTTAGCCAGGAACAAAAATGTGCAATTTTTTGCAGTTCTATGCGAGCCAGACGCACGTTTGAGGCGTCTGGAGACGCGTCTCGGCGCGGGCCAGCTAGCTATAGCGTTTTTAGAATTTAGCCAGGAACAAAAATGTGCAATTTTTTGCAGTTCTATGCGAGCCAGACGCACGTTTGAGGCGTCTGGAGACGCGTCTCGGCGCGGGCCAGCTAGCTATAGCGTTCCCTCCCCACTCGCGCCCACTGCGGTGTTTATTATATCGCTGCGTATTGTAAATTCGGAATTCGCGTTGTGTGTTTATTTTAAGGCTTGTGAATTGTTCCTAGCGGTGCTATAGTGTAGTAAGTGCGTGTTTTGTAAGTTTTTCAAAGTGTCTGTTCATTTATTTACAGGTAATTAGTCAATTTCTCCAGCTTTCGGTAAGTGCATTTATTTTTCTTGTGTGTGGGTAACGCGAAATAACTTAATCGATTGATATCTATTTGTATAGTTCTTTTGATATTTTTAATTCATCCGTGTTGTTATAAAGTAATTCATGATGTCAACAAATGATGACCCTCCAGATCGTGGCGGAGATATATTTGGTCGAAATACAAAAACCCAAAGGTCGCCCGTGTTGACCTCCGCTAATTCGAAACGCTTGTTCAGCGAAATGTCTCCATCATACATTTCGCCCGATGATAGGTCAAAACGGGTTCATCCAACTTTCGAAACCGTGGAAAAATCCTCGCCGATTTTAAATATCAGTAATGTGAGCAATACCGATTACTGCGACTTAGTTTCCGAGGCGTCAGCCTACCTGTCAAAAATTAACGACTTAGTCAATGATCAGGGCTCTCGCATTAACGTAGCGAATAAATCTGCCATTATGGATATGACACAGCGTGTCACGGCCATCGTTTCTATGCTGGCCATAAAATCATCATGCAACGAAACCAATGCACGAAACCGAAAGCTATAGCGTTTTTAGAATTTAGCCAGGAACAAAAATGTGCAATATTTTGCAGTTCTATGCGAGCCAGACGCACGTTTGAGGCATCTGGAGACGCGTCTCGGCGCGGGCCAGCTAGCTATAGCGTTTTTAGAATTTAGCCAGGAACAAAAATGTGCAATTATTTGCAGTTCTATGCGAGCCAGACGCACGTTTGGGTCGTCTGGAGACGCGTCTCGGCGCGGGCCAGCTAGCTATAGCGTTTTTAGAATTTAGCCAGGAACAAAAATGTGCAATTATTTGCAGTTCTATGCGAGCCAGACGCACGTTTGAGGCGTCTGGAGACGCGTCTCGGCGCGAGCCAGCTATCTATAGCGTTTTTAGAATTTAGCCAGGAACAAAAATGTGCAATTTTTTGCAGTTCTATGCGAGCCAGACGCACGTTTGAGGCGTCTGGAGACGCGTCTCGGCGCGGGCCAGCTAGCTATAGCGTTTTAGAATTTAGCTAGGAACAAAAATGTGCAATTTTTTGCAGTTCTATGCGAGCCAGACGCACGTTTGAGGTGTCTGGAGACGCGTCTCGGCGCGGGCCAGCTAGCTATAGCGTTTTAAGAATTTAGACAGGAACAAAAATGTGCAATTTTTTGCAGTTCTTTGCGAGCCAGACGCACGTTTGAGGCGTCTGGAGACGCGTCTCGGCGCGGGCCAGCTAACTATAGCGTTTTTAGAATTTAGCCAGGAACAAAAATGTGCAATTTTTTCCAGTTCTATGCGAGCCAGACGCACGTTTGAGGCGTCTGGAGACGCGTCTCGGCGCGGGCCAGCTAGCTATAGCGTTTTTAGAATTTAGCCAGGAACAAAAATGTGCAATATTTTGCAGTTCTATGCGAGCCAGACGCACGTTTGAGGCGTCTGGAGACGCGTCTCGGCGCGGGCCAGCTAGCTATAGCGCTTTTAGAATTTAGCCAGGAACAAAAATGTGCAATATTTTGCAGTTCTATGCGAGCCAGACGCACGTTTGAGGCGTCTGGAGACGCGTCTCGGCGCGGGCCAGCTAGCTATAGCGTTTTTAGAATTTAGCCAGGAACAAAAATGTGCAATTTTTTGCAGTTCTATGCGAGCCAGACGCACGTTTGGGGCGTCTGGAGACGCGTCTCGGCGCCGGCCAGTTAGCTATAGCGTTTTTAGAATTTAGCCAGGAACAAAAATGTGCAATTTTTTGCAGTTCTATGCGAGCCAGACGCACGTTTGAGGCGTCTGGAGACGCGTCTCGACGCGGGCCAGCTAGCTATAGCGTTTTAAGAATTTAGCCAGGAACAAAAATGTGCAATTATTTGCAGTTCTATGCGAGCCAGACGCACGTTTAGGGCGTCTGGAGACGCGTCTCGACGCGGGCCAGCAAGTTATAGCGACTTTAGAATTTAACCAGGAAAAAAAATGTGCAATTTTTTGCAGTTCTATACGAGCCAGACGCACGTTTGAGGCGTCTGGAGACGCGTCTCGGCGCGGGCCAGCAAGTTATAGCGTTTTTATAATTTAGCCAGGAACAAAAATTTGCAATTTTTTGCAGTTCTATGCGAGCCAGACGCACGTTTGAGGCGTCTGGAGACGCGTCTCGGCGCGGGCCAGCTAGCTTTAGCGTTTTAGAATTTAGCTAGGAACAAAAATGTGCAATTTTTTGCAGTTCTATGCGAGCCAGACGCACGTTTGAGGCGTCTGGAGACGCGTCTCGGCACGGGCCAGCTAGCTATAGCGTTTTTAGGATTTAGCCAGGAACAAAAATGTGCAATTTTTTGCAGTTCTTTGCGAGCCAGACGCACGTTTGAGGCGTCTGGAGACGCGTCTCGGCGCGGGCCAGCTAGCTATAGCGTTTTTAGAATTTTGCCAAGAACAAAAATGTGCAATTTTTTGCAGTTCTATGCGAGCCAGACGCACGTTTGAGGCGTCTGGAGACGCGTCTCGGCGCGGGCCAGCTAGCTATAGCGTTTTTAGAATTTTTCCAGGAACAAAATTGTGCAATTTTTTGCAGTTCTATGCGAGCCAGACGCACGTTTGAGGCGTCTGGAGACGCGTCTTGGCGCGGGCCAGCTAGCTATAGCATTTTAAGAATTTAGCCAGGAACAAAAATGTCCAATTTTTTGCAGTTCTATGCTAGCCAGACGCACGTTTGAGGCGTCTGGAGACGCGTCTCGGCGCGGGCCAGCTAGCTATAGCGTTTTTAGAATTTAGCCAGGAACAAAAATGTGCAATTTTTTGCAGTTCTATGCGAGCCAGACGCACGTTTGAGGCGTCTGGAGACGCGTCTCGGCGCGGGCCAGCTAGCTATAGCGCTTTTAGAATTTAGCCAGGAACAAAAATGTGCAATTTTTTGCAGTTCTATGCGAGCCAGACGCACGTTTGAGGCGTCTGGAGACGCGTCTCGACGCGTGCCAGCTAGCTATAGCGTTTTTAGAATTTAGCCAGAAACAAAAATGTGCAATTTTTTGCAGTTCTTTGCGAACCAGACGCACGTTTGAGGCGTCTGGAGACGCGTCTCGACGCGTGCCAGCTAGCTATAGCGTTTTTAGAATTTAGCTAGGAACAAAAATGTGCAATTTTTTGCAGTTCTATGCGGGCCAGACGCACGTTTGAGGCGTCTGGAGACGCGTCTCGGCGCGGGCCAGCTAGCTATAGCGTTCCCTCCCCACTCGCGCCCACTGCGGTGTTTATTATATCGCTGCTTATTGTAAATTCGGAATTCGCGTTGTGTGTTTATTTTAAGGCTTGTGAATTGTTCCTAGCGGTGCTATAGTGTAGTAAGTGCGTGTTTTGTAAGTTTTTCAAAGTGTCTGTTCATTTATTTACAGGTAATTAGTCAATTTCTCCAGCTTTCGGTAAGTGCATTTATTTTTCTTGTGTGTGGGTAACGCGAAATAACTTAATCGATTGATATCTATTTGTTTAGTTGTTTTGATATTTTTAATTCATCCGTGTTGTTATAAAGTAATTCATGATGTCAACAAATGATGACCCTCCAGATCGTGGCGGAGATATATTTCGTCGAAATACAAAAACCCAAAGGTCGCCCGTGGCGACCTCCGCTAATTCGAAACGCTTGTTCAGCGAAATGTCTCCATCATAAATTTCGCCCGATGATAGGTCAAAACGGGTTCATCCAACTTTCGAAACCATGGAAAAATCCTCGCCGATTTTAAATATCAGTAATGTGAGCAAAGCTAGAAAGCTGGCGGAAGTCAGACGGACAGGATATAATATTGAAGAAGATGATGACCATATATTCTGTTACTTCGGAGAAACAAAAGGTCAATATGGCGTCGGTTTCCTTATTAAAAAACACCTGAAAGAAAACATAGATAGTTTTACTGCAGTCTCCGAACGAATCTGTACATTGCATCTGCATTTAGGAAATGTAAGCTTATCTATTATTCAAGTTTACGCTCCCACCAGCGACGCTAGCGATTTAGAAATAAATGATTTTTACGATCAATTACAAAACTGTCTAAATCATTGTAATAATAACTTTATAATTATGGGCGATTTCAACGCTAGAGTGGGCCGTAAGTTGCAAGGCGAAGACAAAATACTGGGCAGCTCATGCTTCGGAAAAAGAGATAAAAGGGGTGAAACTCTACTACAGTTTTGCTGGGAAAATAAATTGTTTGTAATCAACAGTCTCTTCCACAAAAATACTAAGAACTTGTGGACATGGCTGTCGCCTAAGAACAATAAAAGCCAGATAGATTACTTTCTATCGAACTTAAAAGAAAAAGTCACCAACGTTGAAGTATTACACAAATTACCCTTCTCAAGCGACCACAGACTTGTCAGAATTAGTCTCCTGTTTTCCAATAAAAAAAAATCTAGAGCAAACTTTAAAAGCAAAACCTATAGACTAAGCACCACTGAAGAGCAGCAGCAATATACAGAAGCTCTAAAAGTACACTCTACGAACATAAAGCTAGACGACGACGACAATGTAGAGACGTGTTATAAAAAAATCAAGAAAGCAATTGAGGAGAGTTTCAAATCGACAACTAATAATAACAAGAAGCGACAAAGACAAGCCATTATTTCAGATACTACAAAAACGCTTATCAATAGAAGAAACGAGTTATCGAATAAAAAACAGTTAACAATAAACGAAAAACAAGAGAAAAGCCATTTATTTAAAAACATACATAAAATTATTAAAAAAGAATATCAAGAGCATAGATTATCAACTATTGAAAGACACTTAAACAAGTCAGGAAGTATGAAAAAAGGCTTAAAGGAATTGAGAACATCGAAAAAATGGATTCCTTGCTTGCAGACGAACTCTACTAATAATACGAAAACGTTTTCCAGATCAGGAATAATAAAAGTAGCCACCGATTTCTATAAAGACCTATACTCTATCAAAACACCATCACGACCAGAGACTCTACCACAAAAGCAAAATAGTACCACCTTAAAAAGTTTTTCACCCCAGGAAATTGCTACAAAAATGAAATCGCTAAAGAAGGAAAAAAGCAGCGGACCAGATGGTATACCAAACGAGGCAATTATAGCAGGAGAACCCATCCTGGTACCTCTTTTGACCACTTTATTTAACAAAATACTAGAAGAAAAAACAATTCCAGGCGAGTGGGCGAAATCGGACATTATTCTCTTATACAAAAAGGGAAACCCCATGAATATTGGCAATTACAGACCTATTAGCCTACAATCAAATCTGTACAAGCTTTTTGCTTCATGCGTGGAGGAGCGTCTCGCGGAGTATACGGAAAGGCATCAGCCAGTAGAACAAGCGGGCTTTAGAAGAAACTACTCAACAGTAGATCATATTCACTCTCTAGAACTAGTGATAGAGAAGTTCGTGGAAATGAACCGCCCGCTCTACCTAGCGTTTTTAGACTATGCCAAAGCGTTCGACTCCATTTCCCACAGTAGTATATGGAGAGCTTTACGAGAATGCGAGGTACCATCAGCAACCATAGAAGTTATTCAAGATATATACAAAAAAAGTAAAAGCAGAATAATATTAGATAAAGCAGGGCCTGAATTTGACATTAGTAGAGGCGTACGGCAAGGTGACCCTTTGTCACCCAGAATATTTATAACCGTACTGCAAAGCATTATGAAGAATCTGAAATGGGAAAACAAAGGCATTTGCATAAACGGGAATTTTCTTAGCAATCTGAGATTCGCAGACGATATTGTACTCTTTGCAGAAAGTGCATCAGAACTAGAAGCTATGGTAAACGAAATACATGCAGTCAGCCAGGAAATTGGCTTGCAACTAAACACAACAAAAACAAAAATAATGACGAACAATAAAAAAATCCCCATAAGCGTCGACAACGGTCCTCTGGAATATGTTGAAGAGTACATATATCTAGGCAAGCAAATATCTTTCAAAAGATCTAGACACCGAGATGAACTGACTAGACGTGTGAACATGGCCTGGAACAAGTTTTGGAGTCTAAAAGAAGTTCTTAAGTCAAAGATTCCGGTAAGACTGAAAAAAAAAGTCCTAGACTCGTGTGTATTGCCTTCTCTTTCTTATGCATCACAAACATGGATATTCAACAGACACACTAGTAACAAGATACAAACCACCCAAAGAGCCATGGAGCGGAGCACTCTAAATATAAAACTGAAACATAAAAGGACAAATTTATATTTGAGAAATACAACTAAAGTTATAGATGCTCTACAACACTGTAAAAAGCTGAAATGGAAATGGGGTGGCCATGTGGCACGTATGAAAAATAATAGATGGACAAAAAGGTTAACCATTTGGAAAGGACCATCAGGAAAGAGAAAAAGAGGTAGACCAACGGAGAGGTGGCTCGACGAAATACTGAAAACAGCGGGAAACGACTGGATGGAAATAGCAATAGATAGAGATAAGTGGAGAAAAATGGAGGAGGCCTTTACTCTGTAGAGAGGTCCTTAGTAATAATTATTTATTTTGTATTTTATTAATTTGAATTCGTGCTGTTTTTTTTATTATTGTAATTGAATTTAATTTATTTAAAATTTTCGAATTGTAATAATCAAATCATGTAATTTTGTTATTGTTTTATTAAGGAATAAACAAGGCTTTATTATTATTATTATAATGTGAGCAATACCGATTACTGCGACTTAGTTTCCGAGGCGTCAGCCTACCTGTCAAAAATTAACAACTTCGTCAATGATCAGGGCTCTCGCATTAACGTAGCAAATAAATCTGCCATTATGGATATGACACAGCGTGTCACGGCCATCGTTTCTATGCTGGCCATAAAATCATCATGCAACGAAACCAATGCACGAAACCGAAAGCTATAGCGTTTTTAGAATTTAGCCAGGAACAAAAATGTGCAATTTTTTGCAGTTCTATGCGAGCCAGACGCACGTTTGAGGCGTCTGGAGACGCGTCTCGGCGCGGGCCAGCTAGCTATAGCGCTTTTAGAATTTAGCCAGGAACAAAAATGTGCAATTTTTTGCAGTTCTATGCGAGCCAGACGCACGTTTGGGGCGTCTGGAGACGCGTCTCGACGCGTGCCAGCTAGCTATAGCGTTTTTAGAATTTAGCCAGAAACAAAAATGTGCAATTTTTTGCAGTTCTTTGCGAACCGGACGCACGTTTGAGGCGTCTGGAGACGCGTCTCGACGCGTGCCAGCTAGCTATAGCGTTTTTAGAATTTAGCTAGGAACAAAAATGTGCAATTTTTTGCAGTTCTATGCGGGCCAGACGCACGTTTGAGGCGTCTGGAGACGCGTCTCGGCGCGGGCCAGCTAGCTATAGCGTTTTTAGAATTTAGCCAGGAACAAAAATGTGCAATTTTTTGCAGTTCTATGCGAGCCAGACGCACGTTTGAGGCGTATGGAGACGCGTCTCGGCGCGGGCCAGCTAGCTATAGCGTTTTTAGAATTTAGCCAGGAACAAAAATGTGCAATTTTTTGCAGTTCTATGCGAGCCAGACGCACGTTTGAGGCGTATGGAGACGCGTCTCGGCGCGGGCCAGCTAGCTATAGCGTTCCCTCCCCACTCGCACCCACTGCGGTGTTTATTATATCGCTGCTTATTGTAAATTCGGAATTCGCGTTGTGTGTTTATTTTAAGGCTTGTGAATTGTTCCTAGCGGTGCTATAGTGTAGTTAGTGCGTGTTTTGTAAGTTTTTCAAAGTGTCTGTTCATTTATTTACAGGTAATTAGTCAATTTCTCCAGCTTTCGGTAAGTGCATTTATTTTTCTTGTGTGTGGGTAACGCGAAATAACTAAATCGATTGATATCTATTTGTTTAGTTCTTTTGATATTTTTAATTCATCCGTGTTGTTATAAAGTAATTCATGATGTCAACAAATGATGACCCTCCAGATCGTGGCGGAGATATATTTCGTCGAAATACAAAAACCCAAAGGTCGCCCGTGGCGACCTCCGCTAATTCGAAACGCTTGTTCAGCGAAATGTCTCCATCATAATTTTCGCCCGATGATAGGTCAAAACGGGTTCATCCAACTTTCGAAACCGTGGAAAAATCCTCGCCGATTTTAAATATCAGTAATGTGAGCAATACCGATTACTGCGACTTAGTTTCCGAGGCGTCAGCCTACCTGTCAAAAATTAACGACTTAGTCAATGATCAGGGCTCTCGCATTAACGTAGCAAATAAATCTGCCATTATGGATATGACACAGCGTGTCACGGCCATCGTTTCTATGCTGGCCATAAAATCATCATGCAACGAAACCAATGCACGAAACCGAAAGCTATAGCGTTTTTAGAATTTAGCCAGGAACAAAAATGTGCATTTTTTTGCAGTTCTATGCGAGCCAGACGCACGTTTGAGGCGTCTGGAGACGCGTCTCGGCGCCGGCCAGCTAGCTATAGCGTTTTTAGAATTAAGCCAGGAACAAAAATGTGCAATTTTTTGCAGTTCTATGCGTGCCAGACGCACGTTTGAGGCGTCTGGAGACGCGTCTCGGCGCGGGCCAGCTAGCTATAGCGTTTTTAGAATTTAGCCAGGAACAAAAATGTGCAATTTTTTGCAGTTCTATGCGAGCCAGACGCACGTTTGAGGCGTATGGAGACGCGTCTCGGCGCGGGCCAGCTAGCTATAGCGTTTTTAGAATTTAGCCAGGAACAAAAATGTGCAATTTTTTGCAGTTCTATGCGAGCCAGACGCACGTTTGAGGCGTCTGGAGACGCGTCTCGGCGCGGGCCAGCTAGCTATAGCGTTTTTAGAATTTAGCCAGGAACAAAAATGTGCAACTTTTTGCAGTTCTATGCGAGCCAGACGCACGTTTGAGGCGTTTGGAGACGCGGCTCGGCGCGGGCCAGCTAGCTATAGCGTTTTTAGAATTTAGCCAGGAACAAAAATGTGCAATTTTTTCCAGTTCTATGCGAGCCAGACGCACGTTCGAGGCGTCTGGAGACGCGTCTCGGCGCCAGCCAGCTAGCTATAGCGTTTTTAGAATTTAGCCAGGAACAAAAATGTGCAATTTTTTGCAGTTCTTTGCGAGCCAGACGCACGTTTGAGGCGTCTGGAGACGCGTCTCGGCGCGGGCCAGCTAGCTATAGCACTTTTAGAATTTATCCAGGAACAAAAATGTGCAATTTTTTGCAGTTCTATGCGAGCCAGACGCACGTTTGAGGCGTCTGGAGACGCGTCTCGGCGCCGGCCAGCTAGCTATAGCGTTTTTAGAATTTAGCCAGGAACAAAAATGTGCAATTTTTTGCAGTTCTATGCGAGCCAGACGCACGTTTGAGGCGTCTGGAGACGCGTCTCGGCGCGGGCCAGCTAGCTATAGCGCTTTTAGAATTTATCCAGGAACAAAAATGTGCAATTTTTTGCAGTTCTATGCGAGCCAGACGCACGTTTGAGGCGTCTGGAGACGCGTCTCGGCGCGTGCCAGCTAGCTATAGCGATTTTAGAATTTAGCCAGGAACAAAAATGTGCAATTTTTTGCAGTTCTATGCGAGCCAGACGCACGTTTGAGGCGTCTGGAGACGCGTCTCGACGCGTGCCAGCTAGCTATAGCGTTTTTAGAATTTAGCCAGAAACAAAAATGTGCAATTTTTTGCAGTTCTTTGCGAACCAGACGCACGTTTGAGGCGTCTGGAGACGCGTCTCGACGCGTGCCAGCTAGCTATAGCGTTTTTAGAATTTAGCTAGGAACAAAAATGTGCAATTTTTTGCAGTTCTATGCGGGCCAGACGCACGTTTGAGGCGTCTGGAGACGCGTCTCGGCGCGGGCCAGCTAGCTATAGCGTTTTTAGAATTTAGCCAGGAACAAAAATGTGCAATTTTTTGCAGTTCTATGCGAGCCAGACGCACGTTTGAGGCGTATGGAGACGCGTCTCGGCGCGGGCCAGCTAGCTATAGCGTTTTTAGAATTTAGCCAGGAACAAAAATGTGCAATTTTTTGCAGTTCTATGCGAGCCAGACGCACGTTTGAGGCGTCTGGAGACGCGTCTCGGCGCGGGCCAGCTAGCTATAGCGTTCCCTCCCCACTCGCGCCCACTGCGGTGTTTATTATATCGCTGCTTATTGTAAATTCGGAATTCGCGTTGTGTGTTTATTTTAAGGCTTGTGAATTGTTCCTAGCGGTGCTATAGTGTAGTAAGTGCGTGTTTTGTAAGTTTTTCAAAGTGTCTGTTCATTTATTTACAGGTAATTAGTCAATTTCTCCAGCTTTCGGTAAGTGCATTTATTTTTCTTGTGTGTGGGTAACGCGAAATAACTTAATCGATTGATATCTATTTGTTTAGTTCTTTTGATATTTTTAATTCATCCGTGTTGTTATAAAGTAATTCATGATGTCAACAAATGATGACCCTCCAGATCGTGGCGGAGATATATTTCGTCGAAATACAAAAACCCAAAGGTCGCCCGTGGCGACCTCCGCTAATTCGAAACGCTTGTTCAGCGAAATGTCTCCATCATAAATTTCGCCCGATGATAGGTCAAAACGGGTTCATCCAACTTTCGAAACCGTGGAAAAATCCTCGCCGATTTTAAATATCAGTAATGTGAGCAATACTGATTACTGCGACTTAGTTTCCGAGGCGTCAGCCTACCTGTCAAAAATTAACGACTTAGTCAATGATCAGGGCTCTCGCATTAACGTAGCAAATAAATCTGCCATTATGGATATGACACAGCGTGTCACGGCCATCGTTTCTATGCTGGCCATAAAATCATCATGCAACGAAACCAATGCACGAAACCGAAAGCTATAGCGTTTTTAGAATTTAGCCAGGAACAAAAATGTGCATTTTTTTGCAGTTCTATGCGAGCCAGACGCACGTTTGAGGCGTCTGGAGACGCGTCTCGGCGCCGGCCAGCTAGCTATAGCGTTTTTAGAATTAAGCCAGGAACAAAAATGTGCAATTTTTTGCAATTCTATGCGGGCCAGACGCACGTTTGAGGCGTCTGGAGACGCGTCTCGGCGCGGGCCAGCTAGCTATAGCGTTTTTAGAATTTAGCCAGGAACAAAAATGTGCAATTTTTTGCAGTTCTATGCGAGCCAGACGCACGTTTGAGGCGTTTGGAGACGCGTCTCGGCGCGGGCCAGCTAGCTATAGCGTTTTTAGAATTTAGCCAGGAACAAAAATGTGCAATTTTTTGCAGTTCTATGCGAGCCAGACGCACGTTTGAGGCGTCTGGAGACGCGTCTCGGCGCGGGCCAGCTAGCTATAGCGTTTTTAGAATTTAGCCAGGAACAAAAATGTGCAACTTTTTGCAGTTCTATGCGAGCCAGACGCACGTTTGAGGCGTTTGGAGACGCGTCTCGGCGCGGGCCAGCTAGCTATAGCGTTTTTAGAATTTAGCCAGGAACAAAAATGTGCAATTTTTTCCAGTTCTATGCGAGCCAGACGCACGTTCGAGGCGTCTGGAGACGCGTCTCGGCGCTGGCCAGCTAGCTATAGCGTTTTTAGAATTTAGCCAGGAACAAAAATGTGCAATTTTTTGCAGTTCTTTGCGAGCCAGACGCACGTTTGAGGCGTCTGGAGACGCGTCTCGGCGCGGGCCAGCTAGCTATAGCACTTTTAGAATTTATCCAGGAACAAAAATGTGCAATTTTTTGCAGTTCTATGCGAGCCAGACGGACGTTTGAGGCGTCTGGAGACGCGTCTCGGCGCCGGCCAGCTAGCTATAGCGTTTTTAGAATTTAGCCAGGAACAAAAATGTGCAATTTTTTGCAGTTCTATGCGAGCCAGACGCACGTTTGAGGCGTCTGGAGACGCGTCTCGGCGCGGGCCAGCTAGCTATAGCGCTTTTAGAATTTATCCAGGAACAAAAATGTGCAATTTTTTGCAGTTCTATGCGAGCCAGACGCACGTTTGAGGCGTCTGGAGACGCGTCTCGGCGCGTGCCAGCTAGCTATATCGATTTTAGAATTTAGCCAGGAACAAAAATGTGCAATTTTTTGCAGTTCTATGCGAGCCAGACGCACGTTTGAGGCGTCTGGAGACGCGTCTCGACGCGTGCCAGCTAGCTATAGCGTTTTTAGAATTTAGCCAGAAACAAAAATGTGCAATTTTTTGCAGTTCTTTGCGAACCAGACGCACGTTTGAGGCGTCTGGAGACGCGTCTCGACGCGTGCCAGCTAGCTATAGCGTTTTTAGAATTTAGCTAGGAACAAAAATGTGCAATTTTTTGCAGTTCTATGCGGGCCAGACGCACGTTTGAGGCGTCTGGAGACGCGTCTCGGCGCGGGCCAGCTAGCTATAGCGTTTTTAGAATTTAGCCAGGAACAAAAATGTGCAATTTTTTGCAGTTCTAAGCGAGCCAGACGCACGTTTGAGGCGTATGGAGACGCGTCTCGGCGCGGGCCAGCTAGCTATAGCGTTTTTAGAATTTAGCCAGGAACAAAAATGTGCAATTTTTTGCAGTTCTATGCGAGCCAGACGCACGTTTGAGGCGTCTGGAGACGCGTCTCGGCGCGGGCCAGCTAGCTATAGCGTTCCCTCCCCACTCGCACCCACTGCGGTGTTTATTATATCGCTGCTTATTGTAAATTCGGAATTCGCGTTGTGTGTTTATTTTAAGGCTTGTGAAATGTTCCTAGCGGTGCTATAGTGTAGTAAGTGCGTGTTTTGTAAGTTTTTCAAAGTGTCTGTTCATTTATTTACAGGTAATTAGTCAATTTCTCCAGCTTTCGGTAAGTGCATTTATTTTTCTTGTGTGTGGGTAACGCGAAATAACTTAATCGATTGATATCTATTTGTTTAGTTCTTTTGATATTTTTAATTCATCCGTGTTGTTATAAAGTAATTCATGATGTCAACAAATGATGACCCTCCAGATCGTGGCGGAGATATATTTCGTCGAAATACAAAAACCCAAAGGTCGCCCGTGGCGACCTCCGCTAATTCGAAACGCTCGTTCAGCGAAATGTCTCCATCATAAATTTCGCCCGATGATAGGTCAAAACGGGTTCATCCAACTTTCGAAACCGTGGAAAAATCCTCGCCGATTTTAAATATCAGTAATGTGAGCAATACCGATTACTGCGACTTAGTTTCCGAGGCGTCAGACTACCTGTCAAAAATTAACGACTTAGTCAATGATCAGGGCTCTCGCATTAACGTAGCAAATAAATCTGCCATTATGGATATGACACAGCGTGTCACGGCCATCGTTTCTATGCTGGCCATAAAATCATCATGCAACGAAACCAATGCACGAAACCGAAAGCTATAGCGTTTTTAGAATTTAGCCAGGAACAAAAATGTGCATTTTTTTGCAGTTCTATGCGAGCCAGACGCACGTTTGAGGCGTCTGGAGACGCGTCTCGGCGCCGGCCAGCTAGCTATAGCGTTTTTAGAATTAAGCCAGAAACAAAAATGTGCAATTTTTTGCAGTTCTATGCGGGCCAGACGCACGTTTGAGGCGTCTGGAGACGCGTCTCGGCGCGGGCCAGCTAGCTATAGAGTTTTTAGAATTTAGCCAGGAACAAAAATGTGCAATTTTTTGCAGTTCTATGCGAGCCAGACGCACGTTTGAGGCGTATGGAGACGCGTCTCGGCGCGGGCCAGCTAGCTATAGCGTTTTTAGAATTTAGCCAGGAACAAAAATGTGCAATTTTTTGCAGTTCTATGCGAGCCAGACGCACGTTTGAGGCGTCTGGAGACGCGTCTCGGCGCCGGCCAGCTAGCTATAGCGTTTTTAGAATTAAGCCAGGAACAAAAATGTGCAATTTTTTGCAGTTCTATGCGTGCCAGACGCACGTTTGAGGCGTCTGGAGACGCGTCTCGGCGCGGGCCAGCTAGCTATAGCGTTTTTAGAATTTAGCCAGGAACAAAAATGTGCAATTTTTTCCAGTTCTATGCGAGCCAGACGCACGTTCGAGGCGTCTGGAGACGCGTCTCGGCGCCGGCCAGCTAGCTATAGCGTTTTTAGAATTTAGCCAGGAACAAAAATGTGCAATTTTTTGCAGTTCTTTGCGAGCCAGACGCACGTTTGAGGCGTCTGGAGACGCGTCTCGGCGCGGGCCAGCTAGCTATAGAGTTTTTAGAATTTAGCCAGGAACAAAAATGTGCAACTTTTTGCAGTTCTATGCGAGCCAGACGCACGTTTGAGGCGTTTGGAGACGCGTCTCGGCGCGGGCCAGCTAGCTATAGCGTTTTTAGAATTTAGCCAGGAACAAAAATGTGCAATGTTTTCCAGTTGTATGCGAGCCAGACGCACGTTCGAGGCGTCTGGAGACGCGTCTCGGCGCCGGCCAGCTAGCTATAGCGTTTTTAGAATTTAGCCAGGAACAAAAATGTGCAATTTTTTGCAGTTCTATGCGAGCCAGACGCACGTTTGAGGCGTCTGGAGACGCGTCTCGGCGCGGGCCAGCTAGCTATAGCGTTTTTAGAATTTAGCCAGGAACAAAAATGTGCAATTTTTTGCAGTTCTATGCGAGCCAGACGCACGTTTGGGGCGTCTGGAGACGCGTCTCGGCGCCGGCCAGCTAGCTATAGCGTTTTTAGAATTTAGCCAGGAACAAAAATGTGCAATTTTTTGCAGTTCTATGCGAGCCAGACGCACGTTTGAGGCGTCTGGAGACGCGTCTCGGCGCCGGCCAGCTAGCTATAGCGTTTTTAGAATTTAGCCAGGAACAAAAATGTGCAATTTTTTGCAGTTCTATGCGAGCCAGACGCACGTTTGAGGCGTCTGGAGACGCGTCTCGGCGCGGGCCAGCTAGCTATAGCGTTTTAAGAATTTAGCCAGGAACAAAAATGTGCAATTTTTTGCAGTTCTATGCGAGCCAGACGCACGTTTGAGGCGTCTGGAGACGCGTCTCGGCGCGGGCCAGCTAGCTATAGCGTTTTTAGAATTTAGCCAGGAACAAAAATGTGCAATATTTTGCAGTTCTATGCGAGCCAGACGCACGTTTGAGGCGTCTGGAGACGCGTCTCGGCGCGGGCCAGCTAGCTATAGCGATTTTAGAATTTAGCCAGGAACAAAAATGTGCAATTTTTTGCAGTTCTTTGCGAGCCAGACGCACGTTTGAGGCGTCTGGAGACGCGTCTCGGCGCGGGCCAGCTAGCTATAGCGTTTTTAGAATTTAGCCAGGAACAAAAATGTGCAATTTTTTGCAGTTCTATGCGAGCCAGACGCACGTTTGAGGCGTCTGGAGACGCGTCTCGGCGCGGGCCAGCTAGCTATAGCGCTTTTAGAATTTAGCCAGGAACAAAAATGTGCAATTTTTTGCAGTTCTATGCGAGCCAGACGCACGTTTGAGGCGTCTGGAGACGCGTCTCGACGCGTGCCAGCTAGCTATAGCGTTTTTAGAATTTAGCCAGAAACAAAAATGTGCAATTTTTTTTCAGTTCTTTGCGAACCAGACGCACGTTTGAGGCGTCTGGAGACGCGTCTCGACGCGTGCCAGCTAGCAATAGCGTTTTTAGAATTTAGCTAGGAACAAAAATGTGCAATTTTTTGCAGTTCTATGCGGGCCAGACGCACGTTTGAGGCGTCTGGAGACGCGTCTCGGCGCCGGCCAGCTAGCTATAGCGTTTTTAGAATTAAGCCAGGAACAAAAATGTGCAATTTTTTGCAGTTCTATGCGTGCCAGACGCACGTTTGAGGCGTCTGGAGACGCGTCTCGGCGCGGGCCAGCTAGCTATAGCGTTTTTAGAATTTAGCCAGGAACAAAAATGTGCAATTTTTTCCAGTTCTATGCGAGCCAGACGCACGTTCGAGGCGTCTGGAGACGCGTCTCGGCGCCGGCCAGCTAGCTATAGCGTTTTTAGAATTTAGCCAGGAACAAAAATGTGCAATTTTTTGCAGTTCTTTGCGAGCCAGACGCACGTTTGAGGCGTCTGGAGACGCGTCTCGGCGCGGGCCAGCTAGCTATAGAGTTTTTAGAATTTAGCCAGGAACAAAAATGTGCAACTTTTTGCAGTTCTATGCGAGCCAGACGCACGTTTGAGGCGTTTGGAGACGCGTCTCGGCGCGGGCCAGCTAGCTATAGCGTTTTTAGAATTTAGCCAGGAACAAAAATGTGCAACTTTTTGCAGTTCTATGCGAGCCAGACGCACGTTTGAGGCGTTTGGAGACGCGTCTCGGCGCGGGCCAGCTAGCTATAGCGTTTTTAGAATTTAGCCAGGAACAAAAATGTGCAATGTTTTCCAGTTCTATGCGAGCCAGACGCACGTTCGAGGCGTCTGGAGACGCGTCTCGGCGCCGGCCAGCTAGCTATAGCGTTTTTAGAATTTAGCCAGGAACAAAAATGTGCAATTTTTTGCAGTTCTTTGCGAGCCAGACGCACGTTTGAGGCGTCTGGAGACGCGTCTCGGCGCGGGCCAGCTAGCTATAGCACTTTTAGAATTTATCCAGGAACAAAAATGTGCAATTTTTTGCAGTTCTATGCGAGCCAGACGCACGTTTGAGGCGTCTGGAGACGCGTCTCGGCGCCGGCCAGCTAGCTATAGCGTTTTTAGAATTTAGCCAGGAACAAAAATGTGCAATTTTTTGCAGTTCTTTGCGAGCCAGACGCACGTTTGAGGCGTCTGGAGACGCGTCTCGGCGCGGGCCAGATAGCTATAGCGCTTTTAGAATTTATCCAGGAACAAAAATGTGCAATTTTTTGCAGTTCTATGCGAGCCAGACGCACGTTTGAGGCGTCTGGAGACGCGTCTCGGCGCGTGCCAGCTAGCTATAGCGATTTTAGAATTTAGCCAGGAACAAAAATGTGCAATTTTTTGCAGTTCTATGCGAGCCAGACGCACGTTTGAGGCGTCTGGAGACGCGTCTCGACGCGTGCCAGCTAGCTATAGCGTTTTTAGAATTTAGCCAGAAACAAAAATGTTCAATTTTTTGCAGTTCTTTGTTAACCAGACGCACGTTTGAGGCGTCTGGAGACGCGTCTCGACGCGTGCCAGCTAGCTATAGCGTTTTTAGAATTTAGCTAGGAACAAAAATGTGCAATTTTTTGCAGTTCTATGCGGGCCAGACGCACGTTTGAGGCGTCTGGAGACGCGTCTCGGCGCGGGCCAGCTAGCTATAGCGTTTTTAGAATTTAGCCAGGAACAAAAATGTGCAATTTTTTGCAGTTCTATGCGAGCCAGCCGCACGTTTGAGGCGTCTGGAGACGCGTGTCGGCGCGGGCCAGCTAGCTATAGCGTTTTCAGAATTTAGCCAGGAACAAAAATGTGCAATTTTTTGCAGTTCTATGCGAGCCAGACGCACGTTTGAGGCGTCTGGAGACGCGTCTCGGCGCGGGCCAGCTAGCTATAGCACTTTTAGAATTTAGCCAGGAACAAAAATGTGCAATTTTTTGCAGTTCTTTGCGAGCCAGACGCACGTTTGAGGCGTCTGGAGACGCGTCTCGGCGCGGGCCAGCTAGCTATAGCACTTTTAGAATTTATCCAGGAACAAAAATGTGCAATTTTTTGCAGTTCTATGCGAGCCAGACGCACGTTTGAGGCGTCTGGAGACGCGTCTCGGCGCCGGCCAGCTAGCTATAGCGTTTTTAGAATTTAGCCAGGAACAAAAATGTGCAATTTTTTGCAGTTCTATGCGAGCCAGATGCACGTTTGAGGCGTCTGGAGACGCGTCTCGGCGCGGGCCAGCTAGCTATAGCGCTTTTAGAATTTATCCAGGAACAAAAATGTGCAATTTTTTGCAGTTCTATGCGAGCCAGACGCACGTTTGAGGCGTCTGGAGACGCGTCTCGGCGCGTGCCAGCTAGCTATAGCGATTTTAGAATTTAGCCAGGAACAAAAATGTGCAATTTTTTGCAGTTCTATGCGAGCCAGACGCACGTTTGAGGCGTCTGGAGACGCGTCTCGACGCGTGCCAGCTAGCTATAGCGTTTTTAGAATTTAGCCAGAAACAAAAATGTGCAATTTTTTGCAGTTCTTTGCGAACCAGACGCACGTTTGAGGCGTCTGGAGACGCGTCTCGACGCGTGCCAGCTAGCTATAGCGTTTTTAGAATTTAGCTAGGAACAAAAATGTGCAATTTTTTGCAGTTCTATGCGGGCCAGACGCACATTTGAGGCGTCTGGAGACGCGTCTCGGCGCGGGCCAGCTAGCTATAGCGTTTTTAGAATTTAGCCAGGAACAAAAATGTGCAATTTTTTGCAGTTCTATGCTAGCCAGACGCACGTTTGAGGCGTATGGAGACGCGTCTCGGCGCGGGCCAGCTAGCTATAGCGTTTTTAGAATTTAGCCAGGAACAAAAATGTGCAATTTTTTGCAGTTCTATGCGAGCCAGACGCACGTTTGAGGCGTCTGGAGACGCGTCTCGGCGCGGGCCAGCTAGCTATAGCACTTTTAGAATTTAGCCAGGAACAAAAATGTGCAATTTTTTGCAGTTCTTTGCGAGCCAGACGCACGTTTGAGGCGTCTGGAGACGCGTCTCGGCGCGGGCCAGCTAGCTATAGCACTTTTAGAATTTATCCAGGAACAAAAATGTGCAATTTTTTGCAGTTCTATGCGAGCCAGACGCACGTTTGAGGCGTCTGGAGACGCGTCTCGGCGCCGGCCAGCTAGCTATAGCGTTTTTAGAATTTAGCCAGGAACAAAAATGTGCAATTTTTTCAGTTCTATGCGAGCCAGATGCACGTTTGAGGCGTCTGGAGACGCGTCTCGGCGCGGGCCAGCTAGCTATAGCGCTTTTAGAATTTATCCAGGAACAAAAATGTGCAATTTTTTGCAGTTCTATGCGAGCCAGACGCACGTTTGAGGCGTCTGGAGACGCGTCTCGGCGCGTGCCAGCTAGCTATAGCGATTTTAGAATTTAGCCAGGAACAAAAATGTGCAATTTTTTGCAGTTCTATGCGAGCCAGACGCACGTTTGAGGCGTCTGGAGACGCGTCTCGACGCGTGCCAGCTAGCTATAGCGTTTTTAGAATTTAGCCAGAAACAAAAATGTGCAATTTTTTGCAGTTCTTTGCGAACCAGACGCACGTTTGAGGCGTCTGGAGACGCGTCTCGACGCGTGCCAGCTAGCTATAGCGTTTTTAGAATTTAGCTAGGAACAAAAATGTGCAATTTTTTGCAGTTCTATGCGGGCCAGACGCACATTTGAGGCGTCTGGAGACGCGTCTCGGCGCGGGCCAGCTAGCTATAGCGTTTTTAGAATTTAGCCAGGAACAAAAATGTGCAATTTTTTGCAGTTCTATGCTAGCCAGACGCACGTTTGAGGCGTATGGAGACGCGTCTCGGCGCGGGCCAGCTAGCTATAGCGTTTTTAGAATTTAGCCAGGAACAAAAATGTGCAATTTTTTGCAGTTCTATGCGAGCCAGACGCACGTTTGAGGCGTCTGGAGACGCGTCTCGGCGCGGGCCAGCTAGCTATAGCGTTCCCTCCCCACTCGCGCCCACTGCGGTGTTTATTATATCGCTGCTTATTGTAAATTCGGAATTCGCGTTGTGTGTTTATTTTAAGGCTTGTGAATTGTTCCTAGCGGTGCTATAGTGCAGTAAGTGCGTGTTTTGTAAGTTTTTCAAAGTGTCTGTTCATTTATTTACAGGTAATTAGTCAATTTCTCCAGCTTTCGGTAAGTGCATTTATTTTTCTTGTGTGTGGGTAACGCGAAATAACTTAATCGATTGATATCTATTTGTTTAGTTCTTTTGATATTTTTAATTCATCCGTGTTGTTATAAAGTAATTCATGATGTCAACAAATAATGACCCTCCAGATCGTGGCGGAGATATATTTCGTCGAAATACAAAAACCCAAAGGTCGCCCGTGGCGACCTCCGCTGATTCGAAACGCTTGTTCAGCGAAATGTCTCCATCATAATTTTCGCCCGATGATAGGTCAAAACGGGTTCATCCAACTTTCGAAACCGTGGAAAAATCCTCGCCGATTTTAAATATCAGTAATGTGAGCAATACCGATTACTGCGACTTAGTTTCCGAGGCGTCAGCCTACCTGTCAAAAATTAACGACTTAGTCAATGATCAGGGCTCTCGCATTAACGTAGCAAATAAATCTGCCATTATGGATATGACACAGCGTGTCACGGCCATCGTTTCTATGCTGGCCATAAAATCATCATGCAACGAAACCAATGCACGAAACCGAAAGCTATAGCGTTTTTAGAATTTAGCCAGGAACAAAAATGTGCAATTTTTTGCAGTTCTATGCGAGCCAGACGCACGTTTGAGGCGTCTGGAGACGCGTCTCGGCGCGGGCCAGCTAGCTATAGCGCTTTTAGAATTTATCCAGGAACAAAAATGTGCAATTTTTTGCAGTTCTATGCGAGCCAGACGCACGTTTGAGGCGCCTGGAGACGCTTCTGGAGACGCGTCTCGGCGCGGGCCAGCTAGCTATAGCGTTTTCAGAATTTAGCCAGGAACAAAAATGTGCAATTTTTTGCAGTTCTTTGCGAGCCAGACGCACGTTTGAGGCGTCTGGAGACGCGTCTCGGCGCGGGCCAGCTAGCTATAGCACTTTTAGAATTTATCCAGGAACAAAAATGTGCAATTTTTTGCAGTTCTATGCGAGCCAGACGCACGTTTGAGGCGTCTGGAGACGCGTCTCGGCGCCGGCCAGCTAGCTATAGCGTTTTTAGAATTTAGCCAGGAACAAAAATGTGCAATTTTTTGCAGTTCTATGCGAGCCAGATGCACGTTTGAGGCGTCTGGAGACGCGTCTCGGCGCGGGCCAGCTAGCTATAGCGCTTTTAGAATTTATCCAGGAACAAAAATGTGCAATTTTTTGCAGTTCTATGCGAGCCAGACGCACGTTTGAGGCGTCTGGAGACGCGTCTCGGCGCGTGCCAGCTAGCTATAGCGATTTTAGAATTTAGCCAGGAACAAAAATGTGCAATTTTTTGCAGTTCTATGCGAGCCAGACGCACGTTTGAGGCGTCTGGAGACGCGTCTCGACGCGTGCCAGCTAGCTATAGCGTTTTTAGAATTTAGCCAGAAACAAAAATGTGCAATTTTTTGCAGTTCTTTGCGAACCAGACGCACGTTTGAGGCGTCTGGAGACGCGTCTCGACGCGTGCCAGCTAGCTATAGCGTTTTTAGAATTTAGCTAGGAACAAAAATGTGCAATTTTTTGCAGTTCTATGCGGGCCAGACGCACGTTTGAGGCGTCTGGAGACGCGTCTCGGCGCGGGCCAGCTAGCTATAGCGTTTTTAGAATTCAGCCAGGAACAAAAATGTGCAATTTTTTGCAGTTCTATGCTAGCCAGACGCACGTTTGAGGCGTATGGAGACGCGTCTCGGCGCGGGCAGCTAGCTATAGCGTTTTTAGAATTTAGCCAGGAACAAAAATGTGCAATTTTTTGCAGTTCTATGCGAGCCAGACGCACGTTTGAGGCGTCTGGAGACGCGTCTCGGCGCGGGCCAGCTAGCTATAGCGTTCCCTCGCCACTCGCGCCCACTGCGGTGTTTATTATATCGCTGCTTATTGTAAATTCGGAATTCGCGTTGTGTGTTTATTTTAAGGCTTGTGAATTGTTCCTAGCGGTGCTATAGTGCAGTAAGTGCGTGTTTTGTAAGTTTTTCAAAGTGTCTGTTCATTTATTTACAGGTAATTAGTCAATTTCTCCAGCTTTCGGTAAGTGCATTTATTTTTCTTGTGTGTGGGTAACGCGAAATAACTTAATCGATTGATATCTATTTGTTTAGTTCTTTTGATATTTTTAATTCATCCGTGTTGTTATAAAGTAATTCATGATGTCAACAAATAATGACCCTCCAGATCGTGGCGGAGATATATTTCGTCGAAATACAAAAACCCAAAGGTCGCCCGTGGCGACCTCCGCTGATTCGAAACGCTTGTTCAGCGAAATGTCTCCATCATAATTTTCGCCCGATGATAGGTCAAAACGGGTTCATCCAACTTTCGAAACCGTGGAAAAATCCTCGCCGATTTTAAATATCAGTAATGTGAGCAATACCGATTACTGCGACTTAGTTTCCGAGGCGTCAGCCTACCTGTCAAAAATTAACGACTTAGTCAATGATCAGGGCTCTCGCATTAACGTAGCAAATAAATCTGCCATTATGGATATGACACAGCGTGTCACGGCCATCGTTTCTATGCTGGCCATAAAATCATCATGCAACGAAACCAATGCACGAAACCGAAAGCTATAGCGTTTTTAGAATTTAGCCAGGAACAAAAATGTGCAATTTTTTGCAGTTCTATGCGAGCCAGACGCACGTTTGAGGCGTCTGGAGACGCGTCTCGGCGCGGGCCAGCTAGCTATAGCGCTTTTAGAATTTATCCAGGAACAAAAATGTGCAATTTTTTGCAGTTCTATGCGAGCCAGACGCACGTTTGAGGCGCCTGGAGACGCTTCTGGAGACGCGTCTCGGCGCGGGCCAGCTAGCTATAGCGTTTTCAGAATTTAGCCAGGAACAAAAATGTGCAATTTTTTGCAGTTCTTTGCGAGCCAGACGCACGTTTGAGGCGTCTGGAGACGCGTCTCGGCGCGGGCCAGCTAGCTATAGCGCTTTTAGAATTTATCCAGGAACAAAAATGTGCAATTTTTTGCAGTTCTATGCGAGCCAGACGCACGTTTGAGGCGTCTGGAGACGCGTCTCGGCGCCGGCCAGCTAGCTATAGCGTTTTTAGAATTAAGCCAGGAACAAAAATGTGCAATTTTTTGCAGTTCTATGCGTGCCAGACGCACGTTTGAGGCGTCTGGAGACGCGTCTCGGCGCGGGCCAGCTAGCTATAGCGTTTTTAGAATTTAGCCAGGAACAAAAATGTGCAATTTTTTCCAGTTCTATGCGAGCCAGACGCACGTTCGAGGCGTCTGGAGACGCGTCTCGGCGCCGGCCAGCTAGCTATAGCGTTTTTAGAATTTAGCCAGGAACAAAAATGTGCAATTTTTTGCAGTTCTTTGCGAGCCAGACGCACGTTTGAGGCGTCTGGAGACGCGTCTCGGCGCGGGCCAGCTAGCTATAGCGTTTTTAGAATTTAGCCAGGAACAAAAATGTGCAACTTTTTGCAGTTCTATGCGAGCCAGACGCACGTTTGAGGCGTTTGGAGACGCGTCTCGGCGCGGGCCAGCTAGCTATAGCGTTTTTAGAATTTAGCCAGGAACAAAAATGTGCAATTTTTTCCAGTTCTATGCGAGCCAGACGCACGTTCGAGGCGTCTGGAGACGCGTCTCGGCGCCGGCCAGCTAGCTATAGCGTTTTTAGAATTTAGCCAGGAACAAAAATGTGCAATTTTTTGCAGTTCTTTGCGAGCCAGACGCACGTTTGAGGCGTCTGGAGACGCGTCTCGGCGCGGGCCAGCTAGCTATAGCACTTTTAGAATTTATCCAGGAACAAAACTGTGCAATTTTTTGCAGTTCTATGCGAGCCAGACGCACGTTTGAGGCGTCTGGAGACGCGTCTCGGCGCCGGCCAGCTAGCTATAGCGTTTTTAGAATTTAGCCAGGAACAAAAATGTGCAATTTTTTGCAGTTCTATGCGAGCCAGACGCACGTTTGAGGCGTCTGGAGACGCGTCTCGGCGCGGGCCAGATAGCTATAGCGCTTTTAGAATTTATCCAGGAACAAAAATGTGCAATTTTTTGCAGTTCTATGCGAGCCAGACGCACGTTTGAGGCGTCTGGAGACGCGTCTCGGCGCGTGCCAGCTAGGTATAGCGATTTTAGAATTTAGCCAGGAACAAAAATGTGCAATTTTTTGCAGTTCTATGCGAGCCAGACGCACGTTTGAGGCGTCTGGAGACGCGTCTCGACGCGTGCCAGCTAGCTATAGCGTTTTTAGAATTTAGCCAAAAACAAAAATGTTCAATTTTTTGCAGTTCTTTGCGAACCAGACGCACGTTTGAGGCGTCTGGAGACGCGTCTCGACGCGTGCCAGCTAGCTATAGCGTTTTTAGAATTTAGCTAGGAACAAAAATGTGCAATTTTTTGCAGTTCTATGCGGGCCAGACGCACGTTTGAGGCGTCTGGAGACGCGTCTCGGCGCGGGCCAGCTAGCTATAGCGTTTTTAGAATTTAGCCAGGAACAAAAATGTGCAATTTTTTGCAGTTCTATGCGAGCCAGCCGCACGTTTGAGGCGTCTGGAGACGCGTGTCGGCGCGGGCCAGCTAGCTATAGCGTTTTCAGAAGTTAGCCAGGAACAAAAATTTGCAATTTTTTGCAGTTCTATGAGAGCCAGCCGCACGTTTGAGGCGTCTGGAGACGCGTCTCGGCGCGGACCAGCTAGCTATAGCGTTTTCAGAATTTAGCCAGGAACAAAAATGTGCAATTTTTTGCAGTTCTATGCGAGCCAGCCGCACGTTTGATGCGTCTGGAGACGCGCCTGGAGACGCGTATCGGCGCGAGCCAGCTAGTTATAGCGTTTTCAGAATTTAGCCAAGAACAAAAATGTGCAATTTTTTGCAGTTCTATGCGAGCCAGCCGCACGTTTGAGGCGTCTGGAGACGGGTCTGGAGACGCGTCTCGGCGCGGGCCAGCTAGCTATAGCGTTTTTAGAATTTAGCCAGGAACAAAAATGTGCAATTTTTTGCAGTTCTATGCGAGCCAGCCGCACGTTTGAGGCGTCTGGAGATGCGTCTGGAGACGCGTCTCGGCGCGGGCCAGCTAGCTATAGCGTTTTCAGAATTAAGCCAGAAACAAAAATGTGCAATTTTTTGCAGTTCTATGAGAGCCAGCCGCACGTTTGAGGCGTCTGGAGACGCGTCTCGGCGCGGGCCAGCTAGCTATAGCGTTTTCAGAATTTAGCCAGGAACAAAAATGTGCAATTTTTTGCAGTTCTATGCGAGCCAGCAGCACGTTTGAGGCGTCTGGAGATGCGTCTGGAGACGCGTCTCGGCGCGGGCCAGCTAGCTGTAGCGTTTTCAGAATTTAGCCAGGAACAAAAATGTGCAATTTTTTGCAGTTCTATGCGAGCCAGCCGCACGTTAGAGGCGTCTGGAGACGCGTCTCGGCGCGGGCCAGCTAGCTATAGCGTTTTCAGAATTTAGCCAGAAACAAAAATGTGCATTTTTTTGCAGATCTATGCTAGCCAGCCGCACGTTTGAGGCGTCTGGAGACGCGTCGCGGCGCGGGCCAGCTAGCTATAGCGTTTTCAGAAGTTAGCCAGGAACAAAAATTTGCAATTTTTTGCAGTTCTATGAGAGCCAGCCGCACGTTTGAGGCGTCTGGAGACGCGTCTCGGCGCGGACCAGCTAGCTATAGCGTTTTCAGAATTTAGCCAGAAACAAAAATGTGCATTTTTTTGCAGATCTATGCTAGCCAGCCGCACGTTTGAGGCGTCTGGAGACGCGTCGCGGCGCGGGCCAGCTAGCTATAGCGTTTTCAGAAGTTAGCCAGGAACAAAAATTTGCAATTTTTTGCAGTTCTATGAGAGCCAGCCGCACGTTTGAGGCGTCTGGAGACGCGTCTCGGCGCGGACCAGCTAGCTATAGCGTTTTCAGAATTTAGCCAGGAACAAAAATGTGCAATTTTTTGCAGTTCTATGCGAGCCAGCCGCACGTTTGATGCGTCTGGAGACGCGCCTGGAGACGCGTATCGGCGCGAGCCAGCTAGTTATAGCGTTTTCAGAATTTAGCCAAGAACAAAAATGTGCAATTTTTTGCAGTTCTATGCGAGCCAGCCGCACGTTTGAGGCGTCTGGAGACGGGTCTGGAGACGCGTCTCGGCGCGGGCCAGCTACCTATAGCGTTTTCAGAATTTAGCCTGGAACAAAAATGTGCAATTTTTTGCAGTTCCATGCGAGCCGGCCGCACGCTTGAGGCGTCTGGAAACGGGTCTGGAGACGCGTCTCAGCGCGGGCCAGCTAGCTATAGCGTTTTCAGAATTTAGCCAGGAACAAAAATGTGCAATTTTTTGCAGTTCTATGCGAGCCAGCAGCACGTTTGAGGCGTCTGGAGACGCGTCTCGGCGCGGGCCAGCTAGCTATAGCGTTTTCAGAATTTAGCCAGGAACAAAAATGTGCAATTTTTTGCAGTTCTATGCGAGCCAGCCGCACGTTTGAGGCGTCTGGAGACGCGTCTCGGCGCGGCCAGCTAGCTATAGCGTTTTCAGAATTTAGCCAGGAACAAAAATGTGCAATTTTTTGCAGTTCTATGCGAGCCAGCCGCACGTTTGAGGCGTCTGGAGATGCGTCTGGAGACGCGTCTCGGCGCGGGCCAGCTAGCTATAGCGTTTTCAGAATTAAGCCAGAAACAAAAATGTGCATTTTTTTGCAGATCTATGCTAGCCAGCCGCACGTTTGAGGCGTCTGGAGACGCGTCGCGGCGCGGGCCAGCTAGCTATAGCGTTTTCAGAAGTTAGCCAGGAACAAAAATTTGCAATTTTTTGCAGTTCTATGAGAGCCAGCCGCACGTTTGAGGCGTCTGGAGACGCGTCTCGGCGCGGACCAGCTAGCTATAGCGTTTTCAGAATTTAGCCAGAAACAAAAATGTGCATTTTTTTGCAGATCTATGCTAGCCAGCCGCACGTTTGAGGCGTCTGGAGACGCGTCGCGGCGCGGGCCAGCTAGCTATAGCGTTTTCAGAAGTTAGCCAGGAACAAAAATTTGCAATTTTTTGCAGTTCTATGAGAGCCAGCCGCACGTTTGAGGCGTCTGGAGACGCGTCTCGGCGCGGACCAGCTAGCTATAGCGTTTTCAGAATTTAGCCAGGAACAAAAATGTGCAATTTTTTGCAGTTCTATGCGAGCCAGCCGCACGTTTGATGCGTCTGGAGACGCGCCTGGAGACGCGTATCGGCGCGAGCCAGCTAGTTATAGCGTTTTCAGAATTTAGCCAAGAACAAAAATGTGCAATTTTTTGCAGTTCTATGCGAGCCAGCCGCACGTTTGAGGCGTCTGGAGACGGGTCTGGAGACGCGTCTCGGCGCGGGCCAGCTACCTATAGCGTTTTCAGAATTTAGCCTGGAACAAAAATGTGCAATTTTTTGCAGTTCCATGCGAGCCGGCCGCACGCTTGAGGCGTCTGGAAACGGGTCTGGAGACGCGTCTCAGCGCGGGCCAGCTAGCTATAGCGTTTTCAGAATTTAGCCAGGAACAAAAATGTGCAATTTTTTGCAGTTCTATGCGAGCCAGCCGCACGTTTGAGGCGTCTGGAGACGCGTCTCGGCGCGGCCAGATAGCTATAGCGTTTTCAGAATTTAGCCAGGAACAAAAATAGCAATTTTTTGCAGTTCTATGCGAGCCTGCCGCACGTTTGAGGCGTCTGGAGACGCGTCTCGGCGCGGGCCAGCTAGCTATTGCGTTTTCAGAATTTAGCCTGGAACAAAATGTGCAATTTTTTGCAGTTCTATGAGAGCCAGCCGCACGTTTGAGGCGTCTGGATCCGCGTCTCGGTGCGGGCCAGCTAGCTATAGCGTTTTCAGAATTTAGCCAGGAACAAAAAAGTGCAAATTTTTGCAGTTCTATGCGAGCCAGCCGCACGTTTGAGGCGTCTGGAGACGCGTCTCGGCGCGGGCCAGCTACCTATAGCGTTTTCAGAATTTAGCCAGGAACAAAAATGTGCAATTTTTTGCAGTTCTATGCGAGCCAGCCGCACGTTTGAGGCGTCTGGAGACGCGTCTCGGCGCGGGCCAGCTAGCTATAGCGTTTTCAGAATTAAGCCAGGAACAAATATGTGCAATTTTTTGCAGTTCTATGAGAGCCAGCCGCACGTTTGAGGCGTCTGGAGACGCGTCTCGGCGCGGGCCAGCTAGCTATAGCGTTTTCAGAATTTAGCCAGGAACAAAAATGTGCAATTTTTTGCAGTTCTATGCGAGCCAGCAGCACGTTTGAGGCGTCTGGAGATGCGTCTGGAGACGCGTTTCGGCGCGGGCCAGCTAGCTGTAGCGTTTTCAGAATTTAGCCAGGAACAAAAATGTGCAATTTTTTGCAGTTCTATGCGAGCCAGCCGCACGTTAGAGGCGTCTGGAGACGCGTCTCGGCGCGGGCCAGCTAGCTATAGCGTTTTCAGAATTTAGCCAGGAACAAAAATGTGCATTTTTTTGCAGATCTATGCTAGCCAGCCGCACGTTTGAGACCTCTGGAGACGCGTTTCGGCGCGGGCCAGCTAGCTATAGCGTTTTCAGAATTTAGCCAGAAACAAAACTGCGCAATTTTTTGCAGTTCTATGCTAGCCAGCCGCACGTTTGAGGCGTCTGGAGACGCGTCTCGGCGCGAGCCAGCTAGCTATAGCGTTTTCAGAATTTAGCCAGGAACAAAAATGTGCAATTTCTTGCATTTCTATGCGAGCCAGCCGCACGTTTGAGGCGTCTGGAGACGCGTCTGGAGATGCGTCTCGGCGCGGGCCAGCTAGCTATAGCGTTTTCAGAATTTAGCCAGGAACAAAAATGTGCAATTTTTTGCAGTTCTATGCGAGCCAGCCGCACGTTTGATGCGTCTGGAGACGCGTCTCGGCGCGGGCCAGCTAGCTATAGCGTTTTCAGAATTTAGCCAGGAACAAAAATGTGCAATTTTTTGCAGTTCTATGCGAGCCAGCCGCACGTTTGAGGCGTCTGGAGACGCGTCTCGGCGCGGCCAGATAGCTATAGCGTTTTCAGAATTTAGCCAGGAACAAAAATTGCAATTTTTTGCAGTTCTATGCGAGCCAGACGCACGTTTGAGGCGTCTGGAGACGCGTCTCGGCGCGGGCCAGCTAGCTATTGCGTTTTCAGAATTTAGCCTGGAACAAAATGTGCAATTTTTTGCAGTTCTATGAGAGCCAGCCGCACGTTTGAGGCGTCTGGATCCGCGTCTCGGTGCGGGCCAGCTAGCTATAGCGTTTTCAGAATTTAGCCAGGAACAAAAAAGTGCAAATTTTTGCAGTTCTATGCGAGCCAGCCGCACGTTTGAGGCGTCTGGAGACGCGTCTCGGCGCGGGCCAGCTACCTATAGCGTTTTCAGAATTTAGCCAGGAACAAAAATGTGCAATTTTTTGCAGTTCCATGCGAGCCGGCCGCACGTTTGAGGCGTCTGGAAAAGCGTCTGGAGACGCGTCTCAGCGCGGGCCAGCTAGCTATAGCGTTTTCAGAATTTAGCCACGAACAAAAATGTGCAATTTTTTGCAGTTCTATGCGAGCCAGCAGCACGTTTGAGGCGTCTGGAGACGCGTCTCGGCGCGGGCCAGCTAGCTATAGCGTTTTCAGAATTTAGCCAGGAACAAAAATGTGCAATTTTTTGCAGTTCTATGCGAGCCAGCCGCACGTTTGAGGCGTCTGGAGACGCGTCTCGGCGCGGCCAGATAGCTATAGCGTTTTCAGAATTTAGCCAGGAACAAAAATTGCAATTTTTTGCAGTTCTATGCGAGCCAGACGCACGTTTGAGGCGTCTGGAGACGCGTCTCGGCGCGGGCCAGCTAGCTATTGCGTTTTCAGAATTTAGCCTGGAACAAAATGTGCAATTTTTTGCAGTTCTATGAGAGCCAGCCGCACGTTTGAGGCGTCTGGATCCGCGTCTCGGTGCGGGCCAGCTAGCTATAGCGTTTTCAGAATTTAGCCAGGAACAAAAAAGTGCAAATTTTTGCAGTTCTATGCGAGCCAGCCGCACGTTTGAGGCGTCTGGAGACGCGTCTCGGCGCGGGCCAGCTACCTATAGCGTTTTCAGAATTTAGCCAGGATTAAAAATGTGCAATTTTTTGCAGTTCCATGCGAGCCGGCCGCACGTTTGAGGCGTCTGGAAACGCGTCTGGAGACGCGTCTCAGCGCGGGCCAGCTAGCTATAGCGTTTTCAGAATTTAGCCACGAACAAAAATGTGCAATTTTTTGCAGTTCTATGCGAGCCAGCAGCACGTTTGAGGCGTCTGGAGACGCGTCTCGGCGCGGGCCAGCTAGCTATAGCGTTTTCAGAATTTAGCCAGGAACAAAAATGTGCAATTTTTTGCAGTTCTATGCGAGCCAGCCGCACGTTTGAGGCGTCTGGAGACGCGTCTCGGCGCGGCCAGATAGCTATAGCGTTTTCAGAATTTAGCCAGGAACAAAAATAGCAATTTTTTGCAGTTCTATGCGAGCCTGCCGCACGTTTGAGGCGTCTGGAGACGCGTCTCGGCGCGGGCCAGCTAGCTATTGCGTTTTCAGAATTAAGCCTGGAACAAAATGTGCAATTTTTTGCAGTTCTATGAGAGCCAGCCGCACGTTTGTGGCGTCTGGATCCGCGTCTCGGTGCGGGCCAGCTAGCTATAGCGTTTTCAGAATTTAGCCAGGAACAAAAAAGTGCAAATTTTTGCAGTTCTATGCGAGCCAGCCGCACGTTTGAGGCGCCTGGAGACGCTTCTGGAGACGCGTCTCGGCGCGGGCCAGCTAGCTATAGCGTTTTCAGAATTTAGGCAGAAACAAAACTGCGCAATTTTTTGCAGTTCTATGCTAGCCAGCCGCACGTTTGAGGCGTCTGGAGATTCGTCTGGAGACGCGTCTCGGCGCGGGCTAGCTAGCTATAGCGTTTTCAGAATTTAGCCAGGAACAGAAATGTGCAATTTTTTGCAGTTCTATGCGAGCCAGCCGCACGTTTGAGGCGTCTGGAGACGCGTTTCGCGCGGGCCAGCTAGCTATAGCGTTTTCAGAATTTAGCCAGGAACAAAAATGTGCAATTTTTTGCAGTTCTATGCTAGCCAGCCGCACGTTTGAGGCGTCTGGAGACGCGTCTCGGCGCGGGCCAGCTAGCTTTAGCGTTTTCAGAATTTAGCCAGGAACAAAAATGTGCAATTTTTTGCAGTTCTATGCGAGCCAGCCGCACGTTTGAGGCGCCTGGAGACGCTTCTGGAGACGCGTCTCGGCGCGGGCCAGCTAGCTATAGCGTTTTCAGAATTTATCCAGGAACAAAAATGTGCAATTTTTTGCAGTTCTATGAGAGCCAGCCGCACGTTTGAGGCGTCTGGAGACGCGTCTCAGCGCGGGCCAGCTAGCTATACCGTTTTCAGAATTTAGCCAGGAACAAAAATGTGCAATTTTTTGCAGTTCTATGCGAGCCAGCCGCACGTTTGAGGCGTCTGGAGATGCGTCTGGAGACGCGTCTCGGCGCGGGCCAGCTAGCTATAGCGTTTTCAGAATTTAGCCAGGAACAAAAATGTGCAATTTTTTGCAGTTCTATGCGAGCCAGCCGCACGTTTGAGGCGTCTGGAGACACGTCTGGAGACGCGTCTCAGCGCGGGCCAGCTAGCTATAGCGATTTCAGAATTTAGCCACGAACAAAAATGTGCAATTTTTTGCAGTTCTATGCGAGCCAGCAGCACGTTTGAGGCGTCTGGAGACGCGTCTCGGCGCGGGCCAGCTAGCTATAGCGTTTTCAGAATTTAGCCAGGAACAAAAATGTGCAATTTTTTGCAGTTCTATGCGAGCCAGCCGCACGTTTGAGGCGTCTGGAGACGCGTCTCGGCGCGGCCAGATAGCTATAGCGTTTTCAGAATTTAGCCAGGAACAAAAATAGCAATTTTTTGCAGTTCTATGCGAGCCTGCCGCACGTTTGAGGCGTCTGGAGACGCGTCTCGGCGCGGGCCAGCTAGCTATTGCGTTTTCAGAATTTAGCCTGGATTAAAATGTGCAATTTTTTGCAGTTCTATGAGAGCCAGCCGCACGTTTGAGGCGTCTGGAGCCGCGTCTCGGTGCGGGCCAGCTAGCTATAGCGTTTTCAGAATTTAGCCAGGAACAAAAAAGTGCAAATTTTTGCAGTTCTATGCGAGCCAGCCGCACGTTTGAGGCGTCTGGAGACGCGTCTCGGCGTGGGCCAGCTATCTATAGCGTTTTCAGAATTTAGCCAGGAACAAAAATGTGCAATTTTTGGCAGTTCTTTGAGAGCCAGCCGCACTTTTGAGGCGTCTGGAGACGCGTCTCGGCGCGGGCCAGCTAGCTATAGCGTTTTCAGAATTAAGCCACGAACAAAAATGCAATTTTTTGCAGTTCTATGCGAGCCAGCCGCACGTTTGAGGCGTCTGGAGGCGCGTCTGGAGACGCGTCTCGGCGCGGGCCAGCTAGCTATAGCGTTTTCAGAATTTAGCCAGGAACATAAATGTGCAATTTTTTGCAGTTCTATGTGAGCCAGCCGCACGTTTGAGGCGTCTGGAGACGCGTCTGGAGATGCGTCTCGGCGCGGGCCAGCTAGCTATAGCGTTTTCAGAATTTAGCCAGGAACAAAAATGTGCAATTTTTTGCAGTTCTATGTGAGCCAGCCGCACGTTTGAGGCGTCTGGAGACGCGTCTGGAGATGCGTCTCGGCGCGGGCCAGCTAGCTATAGCGTTTTTAGAATTTAGCCAGGAACAAAAATGTGCAATTTTTAGCAGTTCTATGAGAGCCAGCCGCATGTTTGAGGCGTCTGGAGACGCGTCTCGGCGCGGGCCTGCTAGCTATAGCGTTTTCAAAATTTAGCCAGGAACAAAAATGTGCGATTTCTTGCAGTTCTATGCGAGCCAGCCGCACGTTTGAGACCTCTGGAGACGCGTTTCGGCGCGGGCCAGCTAGCTATAGCGTTTTCAGAATTTAGCCAGAAACAAAACTGCGCAATTTTTTGCAGTTCTATGCTAGCCAGCCGCACGTTTGAGGCGTCTGGAGACGCGTCTCGGCGCGAGCCAGCTAGCTATAGCGTTTTCAGAATTTAGCCAGGAACAAAAATGTGCAATTTCTTGCAGTTCTATGCGAGCCAGCCGCACGTTTGAGGCGTCTGGAGACGCGTCTGGAGATGCGTCTCGGCGCGGGCCAGCTAGCTATAGCGTTTTCAGAATTTAGCCAGGAACAAAAATGTGCAATTTTTTGCAGTTCTATGCGAGCCAGCCGCACGTTTGATGCGTCTGGAGACGCGTCTCGGCGCGGGCCAGCTAGCTATAGCGTTTTGAGGATTTAGCCAGGAACAAAAATGTGCAATTTTTAGCAGTTCTATGAGAGCCAGCCACATGGTTGAGGCGTCTGGAGACGCGTCTCGGCGCGGGCCAGCTAGCTATAGCGTTTTCAGAATTTAGCCAGGAACAAAAATGTGCAATTTCTTGCAGTTCTATGCGAGCCAGCCGCACGTTTGAGACGTCTGGAGACGCGTCTCGGCGCGGGCCAGCTAGCTATAGCGTTTTCAGAATTTAGCTAGGAACAAAAATGTGCAATTTTTTGCAGTTCTATGCGAGCCAGCCGCACGTTTGAGGCGTCTGGAGACGCGTCTCGGCGCGGGCCAGCTAGCTATAGCGTTTTCAGAATTTAGCCAGGAACAAAAATGTGCAATTTCTTACAGTTCTATGCGAGCCAGCCACACGTTTGAGGCGTCTGGAGACGCGTCTGGAGATGCGTCTCGGCGCGGGCCAGCTAGCTATAGCATTTTCAGAATTTAGCCAGGAACAAAAATGTGCAATTGTTTGCATTTCTATGAGAGCCAGCCGCACGTTTGAGGCGTCTGGAGACGCGTCTCGGCTCGGGCCAGCTAGCTATAGCGTTTTCAGAATTTAGCCAGGAACAAAAATGTGCAATTTTTTGCAGTTCTTTGAGAGCCAGCCGCACGTTTGAGGCGTCTGGAGACGCGTCTCGGCGCGGGCCAGCTAGCTATAGCGTTTTCAGAATTTAGCCAGGAACAAAAATGTGCAATTTTTTGCAGTTCTATGCGAGCCAGCCGCACGTTTGAGGCGTCTGGAGACGAGTCTGGAGATGCGTCTCGGCGCGGGCCAGCTAGCTATAGCGTTTTCAGAATTTAGCCAGGAACAAAAATGTGCAATTTCTTGCAGTTCTATGCGAGCCAGCCGCACGTTTGAGACGTCTGGAGACGCGTCTCGGCGCGGGCCAGCTAGCTATAGCGTTTTCAGAATTTAGCTAGGAACAAAAATGTGCAATTTTTTGCAGTTCTATGCGAGCCAGCCGCACGTTTGAGGCGTCTGGAGACGCGTTTCGGCGCGGGCCAGCTAGCTATAGCGTTTTCAGAATTTAGCCAGGAACAAAAATGTGCAATTTCTTACAGTTCTATGCGAGCCAGCCGCACGTTTGAGGCGTCTGGAGACGCGTCTGGAGATGCGTCTCGGCGCGGGCCAGCTAGCTATAGTGTTTTCAGAATTTAGCCAGGACCAAAAATGTGTAATTGTTTGCATTTCTATGAGAGCCAGCCGCACGTTTGAGGCGTCTGGAGACGCGTCTCGGCTCGGGCCAGCTAGCTATAGCGTTTTCAGAATTTAGCCAGGAACAAAAATGTGCAATTTTTTGCAGTTCTTTGAGAGCCAGCCGCACGTTTGAGGCGTCTGGAGACGCGTCTCGGCGCGGGCAAGCTAGCTATAGCGTTTTCAGAATTTAGCCAGTAACAAAAATGTGCAATTTTTGCAGTTCTATGCGAGCCAGCCGCACGTTTGAGGCGTCTGGAGACGAGTCTGGAGATGCGTCTCGGCGCGGGCCAGCTTGCTATAGCGTTTTCAGAATTTAGCCAGGAACAAAAATGTGCAATTTTTTGCAGTTCTATGCGAGCCAGCCGCACGTTTGAGGCGTCTGGAGACGCGTCTCGGCGCGGGCCAGCTAGCTATAGCGTTTTCAGAATTTAGCCAGGAACAAAAATGTGCAATTGTTTGCATTTCTATGAGAGCCAGCCGCACGTTTGAGGCGTCTGGAGACGCGTCTCGGCTCAGGCCAGCTAGCTATAGCGTTTTCAGAATTTAGCCAGGAACAAAAATGTGCAATTTTTTGCAGTTCTTTGAGAGCCAGCCACACGTTTGAGGCGTCTGGAGACGCGTCTGGAGATGCGTCTCGGCGCGGGCCAGCTAGCTATAGCATTTTCAGAATTTAGCCAGGAACAAAAATGTGCAATTGTTTGCATTTCTATGAGAGCCAGCCGCACGTTTGAGGCGTCTGGAGACGCGTCTCGGCTCAGGCCAGCTAGCTATAGCGTTTTCAGAATTTAGCCAGGAACAAAAATGTGCAATTTTTTGCAGTTCTTTGAGAGCCAGCCGCACGTTTGAGGCGTCTGGAGACGCGTCTCGGCGCGGGCCAGCTAGCTATAGCGTTTTCAGAATTTAGCCAGGAACAAAAATGTGCAATTTTTGCAGTTCTATGCGAGCCAGCCGCACGTTTGAGGCGTCTGGAGACGCGTCTGGAGACGCGTCTCGGCGCGGGCCAGCTAGCTATAGCGTTTTCAGAATTTAGCCAGGAACAAAAATGTGCAATTTTTTGCAGTTCTATGCGAGCCAGCCGCACGTTTGAGGCGTCTGGAGACGAGTCTGGAGATGCGTCTCGGCGCGGGCCAGCTAGCTATAGCGTTTTCAGAATTTAGCCAGGAACAAAAATGTGCAATTTCTTGCAGTTCTATGCGAGCCAGCCGCACGTTTGAGACGTCTGGAGACGCGTCTCGGCGCGGGCCAGCTAGCTATAGCGTTTTCAGAATTTAGCTAGGAACAAAAATGTGCAATTTTTTGCAGTTCTATGCGAGCCAGCCGCACGTTTGAGGCGTCTGGAGACGCGTTTCGGCGCGGGCCAGCTAGCTATAGCGTTTTCAGAATTTAGCCAGGAACAAAAATGTGCAATTTCTTACAGTTCTATGCGAGTCAGCCGCACGTTTGAGGCGTCTGGAGACGCGTCTGGAGATGCGTCTCGGCGCGGGCCAGCTAGCTATAGCATTTTCAGAATTTAGCCAGGAACAAAAATGTGCAATTGTTTGCATTTCTATGAGAGCCAGCCGCACGTTTGAGGCGTCTGGAGACGCGTCTCGGCTCAGGCCAGCTAGCTATAGCGTTTTCAGAATTTAGCCAGGAACAAAAATGTGCAATTTTTTGCAGTTCTTTGAGAGCCAGCCGCACGTTTGAGGCGTCTGGAGACGCGTCTCGGCGCGGGCCAGCTAGCTATAGCGTTTTCAGAATTTAGCCAGGAACAAAAATGTGCAATTTTTGCAGTTCTATGCGAGCCAGCCGCACGTTTGAGGCGTCTGGAGACGCGTCTGGAGACGCGTCTCGGCGCGGGCCAGCTAGCTATAGCGTTTTCAGAATTTAGCCAGGAACAAAAATGTGCAATTTTTTGCAGTTCTATGCGAGCCAGCCGCACGTTTGAGGCGTCTGGAGACACGTCTGGAGACGCGTCTCAGCGCGGGCCAGCTAGCTATAGCGATTTCAGAATTTAGCCACGAACAAAAATGTGCAATTTTTTGCAGTTCTATGCGAGCCAGCAGCACGTTTGAGGCGTCTGGAGACGCGTCTCGGCGCGGGCCAGCTAGCTATAGCGTTTTCAGAATTTAGCCAGGAACAAAAATGTGCAATTTTTTGCAGTTCTATGCGAGCCAGCCGCACGTTTGAGGCGTCTGGAGACGCGTCTCGGCGCGGCCAGATAGCTATAGCGTTTTCAGAATTTAGCCAGGAACAAAAATAGCAATTTTTTGCAGTTCTATGCGAGCCTGCCGCACGTTTGAGGCGTCTGGAGACGCGTCTCGGCGCGGGCCAGCTAGCTATTGCGTTTTCAGAATTTAGCCTGGATTAAAATGTGCAATTTTTTGCAGTTCTATGAGAGCCAGCCGCACGTTTGAGGCGTCTGGAGCCGCGTCTCGGTGCGGGCCAGCTAGCTATAGCGTTTTCAGAATTTAGCCAGGAACAAAAAAGTGCAAATTTTTGCAGTTCTATGCGAGCCAGCCGCACGTTTGAGGCGTCTGGAGACGCGTCTCGGCGTGGGCCAGCTATCTATAGCGTTTTCAGAATTTAGCCAGGAACAAAAATGTGCAATTTTTGGCAGTTCTTTGAGAGCCAGCCGCACTTTTGAGGCGTCTGGAGACGCGTCTCGGCGCGGGCCAGCTAGCTATAGCGTTTTCAGAATTAAGCCACGAACAAAAATGCAATTTTTTGCAGTTCTATGCGAGCCAGCCGCACGTTTGAGGCGTCTGGAGGCGCGTCTGGAGACGCGTCTCGGCGCGGGCCAGCTAGCTATAGCGTTTTCAGAATTTAGCCAGGAACATAAATGTGCAATTTTTTGCAGTTCTATGTGAGCCAGCCGCACGTTTGAGGCGTCTGGAGACGCGTCTGGAGATGCGTCTCGGCGCGGGCCAGCTAGCTATAGCGTTTTCAGAATTTAGCCAGGAACAAAAATGTGCAATTTTTTGCAGTTCTATGTGAGCCAGCCGCACGTTTGAGGCGTCTGGAGACGCGTCTGGAGATGCGTCTCGGCGCGGGCCAGCTAGCTATAGCGTTTTTAGAATTTAGCCAGGAACAAAAATGTGCAATTTTTAGCAGTTCTATGAGAGCCAGCCGCATGTTTGAGGCGTCTGGAGACGCGTCTCGGCGCGGGCCTGCTAGCTATAGCGTTTTCAAAATTTAGCCAGGAACAAAAATGTGCGATTTCTTGCAGTTCTATGCGAGCCAGCCGCACGTTTGAGACCTCTGGAGACGCGTTTCGGCGCGGGCCAGCTAGCTATAGCGTTTTCAGAATTTAGCCAGAAACAAAACTGCGCAATTTTTTGCAGTTCTATGCTAGCCAGCCGCACGTTTGAGGCGTCTGGAGACGCGTCTCGGCGCGAGCCAGCTAGCTATAGCGTTTTCAGAATTTAGCCAGGAACAAAAATGTGCAATTTCTTGCAGTTCTATGCGAGCCAGCCGCACGTTTGAGGCGTCTGGAGACGCGTCTGGAGATGCGTCTCGGCGCGGGCCAGCTAGCTATAGCGTTTTCAGAATTTAGCCAGGAACAAAAATGTGCAATTTTTTGCAGTTCTATGCGAGCCAGCCGCACGTTTGATGCGTCTGGAGACGCGTCTCGGCGCGGGCCAGCTAGCTATAGCGTTTTGAGGATTTAGCCAGGAACAAAAATGTGCAATTTTTAGCAGTTCTATGAGAGCCAGCCACATGGTTGAGGCGTCTGGAGACGCGTCTCGGCGCGGGCCAGCTAGCTATAGCGTTTTCAGAATTTAGCCAGGAACAAAAATGTGCAATTTCTTGCAGTTCTATGCGAGCCAGCCGCACGTTTGAGACGTCTGGAGACGCGTCTCGGCGCGGGCCAGCTAGCTATAGCGTTTTCAGAATTTAGCTAGGAACAAAAATGTGCAATTTTTTGCAGTTCTATGCGAGCCAGCCGCACGTTTGAGGCGTCTGGAGACGCGTCTCGGCGCGGGCCAGCTAGCTATAGCGTTTTCAGAATTTAGCCAGGAACAAAAATGTGCAATTTCTTACAGTTCTATGCGAGCCAGCCACACGTTTGAGGCGTCTGGAGACGCGTCTGGAGATGCGTCTCGGCGCGGGCCAGCTAGCTATAGCATTTTCAGAATTTAGCCAGGAACAAAAATGTGCAATTGTTTGCATTTCTATGAGAGCCAGCCGCACGTTTGAGGCGTCTGGAGACGCGTCTCGGCTCGGGCCAGCTAGCTATAGCGTTTTCAGAATTTAGCCAGGAACAAAAATGTGCAATTTTTTGCAGTTCTTTGAGAGCCAGCCGCACGTTTGAGGCGTCTGGAGACGCGTCTCGGCGCGGGCCAGCTAGCTATAGCGTTTTCAGAATTTAGCCAGGAACAAAAATGTGCAATTTTTTGCAGTTCTATGCGAGCCAGCCGCACGTTTGAGGCGTCTGGAGACGAGTCTGGAGATGCGTCTCGGCGCGGGCCAGCTAGCTATAGCGTTTTCAGAATTTAGCCAGGAACAAAAATGTGCAATTTCTTGCAGTTCTATGCGAGCCAGCCGCACGTTTGAGATGTCTGGAGACGCGTCTCGGCGCGGGCCAGCTAGCTATAGCGTTTTCAGAATTTAGCTAGGAACAAAAATGTGCAATTTTTTGCAGTTCTATGCGAGCCAGCCGCACGTTTGAGGCGTCTGGAGACGCGTTTCGGCGCGGGCCAGCTAGCTATAGCGTTTTCAGAATTTAGCCAGGAACAAAAATGTGCAATTTCTTACAGTTCTATGCGAGCCAGCCGCACGTTTGAGGCGTCTGGAGACGCGTCTGGAGATGCGTCTCGGCGCGGGCCAGCTAGCTATAGTGTTTTCAGAATTTAGCCAGGACCAAAAATGTGTAATTGTTTGCATTTCTATGAGAGCCAGCCGCACGTTTGAGGCGTCTGGAGACGCGTCTCGGCTCGGGCCAGCTAGCTATAGCGTTTTCAGAATTTAGCCAGGAACAAAAATGTGCAATTTTTTGCAGTTCTTTGAGAGCCAGCCGCACGTTTGAGGCGTCTGGAGACGCGTCTCGGCGCGGGCAAGCTAGCTATAGCGTTTTCAGAATTTAGCCAGTAACAAAAATGTGCAATTTTTGCAGTTCTATGCGAGCCAGCCGCACGTTTGAGGCGTCTGGAGACGAGTCTGGAGATGCGTCTCGGCGCGGGCCAGCTTGCTATAGCGTTTTCAGAATTTAGCCAGGAACAAAAATGTGCAATTTTTTGCAGTTCTATGCGAGCCAGCCGCACGTTTGAGGCGTCTGGAGACGCGTCTCGGCGCGGGCCAGCTAGCTATAGCGTTTTCAGAATTTAGCCAGGAACAAAAATGTGCAATTGTTTGCATTTCTATGAGAGCCAGCCGCACGTTTGAGGCGTCTGGAGACGCGTCTCGGCTCAGGCCAGCTAGCTATAGCGTTTTCAGAATTTAGCCAGGAACAAAAATGTGCAATTTTTTGCAGTTCTTTGAGAGCCAGCCACACGTTTGAGGCGTCTGGAGACGCGTCTGGAGATGCGTCTCGGCGCGGGCCAGCTAGCTATAGCATTTTCAGAATTTAGCCAGGAACAAAAATGTGCAATTGTTTGCATTTCTATGAGAGCCAGCCGCACGTTTGAGGCGTCTGGAGACGCGTCTCGGCTCAGGCCAGCTAGCTATAGCGTTTTCAGAATTTAGCCAGGAACAAAAATGTGCAATTTTTTGCAGTTCTTTGAGAGCCAGCCGCACGTTTGAGGCGTCTGGAGACGCGTCTCGGCGCGGGCCAGCTAGCTATAGCGTTTTCAGAATTTAGCCAGGAACAAAAATGTGCAATTTTTGCAGTTCTATGCGAGCCAGCCGCACGTTTGAGGCGTCTGGAGACGCGTCTGGAGACGCGTCTCGGCGCGGGCCAGCTAGCTATAGCGTTTTCAGAATTTAGCCAGGAACAAAAATGTGCAATTTTTTGCAGTTCTATGCGAGCCAGCCGCACGTTTGAGGCGTCTGGAGACGAGTCTGGAGATGCGTCTCGGCGCGGGCCAGCTAGCTATAGCGTTTTCAGAATTTAGCCAGGAACAAAAATGTGCAATTTCTTGCAGTTCTATGCGAGCCAGCCGCACGTTTGAGACGTCTGGAGACGCGTCTCGGCGCGGGCCAGCTAGCTATAGCGTTTTCAGAATTTAGCTAGGAACAAAAATGTGCAATTTTTTGCAGTTCTATGCGAGCCAGCCGCACGTTTGAGGCGTCTGGAGACGCGTTTCGGCGCGGGCCAGCTAGCTATAGCGTTTTCAGAATTTAGCCAGGAACAAAAATGTGCAATTTCTTACAGTTCTATGCGAGTCAGCCGCACGTTTGAGGCGTCTGGAGACGCGTCTGGAGATGCGTCTCGGCGCGGGCCAGCTAGCTATAGCGTTTTCAGAATTTAGCCAGGACCAAAAATGTGTAATTGTTTGCATTTCTATGAGAGCCAGCTGCACGTTTGAGGCGTCTGGAGACGCGTCTCGGCTCGGGCCAGCTAGCTATAGCGTTTTCAGAATATAGCCAGGAACAAAAATGTGCAATTTTTTGCAGTTCTTTGAGAGCCAGCCGCACGTTTGAGGCGTCTGGAGACGCGTCTCGGCGCGGGCCAGCTAGCTATAGCGTTTTCAGAATTTAGCCAGTAACAAAAATGTGCAATTTTTGCAGTTCTATGCGAGCCAGCCGCACGTTTGAGGCGTCTGGAGACGCGTCTCGGCGCGGGCCAGCTAGCTATAGCGTTTTCAGAATTTAGCCAGGAACAAAAATGTGCAATTTTTTGCAGTTCTATGCGAGCCAGCCGCACGTTTGAGGCGTCTGGAGACGAGTCTGGAGATGCGTCTCGGCGCGGGCCAGCTTGCTATAGCGTTTTCAGAATTTAGCCCGGAACAAAAATGTGCAATTTTTTGCAGTTCTATGCGAGCCAGCCGCACGTTTGAGGCGTCTGGAGACGCGTCTCGGCGCGGGCCAGCTAGCTATAGCGTTTTCAGAATTTAGCCAGGAACAAAAATGTGCAATTTTTTGCAGTTCTATGTGAGCCAGCCGCACGTTTGAGGCGTCTGGAGACGCGTCTGGAGATGCGTCTCGGCGCGGGCCAGCTAGCTATAGCGTTTTCAGAATTTAGCCAGGAACAAAAATGTGCAATTTTTAGCAGTTCTATGAGAGCCAGCCGCATGTTTGAGGCGTCTGGAGACGCGTCTCGGCGCGGGCCTGCTAGCTATAGCGTTTTCAGAATTTAGCCAGGAACAAAAATGTGCGATTTCTTGCAGTTCTATGCGAGCCAGCCGCACGTTTGAGACCTCTGGAGACGCGTTTCGGCGCGGGCCAGCTAGCTATAGCGTTTTCAGAATTTAGCCAGAAACAAAACTGCGCAATTTTTTGCAGTTCTATGCTAGCCAGCCGCACGTTTGAGGCGTCTGGAGATGCGTCTGGAGACGCGTCTCGGCGCGGGCTAGCTAGCTATAGCGTTTTCAGAATTTAGCCAGGAACAGAAATGTGCAATTTTTTGCAGTTCTATGCGAGCCAGCCGCACGTTTGAGGCGTCTGGAGACGCGTGTCGGCGCGGGCCAGCTAGCTATAGCGTTTTCAGAATTTAGCCAGGAACAAAAATGTGCAATTTTTTGCAGTTCTATGATAGCCAGCCGCACGTTTGAGGCGTCTGGAGACGCGTCTCGGCGCGGGCCAGCTAGCTATAGCGTTTTCAGAATTTAGCCAGGAACAAAAATGTGCAATTTTTTGCAGTTCTATGCGAGCCAGCCGCACGTTTGAGGCGCCTGGAGACGCTTCTGGAGACGCGTCTCGGCGCGGGCCAGCTAGCTATAGCGTTTTCAGAATTTAGCCAGGAACAAAAATGTGCAATTTTTTGCAGTTCTATGAGAGCCAGCCGCACGTTTGAGGCGTCTGGAGACGCGTCTCAGCGCGGGCCAGCTAGCTATAGCGTTTTCAGAATTTAGCCAGGAACAAAAATGTGCAATTTTTTGCAGTTCTATGCGAGCCTGCCGCACGTTTGAGGCGTCTGGAGATGCGTCTGGAGACGCGTCTCGGCGCGGGCCAGCTAGCTATAGCGTTTTCAGAATTTAGCCAGGAACAAAAATGTGCAATTTTTTGCAGTTCTATGCGAGCCAGCCGCACGTTTGAGGCGTCTGGAGACGCGTCTGGAGACGCGTCTCAGCGCGGGCCAGCTAGCTATAGCGTTTTCAGAATTTAGCCACGAACAAAAATGTGCAATTTTTTGCAGTTCTATGCGAGCCAGCAGCACGTTTGAGGCGTCTGGAGACGCGTCTCGGCGCGGGCCAGCTAGCTATAGCGTTTTCAGAATTTAGCCAGGAACAAAAATGTGCAATTTTTTGCAGTTCTATGCGAGCCAGCCGCACGTTTGAGGCGTCTGGAGACGCGTCTCGGCGCGGCCAGATAGCTATAGCGTTTTCAGAATTTAGCCAGGAACAAAAATAGCAATTTTTTGCAGTTCTATGCGAGCCTGCCGCACGTTTGAGGCGTCTGGAGACGCGTCTCGGCGCGGGCCAGCTAGCTATTGCGTTTTCAGAATTTAGCCTGGAACAAAATGTGCAATTTTTTGCAGTTCTATGAGAGCCAGCCGCACGTTTGAGGCGTCTGGAGCCGCGTCTCGGTGCGGGCCAGCTAGCTATAGCGTTTTCAGAATTTAGCCAGGAACAAAAAAGTGCAAATTTTTGCAGTTCTATGCGAGCCAGCCGCACGTTTGAGGCGTCTGGAGACGCGTCTCGGCGTGGGCCAGCTATCTATAGCGTTTTCAGAATTTAGCTAGGAACAAAAATGTGCAATTATTGGCAGTTCTATGTGAGCCAGCCGCACGTTTGAGGCGTCTGGAGACGCGTCTGGAGATGCGTCTCGGCGCGGGCCAGCTAGCTATAGCGTTTTCAGAATTTAGCCAGGAACAAAAATGTGCAATTTTTAGCAGTTCTATGAGAGCCAGCCGCATGTTTGAGGCGTCTGGAGACGCGTCTCGGCGCGGGCCTGCTAGCTATAGCGTTTTCAGAATTTAGCCAGGAACAAAAATGTGCGATTTCTTGCAGTTCTATGCGAGCCAGCCGCACGTTTGAGACCTCTGGAGACGCGTTTCGGCGCGGGCCAGCTAGCTATAGCGTTTTCAGAATTTAGCCAGAAACAAAACTGCGCAATTTTTTGCAGTTCTATGCTAGCCAGCCGCACGTTTGAGGCGTCTGGAGATGCGTCTGGAGACGCGTCTCGGCGCGGGCTAGCTAGCTATAGCGTTTTCAGAATTTAGCCAGGAACAGAAATGTGCAATTTTTTGCAGTTCTATGCGAGCCAGCCGCACGTTTGAGGCGTCTGGAGACGCGTGTCGGCGCGGGCCAGCTAGCTATAGCGTTTTCAGAATTTAGCCGGGAACAAAAATGTGCAATTTTTTGCAGTTCTATGCTAGCCAGCCGCACGTTTGAGGCGTCTGGAGACGCGTCTCGGCGCGGGCCAGCTAGCTATAGCGTTTTCAGAATTTAGCCAGGAACAAAAATGTGCAATTTTTTGCAGTTCTATGCGAGCCAGCCGCACGTTTGAGGCGCCTGGAGACGCTTCTGGAGACGCGTCTCGGCGCGGGCCAGCTAGCTATAGCGTTTTCAGAATTTAGCCAGGAACAAAAATGTGCAATTTTTTGCAGTTCTATGAGAGCCAGCCGCACGTTTGAGGCGTCTGGAGACGCGTCTCAGCGCGGGCCAGCTAGCTATAGCGTTTTCAGAATTTAGCCAGGAACAAAAATGTGCAATTTTTTGCAGTTCTATGCGAGCCAGCCGCACGTTTGAGGCGTCTGGAGATGCGTCTGGAGACGCGTCTCGGCGCGGGCCAGCTAGCTATAGCGTTTTCAGAATTTAGCCAGGAACAAAAATGTGCAATTTTTTGCAGTTCTATGCGAGCCAGCCGCACGTTTGAGGCGTCTGGAGACGCGTCTGGAGACGCGTCTCAGCGCGGGCCAGCTAGCTATAGCGTTTTCAGAATTTAGCCACGAACAAAAATGTGCAATTTTTTGCAGTTCTATGCGAGCCAGCAGCACGTTTGAGGCGTCTGGAGACGCGTCTCGGCGCGGGCCAGCTAGCTATAGCGTTTTCAGAATTTAGCCAGGAACAAAAATGTGCAATTTTTTGCAGTTCTATGCGAGCCAGCCGCACGTTTGAGGCGTCTGGAGACGCGTCTCGGCGCGGCCAGATAGCTATAGCGTTTTCAGAATTTAGCCAGGAACAAAAATGTGCAATTTTTTGCAGTTCTTTGAGAGCCAGCCGCACGTTTGAGGCGTCTGGAGACGCGTCTCGGCGCGGGCCAGCTAGCTATAGCGTTTTCAGAATTTAGCCAGGAACAAAAATGTGCAATTTTTGCAGTTCTATGCGAGCCAGCCGCACGTTTGAGGCGTCTGGAGACGCGTCTGGAGACGCGTCTCGGCGCGGGCCAGCTAGCTATAGCGTTTTCAGAATTTAGCCAGGAACAAAAATGTGCAATTTTTTGCAGTTCTATGCGAGCCAGCCGCACGTTTGAGGCGTCTGGAGACGAGTCTGGAGATGCGTCTCGGCGCGGGCCAGCTAGCTATAGCGTTTTCAGAATTTAGCCAGGAACAAAAATGTGCAATTTCTTGCAGTTCTATGCGAGCCAGCCGCACGTTTGAGACCTCTGGAGACGCGTTTCGGCGCGGGCCAGCTAGCTATAGCGTTTTCAGAATTTAGCCAGAAACAAAACTGCGCAATTTTTTGCAGTTCTATGCTAGCCAGCCGCACGTTTGAGGCGTCTGGAGATGCGTCTGGAGACGCGTCTCGGCGCGGGCTAGCTAGCTATAGCGTTTTCAGAATTTAGCCAGGAACAGAAATGTGCAATTTTTTGCAGTTCTATGCGAGCCAGCCGCACGTTTGAGGCGTCTGGAGACGCGTCTGGAGATGCGTCTCGGCGCGGGCCAGCTAGCTATAGCGTTTTCAGAATTTAGCCAGGACCAAAAATGTGTAATTGTTTGCATTTCTATGAGAGCGAGCTGCACGTTTGAGGCGTCTGGAGACGCGTCTCGGCTCGGGCCAGCTAGCTATAGCGTTTTCAGAATTTAGCCAGGAACAAAAATGTGCAATTTTTTGCAGTTCTTTGAGAGCCAGCCGCACGTTTGAGGCGTCTGGAGACGCGTCTCGGCGCGGGCCAGCTAGCTATAGCGTTTTCAGAATTTAGCCAGTAACAAAAATGTGCAATTTTTGCAGTTCTATGCGAGCCAGCCGCACGTTTGAGGCGTCTGGAGACGCGTCTCGGCGCGGGCCAGCTAGCTATAGCGTTTTCAGAATTTAGCCAGGAACAAAAATGTGCAATTTTTTGCAGTTCTATGCGAGCCAGCCGCACGTTTGAGGCGTCTGGAGACGAGTCTGGAGATGCGTCTCGGCGCGGGCCAGCTTGCTATAGCGTTTTCAGAATTTAGCCAGGAACAAAAATGTGCAATTTTTTGCAGTTCTATGCGAGCCAGCCGCACGTTTGAGGCGTCTGGAGACGCGTCTCGGCGCGGGCCAGCTAGCTATAGCGTTTTCAGAATTTAGCCAGGAACAAAAATGTGCAATTTTTTGCAGTTCTATGTGAGCCAGCCGCACGTTTGAGGCGTCTGGAGACGCGTCTGGAGATGCGTCTCGGCGCGGGCCAGCTAGTTATAGCGTTTTCAGAATTTAGCCAGGAACAAAAATGTGCAATTTTTAGCAGTTCTATGAGAGCCAGCCGCATGTTTGAGGCGTCTGGAGACGCGTCTCGGCGCGGGCCTGCTAGCTATAGCGTTTTCAGAATTTAGCCAGGAACAAAAATGTGCGATTTCTTGCAGTTCTATGCGAGCCAGCCGCACGTTTGAGACCTCTGGAGACGCGTTTCGGCGCGGGCCAGCTAGCTATAGCGTTTTCAGAATTTAGCCAGAAACAAAACTGCGCAATTTTTTGCAGTTCTATGCTAGCCAGCCGCACGTTTGAGGCGTCTGGAGATGCGTCTGGAGACGCGTCTCGGCGCGGGCTAGCTAGCTATAGCGTTTTCAGAATTTAGCCAGGAACAGAAATGTGCAATTTTTTGCAGTTCTATGCGAGCCAGCCGCACGTTTGAGGCGTCTGGAGACGCGTGTCGGCGCGGGCCAGCTAGCTATAGCGTTTTCAGAATTTAGCCAGGAACAAAAATGTGCAATTTTTTGCAGTTCTATGCTAGCCAGCCGCACGTTTGAGGCGTCTGGAGACGCGTCTCGGCGCGGGCCAGCTAGCTATAGCGTTTTCAGAATTTAGCCAGGAACAAAAATGTGCAATTTTTTGCAGTTCTATGCGAGCCAGCCGCACGTTTGAGGCGCCTGGAGACGCTTCTGGAGACGCGTCTCGGCGCGGGCCAGCTAGCTATAGCGTTTTCAGAATTTAGCCAGGAACAAAAATGTGCAATTTTTTGCAGTTCTATGCGAGCCAGCCGCACGTTTGAGGCGTCTGGAGACGCGTCTCGGCGCGGCCAGATAGCTATAGCGTTTTCAGAATTTAGCCAGGAACAAAAATAGCAATTTTTTGCAGTTCTATGCGAGCCTGCCGCACGTTTGAGGCGTCTGGAGACGCGTCTCGGCGCGGGCCAGCTAGCTATTGCGTTTTCAAAATTTAGCCTGGAACAAAATGTGCAATTTTTTGCAGTTCTATGAGAGCCAGCCGCACGTTTGAGGCGTCTGGAGCCGCGTCTCGGTGCGGGCCAGCTAGCTATAGCGTTTTCAGAATTTAGCCAGGAACAAAAAAGTGCAAATTTTTGCAGTTCTATGCGAGCCAGCCGCACGTTTGAGGCGTCTGGAGACGCGTCTCGGCGTGGGCCAGCTATCTATAGCGTTTTCAGAATTTAGCCAGGAACAAAAATGTGCAATTATTGGCAGTTCTATGTGAGCCAGCCGCACGTTTGAGGCGTCTGGAGACGCGTCTGGAGATGCGTCTCGGCGCGGGCCAGCTAGCTATAGCGTTTTCAGAATTAAGCCAGGAACAAAAATGTGCAATTTTTAGCAGTTCTATGAGAGCCAGCCGCATGTTTGAGGCGTCTGGAGACGCGTCTCGGCGCGGGCCTGCTAGCTATAGCGTTTTCAGAATTTAGCCAGGAACAAAAATGTGCGATTTCTTGCAGTTCTATGCGAGCCAGCCACACGTTTGAGACCTCTGGAGACGCGTTTCGGCGCGGGCCAGCTAGCTATAGCGTTTTCAGAATTTAGCCAGAAACAAAACTGCGCAATTTTTTGCAGTTCTATGCTAGCCAGCCGCACGTTTGAGGCGTCTGGAGATGCGTCTGGAGACGCGTCTCGGCGCGGGCTAGCTAGCTATAGCGTTTTCAGAATTTAGCCAGGAACAGAAATGTGCAATTTTTTGCAGTTCTATGCGAGCCAGCCGCACGTTTGAGGCGTCTGGAGACGCGTGTCGGCGCGGGCCAGCTAGCTATAGCGTTTTCAGAATTTAGCCAGGAACAAAAATGTGCAATTTTTTGCAGTTCTATGCTAGCCAGCCGCACGTTTGAGGCGTCTGGAGACGCGTCTCGGCGCGGGCGAGCTAGCTATAGCGTTTTCAGAATTTAGCCAGGAACAAAAATGTGCAATTTTTTGCAGTTCTATGCGAGCCAGCCGCACGTTTGAGGCGCCTGGAGACGCTTCTGGAGACGCGTCTCGGCGCGGGCCAGCTAGCTATAGCGTTTTCAGAATTTAGCCAGGAACAAAAATGTGCAATTTTTTGCAGTTCTATGAGAGCCAGCCGCACGTTTGAGGCGTCTGGAGACGCGTCTCAGCGCGGGCCAGCTAGCTATAGCGTTTTCAGAATTTAGCCAGGAACAAAAATGTGCAATTTTTTGCAGTTCTATGCGAGCCAGCCGCACGTTTGAGGCGTCTGGAGATGCGTCTGGAGACGCGTCTCGGCGCGGGCCAGCTAGCTATAGCGTTTTCAGAATTTAGCCAGGAACAAAAATGTGCAATTTTTTGCAGTTCTATGCGAGCCAGCCGCACGTTTGAGGCGTCTGGAGACGCGTCTGGAGACGCGTCTCAGCGCGGGCCAGCTAGCTATAGCGTTTTCAGAATTTAGCCACGAACAAAAATGTGCAATTTTTTGCAGTTCTATGCGAGCCAGCAGCACGTTTGAGGCGTCTGGAGACGCGTCTCGGCGCGGGCCAGCTAGCTATAGCGTTTTCAGAATTTAGCCAGGAACAAAAATGTGCAATTTTTTTGCAGTTCTATGCGAGCCAGCCGCACGTTTGAGGCGTCTGGAGACGCGTCTCGGCGCGGCCAGATAGCTATAGCGTTTTCAGAATTTAGCCAGGAACAAAAATAGCAATTTTTTGCAGTTCTATGCGAGCCTGCCGCACGTTTGAGGCGTCTGGAGACGCGTCTCGGCGCGGGCCAGCTAGCTATTGCGTTTTCAGAATTTAGCCTGGAACAAAATGTGCAATTTTTTGCTGTTCTATGAGAGCCAGCCGCACGTTTGAGGCGTCTGGAGCCGCGTCTCGGTGCGGGCCAGCTAGCTATAGCGTTTTCAGAATTTAGCCAGGAACAAAAAAGTGCAAATTTTTGCAGTTCTATGCGAGCCAGCCGCACGTTTGAGGCGTCTGGAGACGCGTCTCGGCGTGGGCCAGCTATCTATAGCGTTTTCAGAATTTAGCCAGGAACAAAAATGTGCAATTATTGGCAGTTCTTTGAGAGCCAGCCGCACTTTTGAGGCGTCTGGAGACGCGTCTTGAGACGCGTCTCGGCGCGGGCCAGCTAGCTATAGCGTTTTCAGAATTTAGCCACGAACAAAAATGCAATTTTTTGCAGTTCTATGCGAGCCAGCCGCACGTTTGAGGCGTCTGGAGGCGCGTCTGGAGACGCGTCTCGGCGCGGGCCAGCTAGCTATAGCGTTTTCAGAATTTAGCCAGGAACATAAATGTGCAATTTTTTGCAGTTCTATGTGAGCCAGCCGCACGTTTGAGGCGTCTGGAGACGCGTCTGGAGATGCGTCTCGGCGCGGGCCAGCTAGCTATAGCGTTTTCAGAATTTAGCCAGGAACAAAAATGTGCAATTTTTTGCAGTTCTATGTGAGCCAGCCGCACGTTTGAGGCGTCTGGAGACGCGTCTGGAGATGCGTCTCGGCGCGGGCCAGCTAGCTATAGCGTTTTAGAATTTAGCCAGGAACAAAAATGTGCAATTTTTAGCAGTTCTATGAGAGCCAGCCGCATGTTTGAGGCGTCTGGAGACGCGTCTCGGCGCGGGCCTGCTAGCTATAGCGTTTTCAGAATTTAGCCAGGAACAAAAATGTGCGATTTCTTGCAGTTCTATGCGAGCCAGCCGCACGTTTGAGACCTCTGGAGACGCGTTTCGGCGCGGGCCAGCTAGCTATAGCGTTTTCAGAATTTAGCCAGAAACAAAACTGCGCAATTTTTTGCAGTTCTATGCTAGCCAGCCGCACGTTTGAGGTGTCTGGAGACGCGTCTCGGCGCGAGCCAGCTAGCTATAGCGTTTTCAGAATTTAGCCAGGAACAAAAATGTGCAATTTCTTGCAGTTCTATGCGAGCCAGCCGCACGTTTGAGGCGTCTGGAGACGCGTCTGGAGATGCGTCTCGGCGCGGGCCAGCTAGCTATAGCGTTTTCAGAATTTAGCCAGGAACAAAAATGTGCAATTTTTTGCAGTTCTATGCGAGCCAGCCGCACGTTTGATGCGTCTGGAGACGCGTCTCGGCGCGGGCCAGCTAGCTATAGCGTTTTGAGGATTTAGCCAGGAACAAAAATGTGCAATTTTTAGCAGTTCTATGAGAGCCAGCCACATGTTTGAGGCGTCTGGAGACGCGTCTCGGCGCGGGCCAGCTAGCTATAGCGTTTTCAGAATTTAGCCAGGAACAAAAATGTGCAATTTCTTGCAGTTCTATGCGAGCCAGCCGCACGTTTGAGACGTCTGGAGACGCGTCTCGGCGCGGGCCAGCTAGCTATAGCGTTTTCAGAATTTAGCTAGGAACAAAAATGTGCAATTTTTTGCAGTTCTATGCGAGCCAGCCGCACGTTTGAGGCGTCTGGAGACGCGTCTCGGCGCGGGCCAGCTAGCTATAGCGTTTTCAGAATTTAGCCAGGAACAAAAATGTGCAATTTCTTACAGTTCTATGCGAGCCAGCCACACGTTTGAGGCGTCTGGAGACGCGTCTGGAGATGCGTCTCGGCGCGGGCCAGCTAGCTATAGCATTTTCAGAATTTAGCCAGGAACAAAAATGTGCAATTTCTTGCAGTTCTATGCGAGCCAGCCGCACGTTTGAGGCGTCTGGAGACGCGTCTGGAGATGCGTCTCGGCGCGGGCCAGCTAGCTATAGCGTTTTCAGAATTTAGCCAGGAACAAAAATGTGCAATTTTTTGCAGTTCTATGCGAGCCAGCCGCACGTTTGATGCGTCTGGAGACGCGTCTCGGCGCGGGCCAGCTAGCTATAGCGTTTTGAGGATTTAGCCAGGAACAAAAATGTGCAATTTTTAGCAGTTCTATGAGAGCCAGCCACATGTTTGAGGCGTCTGGAGACGCGTCTCGGCGCGGGCCAGCTAGCTATAGCGTTTTCAGAATTTAGCCAGGAACAAAGATGTGCAATTTCTTGCAGTTCTATGCGAGCCAGCCGCACGTTTGAGACGTCTGGAGACGCGTCTCGGCGCGGGCCAGCTAGCTATAGCGTTTTCAGAATTTAGCTAGGAACAAAAATGTGCAATTTTTTGCAGTTCTATGCGAGCCAGCCGCACGTTTGAGGCGTCTGGAGACGCGTCGCGGCGCGGGCCAGCTAGCTATAGCGTTTTCAGAATTTAGCCAGGAACAAAAATGTGCAATTTCTTACAGTTCTATGCGAGCCAGCCACACGTTTGAGGCGTCTGGAGACGCGTCTGGAGATGCGTCTCGGCGCGGGCCAGCTAGCTATAGCATTTTCAGAATTTAGCCAGGAACAAAAATGTGCAATTGTTTGCATTTCTATGAGAGCCAGCCGCACGTTTGAGGCGTCTGGAGACGCGTCTCGGCTCGGGCCAGCTAGCTATAGCGTTTTCAGAATTTAGCCAGGAACAAAAATGTGCAATTTTTTGCAGTTCTTTGAGAGCCAGCCGCACGTTTGAGGCGTCTGGAGACGCGTCTCGGCGCGGGCCAGCTAGCTATAGCGTTTTCAGAATTTAGCCAGGAACAAAAATGTGCAATTTTTGCAGTTCTATGCGAGCAGCCGCACGTTTGAGGCGTCTGGAGACGCGTCTGGAGACGCGTCTCGGCGCGGGCCAGCTAGCTATAGCGTTTTCAGAATTTAGCCAGGAACAAAAATGTGCAATTTTTTGCAGTTCTATGCGAGCCAGCCGCACGTTTGAGGCGTCTGGAGACGAGTCTGGAGATGCGTCTCGGCGCGGGCCAGCTAGCTATAGCGTTTTCAGAATTTAGCCAGGAACAAAAATGTGCAATTTCTTGCAGTTCTATGCGAGCCAGCCGCACGTTTGAGACGTCTGGAGACGCGTTTCGGCGCGGGCCAGCTAGCTATAGCGTTTTCAGAATTTAGCCAGGAACAAAAATGTGCAATTTCTTACAGTTCTATGCGAGCCAGCCGCACGTTTGAGGCGTCTGGAGACGCGTCTGGAGATGCGTCTCGGCGCGGGCCAGCTAGCTATAGCGTTTTCAGAATTTAGCCAGGAACAAAAATGTGCAATTTTTTGCAGTTCTATGCGAGCCAGCCGCACGTTTGAGGCGTCTGGAGACGCGTCTCGGCGCGGGCCAGCTAGCTATAGCGTTTTCAGAATTTAGCCAGGAACAAAAATGTGCAATTTTTTGCAGTTCTATGAGAGCCAGCCGCACGTTTGAGGCGTCTGGAGACGCGTCTCGGCGCGGGCCAGCTAGCTGTAGCGTTTTCAGAATTTAGCCAGGAAAGGAAGAAAGAAAGAAAAATATTTATTTGGGACTCGCACAAGACATACATATCACTCAATACATATAAGCGGCGTCTTAAAATTTATTTGTGCGAGGCCGAAAAGGTCCCTGTCTCAGCATATGCTGCGATATTTAAAAAATAAATATCACAGCGCTGGTGTTATGACAGGGCCTAATGTGATGTCACGGACACACATACGGAACACAACACTAATATATATATACAAATAAAATAATGAATATGACGGCGCTACGTCATCGTACGGTTGTGCACGGCACGTGCACCGGACCGATCAGGCGATGTCGCCATCCCCACCTCCCCCACTACTCGGCTTGTTTGTGCTCGGACGTAAAAGGAGACCGCGCGGAGCGATCGGGGCATTCTATTCTAGACCTCGGTCCGATACACGTGTTGTCATAGCGCCTACATTTGCTAATATCGTGTTAAAACCTTTTAGTTAATAATTATGATATGATAATTATTTGAGTTCACAGTTATTATAAATTAAGTGAGTTAATCGAATAAAATTGATTAATAAGTAAACTACCTACTTTTTACTTTAAAATATCCAATCCTGACAATACGCCTATATCAGAATTGGGACGTAACTCAAAGGGCCCACATGGAGATTCGTGACAATGCTAGTGAAATATGTGGCGGTTACGTTTTGAAATGTAATGACAGTGATAGTGAAAATTGCGGTTTGTTTTTAAAACGCATGCGTTTATCCAGACGCTAAAAACTTGATGTGTGCCGTGAAGTTTCGTGAAGTTAAATCCGATAGGCCGAAGTTCGACACACGATCATAGTGTGTCACCGTGGTGGTATGTTTTGTCGAGGATGCAGTGATGTGCAGAGCAGTTTATTGATTTACCATTTGGCGCTAAAGAGCTTTGCGCCGAATTCCTTTTCGACGAGTTTTATGCGGCTACCCTCATCAACCTGAACTAAACCAGTTCCGTCCGGAGGCAAGCAACTTCACAACAGCTGGTCAGGTCAAGGAGAGGAGTGTGAATTTATATGAAGATTTCTACGCCAATCTGGTGAGTCGTTTAAACTTTTTAATTGCTGTAGAGCTGCTTTTTATTTCGTTTACGAGTGTTCATTTTTATGATGTGGAGACTGACTTACAAAAGGCAACGCCTTTATGGATGGCAATTATCGATGTTTGATAATTGGCCTGTCGCTTTATCTTAAAGTGAAGCTATTATTAATAGCATAAGTGTTGCAGATTAAGCGATAGCATTTTCAATAATACTTCTTCTTTTCGATTCAATCGTTAACTTTTTATTGTTTTGGACCAGTAGGTAGTTACGTTAATTGCAGCAACAGTGGCATTCATTAGATACTCCAAATTACAGGAGAATGGGCACTTGGGGCACTGTAACATATGGCTCGTGCTCTGAAAACGGGCACTGCACTCACGTTGGGTATACAACAGATCATTACATCCTCATTTCGCCAAGTTGTGTTTGCAGCGGCCTACCTGGGTGCGCAAATTGCGCTGGCGCGCGATTTAACGCTTTCCAAAGGCCATTGCGATTCACGACCAGGGGCAATTGCTCTTTGGGTTTTATGAAGTCGTGAGGTGGTGGATACTTCTCTTCCCACAGTCTGCTTCTCCCTTTAGATGGCATATCCAGGATCGCCTGTGTAGAAAGAAGGAAGCTCTTGCGACTTTTTAGTCTTCCCGAAGTTGGCATGTGGCCATACAGGGATGTCGGGAATCGGTTTTCAGATCCTTCGAACAGCAGGAGGTGCGATGCCTGCAAGCGGATAGTTTGTTTTGTGGAGTCTATTTTAATCAGCCTGATATTATCTGACACGTTTCATTTAGGGCAATGTCTACTTTACGAGAAAGAGCAGGTCGGTGCCACACTGTGCAAGCAAACACGCCAGCAGAAAAAATAGGGACATGCCGGTTGTACGGAGAACATCGGGTGCCGCTCCCCAATTGATGGAAATTAGGTGACTGAGCAAGTTATTCCGGGTTCGACGGAGCTAAGTATTGTAACAGTTTGACTTTTACGCTTAGGCCATATCTAACGTCACACCGAGATATTTTGGATTCGAGCAGTGTTGGACCTTGGCTCTACGCCATGTGATGTTAAGCATTCGATTTGCGGGCCTATAGCAGAGATGGAAGGCGCACGACTGTCTCTTAGATGGGTTCGGCCGTAGAGCGTTGCGGTCACACTAATCTCTCAGTACACTGAGTGCCATTGTACGTTTATGCTCCACGTCCATAAAAGTCGCTGCTTGGTTTGCTAGGGCCAGGTAATCCGCGTACAAGAACCGCTCCGTTTGTTAGGTGGAAGGCGGTTCGTTCGCGTAGATGTTAAAAAAAACGTCGGCGCCAACACACTGCCCTAAGGGAGACCATTCTTTTGCTGTCGCTATCTACTCTTGGTGAATTGGAAGCACATACCTGGAAGTGGCGGTTGCACAGGAGTTCGCTTGAAATGGGCACAAAGCCTTGGTCATTGGTCAAATAATGCTGATGAAGCGATATTATTCTGCTATCGCTGATCGAGTCATGAAGTGAAATACCAGAGAGCTTTTATTAGGGTTCCGAAAAAAAAAGGAACCCTTATAGGATCACTCGGGTGTCTGTCTGTCTGTCTGTCTGTCTGTCTGTCTGTCTGTCTGTCTGTCTGTCTGTCTGTCTGTCTGTCCGTCTGTCACAGCCAGTTTTCTCCGGATCCACTGGACCGATTCTGTTGAAATTTTGTACACATATGGACTTCTATGACCCAAACACGGATGCGTTACGAAAATTATTAAATTTTTAGTATGGGGGTCACTTTTGGGGGTCAAACAAGAAAATTAAAAAAAAAAAGTTTTTTGAACAATATTGTGTGACATATTAAATGAAAGGGCTTACTGTGAGGATTTTAATTATATTTTTTTCATAATTTTAAAATAAATGATTTAGAAGTTATTCAAGAAATTAGACGAAAAATGACCATTCCCCCCCCCCTTATCTCCGAAACTACTGAGCCTAAAATTTTGAAAAAAATGGAGATAATAGATCTTAACCTAAAGATTACAGGAAAACCTATTAGAAGTCTGTAGTGTTAAAGTAACATGTTAAAAAAAATAAATTCGTTCGGAACCCTTTGCACGCGAGTCCGACTCGCACTTGGCCAGTTTTTTTTTTGGACATAAGAGCGATTTAGTTACCTAACACTTTATTTTGAATATTTTGATTTTATATCACCATTCATAGGCATAGGCCGCTTTCTTGTGCCAATGGTCCGATAAAATTTAGATTTTTATTTACTTTGATACTGTGACTACTACACTTACCTGAAACCTTTTGGCCCACCACAGCTTTTATTGGACTTGTACTGTCGTAGCATTTTTCGGTTTCAGACATCGTATCATGGTGTATAAAGCCAGCAGGAGGCTAGCGGTTGGCATGCTGCCATAACTGCTGAGCAGTTGCAACAACTGCTGAGCAGCTGCAACTTCTGAGCGGTTCTGAGCGTGACAGACCGAAGGTTGGCAAACAGTTGGCAAACTGCAGTAGCCAAGTATCATGTCAACATCTGTGGGGTTAAGAGCGTTCAAGGCCGACTGGAATACTTGGTGAGTCGCTCAAGTTTTATTTGAATAGCAAACGAAGCTTTAAAGGGGTTGATACCAATTCGGTGGTTGCATTGATAGTGCTAGGTAATTTTGACATAGTTAGCACAAAGCGAGTACTTAAAAGAGTTTCCCATTGGCGGTAATAGTGTCAAAATTTTATTCAGTGTGAGCTTTAGGTTTAGTTATCGCATAGCAAGTACCACAAGGTCATGTTTCAACTTAGACGTTTTTTTTAGTGTAAATTTGGATCTAGGCTTTCGTATTAACGTACGGAGGCAGTTTGCCTAACATCAGTTAGTAAATTTGATAGTATCAAAACTATCATGAATAGCAATTTGATTTTAATGACATTGATAAAAGCTTTAAAGGTACAGAGAATTCTGAGCTATTACAAGTTCTAAATAGATTTTCCATTTTGTGCAATTTAATACGGGTGATATTATAATAACATTGATTGATTCGAACCGCACAGCGCAGCGATGATTTTGATGATTTTAGGTTAACGTAAAGTAATTCGTGAGTGCTTACATGAACGTTAGATGCAGAAAATATCAGTGATGACGTGACGGCGAATAATAATGAAGAACTTGTTCATGAAACTTCCCATAAAAATAAAGTTTTAAGTGGTACTATTTTAGGGCTCACACTTTAAAAAAAAAATGCCGACTCTCGTACTTAAAAAGCCAGTAGCAGTAGTTAACGTATGGGGTACTGTGTTAAATTTTATAATAAAATACCACTTAATATTCTCGAACTGAATGAGAAAAAATTTAAAACATGTATTAAACGCACATTATGTAGACAAGCATATTATAAACTGGAAGATTATGTCCTTGATAAAAATGCTTGGCTAAATGCCGGTCCTGCTCCACAGCCACAGCAGCATGGGTCCACTTGTTAGGTTTTCGATAATTGGAAGAAATGCTTACCCTTTTTTTGTTCTCCTATACAATCATTTATTTATCATTTCTTTGCATTATTGTATTAGCAAAGTATACACAATAAAGCAGCCTTCTTTTTTTTCTTTTCTTAGTTACTTGAAACCATAGTTTTGTATAACGTAGAAGCATATTTTCAATTTTTTGTAAATGTGAGCACTATGGAGCCATTTACATATGTAATTATAGATTTCGTTATTAAATTAGTTTGACATGAACGAGCGTGGCAGTTGAGAGCTTGTCATGCTCACACAAATGTTTTGCTGATGGTGGCGCGTGTTTTGGATCATTTGATTCCCTTCAAAATGGTTGAGTTAGATGATGCTGATGCACGCGTCATGTTCGTGAACGGGCGCCGTCAGTTGAAACTGGTCATCTCTTACCTGCCACTGGCTTATTTTAATCTGTACCTGCATTTTGAATTGTTTATATGTTTTCTTGTTCTTTGCATTGTCCTCACATATAGAAGCAATCAATGTTAATGTTAACAAGATTTTTGTAACACATCACATGGTTTAAAAGAGTGTCCGTGGAGTTTCTTGCACGTTCTTCTCCATAGAGATCTACGCTTTGGAACGTGCAAATAGCTTCATGTTTTTGACTGACCGACTTTGACAATTCAAAAGTGCCTGTAAATGGTTTATTTGAAATATACGATTTGATTTGATTAACTTAATAGATCATGTAGGTACATCATTGGAAGGGTCATCAGACTGGATCAGTAGTATAATTCTGAAGGGTCATAGGACCGGACCAGAAGATATTACTCTGAAGGGTCAACAGACTGGACCAGTAGTATAATTCTGAAGGGTCATAGGACCGGACCAGAAGATATTGCTCTGAAGGGTCTTAGGACCGGACCAGAAGATTATTACTCTGAAGGGTCGTAGGACCGGACCAGACCATGAGATAAGATTTTAATGTCAGGATGAACGAACAGTAAAATTGTGGTTCTCATTACAAATACCTAAGTGCTTCTAAAGTGCGCGTTCGAGGACGTACGCACGTCAGAATGGCCGTGACGGCGCTACGTCATCGTACGGTTGTGCACGGCACGTGCACCGGACCGATCAGGCGATGTCGCCATCCCCACCTCCCCCACTACTCGGCTTGTTTGTGCTCGGACGTAAAAGGAGACCGCGCGGAGCGATCGGGGCATTCTATTCTAGACCTCGGTCCGATACACGTGTTGTCATAGCGCCTAGATTTGCTAATATCGTGTTAAAACCTTTTAGTTAATAATTATGATATGATAATTATTTGAGTTCACAGTTATTATAAATTAAGTGAGTTAATCGAATAAAATTGATTAATAAGTAAACTACCTACTTTTTACTTTAAAATATCCAATCCTGACAATACGCCTATAAATATATTAATTTGTCTAAAAATAAAACAATTTAAAATGTGGAATACATAAATACATACAATAAAAAATTTCAAAATTAACCAAATCTCAATGGCCCAGTGCTCCAGTATCATTTGTCAATGTCATAGACAAATGACGGAACGCGCGGGCGCACTGTTGGAGACTATGGTTCACAGAGGTTGCAATATCGAGATCATATCGAGATTAAAACATGGCAGAAACACAACAAACAATGTAAATAAAACAAAACAAAAGACTTATCGAGTGCGTCTGTAGGGTTCACACCTACCACATATTTATTTATGTTTATTATAAACACACACAGCACAACTACAACACAAACATAAACACAGCCACATTATTATAATCATGTAAGTTTATTGATAACACAACTCTGGACATTCACGGCATCTATAATGTTTTCATTATAATGTCGGATGTTGTCGGTGGCGCAATGATCATGCGCATCATTATATATTAGGAGCGCAATGTATAAGAAGTCGCGTGCGCAAAGGCCCTGAGTCCGGCCCTGCACGGATCGATTCGGTTTGTAGGTCAGTCGGTCAAGGACCTCGCCGCTAATCACCTACGCTCGCGACTCGGTTAGGCAAAGTATTGTGATAAGTTCGATATAGTTTACGTGAACTGACTACTGTACTGTGTTGTGACTATTGTGTGTTTACTGTCTGTTCTCCTTCTGTTTCTGTGTCGTGTAATCGTGTTGTGCACGGACATTATAACAGTAAGTAGCTAAGAGACTTTTATTTTCCGCGCACCCGCACTTAACTACCTACACTCCCGAAAGAACTTTGCTAAACTGGTGACCCCGAGAGGAACACAAACTAAAACATGAGTGACAGTGAGACCGAACACACCGCGTCGTCGCAGCCCGCCGACCACGTCGCGCAACGCGCGCGCATGGCTAAGCGCTTATCGGGTCCAAAGGTCGACCCGGCCGAGGTGTACCGCGTCGCTTTGCGTCTACCGCCGTTTTGGGCCGAGGAGCCCGATATTTGGTTTGCGCAAATTGAGGCGCAGTTCGAGAATGCTGGGGTGACGAATGACGTCATAAAATACAATTATGTCGTTGGACACCTCGACCCCCAGTTTTCGAAAGAAGTGAGGGATGTCATCATGTCCCCTCCCGCCACCGACCGCTACGAGAAGTTGAAGACCGAATTGGTGCGGAGGCTCTCAACCTCCCAGGAGCGCAAAGTGAAGCAGCTGCTGATGCACGAAGAGCTGGGAGACCGGAAGCCGTCGCAGTTTCTTCGGCACCTGCAGGGGTTAGCAGGCCCTTCCGTGCCTGAGGACTTCGTGCGCACTATCTGGTGCAGCCGACTCCCCACCAACATCCAGCCCCTCCTGGCATCGCAGCCCCACAGCACCCTGGAAGCGCTAGCTGAGCTGGCTGACCGCGTCCAGGACATCGTCGCGCCATCAACCCACGTCGCAGCAACTTCAGCAGCAGGACCCTCGGTCACCGAGATGGCAGCCGAGATCGCCGAGCTGAAGCGGGCGATGAAGGACCTGACGCTGCGGCTGCGTGACAGCCGTTCGCAGACCCGCTCCCACAGCCATGGTCGAGACGCGCGACGGCACTCACGCCAACGTTCTTCAACACGCTCGGACTCCAGCTACCGGCAGCATCCTGTTTGCTGGTACCACGCGATGCATGGCGAGAAGGCGAAGCGCTGCAGCAAGCCCTGCGACTTCCGGCAGGGAAACGCCGCGGGCAGTCGGTGATGGCGACAGACGATCGCCCTCGCTCAACTGGTCGCCTGTTCGTCACGGATCGGGCCACCAAGACGCAGTTCCTGGTCGACACAGGCAGCGACCTCTGCGTCTACCCTCGTCGCCTGTTAAGTGAACGTCGTGCGTGTACTAACTACCAACTTGTGGCCGCAAATGGTACGCCCATCAAAACATTTGGTTTCGTAGAATTAAGTTTAAATTTAGGACTCCGTAGAGACTTTAAGTGGCGTTTTGTGGTGGCCGAGGTAACCGAGCCAATTATCGGCGTAGATTTTTTAAGTTTTTACTCGCTAGTCGTTGACTGTCGTAATCAACGACTAGTTGATAGTACTACGAATGTCTTCTCTATAGCCTCGGATCACTCAGACTCATCTTTATTTTCTGTAAAAATTTCTTCTGGTGATTCGAGGTACCACAAAATTTTGGAAGCCTATCCCGACATCACCCGACCCGCCGGTACACTACGCACTACACCACACAACACTGTACACCACATCCGCACCACCCCCGGCCCTCCAGTATCATCACCATTTCGGCGACTAGCGCCAGATAAATTAAAGATTGCTCAGCAGGAGTTCCAGTTGATGCTGGCCAATGGAACCGCAAGACCGTCGGAGAGTCCATGGGCATCACCCTTGTACCTCGCCCCCAAGAAAGACAACGGTTGGCGACCCTGTGGTGATTACCGAATGCTCAACGCCCGAACCATCCCTGACAGGTATCCGATTAGGCACATCCACGACTTTGCACACAGCATCGCTGGTTGCAAAGTCTTCAGCACCATAGACCTTGTTAAGGCCTATAATCAGATCCCTGTCAGTCCAGATGACATTCCGAAGACGGCGATCACCACACCGTTCGGCCTGTACGAATTTCCGTACATGACGTTCAGTCTGCGTAACGCAGGCCAGACTTTCCAGCGTTTTGTGGACGAGATGACCAGAGGTTTGGACTTTTGCTACGCTTACTTCGATGACTTCTTAATTTTCTCAAGGTCACAGGCAGAGCACGAGGAGCACCTCCGCATTATCTTCGGCAGGATGAAGACCTTCGGCATGTTGGTGAACACGTCCAAGTGTGTTTTCGGTGTTCCGGAGGTAATTTTTCTAGGTTACCACATCTCCGAGAAGGGCACCAAACCACTCCACTCCAAGGTCGAAGCCATCAACAACTTCCCGCCGCCCAAAGATGTCCGTCAGTTGCGCCGATTCCTGGGTATGATTAATTTTTACAGGCGTTTCATACCCCACGCAGCTCAGATCCAGGCACCGCTTCACAACCTCTTGATTGGCAACGTAAAAGGCTCACAGCCCATATGTCTTGCGGTGAATACTTTGCAAGCATTTGAGGACTGTAAGGCAAGCTTGGCTAACGCTGCTCTTTTAGCTCACCCCGATTGCAATGCCAAACTCGCGTTAGTTAAAGATGCGTCGGATTCAGCAATCGGTGCGGTGTTGCAGCAGCTTAGCGATGATGGCTGGCAGCCACTAGCTTTCTTCTCCAGGAAGCTCAGCCCTTCGCAAGCAAAGTATTCTCCCTATGACAGGGAACTGCTGGCCATTTATGAGGCCATCAAATACTTTCGCCACATGCTCGAGGCCCGACATTTCGTTGTTTACACGGATCACAAGCCGATCAGTTTCGCATTCCACAAGAGGAAGAAAAACTGCTCGCCCAGGCAATTCCGGTACCTAGACTACATTGCCCAGTTTACCACCGACATAAGGCACATTTCCGGCAAGGACAATGTCGTAGCCGACCCCTTATCTCGCGTGGAAGCGCTACAAGTACCGGTCAGCTTCGACACTCTCGCGGAATCGCAAACTTCGGATCCAGAGCTATCTACGTTGCTCCAGGAAGGATCCTCGTTGGAACTGGAGAAGGTGCAGGTCCCAGGGGAGCGTACATCTGTGTACTGTGACGTCAGTACAACGCCACCCAGACCATTTGTGCCTGTAATGCTGCGAAAGCAAGTCTTCGACAGCCTGCACTCCCTCAGCCATCCTGGTGTCTCAGCGTCTGCCAAATTAATCGCAGAGCGCTTCGTTTGGCCAGGCATAAGGAAGGACTGCAGGGAGTGGGCTCGAGCTTGTCTTGACTGCCAGCGGGCCAAAGTGAGCCGACACGTTTCTGCGCCATTAGGGTCGTATCACCTCCCACGTGCAAGGTTCACCACCGTCAACATTGACCTTGTGGGCCCGCTCCCCATTTCGCAAGGCTTTAGGTATTGTCTGACGGCAGTCGACCGTTTCACCAGGTGGCCAGAGGTCATACCTATTGTCGACATAACTGCCGAGACAGTAGCTAAAGCGCTGCTATCCGGATGGATTGCCCGGTTTGGCTGTCCCACGGACATTGTCACGGACACGGGTCGACAGTTTGAGGCAGCCCTGTTCGAACAATTGTCCAAACTGGCTGGTTTCCAGCACAAGCGGACAACGGCATACCATCCGGCATGTAATGGCATGGTGGAGCGATTTCACCGGCAACTCAAGGCGTCCATCATTTATTTATTTATTTATTTTTATTTATTTATTTATTTTATCATTGAATTATTATAACACCTTTACAGATTGCTCCAAGACGATGTTATAACTTATATATTACAAAAAATGTACATTACAGCAATTATTATTTAAATGTCCAGACCTTTTTCAATTAAATTTTGCGCTGCTTTGATAAATCTCGGCAGGTTTTGGCAAAATATATCTTCCGATGTGACTGATATATCATTAATCAAACGTATGGCTCGCGACATAGGGGCAAACTTGAGTAAATTCGTCCTCGCCAATGGAACGTCTAACAGAGCGGGGCGGCGGCGCGCAACCACGCACCCGTCCGGCGCGCGCAGCCGCAGCGCCTCCAGCACCTCTGGGTGGTGCAGCAAACCTTGTAGTACGCTAGCCACATACTTGACCAGCGCCACGTCTCTTCTTACAGCCAGCCTGGTGTACCCGACCATGCCCAGGACGAACAGACTCGGGTACATGAGGGGATAAAAAGGGTAAACCCCATATTCCTTTAAATACAGAAACCTCGCAAACTTGTTCTGTATTTTCTCCAACATGAGGCTGTACTTTCCCTCATGAGGATTCTAAATAATTGCACTGGTTTCCAGGTGGCTCCGTACCAGAGCATTATACAAAACCTTCACAGCAGCCATATCGCTAAAATCCTTACATTGTCTCAAGATAAAACCGAGATTTCTGAAAGCCCTGCCGCACACCTCAACTATATGTTTGCGGAACGTCAACTCCGGCACCATCTGCACGCCCAGGTCCCGCACCTGTGTGACACGCGGCAGTACCTCGGTGTCCATCTCGTACTGATGATGTAATGGAGCACGTGCACGGCTGTAACTCATCACACAGCACTTGTTGATATTAAAATGGAGTTTATTAGATTTGCTCCATTGGACTACATTATTAATATCTGATTGGAGCCGATTACAATCTGCCTCATCTTTAACCGCTAAAAATAGCTTTAAGTCATCCGCAAACAACAGACACTTCGCCTCTTTGACCACAGTTGGCAGATCGTTCACTACCAATATGAATTCCAATGGCCCGATATTACTCCCTTGACTTACCCCTGAGAACGTGAAGTAGGGCCTGGAGTCATGTCCTGCATACTCGACGTACTGTCGTCGCTCGCCAAGGTAACTCGCAAAAAACTTAAGCAAGTGCGGTGTGAACCCCACAGCAGCGAGCTTGCATAAAAGTACATCATTATCCACAGTATCAAAAGCTTTCCGGAAGTCAAAATATGCCACATCCACCTGCCCCCCGGCGTCAATAGCGGGCGACAAGTAAGTAACAAAAGACAGCAAGTTGCCCCCCGTACTGCGACCCGGCCGAAAACCGTGCTGTGCATCCGATAACCGAGAGCTCACTTGCGCATAGATACTCTTATGCAATACTGACTCGAATACCTTGGCGAACGCAGACAGCACTGCCACCGGTCGGTATCCACTCACGTCAGAACCCGCACCTCCTTTGGGTACTGGGATAACTCGCGTAATCTTCCATTTTTCCGGGTAGTGAGCCTCCTGCAAGCACAAGTTGAAAATGTACAACAAGGGCTCCTCAAAAACCATACGACAATCTTTGACAATGTAAGGTGGTATGCCGTCCGGGCCTACTGAGCGCTTCGGCTTGAGGCGCAGGAGCGCCGCGCGCAGGTCTCGCGCGCTGAGGCGGTCGACATGCACGCGCGCCGCCCCGCCGCCCCGCCGCCCGCGCACTCCGCGGACCGCGGGTCCAGCGTTGGCTGCTGTGGGCTGTACACCGAGTGGAAATATGAGGCGAAACATTCTGCACACTCCTCATCCTTCAACAATAAGCCGTCCTTCGTGACTTTCGGTTTATTGCGGCTAGCTTGTTTACTTCTTATCATGCTCCAGAACGACTTCGGATCACTTTTAAGGTTTTTCTGAAGTCTGTTTTGGTAGGCTTCATATGTTGAAGCGATTTTAATTTTCACTCGAGCTCGATACCGAGAAAACCTTTCATAATCACTCCGGGAACCAGTTGTTTTATATAATTTATGATAAGCCACTTGAGTTTGATATCACTTATCAAATCAGATGTGTACCATTCTGGATAACTAAACCTAGACCCTTTCTTAAGAACTTTATGGTTTTTCTTAGGAACGCACTCGTCAAGGACAGCATATACTATTTTATAAAAGTAATTCAATGCCGTCTCTGAGTTCTGAATTTTAAACATCAATTCCCAATTTAATAACATAAAAGAATGGTATAAACTTAAAAAATCTGCTTTATTAAAATTCCACCTTTTTCTAAGTACCGAAACACTATCCCCGTTGTTCCTAGAAAGCTCCCCGCTACCCTCTGGTTCCCGATCAGAAAGCTTGGCGCTAATGACCAGCGGCGGGTGTTGAGCATCGATGTTAACCAACGGTTCCTCAGAGAGTTGTAGGTCACTCAACTCATACGTTGACAATACTAAGTCTAATATACGATCATTAATATTAACCAAATTATTTACCTGCCGAAATCCACAGTAAGCAATAACGTAATCCAAATAACTTTGTATTTCCACGGTCGCAGAAGGCATATTGAAATCACCCAATACTAACACTTTATCATATTTAACACACACATTCTCTAATATATGGAATAACTAGCACTTCGCCCGCGACTTCGTCTGCGTAGACTTTAGAGGTGGTGCGCAACTTCTTTGTCCCATATTCTCATTCTCGGATATTCACCTTCATGATTCTTTTCTGCTAGTTTGCGAGTCTTTACTGTCCGTACTTTCAGCTCCAGAACTACTTCGACATTTTTCTGATATTCTGGTACTTGTGAATCTTTAACGCTCATAACTCCAGCCCAGAAAAAAACTTCGATATGTTTCGGTTCTCCTGGTATTTTTAAATGTTAACCACTCACAATTCCAGCTTCGGAAATACTTCGAAATGATTCTAGTATCCTAGTACTTGTGAATCTTTTACGCTCATAATTACTGCCCGGAAAAAACCTCCACATTTTTCTGTTGTTCTGGTACTTTTGAATCCTTACCGCTCATAATTTTTGCTCCGGAAATATTTCAACATGTTTCTGGTCTCATGGTCGTTTTGAATTTTTAACATTCACAATCTTAGCCACGAAAATACTTCGACATGTTTTTGGTCTCCTGGTACATAATGAATCATTAGCGATCAAAATTCCAGCCCGGAAAATACTTCAACATTTTTCTGTTCTCGTGATACCTTTGAATCTTAGCCGCTCACGATTCCAGTGCCGGAAATATTTCAAAATGTTGCTGTACTCCTGGTACTTCTGAGTCTATAGCATTTACAATTACAGCCCGGAAAAAACATCGACATACAAAGTTCTGTTTGACTGTTAAAAAAAAACAAAAAAATATTCTAGCTCAAAAATACTTTTACATCGTTCTGTTCTCCTGGTACTTGTGAATCTGAAGCGCTCATTATTCCAGCCCCGAAAATACTTCTACATGTATCTGATCTCCTAATGCTTTTGAATCCTAACTGCTCACATTTCCAACCCTGGACATACTTCGACATATTTCTGGTCTCCTGGTACTTGAGAATCTTTAGTGCTCTTAATTTCAGCCAAAGAAATACTTCAACATGTTTCTGTTCACCTGCCACATGTGAATCTATAGCGTTTACAATTCCAGCCCGGAAAAAACTTCAACATACATATTGCTGTTCGACCGTAAAAAAAAAAATATTCTTGCCCAAAAATACTTTAACATCGTTCTGTTCTCCTGGTACTTGTGAATTTTAGCGCTCTCCATTTCAGCCCCGGAAATACTACAACATGTTTCTGTTCTCCTGGTACTTGTAAATCTGAAGCGCTCATTATTCCAGCCCCGAAAATACTTCTACATGTATCTGGTCTCCTGATGCTTTTGAATCCTAACTGCTCACATTTCCAACCCTGGACATACTTCGACATATTTCTGGTCTCCTGGTACATAATGAATCTTTAACGCTCATAATTCCTGCCTGGAAAAACTTCCACATTTTTATGTTGTTTTGGTACTTTTGAATCCTTACCGCTCATATGTCTAGTGCGGAAATGTTTCGACAAATTTCTGGTCTCCAGATACTAATGAATCTTTAGGATTCACAATCCTAGCTCCGAAAATACTTCGACATGTTTCTGTTCTCCTGGTACTTTTGAATCTGAAGTACTAAGGCAGCAGTAGCGCTGGGTTTCCACTTCCTCCTCAGTCTTCGTTAAGCGTTGCCTTTTACCGGGATAAAAAGTAGCCTATGTTTGATTCCAGTATGTGGACTATATGTGTGCCAAATTTCATCCAAATCCCTTCAGCCATTTTTGCCTGATTGAGGCACAAACATACAAACATACAAACATACAAACATACAAACATACAAACATACAAACATACAAACATACAAACATACAAACATACAAACATACAAACATACAAACATACAAACATACAAACATACAAACTTTCACATTTATAATATTAGTAGGACTAGCACTTCGCCCGCGACTTCGTCTGCGTAGACTTTAGAGGTGGCGCGCAAATTCTTTGTCCCATATTCTTATTCTCAGAAATTCATCGTTTTTCATAGTTTGTGAGTTTTAACTGTCCGTACTTTCAGCTCCGGAACTACTTTGACATGTTTCTGGTTTTAAAGATAGAAAAGAAAGAAAATTTTTATTTGGGACTCGTACAAGACATATATCGCGTATATAAACTTAAGCGCTCATAACTCCAGCCCAGAAAAAACTTCGATATGTTTCGGTTCTCCTGATATTTTTAAATGCTATCCACTCACAATTCCAGCTTCGGAAATACTTCGACATGTTTCTGTTTTCCTTCTTCAATTTTGAATCCTAGCCACTCAAAATTCCAGAGCAAGAAACTTTAAATCATTTTTCTGGTCTCCTGGTACTTGTGAATCTATAGCTTTAACAATTCCTGCCGAAAATATAATTTGAAATGTTTTGGTCTCCTGGTACTTTTGTAAGTATCTTTAGTGCTCATTATTCCAGCCCCGAAAATGCTTCTACATATTTCTGATCTCCTGGTGCTTTTGAATCCTAACTGCTAACAATTCCAACCCTGGAAATACTTCGTCATGTTTCTGGTCTCCTGGTACATAATGAATCTTTAGCGCTCATAATTCCTGCCCGGGAAAAGCTTCCACATTTTTCTGTTGTTTTAGTAATTTTGAATCCTTTGCGCTCATATGTCTAGCGCGGAAATATTTTGACATGTTTCAGGCTTTCTGGTATTTGTGAAACTTTAGCATACACAATCCTAGCCACGAAAATACATCGACTCACGTTTCCAGCGCCGGAAATATTTCGACATGTTTCTGGTCTCCTGGTACTTGTGAATCTTTAGCGCTCACAATTTCAGCCAAAAAAATACTTTCACATGTTTCTAGTCTCCTGTTGTTTGTAAATCTATGGCATTTACAATTCCAGCCCGGAAAAAACATCGAAATCCTACTAATATTATAAATGTGAAAGTTTGTATGTTTGTATGTTTGTATGTTTGTATGTTTGTGCCTCAATCAGGCAAAAATGACTGAAGGGATTTGGATGAAATTTGGCACAAATATAGTCCACATACTGGAATCAAACATAGGCTACTTTTTATCCCGGTAAAAGGCAACGCTTAACGAAGACTGAGGAGGAAGTGGAAACACAGCGCTACTGCTGCCTTAGTACTTCAGATTCAAAAGTACCAGGAGAACAGAAACATGTCGTAGTATTTCCGGGGCTGAAATTGAGAGCGCCAAAATTCACAAGTACCAGGAGAACAGAACGATGTTAAAGTATTTTTGGGCAAGAATATTTTTTTTTTACCTTCGAACAGAAATATGTATGTTGAAGTTTTTTCCGGGCTGGAATTGTAAACGCTATAGATTCACATGTGACAGGTGAACAGAAACATGTTGAAGTATTTCTTTGGCTGAAATTAAGAGCACTAAAGATTCACAAGTACCAGGAGACCATAAACATGTCGAAATTTTTTCGGCGCTGGAATTGTGACCGTTAGAATTCAAAAGTACCAGGAGATAAGAAACATGTCGAAGTATTTTCGGAGCTAGGATTGTGAATCCTAAAGATTCATTAGTATCTGGAGACCAGAAATTTGTCGAAACATTTCCGCACTAGACCATATGAGCGGTAAGGATTCAAAAGTACCAAAACAACATAAAAATGTGGAAGTTTTTCCAGGCAGGAATTATGAGCGTTAAAGATTCATTATGTACCAGGAGACCAGAAATATGTCGAAGTATGTCCAGGGTTGGAAATGTGAGCAGTTAGGATTCAAAAGCATCAGGAGACCAGATACATGTAGAAGTATTTTCGGGGCTGGAATAATGAGCGCTTCAGATTTACAAGTACCAGGAGAACAGAAACATGTTGTAGTATTTCCGGGGCTGAAATGGAGAGCGCTCAAATTCACAAGTACCAGGAGAACAGAACGATGTTAAAGTATTTTTGGGCAAGAATATTTTTTTTTTTTACGGTCGAACAGCAATATGTATGTTGAAGTTTTTTCCGGGCTGGAATTGTAAACGCTATAGATTCACATGTGGCAGGTGAACAGAAACATGTTGAAGTATTTCTTTGGCTGAAATTAAGAGCACTAAAGATTCTCAAGTACCAGGAGACCAGAAATATGTCGAAGTATGTCCAGGGTTGGAAATGTGAGCAGTTAGGATTCAAAAGCATTAGGAGATCAGATACATGTAGAAGTATTTTCGGGGCTGGAATAATGAGCGCTTCAGATTCACAAGTACCAGGAGAACAGAACGATGTAAAAGTATTTTTGAGCTAGAATATTTTTTTGTTTTTTTTTAACAGTCAAACAGAACTTTGTATGTCGATGTTTTTTCCGGGCTGTAATTGTAAATGCTATAGACTCAGAAGTACCAGGAGTACAGCAACATTTTGAAATATTTCCGGCACTGGAATCGTGAGCGGCTAAGATTCAAAGGTATTGTTACGAGCTTGGGGTTCGTTACAATAAAAACGTGCTGAGCATGTTGTAGGCTTTCCTTCCACTCGTTGCTGAGGTCTGTCTTGAGCATCCTCACAGGTATGACTTCTTTACCCTCTTGCCTAGTACAATGCTTGCAGTCTTCAGGGCAAGGTCTTCTTGTCAATGCGTCTGCGTTGCTATGACATTTCCCAATGCGATGTTCGACCACAAAGTCGTTTTCCTGCAGCCGCTGGGCGCTATTGTTAGCCGCCCTGTCGCCCGGAGATCGGCTATCTGCCCTTTCTGTAGTTCGCTTAGGGCAACTGGATCGTATGTGGCCCCTCTCACCACAGCCATAGCATCTAGGGCTATACCCTTTAAAACGGTCACGAACTGCAGCTGTTGCAACCTCCTTGCCACGGTGCGGACGATAATCCTGCCGCAAAGCTTCCCTTTCTGTAGTTCGCTTAGGGCAACTAGGTCGAAGGTGACCCCTTTCACCACAGCCGTAGCACCTAGGGCTATATCCTTTAAACCGGTTGTGAACCGTAACTGCTGCCAACCTCCCTAATGCTATGGGAACGATAATCCTGCCGCGCAGCTTCCACCTCCAGTGCATGGGCCAATGCGTTCTTAAGCGTCTCGTGGTGCCCGAGCCTCACTGCAGCCCTGACCTCAAGGTCGCGGATGCCGTCGATAAATGCCTGCACCAGGTTCCCTTCAATGAGCGCTGGTGCAGACTGGTACGCTTTTCGCACCAGCTTCTCCACTTCAAGAGCCCACTGCTGCAGGTTCTCACCGCTGCGTTGCACGCGATCCCTTAACTGCGCACGAAACACGTGCTCCAGATGAGCGTCGCCATACCTGGCTTCCAACGCTTCAAGCAGCTGCTCGTAAGTCACCTCCTTACCGATAGCTTCCAGGACAGTTAAGGCCTGGTCGCGCAGGCCTAGGGTGAGGGCAGTCATGGCCTGATTTTTACTCCACCCGTTCGCCTTCATGACAGCCTCAAACTGAATCTTGTAGGCCGACCAAGAAGACGTCCCATCGAACGGCGGCACTTTGAACCCACGTGGCGAAGGTGTAGTGGCTGCTGAATTAGCAATCCCATCTCCAAGTTTAAGGTTGCCCAACTCCTTCTTCACATCCGCAATGACGTCATCAAACTTGCTGATCCTGGTTTCAGCGTCTGACAAGCGGTTGTCATGCTGAGCAACCTTATCCTTCACCTCCTTCATGTCTTTTCCGAAGGACGCGTGAAGTTCCTTTATGAGGAGCATCTGTTCTTCCTGGCGGCGCGCCTGCTCCTCCTTGTCGCGCTGCAGATGTTCTTCCAAGCGTCGGGCCTGCTCCTCCTGTCGGCGGGCCTGCTCCTCCTTGTCGCGCTGCAGCTGTTCTTCCAAGCGTCGGGCCTGCTCCTCCTGTCGGCGGGCCTGCTCCTCCTGTCGGCGGGCCTGCTCCTCCTGTCGCGCTGCAGCTGTTCTTCCAAGCGTCGGGCCTGCTCCTCCTGTCGGCGCGCCTGCTCCTGCAGCATCATCATCAGAGCAGCAAAGTCTGGTGCTGATGATGCCGGAGCTGCTGTGGACGGGCCGGCCTCCATGGTCGGTAGCTGACCTTCCGACGTCTGCGGCGTTGCACCACCAAAACGCCTCTGGTCCGTCTCCTGCTGGCGTTGACTACGGGTACGGATACCCTCCGTGTCGTCCTTTGGCAGAATCGGCATGATTATCCACTCTTCTGACACCAATTGTTACGAGCTTGGGGTTCGTTACAATAAAAACAGCCGATTAAACAACCAAAACTGACACTTTAATCCACAACACTAATTATCACTTTAAAACACACTAATTATAAAACACAATCGCACTACTGAACACTTCACTTCACTATAATTCGCAGCCGAAGATCGCTCTCGAAGTTATCGTTTGTATCGCCAATTCAATACTGACTGCCGTCGCCGGATGTCCGCCCTTTATATACCGACAGTCATTTCCAGAACCCTCCTGTATGGAAACCTCTGGAAAGTTCGGGCACACACGGGTCCCGACCGACCAGGTGTCTAAACATCGAGAATGTTCTAGCACGTAAATGCCTGCTACTGGATACTAGATGACGCCAGCAGCACGCAAGTGTCTGCTACTCGATACTAGATGGCAGCACGTAAATGTTTCGTTACTTGAAACTAGATGGCGTTAGCAGTACGCAAATGCCGCCATGTACCCAACATTAATTCTGGCGCGTAACAGTATCACGAGAACAGAAAAATGTTGAAGTATTTTCCGGGCTGGAATTTTGAGCGCTAATGATTCATTATGTACCAGGAGACCAAAAACATGTCGAAGTATTTTCGTGGCTAAGATTGTGAATGTTAAAAATTCAAAACGACCATGAGACCAGAAACATGTTGAAATATTTCCGGAGCAAAAATTATGAGCGGTAAGGATTCAAAAGTACCAGAACAACAGAAAAATGTGGAGGTTTTTTCCGGGCAGTAATTATGAGCGTAAAAGATTCACAAGTACTAGGATACTAGAATCATGTCGAAGTATTTCCGAAGCTGGAATTGTGAGTGGTTAACATTTAAAAATACCAGGAGAACCGAAACATATCGAAGTTTTTTTCTGGGCTGGAGTTATGAGCGTTAAAGATTCACAAGTACCAGAATATCAGAAAAATGTCGAAGTAGTTCTGGAGCTGAAAGTACGGACAGTAAAGACTCGCAAACTAGCAGAAAAGAATCATGAAGGTGAATATCCGAGAATGAGAATATGGGACAAAGAAGTTGCGCACCACCTCTAAAGTCTACGCAGACGAAGTCGCGGGCGAAGTGCTAGTTTATAATATTAGTAGGATGTAAATGTTTGTATGTTTGTATGTTTGTATGTTTGTATGTTTGTGCCTCAATCAGGCAAAAATGGCTGAAGGGATTTGGATGAAATTTGGCACACATATAGTCCACATACTGGAATCAAACATAGGCTACTTTTTATCCCGGTAAAAGGCAATGCTTAACGAAGACTGAGGAGGAAGTGGAAACCCAGCGCTACTGCTGCCTTAGTACTTCAGATTCAAAAGTACCAGGAGAACAGAAACATGTCGTAGTATTTCCGGGGCTGAAATTGAGAGCGCCAAAATTCACAAGTACCAGGAGAACAGAACGATGTTAAAGTATTTTTGGGCAAGAATATTTTTTTTTTTACCGTCGAACTGAAATATGTATGTTGAAGTTTTTTCCGGGCTGGAATTGTAAATGCTATAGATTCACATGTGACGGGTGAAAAGAAACATGTTTGAAGTATTTCTTTGGCTGAAATTATGAGCGCTAAAGATTCACAAGTACCAGGAGAACATAAGCATGTCGAAATTTTCCTGGCGCTGGAATTGTGACCGGTTAGAAGTACCAGGAGATAAGAAACATGTCGAAGTATTTTCGGAGTTAGGATTGTGAATGCTAAAGATTCCCAGGAGGCCAGAAATTTGTCTAAATATTTCCGCACTAGAAATATGAGCGGTAAGGATTCAAAAGTACCAAAACAACATAAAAATGTGGAAGTTTTTCCGGGCAGGAATTATGAGCACTAAAGATTCTTTATGTACTAGGAGACCAGAAATATGTCAAAGTATTTCCAGGGTTGGAATTGTGAGCAGTTAGGATTCAAAAGCATCAGGAGATCAGATAGATGTAGAAGTATTTTCGGGGCTGGAATAATGAGCGCTACAGAACCACAAGTACCAGGAGAACAGAACGATGTTAAAGTATTTTTGAGCTAGATTTTTTTTTTTTTTTTTTAACAGTCAAACAGAACAATGTATGTCGATGTTTTTTTCCGGGCTGGAATTGTAAACGCTATAGATTCACATGTGACAGGAGACTAGAAACGTGTCAAAGTATTTTTTTTTTGGCTGAAATTGTGAGCACTAAAGATTCACAAGTACCAGGAGACCAGAAACATGTCGAAATACTTCCGGCACTGGAATCGTGAGCGGCTAGGATTCAAAGGTATCACGAAAATTATTGAAGAACAGAACAGAAAAATGTTGAATTATTTTCCGGGCTGGAATTGTGAGCGCTAAAGATTCATTATGTACCAGGAGACTAAAAACATGTCGAAGTATTTTCGTGGCTAAGATTGTGAATGCTAAAAATTCAAAAGGATCACGAGACCAGAAACATGTCGAAATATTTCCGGAGCAAAAGTTATGAGCGGTAAGGATTCAAAAGTACCAGAACAACAGAAAAATGTGGAGGTATTTTCCTGGCAGGAATTATGAGCGTAAAAAATTCATTATGTACCAGGAGACCAGATACATGTCGAAATATTTCCAGGGTTGGAGTTGAGAGCAGTTAGGATTCAAAAGTACCAAGAGATAAGAAATATGTCGAAGTATTTTCGGGCTGTAATTATGAGCGCTACAGATTCACACGTAGATACCAGGAGATCAAAAACATGTCAAATTATATTTTCGGCAGGAATTGTAAGCACTAAAGATTCACAAGTACAAGGAGGCCAGAAACATATTTTAATGTTTCAGGCGCTGGTATTTTGAGTGGTATGGATTCAAAAGTACCACGAGAACAGAAACATATAGCAGTTTTTTCCGGGCTGTAATTATGAGCGTAAAAGATTCACAAGTACCAGGATACTAGAAACATGTTGAAGTATTTCCGAAGCTGGAATTGTGAGTGGTTAACATTTAAAAATACCAGGAGAACCGAAACATATTGAAGTTTTTTTCTGGGCTGGAGTTATGAGCGCTAAAGATTCACAAGTACCAGAATACCAGAAACATGTCGAAGTAGTTCTGGAGCTGAAAGTACGGACATTCAAGACTCGCAAACTAGCAGAAAAGAATCATGAAGGTGATTATCCGAGAATGAAAATATGGGACAAAGAAGTTGCGTGCCACCTCTAAAGTCTACGCAGACGAAGTCGCGGGCGAAGTGCTAGTTTATAATATTAGTAGGATGTGAAAGTTTGTATGTTTGTATGTTTGTATGTTTGTGCTTCAATCAGGCAAAAATGGCTGAAGGGATTTGGATGAAATTTGGCACACATATAGTTCACATCCTGGAATCAAACATAGGCTACTTTTTATCCCGGTAAAATGCATGGCTTAATGGAGACTGAGGAGGAAGTGGAAACCCTGCGCTTCTGCTGCCTTAGTACTTCAGATTCAAAAGTACCAGGAGAACAGAAACATGTCGTAGTATTTCAGGGGCTGAAATTGGGAGCGCTAAAGATTCACAAGTACCAGGCGAACAGAACAATGTTAAAGTATTTTTGGGCTAGAATATTTTTGTTTTCTTTTTTAACTATCGAACAGAAATATGTACGAGTATGTTGAAGTTTTTACGGGCTGGAATTGTAAACGCTATAGATTCACATGTGACAGGAGACCAGAAACATGTTGAAGTTTTTCTTTGGCTGAAATTATGAGCGCTAAAGATTCAGAAGTACCAGGAGACCATAAACATGTCGAATTATTTCCGGCGCTGGAATTGTGACCGGTTAGAATTCAAAAGTACCAGGATACCAGAAACATTTCGCAGTATTTTCGGGCTAGGATTGTGAATGCTGAAGATTCATAAGTATCAGGAGGTCAGAAACCAGTTGAAATATTTCCGGTGCTAGAATTATGGTAAGGATTCAAAAGTACCAGGACAACCGAAAAATTTGGAAGTTTTTGCGGGGCAGGAATTATGAGCGCTAAAGATTCATTATGTACCAGGAGGCCAGAAACATGTCAAAGTATTTCCGGGGCTGAAATTGAGAGCGCTAAAGGTTCACAATAACCAGGAGAACAGAGCGATGTTAAAGTATTTTTGGGATAGAATATTTTTTGTATTTTTTTTAACCTTCGAACAGAAATATGTATATTGAAGTTTTTTTCGGGCTGGAATTGTAAACGCCACCAACCAACCAGAAACACGTTAAAGAAGTATTCCTTTGGCTGAAATTATGAGCGCAACATAAAAATGTGAAAGTTTTTTCCGGGCAGGATTATGAGCGCTAAAGATTCATTATGTACCCGGAGACCAGAAATGTGTCGAAGTATTTCCAGGGTTGGAATTGTGAGCAGTTAGGATTCAAAAGCACCAGGAGATCAGATATATGTAGAAGTATTTTCAGGGTTGGAATAATGAGCGCTACAGATTCACAAGTACCAGGAGAACAGAACGATGTTAAAGTATTTTTGAGCTAGAATATATATTTTTTTTTAACAGTCAAACAGAAATATGTATGTCGATGTTTATTCCGGGCTATAATTGTAAATGCTACAGATTCACAAGTAACAGGAGACCAGAAACATGTCGAAGTAGTTCCGGAGCTGAAAGTACGGACAGTAAAGACTCACAAACTATCAGAATAAAGAATCATGAGGATAAATTTCCGAGAATGAGAATATTGGACAAAGAAGTTGCGCACCACCTCTAAAGTCTACGCAGACGAAGTCGCGGGCGAAGTGCTAGTTTATAATATTAGTAGGATGTACCAGGAGACCAGATACATGTCGAAGTATTTCCAAGTTGGAATTGTGAGCAGTTGGGATTCAAAAGCAACAGGAGATGAGATACATGTAGAAGTATTTTCGGGGCTGGAATAATGAGCGCTACAGATTCTCAAGTACTAGGAGAATAGAACGATATCAAAGTATTTTTGGGCTAGAATACTTTTTGTTTTTTTTTTAACAGTCAAATACGAATGTCGATTTTTTTCCAGGCTGGAATTGTAATTGCTACATATTCACAAGTAACAGGAGACTACAAACAGGTCCAAGTATTTTTTTGGCTGAAATTGTGAGCGCTAACGATTCACAAGTACCAGGAGACCAGAAACATGTCGAAATATTTTCGGCGCTGGAATCGTGAGTGGCTAGGATTCAAAGTATGACCAGGAGAACAGAAAAATGTCGAAGTATTTTCCGGGCTGGAATTATGAGCGCTAAAGATTCATTATGCATCAGGAGACCAAAAACATGTCGATGTATTTTCGTGGCCAGGATTGTGAATGCTAAAGATTCATAACTCACCAGAGACCAGAAACATGCCGAAATATTTCCGGAGCAAGAATTATGAGCGGTAAGGATTCAAAAGTACCAGAACAACAGAAAAATGTGGAAGATTTTTCCGGGCAGGATTTATGAGTGCTAAATGTCATTATGTACCAGGAGACCAGAAACATCTCGAAGTATTTCCAGGGTTGAAATTGTGAGCGGTCAGGATTCAAAAATACCAGGAGATTGGAAATATGTCGAAGTATTTTCGGGGCTGTAATTATGAGTGCTACAGATTCACAAGTAGATACCAGATATCAGTTTTTTCTGGGCTGTAATTATGAGCGTTAAAGATTCACAAGTACCGGGATACCAGGAACGTATCGAAGTATTCCCGAAGCTGGAATTGTGAGTGGTTAGCTTTTAAAAATACCAGGAGAACCGAAACATATCGAAGGTTTTTCTGGTCTGGAGTTATGACCGCTAAAGATTCACAAGTACCAGAATACCACAAACATGTCGAAGTAGTTCCAGAGCTGAAAGTACGGACAGTAAATACTCACAAACTATCAGAATAAAGAATCATGAAAATGAATTTCCGAGAGTGAGAATATGTGACAAAGAAGTTGCGCGCTACCTCTAAAGTCTACGCAGACGAAGTCGCGGGCGAAGTGCTAGTACTATTATAAAGAAATGTGACTCGTTTAATTATTGTTAATTAATAATACTATTTATTATGGTATCTTTTAATTATTTCAGTAAGTTATATTGTATTTAGTTTCTTTTAGACAAATGAATAGTGATGTCGGCCATGTTGATTCAAATTCAATTCATTCTGGTAACGGACGCGCAACAGTGAAGTGTTGAGTTTTCAATAAATGTTTAGTTGTAGTAAAAGTTGGTTTTAATTATTAAATTCAGAAGTGGTGGATGAAATTTACCGGCGGCTACTTGTGGCAATGTATTTAACAGGCAGTATTTGGTAAGTGATTTTTTATGTACAATGCAGGTACACTGTCGATAAATGTATTCTTTAACCGGTATAGATACATTTTAATGCTGATATAACCCATTGTTATTGTTTAAAACGCTTTAAATCTGTTGAAATATCTTAGTAAACATACAACTATCAAGAAAATATTATACGTATCGTTGCCGTACAACGGTAGGCGAATTTATTACTTCTGTTCTTAACGTACGCTCGTTTACGAAGTTGTCATGAAGATGTAGCGTTTAGTCACGGTGGAGATATCTGCAGTACTGTATCTTCATACAAACGGTCGGAACGCGAGTCATACCTACGCGCCTCGAGTTCAAACTGCTCTCCAACTGCAAGCAGTCGCGAATGCGCCGCAATGACGAACGATCGGTGTGATTGTTTCTAAGCAGTAAGCACTGATTTGTGACTATTTTTTTGAAATAAATATAGTATAGTACTTTCTTCAAATGAGAAAAAATATAGAATATATTGTGCTGTTTTTGGTTGCTTAAATTCAACAAAAATGCACCCAGAAGTATCTTTTTTTTGTTTACCTGGGTACTCCGAAAGGTAAGACTATAAAATATTTTTTATATAGGTACCTACTAGTACGTGATTTGTTTCTTTTGTTAATAGTTAGGCATTTCTTTTTTTCTACCTATTGAAATACCTACCTGGATTCATAAATAAATAAGTGGATAGGGTGAAAAAAGTGACACACGAGTGAACTACCTACGCTCTCGTTAAAAAAATGAAGGTAGTTTCATAGGCTAGGCTATCGACTTACTTATGTACTTAGCTACTAACATTTATATAATTGAATTAGATTATGAGAGTAATAAATGTTAGGTACCTACCTGGTACGATTACCAGTGTAATTTGCTTTTTAAGTAAGATTTTGTAGAAGATAGTAGGTAGTAGGTAGCGCACACGCGATGAGATGGTTTATATTGTTAGAAACTTCTTCGGTAGTCGGATTTCCGGAATCGATTAATCATTTTGGATATTTAATTTGATCAATCATAGATAGATATAATTTAAACATGTACCTATTTAAATTTAACAACAATATTTGTTTACATTAATAATAAAATTAAGTTTAATTATCGGACGCACTACCTCCGGTTGTACCCCATGTTTTATTATAAATGTCAACCTAGGCTGTTTCCGGTTAAAAAATAACAAGTGGTGGGAAGTAGTGCGCACGATCGTGGGTCATTCGATGTCGAGCAGTTGAAGTGTACACAAGTGTAAAGTGATTTAGTAGAAATCTTAATAAACATTGAAAGTGATATTCTGACAAATTGTTTTAATTTCCCTGGACTTTAATATTTCAGAAGTGGGATATAATCGGGATAGCGATTAATAATCGCCCTCGGTGAAGGACTGAACGCCCATAAAAGGTACGTTGCAATGTTAAAACTAAATTAGGTAGTTCTAAAATTATTCAATTCAGTCGGTTAGTTTTATTCTCTTTCCTCTAGAAAATGAAAATTCTATTCTTTACTTAACAATGGCTCAAAAGAAGAACATTTGATCGCTGATGAATGAGTGACTAATAGCTTTCTAGCTTAATTGGTGATTTATATAACAATTTATTTTTTTTGCTGTGAATTTTTTTTCTCTTTTCTTTTCTCCTTTTGTCTAATATTTAAAGATAAGCATATTTAGGTAAATATTAAATTAAAGAACATTAACTTTTTGTAAATTATGTTTTTCTAGCAATCATGACTCGCAAAAGAAAGTCTCGACAACATGCAAGGGAGTCATACGATTCGTCACCAAGTGGCTCTGAGCCTGCTGTGCGAAGACGCCGCAAAACTCGCCGCAACCGTGACGAGTCGAGTGAATCGAGAAGGAGCGAGACGAGAGATCGCAATCGCAATGCACCTCGCAGCAGTCGTAGTTCAAGGCGCCGTGGTGCAACGCGTGACGCAACGCGTGATGGAACGCGAGCTGCGTCGCGATCACGTGATTCGTCACGGGTGCGTAATGCGTCACGGGTGCATGATGCGTCACGTGTGCATGATGCATCGCGGGTGCGTGATGAGACGCGTGATGCGTCGTGTAATGTGTCTCGTGATGAGACACGCGATGCGTCGCGATCGCGTGGTGCGCCACGTGAGCGTGATGCGTCCGGTCGCACCATGCTTCGCGGATGCGTGATGCGACGCGAGATGCGATGCGTGATGTGCCACGTGATGAGACGCGTGATGCGTCGCGATCGCGCCATGCTTCTCGGATGCGTGATTCGACGCGAGATGCGACGCGTGATGTGTCACGTGATGAGACGCGTGATGCCTCACAGAGTCGTGATGCGCCGCGGTTGTGCGATGTGTCACGAGGTCGTGAGGTGGCTCATGGTCGCGACGCATCGTGCAATCGTGACATGCCGCGAAGACATAGTCAAGATAAAGCGAGAGCATCGCGTTCGGACACAACACCAGCAGTAGTGGTAAGTCCTTTTGAATCTATACAAAACGCAGATACTAATACAAACATTTTAGTTTCGGTTTTTAAAGAGTTCATGCAGACCATGAAAGCAGACGGGGGTAGTGAACGTTTTCCGGTTTTGAATGTGATACCAGAATTTGATCCCAGTAAACGAACTCAAACAATAGAAACATGGATAAGTAAAGTTAACGAATGCGCTCAGATTTGCAATTGGACCGAAAGGCAGACTGTCCACTATGCTCTTCCTAAATTAGCGGGATTGGCTCAGAAATGGTATCAAGGCCTACCTAGCCTTCTGTTTTCATGGGCTGAATGGCAAAGTAAATTAAAATTGGCATTTCCAAGTGATCAGAATTATGGTCAGCTATTAACGGAAATGCTTGCCTGTAGGGATGATTTTGGCGAGTCTTTAGAAGAATATTTTTATCAAAAGGTTGTTTTATTAAATCGCTGTAATATACACGGTAAAAATGCAATAGATTGTATCTTGTTTGGGATTGAGGACAGGTCTGTCAGAACAAGTGCAGAAGCTACACAGTTCACGGAACCTGACAAATTATTAGTTTATCTCAGAAATATTAGAATGACAAAGAAGTTTAACAAGCCAAATTCATCCCAGCGGGCTGGCAACGCTGATAGCAAACAATCTAAGACATTAAAAGGAGCTCAAAATGATCATGATAATAGAAACAATAGGAACTATAGGCTTACAAAATGTTATAATTGTGGTGAAGAGGGGCACCCATATTTCAAATGCAAACTACCAATCAAGCGTTGTGATAAATGTCATCAAGTAGGGCACTTAGCTGATAGTTGTCCAGGCCCCAAAGAATCTACTAATAATAAAACAGTTTTAAGAATTTCAAGAGAACCAGATAGTGACTCCAAATATTTTAAAACCGCCGTGGTGAATGGTCTGAATTTTGATTGTTTCATAGACTTCGGAAGTCAATGTTCTATGCTGCAAGAATCTGCGGCTAAGCAATTGGTTAACTCGTGGTCGGAATCAGAACTACCTGTATTGAGAGGCTTTGGGGATAGTGTTGTCAATTGTTTAGGTAAATGCAGTGTTAATATAAAAGTAGATTCGGTCACTGCTACGGCAGAAACCCTTATCGTCCCTGATAAATTATTACAAGTTCCTTTATTACTAGGACAGACATTCACAGAACAAGAACATGTTGTGGTACTTAAAACTAATAACCAGCTTAAGATAACCACGAATGTAACTAAAAACGTATTGGTGTACACTGTTAACACACTTATCATACATGGGTATACCCCAGTTAGTATTTATACTAAACCAAAATATTCAGGCGACTGTTGAACTTAGTTTTTGTCAGGATGCTCATAAATAATATGAGATTATTCAAAGTGTAGTACAAGTGAGTAACGGACAGAGAACGATTGTTGTTAAGGGCTTAAACTCTGGGTTTGAATTGTTAAAAGACACTCTACTGCTCCGGGCCCTCCCTTTAAGTGAAGTACAGACACTAAACGTTGGCAGAATAGAACACTGCCCAGATGATACAGTAACACTGCAAATTGAAGCTTGTATGATACATGTGGATGACAATATTGGATCTGATCATAGAACCAAATTAACTGAGTTGCTAAATGAGTTTAGGGACTGTTTCGCCTTTTCGGTTAAAGAGTTAGGGTGTATAAGTGATACAGAAATGAACATAAACCTTAGTGATAATACGCCAGTGGTGTACAGACCTTATAAATTATCTCATTCAGAAAGGCACGTAGTTCGCGAGATGATAAGACTTGAGTGACTCAGGAATAATTAGACAGTCATCATCAAACTACGCATCCCCAATTGTGTTAGTACGCAAAAAGACCGGTGACTATCGTCTTTGCATTGACTTTAGGGCACTAAACAAAAAGACTGTCAAAGAACACTATCCTCTACCTCGTATAGATGATCAATTAGATAACCTCTCAGGTCATAAATATTTTTCTTCTCTGGATCTCGCATCCGGTTATTATCAGATACCAATGGCAGAATCGTCAAAGCATTTGACCGCTTTTGTGACCCCAGATAGTCATTATAAATTTAACCGCATGCCATTTGGGCTCGTTAATGCGCCATCAACATTTCAAAGAGCTGTTAATAGTGTTTTGGGGAACGCGAGATTCAAGGAGGCGTTTGCATATATGGATAACGTAATTATACCATCCAGAACAATAGAAGAAGGGTTGCAAAGGCTACATGATATACTGACCCTTTTCCGAACTTCCGGGATCACACTAAATTTATCAAAATGTAATTTTCTAAAACAGTCTATAGATTATTTAGGTTTTGAAGTTATTGAGTCCGGAGTAAAACCAGGCAAAAAGAAAACCGAAACCGTGGACAAATTTCCCAGACCAACAGACCAACATAAGATAAGACAGTTTGTAGGATTAGCGAGTTTCTTTCGAAAATTTATAAGAGGTTTTTCAATTATCGCGAAACCATTGACACAACTTTTGAAAAAGGACTCTAAATGGCGTTGGGGAGACGCCCAAGAATCTGCATTTTTAAATCTAAAAGCAGAACTTGTTAAACGACCCATTCTCGTATTTTATAATCCCGAATTCGAAACACAGTTGCATACAGACGCGTCTAAAGTCGGGGTTGCCGGTATCTTGATGCAGAGGCCAAATAAAGAAGTTCCTTCTAGTGCCGTAGCATTTTACAGTAGACAGACATCTCCTGAAGAATCCAAATTCACATCTTATGACTTAGAAACGCTGGCTGTAGTAACGTCGCTTCAGAGATTTAGAGTATATTTATTAGGAATTCATTTCACAATTGTTACCGATTGCAATTCTCTCCGTGCAACCTTTGAAAAGAGGGACATACTACCAAGAGTTGCAAGATGGTGGAGCATTATACAAGAATTCGACTTTCAAATAATTTATAAATCAGGTACTGGCATGGCTCATGTAGATGCTCTGAGCCGAAATCCCATTTCATCAGAAATAATAGAGTTACAAGTGAGACGAATTGATACAGATTGGGTAGCCACGGTACAACAAAACGATCCTGAGTTACAAAGAATTATTGCTATATTAAATGATAAAGAAAATGACAATGTTATAGAAATTAAAAATAATTTTGTTGTTAAAAGGGGATTATTATACAGAAAAACAGATAACGGTGATCGTTGGGTTGTACCGAAAGGCGTTCGATGGCAAATTTTGAAGTCAAACCATGATGAGATTGGACATTTCGGTCTTGAAAAAACATTAGAAATAATTACTGGTTTGCTAAGATGAGACGGTTCACTAAAAAGTATGTTCAGTCGTGTTTAGAATGTGCCCACTCTAAAATACCAACTGGGAAAAAGTCAGGTAAATTGCATCCCATTGAGAAGGTTGAACAACCATTCCATACTGTACATATTGATCATTTAGGTCCTTTTGTTCGAAGCAAGCACAAAAATGCATACCTGTTATTAATTTATTGACGCTTTTACGAAGTTTGTGATAATTGTTCCCGTTAAAAGTACTAAGTCTGTCCATTCTATCAGAGCAATGAAAAACTATTGTCACACATTTAGTGTTCCAAAACGTGTTATTTCCGATAAAGGTACGTCATTCACATCTAAAAGTTTTCAAGATTACTTAAGTTCATTAGGTATCAAACATGTAATGAATGCTGTAGCGACTCCGCGGGCCAATGGCCAAGTAGAGCGATATAATCGAACTGTTTTAACAGCATTGACAGCTACCAATTATGGCGAATCTGAAAATAAATGGGATGAAAACATTTCAGAAATTCAGTGGGGACTTAATTATACACTAAACAAAGGTACCGGGAAAAGTCCTGCTCAGGCACTGTTTGGTCTTAATTTAGTTAGTACCTCAAATGCGTTATTACAGCTTAACGTTACAAACGACACAGAAAGTTTGGCCACTTCGTTAGAGGACACTAGAAAAGAAATTTCAGAACATATTAAAGAAAATCAAGACATACAAAAAGAACGTTTTGATAAAGCTAGGAAAGTAGTTAATTATAAGATAGGAGAACTCGTAAGGGTAGAAAGAGATGTTCCATCAATAGGAAAAAGTAGGAAATTAGTTCCTAAACATAGAGGACCGTATCGTATTGCAGAAGTTCTTGATAACGACCGTTACGTAATTGAAGATACACCACTATCAAAAAAAGGGGAACAGAAAATTTAGCGGTATCTTTTGTGTAGATAAAATTCACCCCTGGGTAGTTTTTAATAGATTGGACTCAGAGTCTGAGGTGCCGGAAAATGACAACACAGACTAATTTAAGAGTGATTGGTAAAGATTTTTTTTTTTTTTTTATCTAATTTTATTTGGGGGCTTTTATCAAAGATATGGCAGCCCCATCGTACCCTATTACATTAATTGGTTCACTTCACATTTTTTTTTTTCATTTAACATGAATTGTCTTATATATTTTTTTTTTAAACAGTACTTGTTTATAATATTACTTAAAGTTAATGAATTAGAGTTATTCGTGGAGGACCGTAATTAAATGGCACAACTTTTTAATAATATCCGAAGATGGTAGAGATAAAATGGATTGGATTATGCCTACATCAAATTTATTTATTTTAAAATCCTTCATGAATATCTCGCGTTCTACTCCGTTTCGAGCACACTCCATCAGCAAATGCTGCACATCCTCGATTTGGTTGCACACCGTGCAATTAGGAGAATCAGCCTTTTTCATAAGAAATGCAAACTTTGCCGATGGATAGTGCCCAGAACGGAGTCTTAATATCAATTTAACATAATTTCTATCAAATTTAGTATTCTCGAACCAGGGAACCCGAGATGGCTGACCTTGAATGCTTTTGTACCAAATGCCTTTATCCAGAGAAATGTTGAAAAAATGTTGTTTCCAGGAATTAAAACATGCAGATTTAAATTTAGTTGTATATTCCCAATAATCAGGTATATAATTAACTATACATCCGTCCATTACCGCTGATTTGGATATACGATCAGCCTCCTCGTTACCACTTAGTCCAATATGTGCTGGAACCCATTGCAATCTACATTCTATATTATTGTTTTTAAGTATTATTATAAGGTTTAAAATATCATACGCTATCGATGTACCTCTGCTGGAGCCAGAGGCGCATCGAGCGATATGCTGGAGTGCACTTTTGCTATCTGAAAAAATGACTACTTTTTTAAAATTTTGGTTCAAGACATAGTTGACTGCTTTGTAAATTGCTATGAGTTGCAGCGACATAATTGATATATCACAAATAATCTTATATCCAAACCTGTTACCTAAACTCTGGTCAAATAACCCTGCTCCTTGTCCCTGAGGGCTTTTCGATGCATCAGTGTAAATTTTATGCCACCCGAAATATGTTATGTTCAGTTCTGCTATAATATCACTCAGTAACACATTTGGGTTATAATTACGTTTAGCGATGCTTAAACTTTGGAGTTCAATTTTAATGAAATTTTTTTGAATATAGGATGTCCAGATTTCTAAACTAAACATTTTAAGATATTCTGATGATGTAATTTCCAAGTGTCTAACGTCATCGTATACTTTCACTAGTAATGGTACTTTTTTGTTTTGCCAATAAGATGTATGACAAAAGTCGCTCAACTCTGATATAAGATTAATTGTGACATTATCATCTTAAGTTAAGTGGCTTATCTGAGAATATATGTCTGAGGTCTCAGCTAAGACAGGTGTTAAGGATATGTTTGAGGCCTTAACATCTTAAGTTAAGTGGCTTATCTGAGAATAAGTCTGAGGTCTCAGATAAGACAGGTGTTAAGGATTTGTTTGAGGCCCTTAACACCTTAAGTTAAGTGGCATAACTGAGAATATGTATGAGGTCTCAGTTAGGATAGGCATTAAGGATATATTGAGATCTTAAGTATCTCAATGGTAGTTTACAGTATATATAGATTTAAGAAAATACACGAATTAGCTGGTTTTACTATTTAAATTATGTTCAATTTTTTTTGTTTGTGAGAATTATTTTCCCGGGACGGGAAATGCATCAGGAAAGGCCGACTGTTAGAAACTTCTTCGGTAGTCGGATTTCCGGAATCGATTGATTTGAATTTATTTAATTTGATCAATCATAGATAGATATAATTTAAACATGTACCTATTTAAATATAACAACAATATTTGTTTACATTAATAATAAAATTAAGTTTAATTATCGGACGCACTACCTCCGGTTGTACCCCATGTTTTATTATAAATGTCAACCTAGGCTGTTTCCGGTTAAAAAATAACAAGTGGTGGGAAGTAGTGCGCACGATCGTGGGTCATTCGATGTCGAGCAGTTGAAGTGTACACAAGTGTAAAGTGATTTAGTAGAAATCTTAATAAACATTGAAAGTGATATTCTGACAAATTGTTTTAATTTCCCTGGACTTTAATAATATTAAGTAAAATTTGCAGAGGTTTGGCATCGGGTGGGTGACCAAAAATATTGTTATTTCGAGTTGCTCCGTGCTGTAGGTAATGGGGACGTAAGAATAAGCTGAGATGCAAAAGATATTATATTTATACGTCAGCTGTTTCTTGCATTTTGGTTGAGTAGGTAGGTGTCGAAGTTTGAAAGAATTGGAATCTGGTAATCTGCTGCGACAGGGGGGGGGGGCTTCAAGTATTATGTAAGGACTAATGGGGAATTAGGGAGTGGAGGGTCTTTACTATGCTTATTTTTGATGACATGGGGGACGGGGGAATTTAAATGGTGATTACGTTAGCAATATTCACTAACTTTTTTGTTTGCAAATCTTAGTATAATATTTTGATTTGACATAATTATAGCTAGTTAATTGGTTTTACTCTGACGCGACAATAATAATGTAGACAGGCAGCCCTAGCACGTGCTTATGTACTGCGCGGCTGTAGGTAACTATTTCAAAGTGAGGGCTGAAGACACAATACTGTAGATATTTATACTGTGGTTTAGTGCTCCTACTAGACACTAAATGTTACCTGTGTTTAATAATTAGATCTAAATCATTACTTAAGAGATGTTAACAAAGGTATGTGTCCTTTTTCAGATGTTGTTGTGATTGTTTCTTTTCCATTTTCTCGGTTCGTTTTTAATTGTAGGTAGATCTTTCCAATCTTTTTATATTTTTTTTCTAATTATAAGTATTATTTTGGCTTAATTTTCAATTCAAGTGCTTCTATATTCGTTATTTATTTGAGTATATAATGGAAGATCGTGGTTACACGCCAGAGGGTCCTGTGCCCTGTACGAAACAAACTACGATTAGGAACCAGAACAGATCAACGCGAATGAGTCGTAAAAGACACCGTAGTTCCACCAGTGATAGTTCCTCTTGGCGTTCTAGTAAACCGTATCGTTATTTTAAAAATCGTAAACGTTACCGTCGCCGCACAGTGGATCGACGCCATACAAGCAAAGGGACATAGGCAACTCAATAATACATGTGTCAGTTTTTGAAAAACAAATCATTCCATCGTATAGGCCTACTTATAAGCTGTAAAAAACCTATGAAGCATTTTCTTATCGGAATCTTATATTGAGAGCTATGGCACCAAACGTGATTTTTTTGTATGGGAAACGGCATAAAAAATAGTATACCTTCTGAGTCCCTTCGTGTTTCGACTTGATTTTTTTATATGGTAATAATACATATATTTGCTACATTTTCTCCAAACAAATATGGTGCGCCACTCGCTCCCCTTATGATGTACAGTCGGTTCTCACAATTATCTGACCCACCCTAAAAACAAACGAATTTGAACCCTCTACTTGTAACATTAAGGTTTATTCAATTTATATGAGCTTGTCTGATAAGTGCTCGTGGACTCGATGAACAAATACAATAATAATACAGACACGCAAATTTGATCTTTATAACGTCAGCATTAGGTTATATGTTATAACTACTTGTTATAATATTATTAGTCTAATAGCTTATTTTAATGATTGTGTTCAAGTAATTCTGGTCTCGTGGTCTGTGTGTGACTGAGATAAACAAGTTGCAAGATCAAATCTTGCGATGAAGATATTGTTTTGCTATCAATTTAGAATTTATTCCAAAACTATTTCTTGTAATATTGTAAAGAACTATGACGGATAATCTTCAAATATAAACTTTCAAAAATGGTAATATTTTCGCATAACTTGTAATAAGTGGGTAGTTGAAAAATAAATATTCGTATTCATTATAAAACTGGTATTCAAATGCTACTAAGGCAGTGACTACGCACAAATATATTTTACCTTGCCTTACTAAAATGCAAAAACAACGTCTCTTTACTATTTACTATTTTATAGGTAGTTTTTTTTTATTATCATGTCTCAATGGAGGGATTATTTAAAATACAAAATCTGTTTGCAAAGAGAAGAGAAGAGAAGGCTGCTTGTGCTGTGCAAGAATAAACTTTATGAAAGTATACTATAAGGTTCAAATTCTTTAGAATATTACGTCTAGCATTACACCTAAGATCAAATTTCAATGCGGCTTATAAGAGTTGAATTAGTCTTGTGGTTACTAAGGTAGTGCGGTGTTTATCGTTGTCTACGTTCGAAACCAAGTTTAACCTAAATATAGCTTTTTGCTCAGCTGTTTTTTTTTTAATTATTTATTACACTTTTTTTACATTTCTTTAATGGACGACGTAGGGTCTTGTTTTAAAAGACAAGACCCTACGTCGTCTAACGGGCGGTTTGTATAGAAATAAAACAACAATTGCAAGTTTAAAATGTTTATTATTTCATTAAAACATTTAGGTAAGATTCAGTAAGTAAATGCTCATATATTTCCAAATTAATATACATTTTATATTAGTATGCCATAATCAAATATAACCATTTGTAAACATTAAAAAAGGCATGCTTAATAAATAAATAAATAAAAGTTTGCTATCGAGAAAATAAATTCATCTGTGAAATGCTTTACAGATTTATAGCTGCCTGTATGTAGTGAATAAACATGTTATTTAAATAGAAAAAATCATCAAAAACACGCTGCTGGGATAAGGAATTATAAACCGGCACAGAAAATTGCATTGACACCTGCTCATCGCGAAGAAAGGGTCCGTTTTGCCCAGGAATATTTAAATTTTAATTGGGAAGAAAATGTTGTGATCTTTACTGATGAAAAATCATTTAAATCTGATAAAGATGGACGTAAAATCTTATGGCGAAGGAAAAAACAGCTGAGCAAAAAGCTATAATGTTTGAATTTACTATAGAATTATAATATTTACTGTGGAAACACTGTCAGAATTAGTAATATTGTCGGAACTACTTTGAATATATTTTTACGTTGGCAACACTTTGAAATAACGGATATGACTTCATCGTTATTTCTGAGTGGGGCAAACGCCACTTGAAATTGTAAGCTGTAGTCGAGAATCAATCGTCATTCGATCGCCAAGCAGTGCAGTTGTGGATTAAGTAATAAAAAAGTATAAGTAAGCAAGTAGTAGTTTTTCTTTATATATCAGAAGTGTGCAGAACCACGAGCCATGTCTCGGCAAAATCGTAAGTTTACTTTTTTTCCTTTCCATTTTATTACGGTGTATACTTTCTACAGTAAGTTTTAACGGCACTCCAGAAACATTTCGTGTTTAAAAAGTATGTAGTGTTTAATACCATGGAGGTTATTATTATAGCAAGGAATAGATAAAATTGTTAACCCTGTTGAAAATTGCACGTGAAACTGGTGTGCTGAAATTATAGTATTGGTTAGCTTTAATAAAACCATGAAGATGCGTTGATATTACAAAATAGAAGTTTTTTTTTTAGTAGTACTCAATACTCAATACTTCATTGCGTTCCATATGTATAACATAGATGGTATAACAAGGTTAGAGATCAATATGGACCCTGTCGGGCACAGCAAACATTAGGACAGAGGAAGACGGCTAAGTACCATTTCAAGGTATTCCGAATTTTCAAAAATTATTTTAAATGTAGAATTGTATTTATGAATGTTATTAGGTCCGAGTTTGTATAATAGGGGAAAAAAAATGTCTAAACGTAATCGGTATATAAATGTCAAATTGTATGTATCATTATGTATATATTTATTAGGTCTGTGTTCGTAGACTATGAATTGATTGTAAAAAAAAAAGAACAATAGGTTAAAAAATGTCAAAATTAAATAGGTTAATAAATGTCAAAAAGTAATAGGTAAATAAATGTCAAAATTTAATAGGTTAAAAATGTCAAATTGTATGTATCATTATGTTCGGGCCCCTCAGGTCCAGCAGCTCCTACAAGCCAGGGTAAGAGGAGGGAAAGGCTGACGCGTAAGGAGCGGCGTCACGAACGCAGGCGGGGACGCAAACCCCCCCAAAGCAAGCAGGTTGCTGCCACGAGTTCGGTTAAACCGACCAAACAAGGTAAGCTGAACTTCTCCGAAGGGAAGCAGTTGCAGGTTGAGGCTGGCACTAGCCGACCAACGCCAAAAAAACTGCCTTACAAATCCGCAGGAGGTCCGGCCGAAGTGGTAACCACAACGCAGCAATCCGATGGGAACGATCAGGCTGCGGCCAAGCGGGCTCTCAACGAGACGATTTCGACGAGAGCACAAGCGGCCGCGGCTTGACCAGTCCCAGCGGGTTGCCAACAAAAGCTACGCCCAAGCTGCCAGTGCGTCCCTGAACGTCGCGATAACCTGCGACCGGAGGGGAATCATCAGCCAGGGAGTATCGGACCAGGTCTTAGCTGCTATCCACAAGCAGATCATCAGTGAGGCCTGCTCCGCTATGCAGGACACACTAGGACCGACCTTCAACGCGAAGCCGCTGTTCGCCGGTGGAGTCCTCAAGCTGTGGTGCGGCAACGACCACACTTTAGCCTGGCTGAAGAAGACAGTCTCCAACCTGGCTCTCCCGGCTAGCACCTCGCTAGTCGTCAAGAGCCAGACGGAGATCCAGAAGCGGGTACGCTGCAGCATCGCCATTCCCGACGACCAGGGAGTCTACGAGGACTCGACCTTCATTGGACGAGCCCTCTGTTACCAGAATCGCTGGATCGACGTGAAGAGGTGGGTATTGCTGCACGCCGAGAAGCAGAAGGCATGCTGGTTCGTGGTGCTGGGTATCCCCGAGGACCAAGTTCCGACCCTGATGAGCGCCGAGCGCCGACTCTCAATTGGTTTGGGATCGGTGTACGTGAAGTTCCAGGGTCCGAATGGCAGGTTCGTCGACGTCCCTCGGGGGTGGGACCCGATCACGAAACAGCCGCTGGAAGAGGCAGTGGTGACCAATGCCGCGCCAAACAACCCGGATGCAACTGCGGCTGAACCTGCTGTAGCAGCAGTGTCGGCCGCCCCTGCCGCCACCGTGGATGCCGTCCTTTCATCGGGGGGGGGGAGCTGGACGACGTAATGTTGTCCCCGGTTTCGGACCCGGGAGGGGACGGTTTCGACGAGGGCGACCTGTTTGCCGGGCTGCGACTGGAGGGTGACGAGGAGGGTCTCGCCTGTGATGGCGTCCCTTTTGTCGGCCTGTAAAGTCGTGCAGCGTGCAGGCTAACCTCCACCACAGCCAGACCGCGACGGCTCAACTCCGGAAGTGGCTGGAGGTACAACACACGGCCGTTGCCCTGATCCAGGAGCCGTGGATTAGGGGCGGCCACATACGAGGACTCTCCAATCTTGGCGGTAAGCTCCTTGTTACTACGGGCCATGATCACCCTAGATCGTGTATCTATGTCACAGGTAACCTCAAAGCACAGCTATTAGACGACTTCTGTTGCAGAGATGTCTCTGCAGCTAGGCTGTTTATACAGCGTGGAGCCACAATGTCGGCGATCGTCTTCGCCTCGGCTTACATGCCTGAGGCAGAGGAACCGCCCCCACACGACCTTTTCCGCCTCATCACTAACTGTGAAAGTGGCGGGGATGAGATGGTCATCGGGACCGACGCAAATGCACACCATCCACTTTGGGGGATGGAGACGCAAAACGGAAGGGGTAAGGCATTAGTTGATTACCTGTTTACAACTAACCTATCCCTACTAAACACAGGTTCGGAACCAACTTTCGTAACCAGACGCAGTCGTACAATCATAGACCTTACTCTGGCAACGGAGGGAGCAGCGGAACTCATCACTGGGTGGCAGGTCTCAAATGAGGCTTCCTGCTCAGACCACAGGTGGATCCGCTTCGACATCCAGGTCTGTATACCACCCAAACAACCTAGGCGTAATCCGCGTAACACGGATATATCGGTATACACACGCAACCTTGCCTTAAGGCTTGCGCCACCAGGCGATTCGAAGTCTCTTGCGGACACGGCACAGATCGACGCGCAAGTATCACAACTCTCCGAATCGCTGATAAACAGCTACCAAATCGCATGCCCGGAAACGACTCCACGCGACACACCGGGTAAACAACCCTGGTGGGGTGCGGATCTAGAGCGCAAACGCGGTAAGGTAAGGAAGGCTCTCAACAGAGCCATGAACACATGTAGTGATGAGGACTGGGACGCGTATTACGCGGCCAAATCCAGCTACAAAAAATGCATCAGATTCAGAAGAACTACAGGATGGCGTAAATTCTGTGGTAACATTGAATCATGCCAACAAGCAAACAGGGTAAGGAAAATACTGGCACAACAGAACACACCTGAGGTCGCCACGCTCCGGAAACCCGACAATACGCTGACCACGTCACCTGAAGAAGCGCAACGCCGCCTAGTAGAAACTCACTTCCCAGGCAGCGTACTCGCGCAGGTAAATGAATGGCATGACGTTATCCAAACACCATCAGCAGATGATTGGCTTTATGCAGGAAAGATGATTACGCTGGAAAAACTTCAGTGGGCCATCAAAAGCTTCCAACCTTTCAAGGCACCAGGTCCCGATGGTGTGTTTCCTGCCTTACTACAATGGGGAGGTACCGCTGTTGCAACAATACTGGTGCCCTTAATGCGAGCGTGCCTGGCCTTTAGATACGTTCCTAAAGGATGGAGGGAAGTGAAAGTCATATTCATCCCGAAGCCAGGTAAAAGTGACTACACAAACGCCAAATCCTATCGACCTATAAGTCTGACCTCGTTCTTACTGAAGACAATGGAAAGACTATGTGAAAGGGAGCTACAAGATGGCGTTTTAAAAACAATACCACTGCATGGTAACCAACACGCATACAGCTCGGGTAAGTCGACAGAGTCCGCTCTTCATCTGGTGGTGAGCCAGATTGAAGAAGCGATTCATCAAAAAGGGTCCTGCCTGGGCACTTTCATAGACATCGAAGGTGCCTTCGACAAGACAAACTTTTCCAGCATTAGTGCCGCCCTCTCCAAACACGGTGTAGAACAGGTACTAACTGATTGGATTACTAATATGTTAAGCAAACGGGTGGTTCGCCTTGAGGAAGAGCAGCAGCTGGCCCTGATAGCCAGAGGCCGCCCGCAGGGAGGAGTGCTCTCCCCTCTTCTGTGGAATCTGGTGATTAATGACCTTATCACCAAACTCAACGCACAACGTTACTACACAATAGGGTATGCCGACGACCTCGCAATCCTTGTGCCAGGGAAGGTGACTAGAACGATCTGCAACCTCACTCAACAAGCACTACGCATCGTGGAGAGATGGTGCGAAGAATATGATCTGTCAGTAAACCCCACGAAAACTGAATTAGTCATGTTCACTCAAAAACGAGCACTAGGCCACTACCGGCTACCTAAGCTCTTCAACACAGAGCTCCAACTGTCTAACGAGGTAAAGTATCTAGGCGTCATCCTAGACACTAAGTTAAACTGGAGTAATCACTTAGACTACAAACTAAACAGGGCCTGCATTACCTTCTGGCAGTGCAGGAAAATGATAGGTAAGAAGTGGGGCCTATCTCCCAAAATCATACTATGGCTGTACAGCGCAGTAATTCGGCCCATGTTAACCTACGGGGCCGTGGTGTGGTGGCCACGCACAAAGCTAGCTACAGCCGCAAACAAGCTACAACACATGCAAAGGCTGGCCTGCATGGCGACGACGGGCTGCATGAGGACCACTCCAACTGCGGCGCTAGAAACCATGCTGGGACTCCCTCCGCTACACTTGTTTATACAACAGGAAGCGACGATGGCAGCAGTACGCCTTAAAACACTGGATCTCTGGAGTAAGAGAGAAACACGGCACACCGCTCTGCTCGAGGAGCTCAATCATGAACTCCCTATAACAAAAGCAATCAATGACCGGGTACCCAAGCAATTTATCTTTGATAAAAAATACAGAATCCAATTGCATGAGGATCATCGCTGCGAGGGGCTGTGCCCCGCAGAGCTGCGGATCTTCACCGATGGATCAAAAACAGGTACAGGTACTGGTGCGGGCATCTTCTCAGAGGATATCAATATCCACATAGCCACACCATTGGGGGTCCACAACACAGTGTTCCAAGCTGAATGCATGGGCGTTTCTCTGGCGGCATCAGCCATCCTAACCAGGGAAGTTAAGGACCACTCAATACGCATACTCTCGGACAGCATGGCTGTCCTGCAAGCTCTGAACAGCCACACGGTCAACTCTGGGCTGATTCTCGAGTGTCATCAACGTCTTAATCAGGTTGGTAGACACAATAAAGTAACCATTCAATGGATCAAAGGACACAGCGAATCCCAAGGCAACGATGCAGCGGATGAACTCGCCAGAAGGGGTTCGAGTATGGCAGTGATGGGACCCGAACCCATCGTACCTCTGCCTTTCGGTTACCTACGCAATCTGGTAAGGAAACGCACCGGAGATAGGCATCACAAGCTATGGGTTGACCATGGTGAGTGTAGGCAGGCCAAAGAGGCACTTCCCTCAATAGATGGCCGATTTACAAAACAAGCCCTAAGACTGACTAAACAACAGTTGCGTACAGTCACAGCCGTAACAACAGGCCACGGGTCTTTTAATAAACACCTCTATGCTATAGGAGTCACTGACAGCCCGCTATGCAGAGCCTGCATGGAGGAGAATGAGACAGCAGCACACCTGCTTCTAAGCTGCCCGGTAGTCGCGGATTACAGGGCCAAGTACTTCGGTAACCCAGGTACCCTCTGTGAGATAGTTGGTAACACCAAGGCGTTGCTGGCCTTCCTTGGGGAGCTGGGGTGGATCGAATGACACATTTGTCCCACCTGCACGCAAAATACGCGCTTAGTCGTGGAGTTGCGGAAACCAGCCCGATTTACATACATACACATACATACATATGTATATATTTATTAGGTCTGTGTTTGTTGGTGTACTATTATTATAAATTGAATAAGAATAATAGGTATTTTGAAATTGTTTGAAGTATATTCATTCATTAAGATTAATTATATTATTGTTTATGTATTCATATTTCTATTTTTACGTTTGATTTTTATACGTACATGTGTTTGGTGAATAAGAGAGAGAATAATTTTACTTTACAATTCATTTGTCATCAAAAAACTCTTTTACTGAGTAATATGACTTGGATTCCAGAAATTGTTTCAATTTATTCATAAATATATTTGTTTTGCTTACTTCTCTAATATCATTTGGCAGATTATTATAATTTTTTATGGACATTACTAAAGGGCTGGTTGAGTGCATTTTAAGTCGGGATTGAGGTAAGTTTATTTTGTTTTTGTTGTGTCGAAAGTTGAATCTTGTTTGTGTTTCTTCACAAGTTGTGTAAAAATCTGGATGTTTTCTGACAAATTTACATAGTTCTAAGATGTATAAACAGGGAAGTGTGAGTATTTTATGTTTTCGGAAGTGTGGTTTGCAGCTATCTGTTTGATCTATGTTGGTTATTATTCGAATTAACTTCTTTTGTAAGATAAATATGGTTTGTGAATCTGTACTGTTACCCCACAACATGACCCCATAGCTAAGCCATGCCTGGGCATATGCGTAGTAAGTGACAAGTGCAGTCTGCAGGTTAGTAGTTTTTTTAATTTCGCGTAAGGCATATGCAAATTTTGATAGTTTAGCTCTTATTTTCTGTATATGGGATTTCCAATTTAGGTGGGTATCTATAGACAAACCGAGGAGAGTAAACTCATTGAATTGTTCCAGTTTTGTATTATTAAAAATAAAATTTATTTTTAATGGAGATTTTTGATGGGGATGAAAAGTAATTAATTTTGTTTTGGTGTAGTTAATCTCTAGATTATGGTTATCCATCCAGTTTACAGCTGTAGAAAGAAGGGAGTTTAATTTGTTGTTTATATTATCATCGCTCTGGCATGAGGTGAGCAGGGAGATGTCGTCCGCAAATAGAACACATGGTCCATTTATTATTTTAGGGAGGTCATTTATGTATATAAGAAACAACAAGCAGCCTATTACACTCCCTTGGGGAATTGACGCGTTAACTGTTTTACTGTCGGATCTCATTTTAATTATTTCATGTGTGTTCTCATCAAAAATTTCGATTTCTACTAGTTGTACCCTATCCTTTAGGTATGATTTATTTATTTATTTATTTATTTGGAAAACAAACAACTATACATTTTATCTTAACCTAATTATATAAACTTTACAAATATATTAATGTACAGTCAACTGCGTTTTCACGTATTACAAAACGATGTACAGTGACACATAATTATTGTGTTGGATGGTTTGTTAAATTTTATATACATATTTTTTTTTTCTTCTTATGGCTAATACTAAGTTATATTTATCAACAAAATAATAATAATACATAAACTTGTAACAGCTAAACCTAAATGTTAGTTGTAATTGGCTCGTTTTGCAAAATGGATCTTGACTCCCTTAAGAAACCAGAACGAGTTGAGGCAAATATATCCACTTTTAAAAAGTACTTATTATAAGTTTTGACCATTCTGTGCAGAGGCGCCCGCTGTCCTGCATTCGTACGACAGATATTGGTGGCAAAAAGAGGATATGCACGTGACTCCCGCTTAATTACAGTTCTAGGCACTATGTAAAATACATTAGATACCAGTTCTGGGCAGTTAATAGTATGGTGAATGAGTCCATAAAGCAACATAACTTGTAAGAGAAGACGTCTTGATTGCAAGGAAAGCAACTTAAACTTTTGAAGTGATTCAACATAAGAGGAACGTTGCAAGTGGCACTTAAATTGCATTCCCTTCAGATATTTACGCTGAACTCTTTCAACGGCCTTAATGTATTTATCGTAGTGTGGATCCCATGTCACGCTGGCATATTCAACCTGAGGACGGACTAGAAAGTTGAAAAGATGAAGAAATGTAGCAGGGCGTTTAAAATCCGTTGAAGCTCTCATGACAAGACTGTGCATTTGCTGCGCTTTGGTTGTTATTTTATCTGTATGTAGATTCAGATGTAATTTATTATCTAAAAGAACGCCGAGGTCACAAATACATGTTTCCCTTATTAACAACTCATTGCAAAGAGAATAATTGAACTTGATTATGTTTTTGTTTTTAGTGAAGTTCATGAATTTACATTTGGGTATGCTTAACTTAAGTTTATTTTTTACGCAATATGCAGATACTCTGTTTAAGTCTTCTTGAAGTAGAGAGCAGTCATTAGAGGTAGTTATAGTTTTAAATACTTTTAGGTCGTCGGCGTATAACAGGAATTTACTGTGAAAAAAACAGTTGGCTATGTCGTTAATATATATTATAAACAAAAGGGGACCCAAAATTGACCCCTGCGGGACTCCTGAAGTAGCATGAAATGTATCTGAGCTATATCCGTTATACACCACAGTTTGGTTTCGATTAGAAATATACGACCAAAACCAGCGCAGCAAATTTCCTCGTATTCCGTTGAATGCAATTTTATTTAGCAGAATTTCATGATCGACTCTGTCGAAGGCTTTCTGGAAGTCCGTGTACACAGCGTCTGTTTGCTTTTGTTTATCCATATTTTCAAAGATATAGTTGGTAAAAATGATAAGATTGGTAACAGTAGATTTCGCTCTAACGAAACCGTGCTGCTGAGATATTATATTGTTTTGGATAAAAGGATAGAGAGCCTGGTGTACCATTTTTTCAAAGAGTTTAGCGAGGGTATTTAAAATAGAAATTGGCCGGTAATTTTCGATATCTTGTTTAGAACCGTTTTTAAATACTGGTATGATATTTGCGTTTTTCCAGATTGTAGGGAATATGCCGCTATCTAGACATCTATTAAATAATATATGTAATGGTTTACAAATAGTCTTAGCCGTATATTTTAGAAAGTATGGAGGAATACCATCAGGCCCAGGTCCTTTGGTTATATCAAGTGCTGTCAATTGTTTATATATGGAATCCTGGCTGAAGAGCAAGCTACTTAGGAGATTGTTGTTGGTATTACTATCACCAAGACTTGGGCTCCAATTGTTCGAAAGAGTAGAGGGTTCGTACACAGATTCAAAAAACGATGAAAACAAATTACAGATCGTGCGGGGGTCACTGGCAGTATTATTTTTATAATACATACGAGATGGGATGCCCGACTTACCTTGGCGGTTGGCAATGTAAGACCAGAAGTATTTAACATTTTTTGGAATACTCTCTTCAACGCTTTGTATGTACTTGCGATAGCATGTAAGACATTCGGTAGCAAAACGAGCTCTATAAAGGGAGAATAATTCATAATCGGATTGGTTAGAATATTTTTTCCATTTAATCCAAGCTTTCTTTTTATATTTGAAAATATGTATTAAAGATTTGGAAAACCAAACGGGGAAGTTAGGGTTTTTAGCCTTTGACAGAGGTACATGCTTCTTTATAATGCCATATACCATGTCATAGAAGAGATCAACTGATATTTCAGCTGAACAATTATCTAGAGCAAAGTCCCAATTAATTTTGTCGATATCCTCGTTCACGACAGTGTAGTCCGCCTTAAAGTAGTTATATTTTGGTGTTACTTGAGGCTGTATCTGGGCAAAACTTATGTTTAAAGGGACCAGTGCCAAAAACGGAGGATGATGATTATCCGCCTGTAGCAAGAGTTGAATAGGATCGAGTACACGGCAGTTGGCACTGGAAATAAGCAGATCGAGTATACGACCATTTATGTTGATCAAATTATTATATTGTTTAATGTCATGTACGGACATAAAATCTCGTAAGCGGTTGCAGATAGGAGTAGTACCAGTATGAGTTAAGGAATTTTGTGTAATGTCTAGTTGTGACCATTGAGCCGTAGGTATGTTATAATCTCCCAAAATTAGTGTATTATCATAGTTTGTCGAATTGATGATATTGCTTAAGGTTTCAAAATGTAGGTTATATACAAAGTATGGTGTATTATTGGGTATGTATACCGCACTAATAAGGGTCTGAGTTGAATTATTATTACAAGGGATAGAGATAACAATGTGTTCAATTCGATTTTCTAAGTTACCTTGCCGCGGCAGCTGGATACAAGAAGGATTATATTCACGGAGAACAGCAATTAGTACGCCACCCCCGTCAGATTTGTTTGTAGCTTCTCTGTTACGGTCGCAACGAAAAACTACGTAGCGATTGTCGATAAATTCGTTATTGTTTATAGTAGGGATGAGCCATGTTTCAGTTAATACAATTATATCATAACAGTTACAAAGAATGTTCATAAAAAGAGTGTTAAGTTTTGTTCGGATGCCTCTACTATTTTGGTAATATACACTATAATCACTTTGAGATCGAGCCATCGTTGTATAATAAGAATCAACAAATATAGACCTTTTAATTTAGTTATGCTTGGGCATTTTTAACTTACTGAGGTCGTCAGTTGATCTTATGGCTATCGTAGCAGAGGCTTCAGACTGTTTAGCTAGGATCGTGGAATGCTTCACCCATACAAATCTGAAGTTACTTCTCTTCGCAGCTTCACGTGTCTCCCGCAACAATTGTTTTCTTTGGAGTGTAAGATGCTCGTTAACATAAATTGTCTGGGGTGTACCTGATACACCCAATGCGGAGGTGGTAAGACCTTTCTTCAGGCGGAATGCGCTTACAAAGTTGTCTCTCAGTATTCGTGTTGTAAATTTTGCAATGATATTCTTAGGTCTATCGGCAGCCATCGCATGAGGGACTCTGTGAACGGCAGTGATCTCGCCTCGTGATACAGTACAATCGATGTTTTTGCCGATGTTTTCAACTAATGCTGTTAAATTCTCACCACGTTTTTCCGGTATATTCGAAATTTCTACATTACACTGCCTTGCTTGCTGCTCCAAATTTTCCAGTTTTGCTTCCAACGCTCTTATCCCATTTGTATCATTTGGTCGATTCTCAAGTTTACCAATTCTTTTCTGCTAATCATCAAATTGATTTGATATGTATTGAGTAGATTTTATGGTTTCAGCGACCTCTTCAGTTAATTTTGTAATGCGTGTTTTAATTACAGAGTTTTCAGATCGCAGATTGTCCATTTCCTTTTTTATGTCTTTTATATATGTTTCCAAATCATCTCTTATTGTTTTGATGTTATCATTAATATTAGCCAGACTAGCATCCAAGCTTACTTTCCATTCATCTAGAGTACTCTTTAGATCCGCTTTAATACTAGAAATCATTGCAGCGTGATCACACTCAGGCTGTTTACGCTTCCTGGTCGTAACATTTATCTGCCGATCTGGATGAGCAGCCGCCAGATCCGGCTCAGAAATCGATTGTTCAAGCGGTTGAGCCGACTTTGGAGGTGTACGCTTCGTCCCAAACATATCAGCTGAGTATAGGAAACGCCTAACCAGTATGAGGATTCAAATCGGATTCGGATCTCGTGAGAGCACAATTGCCAAGTGTTCCAGCGTAGGCGCCAAAAAAAAAAATGTCTCTTAAATTTCGTGCAGGCGCAGTGAAAGGTCCCGCTCAATGACACACCGGCGCGTCTTAGTAGTAGGGCGCGCTTGGTGCGGTCGTGTAATATGTCACTAGATGACTAACCTTTGTGGCGCGGTGGTAGGGCGGTCGACCGCGAATCCAAGCGGCGCAGGTTCGATTCCAGGTGGAGTCCAGATAGCAGAAGCTTCTTTAAATATATTTGTCCTTTTCTTGAGACGCCCACTGGGTGGGATTAGTCCATAAGAACACTGCACGAGCAAGCGAGTATCGTTACTGTGGCCAATAAACCAATCACAAAAAAGCAATTTAAGAATTGTAATACACGTCCGCACTGTACTGAGTCGCCAGGAGATAAGTTGATGATGCAAACCATTCATGAGCCTTTCCGCGTATTCCTATCCCATGTAACTTGTCCAGTAGTATTTTAAATTGCACCTTATCATAGGCTTTAGTCATATCGAGCAGCATACCAATGGCATAGTTTTTATTATTAATTGTAGTTAGGGCCTCTTGTACGTATTTGTAGACTGCTAACGTTGTAGACCTGTTTTTACGGAAACCGTTTTGGCAGTCGTCAAGTATTTTATATTTTTCACAAAACGAGTACACGCGGTCACACATTGCCTTTTCAAAGATTTTAGACGCTGTTTGTAACAACGCGATGGGGCGATAGTTGTTAGGGTCGGTTTTAGAATTTTTCTTGTGTATGGGTTTTATCAGTGCGTTTTTAAGTTGATTAGGAAAGGTTCCCTCTTCAAACGATTGGTTAATTAATTTATAAAATGGTAAGGTTAGTTCATCTGCGCATTGCTTAAGTAGAAATGGGGGAAGTTCGTCTACTCCATGGCTCTTTTTATTTTTTAAGTTTTTTATTATTTTATTTACTTCATAAGGATCGACAGGGCTGAGGAACATGGTGTTTTCTATGGGGCACATCACAGGGGCTCCTTTAGCTGATGAGGCTTTTTCCCCAATAGAAGCGAAGAAGTCATTAAAAATATTAGATATTTGCTTAGGTTGGGCTTTTAATTTGTCTTTGTGATGTAATTTTATGTTATGTTTTTCCTTTTTTATTGATTTATTTCTTCTTTCATTTATTATGTTCCACATAGTTTTTACTTTATTTGTCGACTTTTTTATTATATTTATATATTGCAGTTTTTTTGCTGTTATTACCGATTGTTTAAGGATTTTTTCGTATTTTTTATAATGTTTTGATAGTATGGGATTGTTTGTTTTAATGGTAAGTATTTTTAGTAGTCTTTGGTTTTTGCAAGATTTTTTGATTCCCTTAGTTAACCAGTACTTCTTATATATCGTTTTGATTTTTATTTTCTGCAGCGGAATACACATATTTAGAATATTATTTAAAATATTATTAAACGCACTATAGTTTTCATTTATATTTTTATTTGGTTGTATTATTTCATTCCAATTTTGATTTTTTAATTCAAATTTAAAGTTTTCTACGTTTTGGGTACTATATAACCTTTTTTTCGCGAACCAGTTTGTTTTTTTATTGCTGTCGCTAAGTAATTTCGTGTGGAAGATGGTTGCACAGTGGTCTGAGAAACCTAATTCTTCCACGGTGGTATAAGTATGCCTATTATTAAAATTTGTAAAAGTCTAAGCATGTTGAGGTAGTGTGTGAAATACGTGTGGGGACTTTAATATGTTGCATGAATTTATATTCCAACATTAGATCCAAGAACAGATTAGTTTTTAAACAGCTGTCTAACATATTTATATTTAAATCTCCTCCTAATATCACGTTATATCTTGAATATTTTCTATTAATATAATACATCATTTTCTCTTCTATTCCAATAAATTGTAATTATAAGTACATTCTCATTAGGTAGTTCTATTGCACATAACTCTATACAATATTCAACAGACATATTGCTAATTTCACAGATTTCTTTGTAATCGAAATGGTTTTGTAACAAGATACAGACGCCGCCGCCTCCTCGAGTACGGCGACAATAAGATGCTGCAATTTTGTAGCCGCTAAATTGTAAGATACTCAATTTTTCTGGAGATAGCCAAGTCTCACATAGGCATATGGCGTTATACATTGTTTGTTCATGGATGAAGGCTTCTAGCAGATGTTGTTTATTATAGATGCTTTGTATGTTTTGATATAAAACATTAAAATGTTGTTCTGTGGTTTCGAAAAGTATTATTTATATATTCGTTATTATTGGATCCGTAACGTAGTGTAGTAGGTGGTACTAGAGTGTGTCTGGTAGTCTTTGCGTCATCTTGGTTCTGTGTCAATGTTCTCTTTGCGTTATAGTCAATTGTTGAATTCGCTTTGTTGGTTTGTTGTATTACAGTCTGTTCCCTTTGTTTTCGTCGTCACTGTAATGATTCCTTGTCAAGGAATCCAGATACACATAAGCCTAGGCCTGGCAGGTAGGTGTGCTGTACTAATAGCCATGTAGGTGTGCTGTAGCAATAGCCATGTAGGTGTGCTGTAGTAATAGCCATGTATTCGTGCTATAGTATTAGCCATGTAGGTGTGCTGTAGTGATAGCCATACAGGTCTGCTGTAGCAATAGCCATGTAGGTGTGCTGTAGTAATAGCCATGTATTCGTGCTATAGTATTAGCCATGTAGGTGTGCTGTAGTGATAGCCATGCAGGTCTGTTGTAATAATAGCCATGTAGGTGTGCTGTAGTAAAAGCCATGTAGGTGATGTAGGTGTGCTGTACTAATAGCCATGTAGGTGTGCTGTAGCAATAGCCATGTAGGTGTGCTGTAGAAATAGCCATGTAGGTGCGCTGTAGCAATAGCCATGTAGGTGTGCTGTAGTATTAGCCATGTAGGTGTGCTGTAGTATTAGCCATGTAGGTGTGCTGTAGTAAAAGCCATGCAAGTGTGAAGTCAGTGACCACATGGTTGTATTTAGTATGTCGTGTAGGTGTACGGGTAGTATGTTATGTAGGTGTATGGTTAGTATGTCATGTAGGTGTACGGTTAGTACGTCATGTAGGTGCACGGTTAGTATGTCCTGTAGGTGTACAGTTTGCATATCATGTAGGTGTGTAGTTAGTATATCATGTAGGTGTATATTTAGTATATCATGTAGGTGTATAGTTAGTATATCATGTAGGTGTATAGTTAGTATATCATGTAGGTGTATAGTTAGTATATCCTGTAGGTGTATAGTTAGTATATCATGTAGGTGTATAGTTAGTATATCATGTAGGTGTATAGTTAGTATATTATGTAGGTGTATGGTTAGTATGCCATATAAGTGTATACTTTCTAGTGAAAACTAGCTGTATAGCTAGTTTTACATGATGTATTGTTACTAAGCCTAGTAGCAGTCCTTCTACTAAGCCCTGTGGGTGTTCTTCTAGCCTATTGTACATGTACTGAATTAGAACAATGCAATTTGGTAGTTTTAGAAAACCATTTGGTTTTGCTTTAGTGAAAAAGTAAAAGATAATTAAATTAAGTAATTGATCTGGTTTGAAGATTAATGATAGGACAAATAAATAAATAAAAGATATGAAGTGCTCGAAAAACGTTTCAGGTCGACGAGATGACAGGTCCAGCCCAGATCGTGATGAAATTTTCACTCCAGAGCGTGTAGACAGCTTCACTCCAGAGCGTCCTAGAAGACGTCGCCGGAGATCCTCGTCAAGTGATTCTGAGGAGATACCTGCGAAATCGAAGCGTGAATCGAGAGGACTGACTACAGATGATGTTCTGAAGATCATAGCAGCGATACAAAAAGGCTCAAGTAAGAATGTTCCAATCACTAATGTAGTCCCAGATTTTGACCCTGATAATAGATCCCAAGATATTGAGCGATGGCTAAGAAAAGTAAATGAATGTGCGAAAATTTATGATTGGAGTGAAAAACAGACAATACATTATGCCCTTCAAAAGCTTTGTGGGTTAGCAAAAAAATGGTATGAATCTTTGCCAACACTCAATTACTCTTGGAACAAATGGCAGTCTAAAATGAGAAAGGCCTTCCCAAGTGATAAAAATTTCGGAAAACTGTTAGAAGAGATGCTTAACCGGAAGTCCCGTACTGATGAAACTTTAAGAGACTATTTTTATGATAAGTTAGCATTGCTCAGTAGGTGCGAAATTGATGGCCGAAAGGCAGTAGATTGTATAATTTATGGAATCAATGATAATTCTATAAGAAACGGTGCGCAGGCACTCCAATGTAAAAAACCAGAGAATTTGTTGAACTATTTAGCTTCCCAACAACCTGGCACATCGACAGAAACCCCCAAAACGCATTCTACATTTAATTCAGTCAAAAAGAGAGATTTACGTGCTACAAATAATCAGAATAGAGCTTCAACTAGTAATTCTAGTAGGAATTATAGTCCATCTTGTTTTAACTGTCGCGAGCCAGGACACATAATAGTTGCCGTAAACCGTTAATTAAATGCGTTAAATGTGGTAGGGTAGGTCATAATTCGGATAACTGCAATAGAAAACCTTTGTTATCCTATGACACCAAAAGCCAAGACCAGCAATCGGTTGATAAAAAGGTATTTAAAATAAATTCAAAAAAGACTATTGACAATAACGGGAATGTAAATTTCGATAAAAGTCCAACCATAATGCATCAATCTCATTCTACCCTTTCAGCTACTGATAAGCACGATAAGTTTTTAAAAAATATTTGTATCAACGGGACCATGATCGATGCATACGTGGATTTGGGAAGTGACTGTACGTTGATTAAGTGTTCGAAAGCAATAGAACTTTGTCTTAAAGAAATTTATATAGATCTGCCTATTATAAAAGGTTTTGGTAACTCTATAACCAAACCGAAATTTCAATCCACCGTTTAAGTCAGAATTGATGAAATCGAAACCGAATTGGTAGTCTTGGCAGTTAGTGATGAATATCTGTCAGCATCAGTCTTGATAGGGCAGAATTTTACCGAGCTACCGTCTGTGACTGTAATGAAAGATAATGAGAAATTGTTTTTATATCATACTCCCTCACATAAAATAACCGATATATCAATTGGGATTCTTAATATATATGTCAAGAAGGATACAACCATAGTTAGAGGTGGGCTGGTGGAAGTCTATACCAAAAAACCTCACTCAGGCGATATTTATCTTGATGGAAGTACACGACTGAATCCAAATCAAGAATATCACTTACATCAAGGCTGTTATAAAATGATTAACAGTAAAGCAATAGTATTTGTTACTTCACTAACAACAGTCCCTTTAAAACTTCAAGCAGATACGTTAATAGCTAGGGTAAATCCCGTTACAGAAATTAAAACTTTATCTATTAGTTCAGATCCCAATACTCAAGCTCTAATGCCTCTCAATAGGTCCGACATTAAAATTGGGCAAGATATTGATCAGTCTACCTTTGAAAGATTATTTAAACTTTTGCAAAAATTTAGAAAATGTTTTGCTCTTAATCTTAGTGAGTGGCTGTACGAATCAAACTGAAATGAATATAGAGCTGCATGACAGGACCCCAGTTGTTTATAGGCCTTACAGGCTATCTTATCACGAACGTAGTAAGGTGAGAGAAATAATAGACGATCTAATAAAAAACGATGACGTGCAAGAATCGGAGGCCATCTATGCAAGTCCTATTTTAATTGTTAAAAAAAAGAACGGAGAATCAAGGCTTTGTATTGATTACAGAGCGTTTAACAACAAAACGGTAAAAGATAAATACCCCTTACCCTTAATTGATGACCAAATCTCAAACCTGAGTGGTTATAAATTCTTCATTACACTTTACCTAGCGTCCGGGTATTATCAAATACCAATGGGGAAGGACAGCCAGCACCTCACTGCGTTTATTACTCCGGACGGTCATTATAAATTTAAACGCATGCCATTTGGACTTGCAAATGGCATGCGTTTAAACCCCGGCTGTCTTTCAAAAGATGATTAATAGATTGTTGGGGTCAAGAAGGTTCGATTTTGTATTTGCTTATATGGATGACCTCCTTAGACCATCTGTTACTATTGAAGAGGGCTTAAAAAAACTGGAAGAAAACTTAGGACTACTTCGTGACGCTGGTCTTACCTTAAAGCTATCCAAGTGTAGTTTCTTCGACAGGACTATAGAATATTTAGGCTATGAAGTTTCCGCGGAAGGCATTAAACCTAGTGAAAGAAAAATAATTGCTGTCAGGGACTTCCCTGTTCCAAGTAACGTTCATGCGGTGCGCCAGTTTTTAGGACTTGCCAGTTACTTCCGTAGGTTTGTAAAGGGATTCGGAGAGATTGCTAGGCCCCTCACAAATTTGTTAAAAAAGAATACTCCTTGGAAATGGTAGCGCGACCAATATGAAGCCTTTATAACATTAAAAAATCATTTAATAGAACGCCCCCTACTTGCTCTGTATGACCAATCCTTGGACACTGAGCTGCAAACAGATGCCAGTGCTTTGGGATTGGGAGGGATTTTACTGCAATGGCAAGCAGATCCTAGAGTTTTAAAACCCGTCGCCTATTTCAGTCGACAGACCACTTCCGAAGAACGCCATTTCCATTCATACGAGCTAGAAACATTAGCAGTTTTTTGTTCCTTAAAAAAAATTCGACCTTATCTCTTAGGCCTAAAATTTACTGTATACACAGATTGCAATGCGTTGAGGACAACATTAACTAAAAGAGATTTAATTCCTCTTATTGCACGCTGGTGGCTACAGATAAGCGAATTCGACTTCCATATTCAGTACCGACCCGGGTGCAGAATGAGTCATGCAGATGCTCTAAGCAGGAATCCCCAAAACAGTACAAGTGTAACTGACACAGTAAAGATCCTCAGTATATCCACAGAAAACTGGATACTTACGTTGCAAATGGCCGATCCAGAACTACAAAGAATTGTAAAAATTTTGAAGCCCGATCTTGACGAAGATAATACAGGGTGTAAAGGACATCGTAACGCAAACTTCGCGTGAAGGCTACACCTAATGCCACTAAACAAATTGTGGAAGTCATTAATCTCGCTAATGATCGGTTACAGAAATTGTCATTTTCGAGCACGCAATGTATTGTGAACAATGCGATCTAAACGCGCGAGAGCGTTGTACGGAGTACGTACCTACACTACTTGCACACACACATATACAAGGCTGCGACGCCGCGCGCGCTGCGGTCTTTAAATGTACTCGTAGGTGCTTACCTACGATTATCGCCTACCTATCGTCGACAACAAATCACACAAAATCATTTTAACACTCAGAAATACCTACGGTACCTACTGATGGTAGGAAAATGTTTATGCAGAATTTAAGAGAAGAAAAGGATCCATAAGCTTGGTCTCTTAAAATCACAATTCCGATAAGGATTGATAAGATAACAAAAAAGAAACTTGTAAGTACCTACATTGAGATCCCGTAACGTAGGTATAAAATAATGAACTATCTAACTCACTTTGAATGTAGGTACTATGAATATCGCCTTTCGCGGCACAACAATAATGCATTTCACATAAAATGAATCATTTGTATCATTCAGAAATACTTACCTACTGATAGTAAGAACTATCCAATACGAGTGCAGGATTGATTAATAAAAAATAAGCTGGAAGTACATTGAAATCCGGTAACGAAGCCACCTAACTAACTTTGAATGTACCTAAGTACCTACGAATATCGGCCCTTCGCCAACAACAACTGACATGTTTATGCAGAAGTTAAGGAACCATAAGCTTAAGCATGTTCCACACGGATGTACCTGATCCAATGTCCAATCCAAGGTGACCTTGGTGGGAGCTTGGTTTCCATCCGCGAGTTTTGTATTAATTTGGATTGCATCTGCCGTCTACACGGATGGCAACAAGCAAGGTCATCTTGGATGGGTCGCTGGATTACATTCTTGTGGAACATGCTTTAGTCTCTTAAAATCACGAACACGATTCTGATAAGGATTGATAACAAAGCCGGCCATGTTCGAGTCGGACTCTAAAACAAAGGGTTACCATAACCCAAAAAAACGTTTCTTGTATGCGAGCCCACCAGTAAATTATCTAGTCCTTCAGACGGACGGACAGCGTCGTAATAGGGTTCCGTTGGTTACGCTTCGGGTACCTACGGAATCCTAAAAATAAAATTGTAAGTAATAAAACCTACATTGAGATCCGATAATGTACCTACTACTAACTCACCTTAAGCTCGCTCACCCCTAACCAGATAGGGTTCGAAGTGGCCGCCGCCAGCACGCTCGCAGATCTGAGCGCGGCGCAGAGTTTCTGCGTGGACACTGGGCAGAAACGTTGGGTCCTGGGCACACTCCTCACGCAGCGACGTAAACACATTCACGATGCGATTCCTCATCTCGGCTGCGGAATCGCACTCTGACACAAACACTTTGTCCTTGACGTAACCCCAAAGAAAAAAATCTAACGGGGTCAAGTCTGGTGAGCGAGCTGGCCATGGCTCCGGGCCGAATCTTCCGATCCACCGGTTTCCGAAGACTCGGTAAGGCAGCGTCTGACGGGAAGAGTCACGTGCGGGGGAGCGCCGTCGTGTTGGAACCATGCCACTCTGTACTGGGCTAGAGGTATATCCTCGATTATTTCCTGGAGGTTTGTTCTAAGGAACTCCAGGTAATTTGTCCCGTTTAATCGTTCCGGGAGAAAAATCGGCCCAATCACGCAGTCTTTATAAATGCCGGCCCACACATTCACCGACCATCGAGGTTGGTGTCCCGTCTGCTGCAATGTGAACGGATTGGTACGAGCCCAGATATGGGAATTGCGCCTGTTCCACATTCCATTTCGAGTAAACGTGGACTCATCCGTCCATATCACATTTGCAGCAAAGTCAGGGATTTCTTCGTGCTGTCGTTGTAGCCACCGACAGTACCTAACACGGGATTCTCTGTCTGCGGGTAATAACGCCTGCAGTTTGTGAATGCGATACGGGCGCTGGCGATCTCTGCGTAAAACCCGATGAACAGTCGAATGCGAGACGCGGGTCCTGTAACGGTTACGCACCACACGAGCTGCCGTTCGTACTCCCAGTCGTGGTTTCTGCCGCACGACATTCAGGATGTGGTTCGCTACACTGGGTCTAACGGGCGTTCCAGCTGCCTCGCGCTGAGGCACAATCGGCTGGTTGTCTAAGACACGCTGGTACGCTCGTGTTATCACTCGAGAATCTCGTGGATGTCGAGCTCCTGGATACCTGACTACGTAAATACGCAGTGCCTCACGTGCGTTCCCACGTGCTTCGCCATAGCACATCAGCATGTTACCATATTCTTGGGCACTGTAGTAATCATTATTAAGTCCAGATGACATCTTTAAATGAAACACACAAAGACACACACAAACACAAAGAGAAACCAAAAGTTGACTTTTCAAACGTTCCGAAAACCGAATTTTGCAATAAAAGCACACTCGTTTGCTATCAATGTCAACAAGGGACTGACCAAAATCTATCATAAAATGTCCTTTTCGAACTTTCCTTTGAGCTCGCCGACAATTAGCTACGTGCATTAGTACAGTAGCGTGGCTTTCAAAGGCTTTTTATTGTTTTTAATTGAATGATTTAGTTTAATGAAAAACTGAATTAGTTACTTGGTCGTTTTATACAAACAAAATTAAGATCTAAGAGAACCCAAACTGTAAAATACCGAACGATTTTTTTTTTCACGGGGACCACTCGCAGTTCACCTCGCTAAGGGTGGTCACTGCTCAACCGGGCTAGCCTGTGGTGGCCTAAGAATATGGATATGACTCTAAAGCCCCCAGCCGAGGCAACAAAATACCGAACGAAGCGATCAAGTTTCGCCACTGAATGTAAGTTATGATTTTATTTAATCCTAACAAAACGAAATTAGCGTCATCACTCATCATTATTAAGTCTCAACACCATGTACATAATTTAGTGCTGCCGTATTTAAAATTCTGTCACATTGGTGTATTAAAACGTAAATTGGGTATACCAAGAGCCAATTGAGATAAGCGTAACATTACTAAGCGTAACATTACTTATTTTACCTTAAGAATTAGTATGGTTTGTGAAACGCTAGTAAAAAGAAAAATTATTTTTTCTCGATCGGGTAAAACCACTTAGCGGGTTAGCCCCTCTCCCTTACTACTATCAACGCCACATAATACCTACATCAACTGTTGGCGGCGGCGTCGGCGGCATGTGCAAAGGCCCAAAGAGCGCGCGCTACGTATTGCCGCTATAAGAAAATAGGACTTATCGACACAAAACGAAGTAACCGATTTTCGACCTTAAGCTATTACATTAAAGTTGAAATCAGTTACTTCGTTTTGTTGTGATACGTTTGCTGCCTGCACACTCGTTGTGTGCAGGCAGCTACTAGGCATGCGTTGACCTTTCGTTTGAACTTTGAACAGCTGAGCAGATACCTATTTGTAGTTTTATTTACATTGCTATTTTTAGTAAAAGTAGTGAGTTAATTATTTTTTTACTGAAAATCTCATTGGGTTAGGTCAGAATAACGATTATGAGCAGTCTAAAGTAAAAAAAAACTCCTGAAAAAAATGAAAAAATGAGGAAAAAGCCGACAAAAAATTCCAACTTGGGGGTGTCCAGAATCATGTCCTGGACCCATGGAAATCGTTTGTGCGTCGATGTCTTTTACACCCGGTATAGACATAAAGAAAAACTTTGTTATTAAAAACCATGCGTTACATCGAAAGGTACAGGGTTATACTCGTTTAGTTATTCCTAAAAATGCTAGGTGGCAAATTTGTAAGGCCAACCACAATGATCTAGGCCATTTCGGTTATACAAAAACACTAGAACGAATTTGACGGCGCTACGTCATCGTACGGTTGTACACGGCACGTGCACCGGACCGATCAGGCGATGTCGCCATCCCCACCTCCCCCACTACTCGACTTGTTTGTGCTCGGACGTAAAAGGAGACCGCGCGGAGCGATCGGGGCATTCGCAAGGATCGGCTAGTATTTCGCGCAGTAGTCAGAAAGGTCAGATTTTTCTGGCTACCCACGCAACCGCACGGACCGTTACCTACGTCTACCCCCCACGACTGTGTGTTCGAACTTTGTTCGCTCGCACAGCCGCGGGGCACCGAACTTTTTCTTTGTTCGAAGCCAGTGACCTACCCTCACTTCGGTCGCGGAGAAATACTTCTTGTCTTCGATGCCATCATCTGGCGCCCGTGGCCTTCCTGGCCGCGATGGCGCCCCTGAGGAAGATCCTCCACCTGCGGAGCCTCGACCGACGCTGGGTCGGGTGGCGTCACTGCCAAACATTGGCAGGGCGCTGACCGGCCCGGCGGCGGCCGGTGCTGGCCTCCTCAGGCCGCCGCCCGCAGCCAAGATCAACCCCGCCGCCGCAGCACCTGCCATCGCCGCTGCAAGACCACCGTCGCAGGCGCGCTCAGCTGCTCGCCCAACTCGCCCACCAACAGTGCCCGCCGCGAACCGCGCGACTGCGTCCGTACGCAGCAACGCGCCCGTGTTCCGCGACGCCGCAACCGCCGCGCGCTCCGCAGCGCAGCCGGCCACCGCCGCGAATCCTGGAGCCCCGCAGGCTCGGACCTACGCGCAAACCGCCTCGCCCGCGGAAAAATGTGCGACTACCCGCACATCGCCGTCGCGACAGCCGCCGGCTGCGCCCCGCGGGGGCGCGCCTGTGCAGGCCGCTGCGTCGAGCGCAACCGCCGCGCACGCAGCTTCGCGCACCGCGTCAGCCGCGCCCCACAGTATGCTGTCGGGAGCAGCGGCACCGGCCGTGATCGCGCGCATATCTACACGCGACCCGCGTTTGCAGAGGGGTACCGCGTCACCCGCGACCCCCTCTACACCCGCCTCTCCTGCGCCGCCGCGCACCTCCGCGTACGACGCTCCCGCGAGCTTTTCGGCCCAGTCCTCGCGCGCGGGGTCGAACGCGTCGCTTTCGTCGTCGGAGGACGCGCAAACCGCGCAGTCGTCTCCCTCCATGGAGGACCAGGGCATGGACCTGGACACTGCGGAGGTACGAGCACAGAGACGACGCCGGAGCACTGATGAAGAAACAGAAGAGGAAGCGAAGCGCTACCGCCTCGACTCGCCGCGCTCACAACCCAGTGAGCGACCGTCGCGGGGTCCTGGCGGCGCGCAGACGAGCTCCTCCGAAGCCGGACATGACGGGGTAAGTGTTCATAACCTTACTCAGTCCCAGGCAGCCCCCGTAGCAGACGCCGCCGCTAACAGCGCGGCCGCAGACGCACAAAGCGCCGCTAAGACAAAAAAGCCTCGCTACCCTCCGTTGGTAGTTGAGAAGTTACCAAACTGGGCGCACCATTTTAGGGCGATCGCGGCCAAGTTAGGACGACCACCAAATGCTCGTCCCTACGGCACCGGTGTACGGTTCTCACCGGAGTCGGAGGACGAGTACCGCTTAATACAAAGATATCTCACTAATCTAGAGAAGGAGGCCGGTGTGAGTTGGTTCGCCTACTCACTGCCAGCGGAGAAGCTACTCAAGGTTGCCATTCGAGGGCTGCCTGCGGACACAGATCCACAGGAGATTGAGGAGGAACTCCGCTCGCTAGGATTCGAGCCAGAGTATGTGCGCCACATTAGGGCGCGCCAAGGACGACCTGGCTGTGTTTTCTACGCGATGCTCAAGCGGACGCCAGATGTGCGCCGCATTTATGACACCTCCGTGTTGCTATTGATGCGGGGTGTCAGAATAGAGGCATGGCGGGGGAAACGTGGGCCCGCTCAGTGCCATCGGTGCCAGAAGTTCCGGCACTCGTCGCACCAGTGCCACCGTCCGCTCGCTTGCGTCCGATGCGGAGAGGGGCACGCCGCGAGAGACTGTCCGCGGCCTAAAGAAGAGCCTGCCACATGCGCAAACTGTGGAGGCGCGCACCCTGCTAGCCACAGCAGCTGCCCCGTCTTCCAGAAGGAGATACGGAACAAGCGAGCGGGGACTGTCGCCATTACGTCGTCAGTACCACGCCGCCAAACCAACGCAGACGGACCAAAGGGAGAGGCACAAGGCGGCGCCACACTAATGGCGGCAGCCAACGGGCCCACCGACCGCAACGGAGCTTCCTCCTCACTAGGGCGGAGGAAGAAGAAGAAGAGGGGGGGAAAGGCAGGAGGCCTAAACCCCAAACGACCCAGGAGGAACATACAGACAAACAGGCCGCCCCTGCACAGAGCAAGGCGCAGGCAACTAACTCTACGAAACCCAAATCACAGAACGCGACTGTAAGCGCCGGCAACGCTAAGCGCCTACAAAATTACAATAGCAACGATACTCACCGGACCGCAAACGGTGATGTGTTCGCCGGCGCTTCCTCGAACAAAAACTTCACGGCCTGCGCCATCAAGCTGCTCATGGACCTGTTGAGGGCCATCAGGCAGGGACAGGATGCAGGGCTGGTCATCCTTGACGGTCTGGCCGAGTTGCTCACCTTGTACAATGGCTAGACCGCTAAGGGTGATCCACTGGAACGCCCGCGGCCTCAAAGACAAGGTCGCCACCCTCCGCCATCTCCTGAGGGATCAAGACGTCGACGTGGCGCTGATCAGTGAGACTTTCCTGGGACCTGAAGACAGGATAGGGTTCCCGGGTTACCTCACCTGCAGGAAGGATGAACGGTCGGCTCTCAACATAGTTTATCGCGGTCTGGCAGTGCTGGTAAGGCGAAGGATCGTCCACCAGGAGCTCCCCCTGCCGTCACTACAGAGCATGTACGCCCTCGGCGTGCAGCTGCATGTAGCCGGCGAGGACATAAACCTATACGCTTGTTACAGGCCGCCCGTAACAAACTTTAACCTGATAGAGTTGCGGGCGCTACTTACCGATTCGCAAAACGCTACCGTCCTCGCCGGCGACTTAAATTGTAAGCACCCGGCATGGAATTCTCAGGCCACGAACACCGGGGGGAGACGACTCTTCGCCGATGCCGAAGCCTTCGGCTACACGGTGTCCGGCCCAGAAACACCCACGCACTATCCGGACAATGACTGCCTAATGCCCGACGTGTTGGACATCGTCGTCCACCGAGGGCTAAACTGCCAGATCACGCAGCAAGTGATCGACGACGAGTTGCAGTCGGACCACCAACCTGTGCTCGTCGTCCTAGAGGGGATGCCGACCCGACTGAAGCCGCCAGCGCCACGCCGGCTATTGGATTGGAATAAGTTCATAGAAAAGATTGAGGCCACAACACCGACTCGGCCTGTCGCTACCGCCGCGGACGTTGAGTTACTAGCAAATGACGTCACTGCTTGCGTACAATGCGCCCTAGATGAGGCGACGACTACACTGCCAACGGAGGGGAGAGGGCTACAGCCGCCCCTACCGCACAGGCTTCGTAACATGGTCGCCAAGAAGAGGCGCCTACGCAAGCAGTGGCAGCAAACTCGCTGTCCGACCACAAAAACGTTGCTCAACCGTCTCGCGGAGAGGGTAAAGGCCGAGTTGCGAGCTCAGGCCGCCGCGAGTTGGGAGGAACGCATTGATGCCGCAGTGGGCGACTGGTCGTCCGTGCACCAGTTGTGTCGCCAACTCTCCTGCACCCCAGCTCCGGTGCGCCCTCTACATGATAGCGACGGGGCGCTCAAATATGTAGCAGAGGAAAGGGCGGAGGTCTTCGCCGCCCACCTGGAGCGTCAATTCCGGCCGAACCCGACCACCAAGCACGCACATGTCGCGGCAGTCGAGCAACACCTTGGAGACTACTTCGCCACGCCGATAGCTCCTGATGAAGACCCCATATTCTTCTCGCCGGGCGCAGTCGGACGCGCCCTCAAACGAACGAAGCCACGGAAGGCCCCCGGTGCCGACGGTATCTCTAACACAGCGCTGCGCCACCTGCCGCACCGAATGGTCGCGGCCCTGGCGCGCCTGTTTACGGGGATACTGCGCATGGGGGTCTTCCCCACCCAATGGAAGGAAGGGCGCGTCATCATGCTGCCCAAGGCGGGGAAGAATATACTGAAGCCTGAGAGGTATCGGCCGATCACTCTGCTGCCCACCATCTCCAAGGTGTTCGAGTCGCTCCTGCTGCGACATCTCCAACAGCACATCACTCCACGACCCGAACAATTCGGGTTTCGGTCGGAACACAGCACGACGCTCCAGCTGTCGAGGGTACTGCACCTGCTGTCTGCAACCAGAAACAAGAAGGAATACGCGGTCGCAGTATTCCTCGACATGGAGAAGGCCTTCGACCGCGTATGGCACGAGGGCCTCGTTTACAAGATGGCCACCTCCGACGCGCCCCGTCGCGTTGTCAAAGTGGTCCAATCTTTTCTATCCAACAGAAGCTTTCGAGTGGTGGTCGACGGCGCGCTATCCTCTCCCCGCCCCATCCGAGCGGGCGTGCCGCAGGGTAGCTGCGTATCGCCGGCGTGTTACTCACGTTACACCGACGACATCCCAACCACGCCACAGTCGACGCTCGCGCTGTACGCCGACGACGCCGCGTACATCTCTACATCGTTAAATGCCAAGCACGCGGCGTTGAAAATGCAGCGCGCGCTCGACCTTCTTCCTGACTGGCTCGCCAAATGGCGACTGTCGGTTAACGTGGGTAAGACGCAGGCGATAGTCATAGGAATGGCGCGCCTCCCACCTCCCTGAAGCTGCTAGGAGCTGACGTCGAGTGGTCCCCCCGGGCGAAGTACCTGGGTGTGACCATCGACCGCCAGCTCTCAATGGGGCCGCACGTCCACCGGGTCGCCGCGCAGGCCAGGGTCGCCCGCGCACGGCTCAGACCAGTGCTCTCATCTCAGCTGCCGGTACGCGTCAAGCTGGGCGTGTACAAGACGTACATTCGCCCCATATTGACGTACGCCGCCCCCGCCTGGTTCGCCCTCATAGTGGAGGGGAACCGTGTCAAGCTCCGCGCGCAGCAACATCTTGCGCTGCGGACCATCATCGACGCCCCTTACACTGTGAGGAACGATGTCATCCAGCGGGACCTCGGGATCGAGAGCCTGGACGAGTTTGTGCGGCGCCTCGCGGAGGGCATGTTTGCGCGCGCCGACGCATCCGCTTGGTCACATATCAAGCAAATTGCGCCCTGGCGCGCGCGCCCGCCTGACGCGAAGCGCCTGCCCCGCGACTTGGTCGGGGACGTAGACGGCCCCGTCACACCGGACTGACGCCTGGGTAGGCCGCCCCCAGCTTACACGCGGCCTACTCAAACAGTGACACTCAACATACAACTCGCATCCGCGGGCGCAACCTGTGCTAGGTTAATATAGGCAGGTTTGCGTCCGTAACCTCATACAATCATTTCTCGACACTCGCTCGAACTCACGCACCGAATTTGTGCTAGGTTAATAAAGGCTTATTCGGTGCAGATGCACTGGACGGTAGTACTCACACTACACGACCGTTCACACACATACATCTCGGCTCTGCAGCCCGGAAGCGTGATCGGCTCGATCTGAGATCGTGACGGGCGGGAGCCACACATTTATCTACAGGTATGTCAACAAAGTCGGCGCCCTCGTCGCTGGTCGTCTTCGCTGGGCCTCCCCCAGGTAACTGGGGGTCTCACTCGGCGGGGGCTGACCGCCGTAGGCGCCGTGAAGAGGCGACATGCGTAGCTTTCACTACTGAGTCGCGACGTACCTGTAGAAAAACACATCAGTTACTCACAGGCGTGCGTCTATTGCTATGATTTATCTGGCAGGCGCACGCCACTTTAAGCTACGCCAATAGATGGCACCACAGGGACCGGTCCGCCGCTGCGGACCGCGGTGTGCCACCGCGGTCAGGGGGCTTCGCCCCGATACCGCTTGCCGCGCCCCCTAGCGGGGACGCAGCGAACTCCACGCTCGATCGGGGCATTCTATTCTAGACCTCGGTCCGATACACGTGTTGTCATAGCGCCTAGATTTGCTAATATCGTGTTAAAACCTTTTAGTTAATAATTATGATATGATAATTAATTGAGTTCACAGTTATTATAAATTAAGTGAGTTAATCGAATAAAATTGATTAATAAGTAAACTACCTACTTTTTACTTTAAAATATCCAATCCTGATAATACGCCTATATCAGAATTGGGACGTAACTCAAAGGGCCCACATGGAGATTCGTGACAATGCTAGTGAAATATGTGGCGGTTACGTTTTGAAATGTATTGACAGTGATAGTGAAAATTGCGGTTTGTTTTTAAAACGCATGCCGAAGTTCGACACACGATCATAGTGTGTCACCGTGGTGGTATGTTTTGTCGAGGATGCAGTGATGTGCAGAGCAGTTTATTGTTTTACCATATGGCGCTGAAGAGCTTTGCGCCGAATTCCTTTTCGACGAGTTTTATGCGGCTACCCTCATCAACCTGAACTAAACCAGTTCCGTCCGGAGGCAAGCAACTTCACAACAGCTGGTCAGGTCAAGGAGAGGAGTGTGAATTTATATGAAGATTTCTACGCCAATCTGGTGAGTCGTTTAAACTTTTTAATTGCTGTAGAGCTGCTTTTTATTTTGTTGACGAGTGTTCATTTTTATGATGTGGAGGCTGACTTACAAAAGGCAACGCCTTTATGGATGGCAATTATCGATGTTTGATTATTGGCCTGTCGCTTTATCTTAGAGTGAAGCTATTAATATTAATAGCATAAGTGTTGCTGATTAAGCGATAGCATTTTCAATAATACTTCTTCTTTTCGATTCAATCGTTAACTTTTTTATTGTTTTGGACCAGCAGGTAGTTACGTTAATTGCAGCAACAGTGGCATTCATTAGATACTCCAAATTACAGGAGAATGGGCACTTGGGGCACTGTAACATATGGCTCGTGCTCTGAAAACGGGCACTGCACTCACGTTGGGTATACAACAGATCATTACATCCTCATTTCGCCAAGTTGTGTTTGCAGCGGCCTACCTGGGTGCGCAAATTGCGCTGGCGCGCGATTTAACGCTTTCCAAAGGCCATTGCGATTCACGACCAGGGGCAATTGCTCTTTGGGTTTTATGAAGTCGTGAGGTGGTGGATACTTCTCTTCCCACAGTCTGCTTCTCCCTTTAGATGGCATATCCAGGATCGTAGATAGAAGGAAGCTCTTGCGACTTTTTAGTCTTCCCGGGGTTGGCATGTGGCCATACAGGGATGTCGGGAATCGGTTTTCTGATCCTTCGAACAGCAGGAGGTGCGATGCCTGCAAGGGGGTAGAGTTTGTTTTGTGGAGTCTATTTTAATCAGCCTGATATTATCTGACACGTTTCGTTTAGGGCAATGTCTACTTTCCGAGAAAGAGCAGGTCGGTGCCACACTGTGCAAGCAAACACGCCAGCAGAAAAAATAGGGACATGCCGGTTGTACGGAGAACATCGGGTGCCGCTCCCCAATTGATGGAAATTAGGTGACGGAGCAAGTTATTCCGGGTTCGACGGAGCTAAGTATTGTAACAGTTTGACTTTTACGCTTAGGCCATATCTAACGTCACACCGAGATATTTTGGATTCGAGCAGTGTTGGACCTTGGCTCTACGCCATGTGCTGTTAAGCATTCGATTTGCGGGCCTATAGCAGAGATGGAAGGCGCACGACTGTCTCTTAGATGGGTTCGGCCGTAGAGTGTTGCGGTCACACTAATCTCGCAGTACACTGAGTGCCATTGTACGTTTATGCTCCACGTCCATAAAAGTCGCTGCTTGGTTTGCTAGGGCCAGGTAATCCGCGTACAAGAACCGCTCCGTGTGTTAGGTGGAAGGCGGTTCGTTCGCGTAGATGTTAAAAAAAGCGTCGGCGCCAACACACTGCCCTAAGGGAGACCATTCTTTTGCCGTCGCTATCTACTCTTGGTGAATTGGAAGCACATACCTGGAAGTGGCGGTTGCACAGGAGTTCGCTTGAAATGGGCACAAAGCCTTGGTCATTGGTCAAATAATGCTGATGAAGCGATATTATTCTGCTATCGCTGATCGAGTCATGCAGTGAAATACCAGAGAGCTTTTATTTTTTGGACATAAGAGCGATTTAGTTACCTAACACTTTATTTTGAATATTTTGATTTTATATCACCATTCATAGGCATAGGCCGCTTTCTTGTGCCAATGGTCCGATAAAATTTAGATTTTTATTTACTTTGATACTGTGACTACTACACTTACCTGAAACCTTTTGGCCCACCACAGCTTTTATTGGACTTGTACTGTTGTAGCGTTTTTCGGTTTCAGACATCGTATCATGGTGTATAAAGCCAGCAGGAGGCTAGCGGTTGGCATGCTGCCATAACTGCTGAGCAGTTGCAACAACTGCTGAGCAGCTGCAACTTCTGAGCGGTTCTGAGCGTGACAGACCGAAGGTTGGCAAACAGTTGGCAAACTGCAGTAGCCAAGTATCATGTCAACATCTGTGGGGTTAAGAGCGTTCAAGGCCGACTGGAATACTTGGTGAGTCGCTCAAGTTTTATTTGAATAGCAAACGAAGCTTTAAAGGGGTTGATACCAATTCGGTGGTTGCATTGATAGTGCTAGGTAATTTTGACATAGTTAGCACAAAGCGAGTACTTAAAAGAGTTTCCCATTGGCGGTAATAGTGTCAAAATTTTATTCAGTGTGAGCTTTAGGTTTAGTTATCGCATAGCAAGTACCACAAGGTCATGTTTCAACTTAAACGTTTTTTTTTTGTGAAAATTTGGATCTAGGCTTTCGTATTAACGTACGGAGGCAGTTTGCCATACATAACATCAGTTAGTAAATTTGGTAGTATCAAAACTATCATGAATAGCAATTTGATTTTAATGACATTGATAAAAGCTTTAAAGGTACAGAGAATTCTGAGCTATTACAAGTTCTAAATAGATTTTCCATTTTGTGCAAATTAATACGGTTGAGATTATAATAACATTGATTCGAACCGCACAGCGCAGCGATTATTTTGATGATTGTAGATTAACGTAAAGTAATTCGTGAGTGCTCACATGAACGTTAGATGCAGAAAATATCAGTGATGACGTGACGGCGAATAATAATGAAGAACTTGTTCATGAAACTTCCCATAAAAATAAAGTTTTAAGTGGTACTATTTTAGGGCTCACACTTTAAAAAAAAAATGCCGACTCTCGTACTTAAAAAGCCAGTAGCAGTAGTTAACTTAATAGATCATGTAGGTACATCATTGGAAGGGTTTTTGGATCCTAAACCAATTAACGTTGTGACAGGTGCTTTAAATTCATAGAGAAAATTGATTCAATAGAACAAGGACAAATCACGAGTTAATTTATTATTATATTAGCTACAGGGACCAGTTTAGTCCGGCCTAGCAAATCTAGGAACAGTTTAAATTAAAAGATACGTCACGGTTGGCGCAGTACTTGGGCGCTTGGCTGCTGCGCTGCGTGACGTAGGTTCGATTTCCGCACGGAACAAATATTTGTATGGCCTACAGATAGTTGTTCCGGGTCTGGTCTGTGCGAGTGAGTTTGTATGTTTGTGAACTCACCCACAAAACAGGATAGATTCCTAGTGCGGGGCAGCGTTTAAAAGGAAAGAAAAAAAAAAAGAAAAACAAGGAACGAAAAAAGAATTAAAAGAGCTTGAAGAGTCTTCCATGGCCGGACCAAGCAGTAATAATCCTGAAGGGCTAGTTAAACCGGACCGGGAGATTTTAACACTGAAGGGTCGTTAGAACCGGACCAGTAGTTACAAATCTGAAGGGTCTTTAGACCGGACCAGAAAATTATAACTCTGAAGGGTCATCAGACTGGACCAGTAGTATAATTCTGAAGGGTCATAGGACCGGACCAGAAGATATTACTCTGAAGGGTCTTAGGACCGGACCAGAAGATGTTACTCTGAAGGGTCTTAGGACCGGACCAGAAGATTATTACTCTGAAGGGTCGTAGGACCGGACCAGACCATGAGATAAGATTTTAATGTCAGGATGAACGAACAGTAAAATTGTGGTTCTCATTAAAGATACCTTAGTGCTTCTAAAGTGCGCGTCCGAGGACGTACGCACGTCAGAATGGCCGTGACGGCGCTACGTCATCGTACACGGCACGTGCACCGGACCGATCAGGCGATGTCGCCATCCCCACCTCCCCCACTACTCGACTTGTTTGTGCTCGGACGTAAAAGGAGACCGCGCGGAGCGATCGGGGCATTCTATTCTAGACCTCGGTCCGATACACGTATTGTCATAGTGCCTAGATTTGCTAATATCGTGTTAAAACCTTTTAGTTAATAATTATGATATGATAATTAATTGAGTTCACAGTTATTATAAATTAAGTGAGTTAATCGAATAAAATTGATTAATAAGTAAACTACCTACTTTTTACTTTAAAATATCCAATCCTGATAATACGCCTAAAAATTCAAAGTCTATATTGGTTTCCTAAATTAAGACGTTATGTAAAAAAATATGTAGCCTCCTGTATTGATTGTGCTTTTAACAAAGATAATTCGGCAAGAACACGTAGTGGGCTCTTGCATCCTATTGAGAAAATTGCAAAACCCTTCCATACTTTACACTTAGACCATTTAGGACCATTTGTGCGCAGTAAAAATCGTAACAGTTATATTTTAACCATAGTTGATGCATTTACAAAATATCTCTTTGCCAGACCAGTAAAAGATACTAAAACCAAAAATGTTATCAAAATACTTGAAAATTTGTTTAGTGATTTTGGAGCCCCAAGTAGAATAATTTCAGATCGTGGGACAGCTTTCACCTCGAAACAGTTTAAAGATTTTTGTGCCAGTAAAGGTATTAAACACGTGCTAAACGCAGTTGCTTGCCCTCGAGCAAATGGCCAAGCAGAGAGGTTCAACCAGACAATTCTTACGGCCTTGTCAACTCAAACTGTTGGCAAAGACGAACGCGTCTGGGACTAGCAACTGAGTAAAGTACAATGGGGCATCAACAACACTATTAATGCAACAACAAAAAAAGTGCGTCAGAGTTATTATTCGGCATTAAACTGAACGGTGTAACTGAAAACATGTTAGAAAGTAATGTGCCTAGTTCTGAGATAGAAGGTGTATGCCCATCCATTTCAAATATAGATGAAATAAGAAATGAGGCCTCTAAAAATATCGACAAAATTCAGAAACATATGAAAGAAACATATGATTCAAAAAGATCCCCTGCTGTTTCTTACTCAGTCGGTGATTTAGTAAAAATTACTAAAACGAATTTTAATAACGATGGTAAAAGCAAGAAATTACTCCCTAAATTTATCGGTCCTTATAAAGTAGCAAGATGCTTAGGTAATCATAGATACGAAATTGTCAATGTGCCAGGGCTCAGTACAAAAAAATATGCAAGTGTAGTAGCTGCCGATAGAATGCGACCGTGGATTCATGTCCAATCATTGGAAATTGACAAGTCCTCTGGGTCAGACTCTGATTCTTCCACCTCGAATAGTGATAAATCAGAGTCAGACAAATAGCTGTAAACTAAAATTGTTATTTATGTAGTTAGAAAGCAGATTTTATTAATAGTTTTAAGTGACACGTGTTAAATCATTTTTCCTTTAATCATGTACAAAGTATTTATCAATGTGATGTGATTATGTATATTGATTATTATGTAATGTTACTTTGTTCAATGTTGTTATTTGCTGTAATTGCCTTAGTGTTGTGATTTTTGCGTGCTTCGGAGTTAGCACGCCGTCGGATAGCCGAGTATTGTGATTTCTTGGATTTGATTACAAAAATGTTTTAATTTACTATAGAATTATAATATTTACTGTGGAAACACTGTCAGAATTAGTAATATTGTCGGAACTACTTTGAATATATTTTTACGTTGGCAACACTTTGAAATAACGGATATGACTTCATCGTTATTTCTGAGTGGGGCAAACGCCACTTGAAATTGTAAGCTGTAGTCGAGAATCAATCGTCATTCGATCGCCAAGCAGTGCAGTTGTGGATTAAGTAATAAAAAAGTATAAGTTGGCAAGTAGTTGTTTTTCTTTATAGGTGAGTCAGATAATTGTGAGAACCGACTGTACATCATAAGGGGTGCGAGTGGCGCACCATATTTGTTTGGAGAAAATGTAGCAAATATATGTCTTATTACCATATAAAAAAATCAAGTCGAAACACGAAGGGACTCAGAAGGTATACTATTTTTTATGCCGTTTCCCATACAAAAAAATCACGTTTGGTGCCATAGCTCTCAATATAAGATTCCGATAAGAAAATGCTTCATAGGTTTTTTACAGCTTATAAGTAGGCCTATACGATGGAATGATTTGTTTTTCAAAAACTGACACACGTATTTTTAATTATTAAACACAGGTAACATTTAGTGTCTAGTAGGAGCACTAAACCACAGTATAAATATCTACAGTATTGTGTCTTCAGCCCTCACTTTGAAATAGTTATATTTGCAAACAATAAAGTTAGTGAATATTGCTAACGTAATCACCATTTAAATTCCCCCGTCCCCCATGTCATCAAAAATAAGCATAGTAAAGACCCTCCACTCCCTAATTCCCCATTAGTCCTTACATAATACTTGAAGCCCCCCCCCCCTGTCGCAGCAGATTACCAGATTCCAATTCTTTCAAACTTCGACACCTACCTACTCAACCAAAATGCAAGAAACAGCTGACGTATAAATATAATATCTTTTTTATCTCAGCTTATTCTTACGTCCCCATTACCTACAGCACGGAGCAACTCGAAATAACAATATTTTTGGTCACCCACCCGATGCCAAACCTCTGCAAATTTTACTTAATATAAACCATCTCATCGCGTGTGCGCTACCTACTATCTTCTACAAAATCTTACTTAAAAAGCAAATTACACTGGTAATCTTACCAGGTAGGTACCTAACATTTATTACTCTCATAATCTAATTCAATTATATAAATGTTAGTAGCTAAGTACATAAGTAAGTCGATAGCCTAGCCTATGAAACTACCTTCATTTTTTTAACGAGAGCGTAGGTAGTTCACTCGTGTGTCACTTTTTTCACCCTATCCACTTATTTATTTATGAATCCAGGTAGGTATTTCAATAGGTAGAAAAAAAGAAATGCCTAACTATTAACAAAAGAAACAAATCACGTACTTGTAGGTACCTATATAAAAAATATTTTATAGTCTTACCTTTCGGAGTACCCAGGTAAACAAAAAAAAGATACTTCTGGGTGCATTTTTGTTGAATTTAAGCAACCAAAAACAGCACAATATATTCTATATTTTTTCTCATTTGAAGAAAGTACTATACTATATTTATTTCAAAAAAATAGTCACAAATCAGTGCTTACTGCTTAGAAACAATCACACCGATCGTTCGTCATTGCGGCGCATTCGCGACTGCTTGCAGTTGGAGAGCAGTTTGAACTCGAGGCGCGTAGGTATGACTCGCGTTCCGACCGTTTGTATGAAGATACAGTACTGCAGATATCTCCACCGTGACTAAACGCTACATCTTCATGATAACTTCGTAAACGAGCGTACGTTAAGAACAGAAGTAATAAATTCGCCTACCGTTGTACGGCAACGATACGTATAATATTTTCTTGATAGTTGTATGTTCACTAAGATATTTCAACAGATTTAAAGCGTTTTAAACAATAACAATGGGTTATATCAGCATTAAAATGTATCTATACCGGTTATAGAATACATTTATCGACAGTGTACCTGCATTGTACATAAAAAATCACTTACCAAATACTGCCTGTTAAATACATTACCACAAGTAGCCGCCGGTAAATTTCATCCACCACTTCTGAATTTAATAATTAAAACCAACTTTTACTACAACTAAACATTTATTGAAAACTCAACACTTCACTGTTGCGCGTCCGTTACCAGAATGAATTGAATTTGAATCAACATGGCCGACATCACTATTCATTTGTCTAAAAGAAACTAAATACAATATAACTTACTGAAATAATTAAAAGATACCATAATAAATAGTATTATTAATTAACAATAATTAAACGAGTCACATTTCTTTATAATAGTTTTTTTTTTTTTTTTTTTACTATTTATAGGCTCGCGTTTGACCACTATCTCACCTGATGGTAAGCGATGATGTGGTCGAAGATGGAGCACGCTTGCCTAGAAGTAACCTATTCACTCTTGACTTAAATACTCCCAGGTTATAGCTATCAGGAAACACAGACTCCGGCAGGGAATTCCACTCCTTAGCTGCACGCACTATGAATGTGTTCCCAAAACGTTTTGTGCGCGTGGGTGGGATGTCCACCATGTACCGGTGGCGCATCGCCGTTCGTCTTGTGGTCCGATGATGGAACGGGCTGGGCGGAATCAAATTATGCAATTCTGTCGCACATTCCCCAAAATGCAACCGGTAGAAAACCGACAGGCTAGCAACTCGTCGTCGATGCTCAAGACTTTGGAGCTTCGTCGCGACGAGCCTATCATCGCCGATGATCCTCTTGGCTCGTTTCTCAATTGACTCAAGGGCATCAAGCTGGTATCTGGCAGATCCGTCCCAAAGATGAGAGCAGTACTCCATACATGATCGAACTTGCGCTTGTTAGAGTTTGAGCAGCTGTTCCGGCGTAAAGTACCGTCTCACCTTTGCTAAGATCCCCAACTTCTTTGTAGCCACTTGAGCTTTTGCCTCTATGAAAGGGCCAAAATTGAGGGTAGATGTTAATGTAACCCCAAGAAGCTCAAGTTGGTCGGTTATCGGCACGGTTGCACCTCGGAAAGATGGAGCTGGGTGGAATTGGCTCCGTTTAGCGGAAAATAGACACGCTTGGGTCTTAGCAGCATTGAACTTGACCAGATTGGCTTCGCCCCATTCTGAGACAGCCTGTAAGGACACGTTCAAGCGCTCAACCATAGCCTCCCGGAGAGACCGGATCTGCGACCCACCAGCTCGTGCGTCGGACACGTATCTCTCAGCAACAGTGCTGTCGTCTGCATACCCAAAGGTACCGGGTTTAAGCAGATCATTAATATGCAGCAAGAACAGTGTTGCCGAAAGCACCGACCCCTGAGGAACCCCGGCATTAATATCCAGTAGTCCAGACGAGCAGCCATCAATGACCACTCGTATAGACCGATCCCTCAGGAAATCCGCGATCCAATCACACAATCCGGCGGGCAGACCGAAGGAAGGAAGCTTACTAATAAGGCTATCGTGCCAGACCCTGTCGAAGGCCTTCGAGATGTCAAGGGAGACCGCTAGTGCCTCCCCGTGCTTCTCTATGGCCTCACTCCAGATGTGAATGGCATACGCAAGAAGATCCCCAGTAGACCGATTTCGGCGGAATCCGTATTGTCGGTCACTAAGGACATCATTTGCTTCTAGGTATGCCAGGAGCTTATGATTCAGTACGCGTTCCATACTCTTACAGAGTATGGACGTTACTGAGATAGGTCTATAATTCGACGGGTCAGCTCGACTACCTTTCTTGGGCACAGGCTGCACGTTAGCTTGCTTCCAAGCCTTCGGCACTTTTCCAGTCTCAAACGAGAGGCGAAATAGGCGTGTCAAGATCGGAGACAACTCAGGCGCACAAGTCTTCAGCACAACTGCCGGTATCCCGTCGGGGCCACTAGCCTTGTTCACGTCTAGGTTACGCAGTACCCTACGGACGTCCTTCTGATGAATGCGGATGTTCGACATACTCGACTCGCATCCAGCAGGAGAAGCAGGGGGCTCCGCGCCACCAGGATCCAGACGTGAAGATTCCGCAAACAAAGAAGCAAACAAGTTCGCTTTCTCCTCAGCGGAGTGGGCCAACGTCCCGTCGGGTCTCAGCAGCGGTGGTAGTGAGGGGCGGCAGAAGTTCGATTCGACGGACTTAGCCAGGGACCAAAAAGCCTTACTACCTGCTGGGTATGAAGAAAGTTTGTTCCCTATTCGGCTAATGTGGTCAAATCGAGCCCTCCGCAACACCTTCTTGCAGGACTTGGCAGCCCTGTTGAAGGCTCTCTTCTTCTGACTCACATCATTTGCTTTGCGCGTACGAGCGTCGACCCATGCTAGGTACGCCGCGTGCTTAAGCGCATCAGCGCGATGGCACTCGGCACCAAACCATGGACGAGCTTCGCCAGACATTGTTACGTCAGAGAACGGAATGTAGTACTCCATTCCCCTCCGCAACACATCCGTTACGGCGTCCGCGCACGACGAAGCATCAGTCGAAGAAAAGCAAGTAGGCTGCCAAGGGTAACAAGCGAAGAAAGATCGCAAGCCGTCCCAATCTGCTGACCTGTATCGCCATACCCGCCGGGTGCCTCTTGGGCTAGGATCGGGCGGGGAGTAGACGGACACAGACTTCACCAGACAGTGGTCCGAACTACCCAGTGGTGAAGAAATCGTCACCGAGTAGCGGTCTGGATCAGTTGTCAGCACAAGGTCCAAGCAATTGGCAGTGTGCGAATCAACATCCGGCACCCTCGTTGCCCCGTGGACCAGCTGGGTAAGATTTAACGCTAGCGCTAGCTTTCGCGTCTCTCGTCCAGCATGGTCTGTGCACTGGTATGGGAAGAGCCACTCCTGATGGTGGGCATTGAAGTCCCCCAGTAACACCAATTGGGCAGAAGGGTACCGCTGCTGAGCTGCATCCGCCGCCTCACTCAGGTGCTGTGTGAGCCCAGTTGTCTCCAAATCACCGCTGTGCGAACGGTAGACACAGGCGTAGACAATTTTGTCCAGGCCTGTGTCCACTATAACCCACAGAGTTGAGAACCTGGAGTCTTCAAGGTTTCGGAGACGCCGATAGCAGATGTCGTCCCGGGCGTACACACATACGCCCGCGCGTGGTCTAAAGTGGTGCTCCAGGGTAAACCCTGGGTAAGACAGATATGACACGTCTGACGGACATCCGATCTGCGTCTCCGACAGAAATAAGAGCGCTGGTTTCTCCGTCTCGAGGTGGTGGTGGACTGCGGCGAGATTTGAGTGCAGACCTCGTATGTTGGAGAGGTGCACTTTGTGCGAGAGGGAGTGCTGCCGCTGTACAGCTTTTCTCTTATTTTTCCTGTTAATTTGTTATTTGAGTGAAGGAAGGAGAGGAGAAGGAAGTGAAATGAGGTTCCATGCTGCTAACCTTCAGGCACGCTCTGGCAGGACGGCATCATTGGGGGACTAGCCTGGAGACTGCGGGGACGCCCGAGCCCCCCCGGGAATGTCCATCGGGCCCTCTCGTCTGGTCGCCAACCAGCACGATGGTGCATTCCGGGATTTTTCGACAGTTGGCGGGGCCTTTCATGTGTGGCTAGCACACTACTTGGGCCCCCAACTACCTGCGGTCGGCCAGCGGCGCACCGTGCCTCGGATCCCGCTACCCTCCGCGACTAGTCTCCCGATACGCCCATGTCAGCGCAAGCCTGGTTGGTCTGCCTGCATTGGAACAACTATTTCGACCCAACTCCTCTGAATTGGCTACACTGGGCATCGTACCGGAACGCGGCTAGGCCGCTTGGCGGTACGTCTTTGCCCAGTGGGTGGTCACAAGCCATCGGCCGAAGCCTACCACCAGTTACTGTCACCTGATTAGCACCACCCGGGGACCACGTGTAGGGTCTAACATTAGGTAATCTCCTACGGACGCGGGTGACTCGGCCCCCAAAAATGTTGTTCGGCCCCCAATAGTATTGTTGATGTAAAAATATTGAACAGGTCATTTGACATACTTTTGAATATGATTATTCATTTAAATCCAAAATATGGCAAAACAAGTTTCAGTAATTTAATTTACAAATAAAAAAATAAGTCTAATCCTACTAATATTATAAATGTGAAAGTTTGTATGTTTGTATGTTTGTGCCTCAATCAGGCAAAAACGGCTAAAGGGATTTGGATGAAATTTGGCACACACATAGTTCACATCCTGGAATCAAACATAGGCTACTTTTTTATCCCAGTAAAAGGCATGGCTTAATGGAAACTGAATAGGAAGTGGAAACCCTGCGCTTCTGCTGCCTCAGTACTTCAGATTCAAAAGTACCAGGAGAACAGAAACATGCCGTTGTATTTCCGGGGCTGAAATTGGGAGCGCTAAAGATTCACAAGTACCAGGAGACCATAGACATATCGAAATATTTCCGGCGCTGGAATTGTGACCGGTTAGAATTCAAAAGTACCAGGAGACAAGAAACATGTCGAAGTATTTTCGGAGCTAGGATTGTGAATGATAAAGATTCAAAAGTACCAGGACAACCGAAAAATGTGGAAGTTTGTTTCCCGGGCAGGAATTATGAGCGCTAAAGATTCATTATGAACCAGGAGACCAGAAACATGTCAAAGTATTTCCCGGACAGAAATTGAGAGCGCTAAAGAGTCACAAGTACCAGGAGAACAGAACGATGTTAAAGTATTTTTGGGCTAGAATATTTTTTGTATTTTTTTTTAACCGTCGAACAGAAATATGTATATTGAAGTTGTTTCCGGGCTGGAATTGTAGACGCGATAGATTCACATGTGACAGGACCAGAAAAATTTTATAGAAGTATTTCTTTGCTGAAATTATGAGCGCTAAAAATTCACCAGTACCAGGAGACCATAAACATGTCGAAATATTTCCGCGCTAGAAATATGAGCGGTAAGCGGTAAGTACCAAAACAACATAAAAATGTGGAAGTTTTTTCCGGGTAGGAATTATGAGCGCTAAAGATTCATTATGTAACAGGAGACCAGAAATATGTCAAAGTATTTCCAGGGTTGGAATTGTTAGCAGTTAGGATACAAAAGCACCAGGAGATCAGATACATGTAGAAGTATTTTCGGGGCTAGAATAATGAGCGCTACAGAGTCACAAATACCAGGAGAACAGAACGATGTTAAAGTATTTTTGAGCTAGAATACTTTTTGTTTTTTTTTTTTTAACCGTCAAACAGAAATATGTATGTCGATGTTTTTTTCGGGCTGTAATAGTAAATACTATAGATTCGCATGTAACAGGAGACTAGAAACATGTCGAAGTATTATTGGCCGAAATTGTGAGCGCTAAAGATTCACAAGTACCAGGAGACCAGAAATATGTCGAAATACTTCCGGGCAGGAATTATTAGCGCTAAAGATTCATTATGTACCAGGAGATCAGAAACATGTCGAAGGATTTTCAGGGCTGGAATTGTGAGCGGTTAGGATTCAAAAGTATCAAGAGATCAGAAACATGTCGAAGTATTTTCGGGGCTGGAATTATGAGCGCTACAGATTCACAAATAGATACGAGGAGACCAGAAACATGTCGATATATTTCCGGCACTGGATTTGTAAGCGGTTAGGATTTAACAACAGAAAAATGTGGAGGCTTTTCCGGGCAGCAATTATGAGCGTTAAAGATTCAGTATGTACCGTAAGACTAGAAATATGTCGAAGTATTTTCGGGGCTGTAATTATGAGCGCTACAGATACAAAAGTAGATACCAGGAGACCAAAAACATGTTTTAATGTTTCCGGCGCTAGAATTTTGAGTGGTTGGGATTCAAAAGTAACAGGAGAACAAAAACATATGCATAGCGGTTTTTTCCGGGCTGTAATTATGAGTGTTGAAGATTCACAAGTACCAGGATACCAGAAACATGTCGAAGTATTTCCGAAGCTGGAATTGTGAGTGGTTTGCATTTAAAAATACCAGGCGAACTGAAACATATCGAATATTCTTCTGGGCTGGAGTTATAAGCGCTAAAGATTCACAGGTACCAGAATACCAGAAACATGTCAAAGTACTTCCGGGGCTGAAATACGGACAGTAAAGACTCACAAATTATCAGAATAAAGTATCATGAAGATGAATTTCCTAGAATGAGAATATGGGACAAAGAAGTTGCGCGCCACCTCTAAAGTCTACGCAGACGAAGTCGCGGGCGAAGTGCTAGTTCTACTAATATTATAAATGTGAAAGTTTGTATGTTTGTGCCTCAATCAGGCAAAATGGCTGAAGGTATTTGGATGAAATTTGGCACACATGTAGTCCATATCCTGGAATCAAACATAGGCTACTTTTTATCCCGGTAAAAGGCATGGCTTAATGGTGACTGAGGAGGAAGTGGAAACCCAGCGCTTCTGCTGCCTTAGTACTTCAAATTCACAAGTACCAGGAGAACAGAAACATGTCGTACATATTTCCGGGGCTGTAATTGGGAGCGCTGAAGATTCACAAGTACCAGGAGAACAGAACGATGTCAAAGTATTTTTGGGCTAGAATATTTTTTGTTTTGTTTTTTTAACCGTCGCAAAGAAATATGTATTTTGAAGTTTTTTCCGGGCTGGAATTGTAAACGCTATAGATTCAAAAGTACCAAGAGACCAGAAACATGTCGAAGTATTTTCGGGACTAGGATTGTGAATGCTAAAGATTCATAAGTACCAGGAGGCCAGCAACATGTCAAAATATTTCCACGCTAGATATATGAGCGGTAAGGATTCAAAATTACCAAAACAAAAGAAAAATGTGGCAGCTTTTCCCGGGCTGGAATAATGCGCGCTAAAGATTCATTATGTACCAGGAGACCAGGAATATGTCGAAATATTTCTAGGGTTGAAATTGTGAGCAGTTAGGACTCAAAAGCACCAGGAGATCAGATACATGTAGAAGTATTTTCGGGGCTGGAATAATGAGCGCTACAGATTCACAAGTACCAGGAGAACAAAACGATGTAAAAGTAACCCTTCGCCCAGAACCGTGCTGGAGAGCAGACGCGTGTCAAAATTAAATTAAAATTATTTTACTATCTCAGTCTCCGTACATAGTAATATCGCACCTACGACAGTGGTGAATGTGTTGAACATCGTAACTACAGACAGATGAGTGCTTGACGCGAGGTGTGAGCATACCGCGCTCCCTCCGGTCCGCATTCGCCCCGACCGCTTGATAAGTTAGCGCACATTGCGGTGAGACAATTCTGTGAACGACTGCGCACGGAGAGTAATATAATATACCTATCTTACTATGCCTCTTCGGCGTACACCTCCCAACACGCCTTCTAAGGAAGAAACCGTTGAACTCAACGTCTCAACTCGTGCGATAACCCAATCCGGTTCAACCCCAAACCTAACCGCAATTGAGCATGAGAATGTCACCACAAGGTTCAAACGTAAACGGGATGAAGAGCCTACCTACATGGAGGAGATCCGTCAACTGATGGCTAAAGCTGCAACACAATCTGAATCAAAGTTCGCGGTGTTGCAGGCGTCGATATCCGCAATTAGTACTCAAAATTAAGACATAAAAACCATTATTGCATTTATTTCCAAGCAGTACGACGATTTGATCGTCAAAATAGGCCAACTTGAAACGGAACGTCGGGCGGACCGTTGTCGTATTCAACGTCTGGAATAACCAGTTGAAAATCTAGAAGGACAGCTTCATTCCACCAGAACCGAAATAAAAAATGTGCCCAAAAGATCTGGCGAAAGCAAAATCGATCTCTGTGAGCTTGTGAAGTTAACGGCTACTGCCTTTAACACGCCGAACCAAAGTCAGGATATTAAAGATGTGTTTCGCATCAACAAAAAAGATGACTCGTCATCGTCACAAATTATCGTGGAGTTCTCAAGCGCCGCCACCAAGGAAACTATAATAAAAGGAGTACGGCAATTTAATATTAAAAACAAAGCGTGTAAATTGAACACAACTCATTTAAAGCTAGCGGGCCCTGCAAAACCAGTCTATGTAGCGGAAAAGTTAACCTTGAAGGCGCAGCGTTTATATTATCTCGCACGAACATTTGCCAAAGACAATGCCTTTAAGTACTGTTGGACGTCATACGGCAAAATATATTTCCGTCAAGCTGAGGGTGGGAAGCAAATTCCTATACGCAAGGAAGAAGACTTAGACATTCTTCGACTAAATAAGTGACTAGGAATAGGTTATTGTACTTTTCTGTTTGTCTTTACTTTGTTATATAATTATTACACATTGTGTTTACTCCATGTGAAACTTTTACACACAAAACTACACCTCAAACTGATTAATCACTCGCACACCAACAATAAGCAAAAAATAAATATCTTACGTCTATACACATATGTACCGGGATACCTATCTTACACTTATTATATAATTATTACACTTTGTATTCAATCCATAATAACCTTTTACACCAATCACTATATTTCAAACATCCTAATCACTCGGACACTCACAACAAACACAAAATGGATATTTTTACATCGATATGTATACACCACACAATGTACAGGGGAGTATATTATTTGTGGTTATCGCACAGCAGGTATTAATATATTCTTAGTTCATAATTTTACTGCGACAGCGTTTTGTTTACTTATACAATGACTCATTCAATCATAAATACTTCTACTGAATTGGATAATATAGCCATTGCGTCTGCTTATAATTGCGACACGTTGACGTGTAATACTCTCATTAGTAATAACAACAAGTCACTGAATATTTTTTCTCTGAACATTCGTAGCACATACAAAAACTTAGACAGTCTATTAGTATCATTACACAGTCTAACATTTGAAAATGACGTCATTATTTTAACGGAGTGTTGGCTGCACGCAAATAAAAATGTCCCATCTATTGATAACTATAACACATATATTTCTAAAAATTATTTAAACAAAAGCGACGGAATCGTAATTTATGTAAGGAAATCAATTAAGTGTTCTGTGGTGGAGCCAGACTATTCAGGTGCTAACTTTTTATTATTACATATTGAACCCGATATATTTATACTGGCCGTATACAGGTCGCCGTCTATACATTGCATAGATAGTTTCCTAGACTCGTTAGATAATATTTTGCGCCCTTTAAATTCTAGCAATAATGTGTTACTGATCGGAGACATCAATATTGATATTAAAATTAATAACACAGACAGATGCAGCGCTTCGTATCTGAACTTAATGGCAGAAATTGGTTTATTGCCTGCTCATACCTACCCCACCAGAATGCTCAACTGTCTCGACCACGTCATGATGAAAACCATTTGTCCTGCAACTGTATGTGTCATTGATTCATGTATAACTGATCATTTTCCAGTGATTGTCTCATTAAGCATTTCCACACGTAGAATTACGAACAAAAACTGTAGTGTAAACAAATTAGACATAAGAACGTGTGTTAGTCAAATAGAGACTCTTGATTTCTCCTTTATTAAGTCTATTCCTGATGCAAACGCTGCCGCCACTGCTTTTGTAGATAAACTATCAAACATTATAAAAGCGAATACTAAAGTCTACCAAAGAACTTGTAAAAAAAGAATCCTTAAACCTTGGATTACAACTGGGCTTTTGCGCTGTATTAGACATAGGGGCCGACTCCATAAACAACACAAAAAGAGCCCTACTAACTACACCTTAGAAACAACGTTTAAACGTTATCGGAATTACTGTAATTCTCTGTTAAGAAAATTGAAAACAACTTATGAAAAGTCCTTACTCCAAAACGCCAAAACTCCCAAAGATTCGTGGAAAGCAATAAAGTCCATAATTAACTATACTGATGATAAGTCAACTGCAGACGGCTTATTAAATTCTAATTCAAACAATATTAATAAAATCAATAAATATTTTTCACAAATAGATAAGCAGCTTGCCAATGCCATTACTCCTACGCATAACCCTATTTACAATTTTAAAGTCCCTAGCAACCTTAATTCTATTGTTCTCTTACCGCCGGATGAAGCTGAAATTGAAGCATTAATATTAAACCTTAAAAATAACTGTGCTACTGGCTGGGACTCTATTCCAGTTCAGTTACTTAAACTGTGCAAAAATATTATAGTCCCTCCTCTCACTTACCTCTTTGAACTTTGCTATGCTCAAGGTATTTTCCCGGATGTGTTTAAGAGAGCTCTCATTACTCCTGTGCACAAGGGCGGGAATCGAGACGATGTGTCGAATTATAGGCCTATCTCTGTATTGTCTGCGCTTTCAAAACTATTAGAAAAAACACTTAATAGCAGACTCATTCAATTTCTTGAAAGTAAAAATATTTTGGCTAACACACAATTTGGCTTCAGGGCGTCTAAAAGCACCGATGATGCAGTTAGTCAGCTTACTGATTTTGTATTATCCAAAGTTGATGAAAATCAAAAGTGTATAGGAGTTTTCCTTGATTTAGCCAAATCATTCGACACAGTCTCGATTTCAGCACTTGTGAACAAGCTAGATGTCATTGGCGTAAGAGGAACGGCCCTAAAAACGTTTGGGGACTTTTTGTGTAACCGTAGACAGCAGGTAAAGATTGGAAACTATATTAGCTCTGATGCAAATGTTGTCTATGGCGTTCCTCAGGGCAGTGTACTCGGCCCGAGTCTCTTCCTGGTGTACATCAATGACCTATGTCTTCAACCACTCTGCAACGGTAAAATATTTGCGTATGCTGACGATACAGCCGTAATATTCCATGGAGAGACTTGGGAGGAGGTACGTCGCATTGCCGAGAACGGCCTCCATCGACTTGGCCAATGGCTCGGAGCCAATCTCCTTACTCTCAACATATCTAAAACTTCATTCATACAGTTTTCATTTTCCAAAACTAACCTTAAAAACGTTAATATTAAAGTTCATTCTTGTAATTATCCTAATAGTAATAACTGTTCTTGTCTTTCTATTAATAAAGTTACACAGGTCAAATACTTAGGTGTTATCTTAGATGAAAGGCTAAGTTGGGAACCCCATATAAGTCTTGTTACGGGTCGTACTAGGAAGCTAATCTGGGTTTTCAAAAAACTTAGGCACGCCGCGGAATTTCCTCTTCTTCGTAATATATATTTTGTGTTAGCTCAATCCTTACTTGGATATTGTGTAGGGGTCTGGGGTGGTGCCTGTAAAACCCACATGATGCAATTAGAAAGGGCTCAAAGGTCATTATTGAAAGTAATGACTTTTAAACCCTTCAGATATCCGACTAAACAATTGTATGAAAATTGCGAACTGTTAACAATTAGACAATTATATATATCCCAAATTATATTAAAAAAACACAAGCAAACTCCCTGTGATGTAAATGTGTATAAGAGAAAACGGGTTATTACTAACGTATGCTTACCTGTCAGATGTCGGACAGCTACGGCTAGACGACAGCAATCTTATAGGTCATCCTACTTATACAATAAAATAAATAAAATAATAAACATTCATCCACTTACTGTTCGAGAAAAAAAAAATAAAATTAAGAACTGGCTACTTCAATTAAACTACGGCCAAACAGAAATGTTATTGCTCACAGATTAATATTCCCTACTACCACATACCTCACCTACATCTAACATCCATCACACACACACACCCTCACACACGCGTACACACAAACACGTTTATCTACATGCATAAACACAACATGAGTAAACCCAACCCATCACTTATTTGATTTATTTCATCTTATTATTTTATTTTTATATTTTTTTTTCACAATTTGTATCACGAAGAAAGTGGGAGAGGGCACTGACTTCTGTAATACAGGTTTTTACCTAGCTCAGAAGTCAGGGTTTTCATAGGATTCTTGTAAAAAGTTTGTGAATAAATTTATTATTATTATTATTATACCTTTATTCAATAAATATTCCTATAAATTACATTTTTAAATATTTCTATAAAAAATAAAACATTTAAAAATATAAAAAATAGTAGCCCACCGGTATCGGGAACAGGGTCTAAGCTACCGGTGGTCAGGGCTCCTGAGAGAGGAACCTTCTAACGATGCGCGCCGTGTCCAGGAGTACTGCTTTCTGGATCAAGCCCTTGATCCAGCTGCCCAACGAGAGCCTCCGCAGATGTTGGTCGAGGCTCTTGGCAATTACGCCATTGGCCGTCACGACTATCGGCACAATGACTGCTGTGTTCACATCCCACATGTCGGCAACCTCGCGAGCCAAGTCAAGATACTTAGTTTTTTTATCTTTCTCAGCCTTCACGAGGTTCTCGTCATGAGGGACTGTTATATCAACAATCATTTCGCGACGTTCTAGTCGGTCTATCACCACTATGTCAGGCTTATTGGCAACAATAGTCCTGTCAGTGATGATAGATCGATCCCAATACAACGTGCAATTGCCATTTTCAAGAACTGGGTCGGGCACATACCTATAGTACGGTACTTCCGATTCCACAAGATTGTATTTAAGAGCATGTTGCTGGTGGATAATCCTGGCTACAAGGTTGTGCCTGTGCAAATAGTCTCCGTTAGCCAGACTAGAACAACCAGAAATAATGTGGCGGATGGATTCCCCAGGTCGGTGACATGCCCGACATATGTCAACCGTACCATCCTTCACAATGTATTTCCGGTAGTTGTTCGTCATCATCACTTCGTCCATAATCGCACAGACAAAACCTTCGGTTTCCCCAAAGAGGTTCCCAAAACGCAGCCAGGCTACGGACGCTAAGAAGTCTACATCGGGCCCATGTAGGACCCGATAAAAGCGTCCGTGAAGCTCCTTGCTCTGCCATACCTCCCTGCGGTCGTTAGTATCTAACACCACAGGTTTGCGCCAGTTCTCGTTAGCCAAAGAGAGCGCGGTAAGGCCTGTGTCCACCACTACCACATCTTGATGCATACCCACGTCGGCCACAAGGAAGTATTTGCTAAGGCTGCATACCTCGCAGTTGTGCAGGGTCTTAGCATTTAAGAAGCCACGACCCCCGCACTTCCGCGGGATATACAGCCTCATCACCGATGACCGTGGGTGATGCATCCGATTTGCGGTAAGCAGTGAGCGTACCTTCCTGTCCAGGGCGTCAAGTTCCGTCTGAGTCCATTTGAGTATGCCGAAAGAGTACATCGATACCGGCATGACCCAACCATTGAAGGCGCGCACCTTGTTTCCGCCTGATAAAAGACTGTTAAGTACTTTGTTCAGGCGGCCAAAGAAGCGCTCCTTCAACGATTGTTTCATATCAACAGCATTGATGCCTAACGCTTCCGACATACCCAAATACTTGTAAGTTTCGGTTGAGGAGAGGGACCTAAGGTGTATGGAATCCGAGAGTTGGGTTCCCACGGATTCCATAATCTCCCCTCGCTTTACATGCATGACCGCACATTTTTCCAAACCAAATTCCATCCTGATGGCGTTACTGAAGGTTTCTGTTACCTTCAGTAGCTTCATCAGTTGCAAGTTGTTAGGAGCAAAGAGTTTCAAATCATCCATGTAAAGGAGGTGCGATATGACCTGACCACCTCTTCTCAACCGGTAGCCTGGCTTGAACCCTCCAGCAATGTACTGAGGGGGTTGAGGGCCAGACAAAACCACAGTGGACTCAGACTGTCGCCCTGAAATATGCCACGTTCGATCCTTATCGGGTCGCTGTTCGCCTGGGTCTGTCGACATCCTGGATAGTGAAGGACTGTACTCCACTGCCCCATACACGACATCAGGAAGGCGCGTAGAACTGCATCAACTTTATACAGCTCCAGCACCCTCATGAGCCATGTATGTGGCACCGAGTCGTAGGCCTTCTTATAGTCTATCCAGCATGTCGACAGATCCCTTCGGGAACGACGAACCTGTTTCTAATGGCAATGTCGATGAGGAGCAGCTCCTTAGTACCGCGGGACCCATTCCTGCATCCATTCTGAGAGGCAGACATTATTGAATTACTATCAATATGATAGTTAATCTTTGCTCTCAAAATGGATGTAAGAACTTTATAGTCGGTAAACACGTGATCGGCCTATAATTTTTAGGTTCCGCGGTACTACCTGGTTTATGAAGCAGGTGGGTTATTCCAGTAGTTAGGAACTGGGACAGCGACCCTGACTCTAAGGCAGACTGGAATTGAGATGCCAAACGAGCGTGCGATCTTCGAAACCATTTAATCCGAATCTAGAGCACACACTAGCGCCCTATTTTTAATATGCATGGGCAAACGAGATAGCCGAGGCCTAAGCTCTGGCGGTGTGGAGCGATACTCTCGGAAAGCATCCTCCAAAGCGCTCCTCAATCGCTCATTGCATTGGGTACTCACGGATTTATATCCGTGATCATCATCTTCAGCGACGTAGTCGGGTCGCGGTGAAACACTGGGTCCTATTTGCACCGCGGCCGGTGGCGAAGTAGGTGAGACATGGCTGCTCCGTGATTCCAGACGCAGTCTATCAAGTATGACGTCATCCAACATACTGTTACGCTGGATGACCCGCACCTGATCCGACAATCGTTGGGCCGAAACGTTGACAGCTGGTTCAAGTACCTGAAACAGAGAGAGCATCCGACCACAGTACGCAGTCAGGTTAGTTCCCCCCTCTGTAGCCCCAAAGTATGAGCGCATGACATTTTCATTAATGGCTTGAGTCCATTGCATGCGCTGCACACTTCCACCGATAGCGGGGACCCTGTCAGAGACCGGTGGGCCTCGAGGTCCCAAGCTGGCCGGTGGTCGGCCTCGTCCGCGCCGACGCGCAGGTGGTGGTGTCGTCGGCGGCGAGAAGTATCCGTCGCTCGAGCTCGACGCAACTGCAGCTACCGGAATCTCAGGACTCACGGCTGGCGCTGGTCCCAGCGGCTGCGAGGCGGAGCTGAGCGACGAACCCGAAGATGTTAGTCGTGCGTTTTGTTCTCGAGCTCGGCTTCTTGTCAGCAATTCACAACATGTTGTCGGTCCAAAACCGGGTAATTGGTTTCGTGTTTGATTTCACTGTATTGTTCCTGGTTTTTCTCTTGTTGATCTGAATATATTTGCCATTTTGATGATAGTAATTTAATTAAATTGTACTGAAAATTGCGGATTGAGAAAATTATTATTATTATTATTTTTGAGCTAGAATATTTTTTGTTGTTTTTTTTAACAGTCAAACAGAAATATGTATGTCGATGTTTTTTCCGGGCTGTAATTGTAAATGCTATAGATTCACAAGTAACAAGAGACTAGAAATATGTCAAAGTATTTTTTTGGCCGAAATAGTGAGCTCTAAAGATTCACAAGTACCAGCAGACCAGAAACATGACGAAATATTTCCGGCGCTGAAATCGTGAGCGGCTAGGATTCAAAGGTATCACGAGAACAGAAAAATGTTGAAGTATTTTCCAGGCTGGAATTATGAGCGCTAAATATTCATTATGTAAGAGGAGACCAAAAACATGTCGAAGTATTTTCGTGGCTAAGATTGTGAATGCTAAAGATACAAAAGGACCAGGAGACCAGAAACATGTCGAAATATTTCCGGAGCAAGAATTATGAGCGGTAAGGATTCAAAAGTACCAGAACAACAGAAAATTGTGGAGGTTTTTTCCGGGCAGGACTTATGAGCGTTAAAGATTCATTATGTGGCAGGAGACCAGATACCTGTCGAAATATTTCCAGGGTTGGAATTGGGAGCAGTTAGGATTCAAAAGTACCAAGAAATTAGAAATATGTCGAAGTATTTTCGGGGCAGGAATAATGAGCGCTAAAGATTCACAAGTACCAGGAGACCAGAAACATGTCGAAATATTTCCGACGCTGGAAACGTGAGCGGCTAGGATTCAAAGGTACCGGGAGACCAAAAACAAGTCGATGTATTTTCGTGGCTAGGATTGTATATGCTAAAGTTTCACAATTACCAAGAAGCCTGAAACATGTCAAAATATTTCCGCGCTAGATATATGAGCGGTAAGGATTCAAAATGACAAAAACAACAGAAAAATAATTTTAGGGGTTGGAACAATGAGCGCTACAGTTTCACAAGATCGGGAGACGAGAAAAAATTCAAATTATATTTTCAGCAGGAATTGTAAGCGCTATGGATTCACAAGTACCAGGAGACCAGAAAAATGTTTTAATGTTTCCGGCGCTGGAATTTTGAGTGGTTAGGATTCAAAAGTGAAGAAGGAAAACAGAAACATATAGCGGTTTTTTCCGGGCTGTAATTAAGAGCGTTAAAGATTCACAAGTACCAGGATACCAGAAACATGTCGAAGTATTTCCGAAGCTGGAATTGTGAGTTAACCACTCACAATCAGCATTTAAAAATACCAAGAGAACCGAAACATATCGATTTTTTTTCTGGGCTGGAGTTATGAGCGCTAAAGTTTATATATGCGCGATATATGTTTTGTGCAAGTCCCAAATAAACATTTTTCTTTCTTTTCAATCTTTAAAACCAGAAACATGTCGAAGTAGTACCGGAGCTGAAAGTAAGGACAGTAATTTCCGAGAATGAGAATATGGGACAAAGAATTTGCTCGGCACCTCTAAAGTCTACGCAGACGAAGTCGCGGGCGAAGTGCTAGTTAAAATATAATTATTTTTTTTCTAACATTTAGTACAGGGAGGTGTCTGTGAATGGTGGTTTGTCAGTCCACCCACCCTACTACCTTTTGAGTAGCTGTCCTGTGTCGGTGTTTGTGAAATGTTTGATACCTGTGTACCTCCTTTACCTTTAACTTTTACCAGATACCTTTTTTAAGGGTTTACCAGGAATGTGTAGGGGAGTGTGTAACCCTACCTAACTATATTCAGCTAAGTAAGTTCCCCAAGAACGACTCACGCGCCTAGGGAAAACGACAATAAATTATGAATTTAATTTTTCTTAAACAATAAGTATCTAAACTATAACTTATCCCATGTTTTACATAAGCTCGTATGTATGCGAGTTATATAATACTATTGACGCTACCGTCGCGAACATCTTGCTAAAATTCATACGTAGAGTTCGCGAGCTACAGTGACAAGAAGCGACAGGTCCTCCCGCTGCGCTAGCTGAGTTGACACTGAGGCGATCGATTTTGCGCGCATGTTAATATAGTATACTAGCACTTCGCCCGCGACTTCGTCTGCGTAGACTTTAGAGGTGGCGCGCAACTTCGCTGTCGCATATTGTCATTCTCGGAAATTCATCTTCATGATTCTTTATTCTGATAGTTTGTGAGTCTTAACTGTCCGTACTTTCAGCTCCGGAACTACTTTGACATGTTTCTGGTGTTCTGGTACTTTTGAATCTTTAGCGCTCATTACTCCTGCCCAGAAGAAACTTCGATATGTGTCGGTTCTTCTGGTATCTTTAAATGCAAATCACTCACAATTCCAGCTTCGGCAATACTTCGACATGTTTCTGGTATCCTGGTTCTTGTGAATCTTTTACGCTCATAATTACAGCCCGGAAAAAACCGCTATATGTTTCTGTTCTCCTGGTACTTTTGAATCCTAATCACTCAAAATTCCAGCGCCGGAAACATTAAAACATGTCTCTGGTCTCCTGGTATTTTTGAATATTTAGCATTCACGATCTTAGCCACGAAAACAATTCGACATGATTTTGGTCTCCTGGTACATAATAAATCATTAGCGCTCATAATTCCAGCCCGGAAACCGGTACTTCGACATTTTTCTGTTCTCCTGATACCTTTAAATCCTAGTCTAGCACTTCGCCCGCGACTTCGTCTGCGTAAACTTTAGAGGTGGCGCGCGAATTCTTTGTCCCATATTCTCATCCTCGGAAATTCATCGTTTATGAGTCCTTTACTGTCCGTACTTTCAGCCCCGGAATTACTTCGACATGTTTCTGGTTTTAAAGAAGAAGAAAAGAAAGAAAGAAAGAAAAATGTTTATTTGGGACTCGCACAAGACATATATCGCGCATATATAAACTTTAGCGCTCATAACTCCAGCGAGAACTTCGATATGTTTCGGTTGTCCTGGTATTTTAAATGCTAACCATTCACAATTCCAGCTTCGGAAATACTTCGACATGTTTCTGGAATCCTGGTACTTGTTAATCTTTATCGCTCATAATTACAGCCCGGAAAAAACCGCTATATGTTTCCGTTTTCCTTCTTCACTTTTCAATCCTAACCAATCAAAATTCCAGCGCCGGAAACATTAAAACATTTTTCTAGTTTCCTGGTACTTGCGAATCTATAGCGCTTACAATTCCTGGCGAAAATATAATTTGAAATGTTTCTGATATCGTGGTACTTGTGAATCTGTAGCGCTCATTATTCCAGCCCCGAAATTACTTCTACATGTATCTGATCTCCTGGTGCTTTTGAATTCTAACTGCTCACAATTCCAACCCTGGAAATACTTCTTCATGTTTCTGGTCTCCTGGTACATAATGAATCTTTGCGCTCATAATTCCTGCCCGGGAAAAACTTCCACATTTTTCTGTTGTTTTGGTATTTTTGAATCCTTACCGCTCATATATCTAGCGCGGATATATTTTGACATGTTTCAGGCTTCCTGGTAATTGTGAAACTTTAGCATACACAATTCTAGCCACGAAAATACTTCGACATGTTTTTGGTCTCCTGGTACCTTTGAATCCTAGCCGCTCACGTTTCCAGCGCCGGAAATATTTCAACATGTTTCTGTTCTCCTGGTACTTGTGAATCTTTAGCGCTCACAATTTCGCCCAAAAAATACTTTCACATGTTTCTAGTCTCTGTTACTTGTGAATCTATAGCATTTACAACTCCAGCACGGAAAAAACATAGACATATATATTTCTGTTTGACTGTTAAAAAATAAAACAAAAAAAAAATCTAGCTCAAAAACACTTTTAACATCGTTCTGTTCTTCTGGTACTTGTGAACCTGTAGCGCTCATTATTCCAGCCCCGATAATATTTCTACATGTATCTGATCACCTAATGCTTTAAAATACTTCATCATGTTTCTGGTCTCCTGGTACATAATGAATCTTTAGCGCTCATAATTCCTGCCTGGGAAAAACTTCCACATTTTTCTGTTATTTTGGTAATTTTGAATCCTTAACGCTCATATATCTAGCGCGGAAATATTTTGACATATTGCTAGCCTCCTGGTACTTATGAATCTTTAGCATTCACAATACTAGCCCCAAACATACTTCGACATGTTTCTGGTCTCCTGGTACTTTTGAATTCTAACCGGTTACAATTCCAGTGCCGGAAATATTTCGATGTTTATGGTCTCCTGGTACTCGTGAATCTTTAGCGCTCATAGTTTCAGCCAAAGAAATACTTCTTCAAGATGTTTCTGGTCTCCTGTCTGTCACATGTGAATTTACAGCGTTTACAATTCCATACCCGGAAAAAACTTCAAAATACACATTTTGTTCAACGGTTAAAAAAAAAAAACAAAAATATTCTAGCCCAAAAATACTATAACATTGTTCTGTTCTCCTGGTACTTGTGAATCTTTAGCGCTCCCAATTTCAGCCCCGGAAATATTACGACATGTTTCTGTTCTCCTGGTACTTGTGAATCTGAAGTACTAAGGTAGCAGAAGCGCTGGGGTTCCACTTCCTCCTCAGTCTCCATTAAGCCATGCCTTGAGTTTACCGGGATAAAAAGTAGCCTATGTTTGATTTCAGGATGTGAACTATGTGTGTGCCAAATTTCATCCAAATCCCTTCAGCCATTTTTGCCTGATTGAGGCACAAACATACAAACATACAAACATACAAACATACAAACATACAAACATACAAACATACAAACATACAAACATACAAACATACAAACATACAAACATACAAACATACAAACATACAAACATACAAACATACAAACATACAAACATACAAACATACAAACATACAAACATACAAACATACAAACATACAAACTAATATTATAAACTAGCGCTTCGCCCGCGACTTCGTCTGCGTAGACTTTAGAGGTGGCGCGCAAATTCTTTGTCCCATATTCTTATTCTCGGAAATTCATCGTTTTTCATAGTTTGTGAGTTTTTACTGTCCGTACTTTCAGCTCCGGAACTACTTCGACATGATTCTGGTTTTAAAGATAGAAAAGAAAGAAAAATGTTTATTTGGGACTCGTACAAGTCATATATCGCGCATATTAAACTTAAGCGCTCATAACTCCAGCCCAGAAAAAACTTCAATATGTTTCGGTTCTCCTGGAATTTTTAAATGCTATCCACTCATAATTCCAGCTTCGGAATTACTTCGACATGTATCTGTTTTCCTTCTTCAATTTTGAATCCTAACCACTCAAAATTCCAGCGCAAGAAACTTTTAATAATTTTCTGGTCTCCTAGTACTTGTGAATCTATAGCGCTTACAATTCCTGCCAAAAATATTATTTGAAATGTTTTGGTCTCCTGGTACTTTTGTAAGTATCTATAGTGCTCATTATTCGAGCCCCGAAAATGCTTCTACATATTTCTGATCACCTGGTACTTTAGAATCCTAAATGCGTACAATTCCAACCCTAGAAATACTTCGTCATGTTCGTGGTCTCCTGGTACATAATGAATCTTTAACGCCCATAATTCCTGCCCGGGAAAAAATTTCACATTGAATCAGGCAAAAATGGCTGATTGGATTTGGATGAAATTTGGCACACATATAGTCCACATCCTGGAATCAAACATAGGCTACTTCTTGTCCCGGTAAAAGGCATGGCTTAATGGAGACAGAGGAAGAAGTGGAAACCCAGCGCTTCTGCTGCCTTAGTACTTTAGATTCACAAGTACCAGGAGAACAGAAACATGTCGTAATTTTTCCGGGGCTGAAATTGGGAGCGTTAAAGATTCACATGTACCAGGAGAACAGAACGATGTTGTAGTATTTTTGGGCTTGAATATATAATTTTTTTTATCGTCGAACAGAAATATGTATTTTGAAGACTTTTCCGGGCTAGAATTGTAAACGCTATAGATTCACATGTGACAGGAGACCAGAAACATGTTGAAGAAGTATTTCTTTGGCTGGAATTATGAGCTCTAAAGATTCAGAAGTACCAGGAGACCATAAACATGTCAAATTATTTCCGGCACTGGTATTATAACCGGTTAGAATTCAAAATTACCAGGCACCAGAAACATGTCGAAGTATTTTCGGAGCTAGGTACGTAAATCCTAAAGATTCATAAGTACCAGGAAACCAGCAACATGTTAAAATATTTCCGCGCTAGATATATGAGCGGTAAGGATTCAAAATTACCAAAACAACAGATTAATGTAAATTTTTTTCCCGGGCAGGAATTATGGGCGTTAAAGATTCATTATGTACCAGGAGACCACACACATGACGAAGTATTTCTAGGGTTGGAATTCTGAGCAGTTAGGATTCTAAAGCACCAGGTGATCAAACACGTGTAGAAGTATTTTCGGGGCCTGAATTATGATCGCCATAGATTCACAAGTACCAGGAGAACAGAACGATGGTATTTTGGGGCTTGAATATTTTTTAATTAACTTTTTAACAGTTAAACAGAAATATGTATGTATGTCGATGTTTTTTCCGGGCTGGAATTGTAAATGCCATAGATTCACAAACAACAGGAGACTAGAAACATGGAAAAGTATTTTTTTGGCTAAAATTGTGAGCGCTAAAGATTCACAAGTACCAGGAGACCAGAAACATGTCGAAATATTTCCGGCGCTGGAAACGTGAGAGGCTAGGTTTCAAAGGTACCAGGAGACCAAAAAAATGTCAATGTATTTTCGTGGCTAGGATTGTGTATGCTAAAGTTTCACAAATACCAGAAAGCCTGAAACATGTCAAAATCTTTCCGCGCTAGACATATGAGCGCAAAGGATTCAAAATTACTAAAACAACAGAAAAATGTGGAAGTTTTTCCCGGGCAGGAATTATGAGCGCTAAAGATTCATTATGTACCAGGAGACCAGAAACATGACGAAGTATTTCCAGGGTTGGAATTGTTAGCAGTTAGGATTGAAAAGCACCAGGAGATCAGAAATATATAGAAGCATTTTCGGGGCTGGAATAATGAGCACTACAGATACTTACAAAAGTACCAGGAGCCAAAACATTTCAAATTATATTTTCGGCAGGAATTGTTAAAGTATTCACAAGTACCAGGAGACCAGAAAAATGATTTAAAGTTTCTTGCTCTGGAATTTTGAGTGGTTAGGATTCAAAATTGAAGAAGAAAAACAGAAACATGTCGAAGTATTTCCGAAGCTGGAATTGTGAGTGGATAGCATTTAAAAATACCAGGAGAACATAAACATATCGAAGTTTTTTCTGGGCTGGAGTTATGATCGCTTAAGTTTATATACGCGATATATGTCTTGTACGAGTCCCAAATAAAAATTTTTCTTTCTTTTCTATCTTTAAAACCAGAAACATGTCAAAGTAGTTCCGGAGCTGAAAGTACGGACAGTTAAAACTCACAAACTATGGAAAACGATGAATTTCTGAGAATAAGAATATGGGACAAAGAATTTGCGCGCCACCTCTAAAGTCTACGCAGACGAAGTCGCGGGCGAAGTGCTAGTTTATAATATTAGTAGGATTTTGAAATTTATTTTCTATATCAAAATACTTTTTTTTGTAAAGATAAATTTTTGTTTTTAATATAGAAATAACTCAAGATTATTATGTTATTTTTTAATTTCTTAAATATCCAGCTTAACATTAAAAAATACATACGTCATAATTTTTTTTTCTGCTGATTTTTGTATGGGAATGGAAAAAAGTGATCAACACCAACGCAAAAGGGTTATATGCTGTTGTTACTTATATTTTTATAGTTTTTCCTGAAACTATGTTCAAACTTAACTCTGACATCATTTAAAAAAAGGCATTGAATATTAAAGGTGTACCAATAGTTATGAAGTTTTTTTGTAAAAACCTTCAAGCCACATGCAAGATGAAGAGTTAAGCTACCCATAACGTGCACAGTTTTGCTAATATTAAGTTACACATTTAAACAATTACGGAACAAAATTGACCGAAATCAGTCGTTTGGCAGAACGAACTCTTAAGGAATTTGATAACTTACAAGAATGATTAAAGGTGATAACATACTGTCGAAGATTTATTAATTGCATAAAAAACAATTACGAAAATTGCACGAGTTTAACAACAGAAGAATTACATACAGCACTGATGAAATGCGTTAAGCTAGTACAAAGAGAAGAATTTACAGATGAAATTAACTGATTGAAAATGTGAAGAAAAATAGTAACATTAAAGCATTTACCCCATACTTAGACCAAGATAGTATCCTCAGGGTGGGCGGTCGTCTTCGACATGCTAGGTTAGACGTAAAAAATCAAACACTGTATAATATTAGGACATAACAACAATTTAACTCCTTTACTTATTGTAGACGCTCAAACACTGCACGGTGGTGTGCAGTTAATGTTGTGCTTTTTACGATCTAAATTTTGGATCGTTCGAGCTGTTCGAGTTTTAATCAAACACTAAGCGAAAATGCATAATTGCATCGAATGCAAATATGCACATACGCTCGTCCACCAAACTGTGGGCCAGTTCGCGTTCAGATCTCATTAGAGACACCACGTACTCAAAACCATTTACCAATTACCATTACCATTGTCTAGTAACAAAGTGTAATAGTGAATTATATTTAGCTATTTCCATATTCTTGTGTCGAAGTGTTATAGTGAATCAATATACAGCTATTTCCTTTACAATTCGAGACTTTAACTTATACCAAATAAACCATAACCTATCAATACGAGAAAGTAGTGTTAGGTCACCATAGCAACTAGCATTACTTTTTACATGGTCTTTCGAGCATTTATTTACTAGTGACTACCAAGTGAAACAGTGCCACGCAAACCAGAAGATCGCAGCAACTTGAAGAACCTCGGATTGCAGAGACGGTCGGTTGCAGCATATAAGGTCAGATCGAACCATTTACTTATACTAACCATTACCAAATATTTTCAAACCAATTTCAAACATGGATTCCGATTTTTTGTTCATCAACCAAACGGAACTCTATGAACTCCTGGAACAGTTTTTGACCAACATAAAGAAAGATTGATTCGAGAGGAAGACGATCGATAATTATAAGCGCAAGGCCAATATGTTGGAAGCATACTGGCACGATTATCAAGAAAACTATAGGAAAATGTGCGAGTTTGCAGAATTTGACCACATTTACTTCAAAAAGGGTGGTTTCAAAACAGTCCAGGGAATTTATTTGGACATTAAGGAGATTATCGACAAAACCATGGGGAAATTAGGCGCGAAAGATGAAAGCCTCAGTAGAGCCAAAGCAGAAGAGGTACAACCATTACCAGGTAACCGGGCTAGGCAACAGCTAGACGCGGACTATCGTCGACAGGAAAGTGAGGCAGCGCAGCCACAACCAGGTACGTCGTCTCGCTATGAGGAATCGTCGCAGAGAGAGAATTCACCATATAAAGATAGAGGCTCCAGCAAGCTGGACGGGTTAATAAAGAATATCAATTTCAAAGCCTTCATGAGAACCGTGAGTAACATACAAGTAGACAATTTCGAGAATCAATGGCAATTCGAGAACGCTCTAAAATCGCTGGATAGCCGATGGGGTGAGATCGACAAGCTTCATTGGGAAATCGAAGGAGAGGATGGAAACGATGATTTTACTTACCAAATGGAATTCTGCAAATACGAGGAAAAGTACAGTAAGTTGACAAACGTTATCAACAAAAAGATGTGAGCAGTGAAGCACCGTGAAAAGTCAGCACCAAAAATGGACATCCCCGTGTTCAATGGGACTTATAACCAATGGTTTCCGTTCAAGGACTTGTTTAGCGAAGCGGTCGACAAAAACTCGTCAATGTCTAATGCACTAAAAATGCAGTTTTTTGAAGAGTAAGGTGTCTGGAGAAGCAGAGCGTCTGATTCACCATTTACAGATTAGCTCTGACAATTATCATGTATGTTGGAAGATTTTAAATCATAGGTATGGTAACAAGAAATTAATTTTAGTGCACTTACTGGCGCAAAAGCTTGATGACGATACTTTCACCGAATATATAGAATCGGTAAAAAATCCAAGAGAACTTCCTGAGCTGCAGGAGTTCCTGGAATTGTTGGAAATCAAATTTACAGCGCTAGAAGCGTCCCGTCGCAAGCAAGAACCATCAAACCATAAAACCACGACGTATCATCAAGCAAGAACAATAACCAAAACCAGAAGAAAAGTTTTCAGCGCAATAACCATCAATCAGGCAACAAAGACAATTCGAAGTCTAACATGAGCGCGCTACACGTGTCGCGGTCGATAACCTACGCATTGTGCAATTCAGAACACGGATTGTGGCGTTGCCCAGAATTTTTGCAAATGACGCACGAGCAAAAAGCAAACAAAATTGAGCAATTAAATTACTGCCAAAACTGTCTATGCAGTCACAATAATAAACCATGTCAATCGAGCAAACGATGTCGTGAATGCTTAGGTACACACACAACATTTACTTCACGAAGCATTAACAAAACAAAGTCCAACTGCGTCAGCAGAAGAAACCTCCAACAAGAGTGTCGCAACCAAAAGAAGCGCAACTAGGTCATCTCACGTGTCTTGGGGTGACATATCTGAAGTACTTTTAGCCACCGCAATTATAAAAGTAAAAGGAGCTGATGGAACACAGTACAAGATGAGAGCTTGAGTTGATCAGGTTTCCCAGCTGTCGTTAATCACCGAGAACGCAGCACAAATATTGGGATTAATGAGGGATAATTTTAAAGGTCAAATTTACGGTGTTGGCGAAAAAGAAAATAACGCGAAGGGAATGTTACAGGTAACACTGCAGTCAGCAAATAGTGAATTTACTTGTGACACGAGCGTGATCATAATGAATAATTTGATCAAGAGACTGCCAAATAACACGTTCACTAGACCATCACCATGGAACCATATCCAAGGGATACAATTAGCCGATTCAGAGTTCCACATAAGCAGACCTTGCTTGTAGGTGCAGATGTTTATAGCAAGATGTTAGGAGGAATCTTAAGAGGAGACAAGGACACGCAACCAATCGCTCAACAGACGCAACTAAGATGGCTACTTTGTGGATCCATGAAACCACACTACCAATGCAACGTAATTCTCAACAACACAGAAGACCTTCTGAAATATTGGGAGAACGAAGATACCCAGAAGATAGAGATGACCAACGACGATCATGAGTGTTTACAGTTCTTCATGAAAACCACTAAGAGGCTTGAAGACGGAAGGTATTTATTTATTTATTTATTTATTTATTTATTTAAATTCAATTACTCTCTGCACTTACAGTAAATCTACCAACACGTACAGAGAGTCAACAACCTAAGTATTCGAATTGATGATTAGAAATATAATTATTACATATGAAAACATGTCAATTCAATAAAAACAACAAATAATTTAAAAAATAATCAAACAAGTACAATCAAGTCAAAAATAAAAATAATCAAAAAAAATAATACAATAATCAAAAATAATCTAAATAATCAAAAATAATCAGAATAATTAAAATAATCACAATAATCAAAATCAACAAAATAATCTAAAATAATCAAATAATTAATTACTAAAAAAATCCTTGCAAACTTTTAGAAATTGACTCACATTTGAGTGGAATAAATCCACATCTGGATGCTGAGCAGTCAGTGTGTTGAGCAAAGACACCGCCTGATTTGTTGCCGCGTATTGTGCGGTACGAGTCCGGACTCTGGGAGTCGCTACTAGAGGGCGCGAGCGTAGTCGCGTATATTGGGCTGGTGCAGATAGTCCGCAGCGCGACAAAGCCGCAGGATTATCAATTTTGCCGTTTAGCAGCAGAAAAAAATGCAAAAGGAGTGCACATTTACGTCTCAGCTCGAGGGTATCAATACCCACCATTCCTGATACAAACAGAGAAGGATACAAGTAGGGATAATACCCATATAATTTTTTATACAGGTACCTACAAAACTTACGCTGTAGTCGCTCCAATAGGAGTTTGTACTTTTCCTCGTGTGGATCCCATATAATCGAATTGAATTCGAGCTTGCTGCGGACAAATGCGAAATATAGGGCAACAATTGCGTTTCTGCTGGTGAACCGAGCCGACTGCCTCAAGACAAACCCGAGTGATTGGTGTGCCCGCTTACACATATCGGTAATGTGGTCATTGAAGGTCAGCTCGGTCTCCAATATTATACCGAGATCACGGATCGTTGTGACGCGCTCGAGCGGGGTGCTCGACACGCTGTACGTACAGACGTGCGGTGAGCGACTGCGAGAAAATGTTATTATCTTACACTTAGACGTGTTAAATTCTAGGCGGTTACGGTTGCTCCAGGCTACCACACTGTCGATATCCCGCTGGAGCGCATCACAGTCAGCCGCAGTCCCTATACTCATATAAATCTTGAGATCGTCCGCAAACATGAGGCATCTCGCCGTCTCAATGACCTTCGGCAAGTCATTGACCTTAATAAGGAATTAGATTGGACCAGCAGTGCTTCCTTGACTCACACCAGACCGAGTGACATATGATTCAGAGCGGTAACCGGCGAGTTGAACGTACTGCCTTCGATTACCAAAATAGCTGCAGAACAATTTTAAAAGTTTAGGTGTAAATCCCATGGCTGAGAACTTTTGCAATAGCACATCATTATGAACACGGTCAAAAGCCTTTTTAAAATCAAAGTACGCTGCATCTACTTGATTACTGTTGTCCATCTCAGTAACAGCATAATCAACAAAGTTGACTAAGTTCGTAGCAGTGTCAGCACGGATTCAGGGCGGGTAGGTCACTACCCGCCCTGAATCCGTGCTGACACTCGCTCAGTTGCGTTCGGATCTGTCTGGTTATGTGTCGGTTCAATATAGACTCGAACAACTTGCCGAAGGCCGACAGGACGGCGATAGGCCTGTAATTTGAGATACACGACCTCGAGCCGCCCTTGTGTATGGGAGTCACACGAGAGAGTTTCCAAAACGAAGGGTAGGTCGCACTATCAACAGCGAGATTAAAAATAAACAATAAGGGTACTCCAAAAATGTGTATTACTATACAGTCCTTTACAATAAAAGGAGGAATACCATCTGGTCCAGTAGATGACTGGGGTTTCAAACGTCTAACAGCTAGCCATAAATCCTTACTGCTTATACTGTCCAACGCAATGCGAGATGATGACGCAACAGATTCTTCGCGCTCCGCGATTTCATGAGACAGAACGGGTTTTTCGGGTAGAAATACTGAGCTAAAGTAGTTGGCAAAAGCATTTACAGCGTCCAACCCGGTTACCATTTTATCCCCGTACGTATGAGGTCCGACTGCCACATAAACCAGAACACAAAAATAAATTGGGTCAAACCAAACGCATTAGCTCAATTTAGAAACCTAGAAAAGAAATTTGAGAAGAACAGCGAATTGAAGACGGATTACAAAAAAAAACATGGACGAATATTTCGCATTAAACCACATGACACCATGCAGCGTTAACCAGGCGCCCGAATGCTACTTACCACACCACGCGGTCATTCGGGCAGAATCTACCACTACCTAACTGAGAGTAGTTTTCAACGCCTCAGCAAAGTCATCATCAGGATATAGTCTAAATGACGTCATGTACAGGGGTCCAAATATACAGAAGGATCTTCAAGAGCTTATCCTGAAATGGAGACAATTTGAATTTGTATATACTTCCGACATCGAAAAGATGTACAGAATGATCCGAGTGCACCAAGAAGATCAAGCTTACCAAAAGGTACTATGGCGAGATTCAAATAACCAACCAATACAATCGTTTCAACTTGTCACGCTAACATACTGGACCAAACCAGCAGTGTTCCCGCAAGCGCCTACCAAAAATCACATAGTTTAATGTTGAGGCAATGTGGATTATGGTTAATTGTTTTTTATTTTTCCCGTCTGTCGACCGCCTACCTTCATATGTATTATCATAAAAATAGAAAACTACACCTTCACATCAAGCAACGGTTTTTTTCTTTATTCCCGTAATAATACCTGGAACAATCCCGCACATGGTCCTTCGAGCCTGGATTCTGGAGATTTGAAGAATATTAACTCCGATCAGCGAATTGTTACAAAGGGATTGAAGAGAATTGGTGAAATCAAAAATTTTAGTTGACGCGGCGACGCCCGGTGTGGCTGGTGAATTCTGCTACGTCATTCAGAAGATTGTTGGAATTTATGTGGTCTGGATACTTAATAGCTGAGAAAAGGCGTATTTATTACTAAATTTGTGTACCCAACACTCTATTTAACAGGTATAATTAGTGTAAGTTAGCCGTTATTAGCCACCCCTAAGGCTACCCACTGACCCTATTGTCATTGTCATTTTTCTTTGTTCTGTGAGTGGTTACAAATTGTAACACAATTATTAACTGATCAGTAATTATTGATAATTTTGTTATTTACACATTGTTAAAGAGTAGTACTTCGTAGTAACTGCATTATTTTGCTTTACGGTGTAATAATTTTACAGTTATTGAGACAGTTAGGTAATCACATTAGTTAGCACAAATAGAGAATAGAAATCATTGCAATTGCAGTGTTATTATGAAAGTTTAGTACAGTATGACCGTCTATACGCATAGGCTATTATAAATTCATAATTATTATTTATGTAAATTCACTCAAAAGTTAGTGTATTTTAATCTTGTACGTATTTCAGGCTGCATCATTTGTAATTGTAATTTAAACGTTGCTACAACTTTATTTATGTACATTCCAGGTTGATTTTACCAGATTTCGCAATGCCAGAAGATAAGGAATTAAATAAAGACATTAAAGATCTCGTTAGGAAACGAGCGAGTTGCAAAGAAAAGGTGACAATTTTTTTTTTTTTTTTTACTATATTTAGGCATACGTTTGACCACAATCTCACCTGATGGTAAGCGATGATGCGGTCGAAGATGGAGCACGTTTGCCTAGAAGCAACCTATTCACTCTTGTCTTAAAGACTCCCAGGTTGTAGCTATCTGGAAACACAGACTCTGGCAGGGAATTCCACTCTTTAGCTGTACGCACTATGAATGTGTTCCCAAAACGTTTAGTGCGTGTGGGTGGGATGTCCACCATGTACCGGTGGCGCATCGCCGTTCGTCTTGTGGTCCGATGATGGACCGGGCCTGGCGGAATTAAATCATGCAATTCCGTCGCACACTCCCCAAAATGCAAGCGATAGAAAACCGACAGGCCAGCAACTCGGCGTCGATGCTCAAGGCTTTGGAGCTTCGACTCGACGAGCCTGTCATTACCGATGATCCTCTTGGCTCGTTTCTCAATTGACTCAACGGTATCAAGCTGGTATTTGGCAGATCCGTCCCAAAGATGAGAGCAGTACTCCATACACGATCGAACTTGCGCTTGATAGAGCTTGAGCAGCTGTTCCGGCGTGAAGTACCGTCTCACCTTTGCTAGGACCCCCAACTTTCTGGCAGCCACTTGAGCCTTTGCCTCTATGAAAGGGCCAAAATTGAGGGTAGATGTTAACGTAACACCAAGAAGCTCTAGTCGGTCGGTTATCGGCACGGTTACACCATGAAAAGATGGAGCTGGGTGGAATTGGCTCCTTTTAGCGGAAAATAGACACGCTTGGGTCTTAGCAGCATTGAACTTGACCAGATTGGCATCGCCCCATTCTGAGACAGCCTGTAAGGACAAGTTCAAGCGCTCAACCATAGCCTCTCGGAGAGACCGGATCTGCGACTCACCAGCTCGTGCGTCGGACACGTATCTCTCAGCAACAGTGCTGTCATCTGCATACCCAAAGGTACCGGGTTTTAGCAGATCATTAATATGCAGCAGGAACAATGTTGCCGAGAGCACCGACCCCTGAGGAACCCCGGCATTAATATCCAGTAGTCCAGACGAGCAGCCATCTATGACCACTCGGATAGACCGACCCCTCAGGAAATCTGCAATCCAATCAGACCGCAGGGTAAACAGTATCTTACGTATCCAGGGTAAACCCTGGGTATGTAAGATACGACACGTCAGACGGACATCCGAGCTGCGTCTCCGTCAGAAACAAGAGCGCTGTTTTCTCGGTCTCAAGGTGGTGATGGACTGCGGCGAGATTTGAGTGCAGACCTCGTATGTTGGAGAGGTGCACTTTATGCGAGAGGGAGTGCTGCTGCTGTACAGCTTTTCTCTTTTTGTTCCTGGCCATATTGTTTTGAGTTAGTAGGTTAGAGGAGAAGGAAGTGAAATGAGGTTCCATGCTGCCAACCCTCAGGCACGCTCTGACAGGACGACATCATTGGGGGACTAGTCTGGAGACTGCGGGGACGCCCGAGCCCCCCCCCGGAAATGTCCATCTGGCCCTCTCGTCTGGTCACCAACCAGCACGATGGTGCATTCCGGAATTTTTCGACAGTTGGCGGGGCAGCCTTTCATGTATGGCTAGTACACTACTTGGGCCCCCAACTACCTGCGGTCGGCCAGCGGCGCACCGTGCCTCGGATCCCGCTACCCTCCACGACTAGTCTCCCGATACGCCCATGTCAGCGCAAGCCTGGTTGGTCTGCCTGCATTGGAACAACTATTTCGACCCAACTCCTCTAAAATGGCTACACTGAGCATCGTACCGGAACGCGGCTAGGCCACTTGGCGGTACGTCTTTGCCCAGTGGGTGGTCACAAGCCATCGGCCGAAGCCTACCACCAGTTAGTGTCACCTGATTACCACCACACGTGTAGGGACTAGCAATGGGTATTCTCCTACGGACGCGGGCCCCAATGTTTGCAAACTATTTAAATTCTTTGAGTCCCTCTTCTTTGAGCCCTACCGAGGTAAGCGAATTGCAATTACGTTTTACTAGACTCGAGGCATTGTATGCCCATTATGATGAGGTGCAATTATTGCTGGAGTACAGTACTGATGACTTGGATGCTCAGATGTTGGAACGCGCAGAGTTTGAATCTCTTTATTACAAAACCCTTGCTAAAGCTCAACAAATGTTGGATGACAATAGGAAAGGAGATTCTAACGATACCTGTGACGTAATGTCGCGTTCTAGCAATCATAAGCTTGTTAAATTACCGACTATTCAATTGCCGAAATTCAGTGGTTCTTATACAAACTGGTTAGAGTTTCACGACACATTTGTTAGTCTCATCCATTCAAATGATGATATGGATGAAATAAATAAATTTCGCTATTTGAGGTCATCCCTAGAAGGGTCTGCTGCTGTGGTGATCAACTCGATTAAGTTTTCTTCTGCAAATTATTCGGTAGCGTGGAATCTTCTCTGCGAGCGGTTTGATAACAAACACCTGCTTATCCAACATCATGTTTCTGCATTATTTCAAATCGACACCCTTCAGAAGGAGTCGTCAGTTAATTCAAAGGGTTTACTTGATGTTGTTAACAAAAACATACGCGCCCTAGGATCCTTAGATGAACCTGTTAACCATTGGGATACTTTACTCATTTATCTTGTCACACACAAATTAGATAGTAAAAGCCATCGTGAATGGGGTGAGTATAAGGGCCGTCTGGACAAGAATTCTAAGGTTGCGTTTGAATTATTTATTACTTTTGTTAAAAACCGTGCTGAGATATTAGAAACGTTCGAATTGGAAGCTTCTACGAATACTAAACACTCACACACAGGTAAAAATTCAAACAAGGTTAGGTCAATGTTGGTACAGGATTCTAATAAAAATAATTCAGGTGAAAGTTCAAGTAAACAGGATGATGGTGTTTCAAATAAGCCTAAGAATTGTGTTATGTGTAACGGTGATCATAAGTTAAGTGGTTGTCCTCAGTTTTTATCGTTGAGCAATGAAGCTCGTTTGCAGTTATTACCTAAATACAAAGTTTGTTACAACTGTTTAAATCTGGGACAATATGCAAACAACTGCAAAAAGCCAGGTTGTGAAATATGCCGTCGTAAACACAACACTATTGTTCACGTTGATAAATCCTTGAAGTCAGACGCAATTGGTACTTCTGCTAGCAGTGTAGTTGTTGACACGAATGGCAGTGCGACTGTCTCCACTCAGCCTACTACTATAAGTATAGGTACTGGTGTATCACTGTCCGCGAGTGTTCAACACGATGACGTGTTATTGTCCACTGCACTCGTCAAGGTTATGGGTATTAATGGTCAGCAGTATGTTGCTCGTGCTGTGCTTGACAGTGGCAGCACGTTATGTCTCATGACTGAGAGGTTATACCACAAGTTAGGTTTGACTGCCAAGACTGTAAACAAATCAATAAAATGTGTTTTGTATCAATCAAATCTTTAAATACCTAACAATTTTAGTATGGATATTAATTGTTTTATTTTCCCATCCATTACAGATGAGATTCCAAGTAAACATATTAACTTGTTAAACATACAAATTCCATCTGATGTTTGCCTCGCAGATCTTAACTATTACTCACCGGCGCCTGTCGCTAGGTGCTGACATCTTTTGGGATTTATTGGAATCTCAATGAATTAAGTTAGGTGATGGGCAACAAATTCTTTGTGAGACTAAACTGGGTTGTTTGGTCTCCGGCCCAATTAACAGTCTTTCTTCTAAAGTTTTAAAATGTAATTTTATAAAGGTGAGTTCAGACTGTGATGACGAATTAAATTTCAATGTTGATCAACAACTTTGAAGAAGTGTGTACTTCGTCTCCGTATTCCTCGGAGGAGAAGCTATGCGAGAAACATTTTATCAAAAACACTACTCGTTTAGAAAATGGTCAATTTTGTGTTAGGATTCCTTTAAAATGTTCCCCGGACAATTTAGGCGAATCTTTGTCAAGAGCAAAACATTGTTTTGCTTCTTTGGAACGCAGATTTAAATCTAAAACTCAATTTTGGAATATGTACAAAGAATTCATGATGGAATATGAAACTTTAGGGCATATGTCTAGATGTAAAACCATTGATGATCGAGCGTTTTACATTCCGCATCACGGAGTTCTGCGCGAAAGCAGCTCCACCACTAAGTTACGGGTGGTTTTCAATCCAAGAAGTTTAACTAATACTGGTACTTCTATTAATAATATCCAGATGGTTGGACCCGTGGTACAGGACGATCTTTTATCGATCCTGTTGCGTTTTAGACAACATAAGTACATCCTAGCTGCTGATGTTGAAAAAATGTACCGGCAGATAGTTGTTCATCCAAATGACAGGTATCTTCAACAAATTATTTGGCGTGATAATCAGTCAACTCCATACCGTGACCTACGGCACGGCCAGCGCTCATTACCTAGCAACCCGGTGTCTTCGGCAGTTAGGGCTAGAGTGTGTTGATGAGGAAATAGGTAACGTCATCATCCACGATTTTTACGTGGATGATTTGCTCACTGGAGGAGATGACATCAATGAGGTCAAAGAGTTGCGTCATAAAGTTACTTCAATTCTCGCTTCAGCGCAGATGAATCTAAGAAAGTGGAGGTCGAATGACATGCAATTGGTAATTGGATCTGACTTTCCCCAGTCTTCATTGGATTTAAATATTGGTGGATTTGAGTCAACCAAAACCTAAGGCATCGGTTGGCAGCCACTGTCAGATTACCTTTGTTTTCCAATTAATCACTTAGTTAATTTTAATAACACAAAACGGGACATGCTGTCCATTGTTTCACAAGTTTTTGACCCGCTTTGATTATTGGCTCCGTGTATAATTGTTATGAAAAATATTACTTCAGAAGTTATGGTTGAAAAAACTGTCTTGGGATAAACAGCTATCACCGGACATTAGTAAGCTTTGGAATGAAATCATTATTAATTTGCCTAAATTAAATGAAATTCATGTTCCACGTCGAGTTTTAATTGATTGTTATGAGTTTTTAGAATTTCACATTTTTACTGATGCGTCTGAACGCGCCTACAGAGCTTGTCTGTATGTGCGAAGTGTTGATAAGTGGGGACAGGTTTTAATTCGTTTATTGTTCGCCAAAAGCAGGGTTGCGCCACTCAAGCCGACGACCATACCCAGACTTGAGCTATGCGGTGCTCTTGTAGGTGTTCGCATCTTCGAAAAGGTTGTGGCAGCATTACGAGTCAGCGCGCGGCGCACTTTCTTTTGGACTGATTCCACTATTTTTTAGGGTGGCTAACAATGTTACCAAATAAATTACAGCCGTTCGTTCGTAAAAGGGTTGCTGAGATTTTAGATAAGACTAGTGGCTGTGAGTGGAGATGAGTGATGTTCCAACTGACCAAAACCCTGCTGATTATTTGTCTCGCGGAGTAGACAGTAATTTATTATCTAGTTTAGATGCTTGGTAGTCTGGTCCTAGTTTTTTAATGAATGAAATGTCTTATTGGCCTTCTAAATTAATGAATTTTAATAGTGAAATTTTTCCTGAAATTAAATTAGACCACACCATACATGTTTTATTGAATAACAATGAATTTTATGAGTTGATTAATTTTACACGGTTTTGTACCTTTTAAGACTTCAGCGAACAGTCGCCCACGTTTTATTGACGCATGTAGAAAACAACCTATTCGCGGTCCTCTTTCTGTTTGTGAACTAGAAAGGGCTTTAAACTTTATTATACGTTTATCTCAAATTCAATCTTTTAAAGACTATAAATTACTTATTAACAATAAAACGTTACCCAAGAAAAGTGAATTAAATAAGTTCAACGTTTTTTTAGATGAAAATAATATACAGTGAAACCTGGATAACTGGGACCTTAAGGGAACTGCAAATTTGTCTCACTTAAAGAGGTATTCCACTTACCCAGTGTCTCAGATATCCAGGTATAAATAAATATCTGTCTCATTTACAGAGGGTTTCATTAATAGAGGTGAGAAAAGACGTTATTTCAGTTATAGAGGTGCAATTATTAAATAAAATAGCGTATTTTTTCTAACCATTATATACGAGTTGTAATCTTTAGTATCAATCAAAAAGCTATTTAACAAAAATAATTAAGCACGTTTTTTATAAACAATACAAACGTTATAGTTTTATTGTCCTTGAGAACATTGAGACTTAATTACATCTTTTTTCTGGATGATTCTACAAAGAGTAGATTTTGGCACTTTAAATTCATCGCGCGTCTTTCCACTTTCATAAACATATATTAACTTTAGTTTTTCACGTACTGATAAAGACTTAAGCCTTCGCTTCGGCATTTTCAAATAAACATCCGGACGATTAAACCAAACTAAAACTGGAGGTCAGTTTTACACAATTAGCCAAGTGCGGAATTTGCAGGTAGAATAAGTATTAACGAGAACGGTACACAAAATATAATCTCAGTAACAGAGGTAAAATATACTCTCTGTCTCAATTATAGAGGTTGTTATGACGATAAAATCGAAAGAACTTATCACAGATATAGAGGTTTGTTTTGTCCCACTAGCAGAGGTAATAAAGAGCTAAAGTGTCGGGACCTAAGCATGAGTTCAATCTATGGAGGTTTCTCACTTATCCAGGTCCCACTTAACCAAGTTTTACTGTAATACGAATTCAGGGTAGATTACAACATTCAGATTTTCCTTAAAATAAAAAGCACCCGATTCTTATTCATTCTAGTCATCATTTCTCTAAGTTACTTTTTGATTATGAGCATAAAAGATTTTTTCACGCTGGACCCCAATTATTATTGGCGTCTATACGAGATACGTACTGGCCCATTCGAGGTCGAAATTTAGCCAGGATGTGCTGCAAACAATGTGTTCGTTGCTGCCGATTTAGAGGTGAAACTGTAAGTCCCATTATGGGAGATTTACCGCAGCAGCGACTTCCAGCCGGTTTCCCTTTTGAAAACATAGGCTTGGACTATGCAGGTCCGATTCAGTCAGCTGTTCGTCAAGGCTGTGGCTGTAAATTAGTAAAAGTTTATAAAGCTATTTTCGTTTGTTTTTCTACGAAATCAATTCATCTTGAACTAGTCGGCGATTTAACAAGTAAAACTTTCATTCTGGCATTAAAAAGATTCATGTCACGTAGAGGTAAGCCGAAAAATATTTACTCAGATAATGGCACCTCATTTGTTGGTGCATCTAATGACCTTTCTAGGTTTCTTAGGGCGAGTTGCGATTCGCTGTCTGAGGAGATGGCTAAAGAAGGAATCAACTTTCACTTTATTCCTGCATATTCTCCTCATTTCGCTGGCCTTGCGGAGGCTGGTGTTAAATCAACCAAGCATCACTTAGTCAGAGTGCTGGGCCTTTGTAACCTTACCTACGAAGAGCTATACACCATGATGGTTCAGGTTGAAGCCATTTTGAACTCCAGACCACTGACGCCGTTATCATCGAACCCTGAGGATCTGACGCCGCTGACACTCGGACACTTTTTGATTGGACGTCCTATGACATCGCTGCCGTCACCCGATTATCGAGACCAGTCCATCAATTCTCTGACTCGATTTGAGCGTATTGAGCTTCTCCGACAACATTTTTGGAGCAGATGGAGTAAAGAATATATATCGGAGCTCCAAATGGCGAGCATGTAAGGGCTCCTTAAAGCTTAATTCTTTGGTCCTGTTAAAGGAAGACAACCTCCCCCCACTCAAGTGGAAAATGGATCGGATCGTTACTACGTATCCAGGGACAGACGGCGTAGTCAGAGTTGCAGACGTGAAGACTTCTAGTGGTCTGTTACGCAGATCATTTGGCAAGATTTGTCCGCTGCCTATATCCGAAGTTTAAAGATTCTTAGTGGTTGAAAGGCACGCTTTCAACGCCCGGGGGTATGTTCCCGCAAGCGCCTAGCAAAAATCACATAGTTTAATGTTGAGGCAATGTGGATTATGGCTAATCGTTTTTTATTTTTCCCGTCTGTCGACCGCCTACCTTCATATGTATTATTATAAAAATAGAAAACTACACCTTCACATCAAGCAACGTATTTTTTCTTTATTCCAGTAATTATACCTGGAACAATCCCGCACAAGCAGGCTTCCTAGCGATGATGTGCTTAAAGCAACTAGCCTCTGAAGAAAGACAAAAATTTCCTGACGCAGCAAAATAATTGGAAGAAAGATTTATATGGATGATTTTTGCGGAGGGCGTCATTCAATGGAAGCAGCAAATAAACTGAAATCCGACCTCATTAAATTATGCCGATAGGGAGGATTTAATCTTAGAAAATGGACCTCGAACAAAACAGAACTATTAACCGACTTAGAGAGAGAGCAATGTGACCAGTCAACTTACGAGTTCAAGCAGAACGATTCTACCAAAACATTGGGTCTCCGTTGGAAACCACAGAAAGATAATTTTACCTTCAACCCAAAAATAGAACCCGAATCACCTGCAATTATTACCAAAAGAGCCCTACTTTCGGACATTTCTAAGTTGTTCGATCCATTAGGGTGGTTAACCTCCTTGAGCACTACCATGAAACTCCTGTTTCAAAAAGTCTGGTTGTCAAAGATAAAATGGGATGACGCCCTACCAGAGGCAATGAACTCGGAATGGGTTAAATTGAAGCAAGAATTCCCGGACATAAACAGCATAGAAGTCAACAGATGGTTAGGAATGGGAGAAAACTAAAATATACAGCTGTACGGATTCTGTGACTCTTTTATTAAGGCCTACGCTTGCGCAATATATTACAAGGTAATAATCAAAGAAGGGACAACCATTACATTAGTTGCGGGGAAGGCCAGGTTCGCCCCCATCAGCAGTCATATCCATACCAAGACTGGAGTTAATGGGCGCTCATCTGTTGGCACAGCTAATGCAGAAAGTCCGAAGTTGCTTATCAGATTACCCTACGGATGTCTACTGCTGGACTGATTCAACCGCAGTACTAGGATGGATACAAGGAGATCCAGCCCGATGAAGCCATTTGTAGCAAATCGGGTAACACCAATCCCCAAAACCATACCACCAAAACATTGGCAATATTTGAAGACGACAGAGAATCCTGCGGACTGCGCAAGTCGTGGTTTGACAGTCAGGTAACTCAAAGACCACAAGTTATGGTGGCAAGGGCCGTCATGGCTGCCATCATACACAAACTAAAAAAACCATCATACCATGTATGAGACGAATTTAGAAGTAAAGCCGTCTATTTTAAAACAAACCAACGCGGTAGTCACTGAGCAATCAACAGGATCGCTGACTACCGCAATTATAAAGCACTTGATACACAAATACAGCTCCATTACAAAAATTATACGTATTTTTGCATGGATACTGCGATTGCCCACTTCGAATAAACAAGTTCGCCGACCTTACCTCGAATTACACGAACTTCGTCGCGCAAAACAGCTGATAATCAAAAATGTTCAGCAGGCAGAGTTTGCAGGCGACCTAGATTCATTAAACAAACACGAAAGAGTGCACTCCAAAAGCAAGATTTTGAGTTTGAACCCAACCATAGACGAACGCGGAATGTTAAGTGTGGGTGGGAGATTAGAAAACGCCCGCATGAGTCCGGAGATGAAACATCCCATCATCTTACCACACGATCATCGGCTAACCACATTACTCATTGATCAAGCTCATAAACTGACTTTCCATGGTGGAGCGCGATTAACATTAGCAAACTTACGACAGCAGTACTGGATTATCGGCGGTTATATGGCCACTAAGAAGTTTATAAGAAAGTGTGTCATATGCAGAAAACAAAATCCCATGCGACATACCACCTCATAGGAGATTTACCAGAACCAAGAGTGAATCCAGAACATGCGTTTTACCACTGCGGCGTAGATTACACAGGGTTCGTAGCGGTCAAGGCAAATAAAGGACGGGGAATCAAAACCACAAAGGGGTACATAGCAGTTTTCATATGTATGGTCACGAATACGGTTAACCTAGAACTTGTGTCCGACATGAGCAGTTCCGCCTTTTTGGCAGCTCTAACCAGAATGGCAGCCAGAAATGGAGCACCACGACATATGTACAGTGACAACGGGACTAACTTCGTGGGGGCCAACAAAATGCTACAGGAAGAATTTAACCAGCTTCAAAAAGATTTCAGTCAAAGTTTTAGGACCGAGATAACAGAGATGGGCATAGAGTGGCACTTGAACGTACCTAGCTGGCCTAACGCCGGCGGTCTATGGGAGCGAGCAGTACGCAGTCTAAAACATCGTCTCAAGAGGGATATCGGTCAACAAAAACTAACCTTCGAGGAGTACACCACATTGTTAGCCAGACTAGAAGCGTGCCTCAACTCACGACCTCTTTGCGCAATATCCGAGGATCCTGGCGATTTAGATTTCCTTACACAAGCTCATTTCTTATCAGGAAGACCAGGAACAACTGTAATAGAAACAGAGCAAGATGCTAGGACCAGTAGTGCTATTCTGTAACAACATTTTCGTATCTCGACAGTGAAATCCGAGGTGAATTTCAAATTAAGACCTTTATGTTGTATGCAATAAAGCTCATTTTTTGAGTTTTATCACTCAGGCGAAGCTCGATATCGAAATAGTTGTTTACAGAATAGACTAGCAGATGGCATCTAACCAGCAAATTATTCCAAGATCTTTGGAAACGATGGAAAGCTGAATACTTGGTACAACTCTCATCAAGAAGTAAATGGATGGAACCACAAAAAAATATCGGAATTGGAGATCTAGTGGTGATTCATGATGAGAATCTGCCACCAGAAAAATGGGCGCTTGGACGTGTAGTCGACACACACCCAGCCAGGAAATGATGGTCTAACCAGAGCGGTTTCATTAAAAACCAAAAATGGACTCATGAAACGCCCTATCATGAAACTCTCCGTTTTGCCCGTTAATCAGAATAATGTAACGACACCAAAACCAGATATAAAATCAAAAACCAACTTGACAGAAAGGAAAAGACAACCGAGATCAAAAATCGCAACTGTAGCAACTGTTTTATTGACTTTTTTCAAGCTGATTTTTCCGTGTTACGGTTTACACGATGTCAAACCATTTCCAAACAACCAAACGCTTTATTTTGACCCTATTTCAAAGGTACAATTAATCAGGAATAAATAGACATTAGTCATATACTACGACATGGGACCCTATTGGACAGGCATAACCACTTATAATAAAATAGCAAATTACCAAGAACAATTGTGCGCAACCATTGAAACATTAAGCCATTGTAATACGATCGTGCAGCAAGCCCGACACGATTATCAGGAACTCGAATACTACAATGAACTTTTGCTAACACAGCATTTTGATGTCCACGCCAGACAGCGGCGCGCCGCAGGGAAGACGGGTCGGCGCCAACGAGGCCTAATCAATGGTATCGGGTATCTAGCGAATGACTTATTCGATGTGTTGGACTCACGTTTCGCTGACCAGTATGAAAAGGACATTGAAAACATAAATCGCAATGAGAATAATCTATGGAAATAATCTACGGAAAAACCAAACTTCTATAATCGAAGCAGAGTTCAAGCTTATGAAGAGGATGGAGATCACTGTAAATTAGCAGCACAAATTGATAAGCAAGAAGTTTTTGGCCTTGCAAGAAAACGCGAGCACTCTCCAACGCGAAATACAAAATATTTCATACGTCAATGACTTCACATTGGCAGTGATTTCAGTGTGGAAACAGCTTACTGCAAGGATTAAGACGACTTCAAGACACGTTGCTCGATGCATTAACAGACATCTACCACGGTCAATTTAGCATACATTCACTGCCACCAACGCAACTTAAACGTGAGCTCCAAACCATATATGGCCAGATGCCAAGCGAACTCACACTACCAATCACCAATTTAGACACAGACCTTCAGTACCTTTACAAACTACTGAAAGTCAAAGCCAGAGCGCCTAAAATACTTGTAATGATTGAAGTTACTTTTCCATTAGTCTCCAGAGAAAGTTTCAAATTGTACAAGATAATACCTGTACCGCACCAAACAAACACCATTAAGACCACAATCGTTCCAGTCTCAGAATACGTAGCTGTCAACCTAAAGAAGGATTCCTTCTTTAGCATGTACACACAGGAACTAACGGCATGTTTACACCATGGAACTACTATCATGCGTCAGCTGCTGAAACCAATAACAGACCTGCAAGGTGACGAAATTTTTTGCGACAAGAACTCGGCAACCAATAAATGTAAAGTAGACAAAACCAACTGCACCAACGTTTGGCTTGAATTACATTTGAGTTCTCAGCACTTTTATTTTTGTTGTGACACCTACACAATACAAATAATATGCGGTGACCATGTAACTGTTCTTCAGCTGAGCCAAGCCGGGGTCATTAACATAGGTCAAGAGTGTGTCATCAAAGGAAAGGACTTCTCACTATATTCAATACGTCATCAGTCCAACCAAATGAACATTTCACCAACCATTTATACGCCTGAATTCGATCAAATTAATCACTTGATAAATATCAAAATCCTAGACGAAAAACCGACTGATGATGGAAACCTAACCACATCCATAACTAGTCTGGGGGAGGCGATAGAAAAACTGAAGAAAAGCAATTCAGACATAGATGACATATCGCCGCATGATATCCACCAATACGTAATTTGTTACGTGTTGATGTCAACTGCTTTATGCGTAGCAGCCGTCTGGTCGTGGCAGACCGGGCGATGTCGCCTGTGCCGAAGGGCCGCAGCTGGACACCGTGGCAAAGGATCCCACCAGCAGCAGACCACGGTGACCGCACCGTTTCCGAGACCACTACGCCACAGCGAGAACTGCTGCCAAAAGGAGTTTGTAGGGACTCCGCTGACACCGAAACGACCCAGAAGACACGAATCACACAGTGAAGTGCTCAGTGCCAGAGATCTAAAGGATCTAAGTGAAGTCGGTGTTCGTTTACACAGTTGTGCCAAACGCTGGCCTAGCGCAAACTATAGTGCGATCAAACGGGACGAACACAGGCAATCAAAATATTGCTTTTACTATGGAAGACTCAATAGTGTAACTTTAAACCGGTGTTAACGTATTTAATAATTTGTAATTATTTAAGTAGACCAATAAGCTTTTATTTTTTGCTTTTACCGTGCTTGCTTATTATTTTTATTCTTACCACTTAAGATTACTAGAAACGAATGTGTTTAAGTTTCATATTTGTACAAACCATAAGTATCATAGTGTAGTTTTTTAGCTATCATTCCGCATTTCTTCTCGTTTTCGGGAATATGTTCGAGTTTTAATCGAACACTAAGCGAAAATGCATAATTGCATCGAATGCAAATATGCACAAACGCTCGTCCACCAAACTGTTGGCCAGTTCGCGTTCAGATCTCATTAGAGACACCACGTACTCAAAACCATTTACCAATTACCATTACCAACCTTTTCCGCTCGCGACAGAGCAAAACTAACCTGGGGAAGTACTGCCCACTGAACAGAATACCGGCCGAGTACAACATAATCGCTAAGGTCTGCTCCATTGACATTCTCCATGATAAGAAACAGAATTTTAAGAAAGCTATCTTATCATATCATTCCCAAAAAGGTGGCCAAAACTGAATGTTTTAACTATTTTTTTTTTCTTTTTGTAATAATTAACATTTTTTTTTATTTTAATTTAATCTAATTTTGATTTAATTTAATTTAATTTATTGTCTATTTGTTTTTGTTATGTCTAATTATTATTAATTTTATGTTATTTAATTTAATTTGATTGTATGATTTATTTGACTTGATACTTTGACTGTGTGTATTAATTTACTTTGTTTGTTTTCTCTATTATTCTGTTCTGTTCAATATTTCTGACATTTTTAATTTAATTTGATTCAATTTATTTTCAATCTGACATTGTAATTTATAATATTTAATTTTAATCATATTTTACGTATCTTTAGTTTACACCTTTTCCTGCAAAAGTGTATAGTAATGTTGTGGTTGTCTCTAAGTGTTGCAGCACTAGAATTTTTTTTTTTGTTGTAATGATTATTAGCTTTAAGTACGGTGTAGGCAATGTTGACGATCCTAATAAATAAATAAATAAATAAAATTACCATTGTCTAGTAACTAAGTGTAATAGTGAATTATATTTAGCTATTTCCATTACCATAACCATAGTCTTGTGTCGAAGTGTTATAGTGAATCAATATATAGCATTTCCTTTACAATTTGAGACTTAAACTTTGTCGTTTACGGTGAGCGAATTCTATCCAAAACTGATAGAATGATTCAAAGACTCCAGAACGCTTGCGCTCGTTTTTGTTTTAATCCTTTCACAGGTCATGTTACACCCTATTTCAATAAGCATAACATTTTAAAAATGAATGCACGGCGTAAACTCTATTTGGCGAACCTTTTATTTGGCGTCATTAAAACTCAGAAACCATTATACTTATACAATAAACTTGAGTGGACAAGAGGTCACAAGAAGCGGCAGGGAAGACTATGTTCCCAGAGTCTTTTAACACCACACCACAAGTCGGCAGCGTTTAGAGGTAGTTTTCGGTACGCGGCGACTAAATGTTGGAACAATATTCCCCCACCCATAAAATACTGCGGAAGTGGACTAACTTTTAAGGTAAAGTTAAAGGAGTTTCTGCTTCAACACCAGAAACAGAACGAGAATACTCAAGGTTCCACATCTGCCATTTGATCTCTTCGCTGTTATTTAATGGTTAGTTTGCGTTACATCTTTAAATTGTTAATTACCTTTCAATATAATTCAAATTTTTAATTTTCTTCTATTTATTAACAAATGAATATTATAATTTAGAATCAAATTGTGTTATGCTTCAACAAGAAGAACAGCTGGTCTTATATGTATGCAACATTTACTATTCATTTAATATTGTGGGCGTTCCAATAAGGGCTTCTGGAACGTCCCCGGAATCGATTCAATAAAACAGCCTTTAAGCGATTTAAGAGATCATTATATTGAGCCGGTGCTCTCAAGAAAAACTTTTACAGAACTGTCATCAAAACAAATCAATCATTTTTTGTCAATATTTGAACCTATTCTAAATTCCTAATTCTTCCAAAGCTTTTTTATTATTAAATTGACGGAGGTTCCCGGAGGGTGAGCCATCCAAGGAGGTTGTATCACATGAGCTACGCCCTCACAAATAGAAGATACTAGGAAAGTCTTCCTGTAATCTTTTATTCAAAGCTTTGGAAGAGTTAAGCACCTACCTAACCCTAACCAGGAATCCCTACCTCTGGCAAGACTCTTTGCTGACAGGGGGGCATATGCTTCTGGAGAAGCAGCTTCAGTCATGTCCTGCGATAAGCATTATTCTTTAAATTATTATGCGCCATTTGCGCTGGACAATAACGCAGTCATGCTGAAACCCTGCTGCAGCAAAACTTGCCTAAAAGCTGCAACACATTGCCGGAGGTAAACAAAATGATGCGAAAATTCACATCTATCCAGAAGGGATTGACTTCACGAAAGTTACCCTAACTAGTCTACGCGGCAGCCAGACGGTTAAGAAGCGAAGGTCTGTTCTGTCAAAGAATTAACTCCTAACATCGAACTCACTCCAGTAATAAAAATCTGTTAGAAAAAATATGAATTGAAACTATTTGCCTCCATCGAACAGCTACACCAATGGTGATAACTTGCCACCCCTTGCGAAGGCTATGCCCCGTATGCAAAGTTGGTATCACCGCCCATGGAGTCCTTCAACTGCGTTACAGTGGACGCTGAAACCTTAATAGAAATATAAAACTGGAATAACTTCAGCCTAGCTAAATATCGATATTAATCGCGACCTTCTCTTCTCCACCCGGCAGCATCATCGAAGTAGTCTATCATCATCCGTATTCCAACATCACATGAAAAAGAAAAACCGATTAATAAACTATTCAACATACCAAACTAAAATAATGTTTTGTTTACATAAAAATGATTATAGAATTGACATTTGACTTGACATCATACTTTTCCTACCATAGATCCGTTTTTTCCCTAACGTAAAATGGTTTCTACCTATTTAAATGACCAATCTATAAAGCTCTATATACATTTTACATAGTTGGTCTGTCACCTATGAGTACCAAATACACTTCCTACTACCATACCTAGCAGTCTGTTGCATGGAAGTACGAAGTACCACTTCCATACACCAAATTCTATTTATCCTGTGTCCTTTTATGTTAGTCTGACACATTATGACAAATTGTTTTTAACGTTGTCATGCCAACCTATGACTGAACTAATACAAGCCAATACTTCGGGTTTCGTTGCTATTAAAAATTAATAAAACTATATGTTATGAGATCAGCAAAGAACTTGAAAATAACTAACATATACCTAACTAGAAAGTGTAAAAAGTGGAAACTCAAATAACTAAACTCTTCAAAATAAAACGTTTCCTGACTTTATAATTGTGTAAAATAACCTCATATTTCTTCCTAAAATATTTCCATATAAAAATTAAAGTCTGCTGAACTATCAAATCATTTGTGGAATATTTTATATGATTTGATGTATATGATTTCTCTTTCAGTTTGTAAATATAAGTGGAATATTTCTGTGTCTTTCTTCTCACCCTTGTTTTCTTTATTTTTCGGGCTCGAAGGGGAAGCTTGTACTCATAACGAGTTACGTACTCATGTCTCTTCAGGGCATTATGTGTGTGTATGTTTGTGTGTAAATTCTTCCTATCAAATAAAATCAAGTCCCTTACAATTTTATTTTCTAATCTACTCTTTGCCTTTCTGGCTGAAATGATATTTAATGAGGAATTTGAAGCAACATTCGACGACACGGCGAGTTGTGCTTCGTACTGGACCATCTCCTTCGGTCCGTCTTCCATCGAGGCAGCTTCTTCGTCCTGGTTATTCTCCCTGCAATCCACTTCGACAGCGTCCACATCAGGGTCGTCAGTGGGACTGGGTGCTGGTTCGTGCATCAAAATCACCTGGTTTTCTGGAATGAGACCGGATATAAATATTGGAACGGACACACCAGCTTGAACACTTTCCTCCGTTCCGTCCAGTTCCGTCTCTATTTTTAGGCTGCTCTCTCCACAGCTCTGCACATCATTGTCATCATTGTCCTCGTGGTCATCATATTCTTCATAGTCATCAGATTTAAATTGTGAATCTTCAATTTTCACGCTAGAATATAAGATTGTATCATTATCGAGATTTACAAACGACACAAGCTCTTGCTGTCCGCATCCGTCGGATACTTTAGCACTCGTCTTTTCAACATGAACTAAACATTTTAATGCCCTTTGTTTAATTTGTTTTTTGTGTAATGAACCATTTTTATGTAAACAAAACATTATTTTAGTTTGGCATGTTGAATAGTTTATTAATCGGTTTTTCTTTTTCATGTCATGTTGGAATACGGACGATGATCGACTACTTCGATGATGCTGCCGGGTGGAGAAGAGAAGGTCGCGATTAATATCGGTATTTAGCTAGGCTGAAGTTATTCCAGTTTTATATTTGTATTAAGGTTTCAGCGTTCACTATAACGCAAATGAAGGACTCCATGGGCGGTGATACCAACTTTGCATACGGGGCATAGCCTTCGCAAGGGGTGGCAAGTTGTCACCATTGGTTGAGCTGTTCGATGGAGGCAAATAGTTTCAATTCATATTTTTTCTAACAGATTTTTATTACTGGAGTGAGTTCTATGTTAGGAGTTAATTCCTTGACAGAATAGACCTTCGCTTCTTAACCGTGTGGCTGCCGCGTAGACTAGTTAGGGTAACTTTCGTGAAGTCAATCCCTTCTGGATGGATGTGAATTTCCACATTCTTTTATTTACGTTCGGCAATGTGTTGCGGTTTTTAGGGAAGTTTTGCTGCAGCAGGGTTTCAGCATGACTGCGTTATTGTCCAGCGAAAATGGCGCATAAGAATTTAAAAGTATAATGTATATCGCAGGACATGACTGAAGCTGCTTCTCCAGAAGCATATGCCCCCCTGTCAGCAAAGAGTCTTCCCAGAGGTAGGGACTCCTGGTTAGGGATAGGTAGGTGCTTAACTCTTCCAAAGCTTGGAATATAAGATTACAGGAAGACTTTCCTAGTATCTTCTATTCGTGAGGGCGTAGCTCATGTGATACAACCTCCTTGGATGGCTCACCCTCCGGGAACCTCCGTCTATTTAATAATAAAAAAAGCTTTAGAAGAATTAGGAATTAAGAATAGGTTCAAATATTGACATAAAATGATTGATTTGTTTTGATGACAGTTCTGTAAAAGTTTTTCTTGAGAGCATCTGCTCAATATAATGATCTCTAAAATCGTTTAAAGGCTGTTTTATTGAATCGATTCCGGGGACGTTCCAGAAGCCCTAATTGGAACGCCCACATGGGGCGTACACTGTATAAAGATAATTTCGCGTATGCACTGCGTAAAAAAGTGCATGAAGACCCCCATTTTATATCGATGCTCAGGCGAAATTTCTACGCCTAGATAAGTATAAAGATAAGTGGTTTTTATATATAAAGTGAAATTTTGAACTGGAAAACATGTTGTTATATACCGGTATAGACCGAGTTTGTTTTGAAGAATTCATAGAAGAATCCAGGCTCGTCGCTGTGAGTAGCGATGGCGTTCCAATTAGGGCTTCTGGAACGTCCCCGGAATCGATTCAATAAAACAGCCTTTAAGCGATTTAAAAGATCATTATATTGAGCAGGTGCTCTCAAGAAAAACTTTTACAGAACTGTCATCAAAACAAATCAATCATTTTTTGTCAATATTTGAACCTATTCTAAATTCCTAATTCTTCCAAAGCTTTTTTATTATTAAATTGACGGAGGTTCCCGGAGGGTGAGCCATCCAAGGAGGTTGTATCACAATATTATTGTATCTACCGTGTATCTACCTCATTCTACACTTTTTAACTTCACTTTGTATTCATTATGTGAACACCTTCACTTTTTTGCTTTTTCTATTTTTTTATTATTTACTAGCACTTCGCCCGCGACTTCGTCTGCGTAGACTTTAGAGATGGCACGCAACTTCTTTGTCCCATATTCTCATTCTCGGATAATCACCGTAATGATTATTTTCTGCTAGTTTGCGAGTCTTTACTGTCCGTACTTTCAGCTCCAGAACTACTTCGACATGTTTCTGGTATTCTGGTACTTGTGAATCTTTAACGCTCATAATTACAGCCCGGAAAAATCCGCTATATGTTTCTGTTTTCCTTCTTCACTTTTAATCCTAACCACTCAAAATTCCAAAATTCCAGCACCGGAAACATTAAAACCTTTTTCTGGTCTCCTGGTACTTGTGAATCTATAGCGCTTACAATTCCTGCCGAAAGTATAATTTGAAATGTTTCTGGTCTCCTGGTACTTGTGAATCTATAGCGCTCATTATTCCAGTCCCGAAAATACTTCCACATTTTTTTGTGGTTTTGGTAATTTTGAATTCTTGTCGCTCAGATATATCTAGCGCGGAAATATTTTGACATATTACATGCTTAATGGTAATTGTGAAACTTTAGCATACACAATCCTAGCCACGATAATACTTCGATTTTATTTTGGTCTCCTGGTACCTTTGAATCCTAGCCGCTCACGTTTCCAGCGCCGGAAATATTTCGACATGTTTCTGGTCTCCTGGTACTTGTGAATCTTTAGCGCTCACAATTTCGGCCAAAAAATACTTTCACATGTTTCTAGTCTCCTGTTACTTATGAATCTATAGCATTTACAATTCCAGCCAGGAAAAAACATCGACATACATATTTTTGTTTGACTGTTAAAAAACAAAACAAAACTATTCTAGCTCAAAAATACTTTTACATCGTTCTGTTCTCCTGGTACTTGTGAATCTGTAGCGCTCATTATTCCAGCCCCGAAGATACTTCTAAATGTATCTGATCACCTGGTGCTTTAGAATCCTAACTGCTCACAATTCCAATCCTGGAAATACTTCGTCATGTTTCTGGTCTCCTGGTACATAATGAATCTTTAAGGCTCATAATACCTGCCCGGGTAAACTTCCACATTTTTCTGTTGTTTTGGTAATTTTGAATTCTTACCGCTCATATATCTAGCGTGGAAATATTTTGACATGTTGCTGGCCTCCTGGTACTTTTGAATTCTAACCGGTTACAATTCCAGTATCGGAAATAATTTGACAGGTTTATGGTCTCCTGGTACTTGTGAATCTGAAGTACTAAGGCAGCAGAAGCACTGGGTTTCCACTTCCTCCTCAGTCTCCATTAAGCCATGCCTTTTACCGGGATAAAAAGTAGCCTATGTTTGATTCCAGTATGTGTACTATATGTGTGCCAAATTTCATCCAAATCCCTTCAGCCATTTTTGCCTGATTGAGGCACAAACATACAAACATACAAACATACAAACATACAAACATACAAACATACAAACATACAAACATACAAACATACAAACATACAAACATACAAACATACAAACATACAAACATACAAACATACAAACATACAAACATACAAACATACAAACATACAAACATACAAACATACAAACATACAAACATACAAACATACAAACATACAAACATACAAACATACAAACATTCACATTTATAATATTAGTAGGATTTATTTATATGTCTACTGCGAGTTCGAGCGAATGGCACCTGTGGGCTGCAGCTGAAAATCAGCGTTAGGTGGTAATACCTAGTATTAAAGTATCAAAAAGTAAATAAACAAACACTAATCTGACTAAAGGTGGAACCGGCTGGTTCGCTGGACGTCCACAGACTGTACACACTGCTCAGTCGCGTCCATAAGCTGCGGCTGATGGACGCGTCCGATAATATGATTCCACCTTAATGCACGGTCACTCTTCCTCATTCCACTCCCATTCCCATTCAATCATTCATTCACTCCCTTGCAAACAAAAATCCTAATTTCCAGTCAGTCTCTCTTACTCACTCAACAAGTTACAAGCAACGCGCGATCCGCGCGCAGTTTTACCGGCTTTCAACAGACTATCAAATCTACCTGCACTGACTTTCTCCAACAATTCGCGAGTGTTAGTGGCAAAAAGGGACGTCCCTGGAACTATGAGTGAAGTGGCGCCACGATACAATCGTCGACAGCGAAGACCCGTGAGTCATCCCATATTCATTGTTCTACGTGACTGTGCATGATTAAGGTTCGCCTACGGATTTATACAGTTCGACGAAGGGTTTAGCATATCAAACAACACAACATTTGTGGTCATTCGAGCGGATTTCTATACATGTACCTCCAATTTTAGTCGTAGTCATACACGTGCGGCGTCCAAATTTGCCATTTACATTTAACAAAAAACACGATCATACCTATTTATTACATTATTTAGTGTATTATCACATAATAACATAATTTAACACGCATCATATCATCATATCAAGTGGTTTTAAAGTTTTTTCAACTTCGATCATATGAAGTTTGAAATCTTGAACCAGTTTTGACCGGTCGGCGTAGGTAGGTACTTGAACATTTAGTTCGTCCGTTCCAACAGAACGTGAATCTGAACATTTCAAGCGTTGTTTTAAGGTGTAACATATAGCATTAAAACATTACTTTATAACCATTTTAACATAATCATTCATTTTGCGTATTTTTTACGTAAGTTTGTTTGCATACGTAACACGTAACGGTGCAACGAATACTTTATAACATAATCATTCACTTTATTTGTGAGATTTATAAATAACATATAATTTATAAATAACATATCATCAGAATTTCATCATTTACGGTCCTTCAAATTAAATAATTTTCGCAAAATGGGCATAAAGTTGTGTAAATTGGTAATAGCGACATCTAGTGCGCAGTAGCGTTACCTACAAAACTTAATCGATCGTTCACTCACCATTCAATAATTTCACTCAATCTTCAGTGTTGTCCCAAGATATTACCATACTTAGAAAATTACTTTTATTTGGTAGTTTTTGAATAACATTTCGGGGAATATTTTCTACCATCGCTGTCATAATACGTAATTAATATTTACGTCATCAAACAATATTTTGAACTATTTCAAAACATCATTACAACTTATTTTAGTAATAATAAGTTACTTTTGACATATTTTACCGAGTAAATTCATCAAATTCAGTCATCATGAGTGAAGCTATGGCAGCTCATCATGAATCAAAGCGCAACATTGCGCACAAGCGATTGACAGATGCTGTTGTCTGCGCTCGCAAATGCATCAATGATGCAAATCTTCGACCGCGTTTAGAAACATGGGGATCGCGGATAGAATCAATTATGGAAGCGTTTAATGATGCTCACACGAAACTTTTGGCTGAATATTCAAACCTTGAGATTAGTTAGGAACAAATGTTGAAACAAACAATTTATCAAGAACAAGCAGATGACATGTATTTTGAGTTTTTAGAAACTGTACGTAAGCTCTTACCTGACCATAAAGCAAATGTGGTAAAGGTTTCCACATCCTCGGTAGAAAACAGAAAACCTACTAAATTGCCTGCGATAAAGCTACCTACTTTCTCAGGTCAGTTTAAGGATTTTCCTGGTTTTATTGATTTGTTTAATACGTTAGTCGATGACAGGATGGATTTATCAAAAGTAGAAAAATTCCAATACCTTGTGACTTCCCTTTCAGGGGAACCAGTTAATCTTATCAGAGCTTTTCCAATTTCAGGAGCTAATTATATTAGTGCTTATGAAACACTTGTTAATAGGTACAATAACAAGCGATATCTTTCATTTTTATGTTGGGAACAAATATGCAACCTCAAACCAATAACCACACCGTCGGCTCAAAGCTTGAGAAATCTTTTTGACAAATTTTCAGAAAATCTTTCAATGTTGAATTCATTAGGTTTGCCCACTTCCAATTGGGACTTTGTTTTATTTCATTCGCTTTTGGTAAAATTAGATAAAAAATCCCGTGAAGCTTTTGAGCTTTCATGCAACGGTTGTGACTTTCCACGGTTTGATGAATTAAAATCGTTTTTAGTAGAAAGATGCAATGCATTAGAGCGCTCATCTTTAACAAATACTTCAACAGCAGTGGCTTTGCCAAATAATAATAATATCAAGAAGAATTATTCAAATAAAGATAACAACAGTTCATCAACTCAACATAAAAATCAAGCATCAACTATGTTATTGGCTCAAACGCCTCAATCATCAAATTGCATCATTTGCAAAGAAAATCATCCTCTCTTTTCATGTAATAATTTTCTTAATAAATCACCTCAAGAGCGCTTTCAATTGGCAAAGCAACATAAACTTTGTTTAAATTGTCTGCGTTCCAATCATAACACTTCTAAATGTACATCTACTCATGTGTGTAAATCATGCAATCAGCGTCATAACAGCCTGTTACATTTTCCAAAGGGTAGATCATCAAACCAGAGTCACCAAAATTCAAATCAACAACAAAATTCATCACAAGTTCAGGTTGCTGCAATTGAGGCTAGCACTTCTGATACTGCTGCGCCGGTTACAACATTATCAAACACAACAAAAGCATCTGCTCCATCCTTTGTTTTGCTTGCCACAGTGCAAATTGAAGTCAAAGATAGGTGTGGCACTTATGAAAAGGTTCGTGCACTTTTAGATCCAGGGAGTCAAAGCCATATAATTTCAAATTCTTGTGTACGGAGACTTGGTCTGACTCGTATCAAATGTAACACTCCTATGTCAGGAATAGGGGACACTCCTGCTTTATCAGGTAGTAAGGTTTTTCTGGATATTCGTCCATTGGGCAATTCCAATATATCATTTACAGCAGAAGCGGTGACTTGGGATAAAATTTGTAGCGATGCACACGATCGACGATTTGACACGTGCAATAGATATCAATGATTTCAAACATATATCAAATCTCAAGTTAGCAGATCCTGATTTTCATAAATCTAGTTCTATAGACATTTTGATTGGTGGAGAGATTTTCCCTCAGATTTTGTTACCAGGTAAAATTGAAAGTAGTAATCATACAGCAACAGCAATTAACACTATATTCGGTTATGTTCTCATGGGTAGGACACAAGCAGCCAATCCCATTGAATCCATTCCTATTTCAGTCAATCGTGTATCAATGGATGCCAATTTAGATATTGCAGTCCAAAAGTTTTGGGATACCGACAACATGCCATCGGAACCAAAACAAACAGCCTCTGCTGACGACATTCGTTGCGAGGAAATTTATCAATCAACATGTAAGCGTGATGCTGACGGTCGTTATATCGTTCATTTACCATTTAGAGATTCATCATTACCATCATTTAACAATTCGTATAGTATTGCGCTTCGGCGATTTAATCAGCTTGAAAAACGTCTTAATCAGAACTAGGAATTTGGAGAAGAGTATAAATCTCACATCATGCAGTGGTTAAGCCAAGTAGCGTTTCTACACGTCTGAGAGTTGTCTATGACGCCTCAGCTAAGGATAGTCAGGGTCGGTCACTTAATGACACATTATTAACAGGCGTTAAGTTGCAGGCAGATATTAACAACATTCTTTTACGATTCCGACTCCATGCAGTCGTATTATCAGCCGACGTACGTCAAATGTATCGTCAAATCATCATCACTCAGGAGCATAGGGATTATCAGCGTATCTTATTCAGATGTTCACCAGTAAGTATAATGGGATATATGTAAATCATACAAAATAATGAGAACATGTAAAATTTATGAAAAATGTTAATTAATATACTATTACCTAAGTAATCTATAATATTCAATGAAGAGATATATGTTTCAATTTTAATTGCAATGCCTAAACAGGCAACTAAGTTATAAGAACCTTCCTATTTTTGTTAACATCTGTCCTGTACCTACCCGACACTTAGTTCGCAATAAAGAATTTTGACTTTGACTTTGACGAATCAATTCAAGAATTTAGAATCAATCGCGTAACATTTGGAGTGTCGTCCGCGCCATTTCTGGCCATACGTACCATGCATCAGCTAGCTCAAGACGAACAGGAGTCCTACCCTCTCGCAGCAGAGGTTTTGCGGAACGATCTTTACGTAGATGACGTAGTCACCGGCTGTAATAACATCCAACAAGCAGTTAATTTACAACAACAATTAGCTAAAATCATGGCTGCCGGTGGTTTTGAGCTCAGGAAGTGGTCCAGCAACCATGCGGCTGTACTGCAAAACATACCTGAAGAACATAAGATGGTACCAGATTTGACGTTCGACAGTGACACCAACTTTATTAAAGTTCTTGGCCTTGCCTGGAATGCTCATCAAGATGTTTTTAATTATCAAGTCAATCAAATTCCACGCGGCTGTACAAAGCGGACAATGCTTTCCGAGCTTGCTCGTATCTATGACCCTATCGGTCTACTTACACCATTAACATTTTTAGCCAAATTTCTTATCCAACGTCTGTGGTTATTGGGAACATCTTGGGATGAACCAGTACCCGATGACATTCATAGCCTTTGGACGAAGTATACGCATCAATTATCAAATCTTTCTCAATTACGTATTCCAAGACGTATTACACATGGTGAAGCAGCATCTTATCAAATTCATGGCTTCTGTGACGCTAGTGAAGCAGGTTATTCGGCAGCAATCTAGCTTCGTTCCAGCATTTCTCAAGATCAATATCAAGTCTGTCTGGTGAGCGCAAGATCACGGGTTGCTCCCACCAAGCGGAGAACGCTACCGAGGCTCGAGCTATGTGGTGCATCATTACTAGCAGATCTCATGAGTTATATCATTAACATATTTTCTAACATCATCAACATTGAGGACGTGTTCGCATGGTCTGATTCCATGATAGCGCTGTCATGGATCAAATCAAATTCAACCAATTTTAAAGCATATGTTGGCAATCGTATAGCAAATGTTCAAAGAAAACTAGCAAATGCTACCTGGAAACATGTGCCAGGCAAGCAGAATCCAGCTGATTGCGCAAGTCGTGGTTTACTACCCGATGAGCTCATTAGCCACGCCCTCTGGTGGACTGGACCGGAGTGGTTATCATTAAATCAGAATCAATGGCCTAACGAGCCAACAAATACAGAATCACACCGCTTCACGGATGGTGATGTAACCTGTGAGCGGCGTATCACAGTGCTAGCAAACAACATAATCGATACCAACCCTTTGGATAATCTCCTTAACAAATTTTCATCATTAAAAAAGACTCAACGTATTTTAGCCTATTGTCTCAGATTCATCAACGCATTACGCAAAAACAAAACAGTTGATCATGACCATATAACAGAAGCTGAGCTAAGCAATGCCCTTATGGTACTTGTTAAACACGTACAATATAATAACATATTGAATTCAAAGACGAAATCAAACAGTTATTAGCCGGAAAAGTTTTACCTAAATCTTTTAGGAAACTTAACCCATTTATAGATCACTCTGGTGTTTTGCGGGTGGGGGGAAGGCTCTCTCGTTCTGATTTAGAATTTGAAACAAAACATCCATCTTTGCTTCCTCGCAAACATCTTTTAACTCAGCGTATCATTCAATCGGTTCATAACGAGCATATGCATCCAGGATTACAAACACTTCACTTTTTAATTCTTCAAAATTTTTGGATTTTGTCCCCAAAGCGAGCAATCCAACAAGTTTTAGCAAATTGTTATCGGTGTTTTCGTACCAAGCCAACAACACTTCAGCCTAAAATGGCAGATTTACCAAAATCACGTAAAACCCAACTAAAAGCATTTCAAGCAGTTGGTTGCGATTACGCAGGACCCTTCAATGTAACCCCCGTCAGAAAGCGTGGGACTCGCGTTACGAAGGCGTACTTATGTCTTTTTGTGTGCTTTGCCACAAAAGCGCTCCACTTAGAGTAAGCATCTGACATGTCGTCTGCAGCATTCTTAGCGGCATTGCGTAGATTCATTGCTCGACGTGGTAGATGCAACATTATCCATTCAGATTGTGGAACAAATTTTAAAGGCGCTCAATCAGAGTTGGCCAACATAATGAAAACGGCTTGTGAGACCGAACATATAACATTTAATTTCAACCCTCCTGGGGCCCCCCACTTCGGAGGACTTTGGGAAGCTGGGGTCAAGTCCGTAAAGACGCACCTCTATCGGGTAATAGGTACACAAATACTGACATATGAAGAACTAAATACAGTTCTAGTCCAGATAGAATCATTACTTAACTCTAGACCATTATGTTCAGTTAGCACGGATCCCAATGACATCACGGTACTCACACCAGGCCATTTCTTAACACTAGCACCATTAACTTCATTACCAACACAAGATTATACAGACATACCAACTAACAGGCTGACACGCTGGCAACTTTTGCAGCGAATGCAACAAGATTTTTGGTCACGATGGCATTCTGAGTATCTTACCACTTTAACGCAACGCTTGAAATGGAATAAGTCCTCACGTGACGTTCAAATCAATCAGTTAGTAATTATCAAAGACGAATGTTCTCATCCGCTACGATGGCGGTTTGGTAGAATTATAAAGCTATATCCTGGTCATGATGGGATTCCTCGTTCGGCCACGGTCAAGACTGCTCAAGGTACTATTGACAGACCTTTAGTAAAATTATGTCCTCTCCCTGATGGACATGAGTAAATTTTCACCACTTTAAACAACAAAAAACATAATTATCATATTCATTATTAGTTTGTATTGTATTTATTACGGACACAATTACACATCATAATATATCATCAAATCATAATTATTCATCTATCATAATATCATAATAACACACCAGTTTTTGGTTGATATGGACGCAGCTTTCATTGTAGAGTTCTGTCTCCATAGTTTCACCAGCAGGGGAAGAATGTTAAAGTATCAAAAAGTAAATAAACAAACACTAATCTGACTAATGCACGGTCACTCTTCCTCATTCCACTCCCATTCCCATCCAATCATTCATTCACTCCCTTGCAAACAAAAATCCTAATTTCCAGTCAGTCTCTCTTACTCACTCAACAACTTACAAGCAACGCGCGATCCGCGCGCAGTTTTACCGGCTTTCAACAGACTATCAAATCTACCTGCACTGACTTTCTCCAACAATTCGCGAGTGTTAGTGGCAAAAAGGGACGTCCCTGGAACTGTGAGTGAAGTGGCGCCACGATACAATCGTCGACAGCGAAGACCCGTGAGTACCCACCTTCATCCCATATTCATTGTTCTACGTGACTGTGCGTGATTAAGGTTCGCCTACGGATTTATACAGTTCTACGAAGCGTTTAGCATATCAAACAACACAACACCTAGTGTTGCCAGCTGACATTATGCTGAGCTGAGGCCCTTTTGGCACAATATTGTTCTCCTACTAATGATTGTATTCGATGATTGTAAAGGTGTTTTTTGTTGTGCCAATAAATGCGGTTTTCTTTCTTTCTTTCTTATAATTTGAGACTTTAACTTATACCAAATAAACCATATTCTATCAATACGAGAAAGTAGTGTTAGGTCACCATAGCAACTAGCATTACATTTTACAGGAGCTAAGGAATTAATAAAAAACTTCAATCGTAAATGTTTAGTGTGTGCAAAGCAAAAAACTAGGGCACGAACTCAGATCATGGGAGATCTGCCAAAAGAAAGAGTAACCCCTACTAGAGCCTTTCTACACAGCGGCGTGGATTATGCTGGTCCATTCCAAATATTAATGTCAAGGGGAAGAGGAATGAAAACTCAGAATACACCTTAAATTGGTAGGAGATCTCACATCAGAAGGATTTATTGCTGCACACAAACGTTTTGTTTCAAGAAGAGGTTTATGCAGCCACATCAGGAGCGACCAATGGAGAAACTTTGTTGGTGCAGAAAAGGATTTAGCTGCAGCATGGCAAGAAGCTAATTTGAATTTTGAGAAAGGCATTGCACATAAGTTGGCTTTGGAAGGCACACAGTGGCATTTTATACCAGCTTACAGTCCTAACTTTGGAGGCCTCTGGGAGGCTGGTGTAAAGTCCCTGAAGACTAATCTGAAACGCGTGGTGACAACAAATCTCACGTAACCCCTTACGCCTGGTCATTTTTTGATACACGAAGCCCCAACTGTCGTGCCCTCTCGAGATTTTACGAACACGAAGATTCATAACCTAACACGATGGCAATATACTCAAAAGCTCGTACGCGACATCTGGCGACGATGGCAAAACGAATATTTAACAAGTCTACAACAGCGTCCGTTCTGGCATCAGAAGAAACAGGAATTCTCTGTTGGTGATATAGTGCTAATCAAATCTGATAGAATACCGGCAGGAAAATGGTTGCTAGGCCGAATTGTAGACAAGCACCCCGGTCATGATGGACTCACACGAGTATATAGCGTTATATCTGGCAATAGCGTTGTGAAGAGATCAGTCACGAAACTATGTCCCCTATCTGTGGACACTAACTAATAGTTAACGATTGTAGTAATATCTTCATTCAATCAATTTGTCAAACAACTTTGTTTAAATTTTGCATGTAGGCATTATGATGTCTATTTGTATTGTTACATTTTAACTTCATTGCAAATTACACCGATACAATAATATGTTTAAATTCAGATAATTGGAAACGTTGCATACTGCTTATAAAGTTTAAAACTTTCAATACGTAAACAGTCCACTAAGCATTATATAAAGGGCCTCTTTGTCCCTTTGGTGGGCGGTATGTTGCGTCGATAACTTCATTTATGTATTTAAGTAGATGCGTAGTCGCTAATAAACATCATTGAAGACAGACGCATTTGTGATTTTGTAACAAGGGTTTACTTTAGTGTGTACGGGAGTACACACTAAATAAAGTAAACCCTAACAACAACATCACACATAAAAGCTCAATTACTCATTGAGGGGTGAAAAAACTATCCTAAAAATTCCCTAACATTTAATGAAGTAGGTAATACCCACTTTAGAACGAACGGTACCTACGTTACAATATTAATGCATTAATCTGGGTCATTATTTTATTTGTATTAATTAAAAATTGCTAAGAAGAACGAGCGCGAGAGCGAGATATGGATTATTTGAAGCAGCTTTCGATGTTTGTTCGAGTAGCAGATCATAGTAGCACAGTTTAAAGACAATAAAACATCACACTTGTTTCAGTTAGTCTTTATTGGTCGTGTCAAAATTTACACAACATTTCAATAAATTATTTTTATTTTATAAACTTTTCTTTATAAAAAAAAGATACAGATAAGCCAGCGCCTAGCGCCGCGCGGCCGCTCGCGTGACGTCACCCGCGGGCGCGTGACGTCACCCGCGGGCGCATGACGTCACCGGCGGGCGCGTGACGTCACCGGCGCGGGCGCGCGGCGCTCGGCAGCGCGCGGCGCCGTCACAGACGGCGGCTCGTCCGCGATTCTTTGTGTACATATAAAAATAGATCCCTTATTTTACACTAAACTAGGAGGAGAACGCATCGTCTACTCGACGTTTAAATGCAGTTTAAAGTATGATATGAAACTACGATTGGAGCACCATTTCATTAATATACCCCGCGGGCTCGCGCCCTCGCTCGCACAGTCTTACCGCTCGCATATCCCACGTACTTGCGATTCCCAATAATATCCCTATCTAACATGATACGAATTACAAACAGTTAGGAGCCGCCTGATAAAATTACATTGTTGTAGTTTTTGGTATCATAATTGAGAGTAAAATAAATAAACAGATAGGTACCGTGACTGCTAAGAGCTAGAAACCGTTCCACATTGAGCTCGTGCGCGGGCTCTCGCGTCGGCAGGTGTGCGCCCTTCTCTCATAAACAATGTGCTTAGAATGCGACTGTTCCCTGCGTTCTTCGGAATTGTATCGTGGAAAAGCAAAGTTTACACAAATAAACGTTTATCACTTTCTTACAGATATTTACAACATGATCTATCTAATTCGTAATTACAATACTAACACTATGTACAAGTCTCATACACCCTGTGTCCCCTGCACACACCGCTGAGGGACAGAACACGCTCGTTCATTATTAGTTAGGTATATACAAATTACATTCACGTGCATAAAACATTCATCTATTTTTCATCTACTTTATGGACCATCAAAATGGATCATTATTTAATATTCTCTTTTGTATTTTCATAAGTCGTAGAAACAACAACTGTAGTAGGTGAAATCACAGGCAGCTACCGGGGATCGTCGTGTAGCTCGGTCCATAATAGTTCTATATTAAAAGTTCCGTAATCACAACCAACTTTTACCTGTCGCGCAACTTTCACATTTAGTATTTGATACTATGTTAAAAATCTCAGCAATTTTTCCGTACGAACGCGACGGTGACATCTCAGCGGTAAAAGTTCCAGCGGTCCGTAATTCAATCCTTATTACTAGCGTATTATATTATAAGGTACGTCAGCCTTCTGCACAGTGCAGCAACGGAGTGTCAGCTTACTGCGTGCGCGGGCGCTAGAGGCCGGGGCGGCGGGCGGGCGCGCGGGGGGGCGGCTTGGGGGCCGCGCGGGATGGCGGCTCCGGGGCCGCGGGGGGGTGCGGCTCGGGGGCCGCGCGGGGGGGCGGCTCGGGGGCCGCGCGGGGGGGCGGCTCGGGGGCCGCGCGCCGGCGTCACACGTCCGTGTGGCGCGCACCGGCCGGCTCCGTCTCCGCGTCCGACTCCTCGATCTCGCACAGGTGCGCTGACAGCTCGCTGCCCGAGCCGTCGTCGTCGCCGCCCAGCAGCGAATTGCGCTCCTCTGCGGACAACACAACGAGGTCAGACAGTGTCGGTAGAACCGCGGCTCGCTCGACAGGCGCTCGGACTCACCCAGCATCGTGATGAGGCTGGCGGCGTCGGGCTCGCGCAGCGTGCGCGCCCGCAGCTGCTCGTCGTCGTAGTCGTCGTGCAGGAAGGCGGGCGCGGCGTCGTCGGGCGCGGAGTCGGTGTCGGGCGGCGGGCGCGCGCGGGCGCGGCGGCGCGGCGCGGGGGACGCGGCGCGCGAGGCGGGCGACGCGGCCGAGGACGAGTCGGGCCGCTCGGAGCCCGCCACCTCGCTGATGCCGGGTAGCGCGCCGCCGCCGCCGCACCAGTCCGAGCAGTCCCAGTGGTAGCCGCCCACCAGGTGCGGCTCCGTGCCACCCACGCCGCCCACGCCGCCCACGCCCGTCACCACCGCGCGTCGTACGCAGCCGGGGGAGCGCGCTCGTATTCGACTTTTACATCCTTTTAGATCTAAAGCGTAAAGTTCACAGGTTTAACTTTTAAAGGCTTTCTATTCGTCGGAGTATTTGAATATGTTCGATCAATTGAAGGCGGACAAAAACGAAAGCGGAGTAGTATACTATACCGTTGTATATCTTGTTGTCGACGAAGGTGTGAAGGTGCATCTGCTCGGACCAGGGCTTGCGGTCGGCGACGTCGATGTTGAGGTTGCGGCGGTAGTCGGGCGGGATGCCCTCCAGCTCGTCGCCGGCCGAGCCGTAGGAGCGCAGCGTGTCCACGTTGTTGAGCGGCGGCGGCTCGGCGCACGAGGCGGGCCGCTCGCGCCGCACGGCCTCCAGGTTGGACAGCTTGGAGGCGCGCGGCGCCAGCTTGTCGAGCGCGCGGCTGTTGAGCGGCTCGTCGTCCGCGGGCTTGCGGCGGCGCGCGCGGCGCCGGCGCAGCGCCAGCGGCAGCGCGGCCGCCAGCAGCAGCAGCAGCGCCAGCGCGGCGCCGGCGGCCACGAGCGGCCAGCGCGCCTCCAGCGCCCAGCGCCACACGGAGCGTAGCGCGCGCGCCGGCCCGCCGCCCGCGCCGCCCGCCACCACGGCGTCCGAGTACAGCGGGTTGCCGCAGTTCATGCCTGTCCACAGTCACACGATGGTGAGAACAGATTCCTGACTACTGATGACAGTTACGTGCAGCCGTAAATGTCCTATAGTAATTCATACAAAGCAGTGGGTCGCGGTCGCATTTCACTGTCACCGGTCGGGGTCCCAAGATCGGAACACCTATACCTTAAGCTTTTCATGCCGTGTTCATTCACATCTTTCAACCTGTTCGAGAGTGAATTTGCAAGTCGGAGTGGATGGCCAAATCCGAGAATATGACGAATCAAAGGAGTTCGAGCCCGATTTTAATAAAAACTATAAGTGCATCATTAGTGTTTCTATGTCAATGTGCATGATATTTGGTTATTAAAATAAAAACAAATTTGAGCTTGGTCGTTTGCCTAACCCGTCTTGTCCGGCGGACAGAGGCAGCGGAAGGAGCCGGGCTCGTTGACGCAGGTGGCGCCGTTGAGGCAGGGCTCGCCGGCGCACTCGTCCACGTCGTACTGGCAGCGCGGCCCGTAGTAGCCGCGGCAGCGGCACGACGGGCCCCACTCGCCCTCCTCGCACGCGCCGCCGTGCGCGCACACCGCGCCGCCGGCGCCGCACCAGCGCCCGCGCTCGCAGCGCTCGCCCGCCAGGCCGGCGGCGCAGGCGCAGCGGAAGCCGCCCGCCGCCGCCGCGCACGAGCCGCCGTGCAGGCACGGCGCCGACGCGCACGGGTCGGAGTCCAGCTCGCAGCGCGCGCCCGAGAAGCGCGCGTGGCACGAGCACACGAAGCCCTCGGACGCGTCCTCCAGCAGCTCGGGCACGTCGCGGCACGAGCCGCCGTTGAGGCACGGGTAGGAGGCGCAGGGCGTGGGCGGCGGCAGCGCGGGGCAGGCGCTGGCCACGCGCACGCGCACGCGCCGCACCAGCTGCGCGCGCCCGTCGCTGGACGTGCCGCCCTCCTCGAGCGGTAGCGCCGCCCCCCCTAGTTTCACGTCCGATATGCAACCATGAAAGCCGTATGTCACCTGTAAAACAAAATAAAAACCGGTCAAAGGCGTCGTATGATAGTCAAAACATGCATTATTTTTTGTTTTTGGTTTCATTTTTCTCTCCAAGACCTTATTTATTTTCTCAGTAACAAAATTTGTGGAACAGAATAGTATCCTGATTAAAAAACAAGAGAAGATCGTACCTGTACGTTAAACCGTATGTTCGGTCTAAGCAACCGAACACTTGCTAACGCAGCAGTTTACAACAATTGTACTTGTATCTAAGTGACAATTTTATGTATACTTTAACATCAGTGCATTTCCATACGTCAAACGGACCGGGTGCATTCAAAACATTCAACATTAACATTTACTTTAAGACATTTAACATTAGCCTTGAAGAACTTCTAATAAACAGTTTCAATCCAAATCCAAACAGTGCTTTTATATTACCTACGACCTTGCACCCCGCACATATTGGTCCTTCGAGCCGGGTTCGCGCGCGTTTCGAAAAGTAATCGCGAGTGTTTCGTGTACAACAGTTTGGTGTGTTGTGGACTAAGGTGGTATTCTGGACTGCTAGGAGATTGGATTACGCTCCTGATCCAAGGAGAACATCAGCGGTGGTATAACAGCAAACAACAAGTAAGATCTTTCCATTATTTTCTAACCCTTGGGAGATTTTACGTTCTTAAACAACGGGCGAAATGGCTGAGCTTTACGAAGTCCAACTGACGCTCGCCATCAACATCGAAAAGATCGGAGTTAATTTGAAGAAGACCAGTGTCCAGAGACGAACGTTCGAATACTTGAAAAGGTGTTTGAGCAATTTAGAAGAATACTGGAAGGAGTATCAATTTAACCACGATCGCCTTTCAACAGAAGTAAGTAAGTCGCATGCATACTTCACGAAACAGTAGTATGAGAAAACAAGCAAGTCGTACCAAGCTGTCAAAACACTAATCGGCCAGATGCATCAACAACTGCTGGAAGCTCCATCTAGAAGTGATGGACAGGAGTTTGCAGAGGAACAGCAGCTGGGAGAAGATGGTCGTCAACCTTCGGAGTTGGGTCAAGAAGCCCGAAGTGCTTGGATGGTAAATCAGGGTACAAACAGCAAACTTGAAGAAATGCTTCGCAAGCAGGTAGCTAATTTTAAGGCTTTCCTAAGAACGGTCTCTAACATTAACTTGGAACTTATTTCCGACAAATGGGAATTTGAAGACGTCCTCAAAACATTGCAATCTAGGTGGATAGCAATTGATACTCTGCATTGGGAAATCGATTCTGAATTAAGCGAAGAAAATGGAGAGTATGAAAAAACATTCTTGAGTCATGAAAAACAATACAACAGTCTGAAGAAGGCGATTAATACTAAAATGTGGTCCGTGGCTCATAGAGAAAAAACTACACCTACATTAGAAATACCCGTTTTCAGCGGAAATTATAACCAGTGGGCGTGCTTCAAGGATTTGTTTCAAGAAGCAATACATAACAATCCGTCGATTTCAAGTGCCCAAAAAATGCAGTTTTTAAAAGGAAAGGTCAAAGGGGAAGCTGAACGGCTCATCCAACATTTACCAATCAGCGCAGATAACTATTCCGTATGCTGGGATATTCTGCATCATCGATATAACAACAAAAGGGCTATATTCTCTTCTCACATGAACATTCTTCTAGGATTGCCCAACATGCAACAGCAGTCCTTACAACAAATCAAAAAACTGCATGACACAACATTAGAATGTCTGAATGCTGTCCGCAATTTAGACATTGATACAACATCGTGGGATCCTATGGTGGTACACATCCTATCTCAAAAACTAGACTCCGACACGTATACCGATTACATAGAGTCTTTAAAAAACTCGCGCGAGCTACCAGTACTTCAAGAATTTATGGATTTCCTGGAGACTAAATTCATCAGTTTGGAGTCAGCTCGTCGCAAACAAGACAACCCCCAACAAAAGGGGTATAACAGCCAACAACATTCCTCAACAGGTTTCAAGAAACATAACAACAGTGGGAATAATGGAACCTTGAAAAAGACACTTCACGTGTCGAAGTTCAAATGTCCACATTGCAGTGGCGAACATGGCCTCTACAATTGCAAAACTTTCTTGGAATTGCCCACTGAACAAAAGCTTGCAATTACGCAAAAATTGCGGGTGTGCACTAATTGTTTATTTAGCCATAATGGCAACAAGTGTACTTCAACAAAACGATGCCGCAAATGTACAGCTTATCATAACACGATATTACATGACGCCTTTGTAAGGCCGACGGGCTCTCAAGTTTCTAAACATACTGAACCGACGGTCAAGGTCTCTAATGCATCACAGGATGATAATGCAGAGATTTTGCTTACAACAGCTCTCGTGAAGGTTATGGCAGCCGACGGGACTTATCACAACATGCGTGCTCTTATCGACCAGGGTTCGCAGATATCTTTAATAACCGAAAAAGCCGCTCAGTTGTTAAAGATAAAACGCCAAAAATGCAAAGGGATTGTTCTAGGCGTAGGCGCAAAGGAAAACAACTTAAAAGGGTCAGTTCACATAACATGCAAGTCTACGAACAGTGACTACGCTTTTACAACTGAGGCCATGATTATGAACAATCTACTTAAAAATCTCCCCAACCAAACATTTTCGAAACCTTCATGGTCATTCACAGAAAACATAACATTGGCGGATCCGGAGTATTACATTAGCAGGCCAGTTGACTTACTACTCGGAGCCGAAGTCTACGCTAACATTATCATGGAGGGAATCATCAAGGGGACTAACACAACACAGCCTATCGCTCAGCAAACCCACCTGGGGTGGATATTGTGTGGAGGCTCAACAAAAACATTTCAATGTAATGTAGTTCTGCACAACTTGGAAGACTTGCATAAATTCTGGGAAATAGAGGACATAACAGAACAGACCAATATATCTGTCGAGGATCAGAAATGCATTACGTTTTACTTAGATACCACAACTAGGAAACAAAACGGGCGCTACGAAGTCAGGCTTCCTTTAAAGGAAAACATAGAAAACCAGTTGGGTTCCTCAAAACAAATGGCTTTAGCTCAATTTCGAAATTTGGAGCGCAAGTTTCAGAAACACGAGACGCTAGCCCTACATTACAATATGTTCATGGATGAATATTTACAATTAAAACATATGAAGCTAGCTTTGCAAAGTAACATGAAACCGGAGTGCTACTTGCCTCATCACGCTGTGCTACGAGAGGAATCGACTACAACAAAATACAGGGTTGTTTTTAACGCATCTGCGAAAACATCTTCAGGATTCAGTCTCAACGATTCGATGCATAAAGGACCCAACCTTCAACAAGATCTGCAACTATTATTGCTAAAATGGAGGCAATACCAATACGCTTATACAGCAGATATCGAGAAGATGTATAGGCAGATCCAAGTACATGAATTGGATCAACCTCTACAAAAAATAATTTGGCGCAACAATGCTCAATGCCCTATACAATCTTATCAACTCACAACGGTAACATATGGAACAAAGGCGGCTCCATTTTTAGCTCTAATGACGCTGAAGAAATTAGCAGCAGACGAACAGAAAAATTATCCTGACGCGGCTCAGGTGTTAGACAAAGATTTTTACATGGATGACCTTGTACATGGGTGTCATTCTATTGAACAGGGTAAGAAACTCATATCAGATTTGATGAATTTACTACATTCCGGAGGTTTTAATTTACGTAAATGGGCCTCCAACGAACCAACACTAATCAAAGACATTCCGAGTCATCGAAATCCTGACACAAACATTGTATTCAACTTGAAATCGGAGTCAACCTCAAAAACACTGGGTCTGTGTTGGAACACAAACACGGATAAATTCTTCTTTCGTTGCGAATTTTCTAAACAGACTTCAATGCCAACAAAACGCAACCTACTATCGGAAATATCGAAATTGTTCGATCCGTTAGGCTGGTTGACACCTTTATTAACTAAATTAAAATTACTGTTCCAAAAACTATGGGAAAACAATTTACATTGGGATGAGGAAGTGTCCGATAACATTTTCAACGATTGGGCCAAAATAAAAGCAGACCTAGATAACATAAACAGCTGTGATGTACCAAGATGGTTAAAGAGCAACAGCGATGACATCATCGAAATTCATGGGTTCTGTGATTCGTCCATGAACGCATTTGCATGCGTAGCTTATGCGCGCATCAATCGGAAGTGATACTCATCGCCGCAAAATCTAAACTCGTGCCGCATAAGAAAGCCCTGTTGCCAAAACTGGAACTTAGTGGCGCATACCTACTCTCTAAACTAGTAAATAAAATACAACAGGCACTAACAAATAGACTAGAAATATTTGGATGGACGGATTCGAAGGTAGCACTCGGCTGGATACAGGATGAGCCTAACCGATGGAACGCGTTCGTCGCAAATAGGGTTGCCAAACTCACAGAAACAATGCCTCCAGACTGCTGGCATTATGTAAAATCAACGGATAATCCAGCGGATTGTGCCAGCCGTGGGATGTTAGCGTCGCAGTTGAAACAACATACATTGTGGTGGCAAGGCCCCCAATGGCTGAAAACATGGACTCCTGAAGCAGAAACTGAAAAACAATTATTTATCATCAATGAGGAGGTAAAAACAGTTAAAAAACAAGTCAACATCGTCCAAGAATGCCCAAATATCATCGATTATTTCTTAGAAAAATACAACAGTACAAAGAAAATAACACATATATTGTCATGGATATATCGAGCGATAACACCTGCACGTTGCCGTAAACATTTGCCGAGCTATCTCACATTACAAGAGTTGCGCAAAGCTAAAACAACCATTATAAAATATGTGCAAAATAAGGAATTTGCGACGGAAATAGAAAATATGCGCAAACATGGTAGCGTTGGTTTAAAAAGCCAATTATTAAAATTAGATCCCTTCATTGATCACCACGGATTGTTACGTGTTGGGGGGCGTTTGAAAAACGCTAACATTAGTGAGGAGATGCGGCACCCGATAATCATACCACACAAGTGTCGGTTGGCGGAGATTCTCATCGACGAAGCACATCAACTAACATTTCACGGCGGACCACGTGTGACACTCGCCAAACTACGTCATTACTATTGGATAACGAGTGGGAACAATGCTACTAAGAAGCAAATAAGAAAATGCGTGATTTGCCGAAAACATGAATCAGGAAGACAGTATCAACTAATGGGTGATCTTCCCGAGGAGCGATGCATCCCCGCTCCACCCTTCTACCACACAGGCGTCGATTACACGGGGTTTGTGGAAATTAAAACAAACAAAGGACGTGGAGTGAAAACAACTAAAGGATACGTGGCGGTTTTCATTTGCATGGTAACAAAAGCCGTGCACTTGGAGCTGGTTTCGGACTTAACAAGCGCTGCCTTTTTGGCTGCGTTGAAGAGGATGGCAGCTAGACGAGGAGCTCCTCGACATCTTTATAGCGACCAAGGAACAAATTTCGTTGGCGCCAGCAACATTTTGGAAAATGAATACCAACAATTACAACAAATCTTCCACGATAGTTTCTTGGCAGAAGTGACCGAAATGAAAATCGAATGGCACTTTAACGCACCATCATGGCCGAGTGCCGGAGGCTTATGGGAGAGAGCTGTCAGAAGCCTTAAGTTCCACCTTAAGCGAGTAATTGGTGAACAGAGGCTCACATTTGAGGAGTACTCGACCATTCTTGCTCAACTTGAGGCTTGCTTGAACACTAGACCTCTGTGCTCCATAACAGAAAACATAGAAGATCTCGACTTTTTAACACCGGCACACTTTTTAACAGGACGCACAGGCTTAACAGTTATTGAAACAGAAAAGGATGCCAGGACACGTTGGCATTTAATCCAGAAGTTATCCGAAGACATTTGGAGAAGGTGGAAGTCAGAATATCTCAGCCAACTAACAGCGAGAAGTAAATGGCTGAAACCACAACAAAATTTGAAAATAGGCGATTTGGTCGTCATTCAAGAAAACAACATACCTGCTGGAAAATGGGCTATGGGAAGAGTGGTAGATGTCCACCCGGGCAGAGACGGACTTGTACGGGTGGTATCCTTAAAAACCAAAAATGGAATCGTGAAGAGACCTATCATAAAGCTTTCCCTATTACCTATAAATTCGCCGGAAACAAGTGAACAAGAACATAAAACAGAAGAAACACAATCAGAAGAGAACATAACAAGAAAAAGGACAACACCGGTAAGACTAGGCCTTGTCAACTTCATTTCTTTGGCTCTAGCATTAACATTATTTATGTCAATAGCAATCAACACTGCACATGGCATGATGTATAACATTACAAAATTAAGGAATAATCAGTCCTTATATTTTGATCCTGTGGCCAAAATGAATCTCATCCGAGACAAATGGACTTTGTCGTCTATTACGATATGTCACCCTACTGGGAGGGCACGACAGCACTAGAAAAACTATTAACTCATTTAGATAACACATGTACTAATATAAACAGCGGTGTGTGTAACATGATAGTACCACAACTACAGCACGAGTTCCTCGAACTAAAATACTACAACACGCTCCTGCTGACACAACAATTCATGGCACACTCCAGACAGCGTCGTGGGCTTATCAATGGATTAGGCTACGTGGCGAATTATCTCTTCGGCGTATTGGATGAGCGTTTCGCGGAACAATACACTAAGGACATAGAACTTATAAAGCGAAATCAAAATCATTTGGCAAAATTATGGAAAAATCAAACATCTGTTGTAGAGTCAGAATACAACATTCTGAAACGAACTGAAAAGATTATCCATAAGCAACATAAAACTATAAATCAACATTTAGATACATTGGACAGATTAGCAAATGGGGTTCAGCTAGCAATGAGTAACATAAGTGCAGTACAAGGACAAATCGTAACTGCGTTGACTGCAAATACTTTGCTCCAAACATTAAGGGGGAATCAAGATACTTTACTAGACACTTTGACTGACATTCGCCATGGTCAGTTTAACATACATTTATTAACGCCTAAACAACTACAACAAGAACTCAACGTCATTGCTGGCCAACTTATGGATGATATAATACTACCTATCGATCAAACTGATGTGAGAAAACTATATCATCTATTGCAAATTAAAGCACGGACTACTGAAAAATATTTCATATTCCAAATAACATTCCCATTAATCAGCAGAGATCGATATAAATTATACAGAGTTATACCGATTCCCAAACAATTCGGTAAGAATATGACAAGCATTCTGCCAAAATCACAATACATGGCAGTGAATCTAAAAAAGGACTCATACATACCAATAAACAATGATGAGCTTTCAACATGTCTCACTCAGGAAGAGACGTACATGTGCTTACTTAAGAAACCTGTTTACCATCTAGGCAGTGACAATAACAATTACTGCAATCTCAATCATGAGACTAACCAATGTAAAATTGAACAAACTTTATGTTCAAATTTATGGGTACCGTTGAACGATCCATCTGAGCATTTATATCATTGCTGTAACAACTATTCCATTAAAATAATTTGTGGAGAGCATATCACAGTCGAACAACTGAACCAAGCAGGAGTAATATACCTCGGACCAGGTTGTGTTATCAAAGGGCAAGATTTTACCTTGCATGCAAACACAAAATTTGACAACAACATAACGGTTCAGTCAAATATTTACGTACCCAAGATTGACCAACTAAACTACATTATCAATGTAAGCATACCGATGGAGAAGTCTCACGACAACCAAACTGAGGAGGACGAAGTAGATGACGACTTACTCAAAATCTACAAACAAATCAAGCAGATGAAAAACAGCGATGTAGAACTAGATGAGATGTTGTCACCACATGACATCCATCACTACGTGGTAAGCTACACTCTCGTGCTGGTGGCGGCTGCGGGCACGGCCGTGCTCCTGTGGCGGTGGCGACGACGCCGCATGCGACGCGTGCATATCTCCCCAGACATCGAGCTACGAAGTGTTAATGACGCGAGTGCTAGTGCTTGTGGGCGGCTACATAACAAGGCTGACCGTCAGCCCAGTGCTCAAAGTGCAGTGCAAGTGTGAGTGGTTAAAAAACAAAATTAAGCGTGTTCGCCAATCTTAAACAAAAACTAAAGACATTAAGATTATCTTAAGTGCTTATCTAAACGCTATTGTTTCTTATTAGCTTAAGAATCACCACTAACATTAGGTTACTATCATCTTAGCTAACATGATTGTATTATCATCAACTCATCTCAACTACATCTTTGCCGGCCCCGGAATATGTTCGGTCTAAGCAACCGAACACTTGCTAACGCAGCAGTTTACAACAATTGTACTTGTATCTAAGTGACAATTTTATGTATACTTTAACATCAGTGCATTTCCATACGTCAAACGGACCGGGTGCATTCAACATTAACATTTACTTTAAGACATTTAACATTAGCCTTGAAGAACTTCTAATAAACAGTTTCAATCCAAATCCAAACAGTGCTTTTATATTACCTACGACCTTGCACCCCGCACACCGTACATGCTCCCGAGTGAAAAGTAGGATGAGCATCCATTACAAAGCAAATAATAATGTAAGAAAAGTGTAAAAAAAAATAAAAGTAGAATAGAATATTGCGCTGATTAAAATACAAGGGAGGATCGTACCTGTTCAGCTGCGAAAGCGTGTGCGTGGCGCACGAGCGAGGCGCCGAGCAGCAGGCGGTCGGCGCGCACGTCCAGCACGGCGGCGGGCGGCGGCGTCTGCGCCAGCGCGCTGCGCCGGTCCACCGTGAGCCGCATGCTGGCGCCGCGCCGTTCCAGCCGCGCCTCGTGCCACAGCCCGTCCGCCACCGGCACGGCCGCGCGCACCTGCGCCGGCCCGGCGCCCAGCTCCATGCGGAACTGCAGGTAGCCCTCCGCCACCTCCAGCGTGGCGTAGTCCACGCGGCCCGCCGCCGCCAGCAGCGTGCCGCGCTCGCGCCGCGTGCGGAAGCGCAGCGACAGCGCCAGCTCGTCGTCCAGCAGGCGCGCGCCCTCCAGCACGCCGCGCTCCAGGCGGTACAGCAGGTAGCCGTCGCCGCCCAGGTGCGCCACGGGCGGCGCCAGGCACGCGTCGCAGGCGGGCGGCGCGCGGTCGCAGCGCTCGCCGCCGTAGCCGGGCGCGCAGGCGCACGCGCCCAGCAGGCGGTGCGGCGGCGCCACGAGCGCGAACACCTCGCAGGCCACGGCGCGTGCCGCCTCGGCGCTCAGCGACACGCGCTCGGCGCAGACGCCGTGCACGCAGCCTCCGCACGAGGCGCGCAGCAGCTCCTCCACCACGAGGCGCGAGCGCTCCTCCAGGCGCTCCAGGTGCGCGTGCAGGCGGCGGCGCAGCGCGTCGGCGGGCAGGAAGCCGGCGGCGGCGCGCACGGCTACGGCCACGTCCAGGTCCTGCGCCACCTGGCGCCGCACGCGCGAGCTGTCCTCGTCGCCCTCTCCGGACGGCTGCACGCTCACTATGATGACGTCACCCGGCTCGCAGTCGGTCGCTTCGCCGATAGCTCTAACGAAGCCTTTGCGATGACTCAGTATAAAATCGCGATCTGTCACTTCCCGGAAACGTACGACTATCGCTTGTGCGAGCATCTCGTCCGAAATAAGAGTGACGGTCACCTTGACGATCGCAAACCCGAGGAACTTCCCGTCGCCGACGGTCACGTTGAGTCGGTAGTCTCCCACGTCCAGGCGAGGAGCGGCTTTTAATGTTCCGTCTGCCACATCGATCTCGAACAGGTCTGTGGGGGGGTAGGGCGCGCCGTCGATGGGAGCGATGGCGTACGTGAGAGTGTCGTAAGCGTCGCGGTCGGAAGCGAACACTCGTCCGATGATGCCACCCGGGAATTCGTCCAAATAAGAGTTTACGACTACTTCTAATGGCGTCACTACCGGTGGGTACTGAGATTCTTCTATTACTCTTATGTACACCCAAGCATCCGAGTACAGCGGGGGCGTGCCGTTGTCGAACACACGAACTTGCAGGACATATCGATCCTTGATGCGATGATTGAAACGAGTCGCCGAGCGCAAATAGCCATCTTGTTCCAGACGAAAAGCACCCATTTCGTTGCCCGACTGAAAATCGAAGGTGTAAGGAGCTGCATTGGGAGGAGCGTCAGCGTCTTCCACGACGAACTTTAGGATAGTATGACCGAGCGGCCGATCTTCCTGCACGACTGCGCTGTAGTTAGATTGTGTGAACAGCGGCGGGTTATCGTTCGCGTCGACCACCTCGATGTTGACTCTGGCGGAGGTCTCGAGCGCGGGCAGGCCGTGGTCGCGCGCGTGCACCTCCAGCACGTAGGCGGGCGCGGTCTCGCGGTCCAGCGGCGCCGCCACGCTCAGGTAGCCGGTGTCGGCGTCGATGCTGAAGCGCTGGTCGTGGTCGCCGCGCGCGATGGAGTACGACACGCGGCCGTTGGCGCCCGAGTCGGCGTCGTCCGCCACCAGCTGCAGCACACGCGCGCCCGGCGCCGCGTCCTCGCGCACGCGCGCGCCGTACGACGCCTGCGCGAACTGAGGCGCGTTGTCGTTGCCGTCCGTCACGCTGATGTTGAGCGTGGCCAGGTCGCTGAGCGGCGGCGTGCCGCCGTCGATGGCCTGCACCGTGAGCAGGTACTCGCGGCGGCGCTCGTAGTCCAGCGGCCGCGCCACGGACAGCACGCCGGACGCGCGGTCCACGGCGAAGTCGTCGCGGTCGTCGCCGCCCACGAGCGAGTAGTACACGTCGGCGTTGACGCCGGCGTCGCGCGAGGTGGCGCGCACGCGCAGCACCTGTGCGCCGGGCGCGTCCAGCTCGGGCACGGCGGCACGGTACTGGTGGAACTCGAATTCGGGCGGGTTGTCGTTAACGTCGGCCACTGTGAGGCGCAGCGTGGCGGTGGCGGAGCGCGCGGGCCGGCCGGCGTCGCTGGCGCGCAGCAGCAGGCGGTGCTCAGCCTGCGTCTCGCGGTCCAGCGGTGCGCGCAGCGTGATGATGCCGCTGTCGGCCGCCAGCTCGAAGGCGCCCGAGGGCTCGTCCACGAAGGAGTAGCGCACGAGCCGGTTGTCTCCGAGGTCTGCATCCGTCGCGTGAACCTGAAGGCGTACAACACAGGGTTACAACACAATCGTCACCCTAAACTCTGTTTTATTTCCTGCGTTTAAGATATAATACATATTGTACGGTCCACCCGTACAGTTCATATCTTTTTTCGTTAAATAAGCAGTTTTGTACCGCGTGCGCAATTTACTTTAGTTCGCGTTCGGTCTTCGCCGCGTGTACTCACTATCATGATATCGTAGCAGTTCGATATCCTAAACCATACTACCATAAGTGACCAGTGTATCAATTAGCTGTAGCACTATCTCAATAAATCTATAATTATAAACTCTATCACATCTTATCATTTATAGTTGTCCCGTACAACTTTCTGGTCCTTCGAGCCACCGTATTGGCGGGACCTACCGCGTGGTTTACAAAGTGCGTGGGAACATTCCGCCGAATCAGACAGTGGATATAACATACCAATCACTATCAGTAGCAACCACCGGGTAACAAAGCAGCAGATACCGGTGAGTGAGCTTTCATTAAATCGCAACAGCGAAGCGGCTGGTCTAATTTCTACGAGTGGACTCGCCCGCGAGGTTAGCAGCACGTGTCACGTGGTCGTTGCATCAGCATACGAGCACACCAGCATACAGCATCGTCAGCATTTAGAATAGACTACTATCAGCTATCATCAAGCGTTTTATGAAAAGGGTGTCTATTCTCGAGCAAGTCTTGCATAAAATCATTTATAATTTTATCAACATAAGGTACCTACCACCTGTGTACCTATCGCTTTCTAAGCTTAGTCGATAAGGAAAACACAGTCGAGTAGGATTCATAGAAATATCATAGATTTCTGTTATCATTTTATCAAGCTTTCTATCACTGAAGTTACATCAGCATCTCCGAGATGGAGGACCTACTCGAAAATCAGAATCAGATTATGCAGGGCATAGAGCAGCTTTTGCGCAATTTTAAAAAGGATGGAGCTGAAAGAAAAACCTTTATTTACGTAAAGAAACGTTTAGAGCTTCTCGATAAATATTGGGAAGAGTTCCAGTCCAATCATCTTCGGTTAGAAGAATCTGAAGAGCGTGGCTACAGCTATTTTTCAGAAAATAATTATCAGAAAACAAGGAAGTTTTACAACGAGACACGTGAGTATATTCAGCAGTACAAGGTCACCATGACCGATCCCATGATTGTCGAAGCACTGACTACTCCGCAGCCACCATTGCAAGCAGCTGAAGCGGAGCACAGTCATGGGCAAGGGACAGGATCTACAGATCCAGATGCAGGAGACAATCAACAGCAATCAACCAGCAAGGTTAGGGCCAAGTCTCCGGTTTTTTACACTTCGCAAGGTAACAGCAGTAAGCTGGAAGAGATGCTGCGAAAACAGAAAAGCAATTTTAAGGCATTCTCGCGTACCATCGCTATCATAGATTTAGATAAAGTATCTGAGAAATGGGAGTTCGAAGATACTTTGCAGACTGTTCAATCAAGATGGTCAACAATCGACTTGTTACATTGGGAGATTGATAGCGAGTTGTTTGAAGAAAATGAAGAATACGAAGAGTCGTTCAGCAAATACGAGCAACTATATCGTGACATCAAGAAATCTATCAACAGTAAGATGTGATCTGTCTCTCACCGTGTGAAAAGTACCCCAACGATGGACATCCCAACATTTAGCGAAGTATATACTGCTATGTATATACTGCTGCTATGTATATACTTTTACCACCGAGGTACTTATCATGAAAACTCTGCATTATAATTTGCCTAACCGCTCATTCCAAAAGCCATCATGGGCTTGTCTAGAGCATGTGAATCTAGCGGATCCTGAATATAACCTTAGTCATCCAGTCGACATACTGCTTGGAGCAGATGTTTACTCATCCATCATTATGAATGGCCTCATCAAGGAAGGCGATTCCCAGGTAGTAGCGCAGCAAACACGCCTTGGGTGGATTATAAGTGGGACCGTAATATCATTTCAATGTAGTGTTGTCCTAAACAATATAGATGAAATTCAGAGGTTCTGGACAATCGAAGATGTTGCTGACGACAGTCAGAACAAGTTATCAGAAGAAGATCATCAGTGCGTACAGCGTTACAAGGCAGATACGTCAAGAAGAGAAGATGGTCGTTACGTCGTCAGATTACCTTTGAAGGCAACCATTGAGGAAAAATTAGGGGAGTCCCAAAACAAGGCCATTGGACAATTTTATTAACTTGAAAAGAAGTTTACAAATAACGCCAATATTCAAACGTCCTATAAATAATTCATACATGAGTACATCGAATTACGCCACATGCAAGAAAGTACATACGACAAAAATCAAGTTAGCTGCTATTTACCACATCACTGTGTAATGAAATCAGATTCCACGACAACTGCGTTGCGGGTCGTTTTCAACGCTTCGGCGAAAACATCGTCAGGGCTGAGTTTGAATGATTTAATGTACAGTGGTTGATTTTCATAGCCATTCTCGAAAACATCATAAACAAGTTGGAGTGGTGCAAAACAGGACTATACATAGAAGGCGCCCACCTAAGCCATCTGAGGTTCGCCGATGACCTGATACTTCTGTCAGAGACAGCCAACGAGATGCAATCAATGATAGAATCCCTTCAACAAGCAAGCGCGGAAGTTGGACTAGAAATGAACATAGAGAAGACTAAAATAATGACTAACACACGAATAAGACCTATAACTATCAACGGTAACCCTTTAGAATATGTAGACAACTACATATACCTAGGAAAAAGAATAAGTTTCGAGAAAAACAGCAACTTTACAGAAATAGAGAGAAGGGGCCGAGTCACCCGCGTCCGTAGGAGAATACCCATTGCTAGTCCCTACACGTGGTCCCTGGGTGGTGCTAATCAGGTGACACTAACTGGTGGTAGGCTTCGGCCGATGGCTTGTGACCACCCACTGGGCAAAGACGTACCGCCAAGTGGCCTAGCCGCGTTCCGGTACGATGCTCAGTGTAGCCAATTCAGAGGAGTTGGGACGAAATAGTCGTTCCAATGCAGGTAGACCGACCAGGCTCGCGTTGATATGGGCGTATCGGGAGGCTAGTCGTGGAGGGTAGCGGGATCCGAGGCGCGGTGCGCCGCTGGCCGACCGCAGGTAGTTGGGGGCCCAAGTAGTGTACTAGCCATACATGAAAGGCTGCCCCGCCAACTGTCGAAAAATCCCGGAATGCACCATCGTGCTGGTTGGCGACTAGACGAGAGAGCCCGATGGACATTTCCGGGGGGGCTCGGGCGTCCCCGCAGTCTCCAGACTAGTCCCCCAATGATGTCGTCCTGTCAGAGCGTGCCTGAGGGTTGGCAGCATGTAATGGTAACCTACTAACTCTAAACAATATGGCCAGGAACAAAAAGAGAAAAGCTGTACAGCGGCAGCACTCCCTCTCGCATAAAGTGCACCTCTCCAACATACGAGGTCTGCACTCAAATCTCGCCGCAGTCCATCACCACCTTGAGACCGAGAAACCAGCGCTCTTGTTTCTGACGGAGACGCAGATCGGATGTCCGTCTGACGTGTCGTATCTTACATACTCAGGGTTTACCCTGGAGTACCACTTCAGACCACGCGCGGGCGTATGTACGTACGCCCGGGACGACATCTGCTATCGGCGTCTCCGTAATCTTGAGAACTCCAGGTTCTCAACGATGTGGGCTTTAGTGGACACCGGCCTAGATAAAATTATCTACGCCTGTGTCTACTGTTCGCACGGCGGTGATCTGGAGACAACTGGGCTAATGCAGCACCTCAGTGAGGCGGCGGATGCGGCTCAGCAGCGGTACCCTTCTGCCCAATTGGTGTTGCTGGGGGACTTCAACGCCCACCATCAGGAGTGGCTTTTCCCATACCAGCACACAGACCATACTGGACGAGAGGCGCGAAAGCTAGCGCTTGCGTTAAATCTCACCCAGCTGGTCCAGGGGGCAACGAGGGTGCCGGATTTTGATTCGCACACAGCCAATTGCTTGGACCTTCTGCTGACAACAGATCCAGACCGGTACTCGGTGTCGATTTCTTCTCCACTGGGTAGTTCCGACCACTGTCTGGTGAAGTCTGTGTCCGTCTACTCCCCGCCCGATCCTAGCCCAAGAGGCACCCGGCGGGTATGGCGATACAGGTCAGCAGATTGGGATGGCATGCGATCATTTTTCGCATGTTACCCTTGGCAGCCTACTTGCTTTCCTTCAACTGATGCTTCGTCGTGCGCTGACGCCGTGACGGATGTGTTGCGGAAGGGAATGGAGTACTATATTCCGTTCTCAGACGTAGCAATGTCTGGCGAAGCTCGCCCATGGTTTGGTGCCGAGTGCAATCGCGCTAATGCGATAAAACATGCGGCGTACCTAGCATGGGTCGACGCCCGTGCGCACAAAGCTAATGACGTGATTCAGAAGAAGAGAGCCCTTAACAGGGCTGCCAAGTCCTGCAAGAAGGTGTTGCGGAGGGCTCGGTTTGACCACATTAGCCGAATAGGGAACAAACTTGCCTCATACCCAGCAGGTAGTAAAGCTTTTTGGTCCCTGGCTAAGTCGGTCGAATCGAACTTCTGCCGCCCCTCACTACCACCACTGCTGAGACCCGATGGGTCACTGGCCCACTCCGCTGAGGAGAAAGCAAACTTGTTTGCTTCTATGTTTGCGGATTCGTCGCGTCTAGATCCTGGTGGCGCGAGGCCCCCTACTCCTCCTGATGGATGCGAGTCGAGTATGTCGAACATTCGCATTCATCAGAAGGACGTTCTTCGGGTATTGCGTAACCTAGACGTGAATAAGGCTAGAGGCCCCGACGGGATACCGGCAATTGTTTTGAGGACTTGTGCGCCTGAGTTGTCTCCAATCTTGACACGCCTATTTCGCCTTTCGTTTGAGACTGGAAAAGTACCGAATGCTTGGAAGCAAGCTAACGTGCAGCCCGTGCCCAAGAAGGGTAGTCGTTCTGACCCGTCGAATTATAGACCCATCTCGGTAACGTCCATACTCTGTAAGAGTATGGAACGCGTACTGAATCGTAAGCTCCTAGCATACCTAGAAGCGAATGATATCCTTAGCGACCGACAATACGGGTTCCGCCGAAATCGGTCTACTGGGGATCTTCTAGCGTATGCCATTCACATCTGGAGTGAGGCCATAGAGAAGCACGGGGAGGCACTTGCGGTCTCCCTCGATATCTCAAAGGCCTTCGACAGGGTCTGGCACGATAGCCTTATTAGTAAGCTTCCTTCCTTCGGTCTGCCCGCCGGATTGTGTGATTGGATTGCAGATTTCCTGAGGGATCGGTCTATCCGAGTGGTCATAGATGGCTGCTCGTCTGGACTACTGGATATTAATGCCGGGGTTCCTCAGGGGTCGGTGCTCTCGGCAACATTGTTCCTGTTGCATATTAATGATCTGCTAAAACCCGATACCTTTGGGTATGCAGACGACAGCACTGTTGCTGAGAGATACGTGTCCGACGCACGAGCTGGTGGGTCGCAGATCCGGTCTCTCCGAGAGGCTATGGTTGAGCGCTTGAACTTGTCCTTACAGGCTGTCTCAGAATGGGGCGATGCCAATCTGGTCAAGTTCAATGCTGCTAAGACCCAAGCGTGTCTATTTTCCGCTAAAAGGAGCCAATTCCACCCAGCTCCATCTTTTCATGGTGTAACCGTGCCGATAACCGACCGCCTTGAGCTTCTTGGTGTTACGTTAACATCTACCCTCAATTTTGGCCCTTTCATAGAGGCAAAGGCTCAAGTGGCTGCCAGAAAGTTGGGGGTCCTAGCAAAGGTGAGACGGTACTTCACGCCGGATCAGCTGCTCAAGCTCTATCAAGCGCAAGTTCGATCGTGTATGGAGTACTGCTCTCATCTTTGGGACGGATCTGCCAAATACCAGCTTGATGCCCTTGAGTCAATTGAGAAACGAGCCAAGAGGATCATCGGTAATGACAGGCTCGTCGAGTCGAAGCTCCAAAGCCTTGAGCATCGACGCCGAGTTGCTGGCCTGTCGGTTTTCTATCGCTTGCATTTTGGGGAGTGTGCGACGGAATTGCATGATTTAATTCCGCCAAGCCCGTTCCATCATCGGACCACAAGACGAACGGCGATGCGCCACCGGTACATGGTGGACATCCCACCCACACGCACTAAACGTTTTGGGAACACATTCATAGTGCGTACAGCTAAGGAGTGGAATTCCCTGCCAGAGTCTGTGTTTCCAGATAGCTACAACCTGGGAGTCTTTAAGACAAGAGTGAATAGGTTGCTTCTAGGCAAACGTGCTCCATCTTCGACCGCATCATCGCTTACCATCAGGTGAGATTGTGGTCAAACGTATGCCTATATATAGTAAAAAAAAAAAAAAACAAACCTGGAAAAAATATTGGAGCCAAAAATAAATATTTAAAGGTAACTTTCCAATACCTCTCAAAGCTAAAGTTATGAACTCATGTTTACTACCAAGCTTAACTTATGGGAGCCAGACCTGGAAATTCACGAATCAAGCTATGAACAAAATTAACACATGTCAAAGAGGCTTAGAACGAAGCATGTGCATGTGCATGCAAACATAAAGAAAATTGATAAAATAAGACACACAAAGATAAGAGACATCACTAAAGTTACAAACGCCTTAACCTTTGCTCAAAAACTGAAATGGCGTTGGGCTGGCCATGTGGCGAGAATGTCCGACAGATGGTGGACCCTGCGAGTTACGCAGTGGAAAGGACCACCAGGCAAGAGGAGAAAGGGGAAACCCTCGGCCCGCTGGGAAGATGATCTGAAAAGATCAGCTGGCTAAAACTGGTGCTCTATAGCACAAGATCGAGAAAAATGGGCATCTTTGGAGGAGGCCTATACCCAAACCGGGGTTCCTGTTAATTTATAAATATTTAAAACATAAGTTCTTAATTTACTAACATAATCTAAGCTATCTTGCTAAGCAAACCTATGTATGTTTTACCGTAATATTGTAACTAACAACAATGGAAAAACAAGAAATAAAATGGCTTATTATTATTATTAATGTACAGTGGACCTAATTTACAAAAAGATTTGTTCTCCTTGATTTTAAAATGGAGGCAATACGAATTCGCATACACTGCTGACCTGGAGAAAATGTTTCGGCAGATTTTATGCCACAAGGATGATTTAAAGTACCAAAAAATTGTATGGCGTGACCTTCCAGATCAAGCTCTTCGTGAATACGAACTCATGACCGTCACATACGGCACAAAACAGCACCTTTAAATACCAATCAGAGCATTTACTTCGACAAGATCTCTAATATGCGTCTCGAACGAGATGAGTGGAAGTTAATTGTATATTACGATATGGAGCCTTATTGGCAAGGATTTAAATCCTTATGCAATTACGTCACGGTAGCAATGAACTTGACCATTACAATAGCATGCTGCTTGGTCAGCAGCTCACGAGGAACGTGCGACATAAGCGCGGTCTTATCAATCCTATAGGAAGCATAGCACGAAGTTTGTTTGGTGTCTTAGACGACGAGTTCGCTCAAAACTATGCCAAGGATATCCAACAAATCAGACGTAATCAAAAACGTTTGGCTTCCTTATGGAAAAACAACACATCTATTGTTGAAGCAGAGAACAACATCATCAAAAGAGTAGAAAATGCGATGGACAGACATCACAAAGTGTTTAATCAGCACCTTATCAACTTAGAGAAGGGATTTAACCCAATTCAGGCAGGAGTTCAAGAATCACTTATGTCCAATAGCTTTAGTGTATCATCTATCATTGCCAACAGTATCCTGATAAACTTGAAAACCATCCAGGAAACAATCGTGGATACTATTATGAACCTACATCACACAGGGTTCAATTTTCATCTTCTAACACCTAAACAGCTGACGAATGAACTTAATATCATAATAGGACAGTGAGCAAAAGAATTGACTCTTCCAATTGATAATATTCAATCGGATTTATCTAAACTGTATCATTTATTGAAAACTAAAGCCAGAGTCATGCAGCAGTTTATTATCTTCGAAGTTAAAATCCCATTGATGAGTAGAGACAGCCACGACATCTACAGAATCATAACAGTTCCGCAGCAAGTAGGAAGTAATATGATCAGCATAATTCCCATCGCAGACCTTCTCGCAATGAATATACAAAAGGACGCTTACATTCCAATGACAGAAAACGATGTCCAAACCTGTATGTTTTACGACACAGAAACATACATTTGCCCTTTGAAGGGTCCGATTCATCAAATGAGATCGGATGAAAACCTCTGCATTTGAGATCAAAAGTCCGATCGCTGCAGCACAGCATCTACAATCTGCACAAACCGTTGGACAGAGCTTAATAAATTAAACACATATTTATACTTTTGTTGCGGACCGTGCTCCATACGAATCATATGCGAGTATCAAGTTACGGCCGAACAATTAACCAAGGCTGGCATTATCATGCTCGGCGATGGATGCGTCATCAAAGGCGATACTTACACAGTTTATTCACATAAGAAGCTGTCTAACAATCTGAAGACTACAGCAGACGTCTTGAGGATTTATATTCCACCTATCAACAATCTAATCAACTTATCGATACCTATCGGTGCAATCGACGAACGTCCTGATATTGCCGAAAACATAATAATAATAATGTTATCTTCCAACTACGCAATAATTTCATCATAACTACCCTAAATAGTGAGAGCACTTTACTGCTTCAGAGCTGTTTTACTCTTACAGTGAGTGTACGACTAAACGCCGACAGACACTACGCCGACAGACTGAACACCGACAAGACTTTACTTCGACGGGACTCTTCGCCGATAGGACACTTCTCCGACAGGACTCTTCGCCGACAGGTCTCATCAGCGACGCAACTTATGCTTGAGCAACACACCGAACTGAGGCCGCCGCCTTCTAACCTAACCTATCCCAGTCGGGGTGTTGTCGATCTTCAGTGTGACGCACAAAAGGTACCATAATATATAAATATAAAAAAAAACCAGACTCAACGGTGCATATGGATGTTTCAGACTTGAAGCTTGATCAACCAAAAAATAAATAAAAGTCGCAAGGACTCATATCAGACTAAAAGAATCGGTTGAATTAAAATTTATAAGTGTTAATGAATTAGGAATCTTAAAGAAAATGGGGGTTATTACTAAAGAAAACAAAATATTCTGTTTTGTAGAAAATAAATCTACAATTAACGTAAAATTCCTAAGTTTTCAAGTGTAAATGAGGCGAGATGTGTTTGTGAGACAGTTAGATGAATTTTGCAATCTAGTACAATTAAAGGAAATATAAAAAAATGGCCGGACGCTCGAGTGGATATTAAAAAGCAAAGACAACGAGAACTTTATAAAAAAGCAGAACATTAATATGCAGCAAGAACAGTGTTGCCGAAAGCACCGACCCCTGAGGAGCCTTGCCATTAATATCCAGCAGTCCAGACTAGCAGACCACTCGGATAGCTCGATCTCTCAGGAAATCCGCGATCCAATCACACAATCCGGCGGGTAGACCGAAGGAAGGAAGCTTACTAATAAGGCTATCGTGCCAGACCCTGTCGAAGGCCTTCGAGATGTCAAGGAGACCGCTAGTGCCTCCCTGTGCTTTTCTATGGCCTCACTTCAGAAATGAATGGCACACGCAGTTGACCGATTGCGGCGGGACCCGTATAGTCGGTCACTAAGGATATCATTCGCTTCTAGGTACGCCAGGAGCTTATGATATGGACGTTACCGAGATGGGTCTATAATTCGACGGGTTAGCTCGACTACCCTTCTTGAGCACGGGCTGCTCGTTAGCTTGCTTCCAAGCCTTCGGAACTTTACCAGTCTCAAACGAAAGGCGAAACAGGCGTGTTAAGATCGAAGACAACTCAGGCGCACAAGTCTTCAGAACAATTGCCGGTATCCCGTCGGGGCCACTAGCCTTCTTCACGTCTAGGTTACGCAGTACCCTACGGACGTCCTTCTGATGAATGCGAATGTTCGACATACTCGACTCGCAGTCAACAGGAGAAGCAGGGGGCCTCGCGCCACTAGGATCCAGACGTGAAGATTCCGCAAAACAAAGAAGCAAGAAGTAGTAGTCGTATGTGTAGAGATGCAAAAAGACGCTATTTTCATAATTCTCTCGACAACCGGAACTCCTTTGAACTCTGGAAGTTCCTGACAACTGTCGGTATTGGCAAGTCCTCTATTGCTTCTAGCAAAGACATCGACGTTTGTGCTCTAAACCAATATTTCTCTCATCCTCCTGTTACTTTGGATCCACACGTCAAATCAGCAACTCTAAATAAACTTTCCTGTTTGCCAATGCCGCAGTGTTCCTCTTTCGATTTCAGTCCTGTGAGTGAAGATGATGTCAAAAAGTCTATTTGTGCTATCTCCTCTTCCGCTGTTGGCAATGATAATCTATGCTCAAGAATGATCTCTCCTATTCTTCCTGCTATACTTCCAGTTTTGACCCACATTTTTCACGGTTGGGTCTAGAGGTAGCCTTGTAGAAGTCGGAGACCATGGTCTTTCACGGTCCCCGACGGGCGCCGCCACCAGGGTCACGCATCGTGGCCGGGGGGGTCGAAATTGCTGTCGAGTCTACCATGAAGTACCTAGGATTGGTGCTCGGCAGCCAGTGGAACTTTGGCCCCTACTTTCGGCGGCTGACGCCCAGGTTAATGGGCGCCGCGGGCGCGCTCGCAACGCTGCTTCCCAATCTGCGGCACGGCTCCCTGTCATTTCGGGCGACACAGGTGCTTTCGGGGCATGGCTGCTTCGGGAAGTGCCTGTGTCGTATAAACAGGGAGCTGGACGCTCGGTGCCATCATTGCACCGACTGTCGGGAGGACATGGCGCAGCACACACTGGCAGAGTGTGACGCATGGGAGGAGCAGCGCCGTGCCCTCGTATCCAAAGTGAGACCCGACCTGTCGCTGCCGGCCGTGGCTCCTTCGATGGTCGGGAACGCTTAGTCGTGGAATGCGGTGATCTCCTTCAGTGAAGTCGTAATTTCGCAGAAATAGGCTGCGGAGAGGGAGAGGGAGGCCGTGGCCACTCTCCCGTGCCGCAGCAAGCGAACCGGGCGTCGGCGGAGGGCGGACAACGCCCTCTTCTAGCCCCCATAGAAAGGTCTGGAGGGACGGTGGCACTCAAAGTTTCTTTTTTAAATTAATAAAATTAACTAACGAATTATTTTTCTATAGAATTAGATTTATATAAAGATTATTTAAATTTGCGTCGTAAGTTAAATAAAACGTGATTTGTGTGTATACCTGCGATATCGCAGTAAAACCCAATTTCTGTGACGGACGAGAAGCGTGGCGCGGGCAAGTCACCTCCGCCGACCGCGGTTATGATTATTAGTGTTCTGGCTTTCATGGCAATTGCGGGCAATTTAGTCTACTTAAATACTTTGTGGGATTTTGGTAATGAAGATTCAATACCAGTATGTGTAGGAAATAATGGCAACAGTGAGACACCAAAACAGCAGGTGGAGCAAAACTCACTACCGCCTATGTCTAGAATCACGCGCTCGGGCTGAGTGGTCAAGAAACCCGTGCGTTTTTTGCTCAACTAGCCAAAAGTAGTTGAAAAATTTTGCAATTGTAAGAAAACCTTGTACAATTCACTAATTACGGCGCCAAAATCGAGTAAAAATCATACAGATTTATAGATAAGTGTCAATCACAACGTAAAGAATACATTTCAATATTTGGTATATTGAAATGTATTCTTTACGTTGTGATTGACACTGGATTGGGCCCAGGTAGCAGCTAAACAACAAATAGAAAACAAACTGAATTATTTTGGGATAATTCTTATCATTATCGCGGTTATATTGGGAATTATGCTATGTTACGCAATAAAAAGGGGCTGCATGGGCCAACTAAGAGGTTGGCTAAGATAGGAGCTGACGACACTGACTGGGACAGCGAATGTGTTTATTTCTTTAAACAGTTCTCTTAGAGATGCTCGCCGGCGGAGATTGTTAATGGCTCTGATTGCTCTTTTCTGCAAAATGAAAATAGACTATATTACCGTTGTAATTAAATAAATGAATCAGCAGCCCGTCCCCATCGTAAAATACCATAAGACATTATGCTATGAAAGTAACTAAAATAGACTAGTCTCGCGGTTTCGACATCTGTAAACTGTCATATCTTTCTAACAGCCTAAGCTGCTAAACTTAGCCTTCTTGAAAGTGATTTTAAATGAGGACCCCATTGTAGCCTTGATTCCAGCGTAATCCCAAGGAAAACTGTTTCATCGACGAATTCTAGTTTCTCTCTGCTCAATACTATGTCACAATCACTACTTTTAACATTTGGTAAATTAAATCGAATGCACTTCGTTTTTTTCTCATTTAATACTAAATTATTGGCAGTGAACCAAGGGCGTTATTTACAACGTCAAAATTGTTTGCTTGTCTAAATATTTTAAAAATTAAAGATTTATCGTCAGCAAATAACACCATATTAAGTTTATTATTTTCTAAGGTCCGGGAAAACCCCTTGATCTACACACAGATTGAATATAAAGGCTTAATACGGCGCTATAGTGTCAATAATGGAGGTACAAATCAGTTGTGTTATCTCATATTATGGCTAAACTTATATCAAGTATTGTGATTATTTGTATTTATTAGACTGGCGCTTTCATAACGGAAGCTGCCCTAGTGGTGTTTTTAGTTATGGCAGAGCGGATGTTATGACAACTACCATTATACATTTGGTGGTTATATATTTTTTTAAACGGCCTAGAAAAGTGGAGAGACCGCAAATGTATTAGTTAATATAGTATGTATTATTGAGTAAGTAAGTGATGTTTTTATTTTAAAAATAAATAAAAATACGTAGTTTTCCAGTATTTTCGTAAATGTAGATTGGTTACTGTAACCAATCTACATTTACGAAAATACTGGAAAATGTGCCGTTTTCACGCATATTAGTACTTTGTGTTGCCTCTGCGAGCTCGCAATACTGTTTTTATGAGATTTGGCATACTTTCTACTAGGTTTTTGAGGCGATGCTGCGGAATATTAGAGCTTCTTTCATTTCACATAGCGTGATTGGCGGCGGATTCCGCTGACGTACACGTCGTCCCAGTTCGTCCCATGCATGCTCAATAGGGTTTAAGTCGGGGCGCGTACTGGCCACTCCATGTGTTTGATACCGAATTCTTGAAAATAGCCAAACACTATCTGAGCTGTATGCGGGTGGGCATTGTCTTGCTTAAAAACGGCATTCTCGCCCATGTCCCTAAAAATGGACCAACGTAGTCATTCAGAATTTCCGGGACAAATCTTTTTGCAGTTAAAGTTCCATTTTCTATCATCACTACCTCCGTGCGGCTGAAATCCCAGCCCACACGTGAACAGAGCCTCCACAGTATGGTACTTTTTCTTCTATACAGGCTTGGTTATAGCACTCTCCCGGTCTTCTGTACACTCTTTTCCTCCCATCGTGCTTGTATAAATACAAGCACGATGGGAGGAAAAGAGTGTGTGTGTGTGTGTGTGTATGTGTGTGTTCTGTTTACAGAATCTAGACTCGTCTGAAAACATAACTCTTGACCAGTCATTCAGAGTCCAATTCTGATGTTTAACTCAACCTTGGATTTCTTTGATGTCTTTCTAGTTTTGACCCATGTGCAGGACGTAATGGCTTTAAAGGACATGGACAAAAAAGTACATTCCATTTACGCAAACATAGTCAATAATATTATATATTAAAAAAAGAAAAATGAATTAATACGTAGTTTTTGACCTCTCTGAACTCGTCAGTTTTTATTTCAAAATAATAGTAATGCAAGATGAATTCAAAGTACCATTTGTCAACGTCCGCCCTATTGGACCATAGAGAAAGATAAATATAATAATGGGCGTTCCATACCAAGCATACTACTTGTAGACATGTGATATGGACGCCAAAATGCTTTTATTAAGAACATTTTATTCATATGAAACTGTCTTCATTAGTATTTTTTGCATTTAATAAAATTATCTATTCATAATGTTGATGTGTAAGATAGTTTTTTTTATATATTTCACACAATAAAATATCTTAAAACGGAACGCGTTTAATTGTTTGACCATGTGTCATTGTCTATGTCAAATGTCAATGTAATGTCAATGTCATTATTGCGTAGGTAGTTTGTGTTTTTGCGATTATTTTCTATTATTTTTGACCCCTGCTTATTTCTACGGACTGATACCTTCTATCGCTCGATTACCTATTAGCTATTAACACTGGACTCTGATTTGCATTACGTTTCGGATTTGTTTTGTGGATCAAAGTGGATGCAAAGGTTGCAGAGACATCTCATATCCTCGCTTTCTGCACACCATCAAACAAAATTTTCGCATTGGATAACCAATTCTCAAACCCAGGTAAGAAGTTGGACTAGAAAAAACTTAACCTGATTTGTTTTTATGTAATTCTGGTATGCGAAATTAACTTACAGTGCATCTTATTTTCAGTTTCCTCTGGATACATTTATTTGTCATCCATGCTTATTATTATTAAATACCGAAGCTGGGGAACACGAGAGAGTACGGGGCATAACATGGTTTGCCTTGGTTGTGGCAAATCTGAGAGGAAAATAAGACACCATAATGTCAGAATGGAGTGTCCATTGCTGGCTGTCCTAATATCACAAAATACTAATTATGTGGTAAGCATTTTGGTTTTCATTACTATAAATACCTATTTGTATTCATTTATTAAAATACGAGTTTTCATACTATGTATGTATGATTGTAATATCTGTATTTTCCATCTTAAACATATGCTTGCCTAAAGTAGGCATGAGTAACATAGTACTGCCTTTTAGAATAACATAATAATTGAAAATATAAAGAGATGTATATAAAAGATACCCCTGTTACTAAAAATTATATAAACATAAGCATTTATCAGTGTTTATTCTGTGGTTTATTTTCAGCCCTCAAGAAACAACTATGTTTGCCATGTGTGTTGGATGCGAGAAAATAGACAGGCAGTGCATGACTCATCATGAGACATGCAGGAATTGGCTTCGGACAACGATGCAGCAGTCCCTAATGTTCAAGTTGTCAGCCCACCAGAGCCACCACTACAAAGGGAAAATAATACCATATCATTACCTAATTATAAGCGAGCTTCGATCACATCTGTTCATTGTATATTTCAACAATGCAGAAACAGAATGTTGCATTTGGTCCCGCAATTCATTAAAAGACTGCTTTTGCAAGAACATAGTTTCTATGTTCCTCGGAGCTGTAGAGTGTGTGAAACACACTTGTACAGCGATCAGTGGCATTTATTGCCTCAAATGAATGAGACACATTCTACATTTAGTGCCATCCATATAGAAGACATAATTAATATTATGAAGACAAAAGCTAATATTTTGAACTTTGAAAATGTCTCAGAAATGCCAAACCATTTTTGCCATTATTGGACGGGTCTTACAGTACCCCAGTTTTTAATTCTGTATAATCTTTTACCTCCTGTAAATGTTAAGTAAACTAATAGGGTACTATTGTAATTGCTTTGTAGGGAACCGGACTGTTGGTTGTTGTTGTCATGTTATTATGACAATAATTTGCCTACCCTTGGTTGGGCAAGACACCAAAACAATATCCAGCAGGATTTTTAGACAACATACTATTAACAATTCAAGAATATTAAAATATTCTAACAAAGGCTAATATTTCTTGAAAACCATAATCACAATTTAAAATAATAATATATAAATCAACTAGCTTTTGCCCGCGACTTCGTACGCGCATATCCCGTTTTTTCCCGTTACAAAAAACTATCCTATCTTTTAAGTTGGATCAAATAACAGATAGTTACAAAGTTTCATCAAAATCGGTCCAGTAGTTTAGGGAGTCAATCGCGGACAAACAACGTGACACGTGATTTATATATATTAAGATGGTTGTATTTTTTTACATGTCTGGTTATGTTTAAAGCAGTTATTTATGTAATTACTGAAGCCCTATACTTACACTTTATCCAGATTTTTATTTGTGAAATAAAAAAAAACTGGTTGATTGTCCTCTCTCGGTCTCTTTATTACTATCGCTGCATTGCTGTAATGTATGTTATCTAGGTAGGCATTTAAGATATAATCATTATAATACAGCAAAATATTTTTATTAATTTTCTCTAATAAATAACTAATTATTTTTACTTTTTGTTTTATTTTGTGCTTCCCTTGTTTATTGAACTATTTAAAAAAAAATATAAGGGTAACCTGTAAAAATGTACTTTAAAGAAAAACATTGGTTTCGAATATATACTTTGTTAATATTGTTATTATGACTGCCTCGTTGGTCTAGTGGTCGCAAGCGCTACTGCTGAGCATGAGGTCCTGAGTTCGATTCCCAGGTCGAGCAAAGTGATATTGGGTTTATTCATCAGGAATTTCTCAGTAGCAGCCCGGATTCTGGATTTGTGCCCGGTTGATGGCAATAGACTCGTCCCCTATTACATGGTATTCAAAATAACTGGTGAAATGTGTGTGTACTGTAGGTACACCTCTGCCCAACCCTTCGTGGAATACAGACGTGATGTTATGTTTGTTATTATTGTCACATTTTTTGAGACTATTTCCCAGTTTAATAAATGTTAATCAATATGCAGTTTAAAATCCTTCATTTAGGTGGCCAGTACTTTGTTTAAATGCTTAATAATACTAAAACCATATACCTAAGTAATACCTAAACGTAATAATTCACAACTGTTCGCTATTTTAAAGCGCCTTTAAGTTTTTTAATAGCGAAATTATAATCTAACACCTTATTGCTAGCAATCTGATTAAAAGGTTTTATGAAACTGTTTTTGTCTAGTCTGTTGTAATGACAAGTTCTCTGAGTTTTTTATTTATAGCAATTTAATGAGCCAATATTCACGAATATAAAACACCAAAAATCATTGGTGTAAACCAAATTCAATAACTATGCCGACGTCCATACAAAAGCTGGCCATGTCCTTTGCTTCAGCTAGTCGCCGCCTTACTGTATCCGTACTCAGATTGTTTCCTCCAGCTCGTAAATGATGATTCTTTACTTCAAAAGCCGTAAGAAAGCGATATCTCAAAATTTATGACACCATATAGCGATCCTCCCGCGCCGTCCTGCACCATGTTCGGCTTGTTCGAAGATTGGATCCAGTGTTATGAAAACGCTGGAGTACTCTCTGAACTGTAGAAAGAATCACACCAACAGTTCTCGCTGTATTTCGCTGACTGTGCCCATCTTCAAGCATTGTCAGGATTACCAGTAGGCAGAGACACCATATTTATAACTTTTTTATTGCAAAACTAAAACAAACGTGAAACAATTGATTTTGAATTTTTTGGTACTAAATTCAAAAACGACCATTATTTTACATTTGCAGTTTTTATACAATTATCAAATATAAATAAATAGGTTTTATATACTTATTTTATGTGGCACTTAATATTCTTTAATTTAGTCTTTATTTCACAAAGCTAGGTTAGGTAATTTTGAAAATATTGAAGATTTTCTAACCGACCCTTTTTCTTTGCGGTTCAGTGTAAATTTTTTTTACACAATTTTAAGAAGCTCCTATTAAAAGAAATTTAAGAATTTTACATATTTAGTGTTCCGAACATCCGTAAAAAATGGTTTTCAAACTGTATCGTGTGACATTTCAAATGAAAGGACTTACTGTGAAGGTTTTAATTATATTTTTTTCATAATTTTAAAAATTATTAGTTTTGAAGTTATTCAAGAAATAAGACCAAAAATGACCATTTCCCCCTTATCTCCAAAACTACAGAGCCTACAATTTTGAAAAAAATGCAGATAGTAGTTTTATACCTAAAGATTATAGGAATGATTAAAAAAATGAAATTGGTTCAGAACCCTTTGCACGTGACTCGCACTTGGCCAATTGTTTTTTTAGAAATTCGCTAGAAGGTCGCCAGATTAATTATATCCCAATATGGCATGAATGGTCAAGGTCACGGCGAGGCAAGGGGTGCGAAGAATCCCCGGAGTGGACCTGGCTACCATAACAAACACCGACGACTGGACCTGGCAACACTGAACACGAGAACACTCCGGACCGACGAGAAGATCACCGAACTTGAGGAGGAATTGAGTAGGTTGCGATGGAGTATTGTAGGATTGTCTGAAGTCCGAAGAGAGGGGGAGGACACGATAATTCTCAAATCCGGCAATCTGCTCTATTTCCGGGAGGATGACCAGAAGTCCCGGGGTGGTGTCGGGTCCATCGTTCACAGGTCCCTTGTGTCCAATGTGGTGAGCATCGAGAGTGTGTCGACCAGGGTGGCGTACCTGATACTTAGAATATCGTCAAGATATTCGTTGAAGGTCGTACAGGTTTACGCCCCAACCTCGACACACCCCGACGACGAAGTAGAGACCATGTATGAGGATATATCCAGAGCCATACATGGTCATAAAACTCACTTCACCGTGGTCATGGGGGACTTCAACGCGAACTGGGCAAACGATACGGTGACGAGCTGCGAGTGGGGCAATTTGGATTTGAACGTCGGAACCACCGGGGACACTTACTGGCTAGTTTTATAGAGAAGGAGGGCTCTATATGATGAACTCCTTCTTCAGAAAGCGTGAGCACAGGAAGTGGACCTGGCAGAGCCCAGACGGTGTAACCAAAAATGAGATTGACTTCATCATGTCGACGAAGAAGCAAATATTCAATGATGTCTCTGTGATTAACGCGGTGAAAACCGGAAGTGATCACCGCATGGTAAGAGGCACATTGAATCTCAATATCAAGCTTGAAAGGTCTCGACTGATGAGGTCTACGCTCCGTCCAGCTAGTCTATTCTGTAAGAAACTATTTCGATATCGAGCTTCACCTGACTGATAAATCTCACAAAGTGAGCTTTATTGCACACAACATAAAGATCTTCATTTGAAACTCACCTCGAATTCTACTGTCGAGATACGAAAATGTTGTTAGCGAATAGCACTACAGCACAGATCCAGATTCAAAACTCCGAGAGCTTTCAGCTCGAACTTCAGAACCGTTTGAACTGAAAGGTTTGTACAAAAACGCCACCATGTCAGTCCGACTTCAGGATCAGACCTCTAAACCTATCCTCCTGCAGCGGGGTGTGAGGCAGGGAGACCTCATTTCTCCGAAACTGTTTACAGCCGCACTGGAGGATGTCTTCAAGGTTTTGGACTGGAGAAGGCTAGGCATTAATGTCAATGGCGAGTACATCAGTCACCTTCGATTTGCCGACGATATAGTCGTCATGGCGACGCTTGGGGGAGGCCTATGTCCAGCAGTGGACGTCCTTCGGCTGATATGATGATGATGATAGTCGTCATGGCTGAGACTACGGAGGACCTCAGTACAATGCTTGATGACCTCAGTAGAGCTTCCGATAGGATGGGTCTCAAAATGAACATGGACAAAACCAAGATCATGGTTAATACCCATGTAGCACCCACTCCCATCAAAATCGGAAACTCTACACTCGAAGTTGTAGACGAGTACGTCTACCTAGGACAAACGGTCCAGCTAGGTAGGGCCAACTTCGAGAAAGAGGTCAACCGTCGAATCCGACTCGGCTGGGCAGCGTTCGGGAAGTTGCGCGGTATCTTCTCGTCCCACATACCATAGTGTCTCAAGACGAAAGTCTATGATCAGTGCGTGTTGCCAGTGATGACATACGGAACTGAAACGTGGTCGCTTACAATGGGCCTCATCGGAAGGCTCAAATTCACTCAAAGGGCAATGGAGAGGGCAAATGCTTGGAGTTTCCTTGTGTGATCGAATCAGGAATGATGATATCCGCAAGAGAACCAAGGTTACCGACATAGCCCGAAGGATCGCCTAACTAAGGCGGCAGTGGGCAGGCCACATTGCTCACAGAACAGATGGTCGATGTGGCCGAAAAGTTCTGGAGTGGCGACCGCGTACCGGAAGACGTAACGTTGGAAAGCCTCCCACAAGGTGGACCGATGACCTGGTGAAGGTCGCAGGTAGCCGATGGATGCGAGACGCACAGGACAGGTCGTTGTGGCGACGCTTGGGGGAGGCCTATGTCCAGCAGTGGACGTCTTTCGGCTGATATGATGATGATGATGATGATGGCATGAAATAAACACTTATGTTTTAACTACTTACTAGCAAATTCACTAACTGATTATTTACGTTTAAAAAATAAATAACACGTATTTTATGGGAAATACCTATGCGAAACTGAGCGAAATGTTTCGGGTTTAAAAATAATAATATACTTGAAACATAGCTAGGGTAAAATAGAGAGTATCTGGGGGTGTGTGTGTGGTGAGTGTGGTGATGAGGGTGTGTGTAGTGTGTACCTTAGCGACGAGCGTGCCGAGATCGGCGTCTTCGGGCAGCGTGACGCTGTAGGTGGCGGCGGAGAAGCGCGGCGCGTTGTCGTTGACGTCGTCCAGCGCCACCTGCAGCTCCGAGCTGCACTCCCAGTCCGGCCGCTCGCGGTCCTGCGCGTGCGCGCGCAGTCGGTAGCGCGCGCGCGTCTCGCGGTCCAGCGCCGCCGCCACGCGCACCTCGCCCGTCTCCTTGTGGATGCTGAAGTGGTGCGCCATGTCGCCCGTGAGGTAGTAGCGCAAGCCCGCGGCGCCGGGCTCGTCGGCGTCGCCGGTCTCCAGCGTCATGACGCGCGTGCCGTTGGCCGCGTCCTCCGGCAGGCGCGCGTAGTAGCGGTGCCGGAGACAGTACGGCGGGTTGTCTGAGCAAGGAAACTGCGGCGTGAGTATCGAGCGAGGAGAGCGAAGGCAAAGGAAGCGACAGAAACTCACCGTTGACATCGAGCACGGTGATGCGAACGCGCGTGTGCGCCGTGAACTTGCCGTCGGTGGCGGCAACGAGCAGGTCGTAGAGCGGCTCGGTCTCGCGGTCCAGCGGGCGCGCCACGTACAGCTCGCCCGAGGCGCGCAGCTGGAAGCGCGCGCGCGGGTCGCCGTCGGCTACGAAGAAGCTGAGCGGCGCGCCGGTGGCGTCGGCGTCGCGAACCTCGAGGCGCGCCGCCACCGTGCCGGCCGCCGCGTCCTCGCGCACCTCGGCGTCGTAGCGCGGCGCGCGGAACTCGGGCGGGCAGTCGTTGTAGTCCACGAGGCGCACCACGAGCGTGCCGCGCGCGGTGCGGCGCGTGGCGCCCGCGTCGGCCGCCAGCAGCGACAGGCGGTGCTCGGCGCGCGCCTCGCGGTCCAGCGGCGCCAGCGTGCTGACCCAGCCGGTGTACGGGTCCACGGCGAACAGCGCGTCAGCACCGCCCGAGCCCTCTGCTTCCGTCGCGAGCGAGTATCGAACCTCGCCGTTGCTCCCGGAATCCGGATCGTCCGCCATCACTAAAATTTGATCCTTTCTCGTTTAATACGTTACAGCGACTGACGACATTTTAATGTGGTTTATTACTTGAATCGTATTTTGGAACGAAGTTCCTCATCGCACGAAAAGTTGTAACGACACTTTTTGCTATAGTTGCAAGCCGTGCGACGTGCGCGTGTTTCTCTGTCTGTCTCTCTCTCTCTCTCTCTCATAGAAAGCAAGCCAGTTATTTTTGTTTCGTCTTTCTATTTCTGTTTATATTATATTTGTAAGGTAGGCAGGGTAGGCAGGGTAGGTGGGTAGGCAGGGTAGGTGGGTAGGCAGGGTAGGCAGGGTAGGCAGGATAGGCAGGGTAGGCAGGGTAGGCAGGGTAGGCAGAGTGGGCAGGGTAGGCAGGGTAGGCAGGGTAGGCAGGGTAGGCAGAATAGGCAGAGTAGGCAGGGTAGGTGGGTAGGCAGGGTACGCAGGGTAGGCAGGGTAGGCAGGGTAGGCAGGATAGGCAGGGTAGGCAGGGTAGGCAGGGTAGGCAGGGTAGGTAGGGTAGGGAAGGTAGGTACGGTGGGTAGGGTAGGTAGGGTGGGTAGGGTAGGTATTAGGGTCCAAAATTGAGCCTACTGGTTAAGTTTATATTACATTATATTTGTTAGTAATAAAAAAAATATTATTATAACTTATAAATATATATATATATATATTACAATTCCTTCACTAATCACTTCTCCGAACTTCGTTCCATTCGGGTGTCCCTTGACACCTCTCAAGTTTTTTTTATTTCTTTTTTTATTTCAGAACGACATTACTTTTTTCAGTTGAGTTTTTAGTTGTCAGCGAGTTGAAAGCTTAAAGCCCATATTCTAAGCCAGTTTGAAGGATTTCTAGTCGAATCAGTCGCTAAGACCACGGATAAAACCCTCGATGAATGCGAATACATCAGTGTCGGATTAAGCCAGCGCGGGGCCTGCAACAAGTTTTACCAAGGGACCCCCTAAACCTAAAACCTTCGTAAAGTGAAAACGAAAATGTCAAAACAATTATAGCCCCCTTATTATTTTTCAAAGACTCCGGGGCTCTTATGTAGCGCCAAACCCATATTTTTGGTTTTGCCTACATTGAATCTGGGACTGTTTAGATTTCACACGGTATGGTAGCATAAAATAAAAGAAAGAAACCGAGTTTTTTACGCTAGGTATGACCCATACCATAACAAAATAAACCTAACTATAGCGACTTCATCCGCACAAAACGGCTATCGCAGTACTCCCACTAGAAGTTAGGAGGACTCCTGTGTGAGAGAGAACCATGGTTTTCAGCGACATGTTTTTGTAAGTCCAAGGGCGGGGCCCCTCAATGCGCGGGGACCGTAGCATTTGCTACTCTTGCTACGTAGTTAATCCGGGGCTGGAATACATAAAGCTATGGGTCGGAGCGAGGCGCGGTACTCACGCTGCACGAGGCTGGAGTGCGGCGGCGCGCTCTCGCTGACGTGCACGACGTAGGGCTGCGAGTGGAAGGCGGGCGCGTGCTAAGCTATGGGTCGGAGTGAGGCGCGGTACTCACGCTGCACGAGGCTGGAGTGCGGCGGCGCGCTCTCGCTGACGTGCACGACGTAGGGCTGCGAGTGGAAGGCGGGCGCGTGCTAAGCTATGGGTCGGAGTGAGGCGCGGTACTCACGCTGCACGAGGCTGGAGTGCGGCGGCGCGCTCTCGCTGACGTGCACGACGTAGGGCTGCGAGTGGAAGGCGGGCGCGTGCTAAGCTATGGGTCGGAGTGAGGCGCGGTACTCACGCTGCACGAGACTGGAGTGCGGCGGCGCGCTCTCGCTGACGTGCACGACGTAGGGCTGCGAGTGGAAGGCGGGCGCGTGCTAAGCTATGGGTCGGAGTGAGGCGCGGTACTCACGCTGCACGAGGCTGGAGTGCGGCGGCGCGCTCTCGCTGACGTGCACGACGTAGGGCTGCGAGTGGAAGGCGGGCGCGTGCTAAGCTATGGGTCGGAGTGAGGCGCGGTACTCACGCTGCACGAGGCTGGAGTGCGGCGGCGCGCTCTCGCTGACGTGCACGACGTAGGGCTGCGAGTGGAAGGCGGGCGCGTGCTAAGTTATGGGTCGGAGTGAGGCGCGGTACTCACGCTGCACGAGGCTGGAGTGCGGCGGCGCGCTCTCGCTGACGTGCACGACGTAGGGCTGCGAGTGGAAGGCGGGCGCGTGCTAAGCTATGGGTCGGAGTGAGGCGCGGTACTCACGCTGCACGAGGCTGGAGTGCGGCGGCGCGCTCTCGCTGACGTGCACGACGTAGGGCTGCGAGTGGAAGGCGGGCGCGTGCTAAGCTATGGGTCGGAGTGAGGCGCGGTACTCACGCTGCACGAGGCTGGAGTGCGGCGGCGCGCTCTCGCTGACGTGCACGACGTAGGGCTGCGAGTGGAAGGCGGGCGCGTGCTCGTTGACGTCCAGCACGTGCAGGCGCGTGGTGAGCAGCGTGGCCGGCGCCGGGCTGCCGCCGCCCTCCGCGATGATACCTGCCGGCCAATATGTGTGTACTAGCTGCCGCCCAACACTTCGCAAGCGCATATCCCGTTTGTTCCCGTAGGGATTTCGGGAATGCCTCTCTTAGTGCTCCACTACACTCCCCAAGGAACCTACATACTAATTTTCAGCTTTCTACGACCAGTACTTGCGGCCGTGCGTTGTCAATAATATGTCATTTTATTGTAAATAATAAAATATCTTACAATTTATAAACAACACAGTTGCTTATTTGTCTGAAATAGGTTGAAACCTGTGTTTTAGGCTAGATAGTTCTTATGTAAACATCAATAATAAAATAACAATTTCTCAATTACCTATAATAAAAACTTAAAATTAAAGGACACATCATGTATTATTTACACACAAAAAGAAGGTCTTCTTTGTCTCCGTAAGAGATGCTTAATAAATGTTGCGCAGTTGTCTTTTTGCAGCTATAATAATTTAACTTATGGATACTTTATTTCTTATTTAGTCTATTGTATAGAAATGGACCTAAAATGTAAAAAATCTTTTAACAAAAACATATTTTAAAAATGATTTAGAATCACAGACAATAGCATTCCGTCTCTTATTAGTATTTCGATGTTGTAAGTAAGCATGGTGTGCTGTTTTAATACCAATTTCACAATGAAAAGCTGGCGAACAGTCAGTAAGTTACAGGATTTGTATAGGAGATTTGTAGAAAAGAAAGGGATGGAAATTGGCTACTTTTAAAATGGCTCTCTGTGCTGTTTCTAGAGGGAGTAAGTCAGTTTTGGGTGCTCCATCCCATGAAGTGATACAGTACTGGATTACAGATTGCCCTAGGGCCAAATAAACCTGTGTGATTACTTTTGAATCCGCAATAACTCGCAGTTTTTTAAAGACGTAGATTAATTTGCGCATTCTTTTAACCAGACTTTCAATATGTGTTCTAAAAGAAAGAGTATCGTTTATTATTACTCCGAGATATTTAATGTTGCATGTTTGGAGGACAGTCACATGTACTGATTGGGTGGAGTGCACATTTGTGAGCAAACAGATGACGATGAGTAATGGTAAATTAAGGCTTGCGCATGGAGAACTGAATATATTTTTCTTGTTCGCATTTAATGTTAGTAAATTACTTTGAAGCCAGTTAGTCACATTATTGAAACTTAGTTGAGCGTATCCGTAAAATTCTTTACTGGTTTTAGCGGTAAATACTACTAAAGTCGTGTCGTCAGCATATGAAACAATTTTGCCATATTTAATGTTCGAACTTTGGCACCTTGTTCGACGATACAACTTTCCGCCTCTGTGCTTCCCTTCGCTTAGGCGCATCGTGTTGTTCTCCTCATCGTTGTCACTGTGGCGAAGCTGTCAACAGCCTCGGGCACCACGGTCTCTCATGCAGTCGAAGTGCGGGTCGCTTTGGACGGCACGCAAACATCAACGACATTATCCGACGCGCTCTTGTCGCCGTCGGCGTTCCAGCCGTACTAGAACCCAATGGCCTGACACGCGACGACGGCAAGCGACCGGACGGTATGTCTTTGTTTCCATGGAAGATGGGTAGGCCTTTAGTGTGGGACGCTACTTGTGTCGATACTCTTGCGCCATCCCATCTTCCTAGCTCGTCGTGCTGTGCTGGTACTGCCGCTGCGGCTGCTGAGAACTTCAAGCGGCGGAAATATAATAACCTTGTTGGCAATTATATTTTTGAGCCGTTTAGGGTTGAAACTCTTGGACCGTGGGGTCCGAGTGCTCATGCCTTATTTAAAGATCTTTCTAAACGCTTAGTTGACACTTCGCGTGACCCAAAGGCTGGCTTTTACCTCGGACAGAGGATAAGCATTGCCATACAACGTGGCAATGCCGCCAGTCTTTTGGGCTCACTTCCGGTGGACAGCGATGCGGACGAATTTTTTGACGCCTTATCTTAGTTAGGATATTTTATTTTAAGTGTGTATACTTAGTACTTTAATGCTGTACCTAGTTCATATCTAAATAAATGTTCAAAATGCACAAATCATTAATATAAACCAGGAAAAGGGTTGAGCCCAGAATGCTGCTCTGGGGAACACCAAAACCAGTATTTTTTGCTCATCACTCGTGATACTGTCTTCTAACACATTGATATCTATCGTCTAAGTAGTCAGCAAGGAGTTTCAGCGGCGGTCCCCTTATTCCCATGGCCTCTAATTTGTTTAGGAGCGTAGAAACAGACACTGTGTCAAAAGCCTTCGCTAGATCAAAGAAGGCCCCCAGAGTCTGGTTTCCTTTGCCAAGTTCCTCTGAGACATAATCGGTATGTGGATAATTTGGCTGTTCGGCAAGAGATTTCCCAACATTCACGAAAAAGTTATTGACATGGTTGGCTGATGAAAGAGATGGACTATTAGTTAACAATAAACTCGATTTTGATTCACGCTGTTTTGACATATAAGTGAAGATTTTGATATGTTTCCAAAGTTGCTTGCTATTGTTTCCTGCTCTATTTAATTCATTTTTATCGTAATTCCTTTTCAAATTCTTTAAGATATTGTTACAATAATTCCTGTATCTTTTATATGTGGTTTTAATGATAATATTACCTGGGTTTCTCCTAGATGTTTGATGAAGTTTATCTCTGTGTCTTATACACCGAATCAGGCCAGGAGTAATCCAAGGTTTAATACACTTCTGAAAAAGTGATTGATATCTTTGGTTTTGTAACAAACATTACTTATTCTTAACATTAAGGTCAGGTTCTATCAATAATCTATGGATACTTCACCTGAAGTCGCCGCCCAAGCTGTGGCACTTATTCAGGCCGGACACAGCCAAAGAAACGTGAGTGCTCAACTTAATTTAAGTCGATCTGCGGTCCGAAATGTTTATCGGAGGTACCTAGAGACTGGCGGCTTTGTTCGTCGCCAAGGAAGGCCACGATCTCGGGTCACAACTGAAAGGCAGGATCGATTCATCGTGATGACCAGCTTGAGAAATCGTCACCTTACCTCCATTGAGATACAAAACCAACTTCGCGACTTCCACGGAGTATCTGTGAGCGCTCGAACTGTTCGGAGAAGGTTAAAAGAACGCGATATGGTACCACACAAGCCAGCTAATGGGCCCAAACTAACGCGAGCCCACCGAACAGCGCGCCTTCATTTCGCACGCAGTCATTTAAATTGGACACAGCAAGATTGGAGCCGTGTACTCTTTTCTGATGAGTCTAAAATTGTGTTACATGGCAATGATGGAAGGAAGAAGGTCTACCGACGTAAGGGAGAGCGTTTCGCACAATGCTGCTTTGAAGAGAGGGTTGCTTATGGCGGTGGCTCATGGACTGTCTGGGGCGGTATATCCGCGAGCGGCAAAACTCAACTTGAGGTTGTTACAGGAACACGGCTGCCAACATTAAATGCTGAAAGGTACATTCGTGAGTGCTTAGAACCTCACGTGATACCATACGCGGACTATGTGGGCCCAAATTTCCTTTTTATGCATGATAATGCAAGAGCCCATGCGGCTGGCATCGTCAGGGAATATCTTCGGGATGTGAACATCACAGTTATGGACTGGCCAGCCAGAAGCCCAGACATGAACCCCATTGAGTCCATGTGGGACGAGCTAAAAAGACGTGTTAGGGCTCGTCAGCCAGTTGCCCAGACGATGCAGGAGTTGAAAACTGCCATAGAAGAGGAATGGGAGATGATCCCTCAAAATTTCATAGAGCGGTTGATAAACTCTATGCCTAATCGTATGAGAGCTGTGGTAGATGCCCATGGAGGCAACACGCGTTATTAAATTAAACCTTTATTTGATAAAACATGTTTTTTACTCAAAAATCAATTGCCTTTAACATGGCTTATATCCGACTTGTTAGGCGTAGCTCCATGTCGTATGGTATTCTGAATTCAAATTTAAAACAATACGATCGAAAAAGATGGTAAAATGTATCAGGTTTAAAACTGCATCAACAGTTTTTGTTCAGTCTAGCAATCATATTTCGGTAGGGGCCATCGAAACCTAAACTCTAAGGTGGGCCAATAGATGTGTCCAGAAGTGTATTATAAGGTTTCTTGTTGGTTGTAATAACAGTAGTGTTACGTGATATTGTTAATTGAACATGTTTTATTAAGTACGATAAAGTGTAAGAGTTTATGTTTATATTTATGTCACCTGTTAGTATGACATTCTTGAATGAGCTTCGGTCTAGAAAACTTTGGTTTAAGAAAGCGTTAAAAGAATCCAAGATTCTAGCGGAAGGATCTATACATAGCGATTATTGCTGTAGTTGTACCAATTTTGATGATCAAACAATTACTCATGCAGTCTTGAAGAGTAGGTTCTTCCACTGTCACCATTAGTGATTCCTTAGAATAAACCAACACTATCATTTTAGTTTTTATTTAGTTTGGTTTACAATAAGTTGTACCCTGGCATTACTGGGAGGTTATCCTGGCGATGAGATAGCCAGCATTCGGTCAGAACCATTACATCACAGTCAAAATTAAGTCTACTAATAAAAATGTTGAAGCTATCTATATTCTTAAAAATACTGCGAACGTTTTCTGTTAGTATGGTTAGTGACTTTTTATAATCGGAAAGATTTTGTATGCAGACCTCTACCTAGCATGACTTCGCATCGGGTACAAATGTTTAGTCTATATCGGTAATTAAGTTATTATTCATAGTATTAAAAGAAGAATATAAACAGTAAGTTAAGTCTAAAATATAAATAAATATGTGGCACACTTAGGCGCTTTCATTGTCAACCGAGTTCAGGTACCTGTTTTCGGCAGCATTTTTAGCAGGGCAATCTGGATCTCCTGGATTGTGGTTGGCTGGTTTTTTTAAGCGCAAACATGTTGCACATCTTGGCGCAAGGGCTTTTTTGGCGCAGTCTTTGAATGGTGTGTCTTCACAGCAGTGTGTAGGGGAAGCTATCGTGCACGTCTTAACTGCATGACCGTACTGCTGGCACTTGTAACATCTCGTTACCAGTGTGAAGTCTCGAACCGGGCAGGACGTCCAATTTATAAATAATCTGTCCAGTGTGATGAGAGACTTATGAATAGTTGGTGGAACTTCTATGATATAGTAACAGTTCTCTGCATCTTTTCTGCATTTGTGGCTTAGCTCGATTGAGGTCAAAAATGTTTCTCGATATAGTGGGCAGTTTGTCGGCCAAGTTTTGTTCATAAATACATTTATAAACCTCATTTTCAGCCATAGATGCAGGAACCCCTATAACTATTATGCCTGGTTTGCGCTTTCTAGGTTCATCGACGGTGACAGCGGACGAAGCCAATTGGACAGTTTGTTTGAGCTTTTCCAGGTCTTCCTTAGTCTCCGTGCTGATTATGAGTCCTCCTTTTCCTATTTTCCGTACACTTCTGACTTTCAGTTTCATGTCACCAGGGCATATGTATAATTTGTTGGACTATGTTCTTGGTTTCGTCACAGGTCTTAGAATTGTCGCTAGGAAAAATCGCCACGGAGCTAAAGGTATTTGGACGACCAAAGCTGTTGGTCACCTTCTTCACCATATCTGCAAACGATTTTGTTCCTGTTTCTTGCCTTGCACAGGACTCCTTAATGGTCCGGTTCATTTCGGATGGTTCGGTTCGGTCCTTAAGGTTGCGGTCGTCATTCAATTTGTTCAGGGAGTTGTGGCTTATTTTTAGCTTCTGCTCAGAATTTAACTTCCCATCAGAAGCAATTGCACATACCTCATTCAAAAACTGCTGAATAGAGGTCATCCAGTTCTGAATCTCGGGAGTCGAAACTGTCTCCATTTCCTCGTTTCCTACGGCTTGGTCACGTCTTGGTTGTTGGAACTGTGTTGGTGTAAGTGTTGGGGGGATACCTATTTGTCTGCGAAATTTGGTAATTCGATTTTATTATATCGAACACGGTGTGTCAATAATTCAGTTGTACGATGTTTTATTCAATCGATGCTTTATTGGTGCGATGTAACGCTAGTGCGAAAAATCCTGTAGCAAAAAACCCTACAGCGATTGCTCATTAGTTCGGTAATTTATTAGTTCGATAGTATGTCAGTTCGAAACGCCTAGTTGACCCGCGCAATTTCGACTGCTCCGCTCCTATCGGTCTTAGCGTGATGATATATCAACAAATGAGCTATCTAACATTGAAAGAATTTTTAAAAACGAACCAGTAGTTCCTGAGATTAGCGCAAACAAACAAACTCTTCAGCTTTATACAGTATGTTAAATATCAGTGGGCGTTTTTAAAGTAGTTAATCTATATCATTAAAAGATTAAAATAAACATATAAGAATAGAAAAATAAGCATAAAATAATCCGAATTCAAAAAAATAATTAATTGACAATAAATTCGAAACCTCCTGTTTAAAATCAAAATAGAAGCGCGGAATAGTACCTAGCGTAGTAAGCATTGCCCAAACCGGCAACGTCGCAACGCGCACGATGCCGAGCGTCTCACGAATACTCACGAAGCCGAGCGAACCAGCCGCCGCGCGTCGCTCTGATTGGCTAGCGGCGACTTTAAAGGCGAATGAATTAGAAAGACACGTCGTTAGGTTGCTATCAGTAAAATTAAACATTTATGTAAGTATGTTTAGTTTTAGCAATAACATTTAACAACCCGTCTCAAATGCCCGGCTGACAAAGGAAGTCACTGAGGCACCTTGGGCTTGGAAGTAAATAAAAAAAACATAAATTCATGTACCTACCTATCTAAGCCACGTTTCAATAACATGCCGTATCGTTAAGAAGAACCAGATACCTCATAGGGTTTAGAGTCCCTGGGATGAAGACAGGTCCTATTATTTTGTTTCCCTTTATCCCAGCCCACACATTCAGTGAACACCGTATTTTAATGTGCTAACGGCCGAGTGGCACGCAGATTATGGCCTCTTTCTGCCCAGTGATGGCATACACGCCGATTCCACATGCCGTTGCGCGTAAATAGGCTTTCGTCTGACCATATGACGTTTTCGATGAAGTGGGTGACCTCCGCGCATCGCTGCAGTGCCCACTGGCAATAAGCTCGAAGTCAGCTGGACCAAGCAGACCTTGTACTTTTTGAAGTGAGTACGCATGCTGCTTGTTTTTCTTTAAAATTTTAAAGACTGCAACGTGACTCATGTTTAATAGGCGGCCGGCTCTTCTAGTGCTTGAACCGGGCTCTTCTTCAAAATGCCTTAGCACGTTCTCTTCCTGCCGCACAGAGATCACGGGTTGGGGCGACCAGAACGACGCGGCACTATCGGTTCATTGTTACGAATACGCACCAGAGCACTCACAATAACACGAGAATTCCGCGGTTGATGTGCATTGGGGTACCTCTCAGCATACATTCTCGGAGCACGTTCACCATCATAATTACACTCAGCATAAATGAGCACCATGTTCACATACTCCTGAGCACCTGATAACGCGGCATATATATCATCACGCACGCTAAGACCAACAGGAGCGGAGACGAAGTTGCGCGGGTCAACTAGTATTTAATATACATTGATGAGCACGTCTGTTTGCGTTGAGTGCAAACGAAGGAATTTTAAATTATCTCCGAATCTACTAAACCAATTCTATTAAGGAACACATTTGAACTTCTGTGACCCAAACACGGCGCCGAACGAGTTTGTTTTTTACGTATATATATATTACAGGAAAGCCTTTAAGGAGTCTAAGATTTCAAAGTAACATGTTAACAAAATATGATTAGTGGGTTGTTGAGGTCAGATAGTGGCTCCACGTGAAATACTGGTGCCTGTTCAGCCGAAGTTTGACTGGAAGCCAACCACAATACGGGTGGGTAAAGGCCAGGCCGTTGATGACCTGAATGAATGGGATCTATTTACCTATGAGATGTTCGGCGGCAGTCTCGCGGTCGAGCTGGCCGGCCAGCACCAGGCGGCCCGCGTCGTCCACGGCGAACAGCTCGCGCGGCCACAGCGCCGGCGCCAGGCGGTAGCGCGCCGGCGCCGCGCCCGCGTCCGCGCGCAGCTCCGCGATCAGCGTGCCCGGCGCCGCGTCCTCGCGCAGGAACAGGTCGGCGGGCGGCGCCAGCACGCGCGGCGCCGCGTCGCCCGCGCCCAGCACGAACACCGACACCGGCGCCTCGCCTGCCAGCCCGCCGCCGTCGCGCGCGCGCACCCACACCTGCACGCTCCGCGACGCTGCACAGACACACGGTGAGCGCCCCGCGCCCCGACGCCGGCGGCCGGCGCGGGGCGCGAGGCGACACTTACCGAACTCCGTGGCGTCCCTTGCGAAGGAGAGCGCGCCGGTGGCGGGGTCGACGGCGAAGAGGCCCGAGGCGTCCGAGCGCACGTCGCCCTCGTACACGGAGTACGTGAGGCGCGCGTGCTCGCCGGCGTCGGGGTCGTGCGCCGCCAGCGTGAGGAAGGGCAGGCGCGGCGCGCGGTCGTGGCGCACGCTGGCGCGGTACTCGCGCAGCGGGAAGGCGGGCGCGTTGTCGTTGACGTCGGCCACGCGCACGCGCACCACGGTGTGGCGCAGCAGGCCGCCGCCGTCGCTGGCGGTCACGGGCACGTCCCACTCGGCGCGCAGCTCGCGGTCCAGCGGCACGCGCGTTGTGAGCGCGCCGCTCGTGGCGTCGATCGCGAAGGTCTCTCGCAGGCGAGCGGACGGGATGGAATACGTCACCGTTCCGTACTCGCCGGCGTCTTCGTCGTATGCTTTTACCTACGACAGCGTCAATTTAGAAATCGTTTCAATAAGTGGCCAACTTAAATATTTTCTTTTCAGTTTTATTGTATACAAGTGCATTTATTATAAGAGGCATAGAACGGCCAATGGAGACGGAGCGTAAATACCGTGGTAAGAAGCAACGGGGGCGTTTGATTTTCGAGCGCTCTGGCTTCGTGCACGAGGTGCGGGAAGTGCGGCGGCGCGCGGTTGGCGGGCGCCAGCGACAGTTTGACGCGCGCGAAGGAGGCGTGCGCGCCGTCCGACACCGACACGTTGAGCGAGCGCAGCGCCGCGCCGCCCGCCACCGCCCAGGCGCGCGGGTTGGCGAGCGTGAGCACGCCGGTGCGCGCGTGCACGGCGAAGGCGCGCTGCGCGGCGCCCTCCAGCGCGTAGGCGAGGCGCGCGGCGTCGCGCACGTCGGGGTCCCAGGCCGCCACGCGCGCCAGCGCCGTGCCGCGCGCCGCCTCGCCCGACACCAGCGCCGCCACCACGCTGCGCTCCATGCGTGGCGGGCTGTCGTTCACGTCCTCCACTGCGGATTCGAGCGAACGTTTCCATCATTTCAATTCTTATTTTAAATAGAACGGTCGAAGCCAATTTCAATCATATTACTACGAACGATACGAATACGTGTCTGGCCACGCGCAGTTTAGGGCTCCGTAGTTGCACATCACAATTGCCGACTTCTCCAAGTACGTTTTATAGGTTGGTCGACTATTACTCGTTAACTAGTAAATTTATTTATTTATTTAGTACATGGAGGACTTACAGCTAATAAAGACAAACAAAATAGTAAACCGTAGTCACCAGCAAGCCAATAACAAATCCTCACGTATACTAACATAATGTAAATTATGGTGTGAGCACAATATAAAAAACGCACCGCTTAAATTAAACTTAGAATTATTCAGTCACACAAATACTTGCTACTTAAAAAATTGAGGCTTAAGCACCTTCTCGCTGCATTCACACACTTATTGTGAATGGATCCAAGTCATATTCTTTGCAAATGTCATTGAAATTACTGCTTGCGCGCACGATATAACTGTTCCGCCTATAATTTGAAGATGTATGAGGTACACGTATGGGTGGATTAAACCGGAATGTTTTACTTGGGACATTAAAATAAAATTTTGACAATAACTCAGGGTTATCAATATTGTTATTGAGGATTTTCAACAGAAATAAGCAGTCAGCAATTTTACGTCGATCTACCAGTGGTAGCAGATGATACTTCCTGCAGAGTCCAAGATACTTCCTGCAGAGTCCAAGGTTGACTGGTATGGAATCTTTTGATAAAAACAAAGATATTTTATGAAAAGTCTTTGAATGTTTTCAATGCGGTCAATATATTTATGATAACGTGGATTCCATATCTGAGAGGCACACTCTAGCTGGCTTCTTACAAAAGTGCAATACAATATTTTTAGTGTTTTAGCATCCTAAAAACACTTAGAGACGTATTATAAATCCAAGCAGTTTAGAAGCTTTTTTACCCGACTACGGCAAAGCCAAAAGGAAGGGTTATGATTTTAGCAGTCTATGTATGTATGTATGTATGTATGTATGTATGTTTCTATGTTCCACTCTGGTGCCTAACCCACTGAACCGATTTTTATGATTGAGGTATCAATAGATTTCTAAAAACGTTCCGGGTGACATAGGCTATATAAATTATTCCTAAATGTATTATGGTGGCCTTAACACGTAAATTTCTGACGACGAAAAAAATAAATTTCAGATAATTGTGACATGTTTGGTGTCAAAAGAAAGGTCTTGACGAGCACATTACAAATATGTATGTATATCATATTGTAGTATTAAACTTATAATTTAAATTGCTAATAAACGAGTAAAAGAAAGCCTGTACCTTGTACGGCGTGGCTGTACAATTAATAGTGAATAATATGATCAAAATGATACCAACGCGAAGGTAATCAAAATTTTAAAATCAATACAATTTTTTATGCCACTCATTAGAAGAAAAATACATAAAACGAAATATTCATATTTCGGATTTTTTCGAAGCCCGATAGATGGTGTTGGCGTCGAAACAAATCACGCCACGCTTTCGTCTGCGATATCGTTGCGTCCCCGTAATGGAACGTGGCGAGCGGTCACGACCCTGCACTTGGCAACCTCTCGGCTTGTAAAAACAGGCCACTCACTGTGTACCATAGCTAAAAATGCTAAAAGCGTCGAGCGTGCGCCTGCCCAAAAAGTGTTAGCAACTCAAACGCAACGTATGTATAAATGCATGTTGTGTACCGCAAGGCACGCCGCAGTGCCTTTATCTCAGTGTAGCATCTTCACAAAACCTCGGCAGTCACCTGGTTTCGTTAGTTTTTTTTTATTAGTTCAAACTTTTCCAACTACGTGCGTTGGGGTTGGCTTGCAGTCTAATCTAATACAGCTAAATACCAGTATTTCACATGAGGTGACTGCCCATTTGACCTCCATAACCCGATTTATTAGCTTTTGACTACCCGTAACGACATAAACACATATACTCATGCTGATTGGAAATAATTTTTGGTGTAAAATAAAAATCCCATCAAAAACATAAATGTGAAAAAGGGAGCCAAAGTTCAATGTTAATAATATCTATGATTGTCAAAATTAAATAAATTAGCCAGGATTACGAACAGAACCCATTTCCAGCATTGAATTTTCTACCGTTTGTCTGTTGAGTTGTACAAAACACGTGGAAAGGTCAAAATAAATGTAGATAACTTTTATTTATTATAATTTTGTAACTCAAAGTACAATTAAAGTATTGTTTCATCCCAATCGGTTCACTCTATCAAAAGATATGTGAATTTAAAGTGATGAAGGAGAAATTAATTTACATTACGTAAAGCAAATACACGTAACTCCCTCTATTGAACAAAAATAGTACTACCAATTCAAGGAAATAACACCAGGTTACATACTGTGGAGTTATTTGTGAAACTTTTGATAAGTAGCAAAGGAAAAGTGAACATTGTATTATTTTATTGTTAGGGATTTATCGTTATATGGTAACCTTATTGAAATGTTGCCAGATCCACTTCAAGGTCGATAGATAGCAATCTTAATTTGATCACAATTTCTAAATAGCGGAGTTTTTCGCGGAAAAAGGACCTTCCCCCATGTCTGCTAATACATATTACCTTAACTTATAATAAACTAAAGCTGTTAAAAGATGGACCCCCGGTTTTATGCGGAAACCTGGCAACATTGGGTCACTTGCAGGCTTACTACCCGTGGTGAGGGGCAAAGCCCCGTGATTGGTTCGTCGCGACTATTAAGATAAGACATAAAGTGTTGAGTTTTGAGACAAGACATAAAGTGTTGTATTTATGCTCTAAATCTTGGTCATCTGCCCAATCTTTTCCCAAAAATATTGAAGTCGGAGTCCAGACAAACCGGATTCAGTCGAATACCAATATTTTACGCGGAGTGCCAGATCTCCACATCCCAATAACTGGGTGACCTGGTACTTTTTGGCCAGACTGGTGTCAGATTTTCTGGTTTCTGATAATCCGTAACGACTGTCAAAGATCTGCAAATAACAGACTAACGAATTTAAGTAAAGAAAGAAATAAAACTTGTTTATTTGGCACACCTAGGTAAACACATTGTCGGTATAAACGTTGTGAAACTTCATTTAAATAAAACATTGTGTGTCTCACGGCTGCGCCAAAAAGGTCCAGTTTAGCAAAATGCCAGACAACTAGGAGTTACCTTACGCTGGTTTTCTACTGAACCTTACGTTGACGTACTTTTCGAGGGGCGCAGGAGGTTCGGTATGATAAATTATGACGATCAACCATCCACAGACCGACTTCAGTAACAGTGGCGTAGCTAGCATGGGTGGCACCTGGGGCACTCCAAAATAATTATGGGTTGCCCGTTATACTGCTGACGGCAGTCGCAAGCCATTTCTCGGGAGGGGGGGGGGGGGGGAATCTACAGCACATAATGATGATAATCATTCATACTTAAATAGAAGTTAATTCATGAACTGATGCAAGAAAGCTCATTAACTGAAAAAGGCCCGAACGCAAGAACGAACGAAGTGAGCTCGAAAATACATGCAACTCGGAAAGATTTAATTTTCTTTTGATCATTCACACGTAAAAATATAAGTTTTGTTGAATTATACAGATAAGCTCGAGGACAAACAGAGTGCAGAATGTAGGAGCGAGCGAAGCTTGAAATTTTTACCCGACTACGGCAAAGCCAAAAGGAAGGGTTATGATTTTAGCAGTCTATGTATGTATGTATGTATGTATGTATGTATGTTTCTATGTTCCACTCTGGTGCCTAACCCACTGAACCGATTTTTATGATTGAGGTATCAATAGATTTCTAAAAACGTTCCGGGTGACATAGGCTATATAAATTATTCCTAAATGTATTATGGTGGCCTTAACACGTAAATTTCTGACGACGAAAAAAATAAATTTCAGATAATTGTGACATGTTTGGTGTCAAAAGAAAGGTCTTGACGAGCACATTACAAATATGTATGTATATCATATTGTAGTATTAAACTTATAATTTAAATTGCTAATAAACGAGTAAAAGAAAGCCTGTACCTTGTACGGCGTGGCTGTACAATTAATAGTGAATAATATGATCAAAATGATACCAACGCGAAGGTAATCAAAATTTTAAAATCAATACAATTTTTTATGCCACTCATTAGAAGAAAAATACATAAAACGAAATATTCATATTTCGGATTTTTTCGAAGCCCGATAGATGGTGTTGGCGTCGAAACAAATCACGCCACGCTTTCGTCTGCGATATCGTTGCGTCCCCGTAATGGAACGTGGCGAGCGGTCACGACCCTGCACTTGGCAACCTCTCGGCTTGTAAAAACAGGCCACTCACTGTGTACCATAGCTAAAAATGCTAAAAGCGTCGAGCGTGCGCCTGCCCAAAAAGTGTTAGCAACTCAAACGCAACGTATGTATAAATGCATGTTGTGTACCGCAAGGCACGCCGCAGTGCCTTTATCTCAGTGTAGCATCTTCACAAAACCTCGGCAGTCACCTGGTTTCGTTAGTTTTTTTTTATTAGTTCAAACTTTTCCAACTACGTGCGTTGGGGTTGGCTTGCAGTCTAATCTAATACAGCTAAATACCAGTATTTCACATGAGGTGACTGCCCATTTGACCTCCATAACCCGATTTATTAGCTTTTGACTACCCGTAACGACATAAACACATATACTCATGCTGATTGGAAATAATTTTTGGTGTAAAATAAAAATCCCATCAAAAACATAAATGTGAAAAAGGGAGCCAAAGTTCAATGTTAATAATATCTATGATTGTCAAAATTAAATAAATTAGCCAGGATTACGAACAGAACCCATTTCCAGCATTGAATTTTCTACCGTTTGTCTGTTGAGTTGTACAAAACACGTGGAAAGGTCAAAATAAATGTAGATAACTTTTATTTATTATAATTTTGTAACTCAAAGTACAATTAAAGTATTGTTTCATCCCAATCGGTTCACTCTATCAAAAGATATGTGAATTTAAAGTGATGAAGGAGAAATTAATTTACATTACGTAAAGCAAATACACGTAACTCCCTCTATTGAACAAAAATAGTACTACCAATTCAAGGAAATAACACCAGGTTACATACTGTGGAGTTATTTGTGAAACTTTTGATAAGTAGCAAAGGAAAAGTGAACATTGTATTATTTTATTGTTAGGGATTTATCGTTATATGGTAACCTTATTGAAATGTTGCCAGATCCACTTCAAGGTCGATAGATAGCAATCTTAATTTGATCACAATTTCTAAATAGCGGAGTTTTTCGCGGAAAAAGGACCTTCCCCCATGTCTGCTAATACATATTACCTTAACTTATAATAAACTAAAGCTGTTAAAAGATGGACCCCCGGTTTTATGCGGAAACCTGGCAACATTGGGTCACTTGCAGGCTTACTACCCGTGGTGAGGGGCAAAGCCCCGTGATTGGTTCGTCGCGACTATTAAGATAAGACATAAAGTGTTGAGTTTTGAGACAAGACATAAAGTGTTGTATTTATGCTCTAAATCTTGGTCATCTGCCCAATCTTTTCCCAAAAATATTGAAGTCGGAGTCCAGACAAACCGGATTCAGTCGAATACCAATATTTTACGCGGAGTGCCAGATCTCCACATCCCAATAACTGGGTGACCTGGTACTTTTTGGCCAGACTGGTGTCAGATTTTCTGGTTTCTGATAATCCGTAACGACTGTCAAAGATCTGCAAATAACAGACTAACGAATTTAAGTAAAGAAAGAAATAAAACTTGTTTATTTGGCACACCTAGGTAAACACATTGTCGGTATAAACGTTGTGAAACTTCATTTAAATAAAACATTGTGTGTCTCACGGCTGCGCCAAAAAGGTCCAGTTTAGCAAAATGCCAGACAACTAGGAGTTACCTTACGCTGGTTTTCTACTGAACCTTACGTTGACGTACTTTTCGAGGGGCGCAGGAGGTTCGGTATGATAAATTATGACGATCAACCATCCACAGACCGACTTCAGTAACAGTGGCGTAGCTAGCATGGGTGGCACCTGGGGCACTCCAAAATAATTATGGGTTGCCCGTTATACTGCTGACGGCAGTCGCAAGCCATTTCTCGGGAGGGGGGGGGGGGAATCTACAGCACATAATGATGATAATCATTCATACTTAAATAGAAGTTAATTCATGAACTGATGCAAGAAAGCTCATTAACTGAAAAAGGCCCGAACGCAAGAACGAACGAAGTGAGCTCGAAAATACATGCAACTCGGAAAGATTTAATTTTCTTTTGATCATTCACACGTAAAAATATAAGTTTTGTTGAATTATACAGATAAGCTCGAGGACAAACAGAGTGCAGAATGTAGGAGCGAGCGAAGCTTGAAATTTTTACACCTTTTCAGAAGAGTTTTACAGTGTTTTGATTACTAATACATAAATATTATAGAAGTCTTTTGTTGATACATAGTGCAGAATGCAAAAGCGAACGAACTGAGCTCAAAAATTTTTGCGTCCCTCTTCTAACAGGTTTCATTACGTCAAACGTTTAGGAATGAGACCCGACAGTGACAATAAACATTCGTATACAAAATAATGTCTTGGGTGTTTTTTTATTCATTCTTTTGTATAATTGGTTTATATTTAGTAGTAGATAAGAAATTAAGAATCATCATGATTCGAGGTACTAGGAGATACCAGGGCTGGTCGCCACTTTAAACGGAAGTGGTGATATAGTAAGCACCCTGCATAGCCTTCTTTTTATTATTTATTTATTTTTAATTCGAGAGGGGTCAGGTTATTGAAATCTTATCTATGCCATAGTATCACATTTTTTCACCATCATGCACTCGAACGAAATCGCGAGCGTAGCTAGTTGTACAATAAAAAGCATGGATAAAATGATGGCGACGTGCAGTTACTCAAATCTAAATAAATAGTAACGATTTGTTAAACGGAAAAGTATAAAATAAAAATTGAGTTTAAAAAACTGTAACCCGACTACAGAAAAATAAAAGTGATCTGAAAAGTAAGAAACAAGAAAATATTTCAGAAAAAAATCAAGACAGGTACAAAAATGGTCAAAGTAAAGCCGTGGTCGCATGCCTTTATAGTTTTACAGGTGTGCCAGGCACCCACATGATATACAGGCATGCGACCACGGCTTTACTTTGACCATTTTTGTACCTGTCTTGATTTTTTTCTGAAATATTTTCTTGTTTCTTACTTTTCAGATCACTTTTATTTTTCTGTAGTCGGGTTACAGTTTTTTAAACTCAATTTTTATTGACAATTGAATCATGTATGTGTCAAAAAGTAACTTACTGTCTTGATGGACGCTCAAGTCACAAATAGTATTGCACCTTGACTAGATCTGGCGCGCCAAAGAATAAGTAGTGGCTAGGACTGCACTTTTTCTAGTGTAAGTGATCACCGAAGACTTGGATGGGTTGAGATCAAGTTTATTAGCCCGACAATACTCTTCAAGCCGATACAAGTCAGCCTGAAGTGCTAGACTATCTTCGAGCGTTGAAATAGTGGCAAAGATTTTCATGTCATCGCAAAGCATAATAGTTTCGATGAATGGAGGCACTGATTGATGTCGTTTACATAGACAACAAATAAAAAAGGACCGAGCAACGAACCTTGGGGCACTCCGCTGGGCACGTTTACCCAACTAGATATATAATTATTAAGTACTACTGCTTGTGACCTGTTATCAATATACGAAGAGAACCACCTCAAGAGGTCTCCACGGATGCCCATGTAGCTTAGCTTCTTTATCAGGGTGTCGTGGTCGATTCGATCAAATGCCTAGCTATAATTTGTGTAAACCACATCGACCTGCTTACCATTATCCATAGTATCTGTAATAAAATCATTATATATAATCAAGTTAGAAGTGGTAGACCGTCCTTTGAAAAATCCACGCTGAATGGAGCTGAATGAGCTAGCAAGGGCGGGATATAACTGGTTATAGACAATCCTCTCAAATATTTTAGCTATAATGCACAGCTTGGATATAGGCCTATATAATTAGTAATATCAGTTTTAGATCCCTTCTTATGTACGGGTGTAATGAAATGAAAGATTTCAATACTTTGGGGACAATCCCTTGAGTCAAAGACTTGGAAAACAATATTGAGATAGGAAGTGCAATGGAAGGCGCGCATTTAATTAGAAATTTAGATGAAATGTTATCAGGGCCAGCACCTTTAGATGAATCCAAGTTACGAACTAAACCGGTCACAACATCAACATTCACTCCTATGTTACAAATGTTAGATGAAAGTATTATTAGTATCGAAAGGGCAAACAGGAGGCGGACTAGGAGTATTAGATGAAGTGGGGTTGAGGAAAGTCGACATGAAATAAGACGAAAAAGCTTCACAAATAGAATCTCCAGTGAGTAATGATTCATCGTTATAATTTAATGTATTTGGTATATTATTCGAGTTATAACGATTTTTAACAAAGTTTCAAAAGTGTTTAGGGTTATCCTTAATGGATTTTTCAAAGTCAAAGTCCAAGATTTATTTGCAAATAAATATGGTTACAAAAGTTCTTGCAATAGTAGTATGGTAGCTTAACATATTCAATCATAACATAATGACATGCAAATTTTGGTAAAGGTACAATTAAATTATTTACATTTAAACTGAAGGAATTATTTTATATTATAGAAGGGATTCTCAACTAACCACCTGTGTAAAGCCCTTTTGAAGCGGACCATTGGAAGTTCTTTAATTTGAGTAGGAACCTTGTTATATATTTGAATACACATGGGATAGCAACTTCGCCTATGTAGTTCCGTTTTTAATCTAGGATTAATTAGTCTATTAGGATATCTAGTTTTAAACTCACATTTATCTCCCAGTTTTTAAGACATCTCAGGGTGAGATTTGGTAAATTTACATATTTCTTCAATATAAATACAGTTAGTGTAAGTATTTTAAGTTTCCTAGGCACCGAGTTTCCCCATACCAGTATACTGTAACGTAGTATTGAACCAACATGTGCATGATAACCCTGTTATGAGGCTTGTCTACTTGTAACGTTAGATAAACGCCATAGAGCATAAGCAAACTTATTGATTTTTCCACATATCATATCATTATAATTAGTCCAGGAACACCTCTCATCTAAAACGATCCCAAGAAAAGTCATACTATCAGATTGTTGTATTTGTTTATCTTTATAAGTGATGTTTAAATCAATTTTATTCCAGTTTTTGTTACGAAATTGTACTTATTTGGTTTTATGTATGTTAGGTTTAAGGTTATTCTTTTCCATCCAAGTTATTATTTTACTTACGGTACTATTTATTTCTTCATTATAGGTTTCTTTAGTTTTAGGGACACATCGTCTGCAAAGAGTATGCAGGGATAGAATAGAATAGAATAATATTATTATGTACACCAAATAAGTTACAGAAAAAAAAAAATAGATGAAGAAAACATTACATAGGGTGTCAATCAGGGTGGATGGTCAGTTACTTCTGTCAGGTCATTTATATAATAACAGAAAAAGTGGGGGGGGGGGCAAAATACTGCCCTGTGGAACGCCTGTGCGATTGTAACCTAATTTAGATTTATATTTCAGTTCACCGTTTTGATTTGGTTTATCCATAGTAATTTCTACAAATTGCGATCTGTTTGTAAGGTAACTTTCAGCCATGCATTTGTTTTACTGCGTATTTCATATTTGTCACATTTCTTTAGTAATAGCTCATGTCAATACAAAGTCAAAGGCTTTTGACATGTCAAAAAATACAACAGTTGTCATAATTTTCTGGTCAATATTTTTAGTAACTAGGTTAATTAAGTTAAATGCCGCTGTGGTTGTCGATTTCTGTTTTTGGAATCCATGTTGTTCACGTTTTAAAATTTGGAACTTATCGATAAAATTTATTAATCGCGCATGCATGACCTTTTCGTAAATTTTTCCTAAAATAGGCAATAGGGCTATCGGTCTGTAGTTGTCAACAAGTTTTTTACTACCTTTTTAGGGTTCCGAAAAAAAAAGGAACCCTTATAGGATCACTCGGGTGTCTGTCTGTCTGTCTGTCTGTCCGTCTGTCACAGCCAGTTTTCTCCGGATCCACTGGACCGATTCTGTTGAAATTTGGAACACATATGGACTTTTATGACCCAAACACGGACGCGTTACGTAAATTAATAAATTTTTAGTATGGGGGTCACTTTTGGGGGTCAAACTAGAAAATTAAAAAAAAAAGTTTTATGAACAATATGGTGTGACATATCGAATGAAAGGGCTTACAGTCAGGGTTACAATTATATTTTTTTCATAATTTTACAATACATGATTTAGAAGTTATTCAAGAAATTAGACAAAAAATGACCATTCCCCCCCCCATTATCTCCGAAACTACCGAGCCTAAAATTTTGAAAAAAATTGATATAATAGATCTTTACCTAAAGATTACAGTAAAACCTATTAGAAGTCTGTGGTGTTAAAATAATTTGTTAAAAAAATTAAATTCTTTCGGAACCCTTTGCACGCGAGTCCGACTCGCACTTGGCCAGTTTTTTATGTATGGGTTTAATAGCTGTCGTTTTTAATCTCTCAATAAACACTCCCATGAATAATGATAAGTCTATTAGATGTACTAGTACCGGAGTAATAATAGGGCTTATGTAATTTATAATTTTTGTAGGTATTTGATCATAACCTGTTGAATTTGTATCCCTGAGTGATTTTATTACTTTCTGTATTTCGTCACCATTAGTGGGCATTAAAAACATTCCAGAATTAAGTTCCAAGTTTAAGTTGCTGCGATTATGGTATTGTTACAGGATATTGTTATAGTATCGAACATCAGTAGCTATGACACATTAAGAAGCAGTAGACTTAAAAATACATTACGCAATAAAACAGCCCACACTGCAGTTTATAGCAATAGTATATTTTGTATGGGCATAAAAATATATAATAAGCTACCCAGAGACATTAAGAACCTACAGTCAATCGGTATTTTTAAAAGAAAGCTGAAAGACTTCCTGATTAATAAGGCGTATTATTCTATAAAAGAATTTTTCGAAGAAAAATAATTATACATAAGATAAAAGAGATGTAATACTAAGTATAATGGGATATATGTAAAAATTTATGAAAAATGTTAATTAATATACTATTACGTAAGTTATCTATAATATTCAATGAAGAAATATATGTTTCAATTTTAATTGCAATGCCTAAACAGGCAACTAAGTTATAAGAACCTTCCTATTTTTGTTAACATCTGTCCTGTACCTACCCGACACTTAGTTCGCAATAAAGAATTTTGACTTTGACTTTGACTTTGAATTGAGTATGCATTTTTTTGTGAAATTTATTTTGTCAGATCAGACATCTTTCCATTGAGTATTGTTGTGCGTGGTGCGCTCGGCACGAAGTCCCACGATAAGATATTGAGTTATGGGAGTTGATTGTGGTACCTAGATCAGGAAGAAATAAAGTACTAATGAGAATCAGCCCTTTTGTTTTGGGCAGGACATGGCCGACCTATTGTACTCTGTGAGTTTATTTTGTCTACAGGTACTACACCCGAGGACGGGTGCTAGTCTGGGATGGCCGTGTCGTGGATTGATGGCGCTACTGTGCAACGGACAGCGCCATCTAGCAAATGGTTTCGAAGCCTAATAGTCACGTGATCGGAAACGCAAGCGCGCCCTACCGTTTGAACAATCGTGTTCGTCGGAAGAGGGGACAGCGAGAACTAGCGGGGCTAGGGCATGGTCGCTCTAGCGCTCTCTAAGGCAATCTCGTCTGAACGCTCAGTACCAACGCACGTGTTTGTTTCCTACGTGAAATGTTAATGTGAATATAGTTATTTTGATTTAAATTATCTTTCGTTCTAATACCCGTGACAGTGTCCACACCCAAAACTATGTCGAATTGTGAAGGAGATCCGGTGTTTTGCATTTCGGCAACCCATGATGCGACATCCCTATGGTGTGCTTACCGGTCACAAAGAGATGAGCGGTGGTGAGCAGCGGCGGGCGGCCGGCGTCCGCGGCGCTGAGCAGCAGGTGGTAGTGCGCGCGCGCCTCGCGGTCCAGCGCCGCCGCCACGCGCACGCTGCCCGTCCTCGGCTCGACGGTGAAAGCGCCCGACGCAGCAGATTCTATTTCACTGAGTGAATATGTCACTTCACCGTTTTCGCCTGTAAGGAAGATGCGATCCGTGAAAAGTTGGTTCGTCCCTCTCTGGTGTCGGCCGACACGTAGTACATAGGTCGGCGTAACGCACCGGTGTCGTTGTCGGAGGCGCGCACGGTGAGCACGAGGTCGCCGAGCGCGGCGGCCTCGGACACTGTGGCGCGGTACACGTCTTGCGGGAACTCGGGCGCGCAGTCGTTGACGTCCAGCACGCGCAGCGTCACGGCGGCGTCGGCGAAGGCGCCGGTGACGCCGTCCGTGGCGCGCAGCACGAGCTCGTGCGCCGGCGCCGTCTCGTAGTCCAGCGCCGCGCGCGCCACCAGCACGCCTGCGCACGCATCCACTTACATCAGCGCTGCTTTCGCTACATTATTTTTATGAATGTGCACCCATTAAGCATGCGAGTCAAAACTAGTTTTTTTCATGCTTAAAAATAGATACCCAAAGCTTTACACTCGCGTTTTCAATAATTAATGCTCGTTGCTGTTGCGATGACTAGCCGACATGCCCATGATGGATTGGGGAGAGGAGGTGACAAATGAAGGCGCGTCACGCGGTCGAACCAACAATATTTTGTGTAAATAATAATATAACCATCGAGTAAAAATCTAATCAAATTATTGAAGATTGTTGCTACTACACTAATTGTTTACTTAAGTGTCTTGTACTCATAGAAACAATGATTAAATTATTATTTGAAATGGTTGTTACTTTGCACTAGTCTATATGTAAGACACTTTAATACTTGTGCTTTCTTCATCTTTAGGTACTACATACGTACATCTAAGCCAACCAAATAAATAAGCCAACATGAACACGACATTTTGCCAATAAATAAAACCACACGTACAAGCATGTCTTTTTGCCAATAAAGAAGCGAAATCAGAAGTGCTCGAATGATCGCCACGTAATATGTGCCTGTACATGTGTATAGATGAGGAGCGCCAGTCGCGGCGGACGAGGGGGGGAGGCAAGCGTGGGGTGGGGGGCGGGGGGGGGTCTGTATACTCACATGGACTATTGCCTCTGTCGGGTGCTGCGGATAAAACCAACATGTTAGTAAGGCCGTCAGTTCGCCCGCCACCTGCCGGTACCGCGCTACTCGCGCCACACGCGCCACTCGCGCCACACGCGCCACTCGCGCCACACGCGCCACTCGCGCCACACGCGCCACTCGCGCCACACATGCCACACGCGCCACTCGCGCCACACGCGCCACTCGCGCCACACGCGCCACTCGCGCCACACATGCCACACGCGCCACTAGTGCCACACGCGCCACTCGCGCCACACATGCCACACGCGCCACACGCGCCACCCGGCTAGTGCATGCCGAGCTCCTCCTAGGGGCGCTTGACAAACTGGCATTCAATCAGCGAGAGCGACTGACGTAATGACAAAATGTCTGGGATTGACCGCATGACATTTCGACAACGCACGTCAACCTCCTACATTGTAGACTTCCGAGAATCGTTATCGCTGATAGAATGTCACTTCGTCTTACTACTTACTACATACGTCTTATACGGTCATTGCTTGCATTCAAAAGATACGGTCGACTCGTTTCTAGTCCTACTGCGGCATAAGCTCATCACTAGCATTTAAAAGATACCTATGCTCGACTGGTTTCTAGAAAAGGTAATTATTATGCGCGGGCGTAAGTTACATTACCAATGCCTTTAGGTCGTAAGTATTTTTGCAAGTCGAATTTCCAACGCCAGATAGCTCAGTCTATGCCTGACACGTTCCTTATAACATGTCACAAACATGATTTGATATTCGTTCCAAACCCTTTGTGCGCGAGTCCCACTTGCTCTTGGCCGGTTTTTAGGGTTCCGAACCTCTATAATTATTTTTTATAAAAAAAAAACTGTACCATTATAGGATCACTTGGTAGTCTGTGTGTTTGTCCGTCTGTCATAGGCAAATTTTCCGAATCTACTGGACCGATTCAGTTGAAATTGGTACACATATCACAAAAATAAATAAATTTTGAAAACGAGGTCACTTTTTGGGGGATAATTAAATTACTTGAGGCTTATTGTCAGGGTCTCAAAAGTATTTTCAGTATAATTTTGAAATATTCCATTCAGAAGTTATTTAGGAAAATAGATGAAAATTGACTATTTCCTTGTCACACATCACCTCATCTCCAAAACTACTAAGCCTAAATTAAAAAAAATACAAATGATAGGTATTTACCTATAGATTCCTAGATAGCCGATTTCCAATAGATTCTTTCTTTGGTCTTTTCCTATTTAGGTAATCTTTGTTTCGATACTTCATTTAAAAAGTCAATTATTCATCCAATTTTCAAGAAAAGGGACAGGACTACTTAATAATTACCGACCCGTAGCAGTCCTAAGTGCGCTGTGTAAGGTGCTCAAACGTTTAATAAATAAGAGATTGGTTAATTACTGGAACAAGATAACCTAATATCATCTCATCAATTCGGCTTTCGCAGAATTTTATTAACATGTGACGCAGTCATTGATATATAAAAAACGCAAGATGCACAGTCTCGAACAAATCAATCCAACACTCGAAACAGTCGTCAAAAACTGACATGTATCAAGTGTCATGTGTGAGTTGTGTGTAGTTATACTATAAACGGATCGCTTAAAGTTGTTTTTACAAAACAGTTCAGTATGGCGAGTGATGCGCAATTTTTTTCGCAAATTCAACCTTACACGGATCGTTTAAAGTTGTTTTTACAAAGCAGTGCAGTATGGCGAGCGATGCGAGACTGTTTGAAACTTGCGCACAATTATACAAATTGCGCTTGTTTTTTGCGGACGTTTTTGAGATGCTGAGTGTGTATCTTGGGTTGGGTAACGAACTAATCTAACTAATCACGTGGTAAAAAGTTTATATAATAATAAAAAATCGGAGAAGTGGGAGTCGGACTCGCCCACCGAGGGTTCCGTACAAAGTGGGTACATATTATTTTAAATAAAGGCTATATTTTTTATGATTTATATGTAAACTAGCACTTCGCCCGCGACTTCGTCTGCGTACACTTTAGAGGTGGCGCGCAACTTCTTTGTCCCATATTCTCACCATCGGAAATGCATTTTTTCATGATACATCCTGATAGAACGTGAGTCTTAGTTGTTCAGCCTTGGAAATATTTCTACATGTTTCTGGTCTCCGGGTACTTGTGAATCTTTAGCACTCACAATTCCTGCCGAAAATATACTTTGAGATGTTTTTGATCTCTTGGTACTTTTGAATCCTAACCGTCCACAATACCAGCCCGGATATACTTCGACATGTTTTTGGTCTCTTGGTACATAATGAATCTTTAGCGCTCATAATTCCAGCCCCGAAAATACTTCGACCTTTTCTGTTCTTCTGGTACTTGTGAATCTTTAGCGCTTTAATTTCACCCGAAGAAATACATTGATATGTTTCTGGTCTCCTGTTACTTGTGAATCTATAGCGTTCGTTTTCCAGCCCGGAAAAAACTTCAATATACATATTTCTGTTCGACTATAAAAAAAAAATCTAGTCCAAAAATACTTTTACATCGTCCTGTTGTGGTGAGTGTCACGTATGTTATACATCAGCATGTCACGTATTGTTCAGGGTTAAGTTAAGGTAAATATACTTCGTGTTAGCACGTAGTCACGTACTATCTATGTATATTTAAACCACCTATTAAAGGAGAGAGGTCAGTTGAGGACTGTAGCTGAGTACAGTTGAGTCTCTGTTCGCAATTGACTCTCAAAGTAATACACGTCATGTTGTTTACTTAACCCCTCCTCATCCCCATATCGCACTGTTATCCTAGTACTTGTGAATCTTTAGCGCTCCCAATTTCAGCTCCGGAAATACTACGACATGTTTCTGTTCTCCTGGTACCTATGAATCTGAAGTACTAAGGCAGCAGCGGCGCTGGGTTTCCACTTCCTCCTCAGTCTTCATTAAGCCATGCTTTTTACCGGGATAGAAAGTAGCCTATGTTTGATTCTAGGATGTGAACTATATGTGTGCCAAATTTCATCCAAATCCCTCTAGCCATTTTTGCCTGATTGAGGCACAAACATACAAACTTTCACATTTATAATATTAGTAGGATTGACAAAGGCTTAGTCCGCCAGCCACATCAATTCCTAAATTATTAGAAGGATAGTTCCGTACTTATGGCCGTCCCTAGGCCAATGCTCGTGTGTCTATTACAAGCAGTTTACTTCGAATGTACGGGACTGAGTTGAAAGTTGGTTGTTTGGGACACATGAATGTTACCTAAACACGGCCGGCACATAAAATGAAAAATCGCGATTTGTGACGTATCTGTGTGCTAATTTTTATGCGAAATACCTCAGACTGAAGTTATAAGGATTCAGAAATTTTTCGAAATGCTTGGCAAATAAGGTGTGAGAGTCCGTTCTTTCTTGAGCTCGTCTTGGCGCAGATTACGTCTGGCATGCTTGAAAATTGATAGGGTAATGGTTTTATTAAAAAAAATATCACGCCCGTTTAATAATACCTGCGGTACGGTTACTAATTTCCCTTCATGCAAATACATGTACAAAATCATGAATAGTTAGTATTTGTGCGCTACCACTGGCGACCTCTCCCAATCGACGTGCAGGAGTCGCAAGTCTCACCCGTGTCGAAGTGCACCTCCAGCAGCCCCGCCGCGTCGTCCAGCAGCGTGTAGATGAGCTGGCGGCCCAGCGGCGAGCTGGCCGATAGCGCCGGCGCCAGCGCCTCGCCCGGCGCCGCGTCCTCGCGCGCGCTCAGCTCGTAGTGCGCGCGCGCCCAGGCCGGCGCCGCGCCGCCGCCCCACACGCGCACCGTGACCTCCGCCTCGGCGCCGCACGCCGGCACGCCGCCGTCGAAGGCCGCGATCACCAGCGAGTACAGCTGGTTGTGCGCGTCCACCGTCTGCTTCAGCGAGATCTGGCCGCTGCGCCGGTCCACGCGGAACAGCTCGCCGTGGCCGCGCTTCATCTCGTAGCGCACCTCGCCGTTGTCGTTGGCGTCGGCGTCCACGGCGCGCACGCGCAGCACGGCCGCGCCGGGCTCGGCGCCGGCCAGCACGGCGGCGGCGTAGGGCCGCTCCACGAACACGGGGCAGTTGTCGTTGACGTCGGTGACGACCACGTGCAGGCGCGCGCGCGCCACGCGCGGCTCGGGCGCGGCGCCGCTGCGCGCCTCCAGCAGCAGCGTGTAGGCGTCGCGCCGCTCGCGGTCCAGCGCCAGCCCCGTGCTGCGCACCGCACCTGACGTCGCGCCCACCTCGAACCCTTCCACGGGGTTCAGTATCCTGAATTCGATGTGCTCGTTGAGCGCCGCCCCGAGCACGTTCAGGACGGCGATCGTCGTCGGTTTGGTGGAGTTTTCGACGACGGAGCCGTAATAGTCGGACTTCTGGAAAGCGAGGCCGGAGTTGTCGGCCTCGCGCACTGTTATCTCGACGCGCGCCGTGCCGGAGTACAGCCCGTCGGAGGCGCGCACGCGCAGGCGGTAGGCGGGCTGCAGCGCGTCCGCGCGCGCCACCGCCAGCACGCCGGCCGGCGACAGCGCGAAGGCGCCGGCCGCGTCGCCCTCGATGATGTCGTACTTGAGCGCGGCGCCGGGCGGCAGGTCGGGGTCGCGCGCCGCCAGCGCCAGCACCGACACGCCGGCCGACGTCGGCAGCAGCAACGTCGCCGAGTACGAGCTCTGCGCGAACGTCGGCGGACAGTCGTTGACGTCGGTCACCTCCACGACCACTTGAGCGACACTCCCCGACGGCAGCCGCGGCGTCCCCATGTCGATGACCTGCGAGCAGACGAGTGCGGTATAGCGGCGCGCTGGAGGGCGGACGGGCGGACGGGCGGACGGGCGGGCACTCACCCTGACGCTGAAGTCGTGGCGCGCGGCGCGCTCGTAGTCCAGCGGCGCCAGCAGGTGCAGCGCGCCGGTGGTGGGGTCGACGCGGAACAGCGCGGCGGCGGCGGGCTGCAGGATCTCGTAGGCGCGCTGGCGATTGGCGGGCGAGTCGGCGTCGTCCGTGAGCAGCACGAGCGGCGCGCCGGGCTCGGCGTCGGCGCCGGCGTCCGCCACCAGCGCGCCGCCGGGCGCCGCCTCGGACACGCGGCCGCGGTAGTGGCGGCGCCGCAGCGCCGGCGCGAACTCGTTGCGGTCCAGCACGTGCACCGCCACCACCGCCGTGGCCGTGCCGCCGCCCTGGAACATTCACATGTCATCTAAATTCCAGCACATTTCTCCAGAAGCACCTCTGTGTCAGTCAAACAAAAAGTGATCTTAGACAGTCAGAGTCCGATTTCCTTTTTATTACTAATTGGACGACGCGACGTCATCGTCCACGCAGAAATCACATCATCCGAGTAAGCAAAAATGCTCATAAAATAAAAACTACTGAGCCAAAATGAATTAACTTTTTACAGGACCAAATGGCAAGTATCGAACGATGCGAATCGAACTAAAAAAGAATCACTTAAATCGGATCTGAAACTTCAGAGTAATTGGTGAAAATTACAAATTTATTATACAAGCTAACCTGCCCTACGCCCTATTCTCAGACCTAACAAATATACACAAAAAATTTCAAGAAAATCGGTCAAGCCGTTTCGGAGGTTTCGATAACAAACACTGTGACACGAGATTTTTATATATTAGAAGATATACCAACTGAATTGTGACCTCCTCCTTTTTGGAAGTCAAACTATATTCGAGACCCATTTGGGCACTTGTCTCACCGCCGGCGATCAGCGAGTAGCGAGTAAAGCTTCAAACTCGAAACGAGGTGGCGAGCAGCGAGTAGCGAGGGAAAACTTTCAATAGTTTTGACGCTCGGCTTTCGGCGAGTGCTTTTGTGCGACGGGCTTTTACTCGCAATACTCGCTCCGGCCCGCACTACAGGTAGAAATTACCGCTGTTTGTTGAGATTGACCGCTAAGCGAGCATCGCCGAGCGAGTATAGCTGAGCGAGTACAATCGTTGATAGCTCTTGTCGCTGCGATCAACTAGAGGTAAGAGCCGCTCGCCGGCAGTGTGAACAGCCTGCTATCGATTATGAATGTATGTGTCTCTTTTACTCACACGAGATCTAGTCGATAGCTACTCGTTTCCTCACTTGATGTGTCACGACATAGTTTTGTTTTACTAATATTAATATTTACGCCTATTCAAAAAAGATAGAAAAGTGTTTGGATCACATGTTTTATATGTAGTTGCACATATGAAACATGTGATCCAAACACTTTTCAACGGAATCTGTCCAGTAGATTCGGAGAAAATTGGCTAATTGACAGGCGCACGCGTGACCCTATAAGGGATCCATTTTCCTTTTCATATGGACATTTGGAACACCTAACCTAAAAATAATAAAAAAATTCTGTTATTTAAAAACATGTTGTTGTAAGCAGGTTTTCATATTCTGTTGCTGATATAATGTAAGTACCTAACTAACGAAGTAATCATGTTCGGTTTGATTTACCATGTTGATCGCGGTGACCGTTAAATTGTAGAAGTTCTGAGTCTCATAGTCGAGCGGCGCGGCGGTGGCCAGCAGGCCGGCGGCGGGGTTGAGGCGGAACAGCCCCGCGCCGCCCGCCAGCGAGTACCACGGCGCGCTGGCGCTGCGCACCTCCAGCGCCGCCAGCAGGCTGCCCGCCGGCTCGTTCTCGAACACCTCCAGCGCCAGCTCGGCGGCCGCGAATCGCGGCGGCGCGCCGTCCGGCTCCACCACCGTCACGTGCAGCGGTAGCGACGCCGCGCGTGCGCCCGGCGCCGGGTTGGCGGCGCGCACGTGCAGCGTGTAGTCGCGCGGGCCCTGCGCCGGCAGCGCGCGCGCCAGCCGCACGTCGCCCAGCGCCGCGTCCACCGCGAATAGCCCGCCCGCGTCGCCGCCCGCCAGCGAGTACAGCACGCGCGCCGCGTCGCCCGCGTCGGGGTCGGCGGCGCGCAGCGCGGCCACCAGCGCGCCGGCCGGGGCGCCGCGCGCCAGGCGCGCCTCGGCCAGGCGCCGCCCCCACGTGGGCGCGTGCTCGTCCGCGTCGTGCACGCGCACCGTCACGCGCGCGTAGGCCCGCGACGCGCGCGGCGCCTGGTCGCGCGCCCACACGGTCAGCTCGTGAACCGCAGCGCTCTCTCTGCGAGTGAACGGTACACCGTGAGTAGACAGTTCCAGGGTGGGAGGCTCGCGGCGGGTGGGCTGGCGGCTGACCTGTCGAGCGGGCGCGCGAGCTCCAGCACGCCGCTGAGCTCGTGCAGGCGGAACAGGCGCGCAGAGGCGGGCGCGCGCGTGGCGTGCACGCCGTACAGCAGGCGCCCCGCACCCGCGCCGCCCCCCGCGCTGGCCTGCAGCACCACGAGCGCCTCGCCCACTCGTGTCGCCTCTGACGTCTCCACCACATATTCTTCTTGTGTAAACGAAACTCCGCCTTCGTTTGCGTCGTTGATAACGGTTATATTCACCTGTAAATAAAGCCGGTCGACCGAGTTATGTTACGTGCCAGTTCAATGGACGCCGGAAACGAAAAATTACTATACGAGTTGTTACCGGAGCGTACACCACGTGCAGACCGTCGGTGACGGAGACGTTGAGCGAGTACTGCGACTGCCGCTCCCACAGCAGGCGCCGCGCCAGCACCAGGCTGCCGTCTTCTCTTCCAATGTAAAACTCTTGCCGAGGGTCACCATCTAACAGTTTTCAAAAGCTTGCTTATTATTGTAGGTAAGCCGGTACTGCCGACCGACTTAAAAAAAGGCATATTTCTTTAGGGTTCCGTACCAAAATGATAAAAAGGAACCTTATGATTTGAATAAGTCTGTCCGTCTGTCACAGCTGGATATCTCAAGAATTACTAATGTACACAATATTACACACTTAACAAAAAATGAAAATAAAAACATAATTCTATCAACTTGGAATAGTTTTAGATGAAGTTTCAGGTTAAGCTCGATATCGAAATAGGTATTTACAGAACAGACTAGCTGAAGTAACTTGTATTTTGTCAACACTTTACGCTGAGTAGTTTTTAAAATTATAAAAAAACGCTTTTGAGACCCTTACGATGAGAACTTTGATTTGATATGTCAAGTTTTTTTAATTTCTTAAGTGGAATTTTCTTCAAAAATCTGGCCAAGTGCGAGTTTGACTCGCGTGCGAAGGGTTACGAACGAATTTCATTTTATTAACATGTTATTTTAGCACTATAGACTTGTAGGATTTCCTGTAATCTATAGGTAAAAATATATTATTTCCATTTTTTTTTTAATTAGGCTTTGTAGTTTCGGAGATGGGAATGGTCATTTTTCATCTATTTTCTTGAATTCCTTCAAAACCATTTACTTTATAATTATGAAAAAATTATAACCCTCACAGCAAGCACTTTCATTTGATATGTCACACAATATTGTTCAAAACAGTTTTTTTTTTATTCTCTAGTTTGACCCCCAAAAGTGACCCCCGCACTAAAAATTTAATGATTTACGTAACCCGTCCGTATTTGGGTCACAGAAGTTCATACGTGTACCAAATTTCAACAGAATCGGTCCGGTGGATCCGGAGAAAACTGACTGTGACAGACGAACAAACAGACAGACACCCGAGTGATCCTATAAGGGTTCCGCTTTTTGTTCGGAACCCTAAAAATGACGCCATTTTCAAAATTTATTTATTTTCGTTATGCGATGGCGTTCGGGTCACAGAATGTTGTATGTGTATCTACCAAATTTCAACTGAATCGGTCTAGTAGATGCAGAAAAAACAGGGACAGAAGAACAGACACACAGACAGACAAACAACAAAATGTACTATGAGTATGAAATCCGTGAGTGGTTTAAGTACCCGATATAGTGTAGTAGAGAGCATCGCCGTCCGGGTCGGTGGCCTGCAGCACGGCCAACAGGAAGCCCGGCGCGTCCAACTCCGCCACCTGCAGCGCGGCCGGCGCCGTCAGCGCCGGCGCGCCGCCGCCGCCGCGCGCCACGCCACGCACGTGCGCGCGCGACACGCTGCAGCGCGGCCGCGGCGCGCCGTCGCACGCGCGCACCGTCACGTCGTGCGCGTCGCCCGGCGCCAGCGCCAGGCGCGGCGCCATGTACAGGCGGCCCGTGGCGGCGTGCACACGCAGCAGGCCGCGCGCGGCGCCGCGTGCGCGCGCCCAGTAGCGCACGGTGCCGTTGGCGCCCTCGTCCGCGTCGAACGCCACCACCTGGCGGAGGAAGCGCACCGTGAGACCTGCGAGGACCGCGCCGGCGTGACATCGTGCAGACATGCTCGAGGCGCCTCACCGTGGCGACGTAGAGGCCGAGCGGCGCGGGCTCGTCGTACAGGTCCCAGGACGCGCGCGCCCCCGAGCCCTCCTCGTCGTCGTCGGCCTCCCACTCGGTGCTGCTCTCGTCGGCGGCGGGCGGCTCGTTGGCGCCGGCCGCGTCTCCCTGTAGACAACACCACGCTGCACACTACCACTCCACACACTGTTACGATTCGCCCGGTCATGATACCCGTCGAGACTGTCGCCTAAGCAAGTACCATTCTAAGACGTTAATCAATAATAACACTCCACACGTTACTCCCCAATGACAATGCATGCACTCGTAGGTCCGGAGCAGCCGGCGGTACCTGCGGCAGGGCGAGCACGGCGGACGGGCGCGCGGGGTGCGCGGAGAGAGGCGGCGCGGGCACGCGGATGTCGTAGAAGCGCTGCGCGAAGGCGGGCGCGTGGTCGTTGACGTCTGTGAGGCGCACGGTGACGCGCGCGGTGCTGGCCAGCGCGCCGTCCGACGCCTGCACCTCGAGCGCGTGGCTGGCGGCCGCCTCGCGGTCCAGCGCGCGCCCCGTCGTCACTATCTCACCTGCGCATGTGGAATGTGTCTATCAGTACTAGCGAACTAGTTCGATCTGCTGATGACGTGACTTTTTAAAAAATCCAATGATGTAGGTAGTTTTCAGAGAGTCCCGTACGGTATATAGAATTATCCTTGAACGATATATAATATTTGTCTACAGAAACCATGGTTACCGATAATACGAAAAAACTATTAGTCGATACCATTATTTACAGACAGCACGTTTCGCCGAAAAACGCTACAAAAAATGAATGATTGGCCGATACCACGATTTGCCGAAGTCATGGTTCACCGGAACACGCTTGAACTTAAATTATCTTTTACCGATAGCTATTTTCGCCGAAAAAACCTTTGCTTGTCCCGATCCAAAAAAGTTGATTTCTGTTGTTGGTTTTTACAAATTATCTGATAACGTCACATACTGTCTGACAACGTCACAAATCATCAGAAGATTTGTGACGTTATTATACTCCGAAATTTATTTGGCATAACACACTTGGCATAATCTTCTTTAAACGAATATTTGCAAACATTTTCAACCTTAAATTAAAATCGTCTTAAACAGTCAATATGTTGTGCTACAAAAGTAAGTCACAGAAACAAATCGCTGTAAAACCGACTCCACGTAGTCTTGTCTGCCCTACCCCTAGAGTTTAATTTAAGCCCGCGTAGGCGCGAAGGGGCAAGGCGCGTTAAAACCATCTACAATGTTAAGTTCGCGAGGGACAGCCGGAGCCCCGCAGCACCGTAGCCGTGACAGAAACCATGCCTGCTGCATGTTGCATGTTCGCTTGCATACTGGATGCTTGCCTGCATGCGCGCTTGCATGCTTGCTTGCATGCTACATGCTTGCTGCATGCTACCCTTGAAAGTTAGTATGTCACGTTTTCGGATGATTTGTGACGTTGTCAGATGTTTTGTGACCTTCTCTGATGATTTGTGACGTTGTCAGATAGTATGTAATATTGTTGGATGATATGTGACGTTGACAAATAGTACGTGACGTTGTCAAATAATTAGTGAAGTTTTAAGATAGTATGTGACGTTGTCGGATTTGTGACGTGGTCAGATGTTTTGTGACGTTCTCTGATGATTTGAGACGTTGACAGATAGTATGTGACGTTATTGGATGATTTGTGACGTTGTCAGATGTTTTGTGACGTTCTCTGATGATTTGTGACATTGTCAGATAATATGTGACGTTACTGGAGCATTTGTGACGTTGTCAGATTTTTGTGACGTTCTCTGATGATTTTTGACATTGTCAAATAGTATATGACGTTGTCGGATGTTTTGTGACGTTGTCAGATGTTTTGTGACATTCACTGATGATTTGTGACGTGGTCATACAGTATCTGACGTTCTCAGATGACGTAGTTATATGATTTGTGGCGTTGTCTGATGATTTGTGACAACGAATAACAGAAATCTACTGTTTTGGATCGGCGCAAACAAAGGTGCTTTCGGCGAAAATCATCATCATCATATCAGCCGAAAGAGGTCCACTGCTGGACATAGGCGGAGGCTTGGGGGAGCCCAAGCGTCACCACAACGACCGGTCCTGTGCGAAAATAGCTATCGGTAAAAGATTATTTAGTTCAAGCGTATTCCCGCGAACCATGACTTCGGCAAATCCTGGTATCGGCCAATCGTACATTCTTCATAGCTTTTTTCGGCGAAACGTGCTGTCTGTAAATAATGGTGTCGACTAATAGATTTTTCGTTTTACCATTCAACGGTGAACCATGCTTTCTGTAGACAATTATATAGTTCAAGGTAATATACCGTAATGTACCGTAGGGTCTATATACCGTACGGGACCCCAATCGAAAAAGTTATCCTTCCTGTATGGGGTAGGTTTTCTGAAAGGCCTACCTAGTTATGAAGTAAAATTAATGTCATTGTAATAGAGGGCGAAAAGTAAAATAGTTGTATAGGAAGTCGAGTTGACGCAACTTGATGATAGGACCCCGAGATGTAATGTGTAACTTTCACATTATTGGAAATGTACTTTCTGATTTCCACAAATTCACTATTTAACATGATCTTCAGAGCCTTTGATTTTGATTAATTTATTTATTTATTTGGGGTGTGGTTCAGTTCAATGCGTTCTGACACAAAATGACATAAATAAGCTAATCTGTTCTGGATTCCAAATCTGGCAACTTTCAAAACTCCAATTTAATAAGTTGTGAACATACTTTCAAAAAAAGTCCGACCTTTGTAAAAGGATGTTCACAGCTTATTAAATTTGTTCAGCGCAATAGGGTCCGTGCACAGCGAAGACTATACCATCATATAAGTACTTCACACTGACACTTCTGTACTGCTACCTGCAACTCCTACCGCGTAGACTGTGCTATCCAGTGTTCTAAATTCGTTAACCCCTAACCTCAGGGCTCCTATTATGATACTTTCACATACATATTCTCGGGGTCATCTCAGCAAGCCACAACGATTGTTCCAAAACCGTGATACTGTGTATTCCTTGGTATACTACATTACTTCTTCCGCGTGCAGAAGCTTCTGGGTAATAAGATTAAATCATAAGAGTAGTGTGAGAAGGAACGGTGAGATACCGGTGTGTTCGTCTATGGAGAACAGCCCGTCCGGGTTGCCGGCCACGATGGAGTAGGTGATGTTGGAGGGGCGCGGCGCGGCGTCGGCGTCCACGGCGCGCACGCTGGCCACGCGCGTGCCCGCCGCGCAATGCTCGGCCACGGCCGCCGCGTAGGCCGCGCGCTCGGGCCACGGCGCCATGTCGTTCACGTCCTGCACCTCCACGAACACCTGTACGCACGAGTGGCGCGGCACCAGCCCGTGGTCCTGCGCGCACAGCGTCAGCCAGTAGTGCGGCGTAGACTCGCGGTCCAGCGGCGTCAGCGTGCGGATCACGCCTGCCCACAGCGAAACATTACATATACACTGACTGAACTGACGGAATGAATGTAGTCGAGTGTCTGTGCAGTGAACGTCATGTACCTGCGTCGTCGACGGAGAAGTGCGCCATGCCGGAGCCGGCGATGATGTAGTAGGCGAGGCGCGAGTCGCGGCCGGGCGGGTCGGCGTCCACGGCCGTCGCCGTCAACACGACGCGGCCGCGCTCGGCGTCCTCGGGCACGCCGCCCACCAGCACGGCGTGGTCGCCGAACTGCGGCGCGTGCATGTTTTCGTCCACGTCCACCACCTAAGCGAATTGATCATCACTAATATGTTATGGATAAATAAAAAGTAGCAAACGAAAGTTAGTGGAAATCATTTGAATTGTGTACCTCTACGATGACCGTGGCCTCCGACCACAGCGCTGGCTGACCGCCATCCGTTGCACGTACTGTGACACCATATACCTACAAAAAATAATTTGTAACCTTAGAGATTTCTAACTTTATTATTTTGACATATTTTGAGGTAAAGTTTTATACGCCTCTTTATCTATTATACAGTCTAGTCAACAAGTGCTTTTTGTTCAACTTTTTTCAGCAATCTTGGAAAATATTAGTGAGGTGTCATTCGATTCGGAAAAGCATGTAGATGATTCAAAAAAACTGGCCAAGTGCGAGTCGGATGCGCGTGCGAAGAGTTCCGAACGATTTTAATTTTTTTTAACATGTTGTTTTAACACTATAGACTTCTTATAGGTTTTCCTGTAATCTATACTTATTATTATTATTTATTATTTAAGCCTTTTATTTCCCAAAAAATATATTAAAATTAATTACAATATTATCATAAAAATCCGTATTTGAATGAATTCATAACAATCATGCATTTTAATATTTTTTACATAAAAGAAAGAATTTTAAATAAATAAATTGATTATATAGATTGAATAAATTCAATAGAATAATGAATTGTTCGATAAATATTATTATTTGGGTGCCCATTTAAGGGCGAAGGCCTCCTCCATCTTTCTCCATTCCTCTCTATCTTGGGCTATTCTAGTCCAGATGGGGCCGGCCACGTCCACAATATCATCGCTCCACCGGCGCCTGGGTCTGCCTCGGGTGCGTGTTGCATCGCGAGGGTACCAATGGAGGACCCTCTCGCTCCATCGTCCATCTGTGGCTCTAGCTACGTGTCCTGTCCATCGCCATTTCAGTCTGCAAGCTAATTCCACAGCATCTATTATTTTAGTGCATCGTCGTATGTCTTTGCTTCTTTTTCGGTCTCGGAGTTTAATTCCTAACATACTCCTCTCCATTGCTCGTTGGAATGCTTGAAGTTTGTTTGTAACTGCCTTTGTTAGTGTCCAACTTTGACAACCGTAGAGTAGAGTAGGTAATATAATGGTGTCCATAGCTTTCTTTTTCAAGCGAATCGGGATGCGTGATTTAAACACTTCTTTCAAAGACCAATATCTTCTCCATGCACTCTTTATTCTGCGATCAACTTCATTATCTGACGGTTTGTTAAATGAAATGCTTTGCCCAAGGTAAACATAGTTATCTACGGACGCTATTGACGTGCTATGTCATCGTTGGTACTCTTATTCTGTTGGTTACAAGGCAAGTCTTTTCAGCGTTCATGTGTAGACCACATTTTTGACTTTCATTATCTAGAGACTTCAGCATGCGCTCAAGATCTGCATGTGTTTCACTAAGCAAAACAATGTCATCCGCCAAGCGGAGATGATTGAGAAACTCGCCATTTATTTTGATACCGACATTATGCCAATTTAGCTGTCTGAAGATAAGCTCCAAAACTGCGTTAAATAGATTAGGTGAGATGGGATCACCCTGCCTAACTCTTTTTTGGATGCGAAATGGCTCTCCTTTTTTCTCCATTTTAATTATTGCTCTGCTGTTCTTATAAATTTCTTTCAAAATTTGTATGTATTTTGTGTGGACTCCTTGGTCACGAAGAGAGCGCCATAGAGATTCATGGGAGATAGAGTCAAAAGCTTTGGAGTAGTCGACAAAGGCTATGTAGAGCTCCTTATTGTGTTGATTGTACTTCTCGATTATCTGTGTTAGCGTGAAGATGTGGTCGTTTGTAGAGAAGCCCGCTCTGAATCCTGCTTGTTCTCTAGGTTGGTTTTCATCTAAAGTCTTTGAGATCCTTTTTAATATTAAGCTGGTAAATAATTTATAAAGTGTCTGTAGCATACTCAGTGGTCTGTAGTTGTTCATATTGCCTGGATCTCCTTTTTTGTAGAGTAGGGTTATAATCGCAGTATTCCAGTCAGGTGGTGTCGACTCTTGTTTCAAGATTTCGTTGAATGTTGTGGTTAAAATAGGTGTTATTGGCTCTCTGATCGCTTTTAATATGTCATTTGCTATGTGATCTTCCCCAGGGCTTTTCTTTGTTTTCAATTGATGGATGGATTGACTAATTTCACACTCCAGAAATTCTGGTACACTTTCTGAATCGACTGTCTCCAAAACCGGGATTGAGTCTTCGTGCGAGTCAGGATGCTCATGTAATCTAGTGTAGAATTCTGTCGCAACGCTTAATATATGGTTTCTGTCCGTTATTTGGTGACCCCGATTTGTAAGTTGTGTGATCCATTTTTTTGCTGGAATCTAGTTTTTTGTAAGCTCTTTTGACTGATGCAAATTTCTCTAATTCATATTCGATAATATTATATCTATGTTCTTTTGATTTCCTTTGTATTTGCTTTCTAATTAATTTGTATGATGCCGATAAGTGTTTCCTTTCGATACTAGTTTTGTTTTTCTTTTCTTTTAGCAGATTTAATTAATGAGCCTTAATTAATTAATCTATACTTAAAGATCTATTATACACATTTTTTTTCAAAAATTTTGGGCTCAGTAGTTTCGGAAATAAGGGCGAATGGTCATTTTTCGTCTAATTTCTTGAATAACTTCAATTTTTTTTTTTAAGTTTTAATTTTTATTTTTCATAATTTTAAAATGAATAGGATTTTAAAATTATGAAAAAAATAAAACACTCACAGTAAGCCCTTTCATTTGATATGTCACACGATATTCTTTTAAAAACTTTTTTTTAAACTCACACTAAAAGTTTAACGATTTACGTAACGAGTTCGTGTTTGGGTCACAGAAGACCATATGTGTACAAAATTTCAACAGAATCGGTCCAGTGGATCCGGAGATAACTGGCTGTGACAGGCGGACAGACAGACAGACAGACAGACAGACACCCGAGTGATCCTATAAGGATTCCGTTTTTTGTTCGGCACCCTAAAACATCACTTCGTTGTTGACTAGACTTGAACAGCACTTGTTGAATAGACTATTATGACTCTTATTATTGTAATTAAAAGCTTACTTGTCTCTCTTCGAAGTCTAATAGTTTAGCCGTGCGCAAGGTGCCCGACGTGGCATCGACGGTGAAGACCACGTCGTCGGGCGGCTGGTCGGGCAGCGAGTAGGATACGGCGCCGCCTGCGCCCAGGTCCGGGTCGAAGGCCTCCACCACGGCCACCAGCGTGCCGGCGGGCACGTCCTCGCGCACGCGCGCGCCGTACGTGCTCAACGCGAACTTGGGCGCGTTGTCGTTGACATCGTCCACGGCCACGCGCACCAGCGCCTCGGCGTGCAGGCCGCCGCCGTCCGTGGCGCGCAGCGTGAGCTCGTAGAGCGCGCGGCGCTCACGGTCCAGCGCCGCGCACACGCTCAGCACGCCGCTGTCGCGTCCCACGCAGAAGTCACCATCGCCCGCGCCGCTTACGCTGTACGTGACGCGCGCGAAGTCGCCCGCGTCGCGGTCCGTTGCGTTAGCGCGGAATATGGCTGTACCGTTCAGCGCGTTTTCCGTAACACGAAAGCTCGCCAAGGTCTTCTCGAAGCGTGGTCTGTTATCGTTGACGTCGAGAACGGTGACGGGCAAGAGACGAGAAACGGAGTGTTGGGGTGTGCCCAGATCATACACTGTGATGTTAAGATAGTATTCACTCTCTCGTTCACGATCTAAGTAACCGATCACCTGAAGTTCACCCGTGTCCGGATCGATGCGGAATGCGGAGTCAGCGTCTCCTCCGGAGATGCCATAAACTAATAATCCGTTGTAGCCAAGATCGCGGTCGCGCGCCCGGAGCTTTACTAGAGACGTGCCTAATGCGACTGACTCGTTTACTTTCACCTCTACGGGAAAATCGAGGAATTCGGGAGCATGCAGATTCTCTCCATACCGAGAAGGAGCTAGGGAAAATTCATCGGAGAGATCTTGCGGCGCATTGCTGCGCTCGGCGGCAGCCAGCAACTCGGTGAGGCGGCGCGCCACGGCCGTGTCGCGGCACTCCAGCGCGCCCGCGTCCGCGCCGCCGCCGCTGGCCACCAGGTGCAGCGTCAGCGACGTGGCGTCGGCAAAGTGTGTGCCGTCAGTGGCCGTCACGTTGAGCAGCCGCGAGTCGGCGCGCACGTCGCCCAGGTCACACGAGAGGCTCATGACGCCGGTGCCCGCGTCTAGCGCGAAGCAGTTGTCTTCGTTCCCGCCGATGATTCGGTAAGACACCACGTCGCCAGCATCGAAGTCGATCGCGGAGAGGGTGACGATCTCGGAGCCGATGGCGAGCCGGCGCGGCAGGTAGCCCACGCACTCGACGCGCTCGAACTGCGGCCGGTTGTCGTTCACATCCTCCAACCGCACCACGAGCCGCATCTCGGCTTGCCGCCGGTACGGCACTCCCCAGTCGCTCGCTCGTATGCGCAGCGTGTACTCGCGTCGCATGCTCTCGTAGTCGAGCAGGCGCGTAGTGCGCACAGCGCCGGAGAAGTGATCCACGTCGAATGGCACCGGCTGTAGATTGGCAATACTGTAGGAGATGTATGCGTTGTCTCCAGAGTCGGCGTCCCGAGCGACGACCCGTGCGACCACAGCACCGCTTGGTCCGTTCTCCTGGACGATCACCTCGGTCACCTCCCGTTCAAAAATAGGGTCGTTGTCGTTCGAGTCGAGTATGGTAATTTTAACTTTTGCAGAAGATTGTTTTCGGGTACCCGCATTACCCTGATCTATGGCCGACACAGTCAAGGTGTAAAGTGATTTCTCCTCGGCGTCTAGCGGTACTGCAGTGTACAGTACGCCCGTATCAGGGTTAACATAGAATTCTTCCCCTTCGTTGCCGCCGACGACTTCAATATAAACTCGAGCGTTTCGTCCTTCGTCGCGATCGCTCACTTTGAGCCTGATGACGGGCGTGTTGGGCGGCACGGTCTCCGGCACGCTGGCCTCGTACACCTCGCGACTGAACACGGGCGCGTTGTCGTTGGCGTCCACCAGCGCCACGGGCAGCGTGAGGTAGGAGGCGCGCGGCGGTCGGCCGGCGTCGGCGGCGCGCAGTGTGAGGTTGTAGCCGGCCGGCGCGCGCTCGCGGTCCAGCAGCGCGTGCACGAGCACATCGAACTCGCCCGCCTGCGCAGACGCGCGCACGCGGAAGTGCCCGTCGGGGTCGCCGTCTACGATTTCGAGGCTGGCGATGCGCCCGTGCTCTCCGGGGTCTTCGTCGCTCACTTCTACGATGGCATAGATTTCCGCCGTGGAATTTTCAACTATCTCGGGCATGCGTCGTACGTGTAGCTCTGGAGAATGTAGATTGACCCGTTTAACTCGCACGGCGACGGAGGCACGAGCGGCCGGCGCATCCTCTCCTCGCGCAAGCAGCGAGGCACGGTCGCGAGCCAGGACCGTGATCTTGTGATGCGTGCTCTCGGCTGCCAACGGCGGGCGGGTGATGGTGATGACGCCGGTCGTCGGATGGACGGCGAAGCGGTCGGTGGGCTCCGCCAGGCTGTAGTAGATCTCGCCGTTGAGGCCGAGGTCCGCGTCCTCAGCGGTGACGCGCGCGATGCTGGCGTGCAGCGGCGCGTCCTCCGGTACAACGGCATCGTAGTCGGTGGGGTAGAACAGCGGACTGAGGTCGTTCTCGTCCGCGACGGCCACGGCCAGCACGGCGTCGGCCTCGAGCTGGCGGCCGCCGGGCAGCTGCGCGGTGGCGCGCACGTCCAGGCGGTACGAGTCTCGGCGCTCGCGGTTGAGAACGTCGGCGTGCCCGGCGCGCGTGCGGATGGATAAGAAGCAGAAGTCGCCGACGGTCCGCTCCTCCGCTTTAAAGAACTTGTCCTTGTCGCCGTGGCGGATGCGGAAGCGGACGCGAGCGTCGGGCGCGGGCAGGCCCACGCCCAGCGGCTCGGCGGCCGGCGGGGGCAGCGCGTAGGTGCGCGGCGGGCTGTTCTCCGGGATGCTGAGGTTGTAGAGCGCGGCCGTGAAGCGCAGCTCGGCAGGGGGCCCAGGCCCGCCGCTCACCCGCCACACCAGCCCCCACACCGCCGCCAGCGCCAGCCACGCGCGCACGCCACGCATCGCGCTACACACCGCGCCGGCAAACTAGGAACAACAACCGTCAATATTATAATCTTCTCGGTTATTTAATTAAGGGGCTTGCTTCTAAAAATCGTGATTTTTACCTCATAAAGTGTGTGTGTGCGCGTGAGGAGGAGCGCGGCGCGCGCGCAGCACTGGTCACGCGGTCAGTCGTGGCGGCGCGTGCATCCCCGCGGGCCTGCAACCAGACACACACTCGACTTAGACTTGCGTTGCATATGTAGTAAATACTCCGCACAACTTTGCATTAGCAGCTGCTTATTAATCGTCTAGGCATAATTTTTTAACAAAAATGAATTTTTTCTTTTTTTTTTAAAGCGTTGCCCCACACTCATGGGTAATGTCTATCAAAGTGTGCACGACCATTATTGAGACTAGAGCACCATACTTGGCTTTAATATTTAATTTATGTGTGGACTAAGGAGTCTTCGCGGACATAATGAAATATAGTAAGTTTATTTAAATCTGGTGACATCAAAGACACCAATAATTATAGACCAGTATCTGTATTGCCGGTTTTTAGCAGTGTTTGAAAAAACAATGCTCAATCATTTTAACATCAATAAAATCTTACACAATCAACAGCATGGTTTTACCAAGGGTCGTTGTACGATTGACGCTGGTGCCACGTTGTTAAAACACATATATACAGCGAGAGAATAGGTGCAAGATGTCATACGAATCTTTTAAGACCTCTCCAAGGCATTTGATTGCGTAAATCACGAAACCGTGCTCCTAAAACTAAGACATTACGGACTATAAAAACTTGCACTCAGTCTAGTGAAATCTTACTTAAATGACAGACAGCAGCAAGGTCAAATAAATTATGTCAATTCACGTGGCTCAACAGTCAAAATGGGGTTACCACAAGGCTCAATATTGGGTCCATTCTTCTTTTTATTATATATGATCTACAATGTTTATATATGACAACCATAGTACAAAACTATGGTAGAAGCATATTTTTCAAATTTTGATAATGTGAGCCATTTGTTTTTAGTATGTGATAAGTTATAGTTTTATTTGTTTTGTGCAAGCCCCAAATAAACATTTTTCTATCTTTCTTTTCTTTCTTTCTTTCATTCTTTCATGGTGGTTGAGAGCATGTCACGCTCACTCAAATGTCTCGCTGATGGTGGCGCGTGTGTTGGATCATCAAAATAAACTATAAACGATATGTCGTGCGAAATATCAAATGTAAGGCATTATTGTGCAGGAATCACATATTTTATTTCAAATAGATTTAAAGTTATTTCAGAAAAAGATGAATTATGACCATTCTGAATTCAGATATTCCCGACTGTGCCTAAAATGTATTAAAATATACAGAAATAGAAATTAGACAACACAATTATAAGAGGACTATGATCTAAAAAAAAAAAACCAAAACAAATACTACTATGATTCGTAAGGAACCATATGCGTGCGAGACCGACTCGCACTTGGCCGGCTATTTTCATTGTCGTCATGTACACAACAGACGTAAGAACTAAGTTCATTGATGCGAGTGTGTGTCGCCACGTCGCGCGGTGAACGTGGCGCTTTAGCATAATGCTGCCCACACTCACCTACGCTGCTTTGGGTTTTGAATTCCAAGCCCACTACTTAAACGAAATCGACGTGAATATTTGTACTCGCTATGGGGACTGGTATCTCGGTACCGTTTCAAGTCGGAAGAAACTATTCAAGCACATATTGATCTTCAAATAAGCAGACATCACCGAGCACATAGTTCTAACAAGCGGCACTGTTCAGTTCGCGGTACGCTTCTCACTAACGTGGCTTCGACCTAACAGTTTCACATTCATTTACCTATGACAAGATATTTCACTGTCAAATACTGATCGCACATATAGCCCGGACGAAGTACAAAAAATATAACCGACTATCAAAAACAAAACACTACAAAGTATAAAATAACTTTAATTTCGGAAGTCTGTGTTTTTGGTTATTTCATTTTTTGACACCGACTTCCGAAATTAAAGTTATTTTATACTTTGTAGTGTTTTGTTTTTGGAATTCGGTTATATTTTTTGTGAAAAGATTTTTTATTTTTCACTTTTTAGTGGTACCTGCGTACCCATTTAAAGCGTACCGGCGTGATGTTATGTTATGAAAATAAAACTTACTAAGTGCTTGCAGTGTAAAGGTCATGTCAATACGAATGAAATAAGCCCAAACACTTGGTAGTTCCTACATACTGATGTGGAGTTCTCTTGACTCTCTGTCGTCTCCATCATCAGGTCTGATACAAATCTTCATTCTTTTGTAATATCACCCGATATCCATACGAATATCAAGTTTTTACCAGATGCGTGCCTACAATTTTCGAGAGTTGCCCTCGATTTCTCAGTTTCCATCATCAGATCCTGACGTGGTGGCAATGGGACCACCTCGGCAGCATACCCCTTTCATATAAAAAAAGATTCATCGAAATCGGTTCATAAACGACGAAGTAAATAAATAAATAAATGAAGGGATTTGGATGAAATTTGGCACACATATAGTTCACAACCTGGAATCAAACATAGCAACATAACATATCTTTTTATCTCGGTAACTTACATGGCTTAATAGAGACAGAGGAAGAAGTGGATATCTACAGTTTTTGCTGCCTTAGTACTTCAGATTCAAAAGTACCAGGAGAACAGAAACATGTCGATGAATTTCTGGGGCTGGGACTAAATATACGTCAAAATAATTTTGAGCAAAATATTTTTTTTTCACGAGGAGTACAGCAGTGCAATTCTGTAAACATGTCGAAGTGAAGGCTCGGGTGAAGTGATCGTGAAGTGACCTGTCGATCCATGTTATCAAGATGGAATGACACCTCACTTCGTGGTCACTTCACACAAGCCTTCACTTGAACATGTTTCAGAATCGACCGGCTGATACATGTCGAAGTATTTTTCGGGCAGGAATTGTGAATGCTATAGATTCAAAAGTACCAGGATAGCAAAAACATTTCAAAGTACTTTCAGAGCTGGAATTGTTGAGTGCTTAAGATTCAGAAGTACCAGGAGACCAGAAACATGTCAAAGTATTCTTGAGCAAGATTTTTTTTACCATGTGTATAGCAGATACATGTCGAAGATTTTTCTTAATGGAGACTGAGGACGAAGTGTAACCCAGAGCCGCTGCTCCCTTAGTACTTCAGATTCACAAGTTTCAGGAGACCAGAAACATGTTGAAGTATTTCCAGGGGTGAAATTGAGAGCGCTAAAGATTCACAAGTACCAGGAGAAGAGAACGAACGATGTTTAAGTATTTTTGGGCTTTTTGTTTTTTTTTTTTTTAACCGTTGAACAGAAATGTGTATGTTGAAGTTTTTTCCGGGCTAGAATTGTAAACGCTATAGATTCACTTGTAACAGGAGACCAAAAACATGCTGAAGTATTTCTTTGGCTGAAATTTTGAGCGCTAAAGATTCATAAGTACCAAGAGGCAGAAACATGTCAAAATATTTACGGCGCTAGAATTATGAGCGGTATGGATTCAAAAGTACCAGGACAACAGAAAAATTTGGAATCTTTTCCCGAGCAGGAATTATGAGCGCTAAAGATTCATTATGTACTAGGAGATCAGAAACATGTAGAAGTATTTTCGGGGCTGGACTAATGAGCGCTACAAATTCACAAGTACCAGGAGAACAGAACGATGTTAAAGTATTTTTCGGCTAGAATATTTTTTGTTTATTTTAGGGTTCCGTACCCAAAGGGTAAACACCGGAACCATATTATTACTAAGCCTCTGCTGTCCGTCCGTCTGTCTGTCAGCGGGCTGTATCTCAAGAACCGTTATAGGTAGATATTTGAAATATTCACAGATCGTATTTGCTGTTACCGCTATAACAAAAATCATAAAAATTGAGGTTTATGGTACGGAACCCTTCGTGTGCGAGTCCGACTCGCCCTTGGCCGGTTTTTTTTAAATAGTCAAACAGAAATATGTATGTCGCAATTTTTTCCGGGCTGGAATTGTAAATGCTATAGATTCAAAATTAACAAGAGACTAGAAACATGTCAAAGTATTTTTTTGGCTGGAATTGTGAGCGCTAAAGATTCACAAGTACCAGGAGACCAGACACATGTCGAAATATTTCCGGGCAGGAATTATGTGCGCTAAAGATTCATTATGTACCAGGAGACCAGAGACATGTCGAAGTATTTCCAGGGTAGGAATTGTGAGCGGTGAGGATTCAAAAGCACCAGGAGATCAGAAACATGTAGAAGTATTTTTGAGACTGGAATTATGAGCGCTACAGATTCACAAGTACCAGTAGAACAGAACAAAGCTAAAATGTTTTTGGGTTAGAATATTTTTTGTTTTTTTTTTTTTTAGTTAAACAGGAATATGTGTCGCAGTTTTTTCCGGGCTGGAATTGTAAATGCTATAATAGATTCACAAGTAACAAGAGACTAGAAACGGCTGGAATTGTGAGCGGTTAGGATTTAAAAGTACCAGAACAGAAAAATGTCGGAGTATTTTCCAGGCTGGAATTATGAGCGCTAAAGATTCATTATGTACCAGGAGAACAAAAACATATCGAAGTATTTTCGGGGCTAGGATTGTGAATGCTAAAGATACATAATTACCAAGAGATCAAAAACATGTCGAAGTATTTCCAGGATTGGAATTTGAGCGGTTAGGATTCAAAAGTACCAAGAGATCAGAATCATGTCGAAGTATTTTCGTGGCGGGAATTATGAGCGCTACAAACTGACAAGTACCAAGACACCAGAAACATGTCGAAATATTTCTGGAGCAAGAATTATGAACGGTAGGAATTAAAAAGTACCAGAACAACATGGATTTTTTTTCCGGGCTGGAATTATGAGCGCTAAAGATTCATAAGTACCAGGATACCAAAAACATTTCGAAGTATTTTCGAAGCTGGAATTGTGAGTGCTTAGCATTTAAAATACCTGGAGAACCGAAACATATCGAAGTTTTTCTGGGCTGGAGATATGAGTGCTAAAGATTCACAAGTACCAGAAAACCGAAAAATTTACGGCGCTAGAATTATGAGCGATAAGGATTCAAAAGTAGCAGGACAACAGAAATATGTGGAAGATTTTCCCAGGTAGGAATTATGAGCGCTAAAGATTCATTATGTACCAGGAGACCAGAAACATGTAGAAGTATTTTCGGGGCTGGAATTATGAGCGCTACAGATTAACTAGCAGTAATAACAACATTTAAACTTCTTCGTGATAGAGTAAAAAATTAGAAAGTCAGTGTTACACAAATTATTTGAAACTTACCGAAGCGTCTATTAAAAATAACCCTAAACAATTTTGGACTTTTGTAAAAAAACATCACAATATTAATGCAATCCCGAGCACGTTCAATTTTAACAGCGAAACACTGCGTACCGGGGAATCCATATGCGAAGCATTTTCAACTTATTTTCACTCCACAATTTTAGATCCCAACCAAAGTCATGGTGGTAGTTCTAATTCCTCTTCCTCTACTATTACTGAATCCTCTAACCTGACATCCGATATCAGTCGTATCACGGTGAACGTTGAAGACATCGCCAACTTACTTCGTAAATTAGATACATCAAAAGCGCCAGGCCCGGATAATATTTCATCCAAGCTTCTCGTACGTGGAGCTGCATCTATTGCACTTCCAATTTCAATTCTACTTAAAAAATCTTTGGATGTTTGTGTTGTCCCAAAACTTTGGCAATCGGCATTCATAACACTTGTATATAAGAAAGGAGTCAAGACAGACATTGCTATTTATAGACCGATACCCAAATTATGTATAATTGCCAAGGTTTTCGAAAGGATTATTTATAACCAAGTGTATGCTGTAGTGCTATTCTCTAACAACATTTTCGTATCTCGACAGTAGAATTCGAAGTGAGTTTCAAATGAAGATCTTTATGTTGTGTGCAATAAAGCTCACTTTTTGAGTTTTATCACTCAGGTGAAGCTCGATATCGAAATAGTTTCTTACAGAATAGACTAGCTGCTCTGGAGCAATCATTTAGTCCCTTCCAGCATGGCTTTCTTAAGGGTAATATAGTATATTCTTAATAGGTATATTCTTAAGGTAATATCCACTGTCACCAATCTTATTTTGCTTTATAACTACATCACTGACGCAATGGACCACGGTAAGCAAGTCGATGTTGTCTACACAGAATATAGCAAGTGTTTCGACCGAATCGACCACGTCATCCTATTGCGAAAGTTAGAGGGTGTCGGTATACGCGGGGACTTACTCAGATGGGTTTCCTCTTACATAGAAAACAGGTCACAAGCTGTGGTATTGAATAATTATGTATCTAGCAGTAGCGGTACCTTCATATAAGCCCAAAAGCCTGCCATGCCTTACTAAAATGCTCGATAGGGAATCAATATCAAACCCGAATTATTTAAAAGTTCGCGCGCTTAATTCTTATCAAAATAACACAAAGTATCTACCTATGCCACACTACACATCGCGATTGTTCGCGCGCAGAGTTTCGCATTTGCAGCATCTACATATAGCTATCTCGTATACATGTACCGGCTTTTGCCGGGCTTTCAAATACTATCTCTGTTACTTTCGCACTAATAGCGATGTGCCATATAACGAGTTAGAACCTTGTGCGTCTACAAATCGATCAGTATGGTAGATTTAAGTCGTGCATGCCTATGAAGTTGCACGCGTATGCGTGACCTTGTCACCTTGCCTTGTGAGATCTTGGAGATTTTTAACGAGTTTGGAGACGTTTTTTAAGATTTAGCAACAATAAAAACTAGCAACTTTTTAAAATAACGAAATTAAATATTCAAGCAATATCTTAAAAATAAAAAAAATGCGACATCTAGCTAGATTTTTCATATACCTGGCGACTTTTTTTGCCTAAATGACAACACTGCAACTCTGCGTAAACAGTTCTCGATACCCGAGTGCAACTCACTTCAGTTTCATTTGCTTGAGTGGGAAAAGTTATGTTGTTAAAGTTTTTTGTGTGTTTTCTTAGATTTTCTCAGTGATACAATTATTTGGTGACTTACCTACAACAATGGACCTCCATTGTTGTAGGTAAGTCACCAAATAATTGTACCTTGTGAGGATTTAAAATGCGTTCAAGTTTTGATTGGCGAAGATAAGGTAAAATCTTTAAACTTTGCTCAGAAAAAACAATTGATTTCTTCATTAAAACCGACGCCTAATCTGTGTATTTCTCAGACTAGTAAATCGCATAAACGAAAATTTAATAGATCAGTGTATAAAACTAGTTGGATTGTTGGCTGTTCGCACACTAATAAGTTGTATTGCTGGTGCTGCATATTTTTTTCGAATGAAGATTCCGTTTGGAATACATCTGGTTATAATGATTTAAATAACATATCTGGCGCCATTAAAAGACACGCAAATTCCCATAAACACCTGTGTGAAATGGTTTCTTTCGGTAATTTTGGTAAACAACGAATTGAGCCATCTATACCACGACAGTTATTTGAGGAAATTTCAAAATATAACACGCTCGTTGATAACAACCGTAGTGTATTTCAAAGATTAGTCGATATTGTTTGTCATTTAGCACAACAGGAACTTCCTTTAAGAGGACATGATGAGTCCAAAACTTCATTAAATAAAGGCTATTTTTTAGAACTGGTCTCTTTACGAAAGAAGAAGATGGATGAATTCACTTTTAATTTATTGTACCTTACCAGTAGTTTATGAGAAAATTGCGATGACACATACGTAGGTACCTACACATTCAGTCGAAAATTGAACTTTCGTTTTTGAAATCGGTTAAAATTTTATTGGGCTTGCCTTATTTTGAAACCCTAGGCTCGGTATATCGCCGTTTGCCCGAATTTTATTTACCCTAATATCATTTGCCATAATAGTCAACAGCCATAATATTATACGACGTAATATTCATTTGCCCTACTCTTATTTGCTATATTAGTCACATGCTAGAAGCTATGTTTCCCATAAAGTCACTTACCATAACATCGTTTGTCATAATCATTGTAAGCCCTAATTATCACATGCCCTAATTATCACATGTCCTAATTATCTCATGCCCTAATTATTACATGCCATAATTATCATATGCCATAACATCATTTGCCATCGACATTGGGTATGTAACGGCTGTTATATCAGGAGAAACTGGATGCAATCGGGACTTTAGGGCACTCCGACTCTGATAGGTTAGGTTAGAAGGGGATGGCGGGGTCGTGTGAGCGAGCGAAGCGAGCGAATAGACCCCGCCATCGCCTTCGTGGTTATTTTTTTTATAAACCACACAGAAGTAGCCCCGTCGACCAAGCCCACCATCAACCATGCACAGAATATTTTAAGGTTTGGCTAGGTCTATTCGCTCGATTCGATTATGGCATTTAAATGTTATGTTTAATAATCATTATGGCGTTTAAATATCATGTTTGATAATTATTATGGCACTTGAAAATATGAAAAACAATACGTATGGCACTCGTATCTTATGGTAGCTAAGTTTCGGGCAATTAACAGTATGTCATATGTCTTTTAGGGCAAACAAAACATTCGGGCAAATGAAATTCGGGAATATGATGATTATGGTATATATTCTTCGGGTAAACAATAGGCAACCCCTAGGCACGCCACTGATATCTAGCTGGGTTTTAGTCCCCAGCGGAGTCCCCCAAGGTTCGTTGCTCGGGCCGTTATTATTTATCATCTTTGTAAATAACATCGACTCTTGTCTGAACTCTTCCAAATTACTGTGCTTTGCAGACGATATGAAAATTTATGCTACCATGTCATCGACTGCGGACATGATCGCATTTCAAACTGAATTACAGTGTCTTGAAGTATACTGCCAAAAAAGCAAGCTCGATCTCAATCCCAAAAAATGCTCAATTGTAACGTATTCCCGTGGGCGGTCAGTCCTAGCCACAACATACAGTCTTTCTTGGTGGTCATATTTTACCTAGATATAGAACTATTCGTGATCTGGGGGTTCATCACGATTCCAAACTTATTTCTGATAAGCATGTTGATTCCATCGTCGCTAAAGCCTCAAAATCACTTGGTTTTATAATGCGATTATCCAAGTGCTTCACACAAGCTAAAACGTTAAAAATTCTATAGGTACTGTACTTTTGTTAGAAGTCACTTGGAATACGCATCTGAAATATGGAATCCACGCTTTTTTTTCCTTTTTTTGTTTTGTTCCTATCTGCAATCAAATCAGTCTCAAACTATAAGCAGATTCCGCGTCATTTTTATCATGTAAAAAGATCTCCCCAACAGGAGATCCACATCCTTCACCACCTGTCACCCAGTTTCTGTATGTCATGGCGTTTCAGTCGTTTAGTGTAGTTGATAGTTGCTAACGCGGTAGCCAGTTCATTTGGATGATTTTCCAGCCGCGTTTTATAGTTATTCCCTGTTAGTTTTAACTCCTCCTTAACAGTTCTTATGCTCAGAGCTTCATGGATATCTGTGTTGGTGATGAACCATGGTGCATGGGATCCTAAGAACCGCTTCAAATAAGCGGTTCTTAGGATCCCATTTTGCAGCCTTTGTATTATATTTAGATTGGAGTCGCTAGTACTTCCCCAAAGCTATGCGCCATACATCCATATTGGTTTTAGAATCATTTTAAATATCAATAGTTTGTTATCGATCGACAGTTTGGAGTTACGTGCCATTAGCCAGTAAATGTTTCTGAACCGCATGCTCAGCTCATCTCGTTTGGATTTGATGTGTTTTTTCCAGGTCAGCCTTTTGTCCAAATGCATACCGAGGTATCGGACAGAGTCAGTCTGTGGCAGAACATTGTCGCCCAGTCTTACCAGAGCACAGCTTCCCCTCCTCAGTGTAAATGTGACGTGTACGGATTTAGTTGTACTGGCTTTGATTCTCCATTTCTGGATCCATTCGTCGACCTTATCAAGGCTATGCTGCAAGACGGCGGATGCTGCGGTCGGATCCTTGCTGCTTGCGAGAATTGCAGTGTCGTCAGCAAATGTAGCCGTAGTTACCCCTTGTGTTACTGGGAGATCGGCAGTGTAGATGGTATATAAGACGGGGCCAAGGACAGATCCCTGTGGAACTCCTGCCATTATGTCTTGAATAATGGACAGCTCTCCGTCTCTCTCACCTGGAACATTATGTTTGTGAGGTATGACTCCATCAACAGGTAGTAACTATGCGGTAGGGAAGTTTTTATTTTATAAAGAAGACCTTTGTGCCACACTTTATCAAAGGCTGTCTGGATATCTAAAAATACAGCGGAGCAGTATTCATTTTTTTCGAAGGACTGTCTTATCTTATCACACACCCGATGTATTTGTTCTACCGTAGAATGCTGCTGTCTGAAACCAAACTGGTGTTGAGGTATTACCAAGTTTTCGTTGAGTATGGGTGATATTCTGCTCAGAAGGATCCTCTCAAACATCTTGGACAGCACAGGTAAGAGGCTTATGGGTTTATACGATGACGCGTCTTCCGGGGGCTTTCCTGGCTTGTGTATCATTGTTACAATGGATACCTTCCAAAATCTGGGAAAATATTGTACTCGAAGCACCCCATTAAAGGGGATGACTAGAAAAACCAAAGCTTTCCTGGGAAGTTGCATGATAACTTCTTTTGTGATGAGATCGAATCCAGGGGCTTTTTTGTTTTGTAGTCTATTTATGGTCCTCCTCGGTTCCCCAACTGTGACTGGTCGTGGTGGAATGGACAGTTGTAGATCTTGCTGCAGTGTACATTCGACTTCGTTTTCAAACTCCGCATTGTTGCCTTCATTAGGTGTAAAGATGGCGGATAGGTGTTTTGCAAACATGTTGGCTTTCTGTTTACTTGTCCTAGTCCAGCCAGACTGTGTTCTAATGGGGCATTTATATTGCAGTGGCCTGTTTAACGTCTTTGTAAACTTCCAAAGAGAGTATTCTGTCGATTTGGTGGCAGTGAGATTTTCCAATTTATTTTGCATTGTGGCATTATTTAAGCTATCTATTGAGTTTTTTAACTCTCTAATAGCTTTATTAAGTGCAGTCTTATCACTTTTGTGTCTAGTTTGGTGCTATTCCCTGCGTAATCTTCTCTTCTCTAATATTTTGCGTTTTATCTCGAGAGGTATGTTGCCAACCGTTTGGAAATTAGTTTCTTTTTTTAGAGGAGTGTTCATCCAGCAAGCTTTTTGTATAAGGTTAGTTATGTATTGGGTTGCATCATCTACCTCGTCAGGTGTTTCCAAGGAGACTTTTATGTCGATGGTTTCGTCTATGTAGTCTCTGAAGCCTTCCCAATCAGTAAGATTATTGTACAAGGTATCAGGCCTCTCATAGTTAATGAAAGTCGTGCTAATAGTTAAGAGAACAGGAGTGTGATCAGAACTACTGTCTAGGCAGGATTCCGCCTTCATGTAATTTGTCGAGAGTCCCATTATCACGAAGAAGTCCAACAAGTCTGGCTTTTTATTTGGATCTGTGGGCCAGTTGGTTGGTTCTTCTGATGAAATACATTTGAGGTTATTTTCATCAAGGCTTAGTTTTAGTTGCCTGCCTCTAGTTGTTGTTAGCCTTGAGCCCCAGTATGTGTTTTTGGCGTTCCAATAACTACCAGCCACAAATCTTCCCCCCAATGTTGAGAAGTATTCTGTTAAGTTTGTTGCACTAATTCTATGTCTTGGTGGGCAGTACTTTGCTGACAGGTTAAGCTGTCCACAGCTGCCTTCTACCGCAATGGTTGTAGCCTGAATATGGTTTGTTCTAAATTCAGGGAGCACTTGGTGCTTGATGGAGTTTTTTATTATAATGGCTGTTCCTGCATAGCCCATTCCATCAGGATGATTAGTGACGTAAGTGTTGCATCCTTTGATGTTGATTTTGCTTTAATCCGTAGTGTGCCTCAGAGATTAGAACAGCATCAAGTTAATTATTGTATATCAAGAGTTCTAATTCAGCCTTGTTTGGGGCAAGACCATTGATGTTCCAAGTGCCCCTCTCAAGGAGGTCATTTTGATATTTTTTCAACTAAGGTGATTATGAGACTCATAAGGGTGCTCATCTGTTATAAGATCAAGTCGAATTTTTCCGACTGTTTGATAAGTAGTTCTTCTATTTTGCTGCTTGTAGTAGTTGGTTCGATTTTTTTATTTTTCAATATGTCAGAATAAAGGTGTTGGTCTTGCGTTTCATCAGAATGTGGTGGAGTATCTATGGGAGCAGTTTTACTTGGTACCTCTCGTGTTCTACCCTTGAACATTGGGTTTCTTGCCATTCGTCTTTGTAGGATCTGTTTGTAGACTCCGCAGCCTTTTAATTGCCCGGGTGCGCCTTGGCAAAGGGCGCATTGTGCTGGTGTGTTGCGGTCTTTCTTTGGGCAGTCTGCCGTTCTATGTCCCTGGACACATTTTACACATCGGTAAGGTCTCATGCAATAATTTTTGGAATGACCATACTGTTGGCACCTTTGACATTGCGGCAATGTTGTTTTCTTTTTTGGGTCTTCGATTATTATCGACTGGTGATGGATATGTTTAATATCTTTCACTGCTGCGTTATTAGTTCCTGGTTCGATATTAACAAAGAATGTGGAGGTTGGTTTTTATCTGGACCAAATTTTGAGTTTATAATTTCACCATACTTTGTTTTTATTTTTTATTTTTTTTATTTGTGATGGGTTTGCTCTTGACTCTAGTCTAGGTCAGAGATGACAGAGACAAAGTCTACGATGGAGCGAGCTTACCCAGAAGGAGCCTGTTCACTCTAACTTTGAAGAGATTAGGGTTGTAAGCGTTTGGAAACACAGACGCAGGCAGAGAGTTCCACTCCTTTGCTGTGCGCATTATAAAAGACGTTTTAAAAACGCTTAGTGCGAATTGGTGAAATAGTTTCCAGTTTTTTCAATAGCTTCTATGATTGCACTATGTGGAGTTGTATGGTGTAGATTTTTTATGACTACTCTGTAGCAGCGTTGGTCTTTCAAGTTAAAGGTATGTCCTACGAGGCCTCTGTTTCGGGCTAGAGTGATAACATTTTTGTATGTGGCTGTGTCAGCACAGGTTACTCTCAGTTGATTTCTGTTGACAATTTTTATTGTATAGCTGTCCTTGTCTGCTGAGGACTGTAGCAATTCTACAAGTTTATTAACATCTTCAATGCCGTATAGTATTATGGGTGGTGGTTTACTTGGGCGTTTTTCTGTTGCCTTTTTACCGGGTTCTTTCGGATCGAGAGGTAAACCGCTAAATCATAGAAAACAGGTCACAAGCTGTGGTATATATCTAGCTATATATATATGGAATAATTATATATCTAGCTGGGTTTTAGTCCCCAGCGGAGTCCCCCAAGGTTCGTTGCTCGGTCTGTTATTATTTATCATCTATGTAAATGACATCGACTGTTGTCTGACCTCATCCAAATTACTGTGCTTTGCATACGATATGAAAATTTATGCTACCATATCATCGACTGCGGACATGATCGCATTTCAAACTGACTTACAGTGTCTTGGAGTATACTGCCAAAAAAGCAAGACCAAAAAATGCTCAATTGTAACGTATTCCCGTGGGCGGTCAGTCCTAGCCACAACATATGCTTGGTGGTCATATTTTACCTAGATGTAGAACTATTCGTGATCTGGGGATTCATCACGATTCCAAACTTATTTTTGATAAGCATGTTGATTCCATCGTCGCTCAAGCCTCAAAATCACTTGGTTTTATAATGCGATTATCCAAGTGCTTCACACAAGCTAAAACGTTAAAAATTTTATACTGTACTTTTGTTAGAAGTCACTTGGAATACGCATCTGAAATATGGAATCCATGATATCACAAATATATTGACCATATTGAGCGCGTACAAAAATGATTTATAAAATTTTAGTGCTTTCACCAAAGAGTTCCGTATCAGTCCAGTAACTATTTCAGTCTCTGTAAAAAATATCATCTCCTACCATTGATTAATCGTCGTGAGATCTCTGACTGTATATTTTTGTTGAAGACGGTTCGAAGTAAGATAAAGTGTTCTGATATTTTGTCAACTTTCTACTTCAACGTTCCAAGCAAGTCCAAACGGATCAATCCACCATTACGGGTGCCATTTGCAAATACTAAATACAGACAAAATTCGTACATTGTGCGTGTAAGTAGATATTTTAACAGAGTGTGCAAACAGTTCGACTTTGATCTTTTTGAACCAAGTGTGACCTCGGCAAGAAGGAACCTTTCAATGAATTTCTTTAGAACTTAAATTCTTTAGACTTTGTTTTTATTTATTTTTTAAGTTGAATTTGACATTTTGGTTCTAATTAGGTTTGGAAAATAACCTGTCCCAATTAATTTTTACATATAGGTGACGATCTGCTCATATATTTTTTTAAATATTTTTTATTTTTTGGCATAAGTTAGCAGTGTGTATAATTTGTTCCACAGTACATTTATACCAGACAAGCTCTAGATGTGAAGACCTGTAATTGGCTGTCAGATTAACGTACTGTTATTTATCACCGTTGTATTTAGCTGTAAGTCTTCAATAGTCTTTAAATAAATAAAAATAAATAAATACCTCTATTATAAAAAAATAATATAAACTAATATATTAAGGAATGATTGCAAAAAAAAACATAATAGGTATTTATTTTAGAATCAAAGGTTGTTTACTCCTGGAAAACGCCGTTAGGCGTCTTCTGCACCTAAGATGGAATTCGCAATTTTTCAAAAACTTAAAATTTCGGAAACGGCGAGCAGTACTTTGTTGTATTTAAAAAAAATGTGCATATATTACAAGTATAATTTTTTGTGACTTGTTTTTGCCAAGATAAAAGCAATTAAAAATAAACGCCGATGGGCGTATTTTGCACCTAAATATGATGTTGCGCCGACGTAACATGGGACAGTGGCAGGAACATAATGATGATGATAAGCTATACAGGGTGATTCAGGGCCAAATCCGAAACTATAAGGAACTCGGACTCGCGTGCAAAGGGTTCCATTGAATTTCATTTTTTTGAACACTATAGACGTCTTATAGCTTTTCTTGTAATACACAGATAAAGATCTATTATCTCCATTTTTAGGGTTCCGAAAAAAAAAGGAACCCTTATAGGATCACTCGGGTGTCTGTCTGTCTGTCTGTCTGTCTGTCTGTCTGTCTGTCTGTCTGTCTGTCTGTCTGTCCGTCTGTCACAGCCAGTTTTCTCCGGATCCACTGGACCAATTCTGTTGAAATTTTGTACACATATGGACTTCTATGACCCAAACACGGATGCGTTACGAAAATTATTAAATTTTTAGTATGGGGGTCACTTTTGGGGGTCAAACAAGAAAATTAAAAAAAAAAGTTTTTTGAACAATATCGTGTGACATATCAAATGAAAGGGCTTCCTGTGAGAATTTTAATTATATTTTTTTCATAATTTTAAAATAAATGATTTAGAAGTTATTCAAGAAATTAGACGAAAAATGACCATTCCCCCCCCCTTATCTCCGAAACTACTGAGCCTAAAATTTTGAAAAAAATGGAGATAATAGATCTTTACCTAAAGATTACAGGAAAACCTATTAGAAGTCTGTAGTGTTAATATAACATGTTAAAAAAATTAAATTCGTTCGGAACCCTTTGCACGCGAGTCTGACTCGCACTTGGCCAGTTTTTTTTTCAAAATTTTAGGCTAAGTGGTTTCGGAGATAAGGGGGTAATGGTCATGTTTCGTCTAATTTTTTGAATAACTTCAAAACCATTTATTTTAAAATTATAAAAAAAAATATATAGTTAAAACCCACGCATTTAAATTAAAACGCATAATTAAAGCACACGATATTGCTTATTCTTTTTAATTTTCTAGTTTGTCCCCAAAAGTGACCCCCATACTAAGAATTTAATAATTTACGTAATGCGTCCATGTTTGGGTCACAGAATATACATATGTGTACCAAATTTCAACAGAATCGGTTCAGTGGATCCGGAGAAAACTGGCTGTGACAGACGGACAGACAGACAGACACCCGAGTGATCCTATATGGGTTCCGTTTTTTGTTCGGAACCCCTAAAAACACTAAAAGGAGTCTCGACCCCGAAAAAAAGGCACACTCTGTATTATTACATCATCCGAAAGTGTAGCTAGCAAACTAAAGAAAAGCTTTCATTTTTAACAAATTAATTTTTCTGACTCAAGCTACCTCTCTATGTAAACCGTAACTGATATTTTTTTTTAAATCCAATGTTGTAGATTTTCGGGCCTGGTGTTGATGAAAACTAAAAATGCATCGTTGATTTTTGAAAAATAAAAAAAGTTTTTTTTTTTTAAAAGAGCTCTATCCTTTAGTTTGCAATGTATTACTTCCCAGAATCTAATCCTTATTAGTTTTTAGTGGTGGTAATAGTTCATCATAACAGCCAAAGACGTCCACTGCTGGACATAGGCCTCTCCCAAAGGGGGGAGTTTGCCATAACCGCCACGCTTGGCAAGCGGGTTGGCGATCGCATTGTATGGTGTTGCGTTTTACAGAAAACGCTGCTGCCCATTCTCTAGTGAGTCCCTTAGTCGCCTCTTACGACACCCACGGGAAGTGATGGGATGGTATTATTCTTTTACGGCACCATAACTGCACCGGCCGACACCATGCGGTCAGCTAGGACTGGTCGTCTCTCACCTGCCACGGTTTCTTTTATTTATACTTTGTTCTTTGAATTGTTGTTTTTTAACTCCGGACGTTTGATAGTGCAAGTCTTTCTACATCGTTCTCACATAATATAATTATTTATGTATTTTCCCCACGAATAATGTTGCTCTAAATGAGTTCAGTTGTATCATTGTGTGGCTTTGCAGTCCAATTCCAGTCTAGCTCATAGTTAAATACGTACTTTCAATCAGTCAAATTAAATAAAATTCCATTATTTCAAATACTAGATCATTTAAAGGTAAGTGGAAGCTAGTTCTCTCGGGCTAGCGACAAGAGCTGCAAGAATGTTCCTCAGCTTGGAAATATACTCACCTTCAATGAATCAACATAAGTATTTGATTATACAATTAAACGTATTTGATTGACGACATACTGCATTCGCATCAATCGAACTTGTTTTGTTACTTTGCTTTGTAATTGACATAAACCTAAAAATGTCTTACTTTTCATTTCCTATATTTTATTGATTGTAATTTGAGAAGGTCTGAAATATCTTTGATTTTCGAGATCTTCACCAAATTGAAACGGAACCTATTCGAGGCAGTTCGGAAAAATACTCTTCCAAACGAAAAAAATAAAGAATCATCAGAATCGAATTGGCGATGACATCGCAGAACATACAAAAAAAAATCTTCAGTTGAACTAAGAGGAACCTCCTCGTTTTTTTATAACGTTAAAAAGTAGTGCAAATTTATTTATTTATTTCAAATTATTCAAATTCAAGAAACAAAATGCGTATGGAAATCACAATAAAGTTAAAATTAATACAGGTAAAAAACTTATGAAGATTTTGTAGTTCACAAGGCGCAGGTAGGTACCGAAGGAATACAGAGCAGGGAAGGAAAGGATACGAGCATGAGGTTTTAGCCTGTAACCAGTCTGCGCCGGCACTGCTCTTCAGCCACCTGCCACGCTGGCATGCTTCACACGCAGCGCATCGTGCTCATTGCAAGACCGAAGCTTAAAATGATCCGAATTGGCTCATTTTGTACCACAACTGCTGTATCGCTTTCGTCGTACTGCCTGGTTGACACACTGCGGTGGGTCTAGATTTAAATAAATTTGCTTATGTGGAGATGGCGATTGCAAACGCAGGGTAACTTTAATCATGTGGTGCGCGCCTGGGTGACTCCTGCTGCAGCACGTAACATGGACGCTGTTGATGATGCTAACTTCTGTCCTGCAGTGCGATTCTGTAAATATCTCAGTGTGCATCTCATCGTGGAAGCCTGGGTGAAGTAAATATGAGGGGAGCTGTCAATCCAAACAAACAAGATAAAATGACAGTTCATGTTCATTCCAGCTATGTTAACTCCACAGCGGTACGTAGGACCAAGTGTTTGGGCTTATGTAATTCGTATTGACGAGACCTTTACACCGAAAGCACTAAGTGAGTTTTATTAAATAGGCTCCAGTTCATAACATAACATCACGCAGGTACGCTGTGAATGGGTACGCAGGTACCACTAAAAAGTGATAAATTAAAAAACTTAAAAAAACTCAGAATATTTGAAATGCTGACTTGCTTTTTATAAACTACTAGCTTCCTGCGACTTCGTCTGCGTAGACTTTAGAGCTGGCGCGCAACTTCTTTGTCTTATGTCATATTCTTCTTTTTGTCTATTCCGCCCATGTACCACATTGTGCATAAAATTTAAATAAATAAATATTCTCATCTTCGGAAATATATCTTCATGGTTCTGGTATCCTAATAGTTTGTGAGTCTTTGCTTTTCGTACTTTCCGCTTCGGAATTACTTCGACTTGTTTTCTGTTACTTGAGAGTCTTAACCGTTCACAATTTTAGCCCAGGAAATACTTCGAAATGTTTATGGTCTGGTTCTTGTGAATCTTTAGCATTCACTATTCTATCCCTAAAATACCTTGACATGTTTCTTGTCTCCTGGTAATTCCATACTTCGACATGTCTCTAGTCCGTTGGTAATTTTGAAATCTAACAGCTCACAATTTCCAGTCCCCGAAATACTTCGACATGTTTATGGTCTCCTGGTTCTTTTGAATCTGACGCACAAGGCAGCAGCGGCTCTAGATTAAACTTTCACATTTATAACATTAGTAAAATTGTTTGTTTTTGTTGTGGAATTGATAGATCGTCTGTTCTTTTTTTATTGTTGTGACTTTTAATATAATATTTCACTTACACATCCACTCATACAAAAAAAAAAAATATGAGACTTGGATGTTTTGAGACTTGACTATTTAGCAACTTGAATGTTTTGAGATGTAGGTATTTAGCAACTTGGAGACTGAATCCACACCGCTCACACGTCAGTATGCACTGAGCAGATAACTGCGAGGTGTTTGGGAGCTCTTACAGTACAACTTCTTTAGATCGATACTATTAATAAATGTAACTCCATTTTCATATTAGTGTAAACCATTAGATCCAATCTTCGTGATAAAATATAAAGCAAACGATATGTGTGGCGCGACCTCTAAAATTCCGATTACCACAAATTCAAAGTAACGTAAAGTAGGTATAGATAGTGTTAGTACAAATGGAGCTAATCATGTAGTCTATAGGTAATACAGTACCCTGTACGAGCGGCTAACTAGTTCTGCCAATGATCAAGGCGAATTTAAATTACCTACAATAGAGACAAAATAGTTTTGATTCTCAAAAAGTAGAGCGCCTGCTCATAACGTATGGCGGCCTACTTGCCTTCCGAGGGCAGATAACAATCCACGCGTGTTTGTATAATCCTATTACATACTATCTGGTTCCTCGATAAGCATTGGCGTCGTTCTCGCTACAGACATGTCGTGCGTACAAACACTTACTTTTGTTCAACAAAGTACATCTATGTTCACCTTATGTTCGCAGAACAGTGAATTTTTTGTGGATGATCTAAGCCTCAGCTCATCAACACATCGACTTTGCAAATGAGAGAGAAGTAACCATTCAACGCCGTACTTTTGTCTCTCGATTGACAACAACATTTAGATGGATTTAACAAGACTATCGGAATTCATTCATCTTTTTAATCAAGTATACAGGAAGCATAGATGAGGTAGTTATGCATATAGCTCAGCAAGAGCGTGTGATGCATCGATAAGACAGACCGTAAGACCTTTTGCTTTTGTAGTGTTTACTTTGCTGAAACCCATCCTGAACGGGGTCAACCTGGTGATGTAATGTAAGTCAGTAGTGATGGTGACTGTGTGTAAGTAGGGCGTTAGCGTTACGGTCGGCGGCGAAGGCGTGACGTCACTGGTGAGTCAGCGCGAGCGTCGCGGCTGATAGCGTCGCATCATGCGCTATCGACGGAGGCGCTCGAATCATACGTAGCGCCGCCGCCAGCCAGGTGCGCGGCTTCCTTTGTTTATGTTACAATGATGCCAGTTTTTAAAACTAGCACTACCTTGGTAACATGCACTAATGAGCTGTATAGTCTATTTAATTCCACTTGCTGTAACTGCACACTTTCTTGTTGTCTTGCTGTATTTGATTCTTATGTAAATAGGTAGGTATTCCAATTCTAAGTTCGGCACTGAGATTAAGCAACAAAATGTTTGGAAGCTGAGATGACGTCAGCGCGGCGCGCGGGTCATCGGCCTAACCTCGATCGTCGTCTGCCGTAAATGCCAATAAAGATGCTTTGTTTAGAGTGTTGTATAGTGGTTACGTCTTTCATCTGTTCTGAGGGTTATGTTTAGGCATTAACTATAAAACAAGAACAAACCAGATAGACTTGACATGATAACATTTTCATCATCATCAGTCTGTAACAGTCCACTGCTGGACATAGACCTCTCCAAGTGCACGTCATTTGGCTCGATCTCCGGCAACTTCCATCCAGCATCGCTCCACATAGCCTGAGGGTGGCCTTTCTTACGTTTTCCGAACGCGGTCTCCACTCAAGAACTCGTCTACCCCAACGGTCATTGTTTTTACGGCTAATATGGCCGGCCAATTGCCACTTTAGATAGCTTATTTTTTTAAAGTGAGTGCTGTTCTTTAGTTTGCCATGTATTATTACTTCCCAAAATTTGATACTTATTAGCTACACTTTTGGATGGTGTACATACAGGGTGTTTTTTTTTTTCAAAATCAATGGGTTCGATTCTTGGGTAATAACGATTTTCCAAAAATCCAATGATGCAGTTTTAGTTTTCATCAAAATCGCGCTCCAGACTCCTCTCAGTGTTTCTCATAGATTCGGATTTGGGCAAGAAGGCTTACATTAAAATTCATCCTTTATACTGTATATGGAGGTAGGTGCTTTGTCAAAAAAGTCCACGACCTTGTTGGTCTAATGAAGCTATTTAGCTTTGGTAATTAACAAAGTAAAATTAAATAAAACATAATCCAGGAACACGAAAAGTTAAAGTTCTTGTGCATGAAGGACACATTTGGTTTAAAGCCAGCTCAGGTATGCGCGATAACATCCCGCACGCTGATGGGTTCGGCAAATAAACACGACCGGTGCGGGGACGGGCACGGGGCGCGGGGCGCGGGGCGCGGCCAGCGGGCGCCGGCAGCTGCGCGTGCACACTGCCGCGTGTTTACAAACAGGCGCGCACGTGTGTGCGTGCGGGCCCTGCGCCCGCACCGCGCCTTCGTAACAGCGCTCTACATGCTCTGGGCTCGCTTAGAACCTTCACCAAAGATACCGTCCGTCAAATACTTGGTTGGTATTTCATTGTATGCCGATTATGATAGTTTTGGACTGAGAGTAACTAAGGTTTTAATCAAATACACTTTCGTATAACATTTGAAAACACTTGAATGCTGTTTTGAAAACTTTAACGCAACTATAATGTTATGTGTTATTGTTATTTATATTTGTTATAATGTGTTGAAAAATAAACGAAAAAAAAACCCTTGATCTGAAGAACCCAATAGCCTGTGATTGTGTGTGACGCGTACTCAGGGTCAAGCACGCAACAAGGACCAATTGCTCAATCAGATTCTAGCCGCCACAATGACGACTTCGTAATTATCTGTGCAAATTTGCTCTTGTACATTGTGACAACGAGTACCACCAGCATTCAGCATCTTTCATCTAGTCACTGTGTGATCATAGAGCATTCTAAGCTTTGCCCTAAGATTCCAAAGTTTACGTTTTCGGGTTAATAGGAAGTGTGCAGTGTGGAATTATTCAGATCTGTCACCCTGCTTCGTCCCCTTACTAGGATAGATTTTACATACAAAGCAAGGTGACAGATCGAATAATTCGTAGCATGGAGTAATAGTGTACTCGTATGTCGTGAGTGAGCAGGCGGCAGGTTGGTAGAGGGGGGCGCTCGACCGCTGTCCGCGTTTGTTTATTAACTGGCGGCCGATGAACTTAGCATAAATCAACGTGTCTCCGCCACCCACACACACGCAGGCAAGCGATAAACTGCATCTTACACAACTCTCGCAAGTACGCTGCGCTGTTTGTAAAGTCGGCTGCTCTCTTCACATCTCACGACACCCAAAACTTCTGAGCAAGCATATTCTTTTCTAGAGCAATTCTCAATTTAACATCTTAAAGTATTGTAGCTAAACTTAAATTACCACCACGGATGACCTACAACTACACAGATGTCGCGGGAGAGACAGAAGTCATACTCTGTCATACACCGCATAGGTACCTCACCAATAGCTCATTGTTAATTATGATGACTATGACGGGTTATTAGTGAGTTTGACGACGTTTAAGGTAGTTTTTAATATTGAGACAAACGTCAAGTACACTGACATTATTGTCAGTGTAAGTTTGCCATAGTTGTTTCAGAACTGTAAAATAATTGAATGTAAAGTGCTTATAACGTTCATTCAGGAAATATACTTGAAATTATTGTTGTTTATTTAGATCTTCATAATTTATTGTAAACTGCTCCCTCAGATCAGCCCTGCGCGGTATGGAAGTAGGCAGATCAATTATAACACATACAAGGGACGTCAGACAAGGAGATTAGACCAAAATAAACCAAATATGCACACAATTTTATAAATTCTTATACGCCACCAATTATCCTCCCCAACTCGTAGCCGAAATTTACACATGCTCTGACGACATTCCAACAATAAATGGTTATGAAGTCCACCGTTCTCTTAGCGGTATAAAATTCGACCAATATCCTGGTAAAGACGGTATCACGACCAAAGCAGTACTAGTTGGAGAAATAACCTTATTACCACATATCTGTAACCTTGTCAACACCATTCTCAAAACAAGCATTGTTCCCGGTATTTTTTTCCACTCAAATATAATATTGCTTCTCAAAAAAGGAGATAAATCAGATAACGGGAATTATCGCCCCATTGGGTTAGTTTCCCATCTTTATAAAATTTATGTATTTATGAAAACTTTATAAAATCGCTTATCAGAGACGCTAGACCCCACCAATCTCCGGAACAAGCTGGTTTTCGTCGTGGCCTTTCGACTGCTGACCGCCTTCAGTCCTTAAATCAGGTTATAGAAAAACACCAAGAGTATAATCTGCCTGTATGCCTTGCGTTTATGGATTGCTCAAAAGCTTTCGATAGTTTAGCCCACGATGCTATATTCTCTGCGTTCAGAAAACACGAGATCCAACCCACATATGTACATCTTTTACAGAAGATATTATACCTCAATAGCACAACCAAGGAAGCCCTTTATCTCCCAAGCTCTTCACTGTCACTCTCCAAGAAATCTTCAAGCAATTACATCTACACAGGCAAAATATGGGAATTGTTGTCGGCGAAAGGAGATTAACTAATCTTTTCGGTTTCGTCGACGATATCGTCCTCTTTTCCTCATCAGCAGCTGAGTTAGGCCTCATGCTCGAGCAACTAAGCAATGCCAGCCTTCAGGTTGGACTTTCGATGAATATGACCAAAACGAAGCTTATGACGAACAGCATTGAATGTCTATGAATACATTTATCTCGGCCAAATAGTCTCTTTCCAGACAAGATTAAAATATATAAGTACCTCGAAATGAACATTAAGCCGTTGATCCCAGCTTTTATTTACAGATCTAGGTATATGGAAGTCAGAAGCCAAAATATCTGACACTAATCTTGTAAAGGAGATTTGTGTTACCCAGTTACTGAATTACGAAGGTCATATACGCGATCGGCGGGTTATCTCGAATCGTCTCGCCCAAAAGTTCTATGACTTCCAACGGCTGGAGCAGGCCAGGTTTAAAAGGCTACAGTACCGTGGACTACATACACACCCTCAGGCAAATAATTCAAACGACCGAGGAATATAATCAGCCTCTGTGCCTAGCGTATGTGAACTACGAGAAAGCCTTTGATACCATCGAGACTTGCGCTGTCCTGGAATCCATGCAGAGGTGTCTTATCGAGTGCCGCTATGTAGAGGTGATGAGATGTCTTAAAGAAAAGAGCACAAAATCAATTCAACTGCCTCGAGGTGTAAGACAGGGAGACGTCATCTCTCCGAAACTGTGTGAACGCGTTGGAGGAAGTTTTCAAGACACTTGATTGGAAAGGACGGTGCATAAATATCAACGGTCAGTACATCTCTCACCTTCGATTTGCGGATGACATTGTAATCATGGCGGAATCTTTGCAGGAGCTGGAGGTGATGCTGAACAGCCTGAGCGATTCTTCAAGGCGGGTGGGTCTCGGGATGAATCTGGACAAAACCAAAGTCATGTACAATGGTCATGTCACTCCGAGACCTGTACCTAATCGTAAATGGCGCTACCCTCGAGGTTGTGCAAGAATACATATATCTAGGTCAAATTATACAACTTGGGCGGCACAACTTTGAGAAGGAAGCGACTAGAAGAATTCGCTTGGGCTGGGAGGCATTCGAGAAGCTGTTTTGAATCGGCGATACCACAATCCCTTAAGACCAGGGTCTATAACCAGTGTGTTCTATCCGTAATGACTTACGGAGCCGAAATGTGGACATTCAACATAGGCCTGGTCCACAAATTCAAGGTTGCTCAGCGTGCAATGGAGAGAGCAATGCTCGGGGTTTCTCTGGTGGATAGCATTCGCAACGAAGTCATTCACCAGAGAACTAAAGTCACCGACATTGCGCGTAGAATCAGCATGTTGAAGTGGAAGTGGGCCGGCCATGTCTACAGGCGGACAGCGGTCGATGGTGCAGCCAGACGTGTGTTAGAGTGGAGAACGCGTATGGGCAAACGTAGTGAGAGACGCTCTGCGGCACGATGGATCGATGATTTAAAGAAGGTAGCTGGCAGCGGATGGATGCGGACTGCTCAAGACCGCGATGGTTGGCACTCTTTGAGGGACGCTTACGTTCAGCAGTGGACGGAAATTGTCTGAAATGATGATGATGATGATACGCAGTCGTGAGAAATATGTCCATTTAAAACTAAAGGAGAACGATTATGTTTATGTAAACCTTTTGACTGTCATTTGCAGCATATTTAGATACTAACTTATCATTTTCGTTAGTCTCCCTTACCAAGTTTGAAACAGACTGTGCAGAAAGCTTTTGCCTCCATAGCGAAAATGCAACAGCTTCTGTGAACGCACTAACAGTGACAACTGTCTCAGTTGTACAACAGCAGTTTCGAACCTAGAAAACATATCATACTACCCCGCCTATTTTATTTACAAGCATTTTTACAAAATAAAGAAACGCAAAATATGGATTCGTGAGAGGGCTGTATATTTTCAAAAAAACATTATGATTTATAACTTTTCCGTGGCATATTATTATGTTTTAAACCAAAACAAAATTAAAAAATTTTACTGAGCATGATGATAACTAACTGCAGTGGGTAACGATCCTTTCTTTATTCAAAAGAATAAGAAATAATTAAGAAGTAGGTACATTGCTTCAAGAAAGATTGTCCAGATTGTCGTTAATGTCCATCGAATACGATCTGCTTAATACATAAACTCTCAAATGATTGATGATTTGCAGATCTCAAAACCAGAAGGATCTTCAATTAACATATATATGTATAAGTAGTACTTACTGTAAGAGCAAACCCGCACATATTAATTGTTCATTTTTATACTGACATCTTTGCGCAGTGAATTAATAAAAATCACACATTTGGGTAATCGTTTAGTAGTTGCATGGTATCGGTGAAAGACGCCACGGGACGATCAATTTTGGGTGTTTAGATCAATACACAAAATTGTCACTAGTGACATCGAAACAACTAGCAGTGAAGGTAGCAACAGCAATCAGCAGGGATTAACAGGGATCCACACTTCGTAATATTATAACCTATACATTCTAGATGAGTTACTTTTCCTGATAAGAATAAGAACAAGAATTATTTATTGCGTAACTAATAATATTACAGGTATGTTTTCATTTAAGGTGACTTTACCTTATTATCCTAATATGCCCAGGGCCTCAAAACAGATGCATCAGATTGGAAGCCAACCCCGATATTGTTGGGAGAAAGCTAGACAGATTTAATTAATCTTAGGAATAGGTAGGTATAACCAGCAGTCTGAGCATTTGAAACTTAATAATGATGATTTTCCCTAGTATAAACTGGAGTCAAAACACACTGCTTAGCTCTTCTGAAAACACATGAATGAAATAGAGGAGGCAGTGAAAATTTAATAAGAACAATCGACACATAATGGCCTCAACCGTGCTGCGTTAAATACGCGTGTTTAGTAATGATAGATGACATTCCATGGAATTAGGTGAGAGGCCAAGTAGCAGCGCGCGGCTGGCGGCGGCGGCGGGCGGCAGTTGCGAGCCGGCAGCGCGGCGAGAGCCCCGGAGCACACGGCCGCCACTAGTCACAACTCTCATAATCTTCCGCTACTCACGACTTTACACTGTTCCCTCAACCTCGCTGTAGAATCCTATACAGCATTGTAGGTAATTTCAGGTTAGAAACTACTGATGACGCTGTCTGCGTTATCAGTATTTGCGTTATTAGAAGCCAGGGTTCGTATGAAGGGTGTATCTTAGCTCTAACATTAAATCTTCCAAGCCGCGCCTGTAATCGCTGATTTGCGATTTCCATTAAACAAAAGTAAAGAAACTTTTTTGAAAATTCAGAGCACTAGCCTTAATCACTGAATCTTGTACGGGGTATAATGATGAAAACGTTATTTTTTTTCGGTAATCAATGTGAATTCCGGTGCTATGAGTCCTCCTGTCCTTTTCCAAAGAAGTCGACGCAGTAACTTTTCTCATTCTTCCACAAATCTTTAGGCGTCCTCTCAATAGTCACGTACTGCCTACCGGTGTAAGTACCGGTAGGCGGTAGCTGTTAAGACTGCTGAACAAAGATACCTGCATAGATTTGTGCTCCTTAGCAACGTGTCAGTTACTAATTACAGAGAACAAAAGGAATTACCTCGTCGACGAGGGATGGTAACACGTTCACAGTTCAAGGCTAGAGTACGTTGTAATGAACTTCTGGCAGTTCTCTTAATATGTAGAGTGAAGGATGCTGGCGACTTAGTTCGCGAGCCCGGCCCGAGATGGCGCGTGTAGGTTGTTTCGTGAATAAAGTCATTGACATAGTTTTTACAAACTGTATTTAGGTTGCTATTGTACTCGTATTTACATTTGATATAGATCAGTATTGAGTCAATTACATTATAAATGCATGTGTCACTAAATTCGAGAAACACCACATGCTATCTATAGATAAACTCAATACTTATAGTTCTTTGAACATAGACATAAGATGATAAGGTTATGGAAGTACCGCAGCCGGTTCGGTAATGTTCGGAAACATTTTATTAGCTGCGTTTCTTTAGGTTAACTTCAGACCTACTTAGAACTGTAATATTTTTTCTTCCATAACGTTAAAACGTCGCCTTTAAACAGCCTGAACCAGATTTGAACATTGAGTTTTTATCACTCCACTTTCAAGTTTTAGCTTGATTTTGATAAAACTTTTAGGATCATCAGTCAGATCAACACGTTTGGAATAACTTTTGACTGCATTATTGGTGATAGTTATTTAAAATGAGTACTGTCGTAAATTCAAGAACAACTAGGTACCTACACACAACTTCCGTGATGGGTGCGTGCACCAGGTGTTGGTTCAGTAATTATTTGACAAAATTCTGGTGAAAAGAAACATCTTAGTTATGATTTGTGTGAAATTGAACAATCATCCTAGGTGCATAATTATTATCTACAATATTAATTGCTCCGTGCATTAGTATAAAGATGATCCTTAGAGTCCTAATTCTAAAGTTCAGTTACATTATTGTGTTATATACAAATGTAGGTACTATCAAATTATATTAATTTTTTTTGGATATAGTTATACTGTGAAGCGTTCGTCTGTTGCTACTATTTGTGCAAAATGATACTACTTTAATAATTTTGCGTAGATTCGTATTTGGGGAGTATGTTACACACTAAATTGTTATTGTTGTTGACCGTTCATTAATTATACTAATGAACATAATCTGTCTGGCCAAATAGCGGGTTTTAGAAATGTCAATGGAATGTGTGTTATTGTGTACAAACACAAATGAGAGGATAGAAGGTCAGATTGAATTTAGGTACATTTTAAGCATCAATTCAATTTTTATTTTCTTCGGTTGGGCTTTTCCGTGTCGTCCACCGTCTGCATTAGTTAATGAATACACCAGCAAAACTGAAATAGCTACCGTACTCAGTTTATTCTCAATTACTTGGCGGACTCAATGAAATAACAAACATTGCGAAGTCGAACAGCTGCGGACACACTGCTGAGAGACTAGCTACACCACGCCGTGAGTAGCTCGCCGACAGCCGACACTGCCGCATGCTGACGCTGAACGTGATTGTTTGTTCCGACGAGCACGTATTATTATAAAAACATTTATAACGAGCATTCATCATCGCTGTATGTTTCGTGTCACTTACAAATCGCACATTATCTGACACTGTGACTAATCTGACTCACATAAATCATATCGCAAATGATGTCATAAGTCAATTTGTGAGACAAGAATCAGCATAAATTGAATGTGTTTTTAACTTTTTAAATAGTTCTAGTTTTCTGGAGTCGATCTAAACTTTTACGATTGTTTGTTTCCAGTAGGTGGCTTTAATTGCAGCATCGGTGGCATTCGTTATATTCAAAAGTACAGGTGTATGGGCACCTTAGGGTCGTTGTTATTGTCGGCATGTGGCATTGCTAAGTCTTTTTTTCAAGTATTGCTTCAAGTCTTTAGTTCAAGTTTTTTTATTTCCAACTTTTCTTTAACTTTCCCGAATTTACTGTAAAAACGCGTTAAAATTTAATTTTACAAGTTTTATCTAATCCCTTCCACAAAAAGCTAATTCAAAATCTTGATGACAATTTGTGGCTGTGGTCGTTTCATTCTTAATTGAGTTACTGCTGAATCCGATGCAGGACTAATTAATTTAAACTAGGTATTGATATTGAATGAGATTTTAAGAAGCAAAACAATTTAATTCTTTGATCCACAATTACAATAGAATAGTGTAGTTTATGGTGTGCCCTATATTTGAAAATTTTCATTGGCGAGCTCGGCTCTGCCTGTGTGACTGTCGACTCGCCTCGCTCGCAATGGTTGATGACCGCGTGGGTGCCTCTTATGGTGGAACCTGGAGCAATGCGCCCACTTGACATTGTGTAGCGTTCAGCTATCTTCAGACTCACATTAATTTTATCGAATCCGTTTCGTTACGGTTACAATTATGTACAACTAGGTACGTTTATTTCACAGAAAAGTCTTATTCTGATAGGTTACTCAATAGAAAGTACCTAAAGCATCTATCAATTGGTTTAGTCAGACTTAAATTAATATATGTAACTTGTCTTGTTGTTAGAGCCAGTTCTGCAGCGTATAGTCTTGTGATGGTGAGAAATTCTTTAAGGTTTGCTAGTTTTAATTAGGTAGGTACTGTGGCACAACCTTCTCCGGGGACCTCCGTCAACTTAATCATAAAAAAAGCTTTAGAAGAATTAGGAATTTAGAATAGGTTCAAATAATGACACACGATAATTGATTTGTTTTTCTGACGGAACTGTAAAAGTTTTCTTGAGAGCAGCAGCTCAATATAATGATCTCTTAAATCGCCAAAAGCCTTTGATTTCATATCGATCCCCAGACGTTTCAGAAGCCCTAACCTGAACGTCTACAATACCTAGGTATAGGACTGTTGTTCGTTGTTGAATGTGCTCTCTGTTCTGCTAAGCAGGCGTATGAGGAACACGAACAAAAATCCGCACGCTACGCGTGTTCGTGGTTACATCCACTCCAAACCATAGTTACTTACCTACCATTATTATCGTTAAGAGTTTAACGATATTTTCATAATAGGTACATTCATGAATTCACCACTATTAGTGTTACTGAAACGCTTGTAGCGATTTTTTACGTGTCGACTAGAATTACCTACTATCTTGTGTAAATTATGTTACCTATGTTCCATATTAGGCTCATAAAATTACGATACAGGCTTCGGTTAGTGAGCTGTCTTTTTTCTTGACTTAGTACTTACATAAAGCAAAATACTCATCTCATCATCTACATAAGCAGATAGGTATCGACACATCATAATCATGACCTAATCCAAAGGTACTGAATGCATTTGGAGGAACTTTATTTTTATTTCGTAGCACACTAACATTTAACTTTGGTGACCTTTTGAGTTATTTATAGCCTTTCTGATTCAATTTCATTTAACTTTTCTGCTTTTACTCTAAAGATAACTCAACATTCTTTAATTGATGAAATGCACAGTTGCATTGATGTCACGAATGTCGTGTCTGCTGAATGTAGCAGTCAACGTAGTCATCATCGATTTGGTTACAACATGGCTCCACAGCCCAACGTTAATTAGTAATTCTGGGAGATGGAACCTCCCCGGATAAACTCTGTTCAAGTCCGTCCCGCGTTCACTGCTCACCTTTAAGAGTTTTGTATAAATCCCAAAGTATGTCGGACAGTATGCACACCGTGCCGATGCCGGTGTGTCGGGACTCGTTTAGAAAGCACTGCTCCACACAGACACTGGCGCTCGCACCGGCCTCGCACACGAGGTGAACCGGCTCCACCACTATTCACTGCACACTGGTTGCACTCAGATCGCTCACAAGCTCCTCAACAACACTCTATCACTGATTTGTTTCAAGTTTCACAAGTAATGCTCCGGGTGAGTCGTGGTTAGTGTTGCGCGACTGTACGTAGAGGTGTGCGGGGGGGAAGCGCGGAGCGGGCGCATGAAGCACGTGCACAGTGAAGCGCCGTCGGCGGCTGACTGGCCGGACTGCATCGGCGAGCTGTTGGGAAGACCGGTTGGCGGCCGGGCGTAGGGCGCGGGGAGCGCGGCGCGGCTCGCGTGGCGGCGGGAGGGGGCGGAGGGGTATACGGCTCTCTCCGCACGCAGCTTACCCTATGAAGTTGCTTTCTGGCTGCTCTCATATCGTGAGTAGGCTGGCTGACTGGCTCTCCGTGCATTTTTGAGAAAGGCAAATTATTCGCATCGCCGAGGTTGCATTTCGATACCTATCATACCACTGCTTGGCCGGCTGTATTCTGTCGAGTAGTCGACTGGTTTGCAGAACCAGATCTGTTTATAAAAGTTATCCAGGTAGGGAGCTTAGTTCCTATACTTAGGTACTACTTACTGCTGAAGTCTGTTGAATTTAAATCCTAATTTGTAATTTTAGGTAGGTGACGTAAAGGGTTGTGTTCAGGTATCTAGCCGTAATTGTAGTCGCCCTCGATGTGGGCGGACTGTGAACCGCTCGCGTGGCAGTGTTGCCACTCGAAAGCTTAATGCTCCGCAAGCGCAACACTATAAATCGACAATAATGTCGATGACAATAATGATAGTATAGGTACCTAGTGACCTAGGTACCTATACTATCAACAGAATTCATAAAGCAAAAGATTCATAGCTAACCATACCTACGTAGGTACTGTAGATAGGAAGGTATCCATACCGCAACAAAAAATAGTGGGATGAAAAGAAGAGTGTCTGATCCAAGTGCGCATCAGTTGTGACCTTGACCTGCCCTTCGCACCACCTGTGCCATGTCATGCAACTGACTGTGAGAAAGCGTAGAGCCCAGGCCAGAATGTGAAGTAACTACTTAACTAGGAGAGCACGAGACGTGTGCATTAAATTTTTACGACACCAAATGGCAAGTATCATCGAAGTAAAAAATAATCACAGAAATCGGATTAGAAACTTCAGAGTAAATACCAAAAATTACAAACCGAAATGAGAACCTTTTTTGAAAGTTGGTTAAAAAAATAGCGTAAACACACATCCAAATGGCGAATCTATTGTAGGCAATTTTAGCGAAGCAACATAATTTTTGATGAGATGGCAAGGAACTGTCGGATGCTCAGCAGCCAGCAGGTCCGGTGGCGCGACTGGGGCTGGCTGGTGCCTTAAGAGCACACTCGTATTCTCCGCCAAACATTTATTAAGAAGTATTTAGGTATATGTTCATGGTCCCCTCGAGATATGGACAACATTCATCCGCTCCCTCCGGATAATCTTCGTGTTGTATTAGTAGGGTCGCCCCCCTCCCCCGCCTGAGCGATTCCGAATTTGACACTCATCGTAAAAATACATTATGTGCACTCCGTTATCCATTCTAAGCGTGTGCAAGTCCGCCTTAGCTAGTAACTGATATCGTAGAACCAGTAGCGTAGCGAGGGGGGGGCGGAGGGGGCGGCCGGCACCGGGTGACACCCGTTTAGGGGTGACACTCGACCTCTCGTTGACTGGTTTTTGTCACTATCGGGTGGCACCCCTCAACGTTTGACGCAATAAAGCCTGTCGGAAGTTGAGTGCAAAAGTTGCCCTCTCTAAATTCCTGAGCTTTTCTGCATAAATAAAAAAAAAACACTTCAATTTCGGTATATATGATCAAAATACAATAAAACCCTTCCGAGATAAGGCGCCAAAATTTCTATAGTTCTTCAGGTTTTCTGTATTTAGGGGGGACACCCGACCGTGACAAAAAGTCAACGAACGAGTGTCACCCCATAACGGGCGACGTAATAAAACCCGTCCGTGGTGGGATGTAAAAAATTTTGAGCTCGCTTCGCTCTACATTCTACACGCTTTGCTCTCCAGCGTTTCTGTGTAACTCAGCGAAATGACTATGCTTATGTAAGAAATTATCAAAAGAAGTTGGGGTGCATGAGTTTTTAAGCTCGCTTCGCTCGCTCTTGTGTTCTGCTCTCACTTAATGAGCTTAAGTTACTTCTATTTTAGTATGATATGACTGATCAAAAAAAAAAAAAACCTTTCAGTGGTCCATGAATTTTGGAGCTAGCTTCGCTAGGTCTTATGTTCTGCCTTCTCTTAATTAATGAGTTTTTTGTATCAGTCCATAAAGTAAGTTCTTTTTACGTAAGAATTATCGAAAGAAAACAAAACCTATGCGAGGTGGGATGTAAAAAATTTTGAGCTCACTTCGCTCGGTCTTGTGTTCTGCTCTCTCTCAAATAACGAGCATCAGTCCATAAAGTTACTATCCGAGGTTTAGTGTCAAAAATTTTGAGCTCGCTTCGTTCGCTCTTGTTTCTGCCCTTTCTCAGTTAATGAGCTTTCTTGCTCACTCCATAAAGTTACGTGAATGATCAAAAGAAAATAAAACCTATCCGAGGTGGTATGCAAAAATTTTCGAGCTCGCTTCGCTCGCTCGTATATTCTACCTTCTTTAGTTCTTAAGCTTACTTGCGTTACTCAATAATATTGATTTAAATTATGATGAAAACGAAATCAAAATAATCAAATTCCTGAAAGTAAAAACCTACAACGCAAATGGCACACCTTCCCCGCCCCTCTTCCGAAAAATTACTTGTGATTACCGTCACAAGAACGAAAGGCCAAGGGCGCAACTCATAATTATTTGGGGGGGGGGGTTCATTTGTGGGGTGACACCACATTATCCGCCCCGGGTGTCACCCATGCTAACTACGCTACTGTGACCTACGCTAGAACTCATATCGGGATATTAAATATGGAATAAGGTCATCTGCCATAAGTAGTTGACATCTGAATTACATCATGACTTAATGTAACTAATGCACACACCTAATGTTAATCAAATAAAGTTCTGCTAGTTCATAAGAGGCACGTCTGACAGGCGCTAGTGACTGCAGACAGCTGCGAGAGGCGCGCTCGGCGAAGTGTGCGCTCGTGTGCTCCCTCCTCCTGGCGGTCGCGGCGGTAGAGAGCTTATCCATGCGGCGGCACCGCGGGTGCTGCCTCCTCCTGGCGGTCGCGCGACAGAGAGCCTATCCATGCGGCGGCAGCGCGGGTGCTGCCTCCTCCTGGCGGTCGCGGCGGCAGAGAGCCTATCCATGCGGCGGCACCGCGGGTGCTGCCTCCTCCTGGCGGTCGCGCGACAGAGAGCCTATCCATGCGGCGGCAGCGCGGGTGCTGCCTCCTCCTGGCGGTCGCGGCGGCAGAGAGCCTATCCATGCGGCGGCACCGCGGGTGCTGCCTCCTCCTGGCGGTCGCGCGACAGAGAGCCTATCCATGCGGCGGCACCGCGGGTGCTGCCTCCTCCTGGCGGTCGCGGCGGCAGAGAGCCTATCCATGCGGCGGCACCGCGGGTGCTGCCTCCTCCTGGCGGTCGCGCGACAGAGAGCCTATCCATGCGGCGGCACCGCGGGTGCTGCCTCCTCCTGGCGGTCTAGGCGATCTCGATAAAATTGACGAACTAGAGATGTGGCGCTGAAGACGCCTCCTGAAGATCCCTTGGATGGCGTTTTGCACTAATAGCAGAAATGGAAGCGCATCGCTGAGAGAGCAGTCTTCGGGAAAGTCAACGAGCCACCGAGCATCTCTCCACGTACCTCATCTGCTCAACCACGACCACTCTGACAATAATTTCCGAAAAAGAAGAGTTGAAAATCTCATCATGAGCGGTAAGGAGTGAGCATTCATATTTTAATGTCCGAGGTCTCCGCCTCATATAATAATTAGTGCACAATGTCAATTGCGTCACACATCAGACTCGCAACGACGCGACGCGTGACGGTATCGGGTTACTGCCGAACTGCCGAATCAATGAACAAACATTGCTGATGATGCAATCACGTCGGAATGTCTACAGCGGATCGGTGCAGCGGCATAAAAATGTCCATATGTGACAAAATAACTATCAACTTTAAGGATATATTTTAATTATTATAGTATTGAGCACATCTCCGGTAGATACAGAACATGCTAGTTTTATTTTAAGCGGAAAGATTCATTGCGTGGGTACATTTACCGAACCGTCGCACCAGCTACGAAAACACACAGGTAGGTTGTATTCACCAAAAGAAACCTCATGGGTAGCTCTATAGAATTAGATAAAGGACCCTTGTGGACCCCCAAGTCGGGCCTAAGTGCAAGTTGTGGTCCTTATGTAGGTACCTACAGTCGTTTTAGCGACACAAAGAAGAAGAACCTACTTATAGGCAGAATAATTATTTCACACTCCTAGAGAAAAATTACGTGATAAAATGATGTTATCCCTATACCTATATGAGTATATTTATGGTTATTAATTAAATGTATGTATACGGCAATATCAGAAGTCACAGTGGGTGGGGCGCGTGTCAGCTACATTACATCACTCGGGTCCACTGTGTCAATTGATGCAGCACACATAAAATGTGATCGACCCTGTTTGAAGTCTGAAGAAAAAAAAAGAAGAATACATACTAAGGTAATTGAACACCAAAAATAGGTTGCTGTTAAGTTAAAAAGCCGAAACCCGACTTCTGAAAAATCACGCTCTAAAAAGTTTGAATCAAAAAAAAATTATTAATATAGTGCTGTTCAGAGGATAGCCGTGGTCGTATAGCCCTAAAGCCACCTATAACTTATGATCGCTTACTAGTTACTGCTGCTGTACTGCAGTTAGAACATGTTATTTTGTCAGTTAAACTTAAAAAAATGGACATACTTTTCAAATAAAAATGTGAAAGTTTGTATAATTGTGTTTCAATCACGCAGAAATGGCTGAACTTTGGTATGCAGATAGTTTTAACCTGGATGTCACATAGGCTACAAGCAATATGACATGGCCTCGCGGACACTGAGAAGGAAGTAGAAAATACGTCTTCATAATTCTTGTATCCTAGTTGATCCTAGTAGTATAAGTAGCCTAGTAGTGATTCTTTGTCTTTACTGTATGATCTCTTGCTAGACCATACATTACTTTTAGATAAGAATGAAATGAGGATATGAATGGAATAAAAGAAGGTTGTACTAGAACACTACTGTATTGTCCCAAAAGTACTTAAAGGTAAAATGAGTTAATGGACTGATGGTGTGGCAAATAAAGTGAGTGACGCGGCCCTTGTTGGCAGTAACGAGAACGCCTGGCTGACTTGATAGCCCAACGCGAACTGAACTGTATTATGAATTGAAATGTATGTGCGGCGTAAACTGCTGAATTGCATTATGTGCGGTTGTACCGTACATTTACCTATACCGCTTATGATTCCATTCTTGACAGTATTTTTTCATGACTTTGTACTTCTTTGGATAATAAAATACTTTTTACGCGGACGAAGCTGCGGGCAGAAGCGAGTTTATAATATTGGTAGAAATACACATTTATCATTTCTGTCTAGAACTCGGAAGTCCACGCCGACGAAGTCGGGGGCAAAACCTAGGAGAGGTGCACGATCATTGTTATTCGGGGAGACTGTGGCGAGTGGCGAAGCGGCCCAACCGTTCGAGGTGTGTGCGTCTCCTCAAGGCTCTGTGTTGCACAAGCGCGGGTGACGGCGGCGGCGGCTTTCTGCGGGGGCGCGACATATGGCGCGCTGTCGCAACCGGCTGCGACAAGTCGCGTCCTGACGCGTGCGTGACACAGCCTCACACAGACGCAACAATTACCCTGCTTTGCTCTTAAAATGATTCATTAACCATTCTTGTCATAACCTACAAAATGGAGCTTCTTCATAAAATAAATTCATCGTGGAAAATGTAGGTAATATATTGTGGCTGATTGTTTAAGCAAATCAGGAGCGAGGCCAACAGTGCGATTCTGTTAACATGTCAAGGCTTGGGTGAAGTGATCACGAAGTGAGCTGTCATTCCATTTTGATGAAATGGATTCAAGCGTTCACTTCGACATGTTTACAGAATTGACCGGCTGGAGCTGGACCGGAAGGAGCAGCAGCAAGGTTTCCCAGCTATTGTGCTTATGTTCTCGTACTCATCTCGTAGTATTTGTATCTGGAAGTGTCCCCGCGTCGCGGACTCCGGCGCTGACTTCGGACTATGTTCGGACTCACTGGACAGTTTGTTCACATCTAGGGTAGAAAACATTTAATAGAAAGAATAGAGTATGATTCGTACCTATCTGAGTACTTTCAATAAAAATACAACCGAATTGAGTAAAAAGTTACTTTTATTTAATTTAATTTATTTTTAGTCGTACCTATTTACTTGGCAATTCAATGTTCATACAGATTACGAACTCATTTTTAACAAATTCAGTGAAGCATCTGCAACCCTAACAGAGTACGCTGAAGTAATTAGGACTTCAGCGTACTCTTAGAGTTGCAGATTACAAAATAGGTAAGTACACCTTCATGAAATAGAGAGAGAGTACAGTATGTACTCCAGTTTATTTTAGAGTACGGTTGGCAATGGCGACCCTAGTTGTGTCCACTTGAGTCAATGGCGCAACTGTTCACTGTAAGTGGATAGCTAGTTGTTTGACTAGTCTGGGAAAAATTGGCATGACTGATATCAATCTAAATCATCTCCAACTATGAATATTATACATAACTAGCACTTCGCCCGCGACTTCGTCTGCGTAGAGTTTAGAGGTGGCGCGCAACTTCTTTGTCGTCATCTTCATGATTCTTTAATCTGATAGTTTGTGAGTCTTTATTGTCCGTACTTTCAGCTCCGGAACTTCTTCGACATGTTTCTGGTCTCCTGGTACTTGAGAATCTTTAGCGCTTATAATTCCTGCCGGAAATATAATTTGACATGTTTCTGGTCTCCTGGTATCTACTTGTGAATTTGCAGTGCTCATAATTACAGCCGCGAAAAAAATTCGGCATATTTCTAATCTCCTGGTACTTTTGAATCCTAACCGCGCACAATTCCAACCCTGGAAATACTTCGATATGTTTCTGGTCTCCTGGTACATAATGAATCTTTTCTGTTGTTTTGGTTTTTTTGCATCCTTTACCGCTCATATTTCTAGGGCGGAAATATTTCGAAATGTTTCTGGCCTCCTGGTACTAATGAATCTTTAGCATTCACAATCTTAGCCCCTAAAATACTTCGTAATGTGATGGTGTTGTTGTGGTCTCCTGGTACTTTTGAATTCTAACCGGTCACAATTCCAGCGCCGGAAATATTTTGACATGTTTATGGTCTCCTGGTACTTGTGAATCTTTAGCGCTCTAATTATAACCAAAGAATTACTTCTTCAATATGTTTCTGGCCTCCTGCCACATGTGAATCTATCGCGTTTACAATTCCAGCCCGGAAACAACTTCAACATACATGTTCGACGGGTTAAAAAAAAAAAATATATATTCTAGCCCAAAAATACTCTAAAATCGTTCTGTTCTCCTGGTACTTGTGAATCTTTAGCGCTCCATATTTCAGCCCAGGAAATACTACGACATGTTTCTGTTCTCCTGGTACTTGTGAATCTGAAGTACCAAGGTAGCAGAAGCGCTTGGTTTCCACTTTCTCCTCAGTCTCCGTTAAGCCATGCCTTTTACCGGGATAAAAAGTAGCCTATGTTTGATTCCAGTATGTGATCTATATGTGTGCCAAATTTCATCCAAATCCCTTCAGCCATTTTTGCGTGATTGAGGCACAAACATACAAACTTTAACATTTATAGTATTAGTAGGATAAGTAGTTCTTCAAAAAGGCAAATAAGGAAAGAAAGCATCCAAACACAATCATTCTCGTCGCGTCGGTCCAGAAATAGCCTGACGGGAAAGGAATACATTCCTTTCTATAATTATGAGTGACGGGCTCTAGCGGTTTCGATGCTTCCTAATTTGATCTAGATATTTACTGTTATGTATATTATTGCCTTTCACGATTTATTGAAATTGTGATAATCTGGGGATTCATCCATAGAATCAATTTAATCAAACCCGTCCATCACCCCAAATTCAACAAGTTTTGTTTAGTACCTATGATTTATAGTTCTTTCTATATAAAATGCGAGTGTATTAGCACCAGATAAGATTCGGAAAACAAGTGAAGAGGCTCGGTCGAGAAGGAACCGCGGGGGCGACGCACTGCGATATCGCGGCGAACTGGCGACGATGTGCGATTAGATACCGATTAGTGGTGACCACAGCACACACACGCGTACCGAGTGCTTCAGTGCTCGGCAAACATCACGGCTCTAGATTGTGCGCATCGCGGCTATATCGCGACAATTATCGCCAAGCGCCGCCGACTGCGATAGCGCAGCGATTGCCCCCTAATAAACTTAGAAAAACAACTTTAAATAATATTATCGTTTGACGAATGTTTACCGCATGGCCTCATTCAACAAGCGGTTTAATTTTCAAATCGCCATCGAGCTGTTTCGCTTCATATTGTACAATAAAGGTTTTCGGAAAATACTACTGAAACTATAAACTAGCTTCTGCCGCGACTTCGTCTGCGTAGACTTTAGAGCTGGCGCGCAACTTTTTTGTCTCATATTCTGATCTGATATGAAATTTGCTGTTCTTACTTTCAGCCCCGGAATCACTTCGACATGTTTGTGGTCTCCTGGTACTTGTGAATCTTTAGAGTTCACGATTCTTGCCGAAAAAATACTTTGACATGTTTCTGGTCTCTTGGTTTCTACTTGTGAATCTGTAGCGCTTGTAATTCCAGCCCCGGCATTACTTTGACATGTTCCTGGTCTCCCGGTACGTGTACGTATGAATACTAACCGCTCAGCTGAAATCCTACTTATATTATAAATGCGTAAGTTTGAATGTTTGTCCGTCAATCACGCAAAAACGGCTGAAGGGATTTGGATGAAAGGGCATAGAACCATTGTGGCATAGCCTAACATGTTTATATGGGTAGAGGACGCTGAAACAAGCAAAAAATGTTAAGAACATGGTGCTCTAAAGTAACACGTAGCCGAGATATTTCTAGATAAAGTCACCATGTGACATCATGAATTCATAACTATCACTAAAAAAACTTTTTTACAAAAAATTTTACCGACTTCCAAAACAAAACACTACAAAGTATAAAATAACTTTAATTTCGGAAGTCAGTGTTTTTGGATAATTCGTTTTTTGACACCGATTTTCGAAATTAAAGTTATTTCATGCTTTGTAGTGTTTTGTTTTGGAAGTCGGTAACATTTTTTGTAATAAAGTTTTTATTTTTCACTTTTTAGTGGTCCTGCGTACCCCATTCACAGCGTAGGTACCGGCGTGATGTTATGTTATGAAAATAAAACTAAGTGCTTTCGGTGTAAAGATCTCGTCAATACGAATGAAATAAGCCCAAACACTTGGTAGTTCCTACATACCGATGTGGAATCTTAAGTGACTAAGTTGTCTGTGTGATATTAATGCCAAAACTGTCCCACTCAAGATCTCTGAATATGCTTTCCAAGACTGCTGAGAAAAGTTTTGGCGATAGTGGATCTCCTTATTTATTTATTTAAATTCAATTACTCTCTGCACTTACAGTAAATCTACCAACACTTACTGAGGGCAAATCAAGCATAGAAATATTATTAGAATACAATCTACTGCATATAATATAAATGCGTGATAAGTTCATCTATATTACAATTTTCATCGTGATCATATGGTGAATTTACCTTCAAATATCTAGGTAACGCGACACTTTAGGGCACCATGTTGCTACATTTTTTGCTTGTTTCAGCGTCTTCTACCCATATATGCATGTTAGATCGCGTGCCGAAACTTTGAAAAAACTCAAAATGGCGGCGGGAGGGGGGGGGGGGGGGCTATGCCAGCTCCCATAAAAAAGTTCGAACCCCTTTGGCAAGGCTAATTTTAATCCCGGTAACTTACATAGCTTAATGGAGACAGAGGAGGAAGTGGAAATCCAGAGCCGCTGCCTGCTTTAGTACTTCAGATTCAAAAGTACTAAGAGAACAGAAACATGTCGAAGTTTTTTCCGGGCTGGAACTGCGAACGCAGATTCACAAGTAACAGGAGAGCAGAAACATGTCGAATTATTTTCCGGGCTGAAATTGTGAGCGCTAAAACTTCACAAGTACCAGGAGAGCAGCAACATGTCGATTTCTTTTCCTGGCTGAAATTATGAGCGCTCAAGATTCACAAGTACTAGGAGACCAGATACGTGTCAAAGCATTTTTGAGGAAAACTTTTCTTTTACTAGGATAACAGAAATATGTCAAAGTATTGCCGGGGGTGAAATTGTGAGTGGTTAGGATTCAAAATTACCAGGAGACTAGAAACATATCGAAGCATTTTCGTGGCTGGAATTATGAGTGCTACAGAATCACAAGTAGAAACCAGGAGACCAGAAACATGTCAAAGTATTTTTTCGGCAGGAATCGTGAGCGCTAAAGATTCATAAGTACCAAGTTACCACAAATATGTCGAAGTAATTCCGGGGCTGAAAATAAGAACAGCAAACACTCACAAACTGTCAGGAAAGAATCATGAAGATTTATTTCGGAGGATGAAAATATAGACAAAAAAGTTGCGCGCCAGCTCTAAAGTCTACGCAGACGAAGTCGCGGGCAGAAGCTAGTTTATAATATTAGTATGTACGTTTGTATGTTTGTGTGTTTGTGTGTTTGTGTGTTTGTGTGTTTGTGTGTTTGTGTGTTTGTGTGTTTGTGTGTTTGTGTGTTTGTATGTTTGTATGTTTGCAAGTTTTTATATTTGTATTTTTATGTTTGTATGTTTGTCCATCAATCATGCAAAAACGGCTGATGGAATTTGGATGAAATTTAAAGAAAAGAAAAAGAAAGAAAAATGTTTAAATATTTAAAAATGTTTGTTGGACTCGCACAAAAACAGACAGATGTAAAATAAATTAAAACTAAAAGTAGTAAATTTGGCACACATGTAGTTCACATCCTGGAATAACACATGGGCTGCTTTTTATCCTGTCAGTTTACATAGCATAATGGAGACAGAGGAGGAAGTGGAAATCTAGCGCCGCTGCTGCCTTAGTAATTCGGATTAAAAACTACCAGGAGAACAGAAATATGTCGAAAATTTTTAGGCTGGAACTACGTAAAAAAAGTTCTGGAGTGGCGACCGCGTACCGGAAGGCTTAACGTTGGAAGGCCTCCACAAGGTGGACCGATGACCTGGTGAAGGTCGCGGGTAGCCGATGGATGCATGACGCACAGGACCGGTCGTTGTGGCGACGCTTGGGGGAGGCGTATGTCCAGCTGTGGACGTCTTTCGGCTGATATGATGATGATAATGATACTGGTTACAGTAAGCTGACATTTGGCAAGTAGGTTCCTGGGGGGTGGGTGTAGGGGAGGATTTCCCGAAATTCCTACAGGAACGGGAATAAAACGGGATAAGCATGCGCATATCCCGGTTCATTCCCGTTCCCGTTTTGTATGCCATTTCGTATGCACGAAATGGCGTACAAAAACTACTTTAGTATAGGAGCTACATGTTCAAGTAAACTCAGGTAGGGTAGTACTTAAACTACTGGAACAATAGGCTCAAGCTCGGAAGATATAATTATCTACTGTTTGTTGGGTTGTGATTGTGACACACCTACTTTAAATAGTGAGGACCGTATGTACTACGGCTAATCCAGTAGCAGACAGATGTGAACTAATAATTTTATTTAGGACTAGCTATGAAACTATAAAGTTGATTCGATAAGTGGAAGTTTTATGAAATAATTGCGGTCGAACGCATCAAAGTGCCGCCGGCTCATAGTCGTAAACTGTGCTGTCGTTGTATAACCGGTGTTACCACTGAAACTACACGCAGGATATTATACTGCCGGTCAAAAGTTTAAGACCACTAATCAAAAGGGTCGGAGTTATAAAAATATTCTGCGCACTTGCATATTCTTGATATTCTATTGTTTATAATAAGTAACATCTACACTCTATAAAAAGAATAGCCTCTAGATTCTAGAGGTTATTCTTTTTTGATACATTAGGTCAGGGGCTCTTGACGACTCGTAGCAGTGATTCATTGTTGTTTTAATCTTCACAAAAACATTGTAATAGGTGCCACGTTTCATGAACATCGAGATTAGCGGACTGTCATGTGGGCGAGGGACACTAGCTGCGACTGCGCGCGCGCTGGTTCAATGCGATGCTCTTGTAAATCATTTTAGTAGCTGTTGCGTGTGCGTTTGTTACTGTTGTCGAGATGTTATGGTTATTATTTAATCGTACTTTTATTCTTATTTAACAAAGACAGAGAAAGATTCTCCAAGAATTGGTATTTAATTCAATTGGGAATTTTGCATGGGGCTTTGTATTAACTCGACATTTATACAGGACAACGTCTATTGGGTCAGCTAGCACTGAATCAATGAAGCGTGACGACTCCATCACGGTATAAGTCAGCACCGAGTGTACTTACTGCTGGGTGCGCCCGCGCCACCGCCGCACCGCGCCTCCGCCGCGCCCTCCACCTCCCCCTGCCGTGCCTTTGACAAGAAATTGGGCAAGCATCAATTAGTCGTTATCGAGCACTCCCTTCCGTGTAGCTTACGAACGTATCAACGTATCACTCAACAACTGACGACCAGTCTACACATACGTATCATCCAAATCTGATGCAATTCGTAAGACATACGAGTACGTAGTCGTATATTGAAACAACTTGGGTTTATGTCAGAGCTTTCATCCTGCTTATAATATGATGCGATGTTTGCCACTTTTCACGTTAGCCAACGGGGTGAAATATACAATAGCGTAGCGTTGTGCTGTAGCGGCACACAAAATATTTATATTAAATCCTTAGTGATCACGCGCGACTGCCTTCCTCATCGGCCCTTGATAATTAACAAAAGCCTTCGTCCGGAGCTGTAGATTACTAACAGTATTGTGAAACAAAATGGCAAAATAATCCTGTTTGTAGAAACTGCATAAAGAAGCCCTCGAGGACACAAGATAAATTATACCGATAGTTAAATGAACAGTTGCAGGCGTGCAACGTGCAACCAATCCAAATTGGATTATCCAATAACACAGCTCAACAATATGCCTAATAAAACAAATGGTGCAGAGATTGAGTTAATGGTTGGATGTGTCCATTGGTAAATCAAATTTTGAATCAGTGACTGTGGAAGTAGTGAAATTTGATGGACATACTACATTCTAAGTTCTTAAAGTTCTCTAGCATATCATTAACAATGTTAGAGTAGTTATTTGACTTGTGATTTTCGAGTAAGTTTTTAGTAACCTCAAAAAACAAAATTCACGCAGGTAGTTCCAAATTGTTCATTGAACTTAAGAAATGAGTATGTTAGAGAGATTTTAAAATCAATCTATTTTTTTTTATTTTTTTATTTGTGATGGGTTTGCTCTTGACTCTAGTCTAGGTCAGAGATGACAGAGACAAAGTCTACGATGGAGCGAGCTTACCCAGAAGGAGCCTGTTCACTCTAACTTTGAAGAGATTAGGGTTGTAAGCGTTTGGAAACACAGACGCAGGCAGAGAGTTCCACTCCTTTGCTATGCATTTCTATTTTTAGAAATGCACTGATAAGTAAACAAAGCACACACATTCAAGTACTGATTACTGCCAATAGTCACACATTAAACTGAGAGTAAATCCAAAACTATTAAACTACGCGTAGGAAGTTAAAATTTTTGGTATGAATGTAATAAGTATACGGTCCTTACTTAAAAAAAAAATACGGTTTCTTGGCACCAAAACTAGTGTTGACCAGTGTAATGTTTGAGAGTGACACGCGTCGTGACGCCACACGTGGCGCGGCTGATGCGTGACATCGAGCTTTACTTAATAACTATTGGAAGTGTCCTGGGTCTTGGCGCGGTAAGGAGTAACAAGTAACAACATGTTTAAAACAGAAGTGTGTGCATTAGTGTTGAGATGTATAACCGCTTTCTCGTAAAGCGCTAAAAAATAAAACATCAAAATAATCCTTGGTGCGGTGTTCACGGGACGGCCGTTGCTAAATTAAACGTAGACTAGATGCGCGGGCGACATTTTTGACTTTTTGTCTAATGGTGGCACACGAGAGCTGCAGACAGTGGTCGTGTGTCATTTTCACTTACTCAATTTAGTAGTAATCCATTGAGTCACGCTCACCGGCGCGCGGCGGTCGCGTGGACATGTAAGACAAGAGATCTGTCTGCAAGCTCTGCACCCGACGCGGCCAGTGGAAAATAAACACAGCGAGCGTGTGAACTGTGCGGTATTCCTACATGTTTTATTAGTTACTTTAATTTATGCCTATATGCACTACCTACCGCTGCCGCCAGCGCCGCGGTGAGCGATCCGATATGAGCCAGACGCGATCACGTCACGACACTCAGGAGTCGTGTGTCTTACAGCAGCGCAGAGCCGATGGACAGCATCTAATTACGATACGTACGATACTTAGCACACCATTATAGGTACAAATCAAGACCACACAAGCCGATGTTAGACACCAGTCTTGTTTCTTGATTGCAATTATCAAACTGCGATTGAAAATCACGAGGCCCCAATACCTACATCGCACAGTTCATTGCATCCAGTGCAAATAAAATTAAATAAGCTGGCGCGCCTGCGAGGCCGTTTCACATGTAATGACGTCACAAGCAGGTACTCATGTGTTGCGTTCATGGTGGCTTCCACGAACAGAGCTAATCAATTTATTCCAATATCAGCGCGGCGCCCCAGCACTACACGGTACATTTCTATCGCATGTTTTAAACACGACTCATTAACGATTAAGGTACCTATTTCCTTTATTTGAAACAAATGAATAGCGCCTTTTCCGTCCCTTGAAGCTTTTCTCGTGTATAACATAAAAAATAGGTACTTACCTTTATAAAACCCATCCACATAAATAATCCGCTTTCTGTTCCTCCGTAGTGTAAGTTGTTATCGTCGTGTACAATATAAACGACAGCGTTGCGCTGCGGAACTGCAGCATGAGATGACGGGGAGGGGGGAGAGGTTATATTTAGGAAGTGCAATCTGTTGATCGAAAATAAAAGGCCCCGCCCCGCGCGTTGACTTACTACGATACGCGACTGAAGGCGACATATGCACTTACACAGGAGTTGTACGAGACTGCGGAGGACTTAATGATTACAACGCTTGAGCTAAGTCTAGTAATAATTGTGATAACACTTCCGGTATCATCAACACTCTATGATACATCGTACTAGTTGCCATTAAGACACCAGCCCCGAGGTGACACCCCTTTTTTTTCAAATCAAATCGAAATCTCTGTCAGATTCTTAATGACTAAAAACCATCCGTGTTCTTCCTAGTGCTCTTTGCTTTGCGTTCCATGGCCGCGGTGACTCTTTCAAATAAATTCCGCAATCCTGGCGGATTCCACAATTCTGGCAGAGCACTTGCTGTATGGCTTGATATCTCGAAAGCTTTTGACAAGGTCTGGCACGCAAGTATACTCAGCAAGCTTCCTGCTTATGGCTTCCCAGCTGATTTGTGTAACAGCTGACGGAGTTCCTCACGGCGGAGTTCCTCAGGGATCTGTTCTCTCTGTGCAACTCTTTGCCTACTGCACATCAATGACTTAGATCATTGATTCAGATGTTCAACCTGGTCGTGTTGGGAACGACGCAGACGACAGTATGGTATCAGGGAGATACTTGTCCATGTCCAGCGCAAAATACCAGCTTGACGCGCTTGACTCGATGGAGCTAAGAGGCTCATTGGCGATGTAAAACTGGTGGATGCCAAGCTTCACAGCTTGGCTCATCACCGCAAGGTAGCCTGCTTGTCGGTCTTCTACAGATTGTATTTCGGTGAGTGTGCCCAAAAGAACTCCACGCCCTCATCCCACGGGACCCTTCTACCATCAGACATCCAGACGCACTGCAAGTTACCATCTCTGCCGTGTTGCTATTCCACCAATTCGCACTAAGCGTTTCCAAACCAAGGTCAAGAGCAAACGCATATCAAATTAAAAAAACTGGCCAAGTGCGAGCCGGACTCACGTGCAAAGGGTTCCGAACGAAATTTTTTTCAACATGTTATTTTAATACTACAGACTTCTAATAGCTTTTCCTGTAATCTTTAGGTAAAGATCTATTATCTCCATTTTTTTCAAAATCTTAGGCTCAGTAGTTTCGGAGATAAGGGAAAGACGGAAAGGGATAGACGAAAAATGACCATTCCCCCCCCGGAATGGTAATTTTTCGTCTAATTTCTTGAATAACTTCAATAAAATTTATTTTAAAATTATGAAAAAAATATAATTAAAACCCTCACAGTAAGCCCTTTTATTTGATATATCACACGATATTGTTCAAAAATCTTTTTTTTTTATTTTCTAGTTTGACCCCCAAAAGTGACCTTCATACTAAAAATTTAATGATTTACGTAACGCGTCCGTGTTTGGGTCATAGAAGTCCATATGTGTACCAAATTACAACAGAATCGGAAGACGGAGAAAACTGGCTGACTGACTGGAACGTTATCATGATATATTATTTAACTGCCGTCGTAAGAAAAAAGGACGCATCCACACAAAACGAAGTACCTATTTTGTTTTACTGTCAATACCTAAGTCCTTTTTTTCTTATGACGGCAGATTACCTAACAGTATTTTTTTTTTCGATAAAATTGTTACAAATTTTCTACAAAATTGTTTAAGTATAGATTGATAGGAGTTTTTTTTAAATACAGTTTAGTTTTTTTCTTTTTTTTTGGATTCAGTTTCTTTGAATATGTACGAAAAGTTTGTAGATTTATTGCATAATAGTTTTATTTAATACACCCAATACTTTTGTTACTTACATCCAAAGTATAGTTCTTGTCAAACTTTTTGGCCGCCCTAAGTTGGCTTCCTATGCGCAAGGCACAGCGCGGTGCTATTTTTATATGTGATTTACTACTGCGCAGTTATTATAGCCAATTTCAGAACGGCCAAGTATTTTGGCGAGAAGTTTACCTATGAACGCATAAGCCATTCCCCCAATCAGTTGGGCTATGGATTGATTTCCTCACTATTTCGAGGTCTTAGATAGCCCTTACGTATTAGTAGTCGGGATGTATACCTACTTAATCATTATTATTAAAATAATAATATTAAACTATTAATGTATAAAAATATTTTACTATCCATGTGCACTACGCCTTAAAAATTCCGTTGTGCAACATATTTTCTTTGTGACACTTTCCGTTGTAATTTCCATTGTGCGACTGCGCAAAAATTTTGAGCCTTACCCAATTATGTATGTCAATGGCTATGTTCAAAATCTATACATATAATAAATCTGTTGAAGAGTCGTTTTTGTACATTCAAAATAATAAAATAAAAAATTGCTAGGGAGATAAAGGGTAACTTACAGAACCCATTTCCATCATTTTTGGAATTTTTGTCTGTTTATCTGTTTATCTGTTTGGATGTGCAGGCATCACGTCAAAAGTACAGAAATAACGTAGATAACTTTCACACATTAAAATTGTACGTAACTGTAGGTATAACGTAGTTTTTGTTTCATCGCAATCGGTTCACTCTATCAAAAGATATTTGTATTTAAAGGTTTCGTTTAAAGTTTCATTACGTGAAGCACATACATGCACCGCCATCTATTGAGATTAAATAGTAACAGTTTAGAACTGTTTCATGAATGAATGCGTATATTATTATTTTGGGAAAAAAAATAACATTCAGTCATATCGTTTCATTTATCGTAACATGTGAGCTTCTAAGTTTGAACTTATATTTTGACAGTTCAACTACATTGTTGATTGATGGCGATGTACTGATGACGCGTTTTTCTGAATTGCGGTGTTATCAGCAGATTGGTCAATGTCTGACAAATAAAGTTTGGATACCTATGTTATGTAGCTAATTAGAAGGTGATAACGATTTGTTTGACCGAAAAAGAAAAAAGAGAAGAGTAGTGATTCATGAATTTTATTGTGATTCGAATCGACATAATTAATCTATATTAGCCGCACGGGTCGATCTTCAGGGTTAAGCAACGCTTGCCAAGGTTGGTATGTAGATGGGAGACCATCATAACATACCAAGTTTCCTCCGTGCCTCGGAAAGCACGTTAAGCCGTCGGTCCCGGCTGTCATTTGAAGATCTTTGGCAGTCCTTACGGATTGTCAGAAGCCAGTAAATCTGGCTCCAGTCTTGCCAAGAACTACCGTGTTACCCAAATAATGGGTTGTGGAGGTCTGGTAGGCAGCCGCTTCACGTAAAATACTGGTATTCAGCTAAATCCGGTTTGACTGGAAGCCGACCCCAATATAGTTGGGAAAAGGTTAAGCAGATGATGAGTTGCACGAGTCTTCAAGATTAAGCAACGCTTGCCAAGGTCAGTCTGTGGATGGGTGACCATTTTAACATACCGAGATTCCTACGTACCACGGAATATAATAGCCGTCCGGGTCGATCTTCAAGGTTAAGCAACGCTTGCCAAGGTCAGTCTGTGGATGGGTGACCATTTTAACATACCGAGATTCCTACGTACCACGGAATATAATAGCCGTCCGGGTCGATCTTCAAGGTTAAGCAACGCTTGCCAAGGTCAGTCTGTGGATGGGTGACCATTTTAACATACCGAGATTCCTACGTACCTCGGAATATAATAGCCGCCCGGGTCGATCTTCAAGGTTAAGCAACGCTTGCCAAGGTCAGTCTGTGGATGGGTGACCAATTTAACATACCGAGATTCCTACGTACCACGGAATATAATAGCCGTCCGGGTCGATCTTCAAGGTTAAGCAACGCTTGCCAAGGTCAGTCTGTGGATGGGTGACCATTTTAACATACCGAGATTCCTACGCACCACAGAATATAATAGCCGCCCGGATCGATCTTCAAGGTTAAGCAACGCTTGCCAAGGTCAGTCTGTGGATGGGTGACCATTTTAACATACCGAGATTCCTACGTACCACAGAATATAATAGCCGCCCGGATCGATCTTCAAGGTTAAGCAACGCTTGCCAAGGTCAGTCTGTGGATGGGTGACCATTTTAACATACCGAGATTCCTACGTACCACAGAATATAATAGCCACCCGGGTCGATCTTCAAGGCGTGCCAAGGTCAGTCTGTGGATGGGTGACCATTTTAACATACCTACCGAGAAGAGATCTCCGGCAGTCTTTACGGATTGTCAGAAGCCGACAAATCTGACACCTACAGTCTTGCCAAGAAGTATCGTGTTACCCAGTATTTTAGGGTTGTAGAGGTCTGGTAGGCAGCCGCTCCAATCCCGTTTGACTGGAAGCTGACTCCAATATAGCTGGGAAAAGGCTAGGCAGATGCTTCATGGTAAAAAACTGAAATGATTTGCGAAAACACTTAATCTACAGTTGGCAAAACTGGGCACAGATTACAAACGTAATTTTGTTTCAATTTCCTTTATCCACTAGGGAGACGGTCTAAGTGACATCCCGGCATTTAAAAGAATTTAGGATTCCCAAAAAATAAATAAATTCATAATTATATTTTCGTCACACCTACCCTATTCATAGACGGCTTAAGCATCTGCCAGCCTGTTCATTAAATGTTGTCACATGACAGACCCATTCGCCACTTTGACACATTTGCGCACTGGGGATCATTTAGGCCGCTGATTAACCGCCATTCAATGAAAAGGACAATAAAACGGCAGAGTTACTCTCTCAAGGACCGTCAGCCCCAATTGGGGCCAAATGGTATTGTCTGTCTTTTTTAATATATGCTTAACCTTTTCCCAACTATATTCGGATCAGCTTCCGATCAACACGGCGAAGTCGCGGTATGTTAAATAATATGGCCAACTATTCACAGAGCCACCACCTAGGCAAGAGTTGGTAAACCATGAAAATCGACCCGTGCGACTGTTATTATTTAGCTACGAGCTCTCCATTTAATAAGTCTCCTCTTTCAGTACCTACTAAATATCGATTTAAAAAATTCGATTATTCTTACACAGTAAATCGATTCTATAAACCCGGTAGAACTGTTTAACATAAAATGTGAAAATTAATCGGTGTTCTGTAATCTGCAATTGTCAGGGAAAATCAAAGAAACTGTTTCTTTTTGCTGGCTGGACAAAATTAAGAATTAACTTTATTTATCAGCTTCTTTGTTTCGTAGTTTGAAGACTACCTACCACCGTTCGTTCGATAGTCGGTTTTGTTGATTTTGATACCTACCTTGAGGTAGGTATGTACCAAGAGATTAGCCGGGCTAATCGGCAATTCAACCGGAAGAGATGATAGAGTGCCCTGCATTAGGTACCCTCTTCCTATTTTCTTAATTTTGAGACAGATCAGGATACGCAAGGTATTAACTTAAAGTAAATTTTATCTATGCAACAGATATTTTTCGACATCCACGCGAACGAAGTCGCGGGCACAGCTAGTAATTAATAATAATACAATACAATCTTAATTGTTAGTGGTTATTTTCCATTGCATTGGTTGTTTTAACATTTTACCTCATTTTACGTTCATTTTTTCATTTATTATACATAATTGTTACAGTCGTGCAATTTACATTAAATAAGTTAAAAATATTATAAAAACAAGTTTAATATGTCAAAATTTAGTCAACCTCATACCTACTACATTCATTATTAGTCATCATTTTTTACAGTCACATAATTTAATAATAAAGAAGTCAAAAACAGTTTTAATTAATAATTCGGTCATTAAGAAATTCGTTCATTGAATAATACGTCTTACATAAGAGAAATTATTTTAGCTTTGATTTAGATAACAATAATAATAATAAAAAAAAACATGTCGGCAGGGGAGAGGCCGGCCACCGAGAGGCTTGGGACCTAGGGGCCAACCGGCCCCGAGCCGGGTCCCCGCTGCCGGTGGTTGTGTGCAGCGCATGAGATGGACGCAGTCCGTGAATGAAAACGTCATGCGCGCATACTATGGGTCTACAGAGGGCGGAACTAACCTCACTGCGTACCGTGTCAGGATGCTGTCTTTGTTTCAGGACCTAGAACCAACCGTGAACGTCTCGGCCCAACGATTGTCGGATCAGGGGGCTACTCTCTAACGAAATCCGTAGTTTCTGGCTTAGTTTCGGGCGGGCATTTTCTACTTCGTATCACCTAACCACTGAGAACTAATGATAACACGATTTGACAGTTACTGTGAAATCGTGTTGTCATTCTTTCTCAGTTCGCGTTCGGGACTAATCGTAAGTCTGTAGGTGATACGGAGTAGAATACGCCCGCCCGCAACTAAGCCCGAAACTACGGATTTCGTTAGAGAGTAGCCCCCCAGGTACGGGTCATCCAACGTAATCACAGGTTGGACGATGCCACATTTGATAGGCTGCGCTCAGAAGTACTAAGCAACCTTATTATCTCGACTCCGACACAGACCGCGGTACAGGCGCCAGCCAATGGCACAATCACACCGCGGCCTAATAGTGATAGTGATGGGGTAAATGATATGGTTGTCACGGTAAGTAGCCAGTGCAACGAAAGATTGAGGAGCGCACTGGAGGATGCGCTTCGCGAGTATAGATCAACTCCGACCGACCTTAGGCCCCGATTACCACGGTTACCTAAACACAAAAAGAATAGGGCGCTGGTGTGTGCTTTGGACTCGCTGTTGCAGAACATATTTGAAAGCAGCGAGAGGCTCGTTGATACGCACTCGATCCTGTTTTGTGGGGCTGTTGCGGCATGTCGTATAGCGAACGTCAAGTTCCCTAGTGGTGACGAAGCTATACGACCAAAGCCTGCTGCACCAGCCTGGCATGCAGAATCGAGCGGCGTATTGATGAGGCTAGGGCACTCATCGGCAAACTATACTGCTTCAGGGAGGGCAACACACGACCACGCGTGATGCGCTTTGTGAGACGGGCGTTTTCGGGGACTGATATCAGCCCTCGAGATTACACGTCCCGTGAGCCCACTGAGCGCATCGACTTCCTGAAGCAGAAAGATTGTGCATGGGCAAACCGTATTCGGCGGTACAAGCGGCGGGTTGACCGATACTCGCAAAACCGCATGTTCCAGAGCGATGAGAGGTGGGTGTACAGAGCTTGGGAGCGACCTGAACAAAGTGTGATGGACGTGTGCCGCCCGGATGACATTGCCACGAGTACATTCTGGCGAAACATCTGGTCGGTGCCTGTCTGTCATGCCGAGGGTGGCTGGATGCGCGATGTCGAGCACGTGTGTGAAGCTATACCACAAATGGAGGAAATTACCATCACTCTACTAGATGTAGCCAGAGCAGTCCGTCCATTACCGTACTGGAAGTCTCCGGGACCGGACGGGCTGCATAACTTCTGGTTTAAATGGTATAGCAGCTCACACGCGCTCCTGGCATCTCAATTCCAGTCATCCTTAGAGTCTGGGTCGCTACCACAGTTTCTAACAACTGGCGTTACCCACCTGCTCCATAAGACTGGTAGTCCCGCGGAACCCAAGAACTATAGACCAATTACTTGTTTGTCGACGGTCTATAAACTTCTTACATTCATCCTGAGAGTGAAGATCAATGAGCACATTGAGACTTACTAAATTATGTCTGCCTCTCAGAATGGATGTAGGAAGGGGTCCCGCGGCACTAAGGAGCTTCTCCTCATAGACATGGCCATAAGCCAACAGGTTCGTCGATCCCGCAAGGATCTGTCGACATGTTGGATAGACTACAAGAAGGCCTATGACTCTGTGCCACATACACGGCTCATGAAGGTGTTGGAGTTGTACAAAATAGATGCAACTCTACGCACCTTCCTTGAGCCATGTATGATGCAATGGAAAACAGTCCTTCGCTATCTAGGATGTCGACCAATTCAGGGGAATGATGAGCCTGTATTGATTAAACGGGGAATATATCAGGGCGACAGTTTGAGTCCGCTTTGGTTTTGCCTGGCTCTGAATCCTCTTAAGCACATTGCTGGAGGATTCAGGACTGGACTATCGGTTAAGAAGAGGTGGTCAGGCCATATCTCACCTTCTTTATATGGATGATCTGAAAATCTTTGCCTCCAACAATTCGCGACTGATGGAGCTACTGAAGGTAACTGAACCCTTCAGTAGTGCCATCAGGATAGAATTTGGTGTGGACAAATGTGCAGTCATGCATGTAAAGAAAGGGGAGGTTATGGAATCTGAGGGAATTCAACTCTCGGATTCCATACAGGTTAGATCCCTCAGCTCGACCGAAAACTACAAGTATTTGGGTATGTTAGAAGCATTGGGCATTAATGTTGCTGACATGAAGCAATCGCTGAAGGAGCGCTTCTTTGGTCGCCTGAAAAAGGTTTTGAATAGCCTTTTGTCGGCCGGAAATAAGGTGCGCGCCTTCAACGGTTGGGTCATGCCAGTATTAATGTACTCTTTCGGAATACTCAAATGGACTCAAACCGAACTCGACGCCCTGGATAGGAGAGTCCGCACACTTCTGACCGCAAATCGGATGCATCACCCACGATCGTCGGTGATGAGACTGTACATCCCGCGGAAGTGTGGAGGTCGAGGCTTTTTAAACGCCAAGACTGTCCACAACCGCGAGATGTGCAGTCTCAGAGAATATTTTCTCAAAGCTGATGTGGGTATGCACCGAGATGTGGTCACAGTGGACAAGGGACTCACCCCGTTGTCCATGGCTAAAGAGAACTGGCGCAAACCTGTGATACTTACCACAGATGACCGCAAGGAGGTATGGAAAGGCAAGGAGCTGATATAGTGGTGATAGACCGATTAGCGCGCCGCACAATGATAATTGATGTTACCATCCCGCATGACGAGAACCTCGTGAAGGCTGAGAAAGAGAAGCAAATCAAGTATCTCGACTTAGCTCACGAGGTTGTCGACATGTGGAATGTGGACTCAGTTGTCATTGTGCCGATAGTCGTTACGGCCAATGGCCTGATGGCCAAAAGCTTCGACGACCATCTGTCGAAGCTGGCTACGCGGTTGGATAAAGGGCCTGCTACAGAAGGCAGTACTCCTCGATACGGCTCGTATTGTGAGGAGGTTCCTTTCTCTGGAGTACTATTATTTATATTTTTAAATGCTTTTAGGGTTCCGAAAAAAAAGGAACCCTTATATGATCACTCGGGTGTCTGTCTGTCTGTCTGTCCGTCACAGCCAGTTTTCTCCGGATCCACTGAATCGATTCTGTTGAAATTTGGTACACATATGGACTTTTATGACCCAAACACGGACGTGTTACGTAAATTATTATTTTTTTAGTGTGGGGGTCACTTTTGGGGGTCAAACTAGAAAATTAAAAAAAAAGATTTTTAAACAATATCGTGTGACATATCAAATGAAAGGACTTACTGTGAGGGTTTTAATTAAATTTTTTCCATAATTTTAAAATACATGGTTTTGAAGTTATTCAAGAAATTAGACGAAAAATGACCGTTCCCCCCCTTATCTCCGAAACTACTGAGCCTGAGCCTGAGTCTGAGAAAAAAATGGAGATAATAGATCTTTACCTAAAGATTACAGGAAAAACTATGAAAAGTCTGTAGTGTTAAAATAACATGTTAAAAAAAAAAAATTCGTTCGGAACCCTTTGCACGTGAGTCCGACTCGCACTTGGAATTTTATTTTTATTATGTGTTGTTTTTAAGAAATATTTAAAAATGTAAATTGGTATGTTAGGATAATAAATAAAGAGAATAATAATAAAATATCTTTATTTCTCCCACAAAAACAAGACTTTATACGATAAAAATTAATTAACATACTAAAATCAATTTCAGTCAAGTGTATGTGCGGAGCTGGTGTCTATTATAGGTATAAACCTATATTACAGATCACCAGGTCCTCACTCCACGAAAATAAGGTCTAACATAACAAAGGACTTAATTAGAGACACGTATAAAAGAATGTAACTGAGACAAGATATTAATTTAGTATATAAAAGCTAATTCGCCTCTTAGCGTGAGGGATTGTTAGAGGTATGGTGACGTGGTGTGTATAACAATATGTGTTGTGTGAGGGTGTGTGTTAGATGTGTGCGTGTATGTAGTGTGGAGTTATGTGTGTATTTACCTAGTTTTCTACTTTTGTTAGTCTATATCAGTTAAGTAGGTCCTCCGTGGAACTATAGCCCAAATTTTGCAACCAGTCTCTAACTTCCACCTTACATTTTATTTTTGGATGAGGGTAAATTGACAAGAACCTGATAATTTTATTGTACAGATTACAACCTTGGTAGCAGAAGAAACGGTGTGCAAAACTGGTTTTAAATGGCGGTTTATTGCAGACTATGTCATTTCTACCCTTTTTTTTCAATCAACTTGGTTTCGTATGACAATAAAGAATGTTGTTTGGTAACAGTATGCAGAATATAAAGTTGACGAACCGTTAGGACTTTAATCTGCTTATATGAATCAATATAAAACGGTAGAAAGAAACTTACTTTTAGACATTCATAAGTAATTCTTTAATTTTAAAAACCAAGTCACAGATAATAAGTTATAGGTAATATTTATCAAATATTTTTGTCGTAAGCGAAAATGACAACTAAAGGTGCACTCTGACGGACGACACGGACGTCTCGTTAGACGTCATCAGTTGTCGCTCCGCAAGAAATGCGTGAACGACTTGTTGCTGATTAAACCCAATGTTCGGAACGAGGTCAGCAGTTAACCAGCTGTTGTTTGTTCAGCGCTTGCATTTAATATGAGAGACGTCAACAAAAACTAACATGAAACACTAATTATTAGGAAATTGGATTTAAGCCGCGAACTAGTAGCTGAAGTCGGGTTATTAGTAGACAATTATAGGAAGTAAGTGGTGGAGCCGTCAGCAACAGGAGCAGGCTGGGCGCCTCAACACAACACGTGCGCAACGAACGACAGTGGAGGACGAATGAACGCAACCAACTAGCGCCGCATTTAATAACGTATTCTATTTGTGTCATCGACAGAGCACAATAAACAATTGAACTCACTCAGAGTAGCATTGTGTCCGCTGTGCCACAACCGCGACTGGCTCTTACAGACTGTTGCTCTCTAAATAGGGCCTGAGGACAAATGGTTTACCGGCTACTACTTGTTTTAGTTTTGTCAGTTTACTGTTCTAACCGAGATTGGTTTCTAATACCTGAAAACATGCATAAAAAAAATGCCATACGAATTGAGAACCTCCTCCTTTTTTTGGAAGTCGGCTAATAACAGCGCCGCTGCACAATTTTGAAACCACTTCATTTGTACCCAATAGGAATGCATGATTTTTTTCAGGGCATCTGAATGTGTGCACCTGACTTGTGAATCGCTTCCTGCAATCAAAGAGTATGATAAAGACGTCCTCAAAGTGAGGAGAGCTTCCGGATGTTGCCCGCACGAGCAGTAGCCGACTTTTTCTAAAACTGGAAATCGCTTCCAATCTACACGTCACGCAACAACTTGAGTCAACAATCTTTTCACGACTTAGCTTTTGTTATGTCTAGAACTACACTAAATCTTTTCTGTAAGCTTTCAATCAATAGACCATCTAATCCAGTGCCGAAATTCAAATTCATGAGGAAGTAATTTCAGAGTGTTGTAGGTGCAAGTGCAACGCAATCACACTATCACATGATACAAAATATCATATCACTGTCGTGGCCAAAAGTTGTTGCTTTCTTGAATATTCAAATTCTCAAAACGATGTAGCGGGTTATCAATTTGTCACATTAGGGATCCGATTTACAGCCGTTGCCGTTCACTGAGCTCACTGATGCACGCAAGTAAAACATCTCATGTTTGGGAAGCGCTCCATTCATTAGCCGCAGTAGAACGTGCCGGTGATAACTTGTCACATGAATCAGTCAGTTAATACGTTATTTAGTTTCATCTTTTCTTCACTTACGTGTCACTAGACAATTACTCTCAAATTCAAATTAATTAATGTCTCAAAAAAAAACGAATGTCTATTTTATCACAATTGTGAATTGTGCTGTGCTCCTGAAGCTCCCATCATTAAAATTTTATCGGTTATCATAACATAAACAACTTACGGAATATAAACAATATTGTTTAATGTACTTTGTAATGGTATGTTTATTTCAAGTACAAACAATAGGTAAGCTATGGAGCGGCGCAGAGCAGCCTTCCATTAATGTCAATTACACAGTTTAGCACTAAATGCATAACATAACCTCACTTCCCGTGGGTCGACTTGGACGCCATACCAACAAGATTTGACACCACCGCGCGCCCGAGTGGACATGCCAACAACGCAGACTGATACAGAAGGTCCTCGCAAACCACAAACAACCATATGATGACAGAACTTACAGATACGACAGCGACATGATAAACAGTACGCACGATTACACAATAAACAACATAATAAACAGACACAACACAAACACATAATAAAGAGCAGAAGTGATTATTGCAGGGCAGGTGTTGTGGGGGGAAGCTCAAGTAGACGGTTTATAGTGTTGGTGTGCTCATGGTTTGAATCAACATTGAACAAACTTGGTTTGCAAACCAGTATAATCTACATATACATATAATAAAACAGTAGAGACCATGAATTCTGTACATTAAACAAAAATACCAAAAATCGAGTAGAGGTGATCAAAACAAAGGTATAGAACACATAAAGAGCGTTTGTATTTTTTTTGTCTGTCTGTCTGTACAAGCTAATCTCCGACAATGCTGAACACATTTTGTTGGGGTTTTCCAAGATAGATTAAGCAAGTTTCTGGGCAACATTTAGTCTTTGTTTCATTCAAATTGGTGGCTGGAAAAAAAAGTTATGGACATTTAAAGATTTTAAAATTACGTATCAACGTTTTTCGACAAGTTTTGTTCAACTGTCAATTATTCGTTAAATTAGCCTTTAAAAACATATCCTTAGACATTGTAATCATCACGCTATATCTTCTAGGGGCTAAGCAGTCAATAACCATAAATTATTATAATATCGGCTGTTTAAATCAAACGTCAACTGAGTTCATAGACCCGGCGGTACAATGACTGACTTACGAATGAATTGATGAAAGTTCGGATCCCAGTTTTCGCAACATTTTTTAAATTATTGCTGACTAATTTTTAAATTATTGTTGACTAATTTTTACTTTTTTATGTTCTTGCTCTAATATTTACGTTGGCCGCGACTTCGTGCCTGTACGTTTAAACATTTGTGGAATTTGATGTGACGAAGTGCTGAAATTCCGGATTAGTAGGATAATTAACAGAACCTGAATCTAAAATCATGAGAATAATTGCTTCTCTAAATAATAAGAAATCAGTAGGTTATGATGAGATCTCTACAATAGTGATAAAATCATGTGCAGAAGCACTCTCTCCCATTCTATGTCATTTAATAAATACATCATTAGCAACCGGTGTCTTCCCTGATAGATTAAAATGTTCTATAGTCAAACCTATGCATAAGAAAGACTGCACACTGGATATTAATAATTACAGACCCATCACTCTTATACCAATAATTTCTAAAATATGTGAAAGAGTCATGTACCATAGAATACGTGAGTTTTTGAACAAAAATAAAATACTAAAAGAAGAGCAAAACGGCTTTCAAAAAGGCAAGTCAACAACACTTGCAGCTTTCTCTCTTGTTAAATCTATTACAGAAAAGATTGATAAAAAACAACCCGTTACTGTTGTTTTCCTTGACATGAGTAAAGCATTCGGTTTAGTAAATTACGACAAGCTGTTAGATAAATGCGAGCGCTATGGCATTCGGGGTCCGGCACTAGAATGGCTCCCAAGCTATCTCTGTGGTCGGACACAGTGCGTAGAAGTGACTCGCATCAACAAAAACTTGACATCAACAACCTACAGATCTGACTTTAAGAGAAATCGGTCAGGAGTACCACAAGGTAGTATTTTAGGACCTCCTCTGTTCCTACTGTACATCAATGATTTACCGAATGCCACCAATCATAAATGCGTCCTGTTTGCCGACGATGTTTCAGTGATTGTACCTAGCAATAATATTCAAAACCACGAAAGAGAAACACGAGACACTAAATGACATAGTTGGTTGGTTAACACTAAATGACCTTAAAGTGAATTTGTCCAAAACAAAATATGTACATTTTAGTAACTACAATCAAATTAAAAAACATAATTTCAACATTACATTTGAAGAAGAAAAAATAAATAGAGATGACAACATTAGATTTCTTGGTATTGTCTTAGACGAGCACTGCAATTAGAAATTACATGGAAATACGGTATGCAAGAAACTCATTAGATTTGTTTACGCTCTAAGACAATTAAGGAAAACAGTTAGTGAGACGGCAGCTCTTACTGCTGATCACGGCCACGTAAGCTCCATTTTAAGGTACGGGTTATTGTTATGGGGCAACTCGCCACAGTCGCCACACATTAGCAGAGCTTTCATTATACAGAAAAAGTGTATCAGAGCAATAAGTAACGTCGGGCCTTTTGAAACATGCAGGCCGCTTTTCAAAAAACTAGGAGTACTTACTCTTGTATCTATGTACATAATGGAAATTGGGATGTTTATCAGAAACCAATCACAATTGTTTGTAGGCAATAATGAAAATTGTAAATATAAATCAAGAGACCCTACTAAATTAAAAACTCACACTTCTTTTAAAAGCGCATTGCATAAAAGGAATAGTTATAGGATGTCCATTAAAGTTTATAATCACATTCCACGTTTGTTGAGAAGGCTTCCTTTATATAAGTTTAAAAAACAAATGAAACTATGGTTACTGGAGAACTGCTTTTATACATTAGATGAATTTTTTAACTGTAAGACTTAATCTCTGTAAATTATGAGTTGATCTCTTGTATTTGTGAACTATTTTATTATATTTTACTATAACTAGTAGTAAATTTTCGCATGCCTCCTATTGGTGAGATGTGTGAAACTCTTTCTACTTTCTTGTAACAAACATTGTACCATATCTCTGGCGAAATAAATGATTTGATTTGAACCTATTTTCTGTAATCTTTTTGTTCACATCAACCGTATTACGATAAAAAGTACAAAACCAAAGAAGATAACTTTTAAACCTGATAATTTGTAGCAATGTAAATGAAATGAACTAACTACGTTAAAAGGATACATGCAATGCCATCTATTGACCCAAATAGTACTTTCGACGGCATGAGATTACACTAAAACATATTTTTAGTTATTAGGGGTACATTTAAAATGTCATAACTCATCTTTTGATAGTTCAACTTCATATTCCATATATGGCGTTAGACATTTGATCTCATTTTCGCGGTGTTAAGATTACAATAGTCGTCAACTTGCGTGCGCTTATTTTTGCTAAGGTTAACAAGCTAAAGCTGCTCAATAAGACCTGTACTTTGGAGGATTTAATGAATACCACCGATGCTGCAATTAACGTAGCCACTTACTGGGCCAAAACACGATAAAGGTTTAACCATTGACTCGAAAAGACGAAGAAAAATTAACCTTTACAGGCCTGAAGCCAGGAGTCATGTCACCCGCGAGCAGGTGGTGAAGTCCCATGATACAGGAGTCGTAAAAACAGTTGAATTAGCTCGGTTAATCGGATGTCTAACTGTGTTTCAAAATGAAGGCTGTTGGAGGTAGCATTACAGAGTGATCCACACTGAAGAAGACCGAATGGCTTGAAGAAGCGACGTATATGGTCGTGGTCTTCAGCAGTGAGGTAACGACGTTGAAGAAGAAGGCCACTCAAAAGCGCATAATTTTACGAATACTGTTAAAAATTGCTGACGGCGTATACCACAATCAAGAAGGTGGTTAGGTTATTTTAGAAGGTAGCCTTTGTTGTACCGTTGCTTCAGCATTAATTCATTTCTTCTGTGTACGGGGAACCACCGACCAAGCAGCAACCATCAATATGCATAATATTGATAAATGTTTGTGGGGAAAAAAATCCATGAAAACAGGCATGGAAGAAATGGTACACATCATCCTATTAAGTTCTATGATTTTTATTTATATATTTAATTTCTATTAAATATTGCAAAAGCACTCGGCTGGAAGTCACACATACCCAACAAACTGTTATAGTAGCTCAAATAAGATTTCGGCTGATTGCTCCAGTGACGATGTGATCATTCCCAGAATCCCCCTCACTCCCAATTATTTTCCATTTATTTTCAAAACTGGTAAATTCTCAGTGAGCTTATGATAGTTACGTCATGTCTAGCTCAGGGCCAGAAATTATCCGTTGCGAGCTTCATCCTCCAGTGGATCATAGGGAACTGTAGATCCCTAGGCAATGGCGCCACAAACGAACTCGCGAAGAGGTTCCAAGATGGTAGTGCTGGACCCATACCTATACTTCCTGCTACTTTTCTCACAGTTTCGTACATGAATTTGCCAGAGATCAACTATGGCAGTCAAAAATGGTGACTAACTTGACTACTTCTCAGCTTTAGTAGAAATACCTTCCGAATAATAATAATAGGTATAACTACGGGTCATTGCCCTCTAAAAAAACATTTTTACAACAAAGGCGCCGTAGACAGCCCAATTTGTAGAGGTTGCTTCGACGCCGACAATTCATTCGCCCACTTCATCCTGGAAATGAGGCCGTTGCTTCCCGACGTGAACAAATCCTTGGAACGATGAGTTGAGACGCTCTGTGAAACCTGTGGAGCACCCAGGAGGCTTCTGTGCATTTGGATGAAGCTAGGCTGGCTGACTTAGCCAGAACACTTTAGCGCAATTATGGAGTCTCTACTCCATCCGTTGCGGGGGTAGACTTCTTTTCTGGTTGGTATATCTGTGCCAAACTTTATGTAGCTCTATCGCGTGTTAACAACCCTAACATCTTTCTTCAACATCGTGTCCAGAAATTTCTCATTATGAAAAGTACGTAAATTAATTAGGGCTAGACGGCATTTTAAACGGAAGAGATGATACAGCCAGTGCCTTGCATAACAGTCTTCCAAATTCCTAATTCTAAGAGGGGTGTAGCAATGTTACATATTGACTGTTTGTAAATCTTACCTTAGCGATCTTACATAGCGACATAATTTTACTTTTCGAAATACACGCGAACGAAGTCGCGGGCAACAGCTAGTGTAACAATCAGTCCCTAAATGAACATGAGGTAGTATGTGAAGACGTCTTAGTTGTATGACGATTCTTCTGTCATCTGTACAGGCAGATAGATGTCTGAAAATAGTTAAATTAAATTAGAGTTGGTCCTTCTGTATCAGTCTGTTTATTGTTTTGTTTCGAAATCGGAAGCGCGTTAGTTTGGCTGTAGGCGCGGTCATTCACTCCGCGACTCCGCGTATTCTGAGCGTGGCTGCTGCGTGCACTACATGCGTGTGACGCGAACTGTTCCCGCGAGGTGTGCGATCGTAATACAACAACACAAAATTCCAAATGTATCGGCCAAACCGATCCGTATCTCAGTGGAGACTAAACAAGTACGCAGCGAGCTGACATTGCACACAAACAAACATTGCTATCTCTCTTTACTCTGTCATAACCCGATGGGACAAAAATACGAAAAGAACAGGGATGAGGCCCATGATCCAAATTTCTGGTTCCTTCGGTGTGTACTTCGTAATTTGCAGACAACGATCTAAGCTAATTCAACAGCTTCTAGATCAACAAGGTCATGTACAACAGAGCTGTGGTTTGGATGCGCGTCTCGGGCTCAGCTCGACAGACCACGCCGCCAGTTATTCCCAGTTGTGCATGCAGATTTATGCGCATGTCATTACACTCGCGTCACCCATGCAATGGCGTATGGATGATATGGAACATCGATACGCTAAATATTGATCAAACAGCTTTTTTTGCTTAATATAACAGGATGTAGATAATCGATATTATGATGTACTGGTGCCAGTCAATGTAGCTGGCTTCTCTAACACTTACTGCAAATACAGCAACCATGTTGAGAATGCGATAGCTATCCCAAGTAAGAGTTAATTAAGGTTTCAATCCTTTGGGCTGTCCTCATCAACTAACAAATTTCTGTCTAAAACAATGTTTGTATAACTGTCAAATAAAGCAACGTGTCACATTATTAGCCCGGCTCTGCCTTGTCTAATGGAGTGACGGCGAGGGAGTAGCAAGTGACGCCACAAGTTGCTACCGACGCAGCACCGGCGATGTCACGCTTGTTAGTATAGCGAGCGTTATAAATAGTGGCAAAAGAAGATTCAGTAGTACATCCGTGCAGGGAGACATGTTCGGGGCGCTGATCATATCATACACCCACTTGAGCAAGGATATTCGTATATTTGATAAAAAACAACATTTGGGCGTGAAGGTAGGTGACGTGTGTTTAATGATGCTGATTATGACCAAGAGATCGAAAAAAATACGAAATCCTATACGTATCATTATTGAAATGTACTGAATAACTTAGTGTCCGGCTGAAGTAGGTAAGCGCAGTGCATTTTACAATGTGCGCGATAACAGGGCCGCGTCGGCGTCGGTGGGCGTCGCTCGGTTGTGTCACCATCACCACTCAGCACTCACCACGCTCACTACATTCGAGTTCGACACGTTACGCAACTTGTATAGCGAGCCTTCCACATCGACCGTTTGATATATATCAATGATTCGCCTGAATATTACAGCAGGACTCATAACTGAACGGTTCGGCCGGAAACAGCCGGCAGCTGAATATCAAACAATACGTCAACATTCGTTAGTTTATTTACACGGAGCTCGTTATATATACACACAAATGAATGTTCATAGATGCAGCCATTCTGGGATGTCACAATGGTGCCTTTAATATTCCGCTCCACTGGCGACCGGCGACAGGCGGTGCGGCGGCCAGTGCGTACTCGCAGTGTGGCGCGGTAGATAACGATCAGCTGCATGTGGCGGCGATCACAATCAGCTTCTAGTGTAATGATGAGGATCGACAGCGGGCTCGCCGGGCACGACCACGAGTTTCACCAATGTCTCAGCTTTCGCCCAAAACGTGTTGAAATCATGTCACAAGGCGTCACAATGGGCTCTTCGCTCCGGCCCAATTTACCCGCAGCGATACGACACGACGCTCGGAGGACTGTCATTACGGACGGAAATGGTGTAACAACAACCCTCAGACGAGACGAGGGTAGCTCCGGAACAAAGAACATGACAGTAAACACTGCAAATAATTTACAAAAGGCAAAATACTTTGCAAACACAAGCCTTGTATTGTGACACGTAAGCGATCCTTAGCACTAATTAGCAGCATTGTTGCAGAGGCTCCAGTGCCGCGATGTTTGCGTGAACTTTCCTAGTTACACCTCATACAGTGAATTCATCGGCTAAGTAATAAGTTATGGTGATTGTGCACGCTATGAACATTAAATTCAACCTTTGGCTTGAATCTACTCGCACAGAAATTAGAATGTATTCGAGAACCAACTGAGACAGTAAATGAAGCGGTTAGTAATGAAAGCAGCACAGGTACCTACAAGACTGTTACACATTTACACAATATGTGTATGTGTTGGCGGTATCACTGCAGCCAGCCTGGAGTGACGCAAAGTGACCGACCGATTGATTTCTGCAGTTGTGCACCTACACCCACATCAAGTCATATGAGATCACCCGCTGAAGCTTTTTGGAGTAGTGTGGGATTACTTTCAATGTGCACAATTAGTAAAGTATTTTTGTGAAGTATCTGGAAACTCTGGGCCACTAACATTCTGCACTTCCTATCTTTGTCTTGTCTGTTTGTCTGTCTCTCCTTTGAAGGTTAAATTTTAAGCTGTTTAAATTTGGAGAAAATATTTCATAAATCTTGAATTAATCAACATGTTGTCTGACGATGGCAGTGGGATGGTCTAGATATTGCCATATTGGTAACTGTAACTACAGTCAACCTTCACGATACGTTAGTGTCTCAGTCGCAGTCAATAAGTTAGATAGGTGCTAGGTATGGCAGGCAGAGCGTCACGTCTATGAATAACCGCGGCAGTGTAGTGAGTGTTGTGACACGGCGCACAGTTGATATCACTCGTATCGTGCGTCGTGAGTGTCGTGACACACAGATAGCGCGAAGCGACTCCTTCGCAAGTGACTCGACACACGAGCCCCTTTCAATGCAAAATACTACCTGTATGATATCGACGGGATTTGATTAAAATATCAAACGTTTATCCACTCTCATGTCTTTTAAATACCTCTATAAAATATGATAAGTTATGCTATAACTAACTTGCTGTGTTTTAGTTGTGACGCCTTTTTTTTCTTTCTGCCAATGCTATTATATGAGTTTTGTGTTATTTTGTTTCTAATGCTTGCAGCATGAGAAACATACCCCAAGTTTGCCTTTGATGACATTAAGGTAAGAAGAGGTAACAAAGGTTAACACTTTAGTTTGTCAGAAGAATTGGAAAAATAAAACACAAGCAGGTGTATTAACCAATTTTCTCTTGCCTTATCATCACTATAACTTATGTGTGGTCGGCGTTACGTGAGTTCTTCTTCCAGATTCTTCTTCTTATTAGTCGTGATCTCATCCTATTTCTGAACAAATTACCTTTCACCGAGTCCATATTCTTCTTCATACATTCAAACTAAAATTTTCCTCTTTCCTCCGTATAACATGCCCATACAGTGACAAATGATTTTCTCATAACTTTTTAGTCATCGTAATTTCATATTATTTTTAGCGCAGTGAGTAAAATCTTCTGATTTGAATTTATTTTTTGAATTTTAATCAGAAGACTAAAACACAGGTATTCAGCTGAATCGGGTTTGACTGGAAGCCGACTCCAAAATAGTTAGGAAAAGGCGGCAGGTGATGATGAATCAGAAGATTTTACTTTTTAGTCCAAAAGTATTTGAAGGATGTACCCATACTTATCACCGATATGAAGGTATATTGAAATGGTTTCGGCGAAACGCAGCGCTCTTGAAATTGTGTCGGTCTCCAAATGCGCACTGTGTACGTGTGTAACATCTGTCACTTATCTAGGCACAGATATTAGGTAGATATATACGTCGGCGTCGCCTCTCCTAAGAAAATAGCATGGAGAACATGTTCCAAACCATAACTGGTTCCATGCTTGTGATACACCTGCAAGCTGTGTGTCTGATAGTATGACCTGATTAATTCGTTGGGAAACAGTGTGTCGCTGAACGGAGGTTGATATTCTATAGATCATTATCAAGCTAAATTTGGCTGCAGCAACCTTCTCATTCACCGCCGCTAAGACTTTCAGCCTTATTTATAAAAAAATTAACCCATTACCAAATGGTTACTAAGTACCTATATTCTTCATTTCAATTTGACTAGAAGAAATCCATAAGTTGATTGGCAGAGATCAGAAAATGCCTAGGACGTAGGGTCCAAGCATTCTGTGGATACCAATCAACTGATGGGTTCATATTTCAGGTTTTTTATACAGAATTGAATTAAGAGTCAGTTATTCTGAATTAAAACTGATGATATGTATTCGATTTTTTATAAAAGCTGTTTATACTTATCTATACTTATAAGCGTATTGTCTTTATACAACGGACAGTCGGACTCACTATTTTCTTGTGTAAGCAGACGTAAACTTGTTCCGTGTACGAACAGTAGGTATCCTTGTGAACACAAGCGAGTAGCGCGTTGTTCCGGCGCATCTCACGGTGCCGCGTCCTACCGCGCGATATAAATAGGCCGGCGCGGAGGAGAGCGTTGACTTGCTCCTCAATCCTTTTGATGTCAAGCCGATATGTCAGCTCACGCTTACCGGATCGTTGCAGGGACTTCCACGTACCGTCGACACTATCAACTTTTAATTTAAGTCGTATTTGTGACACGGAAGGATTAAATAAAAGAGCATTCGCAATGTTTATGCACGATAGCCTTTATTTGCTAACATCTTACCTACTTCTATTTATATATTCATATTCAGTGTGCTGTGTTAACTAGTCGAGTCTGTAGTTCTGTAGCTGTTCCCCTCGCGCGACAGGTGTGCGCGGCACCGGAGACGCGCGTCAAGTGGTCTCCGCCGCGGCGTCGCCCCTCGCGCCAGTCGCGTCACTCGCGACTCACGCTCATCTGCTGCCGGCTCATCTGTAAACATCTATGATTCACGTTTGCTCCCAGACTTAACAGTCAACACGGCATCATGTGGGCTCGCCAGGTTCGAGTTCATAGTTCAAATATTTGTATCCTTATTTCATGCTACATTTTCAAGGTTTCTTTTTAGGGTTCCGAACAAAAAACGGAACCCTTGTAGGATTACTCGGGTGTCTGTTTGTCTGTCCGTCTGTCACAGCCAGTTTTCTCCGGATCCACTGGACCGACTCTGTTGAAATATGGTACACATATAGACTTCTGTGACCCAATCACGGCCGCGTTACGTAACTCATCTTTTTAGTATGGGGGTCACTCTTGGCGGTCAAACTAAATAATTAAAAAAAAAGTTTTTTGTAAAATATCGTGTGACATATCAAATGAGAGGCAGTGTACTTTCACTGCCTAAAAGGTTGCTGGTGTTTTACAAATAACCCTGTTTTTTTTCACAATTTTTAAATAAATTGTTTTGAAGTTATTCAAGAAATTAGACGAAAAATTACCAATCCTCCCCTTATCTCCAAAACAACCGAGCCTAAAATTTTGAAAAAAAAAATGGAGATAATAGATCTTTACCTATAGATTACAGGAAAACCTATAAGAAGTCCATAGTGTTAAAATAACACGTTAAGGAAATGAAATTCGTTCGGAACCTTTTTTAATGTAATTGCAACGCTGTCATAGGAAACTCAAGGCACACGAACAACAAATCTCACATGCAGATTGGTAAACAGTGCCTGATGATTAGTCAAACTTGTTTGTTCATACTCGTGAGTAAGTGTTGGTGAAGCTTGACGACGTACAGGGCCTCAAGTCTGCTATTACAGTGGTGTCAGAATGGTCTATCATTGATTTCATAATGGTTGATTTTGACAAGATTCTAAGCCATTTCTTTCAATGGAGTGTCAGTGGTTGACCACTGGAAAGTCATAATGACGTTTTTATATCCAGTGGTCAACCACTGACATTACGGCGGCGGTGGCGGTGGGTGAAGTCATTCAAGTGTCGCTGTGTCCAGCGGACTCCAGCGCTGCGTGTCGTGTGTCGCCTCGCGTCGCGCCCGCACTGATTCAACACGTGCGCGACGTGTGAGCGCCGAGCGCGGCTACCCTCCGCGTATCGGCTTACAACCACTACGTTTCTACCTAACTCATATTATTTACACAAACTCACGCTTGTATTCGTCAAAGCGGCAAGTATTAGTGTACTTACCCAACTATCTTTTCGCACTCCCACATTTTTTCGTTACGTTTATGTCCTTATAATAGAGGGTTATTTATGCTTCTACCATCATTGGGGCAGCAAATCCTGTTCCTTAGCTGAAGAACTTGGGGCACTGGAGCTCAACAGCTTACGAACACGTGTGAAGAAGATAGGTGACACATTGACACGTGCTTTATCTAGCACACCGGTCTAGGACTCAGATAGCTGCAGGAATCATCCTTGTAGGTAGTGCGTTCATTGTACTAGTGCAGTGAGTCGTCTGATCTGAAGTGACGAGTGTGATGAACACTAGCTGCGATCAAGCTCAGCGTTGTTCAACACATTCAATACAAAAAATCACGAGAGGAACTTTCTCCGAGGTGATCAACGAAGGAACGCCGATAACAGCGTGGAAATGGAAGCAAGCCCTTGCTCGAACTAGGTCACCATAGCGCCGCTCGCTGCAGTTTGCAGCGTGATGCTGATTGGTCGGCGCGGCGCGGCGCGACACGCTGGCGAGATGGATGGCCGCAAATGGCTTTTTAATCTGCGAGAGATCGCACCGCCGGCACCGCGCCGCGACGCGGATGAGCGACGTGCGACGTGATGCTCACAGACCCCCTCCCCCCGCACCCCCTGGCGGTAGCACAGCCACACTCTGCTATATAGGACTTGCTTGTTTTCTCGCTGATGGCCGTTACTTCTATGTACTTATTTCTCTTTACTCCTATGTCGCAATTTTTTCTCCTATATGCTATGCGGACGTTACAAGGTACTGTCATTACTCATGAAGCCCCCAGCTGTCTCTTCCTCGCGACTAGTAGCTTATACATCCTCGTGTTTACGTCCGCGTTCGTTGCATTCCTGAGACCGGCTGTGCTGTTTGAAACGACAAGTCAATCCGTTACTATTTTATTTCAAGCGACAAGGACCGCTGTCATTGTAACTCTAAATCTGGCTAGCTGTGGCTATAGGCTTGCTCAGATGGAATAGCTTCACGTCGAGACTGTCAGACAACAATCTTGTTATTTTTATTAGGGACGTGTGTTAGAGGAAGTGGCCCCAGATGGAACAAAATGCCGGTTGTAACCGCCGAAATATCTATAGACGATCGTGTATGTCTATAAATCAGTGTTCAATTTGTAATGCTTCCGTGAAACATTTTACTGTCCAATAAATGATTGATCCCTGACCGGCCACTTGGTATTCGCTACGTGTGCATGTCGACACGTTGCGTGACTGCGTGAGCTCACATAAGGCGCGCGCTTCGTGTCCATCGTGCTCTATACGGCGAGCACTTCGCTCGGGCAGTAGTTGTCAACTGCCCAAAGACATCGTTTAGCATCCCATCCCATTGTCGCGTCGCGTCATTTAGCTCGGGCCTCGAGGTAGTTTGTTCCCGGAAATTTTCATAGACAAAGAAGAATGACAGCTGTTGATACAATCTTGATCGTTTGTGATACAAAGGGGAACTCACTGATAGGGAGATACCAAACACTCAATCATTGTATTCAAGTACTAGTACTAAAACCTAGCGAAAATTGGCTCGCTTTTGTTAAGACGATTTTAATGACTTCTTTGTTTTATGTGTTTTCTTACTAATCAAGTGTTTAGGCAGTTTCACTTCTTATTATTAAGGTTTCTACCGACCGACTCCCCTCAACCTCTGACATATTGCCTAACTTATGAACTAACTTTAGCCATTTTAAGGCTTTCCAAGCTCGTAAAGTGGGTACCTCGGTAAAAACAATTTGATTAAATCCAGCGACCGCCTTATTCGAGCTTCATCGTCCAACGTTAAGTACCTAAGTCCTGATTATTTCTGGAAACGTTCCATTGGCGACAAGAAAGTGGAGTCAAGACACGACATTATGTTTCTGTTATGAAGAGGTAAAAGGAATTCACTGTCAGAGGGATTGGCATGCACTCTTCGCAAGCCGATGAAGACGAAAAGTGTAGGTAATGTCATTCGGGGTGTGATGCTTCATACATACGTTCCAACCGTCATCAGTGTCATCTTGACCTGCCGCGCAACCGGCGCAACTCGCAAGCGATCACGGTACCTGTAAGAAAACAAACACCGCTAGTAATTAGTATGAAATAAAACAAGTACTTCTGATTCATGGTTCTGGACCTTTGAACCGATGTTCTATCTAAGACAAGTCAGCCTTGAATGTATGCATCGTTTGAAACACATTAGATGACTGGAAGAGTATTGAACTCAAATCGAATGTGTTTATGTATCACGATCGAGAATCTTACTATCCGAAATCAAGATAACCGGAAGTGAATCGCTAATCGATAAAGTTGGTAATCGGATGCAATTTTTTTTTCTAGTGCCTGTTTGCATGGAAGTCGCTCTATCATGTCTCAGATAGTATTTCTGTTTGCGGATAAAAGCTGCGTTTTTGAACCTCGGCTTGTCAATAAAAACGGACAAAGTAAGTCAGTGAGATGAGGTCCTGCGTCACCCTGCAGCGCCGCGTCAGACGGCGGCGCGACGCGCGGCGGTGCACGGTGGCGGCGCGGAAGCGGCAGATTGTCACGCGGTGATTTCCTCGGGGGCCGCCCCCCTCCGCCCCGCACCTCGCCCTGCTCCACTGCTTACCGTCACATACCTACTCGCTAGCTAATTGTAATGTCACTGGCAGCGCTACTCGCTAGTTGTTCTAGTCTGCCTTGCTCACTGCATCACTACAAGACTGCGCCGCCACCCGACCCCGCTCGCGTACGAGCTTGTGAAATCTGACAAGACGCCTCGTTTGTATGCAGTCGTCGTCACTTCGGTTCTTGTCATTGTAAATTAATGTTGAAAACCTTCTTCCGTAAACATCAGACGTCCCTGGTAAACAGAATATATCAAGCTGTTGTATGAGTTATAGATGTTGGGTGGATCAATACAACAAATGAAACAAGCGCTAAATTTGAACCTCTTGTGACGACTGAAGAGTACCTAGATGTCTAGAATAATAATTAATAAGTAAAGAGGACTGTGACTGAGAATAAGAATAAAAGCAGACAGAAACAAGAAAAAAAAATGCGGCGTGTAGCTTAATCCTGGCATGGTTTAGTAAGTTTGTGAGGCACCGCAGCCGATAAATGGAACGTTGAAAGCTAATAAAGCGGTGGTTGAGAGCGCTGTTGTAGCGCTTTAGAGCGCGGCGATAGCGCTCAGCCGAGCCGAGATGCTCCGAGCCCCCGCACGTCGAGCCTATCTGTAGCGGCGCCTCACGCCGGTGCTTACAGAAGGTGCACAGGCAGACAGCGGTGAAACAATACCGACAGCTCAGGCTCACAAGTTATCTGAGGCGGCTTGCGTTGCGAGCGAACGCTTGTTTCGCTTCTTCCAAGTGAACCTTTTGCGCATTATTGTCATGTTGTGCCACAAGCGGGCATCGATCGCTTCGCTACATTACACTTTAAATGCTTGCCATTTAACACATTTTACCATTTTCTTACTGAAATAGTCTCGCTAACCTAAACCAATCTTTCGGGGTTTCCAAGGATTTTGTTCCATAGTTTGTTTTCTAAGTATTTTATTAGATTTGGATAGCCAATCTTTAAGATGTTATCTATCAACAACGTGTTTTACCTTTAGCGAATGGATTTCAAATTTTAAATTACTTATATGTATGTTACTTTAATTACTTACTGGAATGCCTGTTCTGTTGCTTGAGAATGTTTGTAAACAATAAAAAGCGAAGTATATTTGTATAGTCGTTAGATAGTAATGTGTACTTGTGGCAGTAGGTACAGTCACAGTATAAATAAAACCGTGGTACAGTGGTCGCGAGTCGCGCTCACAGGACGAGGGTCCCGCGTCGTAGTGGGTCCCCGCTAGTGACGGGCGTTGAATCAACGAACTAGTTGAATCAACGTTGATGTCTCTTCAACGGGATTAACGTTGACCGTGTACAAATCAACTCGTTGAATTCGTCAACGAGTTACGAGACAATGACGTTTATGAATTCAACTCGTTTTACGAAACGAGAAAATGAACCCAACGTTTTGTTATTTTCAACGTACGTAAATTGTATTTCTTTAACAATAAAACTCCCGCAAACTGCATCAAATTGTTCGTAAATAAACATTACAACAGCATACGTTAATAAAAACGTTTAGGCGTTTATCGTCCATGCGAGTTGACGTTCGTAACACGTTAACTCGTTGACGAAATTAACTAGTTGATCAACTAGTTGACAAACGCAATTCAACGTTAACGTTTCGTTGACGGAAAAACCTTCAACGACCCATCACTAGTCCCCGCATGCTGGAGCACGGGGGGTACGCGGGTGCGACGTTACACGCACTAAAGCAGTAAACAGCTCGTTGGCGCATAGGTTCCTCGCCGTTCGCCGCTCCCAGCTCGCTCGTGAACTTGTGCAGCCACACGACGACGACGACGTACCTTTAATGAAATCCCTAGAATTTATTGTTTTTATTTTGTTAAAACCTTAGGCATAACTTCAGTCAATTGCGTAGTAAATTAAGTGTGTGGCCGACTGGCCACACACTACACAGATGTGACAAGTATTAGTTTGGCTGAAAGTAAAACATTTTGTAATAGTTTAGTGACATCAGCGGGCACTTGTTGCGGCGGGTGCGGCATCGGGGGGGGGGGGGTAGTAATTATATCATAACACAAAATAGACCTTCGTCGCAGTCATCCATTGCTGCATTACGCCATTGCAAATCATATTTTTACCACGTTTAATGGCGGCATTGCCATTAAACGTGGCAATGCCGCCAGTCTCTTGGGCACGTTACCAACTAACAGCGTTGAGGACGAATTTTTTGATGCTATATTTTAGTTTGTTGTGTTAGCTTTCTATAACAATGTTACTAAATATTGTTAAATAGTCGATGTTATAGAGGTTGTGTTGGTTATTTTATTCTGATGGCAACATTGGCCACTGATTTCATATCTAATGTTTTCTAAATGGAAGTCGGTTGCAAACTTGGTAAATATTATATTTAAAGCTATACTTCCGGAAGACGATCGACACGCCACCTATCTGCAGTTTTTAGATATAAAATACTATAAAAGAACGTGTTGTACATATTTTAAGTCAGTTTTTGTGAAATTAACAACAGTACCAATACTCTGCTCGTTTAATTTTCGTAACCCGTCCTGATTTCTAATATCATAAGCGGCATAGAACCCAAAAGTGCTGTTGGACAAAGTATTGAAATAGTAAGTTATTTTTTGGATATTTTTTTTTTATAAACTTTACAGTGTGTTTGTGTGATTAACCTAATAATGCCAAAACACGCTCGTGTACATCACGAGCGTGTTTGGCCTAGTGACTCTTCATCAAGTGAATTCAGTGGTTATTCCTATCGTGAGAAACATTCAAAACGCGGAAAGAATAAAAGATCTTCACATTGTAATAGTCACACACGTGCCCACAAAAGTAAAAATAAATCCAAACGAACGCGCCGAAGTAGAACTACCCTCAATGACGTCAGGTCATGTGAAACTCCAACGGGTCAACCAGGAGGCTTGGCTGCTTCTGTGGCGGTCGAAGATAGCGCTTCTGTTCCTGATCCGGGACACGCAGAGGAAAACGGAAGCCACGCTGCGGACACTGAACGAGACGAGGTTCCAGGATCTTCAGGAGTTGCAGATGGAGGTACGGAGAATAACCTCGATAAGTAGGTCATGCCAAGAAATGGTATGAAGGGCTAAAAACTATTAAATATACGTGGTCAGAATGGCAAATTAATTTAAGACGTGCGTTTCCATCTGACACCAATTATGGTGCTTTGTTATTTGAAATGCTAGAAAGAAAATATAAAATAGGTGATTCGCTCGATGAATACTATTACGATAAAATGATTTTGTTGAATGCATGTGATATATCCGGCAAGAAAGCGGTAGATTGTGTCTTTTACGGTCTTGAGGACCGCACCATTAGAGCTGGTGCATCTTCAGCTCGTTTTGCTGATCCTGAAAATTTATTAAAATATCTAAAGGACATGTGTCGTGATCAAAGTGATTTTATGGCTAAAAATAAATCTAAAACTGTGCTAAACAGTTCTTCGATTATTTGTAATATTTGCAAAAAAAGTGGGCATCGGGCAAACCAATGCAGACAGTATAATACGGCTTCTATGTGCTTTAATTGTAAACAAACTGGCCATATAGTTTCACAATGTACAAAACCAATAGTTAAATGCGAAAATTGCCAAAGACATCGCCATAAAACTGAAGACTGCTTTTCAAACAAAAATAAAAGTCAAAATATTCAAGATAAACGGGTTTTGATGACCACTACTACTGAGTTAGAAAATTCACAAAATAAGTATTACCAGAATGCCTTTATTAATAATGATTTTAAAATGATTCAATGTTTTATAGATTTCGGAAGGCAATGTACACTTATAAGAGATACGTTGGCATCTCAGGAAAATTCAGTCATTAGTATTTAGTCATAGTACTTTACCTGTCATTACTGGGAGTAAGAGAGATTCGCATTGTACCTATAGGTAAAGCTGAAATAGCACTTACTATATGTAGATGGGGTGGAGGCTTTGATCACGGCTAATGTTGTTGCAGCTGAACAACTACATGTGCCCTTGTTAGTTGGGCAGAATTTCACCGAATTACCAAAAATTTTAGTCATAAAGACTAATAGTATGTAGTCTTAATATTTTAAAACGTGATGCGTGATGTATTTTGCGCTAGAATCTTGCCTAGTATTGAACATGAAAGCAGTGGCATTATTAAATTATACGTTTTCTCGGATTATACGGGTGATGATACGGATTTAGTTAAATTATGTTATACGTCGACAGTTGAGGACTCGGCGGTGTTTTTGTCTTAGGTAGGTATCGTAACTATAATTGTCAATATAGGACCAAGCAAAGAGTCTACAAGATAGTGGGGAACAGTTGTGATGTTCTTATAATAATTTTAAATGACGCAACGTTGCATTTGAAAAGCATACCTACGCTTCTAGTTAGAGCGTACAAGATAGGTTTGAACAATAATATCAAGAAATTAAGTTGTCTTAGTTTACAATCAGATTATAGTCCCATTAAACCTTGCAATATTAATATTAACTTAAAATTAACAGAAAAAGAAATTACTAAGGTACAAAGTTTAATATCAAAATATAGAACAAGTTTTGCTCAAAATATTTCGGAATTAGGTTGCACTAATCTCGGTGAAAGGTAAATAAGCTTAACTGATAGCTTCCTGTTGCTTATAGACCATATAGGCTGAGTTATAAAGAGAGAGAGCTGGTTCAAGAAATGGTTAGAGAGTTGTTAGTGCATGACATTATCGAGGACTCTTCTTCATGTTACATTCGTCCAAATTTACAGAAATGTAATCTTTTTCAAACTTCTATTGACTATTTGGGTTACGAAATTACCTGCGGATGAAGGAATTAAACCAGGTAGAGTTAAATTTGACGCCGTTAAAAAAATCCCACAACGCGAAATGTACACGAAATTAAACAATTTATTGGTTTGGCTCTTTCGCAATTTTATGGATAAATTTCCTATAGTAACAAGGCCACTGATTGATCTTACAAGGAAGAACTGTTCATGGAGATGGGAAGACGAACAAATATTTGCTTTACAGTATCTTAAAGATAAATTAACCGAACGTCCTTTATTATATTTTTTTTTAATCCAAAGTACGATGAGATTATTGATGTGAAACAAAATTTTGTTTTAAAACGTAACCGGCTATTTAAAAAAAGTTAATGGTGAAATAAAATGGGTAGTTCCGAAAAGGGGCCTGATTTTTTGAAGTTGATAAAACATTATCTAAAATTTATTATTATTAGAATGAAAAAGTTTATAACTAAATATGTTAAGTCTTGCTTGTATTGTGCACACGGTGCAGGCGTTTTGCCCCTTTGTAAAAAGTTTAAGGGTAGAGCTTACTTGCTTGTAATTGGAGTCGGGTTTAATAAGTTTTGTATTTTAGAACCATTGCGAAATTTGAGGTCAAATCTAACTATGAGGGCATTAGACGAGGTTTTCACAACATTTGGTTACCATTAGCTTTTTATCTCCGATCGAGGTACTTCATTTTCCTCTGAAGAGTTCCGTAAGCTTTGCGAGAAAACCATGTCAAACATGTCATAAATGCTGTCACCTCCCCTCAGGCCAACGGCCTAGTGGAGCGCTATAATCGGAGAGTGTTAAGCGCGCTAGGTTTATACTGATAAATCGGGAGAAGCCAAATGAGATACCGAGTTAGGGAATATTCAATGGGGGTTAAGTAACACTCTAAATAAGGTGTTGGGAAAACTACATCTGAAGCTCGGTTTGGTTGACATAGTAGTGAGACTATGAATGAAATATTTTTAGACACAAGGTAGTTAGATAGGCATATTAGTGAAATAAAAACAGAAGTTAGCAAGCACATATCAGAAGATCAATGCAAAGAAAAGGATACATTTGATAAGACGCGTAAAGCAGCTAAGGTATATGCAGTAGGAGATTTGATAAAAATCCAGAAACAAATAGGTAAGAATAAAGGTCAAAGTAAGAAGCTATTACCTGTATATTCAAGGCCACACAGAATATCAAAAGTTTTAGATAACGATAGGTATGAAGTCTCAAGGTCAATCCAACCTGGGACTAACATTGGCAAAAAGCTATATTGTAATATTTAGGCTGTGGATCAAATACAGCCATGGAAGCACAAGTATTTAATTATTTGAGTTCAGAATCTGATTGTGAAAAAAGAATGATCTAGTTGATTAAATACTTGGTCGTACAAAAGGTATTTGATTCATGAACGATTATATTTATTGTATTATATTAACAACGAAATCAAGATGTTAATGTTTGTAAACAAATGTAAATAAAAATTTACATTTGTTCTTTCACAAATTGATCTGACATAAACAGAATAAAAGTTAATTAAGTTATTACTTGAAAATGGAAGGAAATTTAAATGAAATATGATATTGTTGAAACATTTTTATTTAAAATATTGGTTAAACTACAATTAAGATTAAAATAATATGTTGAGACGCTTATTGGAAGTCTTATAGTGACTGGCAAGTGAAAGATCTTGGCTAGAGAAGCTTGTGGTGCAATAAATGGCACGTTTAAAATGTGAGTTATTGTATTCTAATGATAGTCGCTTATTGGAAAGTCGTACAGTGGCTGGCAAGTGAGAGAGCTTGGCTAGTGAAGCTTGCGGTGCAATGAACGACGAATGAATATTCTTATACTGAGTCGCTTATTGGAAAGTCGTACAGTGGCTGGCAAGTGAGAGAGCTTGGCTAGTGAAGCTTGCGGTGCAATGAACGACGAATGAATATTCTTATACTGAGTCGCTTATTGGAAAGTCGTACAGTGGCTGGCGAGTGAGAGAGCTTGGCTAGTGAAGCTTGCGGTGCAATGAACGACGAATGAATATTCTTATACTGAGTCGCTTATTGGAAAGTCGTACAGTGGCTGGCAAGTGAGAGAGCTTGGCTAGTGAAGCTTGTGGTGCAATGAACGACGAATGAATATTCTTATACTGAGTCGCTTATTGGAAAGTCGTACAGTGGCTGGCAAGTGAGAGATCTTGGCTAGTGAAGCTTGCGGTGCAATGAACGACGAATGAATATTCTTATACTGAGTCGCTTATTGGAAAGTCGTACAGTGGCTGGCAAGTGAGAGAGCTTGGCTAGTGAAGCTTGCGGTGCAATGAACGACGAATGAATATTCTTATACTGAGTCGCTTATTGGAAAGTCGTACAGTGGCTGGCAAGTGAGAGAGCTTGGCTAGTGAAGCTTGCGGTGCAATGAACGACGAATGAATATTCTTATACTGAGTCGCTTATTGGAAAGTCGTACAGTGGCTGGCAAGTGAGAGAGCTTGGCTAGTGAAGCTTGCGGTGCAATGAACGATGAATGAATATTCTTATATTGAGTCGCTTATTGGAAAGTCGTGAAGCTTGCGGTGCAATGAGCGGCGAATGTAATTTGAATATACTTATATAATTGGAAAAAATTGTATTCTTATGTTAAGTCGTTTATTGGAAGGTCGTACAGTGGCTGGCAAGTGAGAGAGCTTGGCCAGTGAAACTTGCGGTGCAATGAGCGACGAATGTAATTTGAATATACTTATATAATTGGAAAAAATTGTATTTTTATGTTAAGTCGTTTATTGGAAGGTCGTACAGTGGCTGGCAAGTGCGAGAGCTTGGCCAGTGAAGCTTGCGGTGCAATGAACGACGAATGTATATTCCTAAACGCGCGCGCGCGTGTCTCTCGATGGCCTCGCCCCAACAATGCGTGACATACCTACACAAGAAGATCGCCAGTTGACTGTTCCCGGTGAAAGCCATATTGACGGTCACTGAGGAGATCATTGTCTTCAAGGTAGGTCAGCAGCTTACTATTAAGAACCCTTTCCATAACCTTGCATAGGATGGAGGTAATGGCGATCGGACGGTAATGTGCAGGGTCAGCACGGTCTCCCTCTTTGGGCACCGGTTGCACATTCGCAAGCTTCCATGATTTCGGCACCGTTCTTTTTTCAAGAGAGAGGCGGTACAGGCGTGCCAACACAGGAGACAGTTCAGGTGCACATTGCCTCAACACTCTCGCTGGAATGCCGTCAGGCCCGCTGGCCTTATTCACATCTAGACTGCACGATACTCTTCGGACCTCTTTAATGTGAAGCGCGATCTCCGGCATCGAAGAGTCACAACGAGGTAAAGTTGGTGGTTGCTTGGAGCCAGCGTCCAGATGCGAATTGCTAGCAAAGAGAGTTGCAAATAAATTTGCTTTCTCGCTTACAGAGTGAGCCAGCGAGCCATCAGGTTTCAACATTGGAGGCAAAGTGGGTTGACAGAAATTCGTTTCAACCGCTTTCGACAGGGACCAAAACTGCTTACGGAGGGTGCAATGCGAGTTTGGCCCCGATACATCCGACATGGTCAAAACGTGCCCTACGTAAAACCCGCTTGCAGAACTTAGCGGCAGAATTAAAAGCTCTTTTCCTCGCGCGAACCCTACGTGCTTTAACCTTTCGGTCGCGGGCCTTGATCCACGCTTGGTTTGTTTTTCTGCGCTTTATATCTAAATAGAAGTAATTTCTTGCCTAATACAGGAAACATTAAGACCTGAGAGTCTGTAAAATTCAAGAGTGAGTGAAGCGAGCTTGAAATTTTTTGCATTCCATCTCATTAGGTTTGATTTTTTATACTTAAATAGAAGAATTTTTTTTTGACAAATGCACAAAGCATTTGTCAAAAAAAATCTTCTATTTCAAGTTCAATCACTTGAGAGTGTAGAACACAAAACCGAGCGAAACGAGCTCGAAAGTTTTTGCACCCTGGATAATTGATCAACTTAATAATGTGGCTAGGTTGTAAGTAACAGTATTCAGTAAGAGCCGGGAGCTAGGCTGGGTGGGCCTCCTACTTCATCTAACGCCTGTTTTGCGGCCTGCCCCGCAAGCCAGGACGAAGAAGAAGATGAAATGCTTAAAACTACAATTTCTAACTTTTTGGAAAAAAAATCCGATGTTTGAAGTGCTGTATCTCGACACCTATTTAACCTACAGAGTTACGATTTATGGTGAATTTGAAACAAGTTTTTTCTACTTTAAAAGTATGCGGATTTACTTTTTACCTGCAATGCATCGTTTAGAATTATAAAAGCCTAAATCTTAAAAATTACCGAAAATTTTGAAGTTTCTCATCACCAAGCCGTATACACTATTGGCATCTTCCTAACAACATCTCTAAAATCAGGATTGTGCAATTTATTGCTACCTAAGATGTTTTAAATGTCTGGCTTATGCATTATGTAGGTAGTAATAATAATATGTTTGTAGGTTTGTAAGGATTGATGATGATTTTGTGATATTAAATAAGTGTCTAGCCTAGAATTCCGAACCGATCCCCAAATATCTTGGGGTGGGACTCAGACCATTCTGGGGTGCGCACAGGCCACCCGCTCCCCCGCGCCCCCTATATACGCATATGGTCGAGGACGTGGCACGATGGCCTTTCCGATGATTCGAGTAACTTCGTAACCAACTGACCTTTAGCCGCGCCTATGTACCTGACACGCCTATAGAGGTACCTATACGTGGAGCTTGTCTCGAAGCGACGAAGGCCAAAATAATTTGGAGGTAGCTGCAAGTGCAGCAGTCTAAGTTGTCGAATGGACATGACGACTTTACACTCGTTAAATCACATTATGACGATGTTGTTTATCAGAGCGGCACTAGTCCCTCGTCCCTCGTGTCGAGTGTCGAGTGGTGGATATTTGAAGACAGCAGTTAATTTGATAGAGCGGCGCTGAGCGCCGGGCGCAGTCCTGCACGATCTATTAACTTTTGAGAGAGACCCAAATAAAATTCAATTAAGTGCGGTGTCGCCAGGCGAGCTGCGGTGCTGGCTACAGAGCCGAGTGGCTACTGGGCCGCGTCGCGTTTTTATTTCAATTTGCGTTTAGACTGTGGTGACACGCAATCCTATTTTGTATTGTGTGGACCAATACCACCTGTGACAGAATAAACGCAATACCTCTTAAGGGACAACGTGAAAAAATATCGAAACCCCCATACATTTATGTGCGCATAACTCGACAAAATGTACTGAACAGCAGATATGTGGTTCGTTGTGGTTTAAGCCACGACGATTATGCCGAGAGGTCGAGTCGTGTCGATCAGACACGATCAGATGTGGGTTTGTGACCAATCAAGCGAATACAAGCAATTAAGAACGCCTGAAGATGCCCGACGATGGCCGACGACGCGACGCCCGAAGAACTCGTAGTGTCCTCGACAGGGTTGTCGAGGACACTGCGAGTTTCAATCATCATTTTGGGAAAAAATTGTACAGAATTTCGCAAACAATTCCAAATCTCCTGGCTGGATTCTTGACCACCTTGGTCATTTGAATTCAGTTTTCTAGTTTAGTGATGGTTGCCTTGAGGTAGAACTCGAATAATTCGCTACATTCTCTGGAAGCCCCGAGCGTGGTTTGTGGCTCCCCGAAAGCAAAAAAATGTCACGTCAAAAGTAACGTCAGTTTGGTTTTCAGGATAAAATTATTGCTTTTGTGCTGTAGTATTTAAAAAAAACCTCTTTCTCATGAGGGTTCATGTTCATGTTTGCAACTGCTGTACAATAATTTGCTAGTTTATTGTAAATATTGTGCATTTATGAGTCAGACACAGTTTTGCGCGCCACGTCAACGCTATATTAGTCTGCCTCCGTTGATCGCTGCTGCAGTAGTCGCCTTTATTGCGTGGCCACAAGGCTCAAGATCAAGTGCGCTCGTCATGCGGGCTCCGGCACTTCCGTCACACGCCACTCCGACAACAACAGATTACGATTCAATTTTGCAATTAAAACTAGAGCAGGGAACAAACGTCGCCAGTCGTCGAGCGACGCGCAATTACTATGTAGAAGGATTACTGGAATATAGTGGGGACATCCTTGCACTCATATTTATTCGGCTTATTAACGATTGTGCTAAAAACCGCAGCTAACATTGCAGCGATTTGCCTAGGCACACGTAATGCGAGCCTGCCTCATCTGCTCTCACTAGTCTTGCGATGGTATACCACTTACCAGCGAACTTTACCACAGGCGAACCAAGTTATTGTTTGAAAAACAACTTGACATTTCCATAACGCATATACAGGCCATCCAAGGGCAAATATTTTTTTACAACCATTATATCGTTGAAAGAATGTCACTTTGTCTAAGTTCGTTGTGAGCACTGGGACTGCTGTGCACTGCACGCGTGTGCACTGCTGTGCACTGCACGCGTGTGCCCGAGCTCGCGCGAGATCCCCGCGGCTATTTGGCAGCCTCGTCTGTGCGAGTTACAGTTCCACCGATAACTTCTTTTTAACCTCCTATAATAACTACAATGTTGTAAGTTCGCCTCGCTATTCACTCGTAACTCGTATTCGGCTCTTCGAGATGCTGTGAACAGAACTGAACTGAACTCAAGTGATACATTTTGTCGCACGACGAACATAAACTTTTATGATATAATCGCTGAAACAGACTTCATTTACAAGGTAAACGAGCCATGAACGCTTCGTCTTTTAAAAGGCTTATAACTTAATGAAATTTAGGTTAGGTGGGTTATTAATGCCTGTGTGTCACGTGTGCGTTCCTTCATATACATGTACGTGTTGCTTATTCGTTAAACTGCGCTGCAAAGACCAGGTACTCATACCTACCTAATATTTAATAACATCCGGCTATCCTATCGGGACTCGTCTAACCTCTGCGCTAATTCAGATGAAGTGCTTATGATGCAGAGTTATGAAGCGCAGTTAGCGCACATACTATCCTGCCATTCACATCGTTGTGAATGGTAGGAGAGGGGGATGTGTATGCTGTATTGAAGTTAATGCGGGTTCATTTGGCACGGGCCCGCGGATCTGCGACCGCGGCCGCACACAGCACCAACCCTCGCAGAAGGACACCTTGTGACATAACGGCACATGACACTGTGTACACAGCAGCGATGAACAAGCAACCGAACACTTGCTAACGCAGCAGTTTACAACAATTGTACTTTAAGTGTCTAAGTGACAATTTTATGTATACTTTAACGTCAGTGCATTTCCATACGTTAAACGGACCGGGTGCATTCAAAACATTCAACATTAACATTTTACTTTAAGACATTTAACATTATCCTTGAAGAACTTCTAAGAAACAGTTTAAATCCGAATCCAAACAGTGCTTTTATATTACCTTGCACCCCGCACAGATTTTATCAAGAATTTCGACAAAGCGTGTGTATTACTAACGACTACGTTGTACGCCCATTTCTTTCTCTACAATCGTGATAGTTATTTCCTACTGTAGTGTATGTTCTTGCGCGTTGTGCAGAGTTGATCTTCTGTCTGATCTCCGCAGTGGCGGAATATATGGTCCGCTATTTGCCAAACGGCGACATCTTAACAGATGGCCACCCTCGCACTGTGCTGTCTAGCTGTGTACTACTGTACTGTCTGTGATTCTCTCACAGTTGGTACGGCAGTTGTGAATGCTAGTTTAATTAGGCACACTGTAAATTGCTAGTGTTTAGCTAGCTTGTTGACCTTTGCTGACCCTGGGCGAGAGCGAAGACATGAAACAGGTGACCTGGTGTCAGGAAGCAACATTAACGGTGCTGGAGGACGACTGTAGGTTATTAGTAGTTTTAACGCTTTGAAATAAGATTCATCTTCTAGTAGGTAAACATGTGCTAGGCAGGGTTCTGAAAACAAAAATCGATTTATGTATTGGTAGCACTTCGTTGGTTCCTCACATGATTGCATTGCACCAGGTACTCCGGAGTAAACTCATCATCTGCCTCGCCTGTTTCCAACTATATTGGAGCTAGTGGAGCGATGGCCTGTCAGACCACACCCAGCTCCACAACCCAGTATCTGGGTAACGAGGTACTTTTTGACAAGACAGCATGCTATCAAATTTCTAACAATTTGTAACGACTGCCAAAGATCTGAGAATGACAGCCGGTTTACGTGCTTTCGGAGGCATGGTGGAGTCTCGGCAAGATGCTCACCCATCTGACGACCGACCTCTGCTAGCGTTGCTTAACCCTGACGACCAATCCGTGCGGTTGTTGTTAGCCACGAGGCACTAGGTCCGGTCCATAATCTACCTCTTTATGCAAAAGTCTCGACTACGTGTCAATATTTCGACGTTGTATGGCAGTGGGAGGCTGGCCGCGTTTACAATGGCGTGGAATGTTCCGTGATTGTTTTGTTTTGCGTTCATTAAGTTCGTTAGGCGTTGGTCGACGCGCCGGCGCCGCGCCTCTCGCTAGCTACGCATGTAAATAAATACACACATATCACAGTTGCTATTTTTCGTACAAAAGTGTTGAGGCGTTTACATCAAAATCCTCTGCTTTTCATAGAGTTCGTTATGGACGACACGGTTTTTACACAAGTTCAAAAAATGAGGTTGAGAACCTCTTCGATTTTTGTTGTTCCTCGATTACTCGAAGACGCCTGGATCGATTTAGAAAATTCATTTTTGTTTGAAAGAATAAACTTTTTAGGTGGTCCCACGGTCAACGAGTCAAGATCAGATGATGAAATCCTGGAGAAATAGAGGGAAATCTTAAAATTTTATAAGCATAGCTGAAGCGATTTTGGTATTTTTGGAAAAGTATTTTTTCAAATTCATAACATTGATTGTGGATCACGGGATCGGAGGTTTAGGTTCGGTTCAGAGTGGTCTCATTTCGATTTGGTGAAGATCTGATGCAGAACTTCGGAGATAGGCAACGGAACTCCTAAATAAATAATAGCAAATGGACCAGTGTAGTGTATAAGCATGTACTCATTATAGCTAAGTCATGTGACTAATGTAACCAATATATAATCAATGTTTATCCCTAATAAAAGTTAGTATCATTTCGGACGAGCTTGTGTTTCAATCTAATTCAATCCTCACATTATATGGCGACCCTGCCGACGGACGGGCAAGCCTCGCGCGTGTGCCATGACTATATAAGACAAGTGAATAATAAACTTTCATCATACAACGTACAAGATGAAGAATTACAAGAGACAATACTTAAAACTGCCGTGTTCGTTGGGGCAATATCTTCGTTGTGTTTCTGAAAAAATCTAAGATGGGCACCACCCAGAGTAACTCGAAGGAAGAGGTAGTGATCGCTCAAACTGCAGCCGGTAATGGTAAAAATTCTGCGGAAACGGAACAACTGTTATATCATGCAAGTACCACCAATATTATACTACTGATTATCGCACTGCTTCTGGGTATTGGAGGCATTTTTATATTGTACTAGTGGACGTCACGCGGTTTCACCCGCGTAGTTCCCGTTCCCGTGGGAATACGGGGATAATATACAACATGTTGTTTTGCATCCTCGTCAAATTCCATAAGGTTGTCATAAAAGACATAAATAATCAATTGAAAGTACGGTAGCGGGCAATAACTAATAAGCGCTTATTTTTTTTGTTGTTGAAATTTATAAGTATTTCAGAATTAAACCCTTAATTCAATAAAAATAAAACAGACTCACCCGACTACGCACACAGCGACAATGCAGCTGCGTGAGTGAGTGCCGACGATTTACCTACAAAACTGTCTTACACACAAGAAACACTTAAAACGTCGACAAAGACCGCCCGGTAGCAATAATTTTACCTAATTTTATTTCGAAAATCACACTATTGGCCTAAATTTCGCTTGATAATTAACTCATCTTTGAGCATCATTGGAATATGGAAATCTTACTAATGACAGTAATACTAGTGCGCAAAGAAAAGTTCACTGACCTGTTATCAGATGATTAATAAAATGTTAGTTTTGCTTTACCCTTCAACCTAAAGTTTTCGTTGTGATTTTGTATTTATTTGTGGACTAAATTGGTTGATTTGAAATTTTCCTTCCTACTTAACGGGCTTAGGACCGGCAATAATACCTACCTTAGTTGGTGTACCGCAATCTACTAAGTATAAAAATGTTTTCTACGTTTGATGGAAATGGAAAGACTTGCTAGTTAAGTGTAAGTACGTGGTGATACTTTCGACTCTTAGGTATTATTGGCGTAGTTAAAAATTTGAAATCAACTTATTTACACTAATAAAATTGATTATGCTTACAACGTATTTATAAAATGTACAAATAAATAAATTACCTACTTAAGTTACCCGGAGGTATTGTTCAAAATTCCCACCATCACACTCTTCGCACAATCGAGCACGACGTAGCTGGTTTTCCTTCAGCTTACGTAAAACAAACACATTCGTTTTTAAAGTGTCGAAAGCACTAATGATCCTTGCACGTAATTCATTTTCACTTGTCACTTCCTCCGTGTAAACTAATCGTTTAACGTCTCCCCACAAATAAAAGTCTAGAGGCGTCAGGTCCGGAGAACGCGGAGGCCAGGCCACAGGTCCTCCGCGACCGATCCAGTGGTCACCAAAACTTTCGGTCAAGTACTCGCGTACTTGCCGACCATAATGAGGGGGAGCACCGTCCTGCTGGTAGTAGAGGTTGCGATGGAGTGCCAAGGGAACATCCTCCAACATCTCCTCGACAACGTGACGCAACAGCTCCAGGCACTGTTGAGGTACCCATCGATGAAGTAGGGTCCAAGCACGTGTTCCCCTATTATGCCAGCCCACACATTCAGTCCAAACCGCACTTGGAACGCATGCCGTTTGGTTACGTGCGGGTTATGGTCGCGGTGAGCCCACCAATGTTCGTTATGAACATTGTAGACGCCAACTCGAGTAAATAAACACTCGTCCGTCCACAGGATGTTGGCGTCTTGGTGTTCCAGCAACCAGCGACAAAATGTAATCCGCACGGCATTATCACCTGGGTGAATGTCTTGTGCCTTGCGGTAGTGGAACGGGTGTTGCAGTTCACACTTCAGTAGGCGCCAGACTGTGGTGTGGTGCACTCCGAAGTGTTGACCAGCCTCCCGCGTGCTTGCCCTTGGTTCTCGCTGGAAGTATTCCAGGATGTCTTCCTGCAAGGCGACAGGCAGGCCTACGCTGCCGCGAGCTTGAGCATGCCGGGGAACGTCAAACTGCCGATGATCCCGCAGTCTCTGCGTAGCAGCCAGCATGTCGCTCTGTGATGGGGGTTGCCGATCGGGAAACATTTCCGTGAACATCCGGATGGCTCCACGTAGGCTGTCTCCACTGATGGCATACAGGCGGACCATCTCCACCAACTCGACATTAGAATAATAGTCCGTCATTTTGCACTTCGTACCTACGTCTTAACGATGTACCGAGAAGCGAATTCGCAAAGCGCACCGCACGCTTCGGCGACATCAAACACACTGTTAGTTCCGGGGCCGCGGGGGCCGGGGGCGTGGCTAGGAGCTTGCGCGGGAGAATCCCCGTACCGTGATTGGGGTGCGATTGATTACCTACGAATTTATCGAATGATCGTTGCGTATGCGTTGTGTATGTATTATTTGCGTTTGTTTGTGTGTGAAAGCGCGGTTATAAGGCTAGTAACAGACGGGCCGCAGCTGGTTTACACTTACGGATTTCCGTAAATCAAAAAATTAAATTAAAAAAATACCTACCCATTTTATTGTCGATTTGGGTCGAGAATCATTAGCATAATTACGTCCTTGAATTTGACTAGGATACAAATCAACACGTTGTATAGCCTATGTTACTCCCTGATAATGTAGCTATAAAATTCTAAAAGATTTTTTCAAATCGGTCCAGTAGTTTCGGAGCCTATTCAATTCAAACAAACAAACAAATCTTTCCTCTTTATAATATTAGTGTAGATAAAATGTATCGGAGATGTCACGGAAAATTGGTGGAGAGACATGTAAACGACTTGGTCTTGAGAAGATATGCGAGTATACTTCGTGGTCAGCGCGAAGGGACGCAGCCGGGAGAAGTCGCGTAAGCACGTCAACAAAAGTGCGTAGTGCAGTGTAAGTGCGGTTCATAATCGTGATATATTAAATGGGTGCAATCGTAAATCATAATACCGCGGCAGTGAAGTATCCGCGTTAAACTAACTTCAGACTTTATAACTTTAAGTGTGTGTTTATGGTGACAGTATCGGTACGTATGCAGAAATATTAGTACTTACCTATGTTTTGTTGAATAACTTGTAGGTAAGATTAATGTCGATAGCAACATAAATTTTATGGCAGAGTTTATTGAGGAATTGCATAGTGATTTATTGAAAATACGAACATATTTAATTAAAATTTGACCTAGTAGGAGGCAAGGAAAAGTACGTTGTAAAAAGCTAGATGAGGCTAATATTTTGTATGAACAATACAATAATTATACAGGAGAAATAAATAGGATAAAGAAATTTAAAAGTGTATCAGAAATTGAACACATTGAACAATGTGGGGATAAGTTTTATAATTTGTACTTCGAAGTTACTAAATTGTGTAAAAGTGAGCCAATAATCTCTGCCACGATGTCTAAATTCGATTTAAAGATAGCGCTTAGCTTTATGCCAGTAATGAATGATACGGAATTAGTTACAAAACAATTAATAGATGGTATAGAATATCACAATTCTATTTTAGAGGATACGTCGAAGAACGAGCTAATGGAGTTTGTTTTAAAAAGTCGATTATCGCAGTTCGCTAAATTAAGACTAGCTAAAAAATATAGTAACGTTCCCGAATTATTAAAGGACATGAAATTACATTTATTACCATAAAAAACAATCACTGCTCAAAAGGAGGACTTGATTTTAATTCGAAACGAAACTGGAAATAAGTTATCCAATATTTATTTAGGTCCATTTATTGTTTTGTAAGACGAATCACCAAACGTACAAATAATAAAAGACGGCAAACCCGATACTGTTCACAAAAACCGTACAAAACTGTATATTCCAAATTCCTAAAGTTCCAAACATAGGTAGTATAGACAAATATGTAAATGAGCTCACATTATACAGGGCCCCAAGTCTGCTATTACAATAGTGTCAGAATGGTCTCATAATGATTTCATAATGGTCGATTTTGACAAGTTTGGTAATCTACTAATATAAAAGCATCATTATTACTTTCCAATGGTCAACCACTGACACTCCATTGAAAGAAATGGCATAGAATGATAATCTCGTACATAATGACAAATTAATAAATAATATTTAAAAACATATATAAAAGAAATCTGGCATAACTTGTCAAAATCGACCATTATGAAATCATTATGAGACCATTCTGACACTATTTTAATAGCAGACTTGGGGCCCAGGACGGCTGAATTCGCATGTCGGTTTATTGTTTACACTAGTTCATAACGTAACATCACGCCGGTACGCTGTGAAAGGGTACGCACATGTGAATGTAAATTTAGTTGTGGAGAATCACCACTAAAAAGTGAAAAACAAAAAAAAAAATACAAAAAAATACAACCGAAAAAGAAGCCCCCTGATCCCCTGAGCCCCTGGCTCCTGATTTTAACCGGTCAAAGATTTCTGTCGTGTCATAAAACATAAAAAACAAAAACAAAAACACCGACTTCCGAAAAGAAAGTTATTTTATACTAAGTGTTTTTTTATGACACTTGTATTTTTACAGACGTTCTGTAAGTATAATAAGAAAACAGTCGCCAATTTTCAAGTCGCAATTAACGGTCACCTCACATTCTACAGCTAAACTGTAATTAAGTTTAACCGAGCAATTTAAGTACATTGTATATATCGTAGTCGGATTGTATAAATTGCCGTATTACATTACGACCAGCCGTTTCCAAAAACGGGACCGTTTTATATTGCAGCGGGTCAACGATTAGCCGGATTGAATACGGCTGAGTCAAAGTCCGCCAGAAAGAGTTCGGCGATTTATGTTATTCAATATAGCTAACCGCTATGTAATAAAGCGGGTCATTATCCGCCTCTTTGACACATTAGTGAAGCGGCGGTTGACGGAGCCCCATGAAGCGGGGCTCTCTTAACTCTGTGTAAAGGGTTAAAAGTAACCCGAGTCGTACTACGTACAGAGTTATTACAAAGTAGGTACTTACCTTTTTTAAACATTAAAATTGATTTTCAATTAAACAATGTTTCATTGTGTTAGTACATGGTCACCCTACATTGTGGAATAAGTATGTACAATAAGGCTAAACGTGAGCTGACATATTGTAGAACCTGTCGCAATGACAATCCGGCTAATCGTTAACCCGCCGCAATACAAAACGGCCCTGTTTTTGGAAACAGCTAGCCATAATGTAATACGACGATTAAACAATCTGACTGCGACATATATACACCAACTACTTCGATATCGGCACTGTTTTCTATCGGACTCTCTATAAAAGGCAATAGAATTGATTGAACTATAGTTGTCGTTCTCGCTACTCCTAATCGATTGACCAACAACGTCACATACCCACACTACTCTCTACTCTCGTAATTGAATGCTGATATGACGAGCGTAAAATTGAAGTACATCCCTAAGTTCCAACCACGCGACATTATGAAAATTCATGAGCTTACAACGTGGTTTCGGCTTTCAATTATATTATGTTTATCTATCAATGACAATAAAGGGATTGATGCCTTATCATAACACATCACTATGAACCCCGATCCCACGGAGCTTTCTACTGTTCGGTACACATAGGCGTCGCATTGTCTGCTTGTTTCTTAAATACATTCATTTTAGACTAAAAGCTTATACATTAGTATTGTAGAAACAAACACTTTGTGCAGGACTTAATCGTCATTTAGGGAAGCGTGGCTATAATGAGCTACTTATCCGTGACATAGTGTGAGTAAAAGCGACTGAAAAAATAACGCCTTCTATCAACAGGAATAGTAGTCGCTTTAAACGCGTGTTATATGTATCTTTAAGTATTCAGTAACTTTGACGTAGTACTGCAATCCTCGCGAGGGTCACAGACTACAGCGACTGTTGCGGTGCGCGGTGCGGTGATGACAGAAACGAGCCGGCTCGCGCACAGGCGTGACGTCACAAGACGTTACCGACGAGTTCGACGGCGCCACACACATGTCACTCACTACTATACTACATCTCAATTTCAGTGTCGATTTACGGAACCTGGGGTTAATTACCTAATAGATATAAGTTTTTAGATATTTACATCCTCAACATTATTTAATAAACACGTATACAAATGTAAATCTCTCTATCGTACTGAGGTTTGCTGTAAGAGAACCCATTTGTAGGTGAAGCTTGGCTTTCTACTAAGCTTTGTACATAGTATTTGTGTTTGTACGTTCTATTTGCAATCCTTACTATCCTTACTTCCTTACTAATATTATGAATGAGAAAGTAACTCTGTCTGTCTGTCGCGCTTTCACGCCAAAACTACTGAACCGATTTAAATGAAATTTGGTACACAGATAGTCTAGAGCCTGAGAAAGGACATAGGCTACTTTTTATCCCGGGAGTATGTTTCCTAGGGACCACGCGGGCGAAGCCGCTGGCAGAAGCTAGTAAAGAATAAGTAAGAAAGACATCTACACTTCTACACTAATATTATAAAGAGGAAAGATTTGTTTGTTGTTGAAATGAATAGGCTCCGAAACTACTGCACCGAATTGAAAAATTCTTTCACCATTAGAATCCTACACTGTCCGTGATGAACATAGACTATTTTCAAAAAAATTAGGGATCCGTATGAAAACTTCGATAATGTAACCCAAGGTGTGAAAAAAAAATGTAAAAAAATGATTCTTACATCGCGTACGCTGCGGAAACTATTGACAATAGAGCAAAGGGATGTACTACAGTTTTATAGAGGACATCAATATCTACAAAAAAGTCCGCAAAAGTATACATCTAACTATTATAGTTAAGTCGCAATGATCGCTTTTTGTTCAAATTATTCAATCAAAACCCGGGTGAAATGGATTAGTAGTGATTTTAGTATCATGATGTTAATTCTTATATATTTAAATTATTTAATAATTAAAGATAGTTATGTAGATGTAAGTTACACTTTAAATTATTCAAATTGGACCTTTCGTTTAAAAGTAACGACGGGTATTAAAATACTCTAAGTAAGAAAAATAATGCGGTTTGAGCGAACTGCCCTACGTTTAGTCTATTAATAAGTAATTTACACATTACCCGAGGGTAGAAGGGAGATGAAGTTCGTGGAGTACCAACTAAACCCGCGCGAATGAAGTCGCGGGTGAAGTGCTAGTTATGAATATTTGAGAAACGAGGAACTTGTGTCTTCAATTACATACCGGAGTAAAGTTGATTGTTTTGTTAATTCCATCTTCATGAGCGATATGATGTTATCTCATTATTATCTGAGTGGAACTTATCTCAGCTTGAGACTTAACCAAAGTGATCATGAGGCAGCTGAGAGTTGTAATGAAACCCGCGGTGCGCGCTGCGGCTGGGATTTGTCAGTAGTTGTGCTTTACGACTAAGAGCGAGTTCGTAGGGAGCAAAGCCGTGAAGTAGCACAATACGTACGAAGATATAAACAGGTGAAATATCCACCCATTAGAGAGACTTGATCCGGGGGTTGAATCTCGCATACATCAGCGTAGGTACCAAGTATCCTCAGAACAATCTTATTCCCATCTACAACTAGCGCATTCTTGTAAGAATGCGCTAGTTGTAGATGGGAATAAGAATCTCAATTCAAATCAAAACATAGAATCTGCTTATCAGTACTTAAATTAAACAATCATGTAAAATCTAACCACATGTTTTATGAATAAGCCTGTAAATATAAGTATAACCCGTTTCAGGTGGGTAGCTACATATAGGTACGTAGGTATGTCGTTTTATCCCCGCATCATCCACTCCGCTATGTAAGAACGTCACCGTCGATCAATTTGCGAAGTTAGTTCTGTTCCTTTAATTTCATTTGGTGAGAGTTTCTATAACTTTGTGCTGCTGTTTGTAAATAAGACTTGGTAGCGTCCGCCATCGCCATCGCGCTGGCTTCTTTGACAGCGCTCGACAAACTGAGCGGTGAGTGCAGTTTTATGAGGAGCATCAAACTGAACGACGCGATGTACCGAGCGGTAAGCGGTAACGCGCGACACAGCGGAGACAAGCGATCTGCGTTTATATTGGGACATAAAGACTTTTGTTTAAATATACATATAGGTCATAGGTATATTTCTTTTGAGAATCGGTATTTTAGTCAACCATTTATTATTATAACATCACCACTTTCGATGCAGCTCTTTGCATGCCTTTGAGGCTAACCATTATACTGCCTGATTCGAGGGTCTGGCGTTGTATGCAGAAATAAAGGGCCAATCATCCAGGCAGGTGCTCCCATGTTATATAAACTTAAGTACTAGCCTATTATAAAATTACATTTATGCAATTCGTAGTATTGTTTTTGTGAAATAAATATTATTATTATTATTCATCAACAATAATTTTAGGCATTCGAAAATAGGTGTAGGGTTAGGTATTCGCTGTTTACAATATTCTTCTTCCTATATCGTCGTATTGACACGGGAATACGGGATCAAGTCGCTTCTCTAAACAAGTGTAGATAAAAGCGTCGCTACGTAGTCGCACATCGGCGGCCCTTCGGCGCGGGTCACTGACCGTCGGAGTTAATTAGCGTGACCTCTAGCGGAAGGTGAGGAGGTCGCGCGACCTTCGGCGACGCTCTGCGCTCCTCAAATAACATACGTGACACATTTCGCACACGGCCGCACTTCAAACTTGGGTATTTACTCGATCATTTCACTCATCAAACAAATCACTCACAAAGAATCTTTGTCTTAGCTTACGCTCGCTACTGCTAGTTATGAAATAAATAGTCTTCGTGCCAGAGCTGTGCCCTCATTTACAAGAGAAACAAGATTGTCTTGGGCTTTACGGCCTGTCTGAAAAAGCTTAAAGTGTCACCTTTTCAGTGATCCTTTAAAATTAAGCAATAAGGCAGAGGCTCTAAAGTGCCAAAGAATTACTTGAAATACTTAAATATTCGTGTCATTGCTGCGACATCTGGATTTTGTGGCACAAGTCTGTAACTTCGTCTACATCGACTAACTTGGGTATACTTTCAGACTTTGTTCATCCGTAAATCATTTCGGGGTCATTGTTCCGCAATTTTTGAAGATTCCTGAGAGCCAGTGCTACTCATTTGTAAACAACGTTCGCTTTCGCATGTCAGTCGCAAACTGTTAAAATGGCCTTAATTTTAATACATTTTTGACAGATTGTGACTGACATGCGAATACGAAAGTTGCTTGAAAATAAATAGAATTGACACTCTTGTTGCTTCTCGTTGAGAACGGCACAGATAGCATCCAACAGTAATTTGTTTGACATTTTATAGCTGACCATTTATGATTTTTTTTAATTATATTGAAGCGTGTGTTACTACAACCATTATTGATACAATTTTAGGTCAGAGGTGAGTGGATAAAGTTTACAAAATATCTTTGTGGCCTGCGCAGCCAAAACTAAATAGGGTTTCGTGTTAGCAGTCAGGTAGCGGCCCTCGCCCCTTGGTCCTGCTTCTTATTCACAGAACAGTCGCCGTCATAAATACCTAAGCAGTTTTTAACGTCGTGCGTAATAGCCTTCGAGCAGGAATGTCTTCACTTATGCATGGGCGCATGGCGCAGGGGTCGACGTAGACCTCGGCAGCAAACACAAGTTGAACGAAGATGGAGCTAAACGCAACATCACCTGAAACATTACGGCCCGCTAGGGTGACCTATCTATTATCTCTGAGTAAGCTGATAACACGAGCCCGTTTTGTATGAAATAAGTTTTGTATGAACTCAGCTCCATTCGCGATTCGCTGAACGATTCTGGTCACACTTATACAGTTCTGCTTCTATCAGCCGCGTACAGCGTCGTAAGAATGAGAAAGGCGCTGAATACGCTGCGAAGACGGTGAGATGTCCGTGACTACTGCAGGACCACCGACGCCAATCGCATATTTGCTAAATAATTAGTACTCAATTGGTACTAATTATTAGTGCTCGAACAAAAAAATTGGTACCTTCGTAGTTTTCGAATTTTAAGGTGGTCTGGCGGTAGTCACGCTCTTTACTCATTTAGTATTGTGCTCTGAAAATGGATATTTCTATGTGCGATATTTTTATCGTTTGGCTTCTTGCAGAAGAAATAGATACAATTAAACGTTAAAAATTAAAACGCAAACGACTGTGGATCGACCCAGCACAGGTACAGTCTAAGAGCTAGATTGAAGGATTGAGAATTTATCTCTTTCTGACAATTCTACGGACTTTAGACCGATAAAACTAGAAGTATAATTCACATGTTAATAGAAATATTTTTTCTTGGCCATTTGTTCGAGGAGGTTACTCTTCGATCTAGCTCTTAAACTATACCAACCTTAAATATTGAACTCATTATATCTTTTAAAGTAAGACCCGACTGAATCTGTGACTTGGCGAAAACTGGCGACTAATTAGCGACTAAATTTGAGAGAGAAAACAGATTTTCGCTAGGTGCCCTAACTTTTGAGATTCAAATGGACCAAGCTGGGGTAGGCGCACCCCAGATCGGCCACCTATAAACCCTTAAAACTTTTGAACCAGTGACCGACTAATTCTGAAATTTGGCGATTAATTAGCGACATTTTTTATATTATCAAAATTAAAATCCCTGATGGTAGCCATGCCAGTGTCAGTCACACAAGGAGTCGAGAAGAACCATCCGTGTACAGCGCTGTTCTGCCGCATACGACGCTGAATGCGGCGGAGCGCTGAACGCGGCGGAACAGCGTTAATCTCTATATATAGCACTCGCATGATAATAACACACTTGTCCTCATTTTATACTTGTTTAGTGTGTTTGTAAAGCGAATGGGTGCGTACGCATCTCCATACAAACTCGTTGTTTTGTAAGTGTAAGTACTCCCTAACTCTGAGTTAAGTTTTTGGTGCAGTGAACCTTATCGGCATAACCTTAAGCTGTGCGACGAGATGTCAGTACTTAGCTGGCAATAGAACGCATTAAGAAGTTAGAATTTGATAGACAAGAAAACCGTAAAAAAATATTTCCTAGCAAGGATTCGTAGCAGTCTTCGTAGCAAGCTACGAGTATCGTAGGCTCGTATCTGGCTACTAATTGTGTGCAGGTGTGAAGGCCGCGGTGTGTCTAGCTGCTTTGTTTTTGTTTCATTGCTTATGGTGAGTAGTTATTTTATGTTTTGTGTTAAAATTCATATATTTTTAGTAAAGTTAGTGTTTAAAAGTTCTCTATTCCTAATTCCAGATAGTCGCTAAATATGCAAATAGCTTTATGAGCTCGTTATGGCACGAAAATAATGTGTTTATGTGTTTCACAAGTAGAGTGGAGTGAATTCAGGAGATCGTGTCCTTTTAAGTAAAATATTATCCGGTGGCACGTTCTCCACGCGCCCCTCGGTTCCTCCGCACTCCGCAGTTATGACAAATTCCTCTTCATTAGGAAAAAGTTAATTCCCTCTGAAGTAGTCGGTTTCCCTGACGACAGACACCATTAAGCATAATGATCGACTGTGACGTCACTCGCGGGTGCAAACCCTTCATATTTCATTTCTTCTCTGGATTCTTTTGATTGAATCAAAACTTACAGACTTGTTGATAGATTCTCTTTATGATTTCTTCTAAATAAGGTAAATAGTTACACGAGTATGCTGCCGATCTTATTCATATCTTCGTTAAGATTCCCCCACCTGAGGCTCACATGTTACAATGTCGACAAGTACCTACGCTGGGCCACCTAATGAGCTCATTATGACGGATGCTGCGGCACACAAGCTGATTGAAACAAAGCGTAGCAAGCTAGCGCACATTGTGGTCGACGCGGCGCGACGTCACTGGGCAGGCCGCGGCAGAAGACGCGCTGCACACAACATGCCAGACTTAGGACAGTGAGGAAGTAATGGTGTAGTGTGAAGGGTGGTTCCGAGTTGTTATACAATTCATCACTATGTTTTTGTTTTCTGCGGTGCCAACCACAATAGAAGGGTATTATTATTTTTGTTCTAGTAAAAAAAACTCTGCTCCATACTAGGAATTTCGCCTGTATCGCAGGTGCGTTTACGAACATATTAGCTCACATACACAAACAGCCAGACCTGGGAAACTATCTGTAGGCCACACAAATATTTGTTCAGTGTGGGAACTGAATCTAGACATGCAGCTCAGCAGCCAATCGCTCAACCACTGCGCCCACCGTGCCGTCGTGGGTACGTCTGCGTGTAGGAACTGACTCCGACAGGAACTCGCACTTGTCAGTGTTGTGTGCAGCTCGGCGGCGACCACACTCGATGTGCCTGCCGACGTAGCAGAGGTACACTAGTTACTCGTACTACTGATCATCTGGTTTCCATGTGTGTATCTTGTGCGTCTACAGTTTGGTAAATATTGTCCTGCCTCTAGTTACTAATAGAAAATGAGTCGAGTAAGTAGTGTATGTACCTAATTAACTAGCAGTTATTCTGAGAAATCTGTGATATAAACTAGAGATACTACATCTACGATATATACATTGTATTAAGTAGATTTCTCAGGTCTCTTAGTTAGATATACTAGTACTCGACTCATTATCCTTCATTCCCAATCTTTTGATTAGAAATGGAGGATAATGATTCGTTCATTACTTAGTATTTAATTGTAATTTGTATTTCATGGGAATAAGTCGCGTCTTACTTAAGTACTTAGTCGGTAGGTATTGTAACAAATCTTTTGTGTTTTTCCGATGTTATACAAGTGCGTGTGTGTGTGTTTAGCAAAACGCATAAACTTTACCGTGGTATTGTCGTAATTTAATCAATAAATCAATCAATTTATTTATTCAGACAAATAGTCCGTTTGTTAGTCAAAAAAATATCTTACAAACTATGTTAGTAAACACATTACAAGAGTGGGTAGGTACATAAAATCTGGTAGGTATAGTCATGAAACCTTTCGCTCGAGTTCAGCCTAGATTGCATCGCTATCCAACCAGAATCCGAAAAAAAGCCTTCATGACTGCCGAGTCATACTTCTCAGCAACTACTTGAAGAATACTGTTAGTGCTGCCCCGCACTCTGCTCAGAAGGGAGGCGGTGCGCTTGCGCATTATGGCATGGAAGCCATCAACCCGAGCCTCCACAAACATACCCGAAGCGCTACAAAAGCAGGGCCGCTCTAGCAGCATGCTGAATCCATTATTATACTGGACGCGCAAGACATCGACCTTTGGGTATAGCTGACCTACCCACAGGCCACTCGTGTAATAGGTTTGGCAGTAGGCTTTAAAAAGCGTAACCTTTACTTTCCCCCCGTAAAAAAAAGGTCAAACCACCTTGCCTCTTCCCACACTCAAACCTGTACACGTTGGAAAGACTGTCTGCCCATCTGACAAAAATGGTCTGATTAGCATACCAGTAGTGGAAGATCCATTGCACCTGTGCATGCACGCCCGTTCTTTTAAGCTTCTCCTACAGCAAATCATATGACACTAGGTCAAAAGCCTTCGAAAGGTCGAGGAAACATGCATACACAGGTGTACATAATAGGTACGACATAACCACGGTGCAGTTCATAAATAGTGAAATACATATAATCAGACTACGGCAGAGCGTGGTTTACATTAATACTCGTAAAATGAAACCAAGTTCCCGCATAGTGAAGTGGTCCTTCTGCATGTGTATGTGGTCCGGAGACGTACCCACGTGCGGAACATTCGTCGTCGGTGAGCAAAAGCTCGCGCGCTCTGCGGCGGCGGCGGCGGCGGCGGCGGAGGCGGCGCACTCTATGAAAAGCCAATATTCACTGTTTATAGCGCCTGCCACCGGTTCTAGACATAACGCCGCACTTACTGTACGCGTGTTGTTACTTACATTTATGTGCCACTCTCGCCGTAACCAAACAGCCACTTAATGTAAGTAGCTGCCTCCAGTTATGCTCTACAGCCCCGTGCGCACGCACTTATGCATAGGTGTTTGTTGATAACAATAAAAATGCACACAATGCTTCGTCGCGATCACGAGTACCCCCATCACACAAAAGCGCTTTAATAGAATCTACATACAATGGCAAGCAGTTTATTCCTAAAACGATATATACGCGTACGAAGTCGCTGGAAAAAAACTAGCATTAAATAAAATATATTTCATGTTGTGAACATTTCTCGTGCATTTGTTGACTTCGCAGAACATCGTGCGATCTGAGCTGCAGATCTGTTATGAGACCATTTATTTCCGTTGAGATTCGATCTAAATACAATTTGTCAGCGCCGCCGCCGCGAGAGAGAAAAGATACCGTTTCTTGGAGGCAAAACTGTTGACATAAAACAAAAGGAAGAGATGCAAAGTGCGGTCGAGGACTGATTCACTTAACGATCTGTCGTATCATCTTTCTTGAAACTAACGAGCAGGAGAACAAATGTTTGGTATTCATCACCTTTCAGTCGTTTAGTCGAAACACTGTTCGAGCAAAGCGACCAGCTTGTGATCTCGCCCTATTTCAAGCAGCAAAAAAAACTTGTGTCAAAAAGCCCGACCGTAAAACTAACGACTAAAAGTCAAAGTCCAAACAAGTCAGTCGTCAAGCAGTCTGTGCGAGACGCAGGTGGTGGTATTTATTTTAGTTCTATCACAGATTTGATGCCACCAACTGCATCAGACTGCTTGAAAAGTGACATTGTTGAATATAAATCATAGTTTGCTCCTTGCAGCTCGCGTTACAAGTATAATGCATTGTAAAGCCTTCCCCAGTGCACGTGCACTGCAGGCTCGCGGGCGTACCCACGAGTGCAGGTGAAGCCGCAACAGTGCGCCCTAGTTAGCACCGCGCGCCGCGCCGCCGCCGCGCTTGGGGGACGCAGGAAGCCTTGCACAGGCATCGTGACGGATTCTGAGTTCAATATGTTTGTGTACGAGTCAATTGCTGACCGCTGTTCTACATAATAATTAGTAGTCCTCCGAACGATTTTGGCCATCTCAATCTCAATCTCCAGTCTCCGCGGAGACTAACAATCGACGCGAGTCACGTGTGTGCACGAGCACGGATGCAGTCTCACGGATTGTTCTCATTGTTTTGTTTATAATACGGAATGAAATTAGTACATTTATATAAAAGCTATTATGGAAACATTAGGTATGGATCGAAATGAGAATTTTGTCGTTGTTGATTTAGATTTCAAACTAATGTAAACATATTTATTTAAGCTGGAGTTAAGTTAAAAAGACAACATATTTATTTAAGTGGTGGAGGAAATCTAAAAACGGCTGTTGTAGTTCAATCAACATAGCTACACAAAGGGCATAGAACCATTGTAGCAGAGCCCCCCTGCCGCCATTTTAATTATTTTTCTAAGTGGCGGAGGGAAGAGGACACTTCAATAAACAAAAAATGTTAGGAACATGGTGGCCTAAAGTGTCACGTTGCTGAGATATTTCGAGGTAAAGTCACCATGTCACATCATGACTATCATTAAAAATTACTTAATAATGTGCTTATATGTATTAGATTAAATTCAAATAATAGTTTCCAGCTTTATTAAATATTTTTTTGGAAGAAAGTAAAAATAAAAACAGGTGAAAACCACTTTATTAAGAACTTCGCAAAAGAATAGTGTTTTATTTATATAATTGGTTAAATTAAGCCTAAACATATTATTAGCATACAATCTACTTGAATCTACTACATCTAAGCGCATAATAAGTTATTTTTTAAAGATTTTCATTGTTCTCATATGGTGACTTTACCTTCAAATATCTCGGCAGCGTGACACTTTAGGGCACCATGTTGTTAACATTTTTTTGGTTTTTTAAGTATCCTCTACCCATATATGCACGGTAGATCGCGCGCCGCAACTTTAAATAAAAGTTAAAATGGCGACGGGGGGGTTAGCTCCCATTGAAAAATGTTCGAACCCCTTAAATGTAATAACTAACGACACTAGACTTATTTTAAATCTGTTTTTACAACATATTGGCCGATTGTTCCATAATTCTTCCACAAAGAGTACATGGTAACAAGCCGCGCCGCCGCCGAGCCGCCCTGTGCTAATTGCTTTGATACCATCTTCATGAATTTAAATGAAGTCCCGAACGTTCCCGTTCGCCGTCACTTCGCAGCTCTATACATATTTAATTGATCCGTTGCCGAGCGGTAGACGTCCTGCGTACGGCTCGACGTCGGTTTGTAAACATTCGTCTGTTTGTGATGGAAGTCTTTGTATCGGTGTTGTGCGAGGGGCGCGCTCTAAACGGGACGGGCTCACTTCGCAACTGTGTCACAGAAAAATACAATAAGAAGGTGCATAAAAGCTATAACTATACCATTTTGTACAGAGTAAGCCTTCTGTGATAGTCACGATTACCTCGAGAGCGAGCCTCGCTGTCCCGCTGCGGTACTTGTAACGCCTTCGTAACTTGAAATTGAAACTCGATTGTTGCCCTAAAAAGTCCACTCCAAAGTGTTATATATAGAAAGTTGAAAAATAAACTTGACAGTAATTTCCAAAGACGGCAACAACAGGCACGTTAAATATGCACAACAATGTCGAAGTTGTTATTTGGAGTGTTTTAGTTCGGGGTTCCGTTGTCGGGAGACCGCCGCCGCCGGGCCGCTCCCGACTTGTCCCTGTTTAGGGAAGTGTTTGACTGGAGGCGTCGCTCTCCCCTCGAGCGACGCGGACAAGGTCAGGGGAACATGCCGAGCCGCTCGAGGCACAGATGGGCGCATATGTTGGAATATATTTGCGACAATCTTACTGAACAGAGGGGCTTCACATGCCATCATTTATCAGCTTGTTCAAACAACGCTGTTTGTCGTCAATATAGCCACATAAACGGTTCGTTTCGTGGAAGTTTTCAGTACAGAATGTGAGTGAAGTCACCGGTCCGGGCGGTTGTTCTCAATTGGTCCGCATGTCGCATGTAGTCGCGTGCCGGTTCCACTCGCGCTGTCGCACAAATATGAATGTTTTATGCGAGGCCCGGCTGGGCGGCCCTCTTCTTGCCTCTTTATGTAATTCCGAATTGATGAATGCCTTCGCTCAAAGGTTTGATATACAGCTTATTGTGTGCACAATATTTGGCTCATTCGAATATCTGAGGAAATGTAGTTGTTTCATTGCAGTATCATTTGTTGTCCTGTTATAAAATTACTGTTATTTGTTCATTACTATTGTGTAGTCAAAAGCAAGAGTTCACAGAACGCTTGTAATCCGTGGTGGTTGGTCAATCCGTGAAATAAACATGTCTGGTGGCCGACTGCCGAGGCCGTGAGCTACGAGTTATGAACGCTGGGCCAGGTGTGCCCTCTGCCCACCTCCGCACTGAGTCGGGATGATGCTAAGCGGATCCCGACGGTCGCCGGATCTCGTGGATTATATTATACGAGTAAGTGTTACGTAAATCGACTCATTACGCCGATAAACAACCACATATTACAAGTATTATTTTAACCCAGCTCATGAGCTGCGGGATCTAAGCACTTGCCAAAGGTTAGGTTTCTAAATGGAGTCCTAAATTACGTTCCATTTAGAAAAAGGTGGATTAAATGCTAGAAGCGATGTTATAAATTTGTAACACTTAGTTGACCAAGGTTAACTTTTAACCGATTTAGGTACTCATTATTTTTTGCGCTGTGTGTCAATCATTGACCGTCATTGCTCAAACAAGATGTTGCTATTTAAGTCATCGCATTTGCAAACTCCAGCGGGATCTGCAAATGAGATCGTCCAAAAATAGGGGCGCGTGACCTTGACCCGACAGCGGCGGAGGGCACGCCGTGCCGGCTGCGGCGCACGGCGGTCCGGCAGCCGGCCGGGACAGGTGCGCCGACTAGCACCGAGCGAGTTAGGGGAGAAGGGTAGCTGGAAAAGGGAAACTGACGCACTGACACATCAATGTACAGCCGGAACTACTGGGACAAGGAACATAAAATGTAGCACAAGGCTTCCTTTCATGATAAAGACGAGCAATAAGAAGGGATTTTTGGAAATTCAACCTTTAAGGGGGTGAAAAGGCGGAAAATCATTTGAACTATTTCTGCGCTGACGAAATCGTGGGAGAAGTGCAAAATAACTACCTGTTGTCACAGTATTGTTTAGTTTGACTTTTTTCTCACAGAGGTACTTAAATAATGTCCGTGTGGATCAGTCTAACCTTGTTACATTTGCTTCTATGTTTGCTTCAGTTGTCACGTCTCGGATCCAGTGGTCCTTCTGCTCGTCTGAAGGCCGAGTGGAGCTAGTTCGTCAGCACTAGCTAGGTCCGCAGCCACACAGCAATCATTTCAAGGCCGTCCTCATTCGCTCACAGTCGCTGGCTCATTTACATTATTGATTCAGTCGAAGAAGTTGATTCAATTCCAGAAAATTATTAGCTCTTTTGAGCTTGTTTTGATTACTTCAATGATGTTCAGAGGACGTTCTGTGTTGAATGTGGATCGATTGATTTATAATACTTTCGTGTGAACATTTACTGATCAAGGAGAGTGGTTCGAACTTTTTTCTATGGGAGCTGGCATGGCCCACCGCCGCGCCGCAAAGTTGCATGTAGCATGCACCTATGGGTAGAGGACACTTAAAAAAAAAACAAAAAATGTTAGCAACATGGTGCCCTAAAGTGTCACGCTACCAAGGTATTTGAAGGGAAAGGCGTACTGCACTTTACATTTAATTTGCAACCTTATCTAGTGTATTCAAAATTGAATAACAATCAGTTATTTTTGATCCTTCGAAAACCACAGAACTAAAGATATTGCTTTCCTTATCCCAGAATGTCTAGTCTTATTTACCTAAGAGACCATTCAGAGTTATAGTAACGTTAATCTCATAACTTGAAGAACCATCGAAGGTTTCACGCTGTAAGAAGCCGCGGACGACTAAACAAGCCACTTACTGCGAAGTCGCTGGAAGTCGCAGGAAGTCCATTCAACCACTGAGGTGTATCTCTGCGAACTGCTCTAACTGCGATCACAACGCCATTGCACTCGCAACAGTTACTGTTGAGCTCAGACAGGAAACATTAGGATTGGCGAGCGTCTTATTATTTCCTTAATAACTTATCGTTGCGATGTTTGATGGTAAACGGAACACCTGATGGTATGTACTCACCAACGCGGCAGCGCTTATGGACATCTATAATATCAGAGACAATGTTGAAAAGTTTTCATAAAACAATCTGTTCAGCTTTATCTTGTCTCCAGGGTATGCGGGTGGTACAAAGACATTGGTGTAATCACAGAATATCACCGATGTCCTTGTTCCACGCACTCTTCAAATTGGAACACCGTAACGTCTTGACAGCAGCCGGTGGTAGATGTTTTCCAGAAAAGCTCACAAAAAGCTCTAGCACAATGATTATTCTCGCAAGTCCAATCAAGTGTAGTAAGTATCGGCAGTAGTCACAGCAAGTCGGAGTGCCGGGCGCGGGCGCGGGCGGTGCATTCATTAGAACAAAGGGGCGCGCGAGTAAACAGCGTTTGCCGGTAACGGGCGCTTGCGGCGAGCGCGCGGAACCCTAATTATGTTCGACACATCCCCTGCGCCCCGCGCCGCAGCCACTCCCGTGACGCCCGCAAGCCACGCTTTTCATACTGAGCTAATGTTTAGCCCACCATCATATAATTATGCGTTGTGGTCAATTCGGAATTGATATAAGAATTTTTGTGTGATGATGTTCTTTAGGTATCCTGTTAATAAATTTATTTTGTTTACACTATAATATATAGTAAAAAGCAGTTGTTCCCGGATTTCGAGAAGTCTCTATCCTAAATTCCGGGAACAACTGCTTTTTACATATAAAAATAAATTGACTAACTAACTTTCGTAAAGAAAAATCATAAAATCGAACAAGAGCATTTGGCGTGTTTATCGATTTTATGACGGCTGTCGTGACCGGTTTACGTAAAGCACGATGGAGCTGGATCGCCGCCGCCAGCGCCACGCAACCTTTACGTACGTACGTAGGTACTTAAGCCCGCCACTACTTGCGCCACCCGCCGGTAACGACTGTAACGAGGGTCACGCGAACGCTCGCAGTCGCCATTACGAAGATTTCGCGGCCCGCAGAACACTTGTGGCGAGGGCGAAGATTAATTACTGACAGCTACTTATGTCGGCACACATGTGAGGGTTACAGGGCTTACGAGTTCGACTAAATGAGAGTTTCCTTTATTGTTCCACGCCTAAGCTTGAGTCATGTCTGTAATAGGCACATTCAACTAATCAGGTAGATATGAACAGTATGAATAAATTATTGGGATTGATTTTTCTGCTGAAGTTAAAGAAGAGTGAAAGAGTTCATGAAAATAAAGAGTGCACAATCGAGATCAATAAGAGTAAGCTATTGGTAGCAGTGGAATGAGTATGGGCTGCTTAACGTTTAGAAGTATAAGTTTACAAGACGTCCTGCAAATGAATCCGCGCAACAAGTGGTTATAGTGAACTCACAAATGACTTATTAATGGTGGCGGTGAATGGTCCTCGACACTCGACACCCCATGACACTCTGCGAAACTTTTACGCGAAATTAAGATGCTATAAAACTCATTCAAATTAACGATATAATTTTCGAAAGTCGTAAACGAACGTCTGATTTCATATTCTATTGTTTTAGATACACGCAACTTTGAGAACCATTTGTAAATCATTTTATACTTGCATTTCTATTAAATTAAACAAAAGTAACATCTTCTAAAGGGTCAAGTAAACTTACGTAAGCAATTCTTTGGAACAAAACAGTCAACTACGTAGTTTCTACGACTTTAATCCGAAGTCCGAACAGATACCAGCTTAGCTTTATCTTTAGATCTGACACGTTTCGCTGTTCCAAACGCAGAGAGGTGTGTAAGTGTCCGGCAGTCCGGTTGTGTGCCGCGTCAGGGATCACAGAACGATACATTCTATTGAACAGGAATATAATCTTGCAGAATCGCGCGAGATGTGAATGCGAGGCGGAACGAAGTGAAAACGTGGCGCGATACGGGTCAGTGTGCCGCCGTGCCGCCGGTGCCGGGTCGCTATCGTTACGTGCAATCACGGTCTTTGAGCCTTTAGTGAATGTTGTGCCTTTTCAAATTCAAGACAAATCGTCCCGAGATGTAGCACCTACTTAGTAGCAAACGTAGGTACTTACACGAAACTTCGGGCCCGGTGCACTCTTGCAAGTTACCAGCGCAACTCCTCGACAAAAGAAAAACTGAATTCTACAGCTTCCGTCTGCTGCATTGCCTGCATTACAATGATCGTTTGCACAACTTTGAGCAAAGTTGTCGTTCGGCGTTAGAGGCGTCACACGACTGCTCGTAAATTGCAACTGTTTGCGGAGAACGACTAGTGGGCAGGACACACAGAGGTCTTCGTTCACTCCGACACATTTGTTCTGTAACAAGTTTGTGTGTCTGTAGACTGAGGACATCCCCGGAAGAGCCAGTGGGGCAATTTCTTTATCCTTGTTTGATGTAATAAGACTGCACGAGCAGTGCGTGGGTGCAGTCGTTGTGCCGCAGTGCGCGCCCACCCTTACCCAGCGCTCGGAGGCGTTCGATTTGTGAACAATTCAAGCGCGACTCCAGCTTCACGCTCGACTGTCGGTGAATTGAATACCTTTGCGATTCTTCACTTTACGTCTAAACAAACGGAGTACGTGTACTGAACCCGGCGAATATTTCCAAATAATGCATCGCTCGTAAAATACAAGCTCCAAGTGAATCGAATATCGGAACAGCGAAGTGGGAATGGGAATGTGTTGGTGCGGTCATTTCATGAAAAATCCACACGAGAAGGTACACCGAGCACGGCGCGGGCAGACGAGGAGGCAGGTGGTGATCACGCATCACCACTTCACCGGAGATGGCCAATTTTATGAATACCGAGTTGCATGTAGCGAGATGTAAACGTAGCAGGCTGTATCGACTTTCAACCGAATACATGACTAAGTAAGTAACGTGTTAACATTACTTGACGTCGAGTGAGCACGCATTTGTTACGTGTATTGGATTGACGCGCGTGAATAAATAAACGTATCCTCCACGCGGCATAGCGCTGGCGTTAGGGAATTAATGAAACAAAAGTATTAACGAAGTAAGCGCCAGTGTACGCGTCGTTCAAGTAAAATAAATATTTTATTTTAGTAATTTCGTCAGAAACCGTTTCGTAATTTGTATCGGGAGTACTATTTCAAGTATAAGTTCGAAAGAAGAAGGTCATTTACGTTGACTTTATTAAAGCTATCTGGCGGAGCGCTTATCCTCCGCCGCCATCTCCCAGCCCGCGCCGCGGGGCTAGCGCACATGTGAGCGCAGCTTCAGAACGGTACAAGGGTGCCGATTATTACGAAATAATTGTAAAAATTACAACACAGCAAAACATCTTCTCTAAATACAATCTTATTCCTCATGATGTAATCTGAAACATCTTTCATTCTTTTCACGTTGAATGGCGTATAAAAAAGAAATTCATTTTGTGCGGGCGGGAAATTAATAATTCTAAGCCGAACAACAATACTGGAAAGAAATGAGAGCGCGAGAACGCGTGGTGCGCGCAGGTGTGCAGGGGGGTGAGGCAAGGGGCGGTGGGGGTGAGGTACCATGAGGCCGGGAGGGGGAGGGCGCACGGCCTGCTCCTATCGCGCACAACTCAAAAGTCGTTGAATTAACTGTAAATCTTTAATAAAAACTTGTGAAACTCGGCTAGTTAGTGTGAAATTGAATTTAAATTGGCCCGCGAGCGCACTTCGCCCGGTCCGCCCTCTTCCGTGAAAAAGTTCAAAGATAGCGGCCGCGGCCCGGGCGCCCGGAGGCCCGGGCACGGCACCGGGCGTGGGGGCTTGCTTTGAATTATTTAGTCTTTGGCGTATGTAAGAGATTACTGCTAATTCAGTAAGTTGTAAAGGGTTCGCAACGAGGTTAATAATCTAAAGTTTGCAAACAACATTTGTCGCTAGTTAATCGCAATGTTAATTTATATTTTGTATTTGGGAAAGCTTTCTTAAAGTCAAGTGAAACCGAACGGTAACATACATACATACGGACTTAGTCTTAGGTATGTAGTAGTACCAATCATAGTACAGCTACAAGTTGTACAACTGCTGCACTATGGATAGAGTAAGGCTTCTTGCGTGGTCGGACCGTTGTTACTGTTACATGTATCGATAGGACAACTGCTGCACTATGGATAGAGTAAGGCTTCCAGCGTGGTCGGACCGTTTTGACTGTTACATGTATTGATAGGACAACTGCTGCACTATGGACAGAGTAAGGCTTCCAGCGTGGTCGGACTGTTGTTACTGTTACATGTATCGATAGGACAACTATTGAGTGCAAACATTGTTGTTCACGTTCAATCATAAAATATTCTAGATAGATATTCACGGCTAAAATATAGATAAGAGTTGCACGAGTCGATCTTCAGGGTTCAGCAAAGCTTGCCAAGGTTTGTATGTGGATGGGTGACCTCTTAACAAACCCTGTTGGTCCCGGCTGTCATTTGAAGATCTTTGGCAGTCGTTACGGATTGTCAGAAGCAAGTAAATCTGGCTCCAGTTTTGCTAAGAAGTACCGTGTTACCCAATTCATGGGTTGTGGGGGTCTGGTAGGCAGCCGCTCCACGTAAAATGTTGGTATTCAGCTAAATCCGGAAAAGGCGAGGCAGATGATGAGTTGCACGAGTCTATCTGCAAGATTAAGCTACGCTCGCCGAGGTCGGTCTGTGGATGGGTGACCATTTTAACATACCGAAATTCCTACGTGCCTCAGAATATAATAGCCGCAAGGGTCGATCTTCTAGGCCAAGCAAGGCTTGCCAAGGTCAGTCTGTGGATGGGTGACCATTTTATCAAACCAACCGATTTTTCTGCAGTCTTTACGGATTGTCAGAAGCCGAAAATCTAGCACCATTAGAGCTAAATTGAGAGTCTTGCCAAGAAATATCGTGTTACCCAGTATTGTAGGGTTTTAGAGGTCTGGTAGGCAGCCACTCCACGTAAAATACTGGAATTCAACTGAATCCGGTTTGACTGGAAACTGCCTCCAATATAGCTGGGAAAAGGTTAGGCAGATGATGCTTCATGGTAAAAAACTGAAATGATTTGTGAAATACAGTGAGTCTACAGTTGGCAAAACTGGGCATAGATTACAAACGTAATTTTGTTTCAATTTCCTTTATCGACTAGGGAGAAGGCCTAAGTGGCATCCCGGCATTTAATTGAATTTAGGATTCCCAAAAACTAAATAAATTCATAATTATATTTTCGTCACACCATTTACCTACCCTATTCAGACGGCTTAAGCATCGGCCAATGTGTCTAATACAACATTTAATGAACAGGTTGTTCATTAAATGTTGTATTAGACACATTGGCCACTTTGACACATTTGAGCATTGGGGTTCATTTAGGCCGCTGATTAACCGCCATTCAATGAAAAGGACAATAAAACGGCAGAGCTACTCTCTCAAGGACCGTCAGCCCCAATAGGGGCCAAATGGTATTGTCATTCAATTGTCTAGCGTGCTCGGTGCCTGTCGGGCAGTTGGCTGAGACAATAGTAATAACGTTTTACTTTTTTAATATATGCTTAACCTTTTCCCAACTAAATTCGGATCAGCTTCCGATCAGCACGGCGAAGTCGCGGTATATTAAATAATATGGTCACCTATCCACAGAGCATGAGTTGGTAAACCATGAAAATCGACCCGTGCGACTGTTATTATTTAGCTACGAGCTGCTCATTAAATAAGTCTCCTCATTCGGTATCTACTAAATATCGATTATTCTTACACAGTAAATCGATTCTATGAACCCGGTAGAATAGAATAGAATAGAATAGAATAGAATAGAATAGAATACTCTTTATTATGTACACCATATAAGTACAAAAAAAAAACAGAAAAACTCAACAGAAACAGAAATGTTTAACATAAAATGTAAAAATTAATCAGTGTTTTGTAATCTGCAAATGTCAGTGAAAATCAAAGAAACTGTGTTTCTTTTTGGGCTGGACGAAATTAAGAATCAACTTGATTCATCAGTTTCTTTGTTTCGTAGTTTGAAGACTACCTACCACCGTTCGTTCAATACTCGGTTTTGTTGATTTTGATACCTACCTCAGGGTAGGTATGTACCAGGAGATTACCTGGGCTAATCGGCATTTCAACCGGAAGAGATGATAGATTACCCTGCATTAGGTACCTTCTTCCTATTTTCTTAATTTCGAGAGAGATCAGGATACGCAAGGTATTAACTTAAAGTAGATTTTATCTATCAACAGATATTTTTCGACATACACGCGAACGAAGTCGCGGGCACAGCTAGTATTTTAAACGAGTGAACTTTCAATTTTCAAGCAAAAAAATCTTAATACTTTTATATTTTTTTCTTATGACAACTAACAGATTGTGCTTGTTTGGCAAATATTTCGAAACCGCAAAGTAACAAAGCTCACAAAGATTATTTGGGTGGTTGAGGTCTGTAGTGTTATTGTATCGCGGTGTTCAAGTTCAAAGCGAGAGATGTCCAAGGTCGGGGCTAATGGTGTCGGTCTCGACTCGATGAGTACGCCACCCCGTACGTACCAGTGAACTAGAGAAAATCCACTTCATGAGAGACAGAAACGTTGAATTTGATGGAACTCGCTAATTAAATAAAACATTTCTTAAAAGTTACAATCAATATGAAGAGACCACTCCAAGCTTACTCAACCTTAGTTTTCACAGTGAGAGGTTTACATAGTAGACCTGCTGTTATAGATATACATCATACCGGAATAACATTTGGAGCACAAAAAATACGTATTTTTTTCAGCGCTACACAAATTCTTTAAAATGTCTAAGTTAACCTTCTGTAGCTTATATATTTTGCGATCGAGATACTTCAGAGGGTCGACCAGACAGTGCTTCTTTGAAGGTCGAAAGTCAAGTCTGTTTGGCCAGCATTGAGAAATCCGTACATCTCTCGAGAGAATACAAGCCTTGAGCCATTCTACCTGTATTCGTCTTTATTTTGAGGAAATTGCTAGTTGAGACTACTATTTTAAAAATCTACGTGAATCAATGCTTATTTGAAAGATTTTACAAAATATTGTGTGAGTTTGTAACTTTTTAGAAGTCATTATTATTTTCTATTCTAACCTCGAAAATGTACTGGATAGCGCAAATTCACTATGGTTTGACTTGCAAGTACCTACCGTCACACGAAATAGGGTATTTTACAGAAAAAATTAGTCCGTCAGATACGTCAGATGCTTTAAGGTGTTTCAACATCCAGACAAAACTATTAAGGTTTTTGTGATGTTCCTGTTTGTTTTGTGTTTTTCATTAGTTAATAAATAAATAAAAAAATAGAATTTCAAAAAATATTAGACACGTTTTTTTATGTTTTCACGTAAACAAAAGATGAAGACGATATAGTGCGTTGAAAACACGCATTTTTAGGAAATCAATCTGACGGATTAATTAGATTTTTTTAGTTAAATACCCCATTTGTGCTGTCTTTGTTGATCATAGATGTAATAAAAACACGCACCACTCAGTAATTTTTTGAGATCCTTAAATTTTTGGTTTTTCAATTGGGTTTGGGAAATGTTATAAATCCATAGGTACAAATGCCCTATAGTAGCTTCTATAAATCTAAAGGAATACCATAGACCATTAGACAAGGTCTTTAAAAATTGCGTCAGGCATGATTCCTGATCCTAATGCAGTTTTACTCTTCATTCAGTAACGTAGCAAGGCGGACCACCCTATGTGACACCCGACCGTTCGTCTACTGTTTTAGTAACGGTCGGGTGACGCAATGAAACTTGTTCAAAAAGAAGTGGCGTGCAAAAATGTTCAAGCTCGCTTCGCTCGCTATTTCGTTTTGTTTTATTTAAGTATGAATGATAAAAAGACAATAAATCCTATCCAGAGATAAACCAATTTTCGAGCTCGCTTCGCTCGTACTTGCATTCTAGCCTCTATTTCCATTCTATCTTCTCTTACGTTCTAGCTCGCTTCGCTTACTGTTACATTCATGTCTGTCTTTTTAATCAGCTTACACGCAATACCCGTATAAGTCAACAAACTTACTTCGAATTAAGAATGGATGTTTAAGCGGAAATCAAACCTTACGTAAGATTCCATTCCATTCCTTCAAAAAATATGAGCGGCAGAAATGGAGTATCCTGAAGAAATGGGTTGCAGCTTCTGCCGTCACCAGTACGATAGTTGTAACCCATAAATATTTCTAGGTCGGGTCCAATGGTGTGCTGACACCACGTTACCCGCCCCGGGTGTCACCTGCTATATGCTACCTGCTATAATATGCTAGCTATGTGACTGACCTCATTGCATTCCGGGAATTCTGCAAAATATGAGACATGCTCCTCGGCTTGAAGTTTTCTTATATCTTAAGCTGTCTTTCGAATCACCAATTTTTAATACACAATTATCTAGGAACAACTCTTACGTAAAAAGATTACAAAAATTTCAAGCTTCTTGCAGCGAGCACTGTTTTCAGATAATTTAAGTTTAAGCACTTGAACGAAAAGCTTCAACACGTGTTTCATAAAAGTTCAAAAGGAGCATTACGTTTTAATTTCATTTGCTTGAAAAAAAAGGCGTCTAGTGCAAAGTTATATGAATTTAAACGAGCATTATCTGCACTTAGCGCGAACTTTCCCAACTATGTTTAAGTTCAGCTTTGATCTTAGTTGAGCACTTCTCACTACTTACGTTTTATTTGTATAACTTCCACAAGTATTTTGTAGTAATTAGTCTTAGTGAAATTTTAATTTTAAATCTTAGTGAAATTCTATAACTTATTTGATGTTAATTAAAATATTAAAAAACTTTAAAAAACAAAATCGGCAGCTAATTACTATATTTCTTCCATATATGTCCAGCCAGTCCAACCTCCAACCATCGTGGGACAGTAAATCAGCCAGTAGTACAGAAGATAAGCGACCTTCGTAAAATAGAAGATTGGCGCCAAATGTGGGACAGAAGACTGGCGCCCAACGTGGTACAGAAGACTGGCGACAATCGTGGTACAGAAGACTGGCGCCCAACGTGGTTAAAAAGACTGGTGCCCAATGTGGGACAAAAGAGTGGCAGCCAACGTGTTACAGAAGATTGGCACCCAACGTCGTTCCGTAGACTGGCGCCTAACGTGGTACAGACTGGTGCACCATGTGGGGCAGAGAACTGGCATCCAACTTGATACAGAAGTCTGGTGCCCAAAGTGATACAGAAAATTGGCGCCCCACATGTTACAGAAGATTGCCGGCCAACGTGTTACAGAAGACTGGCGCCCAACGTGGGGCAGAGGATTGGCGCCCAACCTGGCACAGAAGCCGTGCGACCAACGTGGTGCAGAAGACTGGCGCCCAACCTGGTACAGAAAACATGTGATCAACATGGTACAGAAGACTGGTGCTCAACGTGGGGCAGAGGACTAGCGCTCAACATGGCGCAGAGAACTGACTGACTTTGCCAATTAGCCTTTTTGTTCGCTTGCATTAATAACTGCGCTATAATTCTAAACCTTATCCGTGTGTATAGAATGTTTAATTTACTTTTTTATATATATAAAACTAGTGGACGTCACGCGGTTTCACCCGCGTAGTTCCCGTTCCCGTGGGAGTACGGGGATAAAATATAGCCTATGTTACTCCCTGATAATGTAGCTATCCATTGCTGAAAGAATTTTTCAAATCGGTCCAGTAGTTTCGGAGCCTATTCATTTCAAACAAACAAACAAACAAATCTTTCCTCTTTGTAATATTAGTGTAGAAAACACTATCGGTACTATGTACACACGATAATTATCTGTCCATAATATGTAATTATTATCTTCAAACAATACTTGAACCTATTTTATAATGATGACATGATGAAGTTGTTTCTTTAGTGTGGAGACTATACCATAGGTAACGCGCGAAAGATCGCGCTCGCGACCGATTTCCATCCACTAAGAGATCTTCAGTCTAAAGTTTGCGAACTGTGCCGAATACTGACGATGCTGCCCGAGCCTACCGCCGCTGTTTAGAACTTATTCTTAATGCTAACGTGCCAACATCACTGTTTTAAACGACTACTTTGTATCAAGCACAATTTTGTACTAAAGTAGAAAGCAAAAGTTCCATACTAACCTGAAGATTTCAATACGAGTTTATATCTGGAATGAACTCCGACTTTTGTCTTATATAACTTTGCATATTGTACACTCCTCTCAGACGTACTTACAACGCCAAAAATGTATTTGTAAGGGAATGGAACAAAATGAATCGTACAGGAAAGGCATAGTTTGTGAGGAATGCTAAGCTGGCCGAGTGTGTGCAGTGAGGCAGGGGATTAGAATGCTGAGTAAGGCTGAGTCAGCAGAGAGGACGCTCACATGTCGACGACACTTACTCAGTTTATGTCTGGTGCATCTACAGATTGTTGTGTGTTTGACTTACATAAACGAAAAAAAAATCCTAGGTCAACTAGGTATTTACACTAAGAGAAGACAAAATAAATGATAGAGAAGACTAATAACGGTCAGGTACCTACTGCAAAAGCTAGAAAATTAATAAATAATGCACTTGTTGCCAGTAGAAAAACAACCTCAAATCAGTACCATTATTTTATGATCATATGTTATCATTACGTTTTGACCTAGACATGATTCACTTTCTACATAGATATTATGACAATTTGACTTTCAGCTCTTGTGGAACATAAGCCAATGTCAAAAAACCTCGGTCTATGTCAAATATTGAGATAAGTTAAACATCTCGCTATGTAAGCACACATTACATACGAGCTCTATACGTGTAATCAGTGGGATTATCAATGAAATCACGCGATGATTGTGTCTCGTCTCGGCGCGACCTCAGGGGTGCCATGCTATTTATAGACGACACTCGATACACTAAGGTACACCTAGGGTTGTCAGCTAGTCTTTCTTAATTAGATTATCAGAAATTTGGATTTAGAAACACGAATATTTTCGTGATGTATTAATAAGTAACCATACTTACAACTTAAAACATTTATAAGTAACCATAATAAATTCATGAAATATTTTTAAAACAAGTTTTTTTTTGAGTTTGTTTTCCGCTAAAACTTTACAGAGTTTTTTACCGTATCTTCTATAAATGCTTCAGTTATTGACAGGCGACAACGTCTTTCCGTATCACTGCACGGATCAATATTCGTACAGTGTACCAGGCACAAATTTGTGTTTACGCTACATTAGCAAGCAAGGAGTGCCGACTGTGACAACCTTGCTGCGGGCTGTAACTGTAACTTGTTGAGGGTTGTGTATCGGCGCCTTAGGGTAGATTGTTAAATGTCTCTTTTTTACTATAAGGACTTATCGTGTCCAACCATGGCCATGATCCAAACGATCATTTGGTACCATGTACTAACAACCAAATTATCGTTATTATCTGCAACAAACTGTTGGCAGAGTGAAGTTATCGCTCAGATACGGTAGCAGCACTTAAGAATTTGAAATTTTAGCAAGATTCAGATTGTAAGTTAGTGGGATGGCATGTACACTCATCCGTAAAAAAACTTGATGAATTTTTAATTCGGTGTTCATCTCAATCGTGACATCGTTAAGGTCACACTAGTAAAGGAGTATGTACAAAAACAAATAAAAATAATTTATTTGCTACTTACATGAGGTGTTAAAAACAACAAAAGTTCTTAATGCCATATTCTACCTCAACAGGTGTGCAAATATCTAATACATGCAAATGTCACATATTATTTATTTAATTATTTTTCGATTACAAATTTTAATATTAATCGTTGATACATTTCTTACATTTTTTCATTAAAAGAGTCGTTTACATTATAATAGGTTTAATTAATTATCTTTTTAAATGATACAAAATTCTCAGCATCCTTTATACTATTAGGTAATTTATTATAGACTAGCTGACCCGCGCAGCTTCGTCTGCGTCACATTTTTCATTACTGCTCCGCTCCTATTGGTCTTAGCGTGATGATATATAGCCTTCTTCGATGAATGGGCTATCTAACACTGAAATAATTTTTCAAATCGGACCAGTAGTTCCTGAGATTAGCGCGTTCAAGCAAGCAAACAAACAAACAAACAAACAAACAAACAAACTTATCAGCTTTATGTATTATTGGTATAGATTCTAGGGCCCATAAAAAATACACTCTTGTCAAGCATAGCCGTTCTATGGCGTATTGCACGAAGTGTACTGGCCAGCCCGGTACTTTTTAACGTTTCATATCTATACTGTATTTACTTTAATATATAAAGCTGAAAAGTTTGTTTGTTTGCTTGAACGCGCTAATCTCGGAAACTTCTGGTCCGATTTGAAAAATTATTTCAGTGTTAGATAGCCCATTTATCGAGGAAGGCTATAGGCTATATATCATCGCGCTAAGATCAATAGGAGCGGAGCAGACGAAGTTGCGCGGGTGAACTAGTTTATCAATATTCTTGCTAATGTCTAGTGAGGCCATACTTGGGACAAAAACGACTCGATGAATCCATGACAATTGCAAATTTCACTTCGCATAACACGTAGTCCCAATTGTCATTAATAATTGAAGTACTCTGGCATTGACATTATTATGTATCTTGTCTGCATTGTCGTCAGCTGTCAATCAGCCATTCATTATGAATTAGCGCTGTCCGATACGTGGTCGTATATATTGTATCTATATAACGATACAAGTTTGTACACAAGGAGTGGCGTAAGTAAACAAGAACAATGCGCCCATTACGATAGATAATGAGTTGGCGAGATAATTAATGATTTATCTTTATCTGCGCCCACGCCCCGCACGGGCGCCGCCTGTGTCACACTTAATGTTGTGTAGGCAAGCATATATAAACCGTAAATTCTTACAAGTAAATGTTATCACAAACTCGATAAAATTAATCAATAAAGACAGGCAAAGGCACGGCTCAAGGTTCAATTTGTCATTCTTGCTAAATGTAATTAAATAAATAGTGTTTAAATACCGTTTATTTACAAAAAAATACCATGCTCTATCGTTCATTATGTTATATAATTAATGATAATTTATCATTCATTTTTTTATTTGTGATGGGTTTGCTCTTGACTCTAGTCTAGGTCATCAAAGTCTACGATGGAGCGAGCTTACCCAGAAGGAGCTTGTTCACTCTATTTTTGAAGAGATTAGGGTTGTAAGCGTTTGGAAACACAGACGCAGGCAGAGAGTTCCACTCCTTTGCTGTGCGCATTATAAAAGACGTTTGGAAACGCTTGGTGCGAATTGGTGGAATAGTAACAAGGTAGGGATAGTAAGATGCAGTGCGATTTGTAGCATTTGTTATTGTAGCGGTCTACAAAAAGTCATGTTAGCGTTTCTATCATTATGCTATACTTAATGACCATTGGTCGTAGTCATCGCACTTGTAGCGGCCTACGCGATGTTTCAGCCGCGCCATGGCCGCCATGTCCCAGAGAGGTGACGATCTACTACGGCGTAGCTCGTAGCTGTATACAAGTTATTAGGTAATGGCGTGTGATTTGGGACGCGCGGTGACAGCCCAGTCCATTCCCCGACATCCAATTACGGCATGTAAGTGATTGTTATTGTCGCGGGCGTACACTGCGCGGTACGTGCGCCGTCAATACTCTTGTCACAGCTATCGAGCACAATTGTATCGTTAACTGTTATTTATTCACGCAAACGTCATCAGTCCGCAGCGCCCGCCGTTCCTGTTGCACCGTGACGTCGTTATTGCGCCGATTAACCGTTGAACCTTATGTTGTAGTTAAATAAATTGGCGCTCGATAGTGACGGTTACTACGTGCTATCAAATAACACTAGCGATGTACTGGATGACTGAGGTTTACCGTTTATTATTAAAAAAACATTGAATATTGTTAAATTATTTAGCTTACACTGGATACCGTGGTAGTAGATCATGAAAATGTCAGGTTTCGGGACGAGAGATTTTGAATCTGTCTGGGTGCACGTGAGAACACATCATTTGATAATGAAACTCGTCGCCTGGCCGGCTGGCACGGCTCCACGAACTGATGGAGAATGCAGACAGGACGCTGATGTATGTAAATCCTAACCATTTGCACATTTCAATAACTCTATGCTTTGCTTTCGTCGAGAAAACCAACTTGCTTCCACCCAGGCTTTCTAAACCCACAATTTTCACTGAACTCGACTGAATATGCAAATAGATATTATTTTTAGCTCTAAATCTGGCTAGCTACTAAATAAGATTATAAACAGAACTTGAATTAAACAACATAAGGATACCGCTACCGCTTGATTCATAAGTTAGTCAAGTAAGTTAGTAATAATATATACCTCATCAACAGACATCGTCAGCCATAATACTTCTACATAAAAAAGGAAAGTAAAATGATATTGCTAATTACAGACCCATCAGCCTGATGTCCAACATTTATAAAATATTTTCTAAGATACTACCAGATCACTTATACTTAAGAAAGATTTTGAACGAAAACCAACCAACAGAACAAGCAGGATTTCGAAGTGACTTTTCAACGCTCGATCATATTCACACCATAAAACACGTTATCCAGAAAAGTAATGAATATGGAATTACTTATTATCTAGCATTCTTAAATTACAATAAAGCGTTCGAATCCCCTTAAACATGCAAAAATATGGGTAGTGTTAGAAACTCAAGGAGTGGACAAAAAACATATACGGGTGATAAATTTTATGTAACAGTGATACTTGTTTGCAAATAAAGGAATTTATTATTATTATTATTCTCTTTATTTACATTGCTGTACATACATAATTACATGTTTAAATATTTCCTTACAAAAAAACATTTAAAAATATAAAAAGCAGTAGTCTGCCGGTGTCGGGAGCAGGGTCCAAGCTACCGGTGGTTAGGGCTCCAGAGAAAGGAACCGCCTCGCAATACGAGCCGTATCGAGGAGTAGGTACTGCCTTCTGTTTCAGGCCCTTTATCCAACCGCGTAACGCCAGCTTCGACAGATGGTCGTCGAAGCTTTTGGCCATCAGGCCATTGATGCCAATGACAACTGAGTCCACATTCCACATATCGACAACCTCGTGTGTTAAGTTGTTGTTGTTTCTCTTTCTCAGCTTTCACGAGGTTCTCGTCATGCGGGATGGTTACATCAATTATCATTGTGCGGCGCGCTAATCGGTCTTTCACCACTATGTCAGGCTTATTGGCAACATTACATGATCGATGCTCTATGATCGAAGATCTACATCGCGAAACTGAGCAAAGATCGAGAATGAACAACTTAGAAAATAAGGGTGTTCCGTCAACCAACTCGGAAAATCTGTTCGCAATAATTGGCAAGATAGGCGATATCATTGGATGCAGTATCCCTAAAGAGCAGATAAACTTCATTGCGAGAGTACTGATGCGAAACAACGAACATAATAAAAATATTAATTGCTGAGTTCATGACAGATATCTCAAAAATGATTTCGTGGCCGCTGCTAAAAAACTTAAATCATCTATAACTGCCGCAGGTTTGCTAGGTGTACTAAAGAAGTGAAAATTACACTGTTTAAGGCATACTGCCAGACTTTTTACACCTGCAGCCTGTGGATCAAGTATACGCAGAAGGCCTACAACGCTCTTCGTATTCAATATAATAACGCCTTCCGGGTGCTACTGGGGCTTCCACGGTTCTATAGCGCGTCGGGCATGTTTGCTGAGGCAGGCATAGATAGTTTTGAGGCTATCATGCGCAAAAGGGCGGCCTCCTTGATGTGTAGGATACGTGGGAGTCCCAACAGCATCCTAAGCGTTATTGCTGAAAGACCGGACTGCCCTTTCCTGGCGCACTGGTCCCGTAGGCATGCCTGCTGGCCCGGTGCAGAGGGAAAGTTTATGAATTAAACTTTTTTGATTAATATATTTTGTTTAAGGTTACTAACATAGTTGTAAGTTTTTCTGTTACTAACTCATTATGGATTTTTAATTATGTCCGAAATTAATGATTATTATTATTATAACTGCAAGGAAATTGGGTCTGCAGTCCGACAGTGTCATCTACGTCAACGATCATCTAACCTATGAGAACAAAATGCTGTTGAACAAAACGAAAAAACTGGCAAAAGATCGAGGTTTTTTATACACTTGGGTAGTTGGTTGCAAAATCCTTATAAAGAAGAATGCTACTTCTCCAACCCACCACATAAAAACGGAACAAGACTTGAAAAAGTTTCTGAATTAAAAGTGTTGTGTCAATATTATAATTTGTCATATGTTTATACTCGCACGCACTTCGCTAATAGTTTGAGAAATACTAGTGCCATTTTTTTTGCGCATTCCTTTACCGCTGGCCTTTTGTTCTCTTATCGCTCGATGTTGACCATAGCTATTTCTCTACTGATTCCTTTTTAAATGGAACTAAGGTTGTAATCAGCTCGATTTCGCTCATTAGCTTAATGTATCATGGTTTAACTTTTTGCTTTAGACTGAATGTATCTCACATAATAATTTCTATTGAAGCACTACTTAGTAATCTTTCTGTTTGCGATGTCTCCTATTAGTGTGTTTTACCAAAATGTTCGGGCATTGCGTACAAAAACGTCTATATTTTATCGTAATGTGTGTGTTTATTTCTATGATATCATTTGCTTAACTGAGACTTGGCTAATTGAAGGTATTAAAGACAGTGAGTTGTTTGACGACCGTTACATAGTGTGGAGGCGCGATAGAAATTATTCTTGCACAATCACCGGCTGAGCCAGATCGACTGGCACAATGAAGTGAGCACTAGGACACTTGAAGGTGCCGTATCATTTTTCTATGACACTCTCAAGGAACTACGCGATTCTTTTGTACCCATTAAGATGGTAGTTCCAAGCAGCAGATACCCTCTCTGGTTCAAACAGCCACTGATAAAAATTATAAAAGAAAAAGCGAAGTACCACGCGAAATTTAAGAAATACGGAAACCTGTCTGACCATGAGTCTTTTATTTTGCTCCGATAGCGTGCCAAGGAAGTTGAAAGTGAAATTTTTTGTTGCTATATTGCTAAAATTGAAGAAGACATTTTTAAGACCCCTAAGGCGTTTTGGTCATACGACAAATCTAAAAATCAAACCAATACTTATCCTTCCTTACTGAAATATAGAAATAGCACATCAAGTACAGGAGCGGATATCTGCAACATGTTTTGCGACTATTTCTATTCAAATTTTCTCAGTTCTCCTAGTAGTATAAATGGTGAAGACGATCTTTCCAATGACCAGGCGCAGGGATCGAACTTGCGTTTGAGCGATATTGTTTCAGACATACATTCAGTCGAAGTTAACGAATTAGAAGTATTTAATTTTCTTAAAGGAGTTGACTTATCTAAATCTGCAGGACCAGACAATATTCCGCCAGTTTTTATACTCAACTGTGCCAAAAGTCTGACTGCTCCTCTTTCACTTCTGTTCAGGCGGTCCATAAATTTAGGTGAGGTACCTACAATTTGGAAGTCGGCATTAATCAGTCCGATTCACAAAAAAGGGCCCAGAGACCTCGTGGAAAACTATAGGCCCATTTCCAAACTATGTATTTTCGCTAAAATCCTTGAAAAAATAATACACAAGCAGCTTTATGCTTGTCTTAAACTAAGCATCAGCGACCGCCAACATGGTTGCCTGCGAGGTCGGTCCACAACCACCAATCTCATTCTTTGTGCTGACTACTTGACTGAATGTATGGCTCATCGCACACAAGTAGATGTAATCTACACTGATTACAGTAAGTGTTTTGATCGCTTGGATCATGCTATACTTCTGTGTAAGCTTTCGGCTATGGGTATCAGTGGAAATCTCTTCAGGTGGTTCTCATCTTATTTGGCCAACAGATGGCAAACTGTTGTTCTTAATGGATACACATCGAGAACTATGATTATCCCCTCAGGATTTCAACAAGGATCGCTTTTGGGACCCTTGTTATTCAATATCTTCATCAATGACGTCTCTTCATGTTTCTCTAACTCAACAGTTCTTTTGTTCGCGGACGACATGAAGATTCTTAGGGAAATCAGAACTCATGAAGATGCTGAAGGTCTCCAATACGATCTGGATAATTTCCAAGAGTATTGTATGGCCAACCGCTTGGATCTTAACGTCTCGAAATGTTATACATGTACCTTCACTCGTAAACCTAAACCTATTCGTGATCGCTTCACGAGACGCGAGACTAAGCGGACGTGTGCTGTATTTGATTATTATGAAATAAACAATTACGATAAATAAATATAAATATTGCTCCGTCAGTATAAAGTAAAAGTGTGTCGCGTGTGTCTATAGGTTTTTACCGATTAAGCAAAATGAAATAAATAGTTTTTATAAACGTAGGCAAATAAAGTGTTTCTGGTAGAATGTCCAACCCAGGATCGAGCCCGTTTGGTCGTATCCAATTACTACGGCAAAGTCCTCCGCCGACGCCTACCCAACCATTACCCCCGAGCGACCCAAACCCACCAGCACCCGCAGAGAAAGATTTACCGACTGAAGTAATCAGTACGTCGGAGATCCAGAAGTGGCTAGGATCTATAGATGGGCTTTTGAACGAAGTCTGTGCTATTGTCGGTTCAAGTTCATCGGAAAATACTTCTTATGCTAGCATGGTGAAGAAAGGCACCGATAACTTCGTCCGTCCTGCTAATTTGAGATCAGTCGCCATCTATCCCAGCGATAAGACCCAAACAAGTGACGACACCAAGTCGCTTGTTCAAAAGATCATCTACCAAGAACAACTTAAGCTTCATGTCCGTGGCCTGAAAAAAGTGAAAAATGGGGGCGTTCTGATAAGCACGGAAAATAAAGGCGATATTGATAAACTCAAGAACTCAGAAAAACTGGTTTCATCGGGCCTGACAATAGAAGAACCTTCTAAACGCCGCCCTAGGATCGCTGTCATTGGTGTCCCCGTAACCCTTACTGAAAAGGAGGTATTTGACTGTATTTACGAGCAGAACCTATCAGACAAGTTGCCGCAATTAACTCGTGAGTCCTTCCTTGAGTGCATCAAATTAAGCCATAAATCGGGTAAAAAAGATCTTCCTACGTGTAATTACATTTTGGAACTACCTGCTAGCATAACGAAAGTGATCATTAATCAGAGCCGAATTTTTATCAATTGGACATCATGCCCTGTGCGAGATTTCACAATAGTCCAAATTTTGGCGGGAAACTAGTCCTACTTGCAACCACTGTGGAGAGAGTGGACACTCCTTCAAAGACTGCAGCAGCAAAGTATCTCCCCCTCAATGCGCGACGTGCAAGCGCTTCAAGAGGAAATGTGACCATCAAACTGGTGATGTAGGTTGCCCGGCCCGCAAACATGCAGAAATGAACTACATCAACTCAATAGACTATGAAGGCGCCTAAGAGCGCCAGTTAACACTTTATTTAGTTAGTTTAGATAAACAGGTAGCTTGTATTTTTTTCCTCTTCTTTTGTCTTAATTGTCATGACAAATCATCTAATTTGCGGTCTAGATAGTTTTTCTGTGTCGGAGTCTAAAGTCTGCAATGTTGAGGACTGAAAACACCTTCTTCCTTCTGGTAACAAAACTTTAACTCTGCTCACAAAGAATATTCGCAGCATAAACCATGAACGTTTTTGAAGTGTTATTACAGAATCTAGACATAAACTGTGATATTATTGTCTTAACAGAATGTTGGTCGTCAAAACAGACGGCCAATTTACCATCTCTTGATGGTTATTATTCCTACAAAACTGACAGAAACATAAACCAGAACGATGGAGTTGTAGTTTATATAAAAATAATTTAAGAACAGAAAAGGAAGAACCTGTGTCCCTCGATAGTAATTGTATAATTATTAAAATTATTCCCGACACGGTAGTCGTGGCTATTTATAGGCCTCCATCTCAAAGTATAGACAGATTTTTAGACTCACTCGACACTAACTTAAAAAACATAACATCTTTTAAAAAATAATACTTTTGGGCGATATTAACATTGCTTCCGGGAAAACAGATACCCAAGTACATAATTATCTGAATATTTGCTCATTTCATGGACATCTACCGGCTCATTATCACCCCACGCATCAGAGCGGCTCATGCTTAGACCATATCATTATAAAATAAAAAAAAACCATCGAAAACATTGGTTACTAATTCAACGCTTACTGATCATCACTGTTTTACTAACATTGCAAATAAATTCACCTAGAAAAAACTGCATGCGTAGCTACACTAACAATATGACAAATCTTGAAAAGGACATACGCGGTATTAATTTTGACCCTGTTTATAATTCAGACGATGCAAATAGTTCTTTAAAATATTTTATAAACTCACTACAATCTGCACTAAGGATAAACACGTTCACTAAAACAATGCCTAGAAAGTTTGATTATAGTTGTTTGTTGTTTGTTATAGTTGTATTAAACCCTGGATCACACCCGGTCTCGTTCCTTGTATAAGGCATAGAGACAAACTTCACTTAAAATTAAGACTTGCTCCTGATGACGGAGTTCTCTCTGTAACTTACAAAAGGTATCGGAACTTCTGTAAAAATCTTTTGAAAAAACTAAAAAATCAATATGATAAAAATGAATTGCAGAAGGCGGGAAAAAATAGTAAACTTGTATGGAAATTTGTAAAAACTCATACATTTAGATAAAAAAATCCCGAACCTCCGCTTGATATACTGCCCACAGATATAAACCCATCCGAAGCAATCAATAAAGTAAACCCCTTTTTTGTTAACGTTGGCAAAAACTTGGCCGAAAAATCATTAAACTCAAGTATTATTTCCCAACAACACCCGACCACGACATCCTCTACACTAAATTCTTTTGTTTTATTAGATACCGAAGTTAACGAAGTTGTCAGAATGATGAACGGGTTAAAGGATATTTGTGCCACTGGGTGGGATGACATACCTAATAATATTCTTAAGCGATTTAAATACCTACTTGCCCCTCCTATAACCCATATTTTTCAACTATGCTTATCTAAAGGAATATTCCCAAAATTGCTTAAAAAGGCTGTGGTCACACCTGTATTTAAATCTGGAGACAAAAACTGTGAATAACTACAGACCCATTTCGGTGTTAACAGGGATCTCAAAACTTTTAGAAAAAATTATAAATAGTAGATTAATAAAATATCTAGAAGATAACAGAATACTATCAGATAGTCAATTTGGTTTTAGGGCTAAAAGATCAACTAGCCATGCAATCCACGAATTGACTAACTATGTTACTACCAACCTAGATAATGGTATGCACACAATCGAGATCTTTCTAGACCTTGCCAAAGCTTTTGACACTATTTCTTGTACTTTACTTTTGCACAAGCTTGAAACACTCGGGATAAGAGGAAAACAAATTCAAATGTTTTCTGATTATCTCAGCGATCGTCATCAGTGTGTTAAAATTGGTCAGCATACAAGCTCTGAACTTAAAAATAGTAGTTTTGGTATTCCACAAGGTAGCATTTTGGGCCCTACTTTATTTTTAATCTATAATTAATGAGCTATGCAGCCTGTCACTTCAAAATAGTGTTTATATCATATATATTATTTTCAGGTAAATCTAGAGTTGAGGTCTATGAATATGCTCAAAATGGTTTTAACATTGTGTCTAATTGGCTCCATAATAATCTCCTAACATAAAATGCAGATAAAACTAATTACATTTTATTTACAATGAGAAATGCTAGCATACCGCTTACTAATCTAAACATTCGCGCACATAATTGTTGTACGTATGTTGACATCGCATGTTCTTACCCCACTTTAGCTAAAGCTGACCATTTAAAATATCTAGGTGTCACCATTGACACAAATCTAAATTTCCGTAAACATATCGATTTACTGTGTACGAGAGTTCGCAAATTAATATATGTTTTTAAGAATTTACGGAACGTAGCCGACTTTAAATTGATAAAACAGGTCTATTTAGCTTTGTGTCAATCCATTCTTACATATTGCGTAACTTCTTGGGGTGGTGCGGCAAAAACAATTTTACTCCCACTAAAGCGTGCTCAAAGAGCAATTCTGAAGGTTGCTACCTTTCGCCCATTTAGATTTCCTACGCACCAGCTCTTCACAGAATGTAAGGTACTTACAGTACGGCAATTATTTATTTTAAACATAGTACTACTCCAGCACACTGCACTTTCTTTTGAGCCTGTTCCTTCTGACAAAAGAAGGGAGGACTTGGTTTGCACAAAGCCTCAAACTAGACATGCGTTTGCTAATCGCTTTTACCTGTTCTTGGGACCTTTTCTTTATAATAAGCTCAACAAGGTACTAGTTTCTATAGCGTAAGGTATAACAAATGTAGTAAAATGTTATCTGAATATTTAGAGACACTACATTACACTGACACAGAACAACTTCTAGAAATCTTGGCATGATGATATTTGATCCCCTCGTAATTGTTTACTTTTGTATAATTACACAGGCTTAGTTTTAGTAAAGGTACTATAAAGCTTTGTCTCGTAGTTCTTAAAAGAGTTTTTTTTTTATAATTTTAAATTGTACTAGACCAAAGTAGTTGGATTTTAAAGTGATAGCCTGAAACACAGGTTTAAATTAACCTAGATCGGGCTGGTCGCAACCTAACATTGCAATTCCGAACAACCATTACTTGCACCTATAATAAAATCTTAGATTTAGTTTATTTTTAGGCACTATAATTGTATGGATAACTCATTACTGTTGACTACTTGTACACTTTTTGTAAACGTTTTTGTTTGAATAAATTATTATTATTTTCGGATATATGTTGTATTTCTCAGCTCTTAGGCTGGTTTCGACCACATTTACGGGACAAGCCAAGTAAATGTAGCGTGTGATCTTTAATTTGCTGTGTGATGAGGTCCTACTTCGTTTTCGTCTATCTGCATAAATTTTCTGACAATCTTACATGTATTTAGAATCGCAGCCTTTTGTAGTGTTATGTAGAGGGTTTCTTTCAGATCTAATAACTTTAAACTATGGAGAAGATGATTTGGAATAACGCCTGTGGTGGAAAGCACTATTGGAACTACATATACCTTTTCTTGTCGCCAGATTTTCATAACTTCATCTTTGAGTTCTGAGTATTTACTTATTTTTTCAGTGATAGTCTTCTGTATGTTGTGTGTATTGGGGATTGCGATGTCTATCAATAAGTTATTTTATTTATTTTATCCTGTAATGTTATATCCGGTCTATTATAATGTATGGTTCTGTCGGTGAGAATGGCGCGGTCGTAGTAGAGCTTATGTGTAGTATTTTCTAGAATGGTTTGTGGTGTATAGTTGTAGTAAGGAGGATTAGAATTAAATGAAAGAAAATTTAAAACGTGTGTAAAATACACACTTTGTGAACAAGCATATTACAAATTAGATGATTATATTCAAGATAAGAATGCTTGGAAACATGCTAGACCTGTGTGAACTTGGCACCCGACTTTTTTTTTCTTTTTCTTTTTTAGGTTTTTTTGATAGATTTCGATAAGTAGTGGATAGTAGTGAAGCTAACTTCGTAAGTAGTTCAGCCGAAAAAAAAAAAAAAAAAAAAAAAAATGTCATCCCCCCACATTGCAAAAAATTACTTTTTCCAGCTGATTATTATAGGTAAACGTACGTAGTGGATTGTAGTGCAGTTTTTTTCGTTTGTAGTTAAACAGAAAAAAAATAAAAAATAAAAAGTGATGGCAAGAAATACGACATCAACGTAAAATAAAATAAAAATCGTTTAGAAACTATATGACAATAAATAACATAAAATAAATAACAGAAAATTACAGACAGACGCTAAAAGAGGTTAGTAGTAGACGTATTTTTGTGAATAGTAGATAAGAAATAGATTTAGAGCGATCGACTTAAGTATTTTTTTTTTTTGATTGAAAACGGCACAATAACAACCGATACCTAATAAATGATTTCCATAAACGATAAAAATTACTGCGAAACGTACTCAGAGGTATGAAGTGGACAACTTTTCGTTTGTAGTAGGAAAGAAATTGAAAAAAAGCGATCAAATTGAGCAAAGTTTTTTTTTTTCAAATAATTTTCGACGGCTAAGTTCCGGTAGGAGGAATAAACGATTACTACAAACGCTGAAAATGACTACGAGACCTTCGCAAAACTTTGTAGTGGACAAATTTTCGTTTGTAGTAAAACGGAGATTGAAAAAAAAGCGATCAAATTGACTAAAGTTTTATTTCAAACTATTTTCGACACAATTATATCCGGTAGGAGGAATATACGATTACTACAAATGCTGAAAATGACTGAGAGACCATCATAGAGGTTTGCAGTGGACAAATTTTCGATTGTAGTAGAAAGGAAATTTAAAAAAGCGATCAATTTGACTAAAGTCTTTTTTTTCAAACTATTTTCGACACAATTATTTCCGGTAGGAGGAAGATACGATTACTACAAACGCTGAAAATGACTAAGAGACCTTCATAGAGGTTTGTGATGGACAAATTTTCGTTTGTAGTAGAACGGAAATTGAAGAAAAGCGATCAATTTGTCTAAAGTTTTTTTTTTTACTATTTTCGACAGAATTGTTTCCAGTAGGAGGAATATACGATTACTACAAACGCTGAAAATGACTGAAAAACCTTCGTAGAGGTTTGTAGTGGACAAATTTTCGTTTGTAGTACAACGGAAATTGAAGAAAAGCGATCAATTTGACTAAAGTTTTTTTTTCAAACTAATTGACATAATTAGTTCCGGTAGGAGGAAGATACGATTACAACAAACGCTGAAAATGACTGAGAGATCTTCATAGAGGTTTGTAGTGGAAAAAATTTCGTTTGTAGTAGAACGGAAATTGAAGAAAAGCGATCAATTTGGCTAAAGTTTTTTTTTTCAAACTAATTGACATAATTAGTTCCGGTAGGAGGAAGATACGATTACTACAAACGCTGAAAATGACTGAGAGACCATCGTAGAGGTTTGTAGTGGACAAATTTTCGTTTGTAGTACAACGGAAATTGAAGAAAAGCGATCAATTTGACTAAAGTTTTTTTTTTTCAAAGTAATTGACATAATTAGTTCCGGTAGGAGGAAGATACGATTACTACAAACGCTGAAAATGACTAAGAGATCTTCATAGAGGTTTGTAGTGGACAAATTTTTGTTTGTAGTAGACCGGAAATTGAAGAAAAGCGATCAATTTGTCTAAAGTTTTTTTTTTTACTATTTTCTACAGAATTGTTTCCAGTAGGAGGAATATACGATTACTACAAACGCTGAAAATGACTGAGAGACCTTCATAGAGGTTTGTAGTGGACAAATTTTTGTTTGTAGTAGACCGGAAATTGAAGAAAAGCGATCAATTTGGCTAAAGTTTTTTTTTTCAAACTAATTGACATAATTAGTTCCAGTTGGAGGAATATACGACTACTACAAACGCTGAAAATGACTGAAAGACCTTCATAGAGGTTTGTAGTGGACAAATATTTGTTTGTAGTAGACCGGAAATTGAAGAAAAGCGATCAATTTGTCTAAAGTTTTTTTTTTACTATTTTCGACAGAATTGTTTCCAGTAGGAGGAATATACGATTACTACAAACGCTGAAAATGACTGAAAAACCTTCGTAGAGGTTTGCGGTGGACAAATTTTTGTTTGTAGTACAACGGAAATTGAAGAAAAGCGATCAATTTGACTAAAGTTTTTTTTTCAAACTAATTGACATAATTAGTTCCGGTAGGAGAAAGATACGATTACTACAAACGCTCAAAATGACGGAGAGATCTTCATAGAGGTTTGTAGTGGAAAAAAATTCGTTTGTAGTAGAACGGAAATTGAAGAAAAGCGATCAATTTGGCTAAAGTTTTTTTTTTCAAACTAATTGACATAATTAATTCCGGTAGGAGGAAGATACGATTACAACAAACGCTGAAAATGACTAAGAGACCTTCATAGAGGTTTGTAGTGGACAAATTTTCGTTTGTAGTACAACGGAAATTGAAGAAAAGCGATCAATTTGACTAAAGTTTTTTTTTTCAAAGTAATTGACATAATTAGTTCCGGTAGGAGGAAGATACGATTACTACAAACGCTGAAAATGACTAAGAGATCTTCATAGAGGTTTGTAGTGGAAAAAATTTCGTTTGTAGTAGAACGGAAATTGAAGAAAAGCGATCAATTTGGCTAAAGTTTTTTTTTTCAAACTAATTGACATAATTAGTTCCGGTAGGAGGAAGATACGATTACTACAAACGCTGAAAATGACTGAGAGACCATCGTAGAGGTTTGTAGTGGACAAATTTTCGTTTGTAGTACAACGGAAATTGAAGAAAAGCGATCAATTTGACTAAAGTTTTTTTTTTCAAAGTAATTGACATAATTAGTTCCGGTAGGAGGAAGATACGATTACTACAAACGCTGAAAATGACTAAGAGATCTTCATAGAGGTTTGTAGTGGAAAAAATTTCGTTTGTAGTAGAACGGAAATTGAAGAAAAGCGATCAATTTGGCTAAAGTTTTTTTTTCAAACTAATTGACATAATTAGTTCCGGTAGGAGGAAGATACGATTACTACAAACGCTGAAAATGACTGAGAGACCATCGTAGAGGTTTGTAGTGGACAAATTTTCGTTTGTAGTACAACGGAAATTGAAGAAAAGCGATCAATTTGACTAAAGTTTTTTTTTTCAAAGTAATTGACATAATTAGTTCCGGTAGGAGGAAGATACGATTACTACAAACGCTGAAAATGACTAAGAGATCTTCATAGAGGTTTGTAGTGGACAAATTTTTGTTTGTAGTAGACCGGAAATTGAAAAAAAGCGATCAATTTGACTAAACTTTTATTTCAAACTATTTTCGACACAATTATATCCGGTAGGAGGAATATACGATTACTACAAATGCTGAAAATGACTGAGAGACCATCATAGAGGTTTGCAGTGGACAAATTTTCGATTGTAGTAGAAAGGAAATTTAAAAAAGCGATCAATTTGACTAAAGTCTTTTTTTTCAAACTATTTTCGACACAATTATTTCCGGTAGGAGGAAGATACGATTACTACAAACGCTGAAAATGACTAAGAGACCTTCATAGAGGTTTTTGATGGACAAATTTTCGTTTGTAGTAGAACGGAAATTGAAGAAAAGCGATTAATTTGTCTAAAGTTTGTTACAAACTAATTTCGACATAATTAGTTCCGATAGGAGGAAGATACGATTACTACAAACGCTGAAAATGACTGAGAGACCTTCGTAGAGGTTTGTAGTGGACAATTTTTTGTTTGTAGTAGACCGAAAATTGAAGAAAAGCGATCAATTTGGCTAAAGTTTTATTTTTCAAACTAATTGACATAATTAGTTCCAGTACGAAGAATATACGACTACTACAAACGCTATGCTATGCTATATCAATAGTTCCATTGATGTAAAATGTTAATAACATAAAAAACTTATAACTTAGAAAACATTTCAAAAAGTAATTGGCTACGGTCTAATTCCACAGTGACATGATTATTTTGTTTCGATTTGACTTTTTGAAAAGACAAAACGTTAAATTGAAATAAAACACAATAAGCGCTCTGATCTATGAGTATTTTTTTAGTACTTAACAAAGAAATTAAAGCGATTGAAAGCGCTAAAAGAAGTTAAGGAGAAAAAATGGTTTACTCAAATTCATCGTTTTTATGCAAATACTATTCTACTACAAACTAAAATTTGTCCAATTCAAATCTTTATGAAGGTTTCTCAGCCATTTTCAGCGTTTTTATTAATCGTATGTTCCACCTACCTGAAATCATTCAAATCATTCAGTTTAAGAAAAATCTATCGCTTTTTTTCAATTTCCGTTCGACTACATACGAACATTTGTAAACTTATATACCTCTACGAAAGTTTCTCAGCCATTTTCAGCATTTGAAATAATCGTATATTCCTCCTAACGCAAATAATTCCGTCGAAAATAGTTTAAAAAAAGTTTTAGTCAAATTGATCGCTTTTCTTCAATTTCCGGTCTACTACAAACAAAAATTTGTCCACTACAAACCTCTATGAAGATCTCTCAGTCATTTTCAGCGTTTGTAATAATCGTATATTCCTCCGACTGGAACTAATTATGTCAATTAGTTTGAAAAAAAAACTTTAGTCAAATTGATCGCTTTTCTTCAATTTCCGGTCTACTACAAACAAAAATTTGTCCACTACAAACCTCTATGAAGGTCTCTCAGTCATTTTCAGCGTTTGTAGTAATCGTATCTTCCTCCTACCGGAACTAATTATGTCAATTAGTTTGAAACAAAAAACTTTAGTCAAATTGATCGCTTTTCTTATATTTCCGTTGTACTACAAACGAAAATTTGCCCACTACAAACCTCTATGAAGGTCTCTTAGTCATTTTCAGCGTTTGTTGTAATCGTATCTTCCTCCTACCGGAACTAATTATGTCAATTAGTTTGAAAAAAAAAACTTTAGCCAAATTGATCGCTTTTCTTCAATTTCCGTTCTACTACAAACGAATTTTTTTCCACTACAAACCTCTATGAAGATCTCTCAGTCATTTTGAGCGTTTGTAGTAATCGTATCTTCCTCCTACCGGAACTAACTATGTCAATTAGTTTGAAAAAAAAACTTTAGTCAAATTGATCGCTTTTCTTCAATTTCCGTTCTACTACAAACGAAAATTTGTCCACTACAAACCTCTACGATGGTCTCTCAGTCATTTTCAGCGTTTGTAGTAATCGTATCTTCCTCCAACCGGAACTAATTATGTCAATTAGTTTGAAAAAAAAAACTTTAGTCAAATTGATCGCTTTTCTTCAATTTCCGTTGCACTACAAACGAAAATTTGTCCACTACAAACCTCTATGAAGGTCTCTCTGTCATTTTCATTGTTTGTAGTAATCGTATCTTCCTCCTACCGGAACTAATTATGTCGAAATTAATTTGACAAAAAACATTAGTCAAACTGATCGCTTTTTTGTCATTTCCGTTCTACTACAAACAAAAATTTGTTCACTACAAACCTCTACGAAGGTCTCTCAGTCATTTTCAGCGTTTGTAGTAATCGTATATTGCTCCTACCGGAAATAATTCAGTCGAAAATAGTAAAAAAAAAACTTTAGTCAAATTAATTGCTTTTCTTCAATTTCCCTTCTACTACAAACGAAAATTTGTCCACTACAAACCTCTATGAAGGTTTCTCAGTCATTTTCATCGTTTGTAGTAATCGTATCTTCCTCCTATCGGAACTAATTATGTCGAAATTAGTTTGAAACAAACTTTAGTCAAATTAATCGCTTTTCTTCAATTTCCGTTCTACTACAAACGAAAATTTGTCCATCACAAACCTCTATGAAGGTCTCTTAGTCATTTTCAGCGTTTGTAGTAATCGTATCTTCCTCCTACCGGAAATAATTGTGTCGAAAATAGTTTGAAAAAAAAAGACTTTAGTCAAATTGATCGCTTTTTTAAATTTCCTTTCTACTACAATCGAAAATTTGTCCACTGCAAACCTCTATGAAGGTCTCTCAGTCATTTTCAGCATTTGTAGTAATCGTATATTCCTCCTACCAGATATAATTGTGTCGAAAATAGTTTGAAATAAAACTTTAGTCAATTTGATCGCTTTTTTTTCAATCTCCATTTTACTACAAACAAAAATTTGTCCACTACAAAGTTTTGCGAAGGTCTCGTAGTCATTTTCAGCGTTTGTAGTAATCGTTTATTCCTCCTACCGGAACTTAGCCGTCGAAAATTATTTGAAAAAAAAAAAAAACTTTACTCAATTTGATCGCTTTTTTTCAATTTCTTTCCTACTACAAACGAAAAGTTGTCCACTTCATACCTCTGAGTACGTTTCGCAGTAATTTTTATCGTTTATGGAAATCATTTATTAGGTATCGGTTGTTATTGTGCCGTTTTCAATCAAAAAAAAAAAATACTTAAGTCGATCGCTCTAAATCTATTTCTTATCTACTATTCACAAAAATACGTCTACTACTAACCTCTTTTAGCGTCTGTCTGTAATTTTCTGTTATTTATTTTATGTTATTTATTGTCATATAGTTTCTAAACGATTTTTATTTTATTTTACGTTGATGTCGTATTTCTTGCCATCACTTTTTATTTTTTATTTTTTTTCTGTTTAACTACAAACGAAAAAAACTGCACTACAATCCACTACGTACGTTTACCTATAATAATCAGCTGGAAAAAGTAATTTTTTGCAATGTCGGGGGATGACATTTTTTTTTTTTTTTTTTTTTTCGGCTGAACTACTAACGAAGTTAGCTTCACTACTATCCACTACTTATCGAAATCTATCAAAAAAACCTAAAAAAGAAAAAGAAAAAGAAAGTCGGGTGCCAAGTTCACACAGGTAACATGCTAGTCCTGCTCCATAGGACAATCTAGGGTGTAGTAGACATAGTGAAACTGGTTGATATGTTTGTGTTTATTGTATTAATATTTACTATGTAAACAGGTGTATTTACTGATTTTTGTATTTAATTTAACTCACACACTGATCATATAAATCAATAGTGGCAAAAATTTGTACGTATGTGAGTATTATGTTCCCTTACTAGCAAACTTATTAACTTTACCTCTGCTGGCATTTCTTTATTGTACCTATTAGTAGTATATAAGTGTTTTTTGGGAGCATCGTCCTCATATATAATCAACTGATTAATGTATGCAAATATTGTAAAGCTTATTTTTTGAAAAGAGTAACTATGGAGTTTCTTGTCCGTTCTTCTCCATAAGAATCTACCTTTTGCGAACGGACGACTAGAGTCACTATAATATTTTATTTTATTTTAATTTGACGTTCAAAAGTGCCTTTATTGGTCTAGTTGAAATAAATCATTTGACTTTGACTTTGACTTTGGAGTCTTAGTGTTTTGTATGAGAGAGTATTTGAGAGCTAATTTTTGATGTATGACGTTTGCTACCTGGTTATGCCTATGAGTGTAGTCGGTCTGCGTGAGTGTAGTGCAGGCACCAGTTATATGCTGAATGGTTTCAGGTTGGATCTGACACTTGCGACATTTATCGTTTGTTACTGTAGGGTCTTTAATTATATGTTTTCTGTAATTGTTTGTGTTAATGATCTGATCTTGAATAGCTATTATAAATCCTTCAGTTTCTGGGAATAAATTACCTATTTTCAGCCACATATTGGATGCTAAATTATTAATATGGGATAGTTCTAGGTCATGAGGGTGCCGCCCATGAAGCACTTTCTTCTTCCACTCTTCAATTTTTTGTATCTGCGGGTCATCACTAGTACTGCTTTCTGATTCTATTTGACTGTTTAAATTAAGTGGAGTGTAGTTGATATCGTTTATTACTATGGCTTTATGTATGGTACTCGTGCGAGATTTTGAGTAAAAGAATGTTTTTAATCTACTAACTTGTTTCCGCCAAAGGTGCTGGATGTCTATAAGGCCTCTCCCTCCGTGTTATCGTTTGACGGTTAATCTTTCTATGGCTGATTTAGGATGCAAGTTATTATGTTTTGTAAGGGTTGTTCGTGTAGTTCGTTCTAATTGTTCGGTGTCTGTTTTGGTCCATTTTTTAACTCCGAATGAGTATGTTAATATAGGGATGGCAAAGGTGTTTATGGCTTTAATGAGATGTTTAGAAAGCTGGGTTTTGCAGATGGCATTAAGTCTTCTCTTGTATTCTGTAGTTAGTGTATTTTTAATTTTTACATGATCAAGTCCTTTTAATTGCGCGTATCCTAAGTATTTATATAAATCAGTTGGTTCCATTGCTGCTATAGTATCGTTGTTGTTTACTGCATAGTCTCCGGGTCGTACCTTTCCTCTTACAATGTGAAGTGTTTTGCATTTATCTAAACCAAACCGCATATTAATATCCTTACTGAACTCTGCTGTAATGTCTACTAACTTTTTCATATCTTTTTCTGTGTTTGCGTACAATTTTATGTCGTCCATGTATATAAGATGTGATATTGTTGTTTCCTCTGTAGTGTGCTTAAGACAATATCCGGCCCTACATGTCTGAAGTAAATGAGACAAAGGATTTGGGGCGAGACAGAACCACATAGGGCTCAAAGAATCACCTTGGTAGATACCTTTTTAATAGATATCTGTCGCGTTGTGATAATGTGGCGATTGTTATTTATCTGTAATGTAGTTTTCCACTGTAGCATAATACGGTGCAGGAAATCAATTATTTTTGGGTCTATTCTATAAATCTCTAATATTCTTATCAACCAGGAATGAAGAACTCTGTCAAAAGCTTTTTTGTAATCAATATAGGTGCAATGGAGGTTTTTATTTTTTGTGGTGGCGTTTTTATGTATAGTGGAGTCGATAATTAGCTGTTCTTTGCATCCCATGTGGCCCTGTCTGCATCCCTTCTGTTCCTCTGCTATTATATTATTGTGTATAATGTGTGAATTAATCTTTCTTGATATTGCTGAAGTTAGTATTTTGTATATTGTAGGTAGGCATGTTATTGGTCTGTATTGGGAAGGCTCAGGTAAATTTTTAGTTTTAGGTAGCATGTATGTAATTCCTGTTGCAATAAAGTCAGGCGTGTGTTGTTGTCTTAATATGATGCTAAATATTTATGTAATGAAGGTAACTTTTTATTCCCAAAAGTTATGTATTCTATCTATTCCAGGTGATTTCCAATTACGTAGTCTAGCTGTTATGTGTGTGATATCTGACTCGGTTACCTCTATAAACTTCATTTCGTCAATACCTCTCCACTTTGCATCTTCGTCTGCTATCCAAGATGCTTTGTCGTTGTGTTGTATTTGGTCTTCCCAAATACTTGACCAATATGTTTCTAGTTGCTCTTTGGTGGGTAGGTTAGGTGTATCAGAACTGTTCTGATCATTTGTATCGGTGTGTTGTTTGTTCAGGTTTCTATAAAATATTTTTTCCTTTGTGGAGAATATAGCGTTATCATTTTTGCGTTGTTGTGCTTTTTTATATCTTCTAAGTCTGTGAACTTTAAGTGGTAGCTTTTGTTTTAAGGTATCTAAAAATTCTTCTGGTTTTCTGTTACTATTTTCGTGTTTGGTGTGCGTAAAACTATTCCTAAATATAGCTTCAACTCTCTTTACTACTTTATTTGATCTGCTACCATTGATATATTGTGTGAGTCTGCCACAATCTGCTCTTAACTTTTCAATATCCTTAACTAACCTTTGGTTCTGTGTTTTGTCTCGTTCTTTTGTTTCGAGTATGGTCTGTGATTTTAAAGTTGAGTTCTTCAGATATAACTACCACTGTGCAATATATAAGTAAATGAATGTCTAAAAGATGTGCGTCGTCAGAGAGAAACTGATTGAGTATATGCTCATTGAATAAGTTTACTAAACGAAATAGGTTAGGGGTGTACTTAAGTTTGGGTAGCTTTGGTCGAGCTGCTGGGTCCATCCCAGAGTATAGAGCTATCGTGCTTCTTTTGTCATGTATGTCTTGGGTATACGTATCCGTTGTAAGGTTTTGACTTCCGACTGCTAAAGTTTCAATATCGGTTTCTAGCGTCAAGGTTAAATACTCGGTTTGTGTAGATGTATGTGAAGTTTGCGTGGAAGGCTGCGATTGGTGATATGGTTGAGATTGGGTAATAATAGGTTGTGATTGAGTGAGCACTAGTAACCACTAGTGCTCACTCAATCACAACCGTACTTGAAGAGTATTTTCGTTAATATTTTGTGTAATAGTGATATCGTTTGCAACATTTACTGATTCTTCCTGTAATAATAGTGTTCGTACTTCTTCTTTTAATTGATCTATGACTTCTTGAGATAGAAGTTTATTCCTGACTATTATTCTTCTCTGATCTGAGATTCTTTCTTCTGTAACCTTAATTTCTGGATATTGTCGGGTAAAATATGCATGTAGTTGTTGTCTGTAAGTGGTCATATCGGTCTCTAGCTTAGTTATGTATAAGTAGGTTCGCATGATGAATAAGTTTACTTCTTTACTCCATCTCATGCGAACTCTTGCTTTTCCAGCCTTGGTGGACGCGGGTAGAAAGGTTGAAACCTCCCGCGTAACATTCAAGGCCGGTGTGGGTGGAACAGTATTTAAACTACGAATTGGGGGTGACGATGGTATGGAAGGTGACGATGATATAGATGGTGATGATCTTCTAGAAGGTGTGTATGATACTGTACTGGGACTGTACGGTTCTACGGGAGTGTCTGTCCTGTTAGTAAGTCTGTCACCATCGTCACTGATTTCGGCTGTAGTATCTTTGTCGGTGGGAGCCCGCCTGCTCAACTCCTCACCGCTGACGGTTCGCATGCTGAGACACCCAGCATCAGCACCAGGTGCGCCCCGGCGATCGCCCCCGAGCAGCGATCCTAATCGTTTTGTTTTCGAACGAGTCTCCATTTTTAATGGGTTTCCAGAGCCACGTTAGCCACGCCAGTTATTTCTCATTCGTGTGTCCGCCCCCCACGTGATTAGATGGTCAATCAGGACGTGTGGTTGTTTTATTATTATAATAATTATTATTCTATACGATTACAAACTAGCCAACACTTCAATAGCCAGAGTTAATACGATAAGAGACTTATGTGTCACTTTTGACTCAAAACTTCTTTTTGACACACACATCGATAATATAATTAAATAAGCTTCTCGCTTTCGCTGCTTCCCTTCGCTTAGGCGCATGTTGTTATTCTCCTCATCGCTGTCACTGTGGCGAAGCTGTCAACAGCCTCGGGCACCACGGCCTGTCGTGCAGTCGAAGTGCGGGTCGCGTAGCACGGCACGCAAACATCAACGACATTATCCGACGCGCTCTTGTCGCCGTCTGCGTTCCAGCCATACTAGAACCCATTGTCCTGGCACGCGACGATGACAAGCAACCGGACGGCATGTCTTTATTTCCTTGGAAGATGGGTAGGCCTTTAGTGTGGGACGCTACTTGTGTCGATACTCTTGCGCCATCCCATCTTCCTAGCTCGTCGTGCTGTGCTGGTTCTGCCGCTACGGCTGCTGAGAACCTCAAACGGCGGAAATATAGTAGCCTTGTTGGCAATTATATTTTTGAGCCGTTTGGGGTTGAAACTCTTGGACCGTGGGGTCCGAGTGCTCACGTTTTATTTAAAGAACTAGCTAAACGTTTAGTTGACACTTCGCGTGACCCAAGGGCTGGCTTTTACGTTGGACAGCGGATAAGCATTGCCATACAACGTGGCAATGACGCCAGTCTTTTGGGCTCACTTCCAGTCGACAGCGATGCGGACGAATTTTTTGAGGTCATATAGTTTTATTTTGTATTATAAGTGTAAATAGTTTGTTATTTAAATATATTCAAAGTAAACAATAATTCAATTCAGAACTATAAAAAAAAAAAAAATCAATAAGCTTCTAAGGCACTAGGTTTCATCCTGAGGATATCAGCAGAGTTTAAAAATATCAAAACACTCAAGATTCTCTATTGTGCGTTTGTGCTTAGTCATCTCGAATACTGGTCACCAGAATAATAATAATAATAATAAATCTGTGGTCTGGCTGTCAACTTGAATGACAGGAAAAATTTTCATCCCGATTTTCTTCATATTAATTTAATAAAAACCAAGTTTAAAATGAACAAAATTCTGGATACTGCAAAAAAAAAAACAATAAACATCATATACCTGCCATAAACTTGTTGAATTGGAAATGTACACACAAATATAACATTCAATGCTGACAAGAAGCCGGACACGACGACAAGCCGCACCAACACCATCTTCGGGTTCGTCGCTCAGCTCCGCCTCGCAGCCACTGGGACCAGCGCCAGCCGTGAGTCCTGAGATTCCGGTAGCTGCAGTTGCGTCGAGCTCGAGCGACGAATACTTCTCGCCGCCGACGACACCACCACCTGCGCGTCGGCGCGGACGAGGCCGACCACCGGCCAGCTTGGGACCTCGAGGCCCACCGGTCTCTGACAGGGTCCCCGCTATCGGTGGAAGTGTGCAGCGCATGCGGTGGACTCAAACCATTAATGAAAATGTCATGCGCTCATACTTTGGGGCTACAGAGGGGGGAACTAACCTGACTGCGTACCGTGGTCGGATGCTCTCTCTGTTTCAGGTACTTGAACCAGCTGTCAACGTTTCGGCCCAACGATTGTCGGATCAGGTGCGGGTCATCCAGCGTAACCGTATGTTGGATGACGTCGTACTTGATAGACTGCGTCTGGAATCACGGAGCAGCCACGTCTCACCTACTTCGCCACTGGCCGCGGTGCAAATAGGACCCAGTGTTTCACCGCGACCCGACTACGTCGCTGAAGATGATGATGACGGGGTTATATCCGTGAGTACCCAATGCAATGAGCGATTGAGGAGCGCTTTGGAGGATGCTTTCCGAGAGTATCGCTCCACACCGCCAGAGCTTAGGCCTCGGCTACCTCGTTTGCCCATGCATAATAAAAATAGGGCGCTGGTGTGTGCTCTAGATTCGCAGTTAGCATGTTATTTTAATAACAGCGAAGACCTCGCCGATACCCACTCGATCTTGTACTGTGCGGCTGCAGCAGCATGTCGTGTAGCTCGTGTCAAATTTCCTAACAGTGACAGAGTTACACGACCAGCTGTACCGGCTTGGCAGTGCAGGATCGAGCGTCGTATCGGTGAGGCTAGAGCACTCATCGGCAAACTTATTTGCTTCAGGGAGGGCAACACTCGCCGCAGAGTGATGCGCTTTGTGAGACGGGCGTTTTCGGGGACTGATGTCAGCCCTCGAGATTACACGTCCCGTGTCACAGAGCGCATTGACTTCCTGAAGCAGAAGGTGTATGCATGGGCAAACCGTATACGTCGGTACAAGCGGCGAGTGGAGCGATACACTCAGAATCGCACATTCCAAAGCAATGAAAGGTGGGTTTATAGGGCTTGGGAGCGACCGGACCAAGGTGTGACTGATATGCGCCTACCGGATGATGAAGCCATGTGTTCATTCTGGCGCAGCATCTGGTCGGTGCCTGTCAGTCACACCGAGGGTGATTGGACTCGGGAGGTCGAACGTGTGTGCGATCCGATACCAGAAATGGGGGCAATTACCATCAGCCCCCAAGATGTAGCTCGTGCAGTCCGTCCGTTGCCTAACTGGAAATCTCCAGGACCGGACGGGCTGCACAACTTTTGGATTAAATGGTTTCAAAGATCGCACGCTCGTTTGGCATCTCAATTCCAGTCTGCCTTAGAGTCAGGGTCGCTGCCCCAGTTCCTAACTACTGGAATAACCCACCTGCTTCATAAATCAGGAAGTACCGCGGAACCTAAAAATTATAGGCCGATCACGTGTTTACCGACGGTCTATAAAGTTCTTACATCCATTTTGAGAGCAAAGATTAACCATCATATTGATAGTAATTCAATAATGTCTGCCTCTCAGAATGGATGCAGGAACGGGTCCCGCGGTACTAAGGAGCTGCTCCTCATCGACATTGCCATTAGCCAACAGGTTCGTCGTTCCCGAAGGGATCTGTCGACATGCTGGATAGACTATAAGAAGGCCTACGACTCGGTGCCACATACATGGCTCATGAGGGTGCTGGAGCTGTATAAAGTTGATGCAGTTCTACGCGCCTTCCTGATGTCGTGTATGGGGCAGTGGAGTACCGTCCTTCACTATCCAGGATGTCGACAGACCCAGGCGAACAGCGACCCGATAAGGATCGAGCGTGGCATATTTCAGGGCGACAGTCTGAGTCCACTGTGGTTTTGTCTGGCCCTCAACCCTCTCAGTACATTGCTGGAGGGTTCAGGCCAAGGCTACCGGTTGAGAAGAGGTGGTCAGGTCATATCGCACCTCCTTTACATGGATGATTTGAAACTCTTTTCTCCTAACAACTTGCAACTGATGAAGCTACTGAAGGTAACAGAAACCTTCAGTAACGCCATCAGGATGGAATTTGGTTTGGAAAAATGTGCGGTCATGCATGTAAAGCGAGGGAAGATTATGGAATCCGTGGGAACCCAACTCTCGGATTCCATACACCTTAGGTCCCTCTCCTCAACCGAAACTTACTAGTATTTGGGTATGTCGGAAGCGTTAGGCATCAATGCTGTTGACGTGAAACAATCGTTGAAGGAGCGCTTCTTTGGCCGCCTGAACAAAGTACTTAACAGTCTTTTATCAGGCGGAAACAAGGTGCGCGCCTTCAATGGTTGGGTCATGCCGGTATTGATGTACTCTTTCGGCATACTCAAATGGACTCAGACGGAACTTGACGCCCTGGATAGAAGGGTACGCTCACTGCTCACCGCAAATCGGATGCATCACCCACGGTCATCGGTGATGAGGCTGTATATCCCGCGGAAGTGCGGGGGTCGTGGCTTCTTAAATGCTAAGACCCTGCACAACCGCGAGGTATGCAGCCTTAGGGAGTACTTCCTAGAGGCCGACGTGGGTATGCATCGAGATGTGGTAGCGGTGGACAAAGGCCTCACCGCGCTCTCCTTGGCTAGCGAGAATTGGCGCAAACCTGTGGTATTAGATACTAATGACCGCAGGGAGGTATGGCAGAGTAAGGAGCTTCACGGACGCTTTTATCGGGTCCTACATGGGCCCGATGTAGACTTCTTAGCGTCCGTAGCCTGGCTGCGTTTTGGTGACCTATTCGGGGAAACCGAAGGTTTTGTCTATGCAATTATGGACGAAGTTATGATGACAAACAACTACCGGAAATATATTGTGAAGGACGGCACGGTTGACATATGTCGGGCATGTCACCGGCCCGGGGAATCCATCCGCCACATTATTTCCGGTTGTTCTAGTCTGGCTAACGGAGACTATTTGCACAGGCATAACCTTGTAGCCAGGATTATCCACCAGCAACTTGCTCTTAAATATAATCTTGTGGAATCGGAAGTACCGTACTATAGGTATGTGCCCGACCCAGTTCTCGAAAGTGGCAATTGCACATTGTATTGGAATCGGTCTATTATCACTGACAGGACTATTGTTGCCAATAAGCCTGATATAGTGGTGATAGACCGACTAGAGCGTCGCGCAATGATTGTTGATATAGCAGTCCCTCATGACGAGAACCTCGTGAAGTCTGAGAAAGATAAACAAACGAAGTATCTTGACTTGGCTCGCGAGGTTGTCGACATGTGGGATGTGAACACAGCAGTCATTGTGCCGATAGTCGTGACGGCCAATGGCATAATTGCCAAGAGCCTCGACCAACATCTCAAGAGGCTCTCGTTGGGCAGCTGGATCAAGGGCTTGATCCAGAAAGCAGTACTCCTGGACACGGCGCGTATAGTGAGGAGGTTTCTCTCTCGGGAGCCCTGACCACCGGTAACTTGGACCTTGTTCCCGATACCGGTGGGCTACTATTTTTTATATTTTTAAATGATTTTATTTTTTTTATAGAAATATTTAAAAATGTAAATTTATATGTGTTTAATGTAATAAATGGAATAATAATAATAATAATTTATTTATCCAAGAAATTGTTACAATTTGTACAGTATTAAAATTGAAATGTTGTTATTTGCAAAACAATAAAAATGAGCAACTGCGCCTGAGCTAGACCGAGCCTGTATTTCAGGACGCAGTTTACTTTTCCAGAAATAAATTACTAGTAGTTACAGTAGATAGGTTTTACGTTTACATAATTATTATATCAGTCCAAAAAAGAAAAATATAACTTACAACAGATAACATATAATAGCAAAAAACGTAAGTATTGTGTGAGTGTTGTGAGGGAGTTGTGTGAGTGTTGTGAGGGAGTTTTGTGAGTGTTGTGTGCTTGCGTTTAATGTGTTTGCGTGTGTAGTTTTAACTCAAAAATTTCAGAAGCTCTTCTGTAGTTTTATAATCACACGTTAGTAGAAAATCTAACACTTTAGTTTTGCATTCTTGTTTACTTAATGTATATATATTAAGTGTAGTATTTAGTTTATTATAGAGAAAGGGACCGGTGAAGCAGAAGAACCTATGTGTAAATGAATGCTTACATAGATGGGAACGGGAGACTACAGCATTGCGGCGACGTTTAAGCAGAGTATTCCTGTCCAAGGGGGTAAGGGAGTGCTGTTTGAGTACCGTTGTTAAGATGTACAGCTGGCGAACGGTTGGTAGGTTCCAGGATCGATACAGGAGATGTGTAGGATAGTCAATGGGTCGGAAGGAGCTGACCTTTAGAATTGCCCGCTGTGCTATTTCGAGAGGAAGTAGCGTGGTTTTGGAAGCTCCACCCCAACAAGAAATACAATAAGTTAGAAGCGATTGACAGAGTGCCCTATAAACTTTTTTAAGAATCAAAATATCTGCTACATGTCGTAGGTTCTTAAAAACATAAATCAATTTTCTAAGTCTGGATTGAAGTAACGAAATATGTGCATTGAAGTTCAGTGATGAGTCTAGAATGACACCCAAATATTTTACTTCGGATCTCCTAACCAGACAGGGGCAGTTACATGTAGAAGCATTTGCGGGGTGGACATGAAAAGAATGTGATTTTATGGAAAGACTAAGGGGGGGTTTATTTGGATTTCGTGAATAAAAGGGCAAGTACATAGTTTTTTCTGAGTTTAGGGTTAGAACATTTTGTTTCAGCCAGTCGGACACCTTGTTGAAGCCATTCTGTGCCAGCAGAAAGGTATTCTCCCATGTTTTAGAAGAAAAGAGCAAAACCGTATCATCAGCATAGGAAATTATAATACCGTGTTCCAGTTTCAACTCACAGAGGTCGTTAAGATACACTAAAAAGAGCGTAGGTCCTACCACTGAACCTTGTGGGATACCAAAAGAGACAGATAGATCAGTGCTAATGTAGGAATCCACTTTCAGGCATTGTTTGCGACCGCTCAAATAGTCTTTAAACAATTTGAGTTGCACGCCCCTTATACCCAGTCGTTCCAATTTAGCCAGAAGGAGCGGAATAGACACCGTATCAAATGCCTTGGCAAGGTCAAGGAAGATGGCAACCGCTTTGCCACCATCATCAAGATTTCTTATAATATGGTCAGTAAGTTTATGCACCGCATCCTCGGTTGACTTCCCAGAACGGAAACCAAATTGACAAGAGGAAATTAAACTATTGCTTTCAAGATACTTGACTAGTCTACTGTTAATTATTCTTTCCAAAATCTTAGAGATCGCTGGTAGCAACGAAATTGGCCTATAGTTACAGACACGGTGCTTATCGCCTGTCTTGAAAATTGGAACAATTATAGCTTTCTTAAGAACATTTGGGAAGACACCTTGATTTAGACAAACATTAAATAAATAAGTAAGGGGTGGGATAATGATATCTTTTATGGATTTAAGTAGACTGTTAGATATTTTATCATGTCCGACAGCGCTAGAACATTTTAAGCCATTTATAAGTGACAGGATCTCGCTCTCATCAGTGTCCAGTAATACGAATGAGTTGTTAGTAGGGTGGTTTGGTACGGGAAGATCTACAGGAGTTTGAGCTGTTGTTGGGCAGTTTAGAAGTCTATTTGCCAGAGAACGTCCAACATTAACAAAATAATCATTAGCCAGGTTCACAGATGCTTGCGGAGAATCGCAAAGTAGGGCTGTAGCAGCTGATTTTGTTTTATTTGTATTTGTTATATCTTTAATAACTTCCCAAAGCTTTTTATTGTTATTACTATTTTTGTCTAAATTTTCTCTGTCGTGCTGTTTTTTGAGTCTTTTTAATAAATTATTACAGTGATTTCTATACCGCTTGTATGTTAATTTTAAAGTTTCATTATCAGGCAACGTGAGTGAATCTTTGTGAAGGCGATCCCTGTTCTGAATACATCTAAGCAATCCCGGAGTTATCCAGGGTCTTATAATGCGTTTTTTACGAGGTATTTTTATTATCGTGATGTTTTCAGCTATCACATCTTGCAACATACTAACAAACTTGTTCATGGCCTCACAAGGATCCTCTATTTCTTCAATAAGACTAAAATCCAAATTGCTCAGTTGTTTACGAATAGCAGCTACGTTAAGTTTAGTTATGGATGATTGCGGATGATTTTCTTTGTGAGATTGATAAAGGCATAGTAACACCGCGTTGTGGTCTGTAATGGTGGAATTTAAAATAAAAGTATGTGATTTTAATTTAGTTTTAAGAAGAACGTGATCCAGACACGTTTTACCTTGCCTGGTGGGAAAGGTATGGGCTGGTAAGAAACCATGAAAAGCAATGATATTTAGGTATTCGGACGTTCTAGGATCATGTGAATGCATTGAAATATCTATATTTATATCACCTATAATAGCTGCAGATTTAATGTTTTTTAAGTTGGATAAAGTTGAATTGAGGGATGCTAAAAAAGGCGTTAAATTATTGTATGATGGTGATCTATATAAAGCAATTATAGCTGTTTCATGATTAATTGTAAGAATGAGACAGTTGCTTTCTGAAAACGATGGTTCAATTATATCCACATTGAGCGATTCTTTAAAGTAGATTGTTATTCCATCGTTCTGATTTTTATAGTTCTGTTTTGTATGAGACTTATATCCAGGTAGGTTTGGAGTAGTGAGATTGCATGATAGCCAGCATTCCGTGAGTATAATAACGTCACATTCCATCTTTAAAGTGTGCAAGAGAACAACTAGTTCATTAAAGTTACGAGAAATACTTCGTATATTCTGAGTAATTATTTTAATATTTCGATTGCAGTGTGAGATATGGTTACAACAATCAGAAACATTACAGACCGCAGACTCAGATACAGTTAAATCATCAAGTTCTACGTCGGTGTTAGCCATTTGAAATAAACAAGTTTACAAAAGAACAGAAATAAGGTGGACGCTCAAAAAAGTAGAACAACAAGCTAATTAAGCTCAAAGGTTCGAGTTTTAGCCTGTTTACGTTTAAGTCATTAAGAGAATGCGCACCGCAAATGTATAGATACGTGTTATCGTTTATAAAATTTGGAGTTGAACGGGGATATGCAGTACTTGAGTATGACGTTACCGCAGAACATATTCCAGCACCGCTCATCACACGTTTATTTATGGTATGAATCAAGATGAGACCATATTGCACGAATTTTATTTGGATAATAGTGATTTTTAAATCTTGTATCGTTATAGTAAATGAAAGAGAAGTATTACTTATTAGGATTGTCAACAGCAGTGTTATAATGTAAGTTACTCTCAAGCTTCGTTCTCGATATTAGCATAATTACACATGTAGTTTCACTTACAGACTCGCCATTCCGCACTGAATTTTAGGAGAAAAATAAATAACTTAATATAATGGAAGGTAGATTAAAAACTTTTATTCGTGACTTTGACGGTCGCGCCTAGCCAGCTCATTCACGTATCAGTGCTTCGCTGTTTCGCATCTATTCCTTTGTCTCACAGTAATTCAAGTGCGTTTTGATATTGTAATGCCGAAAAGACGTAGTGATAATCGTGATAGTTACAGTTATTTGTGTAAAAAACTTAAAAAGTTAAAACGTGAAATAAAACGTGGACGACGTACTCGCTATGAAAGTACTTCGTCATCGGATGGTGATTTTCCTAAGCCTTATAACCTGCAGGGTGAGTCATTGACCTACTTATTTTGTGTTTATATTCTAATAGGTTACTTATAGCATAGCAACTAGGTGGATTAGAGGGCTCGGTTTTTTAAAATACCGTTATACAAAAGTGGTATTTATGTTTTGAATTCATAACGGATTCATAACAATAATTAAATTGGAAAATCGGATTGTCCTTTGGGGGCCTTCCACTTCCAACATTAAGTACTTGCTACTCGGATCTACCTGTGGGGTTTTTCCATAGCATATATCTACCTACCTGCATTATTCGTAGTGGAATAAATTTAATATCGCCTATTGGGATTGCGTGTTTCTCACAAGGAGTCTCACTTCCCATCCGTAAATAGGTTTATTTAAGCAAAATACTCATTTTGCTTGCAGAGTGTGAACCAATCTCTATCGATGACGATTGTGGCACATACCGCGGCGACATGGATCCACAACCTGGATGCTCGTACTGGCAACAAGCCCCAACAGAATGTAGTGATGAGGAGTTTCCGGCCCTGGTCGTGTCCGACCCCGTCGCACAGTCCCCCACTGCAGACAACATCTTGGCACCTGTGAACGTGCTGCCGCCGAGCTCCGTGTCCGCCGCGTTGCCTGCTGCGCAAGTACTCGAGGCTCCTGCCGTGGAGTCAACTGCCATACCTCTAGAGAAGGCGAGTGAACCTGCGCTTCCTGCTCCTCAACAAGATGTCCCCGAATTAGATCCAGACTTAATGGAAATATTAGGCGAGGACCCCACCTCGACTAAAGAATACGGGATTAAAATTCAAAGGGATTTGGCGATTAGACTCAATCACATTGCTACCTCCGGCCTCTCTAAAGAGAACCGCAAAGAGCTAAAAGATAGATATTTAGTACCAGTGAACTGCAAGTTTATAAAATCGCCTACCCTTAATCCGGAGATTCGAGCTTCTCTCATAGAAACTCAAGCAAAGCGAGATAAGGGTATAGAGAGCAAGCAGGAATTATCAGCATCTTGCGCTCTGTCCTCCATCAGCGAGGCTATTACCACGCTGCTCTCATCAGGTCACAAAAACCCTGAGCTTCTCAAGCTGTTGATGGATACAGCTCGAATTCTCGGTGATATGCAATACACGGACTCGATCTCACGACGTACATTCATTCTTTCTACTGTCAAGAAGATCAGCTAGAGAAAACCAAAATCGATGAAATGCTTTTTGGCAGTAGCCTATCGGAAACCTTAAAATCAGCGAAAACGATTATAAAATCTGGAGCTGATCTGAGATCATCTTCGACAATGAAGTCGACGGCTCAGAAACCGGCTAAAGCGGTAAACAGGCCTTTAAACTACCGAGCCCCACCGGCGGGTCGCCGTCAGTACCCACCACCGCCGCCGGGGGGCGCGAGGTATGCGCGGGCGGCGCCATCAACTCCGAATCAGAGGCAGCAGACGAGGACGACGCACAACAACGCTTGCAAGACATCGTCTCGTCAGCCGCAAGCAAGTCACCGACGTTAGACACGGTAAGCCCCGCGGGCCGTCTTTCAGGTTTCTATGAACAATGGTGTTTATTAACAAATAACCCTATTGTACTCTCTTGGATTACTGGCTATAAAATTGTTTTTTCTGGCCCAGTTATTCAGACAACTATTCCATCAGAGCCTATTTATTCGCAAGTCGAACACGAGGCCTTTAAAGTATCAATACAAGACCTAATTAGAACTGGGGCAGTGTCTATATGTCAACCATGCGCGGGTCAATATATATCCAGTATATTTCTTGTTCCTAAGCCGAACGGCAAACATCGTTTCATTTTAAATCTAAAACAATTAAATAAATTTATACCGACCCAACATTTCAAACTTGAAGATTTAAGAACAGCTTTGAAGCTGGTGTCAAACGACTGTTTCATGTCAACTATAGATTTAAAAGATGCCTATTTTTTAATAAGCGTACATCCAAACTCAAGAAAATATTTACGTTTTAAATTTAACGGCAATCTGTACGAGTTTAATGTGTTACCGTTTGGTTTAAACACTGCTCCTTTTATTTTTACAAAAATTCTCAAACCAGTCGCAAAATTATTGAGGTCTTTGGGATATTTATCAACGTTTTATTTAGACGATTTGTTTCTGGTTGGTCAGTCATATACTGACTGTATGAAAAATATGAATAACACAAAACAATTATTAAAATCTTTAGGGTTCATCATCAACACGGAAAAAAGCTCTGTTAAGCCAACAAATTGTTGCAAGTTTTTAGGAAATATTATAGATTCAAAAAGATTTGAAGTTAGGTTACCCGATGATAAAAGACAGAAAATTAAATCAGAATTGTTAAGAATAAAAAAGCTCAACCGATGTAAAATAAGAGATTTTGCTCGCTTCATCGGTCTTTTAACATCTGCATGCCAAGCCGTGGACTACGGCTGGCTGTATACCAAAGACTTTGAGAGGTGTAAATACCTAAACCTTAAAGATGATGAAAACTATGATAAGTTTATGAATTTACCAACCGAATTATCCCCCATCTTTGATTGGTGGCTTAATGCTATAAACGAATCAGTTAGCAAAATAAAGGTTGATACATATTCCTTAGAAATATTTAGTGACGCCTCAACAACGGGGTGGGGCGCCGCCTGTGGGAACGAGACTGCCAGTGGACCGTGGAGTCAACATGAGCATACTCGACATATTAATTATTTGGAAATACTTGCAGCTTTTCTTGGGCTTAAATCTTTCGCACAAGATTTTAAAGATTGTCAGATTTTGTTACGTATTGACAATACAACGGCAATATCATACATAAATAGAATGGGTGGCGTACAATTTCCTCATTTGACTGATATTACAAAACAACTGTGGAAATGGTGCGAAGCGCGTAAAATTATGGTTCATGCCGATTATATACGTTCTTCTGATAATACTGTTGCGGACGCTGAATCAAGAAGATTACACCCCGACATAGAGTGGGAAATTTCTCCGATTGCTTATAATAAAATAACACAACACTTCGGTGTCCCTAGTATTGACCTATTCGCGAGCAGATTAAATCATAAATGTGATATGTTTGTTTCTTGGCAGAGGGACCCTGACGCTTATGTAATCAATGCGTTCACTATATCATGGACTAATTATTATTTTTACGCGTTTCCACCAATTTCGGTTATTTTAAAGACCTTGCGTAAAATCATTAACGACAGAGGCACTGGTATAGTCATCGTGCCAAAATGGCCAACACAGCCATGGTACCCCCTTTTTAAAAGCCTCCTGACCTCGAAGCCACTAGTTTTAAAATCAGAGAGTGATTTAATTATTTCTCGTTGTAGCGAACGTGCTATTCACCGACAAATTACGCTGGTTGTCGGGAGGTTGTCCGGACGTCATTTCTCCGAAGAGGAATTCCAGAGTCGTCCATACCCATCATGCTAGGATCTTTATCAGATAACACTGTCAAACAGTATGATACGTGCCTAAAAAAGTGGTTTACGTTCTGTCATGAAAACAACATAGAACCTTTTAATGCTTCAACATCAACTATTCTCTGTTTTTTAACGCAATTGTTTAACTCCGGAGCTCGGTATGGTACTTTAAATAGTGCCCGATCTGCTTTATCATTGTTACTAGGACAAGATATTGCAAACAATGAATATATACAAAGATTCTTCAAGGGAATCTTTCGGTTGCGGCCCACACTTCCTAAATATAATTTAACGTGGAACACTGATCAAGTTTTAAATTATTTGGGGGAACTATATCCCAACGAAAATTTAAACCTTGAAATAATTAGTAAAAAGTTGGTTACCCTTCTAGCCCTGGTAACAGCCCATAGAATGCAGACTTTATCAAAAATACACGTCGATAACATTACCAAATCTGATTCTGGGTATATCATTAAAATAACAGATTTAATTAAAACCTCACGAGTGGGTTCCTTACTACCTGTGTTTTTCTTACCGTATTTTTTACAAAGGCCGCAAATATGCCCTGCTAGTACGCTTAAAGCATATCTTGATAAGACCAATCAGATACGTCAAGATCAACAATCTCTTTTTATTTCATTCAGGAAACCATACCGAGCGGTAACATCGCAGACTTTGAGCAAGTGGGTAAAGAGCATGTTACAAAACAGTGGCATTGATATCTCGCTGTTTACTGCACACAGCACCAGGCACGCAGCCACTTCCAAAGCGTATAGCGTAGGCGTTAGTCTGGATGTCATTCGTAAAACTGCCGGGTGGAGTTCAACTTCTTCTGTATTTGCTAAATATTACAATAGAATAATATCAAATGATATGTCTACTGAAGGTGATTTTGTCAGATGTGTATTAAATGGATAATATCTCATTTCCGTGATAACATTGTAATCATCAGCTATTCAACTATGTGATTGAATTTAATATACCGAGTTGATACGACAGAGGGGCTTTCCTTTAAACTGCCTATACTAGGTACCATTTCCAAGCTCTGTACCAAAAATCAATTAAATAGGAGCAGTAGTTTAGTCGCAAATAATTTTTTAAGTTTTTGCCTCAATTGAACACGATGTATCTTTTTCCTAACAGCTGATTATGCCTACGCATCGGTCATGCACCTTAAAACGATAAATCGAGTATAACCTACGATGCGTTGTTGCCGCTCCGACGCAATTCATAAGTACAACCAAATTTTCACTAAAAAGATGGCAATGCAAAAAAGGAAGCAATAAACACACACTTGCACTTTCATTACGAGAGTGACAATCATAGCAAAACATACCGCGCGTAAAAGAAATAGAAATAGGTCAGTGTGTTGTTATTGCATTCTAGATATTTGCGATCGGTAAGTGGGGCCTCAGTGTGCCGATGTCTTCCTTCCGGAACGTATGTTACGTAACACGGAAACTGCTGCGCCCGCGCGCTAACAATTGATTTTGTTTTGTTATTGTGATAAGATACTAAATAAGTTTAAGAAAGTATTTCTTTTTTTATTGTGACATCACACGTAACTTGGGATTATTATTATTAGTGTTAGTGTTTTTTTTTTGTGATCGACTGTTTTTTATTGTGATAGGACACGTAATTAAACTTTGGTTGTGTGTGCGTGTAATTAAAGTGTTCAACAATGCCTCGTGTAACTAACACGGCGGCAGACTACACGGACATGATTTTAATTGTGAATTAGGTATGTTTGTGATTTTTTTTTGTGAATTGTGAATTTTTAAATTGTCGATGTGTCCTCCACACATCGAGAATTTAAAAATTTAGTGTTTTTGTTGTGATTGTTGTTGTGTGCGTACCTACTTCAAAACCTTACCTATCATAAAAGCGGGCGCGAGCGGAGGCCTAAGCTCGCGCCTGCGCCACCGCCGGCCGCCCGCCCGACCACAATTATACCCACACCGCGCTCAGGCGCGCGCGCGACGTTGCCGCTTTTCCCTAGGTCAGTTGAATTTATTTGCACAGGGTGGTTGCGTTTTACTCTGATTTGTAAGCTATTTAGTTTGTTTGAAAGAAAAAAAATCTCAATTTTGTAGCTTTTTATTTTTATACCGTATCGGATTAATACTAAACACGTATAGTATACGTAGTGTAATTTAATGCCCCTCTGTCATAACAACGTTGTATGTACTTAGTTATGAAACATAGTGGACATTTATTTACTTTCTTTAAATAATAATTGATTATAATTTCACGACTGCATTCTCTAAACGTCTACATGTGTAATTATGCTAATATCGAGAACGAAGCTTGAGAGTAATTGATGATTAAACGAACTTACCTGTACGTGAAGTTCAATCTCAATTACTCGAAGAGCTTCGTTCGAAGATATTAGCAACCCTCCCATCCCAGTTATCCTGACCCCTGTCGTGAAATAACAAACAGCTCAGCATATCTCCAAACTAAATGAGCTGGCTAGGCGCGACCGTCAAAGTCACGAATAAAAGTTTTTAATCTACCTTCCATTATATTAAGTTATTTATTTTTCTCCTAAAATTCAGTGCGGAATGGCGAGTCTGTAAGTGAAACTACATGTGTAATTATGCTAATATCTTCGAACGAAGCTCTTCGAGTAATTGAGATTGAACTTCACGTACAGGTAAGTTCGTTTAATCATCAATTACAGTGTGCGAGTAAAGTGAGGTTAAAACAGTTAAGTGCATTACACAATTAAAATTGTTTCTTTTATCGTTAAGTGGTGTTGTGTTTATTATATGTGGCCAGTAGAACAGTATGTGAAGATGGATTGTTATGGTGTGATACTGCTCAGTGGTGAAAGGGTAGGTGTTTATTATATGTTTAATTTGTGTTTGATGTACCATATAGTTGTAAGATTGAAGTGAAGTACAAAAATTTTCATTAATTATTAAAACTAGGCATGCATTATTTTTAAAAAACAGTATAAATAAGACTAGAGATGGATGACAATATACGTAGCAGTCAGCAGTTAACATTAAGACTAGTCAATTTTCATTGCTAATTTCAATATTCAAAAGAACATTTATAACGCAATCCGTTAACAGACACAATCCGTGTAGTGTTTCGTACACTACACGGATTGTGTGTGTTTACTTCGACAAAAACGGCAACAACCTTTAACTTGTACCACCGCCTTAGGAATGCAGTCAACACAGTGAACTCGCTTCGAATTTTGTTTTTGACAACAACGATTTTAATTTTTGTAATAATATTTTTCTTCTACCCGCACTGTTGTAACATAATTAATAATAAGATAATATTATTCTCATGTAAGTGACGATCGTTTTAATGGGAAAATAAAGTTCTTTAAACCGAAACTGAAACCGAACCCTTGACACAACACAACACAATCCACAACACATCCTAACATACATATACACATATACTGAGGCGTTTGTTTTAGTATTTTAGTTTTTATGCTAGTTAACAAGTTATAATTTAACTACCTACCCATATTTCTCCTACTGTAATATTATATAATCGCTCCTTATATCAAAAGTGTTATTTATCAGTACCACTCAAATACAACTGGTCTTGTTCCTTCCGTGGGTGGGGACCTGGTGATCTGAAATACAGGCATTTTCATGCCTACCTCAGACACCAGCTTCTCACATATTCTAGACTATCCAGATATTTGTGTTTAAATAGATATAAGTAACATTGATAGTATGTAAAGTCTGTTTTTTGTGAGGAGAAATAAATAAACATATTATTATATTATTATTATTGCTAATGTTCTTCCTGAGTTCAATTAAGTGAGCTTCGTTTTTAACACGAATATAAGGTTTCCCTTCAACTTTGCGAAGATATATTTGTCCGTTTGAGGGCCACACAAACTTATAGCCAGCTGTTTTTGCGAAATCTCGTGTGAGGAATAGGAGGCGCTTCATTTTAGCAGTGAGTAATTCCGAGATGTAGATCTGTTGTTTTGACGTTTGCGAATGCCCATATCGTTTGAGTTCAGTTGATTTTGTTGCGGTTTTGACTGGTTGTACTTTTTAACCGCTTCTAGAAAAGATAGTTTGGTCAGTGTATTATTAAATTCGATTGCGACTGACGAGCTGCTCGTTTCTTTTTTAGACGGCATCCGAACGACATCTCTTATGTCATTTTTAGATAGGCCCAGATAATTTATTGTGTTAGATAAGTTCATGACGTAACCAAATAGATCTGTCTTCTTTTCATTTTGCAGTTTAGGGACATTTCTAACTTCCGAATACGTCTTCAAGCTACTTATTTCTAGAGCATCTAGTTTATCTTCTAGTAACAATAAATTTGAGTGGATTTGTTTACGTTCTTGTTCCAGGTGATCAATTTTATCTTCGACTGCCTTAACATTCTCAGACAGGTGTGAGACTGAGTGTTCGATATCTAAATTTGTTTTTTGTATGATTTTATTTTGTTCTTGAATTGAAATCATGTATTCTTCCAATTTATCAAGACGATTATTTTGAGAGACACGAAGTTGATTCATCATGGACATTATTTCGTCTTTAAAGAATGAAAAGTTTTCAAGCGTGCATTCATCAAGCATTCGTGTTCTCTTATTGTTACGATGCGTTACGTTAGTGGGCGAATTTGTGACTTTATTTAGGTCTGGTTCAGAGGTTGACTGTGCTAAATCGTGTGATTTAGGTGGTGTTCTTTGTGTGGCCATTTTTTTTAATATGTTATTCGGGGCTAGTGTAAAAGTACTTAGTATATATGGCTCACGAAAATTTTACATCCAGTGATCAGCTGTGAAAAACACGGAGTCAACGGTTGTCAATTTGCGTTACAGCGCTGCGTTGTTTCGATGTGTAGCATATATCGGGCGGCAGCGGGGTGGAAGGATGCTTGCGGGGGCCCACTGACTGACGTACGATGACGATGGCCGTTTGAATAAAATTTTCGAAAGTTTTTTCCCTTCAGCGTTTAACCACTGATCTTAGCTTAGTTCAGTTTACTTTATTCGATGACACAGTTAATTGACTACTTAGCACAATCAACAACACTCACAAAAATGTAACTATTTATGACTTTTAGAATTTATAACTTGGAGCTCAGTAAAAACGTAATCTACTGTTAGGAGCGTTCCAGAGACGGGGGAATGGAATCCCATTTATAACACTTACGTTAATCGCATCGAAAGCATTCAAAAGAAGTTTTTGAGGTACATTCAGTCTAGATCCAAAACCTATTTGCCTAGCTATCACAGCCGCTGCAGGAAGTTTCACATTCTTCCACTAATTGAGCGGAGAAAAATATTTTTATACTTATCTCCGAGTGCTAGCTATTTCTTACTTTCACTTGCCTGTCTACTGTTTCTTTTGCTACCCTAATATTGTCAGTGAAATCTTTTAATTGCCCATCTTTCACTAACTGTCAACTACCTATATCCTAGCTGTAAGTTTTCTTAAAAAATAAAATAAAATAAACAATAGTCCTATCAGCGATGATAGACCGATCCCAGTACAACGTAACATCGTTATTTTCGAGAACTGAGTCGGGCACATACTTGTAATACGGTACCTCAGAATCGCCGTTAGACAGACGAGAACAACCAGAGATAATATGTCTGATGGACTCACCCGGCCCACCGTCCCGTCCTTCATAATATGCCTCCGGTAGTTATTCGTCAAGATAACTTCGTCCATAATCGCACAGACATAGCCTTCAGTTTCCCCAAAGAGATCATCGAAACGTAGCCAGGCCACTGACGCCAAGAAATCTACATCAGACCCATAAAGGGCCCGATAGAAGCGTCCGTGAAGCTCCTTGCCTTTCCATACCTCCACCGGTCATCTGTAGCAAGTATCACAGGTTTGCGCCAGTTCTCTTTAGCCATGGACAACGGGGTGAGTCCCTTGTCCACTGCGACCACATCTCGGTGCATACCCACATCGTCTTTGAGAAAATATTCCCTGAGACTGCATATCTCACGGTTGTGGAGAGTCTTGGCGTTTGAAAAGCCTCGACCTCCACACTTCCGCGGAATGTACAGTCTCATCACCGACTATCGTGGGTGATGCATCCGGTTTGCGGTCAGCAGTGTGCGGACTCTCATATCCAGGGCGTCGAGTTCGGTTTGAGTCCATTTGAGTATGCCGAAAGAGTACATTAATACTGGCATGACCCAACCGTTGAAGGCGCGCTCCTTATTTCCGCCCAACAAAAGGTTATTCAAAACCTTTTTCAGGCGGCCAAAGAAGCTCTCCTTCTACGATTGCTTCATGTCAGCAACATTAATGTCCAACGCTTGCGACATACCCAAATACTTGTAGGTTTCGGTCGAGCTGAGGGATCTAACCTGTATGAAATCCGAGAGTTGAATGCCCTCAGATTCCATAGTCTCCCCTTTCTTTACATGCATGACTGCATATTTGACCACACCAAATTCCATCCTGATGGCACTACTGAAGATTTCAGTTACCTTCAGTAGCTCCAGCAGTCGCGAATTGTTGGGGGCAAAGATTTTCAGATCATCCATGTAAAGAAGGTGAGATATGGCCTGACCACCTCTTCTCAACCGATAGCCTAGACCTGAATCCTCCAGCAATGTGCTTAGAGGATTCAGAGCTAAGCAAAACGAAAGCGGACTCAAACTGTCGCCCTGAAATATTCCTCGTTTAATCCATACAGGCTCATCATTCCCCTGAATCGGTCGACATCCTGGATAGCGAAGGACTGTTTTCCATTGCCTCATACATGACTCAAGGAAGGTGCGTAGAGTTGCATCTATTTTGTACAACCCCAACACCTTCATGAACCTTGTATGTGGCACAGTCATAGGCCTTCTTGTAGTCTATCCAACAAGTAGACAGATCCTTGCGGGATCGAAGAACCTGTTGGCTTATGGCCATGTCTATGAGAAGAAGCTCCTTAGTGCTGCGGGACCCCTTCCTACATCCATTCTGAGAGACAGACATAATTGAGTTAGTCTCAATATGCTCATTGATCTTCACACTCAGGATAAAAAAAAAGTAAATAATTTTATTGAAATAATAATAAGTTCACAAAAAAGTACACAGATGGTTCAGTTGTAGGTAAATATTAATCTAGCCCTATAATAGGATTGTAATAATCTGGATGTAAACTATGGTATAAGAAATTAATATGAGATTACAGTAAAAAATATAACTCTAAAGGTAGTGTAGTGCGTTGCCTGATCTAGGTTTATTTAAACCTGTGCTTCAGGTCATCTTTTTACGAAAGTACTTGTTAAATAGGACAGTCATTGAATTAAATTAACATATGTGTTCAGTATCCAAGCTATACAATATTTTGCGTAACCTTATTATAAACTAGGCTTATGGGATAGGTACATTTATATAATATCTGTAGCTAGAATTATTATAAAATAATAGGTTTTAGTTCTTATGTAATTACAGTTAAGTCAGCACCTCTAGTAGTTTTTCCATGTCCGAGTAATTCAGTTTTGCTAAATAATCAAATAACATTATATAACACCTATTATAACTTACATTATATATCTTAAGCAATTTGTTAAATTTATTTTATAAGAAAGGTCCTAGAAATAAATAAAATCTTTTTGAGAAAGCATGTTTAGTCTGAGGGTTCGTGCAGACCAGATCCTTTCTTCTCTTGTCTGAAGGTACAGGTTTAAAATCTAGTTCAGTGTGTTGCAGTAAAACTATACTTAGAACAAAAAGTTGTCGAACTGCCATATAAAGCTGGTGTGTGGGAAATCTGAATGGGCGACGGGTGGCGACTTTTAGAATGGCTCTTTGAGCACGTTCTAGCAGTATAAAAGTAGATCCACCACCCCAAGAAGTTATGCAGTATGTAAGAATTGATTGACAAAAAGCCAAGTAAATCTGTTTAATTAATTTGAAGTCGGCCTTGTCCCGTAAATTCTTAAAAATATACATATATTAACTTACGCACCCTAGTGCATAATAAATCGATGTGTTTACGGGTTTGTGTCAATCGTGACGCCGAGGTATTTGATGTGATCAGCTTTAGGTAAAGTAAGGTGGATGTAAGAAGTTTATAGACCGTCGACCGTTGGGACCTAGGGGCCGGTTGGCCGGCCTCTCCTCTGCCACCGCACAGGTGTTGGCGACGTCGGCGGAGAGAAATACTCGTCCCTGGAGCTCGACGCAACTGTAACCGCCGGCGACTTTATCTCGATGTGACGTACGAACAAAAAAGATAAATGGGCTAAGGATGTAACCGAGTGGTATCCAAGGCAATCCAAACAGAAGAAAGGGAGACAGCGTCGTCGGTGGGAGGATGACATTAAAATAACAGCAGGCATTGTGTGGAGAAGGAAAACACATGATCGCAGTCTGTGGCGAGCTTTAGGGGAGGCCATTGCTGGGAAGCAAGACAATCTTCACGAAACTGGTGTCTTATGATCAAAAATTTTATATTTTAAGAAAATATGTATGATGTAAGATTGTTGAACAAGGGCATTATTATTATTTGGGCGGTGGCGGCGGTGTATTGCGCGAGTCCGGTCACATCGGCACATGAAACGTTTTTTCACACGTTTAGAAGGCCCTACTGACTAAGGAACGAATTATACCTACGTACCTACATTTTAAAAGGTAACCAATCCATTTTGATTCTGATAAAAGTTAGAAGCATGGTGGTATAAACACAAACAAATTAGGAACATGATTAAAATCCTTATTAGTTTCGAATGGGGGTTAAGTATTTTATTTAATAATTTCTTTCGAAGTTATGAAATGTTACCGCTCCTATTTGGATTACCAGGAGCAGCTGGGATGTTCCAGAATCAATATATTGACGTTGAGCAGCCAAGGCACTATATGTTGGCTTTGACCAACACACGCATAAATGCCGTCTAGTGCACCCTCTCAAATATCGAGAACCTAAGATTACAGGCTTAGAAGATTGTAAGCAATTAAAGTCGAGCAATAAAACCAGATAGCGTTAAATGATATCTGAGTGAAACCGTCAGCATTGAAGGCTCGGTCGCGGCGGAGGTCGTTATCAAAGTTTTTCGTCAAGTTTACTTCCAGCTGAGGGTCTGAGCTCGGAGCGATTCCGGAACTGGCGGATTTATGGCGACGACGATTTATTGGCTCCGGCGAGACACCCGACCTCAAGTTATGACGGCCCAACTCCAATCATTACGCCACACTAGGATCCGTCCGCGGCGCGGCCGCCGTCGCTGCCTCGGACGAATTTACAACTTGCTCCATTATATAGATTGGACTTAAATTTACAGTGAAGTGAGCTCTGGAGAAGGCGTTTTTATTAATAATAGTAATTACCAAATACGATGGGTATACGTGATGGTACGCAAGAAGCCAACTATGAGATGGATCTCTACCATGGACTGAGTTTAAAAAGAAAGAAAAATATTTATTTGGGGCTCCCGTAGAATGAAATAACAAATGTATAACGAAAATACTGAAAAGCTTCGACGAGTGGATACTTGCCGTGGCTAGTCTCATTGAAATCACGTACTGTATGCAAACGATTGCGGAATGCCAAATGATTAATATTTTAACAGGCCTTTGGTAGAAGCCTTCATTTTACGATTACGGCTAGAGTCCCAAATGGTTTTCTGAGCTAAAATTTTGTTTAAATTTACGGGTTTAAAGGAGGTCACTTTGCCATTTTTTAGGGTTCCGAAAAAAAAAAACGGAACCCTTCCTTATAGGATCACTCGGGTGTCTGTCTATCTGTCTGTCTGTCCGTCTGTCACAGCCAGTTTTCTCCGGATCCACTGTACCGATTCTGTCGAAATTTGTAACAGATATGGACTTCTATGACCCAAACACGGACGCGTTACGTAAATCATTAAATTTTTAGTATGGGGGCAAACAAAAAAAAAAAAAAAAAAGTTTTTTGAACAATATCGTGTGACATATTAAATGAAAGGGCTTACTGTGAAAGTTTTAATTATATTTTTTTCATAATTTTAAAATAAATGGTTTAGAAGTTATTCCAGAAATTAGACGAAAAATGACCATATCTCCGAAATCCCAAATCATATCTCCCCCCCCGTATCTCCGAAACTACTGAGCCTAAAATTTTGAAAAAAATGGAGAAAATAGATCTTTACCTAAAGATTACAGGATTATTAGAAGTCTGTATCGTTAAAATAACATGTTAAAAAATTAAATTCATTCGGAACCCTTTGCACGCGAGTCCGACTCGCACTTGGCCAGTTTTTTTACAAATGAGTTGAGTTTACTATAACGATTTCAAATGGTATCTCGATAAAATTTGTTTGCGTAAATGAAATAAATGGTGACACAACAACCTCGTGCACAAATTACTGACTATAAAATACTATTTAACTGTAGATATTTAAAAGTAGTGTTTATAATTATTTTATATAGTGATTTAAATCTTTTCCTTGATTTGAATCACTAAAAATGTACGTAATTTAATTCAGAAGTTTCCTTATTCTATGTCTGAAAAGTAATTTGTATTTTATTAGCATTAACAATTCTAAATTAAAGTGAAATAAAACTGAACAGAATACTATGATTGAATAAGATAGAATACTAAATATATATACACTTAAAATAAAATATCCTAACTAAGATAAGGCGTCAAAAAATTCGTCCGCATCGCTGTCCACCGGAAGTGAGCCCAAAAGACTGGCGGCATTGCCACGTTGTATGGCAATGCTTATCCTCTGTCCGAGGTAAAAGCCAGCCCTTGGGTCACGCGAAGTGTCAACTAAGCGTTTAGATAGATCTTTAAATAAGGCATGAGCACTCGGACCCCACGGTCCAAGAGTTTCAACCCCAAACGGCTCAAAAATATAATTGCCAACAAGATTATTATATTTCCGCCACTAAATCACTAAATATATATTGTGTTAAATGTGTTGATTTACCCTAAGAATCGAAGTAGGCACAAAGTGACACATTCACTGTTTGTGTCGTGTTTTTGTTGTGAATCGATAATTTGATCAATCTTGTTTGGATTGCAGATTTGCATAAAATTTACCAAGCGCTGGGAGTATTTTGTTTGATTGAAATGCTTAAAACACTTTTATTTACACACTATTCAACACTGTAACAGGACTGCAGGGTTCTGAGCCACGTCTGATACACATCGGCACCATTTATTTCTCCTTTTGCTTGACAAATTGTGGAAGCAAAATCGATGAAGAAAACTTTCATCCCAAACCAAACACACACACTTACTTCACACATAATTAGTTATCTCTAATTTTTACGTGCATTGTCAAACTAATCAATCTTGGTTTCCTGTCATTTATATGGAAAAATTTGAATGATTGAATCTTTCTTTTTTTTCTATTGGTAGTCACGCGTTTGACCACTATCTCACCTGTTGGTAAGTGATGGTGTGGTCGAAGATGGAGCACGCTTGCCTAGAAGTAACCTTGACTTAAAGACTCCCAGGTTGCAGCTATCAGGAAACACAGACTCCGGCAGGGGATTCCACTCTTTAGCTGTACGCACTATGAATGTGTTTCCAAAACGTTTTGTGCGTTTGGGTGGGATATCCACCATGTACCGGTGGCACATCGCCATTCGTCTTGTGGTCCGATGACGGAACGGGCTTGGCGGAATTAAATTATACAATTCCGTCTCACATTCCCCAAAATACTAAATATGGTGTACATAACAAAGTGTATTGTATTCTATTTCAAGTCCAATATTCTTAGTGCCACTTATGTAGAGACTAATGTTTTATTTCCGGCTAACTGTTGTGTTGGGCTTGTCCTTTACTGTGTGCCAGATACACACACTCCTGAAACATGGGTGTTTTGTTTATTCGCAATTCAGCTGGCAAGAGAGATATCGCGATGAGACATGTACGACTGTAGCTGTAGTGTAAGCAGTGTGTTCATGGCATTAAATCCGTGCCGTCCTTCGGGGATCCCGGCAGTGTCACGAGTGCCGGACCGTGCACGGACCCGGAACAAGGCGCGTTTGACCGTTCCGACTTGCGGTACTACAAAATTATACATCCTAACCCGCAAAGCTGTTTTTCGGGTCCGGAAACCGAGTTTAAACGCTCTATGAACTTTAAACGGTTCGTCCATTCGGAAAGGATAGGATCAAAGAAAACGTAATTTAAGTTAAGGAAGTAAATATGACAGACTCGGGGCGAAGTACCGATCGGATAAGGAGTACCTAACACTAGCATAAAGTAGTTCCGTTAAGTAATTCATGGAAGTTGTCCAGTTTGTTCTATATCAGAGGCGTTGGTAGGCGAATGAGTCTAATGCTAATTGCTGTTGATTTGCAAACGAAATGAAAGATGGGAAGATTCTGTTCTGACTACAAGACTGATTAGATTTTTTTTGGGTTCCGAACAAAAAATGGGACCCTAGGATCACTCTGGTATCTGTGTGTCTGTTCGTCTGTCACAGCCAGTTTTCTTCGGATCCACTAGACCGATTCTTTTGAAATTTGGTACACGTATGAACTTCTGTGACCCAAATACGTACGCCTTACGTACATTATTAAATACTAAAACATTTACTACTAAACTAGAAAATTAAAAAAAAAACTTTTTGAAAAATATTGTGTGACACATCAAATGAAAGGGCTATACTGTGAGGGTTTTAATTATATTTCTTTCATAATTTTAAAATAAATGGGTTTGATATTATTCAAGAAATTAGACGAAAAATGAACATTCCCCCGTTATCTCAGAAACTACTGAGCCTAAAATAAAAAAATAAAAAAATGGATTACAGGAAAACCTATAGAAAGTCTATAGTGTTAAAATAACATGTTAAAAAAAGTTTCGTTCGGAACCCTTTGCACGCGAGTCCGACTCGCTCTTGACCGGTTTTTTTTATAAGGAAACCTATTTCCACCGAGATGAGCTGACCCCCACAGTTGGGGCATGGTATCAGCGCGCCTCAAGGTCCAGCAGGACACGTGTACTATTTAAGCGCAGTCTGCCCCTCCCCCCCGCACCTCCCTGGACCCAGGAGAGAGGGGGGCGCCCCCCTCCCCACCCGATACTTAACCTCGACCGGACTGAATATTTTAATGACGCCGCGATGCCCAAGCACCGACCCTATACGAATTATAACATTTCACGTCAACGCCCTTCTTGTAAAGGATAATCGATGAAAACAACTTGTGCCCTACGTAGATTTTCTTTAGCCTTTTTCTTTTAATTAAGGGATTTAATATTCCTCTGAGCGGCAGTAGGTACTACATTGCCAGCAAAAACGCGATGAATTTAAAGAACACAACAGTGCACTTAAGAATAACAATTTAGAAAATTAGTGTAACTGTACTTCGTGACTTAATTCCTAAGCTGACTCACCTTGGAGGGACCTAAGTTGTTGTTAGTTTGTGAGCGTTTCTCATTATTTACTACTTAGCTAGCTGTAGGAGCTGGAATTAAGCTAATGCAAATTGATTTAACATTAGATTTAGGTTTGATATAAAAACACAGCTCGGTCCGACATTTAATTCCTAATTACTTTTAGGAGTGGTGTCATTACGTGTACACTGTTCAAATGTTTGTGTTTCAAAGGATTACACGTTAAATGGCGTTCCGGAATTAATTACCATCAGCCTGACAAATTGCTGTTTTTGTTCAGCTCAGTATCGTCGCAAAAACCGTAATAACCCAAGTCCGTGGAAGTGTGGGCGATGCCGCACGTGTTTATTAGTATAAAGCTGTGTACTGGCTTACGTGAGGTTTTTTTATCAATTATATTATTGCCCGGAAACATTATCAGGAGATGTGGAAAAGTTGAATATCGTCCTAAGTGTCTACTGTTATGTCTGTATGTTATCATCAGTACTTTAAATCGGTGTAAGCGTACCTGTACTTGGAATGATTCATTTCCACGGAGCAATCAAGGAACTCTATTAACAAATCTCCGACGTGCTGAGATTACTACTGCATGCGAACAGGTCAGGGAGCCGATGTTCTGTAGTGTGAATTATATTAATCCTTACTTAAATCGGGTACACTTATTATTTTAAATTATATTGTCACAAATCCCGGTTCCGGGCTACTGCTTCCTAAGGAAGACATCCAAGTTGTCCGGTCATCTCCTTCGTGGTCACGGTACACTTATTTCCGAATAATTGTCTTCTATTTCACTTGAATTGGTATTACTGTGGAACCCGGAATGAATAATGGATAACTACGTGTTCAGTGGTCGAGCAAACTTGCCGTAGCACTAGACTGGCACACGACTGTCGGCCGCGAACAAGTCGCTCACGAGCGAGTCGAGCCAGGCGCGCCGTTAACATAACAGTCGTGACCGAGAATCGTTTTTAGTGGCTGCTTTACATACGGATAGGATTTAGTGCTGAACTTTACGAAGTAATAAGGTAGTTCAATAAGACTATTCAAATAGAAGTACTAGTTTTAGAGTAGAGAGCTGACGACAAGTATGATCATTGATTCTTTGTGTACAAACTTACTGGTCCCGGTGTGTGAAGGCTATGTTGCCTTCTTTAGTTAACATTACCACAACGAATGCTTGAATCCCTCATACTATAGACACGGTAACTGTCCCGTCGTGCTTGCAGTCAACACAACGGTTGCGTACTGTTCTCTCTCCAAATGCTGGTACCCTGATGTGTTACGAAAAAAAAAACATGCCCAGTCTTTTGCTAAGACGCCAAAAGCCTGGTGAAGCTACGAGTACAATTTCATACAATGTTTGTAACGTCCACGGTAAGTCCATTTTTAATTATTTTTCACTACTTCTCACTATCAGGGCCCACTTAAACGTACCTATGAGTACGAGCATTTCCTAGTTAGCTAGGAGCCTTGAACAGTTTCGTGTGTGAGTCACGACACCGCTAGCTGGTGCTACGAGTAGTGAGTGCATAGTTCACAGGAGCGGCGCGCAGGGGAGCGGTGGTGAGGTCGCGGCTAATGTGCGCGTAATGAGGAGACACCTCGCGCAACTAACTCCATCCTGTGTCAAACACGCTGATCATTCCTGTCGGTGTCGGTGTGGATTTTGCATTAGGATTTTTTCAATAGTAGTCCAGCAGTCCTTAGTCTGGATGTGAGGCCAGTAAATGGCAATAAAATAAACATCACTGGCGAAATGTGGCTGAACAATAGTCCTCTGTCTCACTTCTGTATGGATTTGTTATAATTTTTCGCTGGCATAAACAGATTTTAAATGAGTAATCATGCAATTCTATCGTAATTATGGTGAATTGAAAAAACGCTCCTGTTTCAAAAACTAAATTATATAACAGATTCTGAATTGAGCAAATACAACTCTTGTCGTCTAAATACAGAAGATTCAAAAACAGTAGACGGAGTTGTAGAACAAGACGCATCGAAGCGGTTCGCTGATCGTCGCGTCTTGTAATCACATTATATCTGAACTTCAGCGACGCTCCATTACCGGGTCACGGGTTCAAGGCCGAGCGTGTCACTTCTCGAAATAAATTCGCGCAAACAGTCAGCCGCGTTTCAGCCGCAGTTCCAACTCAAAGCTTTTAGTAAACGCGTGTATTTGAACGACGCCCATTAGCCGGGATGAATACTCATCTGCTTTGTACATGTTTGTACTCTCTTCATTGTTGGCTCAGCGTTCAGATGATGACAAATATGCTCGCGACACGTCGAGTGTGTCGCCCTCAGAGACAAGCTGGTAGAGGTAAGTAACGCGCTACACCGTCGACATCGTTATATTCTTGTGTTCGCTGTTCTACGACAAAATGGTGTCATCTGTGCTTCCTAATATATGCGCGCCCATTAACGTGTAGTCACTTATCGTTGATGTAAATTGTGTCGTGAGTTACCGCCTGTATGCTAATGCTCTAGGTAAGACTATAATCTTAAGACAGATGGAAATTATGAATGAACACAATAGCTTTTTGCAAGAAATGATGTAGCCAATAGATATGTATGAATAAACGACCGTTTTACGTTGACCCCAAATAAAATGAGCCAGAGGGATGACAGTTTCTATAGGCATTTAAGCAAGTGCATGTTAACCTTGATTTGAAGCTTCTTAGTTCCATGCTAGGGAGCTTCTTTGAAGAAGCTGAGCTGTTTAGACAATCAATAATGCACCTATAGTACTCCCTTGCGTGTCCCATAAAAGCTAAGAGTACACAAGATGATTCTAGTGACCGTCACCGTTCACAGTCGGGGACAGGTGTATGGCACACTGTCTGTCCCCGACTTTATGTGCGCCACTTAGTAGCCTGCAGTATTTATGTGCTAGCCGCCTCAATTAGCCAGAGACTACGATAGTCACCGGCGGATAGTGTATAACTTAGCGTTACTTTACTAAGTCTCGCTTGTTAGCATTTAAGCTCATTATCATTGTCTGAATTTAGAAGCGCAAGGTGTTTTTATCTAGAAGATGGAGAAGTTCTACTTATACTTGCTCACTCACTAGCCTACTTATACCTAACCTGCGTACCTATTTTTAAACAAAGTGGCTGCGAGTTAGCTTCTTAGAGTAACAGTCACAATCAGACTCACGGTAGTGTGATAGTTCTATTTAGAACATTTTTTGCCTGTGTACAGAGTACACTATTGAGTTGAGTTTGAGAGCTTTAGGAATCGTCAAGAAAAACAACAGTTTTACTTTCTCTTCAGATAGCAAATCACATGAGCAATTCCACTCGCTACACTTTACAGCAACGTCGTGTGCTCGCGATGTTCTGCGCGATATATCTTGCGATAGTGGTGCAGTCAGCAGTGCTCGGCAGCTCTCGGCAGACAACGAACACCTGTTCCCGCCGCTAAGTGAACTATGAAAGTATAATGCCGCGTAAGAATAGCCTCACACTACCCACACTTGGGATGTCACACTTACACTGTAGAGGCTAGGAACACACCTACATTGTGTTACGCTACACTGTCTGATTTTACTCCACTTTTATATCGTGTTGAGGAAGATTTCCAGTGTTAGCACTTACCTGACTTGATGCTATAGTAAAGGATGGGGTTAACAAGTTGTAACAGTTGTATGAGAGACTTTATGTAGTACTTATGCATGTGGTGATTGACTTCGCGAGTAGCCGATGGATGCGAGACTCACAGGACTGGCTGCTGTGGGGACACTTAGGGGAGGCAACTGGTACTTGGTAGGTCTTTTGGCTGATATGATGATGATGTGGTGATTATGTGAAAAAAGTGAAAACTGAGATGAAGGCAATACACAACCGTTGGAAGGAGAAGTGCTGCGATTGAAATAGGAATACACCTCTAAAGTCTTTCAAAAAGCACCTAAATTCTTGAAGAAACAAACCGCAAGCATCTAAGCATGAATTGTATCTAGATAATATTCACGGCAAATATTCGTTATGACATTATTTGGCGTGTAAACTTGACGAACGTCTTGTGGAGGTACGTTAATGATTCTCCTAATCTTGAGTCTGAGACGAGTCGCGCGCCGCTTTCTCGGTCAAGGCTGCTCCGGGATTTGCGCTCCAGTTGGCGGCAATATAGCATATAGGAGCCTTCTGTTTCTGTATAATTGTGATATGTTTAAATACACATAGGTATTATCAGATCATTCTTTTGAAACTTGCACAGCAATCAACTATTTACAATTAACAATTTACAAAAGGGATTCACGATCAAGGAAGATAACAGATTAAAAACTAGGAGATACATAAGCTTCCTAATAATCAACCAGAAACGTTTTCTAGACGTCTTTAATTTATTCTGAGATACTCGTATCTTAGTAACGTCCAATAATAGGAAGCTAATGTAAGCGGGTGTCGCACTACGGAAGCCATCGCTTCGAAGGGACACATCATTAACACAAAATGGCCGCCCTCTGACAGGAGGAAGTAAAAGCAAACAGGTTCATATTTACTGCCTCCGTCGCGCCGAGAAGTAGATCAACTATTATGGGCATGTTTAATGGGCCGGGTATATATCTGCATACACATTAAGTGTAATCACGCTAACAGTAATTAGAACTGTAATTACTAGACGAGAAACCTAAAGCCTTAGAACCGTTTACTCAAAGAATTGAACCTTATGTCAATGCAATCAAGGTTGAGGTTATTAAAGCGATGTGTGATCGAACTCATAAGTGCGCAATGCACACAGTTCGCCGATTTCCGGCGAACTTAACAGATGTTTGGCCGAAGTTGTGCTTCACCTATGTCGGGCGTATAGATCTATGTTCGAACTTCAATTTAAGCAAGATTAAGAACAGAGGTATTGTATGTTTGAGTTTTACATCGTTATCCTTGGAGTTAGTTGCTAGATCTCCTATCACTTGGAACCAGCTTGTATCTTTCGTATCAATCACAAGATTTCCATTGTAGCTAAATACATTTTTCCCTGAAACTAAGATGTTTCAAGACTACAAATAAAGCAATACTGTCCTTAAAATTCCATCTCAGAGGTTATCTATAACGAAATCTGTCAAAGTGATTTACAAGCAGAGAGATTAGCATTATCGTCACGACTCGTCTGGGAGAGACCTTTGAGAAATAGCTCGGTGTGAAATTACTTTAACATTTAGTTCAGGACTGGTCAACGTTTTGATACTTTCCAGGGCTTTACCGTACTCTCTTGTAGCAGGCCAATGTTAGATGGAAAATGTTTGCCAAGCGAATTAGTATGTACCAAGTACGTTGCAACTTGTAGCTTAACTTACTCTGCACGTCAACTGACCTGCGAATGATTATAGTATTCCCCAGTAACTCTTTTCAGTCGCTTCGGTAGCTTTTTTTACACATAAAAGTAATATTCCATACTATCCACATCGATAATTCTATGTCTGTCTAAATTTCTGATTTGTATGAAACTTGGCACACGGGTAGATTATGTCCTGGATCAGGATATTTTTTATCCAAAGAACATCTTCCCTTTTGATGCTTTTCTGTGTAGTATTATGTTTCATACCAGTCACCCGTCAACTGTGTATGAATCTTGTAGCTACTTATTCTAAATTATACAACTTTCCCAAAGTGTCTAATTTGTCTTACATAATTGTGTTGTTAAGTACTTACTTTATCATTACGTACTTGTGCCTGTTGTGAACACGTCTTATACGTAGGGCTTCTTGTTATTTACCGTTTATTATATGACTTGCTACTTCCCCGCTCATGGCATTACTAAAGATGTTCTGAAATTCTTTATTTTTGTACTTCATTTAATAATGTGTCTATTTATTGGCAGTTAGCTTAATTCCTGTGCTGACTTCACACATGGACGGTAAACAGTTATTTAGATACGAAACATGAAAAATAGATACGTTTTTGAGTAACTATTAAAGGCAGGCAAAGTCACAGGCGGAAGCAAGAGCACCACAATGTTGTTTAGCAATATAATGAGTATTGTTTCTCTGACAGCTGCGCACTAACAAAGCCTATCACAAAGTCGCGCTGTTCTGAGGGTTGCCTCCCGACTGTGCCACACAATGGGGAAGCTTGCTACCCACACGCCACGGCTTTAAAACTCCGTCAAAGTTTAATTAAATACTCTGTAGAGCAGACGCGGGGAATAACAAACGAATCAGAACCGCGTGGGCTGAGTGCGGTGCGGCGGTTACCTTCTCCATGTTTGTGACGTTATTACATGCGTGAGCCTGCTTGTGGCGGTTGTCATCAACTTGCTGTGGTGGTTCTTGTCAACCAAATTTCTATGAATGCGGGCTTTTATACGCATTAAACGAATAGTTGTAGGTATGATCTTACTCCTGTCGATTGATCGATATGCCTTTTAATTGCAACAACGCTCCAGTTTTTTCAATGAGGCTAGTTTTTCCTTTTAACAGTTTGAATTTCTTTCACAAAAGTAACGAAATAAACAAGAGTGTACAAATAAATGTAGAATCTATCTGCGTTCCTAGATAGCACTTCGATTCCCGCCTTAGTTCTAGGCAAATATTCAAAATTGCTCGCTCCACGCAAAGTGCGGAAAATTGCTTCCATAAGACATTCAGTAAACGTGACGTCGACATCTTCAAGAGCTATGAAACTTGAAGAAGTTCAACTTCTTAATAACGAACTCAAACAATCGAGACAAGTGATTCCCAAAAATACTTTACGCCTTGAAAATTATTTATTCCATCCTTAGATCGTGATCGATTCAAAAGGTATAAAAAAGTGAATCTGAAGCAAGTGATTACAAATGATATTCTGTCAGTGGTAACGTAGCGAAGGTGACGTCCAAATTGACAAACGCTGTCGAAATGTCACGTGATTGATCCCTAATTGGTTGGACATATGCCTCCCCCAAAGGGCAAACCCCCCCTGGTTTGCCATAAATCTCTTAACCAACTGCGGACCGGTTGGCCGCTGTAAACATAACATGGCTAAATGGGGCATTCTCCACCCATCCCAAACACAGTACGAGTGCGGCGCCCCCTCACAGGACATGCATCACCTCCTTTACTGCCCGCCATGCACAACTACCTGTACCATTCAAGATTTGAACGAGGCCAATGATAGAGCTGAGCTGTACAAGTTGCTCAAAACTGGTCGGAAAAAATTTAGTAAGAGTCAATCGACACGAAAAGTAGAAGACCCAGAGGTAGAGCCTCTGATCGCGGCTACACGGGTTGCTATGTCATATTGGCACCCTGAACGATCTGAGCTATTACGTGCATTATTGAGCGAACGGTGGCAGGCACCCGGCTTCGGTCGCGTCGGTCACGCGTCCAGAATGCATAATGCAATAATGTGAGTATTAGCGCGCTCGTGCGGTTCCATGCGACTTCGGGCGGTGTCGTGCGACTTCGGGCGGCGTCGTGCGACCACTGCGGTGTGGTGCGATGCGGCCGACGCCAGCGATTTACATGTCAAAGCTCGCCTCACCTCGCCGCTAACGCGATTATGCTAAGAAACAACGCGTTCTACGTGGTAGCTATTAAATTGGAACCTGACTATAATATACGCTGTTCCACATACACACTAGCACGTACATATTGTTAATTTTCTTTGAATATACTACCTCTCTTTATTTTGAACATTATTACTTCGAGTAAGTTTTCATTAACCTAATCAAACAAACCACAACTTGACTGAAGTACCAGGTCGCACTTATTAATTTACCGAAATTTTCTTGGTGGTGGTTTGAACTTTGAATATCGCTTCAGTACAAAGGTATCGAGTGCTACATGGAGTGGGCTCGAGTGCGCGTCGAGGAGGCAGCGGTCTACAGACTGATTGATGACGAGATTCAAAGTATCGAGCCATCAACACCGAGCTTACTTCGAATGAAATTGAGAATTGGTTCAGACAAGTTTCACTGAAAAGCCACGAACTAAAGTAGTGTGTTGATAAACGAGCTACAAGACTGGCTTGCGTAAAGAAATGATGCAACATGGAAAGGTTTTCTCAATTTTACTCAAACGTTACTACCAGGGAAAAATAGACATCTATAAAAGCCACATTTCACAAGAATATCTGCTGCAAACTATACGACTATATATGTATGCTGTTGAATTCTTTTAAATACTGTTCTGTTCATCCCAAGGTCTTTCAGCACGTATTGATTCGATCGCGAGGCTCGTCCGTGTAATCACGACTCAGCCGCGCAGTGCATTCAGCCCGAGATATTGGAGCTCAATGAAATGACGAACTCTAAAGAAAGATATCTTAAGTCTGAGGAAAGATGTCTTTGAGCGCTTTTGTTGAAGATGTCGCTACAATGGCGGCTTTCTGTTCGATGCGCGACGTCTTAAGCACAATGAGCGGAGATCTAGGGTAAGTCTTAGAACGGATGGTCCCGTGAATATAAAATTTATATACTCACTGTAATCTAGGTCGTATCAATCGATCTGCGAGGTTAGCAAGCCGGCCCCTGCATGGAGAACGGATGATGATGATAAATTAATGTGTAACCGGGTTTCAAGGGTCATGTTCACGTTTCAGTAGTTACACGGGATGTTTAAAGCATCATGTTCTTATACAATAGCCTACAAGAACCACTAACGAATAATTAATCACTGAATTAAACAAAACGATATATTAGGGTCTAATATTTCCAACGAGATGATCCCTCCACGTTGTAACTCGCTCCCTGAAGCAGTAAAATGTCTGCCACTCAGCCATTAAACCTCAGTTTAACTACTAAATATTTGCACCGGATCGCGTCGTATAATGTTACGCACTGTTATCCCTCGTATCGCCGTGTCGTCGTGTGTCGCATGAAGACATCACAACTGTATCAAACGCTGAACCAACAGCAATGATACGCCATACGTTCACTCATTTAGAATTACCGACAAGGCAGTAATGTGCTAAATAGCTTTCAAACAACATCATAACCGGCAGTAAAGCAAGCTATATTGGTCCTTAAGCGTATGGGTGTAGGGTCGTGTGTGGTGGCTGGCGGTGGGTGGTGATCCCTCAAGTAGGGGGCCCGTAAAGCGGCAGCGACCCGCTAGGCACAACGACGACACTTTGTGTTGTTCTATAACGATAGTATCTACATATTTCTGACCTAATTGCTGCTGATTATGGCTACACTGAGTTATGAATATGACTGAATATAATAGTTGTTGATAACAAAATCCAAACTACCGTATGTTGTTAGACACTGGTGTTGCACTTCATCACCGTCTTAGAGTTTAAGTATTTGGGCCGGTATTGTAGTCGTCATTTATTGCTGAGATTAATATAATTCTAGAGATTGTTACAGGCGATAATAATAAGATTATCGCATCTCAACGATCTATTTAAAGAATTGTGGGAGCTAGACTGGAAAATAGTTATTATACTAATAAAAAAGGCAAAAGAGTGACCCTCTGTGATATTGGTACTTAATATCGTCATTTGAATGTAAAAGGTTGAACCTGTTTAGTTTATCTTTGAGATAACTAACGTCTAGATTACAAATTAGTAGGATTTTTAGGGTTCTGAACAAAAAACGGAACCCTTATAGGATCACTCGGGTGTCTGTTTGTCTGTCCGTCTGTCACAGTCAGTATCTCCGGATCCGCAGGGCTGATTTTGTTGAAATTTGGTACCAAATACGATCACACATAAATTATTAAATTTTTAGTATGGGGGTCACTTTTGCGGGTCAAACTATAAAATTTAAAAAAAGTTTTTTGAACAATACCGTGTGACTTATCAAATGAAAGGGCTTACTGTGAGGGTTTTAATTATATTTTTTCATAATTTTAAAATAAAATAAATGGTTTTGATGTTATTCAAGAAATTAGACGAAAAATGACCTTTCCCCACTTATCTCCGAAACTACTGAGCCTAAAATTTTGAAAAATATCCGGTGATAATAGATCTTTACCTATAAATTACAGGAAAATCTATAGACAGTCTATAGTGTTAAAATAACATGTTAAAAATAATAAATTCATTCGGAACCCTTCGCACGCGAGTCCGACTCGCACTTGGCCAGTTTTTCTATGATATAAAGAGCAGACGTAAAAGTTCTATTTACTCTTAAGATAACTTAACCTTCACAAAGTCAGTTTAGCGATATCAAAGCAAGGTTAAAAACAACATTATTTTTAAAAGTTCAAGGGGATTATTTGTGAAGAACTGTGACTTTAAAGAATTTTGATTCTCGTGAAAGTTGTGTTCAAACTGAAGGGTGAATCAGGCCTTTTGTTGGTGTAAGTACTCATCGGCAATCAGCGCTTGGCCGCACGCACGACTCGTCCACTCGCACGCTCGCACGCTCGGGTCACTCGTAATAGGCGGCTCGCGTGCAAATCAATCAGCCGTCGATCCGACACCCGTCGAACACCCACACGGTACATTTGTGTACTGTAGGGTAACATATACCCGGGCTCACATTACCCCTCCGACACTTCGATATCGGCGTTCAACTTTAGTTCAAGAACCATTAATTTGTTGATGGTTCGAAGGGTGTTAACTTGTTAGGCATAAAAGATATAGATGTGAATTTTATAATGGGAAGCAAATGTGGAAAAATAAGTAATTATGCTGTACGAACCGAATTCGCTGTAGAACGTATTCACAAGTCTAGTTTTACATAAAAATCCAACACAATTAAAATTTAGGTCTTAAACCTGACGAACCTTTGTTTGAGCACTTGCACGCCAGGCTTACAGGCTGTTCCAATTGAACACGATGCCAGGAGGACACAACAGGAGGTAAATTAAACGTAAACTATCAGCTGCGAGCTACCGGGGAAGTGCTCTTAGCTCGGTGATATTCAATGTCGGATCGTTCTGGATACTGTTGGGGTCGGATCGTCGTGTGCTATTGGGTGGCGGATCATTGTGGGCTAGGCTAGGTACGTCGTTGTGGATCACTCGACGCGGCCGTGGCGCTACTTGAGGTCGACGCGAATCGGGCACTCTGTTACTGCAGCCTAACTTGCAAAGTGTTTTTATTTAACAATTTATGTACAGACATTACATAGAAAGATAAAAAGAAGGAAACAGAAAAATAGGTACAAAAGTAATACTTATTTGCTTGCTTTGTGGTATCTATCATCAATTCATTAAAGAGTCAACCTAATAGGCCTCCATAATGTCTAGGCATACTTCCATAAGTCCAAAATGTATCGGATTGACATGACATGCTCTACCGAAATGTCAGTTCGTTGCATTTTGGATTTCTGACTTTTGACAACCATTATCACAAATGGATTGTCGCTCTGTCTAGAGCCCCAGTCAGAAATGAACAATATAATGAATTAAATGGTTCCTGTTTCATTACACGTAGTCACTCTTTAGTAGATCTATTTGAGTAAAAGTAGAATCAACCGCTGCACGTTGTGTCGGTGTTATTTGCATTTTTTTTATCAATGTCGGTATATATCTTATCAAATATGAACAGGCGCCAGCTACTATTATGATAGAAGCTGGCGCAGAACATCGATGCTATAATACAATAAAACTGACTCGGACTCGCGTGCTCGGGGTTCCAAACGAATTTAATTATTTTATACAAGTGGATGTCACGCGGTTTCACCTGCGTAGTTCCCGTTCCCGTAGGAGTATGGGGATAATATACAGCCTATGTTACTCCCTGATAATGTAGCTATCCAATGCTGAAAGAATTTTTCAAATCGGTCCAGTAGTTTCGGAGCCTATTCAATTCAAACAAACATACAAACAAACAAACAAATCTTTCTTCTTTATAATATTAGTATAGATGTTATTTTAACACTATATACTGCTTATAGGTTTTCTTGTAATCTGTAGGTAAAAATCTATTATTTCCTTTTTTTTAATTTTAGGCTCAGTTGTTTCGGAAATAAGGGGGGGGGGGAATGGTCATTTTTCGTCTAATTTCTTGAATAACTTCAAAACCATTTATTTTAAAATTATGAAAAAAATATAATTAAAACCCCCATACCCCTTTCATTTGATATATCACACAACATTGATCATAAACTCTTTTTAATTTTCTAATTTGACCCCCAAAACTGACCCCATACTAAAAATTTAATAATTTACGTAACACTTCCGTATTTGGGTCACAGCAGTCCATATGTGTGCCAAATTTCAATAGAATCGGTCCAGTGGATCCAGAGAAAACTGGCTGTGACAGACGGTCAGACAGACACCCGAGTGATCCAATAAGGGTTCCGTTTTTTGTTCGGAACCCTAATAAGCAGCCCGAGTTCAGTAGCGTTAGTATATATCTTGACTCCTGCTAATCTAAAGTCTGACCTAAAAAAGCGGCAACGAAGCGAAACACGTAATGTGTCATCATTTATCTTTTAGATGAGCTTTATCTGATAAGTCATAACTTTGTGTTTACTGTGTCCTTATCTAATCTTTTATTTCAGAAGCTAGGCTCGAATGTTCTTGGCTCAATTTTTGAAGATTGATGTCAGTTTTAGTGCCCTGAAATAAATTCAAAATGGCATGAAAAAGAACAGTTGACTAAGCATGGAGTATTTTATTTTATTTATTTATTTCCACCATACCTACACTGTAATAGAACTTGGAAAAGAGAAATATTAAAGTAAAGTTATAATATAGCTACTTAATATGTGTTGAAGACGGTTATGAACTCTTTTGTTATCTCGGCTCATTAACTTTTATTTTTTAAATTATTATATAGGTACTCTACTGTTTTAGGGTTCCGTACCAAAATGGTAAATAGCAACCCTTATGGTGTGACTAAGTCTGTTCGTCTGTCACAGCTGGATATCTCAAGAACTACTGATGTTATCAACTTGAAATTTGGAATAGTTTTAAAAGACGTTTGCTCAACCATTTTATCTACCACTAGTGGACGTCACGCGGTTTCACCCGCGTAGTCCCCGTTCCCGTGGGAGTACGGGGATAAAATATAGCCTATGTTACTCCCTGATAATGTAGCTATCCATTGCTGAAAAAATTTTTCAAATCGGTCCAGTAGTTTCGGAGCCTATTCATTTCAAACAAACAAACAAACAAATCTTTCCTCTTTATAATATTAGTGTAGATATCAAAAGCGACTGACAGGGGTTTTTAAAAATTCAAAGAGGGTCTACTAGGGCATGTGGGGTATCATATGAAAGAACGCTATTTGCACATTCTCAAACAATTGTGTTTTTTAGGCCACATGGTTTTCGACTTTCGACGAAAAATGTAAAACTTTTGACCGTCCCCCCTTTATCTCCAAAGTTTGCAAAAAAACTGAAATTATTCTATGTGATACAAATTTATGTAAAGATTTCAGGAAAATAAAACGACGTCTCCAAATTGCACATTTTTTCAGAAATCATCACCAAAAACTACATAAGTTCCACTATCGATCAAGAGATGGCGCTGATCTAACACTGCAATATACACTGCACTGTTAAAATTCTCTGTCGAATATTTGAATGCCTCGCCAATGAAAATTTAATCACATGATGATGATGATGATGGAACCCTCGGTGCGCGAGCCCGACTCGCGACTTGAAAAAGTTCAATATACATTGTTTATATTCCCGGACATGGAAGTTATTTGATTTATTCTGTACGACGACGTATAATACCTGCCCGTACAGTGTGTATAGACACAGCGATATCGGCGATTAGGAGACGTTCACCTTCTCGATATTTATGGCGGTGCGCGACTTCCGGGGAGGGACGCTATCTGCCGCCTATATTTTATAACGACCATATTAAATAACATAAACGTGACGCTTTATTGCACACAACATAAAGGTCTTAATTTGAAACTCACCTCGGATTCCACTGTCGAGATACGAAAATGTTGTTACAGAATAGTACTACAGCTTACAGTTACGGCTTACGATTCGATATGTAGCTCTTTCCAACAACTACACAAAATAAAGCGGTCGACGCACTTACAAAGAATCTCATTTATTGCATGCCCACAATATGAATGAATCACGGACTCTATTTATACTATTTTCAGTTTCATACGAACTGTAAATTGTGATGTGGCGATGAATTTAAAGTACTGGCAGTGAGTGTATTGAATGATTCACGAGATATCGGCTCTCCGAGGGAGACGCGACATGAACAGCGCGGGTTAGTACAATGTGCTTTATTAATATTGATACGAGATTGAAACAAGACAGACTCTGAGATACGGAAGCTTGGCGGCGCTCAATTACTGCAAATAAGAATTTTGTTTGCTTTGATTTAGCTTCGGGGTTAATGTCTGTTTAGATATCGGCTAAATCCTATTGGTTTATTGAAAAAGATCATTTGTTTTAACGATGTTGAAAGACTACGGTAGCAATTTCTGGCATCGATAACTGTCAGAACGGACAATTTTTTATGAATCAAAACTAGACTATCTGTACTTGTCTCATAATGTAACTGTCTCGTAAACGGATAATATTATTATGACCTAGTGTTATGTATACCAGTATAATGGTCGCGAATGTTGGCTGAGTGTTCCGCTCGGCGCTCGATCGAACCATAAACGTTGGCTGTCAGGGAAGAACATCCCGGGGTCAACTTTGTTTGACCCAAACGAACGAAAATTGGATCAGTTTTAGATCACCTATATCCGAATCTACTCAGATTTGTAGGCAACCCTGACCTGTTTTGGGAAGATCTCAACAGATGATTATGTGGAAATAGGCAGCAGTGAGGGAATTGGATTCACGAAAATCAATCTTAGTAACACTTCCAAAAATTTGTAGAAGAAAGTTATGTGGAAACAGGAGTAACAGACAGAGTACCTCAAGTTTAAGTATCTTTTTTAAACTCAGGTTCGTTTGTGAAAAAACATCATTTATCACCATAATTTAAAAATCCGCGATACTTCTGAATTTCATCTAGGTTCAGAGTACAAACAACCTGATCCTATTCGAAGGTGTTGGTGCTCAAACACGGAGAGAGCTGACGAGCTGGCAGCGGGCTCGCCGTAATATCCAGTAAATGTATGCGAAACATACACAAATCGCGCCATTTGGCAACGCTGCGCATTTGGAGACCGCACAAGGCGGGGACGACAGCGGCTCACATGCGGTAAAATGAGAGGTGGGAGAAGCAGAAAGAGCGGTTACAGCTGCCGCAAAAATAAACCATTAGCTTACCGCAAGGACTACAGAAACATAATACTAATTATCGGGTTTTCCGTATCAATAGGACAAATTTATGGAGGATGGAGAAGGAAAGCTAGACGCGTGATAGGACATAGGACAGAGTGGAGGAAGAAAACGTGTTGCGACGACTGCAAGTAACATGGGATAAGGCCAGGAAGGTAATGAGTACAAATTGCGTATACAACTAAACATGTCAGCAAAATAAATAATTGACAGTAGGAACATGGCGCATAAGAGTAAACTTTCTGTTCCTACCTACGAAGTCGTTAGATAAGCCCAACTTTGTACCACTTTACTGCACACAACCCAACTAGTTGTTTATCACTCAACAAACACGCTCTGTTGACATTACACAAGTGCGCTCAAATTAAATAGAATTAAGAAGTAGTCCAGGTCATTGATACGACCGCGCCGCCGCGCCGCGCGCCAGTCGCTGGTAATTTCTACCGAGTACCGATAGATTAACGCCTTGCCAAACATGGCCTCTTATCGGACGCTCGCTGTTTGTACTTCGTTACGATGACATAATAAAATTATTGACATTGGATAAGGAGTTCCTTTCGAGTCAACATGGGGAGTTATCCATTAACACGCTTGCCGAAAAACATGCCTTACCTCATGTCTGACAAACAAAAAAATATCGTAGTTTCCGATTCATGGTCGTGTATGTTTTACAGCCTGCATAACTGATGATCTTCAAAAACATCCATTTTTCGCCACATATTGATCTTGCTAGGGACCCAATTAAAATAATTGAAAAGACCTATTTGGCTATGACCATAAAACAAATGCATCCAGTCCACCTCTGTACAATTGTGTGCGTACTAAATACTTAAGAGACTTTAATTATATTACCGCAGTTTAGGCTTTACGCAGAGATAGAAAATACAACTTTATTCACCATAAGAACGATTCGCTTCCATCGCCAACTCGCGCCAGCAATGTGTATCAGTGAATAGTGTCTAGTACGAGCCAAGTGCGCTGTAGCTGCGAAGAATACCGCAAAGGCGTAACCGCTCACGTTATGTCCCTACATCATACCTATGACGCTGTGGAGAGCTGAACTTGCAAAGAATACACACTATTATACACTATACAGTCTGCTCTCTTCCCACACCCGTAAGTAGCGCACGCAAACTTGAACAGACGGTCTATTCTGTAAATACACCATCGTGAAAGCTGAGGTGGAGCATAGTGAGCTTGTAGTGAACTATCATTCCATCTTGATTGGATCGATTGACAGATCACTTCATGTTCAATGCACTCAAGTGTTCACGGTAAGATTTTTACAGAATATAAGCACTACCGGGCTAGTAACATGGAGATTAGTGGGGACATGGTGGTGACGGCATCTTCATTCTGTACACTCTAATTACCATCAAAGTTATGTGCCCATATCTCTGCCATCTATTCGTAGTTAGGTAGTATGCTTGTGTTCAATATGTAAGATTAGTACTTCGTACCCAAGTCGTATAATACTATTACAGTACATGTACGACAGACGGTATTATATTAATGGGAAATGTTCTTATGTATTTCAATAAAGGCATTTCAATTACGCTTGCATTTCAGAGTAAATAATGACCGACATGAAAAGTACAATTAAACATAATATTCTGAAAATTTTGCACTCATTAACGAGTGTTATCTGAGCAAACACATCGTTAGCTGCAGATATGAGTTATGTATGGTCTTATGCACAACAGTATCAAATCTCTGAGTTGTTCCGTTTTACGAGGAGAAGAGTGCACTCACATGAGTGAGTAGAATTATTGCATTTAATAAGATTGTCTGAACACAGATCAGTATCAAACATCGCATTCGATACAAAAACAATGCTTTAACTATCGATCTATCTATCTTGGGACTTAAAACGGTTGGTTTGAGCATAATTACCCTTACTAGGGTTCGTAGTAACTCGTAGCAGAACATCTTCCATCCACATCTGTTGATCGTTATATCTCAGTGGTCACCTCTATATTAACCATATTTTCTTTGACACATTCTATCCATCGTTACTTTGGTCGTCGCCTACTATTATATCCATCCTCATTAGTTATTTAATACTTTTTCACTCTTTCTCAAACTGAGGGTGTGATAGATATTTTGAAAGTCGTAAATTTTTGACTATGTCGTTATTTATGAGGTGACCCGCTAAGTTATAAATAGTAGTTAATTTTTAATTTTCTCTCTCTGCAGCTGAAGTGCATATTCTAGAGATGTGATCTTGTTATTTTAGGCCTACGGTAAATGGGTTACATGTTTACAAATTTCTATTCATGCTGATATGTGCTATATCGCTCTGAAACGGCCGCGTACCGTGGTAGGTGCACCCAGCGTCGCGAGTCGCGAGTTGTGTCCGGGGCGTCGACCCGTCCGGGTGCGTCCCGCGTCGCTCTAATTCGACGCCGCTTTGAACTGCAACAGTTATGAATGACACCGCTCGTAAACCACGGGCTTTATGACGTCACGTGCTTTGATCTTGACGGATCACTGCGCAGGCGCAGGCGGCGCAACACGGCCACGTATGAATCAATTGGTGACATGACATTGTACGTGTTTTGTTTGAAAGTGTATTTTTTCAATGTCACTTGTAAATTATGACAACACATTTTACCATATTCATAAATATCCAGCTGTGTAGATCTTACTTCCAACTGACTTGGCTATTTTTAGTCGTGTAACCATGGAATATTCTACATACTATGCACTACTCTAAGCAGGAAACCACTCGGTCAAGTGGGCCATAAATTGTCAACACATAAAACAGCCATGGTCCCTTAATGCTAGCGAATTAGACTTATTTCCTGTAACCTGGCTCCCAGCTCCGCCTTCCGAGAACCAAGTAAATCGGTCACGATAATTATAGGAAACAATAAATATTGCGTGCCGACCGACTGTGCCGCGTCGAGCTAGCACCGCCGCGCTGTGCTGCCATGCGCCATCTCGTTCGTCCGTAGTGTTTGATTTGAAAATTAGCCACAAACGTCAACGAAACCAAAGCACACGTGAATTATGTAGGTACAGGAACCTTCTGTTTAACTTCTAAACAAATCAGACTTTACTCTAAATAAATCAGTTTACTGAGAAAGTCAAAACAAATGAGAAAGAAGTGTATTTGTAGTTGAACCTGTTCGTCTACCTAATTAATGGTTGTGTAGTTGTATGTGACCTGTGTGTGACTCACTAGGACGTGACAAAGGCCGCATGTCACGGAAACAACTAGACGTTGAATATTGTCATAGCCACAGCATTGCTACGGCTGAAAAAAGCAAATGAATTTTGCGATGGTGTAAAGCGAACCATGAAGGTTTTAAGGAATCTGAAACTTTCAGCTGTGGCGTAATAGCAAATGTCTTCGCCCGCACTGCACTGACATCTATCATTTATATACAGAAGCCAGCGATACATATCAGAGCAGTACCACTCTAAACTTAAGGACATTAAAAGAGTATTAGTTGTAAGGAGTGGTTGGCGTGCGACACTCACCTCGCCGCCGCCGCCGCGCGCCGCCGAGCGCATGCAAGCTGTTCCCGATGCAGCGGTAATGTGCCGGCGACCGCAAATCGACACGTTGCCTGTCTGTAACAAAGAAAACTTTTACGAATAAAGCATTACAGCCACGCACATTACGTCATGTGGAGCAAATACGTACACAAGTAACAACGTCTCGTCGTCAGTAAGTCGCGTGGGTTTCCTCAAAGTTGCGTGCAATGAAATGCCGCCTTAAATCGAGCCTTCACAAAACTTTATTAATATTAGCTAAATATGCGCGCGGCGTGTACGTACAGAGCGGTGCCGCGCTGTGTACATACAATTTATGGAGACAGACGCGCTAAGTGTCTAGACTAATTCCGAGCTGGGCAAAAACAAACGTTATTTAAATTTTATAACAACAGAATATAACTTTTAATCTGTTTTGCGGGACGCTTAAAAGTTCTGTGTTCGTAATCCGGTCGGTTGTGTGTTATTTGTGACACGGAGCGGGAACGGCTTAAGAGGACATGTCCCGACTGTCTGAGCGATTTCTCCTCCGCTCCGCTTCGCACGACACTGCGCCGCTCCGCTCCGCATCGCTCTAGTATCCACTAAGCGGTGATCTACTTACGAGCGCTCCAGATTTTTGTCGGGCGTGAAACATTACTTTATGATACCATCTTTTAAAACTACTTACGGATAAGTATCTGCTTCTAAGGGCGAGCACTGATTGATGCGGTACTGACGGCCTTGCATCACTGGGTAGGTGAGTATGCATGACGTGCGCGTCTGACCTGGCGCTGTCGTGCTTAGTTCTCCTTCAGGGTCAGCTAGGCCATCATCGGAGATATCATTTTGTGCAACTTTCGGATAACTAGACACTCCTCATAAACCCTGTGTAAAAAGTTTTCTTATTTCATAACAAGCGGAATTGTGTTTTTTCACAGAAAGTAGTTGATATTCGGGCTCAATAAATAATAAACTCTTCATAGTTGTCCGAACCCCGAAGCTGCTCAAGTCTGGTCTCATTATAAGTTGTCCGAGTGAAAGGAGCAGTGAGGAGCGCTCTCAATGAGCATGCTTACCCACTGTCACGTTTTGAAGACACGTCGCGTGTCGCCTGAACGATAATATTCGCTCAAATAAAACATGATTCGGTTCGGACGACGCCTGCCCAGCGGGCTGTCTCGACAAATAAAACGAAACCAAAAGTGTAATTGCTCGAAATAAACGATAATGTAAGTATAAATATGTTAACTTTGTATACGAAGAATTCTGTTAAAACTTATTTACATAAGTACGAGTTTTGGATATATTTTTAGCCCTAAGCAATAAGATTGAATGTAACAGACCTACCTGTGTCACAGTAGGAATGATTGAAAGTAAAAGCATACGTTTAGAATCATAACTTGAGTAGTAAAGCCGCCACATCCCACATTCCCTGACGCGCGAATACTTCAAGTTGTAGACATAATATCCGGCGATGTTTGCGGCTCGATTAACGGCCAGCTCTCGAAACAATCCGCACCATACATAGATGACATCCTGTTTGTAAGCTCTACAGTAAAGTTTATTGTCACGATCACAGGTAACACGAGGTGAATAAAAATCAAAGTTTTAAGGTAATTTTCACGTTACTTAAATATTGTTTGCAGCATTTAAAGACATCTATTTTAATTTTAGAGATGATGAAAGCGTTGTCAGAAACCAATAATATGGTGTTTAAGTTAAAAACCCAATAAAATTTTATTTCTATTCACCCCATATTAGTCGCTAGTTTTATCATAGAAAACTTTGGAAAACCGAAGTTTTCTATGACGCGACGGTAAAGTCTTCTAATAACATCACAATATGACGTTAATCGTATGACAGCGAAGTCTGTACGATTTATTTTGATATATATCAATCCTTCTCTTCGTTTTATTGAATTCTTAGCTTGAAGGAAAATATTGTAGTATTTATGTTATTGCGAGATCAGCGAATAAGTAATGTTTATACAATTACACGCTGGGGATTTCGTCAGCATGTGCCAATGTTTGCGCGAGTCGAATGTGATCGCGTTATACGTGCAAACAAGTTCACTTGTTTGTTTGACAAAACTATTGCGCATAAAAACAGTGTGCCCGGCGTTAGAGTCATGCAAACACACACACATGGGTACCGTCACACACATGCAAGGATTTGACGCGGATCGTTTAATGTAGGTCTATTGACGTAAGGCCTGCTACGCACTGCGGTGTAACACGAACACGGAGATTATCCTAAGCCCTTGTCTGTCAGCTTCTAATATATTATTAAAAAACCTCGTGTGTGGGTCTATTCTTAGCTGAAAGTTTCAAGTAACATTACACACGCTAAAAATAAGTACAAAGAAGAAAAAAGCTACTCTCAAAGTATGTGTGAAGTGAAAGAAAAGTACAAAGTTGAAGAATTCTCGACAATGTGGAGGTACTGAAACCTTGTGCAAAGAGAATATTTTAGCATTCATTATATGTTCTTTATTTGCGTAGCTCGTACTTTAACGTGTCATGGGATTTTTCTTTTGGAATTTCGATTACCTACTCAAGTTATTTTTGTCTTTGTATAAGTTTTTTTTTTGCTAAAATAACATTATAAGCAATTACCTAAAATCTATATTGAACCACAGTTCTAACAGAAAAGCGTGAAATATAATGCTGCAGGCATTATATTTCACGCTTTTCTGTTCCTCTGACGTGCGGGGTAGTTTGTGAGTAGCTGCGACTGCGACGCAGTGCTCGCAAGCCCTTACAATAACAATCTAAGCTAAATTCAGTATAATTTAAAATAAATAGCGGTTGATTTAGTGTGTATGTTTACAGAGTATATTTACATTGACGCGTGCGGCGGCCAGTATGGACTGCGCCTATTTGTGGCCGTGGCTCGTGGTAACGTGCACCTACTAGCTGATGGTTAGGGGTACTGCACATCAGCAGGATTTCTGCTGCCAGCAATAATAACACAGGCCACACACATTAGCTATATCTTCTGAAAAATACGAAACTGCGAAGTTTCTTCTACGCGTTCAATTCCTTGATCGATTCTAAGCATGATTTAGCCAAAAATCTAAGTTGATTCCCCAAATGTAATTTAACTCGTTTACATCAAAGGCACGTTGTTACAAATGGGCTCTATTCCTGAAACCGTATTAACCTGACGCGGGTCGTTGACCGATTACACGCACACTAGTGGACACTTCATGAACTCGTGACGTCGATGAGTACCGTCCGTTGTTGAAACTCTTGAAACATTCACGACTAGACGCTCGGGGACCAACAGAGGTCTCCAGTGGGATTCGTAATCTGACTTGATGATGAATCTTCAAAGACGTCGGGTAGCACTCAATCAAATTATTGGAATTGTTACATTTAGGACGATCCAATTGAGCTTCCTTTCTGCGAAAAACATATTTACTTTTTCGAGGCGATTTGTAACCAAATTCCTTTTTTTTACTATTGATAGGCACGCGTTTGGCCACTATCTCACCTGATGGTAAGAGATGATGTGGACGAAGATGGAGCACGCTTGCCTAGAAGTAACCTATTCACTCTTGACTTAAAGACTCCTAAACTAAAATTCGATTTAGGTCATGTTTTATTATCAACTGATCGTGCAAAAGTCAGTCTTTTGGGCTCACTTCCGGTGGACAGCGATGCGGACGAATTTTTTGACGCCTTATCTTAGTTAGGATATTTTATTTTAAGTGTATATATTTAGTACTTTAAAAAGAAAAATGTTTTTTAAGCATTTCGTACAAAAATAATTATTTTCTCCTTATTTGTCCTAGTAGGTGTATCAGCCAGTGTGCAAGTCTACCAATGCCTCGGATCGTTAATTCTTCAGCTCATAATCTGGTTACTATTTATGATTACAATACCTCGCGGAAGACCTTGGCTTAGTTATTAAACACGCTCATTATGGGCGAATGTTTGCATCGCCTTGTTCTTTAAAACAATATTGTATGACAAGGAATAAATCTCATATTCACTTTTTAGAAAATCGTTATTTTCCGGTACAGCGACAGCGTCCGGATATCGCCCCGTGAGTTATATTGCTAAGGGTTAAATAGGTAAACATTAATTGACAACCTCGTACCCTCATGTTTATACCGCTGAATGTTCAAAGTGTGTCTTCAGGGCCAAAACTGAAACTGAGGAATATCGAAAAACACTGAAAGGAGTCTCGAACCCGATTTTGATGAAATTTAAAACTGCATTATTGGATTTTTGAAAAATCGTTGTTCCTTATTAGCTACACTTTCGGATGTTGTAATAATACAGGGTGTTTTTTTTTATTAAAAATCAACCGGTTCGATTCTGGGTAGGAACAACGATTTTTCAAAAATCAGGAGTGCTACCATGAACTTTTGAACAGCTGATTTCTTTCCGCGATGTGGGGTTGTTCCCATACTAAAAGTTGTTCATAATGGTGAGTACAATGACCCCTTAAGAGGAATTATGTTTATTCTGATATATATAAGAATACTCGACTATTTATATAGTAGTTGTTATTTACAACTTTGTGATACTCTGTAACGTAAAATCGGAATGTGAAACAGCACTAAATAGTTTAGTGAATTGTAAACATTCAGTCCCGCTTTAGTTTCAACGCAGTCCATAGCGTAGCGGTTCGCTGTGGCATGTCCTGCTGTCGTGTTGACATTAAATAAAATAAGTAACACATTATAATATAAGTCACAGTTAATTAGAACTGGATTACTGTCAAACTTAATCGACGCAGCGACAAACATTTGGGGCGAGCTGGTGGTACCGAAGTAATCTGTGTGCTGTTTATTTTTTTACATTTATGTAGCCACATTGGAATGGTACACGTGGTTCTGTTTACCCGGAAGTATTACATGTGTATGGGTATTACTCTCTGTACGGATGAGCTATTCCTTCGTCGTAAAATCCTTCTCCGCCACTGATCGACTTTCCATAGAACCCCAGCGTCTCCTCACATTGATTCCTCATACACGATGGTACGAACACGTCTAGCGATAAACAGATAAGTTTCGAACCGCCATATAAAGCAAAGTTTGTTCATCAATCTCGTCAATATTGCCTGAAGATGTTCCCGCTCGATGCGTTCAGTTAATACAGTTTTTAGCGGCGCTCAATATCGCTGGCATGTGTGTCAATGTCGTGGCAAGTATGGTAATATTCCCAAACTTTGCCAATAAAGGGGCGCTCGCGGGGAGTGAGGTGAAGCACGGGGGATGGGTCCTATACCCCCCACAGCCCCCGGCGGCGAGTGTTTGTCCACGGGCTCACTGCGGCGGCGGAGGGACGCTGGAGACTTGCAATAAAGACAGGCTTTCTTTGAGACAAGATGTTAATTGAGTCCGTATCAAAACAGCCGCGTTTGTAGATTTGTAAGATAAAACTATGACACAATTACTTAATTTGAATTTTGGCGAATTTTATGAGATGTTGCTTCGCAAAGCAAAATGTTTTTACTTAAATTTAATATCAATAAAAGCATGTGGTGGGCTCTAGAGATGTTTCTCGAATCGTATCGTCAATGGAGCGCATTCTCTGGACAAGCGGTATCTACCAGTTCCAACAAAAGTTTTAGTAAAAAAGTTACCGATCTCTCATCGGGATAAAACTATTCCCGACTGCCACATATTCCTATTACATTCCGTTTCAATATTTGACGATACATGGTAAGCAGTGCGAGCGCAATATTTTATTGTTATGCTCGTGTACAAGTTCGTGCCGCCATATTATCGAATTTAGTTCTGTTCAGGGGAATTTTGACACGTCGCGCTGCGGAAGATCCAATGAAATTTATTTGATATAATTTGGGTTTATACCAATTGCCATTACCTACATACAGATCAAATCTATGTTTGCTGATATTCATAACATGCGAAATGATTACACATTTTCAGTAAGTTGTACGATGAAGGGAATCGTAGCTGAACCCGATATAAAACCAGAATAACGTCGGTAGTTAACATCGGTAGCCTGCAATAGAGAATGGTGAAAGGTTCAAGTAAAAGCTTTTGTCACAATAGCGCGACACATATTGAATCTTATAACATGGGTGACAAAAGAACAGTGCTTGAATAGTTACGATAAAAGTAGCTCAGGCAATTTTTCGGAAGGTGTTACAAAAGAATACTTTACGAAATATTTCAGTGTTAAAAAAGGCAGAAACACGAAACCTATTCTGAAATATTAGTTTATTGTAAAAGAAGAATTGTAGGTGCAACAGGTGAGCTTGTATGTCATGCACCTAAAAATAACTACAGAACTGTAATCACATCTACAACTTACTTCTAGCTGATGGCTAAATTAGGAAGAAACTTTCCAATAACAGCGTAATTCTTAACACTAATGGACCAGGTGATGATATTATTAGCTACCGACATGTCTTCTTAATAGAAATCAGAAATAAGGCTATAAGAAAGTCAAACCCAAAAGTTTTCTCTGAGTTCAATCATTGTTCATTGAGAATATTGTACCACTGTGAGACATGGATAAAATAAAAGAAAAGTAAAAAAGCTTAAAAATTAATAATTGGAAGTACATAATCCCGAAGCATTTTGAGTAGTTTATAATATAAACCACTTAAAATACGACCGGATACATCTCACAGACATGCAGTTTAAATAGTCTGGCCAAGAATAACGTTAGTCCATTTTGAAAAACTAAAACTTTTGTCACTTTACGAATTTCACTTTCAGATATTCCTATAATAAAATGGAATTATTTAGTAGTTGAATACGGAGCGTAATTATGAATTCAATGTCCACCCGCCGTAAGACGATGCCGACCCGACCGAGTTAGAACGATCAATAAATTTAATGAAAATGATGTTAAACTTAGTTAGCGGATATTTTGGAGAGCAGTGTTTGTGTCTGCCGAGTGGCGAGCTAGCGCGGCTGCGGCTTGAAGAAAAACAGATGGTGTCAGCTGTTCGCGTCGGGAAACTTTGCACTGATGAGGGAGATATTGCATTCCCGAAATTTTGCAATTTTGTTGTTGTTCGTTAGTGTATTCATTAAAACGGTACTCATTTGGGGAAGTAACTCGGTCGGGTGGAGCTAAATTAAGAGGTAGTACAGTTATGAGCTTGGGGTTCGTTACGATAAAAACAGCCGATTAAAAACCAAGACTGACACTTTAATTTACAACACTAATTAGCACTTTAAAACACACTGATTATAACACACAATCGCACTATTGAACACTTCACTTCACTATAATTCGCAGTTGAAGATCGCTCTAGAAATTATCGTTTGTAACGCCAATTCAATACTGACCCCAGTCGCCAGATGTACGCCCTTTATATACCGACAATCACTTCCAAAACCCTCTAGCATGGGAACTTCAGGAAAGTTCGGGTACATACCGGTCCCGACTGACCAGGTGTCGAAACATCGAGAATGAACTTGACTCCTTTGATCTGGTTAGCCTCCGCTACCCGACACTAGATGGCGTTAGCAGCACGTAAATGTTTGGTTGGTTTCCGCTACTTGGTACTAGATGGCGTTAGCGGCACGTAAATGTCGTTCAGCATTAATTTTGGCGCGTAACACTGCCCCCTCTTAAGATAACCCCCTCTTTAGATTATCGGCCTCATAACAACGCGCCAGTCAATCCACGTGGACGATCTTAGGAGCACTTCTTGTACCTTTTTGTATACGGTAGGTTTCGTCATTGATTTTTGTCACAATCCGGTACGGCCCGTCCCATTTAGCTTGAAGCTTAGGTGATTTCCCTTTACTGCGAACTGGATTGTGCAACCACACAAGTGAACCTTCATCGAAACCTTTATTGTTCATTTTGCGGTCATAACGGGTTTTCATTTTTTCAGACATTTGCTGGCCCGATTCTCTGACGTGCTCATAAATGTCATTCATTTTGTTCCGCAAGTCATTCGCATAATCGGTTATACTGCGTGGGGCATCAGGTGGTATTCCGGTGATTAAGTCTGCAGGCAGCCGTAGTTCTCTACCAAAGTTTGCGAAAGCTGGTGTCACCGATATGCTTTCGTGAACAGCACTTCGGTATGACAGCAAAAATGGTTGTATATGCTTGTCCCAATCGCGTTGCCGGTTTTCCACAACTTTTGCCAGGTATCTCTCCAATGTCTGATTGAATCGTTCCACCATTCCATCCGATTGTGGGTGGTAAGAAGTTGTTCTCGTTTTATGAGTACCCATAACTCGGCAAGTTTCCTGGAATATTTTTGACTCAAAATTCCTTCCTTGATCGCTGTGAATCTCCAAGGGTACTCCAAAACGACAGAAGACTTCATGAACCAGTTTATCTGCAACTGTTGAAGCTTGTTGATTTGGAATGGCGAAGACTTCCGGCCACTTAGTGAAGTAATCCATTACAACCATGAAATACTTGTTACCACTTTCAGTTTTCGGAAATGGTCCCGCAACATCCAGGGCTATCCTTTCCCATGGTGCACCAACATTGAACAATTTCAATGCACCTCTGCTACGAGTCTGAGGTCCTTTTACAGCCGCACAACTTGTAAACTTGCGACACCAGTCCTCAACATCGTCACGACAATGTACCCAGTAAAACCGTTCCCGTATCTTCAGTAGAGTTCGTTTGACTCCCATATGGCCTCTTGAACAACCATCATGGTACAGCTGTAGAACATCCAGTACTTTAGCTTTAGGGACAACTATTTGCAAATGACAGCTGTCTCCCCGGGCATTTTCCCATTTACGGCACAGTACTCCATCCTGCATCACTAAGCTGTCCCATTGGGCCCAATAGCTTTTTGTGATCGAACTCATCGCTGAGACATCACACCACGTGGGCTTAGGAGCACTGGCCTTCATTCACTTAAGAATCGGCTTGATGTCGGAATCTTCCTGCTGCGCACGTTGTATGCTCTCCTTCCACTCGTTGCTGAAGTCTGTCTTGAGCATTTTCACAGTTACGACGTCTAGAGGGTAACTCTTGCCTAGTACAATGCTTGCAGTCTTCAGGGCAAGGTCTTTTTGACAACGCGTCTGCGTTGTCATGACATTTCCCAATGCGATGTTCGACCACAAAGTCGTTTTTCTGCAGCCGCTGGGCGCTATTGTTAGCCGCCCCCCGTCATGAGATCGGCTATCTTCGTGGCTGCGGAAGTAGCAATCCCATCTCCAAGTTTAAGCTTGCCCAACTCCTTCTTCACATCAGCAATGACGTCATCAAACTTGCTGATCCTGGTTTCGGCGTCCGACAAGCGGTTGTCATGCTGAGCAACCTTATCCTTCACGTCCTTCATGTCTTTCCTGAAGGACGCATGAAGTTCCTTCATGAGGAACATCTGTTATTCCTGGTGGCGCGCCTGCTCTTCCTTGTCAAGCTTGAGCTGTTCTTCCAACCGACGGGCCTGTTCCTCCTGTCGGCGGGCCTGTTCCTCATCAGAGCAGTAAAGTCTGGTGCTGATGATGCCGGAGCGGCTGTGGACGGGCCGGCCTCCATGTTCGGTAGCTGACCTTCCGACGTCTGCAGCGTTGCACCACCAAAACGCCTCTGGTCCGTCTCCTGCTGGCGTTGACTACGGGTACGGATACCCTCCGTGTCGTCCTTTGGCAAAATCGGCATGATTATCCCACTTCTAACAGCAAATTGTTACGAGCTTGGGGTTCGTTACAATAAAAACATCCGATTAAACAACCAAAACTGACACTTTAAGTCACAACACTAATTAGCACTTTAAAACACACTAATTATTACACAATATCGCACTACTGAACACTTCACTTCACTATACCCATACCACATCGAACCACCCATACCAAACCCATATCGAAATCTTATGCAAGAAAATCAGTAAATCTGCATATGCAGTCTGCACACATTGTCTTCTATAATATGGGTGGAGGCATTACTTACAGCCTACTATGGGTTTGACAGAATCACATCTACGCTATGGTGTCATTTTTTGGGGCAACTCAACAGAAAAAGATGCGGTATTCAAGGCTCAAAAGAGATGCGTTCGTTCTATATTTAAAATTAAACCTTCTGATAGTTGCGTGCCTTACTTTAAAAAATATAAAATTCTTACTTTGCCATGTCTGTACATTTTAAAGGTAGTTGTATTTGTCAAAACAAATCCACACCGATGTAAACGACTAGATGAAATTGTTCCAAGTAACAGGCGAGACAACAGTACGATATGCTCTCATACTGCGAGACCATCACTCATGCGCAAAAGTGTTTTCTGTATGGCTCCTATGATATATAATAAACTGCCTAAAAGTTGGAGAGAACTGCCCTTGTCGCGTTTTAGAAATATGCTGAGATTTTTTTTAGTTAATAAAGCGTATTATAATGTTTTAGATTTTTTTGAACGAAAAGGACTTTTCTATTCCGACTTCTATTAAATATAGTTAAAAATAACTATTTGATAATGTGTTTTTTTATTTTTTCTTAATGATATTATTTGACTGCATTATAAAGAATATATACTGGACATAATATTATTTAGTGTGGACTCTTATATCTTGACATTTTTTTCCTGTGTAAATTCAAAATGACTATATTGTTATACCTACAAAATTTGTACGCCACTATTGGCAAAATATGGACGCTCACAATACCTATACTGTTAATACCTTGCATGTCTGATTCGACAGTTCATGTAAACGCATATTTGACAAATAAATTATCTTTCTTTCTTTCTTATAATTCGCAGTTGAAGAGCTCTCGAAGTTATCGTTTACGAACGATATTTCTTCTTAAATTATAACACACAATCGCACTATTGAACACTTCACTTCACTATAATTCGCAGTTGAAGATCGCTCTCGAAGTTATCGTTTGTATCGCCAATTCAATACTGACCCCAGGCGCCGGATGTCCGCCCTTTATATACCGACAATCACTTCCAGAACCCTCTAGCATGAGAACTTCTGGAAAGTTCGGGTACATATCGGTCCCGACTGACCAGGTGTCGAAACATCGAGAGTGAACTTGACTCCTTTGATATGGTTAGCCTCCGCTACCCGACACTACTTACTACTTGATACTAGATGGCGTTAGCAGCGCGTAAATGTCGTTCAGCATTAATTCTGGCGCGTAACAGTACTTAAGTCTAAAGTTATACTATTATGAACTTTGCAAGTCCTGTTAGATAAGTTTTAGTAGTTACAATTCGAGTTCCCTGAACTGTACATGGTGTTGTGTTAGATGAACTACATAGCTCCTACAGGATTACAATTCCACATCATAAATACACAAATTATGACATACGAAACTATATGTTATTAATAAAGAATATACTATTTCTTTAAACTTTTTAAGATTTCCATACTTAAAATTTGAACAGTGAAGTCATTACGCCTAAATACTTAAAATATTATTTAAAAAAATTGTGATAATACTGACACGAAGACCAAAGTTCGGTTCAGCGACCAATGACAAAAGTCTTTAATGTTCAACTTGAGCACATTTCGGCTTTTCATAGAGACATTTGAAAGTTTTAACGTGAAAGAATTTTTAATTATAATGTTTTGGCTCAAAAGAATTCCTAAGTTGGTCGTATTACTACTTTACGGTTCATCCACATAAAAATATATTCGTAGACTTTTTAGCAGTTAAATATTCAGTTTTATGAAGAGCTGAAGTGCTTAGCGCGGGCGTTGTGAAGGAGTGGCGACGCCGACGGTGAAGCGACACGTCCAAATGTCTTCAGCGCCAAGTGCTATCATTTTTTGAGTAAATATAAAATGTTAAGGATCCTTTAGGTTGCTTTATGAACTTCAGTGACTGTGCAAAGTGGTCGAATGTAAGTTTTTTTAGTGGTTGCCTTTAATTTACATTTAATAGTTTATTGTAGTAAAAATCTGTACCAACACTTTTCGTCTTTACTAGCCGACTCGTTTTATGTGGTAAACTCACCGTTTACTTTGAATTACGATTAGACGTCCCATTTACCTCCCATGGGTGTCGTAAGAGGCTACTAAGGCAAAATATATTGGGATCACCAAGCCTTTCAAGCATGGTGTTATTATGGCAATATCCCCTAAAGATAGTTCGTTATAGCGGTCTATGTGAGAAGTCAATGTTCAGCAGCGGCCAGTTAGGACCTGATTTATAATTATCATAGAATTTTTGATGCTCAGATGAATCAGTGACGTCATGGCATATCTCGATGCAAAAGCGCCCAATATCAACTTATCGAGGAAACGTTTACAGCCATTTTGTTCGATGATCGGAAGTGTGATTCAATCACCGTCAGCAGGGGACGGACGGAACGAATCGTAATCGTAATGTGATTTGGGAGCGACTGACTAATTGATCGATACATTGCAGCAGCCGAAGAGAAACCTGTTGCCTGCTCACGCTCATCGCCGACCGTTCATACTTCCGCTGTTTTTATTAAATTCTTCGTAAAAAACTCTCTCTTATTTCGACATATTTTCCGCCTACGTATCTCAAAAGAAGACAGAAATATTTTGAAATTCCATTCATTGCTTCGGCGGTTCTGAAGTTTTCTTTTGCTACAATTTTTTACAATGAAACGGATAAACTGTTTATTGAATCAAGGAAATGTGCCTATAAACTTTTTGATTGAATCACCAGGATGTTCCTGATTGTGTGAACTGACAACATTGTATCTAGTGGCATGTGGGTCGGTGATAGAGACCCGGGTGAGTGTGCATCAGTCTTATGAGCTGTTCAATCGAGTCGGCTCGTATTTGCAGCTACAAACGTTATGTGTTGTATATGCACGTGAATATTGTACATGTTATACTCTGGGATGATTGCAGCTTCGCTCCGCAGAACATATTCAACATGATTGTGTGTTTGACGTGCGCAGTTTACGGAACTGATTGAGTAATTAAATTGGAGATATGCAACCTACGTTTAATAGCTAGCAAGCTTCGTCGCTTGCTCTGTTGCTTGCTGTATATGTAAGTCATATATTATCTATATGCAGTATGCACAAACACAGTGGATTCATGAAAATCATTGGATTATACCATCATAACATACGGAAATATCAATGAAATGACTCCTTAGGGAACACAATTTTTTAATTTATTTTATTCAGGTTAACCAACAATTGTTTACACCAGTACATTAGCAACTTATTATTTACAAAATGATATAATTATAAGGGCATGACTACGAGATTAAAGCTTTCAAATCAAATCGTATATTTCAAATAAACCATTAACAGGCACTTTTGAATTGTCAAAGTCGGTCAGTCCAAAAAGACGAAGCTATTTGCACGTTCCAAAGCGTAGATCTCTATGGAGAAGAACGTGCAAGAAACTCCACGGACACTCTTTTAAAAATAATAAATTGTTACAAATTTTTGTTTACATCAAGTTGAAATTATACAAACATGTGAGAACGATGTAAAAGACGAGCAGGATAAAAGCGTCCGGGAAAAAAGGAACAATTCAAAGAAATATTTAAAATAAACTATGGCAACTGAGAAATTACCAGTCCCAACTGACAGCGCCCGTTCACGAACATGACGCATGCGCTAGCACCATTCTGCTCAACCATTTTGAAGGGAGCCAAATGATCCAACGTATACGCCACCAACAGCCAGACTTTTGTGTGAGCATGACACTCCCAACCGCCAGGGTACATTCAAGTAAAAAAAAAACCTAAAACTGATAGCTATAGCTTAAGTTTAAGGTACACAGTACTCACACATGTGCCGTTAAAATGGATGAAATTATACATTGCTAAATAAATTGAGTCTATACAATGCAAATATTGTTTTTTTTACAATCTTCAGCCGGTCCAACAATGTTTCCAAATGCTAACAGATTAATTTGTGCGCCCTAGTGGCTGTGGAGCAGGACCAGCATTCAGCCAAGCATTTTTATCTTCAATATAATCCCCCAACTTATAATATGCTTGCCTGCATAGTGTGCGTTTAAAACAAGATTTAAGTTTTGTCTCATTAAGTTTTAATATATGGGGAGGTATCTTATTATAACATTTTAAACAGTACCCCATAAAAGATGAGGCAACTTTAGCCAGTCTGAAACCTGGTTTAACTAATTGGTCCCTATTTCTAATCTAGTACCATAATTATGTCGGTCGCCTCTTTTACTAAAAAGATGTAAATTCTTTCTGACATACATGATGTTTTCGTAAATGTATTGACAAGGTACCGTCATGATGTTAATATTCTTAAACAGTTCCCTTAGAGAATCGCGCCGGCGGAGATTGTATATCGCTTTGATGGCTCTTTTCTGCAGAATAAAAATAGACTCAATGTCTGCAGCCCGTCCCCATAGTAAAATATCGTAAGACATGATACTGTGAATGTAACTAAAATATACCAGTCTCGCGGTATCGACATCCGTTAATTGGCGGATTTTCCTAACAGCATAAGCTGCTGAACTTAGCCGTCCAGAAAGAGATATTATATGAGGGCCCCATTGTAGCCTTGGGTCAAGCGTAATTCCCAGGAAAATCTTTTTATTGACAAATTCTAGTTTTTCCCTGTTCAATACCCAGCAAACATTTTTGTCATATAATGAAACATTTACATGACCTTGAGTCTTATTAAAGTTATTTAACAGTATTTTTTTTAACTCTTCGTCATGTACTGGTGCATTATCTGTCCGAATAGTCATATAATTTCTTTGTCATATAATAATGTCATATAGACGTTCTTTCGACATTTTTTTACAACCGTCGTATAATAGAGTCTATCGCGACATTTTTAAGACTTACTTATACAACTTTTTGTCGTGTAAACGTTTTCGTAGTGTAAACGTCATAATACTGTCAATTTTGTCATATAATAACCTTTTAAACATCTGCTAAACGGATAATAATTGTTTACACGTAGTATTTATAACCATTATATATAAGTCGAATAAGTATTACGACTGCAACCTGTATACATACTTAAGTATCAAAAACATGATAATACGACCGCTATTTAATTAATACTCATATTAAAGGTTAACAATAACCTTGTATACAACTTCCACCATTTTGAAATCACAATTAATCATAATATATTTTATTGTTTGGTACAACATGGATCGAAAAAAATGGAAAAGTATTAAAAGAAGTGGTGCTTTCAAAAGAAAAGTTAAAAACAAATGTCTTTCGCTTCAAGCACGTAGTTTCATACAAAGTAATGTAGCTCAAGCTGAGAATAAGGAAAATGAAAAGGGTTCCGTATCACATTTGAATGCAAATTTAACCAATCAATTTAACCAAAATGCTACGAGTATATCGTGCAGTTCTTTTGCCGAAGTTCAGGACTCTTGTTCATTTTCCGAAGTTGAAGATAGATATTCATCGTCCGAAAATGAAGATAATGTTGATAAAGAAGACACCTCAACCAAAAAATATGACTTCAGAAACCATTATAAAAAGTGGGCTGTTGATTTTAATATTCCACAAGTTGCATTAAAGCAATTAAATGTAATTCTGAACCAAAGAATGCCTTACAAGCGCCCTTGGGTCTAAACGCACTATGCCTTCAGACCCAAGGGCGCTTTTAAAAAGAAAAAAAGATATAGAAATAATTACGTAATAAATTATTAACATTGTTGTCTGTTAAAACAAAATGTAATGGTCTATTTCCACGGACTATCTGGAAACCACATCTATAACAACGAGAACAAAAGATGAAATGAGAATTTGACCACGGCCATTTCAAATGTGCGCGTATCATTTCGATGAAGTTCATCTTTGATAAAAACTTATCAACATCCGCATAATTGTAGATCATTGTGGGGTTTAAGTACCTAAAACAAAAATATTATTTAGACTTAACTAAGTTACGTGTCACACAAATACTTCTATCCTTAAAATATACATTCTTTGAACTAAGCCGTCGTTTCTATTATTTTATTGTTGATCCCTAAATCATCTATCATGGCGTACACATTAACAATGAACACGCAATTTATAGGTCTTGAAGTTATATAGTTGTCACATAACGCAATCACTTAATAAATTATTAATAAAAATAAGTGAAAACACTAAAATTTTAAAAGCGCATAAAAAAATTGCTACAAATTTACCTCACATTAATCAGTAAAATTAATTGCACAATGGTATACAACTGATGAAATGGTTTTATCACTTCAAATAACAAAGAAAAAATGCAATATTAACTCAGCTGTCAAAAACACTGCCATATTAAATTCACGTGAAATCGTTCAATATTTAGGTTGCATCAACTTTAAACAGGTTAAATGACAATAACACAACGATTACATTATATAAAAGTCATATTGTACGACATTACTCGACACGTAGTCGAATACCCGACGCGACAGCTAACATTACATGACATGTAGTGAAATCGCCGACGTGTATATGACGACTATGCGACTAAGTAGGTTTTTACATGACTGCTACATGAAACTTTTAGCGCCTTAAGCTGAATAAAATGGGCCCTAATACCGTCGAGTAAACGTCCTTATGACATTTATACGATTTTATTAAATAACATGAAGTTGCCACGAAAACGTCTACTCAACGTCGTAAATGTTTGTTGGGTACTATGTCACAATCACTGCTTTTGACATTGGGTAAGGCAAAATATACATTTCGTTTTGTTTTCATTCAAAACCAAATTATTCGCCGTGAACCAATTTTGGACTTGCATTAAGGCATTGTTTATGATATCAACATAGTCCGTCTGTCTATTTATCTTAAAAATTAAGGAGGTATCGTCGGCAAACAGCACCATATCAAGTTTTTGTTGCAATAAATAGGGTAAATCATTGATATAAACCAAAAACAAGAAAGGACCCAAAATCGAGCCCTGGGAGACGCCCATTTTCACGTGTAATCCCGACGAATTGACGCCGTTTATTTGAACTAATTGCCGTCTATCATCCAAATAAGATTTGACCAAGTTTAACGCTGTTTTGACCAGTCCGTAATGCCCGAGCTTCAGGAGTAATGTATCGTGATCAACGCAATCAAACGCCTTGGAGAGATCACAAAAGATACCTATGGCATCCAGTGCGTCCTCCCACGCATTAAAGATGTGCTATAGTAAGGTAACACCAGCGTCAGTCGTACAACGTCCTTTGGTGAAACCATACTGTTTATCATGAAAGATGTTATTCGTGTTAAAATGATTAAGCATTTGATTTAGTATCACTTTTTCAAATACCTTACTAAACACTGGCAACACAGATACTGGTCTATAATTATTTGTGTCTTTACTATCCCCAGATTTAAAAAGTGGTATCGCCTTACTGAATTTCATTAGGTCCGGAAAGACTCCTTGATCCACACGCAAATGAAATATTACAGCTAAGTACGGCGCTACAGTCTCGATAATTGAGGTACAAACTTTGATAGACAATCCCCACAGATCTTGGGTCAATTTAATTTTGATTTGTTTAAAAGCTTTTATTACTACTTTGGGGTTTATATGTTTAAAATTTAATTCAGTCGGGCTGGCTGAAACGTTCGCCTGTAATAAATCAAAAGCAAGTGAAGGCAATTTAAGGCTTCAGTAGTTTTAATAGGGATACTCGTAAAGAAATTTACAAATTCTTGAGCAACTTGTTTGCTATCGCTAATAAGTCCATGAGAAGTCTCCAATCCGTAATCAGTGTTATGTCTTTTGTTCCTATTTGTTTCATTGTTTATAATTTTCCAAACCGTCTTTATTTTATTGGCTGCTGTTTTTACCTTATTACTTATATATAAAGCTTTAGCTACCTAACAAGTGTTTTTATAAATTTTTGAGTAGGTAGCTACATACTTATTAAAAGTCTCAGTGTTAATAAAAGGCTTAAGGCCATACAGCTCATAAAGTCTTTCCCTACTTTTTCTGAGTCCTTTAGTTGCCCAGACACAAAATAAAACTTAGGGCAGATAGTTTTAGTTTTCTTTTTAAAAGTATTATTGAATTCGGTTTGGACTAAAGAAAAAAAATCTGTATATAAAATATTAGCATTGTTTATTGTAAGGTTCCAATCATTGAAATTCCCGATTAAAGTGCGGTTAAATTTATTTAAATTAACGGATGTTATTGGTCTTGTTTGTATTTGCACTTGTTGAATTGGTATGTTGGACTCAAAAGATACCAGTAGCCCACTGTGGTCAGAAGGAAGGTAATTTACAATGGCTTTCTCTAAGTAGTTGCCACATCAGAAAACATTATCAATACATGTAGCAGTAGTTGTAGTTGTACGGGTTGGTTCTATGAACACATTAGACAAATTGAATGATTTAAAGAGATTTAATAATCTACAGCTATCTGAATTATCTATATCTATATATATTTATGGGTCCCTTACTAAAAAAAAACATTTCTTTTTTCAAAATGTAAAAGGACCCAGCACGCGTCCCTGTGGTATTCCAAAACAGCTTTATGTTGAGCAGAGCTCAGCTTAGAAATACCCTGCGGGTCATTAGTATTGTGCAAAGAGTCCTTTGTCGCAAGTACTGTATAATTGCTCGCGTATTTTTCCCGCAAGCATCCCGATGCGATACTTTTATTATACAATGCTTATTATAATTTATGAGCGGGAAGGTTACGTGGCGGCGGCAATTAGGCTGCGTCACGCTGAGGACGCTGTACGACTTGCGAGTTACGAGACAGTTTTGTTGGTATTTCTGGTGCTATAATGTCTCTGAAGCTTAAAAATATTGTTTGTCAGTCTTACTTCATTTCGTTGACAACTGACAATGACGTAATTTCAAAGCCTTAAGTTCGTTATGTCCCATTTTTAACGTTTCATTAGATATATCGCCTCTGAAACAGTATATGTAATATGTAAATCAAGTGCTGATAGCCTTCTCATAACGTCGGCGAAAAAAATACACATAATTTATTAAATTTTACCGTTTAAGTTTGTTTAAAACGTTTACTTTCTTTCGCTTTAACGACTGTAAACATTTCAAGCATCAGAATAAGGTTAACATTTTTCCCCCTTTCCAACCTGTCGAAAGTCTTGTTAGTTTACGAAGACAAATACAAAGATTTTCTAAATTGTAAGTATTACTCCATGATTTGGAAAAACGAAGACGTTCCGTGGATGAAACAACAATCAGGATGAAACTAGTACCTAGTAATATGGGCCTGAGGATAGAATCGGGGTTATCCTGCAGCCTCAAAATTTGGAATGCCGCGTATAATAACAGCAGCGCTCATGTATATCTCCGATGGAACTCTACTGAAAGGGTAATTGCGTCACATTTAGGTTCTAATATTGGTTAACTAGATATTGAACTAAAGTAATATGATAGATTGTTAAACATATATGTTTATAGCATGTACGATTTTTTTTTCACTTTTACAAAATCATCTCCGGAAAATGCACGGTTTCTGTGGAAAAGGCTACGTGAGTAAAGCATAAATCATTTCATTCGTTTCATAACATAGGTACCTACATAATTATTTCAATTAGGATTAAATGATTTTTATACAACTGGTCTACTCTATATCTTCTGTACTTATGCTTAAAAGTTTCTAATGCTATCTCTATCGCACAATTATGGCCATGTTCTTAAATAGTCAATTGAATTAGTAGTTTTCACAATAATTTGGAGCCATACAAAACATGATATAATTTACCAACGACTGTAAAAAATAAATATTCAAAATAAAAATATTTTTCTACGTTCAATATTTTATTTTATTGTATTTTATCTACGTCTAAAATAGTGCTGTTTATACGAGTGCTGATTTGTGTTAATATTTTGACAGAAGTTTATGAAGTTTGCGTGCGGGCAACACTGAATCAGTTGGCGGTTTGAATTAATTAGATGTTGTGGCGCCAGGTTCAATATTTCGAACTATCTGCGTAGAAGCATGCGGCGACAGCGCGGTGCTGGGAGGTGAAAAAGGTGCCTTCGAGCTATCATATATTTCAGAGGAACGGCCTTAAAGTAAAAAATAATTTGAAAACTTCATAAAAGTAGCAAAAAAACAGTTGACAATCAAACTGAACTTTGGTGCAATTTTTTAACCGATTTCAAAAAAGGAGGAGGTTCTCATTTCGGTTGCATTTTTTTTACGTGAGTTACCTCATCACTCCGTCATTTATAAACCGATTTGAAACATTCTTCTTTCATGTGAAAGGGTATACTTTCCCCATTAAAATTTCATCAAAATCAGTTTAGCAGTTTGCTTTTTAAATCAAAATATCTGGAATTCATTTACTTGCTGACGTATTTGGTTTGTCGTTCAAGTAAACAAAATTACGTATTTTGCTATCCTCCGACTATCCTGTATCACTAAAAAGTGAAAAATAAAAAACGTTTGTTTACAAAAAAATACAACCGACTTAAAAAAAGTTTTTTTTTTCAACGTTAAAATGTTATTTGCAAACAATGATCGAGTTTTTCATTTCCAACCGCGTAGCAACGTTACCGGTACTCCAGCAGGCGCGAGTCGAGTGTTTGTTCATTATAAACTGTGCGCCACCGCCGCCCGCCGGTGTACCACCAAATGTAAAAAGTTACAAATTGAAAGCTATGGTATTGCCAGTATTGCCACACAGGTTTTTTCGTGTTTCACCCAGTTGGTGAATGTAGGTTGGATATAACTAACGGTTCATAAACGATGAGTTTTGTTTCAGAAACGAGTTCCTGTACACGCATGGGGATGGACCCCTTTGAGCCACGAGCCACGAGCCACGAGCCCCGAGCCACGCGACAGAACGTACAAAGTTTTTATTCATGGAATGGAAGCGGAGGCTTTGTAGGGAAATAAAAATAAACAATAGAAGAATATGATGTTATTACCAACTAAGTTATGAAACGCTGAGCGAATAACTTGACTAAAGCTTCTGTATTTATAGGCCTTGTTGTTATGGGGCAGCTGTGCTCATGGCTTACGGTTTGTGTATTTTAGTTGACTAAATGACAACAGGTTAAATTTATGCTATGGAATTATGGAGAGGACTAACATCTGCCCGTGGCGTCGTCCACCTGAAAATTATTTTTTGTGTACGGAAGTCTCATCAGTAGCTTAAATTATTTCTCATAACATCAGCTATCTGCCACTGAAAGTTTCGTCTAAGTTGATCCAGCCAGTTTTAGAGAATAGACTGAAGAAACAGACAGACAATAAAACATGTTTTTTGTTATAAGTATTGTATGCATTAAACGCAGCAAACTAACTTCCCCAATTCCCAGTAACAGTTCGTTAATGAAGGAAAGCTATCCATAAAGTATAATCGATAGTGTATAACAATATTAGCGTGGACAAGATAATGCCGGCTATAATATCTGGGCTGTCTCGCCACCCGAGGGAATGCGCTAAAAGCAAAGTTAGTCCACGTTGAGCCACTCTACACTAACCCGCAGAAGAGAAACTAAACACAGACAATTAAGTGGTTGAGAAGAAAGAAAACAGTCACTAAGAACATATAACGAGAGGCAGAATCCTCTTTGCAGATCGGTGTCACTGACAGTGTGTCGTTATCTTACTGCTATTTTAAATGCAAAAGTTTGGATGCTTTTTAGTCAAGCATGCCATGAACGACTGAAGGATCTGGAATTCAGGATAAAATTTGGCACAAAAATATATATTACAGATAGACTAGAATAGCACTTAAGCTACTATTTATCCCAGTAGTATGTTCCCTTGAGATCATTTCCCACAGTAGTGCGGGCGAAGCCGCTGGCAGAAGCTAGTTAAAAACAGAAGAGATTAACGATGGGACTTTGCCTGTTTAAATCTCTATAAATATAACAGCAGTTACTCTGATTTCAGTTCATATCTGGATTTCAGTTGTTATCTCTTTGAACACGTCATGTACAGTTAATTTTCTGCAGTGTTCTGTGTGGTGGCAGAGCCGCGACACGAGCCGATCGGTTTCGATATACACTGCAGAAACTTGCGAACTTTTTAATGGATTGTATCCTTTTTTCCTTCAGTGCTGACGATGCAAATAATGGACCGAAGTTCTGTAGTCACGACTTATCTGCTCACAAATTATATTTGCAAAGTTTAAAGGAAGTTTGGGAAGCCACATAAGTTATAGTAGTAGATTGACCGGCGAAAGTTTCCAACTTCCCCGAAAGCTACCAGTAAAGTTATATGAATAAGCTAGTTAAAGTGCGCATGCAACTTTCACGAACATATTCCGAAAATAACTAACATATCGTATCCATGAGTTACACCACCCAATGTTCTCAGAAAACGTCGCGGGGATCACGTAGAAGTAACTCGTAATTTGGCTGACTGACAATAATAATAACGACGGTGTAGTAGGCAACGTACTCGTAATTCAGTTAGTACGAGACACGAGAACATCGCATTACAAACAAGAAAATAATCTGGAAACAAAACACTCGCTACCTCACATACGGCGAATTACCTGACGGCTGAGCGCGGTACACTGTACAGTGAACACGCTCGGGTATAAAGTCGAGAATTCCTGGAACATCCCTGTTAGTGGTCAATGTCCGAAAATTCCAAGACAATTCAGGAATCTCAGACTTCTGGACGATGAAACTTAGTCCCTTGGGCAGCGCAGAGTCGGGAAATAATGTCGTCTGAAGACCGTGGTTAAGGTACTAAGTGAAAATTGGGAGAAGTTTCACACTTGATGCTAAAATACATAATGCAAGGATTAATAATTCAGGGTTTTAATGAAGAAAGGACAAATATTCCCCTATTTATCATTCAGTATCGTGTAATGCATCAATGAAGGAGTCACATTACGAAGCAGAAAACAACAATTAGCAAACTGACAGTGACGGCTCCCGCAATCATAAGCAACATATCTCAAACAATTGCAAACAATGTCTACTGTTGTGTGATGTAAGGAGCTAACCTTCTGCCTATCCTACGAGTGTGTGTAGTAATGGATCAGTAAGTGAAATACATTGTCTTATACATAGAAGCGGCTAGCTAGGACAGGCTGTATTGTTCGCAAACTTCATAGCCAAGAGACATGTTCCATCGATTTGTCGCGTTCGGCGGGCTCAGCTCCAAATGTATCAGCTCAGTCGTGGCAAGCGATTAAGATTTAGTGTGCGTCGGAGGAATATCTTGTTCGAAATCTTAATCGGTTTCTAGAGTGTGCTTGAAATCAATTACCTCGTGTCAACTACAAGCAGTGCATGGAAACATTATTATTCCTGTGTATTGAGTATTGAGAGCTGGTAGGGGTATGGATAAATTGATTTAAGTAACAGACTATATGACCAATTAGTTTTTATCAGTAATTTTCATCACGTGAAGTCTTCGGAACCCGAAGATGCTTTGTATAATGGGGAACAGAATGGCTGAGGCATGTTTTCTACTGAATATTTTCTTAGGAAACTGAAAACTGGACAACGCATTTAATCTCGTCAGTCTTGGACTACCCAATACAAGTATGCGAAACAATCTCAACAAAGATGAGAATATAAAGCCACGTTAACATTCACATGAGCCTTTCAGTCAGCGTGTCCACAAATAATATATTCGCGCACATTTCGTCTAGGTCTGCAAACGTTTCGTATTTGTTCTCAGCGAGCACGGTTGAGAGATTGTTTGCGTGATCCGCATGCCGCACGGCGCGGCGTACGATACATTACTACAATTATTATTATTTGATTTTATGCTTAAGCAGTTATTTTCCGAAGATAAACTTTTAGGTATATCGGCAATTTCGAGCTGAGATATATGTGCTGTGATTTTCATGACTTGCTTGCAAGTTATAGGTAGTGGTCACGTTTTATGTTATGTTTTTTATTTAAACTAGTATACATCTCCAAATTGAGGAGGCTACATTATATTACCCACGAGGTTCAATCTTCGAGATCGTCCGTCGAATCGTCGATGATCAGTAGATGGCTGATCACCCATTACATATACTGATATTCCGTTAAAAACCGTGAGTCCCGGCTGTCATTTGTAGATTTGATTGTCGTTACGGATAGTCAACAGCCAGAAAATCTGACACAAATCTTGCCAAGGGATGTCGTCCACAGTTACTGAGTGGTGCAGGTTAGATAGGCATGTAATATAATACAAATATATTTGGGAAAAGGCTAGGCAGATTGTATTCATCTTCAAATTGTACATCGTTAAGTTTCACTACTAACTAAAAAAACAACTATGTGTTAGCAAAATAGAGAAAGATATAAGAGTAATTCCCGTCTCGTATGCTTGCCATGTTCCAGTGCACACGTACAAATATTTTCAATAACAAACCCTCGTTAGTAAAGAGCTTACATTTCTCCCGCGCTCGCCGCCGCTGCAGCGCTGCTCTGCGCTTGACAATGAGAGCCACAGGTAAGATGTGTAATGTAATTGCTGTTTTTGCGATAGCTGTGGGCACAACATATTGAGAGTGAGGTGTTGATTGTAACAGTATGATTCTGATATTGACGACCAGTATTTTCTGTTTCGTTGGCATGAAAATTAATGTGAAAATTATAGTTTATTGAACCTATTTGAATTAACGAAATGATTGGCAAATGCTTCATCCACTACAGAATTTCCGAGCCGAGCCACTTTTTCATCAATCTTCAACAAATATCGAGGAGAAAATCCGTTGCATATGTTTAACAAATCTTGCTGACGAGCGAGTGGTCGCCGTGTGGTGCGCGGAAACGTTTCGCGGTCATTTGTCAGAGCGTAGCGGGGTACGGTGTGAGGTGTGGGCGGCGCGGGGCTCCTCGGACAAATGAGTTGAATTAGCGACCCGATACCGCCAACAACGTATGAGTAATTGATGTGCGCCTTACGTATACTGGGGTTTAGCTGGTGCTAACCACTACTGCAGTTACTGGGGGAACGTGTAAAATGGTGTTATTTTAAAAAAGGGATGTAAGATATTTTTTCGGAATTAATGTATTATTGCCCCACTGCTGGGCAAAGGTTTCCCCATGGTCTACTCTTGTCGGCCTTCTCCGAACAATCTGTTATGAATGAGCCATCGCACGTCGTTCCCTAGCGTAGGCCTTCCTCTTCGACTACGCCCGTCCTCTGGCTCTGGTCTCTGGCTAGCTGGAAAGATAGGTAGGTAATGTCCTTAGATTTACATAACTTCCTATTGGCAAATAAAAGTAAATAAATAAAAGTAGCAATAAATAATGGTTTGGAATACAGCGAACATACAGTTTCATTCCTGTTACAAATCAAATCAAATCAAATCGTATATTTCAAATAAACCATTTACAGGCACTTTTGAATTGTCAAAGTCGGTCAGTCAAAAACATGAAGCTATTTGCACGTTCCAAAGCGTAGATCTCTATGGAGAAGAACGTGCAAGAAACTCCACGGACACTCTTTTAAACCATGTGATGTATTACAAAAATCTTGTTAACATTAACATTGATTGCTTCTATATGTGAGAATCAAAATGCAGGTATAGATTAAAATAAGCCAGTGACAGGTAAGAGATGACCAGTTTCAACTGACGGCGCCCGTTCACGAACATGACGCGTGCATCAGCACCGTCTAACTCAACCATTTTGAAGGGAATCAAATGATCCAAAACACGCGCCACCATCAGCAAAACATTTGTGTGAGCATGACAAGTTCTCAACTGCCACGCTAGCTCATGTCAAACTAATTTAATAACGAAATCTATAATTACATATGTAAATGGCTCCATAGTGCTCACATTTACAAAAAATTGAAAATATGCTTCTACGTTATACAAAACTATGGTTTCAAGTAACTAAGAAAAGAAAAAAAAAGAAGGCTGCTTTATTGTGTATACTTTGCTAATACAATAATGCAAAGAAATAATAAATAAATGATTGCTCAAAGACTCAAACAAGACATAAGTAATACGGGTTATGAAAGGCCTATTAATTTTAAATTACGTTTTATGATTGTCAAAACGCGCCTATCGTCCGTCAGCCGTCTGACCCTTCTCTTGAAGTCTGAATTTTTTATTTAAAAGCAGCCAGAATAATTTCCTGCCAGCATGTTGCAAAGGTTCAGATACCATGCAACCTCACGCTCAACCGATACTCAGTATGTACTTTGATTTCCGATACCTATTGTAGTACAGCGGCCGCCATGTTGGTGTATTATTGTACCTAATGGAGCGAGTGTGCCGCCTGCCCCGGCGCACTGCTGAGTAAACTACATATAATTGAATGGTTCTGTGGCGCTCAGCCGGTGCGTGAATACGCCGCTGACGTAATTACTGACCGACTCACCGGAGCTGACGTCTTGGTTTCCAAGGCAATTCATGAATTAAGGTGTGCACGATTATATTTAGGTTATTATAATTATGTGAATTTGTCTTGACGAGTTAAGGTTAATCCACACAGATCGGGGCCGTGCGCGGGACTTCGACCGACCGCACTTCAGGAGCTCGAAAAAATCGGTGAGTGCATTTTGTATGAACTTTTAGAAAGAAAAAGTTCCGCTCGGGTACAGCGTTGGGGACAAGGATGAATGTTACGTAATAGTCTCTTTCCAAAGCTTGGTGTCTCATGTCAGTGCCTGCTGTAACTTACATACTGTGGTGTATCCAGAAAGCAGCAGTATATAGAAAAAACCAAAAAGCCAATATTTGCTTCCTAAAAACCTTTGTTTGTCTTCCTACACCGAGATAAAAACGAACATAAAATTACTTTGTTGTATGTACAAGTGCCGCCGCAGGGACGATTATTTGAGGGCCTGTTATTCCGGATAAAAACCAGGGACCAGCCGCGAAAAAGGCTAAAAGTTAAATACACGGGACGGCTCAGCAAATAAAGATAATTCGTAAAGCCGTTTGTGGCACAACCCAGGAGTTAGGACACACCACGACATTAGTGTTTCAACTCCGTCTCATAAACCTGTATGTAAACCTGTACCCTGTGTGTGCCTGTCATGTCAGTAGAAATAGAGGAGTATACTGTAACATATTAGTTGCTGCTTGAGGCCTGTATTGTACTTTTCTGCGTGCGAGTCTGAGGCAATATCCATCAACGTTCCACTGCTGGACAATCCCCAATTACTCTTCCGGGCACGAAAATATTCTTAAACATTATGACTTCGTACCTGACCTTTTTTTCGGTTTCTATTCAAAACTTAAATAATTTCATGGCAGAAAAACTTATCTCTATACTATCTACATCAATATAATAGACATAGTAAGCTTATGAAAACCTTTCATAGCTAACTCGCTCTATTCTTCAGGAAATTGAGTGTAGGCTTGGCTTTAGTTATAAAGTGTCTCCATGCAAAATCAGTAATGTAACTTGTAGCGTTTTATACGTAGAAGAAGGATGGCACAGTATGGCCTTATGGCCTTATTTGTGTATGTGTACTGAATTTTGTGAAGAATAAGTGCAACATATCTTCTTCTTCCATACTTTTATCATCTTTCCCCCTTAGTAGCTGTTTCTTTTTTGTCTGTATCTGGCTTGCGGCTTCGCTCGCGGTAATACAGATTTTTTGTAAAAAAGTAGCCTATTACCGTCTCCAGGGTCTCCGGGGTCCCCAGGGGTTTTAGAGTATGGTAGCACAACACCTCGTCGTTAAATGTTTATTATGCTGAGCTCTCCAGACAAGTTCGGTAACATCAACATTTAGTTGTAAAAACTTTTGTGTTGTTAGCTAAGCGGGCAGCTACAGCTGCTAAGTTAATATGAAGTCCTCGGGTCATGAGAACTTACTGAGCGTTCCGTGTTAGTAACTGTAAGGTACACTTAACTGAACATTAAGGAACAACATAGGTGTTTTGGTAACAAAGGTTTGAATTTGAATACTTTAGGAAGGAATAAAGTACTGTGGATAATCATCACAAATAATAATGTATCTTATTTGATACTCTGATGGAGCAACGGGTATGTACTTTCATGTAGCGGCCAACAGTCATCGCTCTACCCGCCCTGAGGGATCACTAAACATTACTATACCGCTTACTGAAGAGGTCAGCACCCCCAAATATATTCCGCAGAATAGCCACATTATTTTTTACTCCATATTTCGGGATTACCAGGTACAGTAAAGTAAAGTAATGCAGGTTTCTGTATCCCTCGGTGAGCTTTATGTGCCAAAGAAAGCGTGTAATAACAGTTTGCAACAAGAGCCATAATTTCTTCCGCTTTAAATATATTTGCGGGGTGTAGACGGAACAATAGCCGCGGAGATGAGTGTAGCGGTGCCATCCGACTTCCTTTTACCTTGTAGAATGTCGTGCTGCACTAGCTACAAAATATTATACACTAGCTTTTGCTCACGCGTCACCCATGTACGAAGTCGCGGGCAAAAGCTACACTGTAAACCTTTTTTCCTGTTTCCGCAGAAATTTAGGGACGAATTATACAATGTATACAATTATACGAATTATTCCTCTTGAATTACTCTGTCTATTGATGAAAGCCGCATTAAAATCCGTTGTGTAGTTTATAAGCGTACTATATAAGCGTACACCGGATAAAGCGACTTTGTTTTATACTATGTGAACAAGTTGACTGAATTCATGGGCAATCTTACAGAGGGTGGCACACATAAACTGGATTGAATATGAACACCTTTTATTATGGGATCATCTTTTTGTACAAAATTGCATCACCGGATGTAGGCCCCCGTCTTATCCTGAAGATTTGAAAGATTCCTAAAAGAATATGTATAATATGCTTTTTTGTCGTTATATCAAAGTTGGTTGGTCCTTTTTTTAATGATGGGAAATCATCAAATGAATCCTCCCACTCTGGGTGAAGCAGAAGGGACTATCAGACTCTTATTGACTAAAACCCATCCGAGTTCCTCCTAATGCCCTTTGCATTCCAGGGCCACGGTGCCTCTTTCGAATAAATTCCGCTACCCCGGCAGGCATTGGCCCTAGCGGACCCCGTCTTCTATGCTGACAGCGACCCGGGCCTGGTTCTGATGGGACGGCGAGCCACCCAATGCTCGCCGTCCGCAGGCCCGCGCCTACGGTGGCCGGGAATCGCTTGCGACTCCCGACGCCCGGGGTGTCTTCTCCTGTTGTGGCGGCTGAGGCGTGAGGTTTCCCTCTCTAAGTTGATTGGTCCTACAGTACAATTTGTTTCCCCCGAGCGATATATAATTTGGCTTAAATTTGTTACTAACAGTTAACCATTTCCAAAAGAACTGTATAGAGGTAGAGGATTATCAGCTGTGCCTTCTCATTTCTGCGCATGTGCTTACTAATCAGGACTATTCTAACGATATGTCTTCATATTTGCTTTTTGCTTGGTCCTGAACTAATCGCAAACAAAGTCAAGTTCCTATAGAAAAAAGTTAAAACTTTTCCAGACATTGTCGTCGACAGTACAGGAAAATAGTTTAAAAATGTTCTCCGTGGATTTAAATAAGTAAAAGAGAAAGGAAAAACAATATAGTGACAGGAAGACGCGGCGTTGGTGAGAGTATGTACCACTCACACATATAACCGTCGTTAGTGTGGGGACTGCGGGGTGCAGGGTTACCCTACCTGTTGAACTTTAATTATGTTATTACTATTAATTATTTTGTTACGGTGATGTTGTCTTGTATTACATTTTTGGTGCAAAATAATGTTTCGTGACACAGAAGTGAGAAGAGAGATACATTTTATGAGAGATGTGTATAAGTAGGGTCAGGTTCCTAACAGAAGTTAACAAATGAACACTTATTTGTTAACTCGGGAGTGGTGGTGATGATACACTTATAAAACAAAGATACATAAAGACTATCTTAGGTTTTACGAACCTATCAGGGTTGCCAGGGCGTTCGAAAGAGTTACTGCGGCCCTGGAATGCAAAGGGCATTTGGAGGAATACGGGTGGATTTTGGTTACCATCAAAAAAAAAAATTGGGATGAGATTTCCACGAACTCCACTCACTCATAAATACTTACAAGAATTTATTAGGTTGCAAGAATTTATTTCGCAACAACCAGTGTGTCTCATATAAAGTCACGAAGCATGAAATGCTAAAATATATGTTTGCCTAACAAGGACAATAGATTAAAAATATAGGTTAAACAAAAATATGTTAATGTTAGAATGAAACGCGCGGCGCCCGAGGTTACAGCAATATGTTCAGCTTTCATTACTATGAACACAACCTGTACACATTCATAAAACACGGTTAGTGTTTAAATTAATTCTTTTGAAGGCTGTCTAGACGATAATAGTACATTTATACGAACAATTATTTTCACTCGCTCTTTAACTTCAATTTATGCTATTTAAAACGTTACTTTTTCAAGGTCGTCGGCGCTTTAATTAGAAATAAGGATAAACGTTTGAGAAACAAACAAAATAAATAAATAACCTATTCTGCAAAAAGAAACAAGGTCAGTGAACAAATTATATTTTGATATCTACTGTAGTAATACGACGAGATTACTGTTTGTTAGCAAATAGTGTTTTCATGTTATATTGCGAAATCATGTTTTCCAGGAATAAATTTAATAATATAGGTAGAGCAGAAACTGGAAAGATGACATTCGACCTCTCTCGCTGTTTACTGAATATAATATACAGTTCAATATAATAGGCTTATTGAGAAAAAAATACGATTTCTAACATTTATTCGTTACAAAATGCTATGCTATGATCATGAAAGTTCATTAGCATTCATTTGTAAGTGTGCTGAAAACCGTCGTTTGATACGCGGAAGCATTTTTAATTGAACTCTCGGCTGAAATCACAAACTTTCGCCCTCTTGCATAAAAATTTTGAATAGTAGGAAACCTCAGTGGAGACCCTAGCTAGCTCCTGCCAGTTGTCTCGGTCACCACGAAAGCGCATTTTTCCCCGCCGCAGCCGCAACGCGCCACTTTCGTGCCGCTTCTGAACCGCGTGCATACCGTGTCCGTTCCGCACCTTCACGACCCCCACCGGTGTCGCACCGCACTGGACTCTTATCCTCCCGTCTAATAACACCGCATGCAAAACAACCACTCTGTTCATAGATACTTGAACTTGTGTTATTTTTCCAGTAGCTTTTCATTTGAGTACCGACACTACCGACACTGGACACGCTATTGGAAATTCAGAGCGCGTCTACCTTTAATTCCGGAATTTTATGACCGTTTTAATTAACGTTTAAATGAATATTTGGCAGAGTATTATTTACCTTTGTATCCTGTTTTCGCTTTGTGAGTTTTATTTCCTACATATATAGGTATCATGTTTATTTTCTCTATAAAATGGCAACCAACTTTGGGTAGTTTTTGGAAGAGTACTTCCTCGGAGCGGTCCCATTTCAATTTGGTGAAGATCTGAAAAGAACTTCGGAGATAGGTAACGTCCTCAATAAATGATAGCAAATGGACCGGGATTGCTGAAATCTCATGTCTGTCTATTGTTTACACCAGTTCATAACAAAACATCACGTAGGTACGCTGTGAAGGGGTACGTACATGTGAATGTCAGTTTAGCTGTGGAAAATCATCACTAAAAAATAAAAAAAAAACAAAAAAACGTTTTTATAAAAAAAAAATACAGCCGACTTCCAAAAAAAGAAACACTACAAAGTATAATATAACTTTAATTTCAGAAGTCGTTGTAAAAAAAAAAACAAAAAAAAAAACACCCAAAAACACCGACTTCCGAAATTATAGTACATTGTTATCTTAGGGTGAAAATAACTGATTTAGTCCCGAGACGGTGTTTGGCGCCCGAACGCAGCGGGGGCGCCAATAGTTCGAGGGACTAAATAAGTCTTTCACCCGAGGTAAGCACTGTGCTTTTCATTACGAATACAAGGACAGTAAAAATAAAAACACGAATTAGCTAAAGAAAAAATCCATATCTAAATCTGATGAACTCATCGTGTTAATACTAATCTCTGCTATATGTAAAAAGTATGAACAAAACTTTACAATTCGAAAAACAAATGAAGATCGGACTACCGCTTTCTCGACTCTTTTGTTTTTTTTTTCTGTGACCGGCCAGCTATTCAGATATTATTTTACATTTTCATCATTGCAAAAATGGTAAATATTTTGCCCAAACCTATGTTATTTTAAAATAGTTAAAAGTAAATTATAATAAACTCATTTAAAAATATAATCTTTAGTTAATACTTTTCTTTTTGTTATTTCAAATTTACATCGCGCTGTAATTGTCTGGCTGTATAGAATGTTGGGACATGGTTCAATAGAAATGTTCAACAAGTTTTTTTTTTTTATAATTTGCAGGCTGTCAGTTGAAAACGATTCTCCCGAGGGCTGAAAAGTAATACTTTCAACCTGCTCCTCAGGCAACTTCTGGTCTACTGTCCGAGTATGAGTAATGAAAAAGTTATTTTATACTTTGTAGTGTTTTGTTTTTTGGAAGTCGGTTGTATTTTAAAGAAAAAAAATGTTTTTATGACACTGATTGTCGCTGAGATAATAATGCGACTTGAGTTTGAACGCATTCGAAATACGAGAACTGGCTTTCAGTCGTCCGTCTACGTGTCATAGTCGCTCAGCTACCACACTCGGCTAACTATCAGTTGAAACAGTTAGGTAAACAAAGTGAATGCGACAATACTCAACTATAGCCGAGCATGCTCAACTATGCGCGGCTGGAAGTTCGCTAATTACTTCAAGCCGCAATTTGGTGGCAAAGTGGCTCATCGCAGTCACTGCGTTCTCCTGTGCTCTGTTCAGAAGGCCGCACGTTAGTGGTAACGAATCCAGTATAACTTGGCCTCTTATTTTGTTCTCTTACGGTAATTGTGTCAAAGCGTAACGTCTGCCCTGCTGCTACTGATATGGTCCTCACAGACTGTCCAATGTGGGCGACATGTGCGATAGAATGCGATGCGATACCATACCACAGAAGAACACGTGAACATGAAACAAAAGACGATCCAAGAAGATCGCACTTCAACATTAATATTTATGCAGAAAAACGTATTCTAAAAACGCATCACAGTGTGAGGAGGCGCAGCGCGGACAAAGTTTCTCAAGTTGGAGCGAGCACAAAGAGCTGTTCTAAAGGTGATGTCAAAGAAGCACTTTATGTATCCCACTACACAATTATACAAAGACGCAAATGTGCTTACTGTTTGTGCTACGATCAGTACTGAGGAAACACACTAAAGTCCCCCCTCCAGACCCAATTCGCCGTAAGAAAAAACCCCTTATTTTCACGGTAACGCATAAGACCGCTTTTGCTAGACGCCAGCATTATATCCTAAGCTCACACCTATACACAATAATAAATAAAAAAAATAAACATAATTGAATTAGACACTTACAGGGTTAAAGTTAAAATTGAGGAGTGGATAAAAGAACAAGACTATGAGGCAACTGAAAGTCTACTTGCCTAGATTGACTAATTCAGTTATATCAATCATATCACACCACATCACATCACATCACATCACTTCACTTCACTTCACATCACATCACATCACATCACATCACATCACATCGCATCACATCACATTACATCACATCACATCACATCACATCACATCACATCACATCACATCACACCACATCACATCACATCACATCACATAACATTACATTATATTACATTACATCAAATCACATCAAATCACACCACACCACAACACACCACACCAATCTCTTACCAGACACCCGTCTCCCCACATCATTTACACATGACACGACAACCCACACAAATTACTTTACACTCATACACTCTACACAAACCATATGTAACCAAATAAAACTACTTTTTTACATTTTAGTTTACATAATAATATTATCTTGTCTGTGACTACACGAGTCTGCTTGTACGCTCATAATTTGTTTTGTCCTCTTTTAAGCGAAGACACTGCCTCCTAAGATACAGGATATTCGTAGTTTAGGAGGCAGGGCCCAAATTTTTGTATTGACTCTACTTCACCCATCTCTCGCACATTAATTTTAACAGTGATTAATTTTTCTCCCCCTGGTCACAATGATGTGAAATGTATGTGTCAGTCGTCTTTTGCAAATAAATAAATATTATTATTATTATTCCATTTATTATTCAAATATATACATAAAATTTACATTTTTCAATATTTCTATAAAAAATTAAAAAAATCATTTAAAATAAAAAAAAAACTGGCCAAGTGCGAGTCGGACTCGCGTGCAAAGGGTTCCGAACGAATTTAATTTTTTCAACATGTTATTTTAAGACTACAGACTTCTAATAGGTTTTCCTGTAATCTTTAGATAAAGATCTATTATCTCCATTTTTTTTTTAAATTTTAGGCTCAGTAGTTTCGGAGATAAGCGGGGGGGGGGAATGGTCATTTTTCGTCAAATTTCTTGAATAACTTTTAAATTATTTATTTTAAAATTATGAAAAAATATAATTAAAACCCTCACAGTAAGTCCTTTCATTTGATATGTCACACGATACTGTTCAGAAAACTTTTTTTTTTAATTTTCTAGTTTGACCCCCAAAAGTGACCCCCATACTAAAAATTTAATAATTTACGTAACGCGTCTGTGTTTGGGTCATAGAAGTCCATATGTGTACCAAATTTCAACAGAATCGGTCCAGTGGATCCGGAGAAAACTGGCTGTGACAGGTGGACAGACAGACAGACAGACAGATAGACAGACAGACAGACACCTGATCCTATAAGGGTTCCTTTTGTTTTTCGGAACCCTAAAAATAGTAGCCCACCGGTATCGGGAACAGGGTCCAAGCTACCGGTGGTCAGGGCTCCCGAGAGAGGAACCTCCTCACTATACGCGCCGTGTCCAGGAGTACTGCTTTCTGGATCAAGCCCTTGATCCAGCTACCCAACGAGAGCCTTTTGAGATGTTGTCGTTATTATTATTATTCTAGCACAAATAGTTCAGTATAATCATGATCTTACTAAAGAATTCTCAGGCGAACCATAGTGGATAGTTTAGCTTCGATGGAGCAATGCACCGAGTGACGACACTGGTGGAGACGACTTTAAAAGGCATCTAGGGCAGTCTGGAAGTAATAGGCTCATAAAATACTCCCATGTCGCATTTTGGTAAAATTAAGTTATTCTGGCAACACGTCGCTTGATAGCATTTCGTGATGGACGATGACAAGAGTCAATGTCCGAACAAACCTACTTTTGAAAAGTCAAAAGTAGGTTTGTTTATTAACAAAATAGCGTAGGATCTTAAACACCTTTGTAGGGATGGTGGGAGCAAGTCTGTCCGCCCGGGAAGTGAGACAATTGCAACAGTTGTACTTAATGTCTCATGGACTACTGGTGCAAACCGCTACTAATTGTAGTGTTTCTGAAAACTGACGCAATGTTCTGTTAACTAACGAGTTCGGACATTCACTTGTTTCCTGATGTTAATGACTTGCTGCGAATTAGTTTAACAAAGAACGACACGCAATAGTTGGGCGACAGAATGTCCAACACCTGAAATATACTTCAGTGGGTTTGTACTCTATTCGAGAGCTTACAAGCTAATTATTACAAGTCATTACACCTAAGTGAGCAGTCTGTGTCTTTCTACGTAAAATAAAATGTTTCACCACATTCAGAGTGGAATGTGTTTAGTTTCATGAAGTTGGCGAGTTTGTTGGCAAGCGCGGCGCGGCGTATGAAGCGCCGCTGTCGCAGCATACTTTGTCATCGTTACGACGAGCCTGATTTATTTTTGCTCAAAGCAACCGCGCACTTAATGTATTTGGAATTCCGCACTTAGTTTTTTCTGCTAAGTTGGGGATGATTTGCAAAACTTTGATTGTAGTTATCGGGTGCTGGTCGCTGAAAATTCGTCATTTTCATAATTTTCTATGCGGTATCGGAAAAGGAAGTTTTTGAATGCCAATGAGCTGGCACCTTCAACTTATTCTAGAGAAACTCAACTTTTCTTGCTTAACACTATGTATGTACTTTTAGGGAAATGTACTCTTTGGCAGGTTAACATAAAATATTACTTAATTTTGCTGAGTACCTAGTAGCCATTTTCTACTATCATTTGCCTAGCCTTTTTTTTCAATCATATTGGTATCGGTTTCCAGTCAAAACGGATTCAGCGTAATCTGAAAATATTTAACGTAGATGGCCTGCCGACTACAACCCAGTAACAGGAATTTAACACGGTAATTCTTGGCAAGGTCGGTGCCAGATTTTCTGGTTTCTGACAATCCGTAACGACTGCCAAAGAAATTCGTTTTCCGAGGCTCGTTCCACAAACCTCGACAAGCGTTGCTTAACTTTGAAGATCAATCCATGCAGCTGTTGTTGTTTTAATAGGGGCTCGTTTCTGCTATAGCTGACAATAATTTAGTGATTTGGATTTAATCGTTTGATGAATGAAACAATACTACCCGACATTTCTGCTCCAGGTCTGTGCCCGCTCACGCATACGGTCTGAACTTAAGCTCACAGTAGTCGCTAATGAATCCCAGTGCCTCTGCGAGCGGAGCTAATTACCTGCCGTAGAGAACGTCCCGCGTGCCGCCACTTTATACTTCTGCTCCAGTTCTGAAGAGCCTCTCACGCAGAGGTTATCGTGAATCAGTTGAGTTTGCAATAATGTGGCAGTTAGCGCAAGCAGGGAGTGAAACGCAATAGAAGTAGTATGCTTTTAGTACGGAGTTTTTCTAAAATCAGCCGGTGTGGAGCTCATTGTTTAATAAAAACAGCTACACAGGTCGATCGAAATGGTTAACGGTGTCTGTCTATTACAGCGGAGCGAGGCAGCGGAGCGACAGAAATTTTAACCAATCATGTCAGTCAAAATGTCAGTGAGTCATTTGGTGCGGAGAATTTATGCAATTCCATTGGTTAAAATTTCTCCGTTTCTCCGCTCCGCTGTAATGGACAGGCGCCCTTAGCCACGCTTGCCGAGGTCGACCATCTTAAAGTACCGAGAGTCGTCTATGCCACCAAAGGCATGTTAAGCTGTTGGTCTCGGCTGTCAACTGTAGATTATTGACAGTCGTCATGAGTAGTCAAAAGCCATTAAATCTGATACCAGTCTTGAAAGGTGTGTTCGTGCTTTGCAGTTGCTAGAGTTGGAGATTAGTTTCATTCAGGCAGTCGTTTTATTTAAAACTCAGCTGTAAGTGCTGCAACCGGTTAAGCTGGAAACTGACTCAAACATACCTAGGAATAGGAACACGCTCGGCAGATTGATCGAGTCGTTTCAAATTTGTGAGAAAGATCGAACTACGAAAAAAATGCTAAATCAATGTCCACCTTAGTTTTAATTTGAAAGCAAAGTCAAGATTTAATACACTTTCGCATATTTTAAAATCGTTCTATTCTAGAGTTGCGCTGCTGAATTAAATTTGCAAGTAAACCTTATCTAAGATTTAAGTTAATCCTGATTTACATAACCTAACTTAAACCTTAGTTGGCTTTTTAACTGTGACTTAGTTCGATATGTAAATCTCGTAACAAACAACTCCACGACACCTGTGTGTAATGCTCCAACGGTGTTGTAAGTAACAATGTAGCGCTGTGGCGCTTCAGCGCTGTCCTCGCGGAACGCATTGTCTAAACTATGCTGCGATCATTATATTAGCTACCTAGGTCAGGTGGTGCGACACACAGTCTGCAAGGGTAGGAAGCATTTTTGTTAAAGACAACAGTCATAGTCTTGCATTGATTTATATAGTTAGGATGCCATAAATTGGCTCGACATTAGCCCAACTAGAACGAAGAGAACTCACTTCGCGGTCGGCTTTCTTCGAAAGCGGTGTGCGCAACTGAACGCGTATGAGCGCTCCTATATATTTACGTCTATGCTTCGAACCTCAGAAGAGCCAAGGTAACACATTAAGCCCGAAAGTATTAAATAACTGGGATATTGCGTGCAGTCAGTCTTAATGCGAGAAGCGCAGCACTGGACGATGTCGCGACGCTTGGCGAAGCCCTATGTCAAGCTGTGAACGTTTTTCAGGATTTATCAATGATTTTCCGTTGCTTTGCACCTAATAAGTAAAAAAAATGATGCCTACGTTAACCGCGCACCCTCGCCTATTTATATTATTCTATCAGAATCTGCGACCCCATAAGTAACATTGGTTCGTCCCGATGGTTGCGTGGATGATGTACGACATAATAGCAGTTCTGTACGCTCGGGGCCCCAGGACGCGCGCCTGACGTATCACGCGCATTTGTTACGCCGATATCACGCCACGTACCTGATCGACAACTGAGCACAGATTATGCGTAAACTGATCGCTCACTTCCTGTATTTTGTCGTGAAAAATATGCACACATACACAGTAACACACGGGATTTTACACGGATTTGAAGTGGTTGTGGAAACGTCAGTTGAGTTGAGCGTTGAATTTTCTAAATGGGGCATTGTAGTCAGGGAAAGCAGATGGTGCCCTTTGTAACCATGATAATAGCCATTTTGGTCTGTAAAAAATGTTGTAGTTGTGAATTTGTGATACGTATAATTAGAAGCTCTCAAAACGGTGAAGGAAAACATCGTGAGGAAACCGGCATGTCCTAGAACCAAAAATTCGAAGACATGTGACATTCACCAACCCGCATTGGGCCCGCGTGGTGGATTACGGCCCATTCCCTCTCCTAGAGAGGAGGCCTGAGTCCCAACAGTGGGAAAATTATAAGGCCGACTATGCTATGCTATAATTAGAAGGTTTTTTTTTACTATTTATAGGCGCGCGTTTGACCACTATCTCACCTGATGGTAAGCGATGATGTGGTCGAAGATGGAGCACGCTTGCCTAGAAGTAACCTAAACAATATTTTTCCTCAATATACAGATTATTCAGTGACCTTCGTGGAATAATTTCCATATTTAAACAACGTGTTCATGGAAGTGCACCGATCGGCGATCAATGGAGAGTGTTTATTGTTCTACTCAGGGTCGGTCGCGGCTCCGGCAGAACTCTTTGATCTGCTCTGTAGAATGTACGAGTTTTGATGTATGCCCCGATTGTTTACACGTGTCTGGTTTATTTCTTAAAGTGGATTTGGGTATGAAAATAGTCTCAATTTATTTATTTTTTTGTAACTTGCTTTTATAATGAACATTATTAGAAAATCCTGAAGTTTCTTGACTTATAGTTTTCACAGAAAAGTAACGAGTTCAAGAGTTCTATTTCTGTATTATTTTACTTGGGCCTCATTTTCCTTTAAAGATTTCCTCCATTTTCCTACCAAAACTTTAAAGAAAAGTGTTTAGGTATCTCCATCTGAGCCGAAGGAAGATGGATGATAATGTAGGTACCTCAGCTGTTAATATTTCGTAGCCTCCATCATCAACCATGCGACACATCAGCGACATAACTCACCGCTATCAAGTTTTCCGGGTGATCCGTCAATGTGTCGCGGAGATGCAGCTCGTACTTAGCCCGCGTCGCTTGTTGGGTGCAAGTAGTGGGTGGTGCGAGGAGGCAGCTCCTGTGCCAGCCTGCCAGGTGACTCCGCTCACAATATCGAGCCGCGCCTCGCCCGCGATTTCGTTGCTGTTGCGCTATTTACGTAAATACAAGCTGCTTGCTAGAGCAGAGGTCGGGATTTTATGTTACGCTTTAGTTTTTATCTCTCTTGTAATAATCGTTTGGTGTTTGGTGGTTTTTGTGTTTCGTTTGTTTCTGCAAACAGGTAAGGATTCCCTCGAAGCTTAGCAATGTTTACCAGGGACTAAGATTTTCTTTCTATAAAGAAAAGAAAGGTTCTTTTCTCTATAGAAGGAAAATATTAGTTCCTAGCAGATAAACTAGGAATAGAAGAGTTTATTTATCAAGTAATTGTAACAGCTTATAAGTCGCAAGGAAATATACAAGGTAGTATTTTCTGAGAACAAAGTTCTGAGAATTAACTTTAAACAAATAGATATTTATTAATTCTCAGAACATTGTCGTTGGCTATCTTGCACAAGTCACAACAGACACTCCGTAGCATGTTAATGGCGCGAGTCCTCGTGATGTAACTACCGGCGCCTGCGACACGTCACCGACTCCCTGCGCAGTGTTGTCACACCTCCGTGGAATACATTAGCTACGCCTAACGCACGGAGGCGGAGGGGACGCTGATGGACAGATAAAACGCTACTTGGTATGTGACCTGACTGCCCTACAAATCCAAAGGCATAGCCAAAGTGCTCTTAATTCTGGTTGTCAGACAGTGTATGGCTTATGTTACCAATACAAATACAATTGACAACAAAAGTAGAGAAAGGCACAATAGATACTGAAAACTCGGGTTCTAAGAAAATACTGCTTGTTCATTAACGACAACGAACAGAATTACCGAAAGCAAATCCGAGAAATAATGAAACATAACCAAATACTGAGCATTGTCAGTCGCAGCCAACAATACGTGAAGCTTCAACAATTGAAAGCTGGTTCAGTTCAATTATTTGCGGAGTTACATCTACAATGTGTTCTCGACGAAATAATTGAACGAGCGGTAACAACGTGCATCATTGTGGGCTCCTCCCCGCCCGCCGGGGCCCGCGCGCTGGGCCCTGCTCGAGTGCGTGCGGAGGCGGACTCTTGTGGATGGAGCAGGACGAGTGTCGCGCCACAGTCGCGGAGCTTCTATTGTTGAAGAATCGTTTTGATTTTTTCATGGAAGGAAAACTTCTCATTGTGATTTTGTTGATCACGAAATTGATTTGACAATTTGAAGAACTTGTATAGAAAAAATGGATATAGCGACTGAGTTCAGTTTTCGAAAAAAGAGGAAATATCTGACTACTAAATTTCAAGTTAACGATAGGTGATAGAATCACTAGCAATAGTGATAATTACATGCAGAAAACAGCAGTACCTTTCAATGAAAGTTAAATGCGTCAGCACTCGATAAACATAAGGATGGTCGGACTCCTTCTGCAGATAGAACGATCGGCATTGTAGTAGTCTTACTTTGTACCCAAACATTGACGACAGGTCGAGTACAACAAATAACAACAGTCTAACGAAGAGCGTCAACAAAATAATCGGTGTCGTGTTAACAATGTACCGTGAGTCTGTTACGTTGTGGAGCAGCGTCCGGTTGTTGCTGACGGTACCTCACTAGAGACTAACTGCGTCCACAGAACACTTGCAGCGAATACACGACACAGTGTTGTGAGGCGTCCTCGTTGCTAACTCGTTAACTCATCGGCTAATACGATGTGGTTTTGTCAAAATGTATCGTTTAAGGCTTTATTCCGTATTTATTGCTTCAAACTGTGTGTTTAAATGTGGGTTTTAGTTACCTGTAGAATAATACAAAGTTTACAAACATTTAAAATAATTCCTGCTTAGATCTTTGGCTACACTCAGTCCTATCAAGTTCTGCTAAATGCTTTTCTACTTCTACCCTGCCTTCTACAGGTCATATTTTATCTGTTCAGTATCAAATTTGTGTCTCAAATAAACTGGATTTATTTCGATCATTGTATTGTATTGTATTTATCTTTTTTTTTTCAGTTAGCCACGCTACTTCACCTTACAAAAAAGAATCATAGAAGTTTCATAGAGCAATGTCACATTATATTATTCTTCCACCTAGATGGTCTTAGTCGAAGAACAATACGCTGTTTGTGTACCATTTACTTGGAGTGGACTTCTTTCTAGTCTTCCAGTCGTCGCCAACTGGATGAGCGGATGGTTCTCCACCAGGACGTTTTGTCACTGGCATAACATATCAGAATATGGTTTGTTTCATTAATAATTAACAGAGATCTTTACAAGAAATCGTAAGAAGAACCACAAATATTGATGCATGAGATACAATTCCCGCAATGGAGAATCGAATCAAAATTTTCCTAGCTCAAAAGTAAGTCTTCTACATTTTCCTGGTTTATGCCAGTACTCGAGAACAATGTTGTACATTGTTAGGGCGAGTCCACAAGCGCGGGCTTGCGGCAACTCTCGACGCTCGCCCGCGTGCACGCCGCCGCCGCTCCGCGCGGTCCGCACTCAATGGAAATTGGAAAAATTTCTACTTTGTGATCGTAATGTAAAGTAGATAACAATGATTGTGTTACAAGCTGGGTAGTGTATAGCCCAATTGTCAATGTACTTACGTAAATAAGATACAATTTTATTCTTCTTTTGATGTCTGAAATATAAAACCCGTATTTTTGTGGGTTTCAGGGAAAACGTAAGGTGAGTACGGAAGTTTATTGAAAGGATTATTTTTTATTGATTTGGAGGAAGTTCTTACAAAATGAATAAGCATATTGAATTTTTTATGAAAAAATTTTTTTTTTGGAAATTTTTCCCCCAAAACCGAATCGGAAATCAAATCAAATCAAATCAAATCGTATATTTCAAATAAACCATTTACAGGCACTTTTGAATTGTCAAGGTCGGTCAGTCCAACAAGATGAAGCTATTTGCACGTTCCAAAGCGTAGATCTCTATGGAGAAGAACGCGCAAGAAACTCCACGGACACTCTTTTAAAAATAATAAATTGTTACAAATTTTTGTTTACATCAAGTTGAAATTATACAAACATGTGAGAACGATGTAAAAGACGAGCAGGATAAAAGCGTCCGGGAAAAAAGGAACAATTCAAGAAATATTTAAAATAAACCATGGCAACTGAGAAATGACCAGTCCCAACTGACAGCGCCCGTTCACGAACATGACGCATGCGCTAGCACCATTCGGCTCAACCATTTTGAAGGGAGCCAAATGATCCAACGCATACGCCACCATCAGACAGACTTTTGTGTGAGCATGACACTCCCAACCGCCAGGGTACATTCAAGTCAAAAACAAACCTAAAACTGATAGCTATAGCTTAAGTTTAAGGTACACAGTACTCACACATGTGCCGTTAAAATGGATGAAATTATACATTGCTAAATAAAATTGAGTCTATACAATGCAAATATTTTTTTTTTTTTTACAATCTTCAGCCGGTCCAACAATGTTTGCAAATGCTAACAGATTATTTTGTGCGCCCTAGTGGCTGTGGAGCCGGACCAGCATTCAGCCAAGCATTTTTATCTTCAATATAATCCCCCAACTTATAATATGCTTGCCTGCATAGTGTGCGTTTAATACAAGATTTAAATTTTGTCTCATTAAGCTCTAATATATGGGGAGGTATCTTATTATAACATTTTAAACAGTACCCCATAAAAGATTAGGCAACTTTAGCCAGTCTGAAACCTGGTTGAACTAATTGATCCCTATTTCTAGTACCATAATTATGTCTGTCGCCTCTTTTACTAAAAAGATGTAAATTCTTTCTGACATAACATACGAAAATCCATTAGATAAGTAGTAATCGATGTTAGCGCGACAGTTACTTACACGTTCTACTTCCTATCGTGTTGGTGTTCCACGAGGAACTACTTAAGTTTCATATTGACACTTATTGTGCGATCAAGGACGCCGACGTAATCAGCTCCAGCCTTCAGAAACTAAAGAAGCCAATTCTTTTGCGATTCCTTTACTAGTCTTCCTTTTATCCTTTACCAAATAGGAAATAAATAAACCGTATTGTAATAAAATATACACAATAGTCCCTACGTTCCGTACATAATAGGAACAAATCAATTCGGTTATAAAGTGCGGGTCGGACTTAAGGAAATGTTAGATTGGTATCGAACAATAACGAGCGAGTGTGGCGAACACTCCGCCGCCGCCGCCGGTGTACACTCTACTTTGTAGCACTACTATTACTGGTTTCAAAGGCACTGTAGTACATGCCCAACTATTTGTGTTTAATTTGCACTAGAAAGTTTTATGTGTTGAACATTTAATTTTATAGACATTAATGGAAAGTAAAGAGTAAGTACAGCAAAATTAGTAGGTAGGTATAAATAAAGTAAAACTTTAATTCCTGCAGATTTCATAACAAGAATATCATATCCAAAAGTTTCGTCATCTGATACAATAACCGGCGAATACTTACAAAACAGATAAAGCTGTACAAATACAATTCGGTTTCACAATCACTTGTAACACAATAGGTACGGAGATCGCGAGAAAGCATCTTTATTTAAAATTAGCAAAGTTTTGATAACCTCATCGAGTTTCAGGATAAGCTCCACTCCTGTTTGTGGTACTTAAATACAAAAGTTAAGGAATCCTTAATGGTCTTCTATAATTCAAAGTTAATTTACTAAGAAAACTCTCGGCGCCGTTATCAGGAAAAAACGGCAATTGGCAGCCTTGTTTTCTCACAGCTTGTTGAAAAGTTATGAAAATGGAGTCTTTTGAAGAGCAAAATGTTTTATTGGTTTTAGTGATTTACATGTAGTGACATAGATTTGAGTCTTACAATATTTGATATGGACCCTCAAGAATTTACTTACACACTGCTATCGCCAACCCGCCTGCCAAGCGTGGCGATTATGGCAAACCCCCCCTTTGGGGGAGGCCTATGTCCAGCAGTGGACATCTTTGGCTGTTATGACTGATGATGAAGGTAAGTTTAAGTTTAGATGGGAGGATTTTTGAATTCTCATCCTTAGTAATTTTAACGACTTTTTTTTAAATCTCCGAAACAGACTAGGTAATAGTCTGTTTCGGAGATAGCTCCGAAAAATGCATGATGTCCGGAGTACAGAGGCTCTAGACAAGTGACATTCTTTCAACGGTAGTGTGTCGAAGGCGATTGTCAAAACGTCAAAAATGTATGGGATTGACAAAAGCTGTCGAAATGTCACGTGATCAATCCCTTACATTTTGGAATTTCGACAATCGCAGTCGCTAATAGAATTGCATTTTGTCTAGGGCCCCAGGACCTTCAAACGAATTCGCTAGAAGAAGCTACAAAGTTCCATTATGTTATCGGCCATTCTCAGATTAGCAAGTTTTACGTGTCCGGGCTTGCATAATCCGTAATATTATCATATTCAATCAAGCAATTTTTTTATATGCTGGATAGCATCCGTATCTAGCTGTAAATAAAAACATTGGCTTCTGTTTTAAGTAGTTAAGACTAAAATAATTTAACCTATGTTCAAAGAACCTCTGTTCTCTAATTACCGTGGCTTGTCCGCACACCAACTTAATGTTAAAACTTGCTTGTAATTTTTAAAACGTATAGATTTACTTTGATCCATTCAACGTTTTAAACGGTATTAAGGAACGTGTATCGCATAACAAAATATCGACTCAATAGAATCAGTTTATAAATAATTATCATTAAGTAACCGCATGTCCAATTGAAAGTTATAATTGCCGTGACATTTTCTGTTCTCGGGTGCTCATCCCTTAATAATAGTATTTGGCACATGACTACCGTATGCGTCGCTTCTCTTCAGTGTGTGCCGCGGTCCATCAGCAGTTGTACGTCTCTAACGTGAGTGTACCGCCAGTGAAGCACGTGAGTATATAATTACCGCAGCCTTGGTTAAAAACTTTTCTAATTACCGTTGTACTTATTTTAATACTTGACTTTTAAGTTAGACCCAAGTTGATCATGTAAATGGAGACAGTACTTTGGCCTCCGTACGTTGTAATAAGCTTGTATTTGCATAGTGTGTCGGATTTCGATTTTTTTTAGAAAATCTATCGTTTTCTAATTACCGTATACTAATTACCATATGTTTATAATTACCGTTGTATGAAAAATTAATACTTGTTTACTAACTGTAGCCGCGATGTCGTACCAATGGAAAGGCTTCCCGCGGTTTTCGTAGATTATTATTATGATTCTCCCTAAATATGTCTATATTAACTGCTGACCATTCATCAAGTTATTTAATTTATAGGATGGGAAAACCCAAAAAGACCAAAGAGGAAGTTAAAGAAAAGAGATGGCTCGCCACACGACAACGCCGAGAACGAATTAAAAATGTCCCTGTTTTGTATCAGCAATCAAAAGAAAAAGAGAAAGAAATGTATAATAAAAGAAAAAGAGATAAAAAATACTACCTATCTGCAAAATGTCACCAAAAAACCGGAAGAAAACTCAAAGCCTGCTTATGTATTTCCTGGGTCTTCGAAGTCTCTTATTTCCAAACATGATATGGTTAAGAGGTTTGAGAAGTTCGAGAAAACGGAAAGTAGCTTAAATTTATCTGTCACAGACAGTTTTTGGGCTCCTGTGTCTCCTGTTGGTTTTAATCTTACAATGCCTTCTTTCAAAACAATGACAAATGTTCCAAATAATAGTATTAAGGATAAGAAGACTAGAGGTTCATTTTTCGATTTATCTGATTCTGATGAATCTGTTTTTTAAATATTGATTTTTATATTGTTTTTTTGATTGCTTGTTATTTTTAAGTAGAAAATTTCCATAAACCAAGACTGATTCAAATGTATGATATACTAGTCTGTATAATTATGATGATTCTTTATAGAGTATAAGTACTCAGTGATATTAATATAAGCAAATCTTAAAAGAGCTGTGAGTAGCTTTAACCTAGATCTATCTTTATTATCCACGAAGATTTAGAATATAATTCTTTTAAGTTCCGTCTTACTTACCTTTTTAATAAATATCGTTTCAAGAAACTAAAAAAAATACCAATTAAGACAATGTTTTTTTATTTAGTTTTTTTTTTACCTGATTTTCATTGAAAGTGTCTATTTTTTAATAAATTATAGCAATGATGTGTCTTTTTTATTATTGCTTATGGTTATGAGGGACATCGTTAATTCTATTGCTTTAATTATAATTATATGCGTACAAATTATTAATGTGTGTTACTATCATTTCATTATATCATATTTTACCTAGACTTCATGATATTTTCTAATTACCATTGCATCAAATATTATTTTTTCTAATTACCATACTCATAATTTTTTTAAGTCTCATTAACTAGAAAACCACCATTAATTGTTACATGCCTCATTAATTATTGAATTCGTATCTTTGATTTGTTTCATATTTTAACGTGTTTAAGTCAAATCAGTGAAAAATGAAAAAGGTTACGGTAATTAGGCAAAGAACGCCGAATTGGAGAATGACCGTTATAATCATTTTCGTTCCGGCCCGAATATATTCAATGTCACTAAATTAAATTCTGTGCAGCGTCACTGGACGCATCCGTCAACGACAATTAATTGCGCCCGATCAACGCGAACACTCACGACGGCGCCCGATGTTGCCCGAATTATTTAAAGTCACGTTTAATCAAAAATACTTCAATCAGTTGCTCGTAATTACATTACTTCGTAGTTCATTGTTTCCATTCTGTCGGTTATAAAGTGTTTGCAGAAGGGTCATTCGAATACTAATCAAAGTATTTGGCATCGGTGCACCCATTGATTCTGGTGACCATAGATATGTATACGAAAGAAGCTAGTGAATTTGCGTTTCGTTTCGGTGAAAATATCGTGTCTGTAATGGTCTTTATAACTTTAGTATGATCGCAAAAATTGCAATGTCGAAGCAATATATGGAACAAAGTTGTTCGCGAAGGAGTTTTTCTAAGAACTGTTTCATCGAACTAAAATGCGTCGATGTAACAAGAATCCTAGTGCCTATTGGGAAAAAATGGTCTGAGTATGATGTACTGGGACGGGCAAATACATAGCATTATAACTATTGATAACATAAACCTTCTGTAATTATTTATATTGTTGTGAGTAAGTACAAACTTTAAATAGTATACAGACCAATACCTACCTACCTACCTATGTTATATTGTGTATTTTGTACGACTACCGACATTGTATTGTACTTAATTGAATATCTACTGAAACTTATTCAATCTTCAGTGACTTATCATCACTATCCACAGCCTAACTACGGCCAGCTGAGCATGGAGCGTTCTTTTCTTGTGCGAATCCCAATGTTCCTGTGCCAGCCTAATCCAGGCTCTACCCGCGATGACAACAATGTCGTGTGTCCGTCTCGCTGCCGGACGAACCACACTATTCTTCTTCTAGTTAGCGAGCACCACTCGGTCACCTGACGAGGCGCGTTAATGATAGGTAGAGTAAGTTTACCAATCATCAACGAGCCTCGCCTGGTGTCCTGCCTAGCTCCATTTCATTTTCGCAATTTGTTTTCCGATGTTGAAACTTCTTAGTACGTCTTCGGATCTCGACTTATACCCACATATTACTCTGCATAATCCAAATACAACGTGAATTTTCTTTCCAACACGGGATATTAACGAATTAATGAAGAGTTTCCTTCTGAAACAAGATATTAATGTCGGAATGATTAATATTGCTCTGTTAACATCGTAACGTTTCATCTGAAACTTAATTAAAAATAATGTAACATCGGATCTTGTTACCGGTTTAATATTTCTGTAGACTGCGGGGAGCGTTTTAAGTTAAATTAAAACTGAATTTGCAAGCCTTTTTATGTCGGACTGTGTCTTTACCAGCGCAGAGCGGTTTTCGTATTTAATTGCTTTAGCGGACATTGTGTAAATAATGTGATACTATCAAACATGTATAGGATTTACTTGCGCTACCGAAATGTCACGTAGTCTATTCCAAAAATTACAAGCAAGAGCATAATTTTGTACGAAGCCCCTTCATATGATGTCACCTGCACCTATGTGACATTCACGTATAACGTGGAAAAGTTGAGCACTTTAAATTCAAATATTTTACCGAATAACGACTGTATAAAAACAGAGTTGCATAGGCGTGGGTACTCGTATTTGATAGAACACCCGACAGCTCGTGATGCCGCTCGGTGGGGCGCGATTAGCTGCGATTACGTGAGGAAGCGGTCGGCCGGGCGGCGGCCTCGATCGCGCGGTATCGCACCTCGCTTGCTGTGGACCACTGCAGAAGGACCACTGTATCATGGGCTGTATACAGAGGCTAATTCAAACGGGTATCTCGTCAACATCATAATCATTTCAACAAAAGAACGTTTACTGCTATTCTCGCAACCAGCAGGTCCCTGCTGGTCATCCAAATAAACTCATGCTCAGAAAAATATGGTATTTTTTGGGCTCTGCCGGTAACTATGGTATTCCTGAGAGTCTCTTTAGTACCTCTGCTTAGATTAGCCCGTGGTAAGATTAAATTAGTTCTTTAATGTGATTATACTACGTATAATGGAAACAGTGGCGCAAAATATGAAGACAAAAAACGGTCTTACCAACGGCACGTCACGAATTCACCTTCTTCTCGACACAAGAAACATGATATCTCAAAATTTTCTCCCCATTTCGCTCAGTGAGTGGGTCTTCTACCCTGCGTTCGTGTTGGTATCGCGCCCTGACGTGCTACCGCTCGTATTCGCTTCCTGCCGCGGAGTAGTTTTTAACACACTTCCGCAGCAATACGAAACCTATTTACTGTTAATGTACGTGCTTTCACTCCAAGTGGGCGACCGGGTTATTACGTTTCAGCAGGTAGGCTGGAACGTTACATTCCATTAGTTCTGGGGAACAACTAACAAGTAAAGATGTCCCAAATATTTCCCAGCCTTAAGCTTGTGTTTTATTGATTGTAGTAGCATTCCAAACGAGGCATACGTAACGTACCGTTTATGATGTTGGAAAATTTTCTCTACTAAAATAAACTTTCCTCTAAACCTATAAAAGCTAGAAAAGAAAAATCTTTTTATAAAACCTAGCTTTGTTTTTGTGAGAAGGAAAAGTCGCTTTTTATTATTTTCTGCGGCGGATTTTTTATTTTTATTCTCTTTAGTTTGGTTGCAGCATCTACTGAATATTTATTTATGTATTTATAGTTGCTAACGCTCTTCCTGACCACATTCTTACGTCGTTATAGCTCCGCATAGCGCTGGTCACACAGTTAAGCCGGCAAAAACAGCCACAGAATAGCTATCTTTCAGCAAACAGAGCCGTCGGCGTCGCGCTATAACGAACGTGGCTCCATAATTCTTGGAATGCATTCCGAGCTGAATGATTTAGATGCTGCTCTGTTGGTTTTTGTGTGGTATTTCTGCTTTGGGGACTCGCGGGTATTACTTTACTGAATTCGGGCAAGCGTTCTAATAATAGTAGTCATTTGTTAAAGGTACCAAGATAACAATTAATTTGTAGACATAAGTCACGCCTGTATTTTCCAAAGGGTAAGGAAGATTTATACTTTGACACACCGACCTTTCCATTCACATTGAGTTTCATGCTATCACCAACTGCCATCAACCGGACACGCTTCCAGACTGCAAGCTGTTACTGAGCTACTTTAAAGGTAGATGAGAAAACACAATAACATTTGTGTACCTCAGTTCAGTTCTTAAGTCAGTTTGTTTGTCCAATAGCATTACTCCTGAAACGTTTCAAAATCACAAGGAGATCAATGAACGCCGTCAAGCTCTTAAGTGCTCCTCCCACCGAGCACATATCGCCGGGATATAGATGCACCCACCGCGGTGACCATTCTACTCGCTTGCCACAAGTTACTTTCGTTTGGTGTTTAAATTCATTGACGATGTCTAAAAACTTTCTTATGTAACAGAAGCGTCAAATGTAGACTATATGTGCTGTAGGTACGTAATCAAATCAAAGTAAAGAGTTAGCAATATTATGTTTACCATGTCTTTATTTGATCTTGACCGTCGACGAAATTGATATTTATCATTCTTTTACAGATCTAATAGATTCTAGTGTAGAAAAACCTTAAACTTGAAGTGAAGTACTTAAGTAGTAAAAATAAAATTAAACCTATTCAACATGAACCTTTCATTCCTGATATATTTATTTATTGGCATTTACATCAGGTCAAATATCCCATATAAATCTGAGCTCTTTAACGCCTGACTCCACTGCCCCCCTATCCCGCAGACTTCCAATGGGTCCGTGACACACACGTCATGACATCACAGCCAGCAGCGCCATCTACATCATAAAGCGACTGTCTAATGAACAATCAGCGAGCGAGTAGCGAGCCAGCAGTTAGCCAGTAAATATAACTTGCAGTCACAACCAAAGCTTGCTACTATTATCGGAATTAAACTTTGTTTCAAGGAGCGTGCAGTGCAAGTTCACTCGTATTATTTTATTGTGATGTTGTTAGGCTAAATGGAACCCTAGAGTGATGTAAAATAATAGTTTCGCAAAATAGTGGATAAGATTACGAAACAAGAATACGGCAGAAGAAAGGGAAGACAGGTATACAGCGGTACAATGATGGGTTATTATTATTACGAGCTGAAATGACGATGATGCAAGTAATTGCACCAACACAATCAAAATTTATGTTATCTATAGTCTTTGAGCGCTATAAATGTCTTACAAACTGAAATTGACACAGCAAAATGAACCTTTTTTAAATCAATCGTTCAATCATTTTATCAGCCTCTTTATAATGTCCTCTTTAAACGTTTAAGTGTCCCAGTACCACGTGTTTACTATCTCCATTCCCGAATAACTCATCAGATCGAGACCGTGCCCGGCCGCTCTGCCGTCGCCCCGGGTCCGTGTCGTGCCTGACGGGCAACTGCACGCGATTTACATCACAATGGCGACCGGTTCACGGATAATTACAGGATAACCGGCCCGACGGAACTACCACCCATTTGTCGACTGATTTAGAAGAGGGTTTCAATTGTTTTTGAGAAAATGGAGACAGTTTTCTTCTCAAATTGACAGAATAAGAGCATTTATATATATAATTGGAAAGTTTTATTTAACTTTGTCCCTTTACACCCGACGGTATACGATAATGCGAGTTGAGACGTCAAGCACTATAGATAATTCATAATTAATAAAGGATTATTTTATCGTAACTATAACGCTTTACTGTAATCAAATCCCAGTTCTGAGTGGATCAGCTCCCAATAAACTGTTTTATAGGATAATCGTATAATCCGAATTAATAATAATCCCTTAACTACGTGTACGTCGGGGCGATAACCGGATTAAAGCACTCCGATCACGGAAGGCTCTGAGGCAAACATTAACGAAAAACCTATTATTATGTAAGTTAAGATTAGTAGGAACATATTATAATACAGAATTTTTCACTTTTGATTTGTCAAAGATTCGGTCAGCTAGTTGGAACGGTGAAGCTATTTACATGTTTTTAAAACAGATCTCTATGCAGAAGGATGTGCAAGAAACTTCATGGACATCATTCTTTTAATTCGACATAGAACACCAACTCTAAATCCTAGAAAAAGATCAGGTTTGGCAGTCTTATTAATGTCAAAGTTCTTTATTATTTCCTATTCATTTGTATATTTTCCTTCACTTATTTCACGCTTATTAAACTTGTAAGCAAACACAAATGATCGAACATGCCGCAGTTTATTAACTAGTTTACGTTGCTCGCTCTCTATTCAAACTAACCATTCAGTTCGCTTTGTTCGCTCACTATTTATATCCATTTCCATGTAAATTAATATTGTGTTCCAATCCATTTACATACAAGTATTAATGTGCTGGCTGCGGGTGAAAGCACTAACTCAATGGCTTGGAACGTGTTCGAAAAATATTAATTTGTACATTGTATTCACACCACTTCCAAGGTGTGTGATTTGAAACCAGGGTTTTATAGTTAAATATATATAATATAACTACAATTAACTAGTAGTAGTACAATATATTAATAATAAATACTATTTAGAATGCACACCGTAGGTTTAAATTACAGAAAAAAATATGAAGACAACATGACACAGGGTGATATAATGAGCAGCCTTTTCGATGAAAACGATATTTTCGCTAAAGACAACCTTCGGATGGATTTAAAAGAGCAAGAGATACAATAATCTTCTTAGAAGAATTACTTGAGTGATCAATCATCACATTATCTTTTACATTGATTTATAAGCTAGATATTAGTATGTATTTACTTAAGGCTCTGTGTGAATAGAATCAATGTAAGCCAATCTTTGAATATATTATTGAAGGAAGAGTTTCTTACTTTAATATCTTTCCGACCATTCCTAAAGGGATATGCTATTCAACAGTCGAAGTTTATGTGCTGTTAAAATATGGTAACTAGGGTACCTACTGCATTTCTCTATTTGTACCTCTTCTAGGTGGCTATTGAAAAGCTATTTTTCTTTCAATAAAGGCCATTGACGGAAAAATCGCTTTTCAAGAGCCATTGCCAGAATTAATTTGTCAAGCATTTAGTTATTTTTAGTCAAGTTCTTGACACAAGTTAAACTAATCCCATTTGCATGTCTTAAAGGCTTGTCCCTGACTTGAGCGACATATCTCCAACAGAATCAGTCCATTGCACAGCACACTACAACTATGTAGCTACAACAAAGCACGCCGCGCCCTCGCATTATGACACGATGATTAAAAATAGTTTCGAACAAACAAGGGCTTGTACACTTTATTATGAAAACTCCTCATGAAACATTATGAACTTTAAAACCTGAAGTTAAAGTTGAAGATCGTTTGGGTGAAGTTTTGTTAAACGATGGCAATTTAACAGTGATATCACGCTCATCTAATAGTGCTTTAGAGCAGTTTAATGAACAATCTTCTTCGTAACACAGTCTCGTTCGGGTTTCTTCAAGGAGCTGCAAATTTCATTAAACGTTCATATAATATTCTGTTCGGGAGATTTAAAAAATGGTTGACTCTGCAGCAAGAGCTCCATCGGATGATGTTGTTGGCTCGGCGTTGTTTGCTTCTGCCTTATTTTCAACAATTTCGTGCTCCTCTGAGTACACTAATATCTCTTTAGCATTGTGTGTTGGCAGTTCAAGGTCTGTTTATTTTATGTCTCAATCTCCGTAATGAGTTTGAACTAAACGCTGAAAGTAAATAGTAATATCAAATAACGTATTGAGATGTATTTTCATATACTACTTTTTACGTTATTAAGAAAAAAGTGCTCTAAAATAATAGACTTATATCACGTCAGTATTCACCTTTCAAAATAAATTAGTATCAAAACCGATACATATTCTTATAATAATATAGCCTTTTATTCTGAACTAAACGTCAAGCTGTCTGTGCATATTCGATTCTTTTGCGTTACATAACGTCACGTAGTTCAGTGAGCCTCTTATCACAGGCCTCCTCTAATATGAGTTCTGTCCCTAGCTACCCTTCTCTAGTGACAACCAGCTGTGAGTTTGTGATCGTCTTCCCATCTCACTTTGTTCTTAATTAAGGCTGCTCTGTATAAAAAAGTTTAAAAACAACGGGCAGATGAAGCAGCTTTTTGTCGGCACTTACAGAGAAATTACATTTGAAAAAAATATATAATCTACATGATATGATACGTAATTTGGTTTAGCCAGAATTTATCTATCGGTATCAAATAATAAGAACAAAACTCATCAAATCACCTCCAAATCGTTGAGATCAAACCATTTTACTCCTTCATTTTTTTATCAAAAGAGTATAAAATATGTATTTACTGCTTTGCAATACAAACGAAAAGTAATATTAAATAAGCAATAAATCCTAACTATATACATATGAATATACAAAAACAAATACACTCAGGCGTCGAAGAATTCCTCCGCATCGCTGTCATCCGGAAACGTGCCCAGAAGAATTTTAAAGAAAATAATTTGGTATTGTTACTTTTAAAAACGTGTTATTTTTCATTAAAAAACATTAAAAATGCGGGTAGCGAAGTGGCGCGTAGAGGGGTAGTTAGCTCCGTTCATATGCACAAGGTCATTGGCACGAATACAGGCCTTAAGATACTGAACCTCTAATAACAAATCAAATCAAATCGTATATTTCAAATAAACCATTTACAGGCACTTTTGAATTGTCAAGGTCGGTCAGTCCAAAAAGATGAAGCTAATTGCACGTTCCAAAGCGTAGATCTCTATGGAGAAGAACGTGCAAGAAACTCCACGGACACTCTTTTAAAAATAATAAATTGTTACAAAGTTTTGTTTACATCAAGATGAAATTATACAAACATGTGAGAACGATGTAAAAGACGAGCAGGATAAAACCGTCCGGGAAAAAAGGAACAATTCAAAGAAATATTTAAAATAAACCATGGCAACTGAGAAATGACCAGCCCCAACTGACAGCGCCCGTTCACGAACATGACGCATGCGCTAGCACCATTCGGCTCAACCATTTTGAAGGGAGCCAAATGATCCAACGCATACGCCACCATCAGCCAGACTTTTGTATGACCATGACACTCCCAACCGCCAGGGTACATTCAAGTCAAAAACAAACCTAAAACTGATAGCTATAGCTTAAGTTTAAGGTACACAGTACTCACACATGTGCCGTTAAAATGGATGAAATCTCATAGTCTTGCTAAAGTTTTGTGTGACTTACTTAGACAAAATTAGGAATACGATATTTCGGTTGCTACAAGTAATCCTTTAGAAAGAAAATCAAGCTTGTACTAGCGGAATGTTACCGTAAGTCATCATAAAATACCCAAAGTCTGTTGCTGTTCTCGATATAAAATTGAAAACATGATCTAAAAGTACCAATTTATTCTCGTAATTTCATAACGAGATTCATCATACTCATTTATGAATGTTATTTTAAAATTTGCAGCCATAATTGAATAGGCATGGAAGTTAATTTTATACAGAATGTACGCATACAGAGTACAGACGCATACAACAGTCAATTTAACAATTTAATTTACCTATCGCAGGCAGGATCCCATTTCCCTGAAATTAAAGTTCAGTGAACTGCAATAATTTCGTCCTCACTCCTCCACGATATAGTTCAGGACTTTCATTTATTATTGAAATAGTTTTCAGAGCTTTTTTATAATCTTTTATAATCTAATTGTGGAGTTATTAAGCACACCACAAGCTGTCAGTGTGCGATATCAAAAAACGATTTGTATAAATAGATAGTTTTAGCGTAAGAAATTCCGAAAATCATCAATTCAGTTCAGTGATTCAGTCGAATAGCAGGATCAAACTTGTCTGGCTCTAATCGCGTTATGTTCACAGTTGTGACTTCATTGCCCGAAGTGGCTTATTCATTAAAGTGAGTAGATATATTTTCGAGCTCCACCTGCTTTCTAGACAGTCATCAATCATTCACACAGTTAGTCAGGAGGACGGACGCCACTGACGTCATACATCGAGGTTACAAAACTAACGTTTCGTTTGTTTACTTCGTTACATTGTAAAGAAGTATGACTATGTTGTAAATATTGTCAAAACATTAAATTAATTGGGACCTTGATCTAACTTTTCGAAACTCATAATACTTGGCAGGAAATCGATGAATAACTTATTCGAATATACAATACATTTCATCATAGTGCCATGTCGCTCACATAATCCTCCAACACCAGAATATTAATACCTCTCAAGTCAAGCCACCCCAAGTAAAGTGTGGCACATTACAAGTCAATCAAGTAAGAGCGAGATCGTTCTCGAACGCAACGAGTCTGATTGAATCACGTCATGATTCGCTAATACCGCGCCCTGATTGATCGCCGATAATTAATTGGGCTCCGTCGGAGCCGGGCCCGGAGTTGGGAAGCCTTAGGGAGCATTAGGTCTGTAGCGCTGCTAATAGGTTCGCCCTGGTCATTGTAGCGTCCCACAACTACCTACCTAGCCTAGCTGTTAGGTGATTTAGTGTTTATAGATAGTAGCTAAAGAGAAAAATTAATTCTTAACAAAATCTTGGCAGTAAAGAAAATCTGTCTCATCCTATTGAAGCTCAATCTAAGTAAAGCCTCTTAGATCTTGTAAATTGTCCACATTTGACAACACACACACACACACATTTGTCCACATTTTGAATAATTTGGCTACAAAACACGCCTGGTGGACACTTTGTACAAAATGGTAATACGTACCGTATTTGTCCCATTACATCGTCTGATCGCCCCAAACTGTCGCAGACCGCACCATTCTGGCCGTGTATTATTTTTCTATTAAACTTAGTGTTTGTAGAACATTGGCACGTAGGTCGCCACAGTTGGCCTATTGTTCCCAACTGCTCCATATCTGCGGGACGTTCCAAAAAACCAACGGATTTAGAAACGAAAGGAAAACTTGTAACAGCTGCTTATCTTGCCGCTCAATTTCGAAGAGGGTCTCACATAAACAGAGTAGGGATAGAAGTTTCACATTTTGACGAGCTCGTATAGTCGCTGTAATGATAATCGACTTTAGGAACATTATGATTGACAAACTTTTTACAATCTTTAGCAGTGATCATACAGACAAGTGTGTGTTAATTTTGATCAGTGCCCGTGCATGGCTGTTTCTAAAGTTTATCAGACTGAACTTTCTGCCCATACATATTTGCTCTTCCTAAGCTCGGGTCGGAATGGTTCTCAAAAACTTGTTACTATTTAGGACACTATCTCAATCTTTAAACCAAAGACGTGTTTGGTGGAGGCCGAAGAGATCTCGTTATAGTCACTCGGGGTTCTGCTCAGACTATGAACAGTGTTTGCTTGAGTGATAGATACATCCGAAGGGTTTTATGTCCGTCCCAAACGATTTGGAAGTCCAAAATGTTCTACAAGATCCCTGAAATCCCCTTGATGTATCTGCGTTGAAAGCAAATGTCATCTAAGGACGACAAAGTTTGTGATAGATTTGGAAAGGTGATACTTACCTATCTCAATAAAGTTGAAAGACACAACAACTGCAAAGGTTGGTTAACCTGGACAGTAGCAGCGTGAGCTCATGGATGGAAATATAGCTACACATTCATCTCTGTTCTATCCGAAGCCTGAAGTTAAACTGGGAATGTCAACACAGTCGAGAAAAGGTTTGGAAGATTGTGACAAATGGAAGGAAAATAAACAAGTCTTGTTATACCTTTGTCATAGATAAACCTCACTCACACACGTCTACTGGATCGGTTGAGTATTGTGTAGCGGAATATGTAGAACAGAATCTACGTTATTAATAATTTTGAACCGCTATCAACACTTTGCAGTGGCTGTTTTAACAATGCTCTGACCGCTGCCTAGTTCAGTATTAGTTGTGGTCTCGTGCTACGGTCTGCGAGTGGCGGTATGTGCCTCGGATCCATGATTAATTGAACGTAATGCTACTAGCTCCGTGCCTGCTGCGGCGGCTCACCGCACCTAATTATCGACATTCAATTAACTTTTGCGTGATCCAATCAGCTGATTCAATCACGTGATTTAATTACGTATTCCCAGTCGAATCCAAGGAGACTTCGGGCGAAGATCGAATCGAAAGTACCTGCTAAAACTTGAATTACTTTCATTGAGGGTTTTGAGGTTGGCAAAACCGTAACTAGCTTTTAACAGGAATATAAATAGATGATTAGATTAAGAAGGTTATTTCTGACAAGTTGTTCCACAAAGTTTGTCAGGTTCCGCAAAAGGGATGTGAGGTTATGTTGCTCTTTCATTGCCGAATGAACATGAGTGTTTGAGTAACTCGTGAATAGGGTATTTTTGGATATAGCGCTCCAGTTTCTAATCCACTCTGGAGATTAAAAGAAAATGTATGTCTGAGCTTCCACCCGAGATTTTATTCGTTACGAGTTAGGAGTGCTATAAAAATAGTCTAAATGGCGCGGAGGCGCGAGGCTGCCAGCCTTCTGGGACCTTGACCTGGGCAACGGGCGTGAGGAATATGAATAAAAATATGTAGAAGGCTTATTATACCTACCTAACTAGCTTCTAATAAATACCTTACCGTGACGTGCAGAATATCAGCGACGGTTAAGTTAAATGGGACCACGCCAGTGTCGCAGCGCACAGAGGGCCCGGTAGCACGAATATTTTGACGTATATCATAATTATATCGTTAACGTAAGTGAATTTTGAATATAAATAACTACAACCCCATAGCTTTTTGATTTAATTTTATGCGACACACACAATTTATATAGTACATAAATATGAATATAGTAAGTATCCAATTCCAATAAATATTAAGTGTGAAGCGAGTATTGTAGCTATGGTAAAATTTTACGTTACGTTACTATACGTCAAAAATATTCGTGCTAGGCACTCTGTTGAACCCACTTCAATCATCATTATGTTTTAGGTGTTTTTTATTAAGTTTGGTGTGTTGTGTTTATGCCTTTCATATTCTGCCAAAAGAATCGACGTTTTCACGACCAGGAAAACGTTTGTGTCGTTAACATTAGATAAATACTATCAAATATATATCATTAAAGTCTTCGGATACTTATTAGGCGTTGTGACAGACATTTTGAACATATCTATATTCCTTTATTTTCTCTTCTTTCAAAGGAAAATCCATTCTAAAAACTCTAGAAAACCGGTTTCACAATGAAAAGAAAACCACGTACTGCTAAAACAAAAACCTAAAACACGTACACGGAGCAAATGTTAATACATTAATATCTCATACATGGCAGCCGGTACAATACGTGCATGTGGAATTAGGCTCTTTGACGCCGTGCCACGTGCCGCGCTGTACCGCGCCGTACCGCGCCGTACCGCGCCGTACCGCGCGTACGTGCTCATTATCGCTGACCGCGCTCCACATGAGCGATGAGACGCGCCCACCAGACGGAACCCGTCCTCCGAGCATTGTGAAAAGCATAGCAAACTTACGGAGTGGACTATTCACTAAAAACTTGAAGTTGCAGAATAACGCTGTGCTGGTGTTCAAATGCGAGAGAATTAGGTTTTGTAACTGCTTTTGTCAAACTTGTTTGTTCTAGAGCGTGTTTGAAATTATTTATTGTCTAATTGAGTAGGTTCTTATATTTCAGGGTTCAGATTTTCGAGAGTTTTTTAGTAGTGACTTGCGAGCAAGTATATTATACAATTACATATGTGCGACTTCAGATTATCTCTGCTCTGCGTATTATTTTGCAAAAAAACATTTCAGAAATCTACTGGGCTGGTTAACAAACATACCTAAGTTATCCAAAAAATAACTTCAGTTTGAATCTGAAGCATTCAGTTTTCAAGAAAAAAATCTAGAATTTAAATTCTTTCTCATTCAAACAAAATGAATTCAAAGTCGCGTACCTACCTCTCAATTCATAACGACGTAGATTCAAATACGAATATTTACGAAAAAGCCGAGGCTTCCAGTAAGTGGAGAGGTGCTCCAATCACAAAAGTTAAATTGACGTCGCTACGACAATACCAATAAGAACACCCGAGCCGCTCCGATCACAATACAATCATACGATTGATAACCACTCCGCGCGCAGGACGGAGGGAGACGCAGAAGACCCGATCAGAGCCTAGACAGACCCACGCCACGTGCAGAACAATAGCCTTAAAAATAACGAAATGTAGGAACATGAACGTCCGGAGAGTAACACTAGTCATCGTCAGACTTACATTTGTTACAGTCTCAATGACTGAATCGATATAAATTTAATGTCCTTAAAAAAGTGGCCTTGCTGATTTTATTTTGACGATTTTATCAATCCAAATCCTCAAGAGCAATCAAAATCGCAAATAAGTACTGTCTTTATTACTTCGAGGAATGAAATACGACATGATAGAGACAAAGAGGACAGAGGATTAATGTGTGTGTCGCTTTAAGCTGTCCATTGAGATGTCGCTATTACTTAGATTGCTACACACATACAGACAGACAACGCGTGGAATCCGGGGGCGAAACATTTCCGAGTGTATTAGCTAACAAACTGAACGCCAGACTTATTGAAATGCCTTCAATTCCGTGAAACGTTCGCGGATAACTTCGTCGTTTATGATCCGATTTCGATTAATCTTTTTATATGAAAGGGTATGCTTCCGAGATGGTCCCATTGCCACCACGTCAGGATCTGATGATGGAAACTCTGAGAAATCGAGGGCAACTCTCGAAAATTGTAGGCACGCATCTGGGAAAATCTTGATATTCGTATGTATGTCAGGTGATACTACAAAAGAATGACGGTTTGGATCAGACCTGATGATGGAGACGACAGAGAGTCAAGGGAACTCCATATCGGTATGTAGGAACTACTAAGTGTTTGGGCTTATTTCATTCGTATTGACGAGACCTTTACACCGAAAGCACTTAGTAAGTTTTATTTTCATAACATAACATCACGCCAGTACGCTGTGAATGGGTAAGCAGGTACCACTAAAAAGTGAAAAAAAAATTACAAAAAATGTAACCGACTTCCAAAACAAAACACTAGAAAGTATAAAATAACATTAATTTCAGAAGTGGGGGTTTTTGTTTATTTCGTTTTTTGACACCGACTTCCGAAATTAAGTTACATTTTTTGTAAAAAAGTTTTTTTCTGCTTTATTCTTCTCTCATTATTTTGAAACTGTTTACTGTAATTCTCACATGCAAGATTATTTCCGTGAAGTATTTTCCCGACAGTGTTGCCAAGGTGTATAATAAGGACTCCGCTTCTTTTCAGGGCCTCTAGAGGTAATCTTAAATCTTCAGCCTAGCACAAAAGATTGTAAGTAAGTAATCTTTTGCTGAAAAAACAGCGGCTAATGGTAATGTGGATATATTATCTAGACTCGCCACCGTTTTCGAGATGAAAGCAAAAAATAGTCTTTTTATATTTTAACGAATTGAAGAGAATTTGTAAAAGGGATCCAATTTTAGTTTACTTTAGGAATTTGATAGAAGTCGTTATTACTGGGAATCGAACAATATTTAAAATGTTTCTTTTAGAATTACGATTATTTTATAAGTAAAACTGGATTCAAAGTACATGAAATTATATTTTATTTTTTAGTAGCTGTGTCCATGTTGTTTATGTCTATCATTCAAATTCTAATAAATCTAACTAAATCCTAACATTTCTAATGTTTTGAACTTTCAAGTAAAATGCTTTTCATGTTTAGTTAAAATATAATTGTGACGTACAAATGTGGTTCAAAGTTTAGATAATAACAGTTACGTGGCAGTCCCGGGCCCGGGCAGCACTCACAATCACGACACATCAAAACGCGACATTTGCGGAGACTCGTTTCGTTATTTTGAGCCGACAATTATCACGATTACCAATCCTCAGTTTTACATTCAAAGCCGACACAACTATGACCAATTACCAACTTAGCTCATACAGCTTCCCACAACCTTAAACAGGAAGATATAAGAGTGATTCTGGTTTGATAAGGTATTCCGGAGTGGTAAGTGTTACTATTTGTTTTTGCAGGGCCGGCCCGAACAAAGGTCCGTGCTAATGAACGGACGGCCGCCGCCGCCCGCCGCTATTTACGACGCCCTCAATGCCGGCCCCATTCACTGTTGTCTACAACCTAAGTGTTGCTTTATAAAAGAGGCTGCATTCTCTCATTCTCTCCCATTTATCAAAGCCAGTGTCGAAGGGTTCATGAAAATTAGCTGGGCTTAGCGCTTTTTGTGCGAGGACAATGCTGCCTGGACGCTTTAGTGTAAAATTAGTAAGCTGTATCCGCTCTATTGGAATGTTTTTATTCGAGAGTTTCGGACGCTACACGGTTTTGATTTCACGGAAAACAAAATGGATCCTCGATGGCTGAACAGTCGAGTCATGTATCCGTCATCGGATTGGCAGCCGCGACGGAGCGCTGAGTGGTGCCTAGTGCGATGCTCTCGTGTTGACATTTCCACGTCTCAATCATTCATGAAGCCTTTTATGCATCCGAGGTGAAGCTTTTACAGTAATACTGGTATAAATAAACTAGACTGATAATAGTTAAAATCCCGTGGAATCGGATTAGGTTCCGAAAGTTTGAATTCGTTAGTAGTTTTGAAAATGGAATTAAATAGGTATATCAGCATTTTCAGCCAGGATCGACTAAAGCTTTTGTCAAAATAATGTTATTCCAATCGGTGTTATTTCCTGCGGCTGTTTTCAACTTTCTAACCTAATCTAATGTATTAGTAATAGCTATTTCGGCAACCGTCCACAACTGCGTGAATATATAACAAGGGGTTTGAAACCTTTTGCCGACCTTCACCTAGCTCCTAATCGGAAATAGCTAATCGAAAGTTTGGCTCGTTCCGATTGCGGCTATAAATAAATACTATTTCAGATGTGCGTACTCGTACATTGCGTACTCAATCATTTCTATATTTACTGAGGAGGTGAAAGCGGGTTTTCTTTACCCTGCCTCGGTAGCAATCGTTTTTCGTTTCTTAGCGACCGTAAAAATAGAACGCATGAAGCATTGATGTTTCATGCGATAAAAGTATGATAAATGTATTTTTATAAAGTAAGCCTATACTTTATGAAAACATCTATCATACTTACATAGACGTTTAAGTATAAGTCAATAATAAGGCAAAAGCCTAGGTACTTCTAGTGTGTTTCACTTGTTTATTCTGCTTAGAAAGCACATTCTCATATATTTTTCTCTTGCTTTGCCTGCTCCTTCCCGAGCCACTGCGTTGATCCAATTTGCCTACGGTGCAGTGTGCGGCGTATGCCCTGCACGGCGTCAATATTGGCACTCGTTACGTCACGCAGAGTCAAAGTGAGGGGAATGCACAAAGCTTGTCTGAACACTGCCGGCAAACGTCAGTGACTCACGTGCACACGACACCGAGTGGCAGTGCTTATTTATTCAATATTCTTTGAAACAACAAATGTGTTGTGCCGTTCACTAACAGAAGCGGTTTTTAGTTCACTATACGCGCTTTTAACGTCGAGCTCAAAGTGAATGCATGTCATCCTGCTCCAGTATAGTTAGTGAATGTCATAACTTCGGAACGGAGCTTTTGCACAAACGTTTCAATAAACATTTTTCAACTTGTAGATCTGTTAAACTCGTAACGTTTGTAAGCACTTTTACATCCCGAACTCCACAAAACGTAGTTGGAACTGATACTAAAATTTCATTTTTGCTTTCCTACTCCGTGCGTGACCTAGTCTACTAAAATATGAGTGACACGTATACACACAACACACAATTTTTCCGGAGGCCGAACCAAAAATCCAATTTAGATTTGCAAAACTGGCTTGTAGGAACGCTAAGGTGTGGGTACAATACACGCGCCTCTTTATTTCTCAGCTGAGTAATCTGGTAAGAAGCCCTAAAACCTTTAGAGTTGCTTTGAAAGTTCCTACAATTGCTGTAATGAGAACCATGTAAGATGAATTCTAAGAGGTTTAGTATTTCTTGAGGAAAAAATCAAGCAGATTTGAATGGCACCTGCCATTATTTCTTTCCCTATCAATTGCAGTCAGTGCATGCATGTGCAATCTATCTTTTAGTTTAGAGATTTTAAGGAGGTCGTCGGTTGTCATTTTCCAAGAATGTTAGCTAAGTAGCTGTCGGGCTATTGCGTAAAAAACTCACTGAAAACTTACGTTATCATATTCAGCTGTCAAGCTAAGTATTAATCATGCACTACAAGTTCATTTTTCAGAACAGCGTCACTGTTGGCTGCAATAATTTCTGAAAAAATTGCTCGTGTAATCGCACCTCTAGGTTGAGTACCGTCACTTCTCGTTTGAGCCGGCAGCTCGGCGGCTCGGCAGGGGCGTAGCAGCGTGGCGGCGTGGGGGTGAACGAGGCCGATCCGGCCGGCTACGGGTTAATTGAAGATGTAACGGGCCCGCGCTATGAATAATTCACGGGAGCCGGCGCTGGCGGATCGCCAGCGTTTAAGGGTTGAGAGCGATCGTGGCGTGGCGGAATGTTAAGGTAATGTGGGGCAGGTTGCCCCAATGTGGGTTACTAGTAGCTTGGAACTGCAGGGGAGTGAATGATGAAGATTGATAAGTAGTGAGGATGCGATGATGTCTTAGTGAGAAAATGATATCGAAGACGTACATACATCTAATAGCATTTATTTCTTTCCAAGCAATGTGTAGCTATCTTACTGCTTAAATGCTATGCAATTTTCATTAGGTAAGTGACATGATTTCATAAGCAAAATGCAATTTATATCGCTTGCAAGCTCGAGAACCACTTCAAAGAAAAGATAAAAAGCATTTAAAATGAACGTGTTTCGATATTCATTACAGAAATATGATTCATGTTTTCCTCATTATTAGCGCAAACTAACTACCAATTGATATGATGTCTTAACAAGGGAAGAGAAGAGCATGTATTTTCCCAGCAAACAGCACTCGTCTTTTTGTTCCCGCTCTTTGTAATAAGATCTGTAAAACTCACTGTGTTTTACTGAGCTTACCACTGTAAGAGTGTTTATTTGTGAATCTGTTTGTAGCAAACACTGAGATTATGCTAGAGACGTGATACTGGTATAATAAAGTTAAAAGGATTCATACGATACGTTTGAAAAGTCTCTAAGACCGTCTTATAAAGCCATCATCTAGAGGTCACCTCATGCTGTTGTCTGGTAAGCCACGGTCTGTCAACTAGATGAAATTAGACTTATTGAATATTCAGGGTTTACCTGAACGAAGACCTCATCAGGTCTGTGATCTGTGCTCTAAATAGAAGTGGCGGTGTGCAGCGAGCTTAACTGCAGGTCCGACACTGATTGAGACGTCGCGATAATCTCACAAAAGAGACGCGCACGTTTATTACGAGCTCTTTCTGTGAAGATGGAAGGCTGCTCTTTAAGGAAGAGTTATTAAGTTATTTAGAAGAAGGGTGAGAGGGCTTTAAGTGAGTAAATGCGATATTTAAGTAGATCGTCCGCTACTTAGTACGATGTACATGGAGCAGTTTGCTAACGTCAGGTGAGCGATTCAATTGTCAGGTTAGCGATTCAGCGTGATCTTGGCTCGCCATGGACCGGTGGACAGTCCCATGTACATGAGGGTAGCTTAGCCAGGGCCAAATCTGGAGCGGTTTCAAGAATCATTTGATTTGACATAGATATCAACGAGACTCAACATCGCTCTCCAGTGTCCGATAGAACTAATAAAGGCGTCCGTCGCAGGTGATCGCAGGTGACCGGGCCGCGGGCATCTCCGTCCAACTGTGTCGTCACAGACTCCGGAGAGGTGGAATCAATAAACTTAGACCAGACAAACGTCTAGCAAGCAAGTTCAAAAGGCGAAAACGTGCTGATGTTTGAAGAAGAACTGCTGCATAGATTATTTAAAAACTTAGGTATAGTTTTTGGATTTTTTTATTTTTAGAAGGTGACCTATGACTCTTGGATTCCCATCTATATCTGTATCAAAATTCATCAAAATAGGTTCACCGATTTAGGCGTAAAAGCGTCAGGAGTTAGGATTATTAAACGTACAGGTGTGCCTAGCCTAGTAAAGCAAAAAATATTCAGTCTATGCTCCAGACGGATGAAAGACAAGTGTCATTGCTTGTAGAGATTCTTTCCAGTCAGGACTTTCCAGTCTTTAAAGTCAGGGTGCGATGAGGTTTTATAGAGCCGAATTTGCACTTTTCCCTTTTACACAATTACCTTAAATTGTCTAAACCTTCTGCATTTCCTAAGTTGGTTACTTAGAACAGTGTTGGCGACTAGTTGTAATGACTCAACTTGCTCCGACTAGTTCGCTACTCCCGTAATTGGATTAATAGTCCTCGTAATGAGCCGGTAAGACGGTGTTAGTGAAAGCGCAAGTTTTGGACGCTGCCTAGTTTTCTGTATACAATGTCCAAGTTTGTCTTGATATATTGATTAGATGGATAACACTTTCCTTGCTGCGATGTTGTGCTACGACTAACATACTAACAAGACAAGCAAGGTGTTTTGTTACCTACATGTTGTGCTCACAGGCACATGACATATTTGTTTGTTTTGTTGTCTTTGGGGGGTATCTGAAATTCTTTTGATCCTGTAGATTTTCATAAAGCGGCGGTGACGATAGATAGACCTTACCCTCCACAGTTGGATGGTTTGGCTTCCAAAACATAAGAAAGCAATTATGATGTTAAACTGATATCGTGTCACATCCCTATTATAATCATTACACATATCATGATTATGCAATTCAGTCATAAATTGGCTCTCATAAGCAGCACGACATCCGCCTCACAACCAGTCATCCTCATCAATCAACAAAACAAAAAACTATCGCATTAGATTTCACTTCCAAAAAACTTTAAATGAGCGACTTCCTCTCGTTCCATGGCACCCGTGAATTAGCGTCACATCGGGGGTCAGCCCGTGACCCGTGACCCAGTGCTGCGAGTACGCTCAAACGCGCATTAATATTAATTCGCGTCATAACCGCCCGCTCGCACTACTGTTACTTACCGGATGTAAGGGGGTGTTGAGGTGTGAGGGGTGCAGGGAAAACAAGTGCTGTTGTTTTGGTATTCGAGTGTAAGGAAGAGGTTTGTCGTTAGAGTGGCTGCACGTAACGATTCTTGTATTGCAGCATACGGGATAAATGTAGTTGTTTACGTTAATTCATAATTTTGGAGTGGTCGTGGCTAAATTATACCGCACGGATCCATCGTCAAGGGTAAGCGACACTTGAAGCTAGAAAACTGAGATCCGTCTTACCCAGTATCGTGTTACCCAGTAACTGGGGTGTAGATGTCAGAGATGCAGTCGCTGCACATCAAAATACTAATACTTGGCATCAAGCACCTGGTTTGTCAGGAAGCTGATCCCATCATAGTTGGGACACAGGCTCGGCCGATTGATTGGAGTGAATGACGTAGGGAATATGCATGAAAAAAACATTTATTATCTAAACAGTTTATCTAAAATTATACAAAAATATAATACTAACAGTGAGAATAGAATCAAAATTGTTTGAAAAACAAACGAGATATAATTATTTTAAACAAATATATCTGTCCCTCTCGCGAAAACGCTGTTTTCTATGGCAGCTGTATAGGCGACATGGACTGTGACGTTAAAGTTCATATCGGACTTCTCTTTCTACTTGTAATCTTTGAAGCTTTATCGCTGATGAAGGTATTTAAAAATAATTTCATGTTTAAAAAAAAAGCTGAAAAGTATTTCATTTTGCAAATAAAAAAATCGCATGCATAATCCCTTGAGGTCACTAGCAAATCAATACTGTGCTCACAGCCTGTAATGTAAATTTGAACCAGCATAATTTTGAATTAAAAGGAACTAGAATAAAACGGACGACTAGATACATGAACATCAAACTGATCACAGAATCTATCAGCAGCAAGTACGGCCGTTGATTGTACAAGTCTGCAGGGAAGTACAACCACGTTTAGCTGTAGGCGTTTATACGACTCGACACAGAATTAGGACAGTACGCTAATTCTATGTAGTTGTAGTGGAGTACTCCAGGGAGCTCGATTTAGGCCCGTTTTATCCGAACGCCCGATTGTCCCATCCAGTATTTTAACTCGTGTGCCATTTGTTAGTGTTATGTGCACGTTTGTAACCCTTATAGGCTGCACGTTGGGAGAGGGACGTATCACTCGTGTTTGGTTAATGTTATACTAAGACTGTCTCAGTAACGGTATAGTAGGCAGAAATTATGCAGCACCACCTGCTACGATCTTTACGTTGTAATTAATTGTCTGATGAAATGTCAATAGTTTAAGAACTGCTTCAAAATCTTAAAAGGATATGAGAACAAAAAATATTGAACAAATTCCTTTTGATACTTTTCAATCCTGTGAATGTTGAAGTCGCCCATTGCTGTGTACTGTGCAGCCGGCACGAGGTACGAGGCGGACGCGGCCGGTGCCGGCGGTTGCGCGAATCAATCGTTCAATGTTAGCATTGTTAGCACACGAGTGTCCGACGCGGACGGATCGCAATCCCGTTGTTTAGAAAAATGATTCCCGCTAACCCTATTGGTAAGCGAGCCATTTCTATTTTTTTTTTAAGCTACGATAGTAATTATTATTGTCTATTGTCTGAATTTTAAAAATTCCGTTGTAGGATCCAATATGTATATTTATGAAACTAGCTTCTCTCGGGATAAAAAAAGCCTATGTCTTTTCACAGGCTCTAGAAATCTGTGTACCAAATTTCGTTTAAATCGGTTCAACAGTTTTGGCGTGAAAGCGCGACACACAGACAGAGTTACTTTCGCATTTATAATATTAGTAAGGATAATAATAATAAACGCCATCAGGATGGAGTTTGGTGTGGACAAATGTGCGGTCATGCATGTAAAGCGTGGAGAGATTATGGAATCCGTGGGAACTCAACTCTCGGATTCCATAAAGCTGAGATCCCTCTCTTCAAATGAAACTTACAAGAATTTGGGTATGTCGGAAGCGTTAGGTATCAATGTTACTGACATGAAGCAATCGTTGAAGGAGCGCTTCTTTGGCCGCCTGAAGAAAGTATTCAATAGCCTTCTATCAGGCGGAAACAAGGTGCGCGCCTTCAACGGTTGGGTCATGCCGGTATTGATGTACTCTTTCGGCGTACTCAAATGGACTCAAACGGAACTTGACGCCCTGGATAGGCGGGTCCGCACACTACTTACTGCATATCGAATGCATCATAAACGGTCGTCGGTAATGAGACTGTATATCCCGCGAAAGTGTGGAGGTCGAGGCTTTTTAAATGCTAAGACTCTCCACAATCGCGAGATATGCAGTCTCAGGGAATATTTCCCAGCTGTCGACGTGGGTATGCATCGAGATGTAGTGGTGGTGGACAAGGGACTCACCCCGCTCTCTTTGGCAAATGAGAACAGGCGCAAACCTGCGGTGCTTGACATTAACGATCGCAAGGCGGTATGGCAGAGTAAGGAGCTTCACGGACGCTTTTTCCGGGCCCTACATGGGTCCGACGTAGACCAACTAGCGTCCGTAGCCTGGCTGCGTTTCGGTTCGATCGATTTGGAGAAACCGAAGGTTTTGTCTGTGCAATTATGGATGAAGTTATCATGACAAGGAACTACCGGAGATTTATTGTGAAGGACGGCACGGTCGACATATGTCGGGCATGTCACCGTCCGTGAGAATCAATTCGCCGTATTATCTCTAGTTGTTCTCGTCTAGCTAACGGAGAATACTTGCATAGGCACAACCTTGTAGCCAGGATTATCCATCAGCAACATGCTCTGAAGTACTCAACAACAAATCAAGTTTATTGACTTGGCTCGCGAAGTTGTCGACATGTGGGAAGTGGACTCCGCAATCATTGTACCGATAGTTGTGACAGCCAACGGCTTAATAGACACGAGCCTCGGGGGCTACTCTCTAACGAAATCCGTAGTTTCGGGCTTAGTTGCGGGCAGGCGTATTCTACTCCGTATCACCTACAGACTTACGATTAATCCCGAACCCGAACTGAGAATGAATGACAACACGATTACACAGTAACTGTCAAATCGTGTTATCATTACTTCTCAGTGGTTCGGTGATAAGAAGTAGAAAATGCCCGCCCGCAACTAAGCCCAAAACTACGGATTTCGTAAGAGAGTAGCCCCCCTCGACCAACACCTCAGGAGGCTCTCGTTAGGCAGCTGGGTCAAGGGCTTGATTCAGAAAGCGGTACTTCTGGACACGGCTCGTATTGTTAGGAGGTTCCTCTCTCTGGAGCCCTGACCGCCGGTAGCTTGGACTCTGTTCCCGATACCGGTGGGCTACTATTTTTATATTTTTAAATGATTTTTTTTAATGTTTTTATTGAAATATTTAAAAATTTAAAGTATAAGTAAAAAACTAAATAAACCAAAATTATAATAATATAATAATAAATAATAATATAGTAAGGATTGTGCTCAACCACAGTTACATTAGTCAACCCAGAAATCTACACTAATATTATAAAGAGGAAAGATTTGTTTGTTTGTTTGAAATGAATAGGCTCCGAAACTACTGGACCGATTTGAAAGATTCTTTCAGCAATGGATAGCTACATTATCAGGGAGTAACATATATATTATCCCCGTACTCCCACGGGAACGGGAACTACGCGGGTGAAACCGCGTGACGTCCACTAGTACTTTATAAAAAAATGAACAAACGAAAAATATGATCTATTTTCCAAGAAATTTTCATTACAAAAAACACACAACACGTCAAGACACTGACAGGTAAGTGTATGGCGCTGCCTCCTATTACGCCAACAATGGAGGCCAGACAAAGCGCGCAAATTGCCCGCTCGAATTATACGCACTCGTTTAGCTAGCGATTTGGCACGCGCTGCACTCGCCGGCGATTCTTCACATTGTCCGCAATATGAACATCATAGCGCACGATAATGGCGCCGAGTTACCGTATTGATTTTGAACTAAACTTGCTATTGTTGATAACAGATTTCGATAAAAACAGGTCTGCACGCGGAGCTTGTTTTTATTGAATCAATTCTGTTATACTCGAGTTTTATAAGAGGTAAAGACAAGTTGACACTAACTCTTAACCTGTCTTTGCCATCACATAAATTAAAACTATAAGGTATATACTAGTAACGAATACCAACTACCAATGTATATTACAACTAGCTGTTGCCCGCGACTTCGTTCGCGAGGAAAACGGAAAATAAAATGTTGTCGCTAAATAAGATCTCTAAGATGAGATATATATGAAAAATCAATATCTAGCATTGCTTGACTCCTCTTAGATTTAGAAATTTGCAAGAGTATTATGCAAGGCACTGGCTGTTTCACCTCTTCTGTTCCAAATAAGCCAACCAGCTCTAGTAATTTTTCGTAATGAGAAACGTTTTTAACCGAGGAAAAAACGGAGGAGGTTCTCAAGTCGACGCGTATATTTTTTATGTATTAACACGCATAACTTTTTACAGAGTAGTCCGATATTGATAATAATTCTTTTTTATTCGAAAGGGTATACCTCGAAAGTGGCCCCATATAAATTAAAAAAAAATCTTACCCTAAGGGTGGGAAAATAGGGGTGATTTATTGTTCACTCACAGATTTTAATGCTGAGTTGTGTAGCATTTTTTGTAGGCCTACCCATGTTTGTATCAATTAGTAAATTATAGCTACAAAAAATAAAAAAAGACTTTCACTTCGGAAGTCGGTGTTAAAATACGAAGAAACAATCAAAAACACCGACTTCCGAAATAAAAGTTATTTTTTGTAAAAAGGTTTTTATTTTTTGGTTTTTCGTTTTTTCGGAGGTTTAATTTTTTTGTTAAAAAGTTTTTAAGATACCGCTTCTCTATGCATGATGTTAAAGAATGTTGCTAGTGTTGTAAACACATTACGGAATTTGTTCGAATCGCGGCCCTGCACCGCAAAAGGCATTAGAAGGAACACGGATGAGTTTAAGTCAGTAAGAGTAAGTAAGAGTCTGACGAGGAGTCATTTGATGATTTCCAATCCTTAAAAAAAATAAAAAGGGTTGTTAACGTGCGATAGAGCTACATAAAGTTGGTCATGGGAAAACCAACCAGAAGAGAAGTCTACCCCTGCCACGGTGAAAGTAGAGTTTCCGCTATCCGCACTATGTTAGACTCCCATTCCCAGTCAGTCCTGGCTAAGTTTTGACTACCTGCAACTTGTAGCCCGTGACCATTTGTTGTCACGAAGTTCAGTTGATGTCTGGCAAATTCATGTACAAAACTATGGAAAGGGTAGGGAGGAGGAGTGGGTACGGGTCCAGCACTACCATCTCGGAACCCCTCTTCGCGAGTTTGTCTGTGAAGTTATTGCCTAGGGATCTACAGTTCCCCTTAATCCACTGTAGAGTGAAGCCCGCAACGGATAATTTCAGGCCATGGGCTGGTCATGAAGATCCATAGGCTCACTGGGAATTGCACAGTTTTGAAACTAAACAGAAAACAGTTTGTTGGATGTATGTGGCTTTGCAAAGTTTTATAGAAATTAAATACCTAAATAGAAATCATAAAACTTAATTGTATGATGTGTATCATTTTCTTCCATGGCCGTTTTTATGGAAATATATTCCTTATATTCTCCAGAAGAGAAACCCAATTTCAGCGGAGCTAAGGAAATTCTTTCGACTCCTCTATCATGGGACTTCGCCACATGTTTGTGGGTGATATTACGTGACCCCTGGCTCCAACCCCGTATAGGCCCAGTATTGGGCAACTTAAGCAAAGCTTAGCAAATATGAGTGCGCGCCTGTTGACCAATATTAATACCGCGATTCAAAAGGAGAGAAAAACTGCATAACGCCTTCTACGGAATATGTAGTTGAACTGTTAAAATATAAGTTCGGAGTTTGTTTTAATTTTTATCAATAGTTATATTATGTGCATTCAGAATTATATTTTTTAAGGTACCTATTAAAAAATACTTTTTAAGACGGTGTGTAAGTAATAAATAAATAAATATTTTTAAGTGTAAAATTTCTCATGCTGTCGACAGGAATATGTCGATCAATGGATAGCACTGCATGTATCTGCATGATAGAATTACACGTTGATTTTAAAAAAAAAAAATTGCTACTTTTCCTATCAGGTTTATCTGTGAAACTTATCTACATTGGTTTTGTACTTGTTTTGCGTAATGCGAACAAAACAGAATACAGATAAAGAATAAATAGGTTCTGTTAATTATACTTTAACAGTCTGATATTATATTTGGCATACTTGGATAAATGCAAAAAAAATATCCGAAATACAAAAATAGTATGTTATGAAAATTTGAAAATATTAGGTAAAATAGGAATCATAGAAGTAAGGAAATGTATAAGTTAAATAAAATCCAAAGAGAACATTACAACTATTGGGATTCGAACCCACACGAACTCTTTCGGCGAGCAGTCTTTAAACCGATGTTCTATGACTACTAATGACAAACAGGATGAAATAGCTGATCTTATTTATGTCATGGTTTTTCGCTGCTCAGCTCCTTGAAAGTATAGCGTGATGATAAACATTGCTAAGTTAGACTCATAAGTATCTACAATTTTGTAATATGTAGTGGTTTCTTATAATAATTCCTCGATAAACTGTTAGGAAAAATGTCGAATATTACTTTAAATGTTATTGTAAGTACTCGAAAACTCATTTTATTTTTATTTTGACATTATTTTAGTGTAAAAATACATTTCAAAAGAGACAATAAATACAAAAATAATAGCTGTTCGTGAGGCTCGAACCATGTGCACTTTCTCGTTCAAAACAGACATTTTTGAGTATTGCTCGTCCTCCATAGCACATAGCGTGATAATATATAGCCTATAGCCTGACCCTACCTATAAGGATTATGTATGCAAAATTTGAACAAAATCAGTTAAGTAGTTTTTTCGCCAATCGGGAACATACACCTTAAGATTTACTGTTTTATTATAGGTATAGATAGATATAGATAGAATAGATAGATAGACTACTTAACCAATGTATATTTAATGAAATTTTTGTGCCAACCTATGATTTTAACAATGACATACACAAAACAGCCACGAAAGAATCAAAGTAAAGGATCCCTTAAAAAGCCATTAAAACGAACGCGAAATTTATTGTGTAAACCCCTGTAAGACAAAAATGCGTTTATAATAAGTAATTACCCTAAAAGGGCTAATTTACCCAGTCAGTCGTTACGTAGAGAAGTTTGATGTATAGCGAAAGTAAAGCAATTGCAATACCCAGAGGTGCCATACCATAAAATATAGTTACGATTGTGAGCAATGTAGAAAACTCGGCATCAAACTATTGCGGATCTAACTTTTACCCCTCTATAAAATAAAGACATAACCCAGTTTGGCAATCATATAATAAAAATAACTGGTCCATTGCTGGAATTACAGTTCCAAATTAATAGTCCAATTTGGGAAAAACATAAAAATATGTCATTGATTTAAACTTACGATATGACCGCAAACTACCGATCCGATATCGTTATGGCCTGACGGAATCCAGAATGAATGTGGTTGGCTTCCAATTGGGTTTTTGAACACAAATATAAGTATTATAGAATTAATCAGGGAATAGTGTTTTTCCTATTAACATTTAATTTCACTCTCGTCGTTGTTTGATCCAACATTCTCTCTGTCCACACAGAATCCTTTACTGCGGTACATCATCACACACATCACTTAGGTACTGCAAATGTAACGTGCAAGTGTTTGTGCCTAAACACCACAAGCCTCAAGGATGCAATAAGACAGTGACGTCACGTCTGAGTGGAGCATTAGAGTGGCAACACGTAGTTAATATGCAGCTCCCGGCCGGGTGGGGGTCTCAAGTGGGGGGGGGGCAGTGATGCCGGGATAATGCGAACAGGTGGGTGATAGTGCTAATGTTTAACACCGGTACTAATGTGCTGCCACACTGTTAGAGTGGTGATGCTGTACTGATGAACTGATTAGCTTTGAATCTTTTTTTTTACTGTAGATAGGCATACGTTTGACCACTATCTCACATGATGGTAAGCGATGATGTGGTCGAAGATGGAGCACGTTTGCCTAGAAGCAACCTATTCACTCTTGTCTTAAAGATTCCCAGGTTGTAGCTATCCGGCAACACAGACTCCGGCAGGGAATTCCACTCCTTAGCTGTACGCACTATGAATGTGTTCCCAAAACATGTTATGCGTGTGGGTGGGATGTCCACCATGTACTGGTGGTGCATCGCCGTTCGTCTTGTTGTCCGATGATGGAACGGGCGGCGGAATTAAATCATGCAATTCCGTCGCACACTCCCCAAAATGCAACCGATAGAAAACCGACAGGCCAGCAACTCGGCGTCGATGCTCAAGATTTTGGAGCTTCGACTCGACGAGCCGTTCATTACCGATGATCCTCTTGGCTCGTTTCTCAATTGACTCAACGGCATCAAGCTGGTATTTGGCAGATCCGTCCCATAGATGAGAGCAGTATTCCATACAAGATCGATGATCGATGCGCTTGATAGAGCGTGAAGTACCGTCTCACCTTTGCTAGGACCCCCAACTTTCTGGCAGCTACTTGAGACTTTGCCTCTATGCAAGGGCCAAAATTGAGGGTAGATGTTAACGTAACACCAAGAAGCTCAAGTCGGTCGGTTATCGGCACGGTTACACCTCGAAAAGATGCAGCTGGGTGGAATTGGCTCCTTTTAGCGGAAAAAGACACACTTGGGTCTTAGCAGCCTTGAACTTGACCTGATTGGCATTGCCCCATTCAGAGACAGTCTGCATGGACAAGTTCAAGCGCTTAACCATAGCCTCCCGGAGAGACCGGATCTACGACCCACCAGCTCCTGCGTCGGACACGTATCTCTCAGCAACAATGCTGTCGTCTGCATACCCAAAGGTACCGGGTTTTAGCAGATCATTAATATGTAGCAGGCACAATGTTGCCGAGAGCACCGACCCCTGAGGAACCCCGGCATTAATATTCAGCAGTCCGGACGAACAGCCATCTATGACCACTCGGATAGACCGATCCCTCAGGAAATCGGCAATCCAATCACACAATCTGGCGGGTAGACCGAAGGAAGGAAGCTTACTAATAAGGCTATCGTGCCAGACCCTGTCGAAGGCCTTCGAGATATCAAGGGAGACTGCAAGTGCCTCCCCGTGCTTCTCTATGGCCTCACTCCAGATGTGAAAGGCATACGCTAGAAGATCCCCAGTAGACCGATTTCGGCGGAATTCGTATTGTCGGTCGCTAAGGATATCATTCGCTTCTAGGTATGCTAGGAGCTTACGATTCAGCACGCGTTCCATACTCTTACAGAGTATGGACGTTACCGAGATGGGTCTGTAATTCGATGGGTCAGCTCGACTACCTTTCTTGGGCATGGGCTGCACGTTAGCTTGCTTCCAAGCATTCGGTACTTTTCCAGTCTCAAACGAAAGGCGAAATAGACGTGTCAAGATTGGAGACAACTCAGGCGCACAAGTCCTCAAAACAATTGCCGGTATGCCGTCGGGGCCACTAGCCTTGTTCACGTCTAGGTTACGCAGTACCCGAAGAACGTCCTTCTGATGAATGCGAATGTTCGACATACTCGACCCGCATCCATCAGGAGAAGCAGGGTGCCTCGCGCCACCAGGATCCAGACGCGACGATTCCGAAAACATAGAAGCAAATAAGTTTGCTTTCTGCTCAGCGGAGTGGGTCAGCGACCCATCGGGTCTCAGCAGTGGTGGTAGTGAGGGGCGGCAGAAGTTCGATTCGACCGACTTAACCAGTGACCAAAAAGCTTTACTACCTGCTGGGTATGAAGCAAGTTTGTTCCCTATTCGGCTAATGTGGTCAAACCGAGCTATCCACAACACCTTCTTGCAGGACTTGGCAGCCCTGTTAAAAGCTTTCTTCTTCTGACTCACGTCATTTGCTTTGCGCCATGCTAAGTACGCCGTATGTTTTATCGCATTAGCGCGATTGCACTCGGCGTCAAACCATGGGCGAGCTTCGCCAGACATTGCTACGTCTGAGAACAGAATATAGTACTCCATTCCCTTCCGCAACACTGCCGTCACGGCGTCAGCGCACGACGAAGCATCAGTTGAAGGAAAGCAAGTAGGCTGCCAAGGGTTACATGCGAAAAATGATCTCATGCCATCCCAATCTACCGATCTGATTGGTGTGCTAATTTATTTGATTTAAATAATTTTGGCAGTATTAAATAACAACGTCATGCCTGTTTATCATCATGTCTGGGGATAAACATGCCAGGTGTTAGAGATTAAACGCAAATCCTTGAAAGGAGTAATTATACTCATTATAATCAACATGAAATCGCGGAAAAAAAAGCCGTTATTTTTGTGCACCTGTATATAAATTATTGTATTCCCGTCATGAAGAAGTAAAATGGCGTGATATTTGCTTATTTCAACAGTTCATTACAGCTCCAAAGGCCCATAAAATCCTTGACCAGTTTATGACGTGTTATATTAGCACAACATAGCTAACGAAATCCTTGACCAGTCCGGTATCAAAATCCCCACATATTGATACTTAGGCTGTCGCATTTAATAACTGAGCTCATAATGAACAAGTAATTGCTCTCTAAATTGGGCTATAAACGGTGATGGCGCACGAGGAGGAGACCCAGAAGGTCTACGACACATATTTCCCAGAAATCAATGAGGAATAGATTAATTTAAGAAGAAAAATCTTCTTTATTTTGAATGCTATGAAATTGTGTATCCTTGCGGTGTTGTTGTTACTGTTGTTAGGACACTCATAAAACGTCAGAAGCTAGTGTACATTTCGAATTGGTCGTTTCCTATGGAGAAAAACTGCAGTTAACTCCATGGTTACTGTTTTTTACAAAATTTATAGATTTTTACCATGTAAAATTAATAGGTATAAACTACGGCTGACAATAGAACAGAATTACTCTCTCAACAGTGATAAAAGTCCGCAGTTCTGACAGGATCGCTTGTATGACTAAACATCGTATGAAGTGAATTTTCTTCGCTATCGTTGTAGCGCGGCTGCCCGATGAACGGTGGTCATTACGCGTAATAACCGAGGAGTTGCGGAACTTGCGATACCGGGCGCCGCTCGTTTGACCCACTCAAATTCCCTATACATACATACATACGTATTGTGTCATGGAAAGTTGTTAAAGCACCTAATAGATCAACCATTGTGTTGACGCCATCAATTTGTGACTAGAGGTCTATTAGAAGATTCCTTGAATTCACTCAAAAATATTGTTACTACCACTTCCGACTAAATGTGTTAGAATATATGCCAATTAACAAGTTTCAAGCAGCGTGTCTCACGATATGTGTCATCAGGATGCATCAGAACAGATTCTGCAAATATCGCCCCAATTATATATAACCTACTGCGAAATAATGATTATAAAAGCTGTTACTACTCTGGTACAGCACACCTGGACATCCAGAAAGGTCAGAAACACGTCATAGATCAGATAAAACAACTTCCGTATGACGTCATTCGATCTAAAATAGCGTCTCAGCCTGACTAGTCGAGCGGCCGGTCCATTTGTCACCGCAGCGGTTAAAATCTGGGGCGAGCGCGAGCGCATGACGAATGGTGGCCTGCCGCTAATTAATGTGCTAATAATCTTCGGAGACCAGCTCGGAAGTATTCGCTCATCAATCTACATTATGCTACAGTTCGCGTGACTGAATTAAAGATGAGGAATTTTTCTTTGTAAGTGAATAAGTTAGGGCGGTTTCTTTGAACGAATTGATTGTTTGATGGACGTGAGGAGTCAATAATACCTGGGAAGGGCCTAACAGTTGTCGGAAGTGTTCAAATTAGGATTTAAATTATTTCAGTTTTGTATGTGTGTGCGTCTATAATCCTTGCACGAAAACATCCAACTGCCGGACTAAATAGACTTTTCCAGGAAAATACCGTTTTCCCCGTCACTCACCTCCCGAGCTGTCTACCCGTGTAGTCATCAGTTCAGGTTTCATAGTAATCATGTGAACACCAAAGTGAGCACTAATACGAAGCTACATGTGGTGCTCACCGTTTCCAGCGAACTCGGACGAAATGTCTGGTTGAACATTAATATCTGCCTAGCTTTTGCCCAACAATATTGGCTTCCAGTATAATCGGATGCAGCTGGACATTCTACGTAGAGCGACTGTCTGTCTCACCTCTACAACCCACTAACTGGGTAACGCGATACCCTTTGCCAAGACTGGTGTCAAATTTTCTGGCTTCTGTTTTTCCCGTACCGACTGTCAAATAACTTTAAATGACAGCTGGGACCAACCGCTAAACGTGCCTTCCAAGGCCTGGAGGAGTTTTGGTATGTTATGGATAGTTACCCATCTACAGACCGACCTTATCAATCGCTGCTTAACCTCGAAAATGGCCCAATGCGGCTGATGTTATTTAGCCACGAGCTCCTCGATTAATTGGACATTAGTACGGAAAGATGTTGGATACTAGCATGTGAATAGAATATGCTTCGTACTATTCGTAAAGGAAAACCATATTCACATCAAATTCAATCCGAAAACGTCCGCATGCCAGCTGTTTGTGTTTGACGACGTGCAGATATTTGCAACAATATGGAGGGTTAAAACCAGCTTAAAGTCGGATGGAGGAATATTGTCAGTATAGAGACACAACCTGCCTGAGACAGAGATATCCCTAGCAATAGACGAAAATTGCCTCGCAAGACTAAACGCAATTGTATCCTGCCCCACTAAAATAAATCAGTGGGGCAGAACAAACTACAAAAACGTGGCCAGTCTAATCTGACTCACTAGTGGGGTGGCTAGTGAATACAATATAATAGAAATACTACTAAAAGGATAGAAGACTCTTTACTGTACACCTTACAAAAACAACATTAGTATCTTATAAATAGAAGGATGTAGCAATTGTCTTAACGCTAAAAGTGATCGTTTATAGACAACCAGAGACATTAATAGAGACAGACTAGACTTATTCATTCATTTTGGAAATATTTTTATTGAATTTGGTTCAACATTTTTTTTAAAACACTGCAAGGGCTGTAAGCTCATCAACCGACTCCCAAACGATAATTTTCATATTAAGGCTTTGTATCTTGTTTGTATCCACAAACTATTCCCATTTTGAATTGATGCTATTGGTACTTTCACCAAAACTCACATCCAAGACTCAGTGTAACTATCGTTCTGTCGTCTATCCCGAGACAATTTACGATCCTCTAAAACAGTGGAGTTCAAAGTGTATGACGAATCGCATCCCATCCTACCATCTTGCAATTAATGCCGCGGTCGGAAAGCTGAAACATTGCCTCATTTATCAGCGCTGAGACTTCATAATTGCCTATGAACTTCCTCAGATCGGCCTTGAAACGTATTAGTGGTGCGGAAACTGTTACAAGTTTTCCGTTTAAAATTAATGGCGGATAAGTTTAGAGTAATAGCAGTGTGTTTCATGTAATCACTTCAAATTCTGAAACTATGAGGACTTTAGTCAGTTTGAAATTTATAATCTGTATTATTTGTCATGATCATAAAGCATGCAATTATTTATTGGCCGATGACCCTCTGAATGCCGTAGTGGAAAATCCGGTCGAACAGTAGTAATCTCTCAACCTTCGATCACGGTGGTCAATCTCAATGGAGATTAGCCAAGTTATTATAGAGTAGATAGATTCGGAGTTATTATAGTACAAGTAAGTGTATGCGCAATTACAGGTTTACTCTTTGTTCCTTTACTCTTATAGTCCGTGGAACGGCAACCCGAAACAACCGCGGAGGGACCAGGCGGCAACTTGCTTTCTAAGGCGCGGGGGTTAATCTATAAAATCCAATAACATTTTTGCCCAACCTAGGAATTGAATATAGTACTCCACGCTCAGCAGCCGCGCTCACGACCACGAGACCAGCGAGGTGTCGCGCGTCGTCGGCGGGGATGCTAACCATTGTTTTAGAAACTAAACCACTACCAATGAGGTATTTGTACTCACTAGTTGGCACCACTGTCGAATAAGGTTCTTATTCATAGCATTAAAGTTGTTAGTACGCGCATGTGAACAAAGTTAGAAGGAAAATAATTTATGATGCCGCTAACGCGCGATTTAATACAACAAAGATAGTGTCGCAGTGTTTCGTGGATTCATCATTTTGGAAAAAAAGAAGGAAATCTACATATTTCCAACAAAAGAAAAGTTCAATGCAGTGGTTGGGAGAACCGGAACTTAATTGCCATAGTTAGGCTGTTTTAGAAAAAATATATTCATAAAAATCAAAACAAATAAGTAAATAAACTCGCGTCAACGGCCAACCAACATTGAAATTTTACATTTCGAAAACCTCACGCTACACTAGCGCCTCTAGCGGCGAATTCAGACGCGATAGCCCTCATTGCTGCCTTATAATGCAACTAAAGAAACTCCAAGCAAAGAGTCTCGTATACCAGGCCTAATCTGAGTTCAACTCGTTAATCAAAGGTTACGACATGGCAATTAAACAATCGACCGCAGCAGCCCCTGATTAATCGGCGCTAAGCCCCCGCTCCCCGCGGATCAGCCCAGCTGTTGCATCGATGCAACTTATTTACGAACTTCCTTCATTCATTAAACCAGCTCGAGTTACTCTACTTGGACGAAGTTCAAACTCATTAACGGGGTAGGTTCTTGTTTAAATATTAACAGGTCCGTTTGCATAGGCTGGTGTTATGATGAATCTCAGCTAGTTAGAAGATTCTGAAAGATTAAGTTTAGTCTGCCTAGCTTCTTATCTAATATTTTTGTGAGTCATGAATACTCATGAATTTATTATTATTATCTATCATTTCTACATCCATCTGCTTCATTGTACATTCTGATGGATAACCAAAGAGACAGGCGAAGCTGAGTATGATGAAGAACTTGCAGATAACCTATTAACAATTTACCCGCCTGGCCTTCATGCATGCATACTGCCATACATTCATACGATTATTATCAATGCGAAAGTTACTTTGTCGGTCTGTTTATTACCTCTTCATGTTCTAATCCAGATATACGTACTGTCAGCTCATCAGCTGGACAGATTTGGATGAAACCTGGCTCACGGGTAGACCATGTCGTGGAATATGGCATAGGATGCTTTTAATTCCGGGACTATGTTCCCTTGGGATAAATCATCTTTCACACGGGTGGAGCCACTAGCAGCAACAAGTCCTAAATTTCCTGTATTTTGTCTGTGCTTCATACATCCTCATAGCTCCCAAAAATCGATGATTAAAATACCCATCAAAAGAAAATTTCCAAATCTTTTGTTCAGTCTTACATTTTGCGCCATTCTTCCTGCTACCTATTAAGCTGGTTGTACATGATGACATTAAACGCGCTTTGTTGTCACATCAGTGTCAGGGGAGGGGGAGATGGGGGGTACACGTCTGCGCACAAAAGGGACAAGTGTCACGCGCCTTCTTTTGTTTTCGAAGACACTGGGATCTGCGCCCGACATGTAAACAACGCTGATAAAAGATAAGCAAGTATTACCGACTCATACACGACACGTGTACCTATTTTAATTTCGCATTATTCATATTAGGCCTAAAGTGTGACTAGCATATCAATTAGAAAAGTTTTGGGTCACATATTGTTACTATGAAAATCATCATTGTGTTTTCTAAATGAAGTTTCTCAGTAGCCTAGTGTCTGGTTGGGTTGGTTCGGTTGATGGGGAGAACAAAAGCATTGTGTTGTTGTTATGGTGTTTTAAATCTTATAAACTTTTAGCCAAACCTATTTACTAAAGAAAAAACTGCTAGGACTTCAGATTGAGGTCTACGCTCGGAAACTGCCTCCACTCCAATGTTCTTTCATTTTCATTACAACAGAAAATACCTCGATTAATGTCAATATACAAACTCGCTTTAACTGTCAATTTAATTCAAGCGAGTGGATTAAATGAGTAATATTCTAGGGGTAAATCAACAGAGCAAGAAAAGTGACCTCCTTAAAGTTCAGCATACAAGCTAAGTCCCTAGCTCACAGCTATTAGCCACTCAAGCTGTGTGTGGCTGGCATGTGGTCGTAACGTGCCTCGTGTGAGCTAATTCCAGCGTAATGTGTGAACTAAATACCCGTCGGTGGCAGCCCTGGGTCCCGGCGTGGAGGTAAATACTGGTCGGTGGCAGCCCTGGCTTCGAGACGAGTGAGTGTCGCCTCTGAATTAAATGGGAAGACACGCTCGGTGGGACAGCTAATGCATCTAAAGAGATTTAAGGGAAATACGGATGTAAGAAAACATTTAGAAGTTAAACTTTTTTGGTACCTGAAAGAAGCGTGCCTATTTATTTTGTAGATCAGTTAATTGTGACCTAAAAAGTGACCACTAATTAAGAAAACATTTGAATAAAGTTGATATTAGATTCCATTTGACTTAGCTCGCTAAGACCTAAGCCTTAGCGAGGTCACGCTGAGACACGATGCGAAGCAGCGCCCACTTTTCAAAAGTAATTATTCGTCAAATCCGTGGCATCTCAATGTGGCTTGCAAGTTCGAACACCACCGGCGCCTTCACGCGCGTTAGCAGTACAACACCACAACACCTCTTCATGCATAGTCGCCGCTTCACGGTGTGAGTTTCCCTTAATTTTCGTAACTCCAATAAGATGTATGACCTCAATAGATGTTTGTATGCCGATTCGTAGTTACAAAGTTAGTGTCGGTAACAATGGAGTTACGTGTCCATGATGCATGTTAATGTTCTTCATGTGTTTCCCCCGCGTGGCGCGCATCGCCCCCAAAGCCAGGCGTAATGTAATCTGCGCCACACCTGTCCAGCCCGTCCTCGGGGATGTCCTACATTGTAATACATTGATGCGATTATTCGGGACACACCACTGTCACACACATAATGTTTGTCTTGATGAAATGCAAAATAATCGTGATTATCCCTATCATCATCAAATGTGCTTGAATAACATCATAAGACAAGGATGACCATCTTATGACACAATAGGTATGCAATATTATGTAACATCTACGTAATGTGCAACTGCAGAAACCCCTCTTAAGGCACTTATCTCACCGCCGGCGAGGAAGCGAGTAGCTATCGACTATTTGCTCGCTGAGGAAAGGGACAAAAAATATATATCTCGTGTGAGTAAAAGAGACACATACATTCATAGCCGATAGCTGGCTGTTCACACTACCGGCGAGCGGATCTTACCTCTAGTTGATCGCAGCGACAAGAGTTATCAAAGATTGTACTCGCTCAGCGACACTCGTTCGGCGATGCTCGCTTGGCGGTTAGATTACCGCTGTTTGGTGAGTACCAAACAGCGGTAATTTCTACCTATAGTACGGGTCGGAGCGAGTAAAGCCCGTTGCACAAAAGCACTGAGCGTCACAACTATCGAAATTTTTCACTCGCTACTCTCTGCTCGCCAACTCGTTTCGAGTCTAAAGATGTCCTCACCTCATAATGAATCGGAGTATTAAAACAAGATTTTTGGAATTAATTTCTTAAAAAAGATTACGGGGGAGCTCGTGGCTAATAACAGCCGCACTAGTCGATGTAATTTACGACGCTGGCCGTTCAATGAAAAGTCTAGGCCTTTTATCAAACGGCTGATTAAACTAGTATTCTGCGACATGTACTTCATAACTATAAATCATTGAAGTTACCGCAGCGTGGAATAGAGCAAGCCACCCAAAATTGATATACTTACATGAAATTGTTAAGCAGTCTTACTTTTGCGAAGAATTACCAGAACTAGTAATGATAGAGAGAAAAATAATACCAAGTTTAGAAAGCAGAATATACTTATATCGTATTTTGTTGAAGCTTGTAGCAGTAATTTGCAAATATTATTATTTATATGTATGTCTTGTGCGAGTCCCAAATAAATATTTTTCTTTCTTTCTTTTTTCATTTCTTAGTTACAGAGTGGGTTGAGGCTGATACATTATTCAGGCAATTTGCTTTGTATGCAGCGCTATTAATAGGTTCTGTCAACATTGATGAGGAGCTCTGGGAATCCGCGCTCAATGTGTAATAGAATCTGCTTTAGTATAACTCAGTCACTCATAGCGAATGGTAGTGAGACGCATTCAGTATGCAGATATAATACAAGTAATCTGTTAGTCTGCTGAGAGCCGGATCAAAGCTGCGTCGTTCAGCTGGAGTTGCGCTGGTGAAGTGAATATGTAACGCCAAGTCTGCAGCTAACTCAAGCTGACTGCATCGGCTCGCTAACTTTGCAGACGTGTATAATTCCAGATCGATTTAGTCAGGGCGAAGTCGACACTTCTTTAGTTGTCGACGAACTAAGTTTGTCTTCAAATTCGACTACTGAATGTACGTTTCTTATTTAATTAATTGCCAGTAATTTATTTATTCTGAGCCTTCGAAAAACTGAGTAAAAAACAACGCCAGCTTATCTAAATTATTTCCAGACAGATCCAGTTTCAGTATTTCCATTCCAACAATCACGACACAACGAATAACTTCTATCATTGCTTTGAATCACATTCTGACATATTTTTATGTTACAGAGAGAATAAATTACATTTTTACAAAGGAAATGAAAGCTAACAAAGAATACAAAAAACCGCATCGGTCTAGATAGTACTGCTCTGTGCCGCTCCGTAAAAAAACAAGTCGGTGCGCGCCCAGATATTCGTTTATCCAACATGCCTGCTTTATATCTTTGTTGTAACTGACACTTTTAACAGACATCGTGTCATTTCAATTTGTTCTGCATCTGTGAACATGGAATCTATCGATTTTTACTATGACTGGTGGTTACCGCCGATTTAACTGCATTAGGTTAAACTGAAAGAATTCGACTTTTGCCTAGCTATTATTTCTGTGTTAACCTGTTAATGATTCTTTCTTGAAACATTACACTACATTACCTTTAGAGTTATATTTATGACTGTAATCTCATGATAATTTGTTATACCATAGTTTATATCCAAATTAATATAATCCTACTAACTGAGCCGGCTTGTTTTGCCATATAAATACACACAAAAAAAATCATAAAAATCGGTCAAGCCATTTCGGAGAAGTTCGATAACAAACACTGTGATCCGAGTTTTTATACATTAGAAGATTAGAACAAGATAGATAGCTGTTGCCCGCGACTTCGTTCGCGTGTATGTCGTATAGTAAAATGATGTCGCTAGGTAAGATCGTTAAGATAAGATATACGCACAGTCAATTTCTAGCATTGCTTTACGCCCGCCGCCTGTATAAATACGCGATAGAGCTACATGAAGTTGAAATGGGAAGTTCTATTCCGAAGAAAAGTTTACCCTCGAATCGAGAGAGTAGAGATTCCGATTTTTTTTATTTGTGATGGGTTTGCTCTTGACTCTAGTCAGTGGCGTGCCTAGGGTTTCAAAATAAGGCAAGCCCAATAAAATTTTAACCGATTTCAAAAAAAGAAAGTTCAGTTTTCGACTGAGTATGTAGGTACCTACGTATGTATCATTGCAATTTTCTCATAAACTACTGGTTAGGTACAATAAATTAAAAGTGAATTCATCCATCTTCTTCTTTCCTAAAGAGACCAGTTCTAAAAAATTGCCTTTATTTAATGAAGTTTTGGACTCATCATGTCCTCTTAAAGGAAGTTCCTGTTGTGCTAAATGACAAACAATATCGACTAACTAATCTTTGAAATACACTACGGTTGTTATCAACGCGCGTGTTATATTTTGAAATTTCCTCAGAAAACTGACGTGATATAGATGTCTCAATTCGTTGTTTACCAACATTACCGAAAGAAACCATTACACACAGGTGTTTATGGGAATTTGCGTGCCTTTTAATGGCGCCAGATATGTTATTTAAATCATTATAACCAAACGGAATCTTCATTCGAAAAAAATATGCAGCACCAGCAATACAACTTATTAGTGTGCGAACAGCCAACAATCCAACTAGTTTTATACACTGATCTATTAAATTTTCGTTTATGCGATTTACTAGTCTGAGAAATACACAGATTAGGCGTCGCTTTTAATGAAGAAATTAATTGTTTTTTCTGAGCAAAGTTTAAAGATTGTACCTTATCTTCGCCAATCAAAACTTGAACGCATTTTAAATCCTCACAAGGTACAATTACCTCCATTGTTGTAGGTAAGTCACCAAAACAATTGTATCACTGAGAAAATCTAAGAAAACACACAAAAAACTTTAACAACATAACTTTCCCACTCAAGCAAATGAAACTGAAGTGAGTTGCACTCGGGTATCGGGAACTACTTACGCAGAGTTGCAGTGTTGTCATTTAGGCAAAAAAAGTCGCCAGGTATATGAAAAATCTAGCTAGATGTCGCAATTTTTTTATTTTTATGATATTGCTTGAATATTTAATTTCGTTATTTTAGAAAGTCGCTAGTTTTTATTGTTGCTAAATCTTAAAAAAGTCTCCAAACTCGTTAAAAATCTCAAAGAATTCACAACGTCGTAAAACGGCAACACTGCAGAGTTGGCAAGGTGACAAGGTCACGCATACGCGTGCAACTTCATACGCATGCACGGCTTAAATCTTCCATACTGATCGATTTGTAGACGCACAAGGTTCTACCTCGTTATACGGCACATCGCCATAAGTGCGAAAGTGACAGAGATAGTATTTGAAAGCCCGGCAAAAGCCGGAACGTGTAAGCGAGATAGCTATATGTAGATGCTGCAAATGCGAAACTCTGCGCGCGAACAATCGCGATGTGTAGTGTGGCATAGGTGCGCGCGAACTTTTAAATAGTTCGGGTTTGATATTGCTTCTCTATCGAGCATTTTAGTAAGGCATTTGGGCTTATATGAAGGCACCGCCACTGACTCTAGTCTAGGTCAGAGATGAAAAAGAAGTCTACGATGGAGCGATCTTACCCAGAAGTAGCCTGTTCACTCTAACTTTGAAGAGATTAGGGTTATCAGCGTTTGGAAACACAGACGCAGCCAAAGAGTTCCACTCCTTTGCTGTGCGCATTATAAAAGACGTTTGGAAACGCTTAGTGCGAATTGGTGGAATAGCAACAAGGTCGGAATGGTAAGATGCAGTGCGTCGGGATGTCCGATGGTAGAAAGGGGCCGGTTGGATGAGGTCGTGGAGTACTTGGGCACACTCACCGAAGTACAATCTTTAGAAGACCGACAAGCAGGCAACCTGATGGCGATGAACCAAGCCATGTAGCTTGGCATCCACCGGTTTTACGTCACCGATGAGCCTCTTAGCTCTGCGTTCCACCGAGTCAAGCGCGGCAAGCTGATACTTAGCTGAGCCATCCCAAAGGTGGCTACAATACTCCATGCAGGATCGGACTTGCGCTTTTTGTCAACACTTGGACTCCTATTCGCTCTGTTATGCGTAGGAGTCCTGGCTAGGTTAGCCAGCGTAGCTCCGCACATAGGTTTCGCGGAGCGACCTCATCGCTCCGAGGATTTTTTCACGTCGGTTAGCAAAGGCCTCATTTCCAGAATGAAGTCGGCGACTAATTTCTCGGTGTCGAAGCAACCTCTGCACAACGGACTGTCTATGGCGCCTATCATCATCATCATCATTTCAGCCAATTGCCGTCCACAGCTGAACGTAAGCTTCCCCAAAGGGCGCCAACCATCCCGGTCTTGTGCAGTCCGCATTCATCCGCTGCAAGACACCTTCTTTAAAACATCGATCCATCGTGCCGCAGCGCCTATGTTGAAAAGATATTTTTTAGGGGGCAATGATGGAGTGAAGTGTCGGGCAGACTGCTGCTGTGTATGTTGTGTTGTATATGTTTGTTGTTATTGTGTGTGCTGTGTAACTTGTTGTGAATAAAATAATCGTAATAACTAAAATAGGATTAGTTTGTTGCTAACAAATTAGTCATAGTTACTTAATTAATAAACTGAATTGAATTGATTGAATAACCCGTACCTATTATTATTCGGAGGGTAGTTCTATTTAGGTTGAGAGGTCGTTTAGTTAGTCGCGTGTACAGGCTTGACATTGCCAGTTTTGACTGCCTGTAATTTGTAAACCGTGACCACTTGTTGTCCTAAAGTTCAGTTGATCTCTGGCAAATTTATGTACGAATCTGTGAGAGAGGTAGGAAGAGAAGTGAGTACGGGTCCAGCAATACCTTCTCGGAAACTCTCTTCGCGAGTTCGTATCTGGCGTCATTGCTTAGGGATCTACAGTTCCCCATGATCCACTGGAGGGTGAGTTCCGTAATGGATAATTTCTGAACCTGAGCAGGTCATGACGTTTTATGGGCTCATTGGGAATTGAACATTTTTAGCCATGCCGGAGCAATCAGCCGCATTCTTATTTCAGCTCCTATGATAGTTTGTTGGATATGTGTGACTTTCAACCGAGTACCTTTGCAAAGATTTTTAGATATTAAATATGTAAATAGAAATCATTAAACTTAATCGCATGGCGTTTATCATTTTCTCCCATGGGCGTTTTCATGGAAATATTTGTCAATATTATCCGTATTGACAGTCTGCTTGGTCGGTGGTTTCCCCGTTCACAGTAGTAATGAATCAATGCTGAAGCAACGGGACAACACGGGCTATTTTCTAAAATAAACTAACCATTTTCTTGATAGTGGCGTACGCCATCAGCAATTTTTAACAATATTTGTAAATAAAAGCGCATTTGAGTGGTCTCCTTATATTATGTTCGCATTTTACTTATTCTCCGTCATTCCTACAATGCTGAGGATTGCGACCACACACGACGCGTATCCATGCGGTCTTCTGCTACGTGGACCGCTCTGTGCTTGCTGCCTCTAACAGCCTTCTTTATGGCGTCGGGCCATCTTATTAACCAATCCAATTCAACACTTTTCGCGATCATGGAACTTTTCCAGCTGCTTGCTGGTGGTATGACGTGATTCCTAGCCCTAGGCCCGTAAAGATTCGTTATTGAGCAACCCAAATTAAGCTTAGCAAATTTAAGCGCACGCCTGTTGTCGAATATTCTAATCTTAACACCGCGATTCAAAAAATGAGATCAAATGCGTAACGCCATCTATGGAATCTGAAGTTGAACTGTCAAATTATTAGTTCGAATTTGGTTCTATTTTTATTAGAAGGAATTCATTCAGAATGATAGTTTTTAAGGTATTAAAAGAATTACTTTTTTTTAAGACGTTTTAAAAGTACCACTAATAACTAAAAATATGTTTTGATGTAATTCTCATGCTGTCGTAAGTACTATGTGGGTCAATAGATGGCATTACGGGTATCTGCATTACGAATGCAGATACTACGGGTATTTGTTCGTTTCGTGTTCGTTGCGTATGCAGATGAATGCAAAAAAATATGATTAATGTATGAAAATAAAAGTAAGTATAAAAAAAAGAAATGAATAACTCAAAAATAATCATGACTGTTTGGATTCGAAACCACACCGACTCTTTCGAAAGGCAGTGTTCAAACCGATGGTCTATGGCTATTGTTGACAATTGATTGAAATAGCCGATCTTATTTATGTCATGGTTTTTTCCTGCTCAGCTCCTTGAAAGTATAGCTTGATGATAAACATTGCTTAAGTTAGACGCATAAGTTTCTGCAATATTGTAATATGTTGTGGCTTCGTATAACAATTCCTCAATGAACTGTCTGAAAAAATGTGGTTTAAAAATTTTAATGTTATTTTAAGTACGTAAAAATCCATTTTATCATTGTTTTGACATAGTATGGTATAAAAATAGAATTCACAAGATAAAATAAATACAAAAATAATAATTGTTGGGGAACGAACCATGCGCCAAATGTCGTACAAAACAGACATTTTAGAATATTGTTCATCCTCAAAAGCACATAGCGTGATAATAAATAGCCTATCACCTATTCTCATACCTACCAAATATACACACAAAATTCCATAAAAATCGGTCGAGCCGTTTCGGAGGAGTTCGGTAACAAACACGAGATTTTTATATATTAGATAGCCTAGATTAATATACCTATTACTGAACCATATGTACATTTTTTTGTGAACTTATTAATTCAATAAATTTTAATTTATTTAACTAAACTCTACTCACTCTTCATTTTGATGAAGCCGTAGTTTTACCACAACACGTGTAACTTCCCCTTGTGATGTTTGATCGAAACGACCCCTTTTTGTGGTAAAAAGACACGCCTATGTTATGGTGCCGTTAAAAGAGACCAGATCAAACTTGTCCGCTCTACTGAGAAGCCATTTCTCACAAGGAACGAACTTCATCCCCACTGGTGGACAAGTATCTCTCTGAAACCGTACTGTCATCTGCGTACCAAACAATACCAGGCTGAAGTATGTGGGTCATTGATGTGCAGCAGGAAAAGAGTTGCAGAGAAAACACACCCCTGAGGAACTCCGGCATCAATAGCCATGAGGTTAGAGGAGCAGCCGTCAGTGACTACTTAGATTGACCATTCACTAAGGAAGTCTGATATCCAGCTACAAAATCAGCTAGGACGATGGCGTCCTAGCTGATTTTGTAGGCAGGAAACTTGCTGGGTACACTTGCGTGCCAGACCCTGTCAAAGGCTTTAGACATATCAAGCGATAAAGCAAGTACTTCGCCGTGTTGTGAGGTTTTGATATAAAATAGTTGTCACATACAATTTAGGGTCAAATAAGGTTAAAGTAAACTATAAAAAAAATAAATAAAAATAAAAATGTTTATTTCTTCACTTGAGGATATAACTATGTTTGGTTTGGAGTCACCTTTTAAGCAAAGATTTGCTTGTATTAGGTGGTTCCGCCCCTCCAGTTTACAATCATTCTACAGGTGTGTGAGAAATAAGCAAAAAGATTGACTTAAGACTAATTAACTTTTATAATTCTTATATCAGTAAGGGAGCGCACTGGGTGTAGAATATGTTTGCGAGTGTGTGTATGTGTGTGTGTCGGGATGTAGTGGGTGGGTATGTGTATGAGATATGTGGTATGTATAGCGCGATGATGTGTGGGTGTGGTGTGTATATGAGTGCAAATTATATGTGTTTCTTAGTTATGTGATTTTGTGTAGGATATCTTCGGTTTCTTCGTAACTCTTACTCTTGAGCCATTCAGTTAGTGTTTTTTTGCAGTCGTGGAATGTCATAGAGTAGATAGCACATTGTTCATTGAGAGAGTTATATATACGGGAAGATTGTTTAGTAAATTGCCTTGTAGCGAATGTAGTATTCACTGGACAATCTTCAGCTACTTTATTTTTCCTCCTAGAATGTGTCTTGGAAGTAGTGAAGGGAAGAGATTTGTGTTTTTTTAATGCAATCTGCAGGACATAGAGTTTCCTAACTGACAAAAGGTTTGAGGTTGAGTATAAACTTTCCGTAGGGAATCTAATCGGTTTAAAGTACATGACTTTTAGTAAAGCTCTCTGTGCCCTTTCCAGCTCCAAAAATTTTGTCTTAGACGCTCCGCCCCAAATTGGCAAACAGTACGTTAGTATAGACTGACCCAGGGAGACATAAATTTGCCGAATAAGATCCTTAGTGGTCACGTGGCGAAGAGATTTGAACGTCCAAATCAATTTCCTAACTCTGTTCATTAATAGTTCTATATGCAAGTGCCACGATAGCCTTTGATCAAGCATAACACCAAGGTATTTAGTACTGGATACTTTATTAATTCTTAAACAAGAGCAGGTGGTGTTAGTGGAGCTGGAGCAGGTATGGATTTTAATTTGAAGATCTTGTGATGGCTGGGAACGGTTAGATATGGAAAAGCAGATGTAATTTGTCTTTGAAATATTCAAAGTTAAAAGGTTCCGATCGAGCCATGCAGCTATTGTAGACAGACCACGTTCAGCGATGCGACCAACGCTGTCCCATGTTTCTCCCGAGAAAACAATTGCTGTATCGTCAGCATAAGAGAATATGTGAGCACCTTCGATACTCATGTTACATAGGCTGTTTATATAAATGAGAAACAGCGGCGGCCCGAGCACACTACCTTGTCCCACTCCGTAAGTCACTATTTCTTCGGAACTAGTGACTGATCCTATTTTAACTACGTACCTGCGCTCACTCAGGTAATCCGTGAAAAGTTGAAGTGGTACTCCTCTTATACCAATGTCTTCTAGCCTATGTAAAAGCGTGGGGACAGAGACTGTGTCGAAGGCTTTTTTGATGTCTAGAAAGACGGCCAGACACTTTTCTCGATTGTCCACTTTGTCAGTGACGATAGAGGTTAGCGCTAGGACAGCGTCTTCAGTAGACTTTCCCTGTCTAAAGCCAAACTGTGAGGGTGAAATTATTTTATGCTTTGTTAAATATGTATTTAATTGTTGGTTTATTAATCTTTCGACAATTTTAGACAGGGACGGGAGGACGGATATCGGCCTATAGTTAGACGGATCCGCTCTGTCACCACACTTATGCACAGGTGTTATTACAGCCTGTTTCAGGGCCGTGGGAAAGCATCCTTGTTCAAAACATAGGTTAATAAGGTGTGAAATTACTGGTGAAATAATGAACTTGGCAGATTTTATAAAACTTACGGGGATTTTGTCCCAGCCAGTAGCACTGTCGGATTTTAGGCTCGTAATTACGGTTGCTACTTCTTCAGCGTCAGAGTTGAGCAGTACAAACGATGAGACCGGCGGGTTTGGAACTTCCGTAGGAATGTTGGGGCCGTTGTTAGCCTGCCTCCCAGGATTATTTATTATTTTGTCAGCAAGATGCCTTCCAACAGTTGAGAAGAATTCATTTACTTTATTCACCGCCTCGAGAGAGGTAGCGGCTGATTCCAGTAACTCTGTGTTTTGTGTCTTAGGTGGTTTTCGTTGGGAAATATAGTTTATAGTTTGCCATAGCTTTTTAGAGTTTTTGTGTGCTTTATAAAGCTGTTCGCGATCGTATTTACGTTTTTGTTTCTTAATGGCGCAGTTGCAGTAGTTCCTGTATCTCTAAACTGTATGAGCCTTTTTAGCGAAACAGAGCCTTTCCGCTCTATTTCTATAAAATCTTCGCCCAGCGCATAGAAACACATTTTATTTAAATTCGGCAGCGATTAATTATCCTGTTTTAGATATCCGCATGTTCGGGCCGGTCGATCATTTAGTTCAGATTTTAGTTCGGTCTCAGTTCCATAGTTTTATTATTTTTTGGCATTTAATTAACATTTGAATAGAATAGAAAATATTTATTTGACACAGACAAAACACACAGCAACAAACAAATTATAGAAAAAAAAGAACAATAATACAAAACGAAAACGATACAGAGTAATTGTGCTGAGCGTGCCCATACCGAAAGGGTTACCATCTCTGCATTTGCTGGGCGTCAGACGCCCAGCGCTGGTTTTCAGTTGGCACCCCGCAGTGACTCACGGACGCGGGTAAAATAAAATAGATAAATACTTGAGCGTTATACTAAGTAGGTAATAATTAAATAATGTTTTTGAGTTTGAGAGAGTAAATAAATATTGCAAAATAATGTTTTTTCTTTTATGCATGTGATAGATTATTTTAAAATTAAGTACCGTTTTAGTGATTATTTTGCTCCATTTAAGTCTGAAAATTATATTCTTAATTTATACTTGTAATCTATGTACTAACAGAAACTTTAAATAACCGTTTAAATGCAAATATGATTCTTTGTTATAGTAATTTTTAAGAAAAATAATGAATATGTTGTATTTATTTATTCTATAGTAACCTATTTGGGTACAATTCTTTTAAATTGTATAATTTTATTTATTTTGTTACACTGTTTTTAAAAATAGAGTATTTGGATGTTTATTTGACATCATTGTTGAGTCATGTCGTCACGAGACCACCCCACCTTGTTTACATGAACCGATGTTATAAAAGAGAAAACGGACGGTGGGAGGTCAGTTGCTATTTGGCTTTCGAGCTGTGCGGACCTCGACTAAAGACAAGTTGTGGTGGATCAAGTGATCAAATAGTGAGCTGAAAGGAGTCTTTGTTGGAAAACAAATAAAGTTAAGTAAACACCTTATTACTTACTAACTGTATTTATTGTAATATTATTACTTTGAATTTGAGTAAACTATTTTCATAATTATGTTGGTATTATTTAGACCATTCTCTTTTTGTTCCCATGGACCAATATAGCTTGAAATTTACCCTCATTATGCTTTTATTTTTTTAATGGCTACCCTTCTCGGGGAAATAACTACCTACCTACCTTAGTTTTTAATGTCAAATGAATTAAATTACATAATTGCAAATATATAATAATTCTAGACTAGTATTATATTGATATAAATACTTATATCACATAATCCATAAATATAACTACAGTAAAATATAACCCAGAATATTAGTTTAAAAAAAAATAATAATAACAAAGTTATTACAAGATATATATTAAGAGACACTTACAACTACTAAAATAAATAAAGTTATTACATGCTACACGGTCTGAGAAAATTTTAAAGTACCTTCGAACTTACATTAAAAAAATGACGCGAGCCGCTCGGTGCGGGGAGCAGCCGCCACCATCTTAATAAATAATAAAGTAAAACCGAGTGATTAAAATACAGACGTCTCTTTAGCATATTCCTATGTGCCAGTAAATTAAAGAATACAAAAAGACAAAAATAGTGGTCGAAGCCTTGTGGTTCCCGGGGACATACCACATCACCTCCAGCCCAACATGAGGTCAGTTTCTGCACTAAAATGACATATACTTAAAGGAGATCCGCAAACAGTCCTAATAAATTAGGCCTCAATAAACAAAAATGAAATAATTTGGGTTTTCAAGGAGTAATATTAGTCTTTAATCCTGTGTAATTAGTTTTTTTATATGACATGGGATACGAAAATTAAAAAATAAAAACTTTATTTCAGACAGTAGTCAATAAATCCCATTAACATATTTGTTTCCGTTCTTTTATTAGGTAATGAGTTTTAGTGATTTTAATATGAGGTGAAACTTACAGAATGTTGAATTTAAATTCCTTAGCTGCACATGGTCAGGGATTTTAAAGAAAAAAAAAACCAATTCAAGTTAATTGAAAATATTTTATTAATTGTTTTCCACATCATCGGTTATTAATATACTATCGAGATGCTGGGCGGGAGGTACCACATTGTCTTGGTACCTAGCCCACCCTAAGTACCATATTATACATAAAATATGTGCACAGCAGCCTACTGTTCTCTTGCCTACATTACAATTGCAATAGTGTTGTAGTATTGCGTCCCTACCGTTAAGAGAGCCGTCGACCAAAATATAAACAAAGTATATTTTACGGCCTACATGGCGCGATTGTATTTTGCCTCTTAGCAGCCAAACACTATTTTCAGTCGACAGCTCTCTCAGTAGACTGCTGTCAACCTCTCTGCATACCTCAATTGTGAAAGATCCATTGGCTCTTATGTGCTCGCCGTAATAGGAACGTGCCTGTTTTATTTGGTACGTTCCTAAACACACCAATATCAGTTCATTGTAGGTGAGCCGGGGAAAATCACTGACATTATTGTCATCCACATTTATTCTTTGAAAATTCGTTCGTCTTCTATTTAAGTTATTATTAATAACTACAGTACTTAAACTATTTTCTGAGTACATTTTCTGATTTACTATATTAAGAATTTCCCCAGCATCATTCCTGTCTTCGATAAGAGGGTGAAAGGCATTAATCAGGGCAGCAGCTACAGAAAAATCTTTCATCAAATTGCGAGATGCGGCATTAAAATACTCTTGGCAAAAAAGCTTAAAGTCACGTTTAAACCTACCATTAATCACCTCTATGACCCAACGACATATTGTCACTGCCCTGGAACGATTAGCCTCTAGTGTAGATAATTGTGTTTCACCCTCTTGAACTGTGGCTGGTGTATAAACACGGTACCCACAATTGTTTAGTAATGACAGAGAGTCTCTAAAGCCCCTATCCAGTATAAAAACATCATTTGGAGCAAAAAATCTTCTTAATGGTTGATTTTCATCACGGAATTCTTTTAACGTTATTTCAGCATCTGATGTTGTTGCTGGATAGGGGCCAAGCACTTCGATAATATATCCGTCTGTGCTGACAATTATAAACATTTTTACAAGGTTTCGATACTTGTGTAAAGAATAAGTATTTTTTTGATATAAATAATTGGAACTCTTTTGTACATAAACATAAGTACCATCAGCTATCACAATTGCACTGGTTCTATTGTTGTCTCCATAAATCCCATTGGGAATCATAAGATTTCTCTGGGCAATTTGTTCTCTGGTTATGTGATTTACACCTAAGTGCAGAGGGACATAGTCTTGTACTAGGAAATCTCTAGCACGTGATATTAAAGAGGATGTTGTCCTTGTTGGTACTTGAATTAAAGAAGAGATTCTTTCAAATGAGTCTCCTGTTCTTAATTTGATTAAATATGCTGCTAGGGCAAGCGATCCATTACGCATTTGTGAGAGCCGAGGTACTTCATTAAGTATTTCAGCAAATTGCTGTTTAGTTCGACCAAACCAATAGTGGACTAAATGGTCTGGCATATTCTCAATATGATTAAAATCTATACTTAGAGGACTTGCATTTAATGTCATCAAGTCCTGTATTTGTAAAGCAGTAAACATGTGGTTGCTATTGTGAGGGGGATTATTCAAAAAATCCCATGAACCATGACTTACATGTCTGGAACATACACGGTTATTCATAGGAACATAAAAATTGTAGTTTTTTAGAAATAATTTTCTTAGAGAGAATGGTATGGTAAGACGTTCAGTGCGATGGCAGCCCGAGACAAAGCAACGATTTTGTGACTCTGCAGCTCTTGCATATAAAGGCATCATTATATGATCTCGAACATTTGGTGGTACCTCAATAGTAGGCTCAGGAATAGGATTGTCACTGGATTCTCTTGATGTTCTGACTACATGTGGAGCTCTGTCAGCACGCTGCCAGCATGGATGACAAATAGAGCTTGTAGAAGTTACCTATAAAAAAAAACATGTTTTATTTATATTGTATCAAAAATCCTAACACCAACTCAGAAAAATAGTAGAATCAACGACTGCAGTAGAAAAAAAAATGAACTTGTTTATGTGGGAAAAATAACACTATGCAAACAAAATGACTATTTTGAAAATCAATACATATTACTATGGAAAAAAAACATTGAATGTAATATGTGGTGTCATTTATGTGGGGATTAACAACACTGTATAAACAAGCCAGGACTAGAAACTTGTTTGTTACTCTTTAAATAGCTATATGTGCTGTCAGATTATTAAGTACTTACTTGTCGAGGGTGAATCCATTCTGTTATAACATCAAAAATATGGCGTTCACGCTGTGTTGAATCTTGTGTCAGTGTATGGGATCTCATGCGCAATAAAGATCTTCCACAACTAATGCAAACATGACGATGGCCAACATTCAAGTTAGATTCAATATTCGAATCAGCACTGGTTCCTGGCAATGACTGTGTAGCTACCATCCACCATGAGTCGCACACATGGTCCGATGCAGTGACCTGAAATATAGATTAACTATAAATATACAAACGCTTCATTGCTACATATCTTTGGTACCAAAGTGATAAGCACCTGCGTATGCAGGTGCATAGATGGTGGTGCATTATTTGTTGTTTCCTGTTTAACAAGCAACACACAAAATGTAAGTATAGGTGGTGTTTTTTACTTGCGTTCGTTAATAATGCAAGCTTTATATAAAATTAAACAAACCAGTATATCATTTTATCCAACCTTGCAATGAGTGTTTAAGTCTAATAAGTAATTAAAATAACAATAAAATAACACTTACTTGACGTGGAGATATCCATTCTCTAATCACCGATAGTATGTCGATTGAGTTTAGCGAGTTCCTTCTCATGCGAGCAGTGGATATGCCACAATTGATGCAGCGGAGATTATCCATCGTAAACAACAGGTAACTATGTCAAAAGGCAAATACGGAGTCCAAAATGCGTGCAAAGTTCAATCGGTATTTCTGGAAGAACGGAGTCCAAGAACGAAATAGGGTCGGTCACAAAGGCAGTCACAATCGTCCCACAACACAGCAAGGGTCGGTAATTAAAAGTAGCACACAAAGTAAAGATATAACGTAAGTCCACAACACGAGCGAGAAACGTTATGACGCTATCCGGCAATCTGTTGTTGACAACCGATTGTTTGACAAGTGACAGCCGTATCGAGTGTTGTAGTTCGCAAAAATGCAAATCGATTTTTCTAAAAAATCAGTAAAATAAATTAACAACAACAAAAAAATACTTTATCTCTAATAATTGTTTCGCAATAAACTTATAAAAATACTTTTTGGAGTGAAAAGAAATATTAATCGAACATTATAGTACAAATCTTTTACTGCAAAAAATATTTTTATTTAAAAATGGCTTAATATGGTAACATCGGTTGTTATTAACAACTGCAGCACGAGGAATACATCAACTGACTTTTCTTTTTTATTAATTCCTTATTCCTAGGGTTTTTCGACAAATGATAGAATAAAGTAGGGCTTATAATTATTTAAATATTTTTTCGAATGGTCTAATACTTTGTCTATCGAGGCCATGGCTCGCCGATCTCCTTTGTAAACTATTATTATGTTTATTTATTTTATTAGATTATTAATGATAATATTTAAAATAAAAAGATTAAATAAACAATTTATCAATGTTAACGTCATTAAAGTCGATTTGTGCATTCAAAATAAATGTCTTAAGTCTAGCCTTACATGTTCCAATGTTCTGAACATTGAACATCTGATGCATTTGCATTCATACTCAATGTTTTCAGTACAAATGGAGAAAGTTATAATTATTTATTTTGTTGTAAATTACTTGTATTGAAGTTGATTTTTGAATGGAAAATGCTGGTTGGCTAGCACTGATATTCTAATCATAATTTCTGCAATAATTCAAGGATATTTTGATAAACAAACGAGTTCCCGCGATTTTTTTTCCACTTTTAAAGATGCAATGGTATCAATCACAAAAACTAACAGGAATTGTGAATAATTAAACTAACAATTTCCTGATTTATTCACTTTGTCGCTGCTGGTATAATTTTACGCTATTTCACAGAGCCAAATAAATAGTTTTATTATGTTTTTTCAGACGTGTTTGTTTGCGATGCACTTCATAACTCTTCTCTTATGTCAGCGGCAGCGCGAACCATGAATAATATTTGGTCTCGCCCAACATACTTATATTCTAATAGAGGCAACATTTTCTCATCAGCTCGTCCGGCACGTGCCGGCGCCGCGGCGAGCCGCTCCGGGCCGCGCCGGGCCGGCACGGCTGCGGCTCTTTATTACACTGTCACAATGTATTAAATCTCACGTCTCTCACTAATTTATGACGACACCGTAATGTTAGCAAATTAAACGCGTTCTTACTTGTTAGCGTAAGACGTGACGACTTTGTTCTAAGACAGAAGTAACTCTAGTAATGGCTCTTTTAGCATTAAAGTTGGTTTAATATTAAAAGAACCATTACAATATGACGTTATCTGAAAGGTCTCAGTGACGTATTACGTCTTTTTCAAAAGAAATTTTGGTGTAAATTATGAATTACTGCTATGATAAATGACGAGAGCTAGAGGTTACAGGGTACCAACATACATAATATATGAACTTAATACCTATTCATAATGGTTATAAAAGAACGACTGTATTTTACTCTGACCATGTTGCTAATTCAACTGTCCAATAGGTAAGTGATGACTCTCTGCTTCTATTGCACTCAAGGTGATTCGATTTCTTTCTATTTCGCTGTAACCATAGTTTATGTGTGTGAGGCAGGTTCATTTGTTGTGCTGCTGGAATTGAACTTAGCTGTGGTCGCGGTGGCCGGCGCCAATGCAAGATGCATTGCTTTGCTTCAAGCCACGTATCTGGAAGCTATTTGTTGCATGTACCTGAGGACCAATGCATGGAATTAATTTTTGCATGTATTTGTGTTTTATTCATTAACTTTCATCCAAAAGTTCATAAAAATCTACGTTTTTGGAACGAGCCAGCAGGTTTCGATCTATCTGTCACCTTGGTAATAAAAAAATAACTGGAGTGGAAGAATGATTTCATTGAAATAGATGAAACCTGGATGAAATTTGAAGGTTATAACCTGGGATAACACATATACTATTTATCCTGGGAGTATGTTCCCTGGGGATAATTTCTGACATTCACGCAGGCAACGCTGCTGGCAGAAGCTAGTTAAATTATTTCCCTAGTTTTAGTTAACGGCTATTATTGTGTTTGACATCCACTTTGTGAGGATCAATATAACATTTTGCATAATAACAGGATATTATCATTTTCAATTCAACTACGTGAATTTCACAGACACGTATTTCCAGAGCTAATCCCGCCAATGGAGCGTGTTGTCCAAATAAAATTGTTAATTAATTTCAACGTTCTACATATCGCCGCTGAAATTAATATACCTACAGTAGAATTTGGTTTCGTATATTTATTCCTTTGATTCGTCCAACGGTGGTTGAGCCAACCAGTTCTCTTGTATTTTGTTTTTTTGGTAACCCGTTCTGTCGATAAAAGTTGGCCTGATAGTTCAGGTTTTATATTTAGACATTTCCTCGTTGCCACAGCGCCTAAAGTTTTTCGAGAATTTGCAAGCTGACTGCATCAAGTTATTAAAATTCCCCGGCAGTACTCGGCTAGCGTGTTTACCGACACGCGACTAATGCCGCCTTGGCGAAGGAATTTCGCCAATAAAGCTTTTCAGCGGCGCACGCACTCTATAAATTTAACCCTTTTGTTCGTTTTCAAATTATCTTCAGAGTATGAGTTACTGTGAGCTACCTTTTTGATATATTGCGCGGTGATAGCGATCACCCTTATTTTGAGAGCTATTGTATGAGTAGGTACAGTCGAACAAGCTGTTCAGTGTACCGGTAAAAGTATTCATGTTTCCTGTACCTACAAGAAGAGCTACAGTATGGAAAGATTCCTCACCTTTTATCCGTTGCCAAGCTTCAAAAGTTTGTCGCCACCTACGACGCGACGACCACGACCACTTTGACTATTATGTGACGACGAAAAAGAAGAATACGACTCTACCAAACTCCTGTATTTGTTGTCGGACTGTCGCGTCACATCTGTCGATTGAAGCTCTTAAGCTTGTGAATTATATTCACATTCACAACATTATGTTTCAGTATTTCTGAAATTTCAGTCTGTCTGTACACCAAATAGTTAGTTCAACTGTCCATACCTACCTATCTACTCCGTGAGTAGTTGTACCGTGTGTATAGGGGCTCGCAAGAGGTGAGTAGGCTTTGTTCGGAGTTGTGCCACCAAACAACAGTATTGTTTGTGATACACATTACACATGGGAGTTGGGCTGTGTAGCAATTATAATTGATAACATCTCGCGTGTTTAATCAGCTACACAGTCACCTTCTCCTAACGTTATTGTAATTTCCACAATAATTGGTTACGGCCATATTGTCATAGGAGCTCGTGGCTAAATTATAACAGACGCTCGGGTTGACCTTGATGGTTGAGCAATGCTTACTGAGGTCGGTCTGTGGATAAGTAATCATCTCAATATACCGTGACTCCTCTGTGAGCTTCGGAAAGCACGTTAACGAAAAATCAAAATCAAAAGTCATTTATTCAAATTAGGCTGAGTACCAGCACTTTTTGAACGTCAACGTTTACAAATAGACAGTCCCCCAAAACGCCCACCCGTCACCACTTCCTAATGTTTTAGCTGTGGAGAAGAAGTGGCCAACAAACTCCCCAGCAACACATCTGTCTGTTGAGTTAGAAGAACTCGCATTTAAACAAGAGTATGCAAAGCTTTATAAAAAAGAAAATAATAGACTTTGGGTAACACGTACAACCTAAAAACTAAATTATTTGCCAATTGTAATTTAGCACACTCCATTACGCCATCATAATCAGACAACTCAATGAATTAATTAATAAATAACTCAAACATAAAAACAATGTAAACCAAACTTAATAGGTATGCCTCCAGACATAAAGGGCGTGCCCGCCTACACGTGCAGAGGTAGAATCTAACAATATATATATCTGTGACTCGACGCCACAAGTGATAAACTAGGGCCACCAAATTAAACAAAAAGCAGTTAATCATTGTAACATAAAAAAAAACCATGGCTAACAAGACGACCATTCACCACAAGCAGCACCCGTTCACGAGCATAACGCAAAGATCAGCCATTACCTGCCTCGCCATATTTGAGGAAAAGAGGTAACCCGACCTCCGACGCTACCGCAAGCAGTGAAATCTAAGGGAGCATGACGAACTTGCTGCCGGTTGCTCAGGATAGAATAATATCAAACAATTGTCTAAGTCACTAGTTAATCACATGTTGCAATACAATAAAAAAAACATTGTATACAAAGTATGTCAATACAAAAAAAAACAATAATTGACCTCTACGGACATATATGTCAACAAATATATTATGAACTCATAGAAACTGTCTTATGCTAACTATGAAGGAACATTAAAACGAAGTAACATTAAAATTAAAACGAAGTATGTCTTGTATTCAACACTGCGACCAACTATTCTTATCGTCTAAATAATCATTAATAGAATAGTATGCCTTCGAATAAAGGTTAGATTTAACTTTAGCTTTAAATGAGTTAAAAGGCAGGTCAAGAAAAGAAAGTGGAAGTTTATTGTATAAACGGATACCGAGCCCCACAAATGAGTCGTGGACCTTACGAAGTCGGTGGGAAGGAGCATGTAGCTTGTGCTTGTTTCTGGTGTTAAAGCTGTGGATGTCGCTCGTTTTACTGTATAAATATATATTTTGCCTAATATATAAAATGTTTGCAAAAATGAATTGAGATGCTACCGTGAGAAATTCAATGTCTTTAAAAATGTTTCTTAAAGAAACTCTTGACCCCAGCTGATATATTGCTCGTACAGCCCGTTTTTGTAAGACAAATATATTTTGTATATCAGCAGCTTTACCCCACAATAGGATACCGTAAGACATAACGCTTTGGAAATAACTAAAATATACCAACTGAGCTGTGGCAACGTCAGTGAATTGTCTTATTTTTCTGACGGCGTAGGCGGCTGAGCTGAGCCTTCCCGACAGGCTTGATATATGCGGGCCCCATTGAAGTTTGGAATCAACAGTTATTCCCAAGAACACTGCTGAGTGCACAGTTTCAAGCACCTCTTTGTTTAAGATGACATTCGGTCCTAGATTTGTAACGTTAGGTAAGGCAAACTTGACACATTTCGTTTTCTTGGCGTTAAGAACTAGGTTATTTGTCGTAAACCAATGCGTAACCATGGAGAGAGCACTGTCCACGTTTTCAAAATCTTGTTTATTTCTAACTACTTTAAAAATAAGAGAGGTGTCATCTGCAATAATAATAATAATAATAATTTATTTATTTATCTAAAAAGCAAATAGCACTACATCACAGATACCCTTTAAGAAATATGGTAAATCATTTATATACACCAGAAACAAGAACGGACCCAGTATAGAACCTTGAGGCACACCTAAATGAACTGGAAGCGCGGCAGACTTCACACCATTGATATCTACACACTGAAACCTATTATGTAAATATGAATCAAGAATTTTTAATAGTTTCACTTAAAAATTTAGATTTGGCAGTAGCACAAATCTTTTTAAATAATTTAGAATAATTTGTAACATACTCTAAAAAAGGGGTATCAAATTTATATTTTTTTTAACCATATTATTCATATAGTCTCGCTTTACTTTTATATATACCCGGTGTAGCCCATTGGTTGAAACCAATTTTTTTTGTTTTGGGGGCCGAGTCACCCGCGTCCGTAGGGTGGTGCTAATCAGGTGACACTAACTGGTGGTAGGCTTCGGCCGATGGCTTGTGACCACCCACTGGGCAAAGACGTACCGCCAAGTGGCCTAGCCGCGTTCCGGTACGACGCTCAGTGTAGCCAATTCAGAGGAGTTGGGTCGAAATAGTTGTTCCAATGCAGGTACACCGACCAGGCTCGCGTTGATATGGGCATATCGGGGGACTAGTCGTGGGGGGTAGCGGCATCCGAGGCACGGTGCGCCGCTGGCCGACCGCAGGTAGTTGGGGGCCCAAGTAGTGTACTAGCCATACATGAAAGGCTGCCCCGCCAAATGTCGAAAAATCCCGGAATGCACCATCGTGCTGGTTGGCGACCAGACGAGAGGGCCCGATGGACATTTCCGGGGGGGCTCGGGCGTCCCCGCAGTCTCCAGACTGGTCCCCCAATGATGTCGTCCTATCAGAGCGTGCCTGAGGGTTGGCAGCATGGAACCTCATTTCACTTCCTTCTCCTCTAACCTAATAACTCAAAACACTATGGCCAGGAAAAAAAGAGAAATGCTGTACAGCGGCAGCACTCCCTCTCGCATAAAGTGCACCTCTCCAACATACGAGGTCTGCACTCAAATCTCGCCGCAGTCCATCACCACCTTGAGACCGAGAAACCAGCGCTCTTGTTTCTGACGGAGACGCAGATCGGATGTCCGTCTGACGTGTCGTATCTTACATACCCAGGGTTTACCCTGGAGCACCACTTCAGACCATGCGCGGGCGTATGTATGTACGCCCGGGACGACATCTGCTATTGGCGTCTCCGTAATCTTGAGAACTCCAGGTTCTCAATGATGTGGGCTTTAGTGGACACCGGCCTAGATAAAATTATCTACGCCTATGTCTACCGTTCGCACGGCGGTGATCTGGAGACAACTGGGCTAATGCAGCACCTCAGTGAGGCGGCGGATGCGGCTCAGCAGCGGTACCCTTCTGCCCAACTGGTGTTGCTGGGGGACTTCAACGCCCACGCCCGGAGAGCTCGGTTTGACCACATAAGCCGAATAGGGAACAAACTTGCCTCATGCCCAGCAGGTAGTAAACCTTTTTGGTCCCTGGCTAAGTCGGTCGAATCGAACTTCTGCCGCCCCTCACTACCACCACTGCTGAGACCCGATGGGTCACTGGCCCACTCCGCTGAGGAAAAAGCAAACTTGTTTGCTTCTATGTTTGCGGATTCGTCGCGTCTAGATCCTGGTGGCGCGAGGCCGCCTACTTCTCCTGATGGATGCGAGTCGAGTATGTCGAACATTCGCATTCATCAGAAGGACGTTCTTCGGGTATTGCGTAACCTAGACGTGAATAATGCTAGTGGCCCCGACGGGATACCGGCAATTGTCTTGAGGACTTGTGCGCCTGAGTTGTCTCCAATCTTGACACGCCTATTTCGCCTTTCGTTTGAGAATGGTAAAGTACCAAATGCTTGGAAGCAAGCTAACGTGCAGCCTGTGCCCAAGAAGGGTAGTCGAGCTGACCCGTCGAATTATAGACCCGTCTCAGTAACGTCCACACTCTGTAAGAGTATGGAACGCGTACTGAATCGTAAGCTCCTAGCATACCTAGAAGCGAATGATATCCTTAGCGACCGACAATACGGGTTCCGCCGAAATCGGTCTACTGGGGATCTTCTAGCGTATGCCATTCACATCTGGAGTGAGGCCATAGAGAAGCACGGGGAGGCACTTGCGGTCTCCCTCGATATCTCAAAGGCCTTCGACAGGGTCTGGCATGATAGCCTTATTAGTAAGCTTCCTTCCTTCGGTCTGCCCGCCGGATTGTGTGATTGGATTGCAAATTTCCTGAGGGATCGGTCTGTCCGAGTGGTCATAGATGGCTGCTCGTCTGGACTACTGAATATTAATGCCGGGGTTCCTCAGGGGTCGGTGCTCTCGGCAATATTGTTCCAGCTGCATATTAATGATCTGCTAAAACCCGGTACTTTTGGGTATGCAGACGACAGCACTGTTGCTGAGAGATACGAGTCCAACGCACGAGCTGGTGGGTCGTAGATCCGGTCTCTCCGGGAGGCTATGGTTGAGCGCTCTAACTTGTCCTTACAGGCTGTCTCAGAATGGGGCGAAGCCAATCTGGTCAAGTTCAATGCTGCTAAGACCCAAGCGTGTCTATTTTCCGCTAAAAGGAGCCAATTCCACCCAGCTGCATCTTTTCGAGGTGTAACCGTGCCGATAACCGACCGACTTGAGCTTCTTGGTGTTACGTTAACATCTACCCTCAATTTTGGCCCTTTCATAGAGGCAAAGGCTCAAGTGGCTGCCAGAAAGTTGGGGGTTAGGACCCCCGTACCGTCTCACCTATGCTAGGGCAAAGGTGAGACGGTACTTCACGCCGGAACAGCTGCTCAAGCTCTATCAAGCGCAAGTTCGATCGTGTATGGAGTACTGCTCTCATCTTTGGGACGGATCTGCCAAATACCAGCTTGATGCCCTTGAGTCAATTGAGAAATGAGCCAAGAGGATCATCGGTAATGACAGGCTCGTCGAGTCGAAGCTCCAAAGCCTTGAGAATCGACGCCGAGTTGCTGGCCTGTCGGTTTTCTATCGCTTGCATTTTGGGGAGTGTGCGACGGAATTGCATGATTTAATTCCGCCAAGCCCGTTCCATCATCGGACCACAAGACGAACGGCGATGCGCCACCGGTACATGGTGGACATCCCACCCACACGCACTAAACGTTTTGGGAACACATTCATAGTGCGTACAGCTAAGGAGTGGAATTCCCTGCCAGAGTCTGTGTTTCCAGATAGCTACAACCTGGGAGTCTTTAAGACAAGAGTGAATAGGTTGCTTCTAGGCAAACGTGCTCCATCTTCGACCACATCATCGCTTACCATCAGGTGAGATTGTGGTCAAACGTATGCCTATATATAGTAAAAAAAAAAACCAAAGGAGGTACCTTTGGTATTTAAAGTTTTCGACTTAAATGTAGATTGGTACTCATTTTGCACCACATCAAAAAGGGCTCCATAAATATCGTTGGGATCTTCATGTTCTACTATAGATGGTGAAATTTTTTTAGATACATTAATTTTAAACTTGTTGCAACGGCTAGATGTATAAGGCCGGTGTACGATTTTATGTAGCATTATATTTAGTGGCATAGGGAAGCTAACTAGTAGTCCACAGTAGTCAGACGTTAGGTAAAAAAGGTAAGAAAGGTTCTGGCTGACATTTTAAGATGTTTGGCATTCGTTAAGTATTGTCAGAAGCTAGAAAATCTAACACCAGTCTTGGCAAGAAGTACTGTGTTACCCAGATACTGGGTGGTGGGGGACAGATGAGCAGTCGCTCCGTGTAAAGTGCTGGTATTCAGATGAATCCGGTTTCACTGGAAGCCGGGCCCAATATAGTTGGGAGAAGGCTAGGCAATTTATACAGCAGGCTAGCTCCATTCTTCGAGCGAAAACAGTCGCACGCACACATAGACGCGTATGTACTGAATCTCAAACAAGTAACTTACTCAAGTTAAATACCTTCATTCAATCAAAATATGTACTAATTAAAATTAACAAAATGAGAGCTTTATTAGTTGTTGTCGAAAAAACTGTGACCAAAATAATAATTTATTCACATTTAATTCCTGGTATTGCCTGTCACTTTCACAATTCCTGAAAATAAGTATAAAAAGCAACGAAATAATATTTTGTCGTTCCTATGATCAAAAAACATCATGTTTTAATTAGTTAGCCGTCATAACTCGACACGTAATCCAGTAAACGTTCGTTTGGAATAGAATTCAATCTACGCAACACTTGTATTTTCATAAGTGACAGTTCAATCAACGCTACGACTTGCCACAGGGTGTTATTTTAGACGGAAATTAGACTCACAAATTAAAATTATAAGTAATTATAATTGAAATGGATATTTGTTAAGGTTAGGTACTACCGACAATACTTCTAATCTTTTCTAATATGGTCACTTATTTTGTAGAAATATCTCAAACACAAGTTATATTGTTTATGAGTAAAAGTTAATTGAATTGTTTTATGATTTCTTGTAACCATGTAGTTACGCGTTAAACATTAAATGATACTATGGTTGAAACGACCATCACGGGAATTCCTGAAAGTTTAACTTTGCAAACAATACACCTCAGTGACGAATAGAGTTATGATTATGATCTATTCTTGATAATAATCCTGAAAGTCAACCCAACGGTTAACCTAGTATATTTAGATTTTTAAGGCTATCGTTTTAGCCGGTGACCAGTAACTAAATTGCACGCTAAAAGGGTCAATCCGGAACACCACTTTAGAATGTTCGTCCTAACCACCCTGTATAAACAAAGGCAGGTAACGTTTGGTCGTAAACAGGCCTCCACCCCCGCGGCCCCGGGGAGGGGTGATAACCAACTAAAACCTATTACGTCAAGAACTAATAAAGGGATTATCTGAAGTCGCGAGGGTATTATCTATAGTCGCGGGGGTATTAGGAACCCGATGGCTGGGGTATTACCCGATCTAAGAGAGTGAGATAGTGTATCTGTTGTGATGGAGGACGGGCAAGTTCAGAAGGTGATACTAGATTCGAAAGTTTGGAGTGTCCGCTATTGTACATATGTCTGTGCGAAAATGTTTGTGTTCCGCTAGTATCCTTGTCTCAATATGGACACATTGTATGTATAAGTCAAATAAAGCCTGCTGTTAGGATGAAAGCATGGTGATCTACATTTATACCAGGAGCACCATACGTGACTCTTAAAAAAAATAACCAAAGTTAAATTAATTTCATTTTACCTAAATTATCTCAACTTTGTGTTAAATTAGTAATTTTTCCTCTCTAGGCTTCACTAGATAACATCATCGAGATCTGGTAGATCAATTAGAACATCCCTTAACCTTTTGACCGCCAGAGCGTAAATGCATCGGCGTCTCTCCCACGTCAAGCACAAATTCAGAACAAATATCAAAAAAAAAATACGGATTCCAACATCTTATCGAAAACCAATGCTTTTCGTTCCATATTTTTAAAATAAAAAATTACTCGTAACGTAATCAGAATCACAGAAAACTTGATTTAGAATATTTATTTTGTACTTCAAAATGTTGTTTGCTTGTCGGCTATAGCCGACGGTGGCGTGTTGGGCACTTTTTCGTTTGTCGGCTTTAGCCGACCATGGCGGTCAAAAGGTTAATTAACGTAACGTCAACAGTAACGTTTACCAAGAATAGGTAAACTGATATTAACACTCAGTCGCGCATTATCAGAAACAGTACAAAACAATTCACGTTCGTACGCAAACAAATAAATTGACTTTACCACTAGCTCAAGAACGCTAAATAGATCTCAGGAAAATGCTCAGCGAAACAGACCCGACGCCGAATCAGCTCCGAATAACACACATTTACGAACATTAAGTAAATAAATCGACTCAGTCCCGATCACATTAGAACATTGTTTACCATTACCTCACGAATTGAATACAAAACCTTTTGTGCGCTCATTAGGGGCGAAGGACCAAATAATTTGCTGGCGCAGACTTCGCCACTAAACTAAACTTATTTGTATTTCACGTCCCAATAATGTTGTTTTGTACTAAAACTACTAATCCAATCCACTCGCTTGTTTACAAACAACAGCGGTGGAGATCCCGCGTCCATTGCTCGTTGGTCACCACCTACCTGTTTTCACGTCCTAATTGCGTAGACAATGGACGTAATAATTGGTCGTTTGGATAATAATCAATATTGCTGAGCGTGTTTACATCGCAGCGTGGCGCACATTATCGTTTATATTGTTTGTTTGCTGATCTAGAAATGGAAGCAATAATACACACAGAACTACTAGCCGAGGCCAATTTGTGGGGATAGAAAAAATCCCAGTTCATATTTCACTTTTATTACTACTACAATGTGCTATTAAGGCTTTTGGATCTTTCACATTATAGTTGGCTTTAAATGGCGATTATACGCCTTCATGAAAGATAGCACGGACATTTAGTAAATCAGCCCTAACTTATCAAAGTCCGTGGAAGTTTTGAAAGAAAAATATAGCAATGCAGAGGATTTCATTGTTGGACAAGATAATAAAAAGTAACACCCTCTCTCGACGATAAAACTACACCTTCGTTATTTTTCGGAAACGCTCGTGTCCCGACGTAAACAGCCGTGCGCTAGAGTCGCGATTATCACGCCGTTGTGCACACACATCCCGCAGTTCATTGTTTATATTAGGGATGGGACGAACTGGGTCAGTATGGAACCGCTTATTGTTATGGGCTCCCAAAGTAGTGTGTTTCCTGTTATGTACCGTGAGGTAAGTACTTAAACCGCTTGCAGTTATGTAGGTGTGGTAGTTTGCTTTTCTATTTAGTGTTGGGTATTGCGTTGGTATCTGTAATTGTCTATTGTGAGTATTATAACCGCTGTATTATGAGCTTCCGTAATGTACATAATTTTTTTAGAACAGAAGTTGATGTCCTTTTGTCGATTACACTTTGTTTATCAACCAGTTTCTAGCGACCTTTTCTGGAAAGTGTCTTGCTGTGTGTAATGTAATCGTATTTGCGGGCTTCCGCATGACCTTCATTAACAAAACAACATCAGCAGAAGCTTCCTTATTCCGAGAGTGCTCCAGCCCCATGGTGCTGAATAGTTGAAGACAACAGCTCCCCAGGACGTGATGCGACGGAAAAAATCATCGTTAAGGATGGAAACTTTACATTTTTTATCACGGGAACGACAGGCGTAGGGTTGACGAACAACACGCTCATATTTTACTAAAATAAATAATAAAAATATTTTCTTGTACTGGATCGTGACAGACTCACTTAAAATATGATAATTTTGAACTATAGTGGAAATAAATCCGCTTCATAAATTTATTCTCTGAAATATGTATGAAGGAAAAATCGTAACAAAAATATTTCATTAAAATCATTTTCGGGAACTTTCCTATGTAGAATTTTTATGTTCTGTTTACTTTAGTAAATTTTACTTATTACGAATTTTCGAGATGAGACCCGCAGGACCGGTCGTTGTGGCGACGCTTGGTGGAGGTCGTCTTTCGGCTGATATGATGATGATGATGATGAATTTTCGGCATTGCTTTAAAACAAACGTAATTTTAATGTCAACCATTTAGCAACATCAAATTTACATGACAATTTAAGATACCTACTGCAAATTCCTCAACCCGGATTGCAGAAATCTAATTTTAAATTGAAGGTAACCCTACTATTGGAGAGCAATTTCGAATAGAATTAGTTGAGAGCCTACCTCGACGTTCGACGTCAGGCATTCCCAAGATACCAGGAGTCCCAGGAGATACAAACTATATCGGTGTTATGATGAGATACCATACAGACCTTATTTCAAGGACTAACAAACTATATGTGGTACAAGGTAGGTACATAAAATGTTGTTTTCAACCAAGTTCCAGATAATAAAAGGGAAAGGAATTTGACGAAAATCGTGAACGGGAAAGTGTAGTGCCTATGGGACTGAAAATAATGGGCTAGTGAAACCGTCACTTGGGTTCCCGCAGGACACCTCTCAAACTCATCAATTGTTCGTTTGCCAGGAATCCCTCACAAAGGGGATACGTTTCCGTTCGTAAAGGGATTCCTTCTCGTCGCAAAAACAAGTGAACCTTGAACAGACCGCTCGAAGTCTACATGTATGAAATACTTTTGTGAATTGATTTGTGTTCAAGTGAAGTTTACTGCCTGACTGAATACTGCATTGTGTTTTTTAAAGACTGCAAAACAGTCTGTTTCTTTTATTATTTTTGAAAATTTCGGGACCCTGGGGTCCGAACCTTTGGTAGGCGTACGAAGGGCTAAAGCCAACTTGCAGTGATCCCGTTAGATATTTTCAATAGAACGGGGCACCGACAGACAGTTATCTTTCTATACACTATGAAAACATACTCAAGGACAATCTCGGTTGTTGCATGACTACTGCAGAAAATGGAAACAAAGAAATTGGACTAAACCTTTGGCTAAAGATTATTGGTTACCTATATCAATGAAGGTGTATGGCCCTTGCCTAACCAATGTTATCGAAATGCACAGAACACATGGCAGGAGGTGACTTTTATTTAATTAATTATTTATTTGGGACAAATAAACAGTAACACATTATATCTGCGCACTAAATAAAAATATTTGTTAGTACTGTTAAGAGCGTTTCCGCCGTAAGGCACTTCATACAAACTTTCAAGTCCTTATTTTTCTAAATGAATGATCCGATTTTAATTAAACTCCCTACGCATAAGCAAGAAACATAGGTCTAAAACATTCGTAGAAATTTTCACGAAAAAGAGTGTTTATACTTAATTCAACCGTTTCTAAATTTCCCATAAATACAGAGATTTCCAATTAAAAAATGTTCTCTACTAACTTAGTATGAGATGCCGTACGTCGTAAACGCTTCTAAATAAATTGTTACAAGTTAAGAGCTAGCAGCCCTATAAGCCGTTTAAATAATAGAGCATGGAGTGCGTCTTCAACAAAGGACGCCATTTTTTATAAACAACTCTGTCACCGCGCAGAGCACGGAGCCAGCAGCTCCTGTCGCAAGGGCGCGGACTGATGGTGGATGCGGAGTGTTCATATTTTATGAACTCTAGCTGTTTTCAGCAGAAGAGTTGATTCTTTTTGGGCGTTGTCGATGATGAACTTGACCTCGAAAATAAACTACGAAGAGTAAGTCTGTGTGCATACATAATACAATTTTTTAGTTTCCATATCTTTTTTCGTAGTCTGAACTGATTAATTTATTAAAAAAATGAGATTTTGTGTTCGACTGTAGACGCTATTTTAGAGAGACTTTCTCAATGATCATGATCAAGTTTTACTGAAGCAAAAGTTCAATGTGTGTCTATACCAATAAAAGTATATACACTGTTGTCAAATGGAGCATAGGTTCGCCTCCTTTTAGCGAGGAATCTTATCGCTCTGTTACCCTAGATACCGATGGAACGTAATGATGCCACTTGATGGAAGTGGGCGGTACACCACTCACGCCTGTTATGGCATAGGTATTGGATAGGATATGATAGGATTGAATTAGCCTTTTCCTGAGGAAACATATACGGAAATATCATTTTTATAAGATCTAATAAACAAAATCATAGAATACACAAAAGTTGATAAAACAAAAACAGGTGTAATTATAACATTTTCAACAATCGTGAGTTAAGATGCCAAGTACCAGGCTCACAGAAAAGGCGAGGAGCTTCAAATAAAACAGAGAGTGTCAGGTTCTTGTGAGACCTAACTTCAGAAAGTAGGTTACTAGAGCTAACTTGTACCTACTTCTACGCAATTACGGCGTCGAATTGCAAATACAAGCTAACTCCAGTTTCAACACTTTAATTTTACAGTATTATAAACCTGCGGGAATACTGAATTCCTATGCATATAGAACGGGAGTAAAAGGGGTTACGAATAAAAGCAAGTGCTCCACAAAAACGAAACGTAGTGTTTTGTGCGTCGTTTTAGCACAAGTGCGCGTTTTCACCGGCGACCGCGTGTTTGTAGCCGCGGTACGGAATGGCGACACGTGTGTAAATTTCTCTTTATTAGAAATGATAGGTTGTGTTTGGTTTCGAGTGCTCTTCGTTCTCTGCTGCGAGGTTTACAAAAACGAATTTTTAGGACCGATAGGTACCAGATGTAACTGTGTAGGTATGTATGAACGAAGTCGTATGAATGGATATATTGTTTTCAGAGAATACCTCTTTATTAACATTTATATGAAAGATAGATAAACTAAACCCAAAACAAACATGTAAGTGTTATGTACAACCCGGCTTACTGCTAAGTTCCGCGTTCCTCAAACTAATCATTTGATTAAGGCTGCTCTCTCAAGAAATGCTTAAAAACAGTGTGCAGATGAAGCAACTTTTCGTCAGCATTTACTGAGAAATTATATCTAAAAAAAATAGGTAGAAATGTACATGATATGTATCGGTATCATATAATAAGAAAAAAATCACCAAATCACCTCCAAATCGTTGATATGAAACCATTTTACTCCTTCATTTTATAACAAAAATCCAAAAAAAAATCTACTGCTTTGCAATACAAAGGATTTTGAATTTGGTTTTGTTACTTTTTTAAAATAAGTTTTATTTTTTTATTATAAATTAAAAATGCGAGTAGCGGAGTGGCGCGTAGAGGAGTAGTTAGCTCCGTTTGTATGCACAAGGTCATTGGCATGTATACAAGCCTTAAACGTGAACCTAACTTCAAATTGCACCTTGAACCAATCAGCCAGTCGCGACAAAATAAACCAGAAATATCAGTTCCGAACACGATAGCAACACAGGAATAATAAAATTTCACTGACTGACTGTTGTATCCGAATCTCAGTGAACCGGAAAAAGGCAAAAAAAGTAAAAACCACGTTTGCAATTTTTGCGAATGAAAAATTGCGATACGAGGCGAGGCGAGCGATAGGAACGTTCGCCTCGGCCACGAGGCGCACACGAGTTATTGAGCTGCCACCTAAATTATTGTGGCTGCGTACTGTCGCTATAAGAAATAATAGATGCACGAAAAATCTGTGTTGTGATCACGCAATGTCGATCAATTTGCACGTGTTTATAATTTTTTTCGTCGAGATTGTTTACGGTTAGGTTGGTTACCATTGTGCCAATCTCTAAAGAAGTGTCTCTTTCATTATCTATCAGTTTATTATTATGTAAATGTCTTGTAAACATAACACACTCTATTTTTCTTTCATTTCAGATTCAGATAAGTCATTACCAACTGTTTACTACTTCTAATCTAGACCAACAATGAAAGTGTAATGCCTTAAAAGCCGATGTGTTTTTAGTACGTAGCAAGCACGGCAGCCTGAAATTCCAGCGACTTTAATTTCTGTATGTTTGCAAGTACAGCTGCCGGTAGCTTTTAGTTGGTCCTTACACGCTTCACGCTCTTTGTCGCAGTCGTTCCATTCTGTCCTTGTTTCGACAAAGCACGTGTCCATTTGTGTGGAAAATTTCCAGTTCCAACTATAGCCAAGCATAGATACCTACCAAGACAATCAATCACGCTATTCAAATAAACATGTTTTCTGTTACATTCCTACCTAATTTCGATGCGAGAACAGATAGCTACCAATAGTAATTCCGAACGAGCCCTAAATAAAACATCTATTTAACGGCACAATAAAAATACCAACATTTATAGCCGCAACGTGACTAACTCTGAAATGATAAAAATAACACGAACAAGTCACTCACTCCCTCAGATCTGAACAAATGGCGCGTTAATGCCTTATTACACGGTGACATGGGGGCACGGCACGCGACCGGCGCGGGGCGGCGGCGTGAACGCGACGTGACCGCGACGTGACCGCGACGGGACCGTCACGACGCGGACGCCGATGGGGTCGACTCGACGACCAGTTATTAAATATCCCATACGTAAATCTAGTGTGACAGTAAGACATCTATTGTGTGCGCAGAATAATATTAAACATTCTAGACTTTTACTTCAGCAAAAATAAAGGAGCATTGTACAAAGGTTTTATCTTTGTCGTTGAGTGCACAAACTGTGAAGGCAGGTAAACCGCTTCTAACTTTCGCAATACCCTTTTACGCGTCACAGTTTATCAAATTATACGTTTTTAGGGATCCGAACATCCATAATAAACGGAACCCTTATAGGATCACTCGGGTGTCTGTCTGTCTGTTCGTCTGTCACAAAAAGTTTTCTCCGGATCTACTGGACCGATTCTGTTGAAATTTGGAACACATATGGAATGAGACCCAACCATGGACGTGTTACGTAAATATATACTTTTTTTTTAGTATGGGGATCACTTTTGGGGTCAAACCAGAAAAAATAAGATTTTCAAACTGTATCGTGTGACATATCAAATAAAAGGGCTTACTGTGAGAATTTTAATTAGATTATCCATGATTCCAGTTAAGTTATTTAAGAAATTAGACCAACAATGACCATTCCCCTCCCCCTATTTCCCTCTATTCCTCTTATCTCTGTTGAACCTAACATTTTGAAAAAAATGCAAATACCCAAAGATATAAGAAGTCTGTAAAGTTAAAATAACACGTTAAAAAATGGCATTTTTTCGGAACCCTTTGCACGCGAGTTCGACTCGCTCTTGGCCAGTTTTTTATTTACAGACAGGGGTAAAATAATTCCGACCTGTGCTTACTCGTCAGGTAAACGTAATTTTTTGCTGTCTGACGTACCTAGTTACGTACTCAGAGTTTGTTTCGCGAAAATTAAAATTCGGTATTTCGGGCCGCGCCGCCGTTACTTTAAATGAATGTAAACTTTATTTCGTTAACTATTAACGTTTAACGTGACGTGGGAGCTACAGAAACGTTTGTGTCTGAACCGTTTAATATTCTGCGCAAGTCGTAAAAGTCAACAAATGGAAGTAGGACTATTGTTGTTATTAGTACCTTTTAACTATTTGTTACAAATATATTACTTCGTGCTGCGTATCTCTTGGAACATTAGTTATCCATTTTATGTTGGTACTAAATGGAGATTATTAATTGTGATAGTAAACTGAACCGCTCTAATTTGCCAACTCATAGAAATAAGAAACTCTGTTTCCTTTCAGGTGAATCATAATCTATTATAAGTTTATATAAAGACCACCAGATTTTTTTTAAGACTTTGTCCCAAACTAGGAATTTCTCGTGTATCGTGGGTGCGTTTACAAACCTACAAAGTCACATACACAAACAGTCAGTAATTTTTAATCTGAAAAAGAAAGTCTTCTATATTCGGAACCTAATTTAATGTACTAAAACTTGTTGTTTTAATTAGAAAACGAATAATACACAAAAATATAAATACAAAAATCTGGCCCGAGCAAAATGTTATTTTAATTTCGCTATTTTAATAAGAGCCAGGTCCCGTGTTACACGGACAGCAGGTACCGGTAATTTAATTAGTTTGTACACTCCGACATAGTTCCGTAGTTCTGAATATTTCGTTGTTGTCCGAACTCCGCTCATTTTAACAATAAGTTACTACTGTAAATTCTTTAGGAAAGGGAAAACGCATCCATTCATTCAATAATATTGTTTTTTAGTTGACTCGAAATTATGATTCACATCGTATTATCCTTATTATCATTTCAGCCTAAAGACGTGTTGGACAATTGCACATCGGCCAGCAAGTGTTGCCACACTGACCAGTCCTGTGCTTTGTTCATCGCCATGGCTAAATTGACTGTGGTACTATCAATAAGAATATTTTACAACGGAATTGACGTAATGTCAATCTGCTAGATTAGATTTGTTGTGTGTAAGAAAATATATTGTGTATGCTTTTTTTTTCTAATTGACTCACAAAAATTTATACGAATCTGAATCTGAAGTATTATTTATGTACAAATACAAAATATTAAAGCAAAGTCCGACCATAAAGGAAGCGAAACACTCAAAGAGCGGCGACGGTGGGACAAACGGAGGACAACCGGGTACACGCGGATAACCGGGGGACAAGCGGGGACAATCCGGGAAATCTTTGAAGTACGCCGCGTTTTGTTCCTTTGTTTATGGCTTGTGGAAAATTAAAGAGGTGTATTGTGTCTATGGCTTTGAGAGTAGATAAATGGTAATGACGTCATTTTGAATTACGCAAATCTTTGGGTTCTTGATTGGACCGCATGACGTTGCGGTATGCGGTACCAGATATATAAACCTTACCAACAGGCGGGATCTTGGTCAAACGCGTGCCTATCAATAGTAATAAAAATATAAGAAAAACCTCGTCACCGCTGATACAAATAGTTCTAGTTGTTCTTGGTCGAGTCACGTACCGCAGCGATTTCCGATCAAGAGACCAAAGCATATACCATGCTTAGTAGTTTTTATTGTCATGCAAATTATGTAATTAGAACTCAAAATACCCTCCCTGTCGTAATAAATAAATATCACAATAGCTACTAGTGACGCAAAAATAGTATTAGAGAGTGGGTACACGACGAGTACGTACACAACTTACCAGTCCCAAAAAGTCCCCCGTCACCAAACCCAAAGGTGTATGCTTCCTCGTGATAAATGTAAGTAACCCTATAAACATAACAGTACTATCAATACTGGTCGTTACGGACTCCTGCCGAGCAGAGCGAACTTAGTTTGTTTCCCAATAAATTGTACTAAATTTGACACGAAACAGACGTTTATGAACGAACAACAACTTTTATTCCCCAATACACGTAACGATTGTCGCTATAATATCATAAAATCTGCCGACGTGCACGGAAGGGTTCGCTCTTATACCAAAACACACCTTATTCCCTGAAAATAAGTTTCAGAATAACGTGGTCTCGTTGATACTTTGACGTTTTGCAGGCCGGTTGCCGCGGCAAGGTGTAGGCGTTTCACACCAAAATGGCGCTCAAATATAACCGTCTCTTCGACGATTTGATGACATCAATGGCTCCCGAATCGTACAAAGAGACGATACTTTACGCTTATTAGGCTGTTTCGAGGTCGCTTTGAGAGCGAATGGCGGACGATTACCGGAACTTAACTTAAATAGCTCCATTATAGCGCAAATAACTTGTTACCTTCTAGTTAGGGGATAGTGGTTTAGCTATTTTACAAACATTATTTTTAAGTTTGTTAACTTTTTATGGGTTTCTTAATTCTCCAAAAAATATATCTGAATCTGACTGTTCAAATATGTGAAGAGCTCAAAAGAAATCGCATAAAATAGACGTACGAGTTTCTTCTTCTACTTTTTTACGTAAAAGTTTACAAAGCATTTGAAGACCACATGGCGAGTGGAGTGATGCAGCTCCCTACAATGATGGTAAACACTGTCTCGTGTCCAATATCCAACATTTTTAATTGTTTTACCTACATACACACATGACGGGACCTTTCCTTTTCTTCTCCTGATAAATACCTCCTCACAAAGGACGGTGGCCCTCCAGGTCTACTTCCTAACTATTATTTTCCTCTTCGTACCGATGTTTTATTGGTTTCGTCATAAATCACGGGTTTCCGTGAATGTCTTGTGTAATTTATTGGCGATTTTATTAATGGCCCTCCAGAGCCTACCTATTTAGAAATACCTTTTGTTATCTGTATTAGTGGATTTACTTTGGTATAGTTCTTATACAGTTTGTAGGTCAATATTTTATTTTTATTTCTCTGTAAGTCTTTGTTTCCGACTTAAAACTTTCTTGACTATTTTTGTGGTTTTAAAATAAAAAGCTACCTACTGATTTTTTTTTAAATGGACTACTTTTTTTTTAACGGAGTACTCAATACCTGGTTGGCGCTTTTTGGAGGAGGCTTACCTTCGGCACTGATATGATGCTGATGATGCAGAGATTTCTATCATTCAACTAAGTAATCTAAAGGGGCCGATATTTACACCACAGAACAGCCATTATAAAAAAAACTAAACTGGTCAGCGTCTTCTGCCACTGGCTAATATCGTTTTTTATGTGTTTTCCCCCATTAACATACACTACAATTCTGAAAATCGTAATTAACAAACGATCATTACGTGCGGACAGCTGGATTGCTAAGGGCCAGTCACCCCTGACTTGCTTGTTTCAGTTCGCACTCTCTACAGTTTCATACGTAGGTACGTAACTTCAAACGTCTTGCCCGAAATGTTTATAAGCCATCGACAATTTTAGTATCAGATTAGCACAAATTCGATTTAACTTCATTAAATAATTACGGCGTTCATTGCTCGGCCGTACGGGGCTTCTGTTAAATATTCCGAGAATGTATTAAAGTTTTCTAATCATCATTATTTCCCCTCTTCTATATAGATTTTAACAACGATTGACAGCATTCTGGTTCGTAAATGGTAGTTTAATACCATCATTGTAAGTATAAGATGTACATTCCAATCATCTATATGTTTGCACTTGAAGACAGAACATAGTAAACGATAGGTGTGCCAAACGAAACAAGTGATGTAGATAATTACGTATTTTTAAGGGGATACCTTTAGAATAAGGCCGTTTTTCGTTTTAACGTATCTTGTTAGGTACTTCGCACAGGGATGTGAGATTACGGTATATGCTTTTTGACTTTATGATCTAGTATCCAACTGAAGGAATACACGATACGAAGAAATTTTCTCGATAGAAAAAAATCACAAAGTTCGAAATATCTTTTCACTTTTTTTAGCTACAAGACGCAACGCTTTAGATTGATCCTATAAAAATAACCTTATAGCATATAAAATAAACTTATCGAGGTTTCAACTGAACAGATTTCGATATAATAATACTTTTATGTTATCAAATCCGAAAATTTATTTTGGCACTTACGTTTTTTTATTCCGAGCTACACTCTTATTATCTTCATCTCATCTTTTGCCTTGCAAAAGTATTTGCATCTCTCTCATTTGTTCAGTTCTTCAGATGCTCGGTGGAGCTCTTGCAGGCAGGACCTGTATCACTTTTCTGCAAATCGGAGCTGTCAGATCTTCGTAATTTCAACATATTTTTTTACAGTAAATGCTAATAGTTTAGCCGTTTATCGATAAATTTAGTGTTAAAAATGTCTGCACCATGTGAATGTGTGTTTTTATGACCTTGAACAATATTAAACGCAATATTTTTCTATCCACACTAATTTTTGAAATAAGTATAAAATTGGTATGAAATAAAAGAGCAAAACTAAATTAAGTACAACGTCGTTGGGACTTCCTACCTGAAGGCGACAATGGACTCGTTTACCAGGAAATGAATAGCAACGGCTTGAAGAAAATAACGTCTCCAAGTCATCACCTTTACTTGTACATACGTACTGTATCCTCCAATGTTCTCATCTCACAGAGCAATATTGGGTAAACATTATGTTTTCTATATTGGAGTGTCTGTTTATACAGCGTTATTCTTACATTTTAACTCAAGACACACACGCTAAAATAAATGTTTTCATTTTAGGATTGAAATACGTCAAACATCAATGTGTCAAGAATGTGTTAAATGTCAAAGGCAACAAGCCTAGGGAAAATTATGGAGTCGCGTTTGAATTGTGAAAAATGTGTTTAGGAAATACTAGCTTTTTACCCCGACTTTTCTGCGTGGGTTTTAGAAGTACCTACCAGAAATAAATGAAAATATTTAATCCTACTAATGTTATAAATCTAAATCAATGTGATGTTGTAATAGTTGTTAGGCCAATTTTAATTTATCATAATTCTGGGCTCTTGATATTTTGTGACTCTTTATCCCTCATCATTTCAGCCTTACTTCATCTCGTACCACAGACATATTTTTGTAAAAATAAAATATTAGCAAGTTCAATTTAATTGACAATGACGTAATTTCAAAGCCTTAAGTTAGTTATGACGCATTTTCAACGTCTCATTAGATATATCGCCAATAAAACAGTATGTAAAACAAGCCGTCTCATAAAGTCGGCGAAAAAATTATACATTAATTTTTAATTTTTACCTTCCAAATTTGTTTAAAACGCTTACTTTCTTTCGCTTTCACGACAATAAACATTACAAACATCAGAATAAGGTTAACATTTTTCCACCATTCCAACCTATCAAAAGTCTTGGTAGGTATAGTTTACGAAGACAAAAACAGAACAATACAATATCAGCGTTTTACCTGAAATAAAACGCACATTAAAATACTTACCCCACTGGAAGCTTTCTTATGAGATCTGTTTGTTATCGCCTGGTGCTATACTGTAAGCCAATGTGATAAAGCAGGAAAGAAGACAGATAGAAGAGAATTTAAACAAAGTTGTAATTAATAATTTATGCATTTATTTAAATATACGTATAAAGCAATTCAATGAAAGTACATAGATAAGTGTACTTTCTAGAAACTTTATCTATAACTACTATGTGTAACTTAGAAATATAATTAACACTTTTTTTTAATAAGAAATCCTAAATTGTAATCATAAACAACCAATTTAAGAATATCTGTTCTAGGTAAACAACATTTTTATTTAGCAATGTTAATCAAATGGATTGAACAATTGTGTGACGTTTTGTGAATCAGTACTTCTCATTATTTCTCGTCTATAAAACTGCTGGAATGTATTAGCTGAACGCCAATTTCCACGTGCCAAGATTTCGTCGAAAGGAAAATTTTGAAACCAGCTTTTGGAGGCTACAGCAGACCGGGTGCTACCTGGTGTGGCTGCAATGCCAGCTTCCCGAAACAGGGTCTTTACCCATCCTGCAATGGCTGTACGTGAAGCAGGTTTAGCCACACCTCTAATCGTAATAAATAAATTAATTGATTTTGCCGCTTTACGTCTGTCGTTATATAATATATAGTTTTTTCTGTCCAGTATATAGGGTTAAGGTTAGAGCTATCGGTATTTAAAAGCAATTTCCAGCCGGATTGCCTATAATTAGTGCTGTCAGTTTTAGAGCCAAACCGAGGCCAAAATATTATACTGCTATCAGATCTTATGCAATGATTAGGATCGATATTAAGTAGAGTTAGATCGTGTATTCGCCTACCAGAGCAAAGCAACAACAAAATTCCAGTATGACGTGATGTTTGAAATAGATTATTTGAATTAATTGTGTAATTATTCAAAAATGAAATTAATTTATCAATATCCCAAACTGGAGGCTTTGTGACCTTTGGATTTTTAAGGTCAATAGATTTTAAAACATGTCTTACTAGAACGTGTGAACTTAACTGACTTGAAGTTTCAGCGTTACATAGTGTAGAAATTACAATACAATACAATTACAATACAATTATTTATTTATTTTCTCCCACAAATAACAAATTTTATACAGTTTATGAAGGAAACCGTTTGAAGATGGGAGACAGGAGCCCATACTAAGTAAAACCTGTGCTATGGGTCACCTGGTCTCCCTATCTCGGATTTATGTATAGATCCATAACAAAGATACAAACTTATGTAGTTGGGAGCGCTCATGGCTCATTACTACTTAAATCAGAATATTACATTTAAAATAAAAACAAATCAAATTGAATTTGCCTATCAAAATTAATGGAAGGTAAGGTTGGTAAGTTTGTGAATTTGTTGGTGGGTGTTTATTGTTTGTGTAGTTGTTTGTGTGTGTGATATAATATGAGTCGTGCTTGTGTGTTTTTGGGGGGAGTGTGTGTAGTGCTTGAGTGTTATACTTCTCTGTAACCATATAACAGTTTCTCCGTATCGTCATAGCTAAGTGCTTGAAGCCAATTAGAGACCTTACGCCTGCATTCAAGTTTCGTTGACGAATAAATTGTAAGGTTCTTATTTGCAATATCATATAGACGTGGCCCTTGGAAAAAGAAAAAGTATCGGCTGAAAGTTGTCCTAGCTGGTTTTATTTGGCAGACCTGATAAAAACGCCTCTTTTTTAATGTAGGATTAAGACTACTATAATTCAAGCTAGAATGCTGTCTAAGTATGGTAGAAAGAACGTATAGTTGTCTCACCGTTAAGACTTCAGCTTGCTGGTACAGTTCCGTCGTAGGATATAGCCTCGGTTTGAAGAGGCTGATCTTTAGAATGAGTCTTTGAGCTCTTTCTAGTTCAACCAGGTGTGTTTTAGCTGCCCCGCCCCATGAAAAGATGCAGTAGGTGAGAACAGACTGACAGAGCGCTAGATAAACAGCTCGCATTACTTTGGAGTCCGCTACATGTCGAAGGTTTTTGAAAACATATGAAAGTTTACGTATTCTCTTGGACACATTACCTATATGCTCGTGGAAGTTTTGATTTTCATCAATTGTTACACCAAGGTATTTAACGGATCTTGCATTATTAATATGTGGACAGTTGCAATTTGTGGCTATTTGTTGATGACAAGAATGTGCGATTATTTTGTGTGATGGAATGGGAGTGTTGCGTAATGAAAAGGTAACAACGAAGGTTTTAGTGGCATTTAAAGTAAGGATGTTTGAAGCGAGCCAATGGCAGACCGTGTTGAAGCCTTCTTGTGCAAAATTAAAGACTTCGTCCCAGGTGTCTCCAAAGAAAGTAAGGGCGGTGTCATCAGCGTATGAGGTAATCTTGCAGTTTTGGAGATTAAGTTTGCACAGGTTATTTATATAGCACAGGAAGAGAGATGGGGATTTACCGATTTATGTAAAAGTATTGAATTATACGACAACTTATCAATTAAATATAAATCACATAAAAACTGCGCTAATTGTGAACCAGTGGGATTCATTAAGTCAAGGTTTTTATTACGGCACCACGACGTCCAGCGCTTCCAGGCTACTTCGTAGGTTTTTAGTGTAGATTGGAGGAGGGTACTGAAGGGGTGTTGACCTTTGACAATTTTGGGCCCACCAGTTTAGTTCCTCTAATTCACCTTGTGGTAGTGGGTAGGTCTTTGATGGCAGGACTGGCAGCGAATTTACGACAACAAAACTGGCAAAATTTATAAGTCCCACTATTTTCTGCAACTCCTTTAAAGTTAACCGCTCTTGTTCGCCTGATTTATCCTGATAGCCTGATTTATCTTTGTAATGATGTCCTGAATCTTTTCTTTTGGTAGGATTTTTTTATTTTCCCATGGTTTCTATAGTATCCCTAAATAAATTATCTTTTGAGGAGAAACAACAGATTTTACGAAATTTCCTGTCCACCCCAGTTTTTGTAATATTTGTAGTTATTTTGACATGCTCGCGAAGCGTGTGAACAAAAATGGCGTGCCACTTTTTTACGAAAACTAAAAACTACCCGCAACCACCAGGTGGTGCCACTGAGCCGGAAGTAAAGAGGGCATAAAAGTACGAAAACTGGTAAGAAATCGATGGGAAACGGAAATGACATTTCATATGAAAGCTTCCAGTGACGGTCAAGTAGTTTAATACAAGTATTTTTCCATGATTTGGTATAAGTCTTGAAGATGTTCCGTGGATGAAACAACCACCAGGGTTATCCTACAGCCCCGGATTTGGAATGCCGCATATAATAGCAGCGGTGCTCATGTATACTTCTGATGGAACTTTACTGAAAGGGTCATTGCATCACATTTAAGGTCTCATATCAACCGAAAGACATCCACTGATGGACATAGGCCTCCCCCAAAAGGGGGGGAGGGGGTTTCCATAATCGTCACGCTTGGCAGGCGGGTTGGTGATTGCAGTGTATGGTTGAGTTTTACAGAGAACGCTGCTGCCCACTCTCTGGCGAGTCCCTTAGTCGCCTCTTACGACACCCATGGGAAGTGATGGGATGGTATTATTCTTTTACGGCACCATACGGCACCGGCCGACACCATACGGCATTTAGGGTCTAATACTGATTAACTATGTCCAGCAGTGGACGTCTTTCGGCTGATATGATGATGATGATGACTGGTTAACTAGGTATTGAACTCAACTAATATGATAAAGAGTTAAAAATATTTTTTTTTTATTTGTGATGGGTTTGCTCTTGACTCTAGTCTAGGTCAGAGATGACCGAGACAAAGTCTACGATGGAGCGAGCTTACCCAGAAGGAGCCTGTTCACTCTAACTTTGAAGAGATTAAGGTTGTAAGCGTTTGGAAACACGGACGCAGGCAGAGTTCCACTCCTTTGTTGTGCGCATTATAAAAGACGTTTGGAAACGCTTAGTGCGAGTTGGTGTAACAGCAACAAGGTAGGGATGGTAAGACGCAGTGCGTCTGGATGTCCGATGGTAGAAGGGGGCCGGTGGGATGAGGTCGTGGAGTTCTTGGGCACACTCACCGAAGTACAATCTGTAGAAGACCGACAAGCAGGCACCCTTACGGCAATGAGCCAAGCTATGCAGCTTGGCATCCACCAGTTTTACGTCACCGATGAGCCTCTTAGCTCTGCGTTCCACTGAGTCAAGCGCGGCAAGCTGATACTTAACTGGGCCATCCCAAAGGTGGCTACAATACTCCATGCAGGATCGGACTTGCGCTTTATATAGGGTTAAAAGCTGTCCAAACCTGAAGTATCGCTTCACCCTATTTAGGATGCCCAGCTTTTTGGCAGCGGTTTGGGCTTTGTACACGATGGTGGCGCCGAAGTTGAGACTGGATGTCAACTCCATGCCTAGGAGCTCGATGTTTACAGGACGTTCGATTTATTTTTCACTGATACAAAACAATCTCCGGAAAATGCACGGTTTCTGTGGAAAAGGCTACGTGAGTAAAGCCACGAGAAAAAAAACACCGGTAGCACTCCGGGAGTGCCGGCAGAAGTGAAAACATGTAAATAATACATCCTTACTGTCGCGGTCACATCATAGACAAACCACCGACAACAAAATAAACAAAAAGACACTGACGTGTGGCCGCGACAGCGACTGTCAGTGACAGATGTCAATCTTGACACAGTTCCTGACATAAACAAAACGAACCATAAAAACAACAAAAAATAACGTTGTGTTTAATTATAAGTACAAAAATACTATCATTTATGAGGTAGAATACAATGTTTATTTATTGCGCTATCGTACACAAATATGACAATTTACATGTTATTATTCATAATATTATATCGTTATTTATTTATATATTACATTAATTTTTATCTCTTAGAAAAATCAACTTTCATCCATAATTTCGTAATTCCGTAATTTCGTATCCTTGGATACGCGTGGCACGCTGTACATAAACACAGACGGACATTCGCGCAAGCGCCCTGTGCCGCCTAAGCGGAGCAGCACACTCAGGCACGGTAGAAAGAGTGGGAGATACTAGTTCCTCTCCCTTCCCCTCGATCTTACGCTTTTTCGCATCACGTGACCCTGACGCGAGTCCGTCTTACGCTTTTTGCGATCAGGTCACGTGACCCTGACGCGAGTTTAAGATTTTATACCCATTACAGAAAAAGTGCTCAACGCCGCAAAAGAAGTTTTCACTTCAAAAAAACAAATTGACTACTTATCTTTTCATTCGTTTTCATAACTTGTGTACATATTACAATTACGATTAAAATATAACTTTTATACAACTGGTCTACTCCATACCTTCCGTATGCTTAAAAGTCTCTAGTACTATCTCTATCGCACAATTATGGCCATGTTCTTAAATAGTCAACTGAATTAGTAGTTTTCAAAATAATTTGGGGCCATACAAAACATGATATAATTTACCAACGATTGTAAAAAATGAGTATTAAAACAAATCAATATTTTTCGTCGCTCGATATTTTATAAAATTGTATTTTATCTACGTCTAAAATCACTGTTTATAAGAGTGCTGATTTGTTTGAAGTGAGAAGTTTATGAAGTTTGCGTGCGGGCAACACTGAATCAGTTGGCGGTTTGAATTAATTTGATGTTGTGGCGCTAGGTTCGATATTTCGGACTTTGCACATGGAAGCATGCGGGGACTGCGCGGTGCCAGGAGATGAAATCGGTGCTTTCGAGCTATCATTTATTTCAAAGATACGGCCTTAAATCACATAGCACAATACTGCAGCAATAACACTGACAAAGCATTACAAATAAAATACATAATTAAATTACGTTCGCGTTTCACTGAGTTCAACGAATCGTTAATTGATACGACTACAAATAAATTATTTATTTACTCACATAATTACGTCGAGCAAATAGGTAATCCAAATAGTCTGCGCGGAACAAATACGCGCTCGCGTGATGTTTGATGTATTCTGTCAATACGGGAGGTAACAGCACCGAGAGATGTGGGATGCGACATACAGACACACACACATTCATACTATATCATGTACCTATACTATTAACATGTAATTGGCTTGCTTTAAGGCTTCAGGTAAATGATCAGATTGTTGATTAAATTGTGTTTGATGTTATTTTTTAACGACAGTCTCGCGTTTGGCCAGTGTATTACCACGTAAGCGATGATGTGGTCGACGCATGCCCCATAGGCTTGCCTAGAAGTAATATCTTTACCCCAGGTTGTACTTATCAATAAAAACAGACTTAGAAAGAAAGAAAAATGTTTATTTGGGATTCGCACAAGACACACAAAATATTTAGTAAAATAAAGCAAAGCTTACAGTTATAAAATTAGTTAGCAAAAAGCTTATCATAAACAAGAGATTAATCTGTGCGAGGTCAAAAAGGTCCCTGTCTCAGTATCTGCAGCGATATTTAAGAAATAAATAATTATCACAGACTTCGACAGTCCAGTCCTGTAGTGATATTCTGTAACAACATTGTCGTGTCTCGACAGCGGGATCCGAGGTGAGTATCAAATTCATATAAACATAAGACCTTTATGTTGTGTATAATAAAGCTCACTTTGTGAGTTTTGTCACTCAGGTGAAGCTCGATATCGAAATAGTTATTTACAGAATAGTCTAGCTGAGCTGTACGCACAATGAATGTATTCTCAAACTTTATTAAACGTGTTGTGCTTATGGGTCATGAAAATCTTGAAAATGTTACTCAATAACGTATGAAATATAACGTATATAACGTACGTAATAAATGTTACTCAATATGTAATTAAACGGATCCACATCAAAACAAAACAATAAATAACAATACATTTTTTTCGAAACAAAAAAGACCGAAGTAAAAGGACCATTTTCAGGGAAACGAGGCGGGAAGACCACTTTCCTCAAGGCACAAAAACTCGCGAACAGCGCGTAACGCTGTTCAACGTATTTGTTCTTATAACCAGAATCCATGGCCATCCTGGCTTGGCGAACATACTCATATCTATGTATTAGTATCGTATCAATAACGGTCATCGGCGATTAATTCAGTGGAAAATGATTGTGTTGATCAATACGAGGAATACTTGATAGTTTTATTTCGGTATTTTAATTGTTGTATACCGAATTCACGAGTGGGTAAGAGGTGGTAATATGATATAAAATAAAACCAACCCAACAACAATGCAAAAATTGAAAACATGTTCAATATGAACGATGTTTACTATGGGACCAACCCCAATAACGCTACAAAAACAACCTCTGCTTCATATAATTTTATGTTTGCATAACTGGAAAAATTGTATACTGAACAGCTGATTTCTTATAGTGGTTTTTGTCCCATAGTAAAATATGTTCATAATAATGAGTACAATGATTTTTAAGGTATAGCGTCATAAGAACTTGTAGGATTTTAATTTTACTTACCCTCATATAAACCAAATAGCTCGTAATATACTACGACCGGTCCATATAATTTACCTGTACATCAGATTATATCTCCGTGATTGAATGATACAGAGGATGGGAGGGATCTGTTGAACCGAGAAAAATAAGATGAATGTCGGCGGCGAGGCTTTGAATAAATTTACGAGGAAATACTCTTACAAATAGGTTGGCTCATTACCTTGTTATGTGATGCTGATAAAATGACCTGAGGGTGCTTCCTCCTTATTGAAAATATAGATATCAAATCAAATCGTATATTTCAAATAAACCATTTACAGGCACTTTTGAATTGTCAAGGTCGGTCAGTCCAAAAAGATGCAGCTATTTGCATGTTCCAAAGCGTAGATCTCTATGGAGAAGAACGCGCAAGAAACTCCACGGACACTCTTATAAAAATAATAAATTGTTGCAAAGTTTTGTTTACATCAAGTTGAAATTATACAAACATGTGAGAACGATGTAAAAGACGAGCAGGATATAAGCGTCCGGGAAAAAAGGAACAATTCAAAGAAATATTTAAAATAAACCACGGCAACTGAGAAATGACCAGTCCCAACTGACAGCGCCCGTTCACGAACATGACGCATGCGCTAGCACCATTCGCCTCAAACATTTTGAAGGGAGCCAAATGATCCAACGCATACGCCACCATCAGCCAGACTTTTGTATGAGCATGACACTCCCAACCGCCAGGGTACATTCAAGTCAAAAACAAACCTAAAACTGATAGCTATAGCTTAAGTTTAAGCTACACAGTACTCACACATGTGCCGTTAAAATGGATGATATATACTGATACTAGTTGACCCGTGCAAGTTCGTCTGCTCCGATCATATTGGTCTTAGCGTGATGATGTATAGCCTTCTCCTTATAGTCTTCCTCGATAAATGGGCTATCTAACACTGAAATAATTTTTAAATTCAGACCAGTAGTTCCTGTGATTAGCGCGTTCAAGCAAACAAACTCTTCAGCTTTATATATTAAGTAAAAATTCATCTATTACTGCGAGGTCGTTCAATACAATTCCGGCCATAGTAAGTGAAAGAAATATTTTGATTAAATGCTTATTCTATTGTAAATAAAGCAGAAAAAGAAAAAAATGTTCCTGTTACAGCCTTAAAAAGTATAAGAAAGTACTTTTCCTTAAAACTAAGAACTCGCTCACTACACATGTAAAGAAACTTGATTATGTTTTTTCCAGGTATTGGGTTATTTTCGCCTATCAAATTTTCATTATCTCCTATGGAAAGTAGAAATAAAAAAAGGTTTTTTTCCGGAAGACTTGTAGGGTTTATTGCACAAGGTTTTAGTTTTTCCTCGAAGTGATTTTCATTTGACGTTCAAAGCTTTTTATGGACTGGTAGTACATAGATTTATAAACAAAAATTCTAGCTCCAAATATTTTTATGTTAATTTGTTCATTTCATCTGTTAGAAGATTGAAGCTGACCCAGTTTCAGCCGTTCAACAAAACTTTTTAAAACAATTATTGTCTTAACGTTTATTGAATGATCGAGTTAGTTGAAACAAAAGTTTGACGGTCGAACCACGGCTAGCATGCGAGGCGAGTAGGTTAGCGAGTTATGACAGTTCACTGGAGCAAGTTGCAAAGGTCAGTGGGTTAGTGGAGAGTGCATAAACAGTTAGTCACCTTGAGGTATCATGTTATGTGTCTCGTTCGGAGTTTGCACTTTGTGTACGTTGATAGAAAGGTCAAAGTCTATGTTAGAGAAGGCTGGCTTTAAAAAAAAAAATGATATTTATTAGTATATTATTGTGTATTGTATGTATTTGTTTTTTTTTTATATTATGTTTGTCTCTATTATTAATATTATTTATGATGTTTGTACACTGACCGCCCTAAATCTAACTTCTTTAGTTCATTCCATACAAAGTTTGTCTGTAAGAGATTGCCCTGTGCTATAAGACCGCCCATTGTACACTAGTTTTTATAAGCGATTTTCCTGTGCTTGTTATGAGGTGTACAATAAAGTATATACTAATAATAATAATAATTATTGCTACTATATTAGAAAATATTTATTTGGTGACTCCTGCAGACATACAGTTAGTAACAACCGGCCAAGTGCAAGTCAGAGACTCTCACACGAAGGGTCCGTACCATAAACCGAAAAAAAAAAGTTTCTTGTATAGGAACTCCTTATAAGTTTCCGATGGTTACCGTTCGAGTACGGAATACTAAAAATTGACCGCGAAAACAAGAAAAAACATAGTGTGTGCCTCACGGCGGCGCCAAAGATACGGTAATGTTGCCAGACAGATGTTGTCTGGTGCTGGTCTGCCAATGAGCCTTAAGTGAGGACTGATGCAGCAAACGGTTTCAAGCATAAATTGAAAAATCAATAATGTACATTATGTTACTAAAATAAATAACCCATGAAAGTTTTCCTCTTATTTTAAACTGCCTGCTATCAACCACAAAATGTCCCACTACCAGCCACTCTTTCCGAAAGCCTCATAAAACAAAATGAAATAAAATGTTATAAGCGAACTCAGATTGTAGGCAATGTATTATTCATTGCAGCTCATCATAAAGAAATAGCCCAATAAAATATCGTGTAAGACACTCTACACTCACAATATTTTTAAATTCAATTCTTATATCAATTTATCGGGTGTCGCCTGTGGCCCCACTGGGTACTTGGAGTTGCATCAGCATCACCATGCGGTTTCCTAAACCTTCTGGTATCGCAATAAGGATCAGATTCGCTCGTGATGGGTTTAGCGTAAGTGTGCTGAGTGGGCTATGCAGTTACTTGTCAGTTGATATCTCTATGCCTTTGAAGTATAGCCCCCGGGGGAAGCGATAAAATGGGACATTCAATACCTCGCAGTTATCAGTTAGTGGGTAACCGATGAGCTTGTGGATATGCGCGGTTATTATATGTGGACAGAACTATCATTACGTGGTTACGTACGTATTTGATTAATTTTATAGTAACGTCAAGAAAGAAGGAAATATGTAGATGGAAAGTATTAAATTATATTTTTTTCGTAACATTGTGGCACTATTTTTACTTATTAATAAACGTTTTAAAACTGAAAATTATGTTCGTTTTAATATTTTCAGTTTGATTATTTAATAAATGTAGAGAAACAATATTTTGTAGAGCAGTAAAACCAACCCCTGGCATCTAAGCATCCATTTGTTCTCAGAACACAATTATTATACATTTAAAGAGGGATAAACCACTATTATAGCATTGTTCAAACAGTTAGCGACCGAACCGTATCCCGCCGAGAAGCCGCCATTGAGCCAGCAAGGTCTATTGTACGAGTGTTTTAATTTAATTGAATAATACCGCTATGATCCCGACAAATACGAATATTGTAAAAATATTTTTGGAAAAATTAAAAAGCTGAAATAAATTCTTTAAAAAATTGCTTTATCTGTCTTATTTTTTGAACAATGCTGGGGGCTTTTATAATGAGAATAGAGAACTTTTTTGTGTAAGGGCCGATATTTTAATAGTCAGATATTTTTTAACTGAAGAATAAATATAGCTGTTTAATATAATTTACTAGCTGATACGGCAAACGTTTTTTCGCCATAGAAAAAAAAAATGCCTACGACCTATTCTCATCATCATCATCATATCAGCCGGAAGACGTCCACTGCTGGACATGACCTCCCCCAAAAAACTACTTATTCTCAGACCCAACTAATATACACAAAAAAAAAACATAAAAATTGGTCAAGCCGTTTCGAAGGAGTTCGATAGCAAACACCGCACACATAGTTGTCAAACCGTAATTTAATGCATTTAGTAAGTTTTCGAACTATTGAAAAATCGGCTTTAATTTTAATTGTTTTATGAAGTAGGTTCATTTTTTTTTCATAAACATTATTAGATCCAGTTTGACAACGTAACATGCCTGTATTCCTCGAATGGTTATTATCACACCTACATTTCGTCAGTTAAGTTTAAGTCCCATGTAATATGGAGCGGACTTATTAATGGGGCAAAAACCCAGACTCCACACTGTTACTGAGAATAATCTGTAGAAAAAAAAAAACCCAATAACACAGCCCGACACGGGAATCGAACCAAGGACTTCATGCTCAGCAGTAGCACTTCCGAGCACTAGACCCACGACGAGGCATTTACTATTACGATGCAAAGAGTTAATCAGTGACAATATAAGTGTATGCACTTCATAGTTTATCTCCACAGGAACCTAAAGAGAAATGTTGCAATCACCAACAAAATAGAAACGCAACTCTAAACATATTCCGCAGCTATTGAGTCCATTCAATTCTGAACACTTCAGAAAGATTCAGAAGTCAGCGGCTAAACATTTCTAAGCCACTTTGCGCGGCGTGTATTGGAGTCGCAGTCGCAGGCGACCCCAGCGACCTCTATTTCCGCAGCTGCAAAGATTCTCTAAAACGCCATTTAAGTTGAATGGAGCGGCCCCACTTACGCGTGTCGAACGAACGGCCCCGTTGTGCGCGAGAAATATTTTACTATTATTGTGCGATGCAATCCCCTCTACGAATTCGAGCGGGATTTTCTCGTGATTTTTAATGTCGACCACTATTTTCGGGACGTATGTAAACGGTCCTTTTAAACGCGAAATGTTACAAAAGTTTTGAGTGTAAAATTGAAGCAATTTTCTTTAGACGCTTCCGTCGCTTGTAAGTTTAGCGTAATAATATCTGCTTCATATTTCTCGCTTTTGGGAGCGTATCTTGAGAAATTCTTAGCGCTTGTTTTTGCGGGTATGATTAATATGAGGGATTAAGGAGCGGGTTCTATCTGCGTCCTCCGAGAAAGATGTATGAGTCGGGTAATAACGTATGAGCTAAATATAAGGACCTACTTATAACCATACCTAGTACTAAATTTGTTACACGTTTAGTATAATATTTTATCCTACTACGGTGAAGCAAATCGTGGGTTATGTATGGATGTTCATTTAACTACCTATACGCATCACCAATTTGTTTACTGGGGTCATGATGGCAATGTCAAATTCACCTACGGTGCTTAATTTTGCCAATTAGCAATGGATAATTAATTCCTCAATTGCAGCCAACTTGCTTACAAATACATAATGCTTGTAATTTATACAGCAGTGTCATTACCAAATGTTTTGCGTCTATGGAATTAATATGAATGTTTTAGCCATTCGCAAGTGGCTCTTAGCAGAAATTAAGCAATTTATATTCACAGTTTAGTTCGTTTTTATATGAAATGAGCAAACAACAATTGTATGCTGAATTTTTATTTAAATGCTTTTTGTTACTTTTATTTTTGTTTTAGTCGAGAGCTAAGTACAAACGCGACTATTATTATCATACTCTTAGAATACATATAGATATAGTGCTCTTTGTTCAGGATTATTTGTGCAGTGAACTAACCTATACATGCGTGTAACGTAAATAATATTATTAGAGGAAAATACATACACTAGAGAAACATTCAGATCCACTTTGTTTAGCAACAACAATATGACGATGGTGTGGTGACAATGTGACAATTCGGGAAGTAGTGTATCTAAAATACAATGGCTATTAATTGTTTTGACAAAATTTAGTATATTTTGGACTTTTATATGTATTTAATAACTGAAACAATGAAGAGCTATTTCGGATATGTGGAATAACAATTCGTGATTTCAAGAATACTTCAACATCAAATCCTACTTCAGCTGATGCAGCTGCCAGGTTTGTAATCAATCCTTCTTAGTTAGTCCTTATCTTATAAGCCTCGTTTTCAGAAAGTGTCACAACCGCTCTGCTCCGTCGCGGGCAATGTCTCGGAGGCCGGGTGACGCTGACGGCACAATTAAACTCAGCCGCAGCCATCAGCAAGCAATCGACTTATTCCGGCCATCGCCTTCCGACCGATATTGATACAACAAGGTTGTGTAGAAGGTTTACTCAACTTGTTAGATTGCTAATAACTCTTTGCGAAAATAACAGCTCATTTGATCCTTACACTGTCCAGTTAGCCATTATTATTGTCTGACAGATTTATACACTGATTACGTACGTGAATTTGCAACGTGAATTTAACTTAAAACACTTGACGTCATCAATCTCAAATAATAAGTTGGCTCGTCCGTCCAACTCCTCTGGGTAAGGACATCTGTATCGCATATCGTTACGTGTTGGCCTACTGCATATTTCCGTGACAATAACGCCGCCCTGGCTTCAACGTCTTCAGCACTTGATTAAAACGTTCCCAACACTTCTTTTTTATAATACTTTCACAGGTTTTTATTAGAAATCGACTCATTTTTTGCGCTTTTTAGTATGTACGCAGCACTCGCGATATATCTTTACGAAAATGGAAAAAACAACTTATACCATGAGGAGGAAGTATCGAAGATATGTTTGTTTATGAGTTTGTAAGGGATAATAATATCTGAAAGTAGCAATCCTATAACTAATACTCGTTAATTTTTGGAAAGTTTTACTAAGTATTTTTGTTTTAATCCCATGAAACATAGTCTGCGTAAATTAACTTATGTGGTGAAAAAAATATGAACTTCCCATGTGTAATCCCTAACTTACTGAGAATACGGTACAGACCTATGATGTAGGTAATTATAATAGCTGCAGCCCGCGGCTCTACAAATCTAAACTTTCATCAAAATCCATTCAGGAATTTGTTTCGTGAAACAGTGACAATCGTCCGCTCATCCTCACAAACTTTCACATTTATATTATTAGTAATAAGCACGGTAGGATAGGAACTAGGATATTATAAATAATTGGAAATAAGATAGGATACGCTTTACCATGAAACAATATAAGGTCAGCATATTAATTAATTGCTCTAACTTCAATTAACCATGAAACAAATCAATCGGTCGTCGGGTTTCGAGTATTGAGATCCTCCAACTCCATCCTAATCCTATCAATATCATGAATTAATTAGATCATAAATGCCTGTTAACATAGTTATGGGCAGTTAAATTAATTAATTTATTAATACAAAGTTGCTGTTATTATTGTTTGATTTACTGATTGTCTATACACAACTTAACAAAATAAAAGCAATACCAGCATGGCAGTTATTATGCTCACTCCGCCTAAGTTTATAAATGTTTTAAAGTGGTGCCTAACGAAGACAGATAGTGAAATGATAACTGTTTCGTTTGTATTGATCAAATAATTTTGCTAAGATGTAATGTCGATTGCTAAACGCTAGCTGGTCGACAGATATTTACAAAGACATAATGTAAGCTTACATTGTTGTACATTATTATACCTACGGAAACACACAGTAGTTGCATTAAACATTAATGGTGCTAATTAACTGGCCCACAACGGCATTAGCATATGAATGACTTAAGACCGGCACAACACAACACAAACTTGGCGCATTAGCCGCGCCGCAGCAAAAGTACTAATTACCACACACACACATAATTATGTGAACTGCACCTAACTCGCCTGCTTATAACGATGCTAACTATTTTGTTCATAGAACTTGAGATATCAAGAAAAGTGGAGTTCTAGTTTTATGCACGTTGTTATTCTACACGATAAAATCGTCTACAATTTCAGTGGAACTGTGTTACAAATTCATTTATTCTAATAATCTATGCGACAGAAATCTTGAGGAAAGCCTTGGTTAGTGGACTATTTATTGTTCTCTAATGGTGGGTCCACACGATACAGACTTTTGTCTGCACAGAACATGAAATTTTAATTAAAAAAAACCCGTTCCCGTAGGAATTTCGAGAAATCCTCTCTTAGTGCTCTCCACACTCCCCAAGGAACTTACTTACCTCAGCTTTCTTCGACCAGTAATTTCGGCAGTGCGTTGTTTCTCAGTCACCATTAACAAAAGAATTTTGTATAAATTGATATTGATTAGTTTGTCTTTGCAGTCAAAAATATATCTACTTCGTATGAAACTTGAAAACAAACGAGACAAAGCTTTTGAAAGCGAATTGAAAACCCTTTTCTAAGTACGTACTTAGTTACATAAAGTACGATATTGTCCGAGTTTTATATGGTTTTACCTAACAAAGGGAAAAGGGTTTCACTTAGAGAATATTTACCTGTTGCAGAGGATATAGAGCACACATTATTTTGCTGAAAAATGAACAAATAATAAAGTAGCAGATGTGTTGTACGACCCATCGGTGTCGGATCCGGAGCAGAAAAGGTCAACCCAAGGGCATGACATTTGTAGGTAGGTACATAGTTTATAAGGATAAGTAAGCGTTACATATTTCTGTACCCAGTGGATCAACGGAAAATGTTAGATCATTTTATAGGTGACAATTATAAATTAATGGTCATCCTAAAGTGAATAGATGCATGACAAGCGAGCGACATCGTCTTGTACGTCAGGTGAGATAGCGACCGAAGTTCTTCTCTCTGACTTGTATAAACACTAGCTAAATGAAAAATCCGGCCAAGTGCGAGGCGAACTTACATCCGAAGGGTTCCAAACCATCAACCTTAATTTTTATTATTTGTTGTTATAGCGGTAATAGAAATACACACTCTGTGAAAATTTAAACTGTCTACCTATTACGGATACAGATCTTGAGATACAGCCCGCTGACAGACAGACGGACGGACGGACGGACAGCGGAGGCTTAGTGATAGGGTTCCGTTGGTTACCCTTTGGGTACGAAACCAAAGGCTACCAAGTAGAAAACGTTGCAAGTCACGACTAACCGCAAGTTCTCGTGATTTCGACTTTAATAACTCTGATCAGAGTGCCAATTCTACTAATTTTTAACCAACGATCGCATTCGCATCTCAATCGTAATCTGTCAAAAATGTATGAAAAATAACCATCCACCATAATAAAAAATTGCGCCTCAGATGTAAATGCACACGTGGCATAAAATTTGCAGAATTGGCCCTCACAAATGTAGTGCTATTTGTAAGTACATTGACCTTTTGGTCTGTATATTTTAAGCTGGATCGGGCCGGTCATTACAGCCAGACACAAAAATAGCCGGCTCCATTGTGACCCGGTTATTTTTATCCCTCTGACACCCTATCTGTGACGTCATGCGGCTTTGCTTACCAAAAGTACCAGGTTAGCATAAAAGGTTAAGAGTGTGAATTACACAAAAAAACTCAGAGAATTTTTGAAGGAATAGTCACAAATAATTGGTACCTACAACGTTTTTGAGATGAGATATTCCTCCCACCTTTTGGCTTTGTTTGTTAAGCAGATTTAGTTCGTTTTCTTGGATTTAGTATAATGGTTCATTTTATTTTCATGTTATTTAGTAAAATTTTATTTATATTTCCGTTGCTGTTTTTTGGTAACATTAGGTATTCTGAGTTCGATATTGTATTATTGTAGTAGTAACTTCGTTTTTATTAGCTTCGTCTTCTTTGTATCCCGACCTTTCCTTGTCTCTTTGAAGTCTTAATTGATAAGATTAAGAATTTTGATACATTTTGTAAAAACCGATTCCTACTGAATTCATGTAAACTACTGAAAATATATTGATAAAACTTCATTTTATTCATTTATATGTGTTAGTCTAGTGTTACCAACAGTGAGTGATCCGAACAAGCGGTGTGGCCACAAAATGAGCAGGCATGATGCAAGTTTATTTACACGAGTGACCGCATGCATAGTCACTGGATGTTATAAATCTGGCGCAGGGTTGCGGACGCGATTCGTGTTGCAGCCAGGTGTGGCGGCCACCAGCCGCGGTCGCAATGGTGGTAAATACTGGTAAATAATTGTTGCGGATTTAGAATTGTGTTATTAGGTTACTCGTACAATGTTGAGCTTGTTTAGTATAGCGCCATTTAAACCATCTCATGCAACCTTCAATAAAAATTAAATTTAAAAAACCCCCGACTAAAAAATAACTTTAAAAAGAGGAAAAATGATACGTATTGATCCTTTTAGTTTAATATAGGTACGATTCTTTGGGCTAAACGTCATCGCCTCGGGAGACCGCAAATTTTTGCATTAATTGTTATGTACTATATTATATTATTACCGGTCCCCCGACGCGATGACGCTTGGCCCAAAAAATCGTACTTATATTAAATTAAAAGGATCAATACGTATCATTTTTCCACTTTTTAAAGTTATGTTTTAGTCGGGGGTATTTAAATTTTTAATTTAATTTTTGTTTCATGCTTTTTAAACTTAATCTATCTAATAGGTACTAGGAAACCTAACATCTCATCATCTTCTAGCTCCTATCCCATGTTACTTGGGGTCGGTGCAACACGTTTTTTACTTCCATTCTGTCCTATCAGCCGTCACGCTATCACTAACTCCCTTTTCTTTCATATTGCTCCTCACACAATCCATCCATCTTTTTTTTGGTCTTCCTCTTCCTCTCCATCCATCCACATATGATCTACACTCACCTAAACGGCACACATCCTACAAGCTTGGAAAGCAGCTTTGCATCTCTATCCAATGTATTCACTCATTTCTCTTTCCTGCTTCATCATCAGACCCTGATCACAATCTATTTATAACCTATTCATTGTGACTATTCAAATGAATACGAAAATGGAAGGTCTGCTGTAAGTAAGTGAAGAGTTGGGTATCCTGCAGATTTCAGGACATGCTTCAGCATCAGTTTAAGGTTACTGATCTAAATATAATCTGTTCATTAAAACCACTCCAGTGAGTTCAAACACGATACCTCTGCTGTAACTATGTGAGGAGTTGGGTATTCTCCAGACCTCAGGTTATGCTACAGCGTCAGGTCAATATTATCATATTTTTGTAATGTCATTGAAGTAACAGAATAAAAAAATTCGCATCGATCAGACCCGTAAAAGCTTGTTAAATGCCTTCATCAACTAGATAAGAGCTGATGATCTTCAAACGGCTCAACCGATTTTGATAAAACTTGTCTAAAAACCACTGCTAGAAAACCTGATTTCAATTAAAAAAACCGCATCCAATTCGGTTCACCCGTGCCACAGACAAACAGACAGATGCACAGACAGACACACATAGCAGTCAAACTTATAACACCCCTCTTTTCTGGTCGGGGGTTAAAAATAGACGTGTCGTCACACGAATCCTACATAGCTCTATCTTAGTTCTCATCAGCCATCGGGCTGTTGCCCAACAGACTAGTTGTACAGGTATGGTCGGGAGTTCCTTCCTTATAAAAGGAGATTTGCGGGTCTTCACACCCTACAACAAACAACAACGTAGAGAACATTATCGGAGCAAAAAGCTTTGACTTGCACGTTTCGTATTAAACTGGGGGGCACATTTGCGTTTAAATGGAACTCGTGATAGTGGCGATAGGAAAAATACTGCATTACAGAACATTTATGCCTGCAGCACAAATTAATCTTGTTCGACTGTACTTTTAGCTTAATCAAAGTGGCAATACACTCAGTTTAACAGATAGTTGTTACCCCCACAATAGTGTCTCAGCAGTTATTAATTAACGTTCCCGTCCTACGCACGACGGCACACGATACGTCACGGAGCGTCACCATGTGACATCAGCCATGTCATGACGTTATCGATGATCGTCAGTGCGAGTGGCGAGTTGTGAGGCAATCTGTCGAGGGGTTATGTTGGCGGCGTCCGGTGGAATTGTGTTATATGAGGAGTTTATTATTGAGGGTATCTAAGTTGGATGGTATATTGAATTGATAATTCTTATGAAGCACGGTGTGAAAAACCAGGCAAGTGAGAGTCGGGCTCTCATACGCAGGGTTCCGTACCATAATCAGAGCGAAAACTTACCTATCCTTTTGCAGCAATGTTCTAAAGTGGTTGGTCATAAGCTGAAGGAGGACGACATTATTAAGTACACCAGGGTTGCTAAACAAAATAAGGAAAGTTAGCTTCCCCGTGCTATAGTTGTCAAATTTAAAAATGTGAGGATTCGTGATGAATTTTACTCTGCTGTATACAGATACAATAAATCCAACCCCAATGAGAAGCTGAACACCTCATTGCTGGGCATTGCGGGGGATAAGAAGCCGGTATTTGTATCAGAGCATTTGTCTCCAGGCAACAAGTCGTTACATGCTGCCGCACGTAAAAAGGCTAAAGAGTTGGGATATAGATTTGTATGGGTTAAAAATGGTCATATATATGTAAGAAAAACAGTAGACTCTAAATTTATTCTAATTAAAAATAACTCAAGTGTTGATCTCATATGTTAAATTTTTTTCCACCATCTTTATTTTTCTGTTTTGTATTGTAGTTGACTGGAAAAATTAATAACAAAATGTATCTCTCAATATACTATCAAAACATAAGAGGTATGAAAAGTAAAACTGTTGATATTTATAACACTGTACTATGCAATAACTACGATATAATTTGTTTGTGTGAGACCTGGCTTGATGATAATATATTGTCTTCTGAAATTTTCGATGACAGATATTGTGTTGTGCGCAGAGATCGAGATTCTGTATTCCGCTCTAAGTATGGAAAGTGCCACGGTGGAGGTGTACTTATTGCCTACTCAAAGAAACTTCACATTTCAATTAAACATGACTGGAAATCTGAGTTTTTGGAAGATTTATGGGTTCAAGTTGTAGTGAACCGGTCTCTTACTATTAATTTCTGTGTTGTCTACCTTCCAGAATATCTTCCAGTTAATGTAGTCTGTGATTTTTTCAACAAATGCAGTGACAAAATCACTAGTTCTTCAAATCACATGACTTGTGTTCTGGGTGATGTCAATCTAGGCAACATAAAGTGGTCAGCAGAGACGGGCTGTCCTCTAAATCACAACTGTGAAAAATCTAAATCACTGTTTAACTTGTTCCAGTCAACCACTGTTAGTCAGCTCAATCACATAATAAACCAAAATGGCAGAGTATTAGATTTGGTTATTACTAATTGCCCAGACTTGTTCACATTAACACCATCTACACCTATAAGTCGCCTTGACATGCATCACCCCCCATTTGAACTCATACTCAATAACAAAGCCGCATCTTCCATATTACACAGCTATATCGAAAAGCTATCTTTCCGTAAAACTGACTATGACAACTAAATTGTAAAAACTAATCACAAATAAATTGGACGGAACATGCTTTGACTATGAGTTGTGATGACTTTACGCAGTTCTTTTACAATAACATATATTTGATCATAGAAAAGCATACTCCAAAATGTAGAGTCGGAAGTAATAAGTATCCGGTATGGTTTTCAAAAAGTTTAATTAGATTACTTTCATCTAAATCCAAAGCTCATTCTAAGTATAAACGTTTTGGGAATCCCAGAGACTACGACACTTTCTCTCTGCTGAGAGCAAGAGCCAAAATTGTCACAAATCACTGCTTTAAAGAATACATTCAGCGAATTGAAGACGACCTCAAGGTTAATATAAAAGCCTTTTGGCGTTACACCAAGAACAAACGTGTAACAAATAACATCCCTAGCTGTATACATTATCATGATAGAGTGGGCAATACGGGTAAAGACATAGTTGATTTATTTGCAAGTTACTTCTCATCAGTATACTGCCCTAGTAAAGCTGATAACTATACACGCAATTTCCAGCCATCCAACTACTCCATTGGCAATCTAAATATATCAAAAAGGGAACGACTGAATAAGTTACAAAACATTTATCTCTCAAAGAATGGAGGCTTTGATGGTATACCTCCTATCTTCATCCGGTTATGCGCTACTACCCTGGTGACTCCCTTGCTCATTATATTTAATAAATCCCTACATGAAGGTACATTTCCAAGTCTATGGAAGATAGCTAAAGTCACACCTATTTATAAATCTGGTGATAGGAGTAACGTCACCAACTACAGACCAATTTGTATGTTAAACTTGTTTGCTAAAATATTTGAGGGTTTCGTTTATGAACACATGTACACTCACCTTAGGCACATATTGGATACACGACAGCACGGATTTATCACTGGTAGATCAACGAACTCTAATTTATTGTGCTACACAACATATTTATGTGATTCATTTAACTGTAAACGTCAGGTAGACTCCATATACACGGATTTTTTGAAAGCCTTCGATCGGGTTGATCATCTTATGTTACTTAAAAAGATGTATCATGTCGGGATTCACGGGACTCTTATAGATGGCTCTCGTCCTATCTGTTAAATCGTACACAATTAGTTGCACAAAGCGGGTATGACTCTGTACCATTTGTAGCAACATCTGGAGTGCCCCAAGGTTCGAATCTGGGCCCGCTGTTGTTTTTAGTATTCGTAAATGATCTATCTACTAAGTAAAATTAAAAGCGAATATCTAGCTTATGCAGATGATATAAAAATTTTCAGGAGTATATCAAATAATCATGACTGTGAGGCTCTTCAGTCAGATATTAAAACAATCGTAGAATGGTGTGATGAGAACTCAATGTCACTAAACACCAAAAAATGTCAGGTTATAACATTTTCGAAAAATATTAAAAACATAATTAATTATGACTACAATATCAGGGGAGTGGTAGTAGATAGGGTAAAGGTGGTACGTGACCTGGGTGTGATGTTTGATTCGGTTTTGTCATTTAGGCCACACTATGATCACATTTGTAACAAGGCTAACCGTTTGCTTTCTTTTATACTACGACATACCAAACCATTTAAACATCCGCAAACTTTGTTAGTACTGTACTATTCCCTGGTAAGATCTATATTGGAGTACTGCTCGTCTGTGTGGTCTCCAATATATAACACTCACATAGATCGTATAGAATCTATAGAGAGACGATTTGTTAGAGTTTTAAGCGCGAAATATGGCCTCAGACGTAAATTACCCAATTACAATCAGCGACTCACCCACTTTCACATGAAGAGTCTTGAGAGAAGGAGATGGGTAGGTGATTTAAGTATATTGCATAGAATTGCTAATGGAACCTTTGACGTTCAATTACTTGGCCAGATAAACTTTAAGATACCAACTCGATCTGTGCGCACTCCACAGTTATTCAGTATTCCCGCTAGTAACAATAATGTTTCTGAAAACAATCCGTTGTCCAGAATGTGCAGTCAATACAATGCAATATGTTCTAAAGTAGATTTGTTTTTTAACAGTTTTAACGAATTTAGAAATTCTTTGTATAAATTATAAATTGTAATTACAACACTATCATTTAGTAACTTTTCCATGTTATGTAACTTTAACTATCACTATTGTCATTAATGAAGCATATTAGATATTGAACGCTGTGTACAGTAATAATTGGACTTCAGATTTATGTATTGTATATTGTCATAGCTGTGCTGAATTGTCTTAGTCTGTAGTCTGTCACTGTACTTATTTAAATAAAATAAAATAAAAATAAAGCGAAAAAAACACGTTTCTTGTATGGGAGCCTCTTTTAATCGTATTTTTTGATTATTTGTTGTTATAGTGGCAATAGAGATATACTACTGTCTGTGACAATTTCAACTATCTACCTATTACGGTTATTGAGATACTGCCCGATGACAGACAAACGGACGATCGGATGGATAAATAGACGGACGGACGGACAGATGGACGGACAGCGGAGGCTTAGTAATAGGGTTAGGGTTCCGTTGGTACGTACGGAACCTTAAAAACAATCTTGTATTGTGATGGAGAAATAGCGGCAAGTAAGAAAAAAAAATGCTTTCATAAAAATAATGATCGCCAGATATCGCTCAGGATAGACAACTATCCAGACAACATGGACAGAGAAAGCAGCAGTGGAACACTAACTAGGCTAGCAAAGAAAAGAGTAAAGTGACGCTAACTTTTTTAATTATAAAAAAACAATAAGGGTGCGTGTCCATTTGTGCGGAGCGAGGCAGCAGAGCGGAGAAACGGAGAAATATTAACCAATCATGTCAGTCAAAATGTCAGTGACTCTCGTGTTGTGGAGATTTTATGCAATTCCGTTGGTTAAAATTTCTCCGTTTCTCCGCTCCGCTGCCTCGCTCCGCTTTAATGAACAGCCACTCTTAACCTGTAAATTTTCACATGAAATACCACGAAAGTGTTACACGATAGCGTAACCCGGAAATGTTTTGATATTCGTTTTCTCAGCAATCTCCTCACCAAGCAGCTTCCACTTTCCATTTAATTTAAACATTCAAATTCATAACTAACAAAATTGAATCCCAAATGTAGTTCTCGGAATCCCGCTTAGAACACACGTATATATTATACATGTATGGTATAAACAGGTATACACCGTGTATGTACATATACTTTACAGATTGTATATAACGATAGTGAGGGCAGCCTCTCATTTACATAATAGAGGCATACACGGCGAATTGCTGCCGTCCTCGAGCAAAAGGCTGTATGTTACTTTGATGTAGACGAGGAAATCGCAGTTTTATGCTTTAGGTTGCCATAATATAAAACTATGTCATGCATATTTTATGCGGACGGGTTTACCTGGCCTTAGATGCTTTTAGTTTGTAGCTAAAACTTATTTATTTGAAGTCGTTATTTATTAATATTTTTATACAGGGCGGAAGGTTAAACGAAGGACATAATATTATGATGGGAGGTTAGTTGTGTAGTATTCATGAACTTAAATAATTTTAACTACGGAAAGAACTCATACTTTTTAATTAACTTAGTTTATTCGCATAAGTCGACCATAACGAACAGTCAAATGGATTTTATAATTCACACATATTAAACCCTTGTAAGATCGCCAATAAATTAAAAGTCACCCTGTGGATCAAAATGGGACCTCTTAACTTCAGCCTGTAGATTAGCTACGCTCGCCTTTGGCCCAGTTTGCGGTTTCGTAGAACACCGTTGCGCTACGCCAACGCTACGCTGCTACGGCGTAGCACACGTAGCGATAATGCGCTTCTCATTAAGGCAAATGCATCTTGTGGTTAAATGTGCTTGAAATGGGTTTAATGAATATAATGAGTAGATGGTAATGTGAAACTTAAGCTTACTACACACTGGAGAGTTAAATAATAGAAATATTTTTTCGCCTTCTGTGGATATTTTTTTAAGTTGACCCAACTGGCTTTTAGGCTATTAAATTGTTAGACGTCTGTCATACAGCGTCATATACTCGTTTTCTGACGACGGTTCGACAAGCTTTTTCAGGTGTTGTAAAATATTTTAAGACCGAAATAAATATCTGTGCCAATTAAACCGTCCCATACTAAACAATAAAACTATTCCATTCCCAGGTGGCCACTATCCCATACGATTGACATAAAAATGTATTTCTTGAAGTAAAACAGCCGTAAAAGAGAAAGATGGATCGCAATGAGCCATCAATTTTATATTCGATCGACAGAGATGGCCGGTCAAGTAGCGCGCCTTCGTTTTTATTGAAGCACATCAAATATAATAGCTCGTGGAATAAGGAGCATATTTGCACGGAATAGTCTGCAATACGCTGGAATGAATTACTGCAAAGATTAAAGACATTTCAATTTTAGCGGGTTTATTGAGTGTGACATAAACGGAATGACTCGTGTGTCCTATTTTTAGTTAAGAGAAGGGTAAAGTAATTTATTGAATAAATATTAGTGTCTATAGATTTAGTTTGAACACTTTTACCAATATAAAAAAAATGGGATATTTATTATTTATAATATTTAGTTATTTACTCATTCATCATCTGGCTAGCCTTTTCCCAACTACATTGGGGTCGGCTTCCAGTCAAGCCGGATTTAGCTGAATACCAGTATTTTACATGGAGCGGCTGCCTACCAGACCTCCACAACCCATTAACTGGGTAACACGGTACTTCATGGCAAGACTGGAGTCAGATTTACTGGCTTCTGACTATCCGTAACGACTGCCAAAGATCTACAAATGACAGCCGGGACCAACGGCTTAACGTGCTTTCCGAAGCACGGAGGAAACTCGGTATGTTAAGATGGTCACCCATCCACAGACCAACCTTGGCAAGCGTTGCTTAACCTTGAAGATCGACCCGTGCGGCTGTTATTATCTAGCCACGAGCTCCTCATATCCAGTTATTTACTCATTAATTAATTATTATAAAACATTATTAGGTACGATGTAACAACATCGTTTATTAATCGGACAAGTGCGAGTCGGAATTGCTCGAAATTTGATACCAGTCTATCCACGAGGTATTGTGTTAATCGCTCCAAATATAATACTGGTATTCAGCTGCATCCAGACAAACTGGAAGTTGATCCCAATAGAGGGAATGCAGCGCTGATTGATTGATTGTTGTATGTCCTTTTAATTTCAAATGGGAATCTTTTATATTTTGCCGTGTGATCAAAGCAATGATCGATGATGCCATGATACTTTTTATAAAATGAAAACTTCCCAAATTCCAATGCAAGAATGTTTCACAAAAATTTTGTATATTTCTTAGAAAGGCAAACATCTTTCATGCACCGCCTTCAGATCTGTGAAGCCAGTCCGACATGAAAGCAAGTATATTGAAGTGGCGGAACACATGAGTCTCAACTCTTCGCCGAGGTTGTACTGAATAGCTGACATTTTTATGATGATGGATTACAAATCTGTAGGGAGGTTGATGTTTGTATAATAGGTGTTTCAAAGCACAGTTGACAGATAGTTTATTGCCCTATGTTATACGTTTACCCACATGTTTGAATAAACTGGTTTACGTTCCTGTCGCCATTACTGCAGTTGAAACAGTGTTTCGTTCTGATGGTTTAGTAAATTAGGTTGCCAAATCAAAGTTATTTCGCAGCCATTTCTAGTTGTTTCGATTTCAAAACTGCTGGACATTTATGAAATGAAATGAAACATTTTCGTCTGTAGAAAACTAGTAACTAGTAATATTATTTTAATAATGTATAGAGTTATTTTTAATTATATTAATTTTTGGATTACGACATGAAAAACTAGCACCATAATATAAATTGGTCAAGATTACTAACCTCTCTGTTGCTTAACAAATGCGTACTACATTACACCACTTACAAATATACGACTTAGTATGTTACATAGTTATCTATGGGTTTATTTTACAGCAACACATTTTTTTATAGGGATACGGTTCAAATTAACGTTATCAGAAGACATAGTTCCCAGAACTGCTAACACTAGATGAGACTTCATAACTACCCCTCCTACTAACCTAATGAGCCTGCGAACAATGAACCCTACACTTCATGTAATTTTACCTCTTCACCACGTACGAGTACATTGAACGGTTTCCACGCAACTTGCTGCCATTTCCAGCGGCTTGGGTTCCGTGACTAAGTGCGTTCGATGGTTGTATCGGATGACTTGAGGGCTCATATTAATATTCTGAATGAAGGAGTATTGTTTACGTACTATGAATAGTGCTTTATAAATGTATTTATATCATGTAACACCCAAAAGGTGTGTATTTTGGTCCATTAGGGCTGTGGGTGAAACTTTCTGTTTGCCCATCGAGACCACATTTGGTCTATAAATGGCTTACCTTTGATTTATTTTGTAACACCTTTTCAAGTTTATTTTCAGTAATGTCACTTATTATTAAACGAACGTGGTCGCTTTTATGTTAAGACTTCAAAGTTGCTAAAATATACCAGTTTTGTTTTCTAAAGCTAATATTAAAATGTAAATGAGTTACAATACGAAGAAAATAGAATATTAATACCCAAAGTAGAAGATAATAATTTTATGATTCCTTCCCACACGTTGTCGTGTAAGTAGCGAAGTAATGATCGTCTCCAGACGGCGATGCTGTAATAACACGTTAATTAGCGAACGTCGTCGCATTAAGTACGTACACTCGTACACGTCAGCGAGTATCGAGATTATGAGTCGCAAGTGTGTTCTACGCTTGTTTTATTTTATTAACGTTATTACTACGCGCTCTACATTTCCATTTCATTTATTTTGTTATAAAAGTAACTCTATTAGCTTGTTCTCAGTAAAGGGCCTTGAAATAAGAAAATTACTTATGATTAAATGTTCTAGGTAAGGAAAAACCTGTGTGGAAAAGGGAGCGGCTTTTGCCCAACAGTGGGACCTAATAGGCTAGATAGATAAAATGTTCTATTTGTACGAGGTTCTAGTCACTTGTCAGCTGAAGTAACTAACTAATGTTATATGGTACCGTGTGAATCTGAATATTAATACTGTAATGATGACGCCAGTCATAGCCGTCGGGCACGCCTTACTTGTTGTAGTAATTAGTTTTACAATAATTACTATAGAACATAAACTGCTGCGAACGAGGATCCGAGGGTCGAGCAAATCGCTATTGAGGTTTTCTGTCCTTAATTTGGTTTCATTTTATAAATACTTCAAAGGAACCAGACTTAATGTACCTCTGAAGAAGGTCCTACCGATTTTAGGCAGGTTTAACTTTCAACAGTTTGTCAGTTTCGTAGGTATAAATCTACCTACCTATATAAAATCCTTCATACTACTGTCATATGCCCATTTCAAGCATACGTGCATTTCAAGTGATCTGGCTGGCGTCGTATAAATGATTCATCGCGCGCAGTGGCTGCTCTCCTGGTCTTAGGGAAATAATAAAAAGCTGAACAGTGCGGCGATCGTGACGAGGGTGCAAGTGTTCCATGTTCTACACGCCAGGGTCGGCAGGGCGCTGCCCAGTGCCTAGTTGAATTTGTAATAGAGATATGTATAGCTGGGAAATTTAGCAAGGTTGAACATGTTTTGTGCGTGGTTTTACTGCTGTGGATTGTTGATTTTTTGGCGATGGAATTTTTATAACATTAGAGTAGGTTCAAGGAATTTATTGTAGCTGACTGTGTGTTAATCACTGTCTTTGACTTCAATATTAATTCGTAAGAAACAGTGCAAGAAAAGCAACAACAGTGTGTATCGCTCGATCGTTGTTTATAATTGTGTTATTTTCGTGTACGTTCGTGTCTGTGCAAAAAGCAACATACCTACAAATAAATTCATGAAACTACGTTGTATTTAACAGGACCCCAAAACCAGCAGGTAACAGTAAAACTAACATTTATTTAAAAAGCACATTCATTGAACCCCACTAGGATTAGCGGCTTCGGCTCACAACACTAATGGCTATTAAAAAACGCAGGCCGCCGCCGCGACACCGCAACACGAGCAAAACACTGTTGACATTCACGCGAGCGAAAAAAGCGGAGACAAAGCCTTACGGAGAGCGGAGCGAGCGAAGCGACGGACAGGCTTTGAGGCTTATTTACGAATGACACACGAAGCGACGTTTTAGACAAAATATGTTGAGGAAGCCCGGCTTAACTTTGTGGCCGGTAAAATGGGCTTTTAATTTATGTCGTTTTTACGACCTGTTCGAAAAAATGTAATGAATAGAGGTTTCGCGCTGAAAATACCTTTTCTACGGTCGCTTTATGTGGTGAAAACAATTTATGAAAAAGTATTCCCTTGTGGTAGGTACGTATTATTTGGAAACTTGTCGCTAATGAGTTGTTTTCCAGTATTCATTTCTTTTACCTTGAAACGACGCACGAACTTATTTCTATTGATTTCCATGAAAAACAGCTGCCTACCTACATATACCTACCTCTAAAGTGTCGAGAATAGTAGAAAAACAATGCTTCCACGCTTTTCCCACTAGGTACGAGATGAATATTTTTTCAGAAAGGGTATCTTTGGAGAAAAAGGTTTGTGAGTCGTAAGAAGTGGTTCACACAAACGTTCTTAGGCACGCTAAGCTCGACACCAAAAATAATATCTCTCGAAGTGTTTTTGTAAGGGATATGAGAGTGACAAGGGAACCGTTTTTATAAGAAATTGAAAATTATTTAGAAGCCCTTTCGGGTAAGATCGATGGCTCGTCCTTTACGCGTGTATTATATCGATGGGGAATATTTTCCTTAAGCGTCGCTTGTAAGAAGGTTTTTCCTTAAGTCGCGTAACTTATTGGATGGACAAGCTGTTGCAGCCAGTGAGCAGCTTAGAGGTATGATGCTGTTATGAGAAAATAACGGGACTGAACCTGCAGACTAATAGAGAGCACCGTTTTAAGAGTAGTTCATCGTGCTAAGAGAAAAAAAATGTAAATTATGTTTTATTTTATGTAGTACTAGCTTTTGCCCGCAACTTTGCTCGCGCATATCCCGTTTTTTTCCATTTTCCGTAAGAATTCCGAGAAATCCTTTTTAAGTGCTTCCCTACACTTCCCAAAGAACCTACATGCCATGCCAGATTTCAGCTTTCTTCGACCAGTACTTTCGGCTGTGCGTTGTCTGTCAGTCAGGAACGGAAGAATTTTATATATTAGGATTGATTTAATTTAAGTAACGTCGTTCCGTGTATCAAGAACAATATTTTTAGAACCCACTAATAACCTAAATAACGTTTTTTCTGTCTTTATTTGGAGTTGTAGGTACAATAAAGTAAAAAATAAATAGAAATGCAGCACATAAACTTCACGCGAGGCTACAGCTAATGCAGAAGAGCATTAAATGTTATCGCGTCTAATATGATAGGATATGCTCATAAAGACACTTTATGTGATGATTTGATGAACGATGCCATCGAGGTGGTGAGTTGTTCTATTAACCATCCATATTAATGTGGAAATGTAATTCCTTCTGGGTAAGCTCGCTCCATCGTAGACTTTATCTCTGTCATCTCTGACCTAGACTAGAGTCAAGAGCAAACCCATCACAAATACAAAAAAAAAGAATTGGTGAAAGAAGTCAAAGTCAAAAGAAATTCTCAATTTGGTATTTGAATCCTGTAGTAAATAGTAATGTAGACAGCCTGAAGTCAAAGATCAAGGCTATGAGCGTTTAAAATAAAATCTACTGACACGATAACCTAATTTAGTACAGTAAAAACATCGTATATCACATTACCAACCAAAAAATCCGTCACTAAGTAATTTGGCAGTGAGTACAATAGCCCGTGCGCGTTATACAATGAAGTGTGCGGTAGAATGGAGTCGGACGGACGCGACAACGGCGCGCAGTGGAGCGCGAACATTGCGTAACTGACCATAAAAAGATTCGCGCTTGGACTGATCGCACACGCACGATGGTGTGCAGATATGTCGCGTGATATATTCAGTTGAGCTGGAAGTGGAACATGCGCTGCGAAAGGGATGGAGCTGACTTATTATTTTTCTTTTTACAGGATTGGAAAGGTTTCTGAGTATGTTTGTATTGTATTATAATTTATTAATGAATAGTTTATGTACTAGTAAAAACAATTCACGAAGACGGATTTAATGCCGTAAGCATTTCCTACCAGTTAATCTTAGGTACTAATAAAGGAGAAGGGAATAACTCCATAGATTCCTGGGCCCAGGTGTTAACTGAATCAAACTAGACTTTGTAAGAGGATATAATAACAAGGCCTCACTGAAAATTTGGTGAAATTTAGCTATCGAGGAACCAAGTTATATGAATTATAGTAAAAGTGAGGTTATATTATAACATTGTAGTTTTTTTATGTTATTTACGAAATACTTTGGAATGACTTCGGTTATGTAATGTTTTTATGCATGGAGCGTGTGACGTGTCGAAGATCTGACACGTTTGGCTCCTTCGCGCCCTGGACAGTCACTACAGTCGAAGATAAGTTTCTCCATCCAATATCTTGTAACCTAGCAGAAGTAGGCACCAACCTTTTAGAAACTAAAATCATCTCATCTTCCAAGACTCTTATACCAATAGTTACTGCGACCAGTCGCAATCGTATAATTTACACAGCGATCCATGTCATCAATATCCAATCAATAGGCGTAAATTTGTCCAAAATAGAGAGCCAGGTAATTTAGAGTAGCAAGATCCGTTATGCCGTATGGTGTCGGCCAGTGCCGTATGGTGCCGTAAAAGAATAATAGCATCCCATCACTTCCCGTGGGTGTCGTAAGAGGCGACTAAGGGACTCGCCAGAGAATGGGCAGCAGCGTTCTCTGTAAAACTCAACACCATACACTGCGATCGCCAACCCGCCTGCCAAGCGTGGCGATTATGGCAAACCCCCATAATCGCCACGCTTGGCAGAGGGAGGCCTATGTCCAACAGTGGACGTCTTTCGGCTGATATGATGATGATGATGATGAGATCCGTTATGCAAAGCCGAGTTCGTGGGGTTAAACAATAAAACAAGGAAAATATGTGCGTACTCAGAACGAAAGAAAACGAACGTGTGCATCTGTCAGTCAGTGACTGACGGATGTCTGGCACCAGTGTTGCCGGAAGAAAAAAAACTGGCCAAGTGCGAGTCGGACTCGCGTGCAAAGGGTTCCGAACGAATTTCATTTTTGAACATGTTATTTTAACACTACAGACTTCTAATAGGTTTTCCTGTAATCTTTAGGTAAAGATCTATTATCTCCTTTTTTTTCAATGGAGCTGTTTCTTTTTTCTAATAATTGTGGCCGCTCCGCTGATGCGTTTCGTTACTTCACTTTACAAACTTAATAAAACCTAAGAATATACTTTTTATTATTTTGTTTTTGTATTAAAAACAGGTTTCTTTTTCCAGCACACTTTTTTCGTGAAACATTATGCGAACAAGAATTTAAAAAATTCATTTATTTCACATTTCAGATTATTTTTCGCGTTTGGTTAGCTACTGGCCCACTGGTAGTTTTTCTGTTGTTGTCATATTTCATTTGAATTAATGACATAAATGACATTCCGTTTCGGTTTCCCGTCTCTGGAGTGTGCTCTGGAGTGCTATTTCTTGTATGTGATTTCGTATTTGTTGATTTGGCTTTTCTTCCCTGGACTTTCGAGAGATTTCTTTCACCCTGACTGGCTTACCCATTTGGACTTGACACTGCGATTTGGCTGCGATAGTTCTTTCGTTGGACTCTAGACAAACTGCTACTCTGGACTCTGATTACCTACTGACTCCCTATCAGCTTTGCGTAAGTATTGAAGACTATTACGTTTTTTAAAATAAATAAATAAAATAGTGGTAACCTTAGGAGGCCATAAAAACTAATTCAACTTTACATGTACTGATTATGAAAAAATAAAAACCAATCTGTTTTTTTTTTGTTTTAGTGTATCTGAGGTGTAAAACAATGCAGTGATTTTCATGCCATATTTTGTTGAATGATGAAATGCAGTATTATAACTTATCGGAAATTGGCAGTGAAATAAGCCCAGTTGTTTCAAGAAGTGTAAATCATGAGGTAGGTATTTTTTGTTAGAATTACTATGCTTTAAAATCGGTTGTTTAATAAGAAGTCCCGTGGACCAACGACACAGGATTCCGATGGATGCAGAAAGCATAGGACTGGTGAAAGTGCTTGGGGCAAGCCTATGTCTAATGTGGACATCTTTTTCTGAAATAATGATAATAACTAAAGTAAAACAAGTTTACAATACTATGTCATATTTTCTTTTTAGATTGACTGCAATAGCCATTTGTGTGGAGACTGCTTTACGACTGCTGCAAATCAATTATCTGTGGAATCAAGAGCAATCCCTGCAAGTCAATGTGTGTCATGCCAAAAGTCCATTGCTTATTGTCACTCTCATTCGCTGCCCAATGGTTCTGAAAGAGATGATATAGCTTGCCGTATATTGCCTCAACAGGTATGAAGTATAGGATTGACAATCACCTGAGCCTATTGTTAACAGACTGGTAAATAAATACATTCTCTTTTAATCCATTCTTATTAGCATAAACGATGTTATAAATATGTTTTTTCTTGCAGATAAAAAATCATAGCAGAGTGTGCTATGAATGCTGGTTATCAGCTCGGAGACATGTCTGACAGTAGTTCCTGATGAATCCACAAATAATGAAAGTAATGATGTTCCAGTAACCGTACTAGTACTACCCAATTTTAGACGGACAGGAAACTCTGCCAAGTCCTGTTTTTTATATGGTTGCACTAATACAGAACAACATGTGGTACCGAAGTTTTTAAGGTATTGTTTGTTAAAATCAAATAAATTGTTTGTAACAGATAATGGCACCTTCAAGATAAGGACAAATGTTTAAATGTCTAAATCATCCATTTCAAAGACATGAACAACTGTCAGAAGTACTTAAAATGAACAATTTGTACCATTACATATTAGTTGGAGCAAAGAATCCACGTTTATTACTGTAACTGTATTATTGGAAAACGTTTACATATAACGGGTTGCTGTGCTCACATCATGACTATAGTTTGGTATATGGGGTGGACTCGACATCAACAAGATATTTCGGCGCCTGCCTCCTTCCTGGACTATATACTAGTCATAGAAGATTTTGAAAATGCAAAAATGGAATAAAAGAAAATAATAAGCATATCATTGGTTTTATTTCAAATATCCCTCCTAGTTACTGAATTCCCATTGCATACACACTACCCAATTATTGTGAACTCCTTGTATGTTGTCTTTATTGCCTATTAGCCTTCACAATGTAAAAAATAATTTAAGAATCAATAATATTAAAATTCAACTATCTATCTTGATTACAATCCTTTATTATAATGACAATCAAGTCATATACGTAGTCATTAACGTATACATAAAGCTGTCGTCGTTCAATGGCCATAGCCTTAAATTATATGTTATAATCAAAGTGCCATAGCGTAGGTACTGCACGCGACATTTAATATTTTTAATTCAATTCAGTTTTTAAGGTTATGGCTCCATCGGTGAACCATCGATGATTTTGCCAATGTCAAGGTACGAGATGGTAATATTGGTTGGTACTCAATTACAATAACTGTTTAATGACTGTTGGTCAGTTTTTGTAGCGATGTCATCCAATATTCACCATGCTAAAAAGGACAAAACATTTGGTTGATAATACCTAAATTTTTTGAGGTTTGACATTGGGTTTAACAGATAGAATAGTTTGACAGCCGTCAGCGCTGTCATGAACGTTTCTTTGAACGCAGTTACGATGTAAGGCACTGTATTTTTAATCGACTTCAAAAAAAGGAGGAGGTTATCAATTCGACTGTATTTTTTTTTATGTTTGTTACCTCATATTAACCGACCGGATGAACCGATTTTCATGATTCTTTTTTTATATAAAAGCTGGTGCTTCCCGTGTGGTCCCATTGCCACCACGTCAGGAGCTGATGATGGAAACCCTGAGAAATCGAGGGCAACTCTCGAAAATTGTAGGCACGTATTTGGTAAATACTTGATATTCGTGTGTATATCGGGTGATACTATAAAAGAATGAAAGTTTGGATCAGACCTGATGATGGAGACGACAGAGAGTCAAGGGAACTCCACATCGGTATGTAGGAACTACCAAGTGTTTGGGCTTATTTCATTTGTATTGACGAGACCTTTACACCGAAAACACTTAGTATTATTTTCATAACATAACATCACGCCAGTACGCTGTGAATGGGTACGCAGGTACCACTAAAAAGTGAAAAATAAAAAACCTTTTTACAAAAAATGTAACCGACTAAAACAAAACACTACAAAGTATAAAATAATTTTAATTTCGGAAGTCGGTGTAAAAAAAGAAATTCCGACTTCCGAAATTAAAATTATTTTATATTTTGTAGTGTTTTGTTTTGGAAGTCGGTTACATTTTTTGTAAAAAAGTTTTTATATTCTTTTATTTCTTAATGTATCGACTATTGAAAGATTTTAAATACTGTAAATAACTCAATTTAGTGGAAGGAATCTTCATAGTTATTTGTACCTCGGTACACGTTTGGGCCAGAAAAGAAACACTTCCTTTTAGACTCAGAGATAAGGGAGGGAATGGTAATTTTTCGTCTAATTTCTTGAATAACTTCAAAACCATTTATTTTAAAATTATGAAATAAATATAATTCAAACCCTCATAGTGAGCCCTTTCGTTTGACATTGTTCAAGAAACTTTTTTTTTAATTTTCTAGTTTGACCCCCAAAAGTGACCCCCATACTAAAAATTTAATGATTTACGTAACGCGTCCGTGTTTGGGTCACAGAAGTCCATATTTGTACCAAATTTCAACAGAGTCGGTCCAGTGGATCCGGAGAAAACTGGCTGTGACAGACGGACAGACAGATAGACAGACACCCGAGTGATCCTATAAGGGTTCCTTTTTTTTCGGAACCCTAAAAATAATTATGAATCGATTCCACGAAAGCTGATATGCACTTGTCACTCGATTTTCATACTAATTCTCAGATTTTACCGATTTATTCAAAATCGATTAGTAGTAATTCAGGCATTATTTATTCGATTGTTTAGTCATTAACTTAATTTAAGTTTTCTCGCTCCCTAGCTCGAAACATGGTACCATACTTTGTGATTTCCTTTAGAAAAATATTACGGATTTTTAATACACATGTCAACTAGTTAACTGCTGGGCCCAGAAGTCCCCTTCTCCTTTAGCGGCTTAGCTGGATACAGGGTTTCTTGTTTCACATAACTCCAAAATATTCTGATACATTTAGTTGATTTCAAATGCATTCTCTCTTCGATAAAACCTACAAAAATGTCTGAAAGGAATGTCATGAATAAGAGCCCACATCCTATATGACGACACTCATTATTGTAAATTGTTATTGAACTGCATTTTAGACTGGAAATCGACCGCGATATAGTTTTCAATTTCGGCGAAGCAAATTGCATCAATCAAAATGTATAAAATTCTTCTGTCACAGACTGATTGAAGTTTGAATTTCAAAACTTAAATCATTTATGTCAATAAAACCTAGGATAGTTAGTTGAAAACTTTCCAAAAACGTACATCTCCACGGTACTTTTCGCTGAAAATCCCGATATTTAAAATTCTTCCGTAACTGAGTGACTTACAGCAAAGGCACAGTCTGCACAGGCACTACTGGGTTGTTTCCTTGGGGAGTATTTAAATTTGCCTAAAACGGGATTTGCGCGTACGAAGTCGCGGGCAAAAGCTAGTATCATATAAACCTCTCCGTCGTTCTATCTCTCAGAGCAATATGTGTAGTCCCCACTGATAACCAATATTAAATAGAACACAACACGTAAGCTTCATGACAGGCAACAGCCAATGCATCACAGTATTAAGTGTTATCGTCCAATTTAATAGAACACGCTATAAAGAGACTTTATGTGATGGACGATGCCATCGAGGTGCTAGTGGTGCTGGTCACTTTAATACTATCCATTTATTTAGTAACGACATCATTCGGTGGTATGATGTTGCGTGATATGTCGCCACTTAAGTATCAAATAGATTGAAGCGTTTTCTTTAAAGTTACCTCGGTGTTCTGCGGGTCTAAAGAGGCCACTTTAGGATTATAAAATTAGGAACTTACTAGCCGATGATGAGGTAGACATTGGAATATATCTTAACGTCACATAAAGTGCATGTTTAATTTGCATATCATCCTAACCTACTACTATTACCTTATAAACTCGAAAGTTTGTGAACAAGGATGGATGGTAGTTACTGCTAATGTCTCAAAATTCACGCAAAAATTTATTACATATTAAAGCTTAAGCAACAGAATAACACATAGAGTATAATTTACAAAGAGGACAAGATCTAATTTCACGCATAATACATATATGTTAAGTGCGGAAATCGAACTCGCATAATGTCGTGTCGTCTTTCATGTGTATCATATGGCAACTCATAGGCAATAAGGACTAGATCTAAACAAAACTTTTTGATTTTGTGATACGCACCTTTTCCATCGCACTATTTGTGCCAAATCCCTGCTACATTAATAAAATGTAGCATTTATGTGACAAAACGATGTCCTTGCCCCAGTTCACGATTCCACCCGAGATTCCTTAATGATTGTTACTAGGGTTCTATGCAAATTCGCTATATACGTACTACTTAATGTACACAACTCAAACACAAATATAGTTGGCAAACAATAATTTGTTTACATTTGCCTCGCTGGAACACAGTAGCTGACTACATTATAAACTCCCCTGCCATGTATTCATCACGTTTGTGCGATGGGGACCCATCACATGGAACATTGTCTTGTTTTATAGCAGTAATATTTGATGATGACGATTAGAGTCTCTGAAAGGGTCAGTTTAATCTATAGTGTTTTGTTTTTAAATGTTGAGAGAGAATGTTTGGGATCGAAACGCTCTTCATAAGCTTGGAATGCCTACAGGCATGACACTAGGTAAGTGGCTTGATGTCTGCAAAGCCAGCTCTGTCGGAATGGTAACGTCGTTGCACAAACCTGGCAAGATTATTCAGGATAGAGCACGTCGTACGGTTATCCTGTTATCGTTGTCTGGCAAACATAACGAGTATTTATGGCGACTTGACGTATGGGAATGTTTGAAGCTTTGCCCTATTTTACTATGTTTCACAAAAGTGGGTGATAGACGTACGAGCAAGTATGCGTACTTACGGCTCGACAACCTTTTTCGCTCGTGTGTCACCCTAAGTACGCGTACTTAAAAACAAGACGCGTATAGAAAAAGGTCGTCGAGCCATAAGTACGTGTTTACCCACTTAAGGTACATACTGATAATATAAATATGCGATATCACTTCTGAACTGACAGAGAAACAGTTTATTAAACATTTTTTTATTCAACCTATATGGTTCCACTGCTGAGTAAAGGTCTCCTCCACAGCCTTCCACTCTTCCCGGTGTGTTGTCCTTTCGGGACAGTCCGTCGTGAACTCCTCTAAGTCGTCGTTGAACATAGTAACTATCAATTAAAATTGTTCATCATTATTTTACACTTACAAATGAAACCCATTCATAAAATCAGTCGTAGGAAATAGCTGTACGTTTAGAGTATATCCACGCTATCCACTAAACAACATATTTTCCCAAGTGAATCTAGGCTGTACATCACATTGAGATACACATCATGTCAGAAGAGTCGGTTCCTTTTAGTCATACGTTCCGTAACATTTGTATAATAGAGCTGTTACCATTCTGTGTACATCCGAAGGCTTAGCAATTTAACTTTTCACTGAAATGAAATGTCCGGTTAGCGATGACCGGTGTGTTTTATCGCCGGCGGCCGCGTCCGGGACGCGCTGGACGGCCGGACAACCGGACAAGTGGCTGCGACCCCACAGATAAAACGTTAAAACCACATTCCGGGTTCTCTGTCACAACAAATAAAAGACCTTTGGCGCCAAGTGTATGTTACGACTTATTTGATTAATTATGGAATATTTAAAAAAATACTTGGAATTCTCTGCAATAGGCAGTACTTATGTGAATGTCAGGTGCTGTAACTGGGTAGTTAACTCTGCAGCCATCTCATTGTTTTGTAGCCGGTGGCGATACGAGTGATGAAGGTAGAAAATCAAGTCTCTAGAGAGGTCTGGAGATACGATTTCGGTAGCAGAACGTTTAAGTAAGTTTTGTTAAGTTAAGTTGCGTTTCCTCGCTTCTACTACATCTTGGTCTCTCCCATGTCTCTACATACTTTTCCAATTTTGATATCATTTGTTTTAAACCTTCTCTTCAGGAACGATTCCAAGCATCAGCTTCCATTAAGTTTCTGGATGGTCTTGGTTCTGTCTCGGCAATTATTATGAAACGTTTAATTTAGATAAAGGTATCCATACATAGGTTTCCTACTCCTCCGCTGTACTTTTCTGATTAAATTCGTTGCAGGATCCAAGACAGTTAAATCGTTTCTCCGGGACTCGTCGGGCTTCATTGGCTCGGCGTTTTTCTGGTGGTCGCCACTGTTGATTCTGGCTTTCAGGAGTTGCAGTGGTTGGGAATGTGTGGCGGGCTTGTCCCAATTTACAATTTACAAAGGTATCCATACAGTAAATTTAAATATTAAGTAAACAAAAATTAAAACATTATCCAAAACTAAATAAAAATTCAATCACGATAAAAGGATAAAACATAAAAATTATAAAATCACAATCACATCCCCCCTCCTCCCCGTCTTCGTGACGTACGAGGACGAAGTACTTACTTGTAAATAATTATAATATTATTCGTCACATTAAGTTAAAGGACTTATTCTTATAAAATTACCTTTAAATTATTATAAAAATACGTGCCTAGTGGTTATCTGGTGCCAATTTTCTTTTTGACTTGATTTCGAATTCGTATTAGTAAGTGCCCTTAAGTTTTTAAAACCTCTTAAGGTATCCTAATGAAGAAGATCCCTATAGAAGAAGACAGGAGATCGCTACAATACTGGGTACCCATTGTGTGACTCTCGCGACCCATCTGTCCGTCGCTATGCATCCTGTAAGTGTGACCCAGCCTGCCCCAGATATTTTACCGATATTACGACGATATTATAACTTTTCCCAGATATTTTTAATTTGAAGTTCTAATTTAATATTCTTAGAATAGTTCCAAATAATAAATTATCGTGTAAAGTCTCACCCTGAATCTACGCAGCTAGTAAGTTGATTACTTTTGTAAAGCCGGAGTTCTGCGAATGATACCTTATTATTGTTTTCAACTAAACGGATGGATTTTAACGGCACGTGTATCTGTGGTATTTTGTTTACATGTTACTATTAAATAAACAACATTATTTTATCAACTTTCGAACCTTCACTAGTAAAACTGAATACTAGAAATAGTTTTTCTAAAGTCAATAGAAGTCAAAACCTGTCACTTCATAATTTTATCTGGAAGTCGTACATTATCCTTACCCACAAGTCACATAGTCTCGGCGGACAGTGAATACTATATCAGAGGTGGCGCCCCCTAATGTGTCCTCGATCGAGCTAGTTAAACATTTACAAAAAAGAGAGGCTAATGGCTGCGGCCGGGATGAACAACTTTTTAGTTGAGCGCCTATTTGTTTTGAAGTTTTAAAAGGGATTACAATGAATAGAGACTTTAAATACGTATATTTTATGACATTTATAACGTTAGATGTTTAGTAGAATTTTCTGCCTGAATTTTGTGTCATGATTTTGTAATAAAACATTTTTATAAATCAGATTCACAGAAAAAGCAGCTAAAACCGATTGGATATTGTCTGAAATATCGTTTCGAAAAGAAAGCATTATACATACGGTTTTTCTCGTCGAACATTGTATTCACAACACAAAATAATGTATTAACTAAGCAAGTTCCCAAATATCTTCTTAAACGAATTATAGCTAGTAAAACCTTAACTGACAGCCCTGCCTACCCCGGGGGCCTGAACAAGGGAACGTAATTTATTCGCGGCTCACAAGACAGACGTACTCGTAGGTATGTAGTTACCGTAATAAAAGATGTACGCCGAATTATATTACTTACTGTCTTTACGTTGGCGGAATAAAATTTGACGAACGTACCGCTGGAAAATGTGAGGTCGTATACCGTTTTGCCTTACACAATTCATTTAGGAGTATTTTATAGAACAAGACTCGAAAGGTTACGAATAAAGTTGAATGTTTTATTGACAAGGGCTACAAACATATCATTGTTTTTAACCTTGGCCTTGCAAAATTAAAAGAATAGTAAGACAATAGACTAAGCTCCACGTATGGGACGGCCGGGCCTGACGAGCCTGACGAGAAATGACCTAGTTTAGTTTGAGTAAAGTTCCAACGACTGTTAATGACGTAATACAACATGAGCTACCCCGTGATATACGACACGTTGCGCTGGAGCATAGTACGAGCTACGCCGTAGCATAGTCTGAGTTACGCCGTAGTACAACTATTGAACAGGCTACGTCAGTCTGGGGATAGCCTGAGTTCCGCCGTAACACATACTAAGTTACGCCATATTATAGAACAAGCTACACGTAACTATGAGCTACGCCGTTGTATAGGACAAGCTAGAGTCTTAGGACAGTTTGCGCTATAGTAGAAAATATAGGAATTTGTAATAGACAAACCTATGAGTCCGTACTAAAAGTCTACAACATTCGATTAGCGATAACGATGTCCCAAAATATATGGAATCGACTACGTGTCAGTTCGATAGCGCATGTCAACCCCATACATTTAGAACTTTATGATAATCTTTATTGTTGGTACATTGATACTTTGCGTAGGTTTTAAGGTCTTGCCAAGAGAATGTCAGATTCCTAGTTTCAATAGAGCCAATATCTAAAATAGTACAAATGTAGAGTGGTAGTGTGAATATTTTCCTCCTCTATCAAAATATCGCAAACAGCATCTTACCATACATAAATAAAATCGGCGCGTTATTGGCTCGACCTACATCCACCTCGCTCGACCGCTGTCCGCCACAGGATCCGTTTACTACTGATGTTTACGAATCTACGTATTGGAATCTAACTAGATGTTATTTTAACAAAAAATAGACGAACAGAATAATGTTGAAGTGATAGATATTATTATAATATCTTAGAGCACGACTTGGCTTTACGATCAAAATTATTCCGCGTCGTTAAATTCACAGCATTTGGAATCTGTGTAAAATAAAATTCTATATTTAAGTATCAATTGCGAAGTACATTAAGATGTGTACGTACCATTTTCAATAAACCGGCCAAGTGCGAGTCAGACTACCGTGCGAAAAATGATATTATTATATCATTAGGTTCCGAAAAATAACGGAACCCTTATAGGATCACTCGGGTCTGTCTGTCCGTCTGTCACAGCCAGTTTTCTCCGGATCGATTCTGTTGAAATTTAGTACACATGTGGACTTATATGGCCCAAACACGGATGCGTTACGTAAATTATTAAATTTTTATTAAATTCTTTCGGAACCCTTTGCACGCGAGTCCGACTCGCACTTGTAGTAACTCAACCTTAACTCAAAAATAAAACAACGATTGAAAGGATAATTTTCGATATAATTCTCACAGCAAAATATTAACGTTCTGTTCAACAGTTCAATCGCTAGTGAAGTCCAGCACGTGCCGTGCCAAAATCAACAACCGTTACACTTCAAAAATAGAGGCAAAGGTCTCAAACTTCAACAGCCATACAACATTCGAATAAGTCGATCACTACCTTAGTGACAGGTATCTGTCAATGTTGCCAAACGAAAAAATACAAGATCGTTCACGTGTCTATGACATCTGACAGATACTTGTCACTGGTACAATAATAACAATTGGATAACCTAAATCGTGAATATAATTATACTGTTAGCCTTACAGCTCGGCCATCCTTTACTAAGTGAGTCCTCTCACATCAAGAAAATAAATGTTCATAAACACACTTTAGTACGAATACCATAATAAATCTATACATTAATAAGTAACATAATTATAATATCATACTTTCTAATAAATTACGTTTTTAGCTAAAACTCTCATCTCGCATGATTCACTATGAAACAATCATCTGTGCGATATCTGTGCTCGATATCATTCGTTTCTGCACTAATTGTTCATAGCCTTACTCAAAATAAAGCAATCCCATTTACAGCATAATTATTATTTTGTTACATAATTATAATATCATACTTTGTAATCATTTTTTTTTTACCTATAACTAATCTCGCACGATCCACTATGATACAATTATCTGTGCGATATCAGTACTCGATATCATTCGTTTCTGCACTAATTGTTCATAGTCTATGCTCACAATTAAGTTACCTCATATGGTACACACATCTTGCACGGTCTGCTATGGTCTACAATCATCTGTACGATACCAATTAGTTGATACCATTCGTTTCTGTACTGATTGTTCATAGCCTGTGCTCGTATTACTATTTCATTCCTGGACTTCAATCTGTGCGGAACTGTCACAGTTTCATTCATTATCTGCACGAATCTTTCCAAGCCTCAATCTCAATCAATTTCATATCGACAAACAAAAAATAATTATTACAATGTACAATTATATAAAAATACGGTCAATCATCTTAATAATTCATATATTATTTAGCATCCTTACATTGTAATAATGACAGTAATATAATAATTAATTAATTAAGCAATACTTCAATAATCATTATTCAGTGTCAGCTTCACTGTCATTACTATCATTTTCGTTGCCATCGTCACTGGAATTATCATTAAAATTAAGCCAAGGATGAATTTTATCAATTGCTATTATGTTTTCGTATCGTTTGTTTCCTTTCCTAGTTAGTGGGGTATCCTCTACTACAAACCTGTCGTTGGGTAATGCTTTTACAATTCGGTACGGGCCCTGAAGTTTTGGTATAAGCTTTTTAGATCTACCTAGATGCTCTTTATCAATAACCGTCCTCTCAATTCTAACAAGATCTCCTACATTGTATGATTTCGGTTTCTTTCTGTTCTTGTCAAACCTAGCCTTCGCCTTTTCCTGATCCTTATTGATTTTCTCCTTAGCATCGGACCTCAGCTGCATAAGGTCGTCGCCACTAACTAATTGAGTTGTTTCAGAAATCGCGTCTCCTAATATATTTTCTGATGTCGAAATTAATTTGAAACCGAATAATAATTCTGAAGGACTCTTGCCTGTCGCTTTACTCACAGTCGTATTCATACCTAATTGTATATCTCCTACATAATCATCCCATGTATTTTCATTGTTGCCATGACACTTGGTGCTCAACGCATCAGATATAGTACGATTAAACCTCTCGACCTGCCCATTTGCTCTAGGAGTAGCTACCGCGTTCAATATGTGTTTTATGTTCAATTTTTCTGTAAACTCTTTGAACTTCCCACTAGTAAAACACGAACCTCTGTCTGTGATTAGCCTGGACGGAGCACCAAAGTAGCTAAAGAACTCATGAAAACTTTTAATTGCAGTTGACGTTTTCGTATCCTTTACGGCACGTATATTAACAAATTTTGTAAATGCATCTACAATTACTAAAATATACATATTGCCCCTCCTAGAACGAACAAACGGGCCGAGATGATCCGCATGCAATGTATGAAATGGGACTTCTATTTTCGGGATAGGGTGTAATAACCCTTCCTTTTGGCCTGACGGTACCTTGTGGTGCGCACATTGTAAGCAAGACGAGACATATTTTTTTGTAAATCGACGCATCTTCGGGAACCAAAATGTTGCTTTTAACCTACTCAGCGTTTTATCGAAACCAAAATGTCCTACATGGTCGTGGTTCATGCGCAAAACTTGCCACCTAACACCCCTCGGTACCACCCAACGAATTCCATCATCTAAAATACGATATACGTAGTCACCCTTCAGCTGATAATTCTTTCGTACATCGGCAATGAATTTCGTTTCATCGTCGAGAAGAATTTCTCGAATTCGCTTTATCTCTTCGTCGTTACTCTGTACGGTCGCAATCCAATCGGTTGTCTCTGCTTGCAATACGTCAATTACATGTGTATTAGTATCGTCGGTGTGTTCAGTTACCGGAGCACGACTCAGGGCATCCACATGAGCCATACGTGATCCTGCCCTATACTCGATGGTACAGTCGTACTCCTGTAATTGCACCCACCATCGCGCAATTCTGGGTATAAGGTCACGCTTCGTCAAAGTTGTCCTTAACGCATTACAGTCAGTTACTATTTTAAAGCGTAATCCTAGTAAATAAACGCGGAATCGACTTAGAGAGGCAACGACGGCTAACGTCTCGAGGTCAAAAGAATGGAGTTTTTGCTCTTCTTCTGAATTTTTCCGACTGTAGTAAGCTACAGTCCTCAACTGACCGTCACTACCTCGCTGCATAAGAATGCCTGCGATGCCTACCTTTGATGCATCGGTATGTAACTCAGTCTCTAATCGTGCATCAAACAAGGCTATTATAGGTCGTTCTACGAGTTTCTCTTTGAGTGTGTCAAAAGCAGATATACATTCAGTGGTCCATTTCCACTCAAATTTGGATTTTAAAAGATTTGTTAATGGGCATGCTATTATTGCAAAGTTTTTGACGAATCGACGAAAAAAACTTGCAAGTCCTATAAAACGTCTTACATCGTGTACGTTTTTGGGTACAGGAAAATTGGAAATTGCAATTGTTTTACGCGATCCGGGACGTATGCCATCTCCAGATACACAAAACCCTAGAAAATCTATCTCCTTTTGGAAGAAATGACACTTTTTTAATTTGAGAGTCAGCCCTGCATTGGCTAAATGCTGGAGAACTTCCTCTAAACGTGTCAAACCATCATTAAATGTACTAGCGGGAATTAGGATATCATCCATGTAAATAACAACGTATTTCAAGTCAGATAGAACTTTATTCATTACTCTTTGGAAAATTGAAGGAGCATTCGCTAATCCAAAGGGCATTCTTTTATACTGGTACTGACCATCGGGTGTTACAAAAGCCGTGAGCTCTTGTGAACCCTCTGCTATTGGGATTTGGTAGTACCCAGATGCAAGATCAAGACTAATGAAAAGAGAATTTCCTGACAACCTATCTAATTGGTCGTCGATCAGCGGTAAAGGATAGTGCTCTTTACGAGTCTTGTTATTAAGGGCTCTGTAATCGACGCAGAGCCTCTTCTCACCCGTTTTCTTCTTCACTAGAAGGATAGGACTCGCATAGGGTGAGTTAGACTCGCAGACGATATCGGCGTCGATCATTTCCTTTACCATTGTTCGAACCAATTCACGCTCCGGATATGAGAGTCGATAAGGTCGATAAACCACCGGCTTCGCGTCGTTCAATTCTATCTCCATCTGTACTATGTTAGTATACCCTAAATCAGCTAAACAAGAAGAAAAACAGCCCTCGTACCTCTTTAATAGAGACTTCAATCTAAATATCTCATCGTCAGATAAGTGACCGCCATAATTCAAATCAGAACTCGTATCATGGTTGCTAAAATCTAGCATATTGATTTCAAAACCTTTTTCAGATCTATAAACTCGACTAACTAATGTATCTTTATTTAGTAAAAGTAAATGGTCGCTAAAATTTTGAACTAGAAGTGCTCCCAAACTATTTTCAAGGTAGTATTCACCTGGCAATAAGTAAAATTCCTTACCAGACTGGCCTCTTAATGAGCCCCTGACATATACAGACCCCGAGTAGCTTCTATCGGAAAAAACAGGAATCATAGTCATTTGTTTTGGTTGAATTTCAACATCCGCCTTAAGAAATAACCGCAATTTGTTAATCTCTTCCTTGCTAAAGATTAAGGAATTCGTGGTTTTCATAATAATGATGCCAGGTTTTTCTGTAAAACTGTGACCAACCAACACAGGATATTTAATTATGCCATCTTCAACTACATAAACGTCAACCATCTCCACGATATTATTAATATCAATTTTTACACGCACCATTCCTATTGGTACAACGATATTATTACCTAATCCTCTCATAACGGGTAACTCGCCTACTGACCAATTAAGTCCTAATGATTTTGCTAGGCTAAATTGTATCAATGTGCACTGACTGCCTAAATCTATATACCCTTTAACCATAATACCGTTAACCTTTAGCGAGATCATATATTTATCATTACTATTATCATCAACATCGACTTTCATAACTTTCTTATCTGTACTAGAACTATCTTTACTCTTTTCGTTGGTCAGCTGAGGGCAATCGATCGTAACATGGCCAAGCCTTTTACAAATGTTACATCTCAGCAGCTTTTGAGTACATTTATTACTAAAATGACCTACTTCTTTACAGTTAAAACAAGTTATAGACGCACTAGATTGTGGTTTAGATGGCTTTGAGTCATTCCCAACGAATTGCTTAGTATTTGAATTCGTGTTACTTGCTGGTAAGGTCTTTTTATCTTGGCTAATCTTAGACTTGTCAAAATCGCGACTTTGCTTAATAGACTGAAAGTAATTAAGAACCTCTTCAGGCTCTTGACACTTGGCTGCTTTAGCACCAAGTCTCAAGGAACGATCCTCAATGCCATAGAGCAGGCAATCAACAGCACGTTTCCCGAAAATCTCGCATCGATTCAACAGATTTAATTTTTCGTAAAAATATAATTCTAATGATTCATTGTATTTTACGCGTTTATTTAGCATTTCGGTGAGTAATTCTGCATAATCGTCACTACTAGGAAAGGAGTCAATTAATTTAATTTTCCACTCGGGCCACGAAAATGACATTGAAGGCAAGGCCTGGTACCATGTACGAGCAACACCCGCAAGTCTGGGTAGTGCATAGTGTATAACCTGGTCATCACCCCAACGGTACAGCTTCGCACATTCGTCGACCTTGTTAAGCCACATATGGACCGTCTGGCCCTTGGCCATGGGGTCAAATTCAGGAATAACATTACCTAATATCGGGAATTTATTGCCTTCTGGCTTGGCATCCGACAAAGATTTAATTAACTCGTTCAAAAATAACTGAGTCTCACTGTTAGCAAATATAGATTCGTTTACCTGAATATTTCCTCGTGGTTCATCACTTACTGCGGTGGTTGATGAGCTACTTCGGTCAGATGGCCGCGTACGACGTCCAGCACGCCGCTGCTCACTCCGCTTTCTCGTCAGGCTTCGGCGCGTGCGACGCCAATCTTCGCAGCTACGTTTTCGACTTCGCCGACGCCGTCCATCATTTCGTGTTCGAGGTCGACTCCTCTCGTCCTGGTCACTCTCACTCCGCTTACTCGTCAGGCTTCGGCGCGAACGATGCTCAGCTTTGCGGCTACGTCTCCGATTTCGTCGACGCCGCCCATCAGTCCGTTTTCGAGGTCTACTCCTCTCGTCCTGGTCACTCGAATCGCTAGGCGTACTTCTATGCCGCCTGCGACGTTTCTTCTTACTCAGGCGATTCTCACTGGCTTCACTGTCGCGGCAACGCTTACGATCCGTGCTCGCAACGGGTGGAGTATAACGGGACCGGCTCCTATGCGATTGGTCACTGTCACGGTCCATATTAACTGATATTTTCCAAAACTTGTGGGTGTGTTGTATATATCACACTTCTGAGTTGTAGTAACTCAACCTTAACTCAAAAATAAAACAACGATTGAAAGGATAATTTTCGATATAATTCTCACAGCAAAATATTAACGTTCTGTTCAACAGTTCAATCGCTAGTGAAGTCCAGCACGTGCCGTGCCAAAATCAACAACCGTTACACTTCAAAAATAGAGGCAAAGGTCTCAAACTTCAACAGCCATACAACATTCGAATAAGTCGATCACTACCTTAGTGACAGGTATCTGTCAATGTTGCCAAACGAAAAAATACAAGATCGTTCACGTGTCTATGACATCTGACAGATACTTGTCACTGGTACAATAATAACAATTGGATAACCTAAATCGTGAATATAATTATACTGTTAGCCTTACACACTTGACCAGTTTTTTTTTTCGTAAAGGTTTTCTTCTAATATGTTTTCCAAAATTTTAGGCACAGTAGTTTCGTAGATAAGAGGGAATGGTCGAAAATTTTTGAAAATATGCTTTTGAGATCCTTACGAGCCCTTTCATTTGACCTAACACACGGCGCAGTTGGAGTATTCTAAAAAATAGTAGGTTCGGGGATAGAATCAGCTGATCACGGACTGACAGACACAGGAGTGATCCTATTATCCCGCTTTCTAAAAATGGTACGAATATAAAAACATACGCCTCCACAAAGCATATTTTACAGATCAGACACAGTTTTGTCAATACTAAAGATGGATAAATTAAAACCAAAGTAGAACTATTATTTATTTATGCACAGGTACAGGTAGCAATCTTGCATGTACGTAACAACGTTGTGCTGTGTGTCGGCTTAACAATTTACACGAAAATTATAAAATTGAATATTGTAGTAGAAATATAAATATTTTTAACTGTTTTAATTTGATTTATAATAATGAATTACGGTCTGTTTAAAATTAAAATTAGTTTCCATAATTTTGGATATCGTTTGCAATCATAGAGGATTTATTAATAAAATTATCAAGCGTAATTATGTCAAAAGGCAGATAATCAGTTTTACCAAATAATTAGTAGTCTACGTACTTGTGAAGTTAGTCGATCAATGGTAACGGTTCAATAAAGAGATTTGGAGACTTGTGGCAATCGCTTTTGTACGTGGCTTAATTTTTTTGTTCAAATATAACACACATCACACATTTAGAATCACAAAACACAGCACTACCTTTACTAAAAGTACCCTAATGGTCCTTCAGGAAACCTGTAAACATACTCACCACAGTCAGTAAATAATTACAGTGAGTAGATCGCTGCGAGCTGTTGACGCCGCCGTGTCCGCAAATACGGGCGCAACCTCGCTGATTGATGATTTGATCAGTGCGAGCGCACAGGCGCGATCGATCAGTGGCTGATCGGAGCTGATCGGGGCTGATATCGCGCTGAGGTTAGGTGCGATGTTGATTGTTTCTTTTTGTGGGCGATTGTTGGTTGATTCTCCTGACGTTGTCACTAGTTGGAGTCGAGATTGAGAGAGCTATTTTTGAAGTTTATGCGCAGATTTTACTGCAACAGTTTGTCATCTCAATACTTATTTCTTTTAGTTGTACTACCTACTGAGTATTGGTCTCAAAAAGGACTGTATGTAAAAATCCAGGCCAGTACTATTGTTGGAAACCTAATGGGCAACTATATAGTTTAATAAACTAGCTAGAATTGTATTGTATTGTTATTGTATGGTCTACATACAATAACAATACATTACAACACAACCCAACACAAAACACAACACAAAGCACCCACCAATGTAGACCATACGATAAATATACAATACAAGACAATAGTTAATATTTGAATATTATTCAAAAAATAAATATGGAAGATGTTTGCACACCACAAATACTTACTCTCTTTATATTAAGTAATAGTAATAAGTATCTACAAAACATCCGTAAAAATATTTCTTCAATAATTATTCGTATTCAGAGGAAGTACAGCGAGTGATCAATTAGTAGAATTTATTGTCGTCTCCGGCCGTTTCTTTATTTATCCGTCGTTTGTCAACGTCCTCGGGCGGCGGCTGTAATTGCTAATGTTACTACATTTGTTCTGCAACGAGAGGGATTGTTTCTGATAGGGGATGTATTACGGTTTCAATGAGACTGCTTCGCATTGGGATTAAAACTTCGTAGAGACAGCTCAGAGGCAAATAATGCTGATGCGTGAGTGTTGCTGCATCCTACTTATAAATATTGTTTTATCATAAACTATCTAGCTTTAACTTATATTTTCTCAAAAAAGTAAAAAGTAAAGAAATTTCTAGATAGATTTCGATATTTATCTCTGTACTAAAATTCATCAACTTCGCTTCAGTGATTTAAGCGTAAAAGCGCCAACTCACTTCGGCATTTATAATATTAAGTTAGGATGACTACGTATAATATTGTTGGATGATTGTTGTGTTTCCAATGAATACTATTTGACTTTCACTCGAACAAAACCTGAAAAATAGTTTAAAATAATAGATTTTCAGAGGATATTTTCGCATTCAACAGCGCGTGTTATCGTAATTACCATGAGTTCTCGTTGAACACTCTGTCAGAACTCAAAAACGTAAAATAACAGTCCACACGCTGTTTTTCTTCCATCTCTGAACAAGAATAGAAAATATGTGCCCACCAATATAGTCTGCGTACGCATCAAACATGGCGGATGGTCCAATATTATTTTTACCAATATTTTCGTTCAAACTTCCTGCAAACTGTATGCGAAGAATATTTTTTGAGCTATCTGGCAAGCCAAAAAAAACGGTACTTTTTGCAGTGTTGCGAAAAAACACTTTTTTGGGCAAAACTGTTACTAAAGTTATATTGAGGATAGATATTAATATAATAAAACGCCTGGACGACGGTATACAGGATATAACATACATCGGCATACAAAAGGATGCCTTGGATGTAGTAAATAGTAAATGATTTTGGACACCCCGAGTTGGAACTTTTCGTCGACTATTTCTAATTTGCCTAAAAAATTCAATGTTAATCCTAGTATTAGTGTATACACCGACGTCTCTAACATCCTCTATAATACAACAACTAATATTTTCAATCCAGCAAACCAAGATTTATGAAAATTACTATTTCCTATGTTTTTCCATTGGTTTTTTTGTTTTGTTTTGTTTCAATTGCAGATGCTGAGACAGGGACCTTTCGTGCCTCGCACAGATTAATCTAAAGCTGTTAGCTTCCATGTCAACACTGTTTTATTACTGTTAGCTGTTTTACTTTATTTTACTATTTTGTGTGTATTGTGCGAGTCCCAATTTATAAACATTTTTCTGTATTTCTTTCCTTCTTTAATTGCATGAAAATTCACATCCGAGTTTTTACAAATAACTTAAAACATAAGTGTAATGGTCAGAATGATTGCAGCCTCCATTACGGGCGATTAGATTTTAATAATCGGCGCCAACAAATTATTTCACGCTTATAAACTGAAACGCCTATTCCGTTTTAATGTTACTGTCAAATGGTCTGTGAACTTTATTAGTGAAATGATTTCGTTTCCGCTTTGTTCCCGAAATATAATTCTGAATTTACACAGACTGTAAGATAAGACCCGTAGTAATAAGTTTTTACCGCAGTCTGGTTGGCAAAACAGTCTCTGAGATTTTTATGACGTGTTCGAATATCCACTTCAAATGCTCTGTGCATCCCAAATCATCAAATAAACAGTTCCATTGCGGACAAAAAATACATAACATTCTTCCTCAATTTATCTTGATACAACAAAAATAAAAGACAAGGTCTCTCCACGGGTTTACTACCGATGTATTGACCACAAAAACGCGCTCCCGATAACCCGCCATGATGCATTGGCGCGGTGACAGTTATTGCGGCCACAGATTATATTTCAAGATGACGCCGATATTTCACTGCGACACTAGCGCCGTTGTCTGATACATTGATGCAATGATGTGATAAAATAATAATAGCGTAAAAATAACCCCTATTTTCTGAATTGAGAGTTTTTAAGTTTTCAACTCTTTTTCAACTAGTTTCATGCTAAAGTAGACTTCTTAATTCGCAAAACGGGGTGTTAGAAGACGTTCAATGTTTTGTTATGACCAAGATTTCAATTAAATGATTTGGATTGATTTTCATTCTTGCGTGTGTCTAAAGTCAATTCACTGACAGTATCAACAACTCACTGTTTCTGGCAATTACCTTGTGTAAAAATACAAATACGTAAAAATAATATACACACATGAATGCAGAACCTCCTCCTTTTATGGAGTCGGTTAATAAGACTGGTTTGCATCAATAAACAAAATAATTATAAGTGCCTATACTTAACTTTGGAAATATGTATTTAAATAATTCTCTCTGTAAATAATTTCAGTTATAAGCCCGATTTCATAACAGAGCGGTTGCTGTCGGTTATTGTCGGCATTACCCGTTGTTAGCCTAAAGCCGCTCATTAAAGTTATTTCGCTTAATGACCGGCGATTGTGAGTTGATCACTACACCAGTCCACAACATTTGTTTTAAAAGCAAGATTAATATACATCGTCACACTGGTTTTAGTTCACATGGTAGAATGAGATAGAAATATTTTTGTGGTGGAGTGAAAAGGACAGAGTTTTACAAAGGAATTGTCTCGCATTATTTCATAAGACCGGACAACACAATATAACTTTTTATGTGAACATGTCTCCGCAGTTTTAATTTAGTGACGTCATAAGTTAAAGTGTTGTCTAGAAAATAATATCGCTCATGCATGTATTACTTGCATTTTATTCTTTGAAAAATTAAAAGTTTTCTCATTTAATTTTAACACTTTCTGTGAATGTTCATTTTCTGTAGGGAATGGTCATTTTTGGTCCGGAATGATCAATTTCTTGAATAACTTCAAAACTATTTATATTAAAATTATGAAAAAATATATAATTAAAACCTTTTATTTGATACTAGTGGACGTCACGCGGTTTCACCCGCGTAGTTCCCGTTCCCGTGGGAGTACGTGGATAAAATATAGCCTATATTACTCCCTGATAATGTGGCTATCCATTGCTGAAAGAATTTTTCAAATCGGTCCAGTAGTTTCGGAGCCTATTCATTTCAAACAAACAAACAAATATTTCCTCTTTATAATATTAATGTAGATGTCACACGGTTTACAAACAGACAGACAAACAGACAGACAAACAGACAGGCAAACAGACAGACAAACAGACAGACAAACAGACAGACAAATAGACAGACAAACAGACAGACAAACAGACAGACAAACAGACAGACAAACAGACAGACAAACAGACAGACAAACAGACAGACAAACAGACAGACAAACAGACAGACAAACAGACAGACAAACAGACAGACAAACAGACAGACAAACAGACAGACAAACAGACAGACAAACAGACGGACAAACAGACAGACAAACTGACAGACAAACAGACAGACAAACAGACAGACAAACAGACAGACAAACAGACAGACAAACAGACAGACAAACAGACAGACAAACAGACAGACAAACAGACAGACAAACAGACAGACAAACAGACAGACAAACAGACAGACAAACAGACAGACAAACAGACAGACAAACAGACAGACAAACAGACAGACAAACAGACAGACAAACAGACAGACAAACAGACAGACAAACAGACAGACAAACAGACAGACAAACAGACAGACAAACAGACAGACAAACAGACAGACAAACAGACAGACAAACAGACAGACAAACAGACAGACAAACAGACAGACAAACAGACAGACAAACAGACAGACAAACAGACAGACAAACAGACAGACAAACAGACAGACAAACAGACAGACAAACAGACAGACAAACAGACAGACAAACAGACAGACAAACAGACAGACAAACAGACAGACAAACAGACAGACAAACAGACAGACAAACAGACAGACAAACAGACAGACAAACAGACAAACAAACAGACAGACAAACAGACAGACACCCGAGTGATCCTATAAGGATTCCGTTTTTTACGGATGTTCGGAACCCTAAAAACAAATGAATGTCGACGTTCGTATGGACAAATGAAAAGGACTAACGTAACGAAACTATAAGGATTTTGGTAGGAAAGCCTAAACAAATATTTGTGAAATCTCTCATGTTAGTAATCCCAACAAAAACATAATGGCTCGTCCCATTTCAGTAATAACTATACATTTATCGTTCTATGCGCCTTCCCTTGCTCTGTGGGGTTGGAACTTGGCAGCTGTGATAACGTGGCTCAGCAGGAGGTCTGTGATCGAGATGTGATTACTGGGTGGAATACTGTTGTAGAGGCGGGTGTACACATGCCTGTTGTGTTGTTGTAATGACTCCGTCGTCACTAGTACACCCCCGGGAGATGTGCGGGAGTGGATATCTTGTGACGAAGTGTGGCTGTGATGTATTGGGGTTGATGTTTGAATTATTGATATTGCTGATTCATAGACATTTCTAGTTATTGACGGTTTGTTAACTTTAATATTTGGTGATATAATAGTTACAAAAGAATCATCTTATAATGTAAGAACGAGCTCTTTGAAAAACTTTTAAATCAAATATTAGCTTTTGTGAAGTTTATCTTTTAGAAAAAGGTTTTATTCTATAAGTGAGCTTTACTTCGATAGAATAACACAAACATTTTTATACATTATCTTCACATTAAGCTCCAAAAAATAAAATGAAAGTTAAGCAAAAATATACGGTTTCACGCCATTACCATGTCGTTGTATATTAAATCATGCATATCAATGAGCACACAATACACGCGTGCACCACCCCCTTCCATTTAATGAGTCTCTGAAAAACGCATTCACGAAGCCCATGAAAATCTTTAACAAAAAGTTGATGACATCGTTATTACAGCACAGCAAACAGAAATATTTAATCGAGTGGTCATAACGCAGTACAAGCGAGCCTCTCTGTATGTTCTGCGGCCATAAAAATAACAGCTTTTGCGAAAGTACACACCATTCCATTTAAAACGGCCGATTCGTATCACACTTAAATTTAGCGCTTGAAACTATCGCTGAATCGCTGAATAGTGCTGATTTTAGAGTGTTTTTATTGAATTTTGTTTGATAGTGTGATGCAGCGAAAACTGGGATTTTGTCCATTAAAGTAATGACACGACCCAAGTTTAAAACGAATTTATTTTATTTACTTTTTAGTAGTAAGATATAAGCTGATGTACTTTCACATACGTATGTAATTGTTTTGAAACCTATTTTATCGAAATTTTAATTATCATGTATTAAATTTAAAACCTCTCATCATCACTGATTAAATAATGTAGATTATACAAAACCGACCGTATATCCGTTGTAAGGAGCTAACTAGCTCGAGGTTCATAGTGCGCTGCAGCGGGCAAAGTTGCGAGCACGCGGCAGTGCAAAGCGACGCGTCCGCAAATATTTGAGCAGCCGCACTGGCTGGCGAGAAATGCTGTAAGATTGCCTCGACCGCGCGGGGAAGGAAAATTAACTCTTTAACTTGGGACTGGATTAGTTGGCTGTGTGTAAGTCGTTTCAAAGTCAGCAAAATGAGAACAATTTTAAATTAACCTAAAAAAAGGAATGCGAGCATTATTTATGTCAAGTGAGCAGTGGCTTCATGTAAAATATGACCTCCACAAAGTTAAAAACACGCCATTTGTATGTGTCAAATGTGAACTGAATTGGATTAAAAGCATTACGGTATCTTTGTCAGGAAAGGCGATATCACGTGTGTATTTGCGGGCGAGGAGTTTAAAAACAAAGGAACTTTTGTATGAACGATAACAAATTGAATAATCAAATTTAATAATAGAAAATGTTTCGTCGCGGCAGCGACCAATGTAAACAGAACAAGGCGACACCTGTTTTGTATTTTTTAGTGGGCGGATGGCTACTTAGGAGTGATTGAAGGACCAGAAGTGAAATGCATTGACGGTTCAGAAGGTAGATTTTGTAGCTGAATTTGTACTACGACTAATCTCAGAAGTGATGGAGGCCCTTTGGCAAGAACCCCAGTAATTGGTGTTACGTTAAGTAATTTGCGTAGTCTTATAAATCTTCAAATGCGTATACAGGTTGTTTTTTTTTTAATTTAAAGGTCACAAATATGTTTGAATGCATTTTTATAACAAACGTTATATTTTATACTAGCTTCTGCCAGGGGCTTCGCCCGCGTGGTCCCTAGAGAACATACTCTCGGAATAAAAAGTAGCCAATATCCTTTTTCAGGCTCTAGTCTATCTGTGCACCAAATTTCATTTAAATCGGTTCAGTAGTTTTGGCGTGAAAGCGCGACAGATAGACAGACAGACAGAGTTACTTTCGTCTTTGTAATATTAGTAATAGTAAGGATGTAATTTAAAATAAAAGTAAGGATTCGGCCTTCTTATCGCAAAATCTAAGGAACTGTGAAGACAAGAGTGAATAGGTTGCTTCTAGGCAAACGTGCTCCATATTCGACCACATCATCGCTTACCATCAGGTGAGATTGTGGTCAAACGTATGCCTATACATAGTAAAAAAAAAAAAAAAAAACTGTCTACTATACGAACGGAGACATGTAGAAAGTACAACGTCACACAGACCGTTAGAAGTACTTTAAGTTAGAAAGTTTGTTGAGATACGAAGCTGGTTGGTATTTAGAAGATTTAATTAAACTATTTAGTCACGCGTATCAGCTCTGCTAGTTTAGGCAAAGATATTTGTTTAATGATAAATGATATTTATTTTGCAAATAGGTTACAAGTAACTCTTTTACACGTCAATTTTTTTTTTTGACATATTTATCTAGATGAGGCCGGATGTTTCCTAGCTGACTACCCTGAGAAGAAACACCGAAACAAACTCAGAGGTCACAGTCTCTTTTGAAGTCCATACAATTGCCAATAACATATGAAAAACATGTAGGTTAAGGTCTGAGGTGGCCTTTTGAGGAAAGCACCACGCAGGTTTGAGTGGGCTTGTCCAGTGTTTAAATTAGCACTGAATAAGTTTAAACAAAAACTAAACAATTCAGTGCTTATTTTAAGTATACTGAATTAAGCACGTGAGCGAGCAATTGATTGTTTTCGAAAAAAGGCAGCTTTTATTTCTTCCCGGATAAAAAGTAGTGAAAGAATTTTTGAACTTCCAGAGATTCTTCTTCTTCTTATTATGTGGGCAGTAAGGTCTGACAACCCCACACACCCTAGTGTCAGAGTTTTTAAACCGCCTCAAGGGCCTCTGACATGGTTTATTTGACGATCGCCATTTGGCGGCTGGGACCGTATGAGTCGGCGCTCATACGTGACTTCCGAAGCACGGAATCATATTTTTTATCAATTAGGTGATTCAAGCCTGCTATGTCCTAGCCAAACTGGAAAACAACTTTACCATGTATGCTCTCGTGGAAATCGAACCCACGACCACCGGGTCACAAGGCAGACGCCTAAACCGCTCGACCACGGAGGCAGTTAAACTTCCAGAGATGACTTGCCACCAGTTATCCAACAAAGAATATGCAGTTAAGATCACGTACATACACGTTGATTATTTTAAACTTTTTGTAATTCACATAAACACAGCAGTAAAGATAAAACTTACTGCCCAGCTTACAATTCCTCAGAACATAATTTTCAGAGCTACTAACCTATTCTATCTCACATGCTATTTACATAATAATCAAAGGAGCTGGCCCGCCGCCGCCGCTGTCCAACCCGGAATTATGTTAAGCCGTGTGACAGCAGTTTGCAGATGTCTTCAAATGTGAGTTATTTGCTAAGCACACTGCGCGGAGATATCTTAGCTCGCTGCACTGTGGCCTGATTTGTGCAGCACATGTGGACTTTGCAACTGTGACGTCCGAAAGAGAAACACCACATCCACCCTTTCTGACAAAATGTAGATATTTATACATACATATTATATTGGCAATCAAAGCGCATCTTGAAATATATTGTCTAATTATCTACGAGCTTCCAAGCTCAAACACCAATGAAAAGTTTATTTCGGTTTATGAATAAACCACATTACATATCTCTTTATGTGATTGGAACGAAGTTCTATTACGTGAATTGCAGTAGGTGTGATTCGGGAGAAAAAGTAACGTCACCTTAGTAATATTCGCGTTATGCTACCTCCACGCGCCTTTTTCTTTATCTTAGTGTTTAAAAAATGTCCGAGGAACTTCGTTCCTGATGGCGCTGGGGTCCCCTGGACATACGCGTTTTTTTACTCGGTTTTGTGTTTGAGTCAGTTGCACCCTTTTCGTTGCTGGTAGTACTGTGGCCACGAGTTCCTGAGTGGATGGTCGAAGAATACTTATTCGTTCAGCTTGAAGACAGTTCGTTACTCGCCCAACTTCGGTAGGCTAAAGTTGGACTGAGTTAGTGTTCACACTCGTAGTTAGAATAGGAATTGTACTCGAGTTCAACGCCCCAGTAAGTTGAGTTACTGAAAACTTGATAGTTGCAAAGTGGGAACATCAATGTAAACAGTTAGAATTTTTATACAAGTTTCTGCAATATTCTGCATGAAATGTGTCATTGTCTGATTTTACTAATGTTACTTTAGATTTACCTACCTACATTCAATGTGTGATTGAAAACCATGTATTAACTCTTATGAAATTAGGTACTTAATTTTGATAATGGAATCAACATAATTGAGTTCAGAAGCAGTACATAAATAAGCAAACTAAGACATACTATTTCAAAGTCAAACTTAACTTCATAAACAGGTGGAAATTCGTGAAAGTTTCAGTTCCAAAACATCTAGTCTATTATTTACAAAGACACACCACTAAATCCCATACAAAACTCAATTTAAACTTAAACCATGAGCAACTGCGTCAACAATTAATTTAGTATACGCTTATCGGCTCGACTAAGTGACATTTTAATTTGTGTAATTTAGTCGGTCGCGGGCGGAGTCGGTAAACAAAGCTAAGTTCCGCGCCGCCGGTTTTTGTTCGCGCGTGTTTTGCGCGCAAGATAAACGCGTCAAGTTTACCGTATGGCCGCCAAGTTGCGAGATCGTATCTGTGTTGCCATGGGAATTAATGAAAACTTGGGTGGAAAATTGCGGAAAATGCGGGTGTATTTGGTAGGTCATTTAAGTTTTTCCTAATTGCTTTTTTAATTGATACCTATCAATTAAAAAAGCAATTGTTAGCAACCTCACTTGAAATAAAGCAACGATGTGGTCAATGATGGAGCACGCTTGCCTTGAAGTAACCTGTTCACTCTTGAATTTAAGATCCCCAGGTTGAGAAACAAGGTCAACATGTTGATTCATGTTCCATTACACGCTTGATATCTCAGTAGAACCACTGAACTTTACCTAAGACCTACTCTCACAAAGAGAAGCGACCTCTCCGTTTCATTCACAAACTTAGTTCCCACATACATCGCCACCTCACCGCGGGATAAACTCTTATATCACAAGTTCTTGCTACCTGAGTGTGTGGCAAGTTTAGTTTATGTGCAGCCAACGAGGCGTGTTATTTATTTAGCCACGTACACGTACGCGAGGCCTGCGCGGGGTCCGCGCTAATGTCGCGCTCATAAACTACCGTCAGCCATGCGCTTTTTGTTTGTACTCGCAAATTTTCTTGGGTCAGTTACATGAGAAAGGTTTCTTGCCTCGTAAAGGCAATTTTCGAGTTGCGATAAAAAGGAAAGCAATTAGTACGACATGAGGGTACTAACTGTAGTAGTTTGAGCATGTGACATCATGGCACTGTTCAAGAAAACCACCAGGCTAGATTCGTTTGACATTCCTAATCTGTTTGGATCTCTATGTAAATAGTTTGTATAACTCTTTATCATAGTAATTGGCAACCCTATTCCTACTATTAATGAGTATAAAGCCTCTTTCAGTAGCTTTGATTCTCTATTGTAATTTTTATGTAGTGAACATTCAAGAAAGCGAAAAACAGCTTGGTAAGTCTGACATAGCATTCTCGCCCTTCAACATTCGAGTAACTCGTCCCATGTAAATATCACTTCTAGATTCCGAATCTTTATTATTGAAAAGTTCTACGGTCTGCCATTACTTTTGATTTGGGACTACTACGTTTATTTTGTCTTCAACTTTATCGTAAAACTGAGCTTAGGTTCTTTAAAAGTTTATTTCTGGTGTCAAACTTATTTCTCTAAGTAAAGCCTCGAGTTTTTATGAGGGTAGTCATGAAGTTTCTGTGGAAGCTAGAATTTAATTTGAGCAAGTGAAGAAGTTATTTTACGCGCTGGTGTATATCGCGTGTATGCTAAGATGGCGGAGGATGAGAGCCGTTTATGACCGGGGCTGTGCCAAGCAGACGCCGCGGAAATGAGTGCGGAATGAAAGTAGGTTTGTAAACATAATTTAGGTATTGGGTGTCCTATTTTCATTTCGGTATGTTCATCGAGGCTATGTTAAGTGTAGTATTAAAGGTGTGACTCAAATGACTGAAAACCTGAGGACATCTTAAGAGATTCCAGTTCATTAAATTATTTCTTGTAGATAAGTTAGAAACTATACAATATTTAAAGGTTTTATATGTTTGTGAGTAGGTATACCGCTTTACATAGATCAACCTAACGTACTATAAGTGAAATATATCGATTGCAATCTCAAAATAGACCGGGCAATCACGGCTCTAACAACGGCATTCCAACAAGCCACTGCACCCATTTATAAACGTAAACTGTCTTATTTCCTTTCACTAAAGAATATAAGCCGTAGACACACTTCATAAATCAATGTCACGTAATAAACGTCACGATAAATGTGTATTTGTCGCCCGTCAAACGGTGGAATCACGAGGAAACGCGTGAAAACCCCATACTATACTAAAAAAATCTAGCCACCCAAAAACATACCCTAAACATAGAATATACAGTGCTATATTCAACAGAGGCGGTAATAGAAATACGTTAGTGAATATCGAATAAGGTCGGATCAGAGATTGATATCACTTTTCATGCCACATATATAGCAATATCGGGGATTTATGTACACTACATAGTTACCTATATAGTGTACGGTCTAGTAAACATAAATAAATAGGGGCTGGAGATCTTAAGCCAAGCGCGGACGTCGAGCGGATCTGTGGGGAAACAATATATCGGACACTGATAGCGGATATTTGTTTGAGGATAAGAGACACCATCCTTCTTAATACACATAAAACTACTTTGTGATAGAAGAATATTTCATGTCACCTCCGTGTTTTCATTTATTTATCTACTAGTCAAATTGAAAAGAAGTGTGTATCTACATCTTAGCGTCCATGGATATTAAAGTGTTTCTTTGTAAGTTTTATGGGGATGTCATAAAACATGATAAATTCATCAATTAATATAATATACAGAGGAAATTGTTTATTCTGAGTGATCTCTGGAAGTGCTATTATGAAAATTCTGTCACTGCTACACCGCCGCTTAGTGCCATACTTTTTATCACGAAACAGTCAGTACTATGGGATAATCCACCGTTAATAGGAGCAAAACTAGTACTGCTAAAAAATGAAATCATTTTTATAATTCGACGCCATTGCTAATCAGAAAGTCCATAGCGAACTATCTCGACTGCACAATCAGGGATCAATCCAGAATTGCATCCGTCCGATGCCGCAGCCGCTGCGACGAACAGGACGACTTGGCGATACAACTGCCGTGCCGCCAGTCAGTGGAAATTTGAACCTTAACTTGAATAGCTTAAAGGTTAGATGGTCTACAGATTAACTTGGTCTGGGGTAATGTGGACGTAATTGTGTGTCAGAACCACACATATCCATTACTGGTCCACGTAAACCCCTTGGATTAGTTTTTGATATAGACGCGATAGTAAATTGAGACCTCTGTTGTCAGATGAGACTCTTCACGATGTTATTGAAGGCTACGAGATATTACAATTGTCATTGGAAATGAAATACATGTCTCTTGTCAGATTTCGTAAGCGTATTTGATTTCTTTCTTTATTGTTTGCAGTTCGTGGTTTTATGAAAACAATATTGCTTTAAAAGTAACTAGAAATATCACTTCTTTTATTTTAGTTCTAAAACCTAGTTAACTTTAATTGAACCCGAGGGATGAACGGCCAGGTAGAAGCGAATCGTCTAAGCACCTCGGATTTGTGCTGCGCGGGACCGAAGACATCGAGCACGGCGTTGAACAAAAATATCTTCACCCGCATGGGTATTGCAAGTGGCGGGGAAAGATAGGAGTTACACCTGCAATTAAAGGGCCTTCTATCACGTTAAAAATTGAGATCTGATAGGACACTTTTTGACCAGTGTTCCTAAAATATATATAATATGCTTTTAATGTCCAATTTTATGTATACATACAATAAAATTGGACATTAAAAGCATAAAAAGACCTCAGAGTATTTGGAAAGGAAAGGTTCAGGGTCCAAAATGATTCGATAAACCGAACCCGCATAAACAATCCCTCTATTGCCAACTACGCAAACTAAAAGAGTGCCAACATACACATAAAGTGCTTCGGCATGTCATCGAGTTGACAAGGAATCTCAATCGTGTGACCCAACCCTTCGCCGGAAACCTACTGATAAATTATTCAGGCCTAATGTAGGTCTCAGATCTAAATACTTAGGTACCTTTTTGACCTCACGAGGGCTGGAACTCGCCGTAAATTAAATATGCCACGCCATTACTCAATTTTGCCTGAAACTGGGACTAAGAGAGCCAGAGGGCCCCCTTATTAAACTTTTTACGAGTGAAGTTGGCTCGAACATTAAATATATTGGCTTCGCTTGGCCGGAAGGACGCCTCCTGTTATGAAACGCTGTCTATCTGAAGGGTAGTGCGAAATGTTAGGTCTTGGCTTTTCTGGGACTAATATTGAGCCTCTTGATGCTGATATTTTTAGGGTTCCGTACCTCAAAAGGAAAAAACGGAACCCTAAAAGGATTACTTTGTTGTCCGTCCGTCTGTCTGTCAAGAACGTTTATCTCGGGAACGTGTAGAGGTGACTGACAACGCACAGCCGAAACTACTGGTCGCAGAATCGGTCGCAATCAGTGTTTTCGATTGTTTCTTAGTATTTTTTTAACACCGGCTTCCGAAATTACCTACAGTTATTTTTGTAAAAAGGTTTAATATTTTTTGCTTTTCAGTTTTTTCGGAGGTTTAATTTTCTTGTTAAAAAGTTTTTATTTTATACTTTTTTGTGGCTATAATCTACTTATTAATAAATGCTTAATTTTTTATTACTTTTAAAATAGCTACCTATCTTACTTTAGCTATAAACCGTTATATAATCCTACTTTAACTATTACTTGTTGTATAGGTAACATAAATATTAAAAAAACAGGCTTTATGTACCCACACTAGTCGACCCGCGCAACTTCGTCTGCTCCGCTCCTATTGGTCTTAGCGTGATGATATAGCCTTCCTCGATAAATGGGCTATCTAACAGTGAAAGAAGTTGAAAAAATCGGACCAGTAGTTCCTGAGATTAGCGCATTCAAGCAAGCAAACAAACAAACAAACTCTTCAGCTTTATATAGGCAACAAAAAATGCTATACAACTCAGCACTAAAATCTGTGAGTAAACATTAAATCACCCCTATTTTTTCCCTCTTAAGGTAGGATCTTTTTTACAAATTTATATGGGGCCACTTTCGAGATATACCCTATTCAATAAAAAAAGAATTATCAAAATCTGACTACTCTGTAAAAAGTTATGCGAACCTCCTCCGTTTTTTTTAAATTTTATTTGTACGGAACCCTCGGTGGGCAAGTCCGACTTGCACTTGGCCGGTTTTTTTATACTTGTCAGCGATGGTACAATTCTCCATGTTACATCAGCCAGGATATTGGAACTACAGTGGGCGTACTTTGGTAAGTGTTGGTTATTGCGCAATAGAAACACCGGTTGATTTTTAAATCAAATTATTATTCACACTCGAAAGTCTCACTTACAATATTCTCACACAATTGGTACACTGAACAAATATTCGGAACACGCGGCGGTTTCTAGACGTGGGCACGTCTGCGCTGCTCGACCGCCACTAGTAGACTGAGCTCAGCTTCTGTCGAGCACACCGTTCTAGACTCCGTCGAACGCCACTAGATGGCGTTGGTGTCCCGATTGTTCTATTGACTGACTTATTTCCGACATACTAGTGTTGCTAAATTGAAAAAAAAATAGCTCTTCTTCCCTAATAGCTTCTTCGAGAATAAATAATCTATTTTCTTTTCTGTTTTATATTATACCTATATGTAGTCTACTATCTATTTCATATTATTTATGTATTACATGTGAAAGCTTGTAATTGGCATCACTTAAAACTGAAAAATAAAAAAAACTTTTTACAAAAAAAAAATATAACCCACTTCCAAACAAAACACAACAAAGTATAAAATAACCTAAACGGAAGTCGGTGTTAAAAAAAAAGAAACAAAACCAAAAACACCGACTTCCGAAATTTAGGTTATTTTGTACTTTGTAGTGTTTTGTTTAAACGTTTATTAGTGTTATGTTTAGCTGTTAGTTACCCAAAAATTAATGAAATAATGTAAAATAAATATCAGAAGAGTAAACGTTTGTTTCATTTGTACTATCAGACATGTCAGTGTGATATAAGAGCTGTAGATTTATACACCAAAAAATTTTGACGAATGTTTATGTTGACGAATGTTGCTAAGTACTCTTAAAATAGTATTTAATGTGTCATCCCTTAAAGCGTCTCTATTTCTGGTAAGTTAACCTTTACATAAATCTCACATTAAGCTTCCCCATTAAGAAATTTGCATAATATTCCAGATACATTATCCGATGATATCTAATCACTAAGTCATCTCGTGCCGGTCGATTCTGTAATCATGTCGAAGTGAAGGCTTGGGTGAAGTGATCACAAAGTGAGCTGTCAATCCAAGTAATCAAGATGGAATGGATGACATCTCACGCCTTGACTTCGATATGTTTACAGAATCGACCGGCTGGTACGTTTGATATGACTTGCCCTAATTTCGAAATTGCTTGAAAAAAGGAAACGGTTCAGCCTACGATTGATATAAATAAAACAGTGTATATTATTGGCTGGGATAATAAAAATGTACAAAACAAAGTGGGAGTCGGCAACAAAGGCTCGCGTCCATTGCTGTGTCAGTGGCAGACAGACGTTGTGACTGTCGTGATGTCGTCCCAGGGATGCCAAACGACTTTGTTTTTCACAAACGTTTTTTGTGTAGCAGCTAGTTTTTTATTCCGTTGGGATTGACGTATTTTTTACTTTGTACGGAGTGTATGTTTCTGAATGCGAGCGATATCAAACGGGCTGTTTGTGTGAGTGATGCAGAAAGCACTAGGATTGCGAAAAGCTAAATGTTTCTAACTTGTTAAAGTAACGCGGTTATGATTTTATTGAAAAACCGTTCTCCACTTGTGAGTACAGAGTAAAAGTAGCGTCTAGTACTTAATTTATTATTCAGCAGATAAATGTGAACATGGATATGAGAGATAAACGTTTATGTTTTAAATGAATTTGTATTCGGGTCTTACATAATTACATATTTGAAGGTATTCATTTTCAGCATTTTATTTTTAAAGTCGTCGAATTTCGTACGTCTTTCAAGTTTCATGTTATTAGGTAATGTTTCATGAATTCAGTAACAATACTTTGATAATGTTTTATTTGATAATGGGAATCTATTATCTTTAGAGCCTAAGGCGTCAGATTCAGTAGGTTTGTTTAATTTTATAGACGTCTAAATCAGTCGCTTGATAACCCTGTCAATGCATTTTCCTTTCAACCTTTTCTTAGAACAACTCTATCAGCAGGAGGCTCAGTTAGTGTTTCCACGACAAAGATTTATCAGAGAAACCTGTAAAATAATGTACCGTAGGTAACAATAATTTTCAATCTTAACTAACATCATGAATTGACTATGTTTTGTATCGTTTAATAATCTCTTAATCGCCAATTGGGATGAATTTTGATTAGTTCAGAGTTATCTGGGATCCTGGAGACAGTTAAAGGCTACTTTATTGGCGAAATAAATCTTATCGTGAGCAAAGCCACGGACATAAGCTGGTAATAGCATAAAGAAACTCATCAACTCGATATTCATTTTAATATCGAGTTGATGAGTTTCGCAGTTGCTGGTATTGGTTACAATTGGCCCTAGACTGACACAGTTACACTTGCCACAGGTTAACAATACTGGCAGAAATAACACATGAAAATGATGATCAAAACTCTAGCGGCTCTATGGCATTTGTTTCCCAAAATTCCAGCTTCGAATTCAATAAGCGTGTCTGGCGTGAGTTTGTTGGCACATAGAATAGCAACAGCCAACAAGTTCTCATCTCTCATACATTTTGCATGGACAAATGGCTTAACTCGTGCATCTCAGCCGCGGCTACATACGCTCCCAACAATGAATATCACCAACACCGGTCTAACTTTGCAACGCCTCGGGCAAACTCCACAAAGGTGCAATACCTACTCGCAACGCTATGCACAACATCCTAACATTTTACTCTTATTTATTCAAAAACCAACCTTGATCCTTGCTCACAAAGTTCTTTTTTCTATGAGATGGTTTTAAAAGTGGAATGTTCTAGAATGTTTCCAAAAGGTTTTGAAAGCGTGGTCTCCTGGCAGGCGTGCTTACTCTGGCGCTCTGCGGCTGATGTAAGAATGACCTCAATAGCCAGCGGATTTGCTTCTTGTGCCGCACTTTGCATTAAAGTGCATTAACACCTCATTCATGACGTCACACTAATTAGTTATTCCATGCATGTGTTATGATGGACGCTGGCGGAGAGTTTTAGTGCACAATAACTGTAAATATTTGTGCACCGACTGCAAATATTAGCGTATGGATGCATAATGGTTATGCTGGCGTTTGGCTAGCTGTTCTGTTCTGCATCGATAAGTTTTAATTATTCAGGCTTGTTGTTTAGTCCTTAGTGAGTTCAGCTGTTACACACTGTTTAGAATGGACAGTTGCCACTCAAAATGTTTGTTTAGAAAAGTTTTTGAAATTTACAAATTCACTAAAAAACAAGTACTCAGTACTCATCAAGTACACATCTACAGAAATGTATAAACGTTTATAACCTTACCTGCCTAGTGTCAGGCTTTAATTTTAACTTTAAACGTGATTCAACAAAACTAATTAGAAATCCGTACATTTTGTAGTCACAACATACAAAAAACCGCTAAAGTTTATCAATGTAAGACCATCCACAATTTTACACCTAAAATAGATTTTCCGGTTCATCCCGGCTGATGGGAGCGCAAACAAACTGATCCGCTCGTTGATTGATCAGTGAACAAATACCGTGACAAATATTGGACAAATACTGTGACAAATATATTTGTGCCTCGCAGTCGCCGGTGACGGGAATTTATCGAATTTTAGCAAACGTCAATAAATGCGCTTTTTGTTCTTTTTTAGGCTGTTGAGTTCTTATTATTCTAATTTGATTAGTTTTTGTTGGAATCACAGCTATTGAGAGGAGCTTTTAGCTGAATAATGACAACTGCATGGTTCGATCTTCGAGGTAAAGCAACATTTGCCGAGGCTAGTCCCTGTATAAAAGTTCTTTTCCCGGCTGTCTTTTAAAAATCTTTGACAGTTGTTACAGACACTCAGAAGCCAGAAAATCTGGCCAATTACTGGGTTTTTGAGGTTTGATGGGAAGTCACTCCATATATAATACTACTCAGCAAATGTACTGGTAGGCAACCCCAATATACCTGGGAAAATGCTAATTAGACGATTGATTTTGTTGTTTAAAGTATTTGTGAATAAGTGAAACATTCTTTATTCAACATAGCTCAAATATAAGAGAAGAATAAGTATCAGCAAATGGAAAACCCGCTATCATTCAAAGCTTAATACCTTAAGAAATCCGAGTTCATAATCCACATGTCTAAAATCTCATAAGTAATGATCTTTATAAATATAATATTCATACTAACGTAAAAGAAATTCACCGTATTTTGATGTGACGAGAAGGCTCGGTAAGACGGTAAATATAGTATTAGGTGACGTAGGTACGTCGCCTGTGTAGGCACAGGATCACTGACTCATTTCCCCGGCGGGTTACGACTCTTCGAGAGCCAGACTACGTGATACACTGAGATTAGTATACGAATAATAAATTTATATTCATGGATTTAACGAATCAGGACTTGAACTATTCAGCCTGATCCAAGAGTTCGGAGAAACAAAGTAAATCTCAATAGTTTCATGTAAAATAAGTTCTTAAACAAGATGAAGGGATCTTAGGAAGGTCCTACTTTGTTTTGCTGGACCATTTTCCGGAACTAATAATGAATGTCTTCATTGTTCGAAGTTTCATTGTTCCATCTTTGTTGAAATAACAATTTTGAGAAGAAAACGCTTTTAATCAGAGTTCCCTTGTGTTCACGTGAGCGAAGCCGCGGGCGGCAGCTAGTAAATAGCTCATTAACGCTGATGTATTAACGAGACTTTCTTATGTTTTAGATTATTCTGTAGACAGGGATCTCAAAGGTACGACTAGGAATTCTCAGATAACAATTGAATACAAAGGCTAAAATATATGCTACCATGAGAAACTGATAAGTACACTTTTCATCTAGCTTTACGAGTTAAATTGGTATTTGACGAAAATAAACGTGACATCCACAAATGTCTTTCCCCAATATATTCAAGTAAGTACTGTAGGACCTACAAAGGATTACGAGAGTGTATCTAAATGTTATTTCCTCACAAGTAGGCTTCGTCACGAAGAGTAAATCTATCATCAGCGACCCTCTTCAACGGCGCTTAGCTGAAAGAGTTCAGCGGACGAAAGGCGCAGTTCCATTGCTGCCCACGGTTACGCCACACGTAACCACAAATATCCACTGTAGGGTTCGAGCTTCGGCTTAGGGCTGGATTGAACTTTATTCTGTACTTCCCACATTCTAAGTCATTTTGAAGAAAACTTCATCGAATACTCTCTACTGATAACAGAGAAAATGTTCGAGTCGAAAACGTTACTATCAAAGTATATAAAACTTTTCCGTTTTTTTTTTTTGAATTTATCTTACGTAGAAAGCAGAAATTTCGCATGTAGGTTCCTAGGGGAGTGGGAGCATTTAGAGAATATTTCTCGAAATTCTTACGGTAACGGGAAAGAAGGATATGCGCGTATGAAGTCACGGGCAAAAGCTAGTCTATAGATAAAAAGCTATTATGACAGTAAAATTGATTGAGCTGCCGTAGGCCTCCGCTGAGTCAAAATTAAGTCGAGTGGAGGCAATGATTTATGGGTTTTTAGCTTCGCTTTGTATAAAAAGAGTATTTTGCGTTGCGGTTGCGTAGCTATCGCGTGGACCCTCTCCGTACACATCCTACGCAGCAGTGGCATTGCGTCTTTATATCCACTTCAGCGCTGGAGGATAAAAGACGAGTACCGTGATTAGGTAACTAGAACTCCGTAATTAATTTGATTTCAAGTGTTAAATGGCTGCCTATTGACGAAATATATTTAACTATTTTCATCGTTGATCAAAAAAGTGTTTTTTATTTTGGTTATTTTAGGGCTACTGACTGTCTGTAAAATTGGGAAAAAGATTGTTTTTATTTTAGAAATGTTATGTAAGTACGTGTGACTGCAGTTATAGGCTACTACTGGCGAGTGCTGGGTCTTTACTTTTCACATAAACTGGGCCATCAATTATTAAAAAAACGTTTCCCTACTAAAGACTAGTACTTATAACTAAAATCCTTGGCAATGCCACTAAAATACTGAAATACATATGATTCAGCCTTCTAATTTTTATATTAGCCTGTTCTGTCCCACTTCTGGGCAACTCCTTCCAGGTATTATTTTCTCGCGCCACTTCAGCCCTCAGTCCAGATCATCTTGCCTTAAAATAATGAATATTTTAAATTCAGTCTCAAAAGCTTTCAAGGTACTGGGATTTGTTTTGCGCAGTAGTAAGGAATTTAAAAGACAAGCTGCGAAAAAAAAGCTCTTCAACACCATATTGCCCAATATTGGAATATAGCTCAGTGGTTTTGAATCCGCACTACGAAGTTTATTCTAAGCGTTTAGAGACTGTCCAGAAGCGGTTTCTTTACCATCTCTGCTACGGAGATCACCTAGCTAAGCAACTGACTAGTTACACCGACAGGTTGAAACACTATCGTATGGAAACCCTAACCATTCGTAGAAAGAAACTTGACTGCATCATCCTACACAAGATATTGAGTGGAACAATTGATAGGAACGAGCTTTTGAGCTTATTTACCATCAAAATTCCAACTCGGATTCCATCTGTAGGTCTTTGCCAATATTTAAAACCTAATGCCCTTTGTATTAGGTATATGTGATTCATTTCTTTATTGTGTTTATCCTTTTTACACTATCTGTGCATTTTGTTGTTTTGCTTTTTTATTTTCATTATGTATTCATTTTACCTTTTCTTTGTAATTAAGTAACTTGGTTAGCCTAGTTGTTAGCTGTGCATGCTGTGGTCTCCTATAAGTGAAGGAGTACACCTACGAGATACTTTTTATTACTTGTAAGTTAAGAGCGATGAGTTGTGTATACTCTTTGTTGGAGATCTTTAATAAATAAATAAAAAAATGAAAATACCCCTTTTCTTATTACTGCCCGATGCACGTACTGAAACACAAGTATCAAGTATGAAAATACAACGCAGCGTTACCTTGTCGCCAAGGTAATGTTGTACGGAGGTAGCTGTCTCCTAAACTATTCTAATAACACTGTCTCCCGCACCTGCAGCTCAGGACCCGTCCTGTAAAGAAACCTGGACACATTATTTAATTATGTAGCATTATATAGGTACTGCCTGCCACTTCGTTTACTAAATGAAAGCTTTTGAACTATCGTTTATATAGCTTTCTGTCTTATTCATAAAACTGATTCAATTGTATGACTGATTACAGTGTGACACATTTGTGTCACACTGTAATCAGTCATACAATTCAGGGACAGGTTGGTAGTTGATACAGCATTTAACAAGGCTGAAAAAATATTAAAAGCACTTTGAAGATTCTACTTTCCGAAAAAAACCTCAACATTCGTTTGTTTTTAGGCTCAAGTGGTGCACGCAGCAGTAGGCGTCTTTGTTTCCAAACAAACTTTTTTTTTTAGGAAAAGTAAACGAAACAAAATACGAACATTATGACAAAATATCACACACGTAATTTTTCGTGCACGTGAGAAATCCTGAAATAAGTCATAATGTACGGAATCACTGAACATTACGTGTCTCGTTGTTATTCACGTCAGGAGGCGGACATTACAGCTGTAGGCTCGGCTAACTTCGGGGCAGTTCGTGTGAACTCGGAGCAACTTCGGCAAAGTTCGTCGTCGCTCAGGCTTAGTCTACCTATTTGCACGGATTAGCGTTTATCATGTCGGTCTATGAAGCTGTCCCTTCGTTTCCTGTGTCTTTGGCTTGAAGCCAGTCCTAAAGCGTAGACAACTAGACAATGTTTAACAAATCACTAGATTTTTTTGTTACATTTTTAGGGTTCCGAACAAAAAACGGAACCCTTATAGGATCACTCAGGTGTCTGTCTGTCCGTCCGTCTGTCTGTCTGTCCATCTGTCCGTCTGTCACAGGCAGTTTTTTCCGGGTCCACTGGACCGATTCTGCTGAAATTTGGTACACATATGGACTTTTGTGACCCAAACACAGACACGTTACGTAAATCATAAAATTTTTAGTATGGGGGTCAGACTAGAAAATTAAAAAAAAAAGTTTTTTGTACAATATCGTGTGACATATCAAATGAAAGGGTTTATTTACTGTGAGGGTTATAATTATATTTTTTTTCATAATTTTAAAATAAATGGTTTTGAAGTTATTAAAGAAATTAGTCGAAAATTCCCCCCTTATCTCCGAAATTAGTGAGCCTAAAATTTTGAAAAAAAAATGGAGATAATATATCTTTACCTATAGATTACAGAAAAAGTCTATAGCGTAAAATAACATGTTAAAAAAATAAAATTCGTTTGGATGCCTTTGCACGCGAGTCCGACTCGCACTTGGCCAGTTTTTTTTCTAGGGTTTTATTCTTGTGAACACGAGTTCAATCTGATTAGTGGCAATAGTGCCTGTGTCAAAAAATGCGATGCATATGATACATGCGATATTAATACATCCACATGATAATAAAGGGTTTCTGTAATTCTGGTCTAAATTCAACTGGAGTACATTACTAACAACCTAGGAAATTATTTTCCACCGTCAATTTAACTCTAGGATGTTCAAAGACAAATCGGGAGTCCATTTATTATGTACATTACCTTTGATTTGCGGTTTTCAGAGGAGGTCGGGAATTCATTTGAGTCCCTTATATTAGGGGTTGACCCGACAAGAGCAGGGTCAGGTTATCGAACTATCCAACTAATTTTGTTGACAAAAGAGACCGGACCACCGGACCTCCACGTATTTCCTTTATTTGGTTTGCCATTCCGGTTTTGATTTGTATTCGAATCTGTCAGAACTTTTTTTATCTCAAATGACACATTTAATATTCCATAAATCATGTCATCTTGGGCTATTGTCAAGTGGTGCTACCCTGCCGTTTTAGGGGACTGTCCTTATGTAAATTGTGATGATATAAAAGTGCTGATTCTCAGCTTAATTTGAATAAATGTCTATTGATTTTGATTTTATAAGATTGTCAAATACCAGAAGCGTTGAGATTGACTACATGAAATTTCGGTAGCGCATATCATCTCACGCATTTTCAACTTTTTTGGAATTGTTATTGCTGATACTGTCAAATTTCCGAGGCTCTCTTATTCATGCGTAGTCTGTCATATCTATCTTCAGTAGGTGTTTCCACTCCAGCCTGTGTTCTGAGGCTATGCACTCGAGTGCTTACGTCACAGCTGGGTTATTTATAGTCCACTCAGCGTTATCTACGGAACCACTATTTGCTTCAGTTATTAAGACGTTATTTATGACAGATGCTGTTGAACCTACTCCTGAAATTTCCATTTGTGGAACCGCAAACATGCCTTTGAACTTTGAAGATGCAGAACATAAAAAGTTAAGCTATTTATATTGTAGTTGGTCGCTCTGTCTGATTTGGAAGTTTAACCCTTAATTCGACAGATTTTTTTTTGTATTAAATTTGTAAAATCGTTACAAATTTTTTTACTTAGCTTGTAGGGGAATGTAGAAAAAATACCTGAAAAAATCTACCGGTTTCAGTTTCCTGAAAAATATACGTCCACTATAATGGACATCATCAAGTTCATAAGAAACAGATACACTCCAAGTATGTGCTGTATACTTCCCATTATCAAAGAGAAAGAATAAAAAAACCAGTGATTCCGTAGGAAAATACTCGTTATATTGTAGAAAATTAGTCTTATTGTTACATTGACTTGCGCTTAAAACACTAATAGGAACTCTGAAACCTTATAAATACGAAAAAATCACATATGTTTTGAACATAATAACAAAATATCTATAAAATTCTTCTTATAATAATCAACATTTGTCTTATTCAAAAATAACCAGTCTTCTAGTTCTTAAAAGTATCAAAAATATCAATCTAGATGAATCTTTAGTCGCCTGACTACCTTACTTATTGTGGAAATTATAAAAGCAATTTCTTTTGGTTACTAAGCACAACCTCTGCTTGCATTTAGAACAATGTATATTCGTTTTGTTGTTCTTGCAAAACTTGCAACGTCCATACGTCGTATATTCAGGCCAGTGGCTGAAACCATCATAACGCACAGAAACTGGGGGCCTCGGTGCACTTGGGTTTTGGATTAGCGCTTTTTTCGGTACAGGGCTTGGTGGGTCCGTCTCAATTGATCTTCCCGTTTGCCTCAATTCAACTGCCAACCTCTGTCTAAACTTTTTTAAGCTTATGTTTTTCAGGCTCTTTATGGCACAATTTCTCCTGTAGAGTAGCCAAGCATTGTTAACCGCTATATCTAACATTTGGCCAAAGATGTTCATGTACCAACGGCGGCTCTTAAAAGATGTTCTGTACAGAGCTATCAACATGTCGCACAGGTCAACGCCTCCCATATGTTGATTGTAGTGTCGAACTAACTGCGGACATGTAACACCAATTTTCTTTTTCTGTTCTTTGCTCCATCTCTTGATTTCTTGAACTGGGTAAGCATCTGCATAAGAACAGGCCAAAGTCACAACTTTATTGTCGTACCATTTAACAATGGTGATCTTTTTGTCATTGTCTACGACTTGGCTAAATGATCCTCTGCCTCTTTTTTTCAGTTCTTTGTCACTTAACAGATCCTTGCAACCTTTTAGTCGGTTTTGCCGTATAGTTCCGAGACTGAAAATCCCCCGGTGTTCACGTAGATACCAGATCAAGTCGAGCGTTGTGAAATAATTATCGAAATAAACAGCACACCCTGGAGTTTGAATTGTCTTACAAAGGGCTAATACCATTTTAGCACCCAATGTCATTTGCTCTTCCTCTTCGGTAAAATCAATATAGCGGAAAGTGTCATCGCCACTGTACAATAAAAAATCATAGACGATTCCAGACGCACCAGCGCGTACTACGTTCTTGAAACCCCATTTATCAGGTTTCATAGGGTTATATTGTCTCCGATTTCCTGCTTTAGTGCCCTTGTATGGTATAGTCATCTCATCTATGCTGTACTTTGTTTCTTCTTCCGTTGCAAGGCAGTTTCTTCTTATTTTTTCAATAAAGGGTCGTATCTTGTAATATCTGTCCTCATTTGAATTGACGTTGTCCACAAAGTGCAAGTTACGTCGAATCTGCTCGAATCGTTTCAATGGCATGACGTCAGCCACCATGGCATATCTGAATTCTGTAGACCAATAGTCTAGGTAGGAAGGCATTTTTACTATACCCATAATCAGAAGAATCATGAGAAAGTCTTTTAACTCCTCGATGGTTAATTGTATGCATTTACCTGTTCTTTGTGTCGAGTATAAATTCGTGTTCTCAACGATATCAATGAATACATCTGGTGAGAAAAAACGATAAAAAAAGTCCAACGGAGAGTCAGTGGCCGGTAAATCAAATACAAAGTCGTTTGAAGGAATGTCAGCCTTGTGTCTGAATTGCCCTTTCTTCCATTTGTAGCTCACAATTAGTGTTTTTTTGGTCTTTTTTGATCGGACATTTGGCACAGCTTGTACTGGTAGTTTCCTCTTACGTCTGGTTATTCTTGTGGTTGATGGACTGGCAATAGACGAAGTATTTGACGACGGAATTGACAGTAATGAGGCCAAACTTGGTAAAGCATTAAAATTTACTTCACCAGTCGGTGGTAGCACGTTGTTTATAATAGGAGTCAACGGAAGTTGCGCTTGGTTCAAGTTGTCTTCAACTTCTAACACAGGATTGTTGTCACTGCCACTGTCGCTAACATGGTCCTCTGATGCATAATTTTCGGAGCTGTCTAAGATATGCATGCGCTCGATGTCTGAATCGATGGAAGGGCAGGGTGAGGAGGACAACTCTTCAGTTCTATAAAAAGCGATATTCTCTTCGTTCTCAGGTTCAGAACCGCTGTCTATATCTGACGGTGCATTTTCAGGCGGGACCAATCCTACTATGCGATGTCCTCTTGACTTAAAGCTCTGAAAAATGGATAGTAATAAGGTGTAAGACATTTTATCTACTGATCCCTAAAAATATATTTACAGATAGACAACAATACTTAAGATTCTAATAATGCGGCAACGGGAAGTATACTAGACATACGACTTTGTATTTCGTTTTCTACTAATTCGACGAGGGGAAGAATACTGGACATAAGATTTAGAAGTTACTTTACTAGTAATTCGACAGCGGGAAGTATACTGGACATACAAATTGTTGACGTCGTAAAAACTAAATAAGATAATCAAAACATTATGAGTAGCTTTCGAGGTATATTATCTTTAGTTTTCAATGATATTACAAGAAAATAAACTGTAAAACAACGAATACAATGCAACTTACCGAAAGCCCGCGCAGCGAGTCCTTCCTCCCCGCCATCTCGCCGGCAACTGCTCGCGTCCCGTCGATGTGTGCGCTTTGTTGATTTTTGACAACGTAGTTAAATAGTTTAGGATGCAATTATAGTATCTCGGCTTTAGATATACGGTCTAATTTTTCAAGTGAAGTTTTTTTTATTCAATGTGAAGTATACTGCACAGCGTCGAATTAAGGGGGAAAACAGAGTGTTTTATTGACCCTGATTGTATTTGTCAACAAAGGATTTCAGTCACAATTTCTAAACCCGTAGACGAAATCGGTGTAGCACCCTCGCCAAACACAAAATAACTCTTTCGCAGTCTTACGACTAAGTACTTGTCGCAAAACTATCCGTTAGTCAAATAAAAACTATACCTCATGCATGATTGATTTATTGCCAATGAAAAAGAAATGAAATTATTCCAAAATCTGTTTTTACTAAAACTGCCAATTTACTTTTGAAGACTAATACGTAATGTTGAATTGCCAAAATTGAAGTCAATTTTCCGAATGCTCGGTTGTTGGTTGCTGCAGTAGTAGGTTATCGATGTTAATTTTGCAGTCTTACAAGAACCTATTGATCCATTGCAGGTGTGAGGTGATGCGAGTGTATCCTGTCGGGTAGCCCGCGTTGCAGCCAGCGGCGGCCGTGAACGATACCAGACCCACCTGAGGATAAAGAGGAAAGAGTGGTCATAGGTCATGCCGAGATAGCTTGGTGCCAAAAAGTAGTGATAAGTAGCTTCATAGTTCAATCACAAGGGAAGGTTCTACAGACGCCGAAATGATGAGTGCGTGTGGTTAAATTTTTCAAACAGAACTTAGAAAAGGTATTGACTCTCTTATTCGTCTCTAAAAAATCCGCCTCCACGAGGTCTTTCACACCTTTAAAAGTACTAACTAAGCAGATTCTATTTCCATTATCATGATGTCTTAGAAAACTACAAGCAGCAACATTAACTCTTAAAGCAGTGACAAGACTAACCAGCAAATCCTCCCCAGAAGCCCCGAGGTACCGGCGCAGGATCAGAGGCCCGCCGTAGTCCCCTGCACACGCTCCCTTTCCGCCGTCTCCGCTGGTGCACATCATGTCCAGGGTCACGATGTCTCCATAGATCTGCTTGCACTGCGCATTGCCCATGACTTTGACGAATACGTCGCGAAGGCTTGAGGACCCGTCTAAGGAACCAGCTGAAAGTAGACGCAGTGTTATTTTCGACATTTCGATACAGTATACAGTATGGTGTGCTCAGAAAAAAAAGTCGTGTGGGTAGTTTTACTTATAAATGTGAATACGGAGTGTGATGATATAGCTAGAAAAGGATGATTGTCGAAATGATAAGTAACAGAGGGTCACCTGAAAGAAGTCATCTAGCGCTGCCTACAAATATATTGGCCTAAGCACAGTTTATAATATTGATGTGTTTAATAATAATAAAAAAACTTACTTGGAGAAGTTCTTCCAAATCCTATGATTTCAGCCGTGTAGCCCTCAAGTGAACTGAAGTATGCGACGGGCAGAACAATTGAACTTATGTAGCCTAATAAAAAATAAAACTTTAATAATAAAATCTTTTATAAAAAAATCCATTTATCTACATACAACTTTGAAGTTCAAAATCAAAGGTGTTTTTTTACTGTATTTCTTCAATTCAATTTCTAATTATCTATGCTACTATTAGTACTTCAAGTTCCAAAAAATGTTTTTTTTTTTTTTTTTAAGCATTAAAACAAATAAATGGAATAAAACTTACTGTTGAAACTGGTATAAGAAATTTTAACCATCGCGATATCGTTTTCCAGTGTGTTGGGGTTGTATTCAGGATGCAAATAAACTGATTCAGCATACTTTCGGGTCCCTCCAGAAAATAATGTTACCGTACCTAATACAACCTAAAATAAAAGCAAGTAAGATTTTTTACAATATGAAATTCAAAAGTAGATGAAAAGTTCAGTGATGAACCTTTATACATTATGTGTCGAAATAAATTCAAAACAGGTCTCAAATAGGACAATAAATAGCATCACATCAAAGCCTTGTTGGTACAAATTGTATGTTCCGCTACTATTATACTGTGTACAGAATAAAGACTAAGTATTCTAAAAGTTTCGACATCCATCCGAATATCTGAAGAAGCTGGTGTTGCACGGTTGAATGTTGCTTGCACCCTGCTCCGGACACCGGTGTATTACATGTTTTTATATTATTTTTTCAAAAGAAATATTCTAAACATGTCAATGAATATGTATTTTTAATTAAATAAAACAAATTACACTATCTAACAAACTATTTTCACGACAAAATAACGTTCAACTCCATTACCTGCATTTCTCTACCCTCGGATTCTCCATCGTACCAGCTTTGCCCAATGGTCACTACATAGTATCTGTTCAGGAGAGTTCCACCACAAATTGATGTCTCGCCCGTCTTCAGAGTTACTATCAGCCCTGCCTGGAAAAAAAGTTCATGAAAATCTTTTAAAACTGGAAAAGGACCGCACGTCGCTTCTAACAAAGCCAATTTGAGCTGGTATCTGGTCTGGTTGCTGGTGGTCAACTTGGGGAAATGGGGTTTCATAGACCCGTTGAATACTCAATGTGGGTTACGGTTCAGAATATGCGCCACATGTTGGAGTGCCCCAAGTGCCCATACGCCTGTACTTTGGGGGATTTGATGAATTCCACCAATGCTGCAATTAACGTAGCCACCTACTGTGCCCAAATGATCTAGGGAGTTGTACATCGATTCGAAAAGAAGAAGCTGGTCTCTTCTTCCATGCAAACTCCGTGATACGCTGGGCCAGCAGCAAAAAGTCAATGAGTTACTACCGAAGTACAGGCGGCTATTCAAAGTTTTTCTATAAAGAACCCAGAGTCTTAGACCCTGTAGGTGAATAACAATACTGTGCCGTCTCCCCGACCAAAACCTTGCGACAGTCCGTTTTTCTTCGTTATTCAGAGTCTATTAACTTATTAGATAAGAGAAATAAGCTACATCACCGAACGAATTTCATTTTTTTAAACATGTTATTTTAACACTACAGACTTCTTATAGGTTTTCCTGTAATCTTTAGGTAAAGATCTATTATCTCCATTTTTTTTCAAAATTCTAGTATAAGTTGTTTCGGAAATAAGGGGGGAATGGTTATTTTTGTCTTATTTCTTGAATAACTACAAAACCATTTATTTTAAAATTGTGAAAAAAATATAATTAAAACCCTTTCATTTGATATGTCACACGATATTGTTCAAAAAACTTTTTTTTTTAAATTTTCTAGTTTGACCCCCAAAAGTGACCATACTAAAAAATTAATGATTTACGTAACGCACGTACATATTTGGGTCACAGAAGTCCATATGTGTACCAAATTTCAACAGAATCGGTCCTTTGGATCCGGATAAAACTGGCTGTGACAGACGGACAGACAGAGAGACACCCGAGTGATCCTAAAAGGGTTCCGTTTTTTGTTCGGAACCCTAAAAATGACTAAAGATATTGATTGTCTGCATTTGTTGCTGAAGGCGACGCTCTAATCATTTGAGGATTACACTAATAGATAGATAATTTAAAAATCTAAATTATACACGTTTTACTTAATTTCAAAAGATCGGTTTTCTTTTTTTACTAAAATAATTCCAAAAATTGTGTGAATTATCATAACAAACGGTGAGGTGCGGCAAAGAGAGAACGAATGCTCAAGGTTATTTGGTCAGGGAAACGCCTTATATACCCGTAAAGCGTAAAATACTGCATTACACAAAATATATAAGCCAAATTTGATACAAAAAAATACTCACAAAGTATGGATGTTCCCCTCTATAAGAACCGAGGCCGCCAGCTATTCTCATGGATTCCTGTAGCCTGATCTTTGTAGCCATGGGGATTCCCACTCGCTTGTGGTATTTCTCCGCAGCTGCCCCGGCTAGCAACCCCACGACACAGACCAACAGAACTGCAGCCTTCATAGTATCAGATGTTGATGAGTTATGATGGAGTAGCAACGGCGGAACAGTCTTTATACTGTCATGTTGGTGATGCGAGTTCGACGTTGTCTTCAGATAAGTTTGAGGATCACTTGAGAATGGGGACTTAATTGGTCAAGTGTTGCGGAGTCATTTGTTTTCAGCTTTAAAACAATAGCATGACTCAGTGCTCGAAACTTCATAGTAAGTAATATTATAATGTTAAAATAACCCGGTCTTACTCTCTGTTTGTTTTTTACGTTTTCACGCCTAAACGGTTGAACTGATTTTGATGAACTTTGGTACCTATAGAGATAGATTACAACCTTGAAGAAGTTTGGAAAAAAGAGACCATCCTATGCAATGTTATCTTCATCTATCTTTTTTGTAAGTAATTTGGTGCACATAATAAATAGTATTTTATTCTATCCCGGGAATACATTCACTTGCGATAATGTCTAAATTTTACGGGGCGAAGCAGCCGGCAGTAGCTGGCGTGTGCGTGTGTAATAAATTCTTAACAGGATTGTCTATTTGGTAAGATATCCTGCCTTTAAAAAATATCCTGCCTCAGTTTAGTGCTTATGAAAATCAAAAACGTGCCAGAGACATCGTGCCTTTTATCTTAAGATAAACCTAAAATATTTCCTGTGTGTGTAATGTGTAAAAGGTACTGACTACAAGCAGGCCTTTTGCTTTTGTCAGCATTTTGCTTACTTGTTATCAACGAGTTTTCTGTCTTTTAGGGTTCCGTACCTCAAAAGGAAAACGGAAATCTTATAGGATCACTTTGTTGTCCGTTCGTCTGTCTGTCAAGACCCTTTATCTCGGGAACGCGTGGAGGTATCGAGTTGAAATTACTCAAGTCTACGGTCCCTTGAAGCTGTGAAAAAAACAAGCTTTAATGTTAACGTAAAAAAAATAGGGCCATTTATGCAGCAAAAACGTATATTTTGACACTCTCAATGGAATCAAAATGTATCAGGTATTTCTCGTTGACCTAGAATTGACCTACAAGTGTAGGGAAAAGTAAGAAAACTATACATTTGTAATTAAATTTAAAAAAATATATAGTCTTTGTGTACTATGTGTGTCCTACAAATTTGTACGGAACCCTCGGTGGGCGAGTCCGACTCGCGCTGGGCAGGTTTTTTTTTTGTTGTATTCGCTCTACAGCATTGCGGTGGATCAGCTGACATTTGTATGAAGCAGTAGCGCAGTACCTCCGGGCTAAGAGTCGCTGTGACGTACTGCGGCTATAAGTGGTAAATACATTGCGGTGGATCAGCTGACATTTGTATGAAGCAGTAGCGCAGTACCTCCGGGCTAAGAGTCATGACGTACTGCGGCTATAAGTGGTAAATACATTGCGGTGGATCAGCTGACATTTGTATGAAGCAGTAGCGCAGTACCTCTGGGCTAAGAGTCGTGACGTACTGCGGCTATAAGTGGTAAATACATTGCGGTGGATCAGCTGACATTTGTATGAAGCAGTAGCGCTGTACCTCCGGGCTAAGTGTCGTGACGTACTGCGGCTATAAGTGGTAAATACATTGCGGTGGATCAGCTGACATTTGTATGAAGCAGTAGCGCAGTACCTCCGGGCTAAGAGTCGCTGTGACGTACTGCGGCTATACGAAGAAGTACGAAGAAGTACGAAGAAACGTTTCAACCGGAGTGTTGCCTGAAATTGATTTTAGGGTTCTGTACGTGCACATGTAAAACCCGGCCAAGTGTGAGAAGGACTCGCATGTAAAGGATTCTGAACGAATTCCAATTTTGGAACATGTATCTTTCAAACCATAGACATTTTATAGGTTTTCCTGTAATCTATAGGCAAAGAACTATTATCTGTACTTTTAGATTCAGTAGTTACGGAGCTAGGAGGGATGGTAATATTTAATCTTATTTCTTGACTAACTTCAAATAAATACATTCGAAACCTTCACAATACGTCCTTTCATTTGATACGTCACCCGGCACAGTCGGAAAAAACTTTTTTTTAAGTTTTTTTGTTCCCCAAACAAAAACACATTTAACTTGCGCGCCCTATCTAACATGCAAACACACACACTAAAACAACCAAAAAATGTTCGCAACATGGTGCCCTAAAGTGGCACGTTGCCGAGATGTTTGTATGGACTCAAAGACTGTACTTAGTAAGTAATTAAATACAGCAAGTATTTGATTCGAATAATCTCGGCTACGTGACACTTTTATATAAAGCTGCCGTAGACAGATTTTGTTGTAAATATTTCAGAAACTCGAATACAAACTGGGGCCTATTTAATAACTGGAGACTGGTGACAAGTGACAAGCGACAATCTGACAGTTCGACGATTTTGTACGTTTATTTGCTGCTGTATTAAATAACACGTGTCACGAAATTTTGACAGTTTGTGACAAATTTGTCGCATTCTCAGTTATTTTTAACAAAGCCGTCGTAAATGTATATTTTCTGTTCCTATTGTCAATACAAAATGACATAAAATCTGTGATTGAATTGAAATAGAATAGAATAGAATAGAATTTATCTTTATTCAAGTATTAGTACCTAAAAACTGTAAAAACTGTTAGTAAACCTTGCGACTATGTTAGTATACACTGATAAAAACAACAACACAACAATTAACGGCGGATCATTGCTGCAACAAACCATTGGTGGATTGCACAACAGCGACCCACATAAACACAGTCCAGGCGACTTGCGCTCATAGGTTTAAAGAATCTTTATTTCTCATAAGAACATACAGTTCACTTAAATGAGATTTACATTTTAACAAAAAATCGTCGTCTAATGACGAAGCATGCACGTGAAGAATAAGTAAAACAATAACAATATAACAGAACAACGCAATAAAGTCGGTAGTTACATTTTAAACAAGCTTACAGCTGGCCAATTTGACACCAAGGTACCCTCACAAGTACTAATTATTCAACTTGTGAGGAACACAAACAACGATTAAGAAGCGAACTACTGTGTGAATGTGTTAGTGCGTGCACATGTATGTTTGCTTGTGTATGCCTATTGTAGTCTCGGAGACCGCGGATCATTTATGCATTTGACTTTTTTATTTATTTATATTTTGTTACGTAGGTATGTAATCAATTTAAATTATGCTATAGTTATATATGTATATATATTTAAATGTAATATATAAAAACCTTGTGGTCGGTGTTTGTTACCGAACTCCTCCAAAAAGGCTCGACCGATTTTCGTAAAAATTTTGTGTTTTTTTCATTCGGTAGGTATGAGAATAGGTAGAAAGGTTTTTTTTTTTTTTGGATGGCTAAACGACGTTTGTCGAGTCAGGTAGTATATATATATATATATTATAAAACATATATGTATTTTTTTTAAATGTGTGTAATTTTTCTAGTTTTATTCGATCTTAATTTATAGTGTTTACGTGTAGTGTACTTATATTGATATAGTTATTACTAACTTGAGTTATTTATATAAACCTGTATGATTTTATAAATGAATATATTATCTACGTTTTACAAACGTTTAAATTTATAGTGAGTTCAAACTTCTATCGTTTTCGTATTTACATTTTTGTATTTGTCTTAATGTAATTATTTAATATGGCGTTTTTTATGTAGAAATTACTTTTTGCATAATGTAATCTTTTAGTTTTCTTTTGTAAATATTAATACTTTTGCACTCTTTGATTTCATTTGGCAATTTATTATATAGTTGGACCCCTTCATATAAAAAGTTCTTTTTTCCATATTTTACTGTTCTAGGAAAACGAAGAATTATTTCGTTTCTATTTCTCAGGTTATGTGTGAATGTCTTTTTTGTAAGTTTGATGTTGGTTTGTGTAGTGTTATCTAAAATCTTTTTTACTAATATACAACTATAGTAATTGTATAGTTGACGGAGATTGAAAAGTTTAGTTTTCTCATACAGCTGATTGGTAGGTGTTAAGAAGTCATAACAGTATAGTCGTTTTATAATTTTGTTTTGGGTTCTCTGTAAGTAATTGAGGTTAGTGTTGGATGCTGCTCCCCAGATCTCAATCAGGTATTCTAGATTAGGTTTTACTAATGAATTGTAGATTGTGCGTTTTATATTAGGTGGTAAGCAGTTTCCCATTTTGCGAAGAGCTCCAGAAAGTGACACTAGTTTGGTTCTTACGTGCTCGATATGGGGTTTCCAGGACAATTTGTCATCTAATAGTAGACCAAGGTATTTTTCTGTACTAGACTGCTTAATAGTTAGGTTATTAACAATCAAAGGGGCGTGGGGCGGAATCTTTTTGTTTTTGGCTGCAAATATCATGTAAGATGTTTTCGAAGTATTAATGGTAAGTAAGTTATGTAGAAACCACTCATTTATTACGGTTAAATCGTTTTGCGCGTCACTAATGATATCGTGTATGGATTGACCGAAATAAAATAGACTAGTATCATCTGCGTAAAGTGTTAAATATCCTGTTAACCCTAACTGATTAATATTGTTTACATAAATTAGGAATAATGGTGGTCCCAAAATGGATCCTTGTGGAACTCCACATGTAATTTTTTGGGTTGTAGTACTCTTGTAGTTACCAATTTTAACAATTTGACATCTGTCTGATAAATAGGATTCGAATAAACTGTAAGCGGTTCCAATAATACCCAAGTTAAGTAGCTTTTGTAATAGTTTTGAATGAGAAACAGTATCAAACGCCTTTTTCAAATCAATAAAAATACCCAATCCTATGTTTGTTTTATCTATATTTGTTTTTATATTAGTTACTAGGTCAATAGTGGCTGATAGGGTGTTCGATTTTGATCTAAAACCATATTGTTGGTCTATTAGGAAGTTTTTCTCATTTAGGTATTCAATTAAACGAATGTATATAATTTTTTCAAAGATTTTAGATATCACCGGCAGCACAGAAATTGGCCTATAATTGCTCGGGTCTGTTTTCGTACCCGACTTGAAGATAGGAGAAACTTTTGCCAACTTTAGGCTATCAGGAAACATTCCATGGTCCAGACATGTATTAATGCAACTAACTAAGGGTGAAATTATAATATTTTTAATACATTTTAACGCTTTTGTGGTAATTCCGTCCACACCTGTACTAGTATCAGCATCCAAATTATCAATAAGTTTAGTAACTTCTTCGACAGTACAAGGTCTAAATTGAGCAAGCGTTTTTGTGTGTTCATGTCCGTCTTTGTACATTAGTGTGTTACCTGAATTTAAATGGTATCCCGATGGTATCGCATTGGCCAGCTCTGTACCAATAGTGGCAAAATACACATTTAGAATATCACAGATTTCTTCGCCGTCTGTTACACTTTGTGAATTTACTATAAGTTTTGGAGGTACAGTATTAATTTTAGTCTTATTCATAGCTAGAGAATGAATAGTTTTCCACATTTTCTTCGGATTATTTTTACATTTTTGGAATTCGTTGTAGTAGTAACTGTTTTTATCATTATTTATCTTCATTCTTACTTTTTTCCGTTCCAGTAAAAACTTTCTTTTCAAGATGCTATTTGCTCCTTCATTTTTTAACTGATGCCATAAGGAATTTCTGCTATCGATCATCTTAATAACTTCTTTGTTAATCCAGTCGTCCTTTGGTAAGTTCATTATTTTTGATTTTTGCTTCTTGTTTTGTAGTATGTGTGACGTAACGAAGGCTTCCAGACATATATAATCACCATCACCTGTGTATGAGGTTTCGCTAATACTTTTGTATAAGTTTTCATAATCTATTGCGTCATATTGGATTTTTTGTTTAATTTTTGGTTTATATTTAAAAATTTCCAGATAAATCTGTTTATGGTCAGACATAGCCGACTCCAGAATTATAAAATGGAAGGACTGTTTTCGTAGGTCTGTTGCAACATGATCTAAGATGGTGTTAGTTGTTTGAGTTTGCCTCGTGGAGTAGTCCTTATCTATCTTATTTAATATGTCGTAGCCACTTTCTTCGACTTCTGACATGTATTGAGTGACGCATGTGTTTGGATTCAGTAGGTCTAGGTTAAAATCACCAAACACGATTGATCTCTTTCTAGCTTCCAGTTGCAAGGTATATATTTCGAGAAACCCTTTAACATTCGTGTGGCCTGGTTTGTAGATACCTCCCACATGCAGCGCAAATTTGGGAAGATATATCCATAGGTAATGGTTGCCATCCTTGTAGGTGTCTTCTGTTACTTCGAAGGGAATGCCTTCATGAATGTAGATTGACACGCCCCCTCCCTTACTGTCATTTCTATAATTATATATATGTTTGTAATTAGGTAGATCGTATAATTTTCCATCTTGTTCTGATGTTATCCAAGTCTCAGTAAGAATTATGATATGTATTGTAGAAGGAATTGCTTTTAGGATGCATTGTAGTTCTTCAAGTTTTCCTGGAGTGCGGATACTTCTTACATTAGCATAGAAGGTTTTGAGGAATGATGAGTTTGCGGGCAGGTCTTTATAATTGTGAATTATTTGGTATGTGATATTTCCTGGGCTAACATTATTGAAACAACTGGTGTTAGCTATGTTCAGTTTTTTGAGTTGTAGTTGTTTTTGGTTATAGTAGGTACTCCTTTGATATATTTTATTATTAGATTGGTTTCACCTTTTTGCTCACGCTCTTTAAGCTCAGTTTGGAGATTTTGCATATAAGTCCTTTGAATTGGTGTTTGGTCCGAATATATCTTTATAGTCTTAGGCAGTTTCGATCGATTCTTCAGTAAATATTTTGGTGTATCCGGAGAATCAAATACAATTTTTATAGGGCGAGGTTTGTCTACATTAAATTTGCCCAATCCTGTCGACATTAAAGGCTTAGCGCAATCCTGGTAGGCTTGGGTTAGGATCTTGTGAACCTCTGCAGTGTCGCAATTGTTACCTAAGGAGAGACCAGTGACATCTTGTTCATTCAGACCCACTAATATTATGTTTCTCTCTCTTTGAAGTCTATCTTGGATTTCGACAAAAAACTCGTGCTGTGCTCCAAAACTTAACTCGGGTTTTCTGTTTTCACTTTTTAGTTGATGTAGCTCATCCTCGATTGCAATAATTTTACTTTGTGTAGTCTTATGTTCAATTGAAATACTTTCCACGGATTTATGCAGTTTCTTATATTCTTCTGTTAGTTTATCAGTTGTTAGTTTCAGATCTTGAATATCTTGCCTTATTTCGTTTCGCATTTGTGCTATACTTTCAATTTGGTCGTTCATAGCTTCCTTTATACAGCCCATTATTTCGCTACGAAATTGTGCTAAGTCTCTTTTGAAATCATACTCCAGAGTATGTGGTTTTCTCTTTCTTGAGTCTTTGTTAACTCGACCTTCATCATCTTCAAAATTAGATAAATTAGAGGTAGATCCACCACTTGCACTTCCGCCAAACATTTGTGTCTTTGTTGGAGTTCGCTGCAAATTCATGCTACCTAGCTCTCGAACTAGGCTCACAGAGCTGGTTACGGCTTCTTTGTATCGACGTAGGTAGACTGATATGAGCGATTTGCGTAGTTACTTTTAAAATACACTTTATTTACAGCAACACAGAACTTGATTTAGTATAGCTTTAGCATTAATATTTTACACTTTAACGATATTTTATTAGAAAGTTTTAAACACGCGTCCGCACACTCCGACGCTTGACGACTGTCTCTCATGCTTAGGGTATTACCATGTTTTACGCAAATAAATATTCTATTCTATTCTATTCTATTGTTGGTGCTGCCCCATACTCTGCGCACCAGGGAAGCGCACCTTTTACGTAATGTTGCGTAAAAAAAATCTACATGCGTATCTGCGAACATCCCCGACGCACTACAGAAGCGGGGCAGCCCCACCAGCATCCTAAAAGCATAATTGTACTGAACGCGGTGAGCATTATACGATCTTTGTGTCCATCTAGCCCACAGGCTGCACGTTTATAATTAAGTACAGTATGAATGCTTTTTTTGTTTGGATTTTCTTACTGTATATCTGATACATAACGTCAACCTTTTCAACCACGCACTTTTGAAGCACCCTGTATATGACGACTTAATTAAAAAGTGCAACAACATGTATGAATAGAATAGAATATTTATTTATTTGCTCAGAATGTAGGTATTTACAATAAGATGGTTACAATAATATTAAAGAGTCCTTATACATTCTCATTCAATCTTTAGTTTTATATAATGTACAGATATGAATCCTGTTTTAGTCCTTATCAAATGAAACACTGCACAATTCCATTTGAGTTTTCTGATGCAATATGTCACGTCCGTCCCTTTTATTTGTGTTCGTATTGTTCTTAACCGTATCTTATTTTTTAGTTTAGGCTGTGCATATTACGTTCCATGCAGTGTTAGCACGTTAGTAGTCGCTTCATATTTTGGCTTTTAGACTCCACTTCTGGCATCCATAGGTCAAACTCGGTAAAACATATGAATTAAATATATTCCTTTTGTTTTGATTAGTATTCCAGGGGTTATCATAATTTCTTTCAATTACAATACACAAGTATGGTGTAGTTGTTTCATAAAAAAGTAACTGCAGTGGCTTTATCTCCTCTAGAGGGCGCCATTCTTAGTTTGATGTGACTTCATATAGCCTGTAGGTAACCAGCGGACGATTAAGATAACGATAGCTCATTAGTCAAATTATGAGGTGAACAAATACATACTGGTCAAAATCTTAATATTATTATAACTTTTTTCACCGTAATATAAAAAAAACAGTAATCCCGAATCAAACATTTTTTATTTCATCTATTTCTTCTTAAATTCATGTTGGCGTTCACTTTCAATGTTTTTAATAGGTTCCTATAAAAAATGTGACAGTAAATACATTGCTCTGGAACACATTAAAAAAAGTGGCCAGTACGTTACTGTCAGACAGGTACGTATTTGAATATCAAAAATTAAAATACCTACGCTTAAAATGTCAATGTTCAAAACATCGAAAATTGAAATATCGAACGATCATAAAACCGAAAATTAAAATAACGAAAGTTTATATCATCGAATGGTTAAATAATCTACGTCCAATATATCTAAAATCGAAATATCTACAAAAGTTACATCGAATGTCCTAAATATCGAAGTGCAGAGTATCAAACGTCCTAAATATCGATGGGTACATATTTGAACATCGAAAATTAAAATACCTACGTATAGAAATGGGTTAATTTCCAACATTTAATACATTCATTATTTATATTCACGTTAAAAATACCTACAAGTTAAAATATCGGACAAATTTTGATATATATAAGTAGTATGAGTGGAAAAAAGTTGCTTCTGCAACGTCTCCGGCGCTACGAGAAGTGCAACCCCTTCGCCCTTGCGTAACAAAGGATAGGCACCTACGCAGCTTCGGCTTGCTGGTCGCCTCTGGCGACCATCCTCGCACGTGTGCCTACGCTTTATTACAGCGGGCGGGGGTTGCCCTCCCTTCGCGCCTCCGGATTTTTATACAATCTAGGGGTAACAGCCAAAAGACTACGTAAAGTCGGGGTGCCCCGATTCGGTTTGGAACAATTTCGACCTATTTTATTTATGAAAGTCGGTGTCCAGTGTACAAGCGTAGGTCAATCGTGAAGGTATTATTTAGCTCTTTAAATTTAAATATTGTCTCAAGACAGATAAGAAAGTCAATATGTTGTGCTACAAAAGTTCACTGACATAAACGAATGAAAATCCGAACTCCTGCAAATCCGACTCCACGTAGTCTTGTCTGCCTTACCCTACTAGAGTGTAATTTAGAATCGCGTAGGCACGGAGGGGCGAGGCGGCCCGTGAGCTGAGGAGCAGGTGCTGCGAAGCTGCGATGGTGAGCGTTTAAATCATCTGCGACGATCAGCTCGCGTGGGACTGCCGGAGCCCCGCAGCACCGGAGCCGTGACAGAATCCATGCTTGCTACATGTTGCACGCTCGCTTGCATGCTGCATGCTTCTAATCCTTGTTCCGACATGATAATATTCTCTAAACAATACGTTAACCTTTTGCAGTAGACAGACTAATGACTAATAGCAACGCATTTGCAGAGTGTGACAGTTTCAAATCTACCTACGATATATTTATGAATACAATCATACAGCCTGTATAAAAATTTCTTCGGTATTTCAACTAGTAGGTATTTTAAACGTAGATATTATGCACTTAAATATATTAAATGTTGATATTTAGAACTTAGGTATAATGTCATTCGATATTTTAAATCAATCGATATTTGAATCACTCGTCATTTCAAACTTCGACGTTTTAAGCGTAGGTATAACAACTATCGATATTTTGACACAATCGATATTTAAATCTTCGATATTCAAATACGTAGCCCTGTCAGACACGCAATGCAACCTTCTCGAACTCATAAGTATGCTAAAAAGGTTTAAAATAACCCCCAAAGGTTAAAAACTATCTGCCACTACGATTGGTATAATAAATAAAATAATTATGTACATAGTGGTATAATCTCTTGAGATTATATAGATCTACTTGTAGTTGCTTATCCAGTTGAAATAGTTGGCATTTATGCTGGTGTATCCGGTGGGATCTCCTGAGTTGTAGCCGGCGTCCGGCGTCTTGGACACCAGACCTACCTGCAGATGGAAAACAAAAAAGAAGCTAAATAAGTACATATGCCACTGCTAACTTGCTCAGAATCCATTGGACTGATTCAGTTAAAATATTGTACACTTATTAACTTCTGTGACCCAACTACGGACGCGTAACGTAAATTAATATTTTCAATATGGCGCAACCTCTTACGTGGAATCACTTTTGGGGATCAAACCGGCATAAAAAATGGAGGGTATAGCTGCTTGCATCCGTCATTTACCTATTTCTATACGCGACCTCCGGGTGGTGCCAAATGAGCCGAACAGGCAGCGGTCTAATAACCCAATCCTAGGTTATCACAAACCTTGAGAGACTAAATCCCCTCTAAAAGACTGCCTACGATACCTTAGGAAAGTATAAATCTTCCTCCATGGGGACAACAGTAAGGGATGGAAGAATCCTGTCACCTCCACCAACCGAGATGAAATTCACTGAAGACAAAGATTGCTATTCCACATGGTAAAGAGTAGGTACCAAATCAACGTAATCCAGAAAGAAATGGATTGATAAAGAGCCCACCAAAGTAATAATAACAGAGGATATCCAGCCTCAGTCAATACATATGCTTGAACAAATTATCATCAAACAATCGGAAAAGATAGATATACTGAAAAAATAAATATCCCAGCAAGAGAAATAAAATTTCTGCGTGTCGCTATATCGATTACATAAATGGTATAGCTCCTAATAAATCAGTTTTCGAAACCAACAAAATGTCAATAACTTACTAATAAACACCCCTATCCTTATCTCTGAAACTGCAGAGCCTACAATTTTGAAGAAAATATAGTTAATAATTCTTTACTCATAAATTGCAAGAAAGTTTATAAAAGCCTTTGCACATGCGTTTGACTCACACTTGACCGATTTTTGACACATCTACTTAATTTTATCACGTTTACTTGTAAATTATTTCCTCCTTGTACCGCAATTAAATGGAAAACCCAATCATATTTTTTCCTCCTTTTGAGGTAAGCTTGGAGGACATCCTACTAATTAAAACCAGTGTTAGTGATAAAGCTTACCAGTATATCTTGTCCATCCTTGTAACCACGCAGGATCAAAGGGCCACCATAGTCTCCTTCACAAGCACCTCTTTTTTTATTCCCGCTGGTGCACATGAATACATTTGAAGGCTTGACTGCAGATCCATAGAAAAATTTGCAGGCAGTGTAAGTCATGATTTTGACGTATACGTAGCGAAGGCTCGAAGTGATGTCTATTGCAGCATCTGAAGGTGAAAATTTTTGTTAAAGATCATATCGTGTATCGTATCCAATACTACTTTTTAGGTATTGAAATCAACTCAGTTATAATTAGTGCCCTCGAGTTATTTCTTTATTTGTTATACAACTTGTTCCTTTCCTTGATATCGCATAACTTTAAGGTTATATTTTATAATTATGTAAAAATAATAAAAAATCTTAAAACAGGTGTTCCAAAAATGTACACTTTCGAAGATAATACTAACACTAGACTCTCGATTTGTATAACTAAGTTTCATTGAAGTACAAGAGAATCATCTTTGCTCAAATCAATCATTCATTTTAAGCTAAGATAGCGCGACGTTGTCATAATTGACGTAACAGTGTTTTACATAAATAATCGTGACTTTCATCCTCGTGCCGAATTATTTTGTATGAAAAATGAAAACGAAAAAAAAATATTGAAAAATAAATCATAATTACCAGGTGATTTTTAGGGCTCCGAACAAAAAACGGAACCCTTATAGGATCACTCGGGTATCTGTATGTCTGTCCGTCAGTCTCTGGATCCACTGTACCGATTCTGTTGAAATTTGGTACACATATGGACTTTTGTGACCCAAACACGGACGCGTTACGTAAATAATTAAATTTTTAGTACGGGGGTCAAACTAGAAAATTTAAAAAAAAAGTTTTTTTGAACAATATCGTATGACATATCAAATGAAAGGCTTTAAATATATTTTTTTCATAATTTTAAAATAAATGGTTTTGAAGTTATTCAAGAAATTAGACGAAGAATGACCATTCTCCCGCCTTATCTACGAAACTACTGAGCCTAAAATTTAGAAAAAAATGGAGATAATAGATCTTGGGAACTATATTTTCTATCACCAAAATTTATATTTGTCATCAAGTTGTATCACCTAATAAATAGATCTATCGCCACGAAATATTTTCGTTCTCAGATAAACAAAAATTGTTCCCAGGTATGAATTATCATAACAGTTTTGTTACTTAAATAATAGCTCTGTGCTCAGAATGGTAGATCTGTCACCAAATAAATCGATTATCGATCCCTGACTAATATGTTTTGGCATAAGTCGAAGTTATGCAAGAGCGACCAAAGCAAGCTCTGGACTTGGGACACCCCGACTCGGACAGGTTAGGTTAGAAGGGGATGGCGGGGTCGAGTGAGCGAGCGAAGCGAGCGAATAGACCCCGCCATCCCCTTCGTGGTTATTTTTTTATAAACCATATGCGTTTATAACATTATGCTAGACTCCACCATCGTTTCAACCAAAAGGTTGAAACGATGATGATAACAACCCTAAATTTTTTTGGAACTTTATGAAATTTTCTAGTGACATAATATTATGATTTATTGGTGATCTCTTTAAATTAGTTTGCTTAAATACTTATTAGGACAAACCTAGGATTTATTGTGGAATTGATTTTATATTGTTTGGTGACTACATTTTGGTGACAGATCTACTATTTGGAGGACAAACCCTATTATTTAAGAAACACAAAACTAATTAAATTGGTGATAGCTTAAATGATACCCATAGATCTTTACCTAGATTATACGAAAACCTATAAGAAGTCCATAGTGTTAAAATAACACATTAAAAAAATGAAATTCGTTCGGATCCCTTTGCACACGAGTCCGACTTGCACTTGGCCCGTTTTTTTGACATGATCTCAACGATATAGGGTATCACTTATGGTATATCACAAAACGAACATGTGTTATACTTTATTGTACACCTCACAATATGAAGAAGACGAACATTTGTTAAAGCTAGTGTACAATGGGCATGTCACCAGAAAATGGCAAAATCCGTAAGATTATAAAATATCTTGAGAGATTGTAAACTCAACATAAATTGTCAACTGAACATTTGGAATACTTTTTTATGCATCAATATTTTGATAGGCATCTCTCGAAGTCATTCCGAGAAATTGTGGACTGACGTAAAATGGCGACCAATCAAATCACAAGTCTACAACTGATCCGTTTTCATTTGATAGTAAACCTGGAAACAAGGCTCTCATTGGTCTGTTCAGATGTGAACTCACATGTACGCCATAGAGTTCTGAATTAAATGTACCTCCTGTTGTCCGATGTTGGTTTGGTTTAACGAATGATTATAATGTTCATTTTGTATAAGGTTTCTTTCGAAACTGCAACCATATGACATGCACGGGATTAGTAATACGTTCTGCTTACTAATAACCAAGTTGCGGTCTCGAATAAAATGTTATATTTGGAAACGCCACAGATCTGATGATCACTAATTTTATCGAATGCATATTCGACTTATATTACGCTTCGCTCGCTCACTCTAGCTCCTGCAATCCCATTTGAACCGGGGTGCCCTAAGTTCCCGAGCTGGCGCGGTCGCTCTTTGTTTAGCGGTTAAATCAAATGTCAATTATACAAGATGATCAAAATAACGTTATACTAAATAAGAATACGAAAAAAAATATCCCATTTTTTTTGTCATGGGCGTTTTTTATTTCGCGAAATTGAAAACGATTCCATTCAATTCGTAACTTTATAGCGTACACGTGAGTTTATACAAACTAAGACCAATGAGGGGCCAAGTTTACAATTTAACTATCATATCAAAACAAATAGTTGTAGATCAGTTGCTGACTGGTTGCTGAAGTCGGCTTGACTGGAAGCTGACTTCAATATAGTTGAGAAAAGGCTAGGCAGATGATGAGTTGCTGATTAGTTGCTAGTTTATATCTGTCTACAATTTTTCGGAACGGCTCGGAGTTATAGAATACAAGACTGATTCGTATAATTGTAGAACTAATGTTCATTTGACAAAGTATCGTGAATTTTTTTGCAATCTTACGTATTTTGCAATTATCCGGTGACAGGTTTAAATTATTCGGTTTTTTTTTTTTTTACTATTTATAGGCTCGCGTTTGACCACTATCTCACCTGATGGTAAGCGATGATGTGGTCGAAGATGGAGCACGCTAGCCTAGAAGTAACCTATTCACTCTTGACTTAAATACTCCCAGGTTATAGCTATCAGGAAACACAGACTCCGGCAGGGAATTCCACTCCTTAGCTGCACGCACTATGAATGTGTTCCCAAAACGTTTTGTGCGCGTGGGCGGGATGTCCACCATGTACCGGTGGCGCATCGCCGTTCGTCTTGTGGTCCGATGATGGAACGGGCTGGGCGGAATCAAATTATGCAATTCCGTCGCACATTCCCCAAAATGCAACCGGTAGAAAACCGACAGGCTAGCAACTCGTCGTCGATGCTCAAGACTTTGGAGCTTCGTCGCGACGAGCCTATCATCGCCGATGATCCTCTTGGCTCGTTTCTCAATTGACTCAAGGGCATCAAGCTGGTATCTGGCAGATCCGTCCCAAAGATGAGAGCAGTACTCCATACATGATCGAACTTGCGCTTGATAGAGTTTGAGCAGCTGTTCCGGCGTAAAGTATCGTCTCACCTTTGCTAAGATCCCCAACTTCTTTGCAGCCTCTTGAGCTTTTGCCTCTATGAAAGGGCCAAAATTGAGGGTAGATGTTAATGTAACCCCAAGAAGCTCAAGTTGGTCGGTTATTGGCACGGTTGCACCTCGGAAAGATGGAGCTGGGTGGAATTGGCTCCGTTTAGCGGAAAATAGACACGCTTGGGTCTTAGCAGCATTGAACTTGACCAGATTGGCTTCGCCCCATTCTGAGACAGCCTGTAAGGACACGTTCAAGCGCTCAACCATAGCCTCCCGGAGAGACCGGATCTGCGACCCACCAGCTCGTGCGTCGGACACGTATCTCTGAGCAACAGTGCTGTCGTCTGCATACCCAAAGGTACCGGGTTTTAGCAGATCATTAATATGCAGCAAGAACAGTGTTGCCGAAAGCACCGACCCCTGAGGAACCCCGGCATTAATATCCAGTAGTCCAGACGAGCAGCCATCAATGACCATTCGTATAGACCGATCCCTCAGGAAATCCGCGATCCAATCACACAATCCGGCGGGCAGACCGAAGGAAGGAAGCTTACTAATAAGGCTATCGTGCCAGACCCTGTCGAAGGCCTTCGAGATGTCAAGGGAGACCGCTAGTGCCTCCCCGTGCTTCTCTATGGCCTCACTCCAGATGTGAATGGCATACGCAAGAAGATCCCCAGTAGACCGATTTCGGCGGAATCCGTATTGTCGGTCACTAAGGACATCATTTGCTTCTAGGTATGCCAGGAGCTTATGATTCAGTACGCGTTCCATACTCTTACAGAGTATGGACGTTACTGAGATAGGTCTATAATTCGACGGGTCAGCTCGACTACCTTTCTTGGGCACAGGCTGCACGTTAGCTTGCTTCCAAGCCTTCGGCACTTTTCCAGTCTCAAACGAGAGGCGAAATAGGCGTGTCAAGATCGGAGACAACTCAGGCGCACAAGTCTTCAGCACAACTGCCGGTATCCCGTCGGGGCTACTAGCCTTGTTGACGTCTAGGTTACGCAGTACCCTACGGACGTCCTTCTGATGAATGCGGATGTTCGACATACTCGACTCGCATCCAGCAGGAGAAGCAGTGGGCTCCGCGCCACCAGGATCCAGACGTGAAGATTCCGCAAACAAAGAAGCAAACAAGTTCGCTTTCTCCTCAGCGGAGTGGGCCAACGTCCCGTCGGGTCTCAGCAGTGGTGGTAGTGAGGGGCGGCAGAAGTTCGATTCGACCGACTTAGCCAGGGACCAAAAAGCCTTACTACCTGCTGGGTATGAAGAAAGTTTGTTCCCTATTCGGCTAATGTGGTCAAATCGAGCCCTCCGCAACACCTTCTTGCAGGACTTGGCAGCCCTGTTGAAGGCTCTCTTCTTCTGACTCACATCATTTGCTTTGCGCGTACGAGCGTCGACCCATGCTAGGTACGCCGCGTGCTTAAGCGCATCAGCGCGATAGCACTCGGCACCAAACCATGGACGAGCTTCGCCAGACATTGTTACGTCAGAGAACGGAATGTAGTACTCCATTACCCTCCGCAACACATCCGTTACGGCGTCCGCGCACGACGAAGCATCAGTCGAAGAAAAGCAAGTAGGCTGCCAAGGGTAACAAGCGAAGAAAGATCGCAAGCCATCCCAATCTGCTGACCTGTATCGCCATACCCGCCGGGTGCCTCTTGGACTAGGATCGGGCGGGGAGTAGACGGACACAGACTTCACCAGACAGTGGTCCGAACTACCCAGTGGTGAAGAAATCGTCACCGAGTAGCGGTCTGGATCAGTTGTCAGCACAAGGTCCAAGCAATTGGCAGTGTGCGAATCAACATCCGGCACCCTCGTTGCCCCCTGGACCAGCTGGGTAAGATTTAACGCTAGCGCTAGCTTTCGCGTCTCTCGTCCAGCATGGTCTGTGCACTGGTATGGGAAGAGCCACTCCTGATGGTGGGCATTGAAGTCCCCCAGTAACACCAATTGGGCAGAAGGGTACCGCTGCTGAGCTGCATCCGCCGCCTCACTCAGTTGCTGTGTGAGCCCAGTTGTCTCCAAATCACCGCTGTGCGAACGGTAGACACAGGCGTAGACAATTTTGTCCAGGCCTGTGTCCACTATAACCCACAGAGTTGAGAACCTGGAGTCTTCAAGGTTTCGGAGACGCCGATAGCAGATGTCGTCCCGGGCGTACACACATACGCCCGCGCGTAGTCTAAAGTGGTGCTTCAGGGTAAACCCTGGGTAAGACAGATATGACACGTCTGACGGACATCCGATCTGCGTCTCCGACAGAAATAAGAGCGCTGGTTTCTCCGTCTCGAGGTGGTGGTGGACTGCGACGAGATTTGAGTGCAGACCTCGTATGTTGGAGAGGTGCACTTTGTGCGAGAGGGAGTGCTGCCGCTGTACAGCTTTTCTCTTATTTTTCCTGTTCATATTGAGTGAAGGAAGGAGAGGAGAAGGAAGTGAAATGAGGTTCCATGCTGCTAACCTTCAGGCACGCTCTGGCAGGACGGCATCATTGGGGGACTAGCCTGGAGACTGCGGGGACGCCCGAGCCCCCCCGGGAATGTCCATCGGGCCCTCTCGTCTGGTCGCCAACCAGCACGATGGTGCATTCCGGGATTTTTCGACAGTTGGCGGGGCAGCCTTTCATGTGTGGCTAGCACACTACTTGGGCCCCCAACTACCTGCGGTCGGCCAGCGGCGCACCGTGCCTCGGATCCCGATACCCTCCGCGACTAGTCTCCCGATACGCCCATGTCAGCGCAAGCCTGGTTGGTCTGCCTGCATTGGAACAACTATTTCGACCCAACTCCTCTGAATTGGCTACACTGGGCATCGTACCGGAACGCGGCTAGGCCGCTTGGCGGTACGTCTTTGCCCAGTGGGTGGTCACAAGCCATCGGCCGAAGCCTACCACCAGTTACTGTCACCTGATTAGCACCACCCGGGGACCACGTGTAGGGTCTAACATTAGGTAATCTCCTACGGACGCGGGTGACTCGGCCCCCAAAATTATATTATCATCATCATCATCATTTCAGCCAATTTCCGTCCACTGCTGAACGTAAGTTATTCGGTTGACCATTACTAATTCCTCTGTTTAGCATTGAGACAGTGGAACTACGATCACGATGGTTCTAACTTTGGGAATTACTTTCTTGGAGCAGCCTGGCTTTGGTGCAGACCACAGAGGGTAAATGTAACAGTGAATTATATTATGGTACTTACAATAAAATGATTACTTACCCGGACCCGACTTTCCAAATCCTATTAATTGAGCTAAGTAGCCATCAAATGAGCGTCAATAATCCTGCATAATGATTGGTCTGATGTAATCTGAAACTGTTGAAATCAATTATTTTGCTGAAAAACTCTGTTTTTAAACAGTTTTTGAAATTATAGCTAAGTAGTATGTCCCCGTACTCACTGTTATTATACTGTCTAATTGAAGGGATTCGTGCAACGGCCAGGTCGTTCTCTAAGCTATCAGGGTCGTATTCCGGATGCACAATGGTCCAGTTTGCATAATTTCTTATTCCTCCATAAAACAATTCATTTGTTCCTAATACAACCTAAAAACAGAAGCTTTTTTTAATGTATCCATTTATTATTACTAGCCCGTACTGTTCCACTGCTGGGCAAACGGCTCCCTCCATTCCTTCCAATGCTCACGGTGTTGTGCCTCTGCCTTCCAATTCATAAGGAAGACATCCAGGACGTCCCGCTATCTTCTTCGCGGTCAGTATCCATCTATTTAAAAAAAAAGCCAACTTCACAAAACACATTGGTCTAGTCAGCACATGCGGGACTTTTGGGTCCAGTGTCCGATTCTCTAGTTGGTCATATGTTTTGAAATCTTGTTACTATGTAGATCAAGGCCTCTTACCATCATTTTCCTACCCTCGGATTCACCGTCGAGCCAACATTGCCCAATAGTCGCGACTAAGTGATGGCTTACGAGAGCCCCCCCACAAATTGACGTCTCGCCTGACCTGAGCGTGATTATCAGGCCCGCCTGGGGAAAAAACATGAATGAAGTTTCATTCTGAAGTCATTAAACGTGCAGTACTAATGCAAGGGTGCATGTGCGTATGTCTGTATCTATACTCTATATATAAAGCTGAAGAGTTTGTTTCTTTGTTTGTTTGCTTGAACGCGCTAATCTCAGGAAGTACTGGTCCGATTGTTTTTCAGTTTGAGATAGCCTATAAATAGGCTAAAATTATATTATCACGCTAAGACCTATTGGTCTTAGCGTGATGATATAATTTGAAGCTTGAATTTGGATATAATTTGGAGCGGAGCAGTAATGACAATTGTGACGCAGAAGAAGTTGCTCGAGTCAACTAGTTATAATATACTTCCTGATGAGGTGTAACGAAACCGAAAAAGCGGAGATGAACAATCACATGACAGTCAATTCATCATTAATATTTAATTTAATTTAATTTTATGCTTATCCACTTATTGGATCAAGTGAAAAATTATAAACAACACATCGTTACAACTCCAACAAAAAGTTCCGGAGGCGGTTACGATTGCGGAGGTATGATTTTTAGCTAAAATCTGCACTTTGAAAGCTGAAGCGAGGTTCCGTTGCAACTATGGTGAAAAAAGAAAATGTAAGTTAAAGCCTCTTAGACTTATAAAATTTTGTAAATAAATAAAACCACGGTGACAAAAAACCACTCACAAAATATTTATTTTCCCCTGGATATGCACTGATGCCACCAGCTATTCTTCTTGATTCCTGTAGCCTAATCTTCGTAGCCGTATTTCTCCGCAGCTATCCCGGCTACAAACCCCACGATACAGACCAACAGAACTGCAGCCTTCATAGTGTCAGATACTGATGACTTGTGATGGAGTACTAATGACAGAAATACCTTTATACTGTCAAGAATTTGACGTCGTCTTCCGATAAGTTTGAGTATCACTCGAGGCTAGGGACTTTACTCCTCTGGATCTGTTTTTACATGTACTATATTAATCATACAGTATTTGCAGCTTCAAAACAAGCTGTGCCTGACTGTTGACTCGATGGTCTGGCTAATGTTATAAATGAGAAAGTTTGTTTGTATGTTGATTTTTTTGTTTTAATTTTTCATGTCATATTAGCAGAACGGATTACATGGGTCGATCATGTTCTGGATTAGATTTTTTTATGTCGGAAGCATTCTTCCTTGATGTTTTTTGACTGCCGCGGCCGGCAGCTATCGTCTATGCAACCGCGAGGTAATTCAAAACACTGCTCTAAAAAGTCACCGGTTCGATTTCTGGTTTATGACGACAAGCTTTCGTTTCTTTATATTTAAACATTCTTTGTATTAGTAGAAGACTGAATATGCAAGTTTCTTACAAAAAGTGTTACCAACCACTGCGTACAAGTTTATGAGGATTAGTTTTGTAACAGGTAAACATGATAAGAAAGTGAAATGATACTTGAACTGAAGTGTTACCAGTAAATGCTTCATCTTTAGTAATACATTATATTCACATCCAAGTAGATGTGTAGAATTTTTAGAAATTATGTAATATTGGCTTAACTTTTCCATGAGTCCCAGATCAAAATTAAAACATTTTCGAGCATTTTTTTGCGTCCGTTGAATTTGAAATAAATGTTATTGAAAACTTCTCGACATTAACCACCCTACATAATTCGGATGTTGGTACCTGATTTCAACATCATATATTATACGGCTAGCCAAATGCTTGTGACTAAGTACAAATTTAATAAAATAATATAGAAATCCCTAAGTTTTTACAGGATTTTTTATTTTCTACAGAATTAGATTTTCTCGTGATATCTTGAATTACACTAAACAATTATTAATAAAATAAAATAAAAATAAAAAAAGCGTCTTTATTTCATGCAAACCTAAAAGAATACATGCAAAGTTAAGGTAAAAATGAAATTCCAATCGTAGTTTTGATTTTTCTGCTGAATTCTAACATTATGTCAATTGTTCACAAATTCAAATAACTTGAAATAATAAATTATCCCTTAGCAAAATAATTTAACATACTTGACTGAAAAAGTTAAGTACAGAAAATGAAATAAAATTTTTGATTGAATAATCGATCAATTATAAATAATATAATAGAATGACATAAATTATTACATTATATGAAATTAAGATTATGAAATAGACAATATGGAATTCAAAATAATCATAAGAATTATACTAGAAAATAGTGGACGTCACGCGGTTTCACCCGCGTAGTTCCCGTTCCCGTGGGAGTACGGGGATAATATATAGCCTATGTTACTTCCTGATAATGTAGCTATCCAATGCTAAAAGAATTTTTCAAATCGGTCCAGTAGTTTCGGAGTCTATTCAATTCAAACCAACAAACAAACAAATATTTCCTCTTATATTTTTTTTTTACATTGGATGTGGATTTTCGATTTCACTATCTCTTTATATGACCAGATTTTTTTCCAAATTGTCGCTATTCGCCTGTCTATTTCATCAGTGTTGTTACACTTGCCGAACGATACTAGTTTGCCTACGTAAATATATTCGTTAACGTACTCCACCGGAGAATTATTCAGTGTAATTGGTATTTTGAAATGGTTGGACATCAATTTTGTTTTTGACAGATTCATTTCTAAGCCAACTACTTACGTCGTGAAGTTCTACCATCATTGCTTGTAGCTCTAGAGCATCTTCAGAAAAAATAACCATGTCGTCAGTAAAACGTAGGTGAGTCAGGCGTTTCTCGTTTATTTTAAACCTTTTTTGGACCACGGTAGATTTTTCATAATATTCTGCAGTACTGCTATGAATAATTTTGGGGATAACGGGTCGCACTACCAAACAATTATTACTATTGTTAAAACCCCTTTCACTTTTCACCACTGGCAAGTAGGTGTAATAACGTCCACTGTGGCGTGGCGTGGGGGTGTTTTATGACCACATTAGTGCCTCAACTTTAACAATCATGTTGTGCGTTGGTACCACGCGGATTGGAATCTAACTTAATAAGTCATGTAAAAACTTTATAATTACAACATACTTCGAGAACATTTGAATTGGTAAATTGTAGAATTCAATTATTCCAGAGAGCTTTGGTAAGTATTGAGAAACTTAAAAATTACCGTTCACACATATATACACTAAGACTTTACAAATATTATCGACATGAGTCGGCGGAGTCTTCATACTGTTTAACAAACGGTTCCAAAACTTACTATCAATAAACTGAACGTATCATTGCTAAAAGGTTTCTACTATTGTTACTACATCGGATTTTATTTTACAGCGATCTAACACAATTAAATATAGCAACTGTAATTCATTTCTCCGCTGTGAACGATAACGCGTTTGTTTAGAAAAAAGAAGAACAGGTAAATTTTAATAACCTTGCCTAATTTAACTAAAACTAAAAATGGTTTTGCTTTCTCTACATAAAACGCAAGTCAAAAACTTTTTTAATGTACCTGACATAGACTACCTTTAGGCGCAATTATTTTTTTAAAATTATTCATTAAGAGAGGACTCTAGTCCCGAGGAATTTGAAAAATAGGTATTTGAAGAAACTATTGCTGATGCGTCGCACTGTGCCCTATCAAGTAAAGTGCGAAAGCGACAACTGCAGCTCAGGCTGATCTTTACCTATAAAAACCTTGACTAAAAGACGTTTTGTATTCCGCTGTGTTCTTCTTCAAAACTGGACTGATCTAAAAAATCATATATCAAAATTCTATTTTGTTAAAAATTTATCTTTGTCTGACAGTCGTCTGAACATGGCGGTAAAAACCGGCTGCTTTTTCGGTTGCTTGTCCCCTCTTAAGATGATAGTTACAATAAAATTAAATGCTTTTAGCATTGGATAGCTACATTATCAGGGAGAAACATAGGCTGTATATTATCCCCGTACTCCCACGGGATCGGGAGCTACGAGAGTGAAACCGCGTGACATCCACTAGTAATAGATTTAAGTATAACAGATGTAAGACTATCGCATTAGGTTTAAAAGAATCTGTAATGATAGTTCAAGTTTATGATAGATAAATTAAAAAAAAGTAAATAATGCATTAGAATTATGAAACAACTTGCCAATAAAGTTTATGTATCAAAACAGTGTCGGCGATCCATTCCACACCGTCCTTGAAACACAAGGCTCGGACTGTGCTCGCTCCTGAATGTTTCAACCTACGTCATGCGTCATCATGATAATGAATAAGATTTTCATTTTTTTTTTATAATTCTAATGTACATAAATATCTTTTTTGTTTATTTTCTAATGAATGTGTAGTAGTCACCGGATAGATGAAGTGGGCTGCCGCTGTAAGACTACTAAAATGGCGCCGTGTTTACATATCGAGACTCCTATGTGTCTCATAAAATCAACCAAACCTGTCATTTGTAGATCTTTGGCAGTCGTTACGGATTGTCAGAAGCCAGAAAATCTGGCACCTGTCTTGCGAAGAACCGAGTTACTGAGTTGTGGTCGGGTCAAGGTCGAACTGGCAGTCGATTCACTCAAACTACTTCTACTCTGCTGAAGGTAGGATGCAGAGAAGGTAGGTAGTGGTAGGTCTAATATGAAGATTTAAAAGCGATTGAAAATATTCAAATACAATTAAAATGAACACTAATATACATATACAAACTATACATACACTATTAATATATAATAAATACTCAAATCAATAAACGTAGGTAGTTGGGAAAAACCTTGGTGGATGCTGAATAAAATAACTTTACATAGACGAGACAGTTATATTTATAGGAAACGTAATTTTTTTTTATCTCTCTACAAAATCATCATTACACTAATGATTTGCGAGTTTGTTCAAAGCTACTTTCATGTGTAGAAATAGGTATTACGAACAAACATGTCAATAGTAAAGCTTGCTTCGTAAACAGAAGGTATATTGACGTCATTATGTACAAGGCTTGTTAAATTGATCCTTGATCCACGTCGGTGAGTGAACAGTTATCTTTTTTCTTTGAATGATGAGCGATTAATTTTTAGTGAAAATTGATAAAAATAGTGCAAAGTTAGGAAAATGTTTAACTGCTTTCTTTATTGATTCGTTAATGGATTAAAATTGATTCTTTAGTGTATTCAAAAGCACCAATGTGTATGTTAAAAATATCTCGATAGTGACGATTTTAAATAGGAACAGAATAAACCTGGTCCTGCTTCTGGCTGGTCGATACGTCATTAGGTAACTTTTTGCAATTTATATGATGCTTTAGCAATTTTTTTTCAAAACGTCATATTAGATTATCCTTGTATTATTTGTTATGAGGAAAAGAAGCATTTACTTCAAATCGTGCATTTCACATGTTGCTACTCAATACGGAAATTACATTTCACACTAATTTTACAAGTTGCCCTCTTCAACAAAACTCACAATTGATAAGATAACTAATAAAGAGCTCAATAATTGAGTTTCCTAGAAATTTGCAATTGCACGCATTATACGAATGTGATTATAAGGGTGCCTTTCCATTTGCTCAGAGCGAGGCAGTGGAGCGGAGAATCGGAGAAATATTAACCAATCATGTCAGTCAAAATGTCACGTGGTGCGGAGATTTTATGCAATTCCATTGGTTACAATTTCACCGTTTCTCCTCCTCTCCGCTGTAATGGAAAGGCATCCTTACAGTCGTACCCACTAAACAATTCAACGGTTCAAAACATCGCAACATTACGGCCTGTACAATCAACCACAAAATAACTTAATAATGAACCGACATGAAGTAATCGCTATGTGGTGCACCGCAGTGGACGCGGATGTACCTGCGATGTGGTGCACCGCAGTGGACGCGGATGTACCTGCGATGATTGTAGGTTAATATTAAATTTTATTAAAATGGCCCCTTGCGGATTACAATGCAGTCGGATATTCGAATAATGGGATATGTATCAGTTTTCAACGCTTGGTCTGATATTGCGAAATTGCTTCAGTAAGATGAGCTCTGAAACTTTTTAAACATGGTTCTCACTGGAGTAATAAGAAAAAATAGTTTTCGTCATTTCGTAGTATTTTACTATAGAAATTGTTAGATGATATCGCTTGAACGAAATTAGTAATCGCTTAGCACAAAATACTTGTGTCACTTTTACATCGTGGAAAACATTTCATAAAGCTAGGGACAGTGTTTTAAAACCCGAATAGAACTGCTCGGGATCTTCAAATAACGCTCTTGTTTGAGTACTATGAAAACCTCTCTCCTAGAATACATTCGATCAAAGTCAACCCCAGTTCCACACAGAAATAAAAGGCCCTCAACACAGGTATTCAATTCATTCCATTTTACGGCACTAGCGTTCATTAACACCAGCGATGCTCAATGGGTCGGACAGACCCCTCCCCCCTCCGCGTCGATCCCGTACGCCTCGTTAACGACAACCTTTCATCTGATTAACTGCTGGCCTTTTAAATATCCCTCTGTTTCCCAGTTTTATTGGCGGGATTCCGACGTGTCACATCATGTGAGAGATGCGATGAAACCGCTTTATTGCATCCCCAGCCCCAGTACTGAATAAATATACCAATAAAAATCAATGTGTGTATGAATTATTATCGCTTCTAATTGAGGTTTGGTGTTTCAGTAATGCGTGCCCATTGTGGAAATGTATGGCTGTTGGCGGCTAATTGGATTGACTGTCATTACTAAATTAAAACATTCAAAACAATTCCGTTTTAATGTGAATGCTTTTCGACCGATTTTATCGCCGAAAATACGTCGAACACAAAATATATTGGCACCCAGTAAATTCAAACAAACTAAATGGTGTTCATAAAACAGACTGCCTTATTTTAATAAAAGCGAATGTATTTCCAAGAATTTATCGCTTTGAATACAGAAACAATTTTACGAATGAAAAAGTGATGTTTATTCGACGAGGTGCCTTTTATACCCATTACTTTCTTAAGGGTTATATCGCATTTTTATGATCGACAATTTTGTTATCTAAAAAGCGTCGACATAAGAAAGTGTATCGTAACAGCGTACAATAAAATTGTCTGTGTCTGAAACTTGTAATTTCAGCAAACAGAGATGTTCAACATTTAGCGAGCGACTGAACGAGCGACTTTCGCAAGAACAGAAGACGAGATTTTTGCTACTAATGTCGCTATTATCACGCACGATCTAATGAACGTATAAAACACCTTATAAACTAGAACGTCCCAAGCTATTGTGTAATCTTACACGATAACATAGAGTTTAATTTGGCGTGACGACTTGATTCGGTTATTGAATTTTTTGCGCCCTCGGGGTCGCTCACGTACTTCGTTTTCGCGCAGTTTGTGAGATGTTTCCATGGCTATTTATCTGATGTATACTGGTGGACACGATCTAATTATGTCGTGAACAATTGTGATTACAATCGACGCTAGGTAATTTTACTGCCTAACCTATTTTGACTTGATAAAGCGTCATTGCACACTCAGTATGTACCAACTTTGTACATACCTCTAAAGCGGTTTTCTAATCAGTTTTCTTATTAAAAAACTGTATAAAATACAACTTGATTTTAATTTATGTATTCTAAGTCCCAGATGCTCTATGTCACAAGTTTAAGTTTCGAAGTCGTTAGTTGTTTATCTAAACAATGTCAGACTTCCACTAAAGAAATAACGAAACAAGTTCTACAAGAAAAACAATTAAAAACATTAATTAAATCACTAAACCCTAGACACGACATCCTTAAGTTTATATCCGAAAACAAAGGCGTACTTAATAGTAATACCTTTGGAATTACAACTAATGAGAGATACGATCAGGAATAAAACAAAATTAGTCACGTACTGTACATTTTATGTCAGTCGTCGTAGAACAAGAATGTACAGAAGCGATACACTCACTCTGAAAGCATTATACATACAAACACATTCGGGGAATAAGGTATATTCAAAAGTTAGAATTGTATGAAAATGTGAAGCTCGTGGCTAAAGAATACTAGCCGCACGGATCGATCTTTAAGGGTAGACAACGCTTGTCAAGGTTGGTCTGTGGATGGGTGACCATCTTAACATACCGAGTTTCACTCGTGGCTCGGAAAGCAAGTTAAGCCATTGGTCCCGACTGTCATTTGCAGATCTTTGAATCTGACACCAGTCTTGCCAAGAACTGCCGTATTACTCAGTTAATGGGTTGTGGAGGTCTGGTAGGCAACCGCTTCATGTAAAATATTGGTATTCAGCTGAATCCGGCTTGACTGGGAGCCGACCCAAATATAGTTGGGATAAGGCTAGGCAGATGAGGATCGTGACAACAAGCAGAATATACACAACCCTCACCCATATCCCACACGTATAATAAAATATAATTTTCTTATATTTTATTTTATTCTGCCAAAAAATTGTTTTAACATCAAAACTAAATTTTGAAGCATTGTTGTCTATCTTGCCTGTAGAGGGGAGTCCCTGTTGTCCTGAAATACAAGTCATGGCTTAGTTTAGGCACCAGACTCCCACAAATGAACATAGTCACTGTGTTAATTGTAATTGTTTCCATAAATATTAGTTTATAAGTGTTATTTGTGGAAGAAAATATTTTTTTTATTATTTATTATACGGTTAGATCATATCTTGGAACAGGACATAGGATTGATGTCCATCAAAATCGATTCGGCGATTTAGACGTAAACACGTAAACAATCACATTTTTGCAATTATAATATTACTGGCTTTTGTCCGCGACTTCGTACGTGTATATCTCGTTTTTTTCCTGTTCATGTACGAATTTCGGGACATCCTCTCTTAGTGCTCCCCTACACTCCCCAAGAAACCTACACGCCTTTCAGCTATCAACGACCAGTAGTTTCGGCTGTGCGTTGTCTGTCAGTCACTCACTCACTCGGTAACGGAAGAATTTTATATTTTAGGATAGTTAGTATTAGGATGGATAGTGGCGCTCCGCTTCTGCATAGTGTTCTTACTCTATGCAGTAGTGTTGTCGGCACACGCCACCCCTATCAATCTGAGATCGTATCGTTTGATTGCTGTTCAAACTAATAGCGCTTTTCAAACTGCTGTTTGTTGCTGTATTATGTACAAGTGTTGTTTTGTACTCACATTTTCATATGAATTAGTTTCTGTTTTTTTGAAATTCACTTGTAGGGAGATAGATTCGTTTTCTCATTGATGAATATTGTAAATACAACTAAACGACGAACGATATGTCCTTACATGCACAAGTCGGTGAATAAAAATTACGTTCTTCACCATCATCATAATTTTAGCTGAAAAACTTTCAGTGCTGCTTTTAAAGTCAAGAGTGAAGTTACTTCTGAGCAAGCGCGCGCCATGGCTCAAATTATCGCTTACCATCAGTTGAGATACTGGTTAAAAGCGAACCTATCAATATTAATATAACGTGTCACCACAACGACCAGTCAAGTGCATCTTGCAATCAGCGGACTCCCACAGCCCTCGCCGGGTCATCGATCTACCTTGTCGGAGGCCTTCCCACAAGATTTCGTCACTATTCATTACTTTATTGTTCGGAAAGAGGTTATATGAAACATCGCTCGTCTATACTAATCTATACTATATATATAATTATAAATACTAATATATAAAGCTCAAGAGTTTGTTTGTTTGTTTGTTTGTTTGTTTGTTTGCTTGAACGCGCTAATCTCAGGAACTACTGGTCCGATTTAAAACATTCTTTCAGTGTTAGATAGCCCATATATCATCACGCTAAGACCAATAGGAGCGGAGCAGCAATGAAATTTGTGACGCAGATGAAGTTGCGTGGGTCAGCTAGTAATAATATTATAAAGAAGATAGATTTGTTTGTTTGTTTGAATTGAATAGGCTCCGAAACTACTGGACCGATTTGAAAAAATCTTTTAGCATTGGATAGCTACACTATCAGGGAGTAACATAGGCTATATATTATCCCCGTACTCCCACGGGAACGGGAACTACGCGGGTGAAACTGCGTGACGTCCAATAGTAATTAATATATATCTAGCCTTTACTCGCGATTTCGTAAGCGCATATACCGTTTTTTCCCGTTCCCGTTACAATTTCGGGAAATCCTCTCTTAGTGCTCTCCTACGGAGTGTAGGGAAGTTACATGCCAAATTACAGCTTTCTACGACCAGTAGTTTAGCCTGTGCCTTGTCAGTCAGTCACTCAGCTATTCAATTAGTAACGAAATAATTTTATATAAATTGATATCTCACATACTGGGAAATGACACTCAATTGATACTCAAAATTATTCCCAATTCGTGGAATGTACGAAAATAAAGGTTAACAGACAACTAGTTTACAGAAAATTGTATTAAATTGGACACGTGGAACCTTATAATGATGATGAATAATAACAAACTTTAGTGGGTAGTACACGCACTGAATGTACACGCTTTCCTTAGAGACCTTGTGACAGTAATGAAAACAGAAACGTAAGACGGGCTCTCGGAATCATGGAAATCAGTAGTAGTTACATAAAACCTACATTGAACGAAACGGATTCTATATAGAGACAAATTAAAACGACAAGTAATTTAGTAGTCATTATAAAGGAAATAGTAAATACCTTTGATAGCAGATAGTCCATCAGATACAGAATTTTCAATTACATTTTGAACAGTACTTCGACTATCCAGAAAAACCATTAGGCGTGTTCCATGGTCCTTTATAACTTCCAATCATTCGCATCCAAGTGACAAAATACACCTAACAAAAAGTCTCATTAACCAATATAGGCACCTAACATATAAAGTAAAGCTGAAAAGGTCCTTTACTCCAAATACAACCCGCGGCGCAAATCTAATTCAAATTCAGGTAATTTTTTAAAACCCTCATCAATGGATTCCATTTGATCGGGATGAGAACGTTCTTAAAACGCATAGGATAAGGAATTGTAGGCTAAGTAAGTAATGGATTATATTGATGACATTATGTGGAGAGGGATTTAGAAGACTAGGTCGGGCCTCGTCGGGTGTGGTCGGGTTTACTCGGGTCGCTCCGGGTATAGGCTTTCAGGATTGAGCTAAATTGTTTAGGGTAATTCACAGACTTGTTAATTTGAAAAGGCTTTGAACGTTGTGCTCATTATTAAAGTGCTCTACTGATTTAGGGTTCAAGTGTATACATAAATTATTCTTGAATTCGGTATTCAGTAGGTAATAGGTACATGGGCTTCTGTACCTAAGCTTGAACCACGGAGTAATTTACTTCGTGGTTTAAACGATGGTAACGACAGAGTTTATTAATTATTCGAACCAATTAAAATAAGAACAGCGTGATGCGAAAAGGATTGAAAATCTGAGATACTTGATAGCGAATTAGCTCAAGTAAACAGGAGAGGTCTAGTGCCAAATCATGTTAAAAAACCGGACAAGCCAAAATATACGTGTTTATAAAACCGTCGGATGAGGGATGTCCGTCCGTCACATCCGTCCACAATAAATCGTGTTCCGTCGCATCCGTCACCGCACGGACCGGACCGGGCCGGGCCGTGACGGACCGTGACGCTGGCGAGCTTCAATTATTTATGTGAAACAACGTGCCGCTAATTGTGTTATGGACACACACTCGTGTTACTGTTGACAACTTCATATAAATGAACATGTTTTTTCGCTCTGAAAATAGTAATTCAATGGCTGATGGAATGAGAAAAAAATTGTGTTTGATGGCTACCAGAATTTATTCGCTTACATGTAGTATTTTATTAATATGCTTGCTGTTGTGGGTTGCTAAACTCGCCCGGCTACCCTCGGGTAGCAAAGCATATTTTTCGAGAAACATCGTCATACTTCAGCCAAAATATACACAATTTACATTACACCTACCTCTTCCTCATAAATTATCATTGGTGAAAACCGTATGAAAAATTATTCCATAGTTTTTGAGTTACAGATCACGCACAGGCAGATAGACAACAAACACGGCGAGATGACTTTGTTCTATAATATGTGATGATGAATGATATTAACCCCACATTAAATATATTCCCATTACATTTTCTATTATAAAATTCTCTGTTAAACCCATAAGCCAATAATGTACTCGTGACACATTCTATTGATCGAAAATGTGACAAAAAAACATTGACTTTATAATGTATAGACAAAGGTAATCTCGTATAAATAATTCACGTCATTTCAATGGACACAATACCAAATTTAATTTCTTTAATCCGGAACAGTAAGCTCCATTGGGGACACAAAAGGTTTCTCTGTATGTTAAAAGTGTTTTATTAAAATAACGTAAATAAATGTCTATTTAATTATTTACAGTGTAGTCCGTTCAGTACGACTTCGCATATAACAACCAACTATTTTGAGCGACGTAAGTATACGTAACGTACGTAGGCATACGTTTGGTTTTTAATATGAGCTATGAAATACTCAGTTCGTTTAGTGTGACTTCCGGTTAGTACGACGTAGTATCACCGGTCCCTTCGCCGTCGTTTTAATCGGGCTCTACTGTATATCCATAGCTCGATGTCACAGCGGCGGTCACAAAGATAAAATTTACGTTAATAGGTTTTTTTTTTACTGAAGATAGGCATACGTTTGACCACTATCTCACCTGATGGTAAGCGATGATGCGGTCGAAGATGGAGCACGCTTGCCTAGAAGCAACCTATTCACTCTTATCTTGTCTTTTCTGATTTTAAATGACGCTTGCGTTATTAAGTGTCTCGGGTTACACCTGTGCAGGTACTGATAGTTGGGCAAACGTCATTTATACCTGCATATGTAAGCGTTTTGGTAAACTTTACTTTGACACGCCATTGAATAACATGCCATAGAGGCAAAGTTTCTACAAGTTCTTATGTATTCAAAATAATAGAAACAAGCCTTGTTTTGCACACCTCTAAAGATTATAGTCAGAGAGGTAATTAAACATAGCTAAGTACAATGGTCCATACATAAAGGGCTTCAAGAATAAGGAAATTGCCTATTTTCCAACTTGCTTTGCGCTAATACCGAATATAAAAGGAAACCCTTTAAAAATCTCAATCTGTAATGGATTTCTTTAAGACGATCAAAAGTTGTTTAGGGCTTAAATCTATTTCTGATAATTTATTAATAACAAATTTGATAGAAGGAACGAGAAAACGAATGTACTGTTTTAGTTTCCATCCAATTTTCTACACAGAAAGTCAAATTACATTCATGAAATATGGAAACAAGCAATTATTTCATGCCAAAACTATTCATGAATCCGCTTGTTAATTCACATTGGAGTACCGAGTTCGTTAACATGTTGTCACACGGTCTATTCAAATAAAAGAGCTCAGTAGCCCCGCCCGACCTGAGCCCGGAACATAATAACAGATTTTGGTCTGAATTACTAGATGAAAGCTTCGCTATTCAGCGACAATAAGGCCTCCACGACTTGTGCTAACCAACTTAATTCTGCCATCGAACCATTTCATAACCACCCTTAACAAGGTGCTCATAAAGTTGCAGCGCAGTGAGCGCGTCACTTGGCGGGTCATTAGTTCCAGGATAGTGATATTTCGCCGGCCATGCATCACGCTGATATATGACATAATGAGGATAGGGATTTAGTGTCATAAAAGAGCTTATTCGTACATTATTACTCAGACATTCGAGCCATGTTTTGTTCTGAGCTATTTTGATATTGTATGTTCATACTCTTCCAACAAAGAATAATTAAAATGTTGGAGTTTCACAGAATTTAATCGCATTTTAAGCGTGTTCTTTGTACTGAAATGAGAATTTATTATTTATTGTTTTTTTATTATTTCATACTGTTATGTATGAGTGTAGAGAATGGATGTATTTTTTAGAATTTGTTCATGAAACTGGCGCTACTTCAAAAGATTGTGTGAACGTTTCAGAACTGAATTTTACTTTTGCTCAATCATGAATTTTCCTTACTTTTTGAACTTGTAATATCACGTGGCGTCACAGTCAGCAGAACGTGTAGAATTTTAAATTGGCGTGCGGTGGCGGTGGCGGGCGCGGGATTGGGTCAGCCTGGTTCCCGCGGGTCACGTAAGGGGACTGTGTGATTCTATCAAGTTGGCTAGTAAGAATAGCTGCATTCAGCACGATACCGATAGATATTCAATTGCGAGAGAGAGTTCAGTTAAACTAAATTATCGAATAAATGGGCAATTGACGACAAGCGACGATAAAAATATCCGTAGCACTAATTCATCTCTAATAGGTTTTGCGGTGTCCCATGATTTTTCATTACCATCTCAATAAAATCTAAGAAGAACTGTTCAATGAAGACTCAAATACCATCCCACATAACAATGAATACCCCGTACACATTAGCGGTGACATAAAGGCCAACATTACCATTCACGCGGAGCCATGTGCCTGAGCGCCTGCTGTCGGTCTGAATGCGAGGAGTTTTTAATAAAGAGCCCGCAGACGATATGCATGCCGCGCGGGCTTGTGTACACGACGGCCGTTTATAAAGATGTACGGTGCTGCAAATATAATGGAATGAGTTAATCTGTGGGGATTGGGAGCTAGAAAAATGGCTAAATTGGCCGATATTAATTGGGTTTAAAAAACACATAATTAAAAAATTCAAAAACACGCCTGCCATGTCCAGTCCCCCGCACTTGTTTTTTTTATTGCAGTCCCCGACTGCAATAAAAAACTTTTTTTTCAGTTTTAAATTTTTGGGCCAATGCTTGTTTTTAATTTTTAGTTCATTTTTGGACATGGCAGGCATGTTTTTTAATTTTTATACTATTTGTTTTATATTTCATACCTTTTAGTGATAAAACGATATTTTGATTGAATAAGTAATGCGAAATTGATACTTAAATTTCTGAGGTGTTTTAATATATGGAGAGACTCAACACACATGACCATTAAAGAAATTGTACAGAGTACCTACTGTCCTCCGACTGCAATAAAAAGTTGTTTTTCAGTTTCAATTATTTGTTGGAACCATGGCTGTCCTAAAATCATTTTTTTAAATTTTCATTATTAGCGAACGAGTGCATATTGAATACTACTGTTATATATTTTTGTTATGTACTAAGCAAGCTCTAGGTGATGACAGTATAGGTCAGAAAATTTTCATGAAAATAAAAAAAAATATTTCCGTATTTTTTTATGATCCCTGGCTACCCCATTATATTTTTTTTAGTTTTGACTAGCCTATGTTACCCGGGATAACGTAAAGCTTCTAACGATACCATATACATTGAAATCGGTTAAGGCGTTTAGGAGTTACGATGCAATAAAGAAACTCACAAACAAACATACATACATACATGAACCCTGAAAACATAACGCTCCTTTTTGTAGGGAGTCGTGTAATTAGGGAGTCGTGTAAAAATATTTGAACTACAAAAATGTTTTATTTGAAGACGTGACTGTTTCGTTGACGTGACCTTAATTTTGTTTTATTTAAATACTAGCTAACACGTGCAACTCTGTCTGCATCACATTTTTCATGAATGTTCTGCTCGTATTAGACGTACAACACCAACCAACCAACACTGAAAGATTAGCGCGTTCAATCAAACAAACAAATTCTTCATTATATCTAATATATGTTGCATCATGGGTGGCCGAGATGCGAAGTACCGGGTCTTCTTCACGATCCGACATAGTTTTAAATAGATGTAGGCACTGTCGTGGGTACGCGAGCGAAATCACGGAAAATAATTTAAATCAAAATAACTTTATTTAAATTGACTAACGGTTTCACAATGCAGGAAACAAACACGTGCGTTGGTACTGAGTGTCTACCAAGACTGTAGGAGCTCGACTGTTGCAGCACTCGGTCCCTTCTCCAGTCTCTGCTGCATCGCCTCTACCGACGATCGTGTCCAAGCGGTAGGACGCGCTTGCGTTTCCGATCACGTCACTGTTAGGTTTCGAAACCATTTGCTAGATGGCGATGTTCGTTGCACAGTGGCGCCATCAATCCACGACATATATAATATTCTCATGTCACAGCGTTTTTTATCAACCTCCTCTGAAACGGCTCGACCGATTTTCATGGTTCCGTACGGAAAAAACGGAACCCTTATCACTCTGGATCACTTTGTTGTCCATCCATCTGTCCGTCAACACCGTTTATCTCTGTAACGCGTGGAGATATCGAGTTGAATTTCAACCATATACTTAGGTCTAAGGCCCCTTGCAGCAGTGCAAGTCAAACGTATAAGTTTAGGTAAAAAAAAAGATACGGTCGTTCATGCCGCAAAAAACGGATATTTCGATAATCTCAAGGGAATCAAAATGTATGGGGTATGTCCCGTTGACCTAGAACTATGAAATTTGGCAAGTAATACCGTCTTCTTCATCATCATCATCATATCAGCTGAAAGACGTCCACTGCTGGACATAGGCCTCCCCCAAGCGTCGCCACAACGACCGGTCCTGTGCGTGAGACCGATGACCTTCACCAGGTCATCGGTCCACCCTGTGGGAGGCCTACCAACGATACGCCTTCCGGAAAAGTCTGATTTGTAATTAAATCATAAACAATGTAGTCTTTATTTAAAGTAGTTTGTAGCTACAAATTTGTACGGAACCATCGGTGGGCGAGTCCGATTCCCACTTAGCCGGTTTTTTGTGTATATTTGGTAGATCTGAAAGCAGGCTTTTTTTTTGTTGTTTTACTTGGTAAAACAACGTGTGCCGTGTGTGAGCTAGTATTAGTATAGATATAATTTAATACTTTAAATAAGCTTTGTACTCCTTATTCTTTCCCCAAATATCCATAGCGGTTTTTCAATGAGATTATTCTCCAAAATAATCATTTTCTCTGGTAATTTTATATAGCGCCTACATGTTCTTGTAAATAGCGTGATTTGCTCGTGGGAAGATAAGTAGAAAAGGTAAATAGAAATATATTCAAAAGAACAGGGTAAAGACTTATCGGATTTGCGATTCTTTTGATGTATATGAGGACGATGATTCGATGTGATTTTAATATTTTGAGGCAAGTTTGTCAGTATTAATAGTTTCTTTCGGTTAAATAAACAAGAACAGATTAGTTTCGTGAATAACATGAGCAATTTAACGTTTTGTTTAAACATTTCTAAGCACACAACTAATCAAGGACTGTATTTCAGAGAAGGTCATGAAAGAAACCCCATTTTTTAATAATAGTCGGTAAACGCATGATTCCCCTGGAGGCGTGTTATGTAGCCAATTGTTCCGGTAAGAGATACCACTGTAGAGCCACAGAGAAGAAACGTACAGAAGCTCCATACAACGAGCACATTAATTACACGCACACATAGACCGTACGTCCAGCGCGCAGTGTTTTATGAAGTCTATTTTACGGATATCACATTTTAACTAAAAAAAAGCCGACAGAAATATTCATTTAAATGCAGGATTTCGTATCTATCTTGTACGTATCTATATTTAGCTAACTTGTCTAGATGTTGAGTAATATTTTTTTGAAAATCGTCCTTTTATCATCCGTATTGGGGAATGAAACAGAATTATTTCAGTATAAATAAATTTATTTTCGAGAAAAAAAAGAAAAACTAAAAACCAAAAACTCGTACTCGGATCCAACTAAGTTATGAGGTTCATTTGTGCTTTAAAATACTCAGCATAAGAGATGCCATGAATGTACCTAACATCATTATTTCGTATCATGCTTAGTTTAAGTGCATTTTTTTTTTCCAAAAATCGAGATAATGATGTGTAGGGTATACGATATCTTGCATTTAAATAATTATTTTTATTAGTTTTTTTTTTTTAATAAATATGTGATGTCCGAAAATGGGCTTCACTTTGCGGCGATCTCAAACAAATGACGCTCGCAAGTGTAAGCGCACTCGCGAGCAGCGTTACACGTGAAGCATGTCTATGTGTGTGTGCATGATCGCTCGATGCATGAAGCCAGCGTTCTGTACCTAACTAGTTTGTGGTAGACAGTACAGTAGGTAAGGAGCCTACTATACATACATCACTATGGGCGACACTCGATTATCCCTGCCAGCCCCCGGGGAAATTATCGTCATTATACTTTACTTATTAGGTAATGCTGTTTTATACTGCATACATTGCGGAATGGTCCATGTTAAATTAATGTAGGATACCCCATAGCTAACAATGGAACCCTTATAATATTAAACTTTAGTCTCAGTTTTTTCTATTGATTCTTAGGTTTCAACGCTAGTTCATCTTTGAGAATAAGCGTTGCAATTCCCGTGGTGTCTTATTTATAATAGTTTATGTGTTTTTCTGGGTTTCTCATATTTTTTTTTCTCGTTCCGGACTACCACACTCGGAATGACGGTGAATATAATATCTAGTCCTTTTTAGGGTTCCGTACCCAAAGGGTAACCAACGGAACCCTATTACTAAGCCTCCGCTGTCCATCCGTCCGTCTGTCAGCAAGCTACAGCTTGCTGACAGACTACCGTAATAGGTAGAAAGTTGAAATATTCACAGATTGTGTATTTCTATTGCCGCTATAACAATAAATAAGAAAAATTAAGTTATAGGGTACCGAACCCTTCGTGTGCGAGTCCGACTCGCACTTGGCCGGTTTTTTATAGAGGACTGGTTTTTTTTATAGAGTTAGAAAGTTTTGCAATATTATTTTGCCATTTTGTAGACACAAACATGAAAAATATTAGTTTCGTGGAAAAGCTTTAAAAGAAAGCCATAAAACTAGAAAAGACAATGTTGACCAACGGACCCGCGCTGAAGAGCCTTGTCCTATATAATGTCCGTCAAATATTGACGGAGGGACCCTTGGCTCAAACATTATTCTTTCATCGGACCAATGTTTGTTCACTTTCCTAGCTAAACAAACTCGCCGACGTTTTTCAATGTCCTCTACAAAATCTCGCATATGATGCGTGAAATTGGTGGTAAAATATGAACAGGTTCTGATAAAAGGTAAATGTACCTAAGGATAAAATTCTCTGTTGACTATATTCTGTGTGTTTGCCACAATGTATTTGCAATAGAGGCTACTCTGAAAAAAAAAACCGTTTTCATTTGTTTGAGCTCTCAGTGTCGTCTTTGAAAGATGGAATGACTGGGAAGAAAAATCAACAAACCTTTTCACAAAAGTCAAATATTTCAAAAGCAACGTCGATACAGAATGAACGGCGGAAAAGATAAATGTCAAAGAATTCACGTCTGCCGGTGGTTTCAAATAACGGCGCGTTTGACGTCGGCTATCAAATGTCGCCGCGCGATTGACGAGCCGCACGCGTTCGCCCGATTCTTCGCACCCTTTGATGTCACTTCCTGGGGAAATGTAGAACAAATTCAATCATGTTTTCAACGGGAATTTGATAACGATTAAATCGAAAGTTAATTTTGTGGATATAGGGTTTTTTTAATCAGCTTGATCAATTTGTATTTATTTTTTACGTAAAATCCGTTGTAGGTATATTGTACGGATATTACTTTCGACGAGTTATTGCTTCCATTTTCAGTCCCACATCAAACCCGCATTTCCCAATTTCAGATCCACTTTATATTTTTAATACAGCACGCAGGCTGTCAAACAAGGCCGTGGCATGTGGCTCGTGGCTCGAGCTCGGGGCGTCCTTTGTGCCGCCAATAAATTCGTAAAGCGTTATGTTTGGCGACGATCAATCACGGAGGCATTAACACGAACCCCGCTTGCCTTTTATTTCATCGATGTCCTATAGAAACTGCAGAATATTGAGTCATCCTCACCACTTGAATTTAAACTCTTTTGACAAAGGCTTAAGTTTGAAATTGGGTCGTAATTTTGGCATATTTTGAGGGTTGACTGTATCAGAAGTTTTAACATACGACGCGAAGTTTGAGCCCAAAGAGATAAACTGCCATTGGGTCCGGGAAATGTTCTGCTGCGGTCGAACCACGTATTATGAGCAACAAGTTACTGGAACACAATCACAAAGTTTACGACGAACTCCTGAATATATTGGAACAATATTGGTGAGAGGAAAGAAACAAGAGCATACATAATTGGTCGTTGGCTGTGCGCCAAAGACCGGATATAACGTTTTGAAGCCACTTTAATCTATCAAAGAAACTGTGTGCAATTTTTCAGCCTTTGTGAATCTTTTTTGAACACTAAACCTTTTGGGTTCGTTTGAATATTGCAAATATTTTAATACGAGCTCTTTTCACTCTTGAATATAAGAATATTTTCTACATACCTTGCTGAAGACGTGCAGCAGCCAGCAGACTTTTAGATATTGTGTTTCGCAGAGAAGCGTTGGAAAAAAGGAATATGCTATTATTAAAACCATTTTCTTATGGTTTTATGTATAAAATTAAGAAAGAAAGGAAGAAAAAGTGTTATTTAATTTTCACTTCATCTCTGCCAATGCTCAGATGTCAGAAAAAGTGGAGTTCTAATCTTTACATTAAGAAGGAACTGCAAAATATTTTCGTAATAAAACCGAAAACCTAGCTAAGATAGGCACAACTCCAACAACACAAGATGCCAATATAAAACAAAGTAGACAAATTCGTAACATTTCTAGTTCTGACAATACGTGGAAACAATAAAACTGGCTAGGTACACGGTCATTACTCGAGCACTAAGCGTTAGATCCCAAACTGACCTGTCGTTAAACCAGCCTGAGCGACGCTCGTTAAAACTTGACCTTTGACCTACCGTCCAAGACTACAGCGAAATATTACCAAATAATATTCAACTGACATTTTTGGTAGAATAAATTTTAAGCCCAATTCTTCCTTTTTTGGATTATGACTGACTGGATTTAAAAATGAACGAAAACAAATGGCATTAAGCATTTATTTCTTTTTTTTTAACCGTCTTCAAAAAAAGGAGGAGATGTGATAACTTCGTCATTTATTAACCGATTTGAAAAATTGTTGTTTTTTGAAAGGATATACTTCCCGATTGGTCCCATAGAAATTCATTCAAAATCGGTGAGGAAGTTGGCTATTAAATCAAAATAGCTGGAATTGGATGACGGTTTTATTTTGCTTTCCTGCGATTTCCCAGTGGTGTTATTAGGTGTGGGATACCACTAAAAAGTGGAAGATAAAAAACTTTTTACGATAAAACACAACCGACTTCTAAATAAAAAAAAATTAAGTAAAAAAATTGGCCAAGTGCGAGTCGGACTCGCGTGCAAAGGGTTCCGAACGAATTTAATTAAGTAACATGTTATTTTAATACTAAAGACTTCTTAAAGTTTTCCTGTAATCTATAGATAAAGATCTATTATCTCCATTTTTTTCAAAATTTTAGGCTCAGTAGTTTCGGAGATAAGCGGGGGAATTCTAATTTTTCGTCTTATTTATTGAATAACGTCAAAAAAATGTATTTAAAAATTATGAAAAAGATATAATTAAAACTATTACAGTAAGCCCTTTCATTTGACATGTCACACGATATTATTTATACAACTTTTTTTTAATTTTCTAGTTTGACCCCCAAAAGTGACCCCCATACTAAAACTTTAATAATTTACGTAACACGTCCGTGTTTGGATCACAAAAATACATATGCATACCAAATTTCAAAAGAATCGGTCCAATGGATTCGGAGAAAACTGGCTGTAACAGACGGACAGACAGACAGACACCCGAGTGATCCTGTAAGGGTTCTGTGTTTTGTTCGGAACCCTAAAAATAACTTCAATTTTCGAAAGTCGGTGTCAAAATACGAGGAAACTAACAAAAACACCGACTTCCGAAATTAAAGTTATTTTTTACTTTGTAGTGTTTTTTTTTTATTTGGAAGTCGGTTGAATTTTTCTACAAGCGTTTTATTAACCTACACTATATACATTTTGAAGCACTTCCTGACGATTAAGCTTAAAGTTGGCATACAGATGTAACTTTGAAACATTGCAAAAATATGGTACACGGGACTGGTCTGATGATGGAGCCGGATGGTGGCTATTGCAACACCTCAACGAAAACGAACATAGTGCCATCATTTTATTTTAATAACTGGCACTTCGCCCGCGACTTCGTCCACGCTTTTAAGGATCCCTAATTTTTTTGTAGACAAATTAATGTACTAAAACCTTCCTCGAGAACTACTCTATTCATTGGTGAAATCAGCATGAAAATCGTTGCAGTAGTATTTCAGTTTATCGCGAACAGACAGACGCAGCGGAGGCCTTTGTTTTATAATATGTAGTGATTTTATTCCTAAAAATCTTGGTTAGGTAAGCATTTTTCTGTTGTTTCTAACCAGTTGTTACAGGCGTATCAGATTTAACAAAAAAAAAAAATTATATGGGCCGAACTATGACATAATTATGTCAATGCCATTATGAATATTTTTTTAAAAGGATGGTGGTATTCGTGCAGTATTCGTCTATCTCTGGCACTAGGCATGATGGCTTTGGCATCTAAAGCTACTAAACGAAAGTTTTGTTATCATATGGAATTTTGTAAGTCCGTTTTTTTTTTCCTATTCTATACCCTAATGTAAGTATGTGCACAAAATATAACTAGACACTTTATTAGCGAAGAAAAACAAACGAAAACGTATTTTTAACAAAAAACTGACATTTTTTGACCAAGTTTCGCCTTAATTGTCATGTGCATTAGAAATATTGTTATGGAGCTTTTTTTTTTAATTATTGTACAATGTATGTGATGTGGCTGTACTTAACTTAAATAAATACCTAAGTTTATATTATAAGACAAACTTTGCTAAGAACTTTTTTCATCCGCAGAGAAAAGTAGATAGTTTTCTGATACTTGCATACGAACAACATCCCCAAACTTTTCTTCGAGACACTATTCAACAGTCTCATTTAAAAAATACATAATTTTGATGTTCGCTGACATAATCCATGAACCGTAAAACATTTTTGTTACAATCACAAACGTTGTATTTAAACTTCAGTTTTATTTCGCAGTAATATTCTTTGTGTGAAGTTAAAAACGGCTTTAATTTGGGTTTTACTTTATGGATCGTATTTTCCTCGGAGTTGAGCACTGAAAATATTTCTGACTTCCTAAAATATTGTCGCTGTTAATTTTATAGCATTTCAGGAAAGTTGTTATCCAACTTTTTCTTACTTAAATAAAAGAAAGTCATGAAATAGGTTCTCATTTGAAAACAAAAAACAAACCGTGGAAACTTTCCCTTAGACGCATCATCATCATATCAGCCAATTGCCGTCCACAGCTGAACGCAAGCCTCTCTAGAATACAATAAGAAAATCAATTTGTTAGCTACACGCTACTAATTGACATTATTATCTCAGAAAAGCAGTTATTGCAAGCACAACTTCAGCAAAAAGCAGCCAATCTCCAGAGTGCTTTAAAATTCAGACTACTGATGTTAAATAACTGACTTTCACAAGAAAAATGTGATGAAAAACGCTACAGAAAACTTGTTCTCCGTACAGAAATCTCGCAATATCTCATACATTTTTAAGGCCGCCAGTTTAATGCTGCTCTTCATCACAGCCCGTGAATGTTTAATGCAGACAGATAATTTAATTCGTCGTTGCTGTGAATTATTCAAGGTAATGCTCGAAAAGATTGTAGCGCTCCAGCCCTTGTTGTTCTGGGATTATTGTCTTAATCCGGATGTTAAGTCCGTGTACTGCGGATAATGCTGTGTTGCGGAGGAAGCTGCTGTTTGGGAGATCAAACGGTGTGCATACAGGAGTGTGTTTTATTTTGGTGTTTGTTTGAAAAGTTTGACAGTATTGGTAAGTTTATGGCAGAACAACGTGAAGATAGCGGGAAAAGCTCGACTATCTACCGAAAGAACTGACTAGCTGACCCGCACTCATAAAAAAACAGAAGTGTGTATAGAAGGAAAGGACTTGTGTGTGTAAAGCAGTGGGAAACTACTGGTTAGTTAGATTAGATGCATTTTGGCGTACATAATTATTAGACAATAATGTGATTCGAATAAATAAAGTGATAAATTCTACTAAAGTATTACATATTTTATTTATTGTTCTTATATAGATAGCGAACCCATTCTCTGGCGCAGATCCAAAATAGTAATTGAAGATATTACAGACAATACCTTTTTGTTCAGTCTGGCATTTAACACACCTTTTTTGCGGACGATTACAGTTTTTTGCCAGCACCCTCCTTAAAAGATACTTTGAAAACTTTAACAAGTAGAAGGCGTGTTCGCACTCCGCGCCCAGTCAGGTGGCAACCGGTCATCATATTCCTCACAGACCCTCCGAGCAAAAACTTCGCCATTAAGGCCAGAACAAAGACACGGAGATCAATACCCATTATAACTCTTAATCCATTTTAAGAAGGTCCATTTTCTTTTGCTTCGGTAAACCTTCGTAAAGCAATCATCTTTTAATTTGTTCTGTAAGTTGTTGGAAAGTGTACAATGGATGAATCGAATTTATTCGAACTGTTTCAATTAAAAACGGATAAGGCTGAAGAAAACTTGTGCAGCTGAATCAGAATAACTCCTTTTAAGTTAGCTTCGGACAATGTGTTATAATGACAGCTTAATATAATTCAGTACATACACATTTTCGATCCTTCCGTGTACTTTTTTTTTCATCAGTGTACAATGTTGCTCATTTTTTATTTCGCTAGTTTTCGTAATCTTTTCGTTCCTTTGATGCAGAATAAGCTCTCCGTTTTCCTCTTCATATTTTCCTCTGTAATATTTTTTATTGCAGATCGAAGATTGTCCTTATCGGGTTTGTGATACAATGGGACACAGACACCCACAATGTATGATGTAAAAGCTTCTCTTTGCGCTGTAGCTACAATAAGATTTAAATATTGCAATACTGCACAAGGCAAAGCTTTGTGCTTGAGTTTACGAACACAGTGACCCACTTTCCTTTTCCGCGGAAGCAAACAGTTGACAGACTATTTTTCTCACAAAATCAACAAGAATGAAAAAAATACCTACTCGTTATGTTAGACCACAGTGTCTTTATTACAAACACTTGATATTTTATTCACAAAGTTTGACGGAAGTAATAAAATGAAGTTGGTCCTTTAGGCTAGTGTGCTCAATAATTCTCACAAATAAACAACTTGAGGACAAAGTTCTCGGACCAAAGTTTCTTTAGGAATATTTGATGTGTTTTGATTACGTGCGACACAGCTAATGAGCTCAAGTTTTTCGTCTCGTTTGTAGTTGTTGCTGTGATTAATTCGTAAAGAGAAAAAACTTTATGTGGCTCCGAACGACTAATTTGTTTTCCTTAGAATCCCGACTTACCTGGCTCATTTACTCGTAATTTCTCAGACACGCCCAGTAGATTATATGTAATTAGGGCCTTTTCTTTAGAAAATAATCTCCTAAAAGAACTTTCTAGTTACTAAAACTTGTAGCTCACAAATCGGTGTTACAACTACACCACTAAAACAAGTCAGCAATACTATTAGTGATACAAGTTTGCAACAAAGGCTAAGCGTCACCAAGTTGTCTCATTGCTGTGTATCTGTGATATGAACAACCTTTGCACTGCTCTGAACTGACACAACGCAGATAATTACAGAAGATGGCCTGCATCCAACGTGCGAAAACGCATGCACACATAGACACGCTTCATGTACAGCGAGTGCGCTTGCACTCGCGACCGGCATTTGTTTGAGATAGCCGCACGTACGCATCGATGTGTTTATACGACTGTTTTCACAAGTTTTATGGAGCTAGCCTTCTGTAGTAGCTTTCTTTTCTGTGGTACTGTATTGCTTAACATCCGCGCCAGTTCCAAGCTTCGTACGAACTGTTCCGAGCTAACTAATTAATAAGGTAGACAATCGCGTCACTGTTGTTTCGTACTGAAGTATTTGATACGAACGTGCGATGTTACGTGACTTGTTAGTGAATAGTTGTGAACTCAGTTTGGAATATTTAGTACCAACCTAACTATTAGGTCATATATTTATGTCCATGCAGTGTATGATTATCATCATATTATTATGACTAAGTTAACGTTTTGTTTGTCTACTTCAAAATTGATTTCTAAGTGTTGTTTTGAGTAGAAACAAGAAATGCTCTATGGATAGGTGATTTACTTTGAAAATTTCTTTACATTGCATTCTAAAGTTTCTTACATCTTCTCATTCTGAGAAAATAAGTTGTTACTCTTGAAACTACAAGAACAACTTAAACAAACGCACAATACCCGTATCTTTTAACTGCAAACTTTCCGTTCCACTTATACAATAAACTCGCAAGTGAGTTCCATTCCACTCGACGATACCCACATACAAGTCAGGAGCTACGCGGCGCTCAAGCCGTAGTACCTCTGTAGTAGTACAACGATGCATTTATGCAAATGGCGGCCGCAAATCTGATGAGCCGCGCTCTCACCGACGGGTAATCGCTTTCGACGCCACTGCACGGAAAATTTGCAATTTCATTAAATAAGCTGAAAAGTCTTTAAATGTTTGGCTTGTTCGAGAGTTCCGAGTTGACGGGGAAGAGGATTACGGTTGTTCGAAATAAGCTAGTCTACCTCGTTACTATAAATACAAAATTTGTACAAAATGTTGTGCTAAAAGTGTATTCAAATGAACTTGCATGGGATTAGCCGAAATAGAATTATAGACCAAAAAGCTGTCCTAATGTTGATAATTCTATGCACCTCTAGTTCGAGTCTGAAGTCATCTAATCCCCTTGTTGCACACTTATCTTATAAAGGTATGATAACGTAATTACCAACAGAACTATTAATATTTTCAAGATTAAATTCCCATTAAAAAGGGACTTTTAAGTATCAAAACCCAACCGCAAAAAACGACGTCACTTTTTAAGCATTCTGGTGCAGTTGGTGCCATCGAAACTGTAATTGAACTAATGTGTCACTTAGCCTCTAAGATAAACTTAATGATACATCAATAATTGTAACAATTTATCTAGCCGTTTAAGCACCAAGGCGTGCCAAAAGTAGACATACCTACAACCAATAATAATAATAATTTATTTGCATTAAAGTTTTATATTTTTAGCCGACTTCCAAAAACGGAGGAGGTTCTCAATTCGGTGGGTATTTTTTTATGTAAGTACACCGATTAAAGGTTTCTGATCCGATTTCTGTGATTCTTTTTTAGTTCGATGCAGTTTACTTGCCATTTGGTCCTATAAAAATTAGATTCAGTTTGGTTGAGGAATTTTTATTTTATGAGCATTTTTTCTTATTTCACTTTCTGCGTTGACGAAGACGTCATCCAAGTATCACCACTTAAAAGTGAAAAATAAAAAACATTTTACAAAAAAATATAACGAAGATATAACTAAGAAGTCGGTGTTAAAAAAACAAAGAAACAAAACCAAAAACACCGACTTCCGAAATTAAGGTTATTTTATTCTTTGTAGTGTTTTGTTTGGAAGTCGATTATTTTTTTTTGAAAAAAGATTTTACATGAAACACATGGTTGTACATTGAATTCTAGGTAAATTAGGTATACAATTGTGTGGCGACACCAGCACCCTTGCTAAGTTGACAACTATAGGCACATACTTTCGAAAAACATATCCCTCCTTCTGGGGCGGTTGGGTAAAGAGAGTCGGTATTCAACTGACTTACATTATAAAGCTACCAATATTTCAAATAATGATACTTGATATTAAAGAAATTACAATTTATATTCCTAAAGAAAGTCTCTGAGTTTGCGAAATCTTTCAGCGTCTAGTTGAATACTAAACTAAGAGCAGATGTACTGAAAGGAATATGAATAAGAAATGGTTTTCCGATACCTGTGTTATTTGCCAACTGGATTATTTAAATGGTGTATTTGATAAATTATGATCCGCTCGAAAAGGCATTTCGGAATAGATTTTATCTGATCGTGAATCCTATTTCTATTTGTATTTACCGTTCTGTGTTTGGTTTACTTAATATTTACGATATGCTGTTTGTCTTTGTATTTTGGGAGTACGTGTACGAGATAGGATAAAAATATATATATCTATACGCAGCACTAGAGTTAAAACACATTACATTCATTTTGGCTCAACATACGCCTAGAATTATGTAGTTATATCGTTTCTGTTATATTTGTTCAATTTTAATAATAGAATGGATGTCATAATACATTCAGGAGCTGCATCTTGTTGTTACATTACCGCATCTAACATTTGCATCAAAGTACCTATACGCAATCCTTCTTCTCAAGCAACTTGTAAAGCAACGCTTGTACTGAAACATTTTGATCGCATTTCAAGTTAATGAAACATTTCCCAACCTCCAATTTGATGTTGTTTTCAAATATCTTAAAACTTGAAACGTTTGATATCTAAACAAAACATAAAGCTTCGTCCTTAGAACAGAGAGAGAACGTAAAAGTGCAGGAAATCGGATTGCGGTCAGCTGCGGTGCGCCGGAAATAAACACGGAGCCGCGGCGACGGCGACGCGATGGCTCCATTTCAAAATAAATTGGGTTTTGTTTTGTATTTTACAATGTTGTTATTGATTTCTATGTCTAGATAATAATTAGCGAGAGAAAACGCTTGTTCACTATTTACTTCAACACAATTTTAAACTTAACTGAGCAGTGGTGGCCGAGTGGTAACGGCTCCGACTTACGAGTTGTAGGTCGCGGGTTCTAACCCAGCCAGGCACATTACTTTGTGTAATTTATTTCATCACCACTGCTCTAAAAACGGTGAAGGAAAAACATCGTGAGGAAACCGGCATGTCCTAGAACCAAAAATTCGAAGACATGTGACATTCACCAACCTGCATTGGGCCCGCGTGGTGGATTACGGCCCATTCCCTCTCCTAGAGAGGAGGCCTGAGTCCCAACAGTGGGAACATTATAGAAGGCCGACTATGAATTTTAAACTGTGTTTACTTGTAAATTGATTTCATCTGCTTTTTTTAAAGATGGGAAATGATTAAATGACTTCTGATTAAAGAACTCATTTACACTCCCGAATGAGACTCTTTTTGATAAAAACGCAACCGTGTTTCTCCTAAATGCCCTTTGCGTTCCAGGGCTGCGGTGACTCTTTCGAATAAATTCCGCAAGTTTTTATCTACTTGGAGACACTATCGTAGCGCATTTATATTCCGAATTCCATCAGGATTTTTTCAGTAACAGCTTGGAGTCCTGATTTGTGCTCGGTTGTTGGCGTTAAGCTACGTGAAACTTTAACACAACACCCAAGCCTTTATATATGTACCCAAATGCCTTTGCCGAAGCCCTAGTTATTTTGATCTCCAACATATCCTTTCATTTATACTATTGTGGTGTGGTTGTTACAATAATACAAACGACTTTTTCACGTGAAAGAGCTATAACTTTAACGTTATAGGCCAGCACATATAACTAGGTGAAAAAGATATATTTATAATACAAAGGTACTAGACAAAAATTATAGAAAAGGACAAAATCATTAAAAACTTCGGGAATCACAGAGTTCAGTGTGGTGTGCTCTGGCGTGTTCAGGCGTGTTGTTAAGGATCATTATGATATGCATAAGGATACCAAAGCCTTGATAAATGCTATGCAACTGTAGTCATAAATTGACGTCTCAGCATTCACAGTAATTCTGACTGCAAACTGAACTACTTACTGATTGCAAAAGCAGATAGCCTCACACATCCATGCTCACAGAAGTGACATCTCGTTAAAGCGCGACTCAACTTGTATCATATCTTAATAAGGTACTAACTCCTCTTCATAAACTGTGCGCGTAGTAAACTTTTACGTCGACGTAAGCGACAGTGTTGCAGTACATTACTGTTACTGCGACTATAAAATAAACTGCTAGTCAGTAACGTTATGTTTAGTACGTATGTGTGTGGTCCAGACTGCGGTGAGCCATCACGTCATTTCCCGCGGGGGGTGTAAAAGAAGGAATTATTGTCTGGATAGGATTAGTGACTGGAAGTGATGTAGTATGACAGTAAATGTCACCACTGTGACACAGTATTAGAGTGTTCAATTCTGAGTACTTTTTCTAATTTTGGGATTTTCTATTTATGATCCTGGGATTCCGGGATGGACTCGAGATAAGTAATAAAAGCTTTTTAACTATCTTATAAACGAAAATACCAGGAATTTCGGTATTTATCGAAACTTTTACATAGATTCCTGTTTCACCCGAACGCGTATAATTGTCATATGCATGGATACTGTTAAGACTAACTGAATTAGCCCAATCTTATTGCCATTAATCTAAAATTGTAAACTCTGGCCAATTATACAAAATTACTAATGGAATGACGTATTAACACTGTCTTTTTCTTTACCGATGAATCCAACTCAAGCATCAATAATAGCAAAAAAAAATATTTTCTACAGCGCATAAAGCCAATAAACCTTCACAGTAGTAATATGACAAACTACCAGGAGCGCAAGACTAGTGAGGTAATACCACATCACAGATATATGTCACACGCAGACGCTGGGGACGCTACTCGGATACATGTGTGTTGGCGACTGGCGAACGGATGACGGGACGGAACGGGAGTGACAAATATGATCCTTAACAATAACTGAGTCGACATCCATCATGTGTTTATTGAGTAAAAACATGATGGTATTAGATTTGGTATGACAAGACAGACTGGTAAATTACTAGTCAGTCATATGCTTGTGACAATATACACACACTGAGGATCAACCCTATTAATTTTTAAGCAACGTTCGTATGGCTTTTCAGTCGCCATCTGTTAAAAAAAAACATTTCTTATATATTTTTAATAGATTGCGTGCGACTGATATATGTGAATGCGCATGTTGCTTAAAAATTACATCATCATCATATCAGCCCAAAGACGTCCACTGCTGGACATAAGCCTCCCCCAAAGGGGGGGGGGGTTCCATAATCGCCACGCTTGGCAGGCGGGCTGGCGATCGCAGTGTATGGTGTTGCGTTTTACAAAGAACGCTGCTGCCCATTCTCTGGTGAGTCCCTTAGTCGCCTCTTACGACACCCACGTGATGGGATGGTATTTTTCTTTTACGGCACCATACGGCACCAGCCAATACCATACGGCAAATAAAAATTACATAGTAGAATTAAATTGGCACATGATATTTTATCACCAATAGCAGCTGTCAACTTATGGTTTGTTATTTGAAAAATCACTGTCGGCAGCGCATGTCAACCATATACATTTAAAAGTTTTCGATATGTGCCGTTATCGCTGATATAATTATGTCACTTTGTTTTGGCTTCTTGCAGTTGCAAGAGGTCTACACAAGGTAGTGTGTAGTATCGGTTATTTAGTAGGTATAATGTCGTCGAGTGACCGGCCGTGTTTTTGTAAACTATATTTTGTCCCCGTAGTTGCGGTCTACCCTCATGGGAAAAATACTTCAGTTTATAAAAAAACTATTGTTTACTTCCACATTGTTCCGTATTCGTCATTTCATAGATGTCATACGTCATATGTGTGATGTCACAAATTGAGAAGATGAATGTGTACGTTGTTGCTGTTTTTACTTCCCCTGCTTGAGTGAATACTGAGCAATTTATGTAGATTACCTCAAACAAGGTACTTTCTTTATACTATTTTCTACCTGTGTATGTGGCCATGATTAAAACGTCAAACTTAAGCCAGGTGACACTTCCTACTGTAAATTTTCCTCAATCTTCCATTTCCCTGAAATAATATGAGAAACCGTCGTTGTTAAAAATATGAAAGACGCCTGCAACGTAAAATCACCCCATTTCCGTTAAATTAAAAATATTTTGCGGCATCATTAGGGTATCGAACACAAACCCATTGTCAGGACCTCGAGCGAGAAATAAAGGGAACTCAACCTAAAAAAAGTAAAAATACATTTTCTGCTTAGTCACCCTTGGAGGGTTGCTAGTAGAAATTCTATTAAAGAGCTTAGAATAATTCCATTAAAAGAGGTCTGACAATAGAAATATCAGGGTTGGCGGGTGCAGCGTCAGAAAACAATTGCGTCACAGTTTAGTACCGCAGCGAATCATTTGAGGAAAATGAAGGGGAAGAGGAAAGGAGCAAAGAAGGACAAAAGCGATTAATATAGGAAGATGTGACAATGGCGGGGCGGTTGTGCAGGGGTCGGCATCGACGCGTGCCTCCGAGCCAATTAAAAATAAATTAAAAGTCACACAAATCTACGTGACATTTCCGAGTTTCTAGAATAAATTGCCATAAAATTGAAGAAGCTTTTATTGCATAAATAATGGTATTTGCTTTCCAATTATTATCAGCGACGAAGTAGCTGACTTATTATGTCTTTGACTTGTATCTAAAAATAGTTTCCTTGTGGGAACTGCTCCAATTATTTCGAAAACCACCCACCCATACAGTTGACTTCACGTCTGTGGTATTACTTTGATCGTGAGCTGGCCATGCGAAAATATTACATGCGGAGTTACAATTATAACAAAAGATCTCCCTTAACTAGTTTCACTATTAATATTATGCTACTTACTAACTGTATCTAGGTTCAAGTTTTAATCGTCATAATATTTCTTAGCATTTCTTCCCTTTGCTTAGAATTCCCCAATTTTTGCTTGCGAATCTAAAGATTAGTTAATTCATCCTTACAGAACTACTCAACAGTAATATGAAAAACCCAGATACAAGAACCGATCCTATTAATAGCCGCTTTTATCGTCTCCGATTCAATAAAACCTTCTTGCTCGGTCATGGACTCGTACAGTTCAAGGCGAGAATGGAACACGTCGACCTTCACACTCGCTCGCACCCTTCCGATGCTATCACTGACTGAGATGGATCGAGCCTCACAAGTCCTCGGCCTCGTCATCCATCCAATCTGAATACTGATGAGGCACATAATATACGCGATTGATCAATGGTAATACAATTACATATCAGTACGAGAATGATTTCCTTCTTGGAGAATGGAAGAGTTGAAATGGCTGGTTCAAAATTCTTCGATAGATTTTAATGTTCATTTTTATTAGTATTGAGAGGATCGCGATTGAATATCACCTGATGGAAAGCGATAATGTGGTCGAGAATGTAGTTTGTTGATCTGGAAGTAACCTATTCACTCTTATTTAAAGACCCCAGATTGCAGCTATCAGGAGAGCTATCAGTATACATATTCACATAACTGACCGTAAATAAACACATTGAAAATAAACTCAGCAACGAAACCTCCAAGTGTGTGTTCATGTGAACGATACCTTCATTAACAGAAAGCACAAAGTCTTGCAATACCTACCAAAATGATAATCCTACATTTTATTTAAGTGCAACTCTAAGTGGATTAAATACAATTTTGATGAAATCCACGAACCGATAAAATTTATTTTTCCACAACTTTGAGAGATCGTCATCGGACGAATTCTGTTTAATATTTACTGTACACAGCGCTCTTGGAACGTATTAATATTTCCCGATCCCGAATTATCGAAGGCTTTTGTAATATTATGTTCAAAATTTGCATGTTCGTGTTGTTGAATTAAATGGAATAAACCTCGGACTCAAAGACCGGAGATGTTTTACATTTCGCAGTGACTCGTGCTCGTTTAATAATCTTAAATCGAAAATGAAATTACTTTTTCCTGGCAATTATTTTGCGTTCCATTCCGACCGTGACCGCAAGTGCTCAAAACGTGGGAAAATGTTAAAGGTTAAATAAAACGTGCTTTAATTTGTGAAAACATCGTAAATTCTTTTATTTTTTTATGTATTACGGTAAGGAGAATGTTTCCTTTTTTAAATGGTGGAGGTTTTAGATTATGATCTTTAGCTATGCCCATACTCCTTAAACAAGAATGCAAACATATTTTCCAAAGTTAAAAATAAATGGTATTGCGTACTATGATCATAGTAGGTGGACGAGCAGTTGCATAAAACTAACAAAATATGAAACATTCCTTCATACACTGCACGCGCACACACAAATCATCAGTTAGGTGGCCTCGAATTAATTCTGCAGGCCTACAATAACATCGTGCGAGGTAGCCGGAGCGTTCAACTGGGATTCGCAGCTCTCTAGCCTTTTGTCAAATTAAATCGTACATTTTGATGACTACGAGGATTCGCCGACACTTTGCACTGTGACTATTGAGTGTTAATCGTAGCAGACCATATTTTATTACTAAGTTAGTTTTTGATACACTTGGTTTTCCAGCGGCTTAGTCTATGTGAAAACTAAAAATTATCCCATGAGAACAGACTAAAGGGAACAAATCTATCAGTTATGTTCAGGCTATGCTATGGTCTAACAGCATTCAGAATTTCATTCGAAACCGTTCAGTCTATGAAGCGTGATTGAGTAATAAACATACACACTGATAGATTTTATTACTGTTCAGCTTACATTCAATAATTTTATCTTTTCTACACTAATATTATAAAGAGGAAAGATTTTTTTGTTTGTTTGTAATGAATAGGCTCCGAAACTACTGGACCGATTTGAAAACGTCTTTCAGCAATGGATAGCTACATTATCAGGGAGTAACATAGGCTATATTTTATCCCCGTACTCCCACGGGAACGGGAACTACGCGGGTGAAACCGCGTGACGTCCACTAGTATATTATTTTTTACTACGAGTATAACAAACAACATTAAGTTCACTATTTTCTTTTTTAAGTCTGATTTTTAAACATTCATATTTTCACTGATCATTAACTCTAGCACTTAATCTAATTAACTTCGTTTTGTTTCACCCACTTCAATTTTAGACTTTCACTTTTAAATATGTTTTACTTCGTCGCCAACTTAATGTAAAACTTTTGACATTAAATACAAGATGATTGTATAGAATGTGTTTAAAAAAAATCATATTTAATTGGGCAGGTCATTTGATAAGGAATATTTGATTAATATCTGTATATTACATAGAACTAGAATTAAGATTTGTGTAATATTATGGTTTTAATCAAATCATCATATACAATGTTTCAGAAATCTGTCTACGGGTGATGTTTCGTATCTATATCTATACAACCTGTAACAGAATAAAAGCAATACCTCTTAAGGGGTCATTGACTCATCATTATGAACAACCTTCACTATGGGACCAACACAGAAATCGCGAAAAAAAAAACGACTCCCCCATACATTTCTGTGCGCGTAACTCGACAAAATGTACTGAACAGCTGATTTTTATTGCGCGATTTTGGGATGCCATCGTAAAAGTGTTCATAATGATGAGTACAATGACCCCTTAAGTGGTATTGCGTTTATTCTGTTACAGGTTGTACACTAAAATTATTATAAATAGGATTGATTTGTATTTTTGTATGTTTGTAACAAATAAACACAAAAACTACTCGACCGATTTCAAAAAATTTTGCACCATTAGAATGCCTTATTATCCTTGAGTAACATAAGCTATATTTATTACTGGAAAAAAATAGGGTTCATTAAGAAAATTCCAGCGCGGACGAAGTTGCGGGCGAAGTGGTAGTTTGATAATACGGTAAAGAAACAATTGCAAAAACACATTAACAAAATAGCCGTAAGCAAAAAACGGCTTAAAAGTTGCAAACGACTCACTTTTCAAGCAGTCTGATGCAGTTGGTGATAGATTACATACGTGAATGAAGTTTTTTTTTTAACAAATCATCAGATACAGACACTACTACTAAAACATCCTGTAGATATAATATTCTGTTTCATACATTTACATTAAAGATCGCTTAAAAGTCGTCGATCTTATACTAGGATCCCGAAGCTCCCACTCGGTCTATGTATAGGTTATTTGTAGAACGTGACATCGGTTATCTACCATTATGGATAAAGTTTTACGTTTCGAAGAAAATATGAAATATCAAAGTGAATTGAAATGGAGAGAGATCACGTAGGCGCGGTTTACAAAAAATATAAGCGATACGATGGTCGATGTCTTTTTTGCTAAAAGATTATAATAGATGGATATTGGTTTTCGCCTTTATCTTCGTCGACAGTTTTTCTTTTTAGCGGATGGCAGTTATGAAAATCAGACTCAACATCACTTAATTTCGTTTATAACAATGCGTCAATATTACAATAACAACAAAAATTCCAGCACTTTCCTTTTAATCCAAATAAATAAATTGCCATTTCCAATCAGCGTCTATGCAGAACAACACAATCAACTCTGTTTTTATTTCAAACCACCGTACATTGCCAACGAACATACCATTCCCTGAAATACCTCAGGATAATTCAGCGAATAATAAAACATCGTCTAATGCAGGATAAGCACGAGGAAAACGCTGAAGCACAAAATGTTGGCAAACAAACGAACGTATAAAACGCCGTACTTAACATACTTTTTAGGGTTCCGTGCTCAAAGAGTAAGAACGGGGCCGCTGTTGAGATCGCCGTCTGTCAGTCGGTCTATCCATCAAAGTGCAGTATCTAGTTACCAACGACGTACGTTGTTATGTAGGTACTAGTTTTTCCAACGCGGCGTCGGTTATTCCACAGAAACCGTGCATTTGTTACGAAATAAAAATCAGACTACTACTCTTAGTGATATTAAAATGTTATGATCAGAAAATAAACAAGTTTTGAAATCGGGTTCTTCCTGGTATTATCTGTTGAAAAAAATATTTAAGCAAACAAACAATCAATTTTAATGATTATTATAATTTAAGGGTTTAACCGATGGAACGCTAATGATCAGCCGGTCGATTCTGTAATCATGTCGAAGTGAAGGCTTGGGTGAAGTGATCACGAAGTGAGCTAATACTCCATCTTGATTATATTGAATGACAGCTCACTTCGAGATCACTTCACCGAAGCCTTAACTTCGACATGTTAACAGAATCGACCGGCTGATGGCGCGCAAGTCCGACTCACACTTGACTGGCTTTTTCTTTCTTTTTGTCTTTCCATCCTATTCAGAGCTCGTCAATTACCTTTATATGGAAAATTACAGTGCAGCGAGCGAGTTCGGAAAGTTGTGGTCGTTCTCTTATAATGGATCCTGTTATCCTTCTAAATAATGTCGTCGGATCGTGTAATGTGAGGAAACCATGTGTTTTATGTGCAAGAGAGCGCGGTTATTCGGTTTTGTTACGTTTCAATATGGTAATTACACGGGCTTTGAATTTGTTTGAAAACATATTTCAATGAAAGGGGTTTATTAATTTCATGTTAAGTAAACTTTATTTTATCCTCATTTCATTCATAATGTTACCAACAGTGAATGCTAAATAATTTCATGCTTTTAAGTAATAAAGACGAAACAAATTAGGTTACCGACGTTTTAAGCAGGAGTTTGAAATACGTTTTGAGCAATCCATCTCGTTAGGCAATTTGATTTGATTGAATTTGGGTGAAAGTGTACGGAGCAGCCCCGACAGCTCTCATACGTACTTAAGAAGTAAAAGGAAATCGAAACAGAATCGATTTGGAGCATTTCCGGTTGAAAATATACGAGACGTGGTGAAAATAAAGTACACTCGACTCACATTTGATTAAAAGATAACAACAGAAGTACACCAATATTGAAAAACAATATGAACAAAAAATTAAATTAAATCGAAGAAAAAATGCCTTACACAGACACATTGTCATCGACATCAAACAGTACATACACACATGTGTACAAGTTCCTACTCGTACAAAGGAAAATGCATCACCAAAATCAAAAGAAAATCCCATCTTCCCAAACCAGTTGTTTCGTCGAAAAGTGGGTCACAGTTTCACCGCGGAAGAGAATGGCAAACATAGTCGTTACCCCACTGAATCCTCACATTACCCCATCCTATGCCACGTTACCCCACCGTATGCTCACATTACCCCACCGAGCTCTCATTTTGTATCGTCTTTTGATCTGAGCTCTGCGGATGTAATACCGAATGCCAAATATTTGAACGATATCATCGATACTATAATATTATCTGTGTATATGCCCTCGGTACATAATTTTCGTAATACATACGTGGGAGATTCAACAACTGTTCTTGTGAAATAATAGCATTAAATTATAAATAAATTTATAAGTACCTATTCAAATATTGGCTAGTCTTAAACAGAAAAATAAATGTTAAGTTTAAAAATGCTTTCAAAGATGGAATGTAAATTAGAAAGAGTTAACAGGAATACTCTCAAGTAAACAAAGACCGGAGTCAAAAATGGTCAGAGACAAAAATAGAATTGATTTTAGAGTTGTCGCAAAAATAAGCAAAAAGAAAAATTCTTAAGGGAGGGTTTTTGCTCGTAAAATTACAAAAAGATAGGCCTATGGAGGCGAAAAATAATGCCTTCTTCCCTAACTAACTAACCCTATCCTATGTCCCATTATTTTAAAACCTGACATAAACAGGTTATAAAAGGCTCAGTTTACAAGACCCAAAGTGGGCTCAAAAAGTAAGTGGCCATGTTGTGCCGTAACGAGAATAATAAATAGCATATTTGACAATACACACTTAGGCCAAAATTGGCCTGGGCCTCATTTTTGGGCCGTGATTTATGCCCAGGCCGGGCCGCCTCCTCCAGATTTATCGCCGCTCTACGAACACTTTATTTCTCCGCATTATAACCAACAGTCTGTTTTGTACAGATTATCATACAATTACAGTTTTCTCGTGACTTTTGCAAAGGCTATAAATTGTTAACTTACCTGTTGCTAGCATTAGAGTGAAGATTTAAAAGTTTAACGCCTGGATTTGTAGTTGCATTATTCAAATAAATATTTTTCAAAGTCTAATTGTGGAATTTACCGCAAGGATCTGATCATTATTATTTTTGGTACCGAATGTGACATGAAGATTGACTTGTGTTATCAGAAACGTTACAATCAAAACGTTATTTTCTGATTTGCCCCTCAAAACCGCAATTTCAAACGTTCAAGTTTGGGTCATCATCATATCAGCCGAAAGACGCCCACTGCTGGACATAGGCCTCCTCCAAGCGTCGCCACAAAGACTGGTCCTGTCCACTGCCACTTTAGTTTGGCGATCCTTCGAGCTATGTCGGTAACCTTGGTTCTCTTGCGGATATCATCATTCCTGATTCGATCACGCAAGGAAACTCCAAGCATTGCCCTCTTCATTGCCGTTTGAATGACTTTGAGCCTTCTGATGAGGCCCATTGTAAGCGACCACGTTTCAGTTCCGTATGTCATCACTGGCTACACGCACTGATCATAGACTTTCGTATTGATACACTGAGGTATGTGGGATGAGAAGATACCGCGCAACTTCCCGAACGCTGCCCAGCTGAGTCGGATTCGACGGTTGACCTATTTCTCGAAGTTGGCCCTACCTAACTGGACCGTTTGTCCTAGGTAGACGTACTCGTCTACAACTTCGAGTGTAGAGTTTCCGATCTTGATGGGAGTGGGTGCTACATTGCTGGGTTCATATATGAACAACTAAATCGGTCCAGTAGACTCGTAGAAAATTGGCTGTGACAGACGGACAGCCAGACACGAGTGATCTTATAAGCTTACTGTTTTTCCGAACGAACGTGAGGAACTCTTATTATTATAACCGAAAATTAAAACTAAAAATAGAAATAAAAGTCCTTCAAAATGATATCAATATAAATCTCAAAATAATTCTTCGTTCTTCGCTTTCTTAGAATATTTAATAGGCACTCGTAGTAAAACAATTATATTGTCCTGATTCTTCATATTATCTCCGAAGATTCTGTAGTAACGTAGGCTACGTTGAAGCATTATTAGGAATCACGGCTTATGTGCTTTACCACATTTTATTACGTGGAATATTATAATGTCTAACAACCGTGTCTCCGTTTCTTAGTAAATAGATACAATTATTTGATTTACTAGCTTCGAGAACAGCCTTAATGGATTGCCGTCCAATTTTTTTCGTGTTTTAAAAGATTTGTGATTTATTTCAAGATTAGAATAGAAAAACCATTTATTATACATCATTACCTTTATATCTTAAAAATAGAAGGTTGATAATTGAGGTTCTAATCACTAAACGTGATAAAGCGCTCACAAGTTTGAACAGCTTAAGGAATGGATTGCAGTATTGAACGCGGAAGATAAGCGCGTTATACAGCTGTCAAGCCAAGCAACTTCACTGAGAAGTAGATGAGACAGTTTACCCAGCATATTTGAGTACTGAGCGCGAGGGATGAGCGCGTTATACAGCCTTCGAGCCAAACAACTTCACTGCGAGATAGTTCAGACAGTATAACGAGCACATTGAAGTACTGAGCGCGAATGATGAGCGCGTTATACAGCCGTCGAGCCAAACAACTTCACTGCGAGATAGATCAGGCAGTATAACAAGCACATTGAAGTACTGATCGCGAACGATGAGCGCGTTATACAGCCGTCGAGCCAAACAACTTCACTTCGAGATAGATCAGACAGTATAACGAGCACATTGAAGTACTGATCGCGAATGATGAGCGCGTTATACAGCCGTCGCGCCAAACAACTTCACTGCGAGATAGATCAGACAGTATAACGAGCACATTGAAGTACTGATCGCGAATGATGAGCGCGTTATACAGCCGTCGCGCCAAACAACTTCACTGCGAGATAGATCAGACAGTATAACGAGCACATTGAAGTACTGAGCGCGAATGATGAGCGCGTTATACAGCCGTCGAGCCAAACAACTTCACTTCGAGATAGATCAGACAGTATAACGAGCAAAGTACTGAGCGCGGAAGATGAGCGCATTATACAGCCTTTGAGCCAAACAACATCACCGCGATGTAGATCATTTTCTTTTTATCGTGTGGGCAGTAAGGTCTAACGAGCCCACACGCCCTAGTGCCAAAGTTTCTTAACCGCCTCAAGGGCCTCTACATTGGTTTATTTAACGACCCCGATATACCGGCCGCCGCGAGGTAGATAAGACTTAGCTTAAACCGCAGACAGGTTCAACGAGAAAATGCGATGTGTTTGATTGAATTTGCGGTCTTTAACTCAAGAGTGAAGATTACTATATAGGTTACTTTAAGCCAAGCGTGCTCCATCGTCGACCACATCTTCTTTGCATCCTGTTTCATTGTGGTCAGCGCAAGCCTATGAGGAGTAAAATAAAAAGAATAGAACTCAATGTCGCATGGTCACTTTACGCCGGTACTCAGGAGCTTTAAGTATCGTTCACTTTCACAATGATATAGTTAAGGCAATAAGACCCTTTCACCGGGTAGTTGTAATCCAGCATTTATAAACGTACATTTACTTCATTGATTTGAAAGTACTGAAGAAATGGTTAAGTTTAAATAAACGGAAAATTAAGTTATCTTCACAATCCAATTGAACATTAATTTTCAAAAGCAATCAAAGTTTAGAAAACTATATTCAAAACTTGGTTTTAATTAACTAAGCTGGTTTACTAAAATATAATGGGTGAAATTATTTGACCAAGGTCGAATTGAATAATTGACGACTTGAAATGAGAACAACAGAAGTATAAAAACCAATCATTTATACAAAGTTTAAATTACAAAAATCCTTACTCACTCTAAAATATCCCCTTTCATACCAAATATTAAAACTTTTGTCATAACTAATGCTTTACAGTTATTTCTCCACGTTAGATCTTATTTCTCTATATCCTTTACAAGTTCTCCTCTGAGCTCCCTTTCAATCTCTTCTATAGATTTTCCTTTTGTTTCAGGCAGTATTAGTAGAGTTACAGCAGCTCCGAATACGTTGATGATAACAAACATGTAGAAGCCAACATGAGCCCCAAAACTGCTGGTCAGAGAACTGAAGGTAATAAGTTGAACGAAAGTCATTAACCACGCTAGCATCACCAAGTATCCCATTAGTTTTGCTCGAATCTGGAAGGGAAAATAGTTGTTTAGAAAACCACAAAAACATATACCAGCCAAATACCAGCATTTGGCTTAAAAATAAAACTATGGCGAAATAATTGCGGGAATATCTAGGTAGGTACATCACTTTTGCATGGATTAACTAAGTGCTAGTGCAAGTAATCAACAAACGTACATTCAACTGGAACAGAAGCGAGAAATTCATATCCCGTTGTAACAGAAGGATTAGAAATTATGAAATTATTAAAAATAATACTACTCGTATTATTTTTAAATAATACTACTCGTATTATTTTTAATAATTTCATAATTTGGGAAATTGTGTAAATAAAACCACTTACCTGGAAATTGAATATTTCAGGCATCAAAATAAATGGCACGGGTGAGACACCTCCACCATAGCAGCATATAGCAACCATCATCATGATAACATTGATCCAGCCAGGAGTAGTCCATCCGTACTGTTTCAGCAGCGTTGAGGTCGCTAGCCAAGTGAAGGTGAGTGCTGAGGTGCCGAAGGCCGTTCCCAAGATCGGCTGTTGGAAAAAAATGAATTAGTTTTAAATTATTTAAAGTAAAAAATACATTTATTCAACTTCTATTTCCAGGTCTGTTTAAAATTGGGTCGATAAATTTGTGTGATATTGCTATAAGCCTACCGAAAGACTGAGTTAAGAGCAAAGCGAAGAAGAAGAGAGCATAGTATTCTGAAATGAATTTCCTTACCTTTCTGCCCAGCTTGTCAATACATGCCATCGTGATCAACGCGCCGACTGCCATAAATATAGGAATGCTGAGTGCCTGCAGATCTGGACTGATCTGTACTCCTGTATCTGATAGCAGAGTCGCTGCGTAGTTGAGAATAGAGAAGCCTCCGTTTGTTCCATGAGCCAAGATCACCATAATCATGATCAGGAAAGCTTTCCGCCATGCTTTTGTTTTAACTGGAATGATTAAAAATATTCTTAGAATTCGTGTTACGATTTATCAAAATCAATATTAATTTGATCTAAACACGTAAATATGTTGCTATTTCTATGACATTTAAATTAAATTAAATAATGTTCAAAACTTAGGAAGTTTGGTAAAATGTGCATAAGGGTGCTTACAAACAGTCACAATTGAAACATCGGGGATGGATCTAAAATATTCATCGGCTTGCTTGATCGCATTCAGTTCTTGTTGAATTTCTTTGTCAACGGCATTAATTCCTCTCAATAATGCTAGAGTTGCTGCCGCTTCCTACAATTCAGAGAATACCTACTCACAATATGCACAACATAATTAACCTGCAAACAATAATAGAGAGAAACAAATTTTGAGAATATAGAAATTCAATCAGTACATGACACAATATTTTCTTATACTTTATGTACATATGAGGGGAAAAATGATCACATTATTTTCAACTTACATCTATCTTCCCAACCTTCACTAAGAACGAAGGTGTCTCAGGCGCTTTAAGGAAGAGTCCAAATGTAACTAGTGGGAGTCCAACAACGACCCACAGCACCGTGTGATAATCAAGGAACCCTCCCAACGCATACATAAGAAGAATACCACAACTTTGAGCCAACGCGGCAACAGATAACAGAGTGCCCCTAATGCTGTCCTGGGCAATCTCTTTGATATACATTGGAACCACGTGGAAGCACCCGCCACCAGCAATGCCACAAAAAACTCTAGCTATGATGAGGCTTGTTGTACTAGCTGGGAGCATAGTAACTATCCACACCAACTGAAAAGAAAAATAAAGTTAGTAAACGAAGAAAAATTTTCTTAAACGTTTCTTCCATATCCGAAAGAACTGCATAAATTGCAAGAGATGATATAAATAAATAGGGGGTGAACGATCAAGTGACAGCTAACACCAAAGGGTAAAAAGGAACAATGTCAGGCAGAATAGAAACAAAATATGTCAGACTTACCGCATGGAAGATACACATAACCATAATACTAATTTTTCTCCCATATCTATCTACGATTTGTAAAAACATGAGGACTCCAAGGACACCCGCTAGTGACGGTGTACTGGCTATCCAGGATATTTCACCGTCAGTCAGTGGTCTCCCAGTGGGAGATTCTTCCGACTGCAGTACTTTTGTCATGGGCGACATCCAGCCGCATTGGAGACCGAACGTGAGAATTGACATGTTGCCTGAAGAAGAAATTAAATCTTAAGTTCTGTGAAGTTCGTGAATTTTACAGAGACTTAGGTCACAGACTTTCAAAGATCAAGACCCTTTCATAAACAACGGTTTTAAAACTTGCACTACCAACTAAACCAATACGAGTCTTATCACATAAAAATAATACTTATAATTATATTTGTATTATTGGCCAGTCCCGAAATGTTTTTGAGCTCCTCGTTTCGAAAAATTCACACGCGCTATTGGATTTGACACTGAACACTAACTTACATAAAATCGTGACTGCCCATTGCACTTTTGTGTGTCCTTTAGGTTTTGAGATTCCACTGAAAGTCATTGTGACTTTTTATATTAACTATAGAGTATTTTTATTTTAAGTTACAAAAGCGCGTATTTGGAGCAAAGTCAGATATGCTACATACTCGCGTACGGCTCTTTCGAAACTAAATGAGAATGGTACAGATAAATTTCGCGAAAGCGCTTTTATTACAATCGTCCGTTTACTTTTAGGGTGTGTTCCAGAATTCCGGTGACTTCTGTTTGCAGACGACTGATACCCATATTTAGATGAAATGTTTAATTTGGATTTAAAAACAAATACTTTCGTGAACTGCGTGAAATGACTTGCTTGGGAAGATAATTTATGACGTTAAACATTGTTGACTTTATTTTAAAAGCTGTCATACATGGCGATCTAGATCATGCTTTGGGAAGGAGTAAACAAAGTCATTTTTGCTGGGTTGTCAACGCCTGCAATATGACTAAAAATAACTAATAAATCTATCAGATAGATTTTCAAAAATATGGACACGTATTTTTGATTGATTATTGCTTACAATGGTTTGGAAACTCGTGTGACGTCACACTTCAGTACACTCTATACTGAGTAGTGACGTCACAATCCCACCAGCTCCTGATCTTTGATGCGTATAATTTATATTGATTTGACTAATAATGATATTAATGAAGATTATAATGAAATATTTGTTCGTTTGAATTGAATAGGCTCCGAAACTACTGGACCGATTTGAAAAATTCTTTTAGCATTGGATAGCTACATTATCAGGAAGTAACATAGGCTATATATTATCTCTGTACTCCCACGGGAACGGGAACTACGCGGGTGAAACCGCGTGACGTCCACTAGTTGATTTGATAAAGCAAAAAAAAGGTGTCCAATATTTTTTGATAATCTAACTGAAGGACTAAAGAGAATCATATTTTTTTACTCAGGAATCACCTCTATTCTGAGAAGCACAATTTTAATCACGTTTTGGCGATATTTTTAACTAATGCTAAACAAATATTGATTGTATGTAGTTGACATCATCTTAAAATAAATGGAACATTATAATGGCTGTTGTTTACATTTGCATAATAGGTAATTTTATAACGTTATCTGGTTTGTATTTGGTTAGTAGTTTCGGTGTCGTTATCATGCGTTACCGATTCACCTTTAGGAAACTATGTCTATAGAAGGTATGTTAGTTTTGAGATTTAATGTTAATTTCAATGAGGAGCTCGTGGCTAAAGAAGAGCTTGTGGTTAAAGAGGAACTCGTGGCTAAATAATAACAGCCGCACGGGTCGATCTTTAAGGTTAAGCAACACTTGCCAAGGTTGGTCTGTGGATGGGTGACCATCTTAACATACCTAGTTTCCTCCGTGTCTCGGAAAGCACGTTAAGCCGTTGGTCCCGGCTGTCATTTGTAGATTTTGATAGTCGTTACGGATTGTCAGAAGCCAGTTAATCTGACTCCAGTCTTGCCAAGAAGTACCGTGATACCCAATTAATGGATTGTGTAGGTCTGGTAGGCAGCCGCTCCACGTAAAACACGGTATTCAGTTAAATCAGGTTTGACTGGAAGCCGCACCTAATAAAGTTGGGAAAAGGCTAGGCAGATGATGACACCTTTCACTTTCAATATTTGTTTGCTTGTTTTGGTCAAATCTTGCAAGCTGAAATAAACCCACTTCCAATATTATCAAAGCCTACAGAGTTTAAATTTTGAATGTTGGTTCAGATCCATTGTCAATGTATTTTAGGGTTCCGAACATCCGTAAAAACGGAACCCTTATAGGATCACTCGGATGTCTGTCTGTCCGTCTGTCATAGCCAGTTTACTCCGAATCTACTGGACCGATTTTGTTGAAATCTTGGTATACATATAGACTTCTGTGACCCAAATACGGACACGTACGTCAAAAATGTATGAAAATGAGGCTCTTTTGACAGATTGTGAATGAGATGCGAATGCGAACGTTGTTTAAAAATTAGTGAAATTGGCACTCTGGTATTATTTATTTATTAAAACTTGATGCACTAGTAAAACACTGTACAAAGGCGGATTTAGGATTTGAATTTATTTATTGAATTAAGTTATCGTTATAAAAGTATCATTTGGAACATTTATTCAGTGATAGCAAAATTATTACAATAGATAGAATAACTTACTATCGTAATAAATAGTTACCTACTCCATAATTCGATTTTACACATTTGTAATACTGACGTTTACAAGCCACACATAGAGTCAAGATTATCTGCAAAAGTTGAGATATATTATTATTTAGCTAACGAAAATTCGACGACCCACAATGGCCATCATTTTGGGTCGTCGATTTCTCAAAATAAGTCCAATTTTAATAGCAAAACTCTTTATTTCCATATACCTTAAACTACATTGCAAATGTTGTTAGTAGTTGATTGTTAGTTGGTTTACTTAGTATAGATTTGTTGTTTTCGTTTTCTTGGTGTGACGTTTTATCAGTCCTAATAATACAAGATATTTATTTTGTATCGAAACGCTCACATGTTATCAGACACTTAGAAAAATCATAAATTTTACTTTTAATGGTAAGGGCCAACCTGCCACTTTTACTATTCCGAGAATTACAAAATATGTTATCAGCTTTAAAATTGCATAGCTATTGGAGAGGCACTCAATATTGAATTTATGGTACGCGCACATGTGCTTGTAGAATGCAATATTTTACGTTAGTTGAAATGCGACCTTTTTCTACGATTTCTAAGAGTCGATATTGGAATAGCCGCGAGCACGTCGCACTTATCAAAAACTCTGGGTAACTCTGGGCTTATGAACGACCCTTACGAGAATGAAGATACAAGAAAAACAAAAGTGTTTTGGAAGTTTCTAGAAAGCAGCCTCCTATCTTGGGACAACGATTTGGAAAAGGCAGGGATTCAAGCTTTGGCCACGCTAGTAAACAGACGTCTGTTTTAGGTTAACGGGTGTTAGGGTTGGTTAGGTCGGAAGCGATGTCTCCGTATAGGTTAAGAGACTCATTGAATGCCAAATGGCGAGTTGTGTTGTTGTAACCCATAGTTTAGCCAGTATTATTTATTAAGTTAAATATAAGTTAGATTAATTTAGTTTTAATGTGTGTGGTGTGTGTGTGTGTTGGTGAACTAATGGGTGAGTGCTGTGTGTATATCCTACCTTATAACCCTCTCTGACCTAAACGAGGTAACTGACATATGTGTTTGGTTCTAGGGAGTCGGAGAAGGCCTTCCTATAGAGTGTGCTTTAGACATAGCAACAGACTGTATATAACAATGACTCTAAACTGACTTTAGACAAACCTTACCAAGACACTGCACTAAGACACTGCTTATGGAAGGCTGAACCGAATAATACTCGCCACAAGTTAGGGCCTGTTTGAACTATAATGTTTCCTTGCAATATCTAAGGTTATGTCATATCAACCAAACATTAGTAGAGGTTGCCTCTCCCTATGGACTGACTGAGTGCAGAATACTTTGCACTGTTCTTGATATTTGCACACTTCCATTGGGGTAGGCTTCACCAAGTACGGGTTGAAGTGAATTGATAGCCCTCCTAATGGACGATAGGGATTGTATCTCGCTAAATCACACCCGGCCCCCGAGGCCTCTCACTGATATAAAAAAATAATATTTAGCGAAATACTTATATTATGAAGCCTAGATGGAACGCTCGTTGCCAGACGTAGTAGCGATTCGCAGCAGTACTCTAGTGTCTTCCAAAAATGGGTAGATTATGGAAGTGTGAAGCGACGAACCCAAAATCCGCTTCCGCAGATAACAAGAATCGGTGTAAAGAGTTATGCAAACGACTGACAACGCGGTACGCTTGTGCTAAGTTATATAATGCGTTAGTAAAGGGTTGATAGGCCGATGTAAGGGGCTAATTTATATAGCGCGCGTCCAGTATATCTGGAAACATGTCTCGCTCAATGACAGAGGCACTTCGCAGTCCTCTGCCTTAGGATTGTGCAAGACATGCTTGAGTGTAGGGAACGTGTACTGTTGTGACCGCAGCAGGTTCTCTCTAGACCTATGCACGTTAGGATCGACGGCACACGTCCGATGTACAGGCAGTTGTAAGACGGCCGTACATCACTGGGGTGGGTCTCTAGATTATTGTAAAGAAATTCACTATCGCGCTTTGAAATTAACTATTTCACACAAGCGTTACGTGTCATTTTCCCTTTTGCAGTCCTCTTGTCTTCTTAACTACATACATTGTAATCTCGTTATTGTTCCATAATTATTTATTGTTTTACGTATGTATACTAACCGTGAATTCCCAATATTAACTTTACCTTGCATCCCCTCCTTGTCCCGCAGCCTCAAAGGTCGGACAAGGCAGTAGTTTCTGGGAATTCATTTCTTACTATTGGCGGGAGGGTGTCCAGTTTGGGACGAGCCCTACGGGACCACGCGGCTGGCGGGGCGTGGTCCTCCTGCCTACCGGCAGGACCTAACTTAACAATAGGTTAATTTTAGGAAAAACGAAAATTTTATTAGCCTAGGGTAACTTAGGAACAGTCACATTGGATAATATGGTCCCCTTTTTCGGTGAAGGCTTTCCAAAGGTTGCCAGTCGTTGACTTCTGTGTCTCTGACCCACCATATTCTCGACTTACTTACTCTTCTATTTCCTAGTGTTACTGAAAGCGTCCACTTTCTGTCTCTACAGCGTGTTACATATGGGCGGCTCATTGCCATTCCAGTTTTAGAGCTTGCGTGTGGACATCAGTTATCTTGGTTCTTGGTCTATTTCTTTTGATGTAATTATAAGCTGGAGTTATGCACGCAAAATACGCGCTTAGTCTTGGAGTTGCGGAAACCAGACCGATTTACATACAAGCTGGATCTAGTATCTATCTATAAACCTAAATAGGCCTCTTAAATTTGTCACATTTCTCGATAACTGGTTCTAGTATATGAAATCGTGCTAAATCCAAAGCAAAGGCCTGCTTGTTCCATGGCTGTGTATTAACTTTATCATGCGTTACTGGCAAGTATGTATAAGCTGTTTGCATCCATAATTCCTGAACATATTACACTTGAAGTTCGATAAGTATAAGCAAATCCCAATATGATGAATTATGGCTTTTTGAACCAGGCTTTCGCTATTTAGCGTTATCTTGTTTTCTTGATAGTAATAATACAAACAAGGACACCAGTGAGAATGCTTTTAAACTTCTTTTCAAAAGTATTTTAGGAGCTGATGGAGTGAGAATGAAAATCCAGGACTAAGATCTAAGGACTAAGAAAACGGCCTCTCTATTTGAATGAATTAAGGGTAAGCGTGGATTGAATATAAATGTGAACGACAAAAGAGTAAAATAAATCATTTATTCGAAGACTGAATCACAAGTATCCTAAATCACTCAAAAATATTCCCTGTCACACCACATAATAAATATATTGTCATATCTAATGCTTTACGGTTATTTTTCAACGACCACGTAACAATTTTGATAAGTTACGATTTTATGTTTCTATGTCCTTCTCTTGATCTCCTCTTAGTTTCCTCTCAATTTGTTCTACAGTTTTTCCTTTTGTTTCTGGTAGTAAAAACAGAGCTACAATAGCTCCGAATACATTGATGATGACAAACATGAAGAAGCCAACCTGAGCCCCAAAGTTGGTGGTGAGTGCACTGAAGGCAATGAGTTGCACGAAACTCAAGAACCACGCAAGCATCACCGAATACCCGATCAGTTTTGCTCGAATCTGGAAAACAACATAAAAATGTGAAACATGCTGTTTAAAAACTGAAACTAAAGAATTGTTCCCGATTATACTGTGAGAGTACTCCAAGTGTCTGTAAAGTACAAGATTATAATAATCCTTTTAAGGAAAAAAGAAACGAGGGAGAAGAAGAGCGAGGGAAGTGTTTTTGAAATACGTAAATTAAAATATTAAAATTAATTAATGAAAAAAATTAGGTCTTATAAGTAAAATTTATACTCACCTGGAAATTGAATATTTCAGGCATCAAAATTGATGGCATGGGTGAGACACCTCCACCATAGCAGCATACTGCGACCATCAACATGATAACGTTGATCCAGCCAGGAGTGGCCCAGCCGTTCTGTTTCAGCAATGTTGCGGTCGCCAGGTAAGCGAAGGCGATGGCCGTGGCACCGAAGGCCGTTCCCAAGATCGGCTGTTGAAAGGAAGAAAAAATATTTTATAAGTTGGAAATATTAAAGGTTAATATTAAAGGGAAATATTAAGGTAAAATACTAAATGGTGTGTTTCACACCAGTGAACACGTGTATCTACTTATATAGTTGATAATTTCATATAAATTATAATTCATTCTTTATTTCAGTCTTAGTGAGTCTTCATTAGTGCCTTCCCAGAAACAATAGAATTGTTTTTGATATTTTTAATTCCTTTATATATAATTTTTCTCACCTTTCTCCCTAACTTGTCTATACAAGCCATCGTGATGAACGAGCCCACAATCATACATATGGGAATGCTGAGGGCTTGTAGATCCGGACTGATCTGTACTCCTGAGTCTGACAGCAGAGTCGCTGCGTAGTTGACTATAGAGAAACCTCCGTTTGTTGCATGAGTTAAGATCACCATTATCATGATGAGGAATGCTTTCCGCCATTCTTTTGTTTTGACTGTAAAGACGACAGAAGATGTTTAGATTTTATGCTTAAATATTGAAAACCAGACATTATGGGTTATCCTTGACAAGTTTTGCTGTATAATTATTTGCAATTAAAAAATATATTTTCATGAAACATGCGTTAAGGTTTATACTTACAAACAGTTACAATAGAAACGTCAGGAATAGATCTAAAATATTCATCAGCTTGCTTGATTACATTCAGTTCCTGTTGAATTTCTTTGTCATCGATATTCATTCCTCTCAATAGTGCAAGAGTTGCTGCCGCTTCCTATAATTTAGAGAACATCTACTCACAATATGCACAACATAATTAACCCGCAAACAATAATAGTGAAAAAACAAGTTTTGAGAATATGGAAATTCAACCAGTACAACTTACATCTGTCTTCCCAATCTTCACTAAAAATGAAGGAGACTCAGGAGCTTTAAAGAATAGTCCAAATGTGACTATTGGGAGTCCAACAACTACCCACAGCACCGTGTAATAATCCAAGAATCCTCCCAGTACATACATAAGTAGGATTCCAAAACTTTGACCTAGCCCATTCACAGTTGCCAGAGTGCCCCTGATGCTGTCCTGGGCAATCTCTTTGACATACATTGGCGCGATGTGGAAGCACCCACTGCCTGCAATGCCGCAGAATACTCTAGCTACGATGAGGCTAGTTGTACTAGCTGGAAGCAGTGTAACTATCCACACCAACTGTCAAAAATATAAATAAATTAATAAACGAAGGATAACCTTATTTAAAAATAATTTATAATTTCATAAGTAATAAATTCCATAAACTAAAAGAAATATTATGAAGAAAATAGGGGAACGATAAAATGACAGCTAACACCGAAGGGTAAAAAAGGCAATGGCAGGCGGAATTGTAAAAAAATAAAGCAAAGATTTACCGCCTGGAAGATAGTCATAATCATAATACTAATTTTTCTCCCATATCTATCTACGATTTGTAAAAATATGACGACTCCAAGGACACCCGCCAGTGATGGTGCACTGGCTATCCAGAATATTTCACCATCAGTCAGTGGTCTCCCGGTAGGAGATTCTTCCGACTGCAGTATTTTTGTCATGGGCGACATCCAGCCGCATTGGAGACCGTACGTGAGAATCGACATGTTACCTGAAGAAGAAATTGAATCTTAAATTCTTTTTTTACAAGGGCCTAGTTGGACACTTCCAAGGATCAAGACCCTGGCACAAAGAACTGTATTAAAATGAGCAAAACCAACTAAATCAAGTTTTATTGGAATGATTTCGATTTTCATTATGAAAAATTCACCTGTTCAAATTAATTTAATACAACACTAAACTAACTTAAAATCGTGACTGCCCATTGCACTTTTGTGTGTCCTTTAGGTTCTGAGATTCCACTGAAAGTCATTGTGACTTTTTATAGTAACTTTGGAGAATAGTTCAAATAGTTAGAAAAGTGCTTATTTGGAGCAAAGCCAGATATGCTACATACTCGCGTACGGCTCTTTTGAAACTAGGTAAATGAGAATAATTGTGCAGATCATTTGCGCAAAAGTGCTTTTATACAAATAGTCGTTTATTTTTAGGGTGTGTATTAGTATTCCAACGACTTCTGTTTGCAAACGACTGATACCCATATTTAGATGAAATGTTTAATTTGGATTTAAACACAAATACTTTCGTTCGTGAACTGCGTGGTATGACTAGCATGGGAAAATAATTTATGATGTTAAACATTGTTGACTTTATTTTAAAAACTGTCATTTATGGCGATTTAGATAATGTTTTGGAAAGGAGAAAACAAAGTGATTTTTGCTGGATTGTTAACGGATAAAATAGGCTATATGACTAAAAAATCTAATTAGTCCGTCAGATAGATTTACAAAAATGTTGGACACGTAAGTACTTTTTTTTCACGTAGACAAAAATAATTGAAGACACAGTGTGTTGAAAACTCGTGTGACGCCACATTCCAGTACACTTTTTACCGAGTAGTGACGTCACATGCCCTAATTTTGATGCGTTTTATCTTTTTCAATATTTATTGATTTGATAAAGCAGAAAAACGTCTAATATTTTTCGATAATCTGACTGACGGTCTAAAGAGAATCATATTTTTTACTCAAGAAATATCCCTATACTGGGGAGCACAATTTTAATCACGGCGAAATCATTGGCGATATTTTTAACTAATGCTAAACAATATTGATTGTATATAGTTGACATCATCTTAAAATAAATGGAACATTATAATAATAAATTAATAATAATAAATTTATTTGACAAAACAGTACACAAATTACAGGTGAAACTTATTTAGGTCGTAATCTGACTAGATACAAAAAAACATGGTCAATGACCCCCATGTTAGGAAAACCTGTGTTATGGGAGTCATCCATCCATCCATTACATGGAGAATAAGGTTGAACTTAACTAAAATTAAAATCGCTGTTGTTTACATTTGCATAATAGGTAATTTTATTACTTCACCTTGTTTGTATTTGGTCAATAGTATCGGTGTGTTTTTTTTAGGGTTCCGTAAGGTCCAAAAGGTAACCAAAGGAACCCAATTACTAAGCCTTCGCTGTCCGTCCGTCTGTCTGTCAGCGGGCTGTATCTCAAGAACCGTAATAGGTAGACAGTTGAAATTTTCACAGATTGAATATTTCTATTGCCGCTATAACAACAAATAATAAAAATTAAGTTTTATGGTACGGAACCCATCGTCTGCGAGTCAGACTAACCTCAAGCTGAAATAAAACCACTTCCTCAAAGTTTTAAGTTAAAATGTTGGTTCAGATCCATTGTCAATGTTTTTTATGATAATTTTGATCTAATTTACCGTCCAGAATTAGTTGCATAAAACCAGCTCCTCGATCAAAGGTCCTGACATACAATTTGTATATGCATTCAATTATTATACACCGTCCTCAATTTTAATATGACATCGCTGCTGCGTCCAGGGTTTGCTCCAAATGTAACATTTCCTTAGCGGTCAACAGCACAGATTTCAATAAATTTAAGCTTGCAATTATTGTAGCCCGTTCTAATAAATTCCATGACTTAGCTGCTACGTCTAGGTTTGGTTTCAAAAAGAGCCGTCAAACCGTCAAAAACTTGTATATAAGCACTAGTTTCTGCCCGCAACATCGTCTGCGTACAGCGTGCAACTATCCACCAGTTTTTTTGAATAAAAATAAGTAATAATAATAATAAGCTGGCAACTCTGACTGTCAAAAGAAGTTTTATTTCGTCTCTTAATTTTATATCAAAGAAAATCAGTTTTTAGCCATATTAATATACCATAGTTGCAATATAAACCCTCAACAATCAAAACAGACCAATAGAAACTAATAAATAACAAAAACTTAGTAAACATGGAGAAAGAAAAAAATATATATGTGACCGACAGATGACACATGTCACTTGAAAAACCTCTATCTCCTATTCTATACCGATGAACGAAATAAAAATATTTTAATGATGATCAGAAGAGCAGCATCACGACGTACACGCTCACCATCCCCGGACCCATCGCTGAGCTCCACCTCGCCGCCACCGGACAGCGGATCACCAATGTCACCGGCGGCTGCAGTCGTGTCGAGCTCCAGCGACGAGTATTTCTCTCCGCCGACGTCTCCAACGCCTATGCGTCGGCCGGGGAGAGGCCGGCCACCGAGGGGCTTGGGACCTAGGGGCCAATCAGCCCCGAGCCGGGTCCTCGCTACCGGTGGTTGTGTGCAGCGTATGAGATGGACGCAGTCCATGAATGAAAACGTCATGCGCGCATACTACGGGTCTAGAAGGGGGAACTAACCTCACTGCGTACCGTGTCAGGATGCTGTCTCTGTTTCAGGACCTGGAACCAACCGCGAACGTCTCGGCTCAACGATTGTCGGATCAGCTGCGGGTCATCCAACGTATTCACAGGTTGGATGATGCTGCACTTGATAGGCTGCGCTCAGAGGTACTCGGTAGCCTTGTCATCTCGACCCCGACTCAGACCGCGGTACAGGCGCCCACTAGTGGCGCAATCACACCGTGGCCCGTTAATGTTAGTGATGAGGTAGATGATAGGGTTGTCACGATAAGTAGCCAGTGCAATGATAAATTGAGGAGCGAACTGGAGGATGCGCTTCACGAGTATAGATCAACTCCGACCAAACTTAGGCCCCCATTACCACGGTTACCCATGCACAAAAAGAATAGGGTGCTGGTGTGTGCTTTGGACTCACTGCTACAGAACATCTTTGAAAGCAGCGAGAGCCTCGTTGATACGTACTCAATCCTGTTTTGCGGGGCTGTTGTGGTATGTCGTGTAGCGAACGTCAAGTCCACGAGTACATTTTGGCGAAAAACCGTTCGGTGCCCATCTGTCATGCCGAGGGTGGCTGGATGCGCGATGCCGAACGCGTGTGTGAAGCTATACCACAAATGGATGAAATTACCATCACTCCACTAGATGTAGCCAGAGCAGTCCGTCCATTACCGAACTGGAAGTGTACGGGACCGGACGGGCTACATAACTTCTGGTTTAAGTGGTATAGCAGCTCACGAGCGCTTCTGGCATCTCAATTCCAGTCTTCCTTAGAGTCTGGGTCGCTACCACAGTTTCTAACAACTGGCGTTACCGACCTGCTCCATAAGACCGGTAGTCCCGCGGAACCCAAGAACTATAGACCAATTACTTGTTTGTCGACGGTCTATTAACTTCTTACATTCATACTGAGAGTGAAGATCAATGAGCACATTGAAACTAACTCAATTATGTCTGCCTCTCAGAACGGATGTAGGAAGGGGTCCCGCGGCACTAAGCAGCTTCTTCTCATAGATATGGCCATAAGCCAACAGGTTCGTCGATCCCGCAAGGATCTGTCGACATGTTGGATAGACTACAAGAAGGCCTATGACTCTGTGCCATATACTTGGCTCATGAAGGTGTTGGAGTTGTACAAAATAGATGCAACTCTACGCACCTTCCTTGAGTTATGTATGAGGCAATGGAAAACAGTCCTTCGCTATCCAGGATGTCGACCGATTCGAGGGAACGATGACTGTATGGATTAAACGGGGAATATTTCAGGGCGACAGTTTGAGTCCGCTTTGGTTTTGCTTAGCTTTAAATCCTCTCAGCATATTGCTGGAGGATATAGGTCTAGGCTATCGGTTGAGAAAAGGTGGTCAGGCCATATCTCACCTTCTTTACATGGATGATCTGAAACTCTTTGCTCCCAACAATTCGCGACTGATGGAGCTACTGAAAGTAACTGAAACCTTCAGTAGTGCCATCAGGATGGGATTTGGTTTGGTCAAATGTGCAGTCATGCATGTAAAGAAAAGGGAGATTATGGAATCTGAGGGAATTCAACTTTCGGATTCCATGCAGGTTAGATCCCTCAGCTCGACCGAAACTTACAAGTATTTGGGTATGTCGGAAACGTTGGGCAATAATGTTGCTGACATGAAGCAATCGTTGAAGGAGCGCTACTTTGGCCGCCTGAAAAATGTTTTGAATAGCCTTTTGTCGGGCGGAAATAAGGTGCGCGCCTTCAACGGTTGGGTCATGCCAGTATTAATGTTCGGTATACTCAAATGGACTCAAACCGAACTCGACGCCCTAGATAGGAGAGTCCGCACACTGCTGACCGCAAATCGGATGCATCACCCACGATCGTCGGTAATGAGACTATATATCCAGCGGAAGTGTGGACGTCTTGGCTTTTAAACGCCAAGACTCTCCACAACCGCGAGATGTGCAGTCTCAGAGAATATTTTCTCAAAGCTAATGTGGGTATGCACCGAGATGTGGTCACAGTGGACAATGGACTCACCCCGTTGTCCATGGCTAAAGAGAACTGGCGCAAACCTATAATACTTACCACAGATGACCGCAAGGAAGTATGGAAATGCAAGGAGCTTCACGGGCGCTTCTATCGGGCTCTTCATGGGTCCGATGTAGATTTTTCAGCATCCGTGGCCTGGCTACGTTTCAGTGATCTCTTCGGGAAAACTGAAGGTTTTGTCTATGCGATTATGGACGAAGTTATCTCGACGAATAACTACCGGAGGCATATTATGAAGGATGGGACAGTGGACGTGTGTCGGGCATGCCACTGTCCGGGTGAGTCCATCAGACATATTATCTCCGGTTGTTCTCGTCTGGCTAACGGCGAGTACTTGCACAGGCACAACCAAGTGGTCAGGATTATCCATCAGCAACTTGCTTTGAAATACAAACTTGTGGATTCTGAGGCAACGTATTACAAGTATGTGCCCGACCCAGTTCTCAAAAATGACCATGTCACGTTGTACTGGGTTCGGTCTATCATCACTGATGGGACTATTGTTGCCAATAAGCCTGATACAGTGGTGATAGACCGATTAGCGCGCCGTACAATGATAAATGATAAATGATATTTATTTTGCAAATAGGTTACAAGTAACACTTTTACACGTCAATTTTTTTTTTGACATATTTATCTAGATGAGGCCGGATGTTTCCTAGCTGACTACCCTGAGAAGAAACACCGAAACAAACTCAGTGATGTTACCATCCCGCATGACGAGAACCTCGTGAAGGCTGAGAAAAGCAAATCAAGTATCGCGACTTAGCTCACGAGGTTGTCGAAATGTGGAATGTAGATACAGCTGTCATTGTGCCAATAGTCGTTACGGCCAATGGCCTGATGGCCAAAAGCTTCGACGACCATCTGTCGAAGCTGGCGTTACGCGGTTGGATAAATGGCCTGATACAGAAGGCAGCACTCCTCGATACGGCTCGTATTGTGAGGAGATTCCTTTCTCTGGAGCCCTAGCCACCGGTAGGTTGGACCCTGCTCCCGACACCGGCGGACTACTGTTTTTTTATATTTTTAAGTGTTTTTTATAATGTGTTGTTTTTAAGAAATATTAAAAAATGTGAATTAGTATGTAAGGATAATAAATAAAGAGAATAATAATAATAAATCTGACTGAACAAGCGTCGTGTCTGCAGGTCCTGTAATTTATCTGTAAATTTTAAAGTCATCTGCAATTAGCAAAATTTGACAGTGCTTAATTTTACTAGTGATGTCAAAAAAAAAAATTGACAAATAACAAAAACAAGACGGGGTCAAGGTGGGAACCTTGTGGGACGCCAGAGCGTGCAAGATACCATCACAACAACGATCCGTGGACACTGCTTAGCTCAAGTTTGGCTATCATGAATAATGACTCACCTTGTCGAATGCACTGGTGAAATCGGTGTATATTTCATTGACTTCGTGTTTGCCATCGAGTGCTTCAGATATGTCGGAAAGATACCATAACAAGTTTGTTTCAGTTGATCGTCCAATTCGGAATCCGTGTTGGGTGTCGGAAAGGTTCGTATCCAAATAGTTGGTAATAATAGAACAGACGAGACATTCAAAGAGCTTCGAAAAACATGAAAGGATGGAAATCAGCCTGTAGTTTTTTATGTTGCTGGAGTTACCTTTTTTGTGTACTGGCACGATGCGAGCTTTTTTCCACTCGCCTGGAAATACTCCCGACTCTAAAGATTTATTAAATAAGAGACTCAGTGGCTCTGCAAGCAACCTGTCGCATGACTTCACAAAACTGGTGGAATGGAATTAGGCCCAGCGCCCTTGAATGTATCAAGTTTCTTTATCTTAGCCAGGACTTCTAGTGATGTAAATTTTATACGACTTTGCACTCCACTTAGAAAAATTATAAATTGCCCCTTTAAAAGACAGACGTCAACCAAATAAGAGAGCAAAATATCTGATATCCGAAGGCACTCATCTATTTGCTATTTGCGATAAATCACCTTAGAAAAAACCCAAGCGAATTCTTGAAACAATTAAGAAATTACACAAAAAAGGGGTCGGAAAGTGAGCCGCATTGCATATTGGGGTTCTGTGCCCAGCGGGTGGAGAACGGAGCCTGCTTCTGGACCCCTAGCGTCCATCCGTCCGTCTGTCGGTCGGCAGATGCTGTTTCAAGAGCCAGGACGGTGGACGGTTGAAGTTTTCACGGATTGTGTATTTCCTTTAAAACTCAGAGGATCTTTTATCTGTTGTATCCGCGGTGGGTAAAGCAATAAACGTGGAAGTCCGAAAAGATAGCTTGCGAAACCTGTACCACCTACCGGGGCCTTGGGGAACAATCAGACCTATCATAGCAGAGTTCAACTTGGTTACGAAAAGGAATGAGTTCCTGTCAAATGTTCGTAGCTTCAATAAAGAGCGCCCTGAATTCGATAAGTTGCAAACATACACTATTGGGTTGGTAGGTGACAAGAAGCCCCCCACCGAGGGTGTCCCCACGTTACCGTCGTGGTGGGGCTTGTGTGTCTCAGTGATCTTGAAGCTCTGCCGGTAGAGTACCTCATGCCGGAAAGGTTCAAGTGAGAGACCAGACAAAGAGGAACACGCGAGGGGTACAACACGTTCGGAGACTTGAGCAGTGCTCACTGTTCTTTGGTACACGTCAGCTTATCAGACGTGACTGTGAGGGCAGTGAGCAAGCAGAGAGAGAAGGAGAGAGGTTGGAGGAGAAAGGGACCACACCCTTTAAAAGGGTAAAAAAAAATAGAAAACTACACCAGGGCTCAGCAGCTGGAGAATCCGCCAAATCTCCTTTGGAGGCGTCATGCCACTCGTATTCTGGGGGGGGGGAGCAACGGATGTCTTCCACTTGCCAGCGGCAACAAGAGCCGAGGAGTCCCTGGAGGACATGATCGGTTCTAATAATTTTAACACGCCTGACAAGGTGTCGGGCGATGGTGCGGATGCTTCCTCCAAATATTGGAGGGAGGGCTCGCTCGTGCGTCGAGGACATGCGGGGTCAGGCTTTGACTCTGCTTCTGGTGGCAGCTCATCGGGCTCTGGACGCGAGGGAGCGGGAGCTACTGCGGGGAATTCCGAGTTCTTCCGCAAGCGGCCCAGACCGGCGGATGACGAGGGGTCGTCCTCCGATGGAGAGACGGCCTCAGCCTGAAAGATCCCCACCAGCAGACGGTGTAAGGGACGAGAAAGGGGCAAGGAAAGGGGGCTTGCCTCCCAAGAGGCTGCGCAACGAGCCGCGAAGCTTGCCGAGGAGGGGCGACAACCCGGAGTGATCAGTTGCAGGGTACCTCTCTCGTTGTCTTCCGGCAGTGAGCTAGACGTCGCTAGTGGCTCCGAACAGGAGCGCAAGGCCAAATTTGTGAAGGTCGTGGAGGCTGCGGTCCACGATGTAGCTTTGAAGAGGTCACAAACCTCTAAAAACAAGGCCATAAGCGCGGCGGCGGCTTCCATTTTGGCGGCAGCGGAGACCAACTATTGCGGGCCTCCGTTGGACGAAATGTCTAAGCTGCGGGCGGAGGTCACCCGCCTGGCGGCCGCTACAGAGCTTCTCCAAAAGGAGAACCAGAAGCTCCGAACAGACCTGGCCGGGAATCCGTGATCACGGGCCGCTCGACGGTGGACGCCATCATGCGCGTGAGAGCCCTCTCGACACGATGCGGTGTCCCGGGGCGCGGTCGTCTTGGCGGTGTCCCTTGACATCGCCAATGCCTTCCACACTCTGCCCTGCAGTTGTATCAGGGAGGCACTCCGGTATCACCGAATGCCGACCTACCTCCGTCGCGTAGTCGAGGCTTACTTGACGGAGAGCCGTCATCTACCCCGGCTTCTGCCCAATCTAGGGGGCCCAAACGTCTCCTGCCGGAGGCTTTACGGGGGGGTCGTGCGGTCCATGGCCCTTTATGGGGCGCCGGTGTGGGCGCCTACTTCAAGGAAGCGACCTGCACGTTACCTCAACGCGTCCCAGCGGGTCATGGCTATCCAGCTGGCCCAGGGATACCGCACGGTCTCTGGCGAGGCGGCGAGCCTCCTTGCCGGACTGCCACCATGGGATCTGGAGGCGAGAGCCCTCGCGCTCTTTTATGAATAAAAAAAAACAAGCACATTTCCAAGAATCAGTACGGTTGTAGACCAGGAATTTCAACGGAGGATGTTGGAACTGACCTTACTTAAAAATTAGTTAACAACCTAGGTTGTTACCTGTTTTTTCTAGACAAAGGCATAAATGTTACAGTATCTTCTTTGACTTATCCAAGGCATTCGACACGATTTCTGTTCCCACCTTGACCACGAAAATGGAATGCGTTGGGATTCATGGCCTCGCATTGGACATATTTAAAGATTATGTCTCTTATGGTACTCAACGGGTTAAAATCGACTCTACAAAGATTGATGATAAACTTATCAGCTTCGGTGTACCGCAGGGCCTCCTCTCTTTTTGCTATATAACAATGGCCTGTGTCATTCAAACATTCCAAATTGCGACGTATTTACGTACGCAGATGACACAGCGTTGATAGTTTACGACACTGACTGGGTCAAGGCAAGAATAAGAGCAGAACAGTCGCTTCACTTTGTGATGGAGTCAGGCCCGCTGGCCTTATCCACGTCTAGACTGCACAATACTCTTCAGACCTCTTTAATGTGAACTGTGATCTCCGGCATCGAAGAGTCACAACGAGGTAAAGTCGGTGGTTGCTTGGAGCCAGCGTCCAGACGCGAATTGCTTGCAAAGAGAGTTGCAAATAAATTTGCTTTCTCACATGCAGAGTGAGCCAGCGAGCCATCAGGTTTCAACATTGGAGGCAAAGTGGGTCGACAGAAATTCGTTTCAACCGCTTTCGACAGGGACCAAAACTGACCAAAACGCGCCTCTAACCCGGCATGGTCAGTTTTCTGGTACGGGAACAACCACCCTTTATGGTGGGCGTTGAAGTCCCCCAGAAAAATGAGCTTCGCTGTTGGGTACCGTTGCTGGGCTACGTCGGCCGACTCCACGAGGGAATTAAACAGCGCTGTTGCCTCCTGATCACTGCTGTGCGATCGGTATACGCCGATGTAAATAAATTTCTCCACGCCTAGTCCAAAAGTAGCCATATGGCAGAAAAACCCGATTTCTCAAAGCAACGGAGACGACGACAACAAATGTCATCGCGGACGTACACACAGACCCCAGCCTGCTTCTTGAACTTGTGTTCCAGAGAGTAGCCCGGGTAGTTGAGGTACGCCACGTCCGACGGGGTTGTTATCTTCGTCTCCGTTAGGAAAAACAGGTGCGGCTTCTCGGTCTCAAGGTGGTGATGGCCCGGATCGAGATTGGAGTGCAACCCCCTAATATTAGTGAGTTGCACTTTTAGTGGGAGGAGGTGCAGCCGTTGTTTTACCATATTTTTCTTCTTTGCTTTGGTCATCATGAGAGTAGATGGGGAGAATAGTTGAACTGTCGAGGCGCCGCTCAGTGAACCAAGTGGAACACTAGAGCTAAACTGACCTGTGGGGAACTCATTTGGAGACTGCGGGGACGCCCGAACCCCCCCGGATATGGCCACCGGGTTCTCCCATCCAGTCGCCGGCTGGCACGGTGGAGCATATCGGGATTTTTCGCTAGTTGGCGGGGCAGCCTTTCACACGTGGCTGGCATGCTACTTGGGCCCCCTACTAACTGCGGTCGGCCAACGGCTGGCACCGTGCTTCGGATCCCGCTACCCTCCAAAATGAGTTACCCGGAAAGCCCAGCCCAGTGACCAAGACCGGTTCTGAGCAGAGCAACTGACAGTCTCCTTCTCCCCCAGAGACACTGGCACTCCCGCACACCGACGGAACACAGCAAGCTGCTTGGCGCCGGACTTCGGCGGGATGGTGGTAGCGAGCCAGGCGGCTCCTTGCGGAGCCTACCACCGCTTTTAGTGGGATCGTTCTGCCGTACCACAGGCAAGCCTGTGGTGCCGTTGCCCGGGGTGGACCGCGAGGAGGTAGATCCAAAACCACCCCAAAATTGTTAGTTAATGTTATAATTTATTTTAATTGCTTAACCAAAAATTGTGTATGTGGTGTTAGCCTATAAGTAATTGTTACACTTTATAATGTAGGTATACAATTAAATTTAATGTAAGTGTTGTGTAAACAATTGTTGGCTAACCAAATAAATAAATAAGAAAAATACTGTGAGACAGCTTTTTGTGCTCCGCACTGTGCTGCAGATTCACTCTACGCTGCATCTAGATCACGCTAAGTTGAAAAGACGCAAAGGCACTTCTGTGTGCGATATGGTCCAATGCCAGGCCAAGTTTGCCAGCCGACAATATGAGGCAACTAGCTCTTGACTGCAAAATAAAATACATAAACTTATGACCATTTACTCCTGACGAAACATGAAGTTAAAATCAAGCTTACAGATTGGTTGCAGAAGTTAACATGTTATGACAAAACTGAGAATCTTATTACCATTGTCTCTTAATAAAACTCGTACTGTATTTAAATTAAGGAATGTTTGTTTAATTTATATTTTTGTAATTATTTATTTTATTTTTATTTTATTTTACTAGCTGACCAGCGGAACTTCGCCTGCGTCACAATTTTCATTACTGCTCCGCTCCTTTTGGTCTTAGCGTGATGATATATAGCCTATAGCCTTCCTCGATAAATGGGCTATCTAACACTGAAAGAATTTTTCAAATCGGACCCATAGTTCCTGAGAATTACGCGTTCAAGCAAACAAACAAACAAACTCTTCAGCTTTATATATTAGTATAGATTAATTGTAGGAAAACTTACAGCTAATACAAAACAATATAAAGTAACAATATGTAAAAAATGGCCATTTACAAGATATCACATATATGTTGACTTAAAAATAAAAACAATTTCACGAAAACAGCTAGCACGCTAGTAAATTCGTTCAACGCTCAAAAAAGAAAAACAAGGAATAACTCAAAAGTGTGATCAAGCACCAAAGAAATGATCAGTCAAACTTTTTTTTACTTTTTTACACTGCTGGTAAACAAATCAAGCTCGACATCCTGACACACCATATTAAACGTAGGACAAGCTCTTATCAAGTACGAGTTCTTTCTGTGGTTTGTTTTAACTTGAGGAACATGAAGGAGACGCGATCTACGAAGAAATGCACACGGTACACGAAGTCCAATCCTGCTCACCAGCTCAGGGACATCAATAGATCCGTTCATAATCTATACATATAATAAAATAGTAAATCTTAAGGTGTATGTTCCCGATTGGCGAAAAAACTACTGAACCGATTTTGTTCAAATTTTGCATAAATAATCCTCATAGGTACGGTCAGGCTATATATTATCACGCTATGTGCTATGGAGGACGAGCAACACTCAAAAATGTCTGTTTTGAACGAGAAAGTGCACATGGTTCGAGCCTCACGAACAGCTATTATTTTTGTATTTATTGTCTCTTTTGAAATGTATTTTTACACTAAAATAATGTCAAAATAAAAATAAAATGAGTTTTCGCGTACTTACAATAACATTTAAAGTAATATTCGACATTTTTCCTAACAGTTTATCGAGGAATTGTTATAAGAAACCACTACATATTACAAAATTGTAGATACTTATGAGTCTAACCTTAGCAATGTTTATCATCACGCTATACTTTCAAGGAGCTGAGCAGCGAAAAACCATGACATAAATAAGATCAGCTATTTCATCCTATTTGTCGTCATAGAACATCGGTTTAAAGACTGCTCGCCGAAAGATTTCGTGTGGGTTCGAATCCCAATAGTTGTAATGTTCTTGGATTTTATTTAACTTATACATTTCCTTACGTCTATGATTCCTATTTTACCTAATATTTTCAAATTTTCATAACATACTATTTTTGTATTTCAGATATGTTTTTTTTTGCATTTATCCAAGTATGCCAAATATAATATCAGACTGTTAAAGTAAAATTAACAGAACCTATTTATTCTTTATCTGTATTCTGTTGTGTTCGCATTACGCAAAACAAGTACAAAACCAATGTAGATAAGTTTTACAGATAAACCTGATAGGAAAAGTAGCAATTTTTTTAGAAAAAATCAACGTATAATTCTATAATGCAGATACATGCAGTGCTATCTATTGACCGACATATTCCTATCGACAGCATGAGAAATTTTACACTTAAAAATATTTATTTATTTATTACTTACACACCGTCTTAAAAAGTATTTTTTAATAGGTACCTTAAAAAATATCGTTCTGAATGCACATAATATTCCTATTGAGAAAAATTAAAACAAACTCCGAACTTATATTTTAACAGTTCAACTACATATTCCATAGAAGGCGTTATGCAGTTTTTCTCTCCTTTTGAATCGCGGTATTAATATTGGTCAACAGGCGCGCACTCATATTTGCTAAGCTTTGCTTAAGTTGCCCAATACTGGGCCTATACGGGCTTGGAGCCAGGGGTCACGTAATATCACCCACAAACATGTGGCGAAGTCCCATGATACAGGAGTCGAAAGAATTTCCTTAGCTCCGCTGAAATTGGGTTTCTCTGTTTTATAAACATAAAATTGTTTCGATTTGCGTTCCTGGTGGAATAAATGAAAAACCAACCTGAATTCATCAAGTAGTTTCAAGAAGATTGTTCGGTTATAATAGAAGATAGCCTGTGCTATTCCGTTTATTCACAGCATAAATTCATTTCTTCTGCCATGTGCACGGGGAACCCACTGACCAAGCATCAACCATTAATACGCATAATATTGATATTTTTTTCTGGAGAATATAAGGAATATATTTCCATAAAAACGGCCATGGAAGAAAATGATACACATCATGCAATTAAGTTTTATGATTTCTATTTAGGTATATAATTTCTATAAAACTTTGCAAAGCCACATACATCCAACAAACTGTTTTCTATTTAGTTTCAAAACTGTGCAATTCCCAATGAGCCTATGGAACTTCATGACCAGCCCATGGCCTGAAATTATCCGTTGCGGGCTTCACTCTACAGTGGATCAAGGGCAACTGTAGATCCCTAGGCAATAACTTCACAGACGAACTCGCGAAGAGGGGTTCCGAGATGGTAGTGCTGGACCCGTACCCACTCCTCCTCCTACCTTTTCCATAGTTTCGTACATGAATTTGCCAGACATCAACTGAACTTCGTGACAACAAATGGTCACGGGCTACAAGTTGCAGGCAGTCAAAACTTAGCAAGGACTGACTGGGAATGGGAGTCTAACATGGTGCGGATAGCGGAAACTCTACTATCACCGTGGCAGGGGTAGACTTCTCTTCCGGTTGGTTTTCCCATGACCAACTTTATGTAGCTCTATCGCACGTTAACAACCCTTTTTATTTTTTTTAAGGATTGGAAATCATCAAATGACTCCTCCCGCTCTAGGCGGAGTGAGCGTCAGATTCTTACTTACTCTTCTTGACATCCGTGTTCCTTCTAATGCCATTTGCGGTGCAGGGCCGCGATTCGAACGAATTCCGCAATGTGTTTACAACACTAGCAAAATTCTTTAACATCATGCATAAAGAAGCGGTATTATTAAAAACTTTTTAACAAAAAAATTAAACCTCCGAAAAAACGAAAAACCAAAAAATAAAAACCTTTTTACAAAAAATAACTTTAATTTCGGAAGTCGGTGTTTTTGATTGTTTCTTCGTATTTTAACACCGACTTCCGAAATGAAAGTCTTTTTTTAATTTTTTGTAGCTATAATTTACTAATTGATACAAACATGGGTAGGCCTACAAATAATGCTACACAACTCAGCATTAAAATCTGTGAGTGAACAATAAATCACCCCTATTTTCCCACCCTTAGGGTAAGATTTTTTTTTAATTTATATGGGGCCACTTTCGAGGTATACCCTTTCGAATAAAAAAGAATTCTAATCAGAAAATCCTAATCAGAAAGCTGGAACACCTGGGAATCAGGGGCCTCCAGCTGAAACTGTTTGAAAATTATTTGACAAACAGAACACAATGTGTCAAAATTAATAATGTCACTAGCGATGAGACTCCGGTACACTTTGGTGTACCGCATGGTAGCATACTGGATCCCACATTATTTCTGGCATATATAAACGACCTTTGCCAACTAATACTCCCTAAGGCTAAAATTGTAACGTTCGTTGATGACACAGCCCTGCTGTTCTGCGGAGACACTTGGGAAGAAGTATTCCTCCATGCCCAACAAGGCTTTAATACTGTAAATATGTGGCTTGGTGAAAACTTCCTGACACTCAATGTAGAAAAAACAAAATACATAGCATTTTCCTTAAAAAATCCAGTTACTAATGTCCTCTCTGCTAACATTATATCACCCTCGTGCGATGACTTTATTAACTATGCGTGTACTTGCCCTAGATTACAACAAACTTCCTCAATCAAATACTTAGACATTATTATCGATGATAAGTTAAATTTTCACGCTCATATAGACATGATTGCAGCCAGAACACGCAAACTTATTGTAATTTTAAGAGTTTGCGACATGTGGCGGATGTACAGCTGATTTAATCTGTGTATCTAGCATTGTCACAATCACTATTATCATACTGTGTCACCTCGTGGGGAGGTGCTACTAAAACACACTTTCTTAAAATTGAAAGAGCTCAAAGAGCTATTCTAAAAGTAGCAAATTTTCTACCTTTTTTTACCCTACGTCTGATCTTTACAAGCTAACGAAAGTGTTAACTGTCCGACAACTGTTCATATTAAATACTGTTATTAGAAAACATTCCCAAATAAACTATGAACCGGAAAAAAACATTAATACTCGTAGGAAAAATAGGGTTTGCGAAACGCAAGCATTTCATACAAGCTTCTCCCACCGCTTCTATTGCTATCAAAGCAGTAATCTCTATAATAAATTAAATAGTATTTTGTCAATTTACTCGCTTACAAAGGTTAAATGTAAAAAGTTGGTCAAGGAATGGCTGCTTGACCTTGACTATAAAGATACAAAAAGCTTGTTAAACAATTTGAAACAGGGATAACACACATACACACACACACACACACACACACACTCACAAACACTTACACAAACACACTTTTAACACCAAAACACAAGGTTTGATTACAATAGTAGTAAAAAAAAGAAAACAAAAAGAAATCCTCTGGCAGCAATATATGTAACTCGTACTACGTCTTATCAAATAAAAATGTGAATCTACAAATCTGTGGGTGGGGACCTGGTGATCTGTAATACAGGGTTTAACCTACTTCAGACACCAGCTCCTCACATATTCTGGACTGTCAAATTTGATTAAAGGTGTCATCAGTGTATGCATTATGTGAGGAGAAATAAACGTTTTATTATTATTATTACTATATCCTTTATTCAATAAATATTCCTATAAATTATATTTTTAAATATTTCTATAAAAATTAAAAAATAAAAATATTTAAGATTTATAAAAAATTGTAGCCCACCGGTATCGGGAACAGGGTCTAAGCTACCGGTGGTAACGATGCGCGCCGTGTCCAGGAGTACTGCTTTCTGGATCAAGCCCTTGATCCAGCTGCCCAACGAGAGTCTCCGCAGATGTTGGTCGAGGCTCTTGGCAATTACGCCATTGGCCGTCACGACTATCGACACAATGACTGCTGTGTTCACATCAAGTCAAGATACTTAGTTTTTTTATCTTTCTCAGCCTTCACGAGGTTCTCGTCATGAGGGACTGTTATATCAACAATCATTGCGCGACGTTCTAGTCGGTCTATCACCACTATGTCAGGCTTATTGGCAACAATAGTCCTGTCAGTGATGATAGACCGATCCCAATACAACGTGCAATTGCCATTTTCAAGAACTGGGTCGGGCACATACCTATAGTACGGTACTTCGGATTCCACAAGATTGTATTTAAGAGCAAGTTGCTGGTGGATAATCCTGGCTACAAGGTTGTGCCTGTGCAAATATCTCCGTTAGCCAGACTAGAACAACCAGAAATAATGTGGCGGATGGATTCCCTAGGTCGGTGACATGCCCGACATATGTCAACCGTACCATCCTTCACAATGTATTTCTGGTAGTTGTTCGTCATCATAACTTCGTCCATAATCGGACAGACAAAACCTTCGGTTTCCCCAAAAAGGTTACCAAAACGCAGCCAGGCTACGGACGCTAAGAAGTACATCGAGCCCATGTAGGACCCGATAAAAGCGTCCGTGAAGCTCCTTGCTCTGCCATACCTCCCTGCGGTCGTTAGTATCTAATACCAAAGGTTTGCGCCAGTTCTCGTTAGCCAAGGAGAGCGCGGTAAGGCCTTTGTCCACCACTACCACATCTTGATGCATACCCACGTCGGCCACAAGGAAGTATTCCCTAAGGCTGCATACCTCGCGGTTGTGCAGGGTCTTAGCATTTAAGAAGCCACGACCCCCGCACTTCCGCGGGATATACAGCCTCATCACCGATTACCGTGGGTGATGCATCCGATTTGCGGTAAGCAGTGAGCGTACCTTCCTATCCAGGGCGTCAAGTTCCGTCTGAGTCCATTTGAGTATGCCGAAAGAGTACATCAATACCGGCATGACCCAAACATTGAAGGCGCGCACCTTGTTTCCGCCTGATAAAAGACTGTTAAGTACTTTGTTCAGGCGGCCAAAGAAGCGCTCCTTCAACGATTGTTTCATATCAACAGCATTGATGCCTAACGCTTCCGACATACCCAAATACTTGTAAGTTTCGGTTGAGGAGAGGGACCTAAGGTGTATGGAATCCGAGAGTTGGGTTCCCACGGATTCCATAATCTCCCCTCGCTTTACTTGCATGACCGCACATTTTTCCAAACCTAATTCCATCCTGATGGCGTTTCTGAAGGTTTCTGTTACCTTCAGTAGCTTCATCAGTTGCAAGTTGGTAGGAGCAAAGAGTTTCAAATCATCCATGTAAAGGAGGTGCGATATGACCTGACCACCTCTTCTCAACCGGTAGCCTTGGCCTGAACCCTCCAGCAATGTACTGAGGGGGTTGAGGGCCAGACAAAACCACAGTGGACTCAGACTGTCGCCCTGAAATATGCCAAGCTCGATCCTTATCGGGTCGCTGTTCGCCTGGGTCTGTCAACATCCTGGATAGTGAAGGACGGTACTCCACTGCCCCATACACGACATCAGGAAGGCGCGTAGAACTGCATCAACTTTATACAGCTCCAGCACCCTCATGAGCCATGTATGTGGCACCGAGTCGTAGGCCTTCTTATAGTCTATCCAGCATGTCGACAGATCCCTTCGGGAACGACGAACATGTTGGCTAATGGCAATGTCGATGAGGAGCAGCTCCTTAGTACCGCGGGACCCGTTCCTGCATCCATTCTGAAAGGCAGACATTATTGAATTACTATCAATATGATGGTTAATCTTTGCTCTCAAAATGGATGTAAGAACTTTAAACACGTGATCGGCCTATAATTTTTAGGTTCCGCGGTACCACCTGATTTATGAAGCAGGTGGATTACTCCAGTAGTTAGGAACTGGGGCAGCGACCCTGACTCTAAGGCAGACTGGAATTGAGCTGCCAAACGAGCGTGCGATCTTTGAAACCATTTAATCCAAAAGTTGTGCAGCCCGTCCGGTCCTGGAGATTTCCAGTTAGGCAACGGACGGACTGCACGAGCTACATCTTGGGGGCTGATGGTAATTGCCCCCATTTCAGGTATCGGATCGCACACACGTTCGACCTCCCGAGTCCAATCACCCTCGGTGTGACTGACAGGCACCGACTAGATGCTGCGCCAGAATGAACACATGGCTTCATCATCCGGTAGGCGCATATCAGTCACACCTTGGTCCGGTCACTCCCAAGCCCTATAAACCCACCTTTCATTGCTTTGGAATGTGCGATTCTGAGTGTATCGCTCCACTCGCCGCTTGTACCGATGTATACGGTTTGCCCATGCATAGATTTTCTGCTTCAGGAAGTCGATACGCTCTGTGACGCGGGTCAGATAATCCCGAGGACTAATATCAGTCTCCGAAAACGCCCGTCTCACAAAGCGCATTACTCTGCGGCGAGTGTTGCCCTCTCTGAAGCAGATAAGTTTGCCGATGAGTGCTCTAGCCTCACTGATACGACGCTCGATCCTGCACTGCCAAGCCGGTACAGCTGGTCGTGTAACTCTGTCACTGTTAGGAAATTTGACACGAGCTACACGACATGCTGCTGCAGCCGCACAGTACAAGATCGAGTGGGTATCGGCGAGGTCTTCGCTGTTATCAAAATAACATGCTAGCTGCGAATCTAGAGCACACACCAGCGCCCTATTTTTATTATGCATGGGCAAACGAGGTAGCCGAGGCCTAAGCTCTGGCGGTTTGGAGCGATACTCTCGGAAAGCATCCTCCAAAGCGCTCCTCAATCGCTCATTGCATTGGGTACTCACGGATATAACCCCGTCATCATCATCTTCAGCGACGTAGTCGGGTCGCGGTGAAACACTGGGTCCTATTTGCACCGCGGCCGGTGGCGAAGTAGGTGAGACGTGGCTGCTCCGTGATTCCAGACGCAGTCTATCAAGTACGACGTCATCCAACATACGGTTACGCTGGATGACCCGCACCTGATCCGACAATCGTTGGGCCGAAACGTTGACAGCTGGTTCAAGTACCTGAAACAGAGAGAGCATCCGACCACGGTTCGCAGTCAGGTTAGTTCCCCCCTCTGTAGCCCCAAAGTATAAGCGCATGACATTTTCATTAATGGCTTGAGTCCATCGCATGCGTTGCACACTTCCACCGATAGCGGGGACCCTGTCAGAGACCGGTGGGCCTCGAGGTCCCAAGCTGGCCGGTGGTCGGCCTCATCCGCGCCGACGCGCGGGTGGTGGTGTCGTCGGCGGTGAGAAGTATTCGTCGCTCGAGCTCGACGCAACTGCAGCTACCGGAATCTCAGGACTCACGGCTGGCGCTGGTCCCAGTGGCTGCGAGGCGGAGCTGGCGACGAACCCGAAGATGGTGTTGGTGCGGCTTGTCGTCGTGTTCGGCTTCTTGTCAGCATGGAATGTTATATTTGTGTGTACATTTCCAATTCAACTAGTTTATGGCCGGTATATGATGTTTATTGTTTTTTTTTTTGCAGTATCCAGAATTTTGTACATTTTAAACTTGGTTTTTATTATTTATTATTATTATTATTATATTATTATTATTATCAACATCGGACTACTCTGTAAAAAGTTATACGTGTTAATACATAAACAATATACACGTCGACTTGAGAACCTCCTCCGTTTTTTCCTCGGTTAAAAACGTTTCTCATTACGAAAAATTACTAGAGCTGGTTGGCTTATTTGGAACAGAAGAGGTGAAACAGCCAGTGCCTTGCATAATACTCTTGCAAATTTCTAAATCTAAGAGGAGTCAAGCAATGCTAGATATTGATTTTTCGTATATATCTCATCTTAGAGATCTTATTTAGCGACAACATTTTACTTTCCGACTTCCTCGCGAACGAAGTCGCAGGCAACAGCTAGTATTAAATAAAAATGCAAGATCTGCAATTCTCCTTCGCTCATGTAAAGGCAGAAAATGGAATTTTTTAAATCGACTCATGTAATTAGGAAGAAAGATCTTTGAGAGATATTGTGTGTACTTTAAAAATCGCTTTTACATGCTTTCGATGCGATTTATGTAAAAATTATAGTTGGGATTCCAAATTTGAGAAGCATATTCCAGGTGGCTACGGACAAACGCACAGTAAAGACTTTTCATCGTCTTAACATTCTTAAAGTCAGAAGAAAGCCTAAAAATAAAACCCAAAGCTTTAGAAGCCTTACTGACAATTTTATTAATATGAGCATCAAACAAAAGCTTCGAGTCAAATGTAACTCCAAGGTCCCGAATGACATTGACTCTTGGTATTAGGGTATTCGACAGCTTATAATCACACTGAATAGGGTTTGGCTTACGAGTAAATGTACATACATAACATTTGGAAACATTTAAGTCTAACCTATTTTTAGCACAGTAATCTTGGAACCGGTCCAAATCTTCCTGTAAAAGGCATGCGTCCTCAATGGTCGACACTAGACCCAGAATTTTGAAACTATCCGCATACATTAGAATTTTCGAATGTAGGAAACAAGATGCTATGTCATTTATAAAATGTTAAATAAAAGAGGCCCCAACAAGAATCCTTGAGGAACCCCCGATGGAATGTACATAACTCTCGACGTAAACCCATTGAGGACCACCGTCTGGCACCTGTTCTCCACATATGATGAGAACCACCTAAACAAGTTACCCCTCACACCAACCAATAAAAGTTTACGCATTAGGACTGCATGATCAATTCGATCAAAACATTTGCTGTAGTCAGTGTATATAACGTCGACCTGAGCCCTCTTGGACATGTGTTCCGTTAGAAAGTCACTACAGACAGCGAGATTGGAAGTCGTAGAGTGACCTTTTAAAAATCCATGTTGCTGTTCAGAAAAAGATAGCTTGAGAGACGAAGACAGTTGTCTGTGTACAATTTCCTCCATGACTTTAGCAAAAATAAAAAGTTTGGAAATTGGTCTATAATTATCTATACTGTCTTTAGCTTCTTTCTTATGAATCGGCGTTATATACGCTGACTTCCAGATAATGGGAACAACTCCTAATTCAAATGACCGTTTAAATAATATTGTCACGGTACCGATAGACATTTGGCAACTCTAGATATGAAAATTGGCGAAATGTTATCAGGGCCTGCGGATTTATTAAGGTCCAGTTGTTTCAGCAATCGAAGTACTTCATCCTCCCGTACATCAATTGTGCATATGTCTGATGTGCAACCAGCAGTCTGATTACCATGTTCATCTATTCCAACTGTGGTAAAAAACTCCTCATGTTTACTTCTTTCTTGGAAATTAGAAAAAAAATAGTCGCCGAACATATTACAGATTACCTCTCCATGGTTGGATGAATAATACTTTAAATATAGGTACTATAAATATACTATAAGTACTTACACGACAATTTATACTCGTTGTATGACATGTTACCTGGAGGAACTTTGGCTCCTAAAACACAGGCTTTTGGCCTAGTTTAGGAGGTATCAGTTCGCCCTTTTTTGTGTCACTATTGTACAATATTTGTCTAATCTCTGTGTACTTATGTAGGTATTTTTTCCGTGTACAAATTAACATTTTTTTATTATTATCTTTTCGACCTGCCTACTCTTCTTTCGTCTATAATTCCTTTCCACCATGTTACTGAAAGCTTCCACGTTCGATTTCTACAGCGTGTTATGTGGCCGGCCCATGGACATTTTAGTTTTAGAGCTTGCGTATCAGATCAGTTATCTTGGTTTTTAGGTCCGATTTTCTTTGATGTAAATTATGAGCTGATTCTACTGTATCTACTACCAAAATCAATAAAACCATAGGTTTAAATTTAATTCGTCATATTTATCGATAACTAATTCTAGTGTATTAAATCATGCTAAAGCCAAAGCGAAGGCCTGCTTGTTCCATTGGGTGTGTATTGTCTATATTATATGGTATTGGCAAGTATGTATAAGCTGTTTGCATCCATCATTACTAAACGCATAATACATGAAGTCCGATAACTACAAGCAATTCAGCGAATTTTGAACCGGACTTTCCCTTTTTAGCAATGTCTTGTTTTCTTGACAGCAATATTACAGACAGGGACACCTTCTTTAATATTATTCTGGGTAATGATGAAATGAGAATCACTTACGAATTACTAAAAACGGACCTCTACTTTACTAAATTGAGGGTAGAGGTGGATTGTATATAAACGTAATCAAAAGAAGAGTAAAAAAAAACATTTATTCGAAGATTAAATTAAAAAATATCCTTATTCACTCTAAAATATTCCCATTCACACCATATAATAAATATAATGTCATAACTAATGCTTTAAGGTCGTTCTTCAACACTGTTGAAGAAATGACATTTTAAATTTCTATGTCCTTCTCGATGTCTCCTCTTAACTCTTTCTCAATTTCTTCTACAGATTTTCCTTTTGTTTCAGGCAGTACTAGTAGAGCTACAATAGCTCCAAATACGTTGATGATGACAAACATGAAGAAGCCAACATGAGCCCCAAAGTTGCTGGTGAGTGCACTGAAGGCAATGAGTTGCACGAAACACAAGAACCACGCAAACATCACCAAATACGCAATCAGTTTTGCTCGAATCTGGAAAGCAATATAAAAAATTAAAATATGCTGGTTTAGAAATCTGAAAGAAACCCACAGCGAGAGAAGTGATTACAAGAGTATTCCAAGTGTCTGTAAAGTACATAATTATAATAATCCTTTTAAGGAGCGAAGAAACCAAGAGCGAGGAAACAAAAGTGCTGTATGGGTTTTTGAAGTACATAAATTAAAATATTAAAAACAATCGTTAATGACATATGCAGGTCCTATAAATAAAATTTATGCTCACCTGAAAATTGAATATTTCAGGCATCAAAATAATAGGTATGGGTGAGACACCTCCACCATAGCAGCATACTGCGACCATCAACATGATGACATTGATCCAGCCAGGAGTGGCCCAACCGTTTCGTTTCAGCAGCGTTGAGGTCGCCAGGTAAGCGAAAGCGACTGCCGTTGCAACAAAGGCCGTTACCAAGATCGGCTGTTGGAAGAAAGATAAGATATTTTAAAAGTTGTAGATAGTGAAGGTTAGAAATATGTTATGGCGTGTTTCCCACCTACGAATAGTTTCACACCAGCGTATCTACTTGTACAGTTGATAATTTCGTATACATTCTGTTTCATTCTTCATTTCATTGTTAGTTATAGTTTTAGTGCCTTCCCAGAAAGAAAGGAATTTATTGTTTTTGATATTTTATATTTTCATATATTTTTTCTCACCTTTCTCCCTAACTTGTCAATACAAGTCATAGCAATTAACGAGCCCACAATCAAACATATGGGAATGCTGAGAGCTTGTAGATCCGGACTGATCTGTACTCCTGAGTCTGACAGTAGAGTCGTTGCGTAGTTTATTATATAGAAAGCTCCGTTTGTTGCATGAGCCAAGATCAACATAATCATGATGAGGAATGCTTTTCGCCATTCTTTTGTTTTGACTGGAAAGACAAAAGACAATTCTAAGATTCATTGAAATACAATCGATTCGGTTTTTTTTGACAAGTTTTATATGTATGTTTGATATAAAAAATATAGTGTCATGAAATGTGTAAAGGTTTATACTCACAAACAGTTACAATAGAAACGACAGGTATGGATCTAAAATATTCATCAGCTTGCATGATCACATCCAGTTCTTGTAGAATTTCTTTGTCATCGACATTCATTCCTCTCAATAATGCTAGAGTTGCTGCCGCTTCCTACAAATTCAGAGAACACCTACTTACAATATGCACAACACAATTAACCTGTTAACAATAAGAGAGTTTTGAGAATATGGAAATTCAACCAGTATCTACATGTTATATTTATATGGGGAATAGTGATAATATTAGTATCAACTTACATCTGACTTTCCAATCTTCACTAAGAATGAAGGAGACTCAGGAGCTTTAAAGAAGAGTCCAAAAGTCACGATTGGGATTCCAACAACGGCCCACAGCACCGTGTGATAATCCAAGAATCCTCCCAATATATACATAAGTAGGATTCCAAAACTTTGAGATAGCCCATTTACAGTTGCCAGAGTGCCCCTGATACTGTCCTGGGCAATCTCTTTGACATACATTGGCGCAATATAGAAGCACCCACTGCCTGCAATGCCGCAAAATACTCTAGCTACGATGAGGCTAGTTGTACTGGCTGGAAGCAGTGTAACAATCCAAACCAACTGTGAAAAATATAAAATTATTAAATAAAGGAAAACCTTCTTTAAAATGTCTTTGTAATTTCATAATAAATAAACTTCATAAATTAAAAGAGATAAATTGAAAAAAAAATGGTGTGAATTATAAAATGACAGGCAAAACCGAAGGGTAACAAAGGACAAGATTGCAAAAAATCAGGCTAACTGCGTATCGGACTCTTTCACAAAGAGTTCCGTACCATAAACCGAAAAACACACGTTTCGTATATTTGGAGCACCCTTTAAATTACATACAATTTAATTATTATTATTTGTTGTTATAGCGGTAATAGAAATACACATTCTGTGAAAGTTTGAATTGTCTGTTTATAAAGGTTAGTAATGACTTACCGCCTGGAAGATAGTCATAATCATAATACTAATTTTTCTTCCATATCTATCTACGATTTGTAAAAATATGACGACTCCAAGGACACCCGCCAGTGATGGTGCACTGGCTATCCAGGATATTTCACCGTCAGTCAGTGGTCTCCCAGTGGGAGATTCTTTTGATTGCAGTACTTTTGTCATGGGTGACATCCAGCCGCATTGGAGACCGTACGTTAGCATTGACATGTTGCCTGAAGAAGAAATTAAATTTTGAATTCTAATTTTGCAGGGGCCTAGTCGCAAACTTTCAAGTATCGAGATCCTGGGACAAAGAATTGTTTTAAAATGCGTAGAACATACTAAACGAAGTCAGGAATACTGGAAAAAAAAATGATTTTCTTTACGAAACATTCACTTGTGTAAATTGATTGAATACAACACTAAACTTACTTAAAATCGTGACTGCCCATTGCACTTTTGTGTGTCCTTTAGGTTCTGAGATTCCGCTGAAAGTCATTGTGACTTTTTATAATAACTACAGACTTAGGAGAAGGAGGAGAAATAGTTGATAAGTGCGTATTTGGAGCAAAGTCAGATATGCTACATACTCGCGTACGGCTCTTTCGAAACTAAATAAGAATTTTGCATATCATTTGGTCAAAGGCGTTTTTATTACAATCAGTCGTTTATTTTTAGGCTGTGTAGTATAATTCCGACGACTTCTGTTTGCAGACGGCTGATATTCTGATGAAATGTTTGATTTAGTTTTAAAACAAAATATACATAGTTTCGTGTTATGATTTGTATGAAAAGATATTTTTTATATTTAAGTGCAATCTGCGATTTCAGATTTAGCCAACAAAATACAAAATTTGTGCCCTGAAATCGCGAGACGGGGTCATGTCAGACCACGAAGGAGATGGCAGGATGTCTTGGACGTCTTCCTTGGGAATTGGCAAGAAGAGGCACAGAACCGAGAACGGAGGGAAGAATAGAGGTAGGCGTTTGCCCAGCAGTGGGGCAGTTTGGACTAAAAATAATAATAATAAAAATTCGATCAGAAGACATAGTTGTGCAACTTGGCATCCCACCTATGTTTGGATCGATGATATTTTTTTTCGATTGTGTGTTTCATCATCATCATCATCATAACAGCCGAAAGACGTCCACTACTGGACATAGGCCTCCCCCAAAAGGGAGGGGGGGTTCGCCATAATCGCCACGCTTGGCAGGCGGGTTGGTGTTTTTTAGTTAACTATAAATATTTTCGTAACAGTTTTTATGTAGAATTGATTATATTTACTAAAACTAAAAGCACATTTACTATAGGTGTAAATTACACAGTAGTCCATCGTTAGATAGTTATAAAATAAATGGTGTAACTACAGGCGAGGATTCGAACCGCCTGCAAGAAACAAGAATTAAATGCTCGCTAAGTGTTCCTACAGAGCGCTCCCTTGTTCGGAGTGGATTAGTATTGATCGTCACTTTACATCCATTTGACTTGCTGTAGCTTTCATTTGTTCCACAATCAAATAAATCAACTAAAATACAATACAGGTTTATGCTAGGCTAGCTAGTCAAGTACTGGTTTTCATTACCGTTATTAAGAGGTAAAACGAACTTGAACTCTCGAGCACAAAATGAAAAGATAATTATAGTTGAATGGACTGCTACTGAACCTTAGTTTTCTTTTCATTTTCAGCACACAACTAGGTGAAGTACAAGTTGAAACGTTATTAAAAACTAGCATTTTTAATAACGTTTTAAAAGTAGCCTACTGCCGTCTCCAGGGGGGGGGGGGAGGGTGTATAGACGGTAGTCTATCACTGTACCAAAATTAATCAAGATCGAGCGATTTTGGAATAAAAGAATGACAAACATACTCACTTTTGCATTTATGAAATTAGGGTAAGCATAATAAGTAGGTACTAACTAGCTAACACAATAAACCTACTGAAGAATATGACTTAATCCAATTGAGCAAAACAAATAGTGCTTCCGATAAAATATTATTTACCATTTCTCAGCTTGCATTTCATTAATTTAAGATAATGATAAAATTAAAAACTAATCTAAATATTCATCAAGATAACCCACTTGTTGTAGTTTAACAAATAAAAACACGAATGTACATTTTATTGTATGAATGTATACTTTAATCCAGTTTAATTATTAAACACCGGCTAAGTGCGTGTCGAGCCATGCGCAATGTAGGGTTCCACGTAACAATTGAGACTTAGAATGGTGCTTTTTATTTGAACTTTATCGAACTATTTTTTTTTTTATTTAATTATGGCACTCCAACGGCATATTCACGAGCACACTTTTTGGGGCAGAGTTACAATAGAACTTACAATCTAGGGTGAATTTATCAGTTAAAGGTGTGCAATGTTCGAATTTTTTCTTCTCCAAGTAAAAAGTTGGTCGACTTGTTTCACTAAAAAAATAATGATCTAGATTTTATTTTACCACTTTTTCGGCGTGATTAATATGGGTATGGGTATACACTCATACAAAATTCCAACTTTCTAGTGCTAAGCGTCTTTGAGCAAAACCGTGGATAGACAGACGGACATGGGGAAACTATAAGGGTTCAAATTCAAATGATTTATTTGCAAAACATAGGTATAATAATAAGATCTTATTCTAATGTGAGGATCGCTATATTTAGCCTAATAGGCATACAAATTTTGGATACATTAAATTAAATAATTATTCAAAATAAAATATATAATATTAAAGCATTACATAGAATTCAGTTTTTAAATAAATCGGACACTTGACTCACACAAAGAAAAACCCAATTATTATTTATTTAAATTGACACTGACAAAAATTCTCCAATGGAACAGTATTAGCCTTTTCAACTATAAAATCTGTTAGGATTCTTTTAAGTTTGTTAATATCTTTCTCAATTCTTATAGTCATGGGTATCTTATTATAAATTTTAGGTGCCATTCCCAGAACGCTTTTTGCGTATAATGCGGTTTTATGAGGCATCACGTGAATTATGCCGGTGACGTTTACTAGTTAGGGTTTTAAATAAGTTGAAGTGTTTTTTAACGAACATTGCTACTTCAAATGCGTATAGACAAGGAAAAGTCAATATTTTTAGCTCAATAAAATATGGTCTACAACTATCAGTAGCTTTTATTACACTGCTCTTAAAAAAAAATTGTGCCTTAAACACTAGCTCCCTATCTGTTCCTTGTTCAAACTCAAAGCATTTATTTCAATTAAGCCATTTACAGGCACGTTTGAATTTTCAAGGTCGATCAGTCAAAGAGGTGAAGCTATTCACACGTTGCAAAGTGTAGATCTCTATGGAGAAGAACATGCAAGAAATTCCATGGACTCTCTTTTGAATCAATAAATTGTTACAAAGTTGAACATTTGACTGACCGACCTTGACAATTCAATGTGCCTGTAAACGGTTTATTTGAAATATATGCTTTGAGTTTGAGTTGAAATTATTCATATTTGTGAAAACGATGTAGTAAGAAGTGCACGATAAAAGCGTCCAGATTAAAAAAAGGCAGTTGAGAGATAACCAATCCCAGCTGGCGGAGCCAAATGATGAAACATGCGCCAGCCACGATCAGAGTTTAGTTTCGAGTGAGCATGACACTCCCAACCGCCACGGCTCTTTCAAGTCAAAGACATACCCAAATATGGTAGTTTAAGTTTAAGTTACATAGTAGTCACACATATTATGATTAATGCATGAAATTATCCAATGCTAAATAGATTGAGTCTACACAATGAAAAAATTATGATCTTACAATCTTCGCTTGCTCCACAGCCACTAGAGCGCACTTACCAATACCAGTTAGTGCGCCCTAGTGTCTTTGGAGCGGGACCAGCAAAGTATTAGCCAAGCATTTCTATGTTCAATGTAATCCTCCAACTTATAATATGCTTGCCTGCATAGAGTGCGTTTAATACAAGATTTATATTTCGTTTCATTTAGTTCTAATTTCAGGGGAGGTATTTTACTATATCAGACAGTACCCCATGAAAGCTACTTTAGCTAATCTGAAACCTGGTTGAACTAATTCATCCCTTTTTCTAGTAACATAATTATGTCTTTCGTTTACTAAAAAGATGTAGATTCTTTCAAACGTACATAATGTTGTCATAGATATATTGCCAAGCTACTATTATGATGTCAATTTCCTTAAAAAGTGCGTCAGTGATTTGGCAGAGATTTTAAATGGCCCTGATGGTTTTTTTCTGGAGAATTAAAATCGCCTCGATGTCTGCTGCTCGTACCCATAATAAGATACCGTAAGACATGATACTATGAAGGTAACTAAACAACAACATCCGTAAATTAGCGGATTTTCTAACAGCATATGCTGCTGAACTTAGCCGTCCTGCAAGCGAAGTTAAATGAGGACCCCATTTTAGCCTTGAGTCAAGCGTAATCCTCAGGAAAATCGTTTTTTTTTTTAATAATTTCTAATCTCTTCCTGTTCAATATTATTAAATTATGGTTGTACGTTGTTTTATAGAAAATAGTTTAATAGAATCTCGTTTCACATAAAATTTTACTCGTATTATCATTTCATAGAATACTCAATACGCAGAATACTCACTTTGAATAAATTTTAACCATCGATTTTTGTTACAAATAAAATTCAAAGTTTCGATATTCATATCATAGAATAACAAATCGAATATTCTTTATCCTTATATTGTTTGGTTCATATAAAACTTATTACCAAGAAAATCATTTTATCGAGTGACAATTTATAAACGTTTCAATTTCCCCCTTTGTCAATGTGCATACCAGAGGGTACACCGCGTTCACAAAAACAATGCGGGTAAATTCTAGTCAAGCCAAGACTTTTCATTCGGGCCCAATCGACGGAGCCCCACGAAGCGATGGTGGCGGGGAATGGCGATGGGGATAAAAGAAAAACTATGCAAACATACAAACAAGCATACACCATGCATGCCGCAAGCATGCAGCATGTAAGCAAGCATGCAGCATGCAAGCAAGCATGCAGCAAGCACACAGTATACAAGCAAGCATGCAGCAAGCATACAGCATGCAAGCAAGCATGCAACATGCAGCATACGAGCAAGCATGCAACATGCAGCAGGCAGGTTTTCTGTCACGGCTCCGGCGCTGCGGGGCTTCGGCGATCCCACGCGAACTTATCGTCGCAGATGGTTTTAGCGCTCACCACCGCAGCTTCGGCTTGCCGTGGTCGTTACAACACCTGCTTCTCAGCTCGCGGGCCGCCTTGCCCCTCCGCGCCTTCGTCTTAAATTACAGTCTAGGGGTAGGGCAGACAAGACTACGTGGAGTTGGTTTTACAGCAATTTGTTTCTGTCACTAAGTTTTTTAGCACAACATACTGACTTTTTAAGACGTATTTTAATTTTAATGTAGGGCTTTTTTGGTTTTTTCGTTTTTTGACACCGACTTCCGAAATTAAAGTTATTTTATACTTTGTAGTGTTTTGTTTTTGGAAGTCGGTTATATTTTTTGTAAAAAAGTTTTTTAATTTTTACTTTTTAGTGGTACCTGCGTACCCATTCACAGCGTACCGGCGTGATGTTATGTTATGAAATAACTTAGTGCTTTCAGTAAAGGTCTCGTCAATACGAATGAAATAAGCCCAAACACTTGGTAGTTCCTACATACCGATGTGGAGTTCCCTTGACTCTCTGTCGTCTCCATCATTAGGTCTGATCCAAACTTTCACTGTTTTGTAATATCACCTGATATACACACGAATATCAAGTTTTTACCAGATGCGTGCCTACAATTTTCGAGAGTTGCCCTCGTTTTCACAGGGTTTCCGTCATCAGATTCTGATGTAGTGACAATGGGACCATCTCGGCAGCATTTTTACCACACTTTCATATAAAAAAAGATTAATTGAAATCGGTTCATAAACGAGGAAGTTATCCGCGAACACATATAAATATATATATACGCAGTCGAATTGAGAACCTCCTTCTTCTTAGAAGTCGGTTAAAAAATATACCGAACAAACAATATTCGTTAAAAAATAATTCTACTGTTTGATAAGTTTCTTAAGTAATAAATGTGAATAGAAATTCATTGAATTGTGTTTCTATGAAATATGTTTCATTCAAGCAAATAGTTGTTGATACAATAATATTCGACATAAAATTATAATATTATGTGAATCATTTTCTGCGAAACGAAATTCTATGAAATTTCTGTCTGGGAAACAAGGGAACACCTTAAATTATACATTATACAATACAATAATATTATTATTAGTATATTAATTTTGTTTTTTTTTTAATTTAAAATCAAATTAAAAACAGTGAACCAATTTTGGACCTGCATTGGGGCATTATTTATGGCATCAAGATTGTTATTTCATCTATTTATCTTAAAAATTAAAGAATTATCGTCGGCGAAGAACAACATATTAAGTTTTTGTTGCAATAAATAGAGCAAATCGTATAAATAAAATAATAAAAATAAGAAAGAACCTAACATTGAGCACTGGGGTACCCATTTCCACGTTTCCACGTTTTAATCCTACGAACTGCCACCGTTCACTTGAGCTAATTGCTGTTTATCATTTAAATAAGATTTAACAAGGCTTAAAGCTGTTTTGCCGAGTCCGTAATGCCGTAGTCTCAGGAGTAATGTTTCCTTGTTTACGCAATCAAACGCTTTAGATAGGTCGCAGAAGATGCCTATGGCATCTTGTGCCTCCTCCCATGCATCGAAGACGTGCTTCAATAAGGTGACACCAGCGTCAGTTGTACAACGTCCTTTCGTAAAACCATACTGTTGTACCAAACATGCTAGATATTGACTACGGAACCCTAAAATTGATGAAGAAGAACCCCATGAAGTGTACACGCGCGTATGGTTTATTCTTGGGCTAGTTGGGTCCTTGATCAAAGATTTTTGGCATTATTTATGTATTTTCTTTAATCTTCAGCTTACCATACACATTTGTTCATAATATAAAGAAACTTGGCGATGCAAAAAATTCACTTTATAATCTTAGGCTTCTGAGAACAGATATTGAGAAAGATTACTCTAGATAACGTTTATCGAGAGTAAAAAAGACAAAGACATTCATCTTTCCTTAAATTACTTTTATTTACATGTTGATAGTTTTTTTACAAGGTTTGTTTAAGGGGTATTTGTGCAAGATATTCCATGCACTATCTTGTTATTATTTAGTAAATAGTAATTCGACATCTACTCGGTTGACAGATGTCTGTCAGTCATCACTGTAGTAGTTAGCTTTGATATTTAAAACGCGCATAACTGGTTTCAGTGTATTACATCGAATTTATTATCAAAAAGGAAAAAAGTTTCAAAGGTTTCCTCCGTTATTCTTTGTGCTGTGTCTTATTCAAGCGAAGAAATTATAATCTAAGCAAATTAGAATCCAGCCGTTTTCAACTGTTTTTTAAACTCAACGTAACTGTTTGTATTTGCATCTCCTGATCTGTTTAGAAAAGGAATCCTGAATTAAGATAACCCAGTGAACATGACGTGTCATCACAGTAAGGAGATGGCCACAGGTCCTTTACATTTGCCAGTGAATACTTTATCCAAGTCAATTGTTATCAGATCGTACGCACTTGGCTATAGTACTTCAATTAATTACGTATTGAGTAGATAGGTGTCAGTTATCTACCCAGCTGTAGCTGTTCTACGAAACAATGCTTATTTGCTGGCCGGTACTCGAGCTCCTAAACAAAAGCGTGAGTATATGTACATAAGTTTGTCTATTATTAGCATGCCTGGTTACCCCACAATCTCCCTATCTCATGAACTTCTCCAGCAATTATTATCACAATGATAACGTTTGATAAACTTACGTGGAGATTATTTAATTGTTTGCTTTCCTTCCTCACTGATTTATAATTGTTTTCACTATTTAAAACTTTCCATTGTATGGTGACGCAAATCCTCGTTATTTAAATAATTTATTTAAATATGCCTACATGATATAGCAACCGGTATGTCAATAAACTTGCCATGAATATTTCAGTACCTACTTGCTGTGTGCAAATATTGATACAATTCTGGGGATTACAATATCTCGAAATAAATATTTACTGATAGCACGCCAGAGGAATGATAGGAATCTGAATATAATTTTGTGAAATGATACAAGTATACTTGTAGTTACGACTAAAGTAAGTAATGGATGATCGACATTAAAAATAACAAGCAAAAGTTAGGGTTTGACTTCAAGGATTTCGAAGACGGAATGAAATATAAGAATTCATTAATTAATTCTCACGAGAATCATAAAAAGGGTCTTACTGTTTCAAATAAAAACTTTTTTTTTTACAAAAAATACAACTGATTTCCTAAAAAACAAAACACTATAAAGTATAAATAACTTTAATGTCGAAGTCGGTGTTTTTGGTTATTTTATTTGTTTTTGTTTGGCACCGACTTAATATGTTGTTCTTCGCCGACAAAATTAAAGTTATTTTATACTTTGTAGTGTTTCGTTTTTTGGACGTCGGTTGTATTTTTCACTTTTTAGTGGTTCACGTGTGCTTACCCCTTGATAGCATACCGGCGTGATGTTATGTTATGAACTGGTGTAAACAATAGACAAACATGAGATTTCAACAATCCCGGTCCATTTGCTATCATTTATTGAGGAGTTCCGTTGCCTATCTCCGAAGTTCATCATCAGATCTTCACCAAATTGAAATTACCACTCCGAGAAAGTACTCTTCCAAAAGTACCCAAATCGCTTCAAGTGTACCTATAAAATTTGAAGAGTTCCCTCTATTCCACCAGGATTCCATCATCAGATCCTGACTTAATGATCATAGGACCACCTGGAAATTATACCATATCAAACAAAAAAAAAATTCAAATACATAAAAGGTTCCGACGAATTGAGAACCTCCTCCTTTTTGAAGTCGATTAAAAAGCAAGGAAAAACACATTTGTTAAGTGACAAAAAATTATTGGGATACGATTTTTATTTATTTTTTAGCAGCATCAGGTTTAATTATAGTTTTAATCCATTAAGAGCAGATTTTTCGACCAACAGATCACTTTGATCTGAACAGTAAGAATTTCAGTTTGATAGCTTTTGTAAAGAAATCAAGTCGACCCACCATTCGTAATTATCATCAAAATCAGCCCTCAAATAATAGTTTTGTCGATTTATAGTTGACTCGTTCAAATTCGTCTGCTTCGCTCATTTTGGTCTTAGCGTGATGATAAATGGGCTTTTTAACACTGAAATATTAAAAAAAAATATTTGCGCGTTCAAGCAAACAAACAAACGAATAAGCAAACAAACTCTTTAGCTTTATCTATTATCAGTATTAGTATATAGATTCCTGACTAATTTTCCCAAGAAATACTCACAATCCCTATACCGGCAAACTCAGCTCGCAAATCGCGCACATACGTGTCGTTGCGCCGTCATCGCGCCACCAATATCCCCTTTCCCCCGATTTCCCTCATAATTTCCGGCGCCAGTCGCGTACGTACTCGTATTGCAGACGTGTGCCGGATGTCATGAGCGCCACGTCTGCAGCCACTCCTCATGGAAAGCGTTTGGAGCAGCTTCTAAGGTCAAGGGTGAGGAAGGGATTTAGAGGTTGGTAAATTGCGAGAGATGTTACTTTTCCTTATTTATTGTTTGGTGTGTCTGTGCCTTCAAAAGTGGAAGAAAAGAGGAGTATTACTGTTTCCGAAGTCGCTCATCGGTTAAGCTAAAAAAACCTTAATCTTACACGGAATCATGCTTACGAAAAAAGTTTACTTAACTTTGGTTTACTTCAATAGAGTATTTTACTGAAAAAATGTAATTCGAAAAAAAAAAAAACTGGCCAAGTGCGAGTCGGACTCGCGTGGGAAGGGTTCAGAACGATATTTTATTTAACTTGTTATTTTAATACTATAGATTTCTAATAGGTTTTCCTGTAATCTATGGGTAAAGATTATCTCCTTTTTTTAGCTCAGTAGTTTCGCTGAATAGGCTCCGAAACTGCTGGACCGATTTGAAAAATTCTTTCAGCAATAGATAGCTATATTATCAGGGAGTAACATAGGCTATATTTTATTTCCGTACTCCCACGGGAACGGGAACTACGCGGGTGAAACCGCGTGACGTCCACTAGTCTTGAATAACTTCAAAACCATTTATTTAAAAATTATGAAAAAAAAAATATAATTGAAACTCTCATAGCCCTTTTATTTGATATGTCACACGATATTGTTCAAAAAGCTTTTTTTTTAATTTTCTAGTTTGAACCCCAAAAGTGACCCCCTCACTAAAAATTTAATTAAGTACGTAACGCATCCGTGTTTGGGACACAGAAGTCCATATGTGTACCAAATTTCAACAGAATCGGTCCAGTGGATCCGGAGATAACTGGCTTTGACAGACGGACAGACAGACAGACACCCGAGTGATCCTATAAGGGTTCCGTTTTTTGTTCGGAACCCTAAAAACGAAGACGATACAATGCTTTGGAGACACGCGTGACGTCATGTCGCTGGTAAAAATTGTACCATCATAGTGACGTCACGCGTGTTTTCAACGCACTATATCGTCATCTTTTGTTTACCTACGTGAAAAAAGAAGAAATACGTGTCCAATATTTTTAGGAAATCTATCTAACGGACTGATTAGACTTTTTTTGTAAAATAACCTATTGTCAAGTAAGCCAAATGATATATAATGTTCTATAAAGTACCATTCGGTCAGAGAATGCGATTGTCGCAATACCAAAATATAGAGATAGATCTCATGAAGTTTCGACAGCCTTTGTCGATCTCACACATTTTTGCCGTTTTGAGCATCGCCTTCGCTACGCTACCGCTGACAGAATGTGTGCATGTGTGTAGGAGCCAATAGTATGCAAATGATCATAGCTTACCATGACAATACAAAGTTGCGTTATTGATTCTATCACAGCGTGACATAATGTAACATTGACTTACTAATAGCAGGAAATAAATTAAAATACACACCCGAATATCTTACATGACTTAAGATCCTATGTCCCCTAGCTGGGGCAGAGGGCGTCCCCAGTAGACTTCCATCGCGAACGGTCTTGAGCTTTACGCTTCACCTCGCTCCATGTCATTCCGATGCTCGTCGCTTCTGAAAACATGGTGCGGCGCCAGGTTTGTCAGGGACGGCCACGTTTCCTTTTCCCTTGAGGATTCCAGTCCATAGCCTGTTTTGGAATATGATCGGGATCACTTCGGAGCGTGTCCACCTCCACTTACGGCGCTTGATCTGGCGGTCGATCGGGCTCTCGTGGCATTTTTCAAACAGCTCTACGTTAGAGACGGTCTCAGGCCAGTAAATTTCGAGTATGCGACGAAGACATCGGTTGACAAAGACCTGGGTTTGGCGTAAGATTTGCTTTGTCACCTTCCACGTTTCACACCCGTAGAGTAGCACGGATTTGACATTTGACCCGAAAATTTTGAGTTTAATTCTTCGGGTCAGTTTCCGTGACTGCCAAACAGGTCTTAGTTGCGCGAAGGTAGCCGAGCTACCGAACACCCGAATATATCTAGCCTAAAATAGCTTTAAAATAACAGTTGGTTTTTCCTTCAGAGTAATATTATCAAGTTTCTGGAAGCAGGAAGTTCTGAAATTGACTAAATTAATAAGGATTAAGTTCCAGCCGGGCGCGCCTGTCTGTGTGACTGCATTGCGACAATATTCCCAGATATTGGAACGACAATGACTTATCCAATTTATTATAAAGTTTTGATGAATTTATCGCTGAATTCACAAAAGGTTTGGGGTGATTTAAGAAATAATTAAGTTACAGTGGGTAAAGTAAATCTTATTCGATATTATGTGTAAGGTATTCAATTTGAATTAGGAAAGGGTCAGCCTAAAGAAGTGTGTACAATTTATTCTCTCTTTACATAAATTAATACAAAAGTCTTCCTATACATTTTAATTAAACTTCATAATTATTGTTTGACTGAAGTGTTTTAAGTGCAATTTCAGCACTTGTGAATAAATTGGCTACTTTAGAAGTGTTTGTATTGAGACGCCGAAGAAATATCAATTAAAACTTTCTACTTTTAGCGTGCTAATTAATATTCACTTTGGATTGGTAATTATAAGGTATCATTTATTAAAAGTTATGCAAAATTGATTTTGGGGACCTGCTCAAAAGAAAATTAATGTAAATAATGAGAATTAAAGCGTTTTGGGAACACATTCATAGTGCGTACAGCTAAAGAGTGGAATTCCCTGCCGGAGTATGTGTTTTCTGATAGCTACAACCTGGGAGTCTTAAAGTCAAGAGTGAATAGGTTACTTCTAGGCAAGCGTGCTCCATCTTCGACCACATCATCGCTTACCAACAGGTGAGATAGAGGTCAAACGCGTGCCTATCAATAGTAAAAAAAAAGAAATCAAGTCCAAACCCAGATTTCTTCTATATATAAAAAGTCATTGGAAAAGTTTTGAGTATGAATGTAGATGAGCTTACTCCAGGATTATAGCAATGATGATTGAACTGTGTTTTGTGCCTAGAAAGGGAGTCTTCTTCTTATCCATGATTTAATACTAAATGTGTTTGTGCCAGAGTTCAATCACGTCGACAGCGTTAGCATTTTCTTCTTGAGCGTTAGATTTTTCTGATCTCAGCTCAACGGCGTTGTAGGAGACGAAAGAAAAAAGAAAGATAACTGACTGAAAGACTGCTAGATGACGACTAATATAAAAGTATGGTAGAAAAAGACATGGTGCGTTGACCCAAATAAATTGGGATAAAGGCAAGGTTCAGTTATCAGTTTCACTAAATTTGGGGAAAGATACAGTACAAAACAATATGGGTCCCCCATATCATTATGCCGTGCGTTTCCCCATCCGTTGATAAAAACACATGGTGGCAAAGGTATCCAGGACCGTACCATAACTCGTGTATCGCTGGTACAATCGCGGCCAATCCGCAGTGTTATCAAATAATGTATATATTCGTACATGACATAGTCGCAATCTGATTGATTTTATTAACGCTCTGCACGGAACTGTAAAGTATCGCGCTAATCAGTGCTTTATTTTGAAACAATGTTGGACACGATATTAATTTAGTGTTTAATGGCGGTGTAAACTGTGGGATTTTGGGAATTGCCGTTCCATTAGATATTTCTGTTAATTTTCGGGGACCTACTAAATTGTCAAGCGAGTATTTTAACAGTGAAATGGAAAGAAAGAAAATAAAAAAAAAAGTAATAAAAAAAGAAGCTTTCTAAATTATCGACAGAAATCTTTGCAATGAGGTCGTTGACGATAAACTTAGAAACTCTATGGTTACATGTGCAGCCTTGGTTTCTAAAGAACCTAAAAAAATAAATGGTAAGTTATATGAAGATAATGATGGAAGAAGTCGGTGTCAAAGAACGAAGAAACAAAACCAAAAACACCGACTTCAGAAATTAAAGTTACTTGGTAGGTTTTTATTTGAAAGTCGGTTATATTTTTTTGAAAAAACAAAAACATTTACTCAAATACAAAAAGGTAGTAAAGAAATTCCTAGAAAACAAAAACACGATAAAACAGTTCGCCAATAATTTTGACGGACCGAAACGTAACGAGCGGTATAAAAGGCGGCAATTACCGCAACTGCCGGAAGGGTCGCCAGCTCGCGCTGAGCAGAGCCCTCGATTAGTGGCTCCTCACTGTAGGGGAACAGGGGCTCGCTCCACTACAAACTATACTCTTGTTTTCAGCTTTACTTTAAACAATGCGTGACAGAATCAACGCATAAAAAAAACATTTACAAAAAAAATACAAACGACTTCCAAATTAAAAAAAAACACTACAAAGAATAAAATAACTTTAATTTCGGAAGTCGGAGTTTTTGGTTGTTTCTTCTATTTTTACACATCCGAAATTAAGTTATTTATAATTTGTAGTGTTTTTTTTTTACTTGGAAGTCGGTTGTATTTTTTATTTATTTATTCACAAAATCCATAGCTCTTTAAGATTTTTTTTTTTCAGTTTTTATTGGGACACACTGAAAAGTCAGAGGAAAGCAAATTACGCAACTTCGTTTAGCGGAATGACAAGCCAAATACGTCATCTAAGTAAACGAATTCTAGTTATTTTGATTTGAAAGCCAAATTACAAAACCGATTTTCATGAAATTTAAATGGGACCAATCGAGGAGTATATCCATTCACATAAAAAGAAAAATTGGTTCATAAATTACGGAGTTATGAGGTAACAAACACAAAAAAAATACAACCGAATTGAGAACCTCCTCCTTTTTTGGAAGTCGGTTAAAAATGACTAGGTCCTATACATATGCTCATAACTCGGCAAAATGCACTGAGCAGCCGATGTTCTTACGCAATTTCATGTTTGATCCCATATTAAAAGTTGTTCATATAGATGAGTAGGTTTAATGATCTCTTTTCAGTTTATCGAAGACTATTTACGTATTATAAAATTACAAAATAAAATACATTTTTTTCTTGTCCGGTAATCATAAGGCTATACCGGCTTTACCAACATGTTTCAGGATAGTCGGAAGATACAACAAAAGCCGGAAATATTAACAACAAACAACAACAAAAACTGCCGCAAACTTTTTCTAGACCTTTTAAATAGAATTGAAGTTTAAGCAACAAGTTGTTACCCCAAGTTATGCACTGCAAGTTTTACAGTGTCCTATTTCTCTCTGCTATTGACACATTTTGCTGGCGACAAGCAAATGACAGGTTATGGCGGTTTTCTCACACATTCGTAACGAAAAATTGGGATTTCAACATCCGTATTCACGATAAATGTCTTGTATTTTGAGGGGCAATATGCATATTTTTAAGAAACGCTGGCATTGGCATCGTGGCAACGCCTTTAATTTCCCCACATTTTAATTTTGATTTCTCGCTGACGTCATATTGTGACTTGAATTTAAGCTTTTTTAAAATACGAAAGTTGACCTTCTGCTAAAAATTTACCTACTATGATTATGAGGAGTTGATTTTTGCTCTTTACATTATTATAAGCAAAGTTGGAAGGGCTTTGTCTTTAATAATTTCAATATTTAGTAAATTCATGTCAAGATCTGTTTATTTATCCAGCAAAATCACTGCTATAAATATTTCCTCATCGCTTGCACTGCTCCGCAGCCCTAACAGCACAGTATCAAAACAATAGGTCAGTAATGTCGTCGGGACTGCAGACTGGAATCCTTCGCGGTTACGACCCCTGCCGGGTGGACACTCCAGAGGCCCATAAACGTTAGCCAGGTCATTCGAACTCTTATAGCACAGTTTGCTGTGAACAAATATTTCGAATTACTCCCTAAATTGAGTGAGTAAATGTAAAGCATCATAAAAATAAAGTGCTAGATATTCAAGTCTATAAAGATCAGAAGACTGTAAAGCTCGCAACGAAGGCGTAAAATAAAAATAGTCCCAGCCAAGCTCGGTTGACAACCTGATGCACTTAAATAAAAATAACGTAAATGGAAAGGAACGGGGAAGTTTATTTCCATCCTGGAATCCTAATAAGATTCTGCAGTTTCACAATAGAAATGACGAAGCTTAAGGTTTTGTGAATTGACAAAATTAAACAAGAATTGGAAAGTTAATTCTCACAAACGGTGCGAATGTAAAGAGAAAATGTACCCACAGCGTATTGGCGGCGATACATTTTATGTTTAATTATATTACCAACAGAACGAACCGCGCTACCAAAATAAATCGTGTGGGGATTATTTTCCAAATTACATTACACATACGGGAATTAATTCCATCGAATTGGGCGCACAAAAAGTAAGATTAAAGGAATTCTAATAGAAATCGGGTTAATGGGAAAAAATAGGAATAATTGAAGTAAACACAAACGCAGGCAAGAGGGATTGCGACACTTAATCCTTTTACATCTTCTGAATAAGATTTCCCCTTATAAACGTCTTTAGGGAATAAAACAGCTTTGCTTTTGATTGAATTTTAGAGGAGGGGGTTGTTTTCGAGGTAGTGTATTAACTTTGGAGTATGAATCAGACAAACTAAGCACAGAGTGCCGTGGTTTGACTAAAATGTAAGTCAAATACAGATTTTTGAATGCACTAGAAAACGTCTTTCAATATTTAACAAAAAATGTTTATTGTTACAAACAATAATATTGTACAAGGACCTAAAAGAACCATAACATGTCATATCTGGGAGATTTGCAAGCAGAAGCCAATTCCAAACTTCATTTGTGTATCACCGTATAATTGCAAAAACATTAAGATTTAAAACCATTTTGAAATATAAACTGTCGATAAATTATAAATTATTTTTTTTTACATTTATACGAATCAAGGTTCCACAGTTTCATTATCATCAACTTCATAACAGCCGAAAGACGTCCACTGCTGGACATAGGCCTCCCCCAAAGGGGGGGGGGTGCCATAATCGCTACGCTTGGCAGGCGGGTTGGCGATTGCAGTGTATGGTGTTGCGTTTTACAGAGAATGCTGCTGCCCATAGTTTACAAACATATAAAAGCCAACACAAACTGTCGCTTTAAAATTGATGCTCCCGAATTTGGACATAAATCAGTTAGCTTGTCGCTATTCTTACTCCAACTCTTGAAAGTCTGGGAGTGACTTTGTGCGGAGCTAAGGGAGTAAGTTTTATCTGTTCGTCGGCGTCAAATGATCGCTTGTGACGTCACTACTCTTGTATTTCGGAGACACTCACAGACTAGGTATATTAGATTTGCGAATGTTGTGATGTTTGTTATGATTTCTCTTTTTATTTATTGGGTAATAGGACGGTAGGTTTGAGTGGAGTAGTAGTAATGCTGTGACACTCAGATATGTGAAGAATCTCTTTTGATATCATACCTATTCTACAAAATCAATTGATCGTCTTCTAGCTGTTCCTTTACATTTAACAATAATATTAATACTCCATCTGTAGGTATTAAGAAGCGTACGCGTTCTTAAGGTATTTCACACAAAGTCGCATGTTCTTGTTAGGTACTGGAGAAGAATGAACCGATTTCAATAAAACACAAATATATATAATGTTTTATTGAAATTGGCTACAACTATTTTGGTATAAAAAGTAATTAAAAGGTTTTCGAAAAAGAGTTGAGAAAGACGGCAATTATAAGTTTTATATAGGTAGTTTAAGATCGCTTTTGCTTTCTCTCCAAACTCTTTATCAAAAACGTTCTTAATTAACTGGCCCTAGATTTTTGCAGAACTATGTATGTTGCGAATACGTTTCAAGTTTTATCAAAATCAGTTAATTCCAGATTTTTTTTAACGTCCACTCAAAGTATTTCAAAACATTCTTAAGTGTTGAAACGTAACTCATATAACACATGTTACCACAGCGACTTCCTATCACATGTAACGGAAGCCAGAAACCTCACACTTTCACCACAAAGGGAGCAATCTAAATCACTCCACCTGAAGTTCAGGAACTCATATAAAAACCGGTTTTACTGTCGGACGTGATAAACCGTTAATTGCGTCTATTGTTGGAGCAGCTCGTAAAAAATTGTGGGGCCCTTTGTACGGGCTTCGCTCAGAATCGTTTGATGCGGAACCCTGTTGATACAAGTGTCGGGTTCCGTATGAGTTCCTGTTTAGGTTAAAAGGATTGTTTTATTGAGAATTGGGTATAATGTTGTTATGGTTTGTTTGTTTTTATAGTCTTAATTTTCAGTTACCTACCTTTATTCACAATTCGTCTGAAAAATTCTTAAATTGAACGGTGTCTTAGGCACTTGTCTCACCGTCGGCGAGGAAGCGATTAGCTATCGACTACTTGCTTGCTGAGGAAAGGGACAAAAGATATAGATCTCGTGTGAGTAAAAGAGACACATACATTATAGTCGATAGTTGGCTGTTCACACTGCCGGCGAGCCGGTTCTTACCACTAGTTGATCGCAGCGACAAGAGATATCAAAGATTGTACTCGCTTAGCGACACTCGCTCGGCGATACTCGCTTGGCGGTCAAAACTCACCAACCAGCGTTAATTTCTACCTGTAGTGCGGGCCAGAGCGGGTATTGCGAGTAATCGCCCGTCGCACAAAAGCACTGGCTTAAAGGCGAGCGACAAAACTATAATTTTTCACTCGCTCGCCAACTCGTTTCAAGTTCAAGCTTTACTCGCTACTCGCTGATCGCCGGCGGTGAGACAAGTGCCTTAGTCTTTTATGTCTGAGTAGTTTTGTAATTAAAAACTCTTTTGTACCAACTTCATTACAAAAAAAAAGTTTTATAAATTCTAAAGAGAACTAGACTGATATTATAATTAGCTTTTTTCAGTAAAAATACGAGTATTTTATTTAAAAAACATTCGAGAAACTGAAAATAAAAAACGAAAGTAAATGTGTTCATTATTTGTTTTTTTTTTTCCAAAAAATAAGGCTCAACATAATAGCCTGCCTTTAAATTGTTTATTTATTATTCCACCGAATCAAGTTATCTGGGTAGTTTGAGAGTTATCATAGTTATTCCTAGTACAAGCTCCAGTCTCCACAACGTTAATTTTATGAGCCAAGCTACATAGCTTGGCTCATCGCCGTAAGGTTGCCTGCTTGTCGATCTTCTACTGATTATATTTCGGTGAGTGTGCCCAAGAACTCCACGACCTCATCCCACCGGCCCCCTTCTACTATCGGACGTCTAGACGCACTGCATTTTACCGTCCCTACCTTGTTGCTATTCCACCAATTCGCACACTTTCAAACATCTTTTATAAAGCGCACAGCAAAAGAGTGGAACTCTCTTACTGCGTCTGTGTTTCCAAAAGATAAGTAGACAGACGGACAGTGTTGATATCATAAATAATGCCCTAATGCAGGTCCAAAATTGGTTCACGGCGAATAATTTGGTTTTGAATGAAAAGAAAACGAAATGTATAAGATTTGCCTTACCCAATGTCAAAAGCAGTGATTGTGACATAGTACTGAACTGGGAAAAACTAGAAAAAATGGTTTTTCTGGGAATTACGCTTGGCCCAAGGCTACAATGGGGCCCTCAAATAACATCTCTTTCAGGACGGCTAAGCTCAGCAACTTATGCTGTTAGGAAAATCCGCCAATTAACGGATGTCGATACCACGAGACTGGTCTATTTTAGTTACTTTCACAGTATCATGTCTTACGGTATTTTACTATGGGGACGGGCTGCAGACATAGAGTCCATTTTTATTCTGCAGAAAAGAGCCATCAAAGCGATATACAATCTCCGCCGGCGCGATTCTCTAAGAGAGCTGTTTAAAAGTATTAACATCATGACGGTACCTTGTCAATACATTTACGACTAGTGGACGTCACGCGGTTTCACTCGCGTAGTTCCCGTTCCCGTGGGAGTATGGGGATAAAATATAGCCTATGTTACTCCCTGATAATGTAGCTATCCATTGCTGAAAGAATTTTTCAAATCGGTCCAGTAGTTTCGGAGCCTATTCATTTCAAACAAACTAACAAATCTTTCCTCTTTATAACATTAGTGTAGTGAAAACATCATGTAGCGGCGACAGATATAATTATGGTACTAGAAACAGGAACCAATTAGTTCAACCAGGTTTCAGACTGGCTAAAGTAGTCTCATCTTTCATGGGCTACTGTTTAAAATGTTATTATAAGATACCTCCCTAAATATTAGAACTAAATGAGACAAAATTTAAATGTTGTATTAAACGCACACTATGCAGGCAAGCATATTATAAGTTGAGGGATTATATTGAAGATAAAAATGCTTGGCTGAATGCTGCTCCTGCTCCACAGCCACTAGGGCGCACAAAATAAACTGTTCGCATTCGTTTCAACATGATGTAAACAAAACTTTGTAACATTTTATTAGTTTTAAAAGAATGTCCGTGGAGTTTCTTGCACATTCTTCTCCATAGAGATTTACGCTTTGGAACGTGCAAATAGCTTCATCTTTTTGGACCGACCGACCTTGACAATTCAAAAGTGCCTGTAAATGGTTTATTTGAAATAAATATTTTGAGTTCTTGAGCTCAAACCCTTTCAACCCTAATCTCTTCAAAGTTAGAGTGCACTGGCTTCTTCTGGGTAGCTCTATCGTAGACTTTGTCTCTGTCATCTCTGACAGAGTCTAGACTAGAGTCAAGAGCAAAACCCATCACAAATAAAAAAATAAAAAAAAAGTGGTGGAGAAAAATAAACTCTTTTTATTTATTACTTTTGATCATTTTTCAAGGTCACTACCATCCAAATAGGGCAATCTCAACACTCATACAATCGGACTCGCTCCACACCGCCACACCGCCACACCGACACAGCCACTTGCGCCCCTCACGTCCGCTCAATCGCGACCCTCCTCACCAGACAACTCGACATTGAATTATTTAGACAGATACCTTCACAAAGACCCTCAAATATACATACAAAAGGTCAGGGCAACAAAGACGCGATTGTGGCCGCCGATAACGTCACGACACGGGCCAACAATAGCCGTCAGAGAGTCCTCGATAAGAGCCAGATACAGCCGAAATGAATTGAACGCAGTCCGGGAAATGCCCCCGTGAAGTGGATTGTGATAATTAACACCTACTTTTTATTTGGGATACTAAAAGCTGAGTTTTTATCTTTATTGTTGGTCTTGGGGTTTATTGTATTGCGGCTGAGAAGGCCAATAGCTGTCCACGTTGTCTCGCCTGTGTTAGGTGTTGTAAATGGGGGGCTGGTGTGTAGATAGGCAGTGACATTCACTAATTTAACGAAAATAGATAAAGTTTGCCTTCCAGGTAAATGACATTAAAACTCCCTAGATAGTTGATCGCTTGAATAACATTTGGGAGAATGACTAAATGGGTAGGTAACATGGAAAAGCATCATCTTTCAGCCGGCAGATATCACTTGCTAAGCATAGATTTACAGCAACCGTCCCCACTGTGTTTAAGATTTCCAGTCATGTTAACTAGTTTCCCAATCAATATAACTTGCCTAACGTAATAAAACGTTTCAGTTTTGTTGTAAAAAGCAACAAAGGGAACTAATTTAATGGACCCTCCGTAACTTTTCCGTGTTCATAGTTCATCATAATTACTTCGGAGCCGAGACCGCACGAAATGTCACGAAGCCAAAATTAAGCTAATGAATTGATTTGAAGATTGCTTTAATTGAATACGGCTTTCGTGTTTTATGAAAATATAGCTGCCAAGTTTAAACGGAAAGTTTGATTAAATTAATTGTTTCTTTTTCCCTCTGCGTGGTTAAAACAAGCGAGCTACCTCTTTTAGAAAAACTTCAACAAAACTTTTAGAATATTTTTTTTAAATGGTTTTACCATTCATTATTTCAGATCAATTACAACCATTTACAGGCACTTCTGTACCGGAAGGAGTTGGTCTGTTTGACAAATAAAGCTTGTTTACGCCTTTGCGTAGGGGTACGGGTTGCTAAGTAAAATATTTTTAGACAATCAGTTACTAATTATTCAATTAAAATATAAGTATGAAGATACAAGATTCTCTGGAGCCGTTACAATTCTCGGAGTACTCAACGACCGGTTGCTGGTGGTTCGTCGAAGCGTGCACCCGAGCGCCGTGGTGCCGCGTATATTAATTTGAATCAAAATAAACAGTAGTGATTTATCCAAAATTACCCTGAACTTTTTAGTTCCTAAAGTTATCCTACATATTTTACCTACAGTTAGAGGAAAAGAGGCTAAGTCTACCCCTAGTGTCATAGTTAACTCAAAATAATAATTCACTCCTCACCTCCTCATTAGAAACTCAACTAAACCCCTTGAATACTCAGAGTGAATAACGAGGTGATCAAGAAACCACGGTAAGTGTATTAAGTAGGAGCTACATGACGGATTTACTCGGTAAGCAGCCTTATCACCTCCTATCACCCCCGGGGGAGCTGCCCCGGAGAAGTTCACTCAAACTGTCTCTTATCAAACTGCTCACTTGTAACTATGTTTATTAGTTTTATTGAGTAAACGTTACTTTAGTAAATACACTGTAAATAAGTTAGCTTTTAAAAGCGGCTTTGCTCGCGTGATAGTCGAAAATGGACACACAGGGATGTCCCGAGTATCCAAAGTTCAGTGTTATTACATCCAATCCCGTTCAGTGATTGATTAACAAACATCCAATTTCACAATAATAAAAACGTTCATCATCATCATATCAGCCGAAAGACGTCCACTGCTGGACATAGGCCTCCCCCAAGCGTCACCTTTAAATATTTCGAGTCGAAGCCGACTCCAATATATTTGGGAAAAAACTAGGCAGGTAAAGTCGCAAGTAATGGATGTATTATTATTTAGTACCTAAGCCCTCCACTTCCGACTATTTTACAAAAAAGTACACTTAACATTTTGAAATTAATAAAAAAACAACAAAATACATTGTTTTGCGTTTTCAAAATGTTGGAAATCAATTCAATACATTTGAAACTAACAATATATGAATGGCTGGGTCAAAGGCACAGCGAAAGGTAGGCATCAATAAAGTGCCAAGATCAATGGCAACTCGTATATTTGAGGGGAATCAATGGGATCGGCGCTGACCTACGGCTACTCTCAAAATGTATTCTTTTTCTAAATTGAAAATCCATGTTTCTCCGGAACTTCACCATTTGTCTTCTTGGAAAATAAGTTTTCTGAAAAACAAACACGCTCTTAGAAATGCAACGAAATAATGTTGTGATTTACTTAGTAGTTTAAAAATTGCAATGCTCGCCCCCTAATCCACAGGCAGAACTGGTAGCACTTAAACACTTCTGACTAACCCTCGAGGGGCGAAAGCGAGATGTTATGTTACATAAGTAGAAAACACAGCTTAAAAACTAAAAAACTGCCTTTAAACTATGGATTCTTTCATACCATTCATGAACATGCAATAAGTCATATAATGAATTCCCATTAGACACATCAAACAGTCACACTGCATAGTTCTTCTACAAACGCCTACTTTCACACTTCCTAACCATCAGCAGTGCAATAATGATAGCTTTTCAGACTCAGCCCACATTAAGAATACCCCATAGAGCCTCACAGCGCCTAGAGCCTTCCCACTCCTATTTACACTGTCTCCCCCAGTCTAGACGAGGCTCTTCACTTTAAAGAGCCTGATATTAATTTCTCGCTGAGCTGCAAAAGGGAAATTATTTTCCGCTCTTATGAAAGTTTAGAGTTTATAGTACAATGTTAGCGGGATGTGTTTTTGAGACGTGTTGGTGAGGTTATAAAGAAGAAAGTTTGTTAGGTATAATGGGGCTAAGATATCAAAACTGTTATCTATGTAGAATAAGCTGCTGTGTGAGGTTAAAAATACACACATTATTGTACCATAAAGCTACTGTTAAATTTAACTCTTCTAATTTTTCATTTATCTATTTCGTTGCTTGCTTTAAAATAATAAACAACTTTTGTAAGTATAACAAATTATTCAAACATATGTAATAAATTGTTTCACCATCTTTAATCACAAAAATTGCCCAATATTTGTACAGTCACATGCATACATAACTTCCGATTTCATTTAATTTTATAAATAGTTATCAATATCAGAGTAAAGTAAATATTTATTTATGAGAAATAAACAAAAGAAAGAATGTCAAGATATTGTGATAAGGCAAGTAATATTCTATCAGAATTTGTACAAACATTACGTAATATTAAACTAATCTCCATGCATAGTAAATATTTGATGAGAGAGGAAAGACATTTGCGTATCTCGGCCAAACGTTTGAAATAATGACTGATAACGATGGGGAAGGACGTATTTGATGCTCAGATGAAGTTACTATTTGTTTTGTTATATCAATCGGTTTTGTACACTAAGCTCTGAAATATGGAACGGAATAAGTTTTTGTTTGGATTTACATTGAATTTCATGTTTGAAATTTACTGTATTTACTAAAAAGTTAATTTCGGATTGTTTGACAGTGCTGGCGCCGTTTTTTCGGGAAGTATTTTGAAAAATAGTACTTATGGTATGAGAGTAAGAGGAATGCTCATAATGTCAAAGTTCTAAAAGGTATCACTTTTAGAAGTTTGCAATATGACTATTCCTTACAACCTCGTCGGATCATTAAGATATCAATAAAGATTTCTTAACGATCCGCTTGGGATACTTTTCCAGCTATACATATGAAGCTAAAATAAATAAGTTATACACAAAAAGGTAGATACCTTATCGCTAACGACAAACAACCAATGCAGCTATTGACTTCTTTATTATTTTCCACGTCAATTTCTTTTAACATATCACTATAATTGATATCAGTTTTCGAAGTCGTCCACTTAGCGGTCGTAGCGACCTCATAACATCCACTCGTACATTTTTTAACAACTCTCGATCCCCATCTCAGTGCCGAGATTGAATCGAAACTCAAATAATAAAAGTTTTTATTGGTGCCTGAGTAGTTGGACCTTTAGAGGTCCAACAAAGGTCCAGGTCTGGCAAAGGTCTGAATACTTGAAATCTTTCTTTGTGGAAACTTTCATAACATTAAGTCGGCTCTTTGAGATGCCTTTCTGATTTAGATTGGATGGTTTTTGATCTATGAATTTCTTATGGTTTAGTATCAAACAGCGGGTAGGGTTGATAAACACTTTATTTTTTGTTGGCGAAGTATGAAATGGAAAAATATACCTTCTCGTATCAGCCACATTTTTTTAGGAACATTTTGTGAAAACCTTTTTTCGCTGACTGTACAGTAGTGTACCTAAAATTCAAAACTACAGATGGAAACATTGACCAGAAACCGAGAGAAAAAACAATCCAAATCCGCTTTGGAACTAAAATTTCCCAAAAATAAATCTCTCCGAATTTCCTAAAATCCTGGATGCTTCAAAGTAAAGCAACGATCGGCTGTCCAAACACGGCTCACATAAGGATAGTTCGGAATTCAAACAGGTCGGGTGTGTGCCGAAGTTAGCCGAAGCTGAAAGTAAACCTAGTGAAGCACCTTGCCGCTAAACGGGAATTCGGGAACTCGAAAAACTCAATTTGTGTTGCAGGTGTAGCGAGCGAAGATAGTATTTGAGTTTCAATGTTTGTTTGTGTTTTAGATTTAATTTGTGGATATGGGCCGTCCGTAATAGGATATATTTCTGGATTCTACTTGTTCTGTCTGTTACTATACAAATCAATAAAAAATGTCAATATAAAGCGCATCAAATTTCAGGAGCTGGGGCTGGTGACGTCCAGTAACTTTCAACGCCTTTTATCGCCTTAATTTTTTATTTACTTGACAAACGAAAAAAAATTGGCCAAGTGCGAGTCGGACTCGCGTGCAAAGGGTTCCGAGCAATTTTTTTTAACATGTTATTTTTACACTATATATTTTCCTGTAATCTTTAGGTAAAGATTATCTCCATTTTTTTTCAAAATTTTAGGCTCGTTAGTTTGGGAGATAAGGGGGAATAATCATTTTTCGCTAATTTCTTGAATAACTTCAAAACTATTCATTTTAAAATTATGAAAAAAAAATATAATTAAAACACTCACAGTAAGTCCTTTCATTTGAAATGTCACTTATTATTGTTTAAAAAACTTTTTTTTAATTTTCTAGTTTGACCCCCAAAAGTGACCTTCTTCCTAAAAAAGTAATACAGTATAATTGAAATAACTCACATAACATTTGTAATGAATACGCTTCTTGAAACACTCAATATAAAGAGTATGTTGGGTTGCCAACTTATATTTTTAGATCCCCTAAGAGGGTGGAATAAAAGGCACTTTAACTTTAACTTAATGACACACTTTAATACTCTCTACAAATTAAAACGTTGAGGTGCTTTACTGTTTGTCAGAACATTTCAATATTTTATTTTATTACTTTAAGAAGCCATAGGTTGCTTTATAAGTTACACAAACGGTTGCGTAAGTCTTGATCTTCAACAACTCGAGTCTACTAAACTAGACACTAGTTACCAAAGCTTTTGAAGCAATTAAGGCTAGATCTTAGTCTGAGTCAATGTGTCTTAGCTTTCTCCCATCGATGATGGGGACGGCATCCAGTATAACCAGATGCAGTGAAATTCCAGAAGTAACTATCGATCTGACCTACATGACCCAGTTACTGGGGAACACGAGACCCCTTGGCAAGACTGGTGTCAGTTTTTTCTGGCTTCTTCTCTTCTGATCAGCCATAAGGACTGTCAAAGATGTTCAAATGACAGCCGAACCTTAGCTTAGCTTGGCGTGCTTTCCGAAGCAAGGAGAAAATTACGTTAGTAACAGATGGTCACCCATCCACGAACCGACCGCGGAAAGCGTTGCTTAACTTTGAAGTTTGACACGGGTGGCTGTTATTATTTAACCACGAGCGCCTCTTCATTCTTAGTCTGAGTATTAATCTTTAGGCACACTCATGGCACTTCAGGTAGTAAGCTTCTAAGGCCGTAACGTTACTCAGCTAAATCTCTGAAGCGATTACTAAACCGCTTAGTAAGCCATTTTGATTGTTCAACAAAAATATAGTTTTGTATTAAAGATCAGATGAATCTCCTGGGAAATAATAATCGTTAAGCTGGGTTGAAAAGTTATTACAATCGTTGGTAGAAAAGATGGGAAGATTACTTACCAGAAATGGGTCGATACGAACTGAAGATGATGAGAAAAATGATCCAATGTCTCATTTTTATTATACTAGTTGCCCCGCGCAACTTCGTCTGCTCCGCTCCTATTGGTCTTAACGTGATGATATAGCCCATAGCCTTCCTCGATAAATGGGTGAAGAATTTTTCAAATCGGACCAGTAGTTCCTGTTTGTTTGCGCGTTCAAGGAAACAAACAAACAAACTCTTCAGCATCCCACATCTCATCATATTAGTATAGAAGTATAGATTATTATAAATGCAAAAGTGAATTTATTTGTAACACTTTTACGCCGAAATTGCTGATCCGTTTCTGCCAAAATCAAGTGCAAGCTATTTTTTTAAATTTTATCGTTGAATTCTTCCAACTAGAGTTCCATGAAGTTTTAGTCCAGTCGCTACTTCAAGCACTTCACTATGCCCAAGTTTATGGTGAAATATAACAACACAAATATTCAATATGACATAATTATATAGATCCTCAATTTTACCCCACAAAAGAACGCGTCCAAAAATAGCTGATGCTTAATAATATTGTGAGAAAATATAATCAATCAAATAAATTGCTTGGGCCGTCACCCTGTTAATGGGTTCCATTAAAAAGCTTTGGATTATCAGCGCGACACCTGGGAGTAATGGGGGTAATGACACCCAGAGTTTTGGGTAAATTACTCAGTAAACTGGTGCTTGGGTAAAGACTTAGCCCTTTTGGGCAATACTTTAGAAATCAGCAGCCCATGCTTTTCAATTACCGACGTAGCGTCAGCCAGCAGCCCATCCTTACCGTCATAGCTTTTATCAGCGACTTTTCTTGCGAATGTTGAAACCGATGTTGAACTTTGTACATAATTATGTAGGTACTTGGATAGAAAGCATATTTGGTCATGGTCTTCCTGGGTCGCAAGTGTCATTGAAACTGGAAGTAGAATATTTATATCAAAAAGCATTTGTCTTCTTGTTCTTTTTAACCCCCGACGCAAAAACGACGGGGTGTTATAAGTTTGACGTGTCTGTGTGTGTGTCTGTCTGTGGCATCGTAGCTCCCGAATGGATGAACCGATATTAATTTTGATTTTTTTGTTTGAAAGTTGAATTAGTCGAGAGTGTTCTTGGCTATGCTTGATGAAAATCGGTCCAAGATGGCCGCCGCCACAAAATGGGGGATTACATATTTTTTTCACAACTCCCTCAATAATACTTAGTGTATACAAAAGATTTGCGGTCTCTTGAGGCGAAGACGCGTGGTCCAAAGGATTGTACCTATATTAAACTAAAAGAATCAATAGAAATTATTTTTTACGTTTTAAAGTTTTGTATGTCGGGGGTTTTTTAAATTTTTAATTTATTTTTATAGTTATAAGTAGATGATTAACTCCTTAGATTGTTTGGGCGCAGTAGATGGGCACCAATACCAACAAGGCAATGTGAGGAATATTTTTTTTACCATGGCATATTAGCTGATAATTGCAGGAGTTAAGTAAGGGAGGTTTCTACCTCTTCGTCATCTATCGTTGACATCATCTCTTAGTAGAGCAAGCAGAGAAATTACCCTATTTATATGAAGAACTTTAAGCCAAACTTTCTTGCAAACAGTTTAGTACCATACGGATATTAGTATTCTGAAAAGGCGTGTAGATACTTTATCCGGCAGAGCGCCAATTCTTCACGTAAGCATTGCTTTTATTACTCATATTTATGATTGTCGTAAAACAAATAAGATATATTTCAGACTACGCTTTGGAACATAAATGGGTATTTATAAAACACTTCTAGGCTTCTCAAACCACCGTGGGAGTTCTGTGAGGAATTGTTAATCAGGATGGATTGAAATGGGATGCCTGGATCAAATTGAAAATGCTTCGGCATTGTATTGGGTTTTCGTTGGAATAACTGATCCCAGTCATTTTGATAGGGAATCACGTATCCGATCGACGAAACAACGCAACGCAAGCATATTGAAACAACGAAAGCGTTCAGAAACTCCTCAAAAGCGCATCGTCAAAATAACTGCCATAATCAAATCAACACCAATTTTACATTCCACCAACCTAATCCTATTTCAATACCAATCAAAACAAAATAAATACAACGAAAATAACCACATCACATCCGAAAATCCATTTTGATCCAGAAAACAGGGTACAAATACATTGGGTAGTAGATACCCAGTAGCAGGCTACTCATACTAATACCAATCCACACGATCCGGCGGGATTACAATTTTGTCCTCGTTCCTTCATGATAAAAGTAAATAAGACCAGTGTATGGAGCCAGCGGGAATTTCATAATAGGGTTATCATTCCATTTTTATTGTATCCGTAATGGAATGGCGTAATCTTAATTGAAATCTGACGGAAGGAATGGGATGTTGACGCGATGATGGCCAGAGTGGCCAGTTTGATGTGCGAGGTGCTTATGAGAACTTTATTGAGCTGTCTTGGACGTTAGTATGATTGTGGAATATTATAGGACTTGTAAGTTGTCTGATGGTTGTTTGAGTGGACCTAAACCATGTGGATGATAAATTAAATAGAGCATTAAAGAGTGGCTAATTATTATTGACCGATGACCTGGTGAAGGTCGCGGGTAGCCGATGGATGCGAGACGCGCAGGACCGGTCGTTGTGGCGACGCTTGGGGGAGGGCTCCAGCAGTGAACGTTTTTCGATGATGAATTATTATTACTGGTCTGTTGAGATGTAAATATATTTTTAATACTAGCTTCTACCAGCGTCTTCGCCCGCACGAACTTTGAAAATTATTCCAAGGGACTTACTCCCTGGATAGAAAAAAGGTAATTTATGTCCATAATCAAGGTTCAATCTATCTTCATATCACTACTCATCAAAATTGACAAACGGACATACAAAGTTACTTTCGCATTTGTAATGTTAATATGGATAAGATACTTTACTTTTTTTTAAAATGTATAGCTTGTCATAGAATCCCGTGAAATAAGTCTTGTAATCCCGTTTAGGCATACCAGGCAATTTATAAATACCGACTGAGCTTGATAACACGACATGAACACCCAAACCTTTCACCGCTCCCTTTTACCGCACCACACATCACCAGTGAACTGTAAACGGCCTATTATTGAACACAATAAGCCGTTTACGCAGTCGACTCGTAGCGTTGTCACAGCCACAGCAATAGACATTAATTGAGGAAAATTGCCGGTTATCTGTCGCGATGGCAACCTGTCGCTATGTCGCTCTGGAGCCGCTCTAATTACCGACATTAGTTCATGTGTTATTGTCACACTTGGCTTCAAAATATTGCTGCATTAATACCCTTCAAAGCGCCATGCCAGAATAAGGCGCCTCTTCCGCGTGATGGTTATGAGAGATAATGTCTTATTGTGAGCAGTGAGTACTGTAGTCTTTGCACCCGCCAATTACGTAATAAACCCGTCAGAGAAAATGTATAAACTATCTATATTAGAGGTCCTACGATTATACTGCTGTTTATTTATTTTTTTAAACTTTATATACAGCAGTGGTACATGGGCGGACTTAATGCAACAAAGCATTCTCTACCAGTCAACCTGCTGTTGGATGAAGATCATCATAATTTCATCCGAATGTTCGCCTTTGTACATAAGCAACTGTCCTGTCTGTATTTGTATTAGGAATAAGAATAAACCCGTCCACAGCTGGACGTAGGGCTCCCGCACGCAGTGCAATATAGACCGGGCCTGTGGCACTCGCATCTAGTGGGGATTGAGTTATTTACATTTTTAGGGTTCCGAAAAAAAAAAACGGAACCCTTATAGGATCACTCGGGTGTCTGTCTGTCTGTCTGTCCATCTGTCACAGCCAGTTTTCTCCGGATCCACTGGACCGATTCTGTTGAAATTTGGTACACATATGGACTTCTATGACCCAAACACGGACGCGTTACGTAAATCAATAAATTTTTAGTATGTGGGTCACTTTTGGGGGTCAAACTAGAAAATTAAAAAAAAAAGTTTTTTGAACAATATCGTGTGACATGTCAAATCAAAGGGCTTTTTGTGAGGGATTAAATTGTATTTTTTCACAATTTTAAAATAAATGTTTTAGAAGTTATTCAAGAAATTAGACGAAAAATGACCATTCCCCCCTTACCTCCGAAACTACTGAGCCTAAAATTTTGAAAAAAATGGAGATTACTGATCTTTACCTAAAAATTACAGGAAAACCTATTAGAAGTCTGTAGTGTTAAAATAACATGTTGAAAAAATTAAATTCGTTCGGAACCCTTTGCACGCGAGTCCGACTCGCACTTGGCCAGTTTTTTTAATATCATCCCACCCCGATCCTCTGCTTGGCCTTAATTTGAGTTCTTAAAGCTTAACAACAAATGTGTTCCTGGGGAGTTTGTTGCGCCACTTCTTCCTAGCTAAACAATTGGAAGTGGTGACGGGCGGACGTTTTGGGAGACTGTCTTTTTGTACAACTTTGACGATCAAAAAGTGTTGGCATCCAGCCTAATTTGAATAAATGACTTCTGATTTTGATTCATGCACGCTTTCTAGGCCCCCCTCGGCGACGACAGCCGTTTTCTAGCTCCCGAGTGCGTTATAAGAATAATTTTACCCAAACTTGATACTCAATGCAATACAGCGATCCTTAACTTAGTAACCCGCTACCACCATGTCCGTATTCAAATCACGAACAAGTAATCAGTGGCAAGCATGCGACGGTTGAGATCCGTGCGATTAGACGCGGAACCGGACGACCGACACCGGACACGGCGCGGCATATTTTAGTGAAACCGGAATCGCCCTGCACAATTGAGTACCCTTGCAGTTTTGATTGCACGAAATATAAATGAGCTATGAACGAAATGGGTGTTATACACGGCATACTGAATTAATTGACTGGCGTAATTTATACGATGTGGAGTAACAACAGGCTTTGTTTAACTGTAGAAGTAAAACTTTCTAATAGCAGCTTAATTAGCTTGCGCAAATTTTATTTGTTGTCATGGCTATTTTTGCGCTACAAAAAGGTATTAATAAACTGGAATATGGATTAACCTCCTTTTCATCCTCGATCGAAAAGGACTATGTTTCCTGATAATATTTTGTAGAGAGCGGTACAGGGACGGTTTTCAAGGGTTAAACACCCATTCCCTTAATGAAGAGTTGACCTTTTCACCTGGTTACTCTTTTAACTCATTATTTTGGGGACGCGAGGATAAATAAAGAAACATTCTCTAAAGAGTTCCTCTTAGATAACAAATGGGTTCGGAATTCGTTTTGTTTAGGAATGTTTTTTGTTATTTAACGAAGGGACTGCGAGGGGAAAATACTTTTGTACATTATTTTCCAAATTCCTAATAGTCAATACATTTTCTCCTGTGCTTCTTTCAAAGTATTCTTACGTTTTTGCAGTACTGTTTACGTAGTTGTACTTACATTACCAAATTAAACTAATAACCTAATTCTATCATCATAATCATATCAGTCGAAAGACGTCCACAGCTGGACATAGGCCTCCCCCAAGCGTCGCCACAACAACCGGTCCTGTGCGTCTCGCATCCATCGGCTACCCGCGACCTTCACCAGGTCCTCGGTCCAACTTGTAGGAGGCCTTTCAACGCTGCGTCTTCCGGTACGCGGTCGCCAATTCTATCAAAAAAATTTAATTATCAACTAACAGTTATTTATTGCATCAACATGGCTCTCTATTTTTTATTATTTGTCACAGGCTCGCATCTGGCAACAACCTCACCTGTTGAAAACGGAAAAGATGACATAGCCTAGATGTGAACCATATTCTCTCAATTATATTTTACTGCAATACGACACACATATTTTTGATATCATCGTCATCATATGCTTTGCAGAAAATATTACTTACTGCTTCATATCTATTAACCATTTTTCTTCTAAAGCAAAAAGAATATTCTAACAATGAGCAAACGCATCCTTTCTCCAAACAAGTCCTGTAATGTAACGAGCAATTCTTTACACAAGTGTAGCAAAAGTTAGGGTTCCTCGCGACTCCGCCATAATACGCAGATTACGTCTGCTGACGGGACACGGCGCGGGTTTCATTAGGACACGGGTTCCGCAGGATTACCGAACAGTTGCATTGTTCGCCGCACAAAGACGCCTCCAAGATATGCCACAGTGAATAGTTGAGCAGTGAATCAAGTTGGGGCGGTTTGAATGTGTCGTATTTTGTGTGTATGGGGTTTTTCCTACTGATTATATTTGGAAGGTAAATATTTGTTCAGTAAGTGAAGTAAATGGAATAATACTTGTATTTTTTTTAACTATAGTTAGGCATACGTTTGACCACTATCTCACCTGATGGTAAGCGATGATGCGGTCGAAGATGTGCCACGTTTGCCATGAGATCAGAGGAGCAGCCATCAACGAATACTCGGATCGACCGTTCACTAAGGAAGTCTGATATCTAGCTACAAAAATCAGCTGGGATGCTAAGCTCTTGCTTATGGCAAGTCTACTCAGCAAGCTTCCTAGCTTGCTGAGTGGACTTGCATGCACACCCCTGTCAAAGGCCTTCGAGATATCGAGCGACACGGAATTAATGCGGCCATAATGCTTATAAAACATAAATAAATGAATAAGGTATTTTCCACCAGTCAACCAAGAATGATATATTGTGGTCTCTTTCACACATGTTGCAGATAGAACTTATTTCTAGCACGATATCGTATCAACATGAAGTTTCCTGCTAGAAATGAAATTAAAATAACAATTGCAGTATCTTGTTTGTATTACATTTATTTAATTAGTTTACATGCCAAGTATTTAATGGTAAGTATTTAATGTATAACTCTTATAAGCTAGGGTTCGCAATAATTAAAAACCAGAATTTTAAAGCAGTCCCTGGATTTGCTACCTGTTTGGGATCAGGAACAAATCTCAAGTATTCTGTATAAAATATCGTGTAAATGTAACATTTGGGTAAACATAGCAAAATTCAATATTTATTTTGTACTCTTAATTAATATATTCGAATAAAATTCTGATTTCTGTTTGTATGTCAATTATAAACCGTATGGAAATAAGGTTTCAATAATAAACCTTATGGAAATAAGGTTTACTTTTCACGTACAAACAAATAGTAATAATAGAGATTGACACAAAAGCAAAAAAATCTTTTCAATGTCGCTTGTTACAACACGAGTTGAATAGAATACACTGACAACGGCACTTCAAACAGATTCTGAGATCTTCCATGACATACAATCATGTTACCTTGCCAACGAGTCATATTAGGGGATCTTATAAGTATGTTGAGTATCGAGAGAAGGAGCTTAACGGTTCTGTAGAAAATATGTTAAGCATTGTAGTAGTTGTAATTTTCCACCGCTTTGAAGAGCTATTTATGGCGATCAACAAAACGAAAAGTTATCAAAACGAATATTATATTCAGGTTACATTATTTGTTGTTTGTTCGTAGATGTTGTTATGGTAGCAAAAATGTGTTCACTAAAAGAAAGCTACAAAATCCCATATTGTCATAAGCTACTTTTATCTCAAGACAAAAGACTCAGCGTTGGAAGGCCTCCCACAAAATGGACCGATGACCTGGTGAGGGTCGCTGTTAGTCGATGGAGACGAGACGCACAGGATCGGTTGTTGTGGTGACACTTGGGAAGGCCTATGTCCAGCAGTGGACGCTTTTCGGCTGACATGATGATGATGACTTTTATCTCGAAACACACTCGGCACCCGTGGAAATGAGCAAGCCAAGACACGGGAAAATGCTAATTACGGAATGAAAAACAATGTAATAAACTCTACAATACGCCGGAAGCTTTGGTCGAAAGCACCATTTACCAAAAAAACCATAAACTCGAAAATGCGTTATGTCTAGGCAAGCTAGTCAAACAAGTCTTACAAACCTACCACCCACTTTTCAAAAACGACGCGCAATATACTTTCTGAGTAGTCTCTCACTGTGGTATGCGCTTACATCCAGTTGCAATTACATCTTGTCTCAGTTGAATGCCCCTCTGAATCAGCTCTAGTTAAAACTTTAATTTTATGACCGGATCGTTAAGAAGCTTCGAGGGCACGGTGTTGCGAACTCCGCCACTAATTGAAATTACTTTGTTCGTTCGAGTTAGTTCGATATATGTAGGTGGAGATGTACTGGAATGGCTCGAGGTGTTCTAGTTTGTGTTTTCAAGTGTACCTGAGTATAGAAATATTATGTTTTCGGAGGTAAACTGTTAAATTAGACGCGTAGGCAAGGTTTAACAAGATAAACTAGCACATTTTGGAAAGAAGAAGTTGGTTGGTTGTTTGGTTGGTTATTGTGTTGTTGTTGTTGTTGCAGATGAAATTGTAGTTTATACAATGCATAACAAATTAATTAATGACTGTTACTGGTGTATAACCGTTGTTGTCATAGCTGAAAAACTTTAGTGTGAAAGCCCGGTGGGTGATATGATTTATATTTTTAAATATTTTTTTTTTAAATGGGCATTTTTTGGTGCTCTGAGTTAGGGCATCCCCTATAAACTACACATATTTGCCTCATGCAAAATTCTGAATTTGCGTGTTTACACTAAAAAACCGGTTTATTTGTAGATATTTTCTTGTTTGGAAATATCTCAAGCTTCACTCAACTAGTCCACATCTCTTCACGAACGTTTCTCTACTAGCAAATAACAAACAAAATGACCGCCGTCATTCTCCTTCGCCATGGTGATGGTGACTGGAGGCCGCCCGCATTGCACCCTGCGACCATGACTGCCCCCATATCGACGCGGAGAAGGACGCGTGCTGCAGGGCTCAGGGTTATGTAGCTATAGCTACGAACAGATGAAGTGTTACTAACGGTGTGGGAGGGAGTGTCAGACTCTTACTGACTAAAACTCACAAATTGAGAACCTCCTCCTTTTAGAAGTCGGGTAAAAATTAGAAGTAAAGAATATTTAATTGAAGTGAAATTTATTTCCGTTTAGTTTATTTTAGCTTTATTCTTCACTAGTGGACGTCACGCGGTTTCACCAGCGTAGTTCCCGTTCCCGTGGGAGTACGGGGATAATATATAGCCTATGTTACTCCCTGATAATGTAGCTATCCAATGCTAAAAGAATTTTTCAAATCGGTCCAGTAGTTTCGGAGCCTATTCAATTCAAACAAACAAATCTTTCCTCTTTATAATATTATATAGTGTAGATGAAAATTAAATTGTAGCCGTAGCCTCAAGGAAGAGATACAGCCTTAATTTTCTCATAGTACGAGAATTCTATATCATTTTTCAATCCGCCACCCACTACCAAGTGGGTGGCGGATTCCAACTAAATTAGGTAACCAAAATACTCCTGGGTCAACTTACTACTATTATGCTCTAATTGCAAAAGTTTAGATGGTTGGATGTTTGTTGCTCAATCACGCCGGAACGACTGAACAAATAGGATGTTTATAAACATAGATTATAATCTGGAATAGCACATAGGGTACTTTTTATCCCAGGAGTTTTTTCCCTTGGGATAATTTCTGACATTCGCCGAAGCCGCTGGCTGAAGTTGTTTTAAATGTACTGGTATTTTATCCTCATTTTTATGACTCAAGTGTTCTATTCTGTGCCATTTTCCCGATAGCCGAAGCAATGAGCGCGTATTATTCTCATCCATTGTGTCCGAGCGGCAATTAGGACATTATCGACTCGCTGCGCTACCTATTATGGAAATCAACGACTTTCATTCCCGGCTAACATTTTAATATTTTACGTGGAACGATGGGAGATTGGATCTTGTTTTTTTTTTTAATGTGAGATCAATTAGTGGAAAAAGCCAAAGGACAAACCATTAACAATGGACCTTGCTGTGGACTGCGCCGGTGTTTCCGAAAAAATATTTTTATGGTTCCGCATATCAGAATGAAAAATCGGAAACCTTATAGGATCTCTCATGTATGTTCGTCTGTCTCAGTCAATTTGCTCCAAATCTACTGGACTTGGATCGTAATACGAAGCAAAAAGTGGTTCCTTCAAAAGAGACGGACTTTGGAAATTGTAACAGAATAAATAAAATTGATTCTATTGTTATCTATAATTATAACTCACTATCTGGCAAATACGTGTTTGTAATCATAGTTCTATTTTTATTAAAAAAAAAAACACTCAGAAAGGAAAGTAAAATAGAAGCTTGTATTAACTTAGTCTAGCGCTGTGTACTTTGGGTTTGTCCTAATGTTGTACTTACAAGTTTGTTTCTTACTCAAACTTTATTCGGTGGCTGTAAAATTTGGGACAAAGGCACAAATGTTTATTTTCAGTTTAGTTAGATTACCCAATCAGAAGTTTGTGCACAAAGGCCATTGACCGGTTCTGGGCTGTATGCTGCCCAGACATGGGAGTGCTTCTAAATGGTTACTTGCATTAATTTATATCTAAAAAAATTAAAAGTAAAAATTGGTACGAGGGTTTTTTTTTAATTAAAATGTTTACCCTAAAAAATATCGAATATTATCCATCTTACCCAACCTACCCTACCTACCCTACCTACCCTACCTACCCTACCTACCCTACCTACCCTACCTACCCTACCTACCCTACCTACCCTACCTACCCTACCTACCCTACCTACCCTACCTACCCTACCTACCCTACCTACCCTACCTACCCTACCTACCCTACCTACCCTACCTACCCTACCTACCCTACCTACCCTACCTACCCTACCTACCCTACCTACCCTACCTACCCTACCTACCCTACCTACCCTACCTACCCTACCTACCCTACCTACCCTACCTACCCTACCTACCCTACCTACCCTACCTACCCTACCTACCCTACCTACCCTACCTACCCTACCTACCCTACCTACCCTACCTACCCTACCTACCCTACCTACCCTACCTACCCTACCTACCCTACCTACCCTACCTACCCTACCTACCCTACCTACCCTACCTACCCTACCTACCCTACCTACCCTACCTACCCTACCTACCCTACCTACCCTACCTACCCTACCTACCCTACCTACCCTACCTACCCTACCTACCCTACCTACCCTACCTACCCTACCTACCCTACCTACCCTACCTACCCTACCTACCCTACCTACCCTACCTACCCTACCTACCCTACCTACCCTACCTACCCTACCTACCCTACCTACCCTACCTACCCTACCTACCCTACCTACCCTACCTACCCTACCTACCCTACCTACCCTACCTACCCTACCTACCCTACCTACCCTACCTACCCTACCTACCCTACCTACCCTACCTACCCTACCTACCCTACCTACCCTACCTACCCTACCTACCCTACCTACCCTACCTACCCTACCTACCCTACCTACCCTACCTACCCTACCTACCCTACCTACCCTACCTACCCTACCTACCCTACCTACCCTACCTACCCTACCTACCCTACCTACCCTACCTACCCTACCTACCCTACCTACCCTACCTACCCTACCTACCCTACCTACCCTACCTACCCTACCTACCCTACCTACCCTACCTACCCTACCTACCCTACCTACCCTACCTACCCTACCTACCCTACCTACCCTACCTACCCTACCTACCCTACCTACCCTACCTACCCTACCTACCCTACCTACCCTACCTACCCTACCTACCCTACCTACCCTACCTACCCTACCTACCCTACCTACCCTACCTACCCTACCTACCCTACCTACCCTACCTACCCTACCTACCCTACCTACCCTACCTACCCTACCTACCCTACCTACCCTACCTACCCTACCTACCCTACCTACCCTACCTACCCTACCTACCCTACCTACCCTACCTACCCTACCTACCCTACCTACCCTACCTACCCTACCTACCCTACCTACCCTACCTACCCTACCTACCCTACCTACCCTACCTACCCTACCTACCCTACCTACCCTACCTACCCTACCTACCCTACCTACCCTACCTACCCTACCTACCCTACCTACCCTACCTACCCTACCTACCCTACCTACCCTACCTACCCTACCTACCCTACCTACCCTACCTACCCTACCTACCCTACCTACCCTACCTACCCTACCTACCCTACCTACCCTACCTACCCTACCTACCCTACCTACCCTACCTACCCTACCTACCCTACCTACCCTACCTACCCTACCTACCCTACCTACCCTACCTACCCTACCTACCCTACCTACTCTACCTACCCTACCTACCCTACCTACTGCAGCATTGTGTACTGCAGGTTTGGCAATGAAACCTTTTTTTTTCCAAATTTAACATCATCCTCTTTCTTTTAGACACAAATTTTCTTTTTCTGATATATTTTAAATTGTGATTCCTTCAAAATGACACTTGACAAATTTCAAGTAAATATGTTCAGTGTCTGGCGAATTTTTCACAACGATTGTAACCATGAATTAATATAAATAAATTGGAAGAAAGTAGCATGTGTTAAATGTGAAGTATAATGATATAATCCAAAGGCAACTAGCTTAATGTTTTAAAATACCGGTACGTAAATATTTTCACTTTCTTTCCTTTCTTAGAAATTCTATTTGAGAATTATGTCGCTCATATTTCGTTTATTGGTGTAGATACCGATCGGAGCTGACGAAGGTATCGGTCCACGGGCCGCCTACCATATCTGCGAAGGCTAGATGGTATCCGTGAGCATAATTATTTATTCTTTCGAGATCTCTTGGAGTACTTAAGTGCGAACGCAAAGTGTGATCGTGTGATCGTCGTAGCCGCCGACTCCCAGGATTTGTGCTGTTCATGGACCTAAATATTTAATCATAGACTGTTTAAATTGTTTAATGTTGTTAGCTTAACGTGCTGCTCCTTCTGAGCTGGTAGTTAGTTTCCTTATTTTTCTGTTTGAATATTGTCTAGGAGTTGCGAAATCCACTTAGAGCCGCATCTTTCATGCAATTCAGCTGTTGGAGACGCTCCTAGACCGTGTTTTATTGATTGCAATCACTATCTGGTTTAGAAGCACGTTTGTTCTGCTAAGGCTTCATTAACAAATTTGGAAAACGTGCCTAAGTCTTTTTTGCGTTTAATCATTTATAACCAACTAAAAATTCACCGACTCACCCATAGCATTTTTAAAGTTCTTTTTAATTTGTCTGTTTTTTATATCTTTTTTTATATTCACTATTAGGTTTTATTATAAAAAAATTATATACGTATGTTTAGCGAAGACCCCCATCTTTTATTTCGCTACACTACCCTACCTACCCTACCTACCCTACCTACCCTACCTACCCTACCTACCCTACCTACCCTACCTACCCTACCTACCCTACCTACCCTACCTACCCTACCTACCCTACCTACCCTACCTACCCTACCTACCCTACCTACCCTACCTACCCTACCTACCCTACCTACCCTACCTACCCTACCTACCCTACCTACCCTACCTACCCTACCTACCCTACCTACCCTACCTACCCTACCTACCCTACCTACCCTACCTACCCTACCTACCCTACCTACCCTACCTACCCTACCTATCCTACCTACCCTACCTACCCTACCTACCCTACCTACCCTACCTACCCCACCTACCCTACCTACCCTACCTTTTTCCCTAAGAAATTCTACGTGAAAGCTAGACTTTCTCTTAATTACGTATAAAAACACAGCATCATTAGTATTCCACAGCTTTAATAACATCGTTATAATTAGTACGAAGAAGTAATAAAAATATTATCTCTTCATACAAAAAGCTGCTAAAAATCCAGTTCAAGGAAATTTCTACACAGCAAAGAAATTAATATAAATTTTATTACTCCCAAAATTCGGTAAGGACGTAAATTTATTCGTTTACTTTGTGTGCTTAATTAGGAACATCGGGATCACTTTCGTATCGCCTTAATATTTGTGAGCGTCTAGAGGTTTCAGCAATCTCGGAATTTTCCAAACGTAAAGATTAATTAGTGAATATTATATAATTAATACAGTTAGGTACAGTTAAAGCTCTGTTAACCCAATATTGTTACGTTATTATCTGATGAAGATATAAAGCCTATTAGTATTGGGTGAGAGTGAAAATTGTTTAGCAAACTTGACTTTAATTAACCCCTCGCAATATTGTTGTAACTAACTTACGGGTTAACCACTCATTCAGAAACATTTAATATTAGTCGTAACATTGTATTAAATCGATTTCTGTTTAGCGAAAATTAATAGCACTACGAGTTTTCACACGTATAACATGGAGAGTGGTAGAGTTTAATGTCAACAGACCTGCAGTGCAGCTCGGGTTATTCGGGTTTTCACTCATCTAATCTCGTTGGTGTCGTCAAATGCTTCTTATAGATAACTTAGCTTTTACATAAAACTCGAAACATCTTGGAGCATACTCTTGTACAGTTAGCACAGTAGGATGGAGTTTCCTTCGAATAAAATAATAGCGTATCCTGATGTTGAAGCCACTGACGTGCAGCCTTCTGTACCTGCATCAGTTCTGAAGATAAAGTTCTACAATCACCTCCAGTCCACTACCAGTCTTCTTGGATTTCTTTTAAATATCTCTATGAGCTGTCATGTAAGTACTGAGATATTCATGAGCATATTCCTGAGTACTATACTAAACTTTTTTCGTCTTAATTTATTATGATGAGATTAACACGGAATAGCTCTTTGCTAAGAGATATTTGCTGTCTTTATTAATACGATTTACAACTACCTCATAACAGTTCTTGTTTCTCAAGTGCTGAACATAACAATAAACCCACTTTATGGTTTCTTTCCAATCTGTTAATACCGTGTGTTTTCTAGGTTTTATGAATCAAATGTGTAGCACACGTTATAGCGAAGGTAATTTTAGCAAACATAACTTTAGCGCCCTATTTTTCCTCACAAGGTTGGTAACTTTATCATCAGCTTCGAAGGGAGGATTGTTGGTACTACTTTCAGTTGAATTGTGATAAAGATATTGTTAAACAGCGCACCCAGGTAGGCTGCTGCATGTACAACTTTTCAAAATACTATTTAACAGACCTGTTTTACACCAAATTTGAGTGCGATGCCTTAAAACAGGACCCACTTGTTGGAGTATCCTAAGTGTCCTTATACTGCTCCATTGAGGACCTAATGAATGCCACTGATGCTGCTGTAAACGTATCCACCAAGTGGAAGAGGAGAAGAAGTATTACAGGCGTACCCAAGCACGTACCTTACTCGTGTGATTCTCTCCATTTTTATTAATAAAGCATTGCATATATTTTTCTATCATCTTGATTATGCATAAACTGTCTGCGCCGAGGCCAGGGGATTATGAATCAAACGCGTGTGACACCGTAATGGCGGGCGTTTAATTAAGCAAACTGTGTTGCGTCTGCTGGCACAAGATTTACTTCTGTGTTTGTGTGCAAGTGTTTGTGTTTATTACTCGGAGAGATGTAGGAATGGTTCTTGGTTATATAAATGGTTAAAGATAGAAGATATGAGCTGGTTTTTAAATTCAGTATTTGGTTTAAAGAACATATCAAATACTACTTCAAAGACTACGCTTGACAAGTTGTCGGGAAAGAGTAGAAGAGATTGATCAACTACTCAATTTCAAATTTCTAAAAAAATTGTAATGGTAGATGTAACTATGAACTATGTACTGTATTCGCAATAAAGATTGAAATTGAAGTTATTTAAAAATGTCAAATGTTATTACTGACTTCTTTGGATTGCTTTAACATAAAAGAAAAAACGAAACACTTCATGTTATTAAAGACCGTTAGAAACTTTTTAACTACAATAGAATTGATACGGCCTTTCCCAAAAGAATAAATAAAAAAATAAATCGTGTTTCATACTTTCAGATTTTTTTGTCGATTAATCATTAAAAATCCCAAAATCTTAAAACACTAGGATATCTGGCAAATAAATCAGCAGTAGGATTTATTTGTTATCTCTCTTCTGCGTCCTTATCGACTAGATTTATTGTGCTCAGGGCTCCCCGCATACACTTTTATTTTGGCGCATCAATTATAAGCTTAGGCGAGATAAATCTGGAACAATCTACTTCATTACTTATCCCTACCTAATAAAATATTAGCTTAGACCTGGGATTATTCTCAAGAACTTTGGAGTAAACTACATAATACTTTTTATGAAAGAGAATCTCTAAAAACAAACAAATGGACACGTACGAATATTAACAAAGCAAACAAAAATGTCGTTAATTATAGCAATATCAACATTGCCAAACCAAATATCACTACAGAGAAATAAAAATAATCAAGGAATTACACAAAGTAAAATTTACTACAGGTTTTAATTACTTGTCATGTATTCTGCTACTATATTTACGATAAGAATTTCACATTAATTCAACAAAGAACTCACACTATCACAGAGAAACGTAAATAAGGTTTCAAATAAAATAATGTACATAAACATCACAGGCAGATACCGTGCGATGTTTATTTACAAAACGTTTCATAGAATTATCATGTAACGCATGACACATTTTAGCGTGAATTTCCAGTGATTAAATTAAACTAGCTACTTCACGCGGGATCCCTCACTTGGGCTTTAGTAATAAAAAGAAGTTTAAGTATAACACTAAGCGATGGTGCTGTTTTTTATATGTGAAAGACTTTTTGTTTTTTACAAACATAAAATATACAAACATTTTTATCTCTGTATCATTTAGAAGAACGATATCAAATGAATAAGCTGTATGTTTTCACACACAGCTTATTCGCACTCAGCTTGGTAAGCGATGAGTCAGCATATTCCTGAAACCAATATTTGTAGGACCTAAAGATACCGTCGCCTTTTAAGGTTTACATAGGATTACAAGAGTGTATTCTAATTGCTAAATCAGCAAACAAGGATTCTAATTTCTAAACATAGTATTTATCAAATTATTAATTCAAAATACCGATGCTGCAAACCAGCAACATTAAAACATCAACACTCACACAATAAATTCTCGTACATTTCTATAATTGAGGCAGTAATCACTAGTTCAAACCAGGCGCTTGCAAAATAACCAAACTGTATGTACTCATTTATTTTATCCAATTTTAAAATTATCTTAACGTTTTGATGAGATACCTACCATGAGTTCCTTAGTCAAATTAAATTAAAAAAAAACTGGCCAAGTGCGAGTCGGACTCGCGTGCAAAGGGTTTCGACCGAATTTCATTTTTTTTTCAACATGTTTTTAACACTATAAACTTCTTATAATCGTTTTCCTGTAATCTATGGGTAAAGATCTATTATCTCCATTTTTTTTTCAAAACTTTAGGCTCAGTGGTTTCTAAGATAAGGGGGAAATGGTCATTTTTCGTCTAATTTCTTGATAACTTCAAAACCATTTATCTTAAAATTATGAAAAAAATATAATTAAAACCCTCACAGTAAGCCCTTTTATTTGAAATGTCACACAATGTTGTTCAAAAACTTTAGTTTAACATTTTCTAGTTTGAACCCCAAAAGTGACCCCCATACTAAAAATTTAACAATTTACGTAACGCTTCCGTGTTTGGGTCACAGAAATCCATATGTGTACCAAATTTCAACAGAATCGGTCCAGTGAATCCGGGGAAAACTGGCTGTGACAGACAGACAGACACCCGAGTGATCCTATAAGGGTTCCGTTTTTTGTTCGGAACCCTAAAAAGTCCAATTTCACCAATGAAATAACTTAAGTAAGTGTTTAAATGACTTCATTGTTATAGAATATTGTAAGATAGCCCAGGAATTCGGTTTAGATGTTGTCATTACTGAAATCGGCTATTAATGGGTTTTAAAGTCGCAACATTATTCTTTCATTCATCCATGAAATAGGGCTGTCTTAAGTTTAAAATTATTAAATGGAATTTTCATCATGTCTTATGATGGTCACACATAGCGACAGAGGGAGATGAATGACATCGCTGCGCCATTGTGACCCGTATGATTGTGCTACGCCGCCACGCCCGCGCCGCTACGAGGCTACGCGCTACGACACCCACGACGCTATGACACCTGACCACCCTTAAATTAGAATCATAACTTTATTTACATAGTAATAAAGCACATTTTTATTTTCGTCTTATACAAAAGAGGGTTTCTCCAAAGGAAGACCCTTGTAACGACGCTTGAATGATTCCATTTATCTTTCTTGTGTTATTATTTTAGCATGATACCAGCGATTATGGCGCTTATATGTAATACTTTAGAGACTATATTTATGTGGAACTTGATCCACCCGAGTAATGGTGTTACTGGATCTGGGTTGCAGAAAATTAAGCGAATAATTGTGTTAAATGTGGAGTTTAAATAAAAATATCGCATGTTTGTTGGGACGAACCGTCGTTGTTTTGTTTAGATGTAAGTAGTATCCATTTTATAAGCTTTTGTTTGAATATTTTTGCTAAGATACCAGTGTTATTTTTTTACCTCTATGTTACCTACGTAAATTAAGACTCTTTTGATGAAATTTTACCATAATACCTTCTTTACGTTGATAAAAAAGGAAGTCCACATTGTTTTCGAAACTTGTACACATGTATCACTTTGATACAAATAACAAACTCAAAAAATTGAACGTCTGTTTACTACCACAGAATAGGAAGTCTTTTGTATTATTTTTCCCAAATATGTGTATACGTCAATTCTTTTGAAGTGGATACATGAGACGCTCCTCAAAACATTCTTATTAGGTTAACTCATGTTAAACACAAATAAACAGAAGAGTATATTGTCAGAGCACGCCTTCAGAATAACAATATGGTAATTGGTGGAGCAGGCAGGTACATACAAAATGTTTAAATTAATAAAATACTTGCTTTTACCCCGGCTTTGCTCCCGTAGGTACCGTGCCGTGCCATAATCCCCATCCTGCAGGTTCTATGCACTTTTCCGGAACGAAAACAATGTGGCACTCAGGAATGTTGTAGTTCTCTACAAAAAAAAAAATATTTGTGATCGGATCAGTAGAATCTACTTCCTGAGATTACTTTTTGCACACATTATGAACCAACAAGTTTACTTGCATGCAATATTAAGTAGACCTTCCCCGCAGACGACGAGCATTGGGTGGCTCACCGTCCGATCAGAACCAGGCCCGAGTCGACGGCGCGCTGTGTTCCACGCGCGCCTCAAAATGCTGTCAGCATAGAAGACGGGGCCCGCTAGGGCCAGTGCCTGCCGGGGTTGCGGAATCTGTTTGAAAGAGTCACCGTGGCTCTGGAACGCAAAGGGCATTAGGAGGAACACGGATGGGTTTTAGCCAGTAAGAGTCTGACACTCCCTTCTGCTTCACCCAGAGCGGGAGGAGTCATTTGATGATTTCCCATCCTTAAAAAAAAAAGTTGACATTCCCCAGGATCGGCGTGCCTCATGCAGGTTACAATAAATAAATATTACTAACACTAGTTTATAAGTTTACATTGTTACTAACAAATTATGGAAGAGATTCTGAAATGAATGTTTATTATTATTATTTATGTTAGTTTACATCGATTTTATGTTCCGAAAAATTGCAAAAACCGTTCACTATTATTTCACCCGTTAATAATATTACTAGCTGTTGCCCGTGACGTCGGCTGCGTCTGTTAACTGTTCAGGGGTTTTATTTTTTTGCACAGAGCCCCTTTTCTAATTAAAAAAACGAAGAGCAAAAGTTCGTATTTATAAAATCAGCTGTCTGCTAGTGAACGTTCCGTCAAAATTTGTCCAGCCTTTTCGGAGATTAGCCGGAGGAAACAGACAGACAAAAAAAATATATTATCATCAAAATGTAGTGGCAGAGCACATTGCTCGCTAAACAGATGGTCGATAGGGCTGAAAAGTTCCGGAGTGGCAACCGCGTACCAGAAGACTTCAGAGGAGTTGGGTCGAAATAGCTGTTCCAATGCAGGCAGACCGACCAGGCTCGCGTTGATGTGGGCGTATCGGTTGACTAGACGCGAAGGGTAGTGGGATCCGAGGCACGGTGCGCCGCTGGCCGACCGCAGGTAGTTGGGGGCCCAAGTAGTGTACTAGCCATACATGAAAGGCTGCCCCGCCAACTGTCGAAAAATCCCGGAATGCACCATCGTGCTGGTTGGCGACCAGACGAGAGGGCCCGATGGACATTTCCGGGAGGGGGCTCGGGCGTCCCGCAGTCTCCAGACTAGTCCCCCAATGATGTCGCCCTGTCAGAGTATGCCTGAGGGTCAGCAGCTTGAACCTCATTTCACTTCCTTCTCCTCTACCTTACTCACTCAAAACATGACCAGGAACAACAAGAGAAAAGCTGTACAGTGGCAGCATTCCCTCTCACACAAAGTGCACCTTTGTAATATACGAGGTCTGCACTCAAATCTCGCCGCGGTTCATCACCACCTAGAAACTGAGAAACCAGTGCTCTTGTTCCTGTCGGAGACACATATCGGGTGTCCGTCAGACGTGTCGTATCTTACATACCCAGGGTTTACCTTGGAGCACCACTTCAGACCACGTGCGGCCGTATGTATGTACGCCCGGGACGACATCTGCTATCGGCGTCTCCGCAATCTTGAGAACTCCAGGTTCTCAACGCTGTGGGCTTTAGTGGACACCGGCCTGGATAAAATTATCTAGGTACGCCTGTGTCTACCGTTCGCACAGCGGTGATCTGGAGACAACTGGGCTAATATAGCACCTCAGTGAGGCGGCGGATGCGGCTCAGCAGCGGTACCCTTCTGCTCAATTGGTGTTGCTGGGGGACTTCAACGCCCACCATCAGGAATTGCTCTTCCCATACCAGCACACAGACCATGCTGGACGAGAGACGCGAAAGCTAGCGCTTGCGTTAAATCTCACCCAGTTGGTTCAGGGGGAAACGAGGGTGCCGGATGTTGATTCACACACAGCCAATTGCTTGGACCTTCTGCTGACAACAGATCCAGACTGCTACTGGGTGTTGATTTCTTTTCCACTGGGTAGTTTCGACCACTGTCTGGTGAAGCCTGCGTCCGTCTACTCCCCGCCACATCCTAGCCCCAGAGGCAACCGGCGAGTATGGCGATACAGGTCAGCAGATTGGGATGGCATGCGATTACTTTTCGCATGTTACCCTTGGCAGCCTACTTGCTTTCCTTCAACTGATGCTTTGTCGTGCGCTGACGCCGTGACGGAAGTGTTGCGGAAAGGAATGGAGTACTACATTCCGTTCTCAGATGTAGCAATATCTGGCGAAGCTCGCCCATGGTTTGGTGCCGAGTGCGCTAATGCGATAAAACATGCGGCGTACCTAGCATGGGTCAACGCCCATGCGCGCAAAGCTAATGACGTGAGTCAGAAGAAGACAGCCTTTAACAGGGCTGCCAAGTCCTGCAAGATGGTGTTGCGGAGAGCTCGGTTTGACTACATTAGCCGAACAGGGAACGAACTTGCCTCATACCCAGCAGGTAGTAAAGCTTTTTGGTTCCTGGCTAAGTCGGTCGAATCGAACTTCTGCCGCCCCTCACTACCACCACTGCTGAGACCCGATGGGTCGCTGGCCCACTCCGCTGAGGAAAAAGCAAACTTGTTTGCTTCTATGTTTGCGGAATCGTCGCGTCTGGAACCTGGTGGAGGCCCCCTGAAAGTAAGAAAGAAAGAAAACTACTTTATTTGGCACACACGAAATCACAAAATGTAGGCAACAATATGAGGAAATGAAAATTAATTAAAAAAAAAAACTAACATTGTGTGCCCCGCGGCTGCGCCAAATAGGTCCAGTTCAGCAAAATGCCAGACAACTAGGTGCTGCCTGACGTTGGTTTTCCACTGTACCTTATGTTGAAGTGTACGGATGTAAACCAGTTTTGTAGGGTATTAAATATAAAGGTAAATAATTATATAATATGCTAAAGTGTAGTGTAGTGTGTTGTTGGATGCGGGTTGAGTATGTTGAACATTCGCATTCATCAGAAGGAAGTTCTTCGGGTACTGCGTAACCTAGACGTGAACAAGGCTAGTGGCCCCGACGGGATACCGGCAATTGTTTTGAGGACTTATGCGACTGAGTTGTCTCCAATCTTGACACGCCTATTTCGCTTTTCGTTTGAAACTGGAAAAGTACCAAATGCTTGGAAGCAAGCTAACGTGCAGCCCGTGCCCAAGAAAGGTAGTCGAGCTGACCCGTCGAATTATGGACCCACCTCGGTAACGTCCATACTCTGTAAGAGTATGGAACGCGTGCTGAATCGTAAGCTCCTGGCATACCTAGAAGCGAATGATATCCTTAGCGACCGACAATACGGGTTGCGCCGAAATCGGTCTACTGGAGATCTTCTAGCGTATGCCATTCACATCTGGAGTGAGGACATAGAGAAGCACGGGGAGGCCCTTGCGGTCTCCCTTGATATCTCGAAGGCCTTCGACAGAGTATGGCACGATAGCCTTATTAGTAAGCTTCCTTCCTTCGGTCTGCCTGCCGGGTTATGTGATTGGATTACAGATTTCCTGAGGGATCGGTCTATCCGAGTGGTTATAGATGGCTGCTCGTTTGGACTGCTGGTTATTAATGCCGGGGTTCCTCAGGGGTAGGTGCTCTCGGCGACATTGTTCCTGCTGCATATTAATGATCTGCTAAAACCCGGTACCTTTGGGTATGCAGACGACAGCACTGTTGCTGAGAGATACGTGTCCGACGCACGAGTTGGTGGGTCGCAGATCCGGTCTCTCCGGGAGGCTATGGTTGAGCGCTTGAACTTGTCCTTACAGGTTGTCTCTGAATGGGGCGATGCCAATCTGGTCAAGTTCAATGCTGCAAAGACCCAAGCGTGTCTTTTTTCCGCTAAAAGGAGCCAATTTCACCCAGCTCCATCTTTTCGAGGTGTAACCGTGCCGATAACCGACTGACTTGAGGTTCTTGGTGTTACATTAACATCTACCCTCAATTTTGGACCTTTCATTGAGGCAAAGGCTCAAGTAGCTGCCAGAAAGTTGGGGGTCCTAGCAAAGGTGAGACGGTACTTCACGCTGGAACAGCTGCTCAAACTCTACCAAGCGCAAGTTCGATCGAGTATGGAGTACTGCTCTCATCTTTGGGACGGATCTGCCAGATACCAGCTTGATGCCTTTTAGTCAATTGAGCAACGAGCCAAGAGGATCATCGGTAATGACAGGCTCGTCGAGTCGAAGGTCCAAAGTCTTGAGCATCGACGCCGAGTTGCTGGCCTGTCGGTTTTCTATCGGTTGCATTTTGTGGAGTGTGCGACGGAATTGCATAATTTAATTCCGCCAAGCCCGTTCCATCATCGGACCACAAGACAAACGGCGATGCGCCACCGGTACATGGTGGACATTCCACCCATACGCACACAACGTTTTGGGAACACATTCATAGTGCGTACAGCTAAGGAGTGGAAATCCCTGCCAGAGTCTGTGTTTCCAGATAGCTACAACCTGGGAGTCTTTAAGGCAAGAGTGAATAGGTTGCTTCTAGGCAAACGTGCTCCATCTTCGACCGCATCATCGCTTACTATAAGGTGAGATAGTGGTCAAACGTATGCCTATCTATAGTTAAAAAAACGACGCGGTATTGGAAATCTAGTATGATATAAGTGACGATGAAATACAGGCCTTAACCCATGATCCAGTTATTCCACTTACTATCCTAATACGCCACCTTGTTTGCTGAACATGGCCATGCAAGGTAGTTATGTGCATCAATACTGGCGGTAATTGCCTGTTGATTCAATTAATTGGCCGGTTGCGAACGTGCTCAGAGTCAGTGTTCACTCAAACGGTATTATTATTATTACTATGGCAGCGACTAGCCGCAAGTGTGTCCTGTTATACGAAACAATTAGCAGCTGTTTGCGGTAATTGAAAGATGATAGACGTATAGTAATCACAGTGTTTGTCTTTAATGATAGAGCTGACAAATTGTATCGCTCATGGTAAATACTCCATTTAGAGTTAGTTTATTTAGGTATACATAATTCTTTTAACTGCGTGACTTCCGAGTGTGCATTTACATACACATTGTTTCCAATCACTTATCCGGGCCGGTCAGAATTCAAATCAAGAGTGGTCAGGCATCACCTGGGCTCGATCGGTCCACCGTAGACTTTATCTTCCTTTTCCACCATCACTGTTCAAGAGACGAGATCAATTTAAGGTTCGTGCGGTCCATGGCCCTTTATGGGGCGCCGGTTGCTAGACTGCTGCCATGGGAGGCGATAGCCCTCGCGCTCATTTACGAATGGCGCGTGGAGGCGCTACGCCGGGGCAAGACTCCTCTGCTGCGACAAATAGCAGCGCGGCGGACGGAGCTCCGGCAGGATCTCATGGCAGTATGGAGACAGTGACTGTCGCAACCCAGCGCTGGGCACACTACAATTGCAGCGGTAAGTTTCCTCTTTGAGGATTGGCTAGAGCGGCGCCACGGCGTCCACACCTTCCGCCCGATGCAGGTATTCACCGGACACGGTTGTTTAGGGAGATAAATGTTTCGGATTCGGCGGCAGGACACGCCCAGGTGTCAACACTGTGAAGATCGTCCGGAGGACACGGTGGAATATATGGTGGGAGTCGTAGGGCGATTCCCGGTTGGGTGGCTTGCTGTCAGATCAGCAACAGGCCCCGGATCGATGGCGTGCTTCAAAGAGATGTCAGCATAGTAGACGGAGCTCGCTAGGGCCAGTGCCTGCCAGGGTTGCGGAATTTGTTCGAAAGAGTCACCGCGGCCCTGGAACGCAAAGAACATTAGGGGGAACATGGATGGGTTTTAGTCAGTAAGAGTCTTTTATAATAAACTTCCAAGTCACATTCAAGATCTAAGCATAAATAAATTCAAAGCATTTGTAAAGCGTAAACTTTGCCAGAAGGCTTTTTACACCATAAAAGATTATCTTGAAGACAAAAAGGCTTGGGATTGAGCTGTTCCAATGAAATACACTTGCACAGTCTCTGTTTTTTATTATTATTGTCAATGTATATTTATTTGCTTGGTTTATACATTGACATTTTTTTTTATCAATTTTTTAGTTTTACTTTTGACATTTTCTTTTATTATACACAATTTGACTTTTGTACAATTTTTTTTTATATACAATTTGACATTTTTCTTTTTATTATATACAATTTGACATTTTAATTTAATTTTTCATATACAATTTGACATTAAATTTATCATTATTTTTATTATGAATGGGGACTATGTGGATTATTTTTTATTTCATTGAGTAACTTTAATGTTTGTCTGGCAGTTTGAGTGCTTTGTACGGCCTACACAAATGTCCTTTCTTTGGTATTGTTCGTCGAGTTGTTGAGCTCCTATGTGGATCTGAGTTGAGCTACACGACTACTGACAAAGGCTTGCACTGACTGGACAGGTTCACTCAAATCTGTGTGGTTCTTTCTTCTAAAGACCATCTCAGACACTAATCTGCATGGTTCTTAAAAAATGATGTATTGTAAGTGTGAGGACTATGTAGGTCGTTATTTTAAGGATTGATTTCATGACTGTCTGGCAGTTTGAGTATATTATGCGGCTTACCCAAATGTCCTTACTTTGGTATTGTTCGTCGGTTCGTTGAGCTCCTCAAAGTTTTGAGTTGAGCTGCACGATTACTGACAAAGGCTTGCACTGTCTGGACAAGCCCACTCAAACCTGCGTGGTGCTTTCCTCAAAAGGCCACCTCAGACCTTAACCTACATGTTTTTCATATGTTATTGGCAATTGTATGGACTTCAAAAGAGACTGTGACCTCTGAGTTTGTTTCGGTGTTTCTTCTCAGGGTAGTCAGCTAGGAAACATCCGGCCTCATCTAGATAAATATGTCAAAAAAAAAATTGACGTGTAAAAGAGTTACTTGTAACCTATTTGCAAAATAAATATCATTTATCATTATCATTTGACACTCCCTTCTGCTTCGCCCAAAGCGGGAGGAGTTATTTGATGATTTCCCATCCAAAAAAGGGCATTTGAGTATGTTATAGATTTAATTTGTCATTGGTGTTTCAAAACTTTCACTCACTCTTGAAGTTTAGAGAACTTAATAATCCTCTATGCCAACTATACCAGACCCTTGGTATCCATTGGGAAGGGTATCAATTCTAACCTAATCATCAACCAATTAGTTTGTTTAAATTACGAGATGATAGTTTAAGCACAAACTCAATTATCCTCGGACCAACTTGGTCCCTTTCCTTCAAAAAACGGACCCGTCAATTTACCACAACTTCCTGTTTATTCTCAGCGATAGCCAAGTCAATCAAATTAGAATTTGAATAAAACAAGAAAATAGTCAAAAGTATTTACAAACAAAAAATAACCTGAAGACCAGTAATTGTACTCAACCAACCCCGGAATTGCCAAAAAATGGACCTGACCCACAAAGAGACAGTGCCGCAATATATAAAAAAAAAAAATTACTGAGAACATTTCCATCGCATGGCGCCTTAAAGCAATTTGCATGAAAAATAAGCCACCCTTACGAGATGAGTTCTGGAGGAAGCTGCACACTTCCTATTTGTGTACGTTCCCGAGAACTCTGTGTCAATATTTTGAAAGCTGGTTGAGGTTTCAACTTGTAGAGTGAATGTTAATCCTTTTTCGAGAGACTTTTTCTGTTTTTGTTTTTGCGTTAATGTAGAGTTGGCTTCGCTTTCAGTTTTGTTTACTTTGTTAAGGAAAGAGCATAACGCCGGGTTTTCGCTTCTCAGTTTTTGTTGAATGGTCATTTTCTCGGGTAGCATATGTTTCTTTTTATTCGGCCCCCAGATTTAATTTTGGGTTACACTGGTCAACAAGATTTTGCCACAAGAAATGTGCTTACTAATTTTGAATTACCTACCTACCCTTATCACGACACCATAAATATTTATTTTGCTTTGATTAGGTCTAGTTTTTGTGTTACAACTACTATCAGGGTTATTCATTTTCCCATTAGCTTGTAAATTAAGATTTTTTGTTTTTCGATAAAATAGCTGGTTTTTTCAGTTTACTGAGTTATTTTATTCTTTTTAAATGTGTAAGAAGTGACCAAAAGATTCTGACAAGTTTCTTTACATTTATGATGAAATTATTTTAAAACTCAAAATAGAAATTCAGCACGATCAGTAAAAAAAAAAACAATAAAAATGTGAGCTTTCTTTTGGGATTTTTGAATATAAAGGGATAGTTGAGTAGTCTGACGTACCATCTGCTGCACAGTCAATCCTTTAACTTGATAATGTGCCTGTACTAGAACCACCTGAAAACTTCAGTTTTCGCCTCAAAGCTCCACTTCAAAATCATATTACAGGAAAATTGTACGTGTCTCAATAATTCTGATTTCAGTTCTATGATTTTAAAACATGTTCTTAACATAATTATTTAAAAACATTCTTGTTACACACAAAAAGTGTTTTTTGTTGACCAGTGTTATTTGCCTACCTAGAAAAACCTTGTATCCCTACTCAGATGTAGAAAAGGGACTATTGGCCTTGACAGATTTTCTGGTCTCAGTATTTACAATTTTTAAGAAGATACGTCAGAGATGCCTATTATTAGTAAAAAAACAGTATTATATCGTAGGTACCTCTACTAATGAGAATAATGCACCATTGCATTTTCAAATGCATGAATTCCCAAACTAAACTATTACTCGTAATATTCCATTGAGTTTTATATCCGTGTCAGTAATTTCAATCCGTAGTGTACAAAGCGTGTATGTTTACCTGTTTAGTTCTGTTGAGTGAACAGTTTCACAGTTCGATTAGCGCACGCTAATTGATTGGCTACTGCGCTCTAAGCCCGAGCGGAATTCCCGAACCAAACAATTGTTTTTATTTTCTACTAACAAATAGGTGCAAATGTTCTGGATATTGGGATTTGTCTTTGTAAACGTAATATTAGGGGAAGGTTAAATAAGAAAATCTGACGAATCTTCTTCTTCTCAGCCAAAACACTAGGAAGTCGTGACGGGCAGGCTGACTTCATATAAAAATGGCGTACAAAAAGTTCTAGCACTCAGCCTTATTTGAAAGCTATGAGACTTTTGAATTTTTGTTTTCCAAAACCATCTGTTGCGGATGAAATATTTTTCTAAAAACAACGTTACCGAAAAACGTTTTAAAAAGCATCACAAATCGAACAAAAGCTAACTCAAACAAAACGTATATTCCGCGTGATACGTAATTCTGATGTCCGAGCGCCGAATAAAAATCAAGTATTCGCCGAAAAACGGCGAAAAACTGCCGAAAAACTGCCAGGATTCGGATCAATGGCCGTTCGGTACATTTAGTTGGGATCCGCTAGCCATTCGGCTTTGTTTATAGGGGTGGTACGTAATATAAATTAATTATCTACGACGGCACTTCGCCGACAAGCCTCCGAAAATATCTCGCCGTGAATAAAAGCCGGTATTCATTTGGGATATCGTTAAAGGCAGAATAAAACGGTAATTGCATATACGTCTCGAGGCTTTTGTTGATGTTCTGAAGGCGTTGTGAGGAAGAGTCGAATTGTTCGGGTTTATTTACTTATTTATATTCGTTGAAGAGATGAGTACGATCTGTGGAGCGTTTGGCGTTTGGACGGATCATCGGGACTATTTGTAATGATTTTCCTCGGGATATCGTTTTGCTGTCAGGTGCATATATTATCCTCATTTTTTGTTGTTTCTATTTTTCACTGTGTAATTTTTAGTTGGCTGTTGTTTATACGCTACTTCTGCTAGAAAAACGCTCAAAAGATGTTATTAGTTATTAGATAACGTGTTGACATACAACAGTCTTATCTGAGTGCTAGCTCTAAAAAATTTAAGTAACGCGGCATTTGCACTTCAGTCGCAACCTGTCAAAAATGTATGGACATTGAGGCTTATTTGCCTGTTGCGAATTAGATGCGAATGCAAACATTGCTTAAAAATTAATAGAATTGGCACTCAGATATTAAAGACAACCTTTAACTTAAAAAAGTCTAAACCCCAAGAATTTAAATTGTTTTCTTTTAATACTGCATTATTCAAACCAATACTTATAATAATTCCACTAACGAGCTCCCCACGGTCTTATCAAGTCCCAGCACGCCATGCAACATTATTGTTTGAAACAAACAAAAAACAAACTCCCAATTTCCATCATCGGTTGTTTTTCTTTTGTTTCAAACTCGCGAAGTTTTATTATTTCATCATTAACTTTGCGTTTGAGCTATATGCGATAATCATTTATTTACGGCTCTCGTTTATGTAATGTAATGCCTTTGTTTGTTATAAGTAGCTTTAAAATAACGGTTATGCTTTAATTATAAGCAATTCTAGGCAAAGCGTGATCCATCTTCCGCCACAACATCGCATACCATCAGGTGAGATAGTGGTCAGCGTGACTGTTATTACATTTTCTTTTATTGTTTATTTTCTTTTTAGGGTTCTGTTCCTCAAAAGGTAAAAAACGAACCCTTATAAGATCACTCTCTTGTCCGTCTGTCTGCCTGTGTATCACCACTGATTTTCTCAGGTACGGGTAGACCTAGCAAGTTCAAATCAAAAGGCATTTATTCAAACTAGGCTGAAAATCAGCGCTTTTTGAATGTCAGAATTTATATAAAGTCAGTCCCCAAATCGCCCCCCCGTCACCACTTCCTAGCAGCTTAGCTGGGAAGAAGAAGTGGCCAACAAACTCCCCAGCAACACAACTGTCTGTTAAGTTTGAAGAACTTGAATTTATATAACAGTATTATTCATCATTTTATGATAGACATAGAACATTAAATTAAATGGCTCATGTCAGCTAGCACACTATTATCCCAACAACTGAATATGAAACAATGACAAAACTAATTATACAGGTAATTAAATAAGCAAACTCAAGCATACAATAGTAATCAAAATGAGTCTCCAAGGATAAATGGCGTACCCGCTTACATGTGCAGCAATGAAATTGAACCATAAGCTGTGACCCAAAGTGGTAAACTAGGACCATCGCTGTTAAATTTTATCAGTTAAAAGTTATAACAATAATAAACCACGGTTAACAAGACGACCAGTCACCACGAGTAGCTCCCGTTCACGAGCATAGCGCGAAGATCAGCCATCCCTCGTCATATTAGAGGGAAGGAGGTAACCCGATCCCCGACGCTACCGCAAGCAGCGACGTCTAAGGGAGCATGACGAACCTGCTGCCGATTGCTCAGACAAAATTATACTTATCAATTTATCGAGGTCGCTAGTTAACCACATAATTGCAATACAACTCAAAAAAATATGTCAGTGAGAACATTATGTCAATATATAAAATAAGTAATAAGTTGAAATTTTTACCAGATAATGACGTCTATAGTCCCTATTAGGTGTATAAAATCAAGGTCCTGAGTCAACACGATAAAAAGATATGGGCAAATTTAGATTTTCGTGAAAACTTGTAAGTACCATTGTACCTTAACTTTCAACTTTTTATTTTTCGGAATTTTCCCTTTTTAAGACCGAAATTGACAATTCTAGGTCAACCGGAAGTACCCTATAGGTTTTGGGTCGAAAACCTACTAGTAGTTTCCGTACACTTAGAATCACGAAATTTGGCAGAAAACAAGGTCTTACAGCACAAATTAAGGAAAAATTAAAAAAAAATGAAAATTAAGGTAAATTTGGTATTTACAAGTTTTCGCGAAAATCTAAATTCCCTAGTTTCTAAGAGTCAACACGATAAAAAGATATGGGCTATCTTTTTATCGTGTTGACTCAGGGCCTTGATTTTTATACATCTAATAGGGACTTACCTGGTGGTACGGAACCCACGATGCGCGAGTCCAACTCGCTCTTGACCGGTTTTTTTTTTTCATGAATAAACGTTGCCTCACACTAAGAATTTCTCCTGTATCATGAGTGCGTTTAGAAACATATAAATTCACAAACACAAACAACCAGACCCAGGACAATCATCTGTAAGTCATACAATTAATATTTGTTCAGTGCGGGAATCGAACCCGCGTCGCGTAACGCAGCAGCCAATCACTCAGCACCAACGCCAACCGTGCCGACAGTCACATTACAGGCACTTAAATTGGATTATCTAAGCGTTAAATAATGTCTTATCGGGAGGTGTGAAAAGGTACCTTTATTCTCAAAAGTTTGCCATTAATCTATATGAACATAATCTATAATACTTCGATCTGCTTCTAAGTGACCACAACAATAAAAGGTCAAAGAGGTTACCGACATTATCACGCCCACTTGGGCCGGCAGACAGATTGTCATCGCAATAAGTTATCAATCGCAGACACTGCTGCCCAATTCCACAGGATCCCTTAGTCGCATTTTATGACATTCAGTTCGAAAAGTGCGGACTACGTTCCACCTAAACCCGACATTTGTCATTTTCTTTCGTTTTTGAGCATATTGTGTGAATGTGCAGCCTCGTTGGTTAAGAGGCCATAATTCCTATTGCTAAGCCTGAGGTTCTGGGTTCCATTCCTAGGCCGAGCTTAGAATTATTAGGTTTTTCCAACAGCGATTTCTCAGTAGCACAAATCGGACTTCAGGTCATCAAACAGCAGCCTGGAGTTCGATTTGTGCTCGGTTGATGACTACTCTTCCATCACTGAGTGAGTGACTGACAGACAGCGCACAGCCGAAACTACTGGTCGTAAAAAGCTGAAATTTGGCGTATAGGTTGTCGGGGAGTGTAGGGATCACTAAGACACAATTTCCCGAAATTTCTGCGGGAACGGGAAATAACGAGACATGCGCGTATGAAGTCGTGGGCAAAAGCTAGTTAAACAAACCTGGAACATTTTCTTCATCACGTCAAAATAGATTCTATTGCTTATATTTTATTCATACTTAATATTATAATATTAATTCACACTCACTGAACCAGAAACGCGGTTTGGCCAAAATGATAAGTATAGTGGTAGAAAATCCAATGGTAAGGCTCCAACAGAAACAATTCTTACTAATCAGGTTTTACTCTAACCTTTTCGCTACTCACTTTATCTCCTTGTTCCCCAAATACTTGTACATCATTCAGCACCAAACAATCACAAAAAGGTTTCAGTAATGGTCTGACAATGAACGCTATTCCTCTCAATAGTTTGCAAACGTTGGAGCCAACAAACTGTTTGTTTTCCTTTGTAGTGCTTGTGACAAACGTTGGGCACAAACATTACCCTTTGTGGTCAGTGTTACTATGGCTAATGCTGTTGTGGTTGGTTGATGCTCTGTGAGATAGAACCTTGAATGTTTTAGTTTTGGTGCATGAGAGGTCAAGGTGTCTCGAGCAACAGCCATTATATTATCAATACTTTGGCAAAATATAGAGGAATCTGAAGTGTTTTTGACAGTTTGCAATTGCTAACCTCTGTTGATTCTTGCTGATTGTTACCTCTGCATACCCTAGGTGCATGGTCCTCACATATAACTAAATTTTTGTACACCAAATATTGTAAAAGATTTATTTGAAAAGAGTAACTATGGAGTTTCTTGTCCGTTCTTCTCCATAAGAATCTACCTTTCCGAATGGACAGTAGAATCACTTCAGTATTTTATATTTTTTGTAATGTGAATGACGTTCAAATGTGGCGTTTAATGGCCTAATTGGAATTAACTTTGACTTTGACTTTGCTATGCAATTGCAAACGCTCCATAAAAATACGAGAATTGCTTCTCTGTGGTTTTCTATTTAAGTGTTACGGCTTTTCATTCAGAGATTCATAGTGAAGCTTTTTAATGCGTGTTGCAGATATTTATAATGATTCTAAATTAAACCCAAGTTTTTCTACAGTTGACCGCATTCTATGTCACTGGTGTCGTAAATTAGCTAAGAACGACCGTTTTACTTTTTTACTTTGATAGACTATACATAATCCACAACAAGTGGGTTAAGAGTCAGGCATCACTTAAACTCCTTTGATTCGATGTTAATGAGAAAAATTGGTCAAGAGCGAGTCGGACTCGCGCACCGAGGGTTCCGTACAAATTTGTAGGTACGTATTATAAATAGTTCAGAAATCAAGTCTCGTAGTTTTATTAAGCTTTTCCGAGCTAAGAATCTATCGGGGAGGTTTAATATAGTAGGGTCCAGTCAGCACCTTTGGTACAGAACCCTACAGGCCTGATCCACAAGTCAAACCGTCCAGTACTTCGCAAGTACCAAATTAGTTCAAGACAGTTCTACGATAACGTACGTATGTATCCGTTTCTACAATAAGCTTCCACGTTATTTTCTTGACCTGCCTTTTAACTCATTTAAAGCTATAGTTGAATCTAACCTCTGTTCGAAGGCATACTATTCTATTAATGATTATTTAGACGATAAGAATAGTTGGTCGCTGTGTTAAACGCAAGACAATGTCATAATTATCATGTTCTTTCTCTTTAAGTAATTAGCTTATGACAGGTTATAGGTATTCTTATAATATTGTTTTTTTATTTTTTATTTATATGACTATGTCGGTCAATTCGTTATTTTTTTTAATATACATTTCTATCATTATCCGTATCATAGTGTGCTAGCTAACAAGTAAATTTCGTGTCATGTATAATTACTTGGCATACTTTTATATAGATTCAAGTTCTTATAACGTAACAGACAGATGTGCTTAAGCACGCGGCGTACCTACTATGGGTCGACGCTCGTACGCGCAAAGCAAATGATGTGAGTCAGAAGAAGAGAGCCTTCAACAGGGCTGCCAAGTCCTGCAAGAAGGTGTTGCGGAGGGCTCGATTTGACCACATTAGCCGAATAGGGAACAAACTTTCTTCATACCCAGCAGGTAGTAAGGTTTTTTGGTCCCTGGCTAAGTCGGTCGAATCTAACTTCTGCCGCCCCTAACTACCACCACTGCTGAGACCCGACGGGACGCTGGCCCACTCCACTGAGGAGAAAGCGAACTTGTTTGCTTCTTTGTTTGCGGAATCTTCACGTCTGGATCCTGGTGGCGCGGAGCCCCCTGCTTCTCCTGCTGGATGCGAGTCGAGTATGTCGAACATTCGCATTCATCAGAGAGACGTCCGTAGGGTACTGCGTAACCTAGACGTGAACAAGGCTAGTGGCCCCGACGGGATACCGGCAGTTGTGCTGAAGACTTGTGCGCCTGAGTTGTCTCCGATCTTGACACGCCTATTTCGCCTTTCGTTTGAGACTGGAAAAGTGCCAAAGGCTTGGAAGCAAGCTAACGTACAGCCCGTGCCCTAGAAAGGTAGTCGAGCTGACCCGTCGAATTATAGACCTATCTCAGTAACGTCCATACTCTGTAAGAGTATGGAACGCGTGCTGAATCATAAGCTCCTGGCATACCTAGAAGCGAATGATGTCCTTAGTGACCGACAATACGGATTCCGCCGAAATCGGTCTACTGAGAATCTTCTTGCGTATGCCATTCACATCTTGAGTGAGGCCATAGAGAAGCACGGGGAGGCACTAGCGGTCTCCCTTGACATCTCGAAGGCCTTCGACAGGGTCTGGCACGATAGCTTCATTAGTAAGCTTCCTTCCTTCGGTCTGCCCGCCGGATTGTGTGATTGAATCGCGGCTTTCCTGAGGGATCGTTCTATACGAGTGGCCATTGATGGCTGCTCGTCTGGACTGCTGGATATGAATGCCGGGGTTCCTCAGGGGTCGGTGCTTTCGGCAACACTGTTCTTGCTGCATATTAATGATCTGCTTAAACCCGGTACCTTCGGGTATGCAGACGACAGCACTGTTGCTGAGAGATACGTCTCCGACACACGAGCTGATGGGTCGCAGATCCGGTCTCTCCGGCGGCTATGGTTGAGCGCTTGAACATGTCTTTACAGGCTGTCTCAGAATGGGGCGATGCCAATCTGGTCAAGTTCAATGCTGCTAAGACCCAAGCGTGTCTATTTTCCGCTAAACGGAGCCAATTCAACTCGGCTCCATCTTTCCGAGGTGCAACCGTGCCGATAACCGACCAACTTGAGCTTCTTGGGGTTACATTAACATCTACCCTCAATTTTGGCTCTTTCATAGAGGCAAAAGCTCAAGTGGCTGCAAAGAAGTTGGGGATCTTAGCAAAGGTGAGATGGTACTTTACGCCGGAACAGCTGCTCAAACTCTACCAAGCGCAAGTTCGATCATGTATGGAGTACTGCTCTCATCTTTGGGACGGATCTGCCAGATACCAGCTTGATACCCTTGAGTTAATTGAGAAACGAGCCAAGAGGATCATCGGCGATGATAGGCTGGTCGCGACGAAGCTCCAAAGTCTTGAGCATCGACGACGAGTTGCTAGCCTGTCGGTTTTCTACCGGTTGAATTTTGGGGAATGTGCGACGGATTTGCATAATTTGATTCCGCCAAGCCCGTTCCATCATCGGACCACAAGTCGAACGGCGATGCGCCACCGGTACATGGTGGACATCCCACCCACGCGCACAAAACGTTTTGGGAACACATTCATAGTGCGTGCAGCTAAGGAGTGGAATTCCCTGCCGGAGTCTGTGTTTCCTGATAGCTATAACCTGGGAGTATTTAAGTCAAGAGTGAATAGGTTACTTCTAGGCAAGCGTGCTCCATCTTCGACCACATCATCGCTTACCATCAGGTGGGATAGTGGTCAAACGCGAGCCTATATATAGTAAAAAAAAAAAAATGTGTTGCTGGGAAGTTTGTTGGCCACTTCTTCTCCACAGCTAAAACACTAGGAAGTGGTGACGGGCGGGCGTTTTGGCGGACTGTCTTTTGTAAAACTTGACGTTCAAAAAGTGGTGGCTCTCAGACTAATTTGAATAAACGACTTTTGATTTTGATAAATGCTTTATGCACGATTAACGAACCAGAACAAATCAGAGATTTAACGAATTTGGACCATTGCAAGACCTTTTAGAAACCGAACCTATACCCCTAACGAACTACAACGCTGCGCTGTTTAAAATCGTGTGAAGGTCATTCTCCAATATAAAATATTAACAACGCGATTCAGAAAAACGCGTCATCAGTGCAATGCCATCTATCGACCATTTCGTAAGCTGACAAAATATTTGGCAGTGGAAGACGTTAAAAGAACGTATGTTACGACTAGTCGACCCGCGCAACTTCGTCTGCGTCACATTTTTCATTAATGCTCCGCTCCTATTGGTCTTAGCGTGATCATATATAGCCTATATATAGCCTTCCTCTATAAATGGGCTATCTAACACTGAAAAAATTGTTCAAATCGGACCAGTAGTTCCCGAGATTAGCGTGTTCAAGCAAACAAACAAACAAACTCGTCAGCTTTATTTATTAGTATAGATTAATAATGAAAAGGTATTAATTAATTAATACCTTCAATATTATCTTGGTACATATTAAAAGTTTAACAAATAACTCAAAAAATTGTTATGGTGTTATTTTCATGCTTTCGTGCATTTTATTTTTTCTCAATAGATGGCGCTCTGACTGATCAGAATACATTTGGAAATTTCTTCCTAAACTTAAAAATTCAATATCTTATGATTTTGTGGGTCGATTTCGATGAAGTAAACGCTAAATTAATGTTACTCGGGATAACAATTAACTTTTTTATGTATCTAGATTTTGAATTCATTCAGTGGTACTTTAAATAAAGACTGTATTTTACATGATTTAATTACAAATGTATAGTTTTTAGACTTGTCCCTATACCTGTAGTATTAGACGGTATTACTTGCCAAATTTCATAGTTCTAGGTCAACGGGAATGAATTTTGATTCCCTTGAAAGTGTCTAAATACTCGTTTTTTGCGGCATAAACGGCCGTATCTTTTTTTTCTGTTAACTTATAACTATCATTTTTTCACAGCTTCAAGGAACTGTAGATTTGAGTATATGTTTTAAATTTCAACTCGATAACATTACGCGTTCCCGAGAAAAAATATCCGCGATTCATTCGTTTCTGTGATGAAAGGATCATTGCTTGTCGTGGTTGTAATCCGGCGGAAAGCTAAGTTTTCCAAGCATTCTATTTTAGGAAAGGATTGAATGGGAACAAGTTAAACCTAAGCTCTTCAAGTTTATTTCAAGTCTTGCTACTTAAACCAAGTAATCCCGTTATAAACATTGTCATTTACAGTCATTTCGCGTCTATAAGAAATAATCCGATGTTGCATGTTGTGGTCCGATGTTGCATGTTGTGGTGATTTTCAGTGCACTTGCAACTTTTTATAGTCACTTCGTATATGCCAAGAAAAAGACTCCCAAAAACTGTCAATTTTGTGATACTTAAAAGTTGTTATTTTTTCCATATTTAAATCTGTATTGATATAGTAATAGAAGATATTTAGAATTAGTTTCGTCATAAATATTAGCAATGAATTAAAAGTCACCCCGCATTAAATTTTTCACTCAGCAGTTAATTGAAATAGACTGAGATGATTGATTGCGCCCCATTTATTGCACAGTCACCATAAAAGGTCTAAGTAGTTGTATGTACTTTTTAACTATTGAACATAAAAAACGAACATGAAAACGCTCTTGAACAAACATAAAACTTATTTTATTTTTATTTTAGACTCTAAAATCATCTGCTAAAAGCAAGTGGGTACTATAAAATTAATAACTTGGAATAAATGTCCAAAAGTTCACCACTTGGTATAGTTTCTCAAACTGACATCAAAACTTATGTGTACTCATGACCAGTTGATACAGTTTTCGTATGAAAGCTGACTAAATCATAACGTCACATGGAAGTTCGAAGCCGCGGGTAACGACTTTGGAAGTTTTCTCATCTGGATAATGAACACGCGTGCTGTTACCGACTTCCACCGACTTTGACTTGAGCGTCTATTTATTTACTGAACTGCTTGTAGAATTTACGTAAATGCAATGTTTGAAAGGAGCTTGTTTCACGAGTAAATTGCGCTAATTTGGTAATTACTTCTGCTGAAATTTAAAGAAAGTTTTCATGAGTGTGTTATCATGCAATCATAAGTTTGTTGGAAACTTTATTTATACATAATGTACATTCAATTCTTGCTTGATGTTAGACGGAGTTCCTCTTTATTTTGATTATTTTTATAAGCACTGCAACTAGCAATTGCAACACAAACAATAAAAACATAAACCATATTATTCAAATAAAATAATATTATTAGTCGCATCCTACTTTAATGTCAAAAATGTACAGTTTTTCAGGCAAGAAAAATAAGTTGAGATTCAAATTGCTAATTGAAAACTCAATAGTAATTCGTAATGAATAGACTTTTACAATTTGATCAATGACAAAATCTTCACTGCTCATAAACAACGTAACCCCATCTCAAAACTACTTCAATTTCCTCTTAAAAAATATGTCCCCATAAACCGACATGAGCCGTGAGCGCCGAGCCAGACAAACGATCCCGCAATAAGCCACACATTGTAGAGATTAGCGATCATAACAAGTTGGCCGACGCCTGCCTCGTGCCTCGTAAACCGCTCAGAGACGCTACTTGTTGACTCCACGGTATAAGGCCGTGGGCATGAAGTCAGCGGGCAAGGAGCGTCGGTGGCGGCATGGGCTGAGGCGCCGGCGCGAGCAGCGGCTCGGTGGCATAGACTAGCGCTCTAAAATGGCCACTTTAGCAGAATCACATAATCATAATATTAACCACACAACAATCTGTCAAATTTCATTTTCATCTTTATCGCTAAAGCATTAGGTTCAAGGTTAATTGGGAAAATTTTACAGTTGCTACCCAGTGTGATGTGATTTCTGATTCTGCTAAAGAACCCTTTTTAGACCCTCTGTTCACGAAACCAGCAGGCAGTTCACGCGGCGCCAGAGCGGCGTAGTGTTGTATTATGAGAGATGAGTGTCTTGTTTGCAAACGCGCACTGCAGACGCGCGGGCTCCGCTGAAATGGCGCGCACCGCTCGTATGCCGCCGCCGCGCCAATTCCTACACCGCTGCCTTCGTGGCCGGTTCCGTATAAATCTATGCATTTGAACGCGCCGCTGCCCGCGCCACCGACGCCGCCGCCCCGCACCGCTGCCTTCGTACCCGCGGCCTTAGCGCTTAGTATTGTTTTGACCTCGTAAGGACACAATTACTTTCTGGTTTTATTGAGGTCAGTAAATAGGTCTCCAAAATTTATGAACAGAACAAGGTCAGCAGACCTTTGTCTACCATGCTGCCAGCTACCAGTACTTTACACGGTATGACTGCCTACTTGACCTCCACGATCTAATAACTGACACGATATTCCTTAATAAGACTGATGTCAGATTTTCTGATTATCCGCAATGACTGTCAAAGGTCTTCAAATGACAGCTGGCACCAACGCCTTAACGTGCTTTCCAAAGCACGGAGGAGTCTGATAATGTAATAGGTGGCACTTCCCAGACTGACTTCGACAAGCGTCGCTTAACCTCGAAGAATGTCCTGTGTGACTTTTGTTGCTAGTATCACCGACCAGTATAGTATTTACTTAGCCACGAGTCTATCACTAATAATACATTATACGCACTTGAATAGTCCCAATTAATTGTCCACTAGCTTTTGCCCGCGACTTCGTATGCGCGTATCCCGTTTTTTCCCGTTCCCGTAAGAATTTCGGGAAACGTTACGGAGTGTAAGAAAGCTATATGCCAAATTTCAGCTTTCTACGACCAGTAGTTTACGCTGTGCGTTGTCTGTTAGTCATTTAATCAGTCAGTAATGGAAGAATTTTATATAATCAATCTGCAAAATCCGGTATTCTATAGAATACCTAGGCAATGTATATAATACCTAAAACATTCAGGTAATGAATGAAATATTATTCATTTCTCACAAGAGAGAATAAACGATAAATTATTTTATACTTTGCCTATATACAATACCGAATACGCAGCCGGCAATATGTGTAAAAGACGATAACTGGGGAAGGGAAGACGTGGAGAGACGGCAGTAACGCTACGTTCACACGACGACATTGATTTTTACAGAATTTGGTTTAGTCACAAAACAATTTATATGAAAGAGTTCACACGTACATTCGGTTTTAAGTTCCAACAAATAACCGAAACGGATAAAACTTAAGATCCAGTTGTGTTGTGCGTATCACCTAACCAGAAATTGTTTGTTTGGGTTCGGAACTGATTATAAGTCCATAAGTGATATGAAGTAGAATACGCCCGCAACTAAATTTTTGATTAATTTTGCGATAGGACACATCGTTTTCGATATATAAAAAAGAAAAAAAAAACGGTTTTGCACTCGAAGTCAGAACAGAGCATTCGGTTTTTTCGACATACGTACGTCGTTATACGTACACGTACCCTACCTACCCTACCCACCTACTACACCTACCTGCCCCATCTTCCTACCAACCCCACCTACCTACCCCACCTACCTACCCCACCTACCTACCCCACCTACCTACCCCACCTACCTACCCCACCTACCTATCCCACCTAAATACACCGCCTGCCTACACCACGTACCTACCCCACCTGCCTACCACACCTACCTACCTCACCTATCTACCCTAGCTACTTACCCTACCAACCTACCCCAACTACATATACCACCTACGTACATACCACACCTACATACCCCACCATACAACACCACCTAACAACCCCACATTCCTAACTCACCTGCCTAACACACCTACCAACACCACATAGTTATCCCACCTACCTACCCCACCCACTTACATCTCCTTCCTACCCCACCTACCTACCTCACCTATCTACCCTAGCTACCTACCCTACCAACCTACCCCAACTACATATCCCACCTACATACATACCACACCTACATACTCCACCATACAACACCACCTAACAACACCACATTCCTAACCCACCTGCCTAACACACCTCCAACACCACATAGTTATCCCACCTACTACCCCACCCACTTACATCACCTACCTACCCCACTAACCTAACCCGCCTACCTTCCCCACCTACCTACCACACCTACCTTCCACATATCTATCACACCTACCTACCACGCCTACCTGACCAACCTACCTACCCCACCTATATACCCCATCTACCTAACCCACCTACCTACCTACACAACCTACCTACCCCACCTACCCGACCCACCTACCTAACCCACCTACCTACCCCACCTGCCTACCCCACATAACTACCCCACCTGCATACCCCACCTACCTAACCAACCTACCTACCCCACCTACATATCCCATCTACCTACCCCACCCAACCTAATTACCTACCTACCCAACCTATACTTTGTCACTTGTCGCAAACTTATAAAACATTCACATAAACCTTTTAAATTTCCATACAAACTTGCATCCCATAATCCCTATTGTTATTTTACACCCTTGAGGGTAAAACTTTTACAAACTTTGAATGTATGTTATTTATATCGAATCAACAGCCTAAAAAAATAAGTTTCAAGCTTATACCTCTAAAAATGACGATACTTCCATACAACTTTTCATCCTCCCCTTTCAACCCCTTACAACTCTTTTTTCGCAATCAAAAGTAGCCTTTGTCATTTCTCAGGCTCTAGACTATCTGTGTACCAATTTTCATTCAAATAGGTTCAGTAGTTTTGGCGTGAAAGCGCGACAGACAGACAGAATTACTTTCACATTTATAATATTAGTAAGGATCACTACCTATTTTACTAAAACAAAAAAAAAACTTCACGAGCTAGGTCAGCACGTATAAATGAATAAACCTGTAAGCCCTTACAAGGCAGCCCGTCCCCGGGCTAACAAAACTATGGGCCAAAGCCTTCGTGCAGCCCGTAGGGATATCTGGTGCTTTTTCTATTTGTTACATTAGTATCGGATTCTGGAGGTATCATTATTTGTGAGAAACTAGGGTAATCAATCGATCGTTTTTTTGTATGATGTAGAGAGCGAGTAAATTCATGGTAAAGGAGAAGGAAGATTTCTGGTGCTGACGAAAAGCACGCCTAAATATTTTTTACCTTGATACCTATCCATGTAATGAATGTTATCCCAAAATTATATGAACCTTTCATTGAACCAATTGGGAAAACCAATTGATTTCTTTCCTGTCTCAAAATTTCAATTAATTATTACCTACCAAATCGTCATTGTATCTACCTATCTCTAAATACATTTAATCACTGTTTCAACAACAAATCATCCACAACCCTAACAAATAATTCCCACCAAATTGTTATTCATAATCGCACTTCCTCCAGGAAAAATCTAAGAAAAAACCCGCACAAAAAGAAACATTATTTTCCAACAGTGATTCCCGCACTCGTTTGTATGCGACACTCGTGGCCGACTCAAACAAAAGTGAAGTTCTGCTGCGAATCCTAAGGAGCCCGTGTTTGGGATGTGAGCCTAATTATCTGCTGACCTTGTTGTCTTTGACGGGCGTTATGAGATTTGATATTTATGAGGCGGAGGGGCAGAGGTGATTGAATTTAGGGTGACTTTTGTTTGTTTTGTGACGGTTTGAATAATGTTTTTTGCAGTGGATTTTCATGTTATTTTTAAGATAGCCTAGATGTAAATAGAAGTTTTGGAATGTAGATTCTATCCGTAGCTGGATTAGACTTAAAAAAATCTTCTCTTAAAAATATCTTTAACATCAAAAACAAAATATTTGTTGTCGTACGCGTCGTAAATTATGCGTCCGTGTTCGGGTTACAAAAGTTCAAATTCCAACTGAATTGGTCCAAAAGATTCGGAAAAAATGACTATCACAGATGGATAGACAGACACTCAAGTGGTATAATCAGGGTTGCGTCGTTACATACGGACGTTTGGAACCCTGAAAAACTAGGCCAATTTTCATGAATTCACTTTGAATCCAATGATAAAAAGATCTCACGGGGATTGGCATTTGCCCAGCAGTGAGAAGATAGAAGATGACTGTGTCCAACAATATCTTATTCGGCCTGAATTACTTAGCATGATTTCTTATGTTTGTGTCCCAGCTAGTATAATCAAAATAAATGAAGTCCTTATTATTTCGTTTACATATGTGATGATTGTTTTACACCTGAGTTAAGTCATGTAGTCAAATTATTTTACAAATATTTTGCTGAAATTAACAATAACCATTATTAACTCAACAATCTGTTAGCTTCTACTATAACACGTGAGTTTGTATTTCGTTTCAAGTTATTATCGTTACAGAACCAAGCAACACGGTACCTTATATTGTTTAGTAACACATCAAAGTTCTTATCTTTAGCTTTTGTGCAAATCGTGATGTTGAATGCGTTATTTTCAGACATGAAACAAAAACATTTTTACCATTATGAGACTTTTTTACTACCGTTAAAATATTGGGAGCTTACCTTAATCTATAATTAGGGGTCTCCAAGACCCCAAGTATTCTTCAATAGAAGATATTTTTGTAGTTATTTACGCTATCAAGTTAAACTTTTAGCTGGTTTTCTAGCTCGTTTGTCCAGTAAGGTGGAGTATTTTCCCATAATGCGCGAGACTAACATTTTAAGGATTTTTGGCTTTAATTAATAAAAGGTTACTAAATGTTTATTAAAAAAACAGACGTATTGTTTTGCATAATAAAATCGAATTAGTAAGAATCGCAGTAGATACATACCTTTTATACGTTCTGCCTATCCGTATGTAGAAAAGGTTTTACAAAATTCTTAAACCATAATTATCACATTAAACAGAAGAATAATTTTGCATTAACAACAAATACCATCTACGTTCTACGATTAAAAATCTTATCCCGGATAGTAAGCAGTTCACACTTGACCAGTTCCACAACTGAGAACAACGAGATAGTTACAGAAAAAATATGTCTGCACTCTGTAACATTTTATCAGACAAAATGGAATTTAGTGAAAGCTTAAAAGATTGGTCCAGTATTTCACTACAGCATCTATCTTTTCGACTAAATTGAGCAAAGAAATGGTTTAAAAAGTCATGAGGCCTTCTATTTGTAGAAAGGCTGAGGAAATTGCCGACGACATTTTATTGTTATTTCCTCTGAGAGCAAACCAGTAGGAATAAACGGGTAGTCGTAAAATTTAATCTGAAAATTATATATTTTCCTTGTCTATAACTTTACACATTGGCTACTGAGCGTTAGCTACCAGTCATGGGAAGTTCAGTTTGCTATTCATACGTTCTTCACTGTTTTACTTTAGATTAGTAATTAATAAAAATGCGTCATTTCTAGAAATCTGCAAGTGGCCCCTGACCAGAGGGCTTATGTCTAAATCATTTCAGATATAATCTCGTTGTTCTCTCAGCAAGCTGCACCTACTCAGCAATCGGTTTTCCTTCCTGGATAGTAATAATATTGTTGATCAAAACCATCTCGGCTAAAGTAGAATTCAGACAAAACGAAATGTGCGAATAGTTGTAATATTTTGCGAGCGTTTATGGCTAGTTACGAGGCTTTCTTTGCTGAAAGTTATTCTCTGTTCTGATTCAAAGAAACAAATTAAATAAAAGATAGCCAATTCGTCAAAATTAAAGTTTTCGTCGACTCGTCATTTGACAAAAATATCAAGCGCAGCTTTTGCCAAAAAATAAATGTTGTTCCAGAAAGTTCTCTCGTTAGCCGAATTGTTAAGAAAGGAGAAATTATTGTGCCGACGTCTTTCATGACTTTTCTTTTTAAATTTAATTAAAAGGTTGATTTGAAGAAACTTTGTAGAACAAATATTCAATTATTCATTGAATTGGTTTAAGCGATGTTTTTATAATTTGCTTAAGAATTGTTAGTGATGAAAATAAACGAATATACTAGTACTCTTATTAGATTCATCATTTAAAGCAGTTTTTGTTTGAATTTCTAAAGACTTTTTTACAAATGAAGGAAAGTTATTACTGTTTTTTTTTTTAACTTTTCTGTTTTATTATTTCCAACTTTTAAATATTTTTAAGAAAACGAAAACACAAACTTTAAGTCGTTCAAATGAAATTCCTACTATACACTCCGCTGACTTAGAAAAACTCTTTCCTAATACCGAAGAATAGCTATTGACGTCACAGTACCATTCATCACAAGATTTACATCCTCCGCGCATGCAATCATTTTTCATCGTCTTCCTTACTTCCATCCCTTTTTACCGACATACGTAAGAAAGAGATGTCTTCAGTATGCAGTTGAAGGTTCTATAGTAACACGTGTAGGGACTTAACGAGCCTGAACGAAGGGCGATTGAAATCTCCCTTTATATATTATTCGGTAAAGGGATCATTCTCGAATCTCTTTGGCAGTAAGATGACGCACGGTTACAGTAGAAAACAAAATTTGCCAGTAGGAGTTCCTCATGATATGTGGTTTGGACTGGAAAACGAAGCCCAGAAAATCTTACAAAAATCTTTCTGTTCAATTACACCTTGAAATCATTAACATTACATCTGTTAAAATAACATTTATTTAAATCTATTTCATTTCACGAGTTAGTATTCTTAACTTTGTTTTGTCACTATCATCATCATATCAGCCGAAAGACGTCCACTGCTGGACATAGGCTTCCCCCAAAAAGGGGAATTTGCCATAATCGCCACGCTTGGCAGTAGCAGTGTATGGTGTTGAGTTTTACAGAGAACGCTGCTGCCCATTCTCTGGCAAGTCCAAGTTAATTTGAATGGCTTCATTCTAGTAATAAGCCATTCAAATTATCAAAAGCATGTTTCACAAACAAGCAATTCATATCAAGAATATGAATATAGTATTCGATTCTTCAAAACAGTAGAATTTGCCCTAAATTCCATACATAACTCGAGTACAAAGAAATATTCCGATCAGGAGAATAAAAAGGAGCAGCGAATTCCGTCGCGTATTGGAAGGAATTTGTAGCGTATCGTGTACCTAAATATGAAAGGAGGGGTTTAAGTAGGAGACGCAGATATTTGTTAGAAATACGTTCAATCGTCAGTTGTGAGCGCCACGGATGGATACATCTGACGACGTGTGGGCGAAGTCTTATTGAACGCTGAGCTGAGACATAAATCGTTGCACGTTGTAGTTGCAATATCATGTTTGTAAAGTACTACAATATTATTATGTGATATATGGAAAACCCTTTAGTGGTCGCTGGAATATTTCCAAATAAATCCAACAACAGAATCATAAGTTTTTAACAGCCAAAAAGAAAACTTTAGGCTGTACAAACTAACTTTTGAACTTTAGTTCTATTCAAGATTTAGACAGGGATAGACTGATCTACATAACTCAAAAAATCACCGAACAGTGAGCAGGGTACATTGTTCGCAGAATAGATGTCCAAAATGGCGACTGTATACCGGCAAATGCAGCGTTGGAAGGCCTTCTACAAGGTGGACCAAGACCACAGGATGCGAGACGCATAATATATGACCGGTCGATGTGGCAACCAATTGTAAGAGGCCTGTATCCAGCAATTAATGATTCGGCTAAACGCGTGAGAATAGCTTTGTGTCTATTAAGTAACGTATCTGTAAGTACTGAATGTTCACTATCCTTGCTCCGCTTGCAATGAGACGTGTCTTCAAACGTCAGAATACTCACGTTATGTAGATGAGTTTCCAAACAATTTATTGCCAAACTGTTCAAAGGTGATACGCGAAATGTCTGTTTAAATAATAATATTATGTTTTCAAAGACAAAAGGAAGTTTCGAAGCGTAAGGAGAGAAGAATTAGATGTAACAACGAATAGTCGGTAATTATTTTATTGCGGTAGAGAAATTCTGTTGCACCAATAACAGTGGATATAGCAAGATTAGAAAAGTTTTTGTTCTATAGATTCTGCCTATCACTGAGGGCAAAATGCGTGAGTTTTTGTTTGTATGATTTTATGATTTATGAAGAGTACAAAACAAAATCTGCCTTATGGTGTCGGCCGGTGCCGTAAAAGAATAATACCATCCCATCACTTTCCGTGGGTGTCGTAAGAGGCGACAAAGGGACTCGCCAGAGAATATGGGCAACAGCGTTCTCTGTAAAACTCAACACCATACACTGTTATCGCCAACCCGCCTGCCAAGCGTGGTGATTATGGCAAATTCCCCTTTTTGGGGGAAGCCTATGGCCAGCAGTGGACGTCATTCGGCTGATTTCTTACTAATAAGACAAAAATTTTAACATCTAAGGTTGGGAATTTATACTATTGGTTTTTTTTACGTCTGAATGGTCGGATTGACCTTTCATATAGGTTCAGTTCAAGCCTAACAAAATACCAAGTAAAATGTCAGTGTACTAATATTCCTTTATCATGCCTGCGGGGAATAATAATGGCACGACCAAGCATGTTTCTGACAATTAATTAGGTATGAACCAAACTAATAATAAGCTAAAGCGAATCAGAACATATTTCATCGTTGCAGTTTCAACCGAATTTGATATTGACATTACTATTGCATGCAATACAGGTAACGGATAAATAAATAAACTCATTAGTAAAACCAATTGGAATTCTAAAGTAAAATTCGTGTTTACCTTGTATGATTTCCTTGCCCGAGTCGATTTGGCTTTAGCTTGCAGTAATTGGTCCAATTAATGCTCTAATAATACAGTATTTTCATTGGTCGACTGCAGTCACTTGGTTCTATGAAAATACTTACTTTGTGTTGCAATGCGGTAGCTATTATAATACTAGCGGAATTGAAAGGTATTCCGGTCATGTTCGAGGCAGGAATGGCAATTAATGGTTTTAGATTTTAAGGAAAAGTACAGAAACTATGAAAATGTATCACTATATGGCTACAAATCTCTTAATCTCTATCAAATTAATTTCCAAAAGATGCACGGTTCCTACGGAGAACATAAGTCGCCGGAAAAACTTTGTCTCAGATCTTTATATAGATAAAAAATCACGTTCGGGTATGGGTTAAATAAGTTCACATAATTACCAAATGGATCTTAATCTGAACAACGAACAGTAGATTCTTCCTGCAACTGACATACGATTGTTCCTGCAAGGGTTCCGTTTTACATACAAACATTCGGAACCTTAATAAAAAGTGTAAGATATAACCTTACAAAACCCCCTGTCTCCATACAAGCGACTTCGACTTCAACTTTTCAACATTCAAGTCTAATATTTCCGACAATACTTTCCTCTGTAGTCCACTATTCCGGACTTGTGTAGAATAGCCTCACGACGATGAAATAAATTACGCGACATCCGGGGACACATAACTCGACTCAACAAGATTTTACTACAAAAAACCTAACGGTTCCAACTCCCTCATACTTTATTTCGTTAGAAAGTGTTATATTCTGCGGAGTGAAAGTTCTCAAGGTATGATTTTTAAAGCAGTTTGACAAAGTTTGTAGAAGTTAGTCTGCTGCACGGAGCTAGGAGAGCTTCTGGTTCATTAGGGAATAGGGAAAGGAAGAGTTTGTTTAATAACTAATTAAAAATGAAATTTTAATAGAAAAAAGATCTTTAATAGTAGCATAGTAGTTTTCTTTTTCGTGTTTTGTGGTAGCGACATCCTGGCTGTCTTTAAGTTAAGAGTGAATAGATTACTTTTAGACAAGCATGCTCCATCACAGACCTCGTTTTCGCTTTCCATCTGATGATACTGAGGTTAAACGCGTGCCAATAAAAAACAGACAATTTTTTTTTTTTTTTTTTTTTTATTTGTGATGGGTTTGCTCTTGACTCCAGTCTAGGTCAAAGATGACCGAGACAAAGTCTACGATGGAGCGAGCTTACCCAGAAGGAGCCTGTTCACTCTAACTTTGAAGAGATTAGGGTTGTAAGCGTTTGGAAACACGGACGCAGGCAGAGAGTTCCACTCCTTTGCTGTGCGCATTATAAAAGACGTTTGTAAACGCTTAGTGCGAGTTGGTGGAATAGCAACAAGGTAGGGATGGTAAGATGCAGTGCGTCTGGATGTCCGATGGTAGAAGGGGGCCGGTGGGATGAGGTCGTGGAGTTCTTGGGCACACTCACCGAAGTACAATCTGTAGAAGACCGACAAGCAGGCAACCTTACGGCGATGAGCCAAGCTATGCAGCTTGGCATCCACCAGTTTTACGTCACCGATGAGCCTCTTAGCTCTGCGTTCCACCGAGTCAAGCGCGGCAAGCTGATACTTAGCTGAGCCATCCCAAAGGTGGCTACAATACTCCATGCAGGATCGGACTTGCGCTTTATACAGGGTTAAAAGCTGTCCAGGCCTGAAGTATCGCTTCACCCTATTTAGGATGCCCAGCTTTTTGGCCGCCGTTTGGGCTTTGTACTCGATGGTGGCGCCGAAGTTGAGACTGGATGTCAACTCCATGCCTAGGAGCTCGAGCCGATCAGTCACAGGAACAGATGCACCCCGAAAAGTAGGAGTTTGGTCAAAACGACTCCTTTTTGCGGTAAAAAGACACGCCTGTGTTTTGGTGGCGTTAAAAGTGACCACATTGTCATCACCCCACTGGGAGACAAGGCTTAAGGTCAAATTTGTCCGCTCTACCATGGCCTCTCTCAAGGAACGAACTTCATCCCCGCTGGTTGTTGCGCTGGACAAGTATCTCTCTGAAACCGTACTGTCGTCTGCGTACCCAACAAGACCAAGCTGAAGTAAGTCATTGATGTGCAGCAGGAAAAGAGTTGCAGAGAGAACAGATCCCTGAGGAACTCCAGTATCAATAGCCATGAGGTCAGAGGAGCAGCCGTCAACGACTACTCGGATCGACCGTTCACTCAGGAAGTCTGATATCCAGCTACAAAAACCAGCTGGGATGCCATAAGCAGGAAGCTTGCTCAGTAGACCTGCGTGCCAAACCCTGTCAAAGGCCTTCGAGATGTCGAGCGACACGGCAAGTGCTTCGCCGTGTCTCTCGATGGCCTCGCCCCAGCAGTGCGTGACATACACAAGAAGATCGCCAGTTGACCGTCCCCGGCGAAAGCCATATTGACGGTCACTGAGGAGATCATTGTCTTCAAGGTAGGTCAGCAGCTTACTGTTCAGAACCCTTTCCATAACCTTGCAAATAATGGAGGTAATGGCGATCGGACGGTAATGGGCAGGGTCAGCACGTTCTCCCTTTTTGGGCACCGGTTGCACATTCGCAAGCTTCCATGATTTCGGCACCGTTCTTTTTTCAAGAGAGAGGCGGTACAGGCGTGCCAACACAGGAGACAGTTCAGCTCTCGCTGGAATGCCGTCAGGCCCGCTGGCCTTATTCACGTCTAGACTGCACAATACTCTTCGGACCTCTTTAATGTGAACTGTGATCTCCGGCATCGAAGAGTAACAACGAGGTAAAGTCGGTGGTTGCTTGGAGCCAGCGTCCAGACGCGAATTGCTTGCAAAGAGAGTTGCAAATTAAATTTGCTTTCTCACTTGCAGAGTGAGCCAGCGAGCCATCAGGTTTCAACATTGGAGGCAAAGTGGGTCGACAGAAATTCGTTTCAACCGCTTTCGACAGGGACCAAAACTGTTTACTACCTGGAGGGTGCAATGCTAGTTTGGCCCCGATACGTCCGACATGGTCAAAACGTGCCCTACGTAAAACCCGCTTGCAGAACTTAGCGGCAGAATTAAAGGCTCTTTTCCTCGCGCGAACCCTACGTGCTTTAACCTTTTGGTCGCGGGCCTTGATCCACGCTTGGTATGCAGACTCTTTACGGGCCTCAGCGTGGGCGCATTCTGCATTATACCAAGGCCGGGATTTGTGACCGAGCGGGATGTCGGAGAATGGAATAAAATACTCCATCCCTTGCCGAATCACGTCCGCAATCAAGTCAGCACAGCACGAAGGGTCACCCGAGGAGAAGCACACTTGCCGCCATGGATAAGATGCAAAAAAGTGCCGCATCTCATCCCAATCTGCTGACTCGTATCGCCATACTCGTCTCGTGCCTCTAGGACTCTTATCTGGAGGAGAGCAGGTCAATACGGATTTCACCAGGCAGTGGTCAGACGTTCCCAGCGGAGCTGAGACCGATACTGAATGACTGCCCGGATCAGTTGTCAGCAGAAGGTCCAAGCAATTGGGTGTATGGGCGTCAACATCCGGTACCCGCGTTGCCACATTCACCAGCTGGGTTAGATCTAGCGTTAAAGCAAACTTGCGCGCCTCTAACCCGGCATGGTCAGTTTTCTGGTACGGGAACAACCACTCTTTATGGTGGGCGTTGAAGTCCCCCAGAAAAATGAGCTTCGCTGTTAGGTACCGTTGCTGGGCTACGTCGGCCGACTCCACGACGGAATTGAACAGCGCTGTTGTCTCCTGATCTCCGCTGTGCGATCGGTATACGCCGATGTAAATAAATTTCTCCACGCCTGTGTCCAAAAGTAGCCATATGGCAGAAAAACCCGATTTCTCAAAGCAACGGAGACGGACGGACGACAACAAATGTCATCGCGGACGTACACACAGACCCCAGCCTGCTTCTTGAACTTGTGTTCCAGAGAGTAGCCCGGGTAGTTGAGGTACGCCACGTCCGACGGGGTTGTTATCTTCGTCTCCGTTAGGAAAAACAGGTGCGGCTTCTCGGTCTCAAGGTGGTGATGGACCGAATCGAGATTGGAGTGCAACCCCCTAATATTAGTGAGTTGCACTTTTAGTGGGAGGAGGTGCAGCCGTTGTTTTACCATGTTTTTCTTCTTTGCTTTGGTCATCATGAGAGTAGATGGGGAGAAAAGTTGAACTGTCGAGGCGCTGCTCAGTGAACCAAGTGGAACACTAGAGCTAAACTGACCTGTGGGGAACTCATTTGGAGACTGCGGGGACGCCCGAACCCCCCCGGATATGGCCACCGGGTCCTCCCATCCAGTCGCCGGCTGGCACGGTGGAACATACCGGGATTTTTCGCTAGTTGGCGGGGCAGCCTTTCACACGTGGCTGGCGTGCTACTTGGGCCCCCTACTAACTGCGGTCGGCCAACGGCTGGCACCGTGCTTCGGATCCCGCTACCCTCCAAAATGAGTTACCCGGAAAGCCCAGCCCAGTGACCAAGACCGGTTCTGAGCAGAGCAACTGACAGTCTCCTTCTCCCCCAGAGGCACTGGCACTCCCGCACACCGACGGAACACAGCAAGCTGCTTGGCGCCGGACTTCGGCGGGATGGTGGTAGCGAGCCAGGCGGCTCCTTGCGGAGCCTACCACCGCTTTTAGAGGGATCGTTCTGCCGTACCACAGGCAAGCCTGTGGTGCCGTTGCCCGGGGTGGACCGCGAGGAGGTAGATCCAAAACCACCCCAAAAACTATGTTTTACCAGTGGTCTCGCTCGCGTGCTATACTGTTCCACTACCGGTATGAAAACTTTATGTTTTAATCTAGGACTTATTGTACCAGTATGGGCCATCCAAATCTATCAAAACTGAGGCGTAATCTCTTACATGTGTAATATTACTTGGAAGTAGTATAGGATTAAAGTCACCAAAATCTAAGAAGTTTGATTTGCCAGCTGAGTAGAGAGGCATAGAAAATTGCTTTACCACTAAGTCCGAAAGAGATTTTTATGTAACTTTCATACTTACATATATCTTTGACAACTATAGTGAGATAAAAATGATTGCTCACAAATAACAATGACGCTAAATTATGTAATGTAGAACCAAAAGTTTCGTAGCGAATAGTTTTAGTGCTACGAGCGTAGCAAGCGTAGCACATCTTACGTCACAGACGTATTCCGTAGCAACACTTGAAATTGAACCGTTTAAAACAGCTACAGAATTTTAGTTAAAAATAAATTAGGAATTCATCTACAAACGAAACATTTTATAACACCGGTATTTCAAAAAAAGCTCCCTTCATCCCTAAATCGGGCCGATAATATACTTCCCTAATTTATCAACTTTCTTACTCCCAATTTTTCTTCGTTGTTCAGATTAGGAATTTTCCAAGTCGTTAATATTTTATTTCATCAGAGCCGGTCGGCATAAATTTAAGTAATGAATCGCCCGCGGATCCGGCTCTTAGCCGACGATAGATCAACTCGAAAGGATTTATTGTACTTGTTTCAGATTGTGCTGCTTATACCGAAAATTTGGCTATAAAAGAACGTTTTGGAGTTGTATTTTGGGTACAATTTTTTACGAAAAATAACAGTATAATTTGTTATTTTTTGTGGTAATCTACGTGCTCAAATAATTTTGTTCAGAAATGAGTTTTACTATTCGCATTTCGTGTTACCTAGGTTGATTTTACTGGATACGTCGGCTTTTTATCCAATTTTTTCGAAACAAGTAACCCTGAATATGAAAACGTACATTCTTTAAAAACTGTTTACCTTATCTGAGTAGTTTGCTAACGTAAAGCATGTTTTCGACCTCAAGATATAAAAAAGTGAGAAATACATCTAAGAAAAAGAACCTTTCATCACTAACGTCGATTAGAATAGAACATCGACGTTAAATAAAATCATTCAATTTACTTTTATAAAGCCGACCTCAATCTAAACCTATCGAATCCCAAGACACAAAGTCAAACACTTTTAAAATACTGAACAACAATCCAAAGTACCTATTTATTCAAAAGTAGTTTTTATTGAATAATAAAGTTTCTGCATGCCGCATAATTTTGCTTGAACGAAAATAAATAGGACTTAGTCGTAATGTGGGACTAATTAGCATACCTAGGTCTTACAGTTATTTACTACGATAAAGAAATTTAGAACTTTGAATAACTAAGTTATGGAGGTTTAAACCGGCATAGTTTATTTATTACGACACTGAGTATTTGAATTAATTACGTTTGTTTTAATTTCTTCGCTGGAAGGAATATTTTAATATTATTTATCACAGTGTTATGGTTGTCGGCACGCTATTGCTTATCATAGTTACTGTTTTAACGAATTTTGTTATCCTCGGTTGGTTTCTTCAAAGAAAATAATGCGACTGACATACGAATGCGAACGTTACTTTAAAAAATCCGCCAAGTACGAGTCGGACTCGCACACGAAGGGTTCCGTACCATAACCCTTAAATTTTAGGGTTCCGAACAAAAAACGGAACCCTTATAGGATCACTCAGGTGTCTGTCTGTCTGTCCGTCTGTCCATCTGTCTGTCTATCTGTCTATCTGTCTGTCTGTCCGTCTGTCACAGCCAGTTTTCTCCGGATCCACAGGACCGATTCTGTTGAAATTTGATACACTTATGGACTTCTGTGTTATTTATTGGTTGTTATAGCGGCAATAGAAATGCACAATCTGTGAAAATTTCAACTGTCTACCTATTACGGTTCTTGAGATACAGCCCACTGACAGACAGACGGACGGACGGACAGCGAAGACTTAGTTATAGGGTTCCGTTGGTTACCCTTTGGGCACGGAACCCTAAAAATTATTAGAATTGGCCCTCTGGCACCTATCTGCTTTTTGATTCGCAATTTCAGTTTAGCTCGCACAGTGAAAGTTGTTCATATTCATGTATAGGATGCCTATTATGGCATCTTAAAACCATCATTATAACGGTGTGGGAGAGAGACGAAGTTATATAACACGCATAACACTATCCCTTTTCCACAGCTTAATCATTATGGCATTACCACCTCATAATAGGGCCACAGTACTGTCAGACTCTGAAATATTCCTAACGAATAACACGAGTACCAATGACAGAATGTGTCTTAAAAAGCACTGCCTCTAGTTTATCAACGGTTGCTAACATACCGAGCAAAAGACAAGGATGTTTGTAGATCATGAATATTTAATTCTGTCGGTACAAGGAATTTGCAAGTAGCCCGAAGGTTTGCAAACCCCGTTTGTCTTGTAGGTACAAGATTGAAACCACAAGGTTTTAGCCGATGCCAATTACATACCCACAGTTCCATGAAACCTCGACTTATGTCACGGAAAGGGTAGTTTTGTTGCTGTTTATTTATTTCGTTTTAACTTTCTACTTTTTATACAGTCATTCCTAATAAATATTCCGACAAAAATCAATTTGTCAAGCGCAGATTTGAACCCTTCCATAGCCGGGCCTCCAAAGAACAGCCCATCATAATTGATGACCACCTAATGTACTTGTTGCTCGTCCCGCGGTCACCTAATTGCCTGATCTCTAATACAATCAATAACCTTACGTAATCTACTCCACTTGGCAAGGCTAAGTCAGCTGATCATTAGTTTGTGACTCTAGATTTTCTACACTTATATAGTAATATTATAAAGAGGAAAGATTTGTTTGTGTGTTTGTTTGTTTGTATGTTTGAATTGAATAGGCTCCGAAACTACTGGACCGATTTGAAAAATTCTTTTAGCATTGGATTACTACTACATTATCAGGGAGTAACATAGGCTGTATATTATCCCCGTACTCCTACGGGAACGGGAACGACGCGGGTGAAACCGCGTGACGTCCACTGGTACTGAATATACGTGAATATTTGGACAGGCATATAAACAAATATTCACTTGAATATACACGCTTATAGTTCATCATTATTTGCCTAGCCTTTTCCCAACTAAATTGGGGTCGGCTTCCAGTCAAACCGGATTCAGCTGACCAGTATTTGACGTGGAGAGGCTGCTTACCAGACCTCCACAACCCATTAACTGGGTAACACGGTACATCTTGGCAAGATTGGAGTCAGATCTACTGGCTTCTGAGAATCCGTTACGACTGCCAAAGATCTACAAATGACAGCCAACAACGACTAACGACTTAATGTTTGTGAATAACAATGACAAAATGCAGGTATTTCAAACATATTTTCAAACAGCGTTTTTACATTTTATTATTGTTTCTGAGTTATAGTAGTCTCTTGACTACGATGGCGCCTAATGGAAGAGAGATTGGTAATTTTGAAATAAAAAAAAAAGTTTAGAATGCCAGAAAAAATTATAGGCGCACTAAAATACACTCATGAATAACTTACACAGAAAAAAACACGTGTAAAACTGTGTGACGATGAACATTATGAAAAGGCTTTTTCTTTTTAACAGCTAGGTATTTTTATCTGGCAATCATAGATTTTTACAACTTATACAGATTGTGATTTCAAGAGGGAACATAAAAAGTCTATAGAATTGCGAGACGATTAATATTTCAATAAAAAATCTTTTTACATCAGTAAAAGCTTTTTATTAAAAAAGTAATTTTATATTTTGATTGGTCGTTAAAAACTTGAATACAAATCGAATTCTTAATTCTAAAGAAGATTGCTGTAACTATTTATAGGTTAAATATCAATTGAATAGAATCGCTATTTCTTAAATTTTATCACAATCCCTTTATTCATGTAATCGTTTTTCAACTAAATCACTAAAAGTATTTATTGTAAATTCGATGTATGGAAGAATAATTCAAGGTCGTTAACTTTTATTATTCTCTGTTCACCTGAAAATGATAGATGTGACACATTTTTCGTAAAGAAAAGAAAAATTTATCTCTCGTTATAGTTTAGCTATACCACATATTTAAAAACCTAATTTTTACTGTAAGAACGTGAGTTTGTTTGTTTGTTACATTTTTACGCCTAAATCATCGAACTATTTTTGTTGAAATTTGGTATAGAGATTGATGGAACCCTGTATACAGTTATAGGATGGTTAAATCAAATTATAATTGTAATTATAGAGTTGGACAGGTTGCTCAATATTGGTTGGATAAAATTAAATATGAGTCAATCGACACGAAAAAAAGGAGAAGGAGCTGTAAATTAAATTCTAACCCTTTAAAAATATAGCCCACTTTTCAAACTCGAACTCCGAACACAATGCCACAAAGCCGTCACGTCGGTCACGGCGCCGGCGCCTCCAACTAATCCCACTTTATGAAGAAGTTCCTCACATTCCCTGGGAAATTGTATCATACGTCGCGTGACGGAATGCAGCACTTGGCACACAGAGGACTGTGCATTTTAAATGGCGGACCTAGTTGTGCGTTATGTCTTATTAAAGTATAAACGTGGGGTTTTGTAGTGGAGGAATTGTGCTTTGTTGCTGGTTTATTGCAAGGAAAGAAATAAACTTATAGATTTTTCCTATCATTTTTTTATACATAATTATTCATCACCATTATCATTATCACTTCAACCGAAAGACGTTCATTACTTGGCATGAGCCTCCCCCTAGTTTCATATATCGACAGGTTCTGTGCGTCACCCTGCTGCTGCTTGCTGTGTTAGTCATCGGTCTGACTTGTGAGAGGCCATCAAACGGTACGAGGTCGCCACTCCACAATCTTTCGTCCCCATCGACTATATTATTTCTTTGAAATAAATGAGCAATGAGAGGCGATTGTGTACCGAAAGGTGTAACGTTGAATGAAACGCATCCTGTGCGGTGTATTGGTGACCTGAGGGCCAATTCTATTCATTTTTAAGCAACATTTGCATTTGCATCTCGGTCGCTATCGGTTATAAAAACCTCAATTTGATATATTTTTGATAAAATAGCGACTGAGATGCGAATGCGAACGTCGCTTGAAAGTTAGTAGGATTGGCATTTAGTGTTGGCGGGATCTTGAATCCGCTGAATGCAAGAACATAACCGGGTGATGTGGGTACGCTTGGGGCTGGCTGATGTCCAGCAAGTACACGTCTTAAATAATATTTTTTAATAGTTAACAAAAGTGGGCTCTTCAATTAAACTTAACTGTCTTCGAATTGCATGAAAGTCTCTTACACGAAATCGTGGTGCGTAAGTTAAAATCCAATTAAATTCTACCCAATTTCATTTTAATCTTTTGACACAATAAAATAACATGAATCATAGCAATGTTTTGTTATTTATAGAACTTAATTAACGTAATTTCTTTATCTCCCACACGTTTACAGTTTTTATAACATTATTACATAAACATAATAACAGTAATGCCACGTGCCAGTTTATCACCTGTTATAAAAACATGGGTGTGAACTCAAATATTATGAGCTCGAATAATAATAAAACAAGTACATTAGTTTAATGTTTTATTCAATACTAACAATGGCTCGTGGTTCAATTGTTACCATGTTAGTTAATTTGTATCTAGGTACTTCTTCTTCGTCATTGCTTCACTGCTGAGGATTGCAACCACACACGACGCGTCTCTAAGCCATGCGGTCTGCTGCAGTGTGGACAGCTCTGTACATGCTGCCTCCAATAGCCCTCCTGGCGTTAGACCGTCTTTCCGGTGTTGTAACTTGAGCGCGTTTCTCTTTGACCTGGCCCACTATCACGAGCCTTTCCAAACTATGATTAGATGAATGCATTATATTTTTGCAAAAGCCGCTTTTTTGAGCCGTATGGTGTCGGCCGGTGTCGTATGGTGCCATAAAAGAATAATACCATCCCATCACTTCCCATGGGTGTCGTAAGAGGCGACTAAGGGACTCGCCTGAGAATGGGCAGCAGCGTTCTCTGTAAAAATCAACACCATACACTGCGATCGCCAACCCGCCTGCCAAGCGTAGCAATTATGGCAACCCCCCCCCCCCCTTTTGGGGGAGGTCGATGTCCAGCAGTGGACGTCTTTCGGCTGAAATGATGATGATGATGATGATGATGATCATAATTTCGAAAAGGCTGAGGGCATGCTCCTAGCATATTGTAGATAGCCGTTTGGTAATGTTGTACCTACTAGTTCAGTAATAATTAATTTCTAAAAAAATCAGCTGAAGTCAAATTTAATATTATAAACGTAGGCTGCAGGCTGGATGTTTATGAATAAGCAGAACTTTGACCGTTGGATCGCAGTATAAACCACGACCTGGACTTGAATAGAAGACTTTTCATTCCAGCAGCATGTAGAAATTTAAAATAACTCACCGACAAACGGCAAACGCTAGTTTCAAATAATATGTTTAAGACACAAAAGACCAATACAGTTTTCTTAAACACACTTATAGTTCTTTGAAAAGAACATTATTCTCCATCAAACACACGAGAGCAAATATCTGAGCCAGTTCCCTATACAAATCTGAGCAAGAATCTGGTCTCGATGGGCTAATATTTGCTGTACAAATTCGGCTCGACTGTAACGCAAGGTTTTATCAATTTACATTCAACAATATTTGCACAAATGTTGGATGTTTGGATCAAGACCACAGTGTGGTGGCGTTTTAGGATTTTTTAAAAATGGTCTGGTTTGAAAAGTTACAATAAGAGTTGTATTTATATGTTAAAAGCAAAGTAAGCAGCTTGACTTAAACACCCCTTGTGTTTAGGTCAAGAGTGAATAGTTTACTTCTAGGCAAGCATGCTCCATAGCCAACCACCTCATCGCTTACCACCTGGTAAAATTGTGATGAAACGCGAACCTTTCAATAATTTAGAAGGATTGTGGAATTGTTGCAAGAAAAGAGGAGCCAATGCCTATCACTGGGTGTGGTCAGATTTTGGATGAGGTTGAAAATGACAAATATTGACGAGGCGGTGACTGTTATATTGGTGTCATACAAAGTATCGCAGCTTGCAGCATAAAACGATTTAAAAGCAAACTATAATTCCTGGAATGAAACCATGAAAAACTAAAAAATAAACAAGCATACAAATGATTTCGAAGAAGCGCCATTCAGGATAGCTGGCTAGATGCCGTACATTTGAGCTCCAAACCATTGGAATTCAAGGAACGTGCAAGATTTTACCGCCGTTTGAGTCTCCTTGCAACCTTCGCACAGCAAACCTGCTTAGAGCCCCGGCTGGGATTTATGTTGGAATAGTGCAAGTATTTCCTTGCGAGCTAATTTGCAAATAAAAGTCAACTGTTTGAGATAAAAAGCTGCTGCAATCCACTTGCAAGTTCTAAGTATTGTATAAGATTTTCTAAATGAGAAACCTCAAGGTGTACACAATTCTGTTCATTTCTAAATGCATAATGCAATTTTAGCATACAAAGTGGTATGTTCAAATAGATTTTTCTCTGTGGAATTGCTCCCGTGTGTTTGTCCAGAAAAAGAAGGTATAATACTTAATATAAGTGTGTACTTCTATCAGTGAAAGAATTTTCGTAATCATCAGCCAACTATATTGGTGTTGGCTTCCAAGCAAACCGGATTGAGCTGAATACCAGTATTTTACGTGGAGCAGCTGCCTATCTGAAAGAATTTTCGTTATAGAATCAGTCATTTCAGAAATTTTCTCCTATCCTTAAGAAATATCAAATTATCAGAAATATCGAATTGACAGGAATCACGAATAAATGAGAGACATAATTCTCATTTATTCGTGATTCCTGTCAACTTTCATTCTCTAAATTGCAAATTCCCTCATCACAGTCTGACAATGCCTTCAAGAACGGCAAAGAGTACCAGGACACAACACAAACACAGAATGCACATACAATCCAACCAAAAGAACAGATCTAAACAATAACCGGGAACCAGCACACGAAGTTGGTTTCATTTGAAAGTTTTCCGTTTTTCAAGCATACACCACAAGCACACAGCCCCAAGTGGCGTGACCTACTCTCTCTTCAATTCGCGATATGGAACTTTTTTCATCAATAGCTCGCGACGGAACGAATATATAGTTGAGTTGACGCGCTAGTGTGTTCTCATTTGAATGATTCTGTTCTTTGGTTGCTGCGCGTGATTTTAGAGATGAATAGACCATTTTATAAACATATCGCTGCTAAAGCTTAGGTGAAGTGAAATGTCATTCCGCCTATAGCAAGAGATTAACAGCTCACTCCAAGTTTGCTTCACCTCAATATTCACGATTAGACTTTTCAGAACAGCAATGCTGGTTAGTTTTCTTATATACATAGCTACTTGTCTTATTCCTTTTTTTGGTTGAAGGTCGAAGACAAAACAGAGTTTGCTGCACATCATGTGCCTTAAGAAGCAACTGACGATTTTGTTGAAGCCAAGAATTTGAAAATGCAGATTAATCATCATTGAATTAGTAGATGTCGGTATGCTGACGTGGTGGCTGTCATAATACCGACAGTTTTGGAACCACGGAATAAAGTCGTTAATTGTATTATTGGTTTGCAATGGTAGCAAGTTTATAATGCAACCAAATAATTTACCAAGACTTGTGTTTGCACTTCCCCAAAGGGTCGTCGAAATAAGCGTACCTTACGTAATCTTTAGTCAAATATTGACGTTATTACTTAAGATATCCCGCCAAAAAGAGGAAAAATCTCACAGAAAAAAAAACCTTTTCTACCTTTTTGAGGTTTAAAGTGCCCTCAGCTAAAGTAAAAAGTGTGATCCTTACCTTTTGAAGTTTTTCTCTTGGTCGTTATGTTTTCCAAAGATAAGTCGGGGGTGATAATAATGAGTTTGGCAGAAGATGGCATGGAATATCGGGATAAAAATGACGCTCATTATTGACTGAAAAATTCGCCGTCTAAATATTTTTCTTCAAGGACTGTGGTTAATATAAAACTTCCTGATTTTGTAGATTTGCCATGCCCTTTTCTGAATGTATGGTGTTGTCAGCTTCCAGAATCCTAGTATTTTACATGGGATCTGACTTTCCCAATCCAGGTACTCAGTGACACGAAACCTCTTAGGACAGGTATGGTTGGGTGGTTCTGGGTTTTTCTCTAGCCTTAAAAAGATGGCTTTTAACGACAAGGCCGTCCAGTGTGAGACCCTATGTAATGTTTTCTTATCTTTTCTGTAACTTCAATGGTGTACATATGAGAGAAAAGGTATTAGATTTTTACTATATAAGTCTATGGAGTAAGGTTTCTGAAAGAATACAGATCCAAACTACAGAAACTGCTAACAGAATGATGAAGTTATTCTAATAGACAGTTAATCTGTTCGTTGTTTAACTAACAATAAACACTGGATTTGTAGATAAACATCTGAACTTGAGAATTGTATGTAATTAATAGACTTCAGTAGTATTGACTAAAAGTTTCGAGAACCTGTCACTGAATTCAGTAACTTTTAAGGTAGGAAGCTTCACTATTATAGGCGCTGCCACATATACCCATAAGTAAAATCACAAACACTAAAGACTTAATATACAAACCTACCTAAATAAAAACTACTCAAAATTATTAAAAAAGAAGAACCCCTTGGGGTCGCACGTGAAAATAAAATAATTGTATGATAACCGTATAATAGAGGAGACGTGGCGCAAATTAATGGGGCTTGTAATATAAATTGATATAAATTGTGTCTCGGCGGACGCTGGCCCGCGCTGGGCCACGCTGGCCCACGCTGGCCGGAACCTACGATACGAATGCGAAATTATGTCGGTTTAAAGTGAAAAGTGATCGAGATAGCGCGAGCTGAAGCGTTTTATTGCTGAAGCAAATTATTGTTGATGCAGGTTGAAATTAAATGTTTATTTTATTTGTGCGGACTACCTTTTTATTTGCAGGTATCGTGTGTTGATGGAATAAAGAGTTGTCAGTGTAATAGCATTTGATTTCTAAGGCGTTTCCTATGTTTTTCTCAAGTAAAGTTATAATATTACTAGTATTGACCTTTATCCGGTTACACTTGAAGCCGAATCCAAAGTTGTTAGAAATCAGGCATAGATGATAGATAGGATCAGAATCACTTTTCAGCGGGTAACTAGTCAAGTTGAATAGTTCAACAATCCCGAATAAGGGTTTGTACTTCATTTTGCTAAAATAATAACTGTCGTGTACAAGTACAACATGAGTGGATTTTAAATAAACACCTACTATAGTTTACTTAGTTTGGCATAATTAAATTAATCACATCAATAACACAATCTACTTCGAAAACCAATAGTGATGCATTCCTCATGATAATTGCTAAGCAACAATTAATATTCATTAAGATATGCCAGAGCCGGTCCATTAATTGAAGAGCTCCGTTCGATCTAGTCCGGAGCTCTTTGTTTCTGTTGCTACTCTGTTAAGGCTATTAGGGATTTAAAGGAGGTGCTGGTAGAACGAGAGTGATTAATAGATAGTTGGGGAGAGCAAGTGGGATGATAAATGGATGAGAAAGAGTTGTAAATAATGATAGTTTTGTCAAGTGTGTCTGGGGTAAGTTGAGTTTTTATGACATGTTTTTATACTATGCAGGAGCAATTCATTATTTATCGAGTTTCCTCCATGCCTCGGTAAGCATGTTAAGCCGTTGTTCCCGGCTGCCATTTGAACATCTTTGACAATCGTAGAACATTGGTATAGTCAGAAGCCAGAAAATCTGTCACCAGTCTTGCCATCAGGTACCGTGTTGCCCTTGATTGTAGATGTCATATAGGCAGTTCTTCCATGAAAAGTACTGGTATTTCGCTGCATCAGTTTAGTCTGGAAGCCAAGCCCAACACAGTTGTCTTGTATCATATATTGAAAAATCTTTCAATAACATAATATCACGCCTGTATAACCGAAGAGATAAGCAAAGGTGTTTCGCAAAACTACATACTTTGCGCCAGTTTTGTTTTAGATCTATTTATTAGGAGGCGAGCCTATTGCCAGCCACCATACTGATCCCAACTACTATTGTGTTGTACCTAACCATTAATTTGCAAAGTGCCTCCGTGGTCGAGTGGTTTAGGCCTTGTGACTCGGTGGTCGTGGGTTCTATACCCACGGGAAGAGCATACTTTGTAAAGTTGTTTTCCAGTTTGGCTAGGACATTGCATGCTTGAATCACCTGACTGTCTGATAAAAAGATGGTTCCATGCTTCGGAAAGCACGTATAAGCCGGTGGTCCCGACCGTTACATGGCGGTCGTCAAATAAAGCATGTCAGAGGCCCTTGAGGCGGCTTAGAAACTCCGACACTAGGATGTGCGGGGTCGTTCGACCTTACTGCCCATACGATAAAAGAAGAAGACCCAGTTATTTGTAGTCTTCTTTATATGCATAGTAAAGCTACATAAATAATGTTTCTAATTATGACCTGACATTATAACAACAACCATACTAAATATCCACAATTAAATGCGGGCTAATACCTTGCCTTTGATGCTCTAATTAAATTAATTTATATCATCGTGAGTCATATTGGGGTAATATGACTTACGATTATATAAATGCAAGAATCAGTCTAAGAAAATTGCATGTTAATCAGCATCGGCTGAGGTGTTGGTTTTCAGGCTTAACCAAATGCTTTGTTTAAACACTGAAATTAGCAGTTGTCTATAATAATATAGAAAATTGTGCTAAAATGAGTCTAAATGTGTTACAAGTCAGTAATGCTTTTTTCCAAATATGTAATACCTCGATCTATTTATATTGTTAGTACTTTCTTTCTGTGTTCTTAAAGTCTGAAATATTATGCTATCTAAAATGGAAATTTAGAAAAATGTAAACCTTTTCCAAGGCTAAATTTATCACTATCCCAATTCGCAATTGTTATACATATTAGTATAAATTATTTAGAAGTAAAATTGTTAAAAATTGATCTCAGTGGAAACGTTTTGAAATTATGCAGTAATCAAATTCGAATACGTTGACCCAGAACTCACTGCAACGGCCATGTTCATCATATCATCTAAATAACTAAGTTTTACGATCACATAAACTACTCACTACAGTGTACATAAACTACTCGAGAAAAATCACATAGGAGATAGAAGTAAGCTACAACATACTCATAAGCTAGAATATAAACCTCAACTTTAGTATACAGTATCCATCTCAGATACGTCCCTAACTATGGCACTAAACAGAGTGAGTACATAAAGCAGCTAGCTACCTCGTGACGTCACAGCGGTCTGTTAATAATTCACGCTAACTTGGGACTCATCACGAGACAGATTACCTGTGCGAATAGTTTTAGCTTTTGGCAGGGGACTGAGAAATCATTTAGCCACGTTGATTTAGGGATATGAAAAAAACGTATGGTACGGTTGGTAAAAAAACTGGTTGAATGGAGTTCAGTAGGTGTAGTTTATCAGTCCAAAAAGTACTACTGCTGCAAAGCCTGACCCATTCTTCCAGGAATTCTTTCCCGCGGCACCACGTTTCAAAAATTCTGATTTCTATGACAATCTTATTTTAATTCTTTTTAGACTTACCTCATGTTACTGTATATTTAAACTCTATATGCAGTCTAAATATGCAAAGCTGGTTCACTCATTGAATATATTGCATATAGATACCTAATGTTTTCAATAATATTTCGAAACGTTCCGATCACTGACAGATGGTATCTAATACCATTATTTTATGTTACGTTTACTATAACATCAGTAGTTTCAAGCTGCTATATTTTGTGATCAACTTATTCTGTCATCTGTACCAAGTTTATTTTCCCAAAGAAATGGTCTAAAATTGGACCACTGAGTTGTTACAGCTTATTACTCGGGATTTGGCACTGGTGCGCCAAATGTTTCGCCAAATACGGTTTAAAGGACGCATAACGATCCCGTCTGTCATATTATTATCAGTTGAATGTCCACCGGACGGGCGTGTTGCTATGCAGAGCTCAGTGATAATTGGGACATTGCCGTGATTATCGGGGATATTGTGTTCATTATGATTAGGTTTTATTATTTTGAAGCAGCATGTGTAAGTAACGTTGTATCGGAAGAGTCATTGGACAGTACTCAAAATTATACTACGTACAAAACACGGCTATGTTATCTAAAAGGTAAAAAATCTTTTTACAAATTATCTTTTATGGTTTAGTTTCTTTGTTTTTTAACACAGACTTCCGAAATTAAGGTTATTTTATTCTTTGTAGTGTTTTGTTTAGAAGTCGGTTATGTTTTTTTGTAAAAAGTTTTTATTTTTCACTTTTAAGTGGTGATATAAGACTACGTCTTCGTCCACGCAGAAATTGAAATAAGCAAAAATGCTCATAAAATAAAAAAAATACTGAACCAAACTAAATCAAATTTTTACGGGACCAAATGGCAAGTAGGTATACTGCATCGAACTAAAAAAGAATCACAGTAATGGGATCAGAAACCTCGGAGTAATTGGAGTACATAAATAAAAATAAAAAATACCCACTGAATTGAGAACCTCCTCCTTTTTTGTAAGTCGATTAAAAAACCAGGTTGTTACCCACAATTCACCAAATAAGTTTAAGTAATAGAAGACGCGCCTATAGACATCTAACAGACCCAAATCTAGATTTCGTGCTTCTGAAAACCCAATTAACATTTCGCCGACCCGGGAAAAAAAATATAACTAACAAAATAATTTCATAACTATTTATCATTTTTATCCTAACAATTTGAAGCCCAGTTTATCGTTTACACGACATAAAAATATCTAGACAAAATTATCTACCAATCGCCTATTCGCCGAATAAGTTCTCTACGCACAAAAAACGGTGTCCGAAAATTTCCCGCTTTTTTCCAAGAAATTTCTCTCACATAAAGGTAGACAAAACGTCAATACATCCATTATCAGAACGTCTGTTCGCCGAACGAGAATTCATAAAACTTCGTCTAAATTGTCCGCCCAATTGTCCGTGGCCTGACCTCATTCGGGGACACAATAAATAGCCTCACTACGGACTCCTGTTAGCGATATTTTCCTGGAACGCGTCACTGTTTTGCTAACGCTCCGACCCGCGATTTGTACACTTAGGGAATAAATGGAGCGTCATGTACTCGTGCATCGTACAAAAAAGATGCACTGCGTTCAGGAATTAATCGAGCTTGAACACTCGTGCGTTAGTGAAAGATGGACCAGTGTGCTAGAATAGAATATCGTTTTGATTCAGCGATTTTTACAGTGTTTTTTTTTACAGTTTTTATGTAGATCAGTTCTTAATGGGTCTAATGGATCTTCTTTAAATCTATTTGTATTTCCTAATCTAGAATATTTAAGCAGCCTCTTATTATAATTCGGCGCCGATGAAGGACGACGAAGAGAATAAAGGAAATCTGAGAGTGACGTTAAAAATTCCAGATTTATCTAATTTTGATGATTTATAATGAATGAATGATTTATAAAATATTTTTTCGGACTTTACATTTAACCATTTTAAGGCTTCCGTTGTCGAAGGGTAATCAACGGAACCCTATTACTAAGCTTCCGCTGTCCGTCCGTCCGTCCGTCTGTCTGCGATAGGTATCTCAAGAACCGAAATGGGTAGACTTGAAATTTGCACTGTGTATTTCTATTGCCTTTTTATAGAATATATAAAAAAAAAAAGTTAAAAGAACAGGAAACTTGTTTTTAGGGTTCCGAAAAAAACACGGAACCCTTATAGGATCACTCCGGTATCTGTCTGTCCGTCTGTCTGTCTGTCTGTCTGTCTGTCTGTCTGTCCGTCCGTCTGTCACAACCAGTTTTCTCCGGATCCACTAGACCGATTCTGTTGAAATTTGGTACACATATGGAATTCTATGACCCAAACACGGACGTGTTACGCAAATCATTAAATTTTAAGTATGGGTTTCACTTTTGGGGGTCAAACTAGAAATAAAAAAAAAAAAAAAATTCCAACATATCATGTGACATATCAAATGAAAGGGCTTACTGTGCGGGTTTTATTTATATTTTTATTCATAAATTTAAAATTATTGGTTTTGAAGTTATTCAAGAAATTAGACGAAAAATTACCATTCCCCCCCTTATCTCCGAAACTACTGAGCCCAAAATTTAGATAAAAATGGAGATAAAAGATCTTTGCCTAAAACTTACAGGAAAACCTATTAAAAGTCTGTAGTGTCAAAATAACATGTTAAAAAAATTAAATTGGTTCGGAACCCTTTGCACGCGAGTCCGACTCGAACTTGGCCAGTTTTTTCAGTTTATGCTTCGTGTGAGAGTCCAACTCGCACTTGGCTGGTGTTTTTTTTGTTTCTGATCAAGCCTAACGTAACGTATTATTTTGTATCAGATCCTCGTCATTACTTATTGCAATAAGGCTGCTATCTCTTCTACTTCCTGGTTCGCTGTCGGCGATATTTCCTCTATATTGGAGACCACTGCTGTGCGGGCATGAGTATTTATTGCACTTACGTTACGGAAACAAAATTACATGGCGGGTTTTGTCCGAGGAAAACGCATTCTGATAACAAGATATGTTTGGATATTGAGACAGACCGAAGTTAATGAATTCATTGCAACGTGGATTTTGCTTCTAGTATATCGCTATAAATATCCCGACCGGCTTACAGTTGTTCCGGGATCTTATGCGATTTATAACTGAACACAGCAGTAATTCCTAGTGTCACACAACACATTTGCTAAACCAATAAAGTCTGGTTCCAATACTTGTTTAAAATATTACAGTTCGATGAAATGTATATTCCTTTTACAGATATTACAGCTACATTTCACTGGTTTTATTTACATTTCCTCCGGCCAAACATCTCAATACAGTCCGCGTTTTAGTTTTCACAAAGTTTCATTTGATTTGCGACCGCCAGCACCGCGCCCCACGCCCCGCATCCCGCGCCTTGCGCCTCGTGCCTCGTGCCTCGTGCCAGAGATCTGTTTTGGCAGTTACCAACGAAACTTGCTATATTTCAAACTTTTCAAACACACAACTTTGTTATATTTGGAGTACGAACAACTCTCAGCTAGGGAAATACTTGGAGAACTTTGCAGGTGGGTTTTTTTGCCCTCGAGAGTCGAGATCTGAAGTTTTTTCGTTAATCGAAATGTAGCTATCGCTTGTTCTCCGAATTCTCAAGTTTGGGAAAAAATCCAACCTTCTTTTGAACGTGTGAGAAATAAAAAACTAATTGAAGAATGGCGCTGACACATGTTTTTTATCTAAAGGACTTACTTGAGCACTGGTAGAAATTGTGTTTTCTAAAAAAGATTTCGGCAAACATATTATCTGCAAAGAAAAAGACCAAGTTAACACCTAAAAACTTAGTCAAGATTCTACTCTGAGACTTAGAACAAGAGGAACATTGTAAAACAGGACATTTCAGTGAGGCGTTACTTATTCACACCGTTTGCCGGGACGTAGTGCTGCTCAAATATTCAATGCCGCCGTCTTGTGCTTGTGTTAAGCTTGGCTTAACTACAGCCGCAAATGACGTGAGCAGAATGGAAAATGGCGAGAAAGTGTGTCTATACTGACAACAAGAGGCTTGCTCCACTTGATATGAAATCTTAGATAGAACGCTTGCGCGTAAAAGGTAAATAAGTTATAGGCAAAGGCATACATGTTTAAAAGGTCTTAGCTGTGTGTTTCAGTGGCAGGTTTTCATGAAGATGTACTAAATTGAGAGCGTAGATAAAATGAGACTGAACGTGTTTAAGAATTTAAAGCGTTCTGAACTCGGAAGATAACACCCAGTGACCAACAGACACAGTGTTATATTTCATCCAAGATAAGTAACATAATTCAGTATTTATTTTACAACTCAATTCCCATATTTTATTTCTGAACACACGCGAAAGAAAAGTAAATGAAAGATTTTACGACAAATATAAAACGGAGCGAACTTTAGATAAGAAAGTGGAGTGTCGTATTTTGATCGTTAAACCTCGGCGGTAATGTATTCGATACAGTTCGATGTGTTCGAGTCGCGTGGCAAGTTTTGGGAACTTCCTCCGACTTTGTGTGTGCAATACACTTGGATGAATCCAATAATGCAGTTTGACTCACACCTGTTTTCATGGAATGTTCAAGTTTTTCAGAAGAGAATTTAATCAAATTATCGCTCGTTCATTCCACTACGTTAAGTTTGGACAGGGATGTCCTAAGTCGTCGGGATTAAATTATAAAATTAATTTTTGTTTTTTTATTATTCGAATCGTCATGATTGCCATAAATATTATATTATTATCTGCATACATACTTTTCATTTTAATAAATTCTCTCTCAATTTTTTTTTTGTAACTTGTCTAAAACGCAAAGTATTTAGGACGAATTGAGACAAAAAGGAAATTAACCATTTCACAATTGCCTGAACAACGTCCGCTTAAGTATCTTACCAAAAATGTTGGAATTATGATTGACATAATAAAAAATACTTACAGCTTTCTGAAGGCCTTGTAATATAATTAAATGATTTTCCTTTTACTGACAATCAAGTTGAGCTGTTTCATATTTTTGGATCGGATAATTATAATTGAATCTACTGGCTTATTTACTTAAATTTTAATAGGTCTTAAACACAATTCAACTATTTATTCAAATATTCGTAATTAACATAGATACTAACTAATGTTTAACGTTTATTTAACGTTTATTTGCCAAAAACAGTGTTTTACATTTCCTACGATACATACTACTAGCTAGGATACATAAAAACAAGAATATGAAGCAAAGGAAGTCTATTTGTACTTATAAACTCCACACTAGGTCGTGCCTGTCGCCTGTCACGTGGAGAAACTTACTAGAGTTAAGAGAAGATTACTAGAGTTTTAATTTTGTGGTTTTAATTTATTTACGCTTACCATCAGGTGTAAGGCACGCGCTCACTATCTGATCAAACGCGTGCCTATCAATAGTAATATGTATATATATTAGCTGACTCGGCAAACGTTGTTTTGCAATACAAAAATAAAAATAACCTACCACCTATTCTAATACCTACCGAATATACACACGAAATTTCATGAAAATTGGTCGAGTCGTTTCGAAGGAGTTCGGTAACAAACACCGTGACAAGAGATTTTAAATATTAGATTATATTAGTTCCTAATGATTCTTAATGATTACATTCCTTGTGTAATAACGTGAAGAATAAGATATGTAAAATCAAAACTAAGATGTGTGATATTCTGTGATGCCAAAATAAACTTCTTATCTTACTTACTTCGCACTAAGCGTTTACAAACGTCTTTTATAATGCACTCAGCAAAAGAGTGGAACTATCTGCCTGCGTCTGTGTTTCCGAATACTTACAACCCTCATCTCTTTAAAGTCAGTGTGAACAGGCTCCTTCTGGGTAAGCTCGCTCCATCATAGACTTTGTCTCTGTCATCTTTGACCTAGACTAGAGTCAAGAGCAAACCCATCTTAAATAAACAAAAAGAAAATCTGACAATTCAGAAGAGGGGAAAGTGAAAGGGGTGTCGAGAGTAAGTTAATAAAAAACAACTTGAAAACCTCATAACATTGATGCAGTTGCAGCGTTTTGTTTAGCCATTTAATTTATGTTGGCGCGGCTATATACCATGGGCGTGGCATTGCGCCGCAAAATCGAAGGTTTTCGTTATAAAATGGCGCTTTAGATATAAATCGGCGCCAGCTCTTGCTCGTCGCTTTAAGCTGCGATATGAATATTGTTACATTCTTCTGTCCTATATTTATTGTTAGTTTGTCAATAGTCAGCATTGTTTGATCTGTGTGCTGTTCTATTTATAGAATCGTCAGAAGTCATGCGAGTTTTTTTATTACTCTTGAGGCCTCAGGCATACATCTCTATTTTTTTCTGGTTTCAACGAGTTTGTTACTGTTATAATTATTTGAAGTTAATTTCATTAAGAATGGGTAAAAAATACATAACCCTAACTAATCACTATATATTATAAAACAAAGTCCTCCGCCGCGTCTGTCTGTCTGTTCGCGACAAACTTTGTTTCACCAATGGATAACAGTGGTCCTCGAGAAAAGTTTTAGCATATAATTTGTGTAGAAAAAAATTAGGGATCCTTAAGAAAATTGCAGCGCGGACGAAGTCGCGGTGCTAGTATCATTATAAATGTGAAAGTGACTTTTATTGTTTGTTTGTTACGTTTCCACGCCTAGTCGCCGAACTGATTTGATGAATGTCGCTACAGAGGGACCCTGAAGACGTTTAGGTAAAGGCTACTTTAACGCGAGTCAAGCTACGGGCATAAGCTAGTCATCTGCCTAGCCTTTTCCTAACAAAGTCAAAGTCAAATGATTTATTTCAACTAGACCAATAAAGGCACTTTTGAACGTCAAATGAAAATAAAATATAGTGACTCAAGTCGTCCGTTCGCAAAAGGTAGATTCTTATGGAGAAGAACGGACAAGAAACTCCATAGTTACTCTTTTCATTCAAAATAAGCTTTACAATATTTGCATACATTAATCAATAGATTAACTATATTGGGGTCGCTTTATAGTCAAAACGGATTCAGCTGAATACCAGTATTTTACGGGCAAAACCTAATGTAAAATAAAGTATGTTTTTTTATTAGAGATAGTTTTGCTCTTGACTCTAGTCTAGGTCAGAGATGACAGAGACAAAGTCTGCGATAGAGCGAGCTTACCCAGAAGGAGCCAGTTCACTCGGACTTTAAAGAGATGAGGGTTGTAACCATTTATCTCTCGTCAAGTCAACAATAACATTAAAAAATATTACAAGTTAATTTGTATTCTATCGTTACGTTCATGACATCATCAAGTAATAAATTATTTTAAAATTCATACAGTTTACCAACTATTCGGTGACGTTGATACCATAAACACCGCACTGATCTACTACAGTTGCGCCAATCCGCGTTGTCGTTGTCGTTGTCGCGCCGCGGTCTGTTGTCCCATAATCACCAGCGTGTCGGTGATAAACGCGGCTGCTCTGATTTACGTCCGAAGCCAGCCCGTTAACGGCATTACCCTAACACCGGGAGTTAACTCGCGAGTTACGGCTGATTTGCAACTTGTGCTCCTGTGTCTTTAGATGGGCTGTTTCATGATAAGTGGTGGCGTGCGTAAGAAAATAAGTGTGAAAATCATTACGCTTCTTCTGGTGTGTGTAGTCGCTCAAACAGGTGAACACCTGTTTTAAAAAGTTACAACTGATTTTCAAATAAAAAAAAACACTATAAAGTATAAAATTACCTTAATTTCAAAAGTCGGTGTTTTAGGATATTTTTTCGTATTTTAACACCGACTTCTGAAATAAAAGTCATTTTATACTTTGTGTTTTTTTTTCATTTGGAAGTCGGTTGTATTTTTTTGGAAAAAGTTTTTTATTTTTCACTTTTTTAGTGATACCCCACACCTAACAACGCCACTGGAAAGTCGCAGGAAAGCAAAATATGATATTTTGTTTACTTGGATGACAAACCAAATACATCATCTTCTTCTTCTTCCTATCGTGTGGGTGGTAAGGTCTAAACGACTCCATACAACCTAGTGTCAGAGTTTCTAAACCGCCTCAAGGGCCTCTGACGACCGCCATTTGACGGCTGTGACCACCGGCTTAAATACGTGCCTTCCGAAGCACGGAATCATCTTTTTATCAGACAATCAGGTGATTCAAGCCTGCAATGTCCTAGCCAAACTGGAAACAACTTTACAAAGTATGCTTCCCGAGGGAATCGAACCCACGACCACCGGGTCACAAGGCAAACGCCTAAACCATTCGACCACGGAGGCAGTTCATAAAATACGTCATCTAAATAAATTCATTCCAGCCAAATAAAAGCCAAAGATCGAAACCGATTTTGATGAAATTTAAATGGGACCAATCGGAAAATATCCTTTCACATAAAACAAGAATTTTTCAAATCGGTTCGTAAATGACGGAGTTATGAGGTAACAAATATATTTAAAAAAACCACCCGAATTGACAACCTCCTCCTTTTTTTGAATTCGGTTTAAAATAAAATCTCTCCGTACATTAAATCTCATGAAACAAAAAATAACTACCATATCTTCAAAAGCAAATCCGATATTGGTGTTGAATTTGTTACTCGAAGAAAAACAATTGTACAAACTCTATAAATCTAATTATAGTTACCAGACAACAATTTGATGAAAAGTGAAAACGTGATTCAATAGAAAACTTTCTTAGAAATTCTATAGTACGACTGTCAGTTTGAGGAGACTAGGACAATAATAGAAGCCCAAGCCGATAATAGAATTTACTTTAATATGATCACCCTAAAGTTACAGAAAAGATAGACTTAGAAACCATTACAGGGTGACACATTGGGCTGCCTTATCGCTAAAAAAAAGCCGGCCAAGTGCGAGTCGGACTCTCACACGAAGGGTTCCGTACCATAATCCTTATAGCGGCAATAGAAATACACAATCTGTGAAAATTTCAAGTACGACTTTTTTCAACCTATTACGGTTATTGAGATACAGCCTGCAGACAGACGGACGGACGGACGGATGGATGGACGGATGGAGGGACAGCGGAGGCTGAGTAATGGGGTTCCGTTACCTTTGGGGCGTCCGGAACCTTTGGGTACGGAACCCTAAAAACGATTTTAAAGACAAAGGATGGATCCAAAAGAGAGGGAAAGACAGTACTCATAAATGTCGCCAAAATCAAATAACTGAGCAGACACAACAACAAGTAATCTCATAAATTGAATTCCAACAATACAGACCACTTACAAATCTTGAAAAAATAATCCAAACTCTCAAAGGCGGAGTGCTAATAAATAATACATGGCAAAAGTTCCCGGCTCGGCTCATACACAAGATTGATCCGCGCATTCCGAATACATTTACATGTGGGAATAAATCATAACAGTGAGGCTCGGCGCTCGTGGCTCATGGCTCATGGCTCGTGTCGATACAACAGTACGACAAGAGGTGTAATTTATATTGTTTGGGGTGTTGTATGGAGGTGAGCTTACGAATTTTGAAATTTAACGTGAGGTCTTGATTGACGTTTTAAAATAAAATCCAAGAACGCATTCTTACAAGGAACGTTTTTTCAGAAAGGATTAGATTGAATGAAGAATAGTTAGACTATTTTTTAAGTTGTTCTACGAACTTAGTCCATCCTGATTACAATCACGTGGCTAACCTTTTCTTCAGCCTAATTCTAAAGAAAATTAGGATCCACCTACGCAAAAACGGCCATCCACAAAATAGTGTTTCATTTTCGACCCAGGTTATTGTCCTGAAAATCATAAATCACGCCTCTCCTGCTCCACTTTTTACAACGTACTAGAATAACAATAGGTGGTAGTGTTACTCCTAAACCTAAAGCTTTGGTAATAAAAGCAGCAAAGTACTTCTTGAAGAATGATTTGGCATATTTTTTACCAGCAAAGCGAAGCGGTATATTGCTCCTAACTTTTTGCTATTACTGGGAAAAACTTGTTGTTACCCGACGACTGCTGGCTGATTGAAACAATACATTCAAAGGAATACTTCAAGACTTGGAAAACATCGATGATAGGATTTAGCGAGAAAGTTTTTATGTATCGTATATCGAAAGAAAATAGGGTTGTTATTCTGGCTTCTTGAGCAAGGATAGTTGAAAACGTTTGAGTGTGAATCACTTAACTGAAATCCGTAAAAATGATCTACTACGATTCTTCTAAACATTTAGGAATGTTTTACAATTGTCTTGTAATGTGCAATTGTTGATGTAATAACAGGTTTATGACTATAGTTGTCAAAAAATAAAAGGCCCGTTTTGACAGCAGGATACAACATTGCTTTACTAGTAAGTTTGAAAGAGACAAAAATAAATATCTTTCGCACTTATTGGTAAAGCAATCTTCTATCCCTCGCTACTCAGCCGTCAAATCGGACTTATTAGATTTTGGTGACTTTAGTTGAGCTTTAAAGTTGTAAGTTTGAGCTCTATAATAACTCGCTGAAATGCTTGCACTGTCTGGAGAGGTCCAGTCAAATAGGTCGGGTACTTTCCTCAAAAGACCACCTCAGACATTAACCTTCATGATTCTCGTATGATTTGACTAATACGGATTGTACGGAATGAATGGAGAGACTTTGTGACCTCTGAGTTTGTTTTGGTGTTTCTTCTGAAGATAGTCTAGGCCTCTTTTAGTTTAAAATGACCAAAAAAGATAGACGTGTATACTGTACTAGCTGACCCGTTCTCACTTCGTTGGGCGGTATTTTTTGGGTTAATATATAGCCTATGACGTGACATGAGTGGAGGGAGCTAATCCTGGCTTCCTCCGATCCCAAGAAACTGTCGCAGGGCTAACCTAAAACTAGACCTAATCTAACTGAAACCTAAACTTATATCTATTTGCATTCAAACGAATTTAATTCACAAACACACTATTATACACACGCGCACACACACACTTACTCTAAAACATACTCTCACATACACGCACACACTCAAAACCCACTTACATAATTCACACAAGTGCGCTCCTTTTTGTATTTTCTTTTCTTTTGTTTTACTTTAATGTTTCAATTGCATACACAACACAAGCATCTTCTTTCTTAAAAGGTGATCTCCAAATCACGTATGTTGATGCTTTATGTTATTGAAATAAACATTTTTATAAAAAAAAATTATTTATTTTTTTATGACACTCACAAATAACGTATCTTTCTATTCCTAAAAGAATTTTCAAAATCAGTTCAGTACATCCCCTACAACCTCACAAACTTATAAATTCACAACATCACAAAGTCACAAACTTTACCTCTTTATAATATTAGTATAGATAAGTGTGATTGTTGTCCTATTTACAAAGTAAATATCATTTAATCATTTTTATCATAGGAGTTATTCAACAGTTGCTATGCTAAACATGTACCTAGATTACGAAACTTGCCAAGATGCTAACGCTCGCAGATATTGCAGAAACTATGTGCTATCTCAGTTTGAGTATTTAATTAAATTCGTATGGAATTTAATAGACTTCAGAATCTGACTCCAATTCATATGATTGAAATTTCCCAGTGGCAGTTATGCATCAATGGCACATCTTGGATTTATTAATAAAGATGAATGAAATAAGGCCTTTTGAAACTCTCCAAGGACATTCTGAGGGACAATTCTACAAATTTGAAACAACTTTCGCATTCGCACCTCCGTCGCAATCTTTCAAAAATGTATGGAAAGGTAGGCTTTTTTCACAGATTGTTACTGACAGACGAATATGAAAGTTGTTCAGTAATTAGTAGAATTGTCACTCTGGTTTTAAACAACGTTATAAAAGCTAAAAAAGCAAGCACTGGTTCCAGCTAAAACACTTTTAATATAAGAGCGAAAACTTTTTACTCAAAAACTTTTTTTGTTACAGCCGTTAGTGCTAAAACATTTTGTGTCATTACTGCTGTGAATAACTAAAGTCGATCCGAGAAAGTAGTGGGTGTGGTCTATTAGCAGAAGATGAAATAAAATTGTAGAATCCATTAACAGAGCTTGCTTTTAAACGGTTATTTTATCAAGTCACACTTTTGAAAATATAGTACAGAAAAATTGATGGAGGCACGCGGTATTCAATGAGTATTCTGCCGTTTTTTGCTGAAATCTCAATTTATGTATATCCTAAATAAAATAGGGAGCTTCTGATCAGATCAGATGTGGGTGAAGTCGGAAATATATCAGAATAGATGTGGGTGACGTCAGAAATTGATCAGATGAGGGTGAAGTCAGAAATCGATCAGATATACATGAAGTCAGAAATTGATCAGATGTAGATAAAGTCAGGAATAAATCACGTGTGGGTGAAGTCAGGAATTGATCAGATGTGGATAAAGTCAGAAATTGAACGATGATGATCCTGAGGACAGTAGTGGACCTGTAGTGGTCATTGTTTTCTAGAAGCAACAGTGTTCCACCGATCACAAATAAATTGGGTCAATGGGTCGTTGTGTGTCGGTCGTCATGGGTTGAAAAAAACTATGTATGGATGACTCATTTTAAACAGTTGTTTATTTAAGAAAGATGTTAATAAAGTTTGATCTCTTAAACTATAGCAAGATATAAAAAAATAATCCATTTCCAATTGTAGATTCTGAAAGAATTTCACACATTGTCTTGACCGGAGCCGTCCTACTTTATTCGACGTACGTTTTTATTGTAAAACATTTATTTAGCGCGATTCTTCTTACATTTTTCCGTCTTTATCTCGGCACCGGAATAAACCGCTTAGATTAGATGATTCGCTTTGAGCCTCCAGATGAATCGCACGGTGACTTGTTAAAGTATTCACTGTTAAAGGATTGACAATTGTAATGCAATGAAATTAATTATTTTGAAGAATTTTATTTTGTGAAGAATATTTTTTTCAATGAATCCATTCAACTTTAAAATACTATTGGGTTAGCTCGAGTTAGATGAACTTATTTCATTATTCATGCAAGAAGTTAACAGCTTCTTTTCTCAGCCTTTTGTCGAAGAACAAACTATGATACAATTCTCACAGATGACCTTTCTCATGGCTTATCTTTTCAGTACGAGTCTTACTCTGAAAATCTTTTTAGGAACGCCCACATGAAGAGTTTTCTGAACGTGACCTTTGAAACGTTTTATTTAACATGCTACAAGAAATATACTAGACTGAATTATGTACAAAGAACCGAAAGAAAACATTAAATTCAACTTACAAGATACCCTAAGTTGAGAAACATTTACTAAAAAAAAACAACTTATAAAGGCTTTCAACTTCACAGAAACAAACACACAAGACGAACCAACCAATCCCATTATAAGACGAGAAACTGTACAAAACCCGTCCATTTTCTAATTTTCAGGCAAAAAACAAGGTTAGGCGAGCAGTAATCCTATGCGTATCTTCATTACCAGCATTAAGGCGATGACTCGACTTGATGAGCTCCTTTGTGCCCTGCCCCCCTGGTACCTCCACCCTTCTACCCGTGACGTCACTCCGCGAAACATTTTAGGCAAATTGTAAAGATGTTGTTCTTTAATTTTGTTTGTACGTGTAGAAGGTATTTTTGTGAGGTAGATTAGGATCTTGAAGAGATGTAATGCAAATGTGAGTAGGTAAGTAGACTTGATGTAATTGGGGAGCGCTTTGAAGTAGCTTAACTGGATAAAGATGAGTTTAAGACATACACATACTAAGAGTATTTGATATTTGCTTCTTAAGGTGTGTACCCTAACCTACCTCGATAGGGTTTGAATCGTTGCATTGTAGAAAATTGTGTATAGTAGAGGTATGCGGAACAGACTATACTTAAGTCCTTCAACCTCCATTGAAAAGTGGGGATCCTCCGACCGGACGTGAGTAGTGTCTCGTGGACAGTTGCTCGACAACAATCAGGCATCAGGCAGTTGCCTGATGATTGTTGTCGGGCTGTTGTATGTATTCAAATAGCGTGGAGTACTTTTATAGTGCGATGTAGTACACTAGTCACAAAAATTAAGGGATATAAAAAAAAATCCAAATTTTTGGGTGATTTTCAACAAGCTGTAACTCCGAGGGAAATGGTCGTACAGAAAAAATAAAAAAAGCAAATTGTAGCTCCAAGTGTCTAGTTTTCAGATATGACCATGAAATTCCGCAACGTGAAATTCGACAATGCATCAACATGCAAGAGCGCTTACGAGCTGTGATTCGGAACAGAGGTGGCAATACACGGTACTGAACTGTTACTGCTGTGCGTACAGAGGTCCTTCAACAGCTGCAGACAGGCAGACAGATAAACACACAGAAACACACAGAAGCACACACACACACACACACAAAGAGAAGCGTAAATCCGACCGAGCAACCTCCACGTGGTACGCTTTGGGTAACGCTAATGCCGGCGGTAAAACAGCAGTCGAAAAAAATCGAGAAAATTTCGGAAAAAAAATTGTTTTTTTTTCCAATTTTAAAAAAAATCAATCTCTTTAATCAAAAAAATAAAGATTTTAGTGAAAAAAAAATTTTTTTTCATAAAAAAAAATGAATGAATCACAAAATTGCTCATAATGGTGATTTTTGCAAAAACAAAGAATTCGAAGCTTCGGGGCACAATGAAAAAAAAATCGCAGCGCTTTGAATTTTTGAGGGATTTTAGGGGACACTTTGAGGTTAAAAAATTACCGACGATATCCTTCGTTCATCCATTTTATCCATAGTTATACCAAGTTATCCAAATATCCTTAATTATGCAAATTTTTGTCTTTTTTTCAGTCCGAGTTTTCAATTCAAAAAAAAATTTTTTTTCTAATAGGTGTCTACATTTTCTTATAGAGAATATCGTGCAGTTTTCAAAACCCTCCTTCGATTTCCTGTAAAATCATTATTTCCGGAGTTATTTAATATCAAAGTCAAAAAGAACTTTTTTGCTTTGATTGACGATAACTCCGCGGCAAATCGTCGTACAGGCTTTTGAAATACGCCAAATTAAAAAGTATTAAATTTTCTAAAAGTGCTTTTGAACGAAACAATCAAAAAAATTTTTTTGAAGCCCGTGGACCTTTTTTTAGACGGAAAAAAATTTGCAATAATTTTTTTTCGGTAATTTTCTTAGGATTTCTCCAAACCTGGACATGACAAAATTTTTCATGGTCATATCTGAAAACTAGACACTTGGAGCTACAATCTGCTTTTTTTATTTTTTCTGTATGACCATTTTCCTCGGAGTTACAGCTTGTTGAAAATCACCCAAAAATTTGGTTTTTTTTTTATATCCCTTAATTTTTGTGACTAGTGTATAAATTTGTGTTTCGTCAGGTCATTTGTTAGTTTTTATGTTGATATAGAAGCCGTGACATTGATAAACCAAATTAAACATGCAGGTTCAGTATTGTTCAAGAAACTTCCGTTCCTTATTTAGGGTTCCGAACATCCGTAAAAAATGGAACTCTTATATTTGTATGAGGACAGGACTGTCTTCTAGTGGGATAATTTTGGGCAGGTTCTTCATTCGCGCTATTAGGAAGTCTAGATTCATCACAGACCGTGCAAAATATGACGAATTAAAACGGTTTATTTTCCGTAGCCCAGTATTTAATAAAGCAGACAGGTGCCCCACTAATGAAGTAACGAACCCCATCAATTTCTCGCAGTGTATCTCGATGCGTGCGCACAAACTAGGCAAAAGGATTAAGCGCTCAGTCGGCTTACACAAGTTGTAATCGTCGCCGCTCGGCCGAGAGTTATTTGTATCGTCGACTGAGCAGTGAGCCGTATCCGTTGAAGTTCTATCGCTGATATATTGGGGGGCTGAGATTTTACGGGATGATGACGTCTCTGGGAATGAGCGTTGTGAATAATCTGTAGAAGCACATAATGTTGTTATAGGATGTCAAAAGTTTTCTTGCAAGTTAGCAATTTTCATGATTCAGAATATATTTTTTTTAATTAATATTCTATGGTTGGTCTGTCTCGATAGTCTTCGCGTCGTCTCCGGTCGCAAAACTTTACTGCTGAGCATGAAGTCATGGGTTCGATATGCGGGTTAGTCAAAGTGTTACCTTTTAGGAGCCCTTTGACAGCCTTTTTTGATTGAGTTTTTGGGTTGGTAGCCAGGTTGGAAGCAACAAACTTGTCCCAATTTACATAGCATTTGAACATAAATGGCATTCTTGTCATACTGGTTCCCCATGTAAAAGAGCCAGGATAGCAGTGACATTTATGTATAAAGTGTATTAAATAAATTAATAGGGTTTATTACTGTGTTGTGGACGAGACAATTTTGTCAAAACTCCAGAATAATGAGACTGTATTTTCAACCAATTACATTTTGAAGTACTACAACAAAATTAAACCAATAAATAAAACTACAGTTTCGCATTGCAGTAGCACTAGTAACAGAAAGTCGCGGACACAATTATGTACAACGTCGCCGTCACCGTCGCGTGTCAGAGCTCAAACACAAATAGTTTATTATGCTAATCGAGGTTTTTCAATTTCAATGCAAATACACGAGGCTAACGAGCAATGAAGACGTTTGCGCTTGAATTGGAACGTTTAGATATTATGTTTATTTTATTTAACTGTTGGGTAAGAGGAGGAGCTCTTGTCTAAATAATAACAGCCGCATGAATCGAACATCGAGGTTAAGCAACACTTGCCGAGATCGGTTTGTGGATGGGTGGCCATCTTAGAATACCGAGTCTTCTACGTGACTCGGAAAGCACGTTGGCCATGGCCGTCATTTGAACATAGCCATCGTTACGCATAGTCAGAATCAAGATAATCTGACACGAGTCTTTGTCTAGGAGTATTATATTACCCAGTTACTGGGTTATATATTGGAACAAGCCCGCCACACATTCCCAACCACTGCAACTCCTAAAAGCCAGAATCAACAGAGGCGACCACCAGTGAAACGCCGAGCCAATGAGGCCCGACGAGTCCCAGTTACTGGGTTGTGTGGTCAGATAGGTATTCGTTTCATGTAAATTACTGGTATTAGCTGCATCTAGTAAGACTGGAGCTGAACTGGAAGCTGACTCCAACATAGTTGGGGAAAAGACTAGGTAAGCTGATTGTAAAAAGTTTTTAGTTTTAATATACTTTACTTACATCATTAAAACGGTTTTACCCCGCCATCGCTTCAGGCATATACCGATAACCAGTGGTTACCGGCGCCGCAATACCAGAGGTACCTCAGATGCCAAGCCAATAACAAACTAAGCTCAAAATGTTTCATTTGCTTGTGAATAATTCACCATAGGTGCTGTTTTGTAGAATTGAAGCAATGCTCCTGAGCAGATATCAGTGGCGCACTGGGAGTCCCAAACTCATAACAGTAAAATTGTGCAAATTATAATGCATACCTTAATGCAAAGTCTATCTTATTAATGAACTGCCTTATTGTAATAACTTGAATAGTTTAAGATCCTTCTTCAATAAACCAATATCTGCAATCTGGTCCGTTGGAACGCTTTGACAAATACGGGTCAGATTCCGATGATTACCTACATTTATCCCCGATACCGTGACCGCAGGGATTCGAATTAAAATTAAAATGGATTCGATACTTTGGCGCACTCCAATTATTTTGTTAATTGGACTACTGGTATCCGCGTTAATTGTTGTTATAAAGAATCCTTTTTGATGTAAGGACGTTGGAGCGTGAATATTCGGTTTAATTACATCATGTTTTTTGCAGAAAAGTAGGCTTTACACGTTAATCAGAAAAATATAGTTATCGTGGCAAACCAATGTAAAACGAGTTATTTAGTTATGTAGAAGATTAGGCAGAGGACGAATTGGACAACTTGCGACGCTGAGTGAAAATTCAGGATAACGTTTATGTACTTTTGTTAAGCCCGTCCTAAAATAAAGGCTTAATAAATGAACAGTCTATGGTTTAGTATTTAAATAAAAAACTGGCCAAATGCGAGTCGGACGCGCGTGCAAAGGGTTCCGAACGAATTTCATTTTTTTTAACATGTTATTTTAAAACTATAGACTTCTTATAGGTCTTCCTGTAATCCATAGGTAAAGATCTATTATCACCATTTTTTTTTCAAAATTTTAGGCTCAGTAGTTTCGGAGATAAGGGGGGGGAATGGTCATTTTTTCGTCTAATTTCTTGAATAACTTCGAAACCATTTATTTTAAAATTATGATAAAAATATGGTTAAAACTCTCACAGTAAGTCGTTTCATTTGATATGTCACACGATATTTTTCAAAAAACATTTTTTTTAAATTTTATAGTTTGACCCCCAAAAGTGACCCCCATACTAAAAATTTAATAATTTACGTAACACGTCCGTATTTGGGTCACAGAAGTCCATATGTGTACCAAATTTCAACAAAATCGGTCCAGTGAATCCGGAGAAAACTGGCTGTGACAGACGGACATACAGACAGACAGACAGACACCCGAGTGATCCTATAAGGGTTCCGTTTTTTGTTCGGAACCCTAAAAAACAGTCCAAATTATAGCCAGCTGACATAGCCGGACAAAGGCCACTTCCAAGTACCTTCCAGGAAATTTCAGTATTGTACACGAAGAAATACTACCCTTTGTACAAGCCACTCTGTCAGTAAGTCTGTCGCAGTAGACATTCTATAACGAAAATCTCGACTAAAATACAAATAAATGGAGTCATCATAACAGTCGGAAAACGTCCACTGCTGGACATAGGCCTCCCCCAAAGGGAGGGGGTTACCATAATCGCCACGGTTGGCAGGAGGGTTGGCGATTGCAGTGTATGGTGTTGCGTTTTACAGAGAACGCTTCTGCCCATTCTCTGGTGAGTCCCTTAGTCGCCTCTTACGACACCCACGGGAAGTGACGGGATGCTATTATTCTTTTACGGCATCATACGGCACCGGCCGACACCATACGGCGGAATTAATGGTGTGAAACGTCGGAATTTTCATTGCAACTAAAGTAACATTCAATTATCGAAGTGATAGAAAAAAACAAGTAATAAAAAGTACGATATTTTGTTGTTTTAAGTACTGGTTGTCAGAATATTTTGCATTCACCACTTCCTTCAATAAAATATACGCATTTTTTATGGATTTCTTGACATTTTTGGGTCAATGCGTGCAAAACACTGTATTGAATATTTTTGTTTTATTGATGAGTTTCTATAAAAATAAATCTACCACGGGGTCATAAATCATCGTTCTTTTTTGTTAAACTTAATCCATTTTTAAGAATAGGTTCCTATTCAGAATTTTTCTAATTTTCAAACTAGGTAGGCTTAACAACGTTATTATAAAATTCTAGCGTTTGCAAGCAACTTCGTACGCGCATGTCCCGTTTTTACTCTTGTTCCAGTAAGAATTTCGGGAAATCCTAAGTAAGTGCTCCCCTACATTTCCCAAGGAACCTACGTGCCAAATTACAGCTTTATACGAGCAGCAGTTTCGGCTGTGCGTTGTCTGTCAGGCAGTCATCAGTGACGGAAAAAATTAAAAATACTGACTAGCAAAAAAACGGGATCTGCGCGTACGAAGTCGCGGGTTTTGCCCGCGATTTCGTACGCGCAGATCCCGTTTTTTCCGTTTCCGTAGGAATTTCGGGAAATCCTCTCTTAGTGCTCCCTTACACTCCCCAAGGAACCCACATGCTAAATTTCAGCTTTCTGCGACCAGTAGTTTCGGCTGTGCGTTGTCTGTCAGTCACTCAGTCAGTAACAGAAGAATTTTATATATTTGGATTGATGTAAGTTAAGACAATAATTTAATAGTAAGTCGTAATTGGTTATCAGTAGTGGTAGTCGATGCCGTCTAGTCCGCATTCCCTCAACCTAATTCACATTTAAATCCTGCTAAACTTACCTATTGTGCTCTATTAATACAATTCATAATTAATAACATTTAGCAAAGCCATTTATTTGCATACTACAAGCTAGCAGTATTACGGGAATAATTTATGGGTGTTATGTACGTCGATAAGGGCGCCTTCACACATCCGCGACTGGCTGCTGATTTACATACGTAATTACTGGGAAGTGATCCGTGACGGATTAGCTGTAATTAGGGCAAACGTCACTTTACGTAAATTGTATTAAGGGGTTAAAGTTAATGGTTGACAACGACATGTCATTCTTTGCTGTGGATTTGTTTTTCTTTATCCCGCGGCTTCGCTTGAGTTTTCTTTCTTACTGGAACCGTATTTATTATCGAGTTGAAAAGTAGCCATTGACACTTAAGTTCACTAAATGTTAGTAGACAATAACTTTACCGGATCAGCGTGGTATCTACCTCCTACAAACGATCAATTATACTTCTTTTTAAAAAGAATACTAGTTTAAAGTCAGACAGGTGAGCACACTGTTAAAAAATTTATACATATTAAGTTGTCAAAGATTTTACTTGGGACTACTTTTAAACAAACAATAACGGTTATTGTTTCCATCGCATTCCTTTCTTAAAAGTTAAACAGAATTATGCACAAGTTATGATAGTAACCTTTACAATATTGGCAAACATAATTTAGTGAACTTCACCGAAGCTAAAGGAACTCGTAGAACCTTTACTTGAAGAGCTACTTACAACCACAAGTACTAAAGTTGTTGTAGAAGTACAGAACAAGTTACTTACTACTTAAATATGTAGCAATTCTCCATTCTCAGGATAAGGTGGTTGTTCTTCAAGCAACCGCGAAGGATTCTTCATTCATATTAGATGTTTAAAGCTGGCGTTCCACGGTGCGTGATATTGCGGACGTACCACAGACACAAATAAGGAAGTGTATAGTCTTTGGAAGCAAAGGCAAGTGCGTCGCGGTGCGTACAATCCGCAGCAGGTCAGTTACTTCAAAGGCGCGCAGTGAGTTCTCCTTTACTTTGAATTTTGGAATGACAAAATAGATTCGAATCTCGAGACCCACACGGACCGACGCGCACCGTAGGAAAAGCCTCAATATGCCAGTGCGTGGTCGTCCACAATATCACACACCGTGGGAAGCCGCCATAAGACGAGAGGAACTTTCTAGACATAGTTAGGTAGTTAGTCTACAAAGTTTTTTCCAACGCTCGACGTAGGTACACTCAGCATGTGTTAAAAGTTGGGAGTACTTTTAAGACTACTGTTGTAAGAGTGGCTATAATGTTGTACTTAGTTGTTTCTTAGTGGTGGATGGGAAACTGAAGTAGAAGAAGCTATGAAGAATTCACTAATATTCTGTTGTATATTGTGAAAATGATGATAGGCTGACAAAACGCTTTTATGTATTGAAGATCGGGAGAAACTCAAAAGTAATTTATGTAGTCAGGATAGTAGATTCTTAAGTATACGTACTGCATTGGTTTTCTTTAAAAACATAATCACTAAAATGGAAACCGTAACGTAAACGTATTTATAGATTGCAAAACAACCTCTCCCGCTGTATCATAATGAACAGAAACCAACTTAACCATAAAAAGGCTTAAAATTTCGCTTAAACTATACAAAGTAAACAAATGTAAAGACTTGAACATTTTCCAGAGAACCGCAAACCACGGCCGAGTATTTCGATTGATTTTAAAATACGAACGTTCGTTCCGAAATCAAATTGAACAACTCGATTTAAAAATCGAGAATTTCGCACATCAGTGGCCAGCACTGGTTCACTTTGTTCGAAAAATGTTCGAAATAAAGGTTATTGAATAAATTAAAACTAGAGTTTTTGTGGAAGTGTAGATTAATAATTGAGGTTATTGCGAAAATTCGGTACGTGGGTTTTATTAACTGGCCAGTAGTAATTGGAAACCTCTTTGGAATTATTCATAGTATGCTTGGTATAGATTTAGCATAAACGTCTGTTCTGCTTCCGGATTAAGGCAATTTGACTGTTTGTTTTTTTGACGGTCATTAGGATTCGTTAAGAACAAAAACAGCTGGATTTTCACTCATTTTAACACTCATTTTTCCAAACATCTACAGGCTTTTTGAGCAATATTACAAGAAGTTTCGAGACCTCTGTGTACGTGAAACAAAACAAATTGAAGGTAAACTTAATCCAAACCAATATTAACATTTATAACCCGAGCTATCTGCTTACAATACAAGTCCGGAAAACGCCGGTTTTGGTACCGGTTTTTCCCGTTGTATGCAAGTTTTAGTACCTGGCGGGTTCTGCCAAGCCCCGCATTACACTCCTCAGGAGTTTTGGCACGACGTGTTTTGGCAACCATTTTCATACGGTAATCCAAAACACTGGATACTTAATAGTGAATTTTGTAGCTTTCCTTTTGTTAGTGGGAAAGACAAAGAAGAGTATTGTTTGAGAAGCAAATACCTTTCCTGTGGATTGGAAGAAACTTCAGAAATAGTTCGACCTAGTCTGAGACTTTTTGACAAAATTCCACGATCAGCGAAGAGGTTCATTAAGAATGTTGAAGTAACTTTGAAGGATAAATCTAGGTCATTTCCTGGATTTTAACAAAATAACAAGACAATATTTCTTTGAAACAATAAACGTGCCTTTATTTCTTTCTTATGTAGCTGACACTGTCCAACTGCTGAGCCTACCGCTGATACATCGAGGAAGAAGCGACAAGACGATCTAGACGGGAATCATGAGGGCTAGTTCTTGGTGGCTCAGAAAAATTACACTTTCTATAATAAGTGGATCCTAAAGGTTCCACTGACTGCCCAGAAGGAGCAAAAACATAGTTCTTACACCGTTGTAACTAGAAACACACTTTTACCTGAGATACTCTCTTCAAAGTTAGAGTGAACTGGCTCCTTCTGGGTAAGCTCGCTCCATCGTCGACTTTGTCTCTGTCATCTCTGACCTGGACTAGAGTCAAGAGCAAACCCATCACAAATTTAAAAAAAATACTATTACTTCCAAAATAACCTTCTTTTTTAAAGTCGGTTAATAAACAACCAACCAAAGTAAAATTACAAAACTCGCGGTCCCCATAATATTTTACAGCATAATTATAACAAACATTTTCCGCCTAAAATATGGGTCGACAAAAAGGAGGATGCAAATGAAAATAGAGTGAGTTGTCACGTAACCGGCTGTTTGTGACACAAGGATGCCGATGTTATGTGGGTAGACACGCAGGAGATATAAACAGGCAGTGGTCAGTATATGTAGCCGAGAGAAGACATGTTATTGACCTTGGGTTGAGAAAAATGACTAGAAAATTGTTTATTTATTTATATTACACACAATATACAATATAGACAATGCTTAACAATTGAATACATTTGTAGATTAAAGTAGTTCGTAATGCTATTGATGGTGCTAGTAATAGTCATTATTGCCGTTTCATCATAAATAGATAGCATAATTCTGTATCATCATTGTTGCACTAATTGCTGAGTAAAAATCCTACTTTTTGTGCTACGCTTCTTTGGTTTGTGGTCAGTTTGTATTTCTCTTCTTAAATATTTTAGCTATCATGATGTGCATTTTAAGAATTGAACTGCTGTTTTATCCATCAATATTTGTCTTTGTTTCCATGGAAGATGGGTAGGCCTTTAGTGTGGGACGCTACTTGTGTCGATACTCTTGCGCCATCCCATCTTCCTAGCTCGTCGTGCTGTGCTGGTACTGCCGCTGCGGCTGCTGAGAACCACAAGCGGCGGAAATATAATAACCTTGTTGGCAATTATAATTTTGAGCCGTTTGGGGTTGAAACTCTTGGACCGTGGGGTCCGAGTGCTCATGCCTTATTTAAAGATCTTTCTAAACGCTTAGTTGACACTTCGCGTGACGCAAGGGCTGGCTTTTACCTCGGACAGAGGATAAGCATTACCATACAACGTGGCAATGCCGCCAGTCTTTTGGGCTCACTTCCGGTGGACAGCGATGCGGACGAATTTTTTGACGCCTTATCTCAGTTAGGATATTTTATTTTAAGTGTATATATTTAGTACTTTAATGCTGTACCTAGTTCATATCTAAATAAATATATATCATCAATATTCAATATTTTATTATTTCTCACTGTTTCCTATACCTAAGCCATAAGTACGATATGAAAGACAAGAGGCTCTAGACAGTTGACGTCATGTCAGCGTAGCGTGGCGAAGGTGACTGTCAAAACGTCAATCATTGTGAGGGACTGACAAATGCTATCGAAATGCCACGTGATCAGTCGCTCGTATTTTGTTATTTCGACAATTGCATTCGCTAATAGAATGGGACTTTGTCTAGAGCTCTAGGTTTTACATTAAAAACCATTCATATTATTTTTTTATTTTTTGGGTTTTTTTTTTTAAAAAAAAGATGTTGAATCACACTAGAAATTTCTCCTGTATTGTGGGTGCGTTCACAAACTCACACACACAAACAGCCAGACCCGAAAACAATGATGTACCTGTAGGTCATACAAACATTAGTTAAGTGCGGGAATCAAACTCGCGACTGCAGCGCAGCGCAGCATCCAATGCCTCAACCACTGCGCTAACCGTGTCGTCAATATGTCTATATGTGTCAAATGACAGATAAATAAAAAAAAAATGTAACTATTCAAAAAAACAATATTATTCACCCTCTAAACACTTGATCTACCAGGTCACTGGGTCACTGATCGAGGACGCAAATAATTCCGTATTCTGTTTACAAAACTTGACTAAATTCCTTGTTTTTATTTTCGTCGCAAGTGCCTTCACAACTTTCCTTCTCGCCGTCAACTTCGGTGATAAATTCTTTTTATCTCGTCTTAATTGTACTTTTATTTTTCGCCTGTTTAAACTGAAAATAGATAACGAAGTTAACTTTCTCTTTCTAAAACTTTCTAACGGTATTTTGAGGTTGTTAATTTTTTTCTTTCTTTTGGTCATTAAAAGATGAAATTATTTTCTTAAGCTCAGCTAATTCAAGAGAGCTTACTCCTTATTTTATAATTCCGCCGACTTTTCAACATTATCTACTCTGTTTGCCTTTTCAAAAATGAAAAAAAAATTGTTGCTAGTTGTTTACAGTGACCAATACCACAAATAAAATATTTACATACAAATGCACTGAAACGAAACATCAAAGGAAGGCTAATTCAGTAAGCCTGCCAAAGGCAACCAAGTCTCTTCATAAATCATTACATAATCTACCAAATAATATTAACGAATCATTTTCCGAATTTTTTTGGCCTGGCACACATCACCAACGATATTTTATATTATTAAACGGGTGATTAGGGATATCAAAAATAAATAAGGTGTTTCATACAAAGTGCAATATTTACCAGACGAAAACTTATGAACGTATTTCTTAGGAGTTTTCAGAGTTGGTCTCATAGAAAAAAATGTTTCTAATCATTCCACCACTTCAAAGTTGATAGTGTTTCAGAAATAAATTTATAAGAAAAATGAGCTACGAATGTGTGCGTGCGTAAAGAAAATACTGTAGTAAATCTTGACTTAAGATAGTAATCGTCATAAATATAAAACTACAAAGGAGCATCGAGGCACCGATAAAAAAGCCGGAGGTACTCACGGAGGCCCGTCCAGGATTTATGTATCCGACTTAAAACAACCGTGTTCCGGGATAGTTGTTGTAGTTGTTTACCTTTCAAAGGGTCCCGCGTAGACGAGAGTAAGATGGATAAGATTTGTGAGTCTGTAAAATCATAGGATGGAAAACAAGCAACAAAAACAAAGTAAAAAAATAAACTTAAGTAATATAAGGTTCGGTTTTGATTCTTTTAGTATCACTGAAGAAAAAAGAAAATGAAATCTAATAATATTCAATTCGGTATTTATAAATAGTTCCCAGATATCGAAAGTGGCTAATTATGTTTAAAATTTTCAGCAGCAGTTGCAGCTTGACGTAAGGATTCTGATATTGTATGTCCATTCTATAATTGTCAGTAGTAATTTTTTTTTCTACTCTTCCAAATTCTTAGAATCCATGACTGAACACGAAAACATAAAATACGTATATCTCTTTTTCGGTCAGTCATAATATAAAATTAGTTTACAAACTAATCTGTTAGGATAAATAAGGTCGTTTATCACTAGACATCAAAAGGAAACACTAATTTTAGGCACGAAATATATTATCACACTGTTATTAAAATATTGATGACCAAGTTAAATATAGACCGAATTATTTAACGTAACTCCTACTCAATTATCAACACAGCAACTTCTAGATTGTAAATTGTACTTATAAAACTCAAGTATAATATTTAAATAGGCGATCCACTTGAATTTAAAATAAGAACATAAAATCTTGAACCTGAAGAAGAAAAAAAGTTGAACAATCAAAATAAGCTATGAAAATGGCACTCGATGCCGCCACTCTCTAAGCCAACATTTAATTTAGTGTCAACATAATTATAGCCAAGTATTATTCGTGCTAATTAACCAACTACAGGTATAAACCCCAAGCCCGAAGATTTACAGCTTACCACATTAAAAGCACTAAGTTACTCATACATTAGCCATTCTCTGCTAATCTAGTTCAGAGTAATCACTTCAATGAGAATGCTAATACCCCCGAAGGGTTCAACCTCCCAAATGACACTTCTAATTTCTCTACCCTTTGTGGTCCAAGATTAGTTCGCCACATAAACTTTACAGCTGCCATAATAGATAGATACGGTATAACGTTTTGATTAATACAATTTTAGGATACAAATTGATGATACCCGTCTCCAAAGTCTGAAGCAATTAGCAATTCGTTTGTATCTCCATCCATTTCGAATACTAAATTATTACTTTTGGCAAAGTTTTTGTTTTTGTCGGTTGTCTTTTGTTTGTCTTTGGAATAAGGCTTCGGTATTAATTTACTTATAACTTCGTTTGTTTACTTTTTAGCGATGTTTTTATTTTTCGCAGTTACACAATTTCTTTTTATTTGAATACACACACTTCACCACCGACACTATCTGTTGCCTGTGACGGCTAAAAATAAAAACGATAAAATTACATTATATTATTTATACATTTTAGTTGCAACAATGTAGCATGGTATCTGATTCCTCTTTAGAGGTTCATATTAATTATAATATTCATAAAAAACGTACACATCATAATGCAAGCAACACGTGCTACCCTAGTAGAGCTGCTACAACTCTACGTGATTACCTGCTAAATTAATCTTATTCATAACTTCAGTAACAAAATCTTGGTCAAACTTTACCTCAACTTCCTCCGTCTCACGTCTCTCCACATGATTTACTCTCTCACCAAGATTATCTTCTATCTTTGCAAATGCGAGGTCGCCGAGTCAATTATGTAATTATGAAGCTCAATGTTGGCTACCCATAATTATTACCGAACTTGTTCTACGAGAATTTCGCCAGTAAACGTCAAAGTTTGAAAATTCTCTGGAATAGTTAGACGTATAGTTGTTCGAGCTAGATTTGGCCTGTATAACACTTCGGGTTGGAATTATTCATTAAAGATGTTCCAGATAGCAAGCGAAAGGGAATACTGTAGTACTAATTTGAATAAGACAATCTGGAAATATTTAGGGCGCAGAAAGATTTAGTGATGTCGCTAACATCCAGACTAGTACGATGTTCCATTGAATTAAATGTGTTACCTTGTAGAAGATAAATTTTGATTTAAGCATCTAGAAGATGTTTAAAATTATAATTCAGTTTTATTTACAGACATATACAGAAACAGACTAATGATAAACAGCATAATATCTTCTTCATATTACACTTTAGTGTTATCGAGTTAAATGAGAATGATTTGCATACTTTAATTCACGTTAATTTCATTATTTAAATTCAATAATAAACGAATACCTATCTGTGCCACGCAAAATAATTCTGAATTTTCATAAATATGGCGGCTTATTGAACGATCGTCAATAAATTGAAAAGCAGTGAAATAAATATTGAATTACAGTTTTAATCTTACAGCGAGAGGCCGCAAAATATTCTTTGATGTTGAAACTTTTAAAGGGAGTGGTTGGAACAAAACGAAGTTAATTATAATATTCTAGTCTAACTTTATTCTCTTTGCAAAATCTAATAGACGCTGAAGTTTATAGATAGTTTGCTATTCATTTGGAGATGATAGAAAATCATGGACAACTGTATTAGTAAAGCGAAGATCTGAGTATGAATATAGTGGAAATCCAGTCAGTTTGTTTATCAACTGCCTAGCTTTTCTATCTTAGTTGAGTTTCCAGTCTAAACCGATACAACTGAATACCTACCAGTATTTTACATGCAGTGGCGGTTGATCTTAGGGATACTTTCCGTACTTATAATGGAACGTTTATATTCTCATTTTAGTCGCAATCTGTTCACCTCAAATTTCCCTACAGTTTGACACATTACGACGGCGATGTGGATGCGAACGTTCTTTTAAAATTACAAGATTTATTTCCCTGACTATCACAAACCAGTCACCGTTACGGTCTACTCATTATCGCTGTCAAACATCTACAAATCACATAAATGACAGAAAAAAACTTCGCCTTAATGTGTTCAGCACAATGCAATTTGGTTCAGTAAAATGCAGGCCCGCTTCCAACAACAAAATCTTATTTTTTGCCCATTTTGCAAGGAAAAAATATACATCAAGATCTAGATAACCAGAGAATCTATAGTACGAATTAACCTTAATTGTTCCTGTTGTAGTTAAGGTCTACATACAATATACCAGAGGTACTACAACTTGGGTACGATTAGATTTTATCGCAACCGAAGTGCCTAATAAAGGGGGCAAACGTACCGAAAGAATCTATGTGGGATGTAAAATAAAGGCTGGGTGAGCACTAGAGATTAACACTGATAAGGAACTAAGTAGCGGCCCTAATTAAAATGCTGATTTAACAAGATTGCAAATGTTAATGAGGTGTTGCAAGAGTGTAGAGAAGGTAATGAAAGTGGAGCGTTTGTAGCCTTGCAGTCTTTTGTAAAAGTGGCGTATTTAGGTCAACAAAATAGTTAGTAGTTGTGATTAAGTGTAGTCGATTTGACATCAAAGTCTCGTCTATGTCGGATGGGTTTAAATGCACCAAAACAAAGAAAACAGGTCATCGCATAAAATCTTGAAAACACTTTAATGAAACATAGATTTAGATTGCAAAATAGCTCTCTAGATTTACAATCGAAGCGAAAACAATAAACAAAGCGGAGGGTAAGCGTTCACTTTTGATCCTTGAGTCTTTACAATACCGGTTTTTTTTGCAAATTCACTATCGTGGTTTAGTCCTCCCAGGAGAGTGCAGTTTTCCGGGATAAAAAGTAGCCTATGGTGCCAAAAGCTATTCAGAGATTGTGTAACTGTCTGTCAGAGAAAAAAATTTCATAATCAAATCGATTATGAAAATGAAATGGTACCATTTACAAACATATGACGAACAGTGTCACCATACTAACTCTACAAAGTGCCGATGTCATCACGATTCTGTTGTGAGAAAGGGATGCTGCCTGTATAGCCTCATCTCTCTCTCATACCAGAGACATTATGGTTCTAATATAACATGAAGGTCTCTTTTAGATCTATCATTTATAATTTGAATGGCTTATTAATCAAACGAGTTCGTTGACGGCAGCAAGGGGAATCATAGTGCAAAGTTATAATTGTAACCTCTTCAAGCGTTTTATTACTCCAAAATATTTTCGCTTCCCAAAGGATTCCTGTGAAAATGTTTAATTAAAACTTTGTTTTGTGTAATAAAAGCTGCTGGTATCAAGGTACAAGCTGTCAAAGTTGCTACTCATTAGCCGAGAGTTCCTTGGCTATCAGTTCGAAGTTTTGCAGGTGCAAATTGGACGCGCCGGGAATTCTCGGAAGATGATTTGCTGCTTAGGTTATGAAAGCAAAGTTGATGCGCTACAGAGGATTACTTGGTAATGGGTGTTCTTCTGTGGAACATTTAAGAGGTCTTTTAATCAAAAGTTACGCTTCGTTGGGCAGTCTCAACCGTGACTGCCGTATGTTGGGTAATTGGGTTCAATTCCTTGGTCAGGCAAACAGCTATGGGCGGCGGGATTAGTTTGTATTATCTAAATAGCAGCCCGAAGTTTGGATTTCGCGCTGGGTAGATTGTAACTGTCACCCTTTTATAACTGGTACTTAAACAAAACTGAGGGCCTATTGACGAGAAAGACAAAACTGAGAGGCCCAAAAAAATGTATGAAAAATTTGGTTTATTTGAACAGAATATTGCAACTGAGATGCGAATGCGAACATTGCTTGAAAATTCGTAGAATTGGCATTGAAATGTGGTGATTGGATATTATGATGAATATTTTTGCCTACCAAGTCTAAGGTCACATTCACCTAGAGGTGCCCTAAATGTCACTTGTGTGTACTACGCCTGTCATGCTTAGAGTAAGCCGAAAAGTTTCCATGTCTATAATCTCTTGTTAAAGTACGCTTATCCATGTTGTGTGGTTCTAAGCCTAAGTTTTAATCCCCTTTTTAGTGTAGCAAATAATTTCATATTAGGCTTGATTGTTCGTTTATTACTTTGTACTAGTAATTACAGAATCCTATGTACCGAGACCCCAAATAGATCAACACAATTATTCTCTAGAGGATTGGTTTGATTCATCGATCTGGCTTTTCGAATATCTATACACACTTTCATACCACAGTACATACGTACTATAAAAGGACAATGTCATTAGATTGTTAAATATTTAAAAAAGTTCCCGATGTTTTAATTTCATTGAAGATATGCTTTTGTTGTTTTCTTTTCTCATTATTGAATATTGTAATTATTGTACATTGGTGTTGTTGGTGTGTTGTTGTTGTGTTGTTTGTTGTTGCGTGTATTGTAATGTTTTATCGGGATATAAATAAGTTCTTAAAAGGCTGAATTTCATGTTTCAGAGCCTTTTTAAGTGGATGTTTTTTGTTAGGTTGAATTATTACCTCTTTATAGGTATTATGTTGACGTACACCTTTGTCTATGATAAATGATTGCCTTTTTAGCATACAAAGCAAACAGACCCTTCACCCACCGTTTTCAGCTGAAGCTTCAAATTCTAACATCCTATTGTTTGAATAAGAGGTTATTTGCGAAATTAATTCATATCGTTCGCATATAAATATTCATTGGGGCCGCAAGTAAATTTTATTCAAAGTCAATCCTCCCTTTTGTATTATAATAGACATTCGGTGGCAAAAACTGGGTATTGTTGGTACTGGAACCTAAACAAATGAATTGCTATGAGGTCTGGCTATTGAGGCAGCTGCTTAGTTTTATGATCGTCTTATCACACTATTTCAGTTGGTTTGCTTTGTTGTGAAAGATTTAGTGTTTAGTTTAAGTCAGCGAGAATTTTAATTTGCATCACGTCTGAGTTTACAAAATCTTCATATTGTTGTAAGGATTTTTCGTGCATCATTTTAAAGATACATAAGAAATGGTACCAACTCACGTTTTTAGGATTTTGCCTGTGATATTTTAAGTGACATTCTAAATTATAAACTTAACAACATTACCCTTTTTGAATGTTATTTTCTTACTGCATGTGACCAAGTATAAATCAGCCTAATAAAATACAGTTACGTAACCACAAAACATCCCTAACTATCCTCCCAACCCCATAACTCGCCCCCCCCCCCCGTCACCGGCGGCAATAACTCTGTAATCCTGTTGTCACCAGGGTCAACATATAAATTGTGCCTGTTCCCTGTTCCCTGTAATATCAGAGCACCTGGACTGGCGTAATTTATTCCATAAATTAATAAGGGCGCCGTTCCATTGCTGCGTCGGCGTCGCATGCTAACAATTGATAGTTACAAAGTTATTGCGCGGGGATGAACTGGGTTTTAGTTGCTTTATTTTGGATTGTAATGCGGAGATAGAATTTAGGAGCTTTATAGTAGATGGATTACCCGACAGGCACCGAGCACGCAAGACAATTGAAAGACAATACCATTTGGCCCCAATTGGGGCTTACGGTCCTTGAGTGGATTCATATGTCTAATGGAAATGCATTAAAAATAAACAAGATTGATTTTGGTTTCAATTTACTTAGCTAACTTTCTTACTTAATATTTGGCTCCTCATTGTTTGCGGATCGATCGACAGGTACAACGATTTCTGGTTGCTGGCATGAATTTTAAATTCACCTGAAAAACATTGAAAAACAAACTTGTGGCTTTTCTTCCAATAGGTACTAGTTAATGGAATAGGGAAGATGCAAATAAAGAATTTATGAGAATGTTGTAATGATAAAAAAGTATAAATTAAAGGCCATTGCAACGTTTTTATTTTAGTTAATATTGATTTTTAACAAAAATAATGAATTAAAGTAACGTGAAACGGAACGTATATAAAATAACAATCAGAGTTTGGTGACGTCACTACTGTTATGACAACGAAAAGGCAACCTTATGTCTTTGACTTAGGAATTTCTTGACCAATGGCAGACAGTAGTGACGTCATCGTCCGTTTTCGCGCGAAAATTTAAACTGTCGGTTTAAAATCGCAATTTTGCTTATTTATGTGACTTTAAAATTAAACCAATAATGGAAATATTGCATGTTCCCTATTATTTAATAGCAAAAACTTGCTAAATGTGTGGCTATTCTACCTTTGCAAAGCTATAGTATAAATACTTCTTAATTATAAAAAATAAATAGCTAATACACATATACTTAATTGCCCCTCCAACAAACAGTTCTGTAGCAAGCAAAATACCCGTAATAAAATACAAACATAAAAGTAGCATTCCCTCCACGTTAACATTAGCATAGAAACTGAAATAAATAACACTTTACAAGAAAACGAGTGTACGGAAAAGTAACCACTTATTACCACTCAAGTAGTATGTTAATGCCATAACGTCCCCGGCCGTATAAACGTTTGCGTTGGAAATTATTTATCGTCGTACGTCGTGGGCCTTCGCCGCCCGTCGCCATTTTTTATAGCGGCCATTTTTGTCCCGGACATTTGCGGACTAATTCGCCTTGGCCCTTTTGTCCTATTGTGTTGTTGAATTAAATTATTATTTTCTATATAGGATGATGTTGGGGTAAATTATTTTGTGCCTTTTTTGAGGCTGTTGGATTTTTTGGATGTTTTTTTACACTCTTGTGATTTATTACTTAGAGAAAGATCTACAGAGACTGATTGAATGGCGTAATAAATCTTAATGATAAGGTTATTTTCGAGGAAAACATATACTTTTAGGACTTTTATTCACAGAGCAGTTGCCCTTGACATTTTAGCTTTTAACGTAAAGCTAAACGTTCAGTTTTCAAAGAATTGTAGAAGCTTTATTTTCAGGAGATTTTTGGGTATTCATATATAATTCCCAAAAAAGATTCCTTGTATTTTTCGCAAAAATCCGTTTATAAAAGCTCGGAGTGTGATGCAAAAAGGTTTCTCGCTAAAAACATCGTGTACAGATAAAAATAAGCAGAAACAAGCTACGCTAACGAAATAGAGGACAGTATTGTATTTCGCGTAGTTTGGACAAAAAAGAGAATATTCTTGCATGTGACACTCTTTCACGAAAATGCTAAAAAGACAAAAAAATATTCCCGTAAACGTACGTTGGCAAACTTTTATGTTAAAATGAACAAATATTTACAAACATACATGGCAACACCCGCGCAGTGTCTGGTATATTCTATTCGTCAGCGGTTCTCAAAAAGGGTCACGCATTTTTCCCATGCGAAAATCCTTGTGCAATAATATCTAGTCCTTTCAACTGAGATTACTGTTTTGAGCAAAAAAAGGCTTCGAGTATGAGCTAATTCATTAACTTTACACTCTGATTAAACTTCTATCGAAGTCACCAGAAAAGCAAAGATTCAGCACGCTACTACCTAATATGATAAGCCAATATTATGATTCCGTTGTGCTATCTATGAGTCATTGCTAAAGAGTAATGCTATGCATATTGTATAGCTCAGTCTCTCTCTCGCACCGAAATCATGATGGGCCCAGTCTTTCTTTTTTTCTAATACACTAAGTACAAGAAAAGACTCGAAATAGGAAGATAGATTTCTATGCTATACAAGTAATAAAACATTAAAAATTCTCCTCTCGTACCAAACTCGTAGGCAGTTTAAGTAGATTTAACGATTTCCTTATAATTATGATGTTAAGATCAGCAGAGTCCCAAGACATAATGCTGTAATGGCTGGAACTCTGCTAAGCCCTTAATGGACGGCACGTGAGCGAAATTTTACATGCAGTCTCTTCCTGGTTTTAAAACAAAAAGACATGGTGTATTGTTTGTATACGGAACGCAGCATTATGACGGTACGAAACGAATCTTTAGAACCTACCTTATAGTCTTATATAACGCGCACAGCGAAGGAGCGGAACTCTCTATTTACATCTGTGTTTCCAATCACATTCAAACCTAACTTCTTCAAAGTTAATTGAACAGGCTTCTTCTGCGTAAGCTCACTCCATCGTCATTTTTATCTCTGTCACCTCTGACCTGAACTAGAGTCAAAATCAAACCCATCTTAAATAAAAAAAAAGCCTACATTTTGATAATCATTCACACTAGTGACTTTAACACACATAAAATATGAGTTAGTTACATTTATTTACATTATTTTCTATGTAATAACTAAAATTAACAAATTCACTAAACTAACACTAATTTTTACTGTTTTTCTGTGTGTACACAAATAATAAAATAAATAAATAAAATATAGCATCAAAAAATTCGTCCTCAACGCTGTCAGCTGGATCGATTTCATTGGAAAATAATAACAAATAATGCGGTTTCGCTCTTAAAAAAGACACTAAAATATGTAGATAATTTAATAAGCCTTACTAAACTAAAAAAAAATTATCAGAAATAATATCTTTCTACTTAGAAATACTGCGTTGTGCTCTTCTAGCTGTACCTATTTATTCTTGTTTCTTTCAGCGTTTTGTGTTCATAAAGAAATAGATAAATACTTCTTTGCTGAATAGTAATAAACTATCACAGTATGAATTAGGCAAGTTATTCTAATAAATCACTAACAGCCAATTTAAAAAGTTTGCGATACGCTTGTAGTGTATCTGAAATAGTACAAACAAGTATAAAAAACGTGTTGACAGTGCTTCACATTTGCATACCAACGAACTTCGCAAATAGTTGGCTGTGTGTTACCTATGAGCGCTGGAGCCCAGAATATCGCTGTACGAATAGAGCTACACGTGAAAGTAATTTATGAATGAGATTTTAACTGAATTTAAGTCAGGAAGCAAAAGTTGTAATACAATTAAGTGCTATAGGTAAGTGGTATTTAAATAAAAACCTGACTTACATGGGCTAATTAATATTCTTAATATGTAATCAATACTTTAAGGTTATATTCTATATATAAAAGTAACACAAAAAGTCCTTGAAAAAGTTATTCAAAAATACATAGTTTCGAAGATAATACTAACATTAGACACTCGATGTGTATCTAAGTTCATTGAAAAGTACGAGTAAATCATTTTCATTCAAATCAATTATTAATGCTAATGGTGCCTGTCCATTACACCGGAGTGAGGCAGCGGAGAAACGGAATAATTTTAACCAATGAAATTTCGTAAAATCTCCGCACCACGTGATTCACTGACATTTTGACTGACATGATTGGTTAAAATCCGTATCTCCGCTCTGCTCGCTCGCTTCGCGCAAATGGTCAGGCACCCTTAAGCTAGGTAAATGTAACGATGTCATATGTCACGTTACATAAATAATCGTGACTTTCTCGAGTGAAAAATATGGTATGAAGAATCAAGACGAAAAAAATAAATAATTCATGTGCCAGTTGATTTTTTGACATGGTCTCATTAATGCCCTACACTTAACGGATAACAAAAGGAACACGTCGTATATTCGCAATTTGAGCGATGTCAACTACGATAAAGTCCACTTGCATAAACAAAAGAGTTATTATCTCAGTTGCAGTCTGTCAAAAAAACCTGCATTTCCATTTCCATACCAACATTTTTGACACGCTGAATACGAACGTTGCTTAAAAAATATTAGAATTAACGCTCGGGTGTTCCTTAAATTAAAATACGAGAATAGGGGACATGCATGCGATTTTTTTATTTGCAAAATGAAATACTTATTAACTCTAATAAACAATTATGAAATTATTTTTAAATACCTTCATCAGCGATGAAGTTATAAAGCTTCAAAGTTTACAATTAGAAAGAGAAGTCCGATATGAATCGTGACGTCAAAGTTCTTGGCACCTATACAGTTGCCGTAGAAAACAGCGTTTTCGCGAGAGGGACAGATTTGTTTTAAAACACTTGTTTAAAATAATTATATCTCGTTTGTTTTTCGAGCAATTTTGATTATGTTTTCACTGTTAGTATTATATTTGTGTATATTTTCAGATAAACTGTATAGATAATAAACATTTTTATCGTGCGTGTTCCCTATTGTCCCTTATACCTAGCAACTTAATTTGTCGTAGTTTGTCAAACGTTAACATAACCTTCACACAACATTGTGATCCGAATTTATTTCCCAATTGGCTTCCCAAGCCGCGCTAAAGTAAGCCAGGTCACATTAAAAGGAGATATCTCTAGCGCGGCTTCTGCCAAAAAAGCGCAATAAGGGGAAGCCGGTGCCAAAAGTACGTCTGATAGAGATCTCATTACTGGACCAAAAAGTCGGCTTAACATGATCTTTGGGCTTATTTTCTGGCGAGATAAGACCGGATACTTAATACTGAGAATACTTTCAACACCTTTTTTAAATAATAAGGAGCGGAAGTTTTATGTGACGGAGTTATTTACGGCTGGTTTAAGGAGTGAGGATTTTTTATTGGTGTTGATAATAAAGTCGTTTATACGGTTTAGCCTCAGACAGCTTCGCTTGGTTAGTTGTTTAATGGACCATCAGATAATTGTCTATTCATCCGTGGCAAATGTTTCACAGCTTAAAGATGAGTAAGTAATATCTTAGGGCCGATATTTGAATTAAGAGTTCAAAGTTATGAACGTGTCAAACCAAACTTCAATGCCAAAGTTGACAGGTTTTTAGGCAGAGTTTAACAAATACTCAATTTAAAATTCTTAATTCGGAAATCACGGGTAAAAGTCACATGTCATCTTTAGAGTAACTTATTGTTGTTTTCAGGGTTCCGTACCCAAAGAATAACCAACGAAACCCTATTGCTAAGCTCCGCTATCCTTCCGTCTGTCCGTCTGTCTGTCAGCGGGCTGTATCTCATGAAACGTCATATAAGTAGACGTTGAAATCTTCACAGAGTGTGTATTTCTATTGCCGCTATAACGGCCAATGATAAAAATTAAATGAAATTAAACAATAAAGGGGTACCATACAAAAATCGTGTTCTTTATCGGTTTAAGGCACGGAACCCTTCGTGTGTGAGTCCAATTTGCACTTGCCAGATTTTATCTACCATCTTATTTTCCTAACTGCTTTGAAAAGTCTGTTTTAACATTAAAAGGTCCTTAATTTTTGACTCCTTAATATATTTAGTGTACTCGTAGAACCCAAATGAGAGCTGACCCAGACCGCTGGCTTTTCCATTTTCCCCCTTATCATTAGAAAATTTACATAATGTAATAAAAACCTTTCAGATTTTAAATTTAAATAATCTATTCTACAAACAGCCTACGAAGTCTTCTATAGTATTATATTAAAAATTATTTTGAAATATGTTTTCAGTTTTTTTCTGATTTTGTTTAAAAGCTTTTTGAGTTTAGGTGAGTCGTAACCGCATTCAGTTATGATCATTAATGCATATGGATTAAAACTATGCATTGTATTTTATTTTATTAGAAATGAAATTATGGCCACATAATTCATAATGGCGTACAATAAAACGTGCTTAATATACATTTTGAGCAGAAAATACAACGACCTGCAGACCACAATGTATTTACATTCGGTAATGAATTAGAAAAAAGTAAGCATTGTGGTTAATAATAAATTAATTTAGTATCAAAAAGTAATACGAAATTAATTCCAACAAAAAGAAATCCACTACGGGCAGTCCAAAGCGGTTAATTACCAACATCATAAAAGAAATACTGGCGCATTAAGCAGCACATTAATGTAGCAAATAATGATGAGTAATAATGATCCCGCTCCATTGCGTAGTTTGTATGAAGCCAGCGCTCCGCCGCGGTAAGCCAGTCGTCACTGGGGATCGCAAACGGGAGCCATATCGCTATGATTTCCCGGGATGCGCAATGTTGCGGAATAGTGTATAAGTATTTGAATTCAGAATTCGAGAAACATACAATTTTGGATTAACAATGTATGGATGGATGCTACTCTTCCACGCGAAAAGTACTGAACGGAAGTTGATTAAAATTTACAGGAATATAGCTGGCTCAGCAGAATCTTGAAACAGTACAGCCTATGTATTATAGGCTGTACTTTTTCAAGATATTAGAAGTACAAGAGGTATAAAAATTCCACGCGGGTGGTAGCTAGTATCCTACTACACGAATACTTCATGTTTATAAAAGAAACACGAAATGTTTGTGCAGATGGATGAATGTTTGTTTATCCTTCACGAATAAACTACTGGACGGATTATGATGAATCTTTAAGCTAGGTATTATAGCGTATACATTAGAGTAATACATAGGCTAACCTAAATAACATTTTAAATGAGAAAGTGAGTTTTTTTTGTTACGCTTTCACGCCTGTAGTGTATGCGGGTAAGCAGTGACGAGTTCGTCTCACAAATTACAATATAATATAGGGTACATAGCGTGGTCTTAGTCAGTCCCTCACAAGCCGTAACCGGGGGCACACGTATTCAGTGTCTCGCATACCGTATATTTATCGGAGTGTACAAAGTGTATGTATTGGCTCTCGAATCATTACGCCTATATTGCCGAACCGATGTTGAAGAATTTTGGTTTTTGAATGCGAGCAAAGCTAGTAATGTATAAATCTGAAGTGCTGTAATACACGGGCAGAGCTCACTCCACCTAAGTTCACACGATGAGATCTAGATGATAGACCGGCTAATCTGTCTCTAAATAGTGAATAGCGTACTTAGGTAGTTTGGAGGTAGAATAAATTATATTTCTTTCTTTCTAAGATTAGTTACACGTTGATTGTAGGAATCTCATAAAAATTCATAGACATAGCAAGCAATATTCTACATTAAGTAAATGTATGTTAAAGTGGGTTGGTGGTTTCTTGAAATAATGTATCCTACATTATCCAGCCTTAATATTAAATGACGAGATATTAGCAGGAAAATGTGAGGCTTTGGCAAACACGTGGGATTAGGTAATAAGATAAGGCGAATAAAATTCTTATAAATATACTGAAAATGGTTGTGTCTAAAAAGGGATTTAATAGTTTACCACCTGAGGGTCCAGAAAAATTAACTAAAGGAATTGTACAAAATGTCAATGACTCACGCGGTGCCGAGATTTAGTTCAATTTCATTGGTTAAAAAATTTCCCCAATTCTACGCTCCGCTGCTTCGCTCCGCTGAAATGGACAGACACTCTTAGCGATGGCGACTGTCGAAATGCTAAAATATAAGGGAAATTGATCACGTGACATTTCGACAGAGTTTGTCAATTCCATATTTTACCTTTCGCCAATCCTCTACGCCTGAATGAATATCACATGTCTAAAATGTCACATGTCTAGAGCCTCTGCGAGTCTAAAAAGGCCACTTTAGCAGAATCAGAAAGCACATCACGCTATCTGTCACTGTCAAATTTTTCCAATCAATCTTGAACCTAAAACACTAGCGATATAATCCAGAAGGATAGTATCAGTCTAAAACAGATTAGTGTGTCTAAATTCCACAACATTGTACTGTGTTTGCCGCGTTTAGACTAACCTCGAGTAAATTCATCAACATTTCTTCTAGATTTTAAAAAGAAAATGTGAGAAATTGACATAAATGAACTACTGTATCAATGAATTGTCAGCACAATTCATTGAATCAATCAACAAAAAATGCAATCTGCCACAGCGTATCTCCAACTACATATATGTTTATTAAGGTTAGCTTCTTGTCCAACCGGATGCAGCGGAGTACCAGAATTTTACTTGGAGCGACTGTGTACCTGACCTTCACAACCAAGGAACGGGGTAACACGCTACTTGGCAAATCTGGTGTCAGATTTTCAAACTTCTAACTACCCCTACCGACTGTCAAAGATGTTCAAATGACATCCGAGTCCAACGGTTTAATATGCTTTTCGAGGTACGAAGGAATCTCGGTATGTTAAGGTTGGTCACCCTTCCAGGATCCTAACCTCGATGATCGAAACGTGGCAGTTATGATTTCGTCACAACCTCTTCCAATCATAGTATTTGATTTGATTGATAAATCGTTACAGAAGTGTAAAATAATATTGATAAGGTTGAATGATTTTCTCTTCTGTGTTACAGACAGTACACTGAAATAAGGTACCTATAAATAATTCCACTACTGTACCTACCTATTTTCGTTTTAACATGATATTGTTGAGTCTAATATCTTATATCATTAGAAGTTCTCTTTGATGACAATGTGATGTTATATTGAAAAGGAATTCTTAAAAATTGACGTCTGTTGCCTACTTCATAATTATCTGCCTGAAGTCTTGTTACCTAAGATATTAAACAATTGCCAATCGCACGCCCATCTCCATTACTTAACAAATAATGAGAACCGTTCGTGTTCACAGCACTGCGAGGCTGCACTCGCTTGCAGCATCAGATCCATTCATCCGGCGCTCCCCACCGCTCTCCGGCGCTCCAGCAGACGAGTCAATATCCGTGGTAGACGAGACCTACTCATTTCCGTGCTCATTGACAAAGAACGGAGAAATCAGAAGGTTCGCTCACTACAAATATCAGTGGTCTGAGAGCTAGTGATTAAGACTTGTTATACTAAACAAGAGTTCATGCTTATGGTAACTCATCATTTCGCTGGCATGGTCCTGGGCAGAACAGCCTATACGCGACTTTGGCACTCTGAGTTTGTTTCGGTGTTTCTTCTCAGGGTAGTCAGCTAGGAAACATCCGGCCTCATCCAGATAAATATGTCAAAAAAAAATTGACGTGTAAAAGAGTTACTTGTAACGTATTTGCAAAATAAATATCATTTATCATTATCATTTACCACCTAACGTGTGAACACCTCACAGACTCGTCATATTCATTGAGGGTCCTAATATCACCAGGTAGTGTTTAGTCAATGTGTTTACTATCACGGCATCATCAATAAGTTAGTAATAATTTAATTTTTAATAATAATTTATTTACTGACTAATACACACATAAACAATTTACACAATGACGAATACAAATATAATACAACGGAAGTGGCCATTGATCTTGATCTCCAGATGGAGAGAAAACACTGGCTGTGGGTTGAATTATCCATTTGAATATTTTGAATACTGCATAACCCTCGTTAGCTCAGTGGTCGCCAGCGCTGAGCACGAAGTTCTGAGTTCGATTCCCGAATTGGGGAGGTTTTTCCATCTAGGATATCTCAGTTGCAGCCGGTACTCCGGACTCCGCTCATCATGTTAAACTCTTCGGAGAACTTAGCATTTTTTTATTTTGTTTTTCATGACATGTCTATCACAGTTTTGCTTTTTTAGGGTTCCGAAGAAAAAACGGATCCCTTATAGGATCACTTGTGTGTCTGTCTGTCCGTCTGTCACAACCAGTTTTCTCTGGATCCACAAGACCGATTCTATTGAAATTTGGTACACATATGGACTTCTATGACCTAAATACGGACGTGTTACGTAAATCATTATTTTTTTAGTATCAGGATCACTTTTGGGGGCCAAACTAGAAAATTAAAAAAAAAAATACCAATATCATGTGATGTATCAATCAAATAAAAGGGCTTACTATGAGAGTATTAGTTTTTTTTCATATTTTTAAAATAAACGGTTTTGAAGTTATTCAAGAAATTAGACGAAAAATGACCATCCCTTATCTCCGAAACTACTAAAATTTTGGAAAAAATGGAGATAATAGATCTTTACCTATAGATTACAGGAAAACCTATAAAATGTTAAAATAACATGTTAAAAAAATCCGGAGAAAACAAGCCGGATTCCGAAAAGGCTTCAGCACCGTCGACCACATACATACGCTCCGTCAGGTTATACAGAAGACCGAAGAGTATAATCTGCCCCTCTGCTCAACGTTTGTGGACTACGAGAAAGCCTTTGATACGATCGAGACTTAGGCTTTGCTGTAGTCTCTCCAACGATGCCAGATCGACTATCGGTACATTGAGGTGTTGAAAGGTTTATACAAAAACGCCACCATGTCAGTCCGACTTCAGGATCATACCTCGAAACCTATCCTCCTGCAGCGCGGTGTGAAGCAGGGAGACTTCATTTCTCCGAAACTGTTTACAGCCGCAATGGAGGATGTCTTCATGGTTTTGGACTGGAGAAGGCTAGGCATTAATGTCAATGGGCAGTACATCAGTCACCTTCGATTTTCCGACGATATAGTCGTCATGGCTGAGAATACGGAGGACCTCAGTACAATGCTCGATGACCTCAGTAGAGCTTCCGAAAGAGTGGGTCTCAAAATGAACATGGACAAAACCAAGATCATGGTAAATACCCGTGTAGCACCCACTCCCATCAAGATCGGAAACTCTACACTCGAAGTTGTAGACGAGTACGTGTACCTAGGACAAACGGTCCAGTTAGGGAGGGCCAACTTCGAGAAAGAGGTCAACCGTCGAATCCGACTCGGCTGGGCAGCGTTCGGGAAGTTGCGTGGTATCTGCTCGTCCCACATACCACAGTGTCTCAAGACGAAAATCTGTAATCAGTGCGTGTTGCCAGTGATGACAAATGGAACTGAAACGTGGTCACGGAGTGACTTTGAGCCTTCTGATGAGGCCCATTGTAAAATGGGCCTCATCAGAAGGCTCAAAGCACTCAAAGGGCAATGAAGAGGGCAATGCTTGGAGTTTCCTTGCGTGATTGAATCAGAAATGATGATATCCAATAGATGATGATGAAATCATCAAATGACTTCTCACGCATGAGGTGGAGCGGAAGAGAGTGTCAGATTTATACTGTCTAACCCCTCCCTGTTCCTTCAAAAAGCCCTTCACGTTCCAGGGCCGCGATACCTCTTTCGAACAATCCACAACGTCACTGTGTCGCCGCCATTGTCATCGAGGTAGGGCTTCTCACAGAATGAAAATGAAGATCTGAGATTATTGTCTGGTTTTCTGATCCGTTCTACGTCGTGGTATTATAAACGCGGCTTAGAGTTTCTTGCAGAGGTGACATGGAAATAGAGGAAGTCTTTTGTTGTACAAACGTTGAATGGGAATCACGGAAACGACATGCCTCTTGTTTTGACATGCAATTTATGTTATGTTTCATAAATATTGTGAAGGCAAAGTTATAGAACAAGCTAAAGGTAAATTCTTTTTCTAAATACACGTGTCTGTTTACCGACTATCCTATCTAATATTATGCACTAGTTGACCCGCGCAACTTCGTCTGCGTCACATGTGTCAGTTATGCTCAGCTCCTTGCTTATTGGTTCATATCCAAAAGCTTATTGGTTGTAGCGTGAAGTTAACAGCCTTTAGATGGGCATCTAACACTAATGGTTTAAATTCGAACCAGTAGTTCCTGAGATTAGCACGATTAACCAAACAAGCAGCACTCTTCAGCTTTATAATATTAGTATAGATTATAATTGCTAAATGAGCTCTTACCATTAGTTTGCCATGTATTATTACTTCCCAATACGGTACAACAGTTACGCAATAAATAATTCTTATTCTTATTCTCAGAATTTGATCCTTATTAACTACACTTTCAGATGGTGTAATAATATAGGGTGTGATTGTTTCATGATAATCAACCGGTTCGATTCCTAGGTAGGAAAGAAAGAAAGAAAGAAAATTGTGTTTTTTGGCATTATATAAATAAAACACCTACAAATTAACAAAATAAATAATTAAAACTATTAATGCCAAAAGGGCCTCAGCTCAGCATAATGCCAGCTGGCAACGCAAGGTATACCACCTGACGCTGATTTTCAGCTGCAGCCCATGAGTATCATACGCTCGAAAACATAAACACACATATTATAAAAGTATGAATATTTTGTACAAAAGTAACAAAGATTTTTAAAAAATCCAATGATGCAGTTTTAGTTTTCACCAAAATTGGGCTCGAGACTACTTTCACTGTTATTCGATATTCCTTATGGTTTCGGATTTGGCCCTGAAGGCACAGTAGAAAAATTCACCCTGTATAGTAAACGTGAAAAATTGAGTATGATTGTTTGTGACGCTTTCACACCTACAACTAACCGATTTTGATGAGTTTTGGTACAGAAATATATGGAGATGGTTATGGGCTACCAAAGCGGGTGAAATCGCGGGCAAAAGCGTGCATCGTCCTCACATATAATAATTTGATTAATGTATGCAAATATTGTAAAGCTTATTTTTGAAAAGAGTAACTTATTTTTGAAAAGTTTCTTGTTCGTTCTTCTCCATAAGAATCTACTTTTTGCGAACGGACGACTAGAGTCACTATATTTTATTTTCATTTGACGTTCAAAAGTGCCTTTATTGGTCTAATTGAAATAAATCATTTGACTTTGACTTTGAAAAGCTAGTAAGTTTTCAATTTCACAGAATCCTTAGGTACAATAAATTCTGTATAATAATTTATTTTACTGCAAAGTATCAAGAAACTTGGGGGAGGCCTATGTCCATCCAGTATTGAACGTCTTTCGGCTGATATGATGATGATGATGAAAGTTTCAAGATAAATGTTTCATAGAAGGTAATACCTACAATTTATTACACACACAATAAAACCTGTAGTGTATACGTACATACATAAACAATGAATAAATAAGTAATTAATATATTACTTGTATTTATAACTAATAATCGATATAGTCTATTAGTATTAACTGTATGATTGTATATATATATATATCTGTCGTCTCGGGTTATGCAAGCGCGGGGGGCCCAGAGACGTGGGATCCAGTCGTATGACAGCTGTCAGGGAGTGAAGACGCGTGCATGAACTAGTGAGCCGATTGCCTATTATTACATATATTTAATGTCTAGTGCACATCAGTACACCACAAAACCTACCTACATAAGTCTTAATTTTATTTTACCGACAACCTATCTTACTAATAAGGCAACAACCATTTGTTAATTAATTAACAGCAAACGGCAGGATCACGCTGTCCATCTTCTTGACATGCTCCTGTAGTTTCCTTGTTACGACATGCAAGGCATTCCACAGGTAGAAGGGTTTCTTAATATGAAGTTCTTAAATGTTTTCTAACCACATGCAGGTATCGGAACGTGCAACTAGCTTTATCTATTGAACTGCCTGAAAAGTGCCTGTAATTGATTTATTTTAATTAAATGGTTTGAGTAAAAAAAAACCGTTAAGCTTCTTGCCGGTTCTTCTCCATAAGACACGATCAATTTGAACCGTGGACTAGCTTTTGACATTTTAAAAGCATCCATGTAGTAGGCCTGTGTGAAATAAATTACTTTGAATTTTAAAGTTTAAAATGGTTTGAGTTTTTCGTTCTTATAATGTATCTAATATCCTCTCGTCATGTATCTTCGTCGAACTACAATAAAAAAGAGACATAATGTTCTACGCAAGTATTCCAGTTTTACAATATCTATTTAATGAAATGAAACCCTGATTAAATTATGCATGCCAGAAACCTATTAATCTTGTTAGTAACTTGAATAGCCAGGGTTATAACTTGCAAAGATATATACTATGGGATGGTACACGAGAAATATAAAACGTTTAGCACAGCGTAGGCGTTTCTCTGAACCTAATATAAGGTGGAGGACTTAGTGCCGTCTATAGCGACGAGCGGCAAATATAACATACTTAGCTTTTTATATAGCGTGTTGCCAGTGATGACATATGGAACTGAGACGTTGTCGCTCACAATGGGCCTCATCAGAAGGCTCAAAGTCACTCAAAGGGCAATGGGAGAGCAATGCTTGGAGTTTCTCGCGTGATCGAATCAGGAATGATGATATCCGTAAGAGAATCACATACCGGTTACCGACATAACCCAAAGGATCGCTAAACTAAAGTGGCAGTGGGCAGGGCACATTGCTTGCAGAACAGATGGTCATTGGGGCCGAAAAGTTCTGGAGTAGCGACCGCGTACCGGAAGACACAACGTTGGAAGGCCTTCCACAAGGTGGACCGATGACCTGGTGAAGGTCGCGGGTAGCCGATGGATGCGAGACGCGCAGGACCGGTCGTTGTGGCGACGCTTGGGGGAGGCCTATGTCCAGCAGTGGACGTCTTTCGGCTGATGTGATGATGATGATTTTTATAGATTGCCCTACCGAAAGGTTACCCACCAGAACTCTAATATTAAGCCTCCGCTGTCCTTCCGTCTCTCTATCAGCGGACTGTATCTTATAAACCGTGAGTATATCGCTGGAGGTTTTTACAATATTAATTCTATTACCGATATAACAATGATATTAAAAATGAAGTAATGTGAAAATATGAAATGTGCTATTTTCAATTATTGGTACGGAATCCTTCGTGTGCAAGTTTGACTCGCACTTTTAATAATACTAGCTTTTGCCCGCTTTTGCTAGCGTGTGTCCCTCAGTTCTTTACAAAAAAGCGTCGACTCGACAGATTCTGAAAGACTTAGCGATGTTGGTTAGAGATTGTTAATCGCCACATCAATCAAAAAAAATTAAAATCTACCCTATGACTGGGAGTCTACTAAGGAAAAAAATTACTGATTGACTGAAAACCTTGTCCTACGAAGAAACTGAACAACTAATGGTATCGTCAACACGGTAGACACTCACACACATATACACATCTCACCCCACCTCCACTCTACTTTTACATATATATATATAGTGTGACCCTTCATCAGTCCTAATAATACAAAATATTTTTTTTGTATCGAAACGCTCACATGTTATCAGACACTTAGAAACTGCCGACAAACTGTACAGCAGTTTGGTAGAAGATATGTGATTTTTTTTTAAGTTACTTTTCTGGAATAAATGAATAATAAAAAAAAAAAACATAAATTTTACTTTTAATGGTAAGGTCCAACCTGTCACTTTTACTATTCCGAGAATTACAAAATATGTTGTCAGCTTTTGAAAAAATGCGTAGCTATTGGAGAGGCACTCAATATTTAATTTAGAGTACACATGTGCTTGTAGAATGCAATATTTTACGTTAGTTGAAATGCAACCTTTTTCTACGATTTCTTAGAGTCGATATTGGAATAGCCGCGAGCACGTCGCACTTATCAAAAACGTCTGGGTACCTGCTTATGAACGACCCTTACGAGAATGAAGATACAAGAAAAACAAAAGTGTTTTGGAAGTTTCGAGAAAGTAGCCTGCTATCTTGGGACAACGATTTGCAGTCCTCTTGTCTTCTTAACTTCATACATTGTAATCTCGTTATTGTTCCATAATTATTTATTGTTTTACGTATGTATACTAACCGTGAATTCCCAATATTAACTTCACCTTGCATCCCCTCCTTGTCCCGCAGCCTCAAAGGTCGGACAAGGCAGTAGTTTCTGGGAATTCATTTTTAACTATTGGCGGAAGGGTGTCCAGTCTGGGACGAGCCGTACGGGACCACGTGGATGGCGGGGCGTGGTCCTCCTGCCTACCGGCAGGACCTACCTTAACAATTAGGTTAATTCTAGGAAAAACGAAAATTTTATCAGGTTCGAGTAACTTAGGAACAGTCACAATAGTAATGCAACGAAAAAGTTTAGTATTTGTATTTTCGCAAAAGTTTGGTGTTTGTATTTTCTTTTTGCATTGTTTTTTTTTTATTTATCATTTTAATTTCCACTAAGATAGTTTGGAACAATTTTTTTATCTGTACTGAATTGAGCGTTGATAGCTGCGCCACAGTACTTTTGTTTTAGCTATCTTCGTTTTTCCTTTGTTACTTGTAAATCTAAGTTGTTCCCAATAAAACTTTTATTATTATTTTATTATAAAGACCAGTCGTTTCGGCTGTGCGTTGTCTGTCAGTCAGTCACTCAGTAACGGAAGAATTTTATAAGGATTGATAATATTATTTTTTAACAAAATTGTTTTGATTGAGAGATCAAAAATTTAGAAGAAAGAAACCTTTAATATACGTATTTCACAATTTAATTTGTTGCCGGTTAAAATCAATAATTAATATTATTTATATTCCTGAGAAGCAAGTTAGTAAGAAGATGCCTATATTATACCTAAGAGGTTTATTTCGAAGAGGAAATTGGAAAGATTTTTGGTAAATTCTCTTTGAAGTTCTGTCTACAAAAACTGAGAACAAATCTCTTTTAATAGTCCCATTGAATGATCTTTTACGGTTTCATTGAGATATCTTTAATATAGGCGGCGTAGTCATTTCATGACGTCGGCCATTTTACGTTATTGGTGGCTATTTAATGAAATGGACACCTTAAACGTAACCAAACCTCGGTTATATAATGAAATAACTAATTCAATTATATAGCCACGACTTAGACAACGAGTTTCACAAACAGAGTAAATAGAACCGTCTTTCAAAAACAGGTAACATTGTCTAAATGGAAACGCTTTTTCGTCCACCATAGCCAGAGCTCAACAAATATTATGTCATTAATATTCATTGCGCGGCTGGAGTCGAAGGCAAGTCTAACACGACTGCTGATTATTGTTGTGTTCACCCCACTTGTTCGACTTATCCCATGGTAAGCTATGGGGGCTATATTTCAACCTGACTGGCTGGTTTGTTCTACAATGTAAATTAGCAATGGAACGAAGTCCTTGGCGAAAGAAAATAAAAATTTAGAAGGGACTTTAATTGCAGTGCAGTGAAGTTTTATAAACATGTCACCGTGAAAATTTTGCTGAATTAAACTTGAAGTGGTAGCGGAATTTATTCGAAAGAGTCACCGCGGCCCTGGAACGCAAAGGGCATTAGGAGGAACACGGATGAGTTTTAGTCAGTGAGAGTCTGACACTCCCTTCTACTTCACCCAGGGCGGGAGGAGTCATTTGATGATTTCCCATCCATAAAAAAAAAATAACAATGAAGTGGGGTGTTAACCCCACTTTATGTTTTTTGTTTCCATCAAGTCGTAATGTCAGTTCACTTTAAGCTTACTTCCTACATTTTGACGGGTGTTTACAGAATTAATTGGCTGTTCGTAGCTTTGCCCACGGGATAGTCGAAAATCATCTCACAGCCCGGTCGGGCTAAGAAAGAATAGTGTTAGTTTAGGTCATGGTCTCAAGTTTCAACTAAGTCCGTTCAGCAGCTGTTCAGTCGTCATTGATTTGTAAGTCTAAACATTCGAACAAACAGACTTTCACAGTCATTACAAAAGTAGGTAGAACATAAGATTAGTAGATGAAACTCCGAACCATATCTATAAAAAAACCGGTCAAGAGCGATTCGGACTCGCGCACCGAGGGTTCCGTACAAATTTGTAGCTACAAATTACTTTAATAAAGACTATATTTTTTATGATTTAATTACAAATGTATAGTTTTTAGACATTTCCCTACACTTGTAGTATAAGACACTTGCCAGATTTCATAGTTCTAGGTCAACGGGAAATACCCTATACATTTTGATTCCCTTGAAAGAGTTGAAATATACGTTTTATGCGGCAAAATCGGCCGTGTCTTTTTTACAGTATAATTTTTTCATAGCTGCAAGGAGCTATAGACTTGATTATATGGTTTTTTAATTGTTATTTCAACTCGATAGCTCCCCGCTGTCCCGAAATAAACAGTCTTGACAAATAGACGGACGGACAACAAAGTGAACCTGTAAGGGTTCCGTTTTTTCCTTTTGAGGTACGGAACCCTAAAAATATATCCAGTCCAGCATCAGTCATTTTGTGACACGAGTGTACTTTGAATTCCCCCACAGACAGTGATTCAGCATATCCGCGCGTATATTGCCTGAAATATATCAAAGTCAGACAAAACCTACCTGAATCCTGTCCTATATGAAGGGTATAAAAATATACGATGTTACAGGCTGCTAACAAAAAGCCTGTCGACCTACATCACAATAAAATGTACCTAGTACGCCATTTTTGTTCCAAATTAAAAACTGAAACAATTTCGTTATGAGCTCTTTCGTAATTACTGGGCTTTTGACAAAATACACAGGGAACTGGGTAGGCCGGTAGAAGTGAGACACGTTATTTTTTTAATAGCCTGGCCTCGTCAGATAAAAATAAAGTTGGGCTTGACTGTGTTGTGGTTTTAAATAAATAGAAGCACAAGTAAAAGTTAATGCATAAAAGTATTTGTTTATTTTTTATCCACAATATCTATTATCTATTACTAATATATAAAGCTGAAGAGTTCGTTTGTTTGCTTGAACGCGCTAATCTCAGGAACTTCTGGGCCGATTTGAAAAATTCTTTCAAAGTTAGATAGCCCATTCATCGAGGAAGGCTATATATATCATCACGCTAAGACCAATAGGAGCGGAGCAGACGAAGTTGCGCGGGTCAACTAGTTGTAGATATTTGCAAGCTCACAAAAAAACCATGTGTAGTAGTCTATGTTATATATAGTTGGTGTTCATATGTTCCTATGCATGTATTTACAGTCGACATTACTTTAGTTTAATTAGTTATAATCAACCATCAAACAGTCCACACGTAGCTTTAATGCACTAACTTCTACCAAGCAAAATTCAACCTTATCGCCGGAAACAGATATGAAGCCACGTTATTGCCACTTTTTCAATAAAAATGGCATTAGGGAAGGAATAAATAAGAAATAATAATACACGTGAAATTATTTACTTCCCGCGAAAGAATTTACTCCTACTCACAAGTAGCAATATTGTCTCAGATTTTTCCATCGATGTTAAGTGTATACCGATAGATATGGGACCAAAAATTACTACAAAATATTTCGAGTCTTTTAGAATTTTGTAGTTAAAAATGGTAGTTCTAGTTAAGTTTTCTTCTTAGGCGACGGAATCTTTATGTGGTAAAAAAAAACACGGAAGAAAAATAACACACGAGGACCGAGTGTTACTTACAGCTGAAGTGCGATCATTAACAACTCCACAGTTTCTTGACAACCGTTAATTAGTTCAGAAACTGGAAATACATTTAATATAATACCTTGAGCTCAATATAAGGTGGAGCATGGTAAAATACGGCGAGATATTAAATGAATGTTTCAAATGAAAGCCCTTTTAGTCCAGTCAACGAGGACATTTGTTGTATGGAGACTTCCGAAAAATTCTCCCGTCTATGAAATTTAGCATGTGATGAAATTAGGTAATACAGATTACAGATGTACAATAATCCAACAATTTTTTTTACGAGAAGTTAGGTATTTTTACCTAAACATGAAAATTGCTTATAACTCTTTGGGAAAAAATCCTCTGACTGAAATACTTTCTGTATACGTACGAATGTGTTAGTTAGAATAATTATGTAAAGGTATCCAACATTTTTTCGATTTCGGAGATACCTCAAATTTGACTTTTAACATTCTGCGCTATAACTTCTGCTGAAAAATTGCTCTGCCAATTTTTATTTTTAATGCATTTTTATATGCTTAAATACATAGCTTTGTTAAGTTATCCAAAAGATTTTCCTTTTCTAACTTATTTTTTTTATTTTTGCTTAATTACGTAATGTGAAAAATTTCTCCGTCCATTTTCATGCCTTTGTTAATCATATAATTTTATATTAAAACAGATGTATCAATAATCCAACAAATTTTCGACCGTTCATTATATTTTTTAGAATAGTTCGCTGATTTATTATGCTAGAGCGTAAGTGTTGACCTTCACTTGACCGCTCGGAGCTGCTTTGCCACGCACTACTTTTGGAGTAGTGTAAGCTAGTAGTTGCTATTGTTATTATTACAGCAGCACAGACTGTTAAATTGTATAATTCGATTTTGAACTTAACCATCAAAATTTTCAGGTTTAAAATCATTTAGATTAATTTGACAGTATTGTATAACTAGATGTGGTGTTGACTTTACTACGGCGTAACCTATTTTTGAAAAAAAATATTTATTAGCTATATGGATCTAAAATAAACGTTTGATACCTCCTTGAGGACTTTGTAAACTATGCCAAAAATCTGCTTAAAAAGTACCTACATATGTTCAGAAGGACACCTGTTGAAAAGATATCGAGTTAAGAATAAAAAGTCAGTCAAGAAAACAATATCAGACAATATTTGGTTAAATAAATAACAAGGGCGGGCTGTATATATGGATAATCGAATAGGTATAAACATAATTTTATTGGGTTTACATATTTTGAATAAAACCAACACATGCCTATAATCTTTTTCTTTTTTTTTACTGTATCTCACCTGATGGGAATCGATGATGTGGTCGAAGATGGAGCACGCTTGCCTAGAAGTAACCTATTCACTCTCGACTTAAATACTCCCAGGTTGTAGTTATCAGGAAACAGGAACTCCGTCAGGGAATTCCACTCCTTAGCTGTACGCACTATGAATGTGTTCCCAAAACGTTTTGTGCGCATGGGTGGGATGTCCACCATGTACCGGTTGCGCATCGCCGTTCGTCTTGTGGTCCGATGATGGAACGGGCTTGGCGGAATTAAATTATGCAATTCCGTCGCACACTCCTCAAAATGCAACCGGTAGAAAACCGACAGGCCAGCGACTCGTCGTCGATGCTCAAGACTTTGGAGCTTCGTCGCGACGAGCCTCTCATTGCCGATGATCCTCTTGGCTCTTTTCTCAATTGACTCAAGGGCATCAAGCTGGTATCTGGCAGATCCGTCCCAATTGGCTCCTTTTGGCGGAAAATAGACACGCTTGGATCTTAGCAGCATTGAACTTGACCAGATTGGCATCGCCCCATTCAGAGACAGCCTGTAAGGACACATTCAAGCGCTCAACCATAGCCTCCCGGAGAGACCGGATCTGCGACCCACCAGCTCGTGCGTCGGACACGTATCTCTCAGCAACAGTATTGTCGTCTGCATACCCAAAGGTACCGGGTTTAAGCAGATCATTAATATGCAGCAAGAACAGTGTTGCCGAAAGCACCGACCCCTAAGGAACGCCGGCATTAATATCCAGATGCAGTCCAGATGAGCACCCATCTATGACCATTCGAGTAGACTGATCCCTCAGGAAATCCGCGATCCAATCACACAATCCGGCGGGCAGACCGAAGGAAGGAAGCTTACTAATAAGGCTATCGTGCCAGACCCAGTCGAAGGCCTTCGTGATGTCAAGGGAGACCGCTAGTGCCTCCCCGTGCTTCTCTATACTCCAGATGTGAATGGCATACGCAAGAAGATCCCCAGTAGACCGATTTTGGCGGAACCCGTATTGTCGGTCGCTAAAGATATCATTCGCTTCTAGGTATGCTAGGAGCTTACGATACAGCACGCGTTCCATACTCTTACAGAGTATAGACGTTACCGAGATGGGTCTGTAATTCGACGGGTCAGATCGACTGCCCTTCTTGGGCACGGGCTGCACGTTAGCTTGCTTCGAAGCATTCGGTACTTTTCCAGTCTCAAACGAAAGGCGAAATAGGCGTGTCAAGATTGGAGACAACTCAGGCGCACAAGTCCTCAAAACAATTGCCGGTATCCCGTTGGGGCCACTAGCCTTATTCACGTCTAGGTTACGCAGTACCCGAAGAATGTCCTTCTGGTGAATGCAAATGTTCAACATACTCGACTCGCATCCATCAGGAGAAGCAGGGGGCCTCGCGCCACCAGGATCCAGACGCGACGATTCCGCAAACATAGAAGCAAAAAAAAAAGTTTGCTTCCTGCTCAGCGGAGTGGGCCAGCAACCCATTGGGTCTCAGCAGTGGTGGTAGTGAGGGGCAGAAGTTCGATTCGACCGACTTAGCCAGGGCCCAAAAAGCCTTACTACCCGCTGGGTATGAAGAAAGTTTGTTCCCTATTCGGCTAATGTGGTCAAACCGAGCCCTCCGCAACACCTTCTTGCATGACTTGGCAGCCCTGTTAAAGGCTCTCTTCTTCTGACTCACGTCATTTGCTTTGCGCGTACGAGGGTCGACCCATGCTAGATACGCCGCGTGCTTAAGCGCATCAGCGCGATTGCACTCGGCACCAAACCATGGACGAGCTTCGCCAGATATTGTTGCGTCATAGAACGGAATGTAGTACTCTATTCCCCTCCGCAAACATCCGTCACGGCGTCCGCGCACGACGAAGCATCAGTCGAAGAAAAGCAAGTAGGCTGCCAAGGATAACGAGCGAAGAAAGATCGCATGCCATCCCAATCTGCTGACCTGTATTGCCATACCTCTTGTCTCTTGGGCTGGGATCGGGCGAGGAGTAGATGAACACAGACTTCACCAGACAGTGGTCCTAACTACCCAGTGGTGTAGAAATCGTCACCGAGTAGTGGTCTGGATCTGTTGTCAGCAAAAGGTCCAAGCAGTTGGCAGTGTGCGAATCAACATCCGGCACCCTCGCTGCCCCCTGGACCAGCTGGGTAAGATTTAACGCTAGCGTAGGCTTTCACGTCTCGCGTCCAGCATGGTCTGTGCACTGGAATGGGAAGAACCACTCCTGATGGTGGGCGTTGAAGTCCCCCAGTAACACTATTTGGGCAGAAGGGTACCGCTACTGAGCCGCATCCGCCGCCTCACTCAGGTGCTGTGTGGGCCCAATTGTCTCCAAATCACCGCTGTGCAAACGATAGACACAGGCGTACACAATTTTGTGCAGGCCTGTGTCCAGTATAACCCACAGCGTTGAGAAACTGGAGTCTTCAAGGTAGCGGAGACGCCGATAGCAGATGTCGTCCCGGGCGTACATCCATACGCCCGCGCGTAGTCCAGTAATCTGAAGTGGCGCACCAGGGTAAACCCTGAGTATGTAAGATACGACACGTCTGACGGACATCCGATCTGCGTCTCCGACAGGAACAAGAGCGCTGGTTTCTCAGTCTCTAGTTGGTGATGAACTGCGGCGAGATTTCAGTGCAGACCTCGTATGTTAGAGAGATGCACTTTGTGTGAGAGGGAGTGCTGCCGCTGTACAGCTTTGCTCTTATTGTTCCTGGTAATATTGAGTGAGTAAAGTAGAGGAAAAGGAAGTGAAATGAGGTTCCATGCTACTAACCCTCAGGCACGCTCTGACAAGACGGCATCATCGGGGGACGAGCCTGGAGACTGCGGAGATGCCCGAGTCCCCCGGGAATGTCCATCGGGCCCTCTCGTCTGGTCGCCAACCAGCGCGATGGTGCATTCCGGGATTTTTCGACAGTTGACGGGGCAGCCTTTCATGTGTGGCTAACACACTACTTGGGCCCCCAACTACCTGCGGTCGGCCAGCGGCGCACCGTGCTTCGGATCCTGTTACCCTCCGCGACTACTCTCCCGATACGCCCATGTCAGCAAGCCTGGTTTGTCTGCTTGCATTGGAACAACTATTTCGACCCAACTCCTCTGAATTGGCTACACTGGGCATCATACCGGAATGCAGCTAGGCCGCTCGGCGGTACGTCTTTGCCCAGTGGGTGGTCACAAGCCATCGGCCGAAGCCTACCACCAGTTAGTGTCATCTGATTAGCACCACCCAGGGACCACGTGTAGGGTCTAACATTAAGTATTCTCCTACGGATGCGGGTGACTCGGCCCCCAATCATTTTAGATTACTTATACAGTTAGACAGAGAGAGACTAATATTGATAATCGACTAGGTATAATCACATAAGTTTTATTTGATTTTCAAATTTTAAATATAACAACACGTGCCTGCAGTCATTTTAAATTACTTATACAGTATGGCAGGCTGCAGTAGGTAACTAACATAGATAATCGACTAAGTATAATCACATTATTTTTATTGGGTTTACATAATTATTTGGAATATAATAACACGTACCTACAATCATTTTAAATTACTTATACAGTTAGACAGGGTACAATAGGCAACTATCTACACTAATATTATAAAGAGGAAAGATTTGTTTGTTTGTTTGTTTGAAATGAATAGGCTCCGAAACTGCTGGACCGTTTTCAAAAATTCTTTCAGCAATGGATAGCTACATTATCAGGGAGTAACATAGGCTATATTTTATCCCCGTACTTCCACGGGAACGGGAACTACGCGGGTGAAACCGCGTGACGTCCACTAGTGATAGATAATCGACTAGGTATAATCACATTACTTTTATTTGGTTTACAATTTTTAAATATAACAACACGTGCCTACAATCATTTTAAATTACTTTTACAGTTAGGCAGGCTGCAGTTGGTAACTAACATAGATAATCGACTAGTTATAATCACATTATTTTTTTCAGTTGATTCAGTTGGGTTCAGTAGTTTTTATTTTATGAGCATATTTGCTTACTTCAATTTGTGCGTAGACGAAGACGTCGTACAAGCCACTTAAAAGTGAAAAATTAAAAACTTTTTACAAAAAAATATAACTGACTTTCAAACAAAACAATACAAAGTATAAAATAACTTTAATTTCCGAAGTAGGTGTTAAAAAATAAAGAAACAAAACCAAAAACACCCACTTCCGAAATTAAGGTTATTTTATGCTTTGTAGTGTTTTGTTTTAAGCAAACGTTCCTCGTAGATAGGTACACAACAACACAACTACTCCGTTTCGTACTTCGAGCGAGACAATCAAGACGCCCGCGTTGACGACCGATCGTTGCTAAGCGACGGCAATGCTTGTACTTAAGAATTATTGAGATTGTAAAAACTTTGGTATTAGGCCGAATTTCCATTGGCTTATTGGAAAATGTATTAAAACACAGTGACTCATACTAATAAACGTATTAAAAGAACCTGAGCAAAATGAAATCAGCGAACTATCCTAAAAAATATAATGAACGTTCGAAAATTTGTTGGATTATTGATAAATCTGTTTCAATATAAAATCATATGACTAATAAAGGTATGAAAATGGATGGAGAAATTTTTCACATTACGTAATTAAGCAAAAATAAAAAAACAAAGTTTAAATAGGAAAATCTTTTGGATAACTTAACAAAGCTATGTATTTAAGGATATAAAAACATATTATAAAATAAAAATGGCAGAGCAATTTTTCAGCGGTACTTATAGTGCAAAATGTTAAAAGTCAAATTTGAGGTATCTCCGAAATCGAAAAAATGTTGGATAACTTTACATAATTATTCTAACTAATACATTCGAACGTATACAGAAGGTATTTCAGTCAGAGGATTTTTTCCCAGTGAGTTATAAGCAATTTTCATATTTAGGTAAAAATACCTAACTTCTCGCAACAAAATTTGTTGGATTATCGTACATCTGTAATCTGCATACCTTACTTTATCATAATACCAAGTCTCACTGGCAGAGGAATTTTTCGGGTTACATATGCCCCGTTGATTGGACTATTTTAAAGAGTCGTCACTTTGACTGACATTTGACGACAGCCTAACAATTTCGTCACTGTGACAACATAAAAAACTTATAAATCTCGACTCACAGAACGTAAAAGCCCTACAGCCGAGCCCTTTTATTAAAATCCCTTACTCTATACAAAACCTGTGCGTATATTTTCTCAGTTTAAACGTTGAAAAGGAATCCATGTTTCACATTTTCCCTGTAAAGCTGTTAAAATTCAGTCTTTTGATAGACATTAAACGTACGGGATCCATCTTCATTCTCATTCTGCGTACATTCAAGGTTTTATTATGAATCCGTGCTGTAGCACTGTAGGCTTTTTACGATGCCAATTCGCCAAGACATATGTAAACGGTACTGCTCGTAAAAATGGTGCCAACTTAATTTTGCACTCCTGAAACTTTTATTTGTACTTTAGTACTTTGTAATAGGGGAGGTTAGAAGTGTACATTTAAATATGTATACAAAGAATATTATTCGCGTTAGCTGAAGGAAGGATTACCGATGGTAGAAGATCGTTAATATCTCGGGCACGGCTTTCTTTGAATAAAATTTGGAAGTTGTGTTAGTTTTGCGACTTAAGTGTCGGTGTGCGTTTATGTGGGTAGTTGAATACTCGTGAATAACGTGAGTTTTATTATGTAGCAGTGGAGGAATGAACGCTGTTTACGGGTAATGGCGAGGTTTATTTTGTAAGTTACGTCATGTATGGAAACGTTTTGGTCGTAATGAATTGGAATATTTGCTAAGAGTTATTATTTTATATCTATACAGCAGTAACTTCTAACATAGATTTGCTTTAGAATTTTGTGACGTGCGTTTGAAAATTAGATTTAGCGAAAATGCATCACATGATTCCTAGAACTGGTAGGTATCGACGGACGCCCATAACCGCCGTCCATCACCTGCCGTAGGACATTTATAAAAGGGATTTTTCTATCAGATCTAGTTCCTAAACAATTAAAAAGCAAAAACCGATCCACCACAACCTGTTTACTACCCAACTTAACTCTGCATTTATTACAAAGAAAAGAGCACAATTCACCGTGCAGTTTACAACGTTTGAAATCGGCCATAATGACCTGTCCGAAGGCGTTCAGGTAGTATTTCAGTGAGTAGTTATGCAAGCAGAGGTGCGCAGCGGCAGCGAACGTATCGTTGAACGCGCAGTGACCGGTGGCGAGCTGTCCAAGCGATAAGCGTTCGGGCAGTATTTCAGCGAGTAGTTATGCAAGCGGAGGTGCGCAGTGGCAGCCAACATCACGGCAGAGCATATCGTTGAACGCGCAGTGACCGGTAGCGAGCAGTCCAAGTGATGAGCGTTCGGGACAGTACGCCAGCGTGTAGTTATGCGAGTGGAGGGACAGTGGCAGCGCAGCGTATCGTTGAACGCGGCTTGAATGGCAGCAAGCGGCCTGAGGGATATAACTATGGGTGAAATTGTTTCTTTACAGCAGATAGTCTCTGAAAGTACTAAACCAGACACAACTGATATTTTACTGATGAAAATAAACATTATCGTTTAGTGCCATAGGCTACGTGGTGCTCTGGAATAATGAATAACACTGTAAAAATACTTATATTTAGTGCTATTTTTTTTTCAAATTGCTGTCGCTTATGCCTTAACTCAGTATATAACCTTAATTTTATAGCTAGTTAAGGCAAGCGAGTTCCGGTGATGCATAGCCGACAGGAAATTTTGTAAAATAGTGCGCCTAATTTTTAGCCAAGCCAACGTTTCGCTGAGGCTCGAGGTTCGTAGCAAGTGGCCGATGCATAACTCTGCATATATTCTGGTAAACAGCCGCCGTAATTGTAGACTTCATAGTGTTTTCGAATGTAATACATTTTAGTAGTAAGTTTCGTTTTATTATTTTGGTTGTTGTGTTGTTGAACGAGGAAATTACAGCAAATTTTTGTGGTAAACGTTGAGGATTTTTGTGAAAAATAATATCATGAAATGAATATGAAATTCGCAGCATAAAGATCGCATTAAAATACGTATTTTTTTTGGCTTTGAGCAATCACTATTTATTTGTTTATTATTGATTCAAAGTGATGGAATATTGGGAAAATTGGAAATACCTGGCCTTAAGCTACTTGCATCTAGTCAGTCCCCACGACCGTCACCAATCATTGAAATGTCTTCCTTAAGATAGGCTTTAGAAAGACCTTCCAATGTATTAAAGAACTCAAACTACTGCATAAAACCTGCCAAAGTTAACACCTTTAAAAGAAAACTTACAAACACGTATCTGAGTGTAATTAACTCAAGGCAAAGTTATGAATGGTACACATTGAGCCGGTGGTCGACACGAGCGGCGCCGCACAGTGGGCCCATACTGAAAATAAGTGGACTTAGGCAACAAAGTTCCAATATCGATGCGATTTTTTTTTATATGACGTGTTATGATATTCCTGACAACTTTTATTCTTATAAAATTTCTTCTAAAGTTGATAGTTTGTCTTGAAAAAAATTAATTAGATTTTTTTGTATGGAGCGAATCACGTTTAATTTTTTTTCTTCAATTGTACTAATATGTTGGGTGTGTTGCGTGAGTATATGATAGCTAGGGTCATTCTCTATCCATGAAAAATAAAATCAGCGCCGGCCATCCGCGGCGGCGCGAGTAATCATTCGGTAAAAAAAAATGTTTTGTAAGAATATTTTTGCCATTTAAAATAAATTCAAAGTATATTTTTTGTCTCATTTGGCTGTTTTGACCTTCTTTTTAGTTAAATATATAGTTTTAACAGCGTATAGGTACTTGTAACTAGTCATCCTGGTAGAGATTTAGTTACTATTGCATGTTATCGGTAGCACCTGCATTGTGATTGATGACTCATTTTTTTGTGCGCTCGACTTATCGCATAACTAATAAGTCACCGAAAAATGCTTGTCTCTGATTAACTGTGTTATTTTTTAACTGCACGTTATCTATTGTTGAATAAATATCGTAATAAGTTTCAGGTTTTACTAATTTTGTTAATGATAGGTGAAATAATTTAAATTTGTACGGGCAAGTCTTTGATAATTATCTACATAATCAAGCCTATGTATATTATACTATAAGTTATCGTACGTATGATCAATACTGTGACGTAATTGTAGCCCTAAAAAGGGCTGTTTGTCATATTCCTAGCCCTGATGTTTGTGGGAATAATCTAGAGCCGGATCACATTATTTCTTGTTCCAGAAGTGCTAGTGGGTCCGGCAAATTTTCTTTTTACTTCAGATAGCGCATCTGGATTACTGGAAAGGAATTCGACCACTTTTGCCAGATTCGTTTTGCCGTTGTCTTACAATTATGGTGCTGCAACTCTTCCTCGGAATTTTCTTTTACTATGGAAGTCGAACGTCTTTTTTTTTTTGCTTATACTTAACTCTTCGAACGGTTTTCTGTGCTCCTTTTCTGTAGATGTTCCCGCTTCCGCAGTACATGCTGCAAGAGTAGGAACATGGGAATCTATGTCCACAGGCTCAGATAAGGCTTCGTCCGAAAAGCCCATCTCACTTCTCAGGTCAACACTGTCACAAACAGGCCAGTTGATGTTTTTTTCCAACCACTTGCGATTACTTACACGATTCATAAAAGTTTTTTGATTTCTACTTGACTCTATCCAGTTTTTATTTAGATTTACACAAACAAGTCGACAGAACTCCTTGATTCGGTTCTTGTTTTCTTCAGAAACTTCGGTAGTCAAGACAGAAATGATACTTTCATATAGAAACTTATGATTTTTCAGATCACCGTCACTTCTTAATTTCACAAAAAGATCTAGATTGGTACAAAATCCAGCCATAGTTCTAATGTAAATATAAAATAAAAGTATTTCACTGTGTTCACAAATAAGCGACAAGAGCGAAATTAGATGGACTTAATGAATGTCTTTATATTTATAGTCAGTGTTAATTACTCAAGTAGTGGACATAACAGTGAGTGAAAATTATTCAGCCAATAAGAGACGAGCATTTTTCAATGTCTCATTAGTTATGCGATTAGCCGAGCGCACATAAAATGAGTCATCAATCACAATGCAGGTGCTACCGATACCATGCAATAATAACTAAATCTCTACCAGAATGACTAGTTATAAGTACCTATGCGCTGTTAAAACTATATATTTAACTAAAAAGAAGGTCAAAACAGCCAAATGAGACAAAAAATATACTTTGAATTTATTTTAAATGGCAAAAATATTGTTACAAAACATTTTTTTTTACCGAATGATTACTCGCGCCGCCGCGGATGGCCGGCGCTGATTTTATTTTTCATGGATAGAGAATGACCCTAGCTATCATATACTCACGCCACACACCCAACATATTAGTACAATTGAAGAAAAAAAATTAAACGTGATTCGCTCCATACAAAAAAATCTAATTAATTTTTTTCAAGACAAACTATCAACTTTAGAAGAAATTTTATAAGAATAAAAGTTGTCAGGAATATCATAACACGTCATATAAAAAAAAAATTGGATCGATATTGGAACTTTGTTGGCTAAGTCCACTAATTTTCAGTATGGGCCCACTGTGCGCCGCCAGAGAACGTCCCCTTAATTACGAGGTGCTCTTCTAGATACTGTTTGACTTAACTTTCAGACGAATATAAAAGGAGAAGTATTATTTTTAATTTCATAATTTAGTTTGTAGTTTAGTTGGTGAGTGAGGGCTTGAAGAAAAATATGATGTAAGTACTATGCTTACTTACATTGCATAATTCATTTTCACGGTTCCGTACTTACCTTTACTTTGTTGTCCGTCCGTCTGTCTGTCAAGACTCTCTATCTCGGGAACGCGTAAAGGTATCGAGTTGAAATTAAAACCATATGTAACTCACTTGAGTAACATATGGTTTCACAGCTTCAAGGGGCTGTACCCTTGTACAGCCCCTTGAAGCTGTGAAAACATCAGACGTCTAAGTTAACTTAAAAAAGATACGGTCGTTGATGCCGCAAAAAACGTATATTTCGCTCTCAAGAGAATCAAAATGTATAGGGTATTTCCCGTTGACCTAGAACTATGAAATTTGGCAAATAATACCGTTTTATACTATTTGTTCAGGGAAAAGTCTGAAAACTATACCTTTGTAGTTAAATCATAAAAAAGTATAGTCTTTATTAAAGTAATTTGTAGCTACAAAATTGAGCGGAACCCTCGGTGGGCGAGTCCGACTCGCAATGGATGGATTTTTTTTTGTCACGAGTGTGATTATGGAAGAAGAAAACTAAGGGATGATGTTCTATCTATAGTAAAACTTTGCAGCTTATACTTTCATTAAAACCATCGCAAAAAATTAAAAAAGAAAAACCAAGTAGGTTACTACCCACTGCGACAAAGTAGATATTTTAAAACTTCCCCAGTTTTTCCGCCTTACTCTAAACAAAAAAGCTTATTTCAATAACACCTGTAGTTTCAACATCTTTGTTTTGAAACAAGAAGTGCTGTGCACGGAAACATGAAAGTTACACCTTACGACACTACTTTACCCGTTCCATTTTATAAAGATATAGTTCCGCTAAAGTCTAAGTTCTTAACTCCATGGAACACAGATTCTTAGATGCGGAAAAAATATAATGCATGACTGCATATAGTTGATTTGTTACCGGTTTTATGGCATTTTTGTGGTGATTTCCTTTTAGAAGGCAAAGCTAATCCTGAGCACTATTTTCGTTCACAGGTTTCTTGATATGTTTAGAAACTTTGAAATTGTGCAGCTCGCATCATGTTATCTTGTTTTTTTTTTACTATTGAAACGCACGCGTTTGATCACTATCTCACCTGATGGTAAGCGATAATGTGGTCGAAGATGGAACACGCTTGCCTAGAATTAACATATTCACTCTTGACTTGTTTTCAATAAAACTGCCATTACGGTCTACTCAAACTTGGTCTACAAAAACGTTTTGATATGAACATTATGTCAACACTTAAGTGTTACAAGTACGTAGCGGTCTGTTACTGCAATTCATTGTACGATATTGAACTCAAACAACAAAACGACGGTTTCAGAAATATCTGCTAAACAAATCACACATAAGTACTGCATATTACACATAGGAAAAGTAATTATCAGAGAGCAACATTGAACCTTTGTATATTGCTACATTTTTTGCGCATCCGGCAAGGGTGGGTCTTGATTTATTAATCTGGCGCAAAACAAAAGCTATCAGGCTTAATGGGCGGCGGAGCCCCGCTGTGTATTATCAACGTTTATAAACGTTTAATATCCTGTGATTGTGCGTAAATCTTGGAATACCATTAATATCAATGAGGGAGAAGTTATTAAATTTTCTGAGGTTTAATATAAACGTGTTGAGGTAGGTTTATAGTGGATGTTAGTTTGTACTGCGGGTTTACTACGGAGCGGTTTATTGGTTTCGTTGTACTCTACATAATTCCATATTTACTCGGCTTGGTTTGGCAGTATATTATCTTGCTTGTTAGTTCGACTTCTGACGAAAATTAGTTGTGTCTAAACACTATGATGCCAAGTGGAGTAAAACGGTGACAGAGTGGCGTCCAGAGACGGGTAATAAGAAAGTTGATCGTCCGGCAGCAAGATAAGCAGATGACATTGTTGCCTCCGCAGATAAAACCTGGATGAGAGTGGCAGAGGAACGTGAGGATTGGCACAGGTAGAGAGGTCTTTGTTTAGAAATGGGCGACGTCGGGCTGTGGATGATAATTAAGAAACATTAGGATTTACTATTAAAGCGATAGAATTTGCTTGAAAACGACCATCATGCCTACTTATAGTAGGAAACTATGCGTACTTATCTGCTATCTAGTTCATGGTTTTAAAACTCCTCTTTTATGGAGGAAGAGTTTCTTATATCCCAAAAGTACCTCCCAGTTTTGACACACATTTGCGCCATTTATTACAAAACAAGTTAACCAAAACCCCCTGATTTGTAAACATAAAATCCCTAAAAAAGATTGACACTTTCATTTTTAAATTCAAAACATTTGTATAACAAATTCCATGGGGCTCAAGTCCGGAACTCCGTAAATCCGTCATTTGGCACAAATCCGGCTAATGATGCTGTTAGCGGCCGCGGACGTGCCGGGATTAGGCGCCATTCTTACATCACGCCAAATGACGCCAAATTAAAATGTTTATATTTTTTAATCTGGCTATAAAATGGGGTGTTCTGGTTTTGACACCAATTAAAAAAAAATCGTGCTTGACATTCCAATTATTGTATTTAATTACGTTTTGGGCAAAACGTTTCATAAAAAGCAGGGATCAATCTACGTTGCATTTTCCCAACTATATTTGGGGTCGGTTTCCAGTCAACTGTATGCAGCTGACTACCAGTGTTTTACATAAAGAGACAGCCTGTCTGACCACCCCAACCCAATCACTGGGTAATACGGTATCCCTTGGCAAGGCTGGTGTCAGATTTTCTGGCTTCTGACTATCCGTGAAGACCGTCGAAGATCTACAAGACTAAGTGACAGCCGAGATCAACGGTTTAACGTACTTTCCCAGGCACCTATCCACGGAATGGCCCCGACATGTGTAGCTTAACCTCGAATATCGGACCATGCGACTGTTATTATTTACCCTCAAGCTCCTCAACAGCTCATAAAACCAGCAAATGAACGAAAATCTTCTGATGTCCTTAAAATATCAAATTATTTAATTTAAAGTCGCCCGCGGGTTTTTCCGTGCTGCAATTTTCTTAAGGATGCCTAATTTTTTCTAGTAATAAATACAGCTTGTGTTACTCAGAGATCATGTAGCATTCTAATGGTGAACCAAATTTTGAAATTGGTCCAGCAGATTTTGAGTTCATTCATTACAAACATACAAATCTTTCCTCTTTATAATATTAGTGTAGAAAAGCAACAGAAAAACGTGTAGGTGTCAAATTGAGACGAGCAAACTGTAAAACTGCACAGCCACCTTCGCAGAAATATAATTTACGAACTTGCAAACACCCACACCAATTAACAGGATACGTTATCTAGGTGTGTATCTAAAGTGCATGAAATAAGTGCAGTGTACACAAAAAGTGTGTATGTGTGCAGTACATGTTTTAATGTGATTACGGCTGCAGACGTATGCACAAACACACTCGCAGTTCGAGTTAGTTTCGCGCTAAAAGCATCGTCGGGAAGTCTTATGCAAATGGACTGGGCGGTCCAAGTCATAGATGTATGAGTAGTACGAACTTTCGTTTCGAAAGTTGGAGTCAGTAAACTAGTCGACACGAGTGAGTATAAATGTGCTTAAGTACAACATAATAATATATTGGTTTATAAGCCCTGCTACTACTTTACTGATTTGTAAATATTATGTACTAGCTTTTACTCGCAGCTTCGCTTAAATTTAAGTTTTATTTTCGCAAAAAGTAGCCTATAGCCGTCTCCCTCTTCCTCCATACCAAAATTCGTTAGAATTAGTTTAGCGACTTAGACTTTATGTGCCAATTTATCATCACAAAAGTATAAATTTATGCTTATAATCAATAAAAGCGTCCATAATAATAATAGAGATAAAATTTTCGTCGAAATTTCGCCTTTTCATTTATAACCTCACTGTGAAAATCTGGAAAATAAACAATGTTTCGTATGTTAAAAAGTGAAATATTACGTTAGATATCAATTCGGAATTATAACATTTTATTAATTCAGAAAAGGCTTGAAAATAGAGGTGGTACAATAACCACTACTGCAAGCTAAACGTATGGATCACATAGCTGTTTTTCTTCGTAGCCGTGCTACGCGGATCGACTTCGTAGCACAGCTACGACGCTACGAAGACTCTTCGCCTTAAGAATTCCCCTTTGAAAGCATTAAGCAGAAGGTATTCTACTAATTAATTATTTAAATGAAAACATTTTGCCCTGGTCTACTAAAAACTGTCGACTTATTTATATTCATAATTACATATATGTTTCTGTGAAATCTGTCTAGACTTGTTTGTAAACATGGTTTTAACTAACTTTTTGAAAATAAATAGAAAAACGCGGTTTATAAATGAAAATATTAATAGTAAGATGGCGCAATCTAAAGGAGGCTTATGCCGTACTGGTTGAGAACGCCTGAAAAAAAAAGAGATGAGAAATGAAAATAAATAAAAATATCTACCAGTCTGGTCGTTTTTAAAAACACGGCGGTTAGAACTAGACTGTTTTCACCAAGGTTGGAAAGAGGAAGCCCGGCTTTGAAAAATGTAAAAGCAACGGAGGAAGGCCTTTGGGAGTGGAACGGAAAGGGTAGGTTATAAAAGTCCGCTGTGTCTTATGACTGGTGTCGCGGGATCTAGCTCAGATGTAGCTCACGAGAGAGCGACCAAGAAGTTTTATTTACAATATTATCATGATCACATTCACAGCTACAGATCTCGGAAACTTTCACACCTTTTGATCTTGTTCGCTAGTTCAGTATTCCGCTGGTGTTTAGTTTGTTCAGCTATAACAGAATTAGATGTTTCACGTCATTGACTTTCGTTCAGGAGTCAGTGACTTTTTAATTAGTTAGCATCTCATCTCCTCTGCCTGCTTTTTTCTCTACTGTATTAGAGTTGGCTTCCAGTCAAACCGGATTAAGCAGAATACCATCATTTTACCTCCACAACCTGTTAACTGGATTACACGACACTTTCAGTAAAGACTAGAGTCAGATTTTCTGGGATCTGGGAACAATTCGTAATGACTGCCAAAGATCTACAAATGACAGCTGAGACGTACAACTTGATGTGCTTTCCAAGGCACGGAGGAGTTACGGTATATTAAGATGGTCACCGATCCACAGACCGACATGAGTAACCGTTTACTTAAGCGATGAAGCTGTACCTTAAAGATTGACACGTGCGGCCGTTCTTATTTAACCACGAGCTCCGAGCTCCTTTGCTATAATAACCACATGATAACTTTGCGTATCGTTACTGAATTAAATTGACTGCCTCAAGTTATACCCGACACCGAAGTAACCGACATCTAAGGTATAATTTTGACATTAATAGATATATTATTTTTTTGTAATTCCATATGCATGAGAACTGTTGCTGTCTGTGTTCTTTTTTGTATTACTAATTAAAAACTAACATAAAATAAAATATTTGCACACCAGATGTAATGGTAAATGTAAGGGCCCAATATAGTTTTAAGATCTTGTATCAACCTACACTGCACTGCATTCTGGCAAATAAACAGATTTGATTTGATTTGATTGTCATGTTGACACGTTGTCTCTTTGGAACTCTCGAATTGAGGATCTTTAAATGTTGACACATTATATTCACAATGTTGAGTGGAGGAAATGAATGAATAATAAATAAAGATTTTTTTTTTTTCAATTAAATATGATGTAGTTTTAATTTTTTTAAATGACAGATAGAGGAATTATGTGATAAAAGCAACGGTGTGCTTTAAAAGAAGATGTTCAATATTCAGAAGAGCTTAGATGGTCATGTTGAGAGGATGAATGAGGGTAAATGATTTAATTGTACGTATACCAAAATTTGCATGTCATTATGTTATGATTGAATATGTTAAGCTGCCATACTACTATAGCAAGAACTTTTGTAACCATATTAAGGAAACGCAGATAGGAGACTCCCTCCATGGTTGCGGAATTTGTTTGGCCCTGGAACGCAAAGGGGCAAAGGGCATTAGGAGGAACACGGATGGATTTTAGTCAGTAAGAGTCTGACACTGCCTTCTGCTTCGCCCAAAGCAAGAGGAGACATTTCCCATCCTAAAAAACTGGCCAAGTGCGAGTCGGACTCGCGTGCAAAGGGTTTCGAACAAATTTCATTTTTTTTAACGTGTTTTTTTAACACTATAGACTTCTTATAATCTTTTGGTAAAGATCTATTATCTCCATTTTTTTCTATCAATTTAGGCTCAGTAGTTTCGAAGATAAGGGGGAATGGTCATTTTTCGTTTAATTTCTTGAATAACTTCAAAACCATTTGTTTTAAAATTATGAAAAAAAAATACAATTAAAACCCTCACAGTAAATCCTTTCATTTGATATGTCAAACAATATTTTTCAAAAATCTTTTTATTGAAATGTTCTAGTTTGAATGTACAAAATATTTATAATTTACGTAACGCTTCCGTGTTTGGGTCACAAAAGTCCATATGTGTACCAAATTTCAACAGAATCGGTCCAGTGAATCCGGAGAAAACTGGCTGTGACAGACGGACAGACAGACAGACACCCGAGTGATCCTATAAGGGTTGCGTTTTTTGTTCGGAACCCTAAAAAAAGGTAGGAGACTCCCTACGTGAACAGATCTAATTGGTAATGTTCTATTAAAATGGCCAGATTCGTAGCGCTTATAACTGGCGTACGTGTCTGACCCTGACGTATGAATGTTAACGCAGCAAAAGGTGTAAGTATAGGTAGCAGAATGAGTTTAAGTATGTATGTAAAATGCTTCTTACCAGTTCCTGAAAAGTGTACAAATAAGAATTTTGCTTTAAGCGTAAATTCTTCATATCGTTTACTAATGAGCACACAACCAGAGTTTAAATAATGTAAGCCCTGGCAGGGAGCCAAGATTCACAAGGATTAAGAAGAAATCCCTCGGTATTTACAACTTACTAGGGGATTTCACAATTTATCTTCCGTTGTTTTTGTTTCGAGAAATAACAAACAAATTTTATCATCCGCCTGTCTTTTACCCAATTATACTGGATTCGGCCTTCAGTCCAATCATCAATATCCTAATATATAAAATACTTCAGTTACTGGTGACTGGTCAGTCAATCACTCAGGTGATTAAATAATCGTAGAAAGTGGTCGTAGAAAACTCAAACTTGGCATTTAGTCTATATGCCTTGAGGAGTATAGGGAGCACTAAGAGAGGATTTCCCGAAAGTCCTACGGGAACGGAAAAAAAACGGGATTCGCGCATACAAAGTCGTGGGCAAAAGCTAGTTAAGTATATTTTGATTCATATAGGTTTACATGGGCATTCCTAAACCTTCAGAAGCTCGTAAGCTGTTCGAACTCGAACACTTATTTAGAACTATAACATTTATTTATGTAACGCGGTCCAATCACAGATGCGTTACGTAAATAAATGTTAAAAACAAAAGTTCATATGTGTGCCAAATTTTAATAGAAATCGGTCCAGTAGATCCGGAGAAAACTGGACTGTGACAGACGGACAGACAGACAAACACCCGAGTGATCCTAAGGGTTCCATTTCCGTTCGGAACCCTTATAGAACTCGGCGCTACTGCCTGTTTGATCCCAGTAACTGAATTGTCAGACTTTCGTGCTCCTGACTACCAGTACGCCAGTCATGTGAAAACGTCAGCCCACCAAAAAAAAAAAGAACATACAAAATTAATATAACACGAATAAACCTGATATTATGCCTATAATAATGTTATTATTTGACCGGTTTGTGGTCAGGGGCCCAATAACCCGCTTCATTGAATGGTCGGAAACATTGATTTTGTCACCGCGCTTTGATAATCAAATTATTGGTTGTCGCTTTAGTTTTGGGAAGAGATAAATTGTGGCTAATATTATGCGTTTTATTACTACAGTACATTTATGGCAATGTCATTTAATTAAATATGAACCACATAATTATGGCGGTTTTATTTTATCTATTTGAAAACCTATGAGCTGATTCAACTGGACAGCGAGGGGATGCTTCTCGTATGGGGCAACCTGTGGGGCCAGTATCACAGAGCTGGGGTGCCCTGAGACAATGGGACACGACCTAGAAAGTTTTGTCATAACACTGGAAGGAGGAACGAGTGCTCACAAAAGGTGGCATGCGTAGGGGGAGGCCATTGCTTAACAGTGATATTAGAATTTGTTAGCAAAAAGAAATCCTCATTTTTTTTATTTGTGATGGGTTTGCTCTTGACTCTAGTCTAGGTCAGAGATGACGGAGACGAAGTCTACGAATAATAATCTACCTGCGAAGGCGAGTCACCCAGTGACTGAGTTCTGAAGGTCATAAGGCGGTCGATCCATGTCAGGAGACTGCTCAGCTACGACCTGTGAGACTGGAAGTCGACCTCCATAAAAGGCTAGGCAAGTGGAATGTCAGTCAATGAGGGGTATCGCGTTTGAATTCGCCGCTAGAGGCGCTAGTGTGGCGTGAGGTCTTCGATATATCAAATTTCATTGTTGGTTGGCATTTGACAAACGTTTATTTACTTATTTGTTTTGTTGTTTTGTGAATATTTTACTAAAGCAGGCTGAATATGGCAGATTAAGTTACGGTTCTCCCGACTACTGCATTTAACTTTTTTATCGGAAATATCCTTCCAGTCCTTCTTTTTTAGGGTTCCGAACAAAAACGGAACGCTTACTGGATCACTCGGGTGTCTGTCTGTCTGTCTGTCCGTCTGTCACAGCCAGTTTTCTCCGGATCCACTCAACCGATTCTGTTGAAATTTGGTACACATATGGACATTTATGACCAAAATACGGATGTGTTACGTAATTTTTTTTTTGTATGTGTGTCACTTTTGGGGGTCAAACTAGAAAATTAAAACAAAAAGTTTTTTTATCAATATTGTGTGATATATCAAATGAAAGCGCTTACTGTGAGAGATTTAATTATATTTTTTTCATAATTTTAAAATAAATGGTTTTGAAGTTATTCAAGGAATTAAGACGAAAAATGACTATTCCTAAAATTTTGAAAAAATATGGAGATAGATATTTACCTATAGATTACAGGAAAACCTATAAGAAGTCTATAGTGTTAAAAAAATGAATTCGTTCGGAACCCTTTGCACGCGAGTCCGACTCGCACTTGGTCAGTTTTTTTTTCCATTATGATGAGTCCACGTAACACTGCGACGATATCTATGTTGTATTAATCGCACGTTCACGGCATTATAAATTATTTTCCTTTTTAACTTTGTTCACATGCGCGTAATAACTACTTTAAAGCTACGAAGAACCTCACTCGATAGTGGCGCCAACTGGTGAGTACAAAAACAGTAGCCCTCATTCTGTGATTGCAATATGGCAATAGCTGCTACTCCAAGCTACACCCAGCCCCTCACTATACCAGTCCAATAAACTTACACCTTTATCTAAACAAAAAAAAAATGTACAACAAAATCTAGCTAAATGACTACACATTTTATTTTATTCTTTTATCCTTTCCACACAGAAATAATGTTCCGAATCTCTTTGAAAATAAAACTACGCATTAAATTAAACTCCTCTAACTGAATCCAGAGTTTCCAACAAAAAAGGAATTACAGAATATAAAGCTTTAAGTGTACTCCTAGTTTATACGAAAGCACCTCATTAGGAGGATACTGCACGAATGCAAGCACCTACTGGCTGTTGAATAAACAACCCTATAAGAATCGGGTTGGAGTTGAAATTGTACTGATGGAGTTGGAATATCTCTGCCAAGTTTGTGACTAAAGGAAGTTATTTAATATCGATATGTTTTGTAGTTTAAAGGAGGCTACGTTTTTATGATGACTTTGTATGATAGTTTTAATTATTTTTGCCGCACATACCATCCAAATAATTATCCAGTTAGAAACAATTACACCTACCTATTGTTTGTTAGTATATGAAACATAGTGGCATGTATGTAACATATATTTTAGGAGACAAGCAGAAAGGTAGCGCTAGAATAAATTTGTTTGTAGAAATAATGATTTATCGATTCACACAATCTAATACGTAGTAAACATGTTTCTAAATAAAATCTTTCAAAAGACCTTGTGCTATTCAAAACACAGCTTTTGTTAATGCGAAACAACTCTGCAATAGTGCTACCTCCACACAATAACGTTAGTGTTGCTTCTACTCTACAACTAGGCGTTTCTTTGTACCAACACACAACTACTTCATAGAATTTACTGAAGGTAACCTACTAAAGAACCCTTTCATAGAAAATAAAGCGTGGCACACATTTCACACGCAGTCCTGTAAAATAAAACCTTTGCCATTCACACCTTTGCATTCACTATTGTTACTGGCAACAAAGAAAGAAAACAAAATAATAAAACGCAAGGTTTCCTCTTACTACACGTTGTTCCTGGCAACTTTCTCATTGAAGCCAAAAAAAAAGTTTCTCATTAGATGCATCAGTTTTAAAAAAGGAACACTCCAGTCTTGGTGAAAAATTAAGAGAGGGACAGGGCGATATTTTGTTGGCGTTGGAAAGAGATGAGAGATTCAGGTGACAACGAGAATAAATGTGCAAGCTTGGTGAAAAGAATGTTGTGTGTCAAAATGTATGCAGTTGGAGATTGTTTTGAGAAACTTGCTTTAAACTGCACTGAGGTTTAGATTACTGCTTAGTGTTTGAAAAAATATTTATTAAACTATTCTCAGGCTGAGGCCATAATACTGGTAGTATTAATTTGCATTTTCCTGCCGGTGGTAGAGTATAGTCAATTTATGAGGCTAATCAAAAATATTTAAAATATTCTTTCAAGGCAAAGCTTAATAAGTATTATTTACATTACATTTGCATTATCTTGACGGTAGCAGAGTTTGGTCGATTTATGAGTCTTTCCAAAATGTATTTTAACTGTACAAAATAGCTGTAGATAATAAATACCTACCTAACAATAAAAGAAAACTAGAAAGCACACGCATTTGATCTAGGACGTTAACATCTCCATTTACAAGCCAGCCATGATCAGAAAGTAACCTAACCAAAAATTATTTAAACTATACAAAACAGCTTCAGCTGTTTTGTATAGTTTAAATAATATAAATAACACATACATACTATATAAATAACCTAACAATAACTGAAAACTAGAAAAGCAATGCTACATTAATGAAGTAAACCTAAACTAACCAAACAGATTCTGCGCGTGAAAATACACAATACTTTTTTCATTAACGTATCCCCAAGACATCGTATTAGTCTTTAGCTTTATATTTACTTGACAAACCCTACCCTATCTGAGCCTAAATCCCCAACCCTCTAAATCTGCTCAGCAACATTCGCTAGGTCGTCTAGATGGATCAAGGACGTCCTACACTCCATTTACAAATGCCAGCCACGATCACAAAGTGTCGCCAAGGAAACAAAACACTATCTTTATTCAGACCCGCGCCGTTCGACCCTAAATGAATGAACACGAATGAATATTTAACTCCGTCTAAATATATTGAGGTTTTGTACCATCTTGCTTTGTAACTAGAAAATACTTCGCTGTCTACTAAAGGGGCTGATATACGATTTTATATGATTGTAAATGGAAAATTTCATTTAAACGGCCAATCGTATTTTTTAATCCCGACTTGGACGCGTACCGTGACGGCTGGTAGGAGATGTCATGGGAAAAGAAATCCACCACTCAAGACACCAGGATCCACCAAGGACAGTATAGGTTAACAAAAAATGATGTTTTACTACACCAGTGCGTTAGTACTTTGATATGTCTATAGTTTAAATTATATAGCTGTAACGCAGAGTAATTAATTCATAAAGTTACATCTGACGCGGGCAGGAAAAGGACAATCACGCTGAAATTATAAGACGTGTATTGTGAAATTTCATTACCTTAAAGATAACTTGATAATTTAATTAATACTCGTTTCCTACTGCTGGGCCTCCCGTTTCTCCATCGAAAACTTTAATCTTGGGCGATCTCTGGCCAAGTTTGCGCCGCAAACATGATGAGATCGTTACACCACCGTCGCCGCGGTCAACCTCGACGGCCACGTGCTTCCTCAGGCGTCCGGTGCGTGACGATTTTTGCTCACATAGGTAATTTAGTAAATGCAAAAAATTCAAAGTCAAGGAAAATTATGAAAAGTTGTTTTTTTACTCTGTCAAGGCCGTTGGCAGCTGTTTTCGCCTTAATAACCATCGTCACACAGAGTCTTTGATTCGATATTCTATCTCTTTACACTCTTAAAACTTGATACTAAAATTTGAGGTACCTATTTATTCAGTAGGCATTTTAATTAGAATTGTATTTACGTTAAGAAATGTGTTCGGCTTGTACTCTATTCATTTTTTTTGTTCATTACATTCAACTGAATTAATTAATCGACTAACGCGAGTGAATAACCCTTTACTTATGTTTTCTCGGTTAATTTACTGTGTTTAATTTAAATGAAATTTCTAATACCTAGTTGTATTAATAAATAGTTCGAAGAGATAAGAAATAGATTATTTACAATTAAATATATTTTCATGCATTTATTTATTTAGTTTGTGCATTTGTCTTCTAGTGCAATGCCGTATCGTACATTATTGTCGTAAAATAATTAATTTATTTCTAGTGCTCTGGTGAAAATATCTAACCTGCTTATCTACCTACAGACAGGTAAGTTTGTTTTATCATTATTGGTTTATTCTAGTTACTTCATGTGACACGAGGTTCTTGGCCCTGTGACTAGACATTTTATTTACGGTTTTAAGGAAAACGGTTTTTTTTTCTAGAACGATGACCATATTAGTTTTTTTTCCTGTATCGTGGGAGCGTTCATATACTTATAAACTCACATGTACAAAAAGCCAGACCCGGAATAACTGTCTCTAGACAATCAAAACATGTGTTCCGTGCGGGAATCGAAGCCACGCAGCGTCGCAGCCAATCGCTCAAGCACTGCGTCAACCGTGCCGTGACATTTTGTATGATTCCTATAAAATCGAAAGTTACACCAACAATTCAGTACCAAGGAATTTTTTTGATATATGAGTGAACCTTGAAGATGAGGTGAGACGAGGTCACCATTCCTATTTTCTTGCTCTTGTCTCATGTCAAGCGTAACGCAGGGTTCGGCGTAACACGTATTCACTGCCATACTGTTATTTCATTCATATCATTTCTCAACAAAGTATGCGATGTATTGACCAACACAGTTGGTTAGGTAATGATAAATCACTTGACACAAGTTGTAACAACTAAACAAACTACCACTCAACGAGGTATATTTCTTCTCCACCCAACACAGGTGAAGTCTACTCAATAAACTGGTTCCATTTAAGCTGTACGACTCGAGATTTACACTGACGTAAACCGTTTTACAGGTAATAACCTCTTCGTATGGATTCACTCGTCGGACATATTTTAGTGGCGCGTAAATTTTTATTATCACTTGCAATACGCTGGTTGTAAAACGAACAACGCGTTCAACCTACCTCCGTGTTACAGCATGAAATTCTGAATTTATGTCTGTGTGGATTAGTTGGGAGATGTTAATTAAAATTGTTTGAAGCAGGGACTGAAAGTGTTGACAGTCATAAATGGGCGTTTTCTGAAATCAAGCACCAGATGGCAGCACTGAGGCGTCAGTTTCAGGCACCTGTCAAAACGCTAATGTTTTCCGTCATTTGTTAAATTTCCATCTACGTCATCTTTACGTCAAAGTAATTTTTCACTGAAAACCTCTCGCCTATGTGGCGCCAGCTAGTGGCGTTCCTAAAAACCGTAATTGCAAAAAAAATACGATAAGATACTTACTTTTTCTAGAGCAACAGATATCGATGTTTTTTAGGGTTCCGAACAAAAAACGGAAACCTTATAGGGTCACTCGGGTATCTGTCTGTCTATCCGTCTGTCACAGCCTGTGTTCTCCAGATCTACTGGACTGATTAACATGACATTATATAAGTTTAAAAAATCTCTAACTAAATTATTAATTGACAAATGTTATTATACCGTAGACGAATATCTGAACGACCAATTATTACAATGATGCATTTTTTTTTACCATTAGACAATAAGTACTGTGACTTTGTATTATTTTTGATATCATTGACATTTCTTTTTTTTCCTGTATTCAATTCAAAACTTTATTATTTACGCATGCATAATCTAATGACACCTAATGGGTCACTTAAAAATTTGTATGTCATAATTATGACAAAACATAGCGCAACCTCTATTTATGTAAACACCTACGTTCAACAAATAAATGGATTGATTGATTGATTGATTGAAATTTTGTACACATATGGAATTTTGTGACCCAAATACGGGCGTGATACGTAAATTATTAAATTTTTTGTATAGGGTTTACTTTTGGGGGTCAAACAAGAAAATTAAAAAAAAGTTTTTTGAACAATATCGTGTGACATATTAAATTGGCTTAATGTGAGGGATTTAATTATATATTTTTTCATAATTTTAAAATAAATGATTTCGAAGTTATTCAAGAAACTAGGCGAAAAATGACCATTCCCCCCATATCTCCGAAACTATTGAGCCTAAAATTTTGAAAAAAAAAATGGAGATAACAGATCTTTACCTAAATATTACAGGAAAATCTATAAGAAGTCCATAGTGTGAAAAATATTTTAAAAAAAAAATCGTTCGGAACCCTTTGCATGCGAGTCCGACTCGCACTTGGCCAGTTTTTTTTTGATTTGGGTAAGTTTAGGTTACTGCTCGATTGGGTGACGAAGATAAACAGTTCTATCTTGGTTACTCTCTATTATAACTGAAACTAATAATACTGGGAACTTTTGGATGTACCCAAAGGCAACACTCGACCTTTGAATAACGCCGACGACGGCACGTGTAAGTTGAGGAAATTTTTGTTCACTGTTGAATTTATCCGTTTAAATAATAGGGGTTTTTATTCCAAATTTAAAAGGTATTTTTCATAGGCTTCGATATTGAGTGGTTTTTGTTATTTTCTGTCGAACAAATATCATACACAGTATTTACCTACTAAATATTATTGTGATGACTGACTGAATGAATTATATACATTTTAACGAGAGTTTGTTAAATTTATGTGATAAATAAACTTATTTCAGTCTATAATCTATCCGTGTGCCAAATTTCATCCAGATCCGTTCAGCGGTTGCTATAACAATGCTACATTATCAATGAGTAACAAAGGCCGAAATTTATTTTCAAAAAAATTAGAGATCCCTACAGAAATTGCAACACTAAACCAGGGCGAACGAAGTCGCGGGTAAAGTGCTAGTTTTCTACAAAAAGACGCATTCACCATAAACAAATCACAAAGTTGCTTAACTTCTTTTTATGTCAAGAACCTTTATTTTGTACCAGATGGTAAGTAGATACATACTCTATGGCTTTCACAAACCAATTAGAGGATTAAATGAGAAGTTCCCATTACGATCCACAGAGTAAAAAGAAATTGATAGTACTTTCCTTCAGCTCTGAAAAGGACTCATTTCAAAGATTTTAATGAGAGTTCTTATTTCGGATGATTTTTTATTGAAATAAAATCTATTACTTACCGGTATTAAGGTGATTTCTCATTTCTTCTTAATGGAAAAGCTGTCTCTTGAAGAATATCAATTTCATGTTTTAAGTATTACTTTTTTACGATTGTGGCAAGATGACTGGTTTAGTGTTTGATGAATGTTGTGATATTTTTAACATTTTGTAAATTATTATTGGGTGTACAATAGAATGTAATAGAAAACTTTTTATTACTTAACATGTACACTATTTAAGAAAGACAAAAAAACATGTAACGTGTGTGTCATGTGTAAAACATTATAAGTTGAAATTAAATATTTTTGTCAGACTAAACGTGCCTATCAAAAGTAAAAAACAAAACTTAGGATCCCTATTGTCCTTGAATTAGTTTCTTTACATCAGTTTTGATCAAATCATCATAATTTTTACAAAAGCAAAAATTAATAATTAAACAGAAGTAAAGACTCGGCCCGCGGCCATTTTGGTGTTTGACGTCACATATTCGGTTCCAGCATGCCGTCGCTCGCCGGTACTCATTAATTCATCCGCCATTGATTTCCCTCCATCAATATGTATGGCGCGCTGATTCCCCATTGCAACACCCTTTGTATCGTTATTGTCGACAACGTTATGGCGTGATAAATTATTATTTTTCGAAAGGATTATGTACAATGTGCTTTTTGTCCAAAGTGATTCTGGAATTAGGTACTCTGTTTTCTACCAAATTAATACTGTCAAACATTTTTGTCTATAACAAACTTTTTTCATTCAACAAATTATGCTCGTTTGTGACAAGTCAAAGTCTTTCTTAACGTTTTGAAGTCTTTTGTAAATAACGTCTCTAAAGAATCTAAATTAAATTACGTAAATGAAATAAAGTATACCGAAAAGTTTAAGTTAAAACACGTTTAAATAAACAATTGTAGAAATTCTCCAAGTTTTAAGTACCCATGCGTCTGGGGCTGGTGGTAAATTGAATTGCCTACATTTTGCGAATGCCTCCCAATTTGCATTAAGATATTGCCATCGGGAGGACGTGACGTCACTAGGATGGGAGGCGAAAATTACGAGGGATGGTATATCTTCTTTTTTGGCATAATTTGCTACAGCAACGGGCCAAGGAATTTGTGGAATGAACACATGAAAACTTTATGAAAATGACTGAAAGTCGTGAAATGCAAGTGAAGAATTTCTATGCTGATTTATGACTTCCTGAAAAAGTCTCAAATCGCATTTCGTTTTTTTAGTGGCAGAATTTTTTGAAATTTATAAGAAATTTTTTGATTATCAAATTATCATGCATTTCGCTACTGAAAAGAAGAGACTAAAATTTTAATACGTCTGAGAAATTGTTAATTGAAATCTTGCGACCCATAAAAATCGACATAAAACGCTTAACCCAACAATGAAATAATATAACAAAGCTTAAAACCCACCACACATTCACATGTAACCTCTACCGCACGTCATCGTATGCCACATTCATGATAATGTTGCCAGCGATCGCATTAATAAAGTGAATCTCCAACGTATCGCCAAATATCTCACTTTAAATTAATTTTCTCGTTGATGCACGTACGGGCGTTTTGTATTCGGTGTTCATTCTCTTTCAGTAGAGATCAGAAGGATGTACAGCTGATGCTAAAAATAGGTTGTCTGTGTTAAAGAACAACTTCAGGTTTTGAGTGGTAGTTGCGGAATTGGTTCGATAGAGTCACCGCGGCCCTGGGACGCAAAGGGCATTTGGAGGAACACGGAGGGTTTCAGTCAGTAAGAGTGAGAAGAGAGAGCGGAAAGAGTCAATGATTTCCATCCTAAAAAATGGTTTGGTGTGGTTTACCGAAAGGCTGGGCAGAAGTGTACCTATAGCACACCTATACTACATTTTGTCATGTCTGATTCCCATGTATTACAGAATGCGCTCATTTGCCATTGTACAAATCCAGACTCCAAGATGCTAAGCGAGATGCGATGCGAGAACGTCCATGGTAAAACACACACAGTACTTTTGTAAAGGTATAGTTTACTAATACCAACAATGTTGGTACGGGTATAAGTAGTTTGGAAGTTAAAGCCAAAAAGGGAAAAAATACAAAATAAACTCAGATTTTCCTTCACAAAGTAAAGATTAAAGATCGCTCTGTAATATTATTGGACGCTTGATAGACAGACAGATGCTTAAATCAATACAATCACCAAAAGTTTTTTCTAAAGATATTAGAACCTCAATAACTTGAAATACAAAAGCACAATAGACCAATACATTTTCAGATCAAAAAGAAAAATACAATCAGTCCGTTTCGATATACACGGACAGTTTTGATACTTTAATTTGAGGTCCGTTTTTTATCCGGAGATTTATACGGTTGTACGTTGAGCTACGTTTTAATCTCAAAGTGACAGTTTGGGTCGGATCGATCTGACAGGGGCCCGGGCCCTTATCAAACGAAACATCGCTAAACATTTATACTTACTTGATACTTGCGACTTTATTCCACGGATAATGTGAGTTTGTGATTTGAAGTGCCAAAGAGTTGAAAATTTTAATGTGATTTCGTAAAGTCGTTGAAAATTCAGTGTTTTCGCTTTGAATAAACTTTTATTTTAGTGACGTGTTTCGTGGAATTTGGTCTGGTTTAGCCTTCATGTATTTTGCGTAGGTGTTACAATAACAGGTGGAGACGTAAAAGAAATTGATTAGGTGTTGGTTGGTGTACATAAAATAGGTCTAGGGACACCTACTCTAGCCTGCGGAAGGCGAGCAACGGTAGCTCGCCGTCCGATAAGGACCAGGCCGGGTCGACGGCCCGTGGAGAGTGGAACCGGCGAGAGAAGTCGTGCGGTGTTCCACAGGGTTCGGTTCTGGGGCCGCTCCTGTGGGATATCGGCTACAACTGGGTGCTGCGCGCCGACCTCCCTAGCGGCGTCAGCGTGGTCTGCTACGCTGACGATACGCTGGTCCTGGCGCAAGGGGGATCGCACCAGGCGGCGGCCGACGCTATGACACGCGGGGTTGCGATAGTCGTTGAGAGGATCCGGCAGCTGGGTCTCGAGGTGGCCCTACACAAATCCGAAGCCATGTACTTTCATGGTTCTCGGAACAGGCCACCATCGGGATCCCAAATAACGGTAGGAGGGGTTCACATCGGCGTCGGATCGACGATGACGTTCCTGGGTCTCGTCCTTGACAGCCGGTGGAACTTCGTCGAGCATTTCCGACGTTTGGCTCCCAGACTGGGGCGAGCCGGGGCTGCCTTCAAGCGGCTTCTGCCCAATCTAGGGGGTCCAAACGCCTCCTGCCGGAGGCTTCATGTGGGGGTCGTGCGGTCCATGGCCCTTTATGGGGCACCGGTGTGGGCGCCTACTTTGAGGAAGCGACCTGCCCGTTACCTCAATGCGTCCCAGAGGGTCATGGCCATCCGGCTGGCCCGGGGATACCGCACGGTCTCTGGCGAGGCGGCGAGCCTCCTTGCCGGACTGCCGCCATGGGATCTAGAGGCGAGAGCCCTCGCGCTCATTTACGAATGGCGCGTGGAGGCGCTACGTCGGGGCGAGACTCCTCTGCCGCAGCAAATCGCAGCACGGCGGACGGAGCTCCGGCGGGGTCTCATGGCAGTATGGAGACAACGACTGTCGCAACCCAGCGCTGGGCACGCCACAATTGCAGCGATAAGTCCCCTCTTTGAGGAGTGGCTAGAGCGGCGCCACGGCGGCGGCGTCCTTACCTTCCGTTTGACGCAGGTACTCACCGGACACGGTTGTTTCGGGAGGTGCCTGTTTCGAATACGGCGGGAGGATACGCCCGGATGTCAACACTGCGAGGATCGCCCGGAGGACACGGTGGAGCATATGGTTGAGGTCTGCCCTGCTTGGGCGAAGCACCGCCGTGTCCTTGTCGAGGCGATCGGCGGCGGCGACCTGTCGCGGTCGGCCCTGTTTCAAGCCATGGTCCGGAGCGAGGAGACTTGGGAAGTGGTCACCTCCTTCTGCGGAGCAGTAATGCTAGCGAAGGAGGAAGCCGAACGCGTGAGAGAGAGGGAAACCTCACGCTCCAGCCGCCGCAACAGGAGAAGACGCCCCGGGCGTCGGGAGTCGCAGGGCGATTCTCGGCCACCGTAGGCGCGGGCCTGCGGACGGCGAGCATTGGGTGGCTCGCCGTCTGATCAAATCAAATCAAATCAAATCGTATATTTCAAATAAACCATTTACAGGCACTTTTGAATTGTCAAGGTCGGTCAGTCCAACAAGATGAAGCTATTTGCACGTTCCAAAGCGTAGATCTCTATGGAGAAGAACGTGCAAGAAACTCCACGGATACTCTTTTAAAAAATAATAAATTGTTACTAATTTTTGTTTACATCAAGTTGAAATTATACAAACATGTGAGAACGATGTAAGAGACGAGCAGGATAAAAGCGTCCGGGAAAAAAAGGAACAATTCAAAGAAATATTTAAAATAAACCATGTCAACTGAGAAATGACCAGTCCCAACTGACAGCGCCCGTTCACGAACATGACGCATGCGCTAGCACCATTCGGCTCAACCATTTTGAAGGGAGCCAAATGATCCAACGCATACGTCACCATCAGCCAGACTTTTGTGTGAGCATGACACTCCCAACCGCCAGGGTACATTCAAGTCAAAAAAAAACCTAAAACTGATAGCTATAGCTTAAGTTTAAGGTACACAGTACTCACACATGTGCCGTTAAAATGGATGAAATTATACATTGCTAAATAAAATTGAGTCTATACAATGCAAATATTGTTTTATTTCACAATCTTCAGCCGGTCCAACAATGTTTCCAAATGCTAACAGATTATTTTGTGCGCCCTAGTGGCTGTGGAGCCGGACCAGCATTCAGCCAAGCATTTTTATCTTCAATATAATCCCCCAACTTATAATATGCTTGCCTGCATAGTGTGCGTTTAATACAAGATTTAAATTTTGTCTCATTAAGTTCTAATACATGGGGAGGTATCTTATTATAACATTTTAAACAGTACCCCATAAAAGATGAGGCAACTTTAGCCAGTCTGAAACCTGGTTGAACTAATTGATCCCTATTTCTAGTACCATAATTATGTCTGTCGCCTCTTTTACTAAAAAGATGTAAATTATTTCTGATATACATGATGTTTTCGTAAATGTATTATATCAGAACCAGGCCCGGGTCGACGGCGCGCTGTGTTCCACGCGCGCCTCAAAGAGTTGTCAGCATTAAAGACAGGGCCCGCTAGGGCCAATGCCTGCCGGGGTTGTGGGATTTATTCGAAAGAGTCACCGCGGCCCTGGAACGCAAAGGGCATTAGGAGGAACACGGATGGGTTTTAGTCAGTAAGAGTCTGACACTCCTTTCTGCTTTACCCAGAGCGGGAGGAGTCATTTGATGAATTCCCATTCTTAAAAAAAAAGGGTCGACGGCCCGTTGTATTCCACGCGCGCCTCAAAGTGATCTTAGAATAGTAGACGGGGCCCGCTAGGGCCAGTGCCTGCCAGGGTTGTGGAATTTGTTCGAAAGAGTCACCGCGGCCCTGGAGTGCAAAGAACACTTGGAGGAACATGTATGGGTTTTAGTCAGTAAGAGTTTGACGGGAGTGTCAAACTCTTACTGACTTCTGCTCCACCCAGAGTGGAAGCGGACATTTGATGATTTACAATCCTTTACAAAAAGGACATTTACTAGCAATAAGTCCCTAAAATGTACACAATTTGCCGAAGGAAAAGGTTCAAAAATAATAATAATTGAACGTAGGAGTAGATCAGACTCAGACACTCCAAAAATAAGTTGTAAGCTCACACAAGTTTATTACGTTTAGATACACAAGTTTAAGTAAACAATAGCCCAATTTAGCATAGTTACACCGACTATTTCTGAACCAAATAAATATAATGAATTCTCATTTATATTTAGCTAAATCAAGATTCTCTAAACATAGGGAGGTTATTTTGTAGCCGTCTGCGTTGAACACGTTTTATATACTCGTAAAAATAGTGAGGACGGTAGACTAAAGTAGAATTTATTGGTCTTTGTTTTATTTTGAAACAAACAAAACTATAGTAATTATTGATTATCCGTATAAAGAATGGCTAACCAGTTTTTATTTTAATTGAAAAACGTTTGAAGCAGGTTTTTTTAAATGTTTGAATGACGCATATATCTCTATATTCATTATACTTATCTAATGTTTGAAACACATATGGCGTAGGCTGCCTACCTGAAAATGTTACTTAATAGATATTGTAGCGACAATGGTGTTGAAACTCCTCTATCCTTGCGGACGACTTTCTGGCTAGCTGTTTAAAAATAATGTATGACATCCTGTCAACTCTTAATTCACTATGCTGTTCAATGTGATCTTTGGCGGGAGACTTTCAAGAAATACAAAAGTTTTACCCCTTTCATGAAAAATTTTACTGGACCTGACCCACCCCGACCACAATGTAGCCATTTCTGTTTCATTTTACTTTACTGCCTATCTGCTGGACATAAGCTCCCTCGAACCAGCCCTCCTGATATGTATCGAGGTCTGCCCTCTTTTAGGGCCTACCTTGATGGGGCCAGCCTTTTTGCTGCTTCTGCTGCATGCTGCTGGCGTAACTCAACCAATCCCATGCAAGCAGAATTTATTTATGTTATTGTCAAAGTAGCATTTATTTGATTAAATTAAAAAGTAAAACACTGAGCATAACCCAATTCCATTATCAAATTACCAATCCATTTGTATATCTTTTGAATACATTTATTTTAAATCCAGAGTGTTCAGAGTTTAATCCTCGACTAAACAATACAAATTGTAGAAGTAGTCTCGAATGAGGCATAACGCTCACAAACAAACGCTTAGGTGGCGAAACAGTTTAAGATAACGAATTTAATCGCGTCGTATTGTGAACGTATAATTAGTTTTCAGAGAACAAGTTTCTAAATTAAATTCTCAGACGTTTTGTGAGATATTTCGGCGCGGAGCGGCTCGGGACTGGAATATACGGGAGGATAGTTTTGGTGCACAAATGTTACGAATGAATTTAAGTTTGAACTGGTACACACAGAGTAATGGTGCGTGTACATGTGTGTAGGGGACTGGGCCAGCTTTGAGTTCGGATACCGAGCGCCGGCGGGCGCTGGGTGCAAGCGATAATAGTCTTATGGGCGATTCACCGGAACAGTCCGCGATAGTATATACTCGTGTATCTTAATATCGGTCTAACATAATTTGAGTACCACTTATACTATTTCTGTAAATGCCTAGGTAAATACTAGTAGTAAAAATCGCTCAAGCTGTTCAGCATCACCTCCAGCTCCTGCAGACATTCTGCCAGTACGACAATGTCATCCGCAAAAAAATGATCGAGTTTCCTCAACTAAATACACTAATTGTCGATGAATGGCAACGTTATCAAAGTTGGAAGGCCATTAGCTATTTTGAAATTATGATCGACATTAATACTACGGAGCACGGTGGAGCTTTCTGAGGTCAACGCCTGAATAATTAATAATTATTTGAGGAAACTCGGATCACCTAATATTGTTAAGCATAATGTGAAAGGTGACATGATAGTCCAAAGAGTTTGAAGTCATTTATACGTTATTTTTATTTAGCAATGTTTCTACGTGTCTATACTAGTACCGACTGTGAGATATTTAAAACTCCTCGCAGGTCCGGGTCATCATAAAGTCTTTAATTTTACTTAAAACGAAATACTATTATTATTAAATGGTATCTTCATTTGAAAAAAACTCAAAAAGCGTTTAAGGCCAATTTTAATATTTTTAAAAAAAATTATGCATCGTACATAAACTTAAAACGCGAACTCTTGTTAGCGTTTTAATGAGGTTTTCGAGAAAAAAAGTGTTTTAAGTCGTCGTGTCGTGTGTCGTGTCGGTTGTCGGGTCTGGTGGGCAACTGCCTAATAGTTGATATTCGGACTATTGTATATATGTTCAAATCGCACGGAAAACTCTTATACCGTGATACAGGATTATATTCATATGTTCGTCGCTGGCGGGATAGATGGCGTTGCGTTTCTTTTTGTTGCGGTACCAATTTTACTTCGTAAGCTTTTCTTGTGCATTGCCGCTACACAACTTTTAGAATGCCGAAGAGAAGTTTATTTAATAGTATTAAGTATTATCTGTCATCTTGCTATACACACACCAAAGCATATAGACCCGTAATATGCGATAGGTATTTCCAGTGTACCTATAAAATAATTGAGTGTCTTTCCCAATTATTTTCCCGTATATCGTGAATCTTACAACTCGGCCAGTTGGACGTATATTAATTAGTGTACAATTTGCGAAATCTAACTTCTAAAGTTGATCAGTTTTCTTCTTAACTGCTTTACAGCAATTATTTACGTCTGCAGTTTGAGTTTGATACCGTAGTCTACTTTGTTATTGATCTTAGTTTTATAGTCGGTCATAAATCTTTGGATTTTAGTTGAAATATTCATAACTCACTGAAACTATGATATTTTATCGGTGTAACTGTGTGCATTAGAGGAAAATATATGAAGCAGAAGGCTCGACTCGGATGATTCACAAGAACAATGTAACCACAACTTTGTAGCCATTGATTTAAATGCGTGTCCGTGGAGTGTCTTGCGTTCTTCTATAGAGATCTACGCTTTGGAATGTGCAAATAGCTTCACCTATTTGACTGACCAACCTTGACAATTTAAATTGTGTTTTGTTAGATCCCGAATCATAAGCATTCTAGCCATTGTTACAACTAGACTGCTGACCTAATAACATCAAAAATTAAGATGAAATTATAATTAACATACTTACTTTAATTGGAAATCAGTTTGCATAAGGGCTATCGCCGCTAGAGGCGCTAGTGTAGCGTGAGGTTTTCGAAATGTCAAATTTCACTGTTGGTTGGCTATTGACGCGAGTTTATTTACTTATTTGTTTTGCTTTTTGTAAATATTTTCTAAAATACCCTCACTATCTATGGCAGATTAATAATAATAATAATAATTTATTTTCAAGTTTCATAGACTCATTACATTAATATTCATAAACATAAACATAGTCACTTTAAATTGTCATTATCAATTATATACATACGCAGTTAAAATAATTACAAAACAAAACAAAACAACAAATAGATACTAAGACGCTTGCAGTGATGCTTCATTACCTGTGTTATGGTTCTCCCAACCACTGGATTGGATATTTTTTGGCGGAAATATGTAGATATCCTTCTTTTTTTCCATAATGATGAATCCATGAAACACTGCGACACTGTCTTTGTTTTATTAAATCGCACGTTAACGGCATCATCAAACTATCCTTCTAACTTTGTTCACATGCGCGTAATAACAAGTTTAATACTATGATTAAGACCTTACTCGACAGTGGCGCCAACTGGTGAATACAAAAACGGTAGTCCTCATTATAAATATGCTTAGCAAGTTAAATCGCGTAAGAATCGTCGGATACCACTCACTTGAGAATTAATTATGACATTTGACTGATTTTGATTATTAGCTGTTCAATCGCTATTTTATCCAGAAAAGTTATTTGACAATTGAAAAATCAGCCGTAAGAGTGAGGTACAATATGACAGTATTTTTCCAATTTCGGCTTTCTTATTCTCAGAAACTGAAATATTTAGACAACTTTGGCTTATTCGGTAGTTGAGAATAGTTATTTGTATAGTGTATAGTGGCCTCACTTTTCGTATTTTTTTCTTATCTATTTGTAAAAAGCCAAAATTCCGAAGTAAGTTTCTCATGAACAGCGCGGTGGCACTCTTTTGGCGTCATGATACGAAGTCAGGATTAAGAGATCTTGGGTATTTTTGTAATTTGCTTGTATAGTAGTTTCGTGCATAGTGGCCTCAGAAATTTGATATAAGAATGGAATATCCGTAAAAAAATCCCATTCACATCCATAAAAACTACTAAAAATGCTCAGAATTAACTGTCAATTTCTCCATAGTACATTAATATTATTACGTAAAATTGTATCCCAAAATAAACCATAGTTCATAATAAATGAAAATTTAATAAATATTTTATTAATGTAAATATTTGTTGTTTTTATTTTTTATTTTTGACGTGTTTCTCTTGACTCTAGTCTAGGTCAGAGATGACAGAGACAAAGTCTACGATGGAGCGAGCTTACCGAGAAGAAAATTGTTGTTCTGTAATATTATTCTCATTTACTATGTGTTTGTTGCTGCTGTGCTCCCGTCTATGTCAAATTAAAGTTTAATTAAATTCTAAAATAATATTAAATTTGAATTTTCAATTGTTACCAATAAGAAAAGCATAAAAAAAATTGCAGCAGGTGCTTATCGAGCTGAGCTATTAGTTAGTGTCAGCTTATTAATAGTTTCTCGTTGCAGCAAAGTGACGCTGCAGGAGGTTCAGGCAATCTATTAGCTATTTTAATCTTGCTTCAATATTGAAGTACCTATTCTTTGTTATTGGCTTAGTACTCTGGTATTTACGGAAACAATTAATCGTTATGGATAAAATGGAGACATTGTTTGACAAACCTTTTATAAGAAATCTATAAGCGAGCTCACAGAACATATTCATCATCATCATCATCATCACTGCAATCAAAAGACGATCAAAGTTAACATAAGTCATCGCAAGCGCCGTGTTCGTGATGATGCATTGAATCATTAATGCGTTTTAACTCTCCATAGTCTTTTAAAGATTTGAAACATCTTAGCACTCCTACGCACTAGTGGTTGGCCGCAGGGGTGGCTGACCGCGCGGTTGGCCGCTTTTCCAGTTTAATATGCAACCGCTAGTGATTGTACGCACTTAACCGCTATTAAATGATAAGCGGTTGCATATTAAACTGGACGGGCGACTGGCCGCGCAGTTGGCCGCCCCCGCGGCTGACCGCTAGTGTGTAGGAGCGCTTAGGTCCTAGCTGGTTTCTCAAAGCAGATGAGTTTGGCAATCAAATATTAGGTATGACTGTTTATGACATAAGCATCTGTTATTGAATACAAACTCAAATTTACGTATATAACTTTACTAAGTTTGAGTCAAAACAAAACCTAGGTACACGGAAGCACCGCTTAACATTGGTAAGACCTCGTTACAATGCAAAATCGATGAATAACAAAACGTTCCCCTATAAAATACAAAAGTGTTCTTTAATAAAGTGAATAAATCAGAATTCAACGAGATGGTCTGTAGAACGAAGCACCCAGCTCTGTTTTATTCCTGTACTGATAAAAACCCTGTCTAGAATATTCCTTGTAAATTGAAAAGTTTCTCGAAACAAGACGAGGTCTGCCCATTGTCTGTTCGTGTTGAGCCATGAAGATGGCAGGAATGGAGCCTTGATTTAGCGATATTTGTTTTGTTTATCAACAGAAATTCGATGTGATTCTATGACGTCACATCTGCCATGAACATCAACGTGAGGTAAAAAAGCCTCCTCACTCAGACATGCTTATTTATTGTTAAATATCATTCTGAGTGTATATGCGCTGAACTAGTTCCAAAAATCATCTATAGTGTTGATGATTTTTGGAACATACCTTTCAAAGTACACAAAACTAGCTGATCTCGAAAGACATAATCCTGTCCCGTTCTTTCAGTCTCTCGATTTTAAATTATTCTAATTTAAATTTATTCTTATCGAATTAATAGCTAGACAAACGATAATATTTATTTATTTATAAGCTTTATTTATTTATTAAATAAATATATACTGGTCCAACTAGCCCGTTATATCCCAATGCTGTCCAAAGGCATCGCTCTCCATTTTCCACACACGCCTCTCTTTTGACATTGCAATGGAACTTGACTCTTACTGTAAGAGTCAAGTTCCATCTCCATATTCGTCTTGATCTGCTGTGATATGACCTAGCATTTCATGAGATCCAATACGTGCTTTTTTAGGTTACAACTCATCTGAAAAGCGGCAGATAATTCTGGGCCAAACCCATTCAAGTTTTTTGGGTAAAATCTGTGATTTTAGTTTTGCACGCAGTATCGTAGTCCTCGTTTCATGAGACACTGGCAAACCTCGAGTCTGAACCTCAAAACAAACAAAAGAAATGAAAGATAAACAATAGAAAAGAAATCGAAGTTTTCCTAGCCCACCAGAAGGTAAGCCGATAGATTCAACTAGGCTATAAAATTGTTGCGCGAACTTTGTGAAAGTTGTCCTTACAATAATTGCACGCGATTTACATTCACGGCGATACGCCCGCCAGAACTTAACTGAACAATAATGCTATTGGATACTGGTAAGTGAAAAGCTCATTCATTTTACTATCTCTAAAATTTTCCGAAGCTTCTCGAGATGGCCCACTGCTGCTGCAGCTTTAAGGATGTTCTCACGTCAGCTAATCGATGACATTTATTGACATTGAACCATTACTTCATGATGATGTAGGAACTTACAAGCGACGCGACGTCAGCTGATTCATTCTGCCACAAGCCTTGGTCTATTCATCAATCGGCACACGTTCGATTGAGTGGTGTAGAAACTCCTAACAGCTAACCAGGCTGCCATAATGTTGTGTAGAACTGTGTACATGTTTCGCGAAGACTTAAAATAATGTAATGGCAGGCCATGGATGAATCTTTGTCTGAAGTTTTTCGTCTGATTACTGTAGATAAATAGAACATTATTTTTTCTTTTATTTTATAGTGAAAAATACAATATATTTCAAATTCTAGTTTCAAGGAGATTATAAGCTTCTTACAAACCTACATTCTTACCAGTTACCCGTTAATGTATCCCCTTTTTTCTTTATTCCATGTATCTATTGAAAAACTATCTGCAGAAGTTTCCAGATCGTTTGAGGGTAATGAGACTTGAGAATACAAATTAATCTTGCGTTTAAGAACGTCTGGTTTTAATTGGTTAAGTTCGTTCGCTCAAGTGGCATTGAAAAATTGTGGCGGATTCTCCTTTTACAAATGAGATAAAGAAAATGGTTTAAGATCGAGTGAAACAGATGAATTAACACAATATTTAAATGAGATTAAATTGCTTGTTTAATTGTAGGCCCCACCTAGGGAATAGCATTTCTGGCATAAATTAGAATTCCCATTATGTTTTTTTTTTCTCTTATAGAAAGCTGCGCTGATTGTCATGGGCGAGTCTTATCCCGGAAAAAAATACAGTTTTTTTTACTATTGACAGGTATATTGGTATAGGTTTGACCATTATCTCACCTGGTATGGATGGTAAGCGATGATGCGGTCGAAGATGGAACACGCTTGCCTAGATGTAACAGAACAGAACAAAACAGAACAGAATAGAATAGAATATTTATTTGCTCAGAATGTAGGTACTTACAATAAGATGGTGACAATAATATTAAACAGTCCTTGTACATTCTACCAGTTTGGCATGCAAACATTGATGCAATTCATCATCAAACATAGAAATGCACAACTAAAATTTATCAGCTAGAAAATCCGATACAGAGTAATAACATTTATTTAACAGTAATTCTGTTAATTTCCTTTTGAAAGTTGACACCGGTTCCACCTTTATTTTTTATGTGGTTAAAAATAGCCGGTGCCATACCAAAAACACTTTGCCTCATCAAAGCAGTCTTATATCCACTTGTGCGTAACAAGTTACATCTCGGTATCTACTCTCCGATAGAGATAAAAATAGATGTCGATTACATTTACCAAAAAGAACAATTTCTAAAATGTAAAGGCACGGAAATATCAATAATCCATGACTTTTAAAAATTGTAACACAGCTTTCATTAACCTTTAAACCAAATTTTGCTCGTAGGTAGCGTTTTTGGGCTTTAAAAATACTCTCTCTTTCAGTACAATTACCCCAGAAAAAAACTCCAAACCTTAAAATGGAAATGACAAGACTGATAAGCTAGTACCTAATACTGTTTTGAAATTAACTTTTTTTTAGATTATAAAGAGCATAAGCAGATGCGCTAAGTTTTTTACAGATTGCTTCCGCTTGAGCCTTCCATGTCAGCTGACTGTCAATTATAATTCCTAAAAAATTTGTAACATCTACTCTGCCCACATCTTGACTATTATATTTAATATTAAGATTATTGATACGAAGTCTTTGGTAAAAATGCATTATCTTTGTTTTTGTTGTATGTTTTTTTGCAAGTTGTTACTATTTAGCCAATTTATTATAATTTGAATGGTGTTGTTTATGCCATTTTCAAAATTTTCATTACTGTCGCATTTTAAAAGTGCTGTACTATCGTCGGCAAACAGTACCATGTGGTGGTGGATTTGGCGTGGGAGGTTGTTAATGTAAATTAAAAATAACAAGGGCCTAAGAACGCTTCCCTGTGGCACGCCGAATTTATTTTTTCTAATGGAAGACAAGTATTTTTTTCCAATTTAGACTTGACACATGTTTTGTCAATTTCTGTCATCTGTTTGCGGTCGGATAAATATGTTTTATTAGGATCAGGATATTACCTCGAATGCCGTTTAGTTTTTGAAGCAGTATGTTATGACTGACATAATCGAAAGCTTTCGACGTATCTGTGTATATAGCACATATAGGCGTTTTTGTATCAACAATCGACATAATAATATTCAATAGATCAAAACTTGCCATATTTATATTCCTGTTTTTCCTGAACCCGTATTGCTCATGGCAAAGTATATTAAATTTAGTCAGGAAAGATGATATTGCTTCATATATGACTTTTTCTATAATTTTAGAAAAAACGGGAAGTATTGCTATGGACCTATAGTTCGACATATCATCTTTACTGTTTTTTTTAATAATTGGTTTTACAATCACAATTTTTATGTTGTCAGGAAAAGTTCCTGATGATATTAATAATATGAGATAAAGAACCTGCTATATTATTTGCAACAAATTTTATGACTTGAGTGGAAATCCCGTCACAACCAAAGCTCATTTTGTTCTTTAGGGTTTTAATTATTCTGATTACATCTTGAGGTATAACTGGTGGCACAAATATTGAGTTTGGGTTATGGTATATTTTCTTAACGTCGTGCATTGGGTTTTTAGGTATGTTAGAAATTTGGTCAATGAAAAAATTGTTAAATGACTCTGCTATTGCTTTCGGATCCCTTACTGTCCGGTTATTATTTCTTATCTGTGAAATTGGTTCCCTATTCGTTTTGCTGTTATTTATTATTTGCCATGAGGTTTTCGATTTATTCTTCAAGTTCTTAATCAAGTCATTATTTTGGGCTGTCTGAGTTAATTTAATTTTGTTTTTAATCTCTCAGAGTAGTTAACAAACGCATTTTTATTTTTTGGTGACGGCCTTAGTCTTTGTTTCTAAAGTAAAATGCGTTGCCTTTTACTGCATAATCGTATGCCACGCGACAGCCACTTAATTGGTTTTGCTGATTTTTTTGTCACTAGTTTATAAGGAAAACATAAATCATGCATGAACTTTAAATATTTCGAAGAAATTATGATATGCTTTGTTCGAATCCTCAGTGCTATATACGTCAGAAAACGACAAATTTTGCAGCCAGTTATCAAATTTGATAAGGTTTTCCTTACGAGCATCTCGAATCTTGGTTCTCCAGGTTTTAATCATGCACGATTTATTTACTTTTAATTTGATTATTTGAGCTGAATGGTCTGAAAGCCCACAGTCTAGAACTTGACAATGACATTTTTGTCTAGTATTGTGGGCAAAGTTATCCAAACAGGTATTCCTAATAAGACGTGTCGCTTCATTAATTGCTATGATAAAGTTGTAACTTTCTCCTGAGTTTTAAATTCCGAAGTAATTCTATTATTTTTTAAAACGTCTATATTAAAATCGCCGCATATAATTATTTTAGTATGACGATTAATACATATATTCCTAAGTATGCTATCTAAATTTTCATAAAACTTACTTAAATTAGACAGCTTAGGTGGTTTATAGATACATAATGTAATTAAATTATGTTGAGTCATTTTTATTGCGCAACATTCGATAATTCCTGAAACCGAGTATTTCAATATGTCGGGTAATTCTTTAAACTCGTGACCCCTTTTTACTAAAATACAGGCTCCCCGCGTTTCATGTTGCCTCTTGCATAACATGCAGCGAGCTTATAATTAGGTTTATGGAGAAGGTGTTCCTGGCCTGACATTATAAAATGCTCAGTTATGCATATAACATCTACAGTTGTTTGTTTACTTAACAACTCCTGAATGTACACGGTTAATCTATTAACCGTGTACATTCAGGAGTTGTTAGTTCAGATTTATTTATAAGTCCAGCAATATTCTGATGCATAATAGTCACGTGATTAAAGAAATAACTCGGTATTTGTGACCGCATTCGTGTTTACATTGTGTGTCGAATCAGGTTCAAGTTCAAGTGGTAACATTGTGAGACTATTATCTATAAGCAAAAGCAAATTTTGAAAAATATTTCTCATTCCTCGATTATTTAATTTCCTGTTATATTTTGAAAACATAGTAAAGTCGTAGAATGAGTCCAAATTAGAGTCTAGTACAGTTATATAGTTATGTGACAATAAATCTAAATGAAGTAAGTTGTTAAACGTTTCGATATGCCAGTTGAACATCGTTGAATTATCGCATAGTTTGAATGTAGGTAGGCACAAAATAATATTTGTATGCTGGATTTTTTCCAATGTTTTTCTTAGTTCTATTGTGATTTCTACATAGTCCAAGTCAAGAGTAATCTATTTACTCTTGACTTATGTAAAGACTCCCAGGTGGTAGCTATCAGGAAACACAGGCACTGGCAGGGCATTTCACTTCTTAGCTGCACGCACTATGAATGTGTTCCCAAAACCAATTAAATTATGCAATTCCGTCGCACTCCCCCAAAATGCAACCGATAGAAAATCGACAGGCCAGCGATCCCAGCATCAATGCTCAAGACTTTGGAGCTTCGACTCGATGAGCCTATCATTGCCGACAGGTTCTAGTCGGTAGCTTAATCAACTTTTAGATTATTTAGAAAGAAAAGAAAGAAAAAAAATTTATTTGCGCCAAGCATGACATACCAAAAAAATAAATAAAGTGACAATTTTATGTAAGTTGGTTAGTTAACGTGATGCTCTTCTGGACAGTTTACTTTTTACCAAGTTTTCATAACAGTTTACATATATGAATTAGGTACTTAGAATGACAAGAAAATTCGCAAATTTCAACTTTCGCGCTCAAAAGTATCACCTTTTCTTATGTACATCGTAGTGATTGACTGTTTATGTTCTAGTTCCCATTCATTTTACAGCTTCATTCTTCGAGGCAAAAACCTTTTGTTACTTTATGTCCCACCTGTCAATATGCGGTGCACCTGGTGCCGTCAAATTTGTTCCGCAGTTCTAGACCGCTACGTTTTTACGGCGCTGATTGTCCATTGTTCGAGGAATATGAGTCAGCCTGGAGATATGTGGTACAATGTATTTATGAATGTATCAAGATAAAATGAAAACAGGTTTTTTTAATGTAGACCACCCGGGAGGATTCTAAAGGCCTCGTATCCTGAGGTATATTAGTATAGCATTACATCAAACAATATTTACAAGCAAGTTAACGACATCAAAGCAAAACTTCACAAAGATCTCCCCTACGCAAATTTAAATTCGTGCACACTCATAAACACACGCATCTTTATTTTCCCAAGAGTACGAGAAAAACTTCGTTCCCATTTCGTCTTCCCCTTTCATGTTCTCCTTTACAGAATTCAGCAGCCGTCACCGACCGTCAAAGTAATAAAATTTTGCTTTGAATAGTACAGCAATGTTAACATTGTACCGAATACTGAGTGACGACACCGCTGACTGTCGAGACCTCTTTAAACTTAAGAATTTCGACATGTTTCAACTTCCGCAGACTTCAAAGTTTATATAAGAGAGCGAGAAAAAATCCTTTGTAGGGTCCCGTACCAAAATGATAAAAAGGAACCCTAATGGTGTGACTAAGTCTGTCCGTCTGTCACAGCTGGATATCTCAAGAACTACTAATGTTATCAACTTGAAATTTGGAGTAGTTTTAGATGACGTTTGCTCAACTATTTTTCAAATAAGAAAGAAATAAAACTGTATGTATTTTTTTTTGCAACAGCGACTGAAACGGTTTCTTCTTCAAATTCGAAGTGAGGCTACTACAGCAAGTGGGGTATCATATGAAAGAGTGCTATTTGCACTCAAACATTTTTTTAAGGCTACATGGTTTTCCTCTTTTGACGAAAAATGTTAACATTTTTACTGTTCCCCCCCAACCCTTTCTCCGAAGTTTGCATAAAAAAATCTGAAATTATTCTATGTGATAGAGATTTATGTGAAAATTACAGGAAAAATTAAACGATGTCTCTAAATAGCACACTTTTTCAAAAATCATCAACAAAAATTGTATTAGTTTCACTATCGGTCAAGAGATGGCGCAAATCTGAAACTGCAATATAATAATAATAATAAGTTTATTTCAATTATCTTTACATTGTTAAACAAAATTTGTAGGCTATATTTAAACAATACAAAAGAATTAGGCATCTGTAGCCGAACTAGGCAACAGCCCGTATTTCGGTTATCAGCACCAATCCCCTCAAATAATTTGTAATAATACTAGCCATCAAGCAGAAATGTTAAGTATATAAAACAATAATTAAAAGAGAAACAAAAAAAATTAAGTACAAAAACCAGTGAAGCAAGATTATTAATCAGAAACCATATAAACATTAAATTAAAATTAATCAGAAACTATAAAAAACATTAAATTAAAATTATAAAATCAATACAATTAATTCATTACTATAAAATTACCAGAATAAAATTGAAACAAATAAATAAAATCAATGAAAAGAAGCATTTTAATTTACAAAAACATCACAATACATAAAGTGCAAAAAAATTAATCATTGTATCATTAAAATACATCATTCGGAACGAAACAATACATCATTAAAAATTATGATTTGCAAAAAAAAAATACATATGTCGGAGTTGGTTGTCAATCACAATAGTGGGTAGTCACCAAATCTTGTTCAAGTTGATTTTCTTATTATTAATTTGAGTGATTTTTACTATCAATTGTTGTCTCATAAATCGAAACATATTAAGTACTACTAATTGATTTTTGGCAACTTATTTCGATAAGTGTGACCGTTAGTTTTGTTCATAACGATGATGACATGTTGCTTTAATTTTAAAAAGATTTACTTTGTAATTTCATTATTATTTATTTACGACAATTATTCTTGTATTATTTGATTACTTTCTAATATGATTCTTATTAGATTTAGTACATTTTGTATCAAATAAACGCGTGACGTACTTCCGTGCGTCAACGGACAGAGTTGTCGTGGAGGGATTACAAAGTCGGGGCATCGTCCTATAAAACAGCTTGCACTCGGTAAGCTCGTCAGTCCCATCATGACGTACGCTTGCGCTGTTTTTGCACACGCAAAGCCTCATCACCTCCATAGGATGCAGACGCTCCAAAACCGTTTCCTCCGTAAGATCACGGGAGCCCCCTACTATGTCCGCAATGAGACTCTCCACGTAGATCTCAAATTGCCCACCATACAGCAGTTCATGAAACGCATTACTAAGCGTTTCTTCGATACTGCTGTTAACCACCGCAACCCCCTTATCGCATCGGCCGCCCGATACGAACCCTCCCGCATCTCAAAGATCCGCCGTCCGAGGCACACCTTAACCATTCCTGATGACTCTACCACTCTTCTACAAGAAAGTCGTAAAGAAACCAGCACACTCAAAACAAGACCGCCGTCCTTTCGCCCTCGTCGCCGAGGCCCGTCGCGATCTTCCCTTCAATGTCCACCCCGACCTTTGCTCGAGGCAGCCTGCGCCGCTGAGCCTGTAGTTTTAAATTCGCCCCTAAATAATCAATATTCGATCCAGCCGTCCCTAGCTGTCCTCCCCCCAGCGACGCCCTAAGCCGAGGTCCGTACCCCACAGGGGGTGCCCTTAGCGTGTAGTCGCTTAGTTTGTAAGTTTAAAATAAGCCCTGGCTGGAGGCTTTAATATTTATATTAAGGCCACCACAGGAAAGTCCGGTTAAGCAGTCGACAACCTCCTAGGTTGACCTGCGAGAGGCCACACATAATTGAGAATAAGCTCGTCAGTCGGTCTTCGGATTCGACTCGATACAAAGCTCCCCTGCTCCCGACAAAACTGTCGATTTACTTGGTACAGCGCTGCTGTATATTGACATAGCTGTATTTGGCTTGCCGATAGTGAGCGATACACTGTGTAATTGGGTGGCTTGGCCACTGTACGAACTGTGACCTTAAAAAGTCTGTTCGCCTAACTTTTTACCTGTTTTATCTTTTTCTAATTATCATTTTTGACTGTGTATTGTGTACCTTTTTGTATTGTGTATTGTGTGTTATTGTGTACCTACCTGCATTAAGTAAAAACTCTGTAATTGGTTATACAGTCTTGTTTATCCCAATAAAATGGGAACTCCAAACCCTGACGATATACCCCTTGGCACTCCTGATCCTACATACATATATATATATATATTTATACATTTATCACATCTGAATAGTGTGTATGAGTGTCCTCTCTTTGTGTGATATGATTATGTGTGTGATAGTGTGAGAGGATGTGTGACTGTGATATACACCGCAGTGTTAAAATTCTTTGAAAAATAGGCCTCGCTGATAAAAATATAAAAACATTTCACGTTTTATATGATGGTACGGAACCCTCGGCGCGTGAGTCCGACTCGCTCTTGACTGTTTTTTTACAAACGCATTACAAACTCTTTGTTTGTTCTCAAACATTCGAAAGCTTTTCATTTTGAAATGCAGTTGCATTAGATGCTACAAAATGTCTCGCAAATTCTGTGTGATTTTGTTGAGATTAAATTTTCAAGTTCTTCAAAGGAGTACTTACGAGATTGAGAAATGTTAAGGATTGTTAGCCAAGTGAAAAGTGCGTCTGATATATTTTAGTGAAAACTTCGAAGAAAATTCATTACTCAGAGTCTGTTTCTGAACTTGTGTTGTAAAAAAACTGGCCAAGTGCGAGTCAGACTCGCGTCGAAAGGGTTACGAACTAATTTCATTTTTTTAACATGTCTTTTTAACACTATACACTACTTATGGATTTCCTTTAATCTGTAGCTGTTATCTGCAATTTTTTCAAAATTTTTGGCTCAGTAGATTTTTTTTATTTTTTAGTTTGACCCCCAAAAGTGACCCCCACACTCAAACGCATTTATTATACGCGTCCATGTTTGAGTCACAAAAGTCCATATATTATGTAGCAAATTTTAATCGGTGTAGTAGATCCGGAGAAAACTGGCTGTGACAGACGGACAGACAGGCAGACACCCGAGTGATCCTATAAGGGTTTCGTTTCTTACGGATGTTTGAAACCCTAAAAACGGTAAGGAAAAGTGGTTCCAGTAAACGGACTGGTAATATGAGAGTGAGTTATGTAGTTCAGACTGGTAATATGAGAGTGAGTTATGTAGTTCAGACTGGTAATATGAGAGTGAGTTATGTAGTTAAAGACCAACGGTCGGACAATGGATAGGACCGATCTGTGAGGGCAAACAACCGATTAACAAACCCAAATTCTTATTTCATTGACTGACATTTGGAAGAAGTGTATGTTCAGAATGCCATATGGGCTTCTCTCAAATTCTCATTCATTTCATTAAAGTACCAGTCTCCACATTAGTCAGCATTTAGTCTCCCATACATCTTTGCAAATCTTTTTGAATCAACCACCCCACATACAGGCAGTTTTACTTCAGCGAAAGTGGGTCTTAGTTTAACTGCTATGCTTTAACGTCTCACTCAGATTTATGCTCCATTTGCATCATTTTATGGACCCTGCACCGCCTCTGTCCAGATGGTTCAGGATGCACTTGTAATAGGCCTCGTAAATTGTGGAGGGATCCGGAGGATTCGTTCGTATGAATATTTAAAGGTTGTATGTAGGAGAGGTGGAGAAATGCAGCTACTGTTCAGCCATTAACCATTTATATTTGTAAGCTGACTCCAATAACGGCAAAAATAACATTTGTAAGTCCAGTAAAGACACCAATGAGCTTTTTGTTAAAGGCTTGATTTAAGTTTAAGAGGCTTCGCAAAAGTAGAGAGGCAAATCTAATAAAAGGGTAAGATATTTTTGGGTATCAAATAAAAAGTATAATGAAAATCCATTTGACATCAAGGATCGGCCACAAGACACCGTCAGCAGAACAACCCCTTTTATTGCGATGACACTTTAAAATAAAGGCTAAACAATTTATCACTGCTTTTACCGAGAATTTACGATCCTTTATTTACTTCATTAAGGACAAAATTCCACCAGGCAACAAAATCCCATATATTTTAATTAGTAAAGTTTAGAAGCTGTTTTCAATATCGGGTAACCTCAGGTGTTCCCAGAAGATATCAGCTTTTGGTCAAGTGAGAGTTGTGAACGTGTAATTTTCGACTAGCGCAAATTAATAAAAGTTGATAGAAAATGGCGGATCGTTTATTTATCGCTTAATAATATTAATTTATCTCAGAGCTCGTTTGAGCATTGACGTTTTAAACTGTGGTTAAGTAGTTAGAATTTACAACGAATTTTATTTAAATAATAATGAAACCAAAGATTTCTTTCAAAGTAGTGTCTTTGTTTTAGAAAACGTAAATACTTCTTTGCAGTCGAGTAAAAACAGCTCTTACAAACTAAATATTGACAACTACTAGTAGCTACTTAAGACGACAGCAGCCAACGACCTTGAGGGAGATAAACGCTGTTCATACACGCGCCACCTAAAGTTAAGTTGCAAAAACAACTACTATAGTATACCAAAAACATACATACCATACCAAAAACAACTACCATTCTTTGACGGTAAAATTAAAAAAAAGACTTGTACCTAAAATAGTAATAGTCAAATTACTTTGGCTGTCCCAGCTATTCAGTCTCCCTGGTCATACCATAGACAGAATACTTATTGTGTTTTTATCTATGCCACGGTGTTTTAATAACAGTATAATAGAGATGCCAGCATAGTAGATGGGGGTCACTGCTTACCAGGGTTGCAGAATTTGTTCGGAAGATTCATCGTGGCCCTGGAACGCAAAGGGCATTAGGAGGAACACGGATGTGTTTTAGTCAGTAAAAGTCTGACACTCCCTTCTGTTTCGCCCAGAGTGGAGTTATTTGATTATTTCTCACCCTTAAACAAAACCGGTCAAGAGCGAGTCGAGTCGAGTCAACGGGAACTACCATATAGGTTTTCGACCCAAAACCTATAGGGTACTTCCGGTTGACCTAGAATTATCAATTTTGGTTAAAAGCAAGGTCTTATGGCACAAAAAAAAAGAGAAAATTTCGAAAAATACAAAACTTGAAAATTAAGGTAAATTTTGGTACTTGCAAGTTATTATAGCACATATATTTTTATCGTGTTGACTCAGGACCTTGATTTTTTTACACCTAATAGGGACTATAGATCCCAGTATCTGGTATAAATTTCAAGTTGCTAAATCCACCCGTTCCTGAGAAAATCGATGGTGATACACGGACAGACAGACGGACAAGAGAGTGAGTATAAGGGTTTCTTTTTTACCCTAAAAGGATGTTTATTTACACTGAAGCACGAGAAAATAAATAAGAAAACTTTTAAGGTATTCCATTACGGACACTCGTGTACAATCGCTTCACCAGTGATGTACTCTAATCACACATACACAATACACATCCTATAATCCCACACATACAAGTAAACTTAGCCCAAACTAAAAGCAAGTAAGATGAATGACGTCACAGATACACAGAGCATATAAATTGTCTTTCGGTGGAGTGAGTTATGGCTCTTGTTTATAATTTATGAATGTTTGTCTAAAAGTCGAACTTCGGTTTTTCTAGGTAAGTGGTTATGAAGATTGGGGTACTAGTTTTTTTGAGGTGACATTTTTTAGTGCGTGACTTTCAGATAATGGAAGTATTTCAAATGTATAATAAGTGCTTGTGTGTGTTGTGGTAATTCTACCTTGGCTATATAACAAAATTGCAGATTATTGACCCATTTTGTGACATTATTAGTAGATGAAATATAAGGTTTTCATACACTTCTATCTCTGACATTATCTTTTGGACTTTCAGTTTTCCTCAAACGGTGAAAAATTGTACAGGTGGCCTATCAAAAGCTTAAGTCATATTTATAGTACTTTCAATTAAAATAATATAATTAGATTCAAAGCGAAAAGATTATTTGAGAAACATTTCACGCCAAAAAAAAAACGGTTACACATCAGCTACATCTCAAATCAAACACTTTAAATTTCTAGCTAGAAAATTAAGATCTGAAAACTAAAAGATTTATCAAGATTTGTCTCTGAATGTATCTTGGCAGTATCATAACTACACCGGCTGGTAGCTTCCTTCAGTGTGATGACGTAAGACCCAGGTCGCTGCCACCTATGCCACTGCTCCCCATTACCGGTTTCGTGTATTCTGCCCATAAAACAGTGCTCCCTATCTTCGTGACGGCGTACGGCGTCGTTTCGGCGATTAGTCGCAGAGTGCACTCCGAGCTACGTCGACGTATGTACCTATATTTTGAGAGGAGTGTCTTATTGTCCCATTTCCCTCAGGAAAACGAAAAACTTGCCCCGTGGGGAAATGCCAAACTGATTTCTGATTTTTTATGATTCGCTCTAGTAAGTAGTATGTTGTAAAGCTTGTACACATGCAAGATACTAATACCCAATTTCAGAATTAAGAATTGGTACTTGGAACTGAGTATTTGTAAAGCTTTACTTTAGCTCAAAATTATGTCCATCATTGGCATTATATTAAAACGTTCTTTACTCCTAACTCTCAATTTGGAACCCGGTCATAATTCTGACAAAACACTACAGGCACTCATGTTATTTTAAGAATTTTGAAATTCCACATAGTAATTGTGTATACTTAGACTATATCCAAATGTCATAAATAACTAAAAGTAGAACGTTATTATTGCTTTTATCAACACAATAAATCCATTCTATTTTATAAAATCTAAACTTCCGCCAACGTAAACACACACGTTTAACTACAGCTATTCGTAACCGTTAAAGTGGAAAAGTTAGGCGATACACCGAACAGGGAACAAGTAAAACAATACAGTTACAAATAAAAAAGGGTCGGTATCAAACGAGCCGGCGCGGCCATTGTGGCAGATTCCATTCGAAAAAAAAGAGGTACAGAAGGCCAGGTCTAAACAACAAGTGTAAGCTCACGCTGTTTTAATAATAATAATAATAATAATAATTTATTTACCAATTTCGGACAACAATGTAGCCCATTTTGTTAGTAAAATATATATATCTTATAACTAGTGTTAGTAGTAAACAAAAAAGCACAAAAACAAACCACAAAGTAGGTGTCTAAGGCAGGATGTGCAGAGAACGATAGAGTGAGGAATAGCTACCTGACCATTCTCCCCACATAGTGCCTCAGAAAAGGTGAGTAAGGACTCTCCACAACTGTTACGGACAGCAATTAGTTCCTCTATACTATTTCCAGCTACTATAAATCTTGACAGCCAGAATCAAAAGTAGCAATAAAGCTCGATGAGTCCCAAAAAAACGATGGACGTCATGGTTCCAACAAAGCGATGGCATCAAATAGCAGCGTCTTTTAGAAAAAAACATGTTTTCACTTTCCTCAATAACAAGCAAGAAAGAGAACAGAGCTGGCTCAGTAGGCTCAAAAAGATGTTTACAACTGGAAGCCTTGTTGCTAAGCACCACGAGTTAAAATTGAACAGCGAGTGTAAACGTACTGATGACTGTCACTTGTTTGAGAATGCCATACGCGCGCGTCTATAATACTAGGCATGCTTTTTAAGTTCTGTCGTTTCCATATTTCCCGGCAATTTTGAATATGGAACTGTTCTATTATTCGAATGTGTTTAAATTTTGAATGTCAAAACAGTTTAAAGTATTAGGATTAATGCTATTGTTTAGTCACAGCGCCGATTGGAATCTGTCAGGTTACGTACGAAAATGAATCATTCAAGGAAAATGTTCGTGCAATAATTTTCTACAATTTTAGAAGAGGCCTGACACGGCTTCAGTGTTTTAAAGAGCTAACATCTGTGTAGAGGCTCTATTAGGCATCTCAGTGACAACCGTTCAGAAGATCTTGCATGAAGCGTTTGGTGTGGGAAAACTAGTTTGCCGTTGGATACCGCATCTGCTTTCCGACGATCACAAGGCGGCCCACGTCGGATGGTGTAAGAAAACTCTGCAAAGGTTCAACCGAGTAGAGTCAAGTCACGTCTACGACATCGTCAGTAGTGACGAATCTTGGATCTATGCCTACGATCCTGATTCCAAAGAACAATCTACAATCTGGGTCTTTCAAAACGAGCCAAAGCCGACTAAAGCTGTTCGTTCTCGAAGCACTTCAAAGAAGATGGTGGCCACGTTCGTTGGAAAAACCGGCCATGTTGCGATTATTGCACTTGAAGATCGTAGAAAGATTAACGCAGAGTGGTATACCACAGTTTGTTTACCACAAGTTATCGCCGAACTTCGAAAATCTAACTCGAAGCGACGCATAATTCTGCACCACGACAACGCAAGCTCACACAGCGCTCGTCAAACGATTGAGTATTTGAAGCAGGAAAAAGTATAAATTCTTGACCATCCTCCACACAGTCCTGACCTAAGCCCTAACGATTTCTTTAAATTTCCTAAAATTAAGAAAAGTCTTCGTGGTCAAAGGTTCCAGTCCGGTGAAGAAACAGTCGAGGCTTTCAAGTCAGCCATTTTGAGCACCCCCACTTTAGAGTGGAACAAAAGTTATAATAACTGGTTTGTGCGAATGGAAAAGTATATTAAGCTACGTGGTGAATACTTTGAAAAACAATAAAAAGTACTAGTTGTGTTTTTTTCTTCAAACGACAAAACTTAAAAGGCATGCCATATGTTCAAGTGCCTGTTTTTGCTCAATTATAAATCCAATCCTTCTGTGCTTATCTGTCTAGTAGTTATACGGTTCTCACAACATAGGAACACCTTCATAAATTTGTAGTCTCTGTTACGACTATGTTCCTCTAAATTGAACAAGTGGTTTGCTAGTTTCGTATTAATTTAATTGAAGATACGATGAAGATCGCGATCGGGGTAAATTGTAACGTGTTCGTTAAGGGAATTGGAAGCCCGAAATCACGGGTTTTCATTGGATATCTTTAAGTACACAGTTGAGTTATTCAAATGTAACATTGCTTTGCTTCACCATCTCTTTCTGCAATAGAATATTTAATGGTAAGTTTAAAAATAAGCTATTATTTAAAGATACATAGACTTTTTAATTACATAGTATTTAAAATCTCATTCAGCAATTTAGCCATATCTATTTCGATGGAAAAAGTGCCCGAAACACTAGCAGTATTGTCAGATTTAATGGCAAAACTGATTTTTATCTGCTAAAAAAAGACTTCCCCTCTGGTCAAATCATAAGGTTCGATTACCTGCTTGCAGATTTAAAAAAAAATATGAGCAATCGGACCTAATGGACCTAGTAGAAGTGGTTCAACATCAAAAGATTGAAACATTATAATCATAATCATCAACGAAATTAATCTATATAAAATTCTTCTATTACTGAGTGAGTGACTGACTGACAGACAACGCACAGCCAAAACTAATGGTCGTAGAAAGCTAAAATTTGGCACGTAGCTCCTTTACATTCCGTAAGGGTGCACTAAGAGAGGATTTCCCGAATTTCGACGGGAACGGGAAAAAACAGGATATGCGCGTAGGAAGTCGCGTGCAAAAGCTAGTACCAATTTTGTTAGCGCCTTTGTAGGTTATCTGTTTTAAACTCAGCATAAAAAATACAGTAATATAAGCTGACCCGTAACTAGAAACTGGTGACGTAACTATAGCAGAAACTTTTTAAGAAGGCTAGCCCTTAAACTGGTATAAAGCGCTCGTTAACCTTTTTCGTAGACATAAAGAGAATTTATGATTTTAATATTAGTTCAACAGATTTCCCTGATTACTTAATAATGTCAGATAAGTGGCAGGGGATGATATTCAAGTTTTTGACTGTGATTTTTTAAAACGAAAATAATGAAATTCTTGAATTTTTCATTACATTTTTTGAACATTGTGATACGTATTAGAGCCTGTGTTGTGGATATAATTTCTTGGAATACCATACGCCTACTTAAACTCGCTAAGTAGGTAAAAAATCTTGAACGTAGTTTGCGAGGGTTTGGGTTTTAAAAGAGCAGTTAACATTTATAAGTGTGTAGATTCGTCAATCTGTTACTTTGAGGGATGTAGTATTACGTTCAGACCGAAAAGTAACTACATCATTAAAAACAAAACGCAAAATGTTTTGGGAACACATTCATAGTGTGTACAGCTTGGGAGTGGAATTCCCTGCCAGAGTCTATGTTTCCTGATTGTTACAACCTGGCAGTCTTTAAGTGAAGAGTAAATAGGTTACTTCTAGGTAAACGTGCTCCATCTTCGACCACATCATCGCTTACCATCGGGTGAGATAGTGGTCAAACGCGTGCCTATCAATAGTAAAAAAAGCAATTCTGAAGCAGCTATTTAAGAGGGGACTCTAGTCCCGAGGAATTTAAAATAGGTATTTGAAGGACCTATTGCCGATGCGTCGCACTGTGCCCTATCAAGTAAATTGCGAAAGCGACAACTGCAGCTCAGGCTGATTTTTACTTATAAAAACCTTGACTAAAAGGCGTTTTGTATTCGCTGTTTTCTACTTCGAAACTGGACTGATCTATAAAAATTATGTATCAAAATTTAGAGGCAGACTATGTCTATGCTTCTATTATTTTTTCATGGCGGTAAAAACGGACTGTTTTTTGGGTTTTTGGATTGTCATTGTTTTGGATAAAATGATAGAGGCACGTGTTCATTTGATCTAGATTTTAAAAAAAAACATTGCTCTAGCAGCATTATCCACGAAGTAAACAGCAGAATACGTTTGTATAGAGAAAGGCCAAAGAGTTACCGACCTTTGTCCCCTCTTAATAAAATAAGAGCACCATATCCAACACCACCATGGAAACCTCATACAAGAGAAACATCTAAAAAGTGCAAGAAGTTAATAGACTCCACAAAACAAGCGTAATTTTCTTTTGACACCGTTTAAACTCGTAAACTTAAAGGCAAAACAAAATCTTAAAAAATATACAGGAACAACAGAGCGCACCATTTTCCTTTACATTATGGGGCGGAAGAATCACACGTTACGAACATAAAGTGGCTAGATCGCAGGGTTCCACACCGCCCCGCTTCGTTCCATATCGCCCCGCGCCAACCCGCAACGCCCCGCACCAAATTGCACCTATTATGAAAATGCAGCGTTCACTTTGCGAAACACCCTCACTTTGATAACGATACTTTATTAGGCATATTATGTTACGATATTCTGGAACAACATTTTGTAAATTTTTGGCAGTAACACCCTTAATGGTGTATTTGCATTTTAGTATCAATTTTGCTTTTGAAAATCTGTGTGCTATGAGCTCCTATTTCAGGGTACACTTCGGGGTATAATAGCCACTTTTGACAGAAAATTGGTGATTACAGAAAAGCTGGTTCTATAAGCCTCCCACAAGGTGGAGCGATGACCTGGTGAGGGTCGCGGGTAGCCGATGGTTGCGAGACGCACAGAATCGGTCGTTGTGGCGACGCTTGAGGAAGGCGTTTGTCCAGCAGTGGACGTCTTTCGGCTGATATGATAATGATGATGGTTCTATACTATGCATAGAATTAGTTTTTCTTTTCATGTAAATAGAGAGTTGTTTTTTTTTCGACCAACGAATCAGCATTGCCATTCAACGTGGCAAGTACATAATTCCGATATTCTTAATAATTTCCCCATTACAGCGATGTGGATGAATTTGTTGATGCCCAATGAGTTTTTTTTTCGTTCGATCTTTTTATTAAATACAAGTCTGATATCACATCTCATAAGAAAATTGAAGGTATTAAAATACAGTCATATCGTAGTTTGCGCGCCCTTTAGTTTTCCTTATAGTGATTTATTTCGTAGGGAAGTTACATTCTCCGGCAAAAATGATATATTTCGAGAGCTTTCATTATATTTTTTGTTTCTAAGGAAGGAAGAAGGAATTACGAGGATGTTCCCTAGTTGGGTTCGTGAGGTACAGAGCGATAAATAATAAGACCATGAACACGTAAATCTCATATTAATTACTAGCTGACCCGCGCAAATTCGTCTGCGTCACATTTTTCTGCTCCACTCCTTTTGGTCTTAGCGTGATGATATATAGTCTATAGCCTTCCTCGATAAATGGGCTATCTAACACTGAAAGAATTTTTCAAATCGGACCAGTAGTTCCTGAGATCCGCGCGTTCAAGCAAACAAACAAACTCTTCAGCTTTATATATTAGTATAGATAGATTATTAAGAAGAGATTTACACATTAATGTAGGTAGTTATACGTAAATCTGGTAAACCCAGGAAACAGCGAAATGAATTTGTGAATTAACACTTGTATTTACAAGTATTAAGTCATAAATTATTTTTGCTGATTACAACTTTGTTATCAGCATGCTTTCAATGACTTTGTTTAGCCTAATTTTCTTACCGTTTGTGAATTTCAAAATTTTGGCTGTTTCATGGTTACATCACAGAGGTTACGTGCCATATATAGTTACGTGGTTTCAATGGATCTAGGCGTCTTTCAATCATTCAGTGAGTAACCATAAGATACTGCATTTATTGATTTTGAAGATAAAATATCAATTATAATCCAATTCCGGAATTTAGGAACATATGCGATAATTTTAGGCATGTTATTGTTAAATACGAGTATTTAGCCCTTATCCATAACTACTGACCAAAATATTAGCGTTTAACTAATAATATTGGCTAGATATTTTACGCCCCACAAAGTGATGTGTAATTGACATAACGATCGGTTTTACGCAGCGTTGCATCTGATTACACTGCGTGCCACATCATGACGTCAGATTGGTCCTTTACGTAACACGCGCGTAATTATATCAAAGGCTTTAATTTTGGTCAAATTGTGTATTTAAGCACTGTTTAATTATTCAGACCAAATTATAAGTTCTGCAACATTCCATATCAGTCAGCCGTTTAAAAATAATGTGCTAGTAAAATATGAATGCCATAAATTAAAATTTAAATAAAGGAAAAATTAATGATTTTTATTTACAGAATAAGCAGCGAATAATATAAAAGTTTTCTAAAAAAGTAAAAATCTAAAGGCTTACTAACACACTACAAAGACCACGCTATTCCAGTGTATAAATAGGTGTTTTTAATAATTTTCCTTTCTACCCTTTATCCTGGCTTTGGAACAGTTTAATAGAATAAGCTATTTTATGAAAGTTTTCATTCAAAATATAACAACGCGGTTAACGGAAACTTGTGTTAGAAGGTTACTTTGTGCACAAGATGGACGCTTACAAAGCAAACTTAGTTTTTGCTAACATCTACCTGCAAAGATATAGTCTAACTCTGTTGTTATTAGTTAAAATATATTCTGTTCATTTTGTCCGGTGTTTGTTATTTTGCGAGCTACGTATGTTGAAGAAAACTTCGAGGATGTAGCTGTTTATTCAACAGAATAGTTAAAGAATTTCATAGCAAAGTTTTTCGATTCACTGGCTCCTATTCTGTTGTATCAAAGCGTCTTCTTTAGCTGTTTTTAATATGAAATAAAACACGAACGGAGAGTTATTCTTTCTCGCTAGAAATTCCGCGAAAAGAAATATTAAATAGCTTTTTAAAATCTCGTTTGACTCAAGTCAAGTCGTTCCTCAGTCGACTTAAAAATCGTCCGGATAATAAATACCTTCATTTTCACGTTTTTCTTTGAGTCTTAGTCGCAGTAAAAGAAAGAAACACTAAGAAAAATCTCCTTCCATTAACGCAGCTATAAAAATTCAACTAGAGCTTGTCACCTTTCCACAATCCAACTCAAAGCTGTATAAAATAATAAAAGTAACAGAACGAAGGTAGTATTGAAACAACGGTTGGAACACTTTTTCTCCTGTTCGTGATTTTTCCCCGGTTGACCGGCTCTATTTCTTATCATTTTTGCACCTTTTTTAATATTTTATTTTTTCTTCTCTGAATTGCATGTTGATTTATTATTCTGATAATTTAAGGTGTTCGTCTTAGTTGCTAGGTACTTTTAGAGACATCCGATAGTTTGGAATAATCTGGACGTACAGATAGTTACGTAACGTAAAATTTTACCATATCTACAATACTCGTTTGGCGCATAATATTTATTTGAATTAGATACTATATTCATATTTTTGTATGTACCAAAAAATTAAACCAAAATACTATGGGGTTGTAGTTTTTCACATTCAAAATTCACTTACGTTAACGTTACTATACGTCAAAATATTCGTGACAGGCCCTCTGCAAGTTAAGGTTTAAATAATGTTGAAAAGAATTCGTAGAGTTTGAGTACTTTAGGTTATATTTAGTTTAATGTTGACTACATGTTTGAAAAGAACATAGCACACGATATTTTAAAACTGTTTGGCTTCTAAATAAATTATTCCAAAAACGTAAAATAATATAACGAAGCGGGAAACATGGAATAAAACTCAGTTTTAGCTTTATTTTTAACGTTGGCTTCATGTATGCTGCGACCTACTTCTTTGAGTCCCTTGGTACCTTCAAGCTTGTGACTCTTGGGACAGCAAAAGGCAAAAAAAAGAATTAGGCGGAAAATTAATGTTGCTGCGTGAAGTGTTTTTTTCTAAACAGATTTATTTTCCAGGAGGTTAAACATTATTCTAAAACCAGGATCAAAAGTTAATGACATTTGATAGCTTTGACCTCGTCAAAGTTGAAAATTTATCAAACCTTACTTTAGCCTGAAAACCTGTAAAAGTGAAAACTCCAGCCGTTATTCGGTAGTCGACTTTTTTATTTATTTTTTTATTAAGTTAGGCACACCAACGACATATTTACAATTAAGTATGACTTCAAGTTACAATATAGAAAACTCACACTCACAGATACGGTAAAACGAACGAGTTTAGATTAATAATAAATGGCATTTTTTTTTCAGGCTACTGACAACTTACAGTGCGATTTACTAAATTTCGCTACTGAAAACATAACTTGGCAACGATTAAATATTTTAGCAATAATTATATTAGATGAGCTTCAAAATGCAAGGAATTATAAAAAAATAAATAACGGCTGCTACTTTAAAGGTATTTAACTTATTAAACGGGGCCAATTGACATTTGATCTTACCGCTGAACAAAGAGGGACCGCGCCGGCTCTGGAACTTAGGGCACCCTGATACGGCCTATCCGTGTCAGGAGTTAGGTTCGAATGCTATTGCGGGACTTACAGTGAGCGACCGAACCGAGCAATTTTAATTCCCGTGATCCCGTTCATGTTAGGTTCCTTTAACGGGCTGTTACCCGAATTTTGCATGTTTTTGAATAAATTGGAAATTGTTAAATAAGTGAATTTTAACCCTGCAGGCAGAATTAATAGGAGCCCCGCACGGCGGGGCTCTGTCAAAATTTAAGTACCAAAACAAAAACTCGATGCCAGTTTATAATTAAAACAAAGCTGAAATTATTAATCAGTCCATCTACCATGAGTTTTATCAATCTATACTTGCTAGCGACTGTAGTTAAAAAAATGTAAGTAAACTTTTATACCTTTTTAACCGACTTCAAAAAAAGGAGGAGGTTATCAATTCGACTGTATTTTTTTTATGTTTGTTACCTCATATTAACCGACTGGATGAACCGATTTTCATGATTCTTTTTTTATTTGAAAGTTGGTGCTTCCCGTGTGGTCCCATTGCCACCACGTCAGGATCTGATGATGGAAACCCTGACAAATCGAGGGCAACTCTCGGAAATTGTAGGCACGTATTTGGTAAAAACTTGATATTCGTGTGTATATCGGGTGATACTATAAACGACAGAGAGTCAAGGGAACTCCACATCGGTATGTAGGAACTACCAAGTGTTTGGGCTTATTTCATTCGTATTGACGAGACCTTTACACCGAAAGCACTTAGTTTTATTTTCATAACATAACATCACGCCGGTACGCTGTGAATGGGTACCACTAAAAAGTGTAAAATAAAAAACTTTTTTTACAAAAAATGTTACCGACTTCCAAAACAAAACACTACAAAGTATAAAATAACTTTAATTTCGGAAGTCGGTGTCAAAAAACGAAATAACCAAACACACCGACTTCCTAAATTAAAGTTATTTTATACTTTGTAGTGTTTTGTTTTGGAAGTCGGTTACATTTTTTGTAAAAAAAGTTTTTTTTACTCATGGTAGACGTACCGCTACTTTTACATTAAAATTATCCTTCGTTGTAGCTGCCAACCTACTATTTTTGTTTCAGGCTTTAATTATTTTGTAATCCCAAATTCATAATAATTTGTTGCCGCATGCAATACATGTCATAATAAATCATTTGCAAATGAAGTTTAAAATTATATCTAATGCTATTATCATTATGTAGCACTATCACAAAATTAAATAGCACAGCCTCAAATACAAAGACAACACAATGAAAGTGCTCTCACCTACTTACAGAGGAAATAGCAAAATGGAGAAAAATCGTAAAAAACATAATTACTTTTAAGTTGTCAGTATGCTTCGATGAGTTTTTTTTTTCATTTAGTCGCCCTCGCCACAGTTGTCAAAACAAAATTATTATTGAAGTTGTGAAACAAATGGACGGGGAATATTTTAAGTATTGAATACACTTTGTTGTTTATTGGAGAGCTGAAATGTTGCGATGTCACTGTCATGAGTACCTTTGTCGATGTATCTTTTGTATTATTATAGATAAGCTCGTGTTTGACCATTATCTTACCTAATGGAAAGCGATGTCGTAATCGACAATGGGTGCGCTTGCCCAGAAGGATAGTTTTTACCTATCATGAAACACAGACTCCGGCAGGAAATTCCACTCCTTATATGTATGCACAATTAACACTTTTAGTACCAAGCACTCAACATAAGGGTCGAACAATAATTCATTCGTGTGCCCACAACCCGCAATTGAGTCGTCGTTTTAAGTAGCTATAGATGACTTGTGTTTATGCGCGGGTTTTGGGCACACGAACGAATTATTGTTCGACCCATATGTTAAGTGCTTGGCACTAAAAGTGTCACTTTACTATCGTTCCTGGCACTAAAAGTGTTAAAGTATTCCCAAAACATTAAATATGCACTCCAATAACATAACCACTTCGCATGTAATATCAATTATACGTGCTCACCACATAATTGAAAATCAGTTTTAAAATGAACCTTTTTCAAAACTTGAGTTTTTGACAAAGGTTCATTTATCTCGTTCATCAAAATTTGATAGTTTATATTTTCTCGAATTCATTCCGAGAACATGTGAACTGAAATGAAATGGCAACCAATCAGAGCACACGTCTACAAGAAACAGGCTCTCATTGGTCTGTTCATTTTTTCGTTCTGGTAGTATATTCTTATTTAGTATAATGTAATTTTTTTGATCTAATTATCGTCTTGTATAACTAACATTTAATCTAACCGCTAAAAAAAGAGCGACCACGCCAGCTCAGGAACTTAGCACCCCGAAACGGATAGGTTAGGTTCGAATGAGATTGCGGGACCTAAAGTGGGCGAGAGAAGCGAGCGAACTCTCGTGATCCCATTCATGTTAGGTTTCTTTAAACCCTGCAGGCAAAAATAGGAGACCCGCGCAGCGGGGCTCCTTCAACTTGCTCTGGTCACAACTGTAATTTAAACCGAATGTACATTCATATTAAAAATTAGACAAATCTAAAATTACACACCCAAAGTAAACTCGAACAACATTGGACAACGGGAAGTCTATTTAATTCGTAACTCTATGGCGTATATGTAACGTCACATCTAAACAAAGCAATGAGAGCCTTGTTTCTTGTGGACATGTGCTCTAATTGGTAGCCATTTTATTTCAGTTCACAACTTCACGGAATGAATTCGAAAAATTATAAACTATCAAATTTTGATGCATAAAAAAGCATTCTCAATATTCAGTTGACAATTTATCGAAAGTTTATTGATTTTAACCGCAATAACTTGGGGACCAAATTGTTTTTTTTTTGAGTTCATAATTGACCTTTTTAAATTACCTTCGAAGAACGATTACTAACAATCTGATGATATTCTAACCAACACTTTTCATCTCACCATACAAACAGAAACCCGGTTACAAATAACTAAAGCCAACACAGAAAGCCTGCCATTGTTACAACAACAGTAACTCGATGGCGCGCACACGAAGCCAATCGTAAGCAGCACAAACTGGCGCCTGCTCTCATTGCAGGTGTACCAACTTTCCGAACAAAGCGGCTGAACAATGAGTGCAGAACAAACGCCTGCTACTGCGCCAGGATACGCTCTGGTCTGCCTTTAACTAGCCCTTGTGCGATGGGGTAAGGTGGAGGCGGTAGAGAGCTGATTACTACGAAAAAAAAAAATTGCTTTTCATATGTCTTCCAAAGGTCCGGGATTCACTAAGTCCCAAACATGTCGAAAAAACACTGTGTCGATACTCGTATGTAACCGTTTTACAATAACTGATATTCAATCAATAGTGACACTATTTCTACTAACAAAAGATGACAGATGTCAAAATACAAATACAAACTCAAACTCAAAACATTTATTACAAATAAACCATTTACAGGCACTTTTGAATTGTCAAGGTTGGTCGGTCCAAAAAGATGAAGCTATTTGCACGTTCCAAAGCGTAGATCTCTATGGAAAAGAACGTACAAGAAACTCCACGGACACTCCTTTAAAAATAATAAATTGTTACAAAGTTTTGTTTACATCATGTTGAAATTATACATATATATGAGAACGATGTAAAAAACAAGCAGGATAACAGCGTCCGGAAAAATAGGAACAATTCATAGAAATATTTAAAATAAACCATGCCAGCTGAGAAATGACCAATCCCAACTGACAGCGCCCGTTCACGAACATGACGCATGCCCTAGCACCTTTCGGCTCAACCATTTTGAAGGGAGCCAAATGATCCAACGCACACGCCACCATCAGCTAGACTTTTGAGTGAGCGTGACATTACTAACCGCCAGAGTACATTCAAGTCAAAAACAAACCTAAAAATGGTAGTTATAGCTTAATTTTAAGATACACAGTACTCACACATGTGCCGTTAAAATGGATGGAATTATACAATGCTAAATAAATTGATTCTATACAATGCAAATATTGGTTCCTTACAATCTTCAGCCGGTCCAACAATGTTTCTAAATGTTAACTAACAGTTTCTTTTGTGCGTCCTAGTGGCTGTGGAGCAGGACTAGCATTCAGCGAAGCATTTTTATCTTCAATATAATACCCCAACTTATAATATGCGTGCCTGCATAGTGTGCGTTTTATACAAGATTTAAATTTTGTTTCATTAAGTTCTAATATGTGGGGAGGTATCTTATTATAACATTTTAAACAGTACCCCATGAAAGATGAGACTACTTTAGCCAGTCTGAAACCTGGTTGAACTAATGCGAAAGACATAATTATGTTACTAGAAATAGGGACCCTATTTCTAGTAATATAATTATGTCTGTCGCCTCTTTTACTAAAAAAATGTAAATTCTTTCTGACATACATGATGTTTTCGTAAATGTATTGACAAGGTACCGTCATGATGTTAATTTTCTCAAACAGTTCCCTCAGAGAATCGCGCCGGCGGAGATTGTATATCGCTTTGATGGCTCTTTTCTGCAGAATAAAAATAGACTCATTGTCTGCAGCCCGTCCCCATAGTAAAATACCGTAAGACATGATACTGTGAATGTAACTAAAATAGACCAGTCTCGCGGTATCGACATCCGTTAATTGGCGGATTTTCCTAGCAGCATAAGCTGCTGAACTTAGCCGTCCAGAAAGAGATGTTATATGGGGGCCCCATTGTAGCCTTGGGTCAAGCGTAATTCCCAGGAAAACCGTTTTATCGACGCATTCTAGTTTTTCCCTGTTCAATACTATGTCACAATCACTACTTTTGATATTGGGTAAGACAAATCTTTTACATTTCGTTTTCTTTTCATTCAGAACCAAATCATTAGCCCTGAACCAATTTTGGACTTGCATTAGGACATTATTTATGATAGACTGTCTATTTATCTTAAAAATTAAGGAGGTATCGTCGGCAAAGAGCACAAGTCAATCAAGTTTTTGTTGCAATAAATAGGGCAAATCATAGATATATACCAAAAACGAGAAAGGACCCAAAATCGAGCCCTGGGGTACGCCCAATTTCACGTTTAATCCCGACGAATTGACACCGTTTATTTGAACTAATTGCTGCCTGTCATTCAGATAAGATTTGAAAAAAAGGGCCGAAAGACTTTGGATAGGCTTTTCAAGGGACGATTTTTGAGTCAGACACCTACTAAAATCCTTAGATGAAAATGGTATATGAGTCCCTGTTCCTAAGTTTTGGTTAATACTATTTATATGGGAGAATTTTAGCTTACCACAACCAAACCACATAGAAATTAGTGACCCCCCACTTGGTGTGGTCGTGAGCGGGTACTAATTTCTGTGAAAATTAATAGTTTAGTCACACGGCCCACATTTTGCCACCAAATTCAACCGAGTAGTCGGGATCACAAACGCCGACATCACAACGCAACTAGAAAATTGATAGCGACACTATTCCTGATTGCGTGACCACTAAGGTAAAGCAATCAAAAATCAAGATTGTGGTATAGAATGAATCCTCCTGAATTTTATGATCATTAAAATAATAGGATAGTTGGGAAATCACACCACGTAGGTGGGTAAATTACTCGCTTCATCTTATATCTTGGAACACACAAAAAGTCTACAGGAATCGAGTCGCACGGCTGTCGCGGTATTTCCGTCGCTTTGCACAAGCGTCGGCGAGCAAACAAACACGAGCTCATTGAACGACTGTCGCTAACTCGTACAGGATAGAATAACTGAGGATATTCCCACACTACGCAGATAAACTCGCCACGCTTTGCTAAGCATTCAATACTAGTTTTTGTTCCTGGCGATGAGCAGCAGTGCTTGTGTTCCAGTTCTAAGGAAATTGAACTGTAGACTGGTGAAAATTGTCATTTAAATTAAACATAGTAATAAGCAGATAAATGGAGTAAAACATGTGGATTTGATCCATAGGTTTTTCAATTTATCATCAAATCCCTAACAGTTGTAAGTTAGTGATAAACGTTTTTATTAGTCTCAACATAGCATAAGGTAAAATTCACTTCTCGAAGAATTATATGCGGGCTAACAATCGGATGCTATATAGGTTCAATTCTATTGTCCAAAAATATCCTAAAGTACCTTATTTCCTAAATCGATCAACTATTTACCTCCGTAAATATGTACAAAACACGTTCGTCACAAAGGCTCGCCACACGTCCAACCCCCTCGTGCGATGCGGGTACAATTGACCATTTCACGCTCCCATAGCAATTGTTATCAGCCGACTGAGTAACAACTAGCCCTCGCGTATTTTCAAATAAAATCCTAGTCAATCCGATATTGGATAGTAAATCGTCGCTGAAATTGCGATTGCCTTTTTACGTAATATTGTTTACGATCGTGTTTCGTTGTTAAGTAAGCGGAATACCTATATTTTTTTCGGATTTTATGGCTAGGCTCGAGAAGGTAGCGACGCAATCTAGTCGACTTGATGAAATTACATACCTATTGCTTTTCTTGGTATTAGACTAGAAAATACCGGTAGTTAGAATTGTTGTTTCTGATTAAACAATAAACATCACGATAACAATTTTATCTTGCTTGGAAAGATACGTTTTAAAAATACTGCATTCTACGAAAGAATACCAACTTGAAAACACAATTATGTCTAGATAGAACGTTGGTCTTACAATAAAATCTTCTAGAATATTGCGCAAACAAGCCACCAGTCATCCTCGTAATTAACCCTGAGCTCATTGTGCCAAGATATCCGTGGTTCGCCTTCGCTCTGCTGTAATGCGCGGTGCGGGCTTGTGGGACCCACCGACATTACTAGTGTTAACCCTATAAGACGGGCAAATGCAGTAGCATTATCATGCGTAGTTATGTTGCAGTGTTCATAACAGCTACATCGTTAGTCTTATAGAATATATATAGTTTTAGAAGAATTTACCGTATCATGGTGATGAAAAATTACTAATGAGTAATACGAAGGCATTTCGTCATTAAAAGTGATGATATGTGTACCAGATATCGGTTAATCGAAAAACAATATCTTAATATCTTATATTAACTTGAATTTCATATCAAGATTGAAACTTTTCATAAAAGCATGCAAGGCAACAGCAACGTTAAAAAAAAACTACATAAGTGATACTAATTGAAGATTTTTCCACACGAGAACAGTTTAAGTAAGTCAAATTTAAGTAACAGTCGACAAGGCAATTTGGTCGTGGAGCAGATAAATATAATCGATGGGGTCGAAAGGTTTTGGAGTGGTAACTGGGTTCTGAAAGACGCAGCGATGGAAAAAAGCTAAAGGATCTGCTGGATACGAGACCCACAGGACCGGTCAATGTGATAAAACTTGAAGGAAGGCCAATATTAGACGTCTTTCGGCTGAAACGATGATGATGATGATGAAGTGGCATGATTCGCATGAAGCAATAGATGTTGGTTATTCAAAACCTTTTACATAATTTCCAGTATTTCTTGGTATAAAAGGAACTTGAACCGCTGAAGACACGTTGGAAATACAATGAGTAAAATGAAACTTTAGTTGTAATGAAAACGTGGGTTGTTGTGTCCGGATAAATAAATACCGGGATTCATTTTAAGTAAGGTTTCTGTATTGTGGACAAACATTCTGTGTTCCGTGGACTGTCCTGTTTGTTTGTTCTTTGTTATCCGTATTCTAAACGATAATGACGTTGTTGATTTGGTCACATTCGTATGATACGGTCACATTATCGCACGAATGTTCGTGTCGCGTTATCGCGATAAAAACATCGTATTCGAGTATATCTACGCGTTATTCTTGTCTACATTAGCAGTCAAGTTGTAATTCCTTTTCCACTTGGAGTCTGGACTGCAAGTGCAGGCGAAGTGTAGCTATTCAAATGAATATTGTCGTGACGATAGCACGCCCTAATTTACTGACAGTGCCCTAATAAGCCTTCTTTTTCGCCCAAATACAGCGCGATTCAACGAAGTACTCAGCCAATTTTGTAGCTATAACGCGAATATGTGCCGAACCTCGATTATGTGGTCCCAGCAATTCAGCATATGTTTTCTAATCAGGTTTTGATGTGGGCTGCCCATTTGGCTAACAAACTCACAGAAATTGTTGCTCTTGATTGGTTTCCGCCTTTGAAATTGTGCGAAATATTACTTCCTTATTGTCAATTAGATGTTGTCCGCAGCTTTGCTCCAGTTTAGTTTTCGCAAAATAGTAGTCTATAACCGTCTCCTATCTTTATCCGTACAAAAATTCATCAAAATCTGTTCAACAATTTAGGCGTTAAAGTGCAACAAACAAGGGAACAAACTCACTTTGCATTTTATAAAATTAGTTATGATAGTAAAACAGCGTAAATGAGTGCCCCACACAATTGATCAATTTAAAAATATTGATGGACGAAGCCACATTTTACGATCAAGATACGATTCCTCGTTTTACACACAAAGTATTGGCTAAAATTAAATAATTTAGACTTTAGGTACTTGGAAAAAGGTTTGAATAGCCTTGAACGCCAAAATATTATAAATTGAACCTCATATTAATAGATCCTGAAGGTCACCCCCCACAACGACGTCCTTGATCCTATCCAGAAACCATCCTCCACCTCAAATCTTATGACACCCTCGGGGCTAATCTATCCGCAGAAGCCTGTCCAGCTTTTAAAATGAACCGGTGGTCGTACGAGGCGTCCTCGGCCCACTAATTGTTACTGCGAGGCTCGCGGGAGCTCAAGTTTTAATTAATATCGTATCCCTTTCATACGCGTCCTTTGGTCCACGCTTTCGGCACTTGTGAAGCCATTATAATCCAGAAAGGATTAATTTGTAGCTGCGATTGTTCGTGCCTTGGTAATGTTTGTATTGTGTGCTTTATTTCTGGTAATTAGGAATTGATTTTGTGTGTTCGAAGAAGTGTTTTGAGTGGCCTTGAATCTCATGACGAGAAACCGTTGTTTTTTTTTTTCAAATCTCTTACAAAGATAGAGCTGTATACTACAAAAGGTTTTAACTCAGTTTATAAACAAAATTCAACTAAAAACCAATGTAAATACAACAAAAACGATTACTAAATCAACTGAACCATTAGTCCAAGCAGTAGTTTATTTGTTTAATAAGTGTTTATGTAAAAAGACACATTAAGATCGTTTATCTTTTTTTAACCAGCTAAACCTTGCTACGAAGGTGCCTACAGTTTTGTCAAAATATAAAGTAACCTTTTTAACTGTTGTCATTTTCCTGCTTTCACAATGTACAAAGCTAGGAATTTGATACTTTCGTTCCTGAGACTTTATTGCTGTATTTTGTTAGACCGCAATATGGCTTTGGTCTAACAAAATACAGCAATAAAGTCTACCAGAACTTTACAGTTGCGAAAGATAGAAATAAATTAGAATTTCAAGCAGCCTCATTAGACTTATCTAGAGCATTACTGCCTACTGCCTAATCGCGTAAAAAATGGATATTTCGATCCTTTACCGCAGACTTAGATAATAGACTTTTAAATTCTGATAAGAACAAGCAAATAATGGCTTTAACAGTGTAATCTAGACTCATAAATAATGCCTATTATCTATAAAACATTTTCTACCCTTTAAAAAGATACTGAGAGTCGTTTTTTCATTATCTCCTCTCCGATAAATAATAATATAATAATTGTATTATTACAATGGCTTCGTAATTTATTATTACTTGCTCAACGATAATAAATTATCTGGTTTCAGATAATTTATTTAACGTCGTCTTATTACGAATTATGATTTAACTGTTTGAAGAATATTTTAGAATTAGGGAATATTATTAAATTGAAATCTCATCGCTGACAATTTTGAAAAGGTCTAAGGAAATATTATCGTTAACATTTATTGTGTAATAGTAAATGAATAAATTAAATTTAGTTATCTCGTTGAAGTTTTTGAATGTACTAGTAAACTAATTAAATAATAAACTATGTATTTTTCTTTGACAATTTCATGTGCTTCGTCAGGGACACCACAAGACTTGAAAATGAAAACGCCATTATGCATGACATTTTCATCCATTTTTGTTGTAATGACAAAAAAGAATGAAGTCAAGTCGTCATTCCTTCTGTTTGGCACTTTCCGTGACCCAAGAGCTGGCTTTTACTTTGGGCAGATACTAAGTATTGGCATTCAACGTGGCAATGCTGCCCGTTTCTTGGGCACATTTATACCAGCTGAGAGTGTTAATACATAACGATAAGAAAAATCAACAAAAACATACAAAAGTCATCATAAAACAAAACAAAACTGCAGTCCATCCATAAAAAAATGCTCATTCCCATTTACGACACGTTTTCCCAAATAACCCGGAAAATTGGCACCAAAAAATTATGCACCCAAAGCGTTCCTCATTTGTACAAATCACAATTCTACGCGCTCCCCCTACATTTGTTTGACAAACTGTCACCCTTTGGGGTAAAAACAAGCTCGCATGGCGCACGATCGTCATTGCTGAAACAAACAAACGTTTGTCGTGAACTCGTGACAAAGTGTGCAGTTTCCTACAGCATGTCATTAGCCTTGAAGTTTGAGTGGGGACTGAAGAAATAAGGGTGGATGAAGGGCACTTACATAGGACATAGGCTGTTTTAATAAAAAGGTACATAAGTAAATTATCTTCATAAATCTTGACTGATTTTGACAGTAATTTTTGAATGTAAACCACAACCATTCTATTCGAAGAATATACCATTACTCTATTTCAATAGTCACAGTTATTTTTAGTAATTAATAAAAACTTTATGACGTAGGTATGGAGTGAATTTGGATGGCTACGAAAATACCGTAGCAAGCGTAGGAGTGCTACGGCGTAGCTGCTACGAGCTCCTTATTCGATAAACCAAAAGTCGTATGTACACATTTTTGTCATACCAAAACGACTATGTCCTTGGACATATTTATGTAATCTAAGCCGTATCACCCTTCCACTTATGTTCCCTCCACTCATGTGCATGCTTGAACGTGACCTCGACGGATTGATCTGATGACGCACTTTGATATAAGGGCCTTAGTTATGAGAAGTGGACTGAGTGATACTAATCTATCTGTACGGCCCTTGACTACAGAGAATTAACTATACACGGTGCTAAAAAGTGGCCCATTAATGTACCCGACTAAAACTACCTCTAGGCACGAACATTTTAAAAAATATAATTCATTAAGATAGGTACAATAAAAATAAATAATACATAAGAATAATGAAACACCCTGTTATTAATGTTTACGTATCAAAACAATAAAACCGTTCCATTCCGCATGGTCCTTGGAACATCATGCTCGGACTGCGCTCGCTCCTGGATGTTTCAACCTACGTCATGCGTCATGATAATGAGTAATATTTTTTTTTTACAATTCCAACGTTCATAAATATCATTTTTTTAGCGATTGTGTAGTAGTCATTGTATAGGTGAAGTAAACTGTCGCTGTAACACGACTAAAATGGCACCGTGTATATTAAATACTAGTGGACGTCACGCGGTTTCACCCGCGTAGTTTCCATTCCCTTGGGAGTACAGGGATAATATATAACCTATGTTACTCCCTGATAATGTAGCTATCCAATGCTAAAAGAATTTAGTTCAGTAGTTTCGGAGCTTATTCAAATCAAACAAACAAACAAATCTTTCTTCTTTATAATATTATTAGTGTAGACTAGCAATTGACCGCCGGTGCGTTAATAAATTCGCAGAATAGTAACCATTAACCGTCTCCAACGTCCCATCTAATTCAGTACCAATATTCATCAATATTGATTCAGTAATTTAGGCGTGAAAGCGTAATAAAGAAACATACTCATTACTCATTTTTAATTTAAGTAAGGATGTAATCTTTCCTATAAGTGGAAATTTGATTCTTAGCAATTAACATTGGAATATTGTACTTGGTAGTTCATTACGCGTAGCGTAGTAATCGCGAAAATAAAAGTCTTCTTTTGGAATGTCAAACGACAGTCATAACCATTAGGTAAGTGCAAAATAAAAAAGTCGTGACTAGTCTTCTTTACGATAAAACCTAATACTAGATAAAGAGCGAAAACTATTTTTAACAAGCTTTTTAAAATGAGTTTGAAGATAAGGAAAATCTACATGTTCTAGAACACTAAAAGAAACCTCTTTAAATTTATCTAACATTCTAAAAATAATACTGATAAGAAAACACCAATTTCCACAGTTTTCTCAACAAAATAAATAAACTTTCTCCCATTACAAGTTTTTATCTATTTCAAACTATTGTTTCACTTTGTTTTCCTACTCCAGTGATAAATGTTTAGAGTGGTTGAAAAAAATTAATGACAGGCTCGACTTAGGTTCAGACCTAGCTTAGATTCAGGTCCTAAAGGTTGTAGGTCGTATTCGTGATGTATTGTGGGCTCACCGTGAAATGTGTTGAGGGTAGTAAACAGTTTGTGCTATTAGTATGTTGGGTTTCGGATTAGGGTGCGAACCGCGAGCTTGGATTACGTAGGATTTTTTTAAAGTTAATTCTGCGGTGTGTTTAGGTTTTATGATCACTTTTGCTTTAAAAACTCACTGGGTAGTTGGTCGAGTAATTCTGGACACTTGAATATGAAAGTCGAACAAGGTGTTATAAGAATTTTCCATCAAGAGCCCGTTATCAAGAGTTCTGCCCGGTTTTTGGCAGTAGACATAGACAAGGAAAAGTAGACATAGAGTCTACACACATACATAGTGTATTAAATGAGGTTTTATTGGATTCCGGTTAAGCGTTATGTATGGTTTAAAGATAGTGACATCATAACTTATAACAACTGACCATATTGAATAATGAGAAGTTTATAAAACAGCAATGTGACAGAAGATGTTGGCGGTATCTTACGACAGTCATTTGTTATTTAAAGACAAAAAGGAGGCAACCTTTTTATTTATTTATTTGCATTGTTTTGATGTAATTTACCATAAAAAATACTGTATGATTTTCCGTCGGCCTTGATCCGGTTCTTGAGCCAAGATACAAATTGATGGACAGACCGACCCGACGAAATATGACCCAAGAGGCTATTCCGCTGCGTACACAGAGGCATGGCGAATGCAAACAAAGGGTTCGCTTTGTTTGTTTGTGTTATTTCGACCGGCTACAGTAGAGCTGCGCCTCACATTTTTTTTAAGGATGGGAAATCATCAAATGACTCCTCCCGTTCTGGGCGGAGCAGATTGTCAGACTCTTACTGACTAAAATCCATCCGTGTTCCTCATAATGCTCTTTGCGTTGCCATGGTGACTCTTTAGAACAAATTCCGTAAGCATTTCGCAGTAGAGATGTACGAGGATGCGTAGCTATGTATTTGTTAAGAACTAATAGAATCGCTTCATTAGCCTCGCTTAGCGCAAGCGCATCCTCGCACATCTGGTAGGAACGCAGCCTTGTACTGGTACTGTGACGTTCGAGTGAGGTTCTGGGTTTGGTAGACATAAATATATACACCATTATTTGTATCTACTAGCTTTTTCATGTTAATTTATGAGAGACTCTTTTAAAGTCCAGACATTATTTGGGTAAAATAGACTGTACGAGGATTACGTGGGTAACATTATTCCCGTATTCGACCACTACCAAATCAACACACTTTCTAGTTCTATTTCTACAATAACTTAGTAATACTTTCATTATCAGCCGATCTCCGTGTAGTTGCTCGTGTAGATCGGAATCTTTACGAATGGATGCTCTGTGCTGCGTTAAGGGCTATCAAGCCTCATTAGTTAATGCGAGGCATTCTAATCTGCTGCCTGTTCTGGACTTACGGGGGTTTGTCACGCTCGCCTTTTGCTTCTTAGTTTTTGTTTGTTCTTGGGATATGCATTTAGAAATATGGTGTTATTTACGTCACGTGGTGTGGCATTCAAAATAATATACATATAGCGGCATAGATACCGTCATAAGAAAAACGTAAAGTATCACAGCGACATCTGTGACGCCAGCTACGAACAACGTCAAAAAAATCCTTCATCGCGGTATCAGTTTCCCGTGTGATTTGAACATAATTATTATATGTACAATAGCACAAATATCAACCTTCAGGCAGTTGCCCGCCAGACAGAACAACCGTCTGGTCGGAGGATCCTCCCTTTTCTATGGAGGTTTGCGTGACACCCTGTTCCGCATACACATGTTGTCGGTGAAGCGTATATTAGTTTTTTACTTAAATACTAGCACTTCGCCCGCGACTTCGTTCGCGCAGGTTTATTTGGTACTCGACGAACTTCATCTCCCCTGTACCCTCGGGTAGTGTGTAAATTACTTATTTATAGACTAAACGCAGGGCTGTTCGCTCAAACCTAACATTTTTCTTACTTAGAGTATTTTTATATCCGTCGTAACTTTTAAACGAAAGGTTCAATTTGAACAATTTTACATCTACGTAACCAAACTTAATGATTAAACAATTTAAATAGATGAGGATTAACATCATGATACTGAAATCACTACTATTCCATTTCACCCGGGTTTTAATTGAAAAAAAAAGCAGTCATTGTAACTTAAGCATAATAGTTAGATGTATACCCTTGCGGACTTTTTTGTAGATATTAATGTCCTCTATAAAACTGTACTACATCACTTTGCTCTATTGCCAATAGTTTCCGCGGCGTACGCGATGTAAGGATCTTTTTTGGTACTTTTTTCACATCTTGGGTTACTCTATCGAAGTTTTCATACGGATCCCTAAAGTTTTTGAAAATTTTCTATAGCCTATGTCCATCAGGAATAATGTAGGATTCTAATGGTGAAAGAATTTTTCAAAATAGTCCAGTAGTTTCGGAGCCTATTCATTTTAAACAAACGAACAAACATACAAATCTTTACTCTTTATTATGTTAGTGTATAGTGTAGAAGTGTACACAAAGTCTTATCTTCGTATAGCTAATAAAAAGTAGTTGAAACACAGACATGATTTTCCACACATTTGTTTTTTTTTTAATATGTGTTTTGTTGTTAGAATGACACTTTATCGTTTCACCCACCGCTACGTTCGTGCCGATTTCGGAAACAAAGATAAATTAATTGGCTCTGTTTTCGAAGGGGTTTATTTTGGAGAGTGTTGTCTGTGTACCACTCCACACCCTTTCAGTTCAATATCTTCCTTTCATGTAACACTCTTCAGTGCCCGAGGCTGTACAGTCTGTCATTTACAACACCCTTTCTTAGAGACATCTATAGATACAGATATTGAAACCAGTGTAATCTACGCAGAGTTACCAGCTTGTGTGTTGTCTATTGGTTACACTTAGGGGAGTGTGCGTCGGAGTTGCACATTTAAAATTCCGCTCAGCTCGTTTCATCATCGGACTACAAGACGTACGCTTTGGGAATACTTTAATTTTGCACACAGCTAATGAGTGGAATTCTCTGGGGGTATTTCAGTTGAATAGGTTACTTCCAGGCAAGCGTACTTCGTCAACCAAATCATCACTTTCCGTTAAGTCAAATTGTGGTAAATTGCGATAGTAATTATCACTATCGCATTTGACCACAATTTCACTAAAAAATGTACTTGAAAATTACTTTTTATTTAAAGTTCGTATCAAAATAAATCATTCTAGATATACCAAGCGACTGTAATCCCTCGAGAAGCTGTCAGAATGCAAATGTGACATGAATTTCATACATATTTCGGCAACTTAATTAATAGAATCAGCATCTTGATTAGCACATTTTCACGAAGGATTGGTTTAATTAAACACTAGTTGCTTCCCACAGCTATACTTATATGCCTGTTTCATTAGAACCGTGAAGTTATTCAAAATATAAATAATTATTTCCAATAAATATAGGTAACTAGCTTTTGCCTGATACTTCGTAAGCGCATATCCCGTTTTTCCCGTTCCTTAAAACTATGCTATCTTTTAAGTTGGATCAAATAACACATGGTTACGAAGTTTGATCAAAATTGGTTCAGTAGTTTCTGAGTTTATCTCGAACAAATATCGTGACACGAGATTTTTTATAAAAATGCAGATGGTTGTACATTCTACAACAAACATATTAACCAATCAAATCAAATCCTATATTTCAAATAGACCATATACAGGCATTTGGAGGTCTTTACAGCAAATAGATGAAGCTAGTTCTGCCGCGCCGTCGACAAGAGCAGCAAGTTGTTCTGCAGCAAAACACACTGACCGACCCTATCTCCAGCGCGCCAGGTGCACGTCTCAAAGAATAAATCTTATAGAAAACGTGCAAGAAACTCCATGGACACTCTTACTACAATAATAAATTTTATTAAGGAATTACAATCAGTTAAAAACTACTGGCTTTTCCCGGCGCGTAGTAACCTATAACCGTCTCCAGGGTCCTAGCTATCTATTTATTTACCAAAATCCATTAAAATCGGTTCGGCGATTTAGACGTGAAAGTTTAATAAAGAAACAAACTCACTTTCTCAAATATAATAATAAGTATATATAAAGATGAACACGATATAGATAAAAATGCAACTCACACAGTAATACTTTAACATATTCCTTTTGATTCCTACAGACTACTAACTATTCACAACAGCCAAACATTTCCTTGTATAAACACGTCTATTTCTAACCAAATTCAAGTCTACAAAATCCGTCATAAAAGCCACCATAGCAGGTTGCCATAAATATTAATATCTCCCTCCTAAACACCCCCCTTCAATTGTTATGCAAATATTGATGAGTTCCGAACATCTTATGACGCATCGAACGACGGCGGCGTCGCCAAAGGGTCGACATCTAGGGCGAACGCCATTCGTTTAATAGGTAATCAAATTATTTAATGGAAGCAGCTTGATTGAATGTTTTACTTGGGATTTTGGAAAATTATGATTCGGTGTTTTTTTTTGCTTGGAAAGAGGTTCTCAGTTACTTTTTTTTCTTTTATGTATGTTCCACGATTACTTGAAGACGCCTGGATTTGGAACACTATTTTTTTGTTTCAATGGGTAGACCTCCCAGGTGCATAGCTTAAGGTAGTTTGCATATCAACGAAAATACTTAAAACTACCACTAGACACAAATGAGAATATTCTTCCTTAAATTAAAGTGTACTGAGTAATAGTGCAGATACATTGAGGCTATATAAAAATATCACCTAGTTACTACTACAACATTATTAGCGCAAGATGTACATAATGATAGGAGTCGCACCATACTAATAGCCGGCTTAGTTAGCTACCACAAACGTGGACTGATCTTAGCTAACGATATAATTCTATAGAGAAAGCAGAAAGTCATTTCCTCATCACCCCAAACTGCTATAATAAAGCAAGTAACCAAATTACGTTCCATAAACACCTAAAATGGCTGTTTTACTTTTGATTTTCCGAAACAAAATTAAACTCGGCTGTTTTCTCCGGGGGCGTAAGCGTCCATCATATAATTTGAGCACGTCAGGGGTCCAATGGGGTCCAATCGGAGGTTATTGTTTCTTGTGATAACATCAAAATAAAATTAATGAGGGCACCGTTCTACCGGCGGGTGGCGTAATATTGTTGTGGAATAAAAATGCCTCTAGTTCAGTAAATTGTTATTTTTCTGTTAAGTATGGAGAGGCGGGGTAATCGTTAGCTTTGGAAATGATGTCGTGTGTGGTGGGGTCGCGGTTCTGAACACGGTATGAAGTTTTTAAAGGGCAAGTGGAAGTCATTCTGACCATTTCGTATATGACAATTTCCAATACATAGTGTTAGAAATAGTTGTTTATTGAAACAGACGTAATGCGAACCAAAAAGTATGCTTGCCTGGCTCGACCATGCCTTTTGCGTATTGCGCTTTGTCAATAGTTTATGTATTTAACATAAGGGTGGCATTTTTGCAGCAGATATCTTTTTAGGTACACCTAACCAAAATTATTCACAAAAGTGCTTTTCAGTTTTTTTTTACCCGACTACGGCAAAGCAAAAAGGTAGGGTTATTATTTTAGCAGTCTTTGTATGTATATATGTATATAAGTATGTTCCACTTCAGCGCCTCAACCACTGAACCGATTTTTATTATTGAGGTATCAATAGATTCTTAAAAACGTTCCGGGTGACATAGGCTATATAAATTATTCCTAAATTTATTATGTTTATTATGTGTACTTGACTCGTAAATTTCTAATCACGAAAAAAATTAATTTCAGATAATTGTGACATGTTTGGTATCAAAAGAAAGGTCTTGACGAGCACATTACAAATATGTATGTATATCATATTTTCTAAGTAAATGAATATGTTTAAATTGCTACCAAACGAGTAAAAGCAAAAAGTGCAGGCTACTTTAACTTTGTGTTTGGCGTCGAAATAAATCACGCTATGCTGTAAAAACGGGCCCCTCACTGTATTCCAAAGCTAAAAATGCTACAAATTCGTCGAGCGCCTACCCAAAAAGTCATAGCAACTCATACGCAAAGTATTTGTACATGCATAAATGCATGTTGTCTGCAGGCGCGCTGCGGCGCCGTTATTTCAGTTACGCATCTTCACAACATCTCGGCAGTCACCTGGTTTCATTTGTTTAAACTTTTCCAACTATGTATGTTGGTTTTGGCTTCCAGTCTAATCGAATGCAGCTAAATATTATTAAATCAAGCCTCGAACTATTACTAGAATACAATCTACTACATATAAGCGCGTGATAAGTTAATTTTTTACCCGACTACGGCAAAGCCTGGGGAAAGATCAAAGGAAGGGATTTGAGCTGTCTATGTATGTATGTATATTCGTATGTTCCACTGTAGCGCTTGAACCACTGAACTGATTTTGATGAATGAGGTTCGTAAAAACGTTGCAGGTGACATGGGCTATAAATTTTCACTATTAGTCTTAATGAGCACGTTGCAAATATGTATAAATATCTCGTATTGTCCATATGTAAAAATGTTAACAAACAAGCGCAAAGTGAGTATTACTGGATAAGTATCAGGAATCAGCAGAAGAGTCGTTGTTGTACATTCAAATAAAATAAAATATGTAGCCAGGATTAGTAACAGAACCCATTTCCAGCATTTAATGTTATTTACCGTTTGTCTGTTTAGTTGTACAAAACACTTGGAAAGTACAAAACAAATGTAAGTAGATAACTTTTATCTATTGTAATTTTGTAACTCAAAGTACAATTCATCCCAATCGGTTCACTCTATCAAAAGATGTGTGAATTTGAAGTGTTCAAGGATAAATTAATTTTCATTATGTAAAGCAAATACACGTAACGCCATCTATGGAACAAAAATAGTACTACCAATTCATGGAAATAACACCAGAACATGGAGTGGAGTTATTTGAAAACCTTTTGATACGTAGCAAAGGAAAAGTGAACATTTTACTATCTTACCGTTAGGGATTTATCGTTCAAGGTCGATGGAAAGCATTCTTAATTTGATCTCAATATCTGAAAACCGGTGTTCTTCGTGGAAGAAGGACCTTCACTCATGTCTGCTAAACCATGTTACTTTAACTTATAATAAGCAATAGCTGTTAAAATATGGAACCCAGGTTTTATGTGAAAACCTGGCAACATTAGGTCACGCGCAGGCCTTAACGGCTAACCACCCGTGGTGAGGGGCGAAGTCCCGTGATTGTTTCGTCGCGACTTTTAAGACAAGACATAAAGTCTATGCTCTAAATCTTCATCATCTGCCCAATCTTTTCCCAAGTACATTGGGGTCGACTTCCAGACAAACCGGATTCAGCCGAATACCAGTATTTTACGCGGAGTGAACGATCTCCATATTCCAATAACTGGGTGGCCCGGTACTTTTTGACCAGACTGGTGTCAGATTTTCTGGTTTCTGACAATCCGTAACGACAGTCAAAGATCTACAAATAACAGGCGGGACCATCGGATTTAAATAAAGAAAGCAGAAAAAAAAACTTGTTTATGTGGCACACATAGCTAAACACAATGTAGATATAAAAGTTAGGTTAGGTTAATTTAAATAAAACGATAACATTGTGTGTCCCACGGCTGCGCCAAATAGGTCCAGTTCAGCAAAATGCCAGACAACTAGGAGTTGCCTGACGCTGGTTTTCAACTGAAATTTACGTTGAAGTACTTTCTGAGGCACGCAAGAGTCTCGGTATGATAAGTTATGACGATCAACAAGCCACAGACCGACTTCAGCAACAGTGGCGTAGCTAGCATGGGTGACACCTGGACGACCCCCAATAAATTATGGATTGCGCGTTATTTTGGTGACGGTAGTCGCAAGTCATTTTTGGGAGGGGGAGGTGTTCTATTTGTGTAGCAGGTTTTTTTTTTCAGGAATATTCTTATTATCACACAAACAAAATCTCGAAAATTTGTGCACCTCGTTCTTTTCATCATTATCTAAACTCAAATAGAATTGACTTTGTTGACTGACGCAAGAAAACTCAAGAACTAAGAGCGAGCAAAGCGAGCTCGATAATTTTCGTATCCGACCTCAGAAAGGTTTTATTTTCTTTTGATCATTCATACTTAAATAGAAGTAACTTTATGGACTGATGCAAGAAAGCTCACTAACTGAAAAGGCCCGAACGCAAGAGCGACCGAAGCGAGCTTAAAAATTCCAACAGGTTTCATTGCGTCAAATGTTTAGAGATGAGAGCTGATAGTGAAAAAAAAAAACATTCATTTATAAAATAATGTTTTTTTTTTCATTATTTTGGAGAATTGTTTTGTTTTGAGTTAATGGTTCGTATAATTAGTTTTTATTCAGTAGTATGAAATTAAAAATCATCATGATTCGAGGCACTAGGAGATGGAGGGCTGGTCGACATTTTAAACGGAAGAGGTGATACAGTCAGCACCCTGCATAACATGCATGGTTATTGACATCTTATCTATGCATCACATTTTTTCACAGACATCCATGCGAACGAAATCGCGAGCATGGTTGTAAAATAAAATACATGATTAAAGTGATAGCGACGTGCAGTTAATCAAATTTTAATAAATAGTAACGATTTTTAAAACGGAAAAGTATGAAATAAAAAAATTGAGTTTAAATACTGTAACCTGACTACAGAAAAATAAAAGTGATCTGAATTGTACGAAACAAGGAAATATTTTAGAAACAAATCAAGACAGGTACAAAATTAGTCAAAGTAAAGCCGTGGTCGCATGCCTGTATACCATGTGAAAACGTTTTGTGCGTGTGATTGGGATGTCCTCCATGTACCGGTGGCGCATCGCAGTTCATCATTGTGGTCCGATGATCGAACGGGCTTGGCGGAATCAAATTATGCAATTCCGTCGCACATTCCCCAGTATTACGTACTCTAACTGTTAAAAATTCCTGCGGCACTCATATAGTTGACAAAGCGGTTGCTAACCCACATCCGTGTGTCCTTCGCTCTCTAAGCCCATACGCAATTCAAACAATGTCCCATGATGTGCAAACACGGCCATATGTAGTCCTATGGTGAAACCAATGACATTGAACAAACAGGACAGTGATATGACAAACACTTACTTGCTACTACAGGGAAGGGTTATAAAGGAAAAATACTATTGCTTATTTATTATTTTGAAAAGAGTGAGTCACTTTATGATATTTTTGGACACTTGGATAATAGCCTGGGTTATAATAAGGGTTAGGAAATTTGAACCTGTTTTTTTTTGTAAGAGATTAAAAAGGAAATGTGTGGTAGTAATTTTGAAGTTTTATTCGGTTGTAACGTTTTTAATTAACATTTTTAAACAAACTTATTTTTTAGATTATTTTAACTGACGACCCTCGTAACTTTTAAATGAAGATAACATTAAAAAATAATGTTTTTTTTAAGCATTCGTTTTCGCTAAGACTTTAAGTAAGAAATGTTTTGTTTTCAACATAGCAAAAAAACCTTTCTAATTTACATTCAAAAGAAAATTCACCTTGACCTGAAAGCTAAATTAATAAAGGGTCGCTTTTTCAATTTAGAATAACGTCGTTAACACGAAGGCTTTAAGGCAATAAACAGCTCCCAAATAAATTAATTATGAAGTTAAAACACGCCTAAACTAGAACTATTGACGAACTAATGAACAACTTATTCGCTCAGTGATCTAACTTGTTGAAAGAAAGTCTGGATTAATTTTATAAAATCTAGTTAGCTCTTTATGATAGGATTAATTAGGTATCTTGTTTGTGTATACTGTATCCATTTTGTATTTTAAAGAATTAGGTTGGGTTTATCGTGTTATAGGGAAAAAATAAAGGACTAATAGTTGTTTATATTATTCACTCAAGTGCTCATCAGAAGGCTCAAAGTCACTCAAAGGGCAATGGAGAGGGCAATGCATGGAGTTTCCTTGCGTGATAAAATCAGGAATGATGATATCCGCAAAAGAACCAAGGTTACCGACATAGCCCGAAGGATCGCCAAACGAAAGTGGCAGTGGGCAGGGCACATTGCTCGCAGAACAGATGGTCGATGGGGCCGAAAAGTTCTGGAGTGGCGACCGCACACCGGAAGACGTAACGTTGGAAGGCCTCCCACAAGGTAGACCGATGACCTGGTGAAGGCATAAAGTTGGGACTGTCGGTATTCCTTCAATTTTGTATAATACTAATTACTGGCCAAATATATGTCAAAAACTTACTGGACAGGTCTACTCAAATCTATTTACCTAGTGGTGTGCTAGCTAACAAGTGTCAATTAAATTAAATTCATTTAATTTGATTTACATGTTTGGATTCATTATTTTTCTGTGTCATGAAATTATTATAAACTACTTTGCATACTACTGTATAAATAAATGATTTTTAAACAGACAGATGTGTTGCTGGGGAGTTTGTTGCACCACTTCTTCTTCCCAGCTAAAACATTAGGAAGTGGTGCTGGGCGTTTTTATGGGACTGTCTGTGTGTAGAACTTTGACGTTCAAAAAGTGTTGGCACTCAGTCTAATTTGAATACACATTTTTTTTGGATTTGATGTAGTTTATTTCTCATAATTTCATTTCAGTCACTTATCCGCTCAGATGTTGGCGGCCATATTGCGCGTTATAGCGGATCTGTGGGGCCAAATCTGGCTGGTTTCTGGTTACGCTACAATGACGATATCACGTACGTTACGTAAATTAAAGTTAAAGGTGAATAGGGTAGATGACTAAAAAAATCTAATTAGTCCGTCAGATACATTTCTAAAAAATATTGGACTAAGCATTTACAAACGTCTTTTATAATGCGCACAGCAAAATAGTGGAACTCTCTGCCTGCGTCTGTGTTTCCGAGTGCTTATAACCCTCATCTCTTTAAAGTCAGAGTGTACAGACTTCGAAAACGCGCAGTACCGGTCGTTGTGGTGACGCTTCGGGGGAGACCTATGTCCAGCAGTGGAAGTCTTTCGACTGATATCATGATGAACAGGCTTCTTCTGGGTAAGCTCGCTCCATCGTAGACTTTGTCTCTGTCATCCTGTCTGTCACCTAGACTAGATTCAAGCGCAAACCCATCTCAAATAAAAAAATAAAATGGGACACGTACGTTTTCTTTTTTCACGTAAACACAAAATTAAAATGTCACAGTGCGTTGAAAACTCGTGTGACGTCATATTTCTGCACACTTTTTACTTAGTAGTAAAGTCACAAGCCCCCACTCCTGATTTTTGATGCGTTTTAACTTCGTAAATTTTTATTAATTTTATACAGCAAAAAATTCGTGTTCAATATGTTTTCAATAATCTAACTGACGAACTAAATAGAATCATATTTTTTTTACTTCATCATTATCCCTACTCATGGGTATCTTTAGGTATCCTTTGCTTTACAGTATTTCTGCCAGATGCTTGGCAGAAGGTTCTCTATTGTGTCACCTAACTTTTTAATCCATATTTAAAGTGCCATAACTTTTTTGTCCTAATAATCATTTGTCCGAATGATAACTTACCTAAACTTAATATCACATTTTGGAGGTATGCAGAACAGAGAGTAAAGTCCCGCAAATCTCCGTTGTAAAGGGAGGATCCTACGACCAGGCGGCTGTTGTGCCTGGCGGGCTACTGTCCTATAGTTGATAATCCGACTGATGTATATGTTCAAATCGCACGGTAAACTCTGCTCGCGCGATGCAGGATTTCAAACTAGTAGTTCGCTGCTAGTTGGATAGATGGCGTCGAGGCTCTTTTTGTTGCTACAACATAATATCACATGCCATAAAATTGAAATCCCCAAATATAATAAGTCCTAAATCCGTTTGTCATAAATATTACAATCAATAAAATACAAAAGACAAAACCGTTTTCAATAAAAGTTATAAGTCCTAAATTTTATTCAAATTACATAATGTTTATTTATAATAATAATACAAAGCTTTTGCTATGAACTTCTCTCAGGCGTTACGTAGATACGAGCGGGCAATATTTTTTCTTCTACCGACTTGTTTTGAGATAGTGCACTTGTTATGTTTTTGTTTTATAATATACTCGTATCAAAAATAAATTATTGTAAATGCAGCAACGTGAACTTTTAAAGACTAATAAGTGTGGCATAAAATTAAATTGTGATGGCTTTACTTACGACAAAAATCGATTCTACTACACACCAGAAAAATAATACTGGGTGTTTGAAAAGTATAAAAATAAACAATGTAAGGGTAATGTGCGAGTGGCTTTTGTAAGCAAGCAAGCATGCAGCATGCAAGCGAGCACGCAGCATGCAGCATGCAAGCAAGTACGCAGCATACAGCATGCAAACAAGCACGCAGCATGCAAGCAAACATGCAGCAGGCATGGCTTCTGTCACGGCTCTGGCACTGTCGGTCTCTGGTGGTCCCACGGCCCGCCTCGCCCCTCCGCGCCTACGCGATTTTAAATTACACTCTAAGGGTAGGGCAGACAAGACTGCGTGGAGTCGGATTTACAGCAATTCGTTTCTGTCACTACAACTTAATTTTAAGCAAATGTTTTAGGACTAAAAAAAATATTATAAATGAACATTCGGAATAATACACATTATTTAACACTAGTGGACGTCAGGCGGTTTCACCCGCGTAGTTCCCGTTCCCGTGGGAGGACGGGGATAATATATAGCCTATGTTACTCCCTGAAAATGTAGCTATCCAATGCTAAAAGAATTTTTTAAATCGGTCCAGCGTTCTTTATAATATTATATTATTATTTAACACAATACTTAGGACATATGACTTTAGATCATGAAAAATTAGGACATTTAATTATATTGTACGTTGTTTTATAGAAAATAGTTTAATAGAAGTTTCGTTTCACATAAAATTTTACCAGTATTATCATTTCATAGAATACTCAATACGCAGAATACTCACTTTGAATAAATTTAAATCATAGATTTTTGTTACAAATAAACTTTGTTTCGATATTCATTATATCATAGAATAACAAATCGAATATTCTTTGTCCTCATATTGATTAGTTAATATAAAACTTGTCACCAAGAAAAAAAATTTATCAAGTGACAGTTTCTAAACGTTTCAAACCCCCCTTTGTCAATGTGCGGGTATGCACATTGACAAAGGGGGGTTCCTACACCGCGTTCACAAAAACAACGCGGGTAAATTCTAGGCAAGCCAAAACTTTTCATTCGGACCCAGTCGACAGAGCCCCACGAAGCGGTGGTGGCGGGAAATGGCGATGGGGATAAAAGACAAAACTATGCAAACATACAAACAAGCATACACCATGCATGCAGCAAGCATGCAAGCAAGCATGCAGCATGCATACAGCATGCAGCAGGTATGGTTTTTGTCACGGCTCCGGCGCTGCGGGGCTTTGGCGATACCACGCGAACTTATTGTCGCAGATGGTTTTAACGCTCGCCGCCGCGGCTGAGGCTGGCCGGCATAGCCGGCCAGCAAGCCGAAGCTGCGATATATAACACCTACTCCTCAGGTCGCGGGCCGCCTCACCCCTCCGCGCCTTCGCGGGCTTAAATTACACTCTAGGGGTAGGGTAGACAAGACTACGTGGGGTCGGCTTTACAGCGATTCGTTTCTGTAGCACAAAATATTGACTTTTTAAGACGTATTTTAATTTTAAAGTAGGGTTAAAAATGCTATTTTATAAAAATGACACTGCGTCTAAATAATATTCGTTAAAAAATAATTCTACTATTTTTTTTAAACCGCCCACCAGAATTTTGAAAATTATTCCAAGGGAAGATTTTTCCAGATGAAAAGTATACCTGGACATGGTTTCCCCGTATGCAAAGTTTCATCAGAATTCGTTCAGCTGTTAAGAAGTGCGGTAACAAACAGACAAAGTGACAAACTGATTTTTTTTAAATATTAAGTTAGAATGGATTTAAGGATAATGTACTTTATACATTTCGAACAAATTACGCGAGTGCTACAAGAGAGTAGTTCGATGGTGCTTACTACAAAATTGCGTAGCTGACAAACAATTCGATACACTTAATTGTACGAGTACCAATAACTCCAGGATTACTGCTATTTATGCAAAAATAGCCTGATTTCTACAAACTTATCTTCATTTTTATAGGTATATGCTTTGTATATTATTATCCTGGCGTTATGAATGGCAAAATATTAATAACGCCAGGATAAACGAACGTGGAAAATAGGCTTCGTAAAATCCGATTATAAAAAAAAATGAAAACAATCTATTTAGACTAAAAATAAATCAATAAACTGAAAGCCATTAAAGTAACATAAATAAAATGGCGGCCGAACAGACGTGACCAAGCTGCGACAATAAATAAATAGCGCTATATTTTAACTTTGTAACTCCATTAGTAGTTCGTCGCTCCGGTAAGGAAATTGGCTCTCCGAACACCTTTAGACTGCGGCTCTCAAAGTTCAATCAAGTTAAACGTTTAATAAAATGTCTTTGGAAGATATTGGTTTTGATTTAAGTTTTGATTTTCACCGAACGCAATTTACAGATAATGATCGCAATCTCTTAAATAAACTAGAATACTTTATTACAGAAAGCACTTTTAATTTCGACAAATATTTTTCCTCTAAAAATCAGAAAACTTTTTTGCAGAAAAGGTACCGACCCATTAAAAGGTTCTCACAGAAAAGTGCTACAACAATAGTATGACAGCGGTGCACCAACAGCTTTTTTTTTTTTTTTTATTTCAATGAAACCGCGATAGGTACAGAAACCTTGTTGCATTGTTGCGTTGCCCCTGTCTGTCTGTACAATCCTTTATCCAAAAACCCGTTAAAAACATATTCCATACTAAAAGTCAACTACATAACAAAGCTGCGACTTACTGTGAAAAAAAAATCCTTAAACGTCCTAAGGGTGGCCCCTTAGGACGTTTAAGGATTTTTTTTTCGCGCGCCGTCAAGAATTCAACATATTTTATTTCACATGAGCCTACATGCCTCTTTTAAGTTTTGTCAAAAATTGCGTGCAATTTTTTGAGCATCACTGAGGAGTAAGTGAAGTCGCTGCAGCTATTAGTAAACTAATGAGTGTAGTCTGTGAGCTCAGGATTGTCACTCGTGTCGGAGAGCGTCTTCTGAACCTTGGCCAAGAATTGTTGTTTTATTTGGTTAGGCTTCCTTTTAAATTGTCTCGTTAAGTGTGAAAGCACAGTTTAAAGGGTGATTTTTACAACGTCAGTTTATTATCATTTATCCTTTGAATACAATTTCACGTGACAGGTCTGGAAAGTTTTTTTTTAACTTAATTTAATCTGGAGTAGTAAAAATAGACCAATAAAAAATGCAACACAATTTACTCAACATTTGCGATTTAAATCACCAAACAATACATTTCTTGTAAATCGAAAGCATCGAAAGTTAAAATAGAGCCGTTATTTATTTAAGAATCTATGTTTACTTGTAAACTTGTTTGCTTAGCTATACTTTCCAACAATAGTGTCAGGACTGAAAATTATACAAATCTTTTTATTTTACAAAAATATTTGTTGCATCTGAAAACATTATGAGCCATGAATATTGTACCGGTGTTGGGGCTATCACACTCTTCTCTTATTAGGCAGCTAAAGAAAGTTTGCTACTCCTTAAGACTTGTGTTCATACCAATGACCTTGTGCATATAAACGGAGATAACTACCCCTCTACGCGCCACTCCGCAACCCGTATTTAAATTTTTTTACAATAAAAATAATACAAATGTTCTTAAAAAGTAACAAAACCAAATTATTTCCATTTGTATTGCAAAGCAGTAAATATATTTTTTATACTCTTTTGATAAAACATGAAGGAGTAAATGGTTTCATCTCAGCGATCTGGAGGTGATTTGGTGTTTTTTTCTTATTATGTGATACCGATAGATAAATTCTTATTAAACCAAGTTACGTACCATATCATGTCGATTACTAAAAAAAATTCAGCTGTAATTTCTCTGTTAGTGCCGACGAAAAGCTGCTTCATCTACACGCTGTTTTAAGCTTTTTTTGAGAGAGCAGCCTTAATACTAATTTTATTTTCTTACTCGACCTAATTGCCCTATAGGTAGCAGCCCTACCGCTTCCCTGATCAACACTAAGTCGTAATGCGATCAGTGCTACAAGCGTTGCCTGCGACTGCGCCTGAGTCCTGTGTTCCTGAGCTCTTTACGAGGTAGAAAAAATCTTTTTGCAGTAGTTTTTTGCGTAGGTTATGATTATTCTTAAATGGTGTGACGCTTCATCAGTTCTAATAATACAAAATATTTATTTTGTATCGAAACGCTCACATGTTATCAGACACTTAGAAAAATCATAAATTTTACTTTTAATGGTAAGGGCCACTTTTACTATTCCGAGAATTACAAAATATGTTATCAGCTTTAAAATTGCGTAGCTATTGGAGAGGCACTCAATATTGGATTTATGATACGCGCACATGTGCTTGTAGAATGCAATATTTTACGTTAGTTGAAATGCGACCTTTTCTACGATTTCTAAGAGTCGATATTGGAATAGCCGCGAGCACGTCGCACTTATCAAATACGTCTGGGTACCTGCTTATGAACGACCCTTACGAGAATGAAGATACAAGAAAAACAAAAGTGTTTTGGAAGTTTCGAGAAAGTAGCCTGATATCTTGGGACAACGATTTGGAAAAGGCGGGGATTCAAGCTTTGGCCACGCTAGTAAACAGACGACGGTTTTAGGTTAACGGGAGTTAGGGTTGGTTAGGTCGGAAGCGATGTCTCTGTAAGGCTAAGAGACTCATTGAATGCCAAATGGCGAGTTGTGTTGTTGTAACCCATAGTTTAGCCAGTATTATTTATTAAGTTAAATATAAGTTAGATTAATTTAGTTTTAATATGTGTGGTGTGTGTGTGTGTTGGTGAACTAATGGGTGAGAGCTGTGTGTATTATCCTACCTTATAACCCTCTCTGACCTAAACGAGGTAACCGACATATGTGTTTGGTTCTAGGGAGTCGGAGAAGGCCTTCCTATAGAGTGTGCTTTGGACATAGCAACAGACTGTATACAACAATGACTCTAAACTGACTTTAGACAAACCTTACCAAGACACTGCACTAAGACACTGCTTATGGAAGGCTGAACCGAATAATACTCGCCACGAGTTAGGGCCTGTTTGAACTATAATGTTTCCTTGCAATATCTAAGGTTATGTCATATCAACCAAACATTAGTAGAGGTTGCCTCTCCCTATGGACTGACTGAGTGCAGGATACTTTGCACTGTTCTTGATATTTGCACACTTCCATTGGGGTAGGCTTCACCAAGTACGGGTTGAAGTGAATTGATAGCCCTCCTAATGGACGATAGGGATTGTATCTCGCTAAATCACACCCGGCCCCCGAGGCCTCTCACTGATATAAAAAAATAATATTTGGCGAAACACTTATATTATGAAGCCTAGATGGAACGCTCGTTGCCAGACGTGGTAGCGATTTGCTGCAGTACTCTAGTGTCTTCCAAAAATGGGTAGACTATGGAAGTGTGAAGCGACGAACCCAAAATCCGCTTCCGCAGATAACAAGAATCGGTGTAAAGAGTTATGCAAACGACTGACAACGCGGTACGCTTGTGCTAAGTTATATAATGCGTTAGTAAAGGGTTGATAGGCCGATGTAAGGGGCTAATTTATATAGCGCGCATCCAGTATTTCTGGAAACATGTCTCGCTCAATGACAGAGGCACTTCGCAGTCCTCTGCCTTAGGATTGTGTAAGACATGCTTGAGTGTAGGGAACGTGTACTGTTGTGACCGCAGTAGGTTCTCTCTAGACCTATGCACGTTAGGATCGACGGCACACGTCCGATGTACAGGCAGTTGTAAGACGGCCGTACATCACTGGGGTGGGTCTCTAGATTATTGTAAAGAAATTCACTATCGCGCTTTGAAATTAACTATTTCACACAAGCGTTACGTGTCATTTTCCCTTTTGCAGTCCTCTTGTCTTCTTAACTTCATACATTGTAATCTCGTTATTGTTCCATAATTATTTATTGTTTTACGTATGTATACTAACCGTGAATTCCCAATATTAACTTCACCTAGCATCCCCTCCTTGTCCCGCAGCCTCAAAGGTCGGACAAGGCAGTAGTTACTGGGAATTCATTTCTTACTATTGGCGGGAGGGTGCCCAGTCTGGGACGAGCCCTACGGGACCACGCGGCTGGCGGGGCGTGGTCCTCCTGCCTACCGGCAGGACCTACCTTACCAATTAGGCTAATTTAAGGAAAAACGAAAATTTTATCAGCCTAGGGTAGCTTAGGAACAGTCACAATGGTATGCATACAAGAATAAAAGAGTATTCTATTAGAATGGTTTTTCGTTACAGTACAGCGGGACAATGCTATTAGTTTTATTATATAATAATAAATAATACAATATTTTTTTGCTAAAAAAGGTATTTGTAGTAAATAGATGGTATACAAGGAAATGAGCATAGAAATTACAAATTATTGTGTGAGCTGCTGTTCTCCTCGCTAGATAGCTGAATTAAGGAGAAACAGTTTGCCTCCCTACATAAGGTGTACTATGTTATATGCTACGTGTTGATCCTTTACAATTTGGTTGTTTGCTTTAAAAGTATTATAAATAAATATTCTTAAGACTAGACGAAAACATTGAATTAAAAACAAAAATCAAACGTTTTAGTTCTGCCTTTGAAATTAATTAAAGAATTGAATTTGATCATAAGATATGAAATCAAGTGCGAGTAACTCCAGGTTGTTGAAGAATTAGTAATGTTGTACTGTATTTAATTTTTACTTTAATTTTAGAGATCAACTGAAAGTAAATATTCTTAAAGGAAAATCATCACTTAAGCATAAATTGTACATACTACTGTAATAATTTATCACTCGATCACCGGTACCCAACATAACACCTGAAAATAAATATCAGGCTTCGTGTAAAAGTATAAGATATATCTTCGTGTAAGATATATCTTTTTTTATCCCCAAACTTTCGCCATTCCTTAACCTCAAGCGTTCCGAAAATATTTCCCACTCTCCATCGGAACCCCGTTTCCTTTCAATGCAATTCAATAAACCTATGGGTCCCCACAAAAGCTCTTAATATAAACATTCTTCGCAAAGAGAATATAGATGTAGGACCCCAAGGTGACACAGTGAGGGTATCTACGTATATGAAGGGCCTACAAAGGGCACATAAACAAATATTTACGTCAAAGCCCTGAAATATCCCTAAATTCAATTCCAGTTTTGATAAGTGATCCCTTAGTCCCTGTGGGTGAACCGCATCCTCAATTTGAATAATCAATGGCGCTTTCTAGTATGGGACTATGAAATTGAGTGGCTGTGTATCTTATACAATGTGTAATAAAACAAACGCAATACCTCTTAAAAGGTCATAGTATTCATCACTATGAACATTTTTTTACTATGGGACCAACAACGAAATCGCGAAAAAAAAAGTTGTTCAGTGTTGGTCCCACAGTGAAAGTTGTTAGAGGTGATGTGTCTATTCTGTTGCTCGTTGTATGTATAGTTCATAACTCAGCCTCAACATAGCACCCTGAACGTTCATTGTGATTGATTTTGAAAGAGCGAGTAGGTACTTAGGGTACCTGAAATAAGATCAGTCCGAATATTCCACAGCAAAATCATCATTTATCATTTTTTAACTCAGTATTTTGACAAACATTACCCTTCTTGGTACAGTCGAGTTGAAATAAAGATTCGCTATAATTATTTATTTACTAGCTGTTGCCCGCGACTTCGTTCGCGAGGAAGTCGGAAAGTAAAATGTTGTCGCTAAATAAGATCTCTAAGATGAGAAACATACGAAAAATCAATATCTAGCATTGCTTGACTCCTCTTAGATTTAGAATTTGCAAGAGTATTATGCAAGGCACTGGCTGTTTCACCTCTTCTGTTCCAAATAAGCCAACCAGCTCTAGTAATGTTTCGTAATGAGAAACGTTTTTAACCGAGGAAAAAACGGAGGAGGTTCTCAAGTCGACGTGTATATTTTTTATGTATTAACGTGCATAACTTTTTACAGAGTAGTCCGATGTTGATAATAATTCTTTTTTATTCGAATTCCCATATAAATTAAAAAAAAAGATCATACCCTAAGGGTGGGAAAATAGGGGCGATTTAGTTCACTCACAGATTTTAGTGCTGAGTTGTGTAGCATTTTTTGTAGGCATACCCATGTTTGTATCAATTAGTAAATTATAGCTACAAAATATAAAAAAAGACTTTCATTTCGGAAGTCGGTGTTAAAATACGAAGAAACAATCAAAAACACCGACTTCCGAAATTAAAGTTATTTTTTGTAAAAAGCTTTTTATTTTTTGGTTTTTCGTTTTTTCGGAGGTTTAATTTTTTTGTTAAAAAGTTTTTAATGATACCGCTTCTCTATACATGATGTTAAAGAATGTTGCTAGTGTTGTAAACACATTGCGGAATTTGTTCGAATCGCGGCCCTACACCGCAAAAGGCATTAGAAGGAACACGGATGAGTTTAAGTCAGTAAGAGTAAGAAAGAGTCTGACGCTCACTCCGCCTAGAGCGGGAGGAGTCATTTGATGATTTCCAAGGAGTCATTTGGGAAAACCAACCAGAAGAGAAGTCTACCTCTGCCACGGTGACAGTAGAGTTTCCGCTATCCGCACCATGTTAGACTCCCATTCCCAGTCAGTCCTGGCTAAGTTTTGACTGCCTGCAACTTGTAGCCCGTGACCATTTGCTGTCACGAAGTTCAGTTGATGTCTGGCAATTTCATGTACGAAACTATGGAAAAGGTAGGAGGAGGAGTGGGTACGGGTCCAGCACTACCATTTTGGAACCCCTCTTCGCGATTTCGCCTGTGAAGTTATTGCCTAGGTATCTACAGTTCCCCTTGATCCACTGTAGAGTGAAGCCCGCAACGGATAATTTCAGGCCATGGGCTGGTCATGAAGTTCCATAGGCTCACTGGGAATTGCACAGTTTTGAAACTAAACAGAAAACAGTTTGTTGGATGTATGTGGCTTTGCAAAGTTTTATAGAAATTAAATACCTAAATAGAAATCATAAAACTTAATTGCATGATGTGTATAATTTTCTTCCATGGCTGTTTTTATGGAAATATATTCCTTATATTCTCCAGAAAAAAATATCAATATTATGCGTATTGATGGTTGATGCTTGGTCAGTGGGTTCCCCGTGCACATGGCAGAAGAAATGAATTTATGCTGTAAAGAAACGGAATAGCACAGGCTATCTTCTATTATAACCGAACAATCTTCTTGAAACTACTTGATGAATTCAGGTTGGTTTTTCATTTATTCCACCAGGAACGCAAATCGAAACAATTTTATGTTTATAAAACAGAGAAACCCAATTCCATCCCAGCGGAGCTAAGGAAATTCTTTCGACTCCTCTATCATGGGACTTCGCCACATGTTTGTGGGTGATATTACGTGACCCCTGGCTCCAAGCCCGTATAGACCCAGTATTGGGCAACTTAAGCAAAGCTAAGCAAATATAAGTGCGCGCCTGTTGACCAATATTAATACCGCGATTCAAAAGGAGAGAAAAACTGCATAACGCCTTCTATGGAATATGTAGTTGAACTGTTAAAATATAAGTTCGGAGTTTGTTTTAATTTTTCTCAATAGGAATATTATGTGCATTCAGAACGATATTTTTTAAGGTACCTATTAAAAAATACTTTTTAAGACGGTGTGTAAGTAATAAATAAATGAATATTTTTAAGTGTAAAATTTCTCATGCTGTCGATAGGAATATGTCGGCCAATAGATAGCACTGCATGTATCTGCATTATAGAATTATACGTTAATTTTTTCTAAAAAAATTGCTACTTTTCCTATCAGGTTTATTTGTAAAACTTATCTACATTGGTTTTGTACTTGTTTTGCGTAATGCGAACAAAACAGAATACAGATAAAGAATAAATAGGTTCTGTTAATTATACTTTAACAGTCTGATATTATATTTGGCATACTTGGATAAATGCAAAAAAAATATCCGAAATACAAAAATAGTATGTTATGAAAATTTGAAAAGATTAGGTAATATTTTACCAAATCTTTCAATCATAGAAGTAAGGAAATGTATAAGTTAAATAAAATCCAAAAAGAAAATTACAACTATTGGGATTCGAACCCACACCAACTCTTTCGGCGAGCAGTCTTTAAACCGATGTTCTATGACTACTGACGACAAACAGGATGAAACAGTTGATCTATTTTACGTACTTTGAGTGAATTTAACAAGGTGGCACTAGCGATAATTTGCTATGATATTTAATTTGAATGGGTAGTACTTTTACTGAAAAAAAAATGTATACAATATTCTTTTTATTGGCTGTACTGTCGCATTGGGTTGTTTATCCTGTAAAGATAGTATAAGTTTGATAAATAAATAAATAAATATTTATGTCATGGTTTTTCGCTGCTCAGCTCCTTGAAAGTATAGCGTGATGATAAACATTGCTAAGGTTAGACTCATAAGTATCTACAATTTTGTAATATGTAGTGGTTTCTTATAACAATTCCTCGATAAACTGTTAGGAAAAATATCGAATATTACTTTAAATGTTATTGTAAGTACGCGAGAACTCATTTTATTTTTATTTTGACATTATTTTAGTGTAAAAATACATTTAAAAAGAGACAATAAATACAAAAATAATAGCTGTTCGTGAGGCTCGAACCATGTGCACTTTCTCGTTCAAAACAGACATTTTTGAGTATTGCTCGTCCTCCATAGCACATAGCGTGATAATATATAGCCTTTAGCCTGACCGTACCTATAAGGATTATTTATGCAAAATTTGAACAAAATCGGTTTACTAGTTTTTTCGCCAATCGGGAACATACACCTTAAGATTTACTGTTTTATTATATGTATAGATTTATTTAACAATTTATGTAAGTACACACATTACATAGACAGATAAAAAGAAGGAAACAGAAAAATAGGTACAAAGGTAATGCATGTGTCATGTGAGCGCATGCATGCATCTACTGCTTTTCAAGAAACTTACTCGAAAAGCACCGATTTTAGGTTTACTAAGCAATGTTTTTCTCACTCTTTCGAGAAAGTACACCACGGAGATTAAAAAAGTTTGTTTATTATTTTTAGTTTTTACAATTTATGCATAACTAGTTGGCACCAAAGTGCAAACTGTAACTATAGTAAGCAATTGTTACTATATAAATACTTATTGCATTGCTTTTAAAAAAGAAAATTGTAACTTTCTCGGAAGCGTGTAGAAAACGTCGTTTAACACTAGTGAGCATTTTGTCATTACACTTTCGGCTCCTCACTCCGTTTGAGGTACAATTACATTAAAATGTGCAATTTTGTGCACTAGGTAATAATGAGCTTAATAACCTGTGGTACCTGACCCGCTGACGTCATCAACGCATACGTCATTACTAATACTAACCCAATCAGCCGCTTGATTTCCAATTACGAGTTCATTAGCTGGCGTTTCATTGGATTTCAGTGTACAGGTGTTAATCGAATGTCACGTGTTAGGTACTAATTAGTTTGGACGGGCGTTGATAGATAGTTCAGTAATTTTCATTTTTTTTTTTACGTACTTAAAAGGCCGATTTTTTTTGCCGTTCGAGATTGTAACCTTTTGTCAGAATAATAACTTAAATAAATAGTCATCAAATGGCTGGATAGATTGTAGGAAATAAGATTTCGATTTATTCGTCGTAAAACCAAAGAACTGAATCGTGGTCGCTCACAATAGGACTCATCAGAAGGCTTAAAGTCACTCAAAGGGCAATTGAGAGGGCAATGCTTGGAGTTTCGAATCGAATCAGGAATGATGATATTCGCAACCGAACCAAGGTTACCGACATAGCCCGAAGGATCCCCAAACTAAAGTGACAGTGGGGGTATGGGGATGGGGACAGGGGGGGACTATGGGGTCGAAAAGTTCTGGAGTGGCGACCGCGTACCGGAAGACGCAACGTTGGCGCGGCCTCCCACAAGGTGGACCGATGACCTGGTGAAGGTCGCGGGTAGCCGATGGATGCGAGACGCGCAGGACCGGTCGTTGTGGCGACGCTTGGGGAGGTCTATGTCCAGTAGTGGACGGCTGATATGATGCTGATTATAATAATGAAAAGCCAAAGAGACATCGGCTACCTATATGAATTTTGAAATACACAATCTGTGAAAATTTCAACTGTCTACCTTTTACGGTTCTTGAGATACAGCCCGCTGACTAACAGACGGACGGACGGACAGCGGAGGCTTGGTAATAGGGTTCCGTTGGTTACCCTTTTGGGTACGGAACCCTAAAAACGATTATAAACTTCCCAACAAGTCACTTTTCAAGCAGTCTGATCAAATCTGTGAAGAAACTTAAGCATATGTCGTTTTAATAGTTTATTTTTATTTAGTCGGATTTATTGAGGTATCGATCAAGTGGTGAAATGTGAAGTGTAAGTTTACCTAAACACACCTTTATTCTCAAATGGAAAACAAACAAATCTTACGTACTACCTCCACCCGTCAAACGCGCCATACATTACGAACTCCGAAACACTAAAATACGTGCGTTAAGCCGTCAGCCATAAATTCCTCTAATACAGCACACATTCGGTACATAATATGTGTTTTTTGCTTTTTGTTCAGGAAACATTACAAACTAGTGCGTGGCACGCGATATTGTGTTCAGGGCTCGCATAATAGAGTGGCATTAATCACCAGAGTTGGATGTCAAATGGTGATTCTTGGAGGTAAGTAATGATTTGTTACCTGAGATTGAGATGTAGTTTAGTTACATATTAACTAGGAGAAAAACCGACGACAGTTAAAGAAGTATGAAATTCATTATGCCGGAGCCACACGCGGTACTTGCCGCAAACTTCAAACTCGTTTTACAAATACATACGTGGAAATGTCGCAAGCGCTTACGGCAAATTCCCTTTGAATTTTGCTAAGAACCGACAGTCGGGATCGGCTAAAAGCGCTTGCACACCTACTCAAACCAAGTCAAACTCCCTATCCACACGTTAGGATTTGTGATGGTTTGGCAATCTTGTGGCTCCAGCTTTAGACTTTCTTATTTAGAGGTACAATAGTCTGTCTTACACATACTTCTGAGTGTACCACGCCCCCAGTTTGTATTCTGCATTATTACTTACTTATTTTGTGTGGGGTTTCTAAGACTGATTTCTTTGTAGATAGATGATTGTTCCACTATTTGGCGAGATTTTTATATAATACTAGCTGACCCGCGCAACTTCGTTCACGTCACAATTGTCATTACTGCTCCGCTCCTATTGGTCTTAGCGTGATGATATATAGCCTATAGCCTTCCTCGATAAATGGGCTATCCAACACTGAAATAATTTTTCAAATCGGACCAGTAGTTCCTGAGATTAGCGCGTTCAAGCAAACAAACAAACAAACAAACTCTTCAGCTTTATATATTAGTATAGATGTATTTTTAATTTTGATAAAACCGTAATTGATCTCGATTTTACCTAATAGCAAAAGATGGATGAGGTCTAAGATGCAGCGGACGAGCTCAGAATATCCCTGCCTTCTTGGACAGATAAATTACAATTAATCAGATATTGAGATCTAAAGTCTTTTATAAAGTAAATATAACCTAAACACTGCATTCAAGTAATATATTTTCTAAATAAAAGTTGTTTTCAAGCCACAATCAGCTGGGATGTAGTTAAAAGTTTGTCCTCCAAGAACATCATAAAATGTTCTCAACATTAATCAGACATGAATCTGCTAGATATTATATTACTTAGTTTGGTATTTCTTTCTATATTAACACGGGTTCGCTAAGAAAACTAATTTTGAAGCCACGCAGAGCTATAAACTGCTGAATATTTAATATTGCTAAACTTTAGAAAAAGTTAACGTTTTGTAAGCAGCTGGTATCATTGTGGTATTATACAGAATGAGTTATTTGGATAGAAAAACTGGCCAAGTGTCAGTAGGACTCTCACACGAAAGGTTCTGTACCATAAACCGAAAATAATATTTAAATCAATTTAATTTTCATCATTCTTGTTATAGCGGCAATAGAAATACACACTCTGTAAAAATTTGGTCTGATTCTTGAGATACTGCCCGCTGACAGACAGACGGACGGACTGACAACCGAGGCTTAATACTAGGATTCCATTGGTTACCTATGCAAACCTAACCTAAAGAACGTCATACTGACGCGAGAGGCGCTCCCGTCTGCCTCCGCTGCTAAGTACAGGTCGGGCAGTCAAAATGGGATTCCAAATTCAAATCACATAACTGCCCGGCGAGTTATAATGAAAATCAGTACAACATTATTGCCCGGTGGTAGGCTGGAGCCCAGCTCCACCGCAATGGAGGCCTCTTTTTGTGGCTAGAGCACAATTTTCTCGCAGTAGGTGTGAACACTAGAGTATGCTCCTCAGGGATAACGGTATCTTTGCCTTGGGCTAGCTGAAATCCCTTGCTGCATTCAGGATTCTTATATTAACTGCCTCGCTTTGCTCATGAGTTAAAACTTTAAACTCCTTCGCCCCACACGGGAGTTCACTCTCGAATCCTTCATTGTGTTCGGAAGTCAATCTGACGCCCATGACATAAGACACTGCTTTAACCCCTCGGTGCATAATCTACTATAATAATAGGATCAAGAATTCCTTCCTATAGACAATCGAAAAGTTTGACGTTTCGAGGGTATTAGTTTAGAAACTTGCAACCTTATTTTTTAAAATAAAACTGAATTCTAATGGGGCCGACAACGGTCAAAGTGGCGATAGTAGCGCGCAGACCAATACCAAAGCAGTTTTTGATGAAAAGATGGGTAAATACTTAGGTAAATGATCACTTTCAGTTTGATTAGATCGTCAAAAACTATTTCCAATTATTTGTACGATCCCAAACCTACCTGCATCACATAACCTATAATGTAAGTTAATGCGAATTCGATCTTATAAACCTTAAAAGAAATCAGACTGCCTTTATTACACAAACAAATGAACAAATGAATCTTAAAGACTGGAATCACACACTTATAGTGTTTATCATATTTTGACAAAGGTTCGTGTAAGATGTAAGATGGCGCCACCAGCTATCTGAGATCAGTTTCACTTGCCAACCCCATTAACGGACTTTTATAAAATTTTATGTAATCTCATTGTTTTGATAAAGCATTTCAAAATCATCTTCATACAACCGGTAAATAAACTGTGGTTTCTCGTGGAAATGAAGCTAAAGCTCACAAATCCCAAAGGGAAATTGCTTAACTTATATATAACTTAAATATTATTCCATTTAGTCTTCCCCTAATAAAATTCTCAACAAAAATAAACTCAGGAGTCAAGCTTTGAATCAACGCCATCCTATCTTCAAATATGTTGGCACCAGCTTCAAAGTCATGCAAATATCAACTGATTGACAGTTTTTTACCCCTGAACATCAAAACCGTTATTTACATCATAAAGGTATCCGCTCGTGTGAGAAATTGACAAGGGTTGATTCTGCGGCGCGAAACGTCAAGCCAACATTATTCAATATGATAGCAGTGATACCAGGGGGTGTCGTGCCATAAGTCAATGTTAGGTGGAAAGTGAAGGTGCCATGGGACCTTGTACCTTATGTATCCTTTTATCCTTTTCTCAAATGATCAGACCTGCGGCTCTATACAGACTGCGATAATAGTTGACAAGAATTCCAAAATATATGGGATGGACAAGCGATACAGAAATATGTCGTAGTGTGGTCAGTTCCTTAAATTGTTTGTACTTGAAAGCCTCTTATTCAAAACACGGTGATATCAACCAATCGGCAAGGTTCGGCTGTCTCTCTAGGCCAGATAGATAACGCCACTCGAGGAGACTATTGACTTGAAGTAAAAATTTAAAGTATATAATTTCACATGGGCCTACCTGGGTACTTATGAAACGTCAGAAGCTAGTGAATTCCATGGAGAAGAACCTGTAAGAAACCCCACGGTCACTCGTTTAAGAAGTTGATTAATTTTTCAATGTTTCCTATAGGTATTAAAAAGTATAAAAAGACGGTGTAAACCAAAAATGTAATGAATACAGAAGGCTGTGGCGAGTACTACTGTCATCATTTAAATTCCCATCGTAATGAATCAAAAGTTATCATAGATTTTTTATGCCATTTTTACGAAACTTCCTCCCTTTGATTTGCATTACCAAAGTACCCAAAAGTTGTGCCTCTAAAATTCAATTTAGAATTTTCGGGAATATTTTAACAATAAACTAGGGCTACTGTAACTTTTCAGATCTTTTTGTTTCCTCAAATAACGTTGTATTGCAAATCGTGCTCTATTCGTAGTTAGTTATGTATTTCTATTGCTTGTCTTTGTAATAAAATGAAAATTGATTTAGGACAAAGTTTATACCTAGTTGTTTTTATTCATGAAATTGAGTTTTTGTTTGTCTTCTAAGAAATTATTCTAGGAATCGTTGCTATGCTGCCTACATTATTAGCTTCGTTCTAAGAAATTGGAGAAAATCTTCAAAATAGGTAAATAACTAGTCATTAGTTTTTTTGCTATTTATTTATTGTTTTATTTATTGTCTTGTGATTCGACATTTATATTTAGATATATTTTTAGTCGTAAAGGCAGTTTACATAGTCAAATTCATTTCATTTATTTCAATAGGGTCGGTATTTCTGAATTGAGCGTTTTAAGAACGTGTTAAATTGTACTTTAATGCCTAATCTCTTTAAAGTCAGAGTGCACAGGCTCCTTCTGGGTAAGCTCGCTCCATCGTAGACTTTGTCTCTGTCATCTCCGACCTAGACTAGAGTCAAGAGCAAACCCATCACAAATAAAAAAAATGTCAGGTTTTAGTAAATTAAAAAAAAAAAACCAGTCAAGAGCAAGTCGGACTCGCGTGCAAAGGATTCCGAACGAATTTAATTTTTCAACATGTTATTTTAACACTATAGACTTCTTTTAAGTTTTCCTGTAATTTATAGGTAAAGATACTTACGTTATAGTATAAAGTTCAGCTTTTATACGTACTGCAACGTAAGTATAATTACAATTTATTTTAATTAGAGGGTTTCTGACATGGGCGCGCCTCGGCGTACCGTAGGTCCTTACCGGACACGGTTGTTTCGGGAGGTAGAGATACCTCTGTCGGATTTGGCGGGAGGACACGCCCGGGTGTCACCATTGTGTGGATCGCCCAAAGGACACGGTGGAGCATACGGTTGAGGTCTACCCTGCTTAGGCGGAGCACCGCTGTGTCTTTGCGGTGGCGACCTCTTGCACCCGAACATTTTTTTTTGTAACGGGGGGAAATCCTCATGGATGTCCTCCGCCCTGGGGCGGGCGGAGGGGTCTGTCAGACTCTTACTGACTAAAACCACCCCGGTGTTCCATCTCTCACCTACGCCGGAAATCTCGGGAACCTTCGACTTCCGTGATCCCCGGCTGGTGCCGACCCGCCTCTGCGGGCCACCTCGGGTCAGCGGGGGGAGTGAGGTGTTTGACTCCCCCCGTGACGTCAAAGAGGGGCGCACGGGAACACACCGCGCCGCCACCTCGGGTCCGGATGAATGGGGGGCGACGGACATCCCCAAGTCCGCCGCCCCTGGACCCAGTTAGGGGGGCCGGAAGAGGGCAGCGTATGCCCTCCTCCGACGCCCGGTGCGTCTGCTGCGGGCCGGGAGGGAGGTCGAGATCTCCCTCTCCCTTTCCGCAGCCTCCTTCTGCGCGATAACTGTTTCGCAGAAGGAAAATAAAAAATAAAAAAAAATGAAATTAAGAAATAATATAATTAAACCCCTCACAGTAAGCCCTTTCATTTGATATGTTACACGATATTGTTCAAAAACTTTGTTTTTAAATTTTCTGATTTGATCCCAAAGACTCCCATACTAAAATTTAATTATTTACGTAACGCGTCTGTGTTTGGGTCACAGAAATCCATAGATGTATCAATTTTTAACAGAATCGGTCCAGTGGATCCGGAGAAAACTGACTGTGGCAGACAGATACCCGAGTGATCCTATAAGGGTGGGTCCCTTGTTCTGTCCGGAACCCTAAAAAATAATAATACAGATTAAAGTTTGACACATATTTTTACATCCGGAAATCGTAGTCTGACCGTTAAAATGCATTTTATGAAGGTTAAAAAATAATAATAATATTAGTTGTCAACTTGCACTGGTACTTATACAATTTTTTTGGAAAAGTCTAGCACTTTTGACTGTTTAAAACTTTGTTGGCTCTCCTCCATCTATAGATTTTTTTTTTTTTCAAATTTTCATGATTACAATTATTCAGCACCACTTAAGCCGATACCACCACTAAACATTAAAATTTAAGGTACCTTCCTCAAGTGTTCCACGTATCTTTCTTCCACTTTACTCTCCACGCAATAATCTCCTTTATTGCTTCCAATGTAAGGGTTAGTAACGTATGTAAGTGAGTTAGCAGGTATTGACCGGTCATAAATCGCTGCAGATGGCCCATACGTTCAGTGATAACCTGCGTAACTCTTCGGGAGGGATGGGGGGTTCGATGTGATCGACCTGAAGTACCCGCGCTTAGTTTATGTGTATCTCTGACGTAGGTAAGAGGGAAAGTTTTCGTGGTTTACAAGAACTGGAAAAGTTAGGTGGGATGGTAAATTGCGGTAAAACCTAAATTTACCTTTTTTTAAGGAAGTATTTAGAGGTTTTTTTTTTTTGGTAAGTAGTTATTTCTTTCGTAATAAAAACTTTACAGCCTTTGTTATAGAAAAAAATCTAAGTAAAAACTTGCAATAAAGTAGATTGACCTTTCCCTAATATCCCTTCGTAGATACCCGAACAATAAATTATGAACCTTGTGTCACTAGGTGAATTAGAATGGGTGAATAGCAGTATGTATCACCTACCTAGATCTATTTAGTTTATTTTTTAATTTAGTTCAATTAATCTGTTAAGTTTAAGTTTAATTAAGTTCAAAATTGATGAAGCTTTTCATTATTTTGTTTTTTTTTTGTAAGTTACGACAACGTTTTGTGTGCACGCAGAGTTTACCTGTAAGTGATTGTTACACTTTGTTCTGATTTGTTGCTTCTGTTTCATTTGTATATACCAGTGTATACAATTGTTGGTGAACCAAATAAAATAAAATAAAAAATAAAATTAACCGTTGTTCATTACTATTACTACGTAAAGGATCACGATAGAAGTCGATTCAGGACAGCTTAGTCTTTGTTTCAGTTTTTAGGGTTTATTTTATTTATTTATTTTTTGGGATAACAACAGCTTCCAAATCTTAACTAGGTACTTATCTAAGATTACATGAGTAGCCAATAATAGTTATCCACGGCAGATAAATAGGGTGGATGAATATGCTATTTACAGTCTTAATACCTGTCAATATTAAAGATGATTGGGCAATTATGAAGAGATAAGTATGTTAATGTAAGATATAAAATATATAATATAATAAATAAATATAATGACAGAATAACAAATGCAATGTATACATAAGAAGATAAGTAAAATAAATATAGAAATGAAAATATATACTAATTAAATAACCAGCCATTTAGTGTAATGTTGTTGTGATATATAAATACCCTGTTATGATAATAAATCAAGCAAAACCGGTTCCGAACATCCGTAAGAAACGGAACCCTTATAGGGTCACTCGGGTTCTGTCTGTCTATCACAGTCTGTGTAAACTATAGTTTAGATACTGATTAGCGGATTCTTAATTTGAATTTAAGTAGCAAAAACCCAATAGGGCATTTGATTGAAAAAAAAAACGAATTATTCCGTCAGATAGATTTTCAAAAAAAATTGGACTCTTATTTTTATTTTTTCACGTAAACGAAAAATGACGAAGATACAGTACATTGAAAACTCGCGTGACGTCACTACGATAGTACAATTTTTACCAGCGACGTGACGTCACCAGCCCCCTCTCCCGAGTTTTGATGCGTTTTATCTTTGTCAATATTCATTGAACTTACAAAAACAAAAAATACGTGTCCATTATTTTTCAATACTCTGAGTAACGGACATAATAGATTTGCAATTGATGGTGGAAACTAGCCTATTTGATTGGCAGGCAATCATAATAGTTAGAATTTGTATAAATAATGCTGTTAAATACATTATACTAACGGAAAACTAAGGTACTAGAACTGATTCCTTGACCATATCCGTACCACAGCATGTTGTTTTCTTCCATCCTAACACACTACATCACCGTCATCTTCTTCTTAGCCATATCGATTTTTATACAATCCTCGCATTGTAACTTCGAATTTCTTGTACCTTTCTTTCTTTCCTTGATTTTTCCTTTCTTGTAATAATCTGCATTGATAACCAAGATTAAGTATATGTGAAAACGCAAATCCAAAAATATATTTTGTTAGAAGTATCCAAAATCAATAGACCAGAGAACAATCTCGTCTCCCAAGAGACGTTCAATAGATAACTATGCACTGAAGCCACCCACATGTGGGCCACTAAACTTCTATTGAACCTAAATAGGTAAACATTAGTTCTATAACTCTGACCTAACAAGACCTAAACCTATGAAGAACAGTATCAAACAATATGTAGATACAGGTAGCTCACATACAAGTTAATATTTGAAAATGTAAATTAGCATGTAAGGATAATAAATATAGAGTACTAGTGGACGTCACGCGGTTTCACCTGCGTAGTTCCGGTTCCCGTGGGCGGACGAAGATAATGTATAGTCTATGTTACTCCCTGATAATGTAGCTATCCAATGCTAAAAGATTTTTTCAAATCGGTCCAGTAGTTTCGGAGCCTAATCAATTCAAACAAACAAACAAATCTTTCTTCTTTATAATATTAGTATAGATAATAATAAGGTTCCTCTCTCGAGAGCCCTGACCACCGGTAGCTTGGACTCTGTTCCCGTTACCGGTGGGCTACTGTTTTTTTTTATATTTTTAAATATTTTTAGGGGTTCGAACAAAAAACGGAAGCCTTATAGGATCACTCGGGTGTCTGTCTGTCTGTCTGTCACAGCCAGTTTTCTCCGGATCCACTGGACTGATTCTGTTGAAATTTGGTACACATATGGAATTTTGTGACCCAAACACGGACGCAATACGTAAATTATAAAATTTGTAGTATGGGAGTCACTTTTGTGGGTCAAACTAGAAAATTTAAAAAAACTTTTTTGAACAATATTGTGTGACATATCAAATGCAAGGGCTTACTGTAAGGGTTAAATATATTTTTTTCATAATTTATGACCCCTATCTCCGAAAGTGCTGCGCCTAAAATTTTGAAAAAAATAGAAATAATAGATTTTTACCTAAAGATTACAGGAAAATCTATAAGAAGTCTATAGTGTAAATATAACATGTTTAAAAAAAAAATTCGAACGAATTTTTTTTTAAACACCCTTTGCACGCGAGTCCGACTCGCACTTGGCCAGTTTTTAATAATGGGAAATCATCAAATGACTCCTGCCACTATGAGCGGAGCGGAAGGCTCAGGTTCCAGACTCATACTGACTAAAATCCTTCTGTGTTCCTCCTAATGGCCTTTGCGTTCCAGGGTCGCAGTGACTCTATCGAACGAATTCCGCAACCCTAGCGTAGCAATACTGTAATACCTGCCGTGAGAATCTGAGCAAATGTTACAGCTTGTTCACCGATTATAATGTTAATCCAAAAGGTACTTCTGTAAAGATAACTCGGTTAAGACTGAAGGATAACAGGAGTTTCAGTAAACAATATTAAGGTTTAATTTGGATTGAGTTACGAACTCCTTTCTGCGCCTCCATGGTGGCTTGTCTGTTGCTGATTGTGTTATCGTGTTTTTGTACTGATGTTTCGTGTTTTTGGCAAGTTATTTTTCTGAATTGTTTTATTAATTTTTATTCTTACGTCTTCAGAAAAAAACAGGTATTCCGGGGGAATACCTGGAAAAAACCGGACAAATGCGAGTCGAACTCGCCCACCGAAGGTTCCGTAGTAAATACATATTACTCTAAATAAAAAATATTTTTTTTATGATTTAATTACAAATGTACAGTTTTCAGATTTTTCCCTGTACCTACTTGTAGTATAAGACGGTATTAATTGCCAAATTTCATAGTTCTAGGTCAACGGAAAATACCCGTTCACAGTTTCAAGGGACTGTAAACTTGAGGATTTGGTTTTAATTTCAACTCGATACCTCAACGTGTTCCTGAGATAAAGGGGCTTGGCAGACAGTCACACAGACGGACGAACGGTCAATAAAGTGATCCTATAAGGGTTTCGTTTTTTCCTTTCGTGGTACGGAACCCTAAACAAATAAACATTTATTTGTCGACATTCCATCAGATACTTACACATATAAACTGAAAAAAGTGATAATATTCATTTAAAAAAATAGCGTAGCGTCTTTCCAATTATGTTGTGCTGAGCACCAGTATTTAAAAAAAAACGATGCAAAGTGAAAAAATGCAAGCCTTTAATGAATTTGACTTGATACAATACTGACAGCTGAATGTTTTACCATAATTAAGTTACAACTTACTGATTCAAAAGCGGCCTCTGGTTTGTATAAGACCGCTAGGATTTTTGTGTCTACCCTGACACAATATTTTACAATGAACTAGCTTTCGCTCGCGAATTCGTAGGCGCAAATCCCGTTTTTGCCCGTTCCCATGTAGCTTAAAGCCTTTCTCATGAATGTGGCTATCATAATCCTACTTATATTATAAATGTGAAAGTTTGTATGTTTGTCCGTCAATCACGCAAAAATAGCTGACGGGATTTAGATGAAATTTGGCATACATATAGTTCACATCCTGGAATAACACATAAGCTACTTTTTATTCCGGTTACTTACATAGCTTAATAGAGACAGAGGAGGAAGTGGAAATCCAGAGCTGCTGCTGCCTTAGTACTTCAGATTCAAAATATACAATAAAAAAATCCAAATCCGACCAGTAGTTCTAAAGATTAGAGCGTTCAAACAATTAAAATCTTCAGCTTTATTATTTTAGAATACATACATACATAATACATTTTCACGCTACCTTATTTTAGGCCTTGTACAATGTGCTGTGTATGTACATTTCGTATTATTATGGCCATCAATTGCCGTCACTAATAGCCTTCACTGCATTCGAGTCACAACTTCGGCTCAAGGAACTAAGCAACCCAAATAGGCCAGATTAGCAAGGCTGCTTAAGCCAAGAATACACAATTGGACGGCAAGGTAACAGAGGAGTGGCAACTCGCCAGCTCGTTGTAAAGTTGGCGATAAATTTCGGAGCAGGTGGCTAGTACCCAGATTGGACCAGTTACTGCCCTGTTCCGGTCGTATGCCAAAAATTATGGACCACCCCAGGTATGTTTAAATTTTGGTGTTTTGTTTTAGTAGTTGGGCTTAAAGTAGTGCAGTGGTCAGTGGCTATGGGTAGTTAAAACTATGCAATATAATTTGCGTAGGACGCAAACTGTAACTGAATACGTGTCACGGAATAAAATAAATACCTTCTACAGTAAAATTAGAGCTAAGAAATCTAACCAATTAGTCCCCCCACAAAGCCGGCAGGTAATTGTTTTTTTTTTTTTACTTTCGAATAAATGGCGAACAAACTCGAAAGACCATCTCCGAGAAAATATATCTAAAACCAAAATGAATCTGCTTACCATTCATAAAAAAGTTTACCATGTTCGAAAAATCCAAGACTTCAAAGCCATGACAGCTTTAAAGTCTTGGATTTCGCAAAAGAACACCAACCAACTTTTATAGCCCTACTCCACAACAATCTTACTTGCAGCTCGTGAGCGAAAAAAAAGACAACATAACAGCACTGTTAAGTTCGCCATCAACACCTTACCCCGACGCCATGCCAAGTACAGACGACCGAAGAAACACACTTTGCTACGAGTTACGTCGGAACTTAGCGGATAAATGGCGTCTGCAATAAAATTGTGTTGAACAAAATGCTCCGAGCATTGTTTGTGTACCAACTTTGCTTGTTTAAGCCAGTTTAGAGGTGAGTAAAGTTATGCAAGTTAGAGAGTTGGCTGAACTGAAAACGAATTGTCGGCGTCCTCGGCTTGTCTGGCCACGGCTTTATGCTTTTTTGGCTTGGAAAAGGATTTTGGAGTCACTTTCAGAGCCCAAGTTGGGTTGTTATAAAGTTGTTTTAGTTATTCGGAAAGTTTGGTATAATGCATTTGGCAGGCAAGGATTAAAGCAAAGCAGATTCGTTAATTAAACTAGAGTAAACTAGGTAATCAGTGACACCTTTTGTCACTTATTAACTAGTTTCTTAGGTTATTTTGTAATGAAGCAAATTTTAGTCCCATATCGATTTTGACAACGGCAACCTCATGATATTTTTTCTTAGCGCCGTAATGTGGCTCGCGAGGCCGTATTTTGTTGCAAATACACTTCCTTATTTCGTCGACTTCGGCACCGGATTATTTGTCAAAGCTCCCTGATCAAACAAACAATCGTCTGAATAGAAAGCGATGCTCTTGTATCCTGCCTATAACCAAAATTATTTGGCGTACACAATACACAAATATCATGGACCTGAAGCCTAAATACATACCCAATATAACCAGAACCAATAACCTCGTCGGATCCGACATCCGTTATTGCAAAGCCTGTATTCCTATTTAATCATTCAAATACTCGTACATTTCAAAACAGCGGTATTCAAAATACATATTCATTCTACCCGTTTACACAGTCGACGGGGTAGAGTTGACGTATTTAATCCGAAGCATTCGAAGCGAGGGGACGTGAAGACCTGTTGCCGTTTTGGGGCGAATAGAAGAGATGTCAATGAAACCATTTAACCCGCCCCTACTCAATAGTTTGGGGCACTTAGGACTATTTATGTGATTCGTCTGTTTGGTTGTTAATTTGGGTGATTTGGAACTCTCTTGGGTGAAGTGGCACTTTTCTTTCATTTGATTTTTAATTAGTACGATTTATTCAAGTTATTATTTAGGATTCGTTGAGCAAATCATAATACTGAGCGATGACGACGTTTTGCGTAGATGACTGTGATGCAAGGTTACCCAACCTATGTAGAGCACTAACGTGTAAATGTATATTATACATAATTTTTCTTTTCTTTCTTCGAAATCAATTAAGTCTAATAAATCTTTGAAAATTGTTTTTCTTAAACATTGGTTAATTTTCACACCTTATTACTTACAACGCTCTGAATAACTTCGTAAACTAAATAAAATACCAAATCACATTCAGATATTAACTCAGTTAGCAACTCGACTCCTCATAATCCCTGTCAGTACATAGCAAAGAACCAAAGTACATAAAAGAAACTAATCAATCATTTTTAATATGTTCCCCTCAATATCCCTCAACCCTTACCTCACTAATCCGCAATTACTTATACGTCGATTCCCTCTGCCTAATATAAACCGAAGTCTTCTATTCAGAGAGAGGTAACGTATGCAAATCGGTAATATCCAATATGTGGGTTGGGACCTAATCCTTCCTTTGGAAGCCAATACGTCGCGGCCACGCGCCACAGCCTACGCAAGTACACACAGATCCATTATACGCGGCCACAGAGTACAAATTCATAAACAGTTGGTTCAAAAGCCTCGCTTTGTGCATTTCGAATCTATTCGTTAGTGGAGGATGAATATGTATGTTTCAATTTTAGAGAGGTTCGGTAGATTCTGTACCTAGAACTGTAGTGTAGAATCTGGAAATCGAATTATGTATTCAAGCTGAAATACTCATATCTGATCTCATGATTACTTTACTTCTGGTAATTTGACTTATTTTGATTTGGACTGTATTAATTAGTGATCAATGAGTAGTTGCTAACTAAAAATACCAAAATGAAAAAACATTGAATCTCTGTTACGCCATTCGCCACTGTTGATTCTGGCTTTCAGGAGTTGCAGTGGTTGAGAACGTGTGGCGGGCTTGTCCCAAAAAACTCTGTCACGTCAGTTGTTCATACATCATTATTATCTTTATTTACCAACTATTTCCAAAGCCAGTTCCCAGCACAACTACCAGGGCAGCATGGTTTGTTAGGAATAAAAACTGGCCAAGTGCGAGTCGGACTCGCGTGCAAAGGGTTCCGAACGAATTTAATTTTTTTAACATGTAATTTTAACACTACAGACTTCTAATAGGTTTTCCTGTAATCTTTGGGTAAAGATCTATTATCTCCATTTTTTTCAAAATTTTAGGCTCAGTAGTTTCGGAGATAATGGGGGGGAATGGTCATTTTTCGTCTAATTTCTTGAATAACTTCAAAACCGTTTATTTTAAAATTATGAAAAGAATATAATTAAAACCCTCACAGTAAGCCCTTTCATATGATATGTCACACGATATTGTTCAAACATCTTTTTTATTTTATTTTCTAGTTTGACCCCCAAAAGTGACCCCCATACTAAAAAATTAATGATTTCCGTAACGCGTCCGTGTTTGGGTCATAGAAGTCCATATGTGTACCAAATTTCAACAGAATCGGTTCAGTGGATCCGGAGAAAACTGGCTGTGACAGACGGACAGACAGACAGACAGACAGACAGACAGACACCCGAGTGATCCTATAGGGTTCCTTTTTTTTTCGGAACCCCAAAAAAACTAATAAATACCCAAGTCGAGCAGTCCATAAACGTAACAACAGAGTCAGTGAGCTCTCAACTAACCAGTAAACTAGATTTCAACTTTAATTACTTTCTAACATTACTGTTTCTCATTACTGCAACTCCTCGATGTCTTATTTAGTTTTAAATTAAGATTTTCATTAAGAATACTTACTTTTTGCCTGGACTCCGAAGTCTTCAGGTAGTTTTGTGTTTGCTTTAGTTTGTTTCATCGGAGTTAACTTTATGTTGTAGAATTTTTTGCTAAGTACGAAGTTTTCTAAAAGTGCAGTCAACTAGAATTCAAAAGAAAGTTGTGAGAACTCGGTAAATGGCGAAACTTTATTAAAAATGTTGCTAAAGTTTTACGATTAAAAATAAACAGAATGAGCAAGTTAGAAAACGCAAGGTAAAAAAACAGCAGTTGATTTTTACTTGCTGTATCTTATAGTAGCTTTTTACCCTCAGCTTCGTTCTTGTGGCCTAAATCACACGAACTGTGTATTTTTCCCCTGTGCTCCTCAGATACAATGTAGCTTTCTATTAGCGTTCATTCCGTGAATACTACGTGATCGTTGCGTTCGTTTGTAAGGCAAACCCGATCGCGTCTAAAAATTAAAAAAAAATACCCGCTGATGATTTCTATATATAAAAAGGAGCTCGTGGCTAAATAAAAACAGCCACACAGTTGGATTTTCATGGTTAATCAACGCTTGCCAAGGTTAATCTGTGGATGGGTGACCATTTGAACATACCGAGACTCCTCCGTGTCTCGGCTGTCATTTGTAGATCTTTGGCAGTCGTTACGAATTGCCAGAAGCCAGAAAGTCTGTCTCCAGTCTTGTTAAGAAGTACCGTGTTACCCAGTTAATGGTTTGTGGAAGTCTGGTAGGCAGCCGATCTACGTAAAAATAATATTGGTATTCAGCTTCTTCTTCTTATCGTGAGGGCGGGCAGTAAGGTCTTACGACCCCACACACCCTAGTGTCAGAGTTTATAAACCGCCTCAAGGGCCTCTGACATGATTCATTTGACGACCGCCATTGGTGTTCAACTGAATCCGGTTTGACTGGAAGCCGACTCCAATATAGTTGTGAAATGCAGAAGCAGAAGATGAGCGGTTTATATAAGGAAGAAGCCCCACTTAAGATTATCTGATAGCGGTTCAGATTCGGAGATTTCCTCCTATATCTAAAGAAACAAACTTTGTCTCTTTATAGCGCTATTGTTGACTTAAATTAAATGTATCTTAAAGTCTTCTTAGCTAATCGTCTTCCACATCTCTCCAAATACAAAAGCCTTTTTCAAATCAGTGAATCAAGTTACAAACAAATAATCAGACTCCTAAACAAACAAAGATTTCTTTAGTATTGTAAGCCATCCGTAAATACCAGTTGATCTATCAACCGCTGTAATGCGTTGTAAATAGCGCGGATCACGCCCTCACACGACCTCGTAGGTCGACCGCACGTGACTGCAATAGAACGGCTGTTACTAGATAAATGGCAAGATGTCGAACGGTTATGGTATGGGACTACAGCCACAGGAGAACTTTGAACTTTGTGGCTACATGGCAGATGCAATGATAGTTAAAGTGCTCGTTCAGAGAAGATGTGACGTAATGGATTTGTTGCAGTTGTAATGAGTAGAGGACTAGAGGCAAATCTTGATTTCTTCAGTATTGTTAGCCGTCCGTAAAGACAAGCTGATCTCGCGTGCAAATGCGTTGTAAACAGCGCGGATCACGCCCGAAAGAAACCACCCTCGTCGGTCGATCGCACGAGCGCTTTAGATCATTGACGCCAACAATAAGCTCACTATTTAAGGCGTTACATCTAAGCTTGCAACATAATACAGCCTCAAGCCTGTATCCTCTGAAGGGGCAGGCAGAAGCGCAGCTATAATACCTACACCACACTACTTACTGAGGGCCTGATTTTGACGTACAGTAACGTTAACGTAAGTAAGTGAATTTTAAATATGAAAAACTGCAACCCCATAGTATTTTGGTTTAATTTTATGGGACATACACAATTTATATCTTTCAAATAAATTATTACTTGCCAAAAAAGTATTGTAGGTATGGTAAAATTTTATGTTACGTTACTATACGTCAAAAATATATGCAAAAATTTATGTTACGTTACTATACGTCAAAAATATTCGTGCTACGCCCTTTGCACTACTCCATGCGTTTATGTGTGCATATTATGCAAAAAAATAATAATAAATGCATGTGGGAGTTATAACTCGATAAATTGTACTAATCAGCTGATAATTTCGTGATAATTATGAGGGTTGGTCCTACAGAAAAGTTGTTCACATGTAATAATGAGTAAAAGGAACCATTTTCTTGTTTAGATTTGATTCTGTTACACTTTCTACAGAAACCTTGTCGTGTAACTCCATTTACATATCCTAAATTCAAAACTATAAACACGATACAACCTCGTAATCTAAATAGAACAATCGAACGGCTCATAAAAGCGCCATTAAATATAGAAACAACGATGTTAATATCGCCCATTTACCAATTATACAGTCAACTTAAAGTCTCATTTAAAATGAGCACAATAATAGAGTGGATTCGCATAAATTTTATGAAATGCATAAATTTTAATGTTCGCATAGTAATGATGACACTGCAATGCGCTCGAATTTTCGGAGCTATTTCCTTATAGCGTCTAATAGAGAGAGATGGCCTTGTTAGCAAGTAAAACTGGTTTTTATTAAGTTTCTGTTTCACGTTGCAAGCATCTTGTTTTAACATGAGCTTTAATACATAAGCGCCGATAGTTTGTGTTGTTAGAACACTTTTTTTTAACTGACTTTCAAAAAAGGAGGAGGTTCTCAATTCGGCGGGTATTGCCATTTGGTTCTGTAAAAATTTGATTCAGTTTGGTTTAGTAGTTTTTATGTTATGAGCATATTTGCTTATTTCATTCTGCGTAGCTGAAGACGTCCAAGTATCAACACTTAAAAGTGAAAAAAAAAAAAACTTTTTACAAAAAAATATAACCGACTTCCAAATAAAACACTACAAAATATAAAATAACCTTAATTTCGGAAGTCGGTGTTTTTGGTTTTGTTTCTTTGTTTTTTAACTTTTTATTTTTCCAAATAAAAAGTTAAAAAACTTTTTACAAAAAAATATAACCGACTTCCGTCGGTTATATTTTTTTGTAAAAAGTTTTATAATGGTTGGACTCTGTCAATCTTCAAGGTTAAGCAATGCTTGCCAAGAATGAGTGACCCTTCGTGCCTCGGAAAGCAAGTTGGTTGGGGGTAGTTAGAAGTGTAAAAGTCTGACAGCCAGTTTTATCAAGAAGTTGTAGAACTCTAGGCAGAGTACTGGTATTGACCTTCATCTCGTTAGGCTGGAACCCAACTCCAACGTGGAGTTCTCTGTTAAGGTGTTATAATAACTATTAAAAAAAAAACATTGTACGGAAATGGCAACGCAGAGATGATGACAAATTATTTGTAGTGACACTAGGAAAGAGAAGAAGTTCTCTTTGAAACATTTCTTGGTGCACGTGAATTTAGTTACATCCCAGGCTCATGGTAGTGGTTCTTTAAAGATGTCCCCACAAAAAAGGAGTGTCGTACTATCATTTTAAAATCAAAGAGAAATGTAATACCATCAATATTCTCCGGACCCATTGTTACATCTTGTTCCTTATATCCGGACAAGATCCGAATGTTCTAACTTTTGTACCCAATCACGTTTTATGAAGATCTAAGTCTGTTGTAACAAAGAACAGAGCTAAACTTCAAAGTTTCAGACAAAACTGTCCGGTTTAGATTTAACTTTTAACTTAAATTATTTCTTTTAGGGAATTATCTATGAACTTTGTTAAATATGGGTCGAGGTTGAGTTATTGTAACCTTTCAAAGATAAGCGACGGTAGTTGTTATTTGTGGTTAGCTAAGGGTTTATAAACCTTATGAAAGCACTCTAATCTTAAAGATAAATATATTGATTCTCAAGTTTATGAATAAATAAAATCAATCTTCAATAATTGATATAAATAGTTTTAGGCAGTTCAATCAATAGAGACGAAGACACTACTATTGATCACATAGAGTTTCAGAAAAATTTAAAGATTTACGAAGCATTTTTCAATCAATCATAGAATAGTAAAAATGTGTGCGTCTGATAGTCGCTCACAAAACGACGTATCAAGTACTGTGAGTTCTTATTATAAGCACACGTTACAGTAATAGAGATATTAAATTTCAGTCACCTTCTTCAAAAAAAACCCTACAGTAATCAAAGAAAAATAAACTAAAGTACATGAATTTTAACGAAGATGGCGTTCTATACTTTCTGCTCACCCCTGGGAAAGTAAATGGGTTCTTATGTATATATACTTTTGTATGTACTTTACTTTTCACACAACAGTGTAAACGCAAGACTGCTTAAACACAACTCCAGAATTTAATTCCTTCGCTTTTATGCAAGTGCAAAAACAAAATATAGAATGGCGTCACGTCTCCGAGCATTCTCTTTTAATTCCGTGAGTAGTTCATCTTAGTGATAGTTTCATTTGAATTGAGCTGCAGCTCGGCAGTCTGCAGCTCTGAAGTCTGCAGCTTCAGAACTTACCCGGCTATCAACTTGTTGACAATCCTCCCCATTAATGTTATTAGGTAGGACAGAGAACTGTCTTGGATTTGTTTTAGTTATAACGTTGGAGTTACTTGAATACTGTTTCTGTAAGAGTTTTGAGAGAAGGCTGAAATAATATTTAAATGGAGTTTGTGTAATCACAGAGCCAATCAAGGTTAGTACACGCTTGCTTAAAAAATAAGGCAATTGGATGAAAAAAAAATGTCCCTGGTGGAAACAAATTCCAGGCAGATTTTAATGAGGAAAATGATGAAGGAGGAAAATACAGAGCAATGAGAAAAAATAAGATACTCTTTTTAAGGTACTTAGAAAGTGCCTCATTAGAATTTAGGTACAAAAGCCCAAAATATTGCAGTTGTGGTCAGATGATGACCTAACGACGACTTAATTTCTGTAACAAATATAATTAGAAAATAAATAATTATGACAAATTGAAAAGCGCTAGTTTAGTGTGCTTTGTCTCTGTCATCACTGACCTAGACTAGAGTGTACATACATACACGGTGGTGTGTAAGTCGTTGTGCGCAAAAAACATACACTAGATTTATCCAATCTAACCTCAAAACATGTCCCGAAAACATTTTACACATCCGACTGCAATATTTCCGGCATACAAATCAAAAGTATCGTCAGGATGGAAGGTTGCGGCGTGCGCCATAACTCGATAGCTGACAAATACAACTATTTTCGTGCTCCTCGGTTTGCACAATCGTACGGAACGAGAAGGAAGCACGAGTACGAGTTCGAGATAGATGTCACGTGGCACGAGTTTGTGGCAAATATTGTGCTATCAAGTTGTTATTGAAAGTAAAAAGTTGCAATATCGGGAAGAATAGTTTGTGTGATGGGCCTGAAACCCACAAATTTCTTCGATGTTATTTACGTTTTCACGTCTTATGAGCAGTGTTACTAGTGGAAACAATAATTGTGTTATCTAAAGAGAAAACACAAATAACTTTTCTTGGCTTTTATAAGGTGTTCAAGAGGTGATTGAGTTCAAGATAAGTTTTAGGTACTTTATTTCTTTAACGTCGTGGTTGTTGCTGTTGTGTTGTGTCTGTGCTGATTTTTTTTTATTCGTTAAAACGCCCCAAGCCCAATGAAAAAAAATGACATCTTCTATAGAATAATCAAAGATTAATTTTAATGTCCTAAGCCATGTGCTCAAAATTAAAAAAAGCTTACGTATTTTGGTTCAATATTCCCTTATTCTTCGTTATCAAAGCTCTTTTTATTTTAACCGTAAAATGCCTTTACTTTTAGAAGAGGGTCTAGTATATTTTCGCACTCTCAGAGGGCCGATATCTTATCTCACGCTGTGGAGAATGTAAAATGTCTTCGAAGCTTATAAAAATAACCGTATTTTTCGGTCTTACTGAAACTTTTATAACACATTTTTAGGGTAATTGTTTGTCATAAGTTCAGTCAATAGCTACTTAGTAGTAGTACTTAGAGCACCTAATGTTAATCAACCCAAGATAAAACAAGTGTCTTCTTAAAAATTCCACAGTAGGTTTTTAAATTATTGTAAGGCTCGCGTTTAGCTTCAAAGACTGCAATAAATTCAAGCGAACTAATAAGTCAAAAGTTATCTATTTTACTCGAAACTAACCATGAAATGAAAGAGCTCCCGTAACTACTTATGTACTTCATTCGTCACAATCTTAAGGTGGATACATACATTGCGAGGCATGCGCAGCGCATGGACGCTCATCGTATGCTTCCCAATGTGTGGACGTTCATATTCGTGGTGAGGCATGGCTATTCATTTACATCAAAACGTGTGCGTAGCGAGGGGTGCGCGGCGCATGCCTCGCAAAGTCTGTTTCCACCTATAGAAGTCGGATTTGACAGCTGTAGAGAGGTATAGAAGATCGCACCAAGTGCGAAAGAGATTTATTTTATGTCTCCTTCATACTTATTTGTAGAGAAATGTTGTATCCTGCTGTAAAACTCGAAAAAGACTTCTTGGATGGTCACGAATATGTTACCTAACAGTCATAATACGAAACGTAGAGTGCTTAATTTGCGGGAACCTAAGGAAGTGAGCTCTGCCTCCTATAATGACGTGCCAAAGTCATCATTTTTTTTTGTATATACCAAAATATAAAAAATATACAAATTGGCGGCCTTATCGCATTTCGCGATCTCTTCTAGGCAACCTGGGTCACCTGATTCCTCTGAAAGAGAATAGTGCTTTAGGTACAAGATGATAACAGATATCCCCTTTAACCCGACTACGGCGAATCAAAAAGGTCGGTTATGTATTTTCACTGATATATCCTAGTAAACATTATATGCGATAGTTTATTTGTTATGCTTTCACGGCTATACCACAAAACCGATTTTGATGAGTTTTCGTACAAATATAGATAGACGACCTTGGAGACGGTTAAAGCCTACTTTGACGAAAGCTAACCCACGGGTAAAAGCAATTAGGCTATGGGTAAGAGCTAGTACCATAATTTATGTATGAAAACCACTTAAATATTGTCTTGAAACTCGTTTATTTTATAAAATATTACATTTCTTGTGCACATATCTCTTAGCCATCGTACATGGAAAAAGCGGCAATCCCCGGTGCCCACAGATAACAATAAAACCCACTAAACTCGTTCGCATACATAATAATTATGAATTAGTTCAGAAACATCCCCTTTTCAATCAAGCTGCATAGTCCCTCAAATAGCGGGGCGTTGCCCTTACGCGCTCACTACGCCGTGGACCTTGATTGACATCTACAGAGCTTCGCAAGTCTCCATAGTTGGTACATGATGATGATTCTGATGCCGCATTTGACCGTGACGCTGTAGATTGTTCAATTGTGAAACCTGCTGACTCAGTATAGCAAGGATGAGGATGCACCAATGGAGGCGCGGTCGAATCTGTCTTTGCAGTCAACTCCAGCCTATGTTCAGCATCCGAAGTCATCTCAGTAACAGGTGTGATGTGAATTCTATTTCTTCTATATAATTTATCCGCAACCTTGACCACATATGACCTATCATTTATGGATTTAGTGACCTTACCATAAGCCCATTTATTACTTATCTCAGGCTGAAGCTGGACCATCACATTCTGACCAACACCTAATAGGGCCTTCTCCGCAGCGCCTCTATCAAAACGTTCTTTTACCTTCTCCTTCCTTTCTTTGATTTTAGCTGAAACATTAGGAATGATGGCCGGCTTGAGATGTTTCAATAGGCAAGGTAACCCAGTCCTGATACGCCTAGAGTACAATTTCTGGACAGGACTTGTACCATCCATCTGTATTGGAATATTCCGTTGATGAAGCAAACAAAACCATAGGTCCTGATTAGTTTCTAGGCTCTGTGTTACCAATTTCTTTGCTATTTCTACAGCTGCCTCAGCTTTCCCATTTAAAGCTGGATGGTGAGGAGATGAAGTAACATGTTCAAAGTTCCATTTATCTGAAAATGACTTGAAATGCTCATTTACAAAATTTGTAGCATTATCAGTACAGACTTTTTGAGGTATTCCATGTCTAGCAAAATTCTTCTTACAAATCAGGATTAGCTCACTTGCTATAAGGGTCAAGAGGCGATCCAACTCAAAATAGTCTGAGTAATGGTCTACTGTAACTAAAAATTTTAAATCTTTCACTGAGAAAACATCCATAGAGATATACTGAAAAGGATATTTAGGAACCTCATGGCTGATTAGTGGCAAGCTTTGCTGTGATGGAGCGTGAACTGCACAAAATAAACACTTTTCCAAATAGCTTTTTAGATCCATAGACATACCAGGCCAAAACATGTTTTCTCTAGCCAGTCTTAAAGTGCTAGCAAAACCGTTATGACTGACATGGACTTTTTTTAGCATTTCACTCCTTAAACATTCTGGAATCAGTACCTGATTGTTTCTGCATATTAATCCTTCTGATGTGAATAATTCATGTCTGAATTTGTGAAATACTCTAAGATCTAGAGGTAAGTCTGATATGTACCTTGGGAATCCATTTATGACATAAATAATTAATTTTTGTAAGTTTGTGTCTTCATTTGTGGCTTTTTTTATTCTCTCAATAAGTTTATCTGATATTTTTAAATACCTCACTGAAGAAACTTTGCTTATTAGTTTGTAAACTTTCCTTTCTGATAGTTTGCTTTCCAAATCATAACTTTCTTCACTTTCAGCAACAGGAGCTCTTGATAAAGTGTCTGCAACATGGTTATTTTTTCCTTGTATGAAATCTAGCTGAAAATTATACTTTTGAAGTGTCAATAACATCATTTGCAATCTTTTAGGTGCCTCTACAAGTGGTTTATTAACAATGTTGATGAGTGGTCTATGATCAGTTTTGATAGTAGTCTTGCAACTGCCAGCAATATACTGATTAAATTTTTTACATGCAAATACTACAGCAAGCATTTCTTTTTCAATCTGGGCATATTTCTTTTCTGTTTCAGACAGACACCTTGATGCAAAACTAATTACATTATTGTCTTGATACAGGGCTGCTCCAAGACCAAATTCACTTGCATCACATTCAATAACTACCTCTTTGTTGACATCAAAATACTTCAGTGTTGGTAAACAGCTTATGATATTTTTTAAATGTTGAAACTCTTCTTCTACTTTTCTGGTCCAGATAAATTCCACATCTTTTCTTGTTAGTTGCCTAAGATTGGCTGCTTTAACACTAAGATTATCAATAAATTTACCCAGATAGCCAATCATGCCTAAAAATCTACGCACTTCTTTGCCACAAGTTGGAGTAGGCATATTTTTTATAGCTTCAACCTTGGATTGATCTACTTTTAAACCTTCATTGGTTAGAATATGGCCATAAAATTTTACTGAAGTTTGTAGCAGATTTACTTTATCTTTATTTAACTTACAATTTACTTCACGGAGTCTTATAAGAAGTTTCTTGAATTTTGTGTTATGATCTGCAACAGCCTCTTCAATAGTATCACCTACTCCATAAATTAAAATGTCATCAGCTATGACTTCTATTCCCCTTAAGTCCTTAATGAGACTGGTGAGTCTTTGTGGGAAAATCTCTGGAGATGAACTCAGCCCGAACGGGAGACGCAGCCATCTGTAACGACCAAAAGGTGTCCAAAATGTAGTAAGCTTGCTGCTTTTCTCAGAAAGGCGACATTGCCAGAACCCTTTCTTTGCATCCACCGCACTAAATACTTTGGCATTACTTAGCTCAAATGTCATCAGCTATGACTTCTATTCCCCTTAAGTCCTTAATGAGACTGGTGAGTCTTTGTTGGAAAATCTCTGGAGATGAACTCAGCCCGAACGGGAGACGCAGCCATCTGTAACGACCAAAAGGTGTCCAAAATGTAGTAAGCTTGCTGCTTTTCTCAGAAAGGCGACATTGCCTTTCTTTGCATCCACCGCACTAAATACTTTGGCATTACTTAGCTCAGGTAACATTTCATCTAGTGTAGTGAACTGAAAATTTGGTCTTTTAAGAGCTTTGTTCAAGGGAATGGGTTCTAAACATATTGTTAAAGTATCAAAAAGTAAATAAACAAACACTAATCTGACTAATGCACGGTCACTCTTCCTCATTCCAATCCCATTCCCATTCAATCATTCATTCACTCCCTTGCAAACAAAAATTCTAATTTCCAGTCAGTCTCTCTTAATCACTCAACAAGTTACAAGCAACGCGCGGATCCGCGCGCAGTTTTACCGGCTTTCAACAGACTATCAAATCTACCTGCACTGACTTTCTCCAACAATTCGCGAGTGTTAGTGGCAAAAAGGGACGTCCCTGGAACTGTGAGTGAAGTGGCGCCACGATATAATCGTCGACAGCGAAGACCCGTGAGTACCCACCTTCATCCCATATTCATTGTTCTACGTGACTGTGCATGATTACAGTTCGCCTACGGATTTATACAGTTCTACGAAGGGTTTAGCATATCAAACAACACAACATTTGTGGTCATTCGAGCGGATTTCTATACATGTACCTCCAATTTTAGTCGTAGTCATACACGTGCGGCGTCCAAATTTGCCATTTACATTTAACAAAAAACACGATCATACCTATTTATTACATTATTTAGTGTATTATCACATAATAACATAATTTAACACGCATCATATCATCATATCAAGTGGTTTTAAAGTTTTTTCAACTTCGATCATATGAAGTTTGAAATCTTGAACCAGTTTTGACCGGTCGGCGTAGGTAGGTACTTGAACATTTAGTTCGTCCGTTCCAACAGGAACGTGAATCTGAACATTTCAAGCGTTGTTTTAAAGTGTAACATATAGCATTAAAACATTACTTTATAACCATTTTAACATAACCATTCATTTTGCGTATTTTTTACGTAAGTTTGTTTGCATACGTAACACGTAACGGTGCAACGAATACTTTATAACATAATCATTCACTTTATTTGTGAGATTTATAAATAACATATAATTTATAAATAACATATCATCAGCATTTCATCATTTACGGTCCTTCAAATTAAATAATTTTCGCAAAATAGGCATAAAGTTGTGTAAATTGGTAATAGCGACATCTAGTGCGCAGTAGCGTTACCTACAAAACTTAATCGATCGTTCACTCACCATTCAATAATTTCACTCAATCTTCAGTGTTGTCAGCCCCAAGATATTACCATACTTAGAAAATTACTTTTATTTGGTAGTTTTTGAATAACATTTCGGGGAATATTTTCTACCATCGCTGTCATAATACGTAATTAATATTTACGTCATCAAACAATATTTTGAACTATTTCAAAACATCATTAAAACTTATTTTAGTAATAATAAGTTACTTTTAACATATTTTACCGAGTAAATTCATCAAATTCAGTCATCATGAGTGAAGCTATGGCAGCTCATCATGAATCAAAGCGCAACATTGCGCACAAGCGATTGACAGATGCTGTTGTCTGCGCTCGCAAATGCATCAATGATGCAAATCTTCGACCGCGTTTAGAAACATGGGGATCGCGGATAGAATCAATTATGGAAGCGTTTAATGATGCTCACACGAAACTTTTGGCTGAATATTCAAACCTTGAGATTAGTGAGGAACAAATGTTGAAACAAACAATTTATCAAGAACAAGCAGATGACATATATTTTGAGTTTTTAGAAACTGTACGTAAGCTCTTACCTGACCATAAGGCAGATGTGGTAAAGGTTTCCACATCCTCGGTAGAAAACAGAAAACCTACTAAATTGCCTGCGATAAAGCTACCTACTTTCTCAGGTCAGTTTCAGGATTTTCCTGGTTTTATTGATTTGTTTAATACGTTAGTCCATGACAGGATGGATTTATCAAAAGTAGAAAAATTCCAATACCTTGTGACTTCCCTTTCAGGGGAACCAGTTAATCTTATCAGAGCTTTTCCAATTTCAGAAGCTAATTATATTAGTGCTTATGAAGCACTTGTTAATAGGTACAATAACAAGCGATATCTTTCATTTTTATGTTGGGAACAAATATGCAACCTCAAACCAATAACCACACCGTCGGCTCAAAGCTTGAGAAATCTTTTACACACATTTTCAGAAAATCTTTCAATGTTGAATTCATTAGGTTTGCCCACTTCCAATTGGGACTTTGTTTTATTTCATTCGCTTTTGGTAAAATTAGATAAAAAATCCCGTGAAGCTTTTGAGCTTTCATGCAACGGTTGTGACTTTCCACGGTTTGATCAATTAAAATCTTTTTTAGTAGAAAGATGCAATGCATTAGAGCGCTCATCTTTAACAAATACTTCAACAGCAGTGGCTTTGCCAAATAATAATAATATCAAGAAGAATTATTCAAATAAAGATAACAACAGTTCATCAACTCAACATAAAAATCAAGCATCAACTATGTTATTGGCTCAAACGCCTCAATCATCAAATTGCATCATTTGCAAAGAAAATCATCCTCTCTTTTCATGTAATAATTTTCTTAATAAATCACCTCAAGAGCGCTTTCAATTGGCAAAGCAACATAAACTTTGTTTAAATTGTCTGCGTTCCAATCATAACACTTCTAAATGTACATCTACTCATGTGTGTAAATCATGCAATCAGCGTCATAACAGCCTGTTACATTTTCCAAAGGGTAGATCATCAAACCAGAGTCACCAAAATTCAAATCAACAACAAAATTCATCACAAGTTCAGGTTGCTGCAAATGAGGCTAGCACTTCTGATACTGTTGCGCCGGTTACAACATTATCAAACACAACAAAAGCATCTGCTCCATCCTTTGTTTTGCTTGCCACAGTGCAAATTGAAGTCAAAGATAGGTGTGGCACTTATGAAAAGGTTCGTGCACTTTTAGATCCAGGGAGTCAAGGCCATATAATTTCAAATTCTTGTGTACGGAGACTTGGTCTGACTCGTATCAAATGTAACACTCCTATGTTAGGAATAGGGGACACTCCTGCTTTATCAGGTAGTAAGATTTTTCTGGATATTCGTCCATTGGGCAATTCCAATATATCATTTACAGCAGAAGCGGTGACTTTGGATAAAATTTGTAGCGATATGCCCACACGTGCAATAGATATCAATGATTTCAAACATATATCAAATCTCAAGTTAGCAGATCCTGATTTTCATAAATCTAGTTCTATAGACATTTTGATTGGTGGAGAGATTTTCCCTCAGATTTTGTTACCAGGTAAAATTGAAAGTAGTAATCATACAGCAACAGCAATTAACACTATATTCGGTTATGTTCTCATGGGTAGGACACAAGCAGCCAATCCCATTGAATCCATTCCTATTTCAGTCAATCATGTATCAATGGATGCCAATTTAGATATTGCAGTCCAAAAGTTTTGGGATACCGACAACATGCCATCGGAACCAAAACAAACAGCCTCTGCTGACGACATTCGTTGCGAGGAAATTTATCAATCAACATGTAAGCGTGATGCTGACGGTCGTTATATCGTTCATTTACCATTTAGAGATTCATCATTACCATCATTTAACAATTCGTATAGTATTGCGCTTCGGCGATTTAATCAGCTTGAAAAAGGTCTTAATCAGAACCAGGAATTTGGAGAAGAGTATAAATCTCACATCATGGAGTATCTATCAAGTGGTCAGATGGAACCTGTCCCACCTAATGAGTGTCAATCATCTTCAGCATATTATATCCCACATCATGCAGTGGTTAAGCCAAGTAGCGTTTCTACACGTCTGAGAGTTGTCTATGACGCCTCAGCTAAGGATAGTCAGGGTCGGTCACTTAATGACACATTATTAACAGGCGTTAAGTTGCAGGCAGATATTAACAACATTCTTTTACGATTCCGACTCCATGCAGTCGTATTATCAGCCGACGTACGTCAAATGTATCGTCAAATCATCATCACTCAGGAGCATAGGGATTATCAGCGTATCTTATTCAGATGTTCACCAGACGAATCAATTCAAGAATTTAGAATCAATCGCGTAACATTTGGAGTGTCGTCCGCGCCATTTCTGGCCATACGTACCATGCATCAGCTAGCTCAAGACGAACAGGAGTCCTACCCTCTCGCAGCAGAGGTTTTGCGGAACGATCTTTACGTAGATGACGTAGTCACCGGCTGTAATAACATCCAACAAGCAGTTAATTTACAACAACAATTAGCTAAAATCATGGCTGCCGGTGGTTTTGAGCTCAGGAAGTGGTCCAGCAACCATGCGGCTGTACTGCAAAACATACCTGAAGAACATAAGATGGTACCAGATTTGACGTTCGACAGTGACACCAACTTTATTAAAGTTCTTGGCCTTGCCTGGAATGCTCATCAGGATGTTTTTAATTATCAAGTCAATCAAATTCCACGCGGCTGTACAAAGCGGACAATGCTTTCTGAGCTTGCTCGTATCTATGACCCTATCGGTCTACTTACACCATTAACATTTTTAGCCAAATTTCTTATCCAACGTCTGTGGTTATTGGGAACATCTTGGGATGAACCAGTACCCGATGACATTCATAGCCTTTGGACGAAGTATACGCATCAATTATCAAATCTTTCTCAATCGCGTATTCCAAGACACATGGTGAAGCAGCATCTTATCAAATTCATGGCTTCTGTGACGCTAGTGAAGCAGGTTATTCGGCAGCAATCTATCTTCGTTCCAGCATTTCTCAAGATCGATATCAAGTCTGTCTGGTGAGCGCAAGATCACGTGTTGCTCCCACCAAGCGGAGAACGCTACCGAGGCTCGAGCTATGTGGTGCATCATTACTAGCAGATCTCATGAGTTATATCATTAACATATTTTCTAACATCATCAACATTGAGGACGTGTTCGCATGGTCTGATTCCATGATAGTGCTGTCATGGATCAAATCAAATTCAACCAATTTTAAAGCATATGTTGGCAATCGTATAGCAAATGTTCAAAGAAAACTAGCAAATGCTACCTGGAAACATGTGCCAGGCAAGCAGAATCCAGCTGATTGCGCAAGTCGTGGTTTACTACCCGATGAGCTCATTAGCCACGCCCTCTGGTGGACTGGACCGGAGTGGTTATCATTAAATCAGAATCAATGGCCTAACGAGCCAACAAATACAGAATCACACCGCTTCACGGATGGTGATGTAACCTGTGAGCGGCGTATCACAGTGCTAGCAAACAACATAATCGATACCAACCCTTTGGATAATCTCCTTAACAAATTTTCATCATTAAAAAAGACTCAACGTATTTTAGCCTATTGTCTCAGATTCATCAACGCATTACGCAAAAACAAAACAGTTGATCATGACCATATAACAGAAGCTGAGCTAAGTCCTTATGGTACTTGTTAAACACGTACAACATATTGAATTCAAAGACGAAATCAAACAGTTATTAGCAGGAAAAGTTTTACCTAAATCTTTTAGGAAACTTAACCCATTTATAGATCACTCTGGTGTTTTGCGGGTGGGGGGAAGGCTCTCTCGTTCTGATTTAGAATTTGAAACAAAACATCCATCTTTGCTTCCTCGCAAACATCTTTTAACTCAGCGTATCATTCAATCTGTTCATAACAAGCATATGCATCCAGGATTACAAACACTTCACTTTTTAATTCTTCAAAATTTTTGGATTTTGTCCCCAAAGCGAGCAATCCAACAAGTTTTAGCAAATTGTTATCGGTGTTTTCGTACCAAGCCAACAACACTTCAGCCTAAAATGGCAGATTTACCAAAATCACGTATAACCCAATTAAAAGCATTTCAAGCAGTTGGTTGCGATTACGCAGGACCCTTCAATGTAACCCCCGTCAGAAAGCGTGGGACTCGCGTTACGAAGGCGTACTTATGTCTTTTTGTGTGCTTTGCCACAAAAGCGCTCCACTTAGAGTTAGCATCTGACATGTCGTCTGCAGCATTCTTAGCGGCATTGCGTAGATTGATTGCTCGACGTGGTAGATGCAACATTATCCATTCAGATTGTGGAACAAATTTTAAAGGCGCTCAATCAGAGTTGGCCAACATAATGAAAACGGCTTGTGAGACCGAACATATAACATTTAATTTCAACCCTCCTGGGGCCCCCCACTTCGGAGGACTTTGGGAAGCTGGGGTCAAGTCCGTAAAGACGCACCTCTATCGGGTAATAGGTACACAAATACTGACATATGAAGAACTAAATACAGTTCTAGTCCAGATAGAATCATTACTTAACTCTAGACCATTATGTTCAGTTAGCACGGATCCCAGTGACATCACGGTACTCACACCAGGCCATTTCTTAACACTAGCACCATTAACTTCATTACCAACACCAGATTATACAGACATACCAACTAACAGGCTGACACGCTGGCAACTTTTGCAGCGAATGCATCAAGATTTTTGGTCACGATGGCATTCTGAGTATCTTACCACTTTAACGCAACGCTTGAAATGGAATAAGTCCTCACGTGACGTTCAAATCAATCAGTTAGTAATTATCAAAGACGAATGTTCTCATCCGTTACGATGGCGGTTTGGTAGAATTATAAAGCTATATCCTGGTCGTGATGGGATTCCTCGTTCGGCTACGGTCAAGACTGCTCAAGGTACTATTGACAGACCTTTAGTAAAATTATGTCCTCTCCCTGATGGACATGAGTAAATTTTCACCACTTTAAACAACAAAAAACATAATTATCATATTCATTATTAGTTTGTATTGTATTTATTACGGACACAATTACACATCATAATATATCATCAAATCATAATTATTCATTTATCATAATATCATAATAACACACCAGTTTTTGGTTGATATGTACGCAGCTTTCATTGTAGAGTTCTGTCTCCATAGTTTTAGCCAGCAGGGGGGAAGAATGTTAAAGTATCAAAAAGTAAATAAACAAACACTAATCTGACTAATGCACGGTCACTCTTCCTCATTCCACTCCCATTCCCATCCAATCATTCATTCACTCCCTTGCAAACAAAAATCCTAATTTCCAGTCAGTCTCTCTTACTCACTCAACAAGTTACAAGCAACGCGCGGATCCGCGCGCAGTTTTACCGGCTTTCAACAGACTATCAAATCTACCTGCACTGACTTTCTCCAACAATTCGCGAGTGTTAGTGGCAAAAAGGGACGTCCCTGGAACTGTGAGTGAAGTGGCGCCACGATATAATCGTCGACAGCGAAGACCCTTGAGTACCCACCTTCATCCCATATTCATTGTTCTACGTGACTGTGCATGATTAAAGTTCGCCTACGGATTTATACAGTTCTACGAAGGGTTTAGCATATCAAACAACACAACACATATTCTAAATTTATGATCACGGCTGACTATTAAAATGTTATTTACCCATTCTGTGTGTTGTATCTCTTTAGCAACAATTCCATCCCGTTCCAAGGTTTCAAGTTCCTGACGTAGCTTCTCTCTTAGACATACTGGAATGCGACGTGCTGGCTGGATACGTGCTGGAACTGATTCATCTATTTCCCGAGTCACCTCTCCTGGTAAGCTTCCATGTCCCTCGAACACGTCACTGTATTTATTCATGATATTCAATGCTTCTGTGCGGTCAAGCTGGTTTGAAACAGTTACTTTCTCACAGTACTTAATAAAACCCAAGGCTACACAAACTTTTTCTGACAAGAGTGGTTCATGATCCATGTCCACAATATGGAATATTATTTTAAAATCTCTGTTTTGACTATTTTTGGTTCTGCATTTGAAAAGGGCGGTACCTAAATTTGGTATGTCCGATCCATTGAAACATTTTAACTTCTGATATGCAGGGGTCAACATACTGAAGTCATCCTTACCAGTGATCTTTTTATAAAAATTGGCTCCCATGACACATACTTGTGCTCCTGTGTCCAGTGTGCAGTACAGCTCATTCCATTTATTAACATCCGTTTTAAAGAACAGGAGTGCTTCTATGTGGCCACTCGAGTTTGTGCGTATCTCTGATATTATAACATTGTCACTATCTGAATCGTTTTCCATATCAATTGTTTTAACTGTTTTCTGTTTTTTTTACAGACTTTCTTGAGATGATTCCTTCCACCACATTCTTCACATCTCTTGCCCCAAGCTGGACAGAGTTTTTTATCAAATACATGTGTCTGTGCACAAAACTTGCATAATTTCCTGACAGGTTCCTTTGAATTTGGATTTTTAATAGTGATCTTATTAACCTCATCTTCCTTTTGCACACTTGAAACCTGAATTGATGCTCTTTCCGCAGATCTGCATAAATTTATAGCTGAATCTAGTGTTAAACTTTCTTGACGAAGAAGTTCCTTCATAATGTTTTTATCTCTGACGCCAACTACTACTCTGTCTCGTAACAATTCATCGCATATAGAATCTGGGTAATTGCAAGGTTTGATTAATTTTCGCAGACTTAAAAGGTAATCATCAAAACACTCCTCAACTAATTGACTCCTTATGTTGAAGATATATCGAGAGTAAATGACTTTAGCCTTCTTAATTATTTCCGATTCCATCTTCTTAAAAATAGTGTTTTCATTTTTCTTATCGCTATCCGAAAGATTGAAATGTAAGTACTTTCTCATAGCGGCATTGCCGATCGCGTTGAGAAGAATCCCGGCCTTGATTTCATTTTTGTCTGAAGCCCACTTGTTCATACCTGTAGCGAGGCAATAATTTTCCCACGTGAGGCCACGGGACGCTGACACTGCTCTTAACATCGGATGGCGGCGTGTTGAAGTTGCTGCTGCATAAGACCCATTTGCTTTTGCATCGCATCTGAGAGGTGGGCTTGCTGCTCGAAGAGCTTTTTGAATGACTCTTCCGCCATCTTCTGACACCATGTATGAAAACCACTTAAATATTGTCTTGAAACTCGTTTATTTTATAAAATCTTACATTTCTTGTGCACATATCTCTTAGCCATCGTACATGGAAAAAGCGGCAATCCCCGGTGCCCACAGATAACAATAAGACCCACTAAACTCGTTCGGATACATAATAATTATGAATTAGTTCAGAAACAATTTACTTACATACGCATGTAAACTATTAACCTAACCCAAGCTTAGCACTCAATATCCACTGCGACCTGCGTGAGTTAGCAGCACAACGCATCATTAATGGAGGTGACGTATACTTCGATGGTTTACGACGGGTTCATTACTCCGGACGGCCATGTTTTATTCAGCAGTTTGACCAGACGCTAAAGTGATTGCTTGGTTCCTCACTCTTTACTGATGATTGGCTTGTGTGGTTGTAGTGGGATCATTCTTTGAAATTACAGCGGTTTTCGTTTGAATTCTTTGTTTTGGCTTCCAAAAAGAATAAAACACTGTTTTCTACAATTTAAAATCCAGACTCCGGGGCTGCTACTGAAATTCCACATGGATTAAAACAATAACACTTTGCCCGACCCGGAATCGAACCTGGGATCTCATGTTCGGCAGAAGTGCTTACAACCACCGGACCACAAGCTCATCAAGGCAGGAGTTTGTATGTAGTTCTACGGATATAATGGATATCTGCAAGAAAGGGATGTAGCATCGTTGTCACATTGTCACGTTGCGCCTGTCTGTAGTCTTTCAGTAATAAAACCCATCAGCTACAGATTTTAGGATTTAATTACGACTTTTGGATATAATTACGACTTATTTATTCATTCGTATAACGACATGTTTGCTATAACGATATTCATTTGAAATGCAAATGACAAACATAATTTAGGAGTAATAAATATTAAGTATATTGCTGTTTGTTTCACATGAGGGTAACACAGTGTGGTGGAAATTAGTAATAATTGATATTATTAGTTTTGACAGCTACGTTTACTGATAAAAATGTCGGACATTTGCCGTTATTTTAAAGACTCTTTGACGGTTTTACTGCATAGTTAGGTAGTTATTTATTACATAAAAATTGAAATGTGTATTGATATATGGCGGAGGACACTGATTCCTGTAACACAGGTTCGCCTAGCACGGGAGTCAGGGGCTTCACATGTTTTGTTGTAATATTTTTATGTCAATAAAGTTTATTATTATATTATTATTATTATTATTATTATTTTATTAAAGGATGGGAAATCATCAAATGACTCCTCCCGCTCTGGGTGGAACAGAAGGGAGTGTCAGACTCTTACTGACTAAACCTCATCCGTGTTCCTCCTAATGCCCTTTGCGTGCCAGGGCCGCGGTCCGGACACACGCGCGCGCACACAGGCTCGGGCCAGTATGTGTAGGGTTATTATACCTTACTGCCCACACGAGAAGAAGAAGAAGCCAGGGCTGCGATGTGTCTTTCGAACAAAGTCCGCGACAAATATAGGGCCCTGATGATCCAATACCATCATTATTCCGTTGTAAATAGGGGATAATGCGGTAAAACGCCATTTGTTTTTCGAGAAAAAACACTTTATCAGATGAAGGACATTTTTAATTGAAACCATGTTTTCGTTAATGTTCATTAAATCAATATAACGATCAGCATTTTCTATCATAAATTGTACCCAAGCTAAAAGTATCAAGACTATCATCATCTGCCTAGCCTTTTCCGAAGAATATTAGAGTCGGTTTCCATTCAAACCGGATTTAGCTAAACACCAGTATTCATTAAAAATAAAATTTTGAGCCAATCTGAAAACCTAATAAATACGTCACGCTCTCCAAACCCTGTTTTACCACGACTGAATTACAAATTCCGCACGAGTGCAGCCCGCTACATCACACACCTCCTCGGTACATACCTACACACGTCGCCGTAAAACGTATGGCACTTGAGAGAACATTTACTGCCCTCGTAAGTCAGCCATTTGAGGGGATTGAGTAATCTGCTTGTACTTTATGATGGAGGGGCCGTTATGTTTCGGAGTTGACCGAGTGTGATGTGATTACAGCTTCATCTTGTGCAAGCATTTTGATGGATAGGGCTATAGATGCGACTTTTGATTGTCATTCAATAGGAGCTCGTGGCTAAATAACAACAGCCGCATGGGTCGATCTTCATGGTTAAGCAACGCTTGCTTAGGTCGGTCTGTTGATGGGACCATCTTAACGTACGGAAACTCCACTGTGCCTCGGAAAGTACGTGGAGCCAATGGTCTCTACTGTCATTTGTAGATATTTGGCAGTCTTTACGGATTGTCAGAAGCTAGAAAATCTGACTCCAGTCTTGCCATGATATACCATGTTACCCAGTTAATGGGTTGTGGAGGTCTGGTAGGCTGCCGCTACTCGTAGAATACTGGTATTCAGCTGAATCCGATTTAACTGGAAGCCGAACCCAATATAGTTGGAAAAAAGGCTCATCCAATTCGATCTGTTACTTCATATCACATCTTTATTCCGCAGGAGCCCGTAGTAAGATAATGATAGTCGCACTGGTCGATTTCCCAAGTTAAGCAACGCTTGACACTGCCGGTCCGTGAATGGGTTACCACCGTAGCATACCGAGTTTCCTCCATATCTCGTAAAGCACGTTAAGCCATTGGTCCCGGCTGTGATTTTAAGATCTTTCAAAATCTGACAGCAGTCTTACCAGGGGGTATCGGGATTCCCAGTTAGTAGTTAGTTCCTAGTTCGTTTTTGGTCTGTGGAAGCCAGACAGACAGTCAATCCATTTAAAACACTAACATCGGTGATACTGGAAGCTTATAGGGGATCCTGTACGATATAGTGTAATCAACCAAAGTTATCCTTGCCACTGTAAAACGTATGTCACTGTAAGGCACTTGTCTCATCGCCGACGAGGAAGCAATCAGCTATCGACTATTTTCTCATAGAGGTAACGGCCAAAAGAAATAGATCCCGTGTGAATAAGAGACACACATACATTTATAGTCGAAAGCTGGCTGTTCACACTGCCGACCAGAACTCTCTTAGCACTATTTCGTCGCAGCGACAAGAGCTTTCAAAGATAATAATCGCGGAGCGACACTCGCTCAGCAAGTCAGCTTGCCGGTCAGAACTCACGCCGAGAGACCAGCCAGCGGTAATTTCTACCTATAATGCGGGCGGAGCGAGTATTGCGAGTAATCACCTGTCGTACAAGAGCACTCGCTGATAGCCGAATGTCAAAACTATCGAAATTACACACTCGCTACTCGCTGCTTGCAAACTCGTTTCGAGTTTCAAGCTTTACTCGCTTCTCGCTGATCGTTGGCGGTGAGTAAAGTGCTTAACGAGCACAAGTCTCTTTAATACTGCCGTGGGTCAAACATTGGGTCGTATTGAATCATTTTGGCTGTACTTATCAAGTGGTGACGGTTTAATATTAGATGTATAAAGAAGTACTATTCTTTAAGAGGTTCTTTCGTTTATAGCTGCTTTTTTAATTATATTTTAATATAAACTTTAAGCTTTTATGTTCATTCAAAAATGTAGGCCACTCACAAGACTAACATCGGATACAAGTGATTAATTCTATAATCACCGCTCTAAAAATAAGGCGAGCTTTGGATTTTAAACACTTCCAATTCGTTAACACATTACATTTATGCCTCCGTTGTACACTTATTCGTGCGTGTCCCTTACCCAACATTTTAATTTCCTGTGCCAAAGGACAATAAACAAGCATTATATAACATCAAACACACCTAGATTTCATAACGTAAATCCTGGCTGAAATTGAAAACAAAACACGACGCAATTTTACCTTCACCGCGCTTTAAATTTAAAAATAACAAAGAGGCCACAAAATATAAAGCTTTATTTAAATCCTGGATTCCACACACATTCATGTAGGTAAAGCATGTACCAATACACAGGAATATCAGGAAACATTCATCATTACATTCGATCCTCGCCAGTTTTAATATTTCATGAAAAATAAAATATTTACGGATCTGCGGTTTGTTATTTCAAAAGTAAAGGGAAATTGCAGCTTTTGTATGTCCATTGTTTCTACTGATTTCATAAACGACGCAAATTAAATTGTTTTATTATTCATTCGTATACATTCATTTGTGTAAAACAATTTTATTCAATCCGAAATACATTAGCAACAATATATAGCATTTTTGTTGCATTTTACTGTTAAAAACCGACTCACACGAAGGGTTCCGTAAACCAAAATAAAAGCGGCATATTTTTTTTAGTTTTACCGTTCTCTTATTTTATAAGTTACAGGAGGTCACACATTTTACCACTTTGGAAGTGTCTCTGGCGCAAACTATTCAGTTTAGAAAAAAATGATATTAGAAACCTCAATATCATTTTTGAAGCCTATCCATAGATACCCCACACGTATGGGTCTGATGAAAAAAATAAATTGAGTTTCAGTTCTAAGTATGGGGAACCACCAAATTTTATTTTTCTATTCTTGTGTGAAAATCTTAATGCAGTTCACAGAATACATCTACTTACCAAGTTTCAACAGTATAGTCCTTATAGCTTCGGAAAAAAGTGGCTGTGACACGGACGGACAGACAGACAGACAGACATGACGAATCCATAAGGGTTCCGTTTTTTGCCATTTGGCTACGAAACCCTAAAAAACACGTCTCTTGTGTGGGAGCCCCTTTAATTCTTATTTTAATTTTTATAATTTGTTGTTATACGGCAATAGAAATACACACTTTGTATTCAACTGTCTTTTCAACGGTTCTTGAGATACAACCCGCTGACAGAAAGACGGACGGACGAATGGAGGACAGGACAGTGGAGGTTTAGTAATAAGGTTTCATTGGTTACCGTTTGGGTACAGAACCCTAAAAACACGATGATGTTTGGAAACATTTTAAGGTATTTACCGTAAAATATTTTATTGAATGAAAACATATTTGAACAAATCACAATCCGGCGATATGAACTGACAAAGCAATCAATCTAACTCGCTGCAGTTTACACAACAATATTGACAAATAGTCATATTTATCATTCGCTGTAACCTTTTAAACTAGGCCCGTTTACATCATACGATCAACGGGTAAATAAGTAAAAATAAAGTATTTTAATTGCAAAATCCCACAAACTCTTCTAATATTTACTATGTGACATCATCAACATTAAATGAAAACAACAAGAAATACGTTAATAAAGATAACTCAAAAAGTGCCCAAGCAATAGTGATTTTAAATGATATCACAATGACATGAGGGATTTCTTCTTCCATATAAACTAAGGATAAAGTAATTAGCTTAGTATTCACGGAAAATTCGTAAATACATATGTAAAAATTTCAAAGCCCCCTTAAAGTAAATTAATAGTCAGTTTCAAATAATGAATTGACTATAATACTAAAGAAGTAAATACGGAAGAGTAAAGGAAACTACTTTTGTATTCTACAATACTCAATGTTTTCAAAAGAAATAGTGTATTTCAAGCCATTCTGTAACTTTCAATGTCCGTGCCCGACAATCTTTGAGCGGATCTCGAACGACAAAAGAGGGTCTTCTTTATCGTGCAAACTATGTTGATTTCTCTTATTTGTATCGAGTTTCTCATTTTGAAGACTGAACATACGTATTTATGCACTACTCCTTGTGCATTATTTGAAGTATATAAATGCCTGCACATATGCAGGTAGGTATTCGCCAAAGGATAAGCTAGAAGTTTATCTAATAACTTTGCACCAACATTTTTCAAAGTTCCGTTAATAGTCCTTCTTACCGTTTTCGGCCAAGACGAATCTCAACGGAGTCTAGCCATGAGTGCCGGAGATTTATTATAGTGCACAATTGCGTGCGCTAACACAGGTGCACTTCCTCTTCCATCAGTCTCATAGTCCGATATTATTGGACAGCAATCCGACACGACCTCAGAGAGATTGGGAGCAGGGCCAACATTCCAAAACACGAGATTTTCACACCACCAAACGATAAAGTCCAAAGAGAAAATGCCTAAATAACGCTTTACCAAACCGAGGATCAAACATAGTACTGCAAGCCTAGCAGTTGTCCTTGCCACTACTACACCATAAAGGCAGTTTTAACTATGAAATATTTGCTGACAACTATGTCAATATTAAAATCCTATTCATGTCAAAATAAGACACTATGAATCACTGACAAAATAAAACCAAGTCGTGTCTATTCCGCTCCGATGGTCGTTATGATATCAATCATATTTGTCAACCGGGCTTTACCGGTGGATTTACAATCAGCGTATTTTTATGGAGAATCAACAACAAAATGGGTCATACAAAACGGTGTAGGCTGTGTTATGCAAGTTATTTGCATGTTTATTTATCTTTTTAAACTGTATTATTAAAACGCAGGCCGGGAAGCACAAGGTGGTTCGATTTGCCGATGCATGGGATTGGCATTATGAAACAAAAGAAATATACAAAGTGTAACATTATGAACATCACTAAAAGTTGTTTATAATCATAATAATGTCTCGACCAATACCTCAGGAGGGTCTCGTTAAGCAGCTGGGTCAAGGGCTTGATTCGGAAAGCGGTACTTCTGGACACGGCTCGTATTCTTAGGAGGTTCTTTTCTCTGGAGCCCTCACCGCCGGTAGCTTGGGCCCTGTTACCGATACGGGTGTGCTACTATTTTTATATTTTTAAATGTTAATTAAAATAGTCCGTTTAATTTAAATATTCAAAAATATAATAAATAAGTTTAATTGCATAATAATAATAATCATTTTATTTTCAGGCATCTGAGGCCCATAAATAAAATACACAGAATTATCTTTAACTATAATAAACTAATATATATTAATAACTCATATTTAAACAATAACTATACACGTAACGTCGGCGACGTATAATGATGAGTACCTCTTTCTAGGAAAAAAGAGGTACTCATCATTGTGAACAACTTCTACGATGGGACCAACACTGAAATCGCGAATAAAATCGACTGCCCCATACTTTTAAGTGCGCATAACTCGGCCAAATTTACTGTACAGCTGATTTTTAATGTGACACTTTCACGTTAATAATATTAGTTACAATAAGGAAGTTAAAATTATTTTAGCATTTTAGGCAATTGTTGCTAGCCTGCACCCTGCCTTCTAAATGGATACACTTACTGTAGGGTCTTTACACCTTTCAATGATGATAGTTTTGAATGATACACAAGAATACGTAATAATGAGATTTATTGGTTGATGATGAAATTAATTGAATAATGAGTGCACGCGATTTGAATGGTATTTGTGTATTAAAGTATTGACCACGCGTAGCAAGTAAAGTGCTGACACAATGATGTCAAATTTGTACGTGTTTACACTGTACACTTACTGTATTCCTAAAAAATAAATAAAGCCACATAAACTTAAACCTCCCATCCGCATCCCGGCTCAAAACTCCATCTAAATCTGCCCATACGAGACATAACAATCCCGAAACACACGTAACCGCCTCTCCACTATTTACAGCACATTCTCCCCGCAAAGCTGACGTGTTTATGAATGGTCCTAGCTGCTCTAACGGTCCCAGTATCCGCAAGTACGATATATCATGGTCTTAAGAGCCATTTCCTTGAAAACAATGGATTCATTTATAAATTGAGTTCAATAGTTGGAAACTTCCGGGTGTTTAATAAATATTTATAGAAGGTTATTGGTTGTTAACTGTGGACGTTAAAGCTTATGGCCATCGATATTGTTAGAACATTAATAGGGGGCTTTTCAAACACCACATTACATAATATTACATCTATTTCATCAGCAGGAGCAGAGTTGGATCATTTATCGTTAGTTATGTTGAAGTTATTAAAGACAAGCATACTGCGATCAACCGCAGTAATCCAAACACGGAGCTCCTTCTTTAAAAAAAAAATCTTAATTGTAAAACCTTTACATACTTTGCCCGCCACTGTGCCAGGTCGGGCAAAGCAAAGTTAAGCAAAATAATTTGCACTGGACCAGCGAGCGCTGGGCCAGCGACCACAATATCCTGAAAATGTAGTTACCTAAAATATATGCACATGATAGATACGTTTATAGCTTTAGCACTGCAGACCTGAGTAGAGATAAAATTGACCAACACAAGCTGAATGTCTATCCAAGAAAAGCGTGACATGCTTCCGTAGTAATGTTACGTGTCTACTAATAAGTACATCTATCATTTTCTCACATTTTCTTTCACCTATTTCACACCATTCGACGTTCTAAATCTCTTTATTGAGCATCATACTATTTCATTCTATTTAATTCATCTGCGATGTCTAGCACTATTTACCTCTCCCGTCTCATCGAGCAACATTTCCAAATAGACAGTCACAAGAGGCCAGTGATCAGGTAACTCCATTGTGACGTCATCAAAGCCCGGCTCGACTCGGGCGTTGTCGCAGTCGGTTGGAGACATCCAACTTTCACGGCTCGAGTCCTTCACACTTCAAGTAGAATAGGATGACAGCACAGTGGGAGTGACCTGCTCGGATATGGTTTATAGCTTTGACAATTTGTGAATATAATTAGTTTGTTGAACTATTACTTGGGAGGAGCTCGTGGCTAAAGAATAATAGCCGCACGGGTCGATCTTCAAGGTTAAGCAAAACTTGCCGAGATTGATCTGTGGATGGGTGACCATCTTAACGTACCGAGTTTCAGTCCCTTGGAAAGCATGTTAAGCCGTTGGTCCCAGCTGTCATTTGAAGATCTTTGGCAGTCGTTACGGATTGTCAGAAGCTAGTAAATCTGACTGCAGTCTTGCCAAAAAGAACCGTGATACCCAGTTAATGGGTTGTAGAGGTCTGGTTAACAGCCGCTTTCACGTAAAATACTGGTATTCAGCTGAATCTGGTTTGATTAGAAGCCGACGCCAATATAGTTGCGAAAAGGGTAGGCGGGGATGAACTACTATTTAAAAGAAATCAAGTGAAGGTACTTAAGAATGGAAGAATCAGAAAAAGGAATAGAGATGATCAGGGCAGAAGTGTAAAGGGCGCCGATTACAGATCGCGATTAGGAGCTCGAGCCCCAGAGTCTATATAGAGTCCAGAGTAAAGCGATTCTCAGGGTGCTTGGCCATTTGTGCGGAGTGAGGCAGGGGAGCAGAGAAACGGAGAAATATTAACCAATCATGTCAGTGACTCACGTGGTGCGGAGATTTTATGCAAATCTTTTGGTTAAATTTTTCCGTTTCTCCGCTCCGTCGCACCGCTGTAATGGACAGGCACCCTCAGAATGCTCAAATGTTGTCGGATTAAACTTGAAATTTCCGTAGAGCATGAATATCATGGACTTTTCGAAAACGTTTGTCTCATGTGAATGAATTTTATAAATGTAACTCTGTCTGTGGTTGCATACTAAAATCGCAACGAACGAATATACAACGCTACGTGACAAGCTGGTAATATATTCTGTAAAAAGACGACGTTTGCTGAATAATTGTTAGACCTCTCAAAAACAAAAAAAGCTTACAAAATAAACTGAGATTTCAACAACAACATCTGTTGTTTTAATACCAATGAATTTCCTTTGCTTATTCTAAACAAAATGAAAGAAAGTCACTAATAAACAAGGCAACATCTCTCTCCTAAGAACCACAGTGCAACGCCACACCAAAATTCAATTTCTCCACAGTAAAGCGCTTGCAGCGTTAATCGCTTTCGCTGTAGCGCGTGCAGAAAATTCTTATAACGCTTGTAGGATCCAGTGCTAAATCAAGTTAGCGGTGCAGCGCTAGAAGATTTATTCGTTCCCCCACCACCGTTCCTTTGTGAACTTTAAAAATGCTTAAGATTTTACATTTTTGCTTTTTAGAGCGCGCTTTATTTAGTCGTGCGATGTTTCTGCGTGATTGCGTTTGTGTTGTTTTTGGCGCTCCGTGTTTAATAAACGTGAAATACTGTTGCTTGGATTTGCAACTGCAACGTTGCCTGCAGAAAGCTTTATATTTATTTCTGTTTGTTGCAGCTTTTTCAACTTCGTCTTCCTTTAAGATTCCCGGCTAATTAAGAATCCTCATCCTAATATTATAAATGTTAGAATTAGTGTTTATGTTACGCTTTCACGTCTAAATGTCCGAACAGATTTTTATAATTTTGGTACAGAGCTAGATATTACCTTGGTAACGGTTATAGACTGGTGGCGCTGGCTCAAGCTTGTATATAATAACAGTAAGTTCTGCATAAGTATCTTAAACGTCATTTACCGAATTGGTCTCTAAATAAGAGATAGCGAAATCAGTAAACAGTAGTCGATAGTCACACTAGTTTTATGAACATAGATTGAATGTTATATGATTTTAAACTAAGCTTATAATATCCTCTATAATTTCACGACAACGTCTCCCTTTCATATCCAACTGCATCAAATAAACTTTCAATCAAATAAAAGCCAAAACAATAAAAACAAAACGTAGAACATTCCATAAAATGCTTAGAAAGCGTAATAAAGTTGTGCTCACGCTTGGCTCGGAGGGTCTCCTTAAATATTTTATAAGATCTTCCTCGAGCGAGCTCTCTACTTATGCCCCGACCGTGTAGATTTATTATATTGATTCTAAGTATTAACCTTGTTTAGAATCCCGATTTGTTGGTGCCCTTGGAGTTCTATGTTTATTTTTTGTTCTGTTTTGATGGCCTTGGAAATAAATTGAGTGCTGTTTTGGATTTCTGTTTTTTTGTTTTCACTGTAATTTAGATTAATCTTGCTGAATTATAGTGGCATCATCATAACCTCCATCTATTTAAGTTCTGTTAGCAACAGTGGACGGTGATAAATGGATGGTGGACTTGTAGAGAATGCCTTGTTGCATTAAGCCCGCATATGCACCACTAAATTGTACATGAAGTTTAAATAAATAATTTATAGAAATAATATTCCCGTTGTATTATGAATGCTGGGTTCAACTGCATAAGTTTATAGGGTTTTAGGTTTAAATGTATTTGTAAACGCAAACACTTGTCATTTCTTCTAAAGTAATGAATATAGGTATTTCGTAGTTTACGAAGAGTTTTCATTCCTATAATAAATAAATAGGTATTTAATTTGCACTAATCAATTTTTTTTGACAATGTAGGCTTAACACCTAAAGAACAATGGTCAATTTGGACTAGGAAAAAACAGAAATTGGTAACGAGATGAAACTATCACCAATAATTAGTGCATTATTAATGTTATTATTGGATATCTTCGTTTATTTTTAAAAGCTGGGGAAATCGAGATAATCTTTTTAAAAAATACTTTTTTTTTTATTTATCAGAACGTAGTATAAAATATCCATATTCGAACGCATCCGTAACGATTTACGTTACTAGAGATGTCCATACTTTTTATAGTCTATGATGATTTTATTTTTTAAACGAAATTAAATCCCAGGCAATATCAACCGTATAAACTCACGATAAATACTTAGCCTAACCAATAATATAATTTGATGATACTTCGTGGTAAATAAAGCCATGAATAAAATAAAAAACTAATGATTTACATTAAAAATCGATTCTATCATAAATCGATCGAATACGATTATTGACCGTCCCTCCCTATTTTTGACATGTAAATAAACAATGACGGTTTCTGCACTGACCGACCACCTTGTTGTAGCTTCTGCGACGACTGTGTTCTGTGCGATTTTCTGTTCCTTTCCTTGTTTTCTGTTTCTTGCTTTGCTTACGGATCATAGAGTAGAAAACATAAATGCTACAGATTAAATATATAAACATAACCTCAAAAACACATTTCATAGTTTTTCAAGATTCTCCGGCCTTTTAAAAATATATTGAAGACCGTTCTTAGTTATATTTATATAGGTGAATGAAACGACGTATGTTTCATCAAGTTACTTTTTGTTAGATTTTTCTAGTCCAAGCATGTTAGCCGAGTGGCCATTGTTCTTTATGATTGCAAAATGTGAATTTTAGTCTTAAAAAATCTGCTACAATTTTGTCAAGATCTATATAAAAATATACATCCACCCCTAAATAATCTGTGCGTAGTGAAATAAATTCCTCGCCCCGTCTCGAATATCTAGGAAACGATCTGGATGGTTCCCAAGATCTCAGTAAACGGCCGACTTATGGGGAATCAATAGGAAGATAGCACTGAAATGTTCCACTTTTACGAAATGTAGGGTTTCTTGGAGCGTAATGTACGAGAGAGATGGTTATTAGTTAATTTGGTCGATATTTTTTGTAAAGCCGCGATCTGAAATTGATTGAAGACAGAAGATGGATCTTTCATCATAATCTGACATTTAGCTATTTATAGTAACACGATGATGCGGACGCAGCGTGGAAAGCTTCCCACAAAGTTGACTGATAATTTGGTGTGAGAGTGGTCGCTGCCACAACCGCTCCTGTGCGTGCTCATCCAGGGCATTCTCGTGACCTACACCAGTTCACCGGTGTCGATCTAACTACTACACATCTTAAACAGGATAATATGGTGCTTGTCCATTACAGCGGAGCGTGGCGAGCGGAGAAATTTTAACCAATCATGTCAGTCAAAATGTCAGTGAGTCACGTGGTGCGGAGATTTAAAGCAATTTTATTGGTTACAATTTCTCCGTTTCTCCGTTCCGCTACCTTGCTCGCTTGCAATGGACAGGCATCCCAAAGGAGAGGTTTTCTTCACGATATTTAGGTATAATCTGGGATTAAAAATATCTTCTTCCCAAGACATATGAAAAGAAAACTGCATAAGAAAACTTTCTCTACCTTAAAAATGCATTGAGTAAACGTTTGAATATAACAGAAATCAAACATAAACTGTGACCGGATAGCGCGCTGTTGAATTTTTCATAGAACAGCTAAAATAAATAGGTCTTTCAAGTATTTTGTGCTTCTCTAGAAATAAAGTTCTATTTCTTTTAAATGTTTTACAACGTTATGCTATCTTGCCATGAAATACCGAGTTACCCAGTTAATGGGTTGTAGACTCTTGAGCTGTATGGAGCAGGAGCTGTGCGCACAATGAATGTGTGTTTTATTGGACTCTGAATATTTTGATCTAGAATTCATAGAGATTATTTAAGCACTTTAACGAGCTATCGAATTTGCTCACTTTTTTTGCCGACATGCTCATCAAAATATATACAACCTCAAAACCTTTTGCTATAAACATCAACAACGTCAAAAACTTCAACTTGGAAAAGGAAAAATCTATACTATGAACGCTTCAATTGAATCAGATCGTAACTGCGCTATCTGCGGCTGATACAATTACCCGATAGACCGCGGGCGGCGTGTTGTGGTGCTTCCTGATTTAGATGCCTGCGATCTAGTTTGCCTGTGCTCCCGTTTTAATTAAGGGCCACTGTTTAGTTGATAGTCCTTGTGGTTGTCAGTTTATTGGGGACGTTGGCGATAGGGTGCCTGGGACGTGATGCCATTAAGTTGGCATGGGTTGTTCCTTGCCGAAGATTTCTCTAGAGAATTAATTTCATTGAGGTGGCATTTATAGTCTCCATAAATAATCTTATTAAGGGATGTAAAGAGACACTTAGTCTGTAAAAACCAGAGCTACAAGTAACAGGTTTGTTAGGCTTGATAAAACCAACCAATCAACTTAATAGTTTAGTTTTAGTTATAGTGTATTAGCTTTTGCCGCGACTTCTTAAGCGCATATCTTGTTTTTTCTCATTAATGTAGGAATTTCGGGAAATCCTCTCTAATCGCTCCCCTACACTCCCCAAGGAACCTACATGGCAAATTTCAGCTTTCTACGACCAGTAGTTTCAGCTGTGCATTGTCTGTCAGTCACTCAGTAACGGAGGAATTTTATACATATTGGTTAGAATCTTAACTGTTATATTTTTAACATTATCCAATTAAATAAGTGCCAATGACCTTAGCCGTTGCAAAGGGTTCCAATAATACTACTAGTATTTGCAATTAATCTATACATATAATAAAATCGTAGACTAACCGTGTCTGTACATTGAATATTTTTGCATGAAAATTACACAGAAAACTCAGGAAAAAGGTATAAAACACAAAAATGCAATTTTTGCAATTTTTGTCTGTTTGTCTGTTTGTCTGTTTGTCTGTGCGTTTGTGGGAGCATCACGCATAAACTACAGATTGGATTGCACATCTAAGTACTTAAAAATATTAAGCGATAACCCGAGTAACATTTAGCGTTTATTTCATCAAAATCGACCCACAAAATCAAAAGATATTGAATTTTTAAGTTTAGGAAGAAACTTCCTAATGTATTCTGATGAGTCAGAGCGCCATCTATTGAGAAAAATCCCGAAACCGAACTAAGAATGAATGACAACACGATTTCACAGTAACTGTCAAATCATATTATCATTAGTTCTCAGTGGTTAGGTGATACGGAGTAGATTTTTTTTTAATTTCAGATAGGCATACGTTTGACCACTATCTCACCTGATGGTAAACGATGGTGCGGTCGAAGATAGAGCACGTTTGCCTAGAAGCAACCTGTTCACTTTTGTCTTAAAGACTCCCAGGTTGCCCGCAACTAAGTTTTTAATTCGTGCTAAGTATCAGACAGTTCGATTTGCGAGCCAAGGCAAATTATAGGGTTCCGTGCCAAAGTTGCTAATGGGACCCTATTATTTAAGCCTTCGCGTACGATTTTGATTCGTGCGAACCAAGTCGATTTTTAGGGTTCCGTATCAAGGTTGCTAACGGAACCCTATTTATTAATAAGCCACCGCTGTCCGTCTTCCTTCAGTTTATTCGTTTTATTTCTGTCTCGCTAATATAAAAATGACTTCTAGAAAAAGGTCGAATCTTTCACAATATAGCAAAATTCTCAGTCGGGTTTGTTCGAACACTTTTCTAACTAACTCAAGAACGGCTCGACCGATTTTCATAGTTTTTGTGTTTTATTCCGGACGAAGACTAATTTCTTCGTCCGGAACAGCATAATAAGAATTAAAATACAAAAAAAAATAATGAGTATGTAGGTAGGCAGGTAGGTAAGGTAGGGTAGCTATGGTAGGTAGGTAGGGTAGGTAAGTAGGTAGGTAGGGTAGGTAGGTTAGGGTCGGTAGGTAGAGTAGCCAGATGACGGGAGCGAAGCCGCGCGGGTCAGCTAGTATTACTAACTAAAAACCAAAGAAAATTACTCAATTTGTCACCATTACCTCCACTTTTTCATTACTTCCACATTTCATTCAAATTATTTCAAAATCCCAATAATATCCCTAAATAATCTGATCGAAATAGGAAGAAAAATGATGATATCCGTTGTGAGGGCTTCCGAACAAAACGCTTGTAATCTTTAGAGGGAGGCTCTTAATCTCTGGGAGAAGTGATCCGTGAAATGGGACACTGCCGGCTAAATATAGGAGGAATGAAGATCTTTTGTCTATAAACCGATCTATCGGTTGGTCCGGAGTTTACACTCGATTTGATAAGGGTTTACCTAATTCGGTACTTTTAAATAAGTTACTTATATGAGGTCTATGCAAGCGAATTCCTTGTAGGACCACATCATCGCTTTCCATCAGGTGATGTAACGCGAGCACATAATATATAAAAATACTAGCTTTTGCCCGTGACTTCGTACGCGCATATCCCGTTTTTTTCCCGTCCCGTAGGATATTCTGGAAATCTTTTTTTTTTTTTTATTTGTCATGGGTTTGCCCTTGACTCTAGTCTAGGTCAGAGATGACCGAGACAAAGTTATCAAAAAACAGTATCAGTATCAGTTACATAGACAAATCTTTTAATACTCCTCCCCTACGGAGTGCTAGTGGAAGCTACATGCTAAATTTCAGCTTTCTATGCCCAGTAGTTTCGGCTGTGTGTTGTCTGTCAGTCACTCATTCAGTCAGTATCGGAAGAATTTTATATATTAGGATGAAAAATTAAATGTGCCTCTTACTAGTCAAGTAAGATAGTGATGTATGGCGGTGTGGGTGCCGTACTCGATCTCCAGTAGAGTCAGATTAGAGGGGCAGGTAGCGGGAGGGACGAGAGCACTACAAGACGTCCTCCGCTGGGATTTTTGTTTGAGACATAAAGCCGGGTCATATTGAACATTGTTTTTTTTTAAACTAGCTTAATTATTGCATGACAATTTTACTGTGTAACAAAATTAAATAAAATCTGCAGATTCACACCAAGTCGTCAAATAATCAGTCTTATAGAAATCAAAACTTTTCGTATTCTAAAAAAGGAAATCACCAAATTTTCACCGATCAGGTGCATGATATTTTTGAGGCAATAATAATAAATTAATAAATAATAATAAATCTTTATTGATCCAATAACTTTGAAATTACACACAAGATCTAAATAATCTAGAATTATATGGATACATAGTAAATCTTGTGTACAAACTGGTTGTGTATTTTAATCCATAGGATATGGTTATAATTGAGACCATAGAGCCCCAAACTAGGCAAGGAATGCCTGTATTCTGGGGTCCATTGATTCCTACCAAAATAGCCATGTCTTACGCTAACTCACCACATTAGGGTACATGTTGTATCGTATAACTAGTGGTTTTCTTATTTTATTCGTAAATTTACTGCAAAAAAGTGATGAAGTTAATTAAAAACAGTAAGAAGATCTTCAGTCGCTTCATATGTTAACTGTTGCAACCACTTGCTAGTCCTAGTTTTGAAATGGAATTTGGTGAGGGTATAAATATCCAGTAATAAATGTCTTTCAGTTACATAATGATTGATTATGGCCCCGCTGCGGTAGTTAAACTAACTTTAAATTCACAAGTAATTAATTTGGTTGTTTACCGAGTGAAGAAAGAATACTTGTTTATTTGGTAGACAAATACAGGTACACTCATATAGGTAGGTTTTCAAATTAATATTTTTTATGGTGTTTACAAAAAATGTCATGTACTCTTAAATAGGTACCTATACTATTTCATTGCATAGACGCATACTAAGTTCGGATGGACGTCACGTGTCGGAGGATGTTCGAGAGTTCATCAAGCATGCTACATGCTACACGCTACACTGATCGCGGCGCGCGGCGTAACACACGGAATTTTCAATCTACACCATAATAGGGCTGAAAAAGAAACACGTAATTTGCTTTTCTGCTCCTTTGGAAAATAGTGGTTAAATAGTGTGGCTAGAAAATTAATATATATTTCTTTAAAAATAAAATAATCAATCTACACTACATTGTGTTCGCGTCCTTAGTTCGGAGGGACCGTCACGTGGCGGAGGACGTTCGAGAGTTCGCCAAGCACGCTACATGCTACACGCTACACTGATCGCGGCGCGCGGCGTGACACACGGACTTTTCAATCTAGACCATAATAGAGCTATAAGAGACACTCGGAGTTTGCTACTCCTTTGAAAAGTGGCATTTCATTGTGTGCCTAGAAAAGATTTATGTGATAAACATATTAGGAAGGCTCGTGGTTTTATCCTACTAATATTGTAAGTACGAAAGTTTGTGAGGATGGATGGATGTATGTTTGTTACTCTTTCACGTCAGAACGCCTGAAAGGATCTTCATGAAATTTGGCACAGAGTTAGATTATAGTTTGGAATAACACATTGTGACATAGACTGTATAATCCCGGGAGTATGTTCCCTAGGGATCACACGGGCGAAGCCGCTGACAGAAGCTTGTAACTTATAGTTACCAAGATTCATTCAGTAACGGCTTTAGGATTCATAAAAGCTGTTTACCTCTTTGTGGAATATATCGATATTCAGATGCAGCTGGTTAGACTGGAATACATCCAAAATATAGTTCGGAAAAACACATTAGACAATTTTGCACAGTTTCTCGAACGACAATGTGACAAATTGTCAAACATGCATTTACTTCATATGTAACATCATCGTTTAGCTTGTGTATTGTTTTGAGAAGTCTAAAAAATATTTTAAGAAGTCGGGTGTTACATGAGAAGAAAGAAAAAAAAATGTTTATTTGGGACTCGCACAAATACACACAAAATAATAAAATGAAGTAAAAAAACAGCTAACAATATTAAAAAATTGTAAACATAGAAGCTATCATGAGATTAATCTGTGCGAGGCCAAAAATATCCCTGTTTCAGCATCTGCTGCGATATTTAAAAATTGAATAAGAAGATATCACAACGCACGAAGCGCAAATAAATATATACACAACAAAGTCTAAATTCGTAGCAGGTGTGCTACGATTTTGTAGCAGGCGTAGCACTATCGTAGGCATTGCGTAGCATGAACATTGATAGTCCCTTTCGAACTGACCCAATTGAGCAATTTTGGCGTATCCCCAATCACAGGTGTTCAAAAATACACACCAGATTAAACGAATGTCGGGAAATCCTTTGGTGCAGACGGATTGATTCTGCGGTTACCATTAGAGCATCCGTTACTGCGTCCGTTTTTGGTAAAGGCCTTTTGTGCACGGATCCGTAAAATGTGCACTACCATTCAGTATGATATTGAAATAGAGATCTGAGATCGAGGTAGTTAAGGCTGGGTTTTCCGGGCCTGTTGGCAATGAAAATGCTACCTCCGCCCGCGACCCCTCATGTTTAACACGACGATGTTATACGATGTCCTACCGATGACCGCCGACTTCTTCGCAGAATAAATACGTCACAGTGCAAAATATTTGCAGTTGATCTACTGAATTGTTTTTCTTTTAGACATGGTTTCATCTATTTTACATTTATCGATACGTTTTACATTTTATGGCAGTAACTCATGACAGACAAGGCGGTGGACTTAGTTTTATAATATATAGTGATCTAGTTTTAGTGATGTAGTTTCGATTATGATTTCACAAATGAAACCGAAACAATTTTACAAACAAATTTTTTTATAACACAATATAGCTGTGTGAGAAAAAGTAAGTTAACATAGTAATAACAGAAAAAAAAAACCGAACGTTTTCCATAAAATCTCGAAATCAAAGCATTTATTACAACAACACCATTTACAGGAACTATTGAACTTCCCGGGAGTCAGTTCCAAAGCGTAGATCCCTATAGTGACACTATTATTTCTGCTTCTACATGTGAAAACAATATAAAAAACACCGGCCATGTGCGAGTCGGACTCGCCCACCGAGGGTTCCGTACAAATTTGTAGCTACAAATTACTGTAAATAAAGACTATATTTTTTTTACGGTTTAATTACAAATGTATAATTTTCAGAATTTCCCCTATACTTGTACTATAAGACGGTATTACTTGCCATAGTTCTAGGTCAACGGGAAAACAATAAAAAACTTTTTACAACATCCAAATTCAAAAAACGAACACTACAAAGTAAAAAATAACTTTAATTTCGGAAGTCCGTGTCAAAATACGAAGAAACTACCAAAAACACGGGTTTCCGAAATTAAAGTTATTTTTTAGTTTGTAGTGTTTTTTTTATTTGGAATTCGGTTGTATTTTTTTTTTCATTTCTATTATTAAAGTAATTTCCCATGCAATCGATGCATCTTTGCCAAGGCAGTGGCAGATTATTGATGCCCTTCTTGAATAAATGAGACGGGAGGCAATAAATTCTTCAAAAGGCATTTTGTACTGCTTCTCGGATGCTGGATTTTTTCCCGCCAAGAGTTATTCAAATTCTGGAAAAAGTAGAACTCTGTAGGCGCAGGATCTGGTGAGTACGGCGGATGACGGAGAGCTTTCAACCCCAGCTCTTGTAACTTGGAGACCGTCTGCTGTGCAGTATGACGTCGCGCGTTGTCGTACAGGAGCAGTGGAGACGAGCGATTGACCAAAGCAGGTTGGATACGTGCAGGTTTCTCCATCATTGTGTTCAGTTCTTCATAGTACACATCTGCAGTAATGCTCATCCCCTCTGGTAAAAAGCTATAATGAGCTAAATTAGCTAAATGGTTCTACTGTTACACTTACACTGTAACCATACTCTATTGTTTTTTTGGCTAATAGAGTCGTGCTGCTACAGTTATAATATAAATTTATCGATTAAAATATTCTAAAACATTGAACAGTCAACATGACTACCTATGTCACGAAAATTTTTAGGTGAAAATGGTTGCAAACCAACTTTATAAATGATCATCATATCAGCCCAAAGACATCCACTACTGGACATAGCTCTACCCTAAGTGTCCTCATCGACCGTCTGTTCTGTTCACACCACTTCAGTTTGGCGATCCTTCAGGCAATGTCGTTAACCTTGGTTCTCCTGCGAATATCATCATTCCTGATTCGATCAATACCCTTTCCATTGCCCTATGGGCGACTTTAATTGATTTGATTAGGCCCATTGTGAGCGACCAAGTTTCGATTCCATAAGTCACCCATATACATAGACTTTCGTCTTGAGACACTGGTATGTGAGATGATAAGATACCACGCAACTGCCCGAACGCCGCACAGCCGAGTCGGATTCGACGGTTGACTTCTATCTCGAAGTTAGCTAATTAATTTTGGCCCTTTCATAGAGGCAAAAGCTCAAGTGGCTGGAAAAAAGTTGGGGATCCTAGCAAAGGTGACGGTACTTCACGCCGGAACAGCTGCTCAAACTCATACAAGCGCAAGTTCGATCATGTATGGAGTACTGCTCTCATCTTTGGGACGGATCTGACAGATACTAGCTTGATGCCCTTGAGTCAATTGAGAAACGAGCCAAGAGGATCATCGGCGATGATAGTCTCGTCGCGGCGAAGCTCCAAAGTCTTGAGCATCGACGACAACTCGTCGTCGATGCTCAAGACTTTGGAGCTTCGCTAGCCTATCGGTTTCCTACCGATTGTACTTTGCGGAATGTGCGACGGAATTGCATAATTTGATTCCGCCAAGCCCGTTCCATCATCGGACCACAAGACGAACGGCGATGCGCCACCTGTACATGGTGGACATCCCACCCACGCGCACTAAACCTTTTGGGAACTCATTCGTAGTGCGTGCAGCTAAGGAGTGGAATTCCCTACTGGAGTGTGTATTTCCTGATAGCTACAACGTGGGAGTATTTAAGTCAAGAGTGAATAGGTTACTTCTAGGCAGGCGTGCTCCATCTCCGACCACATCATCGCTTACCATCAGGCGAGATAGTGGCCAAACGCGTGCCTATCAATAGTAAAAAAAACCTATCTGGACCGTTTGTCCCAGGTAGACGTTCTTGTCTACATCTAAGAGTATAGTCTCTGATCTTAAACCATCATTCAAAATAAATTCAAATACATATTCAATGATATCCCACTAAATATAATATAATTAATTATATGTAGTTCGCGATTTTATTGCTACCCTTAGATTTGTTTTTTGATTTATTGCAATGTATCCGGGTTAGTCAGACTAGGCAAAGTCTGTCTTTAGTTAGGTACCATATGTATCTTTATTCTGATAGCATAGGTAAAGCTCAAAGAAGAAAGCAGTATCTACTTAAAAGCAGTCATATTTTTCTTTTTGACCGCCGTTGTTTGTGCGGAATCGAGACCTGTGAGTAAACTGATTAAGTAGTTTTCCTCTGGTCCCAGGAGGAAAAAAATCTTATTGTGTGATGGAACTCCGTAGGCCCTGATCTTGTGATAACTATAGGTCATAGCACATTATAAGGGCACCGCAACGGCACAGCAGAAGCACGGCGTCGCCTCGAATTTAGGCTTCGTCTAGCCACCAGCGCGCTAAATACGCGTCGTCTACAAGCTCACAGTTCGCACCGGCCGCAAGGTGCAAGCTCGCAGTCCGCACCAGCCGCGAGGTGTAAGCTCGCCGTCCGCGCACCGGCTGCTAGGTGCAAGAGCGCCGTCCGCGCGAGGCGAGGCGCGAGGGGCGATGGTGGTGCGCAAGCGACGGCGCAACGACGTTGTTTCGATAGCGACGTGCTGTCGACGCGCTGCAAGCACGCGGTCAGCTCGCTAAGGCGATTGGCACACTGCACCGCATCACGCAGCGTAGCGCGGGAGTGCGTGATCTTACGTTGCTTGAAAGTATCTCTCTTTGTATTAAAAACACGCGTAGTGCAACACACTGAAAACGCATACACGCATAGTTTTTGACTTCGTTGCTACGCGCGCACCCCGCAGTGTGTAGCGGGGCAGCGTGTGAATTACCCAACAGTGCGCGGGCTGACTGCACGTTGCTGGCTTTTTCATATTGACATTATGAAATATATTTTACGACACACGATTTAAGGCTCTAATTTGAATTACAAGTAAATTGCTGGGTTGGAGCGATGCCGTTGCGGTGCCGGTATAGTGCCATGACCTTATGAAGTAAAAAAAAAACTTAATTCACACAGGTAGTTTTTGGTTGATCCGCACTGTCAGTCTTGAAAAATAGGAGATTGATTGGAAAGCTGTTTTTTTTAAATCTTTGTATCTAAATCATAATATTATAAAGAAATTAAAAAGGTATTGAAACTCCTTTAAGATAGCTACATTAAATTATCGATAAAAATTTGAAATTTGTCCAACCCTATTGTCAGATGTCAAAAAAGTAAAAAAATATAATTTAAATATTTTCATTTTCAATTAAAACAATGTGTATTAAAATAATAATATACTATCAACATATTTTGCCCGAACTTCTGAATTTTCCTGAGTGTCATCTTTTTCCTGTTGTTCCTCTTATGGGCCATTTATATTTTACACAACTGTGCCGCGATTTTTTCAAAAAAAGTGTCACAGGTCTGTCTCCAAACACGTCCCGTGGGACTCTGCGGGGTTCAAAGGCAAGCTATTCTCCACTAATTCGATGTTTATTAAAAATTTTCTTTGAAAACTCAAAAATCTAGCCGCACTTGGCCCTCCGAAATACGATTAACTTTCAGTTCGTGCAATTTTCAAATAGTTTTGTGCTGTAATTACGAAATGAGATTGAAAATAGTTTTTCAAATCGACCCTTTTTTAATATTTTTTTGATCGAGAAAATTATATTATTTCGTGTTTTCACTTCCACTTGCCACTAGAACAAGGATGTATCCCTCACATATATTTGTTTCCGGGCTTAAATTCACTAATTTGATCATTTTAAATTGATTCGAAAACAGCCTAAACCCGGATAACCCAGCCTTAATTAATAGGTAGTTCTGATAATTTCGTGAACTTAATCCTACATAAATCTCTTACTTACATAGTAACTGAAACCCAGGCCGTTTACTAATAAAACGTTTATTAGTAAACGGCCTGGGTTTGGGCAATAATCACAGAACGCCATATACTAGTATCCTTACTCGTTTATGTTTATACATCACCTGATGGTAAGCGATGATGCGGTCTAAGATGGAGCACGCTTGCCTAGAAGCAACCTATTTATTTATTTATTTTATTTATTTTTTATTTTTTTATTTTTATTTGTGATGGGTTTGCTCTTGACTCCAGTCTAGGTCAAAGATGACCGAGACAAAGTCTACGATGGAGCGAGCTTACCCAGAAGGAGCCTGTTCACTCCTACTTAGAAGAGATTAGGGTTGGATTTATTCATCAACAAAGTCAAATTTGTGTCGAACAAAGGTATTCAAAGGTATTCACTCTTGTGTTAAAGACTCCCAGGTTGTAGCTATCCGGAAACACAGACTCCGGCAGGGAATTCCACTCCTTAGCTGTACGCACTATGAATGTGTTCCCAAAACGTTTAGTGCGTGTGGGTGAGGTTATAATTATCATAGTAATCGTTTTGTACATAACATTTATTTGAATTGGATACTATATTCATATTTTTGTAGGATACAAATTGTGTACGTCGGATACAATAAAACAAAAATACTAGGGGCTGTAGGTTCTTACATTATTTCACTTACGATAACGAAACTATAGCGTAACTATACTTCAATACACGCTAGGCCCTCAGGGTATACACACACTGGTTGTGAGTACTACACAAGTCATATTCCTGAATTATAATCACCTACTATCGGTCCTGACAGACGTTGTCCAGCCTGACGCAAGCTTTTCGCATAAAAAATAAATCAAGATACCTATTGCAGCGCCACCTACTGGGTCTAATTGTAAATCTGAACCATCGAAGTACCCATAAAAAAAAAATACATCAATATCGGTCAAGCCGTTTAGGAGGAGTTCAGTGACATACACGTTCAGAAGAATTACGTGTGTACTTCTAGGGCGTCCCGTCCCGACGTTTCAGCTCACTCTGTCTTGAAAATATCTTTTATTAATAGTTTATAACTTAGTTATTTCAACATAAATAACTTAATTCCTTCACAATAACCTGACGTGCAATCTCCAGCTTCAATAACTAATAACCGCCACTCCACAATTTTATCAAAGCTATTAAGCTTGTTTTCCACTGTAAAACGCTGTGCTATAAATTGTGAGAAAAACAAAATGCAAATCGGTTATTTCGCGATGAAAAATAGATTGCGCAGTGTAATAACTTTGTATGCAGTAAATAGGACGGGGCGGGGTGGGGGAGGGATAAAGTGAATGTTAAGATAGTTGCTAAATGGGGTTGCTAGGGTGAATAATTTGCCCTAAATATTGGACCTTTGTTGTTCTTGGGATAAGGATCATCCAACTTTTTATTTTGGGATAATGTGTTTTGAAGTAAATTCTTTTTGATTTATACTTTTTGGGAAAACTTTTCCTATGGCAAAGCATTTCAGATAGGTAACCTTTGCAAGAGGAATAAAAATGGCAAAGAGGAATTAATTTTTAACACAAAATATGTCGAACAGCTACTTTTATTCTTTAGTAAATTTACTCGCATTTGTCTGTTGTCTTGTGCAAGTCCCAAATAAAAATTTTCTTTCTTTCTTTCTTTATTGAAAATCGCACCTTAGACTATTTGTTAGATTTTTCTCAGAAAACAATAAAACACCGTCAATTCCTTAAAGGTTATCATTTTTTATTATGAAAGGAATTGCTGAACCTATATTTCGATGTCCGTGTTACACAAAATTTAAGATATTAATTATTTTATTCAAGAATTAACCAAAAAAAAAACGAGTAGTGAAAGAAATGCGATATTATATAATGCGTGTTCCATATGTAACTTTCAAGAAGTTTCAAGGCAGAATCATTTCTGTTTGTATCCAGTAGATATATTGTCCTTTACACTGGCAACACCAGCACTAACGCAGTTAGCCAGGCGCTGGCAACCATTATTAACACGAAGTCGACTCGTTTCCCCGACTCCTGACGATGCCGTGTTGTGCTTGGCAGCACTGTTGTTCTACGATGTTACTTACTCATCGAAACTGTTATTAGTTTTTAGGTTATAAGATTTTATCTTACACAAAGGAGACTTTAATCCACTCACGGGAGGTCTTTAGTTCACTCTTATATTTTACTAACTCTTAATAAGGCTGGGAATTAGGAGCTCGTGGCTAAATAATAACAACCGCACGGGTCGATCTTCAAGGTTAAGCAACGCTAGCCAAGGTCGATCTGTGGATGGGTGACCATCTTAACATATCATAATCATAATCATTTATTCATTTGCGAACATGGGTAATTGGTACAGGTGTTTCATTTATAATACGTCCTCCATATTCTACCGTCACATGGGCAGGCAAATTACATTAAATTTGAAATTAAAATAAATTAAATGAAATATTGACATAGAATAGGCAAAATATAATAATAACAATGTCAAATGGATCAAATGTCAAAGAAAACATGACATATTGTTTTCTTTGACATAACAAACAATCGGAACAATTTTGACAAATAGAGTAACAATAACTTTAAATTAAATAAATTAAAATAAAACATGAAAAATGTAAAATAATAATAATGTCAAATGAATCAAAATCAAAAGGCATTTATTCAAACTAGGCTGAAAATCAGCACTTTTTGAACGTCAAAATTTACATGAAGACAGTCCCCCAAATCGCCCAGCCCGTCACCACTTCCTAGTGTTTTAGCTGGGAAGAAGAAGTGGCCAACAAACTCCCCAGCAACACAACTGTCTGTTAAGTTTAAAGAACTTGAACACTTGAACACTTGAACTTGAACTTGAATGGTATTGATTGTGATTCCTCCGTGATTCGGAAAGCACGATAAGCCGTTGGTCCCGGCTATCATTTGTAGATATTTGGCAGTCGTTACGTATTGTCAGAAGCCAGTAAATCTGACTGCAGTCTTGCCAAGAAATACCGTGTTACCCAGTTACTGGGTTGTAGAGGTCAGAATTAAATCTGACTGAAAGCCGACCCCAATATAATAGGGAAGAGGCTAGGGAGATGATGAACTAGACTGGGAATTCACATATCTGCCGGAAACTTTTGCAAAAGTATGTAGTCAGAGTAGGTGCCAGATAAACTTGCAATAAAGTACATTGACCTTTCCCTAATATCTCTTCGTAGGTTCTCGAAAAATAAATTATCGATCGTTTTTCATTACTATCCAGTATAAAGGATCTGGATAGATGACGAATCAGTATAGCTTTACGTCTTTATTTATGTTTTTTTAAATTAAGAAAATCTTTTAAAATAGGTGAGTCAATTACCGTTACTGCAAGTTTATTTGCCGCATACTATAAGTAGCTGGACTACTTTTGTTATAGTTATCAAACAGAGTAGATATTATTGCAGCATAAAGGCATGCAAGTTGCTAAATTTTTTGTGCAAGTAACTGGCATGATGTATACTTCTAGCTTAAGACTTTTACATTTTCTTGATCATGAAAATGGATTTTGAATTGAAATTCTGTACGTCTACCATGAGTTTTATTAAGCTATACTCGCTAGCGACTGTAGTTAAAAAAATGTGTGAAAACTTAAGTTTTACTTGCATCGTACTTGTCAGTTAACATCTTAAACAAATAAATTACAAACTGGTTTTTTTTAAGTTTTCACATATTTCTTAACTAAAGTTGCTGGCGAGTATAGATTGGTAAAACTCATGGTAGACGTACTGAGAATTTTCGTCAATTTTATGGTCTTGGAGGCGATCTGGAAGGAGTCCACAACATCTTATCCTCGCCTACTTCCTACTTAATATTAGTGATAGTTTTCTACTCATTCACGCAAAAACTACTGAACAGATTTTGATGAAATTTTACAGTAATGTAATTCAACCATGAGAATAGCACATAATATGTGCTGTTCAATACTATATTAAAGAACATTGTGCCATAATACACATAGTATTGACGGTACAAATTCGTCACTGGTGGGGCTTGCGTCTAATTGCATTGCATCTAATGCATACATAACTTTTGATTGACTTTAACAAACTTCATAACTAAAGTCTGCTAAATCGAGTAAGGTAAGCCTAAATATTGCCAAAATCTTAATTACTAAGAAAACTATTTAATTTAGAACAGCCATTTACATTACAAATACAAAGATTAACACTGGCTTTACGTGGGCAAGTCATTGACCTCTCATTATTTCAGCCTTGCTTTAACGAACACTTTCCTTCACGAGTTCCCACTCCATGGTCTTCCTTCCTACCTACGTTTAGGTTCAATCAGCTCGTAATAGCTGCGTTGTCTGCAATTAGCCGCGTGTTAGTGCTCACGGCAGACCTAACTCGTACCCGGTATATAGTCTTGGCGTTTTAGTATGGCAATAGAAGTCATTTCTAATGAAAAATAAAGGAAAATTATTCATTCTGCTCCAACTAAACAAACATTACATGGGTAATACGTATATAACAAACAATATTCTAAGACGTTATACTACGAGACTAAACTCGACTCGATAAATGTCAATAAATACAAGATATAACTTTCAACATGAGTTGAGAAAGTGACTTAGAAACTAGTGGTGTTGCAAAAAGCCTATTTATTTTATTGATTGGGTTTCATTATACAGAAAAATCTGAAATAAAACTTACAACCTGTTTTAAGTCAATATCTATCGTAATTCCAAACATTTTAATCTAATGGAAAACCATGTAATAGTTTCAGGGTCCTTTTTTTAAAGGATAGAAAATCATTAAATTGTTCTTTCCGCTCTGGGCGGAGCAGAACGGACTGTCAGACTCTCACTCACTAAACCATTCGTGTTCCTCCTAATGCCCATTGCGTTCCAGGGCCGCGGTGACTCTTTCGAATAAATTCCGCAACAGTTTCGAGATTCCATGTACGTAAATTAGAAAGATGGCGTTGACCGTCATTGCCATGCTAAAATGAACCAACTATAATTGTACAGGTAGTAGCTCAGTATTAGTTGGTAGTACTCGGTAGCATGCTGAGAGTACTGACCTCGTGATCGCGTGACGTGCCAAGTACAGTGAGCTGCGGGAATCAGTGGTCGAAGAAATTAAAGTTGAGGAAAAGTTCCATGCTTACAAATGAAAGAAGCCTACGCCAAGGAGGTGACTACTACAAGATGACGCGATAAATTGAACCTTTATGGAAATGTATCAAGTTTACGATTCTTAATTGAGTAAATGTCTGATTCAGAAAAAATCAGCTTTAAAACCTTAAGCGTGACTTCTACCTACATCATCCACGTCTGGTTGCGCAAACCAACCAATAGCACCCAGATATTTGGATTAAAAAATGTGGATACAAACAAAATTAGATCACAGGTTATCTAGGTTCCTTGATGGTTTTAGAAGTGTAGGTTTATGAAGTTCTAATGGTGAAGCCATGTATTATAACTATATCATATGAACATTTTATTTAGTGTTTATTAGTGTCACATTTTCTTAGTCAGATTTTATTGAATCAACCATTTAATACGGCCTCATAGTACCTATGGAAATTATTTAATATAACTTGCAAAATGAGGGTGTACCTACTGTACACATCTGTTTACCCCCAAACTATGTTATGCTCTGCGTTACACATTGTGTCATAAGCAATGGTTTCTCTTCACTCCCAGGTATATTTAATGCAATTTGGCATATTGGTTCATCCCCATGCATTCTAAGGAATCTATTACAAACAATAATAATTATTTGAGAAACAATATCGAACTCAGCAGTTACGGAATTTATTTAATCAAATTCCACATCGAGTTCAGTTAGAATTTAAATTGCATCGAAGGATGACAACGCGAATGTTATGACATTATTCACGAATTGCATAACAAGGCTAGTAATTTCACTGGAATTATTACATGTTATTAGATGTTTCCATTTATTGCCTTCTATCTCATAACAAGCCGTGGTTTAGTGAAACATTCACATGTAATTTTAATGATCAATCCGGACTAATTAACGGTATCTGATATGAATGTATTCTGTACATTTCCCGGACATCGATATTTGTTAAAGCGCCCAATGGTTCCCTAATTGACTGCCGTCGATGTATTTATTCAATACGTACATTATTAATTGAATAATACTGATAAAGTTATGCACGTTAAAATTTTGTGCAATGATTTTTAGTTCGTAGGGGAATTAATACACACTGCGATAGTTTTACACTGCAGTGAAGTGATTTAAATTTTTAGTAATTTAATTTATGTAATTGATAGTGATTTTAATTTTTAGTAATTTGGTTTATGTACTAGTTTTTGTCCGTGGCTTTGCTCGCGATGTAGTTAAGTAACCTATAATTACCTAAAATTGCGAACAGGTTTAATTGCCAGTAAATTATTCATTGTTATATGATTAATGTAATGACAAACAAACAAATGACTAAGAGGCAGGTGTATTATTAAAATTCTTATGTTATTTTCATTGATATATAAAAAACCCAAGATGCACAGTCTCGAACAAATGCAACACTCGAAACTGTCGTCAAAAATGACATGTGTCAAGTGTCATGTGTGAGTTGTGTGTAGTTATACTATAAACATTCTTTTTTGCAAATTCAACCTTACACGGATCGCTTAAAGTTGTTTTTACAAAGTAGTGCAGTATGGTGAGCCATGCGAGACTGTCTGAAACTGTTTTTTGCGGACGTTTTTGAGATGCTGAGTGTGTATCTTGGGTTTTTTTATATATCAATGGTTATTGTATGATTTTAATTTGGTTTGATAATTTCAATTTAAATTTTATTTATTATTTATGTTTTTCGATTAATTATTATTTCTAACTAATTATAATTCTTCTTCTTAGTCGTTATCTTTACTAATGAAGGTCGTGTCTAGTCTGAGGTATTGATCACTCGGTGCACTATGCTCTTCCACGTTTCTCTGTCCTCGGCGGTCTTAAAAGCTTCGGCTATTGATGGGCCAGTGAGCGTCTTTACTCGGTCTGCTCAACGCATTGGTGAGCGCCCGCTTGGTCTTTTCCCGTCTACTTGGCCAACTACGAGCCTGTCAGGGTTTCTACGAGCGACATGTCCAAAATATTTAAGAATTCGCTGGACGCAGACAGCGGTTACTCTTTATTTTATTTGGAGCTCCTTAAGAATGGACAAGTTGGTCCGGCGTGCAGTCCATGGGATTCGCAGCAACCGCCTCCAAACCCACATTTCAAAAGAGTCATTATTTTTTTGCCCTTTCCTTCTCTCTTGTTGTCCAGGATTCGGCGCCGTAAGAGAAAATTGAAAATACCAGTGCACGCACCAGCCTCATTTTGTTTTTGCGGGATATATTGCGATCTTTCCATACCCGAGTGAGTTTAGTCATCGGGTTTGCACGATGCTCATGTGACGTTAAAGTCACACTATTCGAAAGCTTTTGCCAAACGTTATACATGTGTAATCTGTGGAGCAATAACACTAAAAAAGCCTGCAATGCTGCGCGTCCAGTATAACAACGCGTTTAGGGGTTTTTTGGGGCTCCCATGGCGATGCAGTGCCTCCAGTATGTTGCCTGCCGCATGGACGGCTTCCATGCGGTGCTTCGCAAAAGAACGGCCTCACTGTGGTCCCGGGTAAAGGGAAGCACCAACACGCTTCTAAGCGTGGTGTTGGACAGCCAAATCCTGGGATAGTGGTCGCTCATGCATGTCCAAAATAATAATCATATTGAATACTAACATAGCTATAAGTATCTACCTACTAACATACTATGGACTGTATTAATTACTGTGAGCTTGGTCTGAAATAAATAGTTCAGTTAAACGTAGTTTAAGGGAAAAAAAAACTATTTATAAAAGTTTTATAGAAAGCTCACTATTTTGGAGAAGCGCTCGTTATAATTTTATACTGCTCAATTTGACTTGCAGTACCCGTCGTATTTGAGTGCAGTACCTGTCAGGAAAAAGGTCTTATTATTTTTTATTTAAAAAAAAAAACGTTGCCACACGCTGGGAATTTCTCCTGTATCGTGGGTGCGTTCACAAACATACAAAGTCACATACACAAACAGCCAGACACAAAACAACTCTCTGTAGTATGTATGTTTGTTTGGCACAAACATTTGTTCCGTGCGGGAATCGAACCCGCGACACGCAGCGCATCAGCCAATCACTCGACCACTGCGCTAACCGTGTCGTCAAATCATTTTTACACACAGAATAAATAGTAATGCCTATCATTTTGACAATTTAGGAACATTCTCGTCCCACGGATTTGTTAAGCATAATAAAGCGCTAGATTAGGAAGTGTGTTGCTCAACAAGCCTGCCGAACTGATTAATCTCTGAGATTGTATCCCTATCGCTCATTCCCCATTAACCCACCCTAACCGTTATCGACACGAGGGCTGAACTGACTCAACTATTGCATTAGCCGTGCTCTCGTCACCCCTTATAATTAGTTTGTATCCAGCACAATTATTCCATTACAGAATTCACAAGGGTGGCCCAAACATAATACCTTGAGGAACACTATGAATAACGCCCCACTCTATGGTCAAAATTACCGGTTTTGGCACTCCATGGCTCTATGGGGAACCTTCTTTATAGACCGCTTTTACGTATGTGAACAAATGTGTTGCTTATGAAATCTTGGGCACTTAACATAGTGGTTTACTTAATACTTAATTTGTTTTAACCCGTACAACGATCAAATGTGTCTAGACGTACTTTCAAATAACATTTCTATTTTATGAACCTAAATTCACATTATTTCCAGGTTTATTTACATACAACCCGTTTTTACATTAATCCTGTAAAGGAGAATTTAGTGTTTTTCAATTCAGCTTATCCTTAAATATAATAAAAGCATCAACCCCGGTACAAAGAAGTAGAAAAATGCTCACAAAAAATAATGCACACAAAATCTTGTTCATAAAAGAAAAACATGCAAGCAATCACAAACATAATTAAATTACAGACTACGTAATTAAAATCTTATTTCGTTTAAACTTCACCTTTGAACTCGTAAATTACTCTCGAAAAGTTTCCCAACAATTAAAACTCCTATAAGTAAGAACGAAAGCAATTAAAGTGATACACGCAACGAAAGAAATTAAAAGGGAATTAAACACGAAGAAAATAAATAAATTACATTCTGCCGCAAAGAGGTTCTAAGTACCTATTATTATTTGTGTTAAAATTTCAAAGTATTTTCTATTTTTTTTATATATATTTAGGTATTATTCAAATTCTTTCAATTTGTTATTCAATTTATTCAAGTTGTGTGTGTGTTTGTGTCACTAGTAAAATACACTGTTTAAAGGCAATGAAGGAAAAGCAATTTTGTGAAGTCCGATAAGAAGAGGATGAAGGTTTATCAAGAACAGAAAACATGACAGTCAAGGCCTTTTAAGTTGGAATCACCGGGAATCTTGGTCTTAGTCTATTTCGAGATCCGAGTATGTCACGATTCCCTATAATACCCAACCAGTTCATACAAGCTTAAAGGCTAAACCTAGTATCAGCTATTAAGATTAAATCTATACGATAGAATAAAGGAGAGTATCCAAAAACATCAATCTAGTCTTTATTACCAAAATTCACTCGTGTGGGCCGATTAATGGTGGCTCCGGCAGCATATAGTTTCCCGAGGGAATGTGAGTAACGTCGCCGATCCCAGCTAATAGTTTAATAACACTATCCATGAAGATTACCCTTCGATTTTATGGCGATCTCAGATCGAAAATTCAAGGATCAAAGGAAATTTTTATGGTGTGTTTATTTATAGGTTATTTTGAAAGCGTTATTGGGATTCTTTTCTTTTTTATATTGTGTAGTTGGTAGTAAAAGTAAGTGTTCTGTGAGGGTATATTGGTTTATGGATTTTGAAGAATCGGTTGATGTAGACGTTTAGGCATTATGGAACACTAGCATAGGCCCGCGGTTTCACTAGAATTTATTCAGATTTTTGCAAAAAAAAAAAATAGTTTAAAATCATTTCCAGGGTTCCATCTACGAGTATCTCTATATCTTAATTTACGGTAACATTTGCATTTAAATATTATTTAGGATTTAGGGTATCTACAAGTACAAATTTTGTTTCGTTTATTTGTATTTTGACCAGTCTTTTGCTGTAAAATCTCAGGTGACCTTAATCTTTCTCATTTACGTAAATTTATATTCTCGTAACCGAATGCGATAAGGAAAACAGATGTTATAAGTATTTATTAAAACCAGTTTCTTAAACTAGTAAAGCACGCTTCTAGTCGGCCTATTTGAGGTCAGGCGTAGGTACCCGTATGTAGGCTCAGCCAGTAAACATTGATTAGATAACATGCATAAATTATGCTATTTTGTTAAGAACCATGTTAGTATCAGAATTATTTTTACATTGCTGGAGGCACACGTTTTCTATAGTTCAATTTTGAAATCGTGGTACACAAACTTTGTTTTATTTTTGGTGGTTTATGTGAGGAGTTCGTTAAATCTGTTATTGGGTAAGTGTGACCTTCAATGGAGAAAGCGGCAAGATGTGAGATACTTTAGGTTCTAGACAAAGTGCCATTCTGTCATCGTCGTTACATATCATCTGAAAGACGTCCACTGTTGGACATAGGCCTCCCTCAAGTGTCGCTACAATAACAGGTTCTGTGCGTCTCGCATCCCGGCTACCCACATCCCTCACCAGGTCATCGGTCCAGCTTGTGGGAGGCCTTCCAATGCTGCGTCTTCCGGAACGCAGTCGCCACTCCAAAACTTTTCGGCCCCATCGACCATCTGTTCTGCGAACAATGTTCCCATTGCCACTTCAGTTTGGTCATCCTTTGGGCTATATCAGTAACCTTGGTTCTCTTGCGGATATCATCATTCCTGAGGATTTTTCAATCACGCAAGGAAACTCCGAGCATTGCCCTCTCTATTGCCCCTGGGTGACTTTGAGCCTTTTGATGAGGCCCATTGTGAGCGGACCTTCTATCAGCGAATGCGATTGTCGAAATGCCAATATTGTAGGGATTCTGACAGCGTCACGTAACTTTTGACAGCGTTTGTTTTTTTTTTTTGGTTTTTACAATTGCCTTCGCCATGCTTGATACCGCCAACATAATGTTCCTTGCCTCTGGAAGTCTGTAAAAGCAGATAGGTAATACAACTTTATTATATACCAGCTGATCTGTGCAACTTCGTCTGGGTCACATTCATTTTCGTCATTAATACTCCGCTAATTTTAGTAGTAGCGTTATGTTCTATAGCCAATAATCTGCCTAGATAAATGTGCTATCCAATGATGAAATATTTTTTCAATTTGAACCAGTAGTTCCTGAGATTATTGCGTTTAACCAAACAAACCAACTCTTCAGCGTTATAATCTTTAGAGATTAGTATAGATTCGTTTGTCATCGCACTGGAACGCCTTTTAGCAATATTACACCGATGAAGCCCCCATTACATCAGACTATTAGATGTTTTTTTAGATTTTAAAAATTTACTAATTAATCGACTTCGAAAAGGAGGTTTTTTAAATAAGTTGGACGTAGATTTCCACAGTCGGTGTTGATCACTTAACATTGGGTACTTGTTTGATACACTTTTGCTCAATAATTGTATTTTTGAAAGAAAGATAAAAAATTCTATCTCGTCAGTATATTTCATCGTTAAAGTACTATGAGAAGGTCGTTTTAAACTAAACAAACCGTCACGGTACGACACACACAGATTAGGTTTTGGAGGTCAATGTCACAGTTGCCTATGAAAACAAACGGGAGTAATACCGTGTTGACAATAAGACATAACTTTGTGTGATAAGTACCTCTTCCCGTCTTAGACTTAGCACACCGGTAGACTATGTCTTCCAGGGTTGTGGAATTTGTTGAAAAAGTCACCGCGGCCCTGGAACGCAAAGGGCATTAGGAGGAACACGATTGGTTTTAGTCAGTAAGAGTCTGACACTCCCTTCTGCTCGGCCCAGAGCAGGAGAAAACATTTGATAATTTCCCTTCCTTAAAAAAAAGTCTACGTCTTGGTATAGAATTTAGAATAATTTGCATCCCGGGAGCATTTTGGTATCCTTGGGTAAGGTTTCGACTATCACGCGGACGAAGCCGCTGGTAAAAGCTACTTTGTTATAAATGTTTATTTATTTATTTAAACTTTATGTACAGTAGTGGTACATGGGCGGACTTAATGCAACAAGACAATACAATACAATACTATTCAATTCAATACTATTGATAGACACGCGTTTGATCACTATATCACCTGATGGTAAGCGATGATGTGATCGAAGATGGAACACGCTTGCCTAGAAGTAACCTATTCACTCTTGACTTAGACTCCTAGGTTGTAGCTATCAGGAAAGACAGACTCCGGCAGGGAATTCCACTAATTAGCTGTACGCATTATGAAAGTGTTCCCAAAACGTTTTGTGCGTGTGGGTGGGATGTCTACCATTTACCGGTGGCGCATCGCCGTTCGTCTTGTGGTCCGATGATGAAACGAGCTTGGCGGAATTAAATTATGCAATTCCGTCGCACACTTCCCAAAATTCAACCGGTAGAAAACCGACTGGCTAGCAACTCGTCGTCGATGCTCAAGAGGTTCGACTCGACGAGCCTATCATTACCGATGATCTTCTTGACTCGTTTCTCAATTGACTGAAGGGCATTAAGCTGGTACCTGGCAGATCCGTCTCAAAGATAAGAGCAGTACTCCATACACGATCGAACTTGCGCTTGACAGAGTTTGAGCAGCTGTTCCTGCATGAAGTACCGTCTCACCTTTGCTAGGGTTCCTATTTTTTGCAGCCACTGCGCTTTTGCCTCCACGAAATTGATGGTAGATGTTAATGTAACCCCAAGAAGATCAAGTTGCTTGGTTCTCGACACTGTTGCACGGTTGCACATATTCTAATAAACCCAACCTAACAATTGCCAAAATGCTACAAAATGCGTGAATATTGCGTGGACTCAACTAATTGCGAGACTTTTACGTAGTAACTTTATCATAAGTCTAGAAATTAGCAGAGTGCACGTTCTAGACACACCTATACAAGTTCTAAAGCAAGTAAGTCTAGTATGGTTTTATAGTCTTTATGATCTAGCAACTATGTAAATAAAACTAGTTATTTGGAGTCAATGATTACAAAAAAGTAGGTCCTTACTAGGGTTGTATCGGAGCTTCGCCTTTGCCTCCGCGATAGCGGAAGTTTCGCAAAAATCGTTCTTCCGCATCCGCTAAGCGGAGTTGTAACGTTTCCACCAAAGATGAGCGAGGATGCTAAGCTAGGAATGTGTTTGTTAAGAACCAGCCTAACGGAGGTATTATTAGGGAAATCGACCCCAAATAAGCAAAGACTCTTTGATGTGCCGGAGATCGCAAGAATTGAAGTTTTTGGATTGTATCAGGATCAGTTTTACCGTTTAAAATATCGATTTTCATCGCAGCGAAGTCGCGTATTTTGACTTTAAATACTTACATTCGAAATAACATTATTTCGTGTCATTTTTTTTTACTTAATTACATCACTTTTTATTTATTTAGAAATAAGCAGTACCTTTGTACTTATAGTTTTATTGCTGTATCTGTACCGTTTTTCTGTGTTTACACAAATTGTAAAATAAATTACTGTCAAATTTGCATCAACATCGGGGCATTACGGGTGTATTTGAATATTGCGCAGTAGAATTAAGATAACAGGCATTAATAGTTGTTTTTATGTATAGACCACCGAACATGTCTTTTATTAGTATTGCTTAAGAAATGTAAAAGCTGATAAAAGAATTAAATGGCTATCACGTGGAATTAGGATTTGTATCAGGAAACAACGGAAAATGCTATGGAAATACAGAAGGGCGCCTATAAGTGAGAATAAAAATAAATTTCAAAACTATGCTCAGAAGCTTTAAAAGATTGTAAAACTAACTCAAAGAGCCTAAAATAATTATTTTATAAATAGCTCAATAAACAAATCAAAAGCATTGTAGCAAATAATAAATAATACCAAAAACTTAATAAAAGAACCAATTTTGCAAATTGAATAAGGAAACAAACCAGTAACAGACCCTAGGCAGATTGCTGAATCATTTAATAACTTTTTCGTTGGTCAAATTCGTCATGATGCATCCAGTAATAATTACACGGGAAATACAGCTCATATTCCCAAAACTGTAAAGTCTTTATTTATGCAGCCGACAGTCTCTCAAGAACGTGTGATAAAAAACTTAAAAATAAAAACGTTTCGGATTAGACGGGATTTAAAGATCACCATTTTAATTTATAATTTAACAATTGCTACTAATACTATTCGACAAAATTACAAAATCAGTTTTAGATCAGAAATTTGTCAATTGTTAACGTAACTTAAATGTTGGATTCTCCTTCAATTTAACTGCGCGCCGTCATGGCCGTCCTGCATCTTCACACGTCTTCGTGTGTACGGCGCTCATCTTCAATATCTACGGACAAACAAAACACACAGTAATTGACATCATTCTCCACTCGGTCACCCTGACCTGTAATAAGCGACAAATATTTTAACGCAACACTAATACTGCACACAAATCAAATCTCACTTAACACATCGAATCTTACATAGTACTAAGTGCCACCACAGCAAAATAAGTCAGTGCCAACCAGGCTGCTCAATGATATACAGTTTGATTGGTGCTACACAGACTGGTCAGTGCCACATAGGCCGGTCAGTGCCACACAGTCTCGTTAATGCCACACAGGCCAGTCAATGCCAAACAGGCTTGTCAATGCCACACAGGCTAGTCATTGCCACACAGGCTTGTCAATGCCACACAGGCTTTTCAATGCCACACAGGCTTGTCAATGCCACACAGGCTAGTCAGTGTAGCGGCATCAATGCCACCACAAGAAAAACCAACGAAGCAAATCTACATCGCAACAAAAAGAACCGCGACGCCATCTAACCAACTAGCAGCGAACTAAAAATCCTGCATCGCGCAAGTAGAGTTTACCGTGCGATTTGAACATATACATGAGCCCGATTATCAACTATCGGGCAGTAGCCCGCTAGGCACAACAACCGTCTGGTCGGAGGATCGTCCCTTTACAATGGTGTGCGGGACTTTACTCTCTGTTCCGCATACCTATAAAGTCAGTGCCACACAGGCTTGTCAATGCCACACAGGCTAGTCAATGCTACACAGGCTTGTCAATGCCACTCGGGCTAGTCAGTGCCACACAGGCCAGTCAATGCCACACCGGCTTTTCAATCAAACATAGGTCAAAAAGTGGTAAAACAGTTATAAAGGAGTACAGAAAATTACCTTTTCATCCCATCTATTCGAAAAGGACGACTTGGTTCGTCTCTAAGTGCACCCAAATGTGGTATTTTCTATAAGAAACTTTTAGCGGGCAGTAATGAGTTTTTAATCCTCTTTACAAGAGAGCCGCAATTATCTTTGCCGCGCACTTTTTGTTTTTTGTCACATTAAAAACGCGCGAACTACAGCTCGCGATTTCGTCAATTTTCACGGATTTTCAGGAATTCATGGTTTTGTTTTGAAAAATGAGTTCTTCAGGTGATAGTCAAAGTATAGAATTAACTGCTGAAAATATTAGAAGTGACGCAAGAAATGTGATGGATAATCTATTAACTGTAACAATAAATTTTCTTAATTGCGAAAATGTAAATACAAAAATTTTTAGTTGTTAGGGTTCCGAACAAGAAACGGAACCCTTATAGAATCACTCGGGTGTCTGTCTGTCTGTCTGTCCGTCTGTCACAGCCAGTTTTCTCCGGATCCACTGGGCCGATTCTGTTGAAATTTGGTACACATATGGACTTCTGTGACTCAAACACGGACGCGTTATGTAAATTATTAAATATTAACTCACATTCCTAGTAGACAACCCGGTAGTGAAAAATAGAAAATCAATTTGGAATTGTAAAGCTCAGAACTCTCTGTACCTTTGATCGATTGGTGTAGTAACACCCTTATTAATGCCACTAATGACATTGACTAAAGCTTTTAGCTTTAGTTAATGTCATTAAAATCAAGTTGCCATTCATGATCCTTTAAATCGAATAGACTAACCGCTGTCATGTAAGAAAAATGTCACCGACGCGTTCATACTAACCTTAACAAATTAATCCTAGGTCCAATTTTTCACTAACAACGTCTAAGTCGGAACATTATCATTTTTAGGGTTTCTTACCCAAAGGGTAACCAACGGAACCCAATTACTAAGCCTCCGCTGTCCGTCTGTCCGTCCGTTCATCCGTCAGCGGGTATCATCTCAATAATCATAATAGGACCGTTGCTGCTATAACAACAAGTGAAAATTAAATTAAATTAAAAAAATGGGGGCATACAAGAGACGTCTTTTGTTTCGGTCTATGGTACGGAACCCCTCATGTGACGGTCCGACTCGCACTTTGCTTTGGCTTTTTTATTTAGAGATGACTCTCTCTCTCTGTTTCTGATGCTCTTGACTCTAGTTTAGGTCAGATGACCTTGACGCACATATGTAATCGCGTCGGGAGACCGCTTATAATATTTATACTCATTAAATACAAAAGATTTGCTGTCTTCCGAGGCAAAGACGCTTGGCCCAAAAAATAGTCCCTACATGAAACTAAAAGGATCAATAAAAATATTTTTTTTTTGCTTTTTAAAGTTTTTTTTTTGTCGGAGGTTTTTTAAATTTTTTATTTAATTTTTTTACTAAAATGTTCCGTCAACAGCCCCCACTCTTGAGATTTGATGATTATATCTTATCAATTTTTATCGTTTTGAAATGGCAAAAAATAAGGGTCTAATATTTTTTTTAAATCTTGCGGACGGACTAAATAGAATTATATATTATTTTTTATCTAGGAAAGTACACAATTATTATTTTCTCCACTCAATCCTCCGCCACCACTGAGATAGCCGCTACATCCCTAGCAGGCATTTAGCCAGTATGATTTCACAATCTCGAAGGATACACGTTTGCTTCACCTTTAGTTATTGAAGTTTTGATTTCTCTAATAGTTTTAAAAATTAGAATTTCACCCTTTTTACAGTGGGAAGTTTTTTTTTCCATATCTGTTAGTATTGAATTTCCTGATACACGTATTTGGTGAGTGTTTAAGCGTTATTTTAGTATAAAAGTATGAACTAAAACCAATTTTAGGGTCCCGTATCCAAAGGATAACCAACGGAACAATATTACTAAGCATCTGCTGTCCGTCCGTCTGTCCATCCGTCTGTCTGTGAGCGGGCTGTAGCTCAAGAACCGTAACAGGTAGACATGTTGAAATTTTCACTGAGTGTCTTTTTTCATTGCCACTATTATCTTTTAATCTTCTAATATATAAAAGTCTCGTGTGACAATGTTTGTTATCGAACTCCTCCGAAACGGCTTGACTGATTTTTATGAAACTTTTTGTGTATATTAGTTAGGTCTGAGAATGAGTTGTATGCAATTTTTTTAACCGACTTCTAAAAAAGAAGGTGGTTCTCAATTCGACAGCGTGTTTTTTTTTGTTTTTTTTTTTGTGTTCGCGGATCACTTCGTCGTTTATGATCCGATTTCGATGAATCTTTTTTATACGAAAGGGCATGCTTTCGAGATGGTCCCATTGCCACCACGTCAGGATCTGATGGTGGAAACCCTGAGAAATCGAGGGCAACTCTCGAAAATTGTAGGCAGGCATCTGGTAAAAACTTGATATTCGTGTGTATATCGGGTGATACCACAAAAAAATGAAGGTTTGAATCAGACTTGATGATGGAGACGACGGAGAGTCAAGGGAACTCCACATCGGTATCTAGGAACTACCAAGTGTTTGGGCTTATTTCATACCGAAACCTGACCTTTACACCGAAAGCACTTAGTAGGTTTTATTTTCATAACATAATATCACGCCGGTACGCTGTGAATGGGTACGCAGGTACCACTAAAAAGTGAAAAATAAAAATCTTTTTTACAAAAAATGTAACCGACTTCGAAAATAAAAAAAGGTTTTTATATGGCGAAACAACGTTTTCCGGATCAGCTAGTCTAATCTAATATATAAAAATCTCGTGTCATGGTGTTTGTAATCGAACTCCTCCGAAGCGGATTGGTCAATTTATAAGATTTTTTTTGTGTATATTTGGTAGGTTTCAAAATAGGTCGTAGGCCAATTTTTGTTTATGTGAGAAAATAACGTTTGCCAGATCAGCTTGTCTAATACATAAAAAACTCGTGTCACAGTGTTTGTTATCGAACTCCTCCGAAAGGGCTTGATGGATTTTTGTGGATTTTTTATAGTATATATTTGGTAGGACTGAGAATAGAAGAATAATCATCTTTCTTTTGTAATAAAGAGACAGAATTGGAGACCTTGACACGATATTAACAGATTCTTATACATAAGTAGCATATCACAAACATTTCTCATCTAAAGTTTATATTTTCTTACCCACAGATGATGAGGCGACTGAACGTTTACACAATATGTCTAGTATTTGGTCTCAGTATTCTTCTCATTTTTAATATTGGGACTCAGTACGCAGATAAGGCATATTATCTCCCATCCAACGAACACCGAAGAAATATCAAAATAATCATAAAATTCGAGAATGGAGAGGAGACCTACACGCAACAAATACCCATTGTAATAAATCTTGGTACCCAAGGTTCGACAGACAAAGAAACGGTACCTTTAATGAAAGATAAAATCCATTCCTCCGGACGTACGGACATCAATAACATACACACAACCGCGCGACACGTGACACACAGCTCTGCAGAAATCAGAAACATATTAGAAAAAGCTAGAAGAAAAATAAAGGGAGAACTCACTAATTATAACTTTTCACATTCTGGTGTTCATGGTTTAGAAGATTTAGTCATGGAATCCGGAGGACAACCCCTGCGAAGCTTAATAATATCATCATGGAGATCAGGATCTACCTTTCTTGGAGATCTGGTGAATGCAATTCCTAGTACTTACTACCATTATGAACCCCTGCTCATGTATGGAACCAAACAAATCAGAGAGCCAAAAGAGGCTACCCAAGCCTTGAGGATCATCAAAGGAATGTTCAAATGTAGTTTTGACGATTTAGAAGATTACTTTGAATTTGAAAGTAAAGACTTGAATCTGTTTTCTCATAGCACCAGATTATTTGATTATTGTAAAGACGATACTAAAAATGAGCTATGTTATAATGCGGAGTTCATTTCACGGTTATGTAAGCTGTATCCGTTCCAAAGTATGAAACTTGTGCGATTTAGACTACGACTCGTTGAAGAAATATTGAATGATAAAGAGTAAGTAGTTGTTGTTATTTATACAAATAAATGCAATTATATTACTAGCTTCGGCCAGCGGCTTCACCCGCGTGGTCCCTAGGGAACATACTCCCGGGATAAAAAGTAGCCTATGTCCTTTCTCAGGCTCAAGAATATCTGTGTACCAAATTTCTTTTAAATCAGTTCAGTAGTTCTGGCGTGAAAGCGAGGCGCGACAGACAGACAGAGTCACTTTCGCATTTATAATCTTAAGTAAGGATTTTTTGCAGTTCCTTAATGAGGGGCTAAATAGCAGGCTAAATAGCACCTGTAAAAAAAAATATGTTTTCCAAAATTAATTACCTAAATTGACGTTCATATCATGTTTACGTCATAAGTTACGTTTTTAAAGTAAAAGATCTCTCGCCTCAGTGGCAACGACTGGTGTCATAGAATCGGTAACCTTCATTGATTCAAATGAAATCAACACAAATGTCATTCAAATGCTGTCATTTGAATGGTCATCTGAATACCTGTGATTACCAGACAAACATTAGTATTGAAATTCAAAAATAAGATTGTTTTTTTTTTGATCGACAAACCATTGGTGACAGAGTTTATCGCTGCTGTAATTTCATTTTGTCCTTAAGTTAAAATTGTTAAGATGAATCTTTTCATGACAACAATGTATTAGTAGTAACACTCTTTCTTTAATAACTGATTGTCTTTCAGGCTCAACGTAAAGGTGATACTGCTGGTCCGCGACCCCCGCGGCCTGATGCAGTCGAGGCGGCACAGACGCTTCTGCGAACTGTCTCCAGACTGCTGGGAGCCCCCCCTGGTCTGCGCCGACTTGGTCAGCGACTACGTGGCAGCAGAACAGATACTGCAGAAGCATCCAGACAGACTGATGTGAGTTTTGATAACGGTTGGTACGTAATTAGAATGGAACGTAGGTTCGGAAACTTTGTTGAATTTTGATGGTATCTACATATAAGTAAGGATTATCTACTATTTTATTTATTTACTAACTTTTTCCCGCAGCTTCGCTTGCGTTAAACTAAAATAGAACAGTCTTCAGGGTCCAATCTATCATCAAAATAGAATTAGTGATTTAAATGTGAGAGCGTTAGAAACGAACTCACTTTTGCATTTGTAATATTAAATAGAATTATTTAAAAAATTGTAACTCCATAAGGCCAATACCAAATACGTTTATTATCGTGTTTATGCTAATAGGAATCATCAATCAATATATCATCAATCCATCAATTTATATAAAAAAAAATCCGTTACTGACTGATTGAGTGACTGAGTGACTGACAGACAACGCACAGCCGAAACTACTGGTCGTAGAAAGCTGAAATTGACATGAAGCTTCCCTACACTTCCCGGGAACGGAAGTATTCGGGAAATGAAATCAAGTTTCAAATAAATGGTATATACATCCATTGATATATAAAAACCCAAGATACACACTCAGCATCTCAAAAACTTCCGCATAAAACAAGCGCACAGTTTTAAATTGTGCGCTTGTTTTATTCACAATTAGTTTCAAACAGTCCCGCATCGCTCGTCACACTGCACTGCTTTGTAAAAACAACTTTAAGCGATCCGTGTAAGGTTGAATTTGCAAAAAAAAAATGTTTATAGTATAACTACAAACAACTCACATATGACACTTGACTGTGCATCTTGGGTTTTTTATATATCAATGTATACATCCAAGATTTATTTTTCATAACGCAGACCAAACACTCAAGTCAAAAACGGGTTACAGTAAAACTTAACTTGAATGTTCGTCAATTTTAACGTTAAAATGTTCAAATTACAGGGTGATACGGTTTGAAGACTTAGCGCTGAAGCCGAATATGACAACAGATCGAATCCTTAAGTTCCTAAAGGTGGATGGAAAGCAGGCACTTTACAAGTTCCTGCAGAAGCACACTACTGTTGAAGTGGCTGGTGTCCACTCCACCATCAAGGTCTCTCGCAATGTTCCTTTCAAATGGAAGACTGCTCTGGACTTCAGTTACGTTAGTGAACTACAGGTGCGCTACAGTTAAATATATTATCCGTACACATGGTGCCATTTTAGTGGTCTTACAACGGTAGCCCACTTCATCTATCCAATGACTACTGCAAAATCATTAAAAAAAAAATGTATTAGTTAAGTTTACGTGGGGTACATTAAGTGGACCGTCTTTTTAAATCGACTAAAATATTAACCACAATATAGAGTTATTCCGGTCGGATCCCCTGATCTGATCTATTAGTAGGTTATTATTATGTTTAAATTCCTGTTAGGGGATCAGGGGGGCTACTCTCTAACGAAATCCGTAGTTTCGGGCTTAGTTTCCGGCGGGTATTTTCTACTTCGTATCACCTAACCACTGAGAACTAATGATAACACGATTTGACAGTTACTGTGAAATCGTGTTGTCATTCATTCTCAGTTCGGGTTCGGGACTAATCGTAAGTCTGTAGGCGATACGGAGTAAGCCCGAAACTACGGATTTCGTTAGAGAGTAGCCCCCCAGACCGGAATTACAACTCCGGTCTGATCGAAAAAAGTCATCATCAGTCATATCAGATGATGACTTTTTTGACAGGTAAGTACAGTCGAGAGAAAAACAGCGGTCCACGCTTGCCTAAAGTCGGGAGGAAAGGAAGGGAGAAAGGGGGACCTTTGCCCTACAGTGTGACACAATAGGATAAAATAAAATAAATAAATAATATAATTAAGTCATTTTTTGCATTCCATCAATAAAATAGTCAGCTATATCTTGATATTTTTGACATATTATATCAAGGAATTTTATTCTGCTGTCATAGCGACTGAGTTGATTTGGGTGGAAGAAGTTTCCTACACAAGGACTCAGAACACAGGCTTTAGGCTGTCTATAAATCTATGTTCTTTAGATTTTTTATGGTAAATGTATTTTTCTTAAATCAATACTAACAGTGAAATATAGTTTTACTTGTTTTGTATAAATTAAAACCCTTTTTAGTTAAAAAATATTTTTGTTCAGTATTGGACGCACACCGTGAAGACTGGTTCGAGGTAGGTAGCGCAAGAAAAGAGTGCCCGGTAGGATATAGAGGAGATAGGCCTCCTCTATATCCTGCCCAGCGAGGGACACAAATGCATCGTTTTGTTTAACTTTTATAAACACTAATCTGTTCTTTTCTTATTTTCTTTAACTTAATAGTGTTATACAATAACCTAACAAATAACGTTACGTTTCAGATGGCTTGCAGAGAAGCTATGCGTTTATGGGGATACAAGATGGCGCTCAACGAGACCCATATGACAAGCAAGGACTTCAACCCCGTCGACGATGTAACGATATGATAGTCAACATAATTTTGTTTTCCTTTTACATGATTGGTACAGACTGAGATGATACCGACCAAATTGGCACCAAAGAAATTCCCGTGTAGATAGGGGCATCCGTACATTTATCTTGTACTATTTTATAAACTCATTGCACTACGTACGGATAATTTGACATTATATAAATAAGCAATAAAGATTTTCAAAAAGATATTTCGTGTGGTCGAACATTGAAAGTTTTTTTTTCGTACAAAATCTTATTTTTTTGACCAACATAAGTCAAAACCACGATCTAAATCAGAATTAAATTATTTATTTTTCTTCTTTTTTATTTTCATAATTTTTGGTAGTTCTACGTTTTTACATATCCATTTGCCTTGTATTAATTAAATTGAGATTTCCTTAGAACGGATTCGGCCTATTTCGAAATATTCTCACTGATACTACTGGTTGTAGCCAGTTGTGACATGACCAGAGGGCTTGCAAAATTATTATTTAAATTTTACCAGAATAACTTATTCGACTTACTCATGACCAGAGGGTCTAGCACGAATATTTTGACGTACAGTAACGTTAACGTAAGAGAATTTTGAATGTGAAAAACTGCAACCCCATAGTATTTTGGCTTAATAATATGACACATACACAATACATATCATTCAAAAATATAATATAGTATCTAATACAGTACTAAGGCAGCAGCGGCTCTGGATATTGCACTTCCTCCTCCGTCTCCATTAAGCCATGTAAGTTACCGGGATAAAAAGTAGCCTATGTGTTATTCCAGGATGTGTACTACATGTGTGCTAAATTTCATCCAAATCCCTGTAGACGTTTTTGCGAGATTGACGGACAAACATACTAATATTATAAATGTGTGTGTGTGTGTATTAGTAGGATTTACATTGTTTGATTATTATTATTTTTATTTAATTATCATTACTGTAATTTAAATTTTAATTATAATCTAAATGGATTTAAAGAAATGATTATTTAATTTAATTGAATAACCGTTTCCAGGGCCACATCTATCTCTACACCAAAGTTCACCAAAATCGGTTCACAAACAAGCTCACTCAGTTAGAATTTTGCAAGTAAATAGGTAGTTATTCTTGTGCATAGCTTCACACGTATTCTTATGACTTTCATAGCAATAGTGTAGCGTGTGTCCAAAAAACAGAAACAAACAAACGTATTCCCTCCTTTTAAAATTTGTTTAGATTTATCCAATACCGCATACTGCGTAGCTGTTTTAGGAATTTATTCAGAGGTAATCTACACTAATATTATAAAGAAGAAAATTTGTGTGTTTGTTTGAATTGAATAGACTCCGAAACTACTAGACCTATTTGAAAAATTCTTTTAGCATTGGATAGCTACATTATCAGGGAGTAACATAGGCTATATATTATCCCCGTACTCCCACGCGAACGGGAACTACGTGGTTTCAACGTGACGTCCACTAGTTGCATTATATGAACGCATAGCGTAACCTTATTTGTAGCGCAAAAGCCAATAGTTCAGTCAATGCGTCAGCAAAATCATTGACTAAATAAATTAGCAACTCTAAATCCTCATATACAATCCTTAGCACAAATACCTATTTCATAAAAAGGTAACACATTGGTGTAGTCGACTGTAGTGAAAACAATCGTGTACTTCCGCGGCGTAATGTAGTGCTCGATCAGATATCGACAACCTCGCTGCAGGGCTGGGATAGGCTGGGAGCTGCGACCTGCAAACAACATTAAAAATAACGTTTTAGATGAGAGAGAAATTGACTTGAAACTGTGTGTGTACATGCCATGATTGTATTAAGAACCTAAGTAAATAATTTCGTGGCGTGATTTAGCATCCCCCTCCCCGAGCGCATCGCACACTCTCCTCGTACTCCCGCATCGAAAGTTCAAAAAATCGAATATAGCGACACTCCGTCAACTAATTCAAACCGCCAAATGATTTAGGGTTACTCGCAAGAAAATTATATTAACAAATATCGATACTCTTATTAACAACCTTTTTAAATATAGAATAAAATAAATATTCAAAGTAGACAAATAATAAAGTTATTCGTGTTATATCATCATCTGCCTAGCCTTATCCCAACTATATTCTGGTCGGCTTCCAGTCAAACCCGATTAAGCTGAATACGTATTTTACGTAGAGCGGCTGCCTACCAGACCTCCACGTCCACAACCCATTAACTGGGTAACACGGAACTTCTTGGCAAGCCAGAAGTCAAGTTTATTTTCTTCTGACTGCCAGATCTACAAATGAAAGCCGAGACCAACGGCTTAACGTGCTTTCCGAGGCATGGAGGAAACTCGGTGTGTTTAGATGGCCACCCAACCACAGACTAACCTTGGCAAGCGTTGCTTTACCTTGAAGATCGACCCGGGCAGCTATTATTCTTTGGCCACGAGCTGCTTCATTCGTGTTATATAAGGTGGTCAAATCGGATGTTCAACTTTATTTTGTCACCAAGCTAAGGCCAAGGATTGCAGTTCAAAGGCCGCTATTTTGTTTTCGAGAGTTTTCAAGACATAGATCATTATAATAACTTCATTCGAAAGTTTTAATACAATTGAAAAATGTCCAAATCATATTCATCGCTGATGGTATGTAATAATGTAGGAGCACACGGCGTATTTTTACCGCGCCAACGACGCACGTTTTGCGAACGCGGACTCACGGCGCTATATTTAAAAGAACCAAAAAACAGTACGTCGCATTTGTATCGATTCAAACGCGCGTACAAAGCGATACAAACGCACGCGGCAAGCGCATTCAAAGTTCGTGTGTATAGAGTTTGTTTATTAAGAGGGGACTCTAGTCCCGAGGAATTTGAAAAATAGGTATTTGAAGAAACTATTGCCGATGCGTCGCACTGTGCCCTATCAAGTAAAGTGCGAAAATGACAACTGCAGGAGAAGCTGATTGTACCTATAAAAACCTTGACCAAAAGACGTTTTGTATTCTGCTGTTTTATTCTTCAAAACTGGACTGATCTATAAAAATTATGTATCAAAATTTAGAAGAAGACTACATCTATGCTTCTATTATTTTCTATTTTGAGAAAAACTTATCAAATTTGTCTGATAGTCGTCTGAACATGGCGTTAAAAACGGGTTTTTGGATTGTCATTGTTCTTTAAGTAATTGTTTTGGAAAAAAAAATGATAGAGGCACGTATTAATTCGATATAGATTTTTTGGAAAAAAATGGCTCTAGCAGCATTATCCACGAAGAAAACAACGGAATACGTTTGTGTGGAGTAAGGCCTAAGAGTTACCGACTAGAGTCCCCTCTTAACTGTCGGAGAAAGGTGTGGGGGAGAGGCACTGCATGGTTTTCTTGTCATTCACGTGACATCGGATAGCAGTTCGAATTTTTCTCCCATCTTTTATGTTGGGGCAATGTTTTAAAAGTTGTATTAAAATGACCATCACTCAGTCTTCTTTCGCTCGTGAATGGGTTAATCTAATAATGTCGCTTATTTTTTATACTATCAGTAATAAAACCAGCGTAAGCAGTGCTGTCTCGTCAGACTCCATTTTACTACTGTTGAGTAGTCTTGTGAAAATACAGAGATTTCTGTATAAAAATACATACGCACGACTGCAACGCTTATATACTGCCTATCGCCGTATCAGCGCGTTTGTATCGATACAAATAGGTCTACGATTACAGCGCCACAAAATTGTTGTATGCAAAAATTAACTATCGGTGCCTAAACTTCGTTTAAAGCGCGTTAGCGCGCATCATCACGTCACATTTGAACGCGCCGCTGCAGCGCTGGTCGCATCAAATGCAGAGATGTGCAATGTAACTGCTCGCGCCGCCCGCCGCGTCACTGAGTTAGTGTCCACGGCCTTAAAGTCTTTCGACTTTATTGAGACAGGTTCAATGGATGGACTGCTTTGGAAGCAATGGAATGGGTGCAGTTTTGACAAAAATGGCGAGTCATTATTGCAATAACCGGATGACATCGCAGACTTGCAGCAGAAGCTGAACGGCCTACTTGATTCTTCTTTACACGTCGGTCATCGGATGAACTTTGACAATACCTACATGAGTTTTGTTGTGTTTTATTCAACTTACAGTTCCACATTTCGAGAATACGAACCAGAGCTAGTATTTTGTAGCTAGCTTTATATAGTCCGGTCAATTTAGACATCTGAGGGTACAAAAATTCGCACCCAGCTCAAAGTTGCTACTATTGTTCAAAACACCATCATAAATGTAATCTAAAAAGTCCTCATCGATCCGATACCGATAGGAAAAAAAATTACTCGGGATTAAAGGTCACAAAAATGGGTTTCTCGCGATTTTCAGAAAAACGGTAAGTTTTATCATAAAATTAGTTCAGACAAACATTGTAGATCAGATAATTAATTGTCTATAAAAAATGGCTGGATACGTTTTTCCTAAGAGCCACCGTTTCTGAGATATATCGATTCAAAAAGTTGGAAGAGTTATAATCGTCATAATATGCACACGTTTCCACGCCACCTTGAACGATCACTCAGGTCTCAAGGAGCTAAGAATCTACACTGACGGATCAAAGACAAGCACCGGAACCGGAGTTGGAGTTCTCCAATGACCTTAACATCAGAATATCCAGACCACTAGGTAAACTCAACACCGTCTACCATGCGAAATGCGTTGACTTTATCCTGTCGGTCCATGCCATAGAAGCCAGGGGAGTCACGGATACTCACATTTTCATTCTCTCCGACAGCGCCTCAGTCCTTCAATTCCTAAGGAAGCATCACTCCACCTCGAAGCTCATACAAGAATGCCACAATGTACAAGAACACACCCACAAACAAGCGGAACGCTGGTAGGCCTTGGCACCCTGCAGCAGGCTATCCAGGGAGGCTACGTCATCCTTGAACAAACACGATAGGTATTACAGACAGTCCTTTATGCAGAGCATGCAAGGAGGAGGAGGAAACGGTATCGCACGTACTCCTTGAGTGCACAGGCGTTAGCGAAATACTGAGTCAAACAATAGGGTCACAGAACTCGCTAACAGATGTTTTTACACACCGGGAAAATTAATCTGTTTCTGGAGGGAGGTTGGCTGGTTGGAGTATTGGCTCACGCACAATGGTCTAACATCAGGACTAAAAACCAAATCCTAATAGATAGATACGTTTTACTGAAAATCGCGAAAAATACGTTTTTGTGACTTTTGACCCCAAGTAATTTTTTCCAGGTATCGGATCGATGAGGCCTTTTTAAATTTCATGTATCATAGTGTTTTGAACAATTCTACCAATTTTGATCTGGGTGCGAATTATTGTAACATCACTCCTATTTTTTGGTCTTATTTGACCGTACTAATACCTATTGATTGGTTTTGAAAACTAATATTTTAATTCTGTACCGCAACAACATTATAAATCAAATAATATACATCAAATCATCTAAATAAAGGCGTCAATGTCTAATAGAATCAAGAATAAGTATGTTTGGGGCTAGAATTATGGGAAGTAGAGACTACAAGGAGGTCAGAATCATGAAGGAGTAACATTTTCTGGACTGACAACTATTTATTTACTCTTAATTTCTTTTAAAGTAGGTGTTGAGGCCTTTGAACTCATTTCCCTCTTTATGATTATGGGTTATACATTTTTTGAATTATTCTCATTTCCTTCTTGAACTAGTTCTGAAATTTACGCAAATGAAGTCGCGGGCAGAAGCCAGTTTCTAAACTCAATTTTTTTCGTAAGCTGGCAAGTTTAATTACTTGACATATTGATGTTTGACGTCTTTCAAAGCACGAAATAAATAAATTTATTTTAGCCTGTTTCTTCAGATAAAATTTGAGATAAAAGCTACAAAAAACAGACACTCCAGTCCAGAAAAATAATGCTATAGTTTACGTGAGTATATTACTTTACGTGAGGGAAAAATAATGTTTGTGGATGTTCTATACACAGAAGTGGAAGTGATGATTTTATTATGATTTGCCGGTGTTATTAGGCTGCAAAAAAAGTTACATAGGTATTACCTTAACAAGGCCCACGGACCATCTGAATTGATCTGAATCGACAGTGATGCGAATACTTTTAAAAGGCAAAAGAAGAGATGGCGATAGAATGAGGGCGGCTCGGAATAAATAACGTAAGTGCCAAAAGTAAATTTCGGATTTTAAAACATAAAAGTATTATCAAATCAAAACCTGCTATGAATTTAGCTAGATAAAGTTATTTTCTATGTTTCAAAGCAGATTTCATAACATCAGTCTAATGTATTACGTCATGAAAATGAAAATAGCAAAAAGACAGATTGAAATTTGTATTTTATTTCTATGTAGCAAATTTATTCGCATCGTGTATTCCTTTAGAAGTTTAAGTAGATCATATAGTCAAAAAACATAAACCAAAATGTCAAATCATTATGACAGGTAGTTTACGAGAAAAAACATTTCTCAAAACGGCCTTATTATTCGCTTAGCGCCTTAAGAACTGCAATCCCGCCAAGCCCGTTCCATCATCGGACCACAAGACGAACGGCGATGCGCCACCGGTACATGGTGGACATCCCACCCACGCGCACAAAACGTTTTGGGAACACATTCATAGTGCGTGCAGCTAAGGAGTGGAATTCCCTGCCGGAGTCTGTGTTTCCTGATACCTATAATCTGGGAGTATTTAAGTCAAGAGTGAATAGGTTACTTCTAGGCAAGCGTGCTCCATCTTCGACCACATCATCGCTTACTATCAGGTGAGATAGTGGTCAAACGCGCGCCTATAAATAGAAAAAAAAATATCCTCAAAGGACACAAATATATTCTTAGAACTATACCTTCTGAATTTACATGTAGGTAACAGCTCTGTCCCTTAAATTCAACCTAATCTGTAAGTATGAGAGGTATCTTTTTTTTCATCTTGTCGTTTCTGTCCCATTGTATGGCGCAAAGGGGAAGCTTTTGCCAAATCCTTCAAGGCATCGCTCTCCCGCGACGTCTCAAATCAGCAGCCCTCATGGTACGAGCACAAATCATCTCGTCAATCCTTTTAGGGTTCCGAAAAAAAAAAACGGAACCCCTATAGGATCACTCGGGTATCTGTCTGTCTGTCCGCCTGTCACAGCCAGTTTTCTTCGGATCCACTGGACCGATTCTGTTGAAATTTAGTACACATATGGACTTCTTTAACCCAAACACGGACACGTTACGTAAATCATTAAATTTTTAGTATGGGCGTCACTTTTGGGGGCCAAACAAGAAAATTAAAAAAAAAATTGAAAAATATCGTGTGACATATCAGATGAAAGGACTAACTGTGAGGGTTTTAATTATATTTTTTTATAATTTTAAAATAAATGGTTCAGAAGTTATTCAAGAAATTAGACGAAAAATGACCATTTCTCCGAAACAACCAAGACAAAAATTTTGAAAAAAATGGAGGTAATAGATCTTTAGGTACCTAAAGATTACAGAAACACTATTAGAACTATTAGAATTCTATAGTGTTAAATAACATGTTAAAAAAATTAAATTCGTTCGGAACCGTTTGCACGCGAGTCCGACTCGCAATTGGCCAGTTTTTTTTTATTGGGACAAGCCCGCCACACATTCCCAACCACTACAACTCCTGAAAGCCAGAATTAACAGTGGCGACCACCAGAAAAACGCCGAGCCAATGAAGCTCGACGAGTCCGGAGAAACGATTCAACTGTCTTGTATCCCGCAACGAAATTAATCAGAAAAGTACAGCAGAGGAGTAGGAAAAAAATATATATATATATAATTTCCACTTCCCTCCTTATCAAGCAGGAGACAGAATAGAACTAGGCCAATAGGCACCAAGGGACATATACAAATGGGTTAAGCCCAGTTGCCAAGCACCACGGATTATGTATTAAAACTAAAACTATATAATGGGTCCTAAATTGTGAGCTACTTTTGATTCCAGTAATAGGTATGGCAAAATCGCTTGAAAACACAGAAATTTGTTCCTTCTGGTTTCTACAAGCTCCGTATAGTAAACTACTGCAGATGTAATCTGAATACTATCTAACATAATATTGCGTTCAGTTTGCCAAAGAATACACTCCCATAAAATGTGATGTGCGGATTGTTCGTATTCATAGTCAACTGTAGAACATTGACATAAAGGCGAGGCCACAAGCCTAAAGGAAAATAATTTACTCTTAAAGTTGCCATGACCTGTGAGAAATTGGGCAACACATTGATCCACCCCCAGCCATGTCCTATCCAGCCGCTCACGAACGAATGGAAAAAACTGGTGGAGGTGACGGCCTTTGATGGAATTTTCTCACCACGTTGCCATTCGGATAAACGGCACGGTCGTGTTGCGGTAAAAACTCTCTCTCGTCACTCTCACAGGGCAGCCTCGATGGCGTGGCGCCTTCAATTTTTAGGAACCCACAACGTAGTGGTTAGTGTGCATGCGGCCGAACTGATCCGCCCAATCTCTGGTTTTTGTTGCCACAGTGGATAAAAATTATTGTTGTAATAAAATAAAAGAAATTACAACATTATTCTTTACCTTTCATTATCACGATAATGAACCACAAACAGAATTTTTTAATCTACCTAATTTTATTTAAATAATTTCAAGACATCTTATGATGAAACTAATTACTTTACAATATTTAAATTAATTGCTAAATTCAAACTCGCTGCTGTAATGTAAATCAGGCTTCGACAGTAATACCTTTCATTCTTATAAACGACCTTTTATGAATTTAATATCTACAATTTAAACAGAAATGTCGTTAGTTATGGAGATTTAAATTGCCGTTCTCTCTTTATTACAATATCAGAATTGGAAATATGAATATTAATCTTAGTTTGAAATAAATTAGTTAAATCAGAGTTGATGAATGTTGGGGTATTACTCCTATTTTCATTTTTACTAAAGTTTGAACGAATTTTAAGCTGATCTTTCTTAAGATAAAGATTAATTATATAGTTAGTTGAATAAGCCTTGGGGCCTCATTAAAGCCAGACAGAGTATTACTAGCTTATTAACATTTACCTAAGTCTGTTTTCTTCAGCACAAAATGGAATTGCAAGCCCAAACTACTTGAAAATATAAACTTTTTATTTAAAGTTATCTAAGGTTGGTAATCCGGCTATATATTGACGTCTAACTTTGAAATGAGTAATTTTTGACCGATTTAAGAAAAGGAGGAGGTTCTCGATTGTTGTATTTTTTTATGTTTGTTACCTTCTAACTCCGTCCGTCCGTCATTTCTGAACCGATTTGAAAAATTCTTATTTCATCTGAAAGGATATAGGTACTTACCGATTGGTTCGATCAAAATCGGTTTAGTAGTTTGGCTTTTAAATCAAAATAGCTGGAATTCGTTTACTTAGATTACGTATTTGGTTTGCCATCCAAGTAAACGGAATTGCATTTTCTACGACTTTCCAGTGGTGTTGTTAGGTGTACTACTAAAAAGTGAAAAATAAAAATCTTTTTTATAATAAAAACATCAATCGACTGCCAAATAAAAATGAAATTGTTTTTTTTTTTTTATTTGGAAGTCAGTTGTATTTTTTTTTGTAAAATTTTATTCAAATTTAGGTCCTAACTATAATATGGCGTCAAAAAATTCGTCCGCATCGCTGTCGACTGGAAGTGAGCCCAAAAGACTGGCAGCATTGCTACGTTCTATGGCAATGCCTATCCTCTGTCCGAGGTAAAAGCCAGCCCTTGGCTCACGCGAAGTGTCAACTAAACGTTTAGCTAGTTTTTTAAATAAAACGTGAGCACTCGGACCCCACGATCCAAGAGTTCCAACCTCAAACGGCTCAAAAATATAATTGCCTACAAGGCTACTATATTTCCGCCGTTTGAGGTTCTCAGCAGCCGGAGCGGCAGAACCAGCACAGCACGACGATCTAGGAAGATGGGATGGCGCAAGAGTATCGACACAAGTAGCGTCCCACACTAAAGGCCTACCCATCTTCCAAGGAAATAAACACATACCGTCCGGTCGCTTGCCATCGTCGCGTGCCAGGCCAATGGGTTCTAGTACGGCTGGAACGCCGACGGCGACAAGAGCGCGTCGGATAATGTCGTTGATGTTTGCGTGCCGAGCTATGCGACCCGCACTTCGACTGCACGACAAGCCGTGGTGCCCGAGGCTGTTGACAGCTTCGCCACAGTGACAGCGATGAGGAGAACAACAGGATGCGCCTAAGCGAAGGGAAGCAGCGAGGCGGAAAGTAGTATCGTCGAACAAGGTACCTATGTTCGACGACGGTAGTACGTGAAGCCAGAGGCCCGACTCCCACTCACCCACAGCCAGCAGGCGCGTACGCTCCGCAGAAGTAGCAGCAGAGGCAATTAGGTTCTTCTGAACTTCTCTGCAGAGCGGCTCATCCCACCGTCTCTGGTATGATGAGTTGTCGGGTAAATTTTCATTCGGGCAAGCGAGTCTCCAGGCAGTTATAGCCTCGGTGAAGCATGGCACATCAAAATCAATCAGTGTGGAAGCTAAGATATTCCTGACTGAAAAATTATTTCAGTGCCGTGAACCGAAAATAAACTAATACTGGTAATTTTGCGGACGCCAAGGCCTCCCACACGGATGGGAAGATTAGCTTGAGCCCAAACTCGGTCGTCCATGGCCACATTTTAAATTTTAGAGAGTGTATGCTTGATAATTTGGTCCATTTTTTCCAGAAGGTGAGGGTGCTTCCATAGATGGGAAGCACGAAGAAAATATGTTAATTTAGGGCCGAAACAGCAGTAACGAACAATGGTGATGGCCGAATGCATGTTAATTTTTAACATTCATTTTGTAAAACAGATTTTAATTCATGTAAACTTTAAAACAGAATCGGAGCTGTAGTGGTCTTAAAAACTGGCCAAGTGCGAGTCGGACTCGCGTGCACAGGGTTCCGAACGAATTCCATTTTTTAAACATGTTATTTTAACACTATAGATCGATGGTAAAGATCTGGAAGAGATAGGTATAGACTTCTGTCTAAAGCCTACAATCTTCATTATTTTCAAAATTTTAGGCTGAGTAGTTTTGGAGATAAGGGAATGGTCATTTTTTGTCTAATTTCTTAAATGTCTTCAAAACCATTTTTTTTTATTTGTGATGGGTTTGCTCTTGACTCAAATCTAGGTCAGAGATGGCAGAGACAAAGTCTACGATGGAGCGAGCTTACCCAGAAGGAGCCTGTGCACTCTTACTTAAAATTATGAAAGAAATATAAATAAAAACCCTCACAGTGAGCCCTTTTATTTGATATGTCGCACGATATTGTTCAAAAAACTTTTTTTTTTAATTTTCTATTTTGACGCCCAAAAATAACCCCCATACTAAAAATTTAATGATTTTCGTAACGCGTCCGTATTTGGTTCACACAAGTCAAGACATATGTGTACCAACTTTCAACAGAATCGGTCCAGTGGATCCGGAGAAAACTGGCTATGATAGACGGACAGACAGAAAGACAGACAGACACCCGAGTGATGTTATAAGGGTTCCGTTTTTTGTTCGGAACCCTAAAAATCATGTAGACGTCGCTATAGAATTGGTTTTTAGACGAAAATATTTACGTAATTGAATTAAGAGCTAATCTGACAAATGTCAACTTGTATCACCAATTACTATAATTCCTTCCCATGGTCTGGTCGAATCGATCAAAAATTGGTTTTGATTTGAGGAATTTTGTTAAAACTTGTAAAGTAATACAGTGAGAGTTAGTAGATGATTGTTGCTCATATAGGCACGTGCTTGGTGAAACGTCGTTTGCGTCATTTTTGTCTACACTAATATTATAAAGAGGAAAGATTTGTTTGTTTGTTTGAATTGAATAGGCTCCGAAACTACTGAACCGATTTGAAAAATTCTTTCAGCAATGGATAGCTACATTATCAGGAAATAACATAAGCTATATTTTATCCCCGTACTCCCACGGGAACGGGAACTACGCGGGTGAAACCGCGTGACGTCCACTAGTATTACATAATTTGATTCGTCATTTTTTTTATTGTTTATGAAGTCGTTTCTTTGATTAAAATTCGCAAAACCTATGATATATCAACTATAGTAGGTTAACCGCAGTCTACTATAATAAAAAAAAACTTAAGGCAACTGCCCTGACCCTATACTTCGCGCGCGAACATATAGCTATCGCTACCGATTAGTTCCGATTATGCTTGCGCTGTTTTTTAGAGCTATGATGTTGGTGTGTGACGCTTTTTAATAATAATACGTCATTGCGCAAAAACCTCGCAGAATAACTTTTTCTGACAAACATACCGCCTTTAAATATGTTTTCCGAAATCACATAAATTCTGACCCCAGTTTAAATTGCGCCGAGCTCCCGGTCTGGGTACAGTAACCATGCTTTTGTTTAATGATTACGGAACTGGGTCGGACAGGCTCTCGTGATCGTTTCCACGTAAAACATCCACCAGCACTCATTACGAAGCCTTCCTTCTCGGAAACTGTCTGAAATCTCACATTTTCAACACGTTTAATGTCATGTACATTGGAATAAGGGCCAGCTAACATATGGCAGAGCACAGCGGAGAGAAGTTTTCACTGTCAAACTATTATCGACATTGTCCACATTTAAATAATATCTAAAATCAATGAACACAAGAATTGATTACTGAAGAGCATCGAAGCGACTTCATGCAAAAACTAGCGCGCAGGAACGCGAACGCGCGAGCATGCGCGCATCCGCTTCCGGTCTGACACGTTTAGACTCTGCAAAAATTGCAAAACGAAAGATGACGGTGTGTCGAGTATGCGCAGAGTAGCGTATACTCGCGCGTTTTTGGGTACAAATTCGCCTAATGTGTCACGCGTTTAGCAAACTTCGCATGCATGCTCTGCGCTGAGCTCCACCATATGTACGCCAGCCCTTATAATTTTAATAGGCTATTTTACTAGATAGAAAAATTATGATTCTTTTTAGTCCGTCCGTTACATTTTGAAAAAAAATATTGGACACGTATTTTTTCCATATCAAATCGATAAAAAATGATAAAGATATAGCGCATCAAAGTTTTAGAGAGGGGGCTGATGACGTCATATCGCGGAAATATATCTGACGGACTAATTAGATTTTTTCAGTAAATTACCCCATTCAATTTGGCTTAGCCTTTCTTCTAACTTTGTTTGGGGTCGGCTAGCAATCGTACTGGATGCGGCTGAATACCAGTATTTTAAACGGAGCGACTGCGTGTCTGGCCTCCACAGCCCAGTTACTGGGTAATTGGTACCGCTTTGGCAAGACTGGTGTTAGATTTACTACTGCATATCTGACTATCCGTCACGACTTCATCGTCATGTAAATTAAATTAATATTTTTTTTAAGTACTACAACTATTGTTTTTAATATACTATGTTTATGTACTATGTTTGTTTTCACTGTAGCATAGTTTGTCCAAGTTTTAATCCAAAATAAGAACACAACAAAACAGACACTTTAAGTTTAATATTGAATAGTCTCCTTTAGTGAAATAGAGAAAATAAATGACATAACGTAATAGTAGGTAATAACATACTTTCATTTTTATTGCTTTAATTAACTTACGTTCGTTCTTATAGTTAATTAAAAATAGGCAAATACTGTTATTTTAAAAATACACTATAACTACACGCTTGACTGACACTTTCCTGCTAACTACAGTATTTCAGTAGTTGGTGATTTATGTCACCGGGTTTTTGTTAACACCAAGTCAAATGTTGTAACGTACGAGTTAGGGAAACTATACGGATGTAATGGTTACGGTTCTTGAAATTCAAATTTAAGCCGATGTTATATTACTACAGTAGCCAATACCTTCCAGTTGGGCTCGCCATGACATGGGTTATCATCATTTCAGCCAATATTCGTCCGTAACGTCCGTACGTAAGCCTTCCCCAACGTAAACATCCATCCGCTGCCAGCCACCTTCTTTAAATCATCGATCCATCGTGCCGCAGGGCGTCCCACACTACGTTTGCCCGTACACTGTCTCCATTCTAACACATGTCTGCTCCATCGATCGTCTGTCCGTCTGCAGACTTGGCCGGCCCATTTCCACTTCAGCATGCTGATTCTACGCGCAATGTCGGTGACTTTAGTTTTTTGGCGAATGACTTCGTTGCGAATTCTTTCCACCAGAGAAACCTCGAGCATTGCTCTCTCCATTGCACGCTGAGCAACTATGAATTTGTGGAGCAGGCCTATGGTGAGTGTCCACGTTTCGGCTCTTGTAAGTCATTACTACGGCGTCTCTCTGCAGTCCATGATCTTTTTTTCCTCTTGCGCCTCACGTCCTGTCACGTGTACATATGAGGACCTGTGCTATGTCAGCGAATGGTGTTCTAATTGTTGAATACTGAGCCAAACATTTCTTTTTTGCAATCAACACGGTAAGAAGAAGTAGCCAGTTGTAGTGACCGAAACGATAAAAAGGAAGAGCAGAGGCGCCCACAGTACGCTCACATTTCGCTAGTTATGTTAAAAATCCTAAGGCTAATGCCCTCGGACACAAATCCGGACTAAGGACTGCATTTATCGTGACTGATCTCTTAAGCGGCTTTCAGCTATTTTAAATGTTATGTTAAGCGTAAATGGGTGGTTGCTGATAACAGTTTAAACAACAAATATTTGGCAAAGTCAAAGTCTAAGTAATTTTAATGAAAAGTAAAATTCTAAATTAAACTTGGACAACCTCTCTTAAAAAATTCACTTTCTCTTCATATTTTAAATGCCTGTGTAGCTGCATACCATCGTCACATGTACAGCGCGTGCGGCCACCACCGCGCGCGCCGCTATACTGAAGCTTGCGCGGCCGGCACCCATATTTATAACTTCTGAGCATTTCGAATCAGCAGCGCCGTCGCAGCCGCGGCCCGCTACAATGTTCTTACCGAGTGATAAAGTTACGTGATTGGTCAAATTGTATGTCTGCCTTAACACTACTTACAACCCCTTAAAATAGTACGTAAGTAGTGCAAATAAATATATTTTTATGCTACATCAAGCTAGTGTTATTATTTCTCTCCACCTAACACTACAGTGGTGACCCCGACGTGATCGAAACAACATGACCAGCGGAGGACAAGAACTCTCAGGCGTCTCAACTGCGCTTCGTATCCCGCCCATCTGGCGAGATAAGATACGAGTATGGTTCGCACAGTTCGAAGTCATCATGGCTCCGCACAAGAAAGGCGACCAAGCAATGTACGAGCTACTCATCGGTCAACTCGAAAAGCAGGAATGAAAGCCGCGCCAACCGACTTTTGCCTGTACGCCGCGAACAATACCAAAATACCCACCTACGGCGAGAAGTCACTTCAACTCGATTTCAATCTACGGAGACCATACAGATGGAATTTCATCATTGCTGCAGTCAGCAAGCCAATCATCGGCGCTGATTTCTTAAAGCATCACCAACTCCTAGTCGACATCGCCGGTCGATGTCTCATCGACAAAGTAACGAAACTTACCGTGAAGGCACCAATTTCTTACTCCGCCGAGCCAACAGTGCGAAGTATCGACATCGAACAGCAGTACCACAAGCTGCTCAGCCTCTTCCCCGACATCACCAGACCATCGTGTACAAAAGAAACGCCCAAACATCATGTCGAACATCACATAGAAACAACAGGCCCACCACTACATTGCAAAGCCCGACCCTTACCACCACATCGATACTTAGCTGCCAAGAAAGAATTCGAGATCATGATGCAGCAGGGACTCTGCCGACCAAGCAAAAGTCCATGGTCCAGTCCGTTACACGTCGTACCCAAAAAGAATGGTGATATCCGTGTTTGTGGCGACTACAGAAGACTAAATGCCATCACTACACCAGATCGATATCCAGTGCCACGCCTCAAGGACTTCACAAACCTCAACCGTGCATATATGCAATTACCAGTATATGAACCTGACATTGAGAAGACTGCAATAATAACGCCATTTGGATTATTCGAATTTCCCCGAATGTGCCCAGGCCTAAAGAATGCAGGGCAGACATTCCAACGGTTCATACACCGTGTGCTGAGTGGATTGGACTATGTATTTCCATTTATTGATGACGTCATCGTCGCATCAAGCAACGAAGAACAGCACCAACAAGACTTGCAAGTTGTCCTACGCAGATTAGATGACTATGGAATTACAATCAACCCATCAAAATGCAACTTTGGCAAAGAACGCGTCAAGTTCCTGGGTTACGAAGTATCAAGCGAAGGAATCAAACCACCCACAGACAAAGTCAAGATTATCGCTGACTACCCGAAACCAGTAACTGTTCATGACCTACGTCGATTCCTAGGCATGGTGAACTTTTACAGGGACAGCATTCCAAACGCTGCACATATTCAAGCTCCTCTCAATACCTACCTACACAACTGTAAGAAGCGTGACAAGACCAAGATAAACTGGACTACAGAAGCAACAGAAGCATTTGAGTCGTGCAAGGCCAGCATCCAAAACACAGCCTTACTCGCTCACCCATCACCGACCGCAGCGATGTCACTTATGTGCGATGCGTCCCAAAAATGCGCAGGATCCGTTCTCCAACAACGCGTCAATAACAAGTGGATTCCCCTTGGCTATTTCTCGAAGAAATTCTCAGAGACCCAGCAGCGATATAGCACATTCGACAGAGAGTTGTTATCCATCTATATGGCCATCAAGCATTTCAGAAATACCTTCGAAGGAAGAGAATTAATTGTCTACACCGATCACAAGCCGCTCACATACGCCATACACAAGCCGCCATCCAATAGCGATACGCAACGACGAACACGCCAACTCTTGTTCATCAGTGAGTTCACAACGGACATATGACATGTAAGCGGAGCGAATAACGTGGTCGCTGACGCACTATCACGCATCGAAACAATCGACATTCCAACAGTCATCGAATACACCAAATTAGCTCAAGCACAACAAAACGACTCATCGTTATCTACGCTACTCAAACAAAAAAACATACAACTCAAGAAGATCGTCGCGCCCGGAACAAACAAGTTGATATGGTGCGAAACATCTACAACTCATATACGACCGTACCTACCAGATGACTATCGTCGCATTGCATTCAACGCTATTCACGATAACAGTCACCCAGGGATACGCACCACACGAAAAATGATGCAACAACGATTTTTTTGGCCATCAATGAACAAAGACGTCAACACATGGGCAAAATCATGTACTTCGTGTCAACAGTCCAAAGTCCAGCGCCACACACTCAGCGACAGCGAACATTACCCACCGAGCGAGCGATTTCTTCATGTGCATATCGATATCGTCGGCAAACTACCTACATCTGCATGCGGACATCAGTACCTCCTTACTATCATCGATCGTCAGACACGCTGGCCCGAAGCGATACCAATGCGAGAAATCACAGCTGATACCGTAGCAAGGAAAATGTACGAAGCATGGATAACCCGTTTCGGGTGCCCCAGCAAAATCACGACTGATCAGGGACGTCAATTCGAAAGCCAGTTATTTCACGAACTCGCAAGATTACTAGGCGCAGAGAAGACACGTACTACTGCCTACCACCCGCAGAGTAACGGCATAGTTGAGCGCTGGCACCGCTCGCTGAAGGTTGCACTAATGACGAGATTATCAAATAACAACAAATGGATTGACGAACTACCAACCGTGTTACTCGGACTACGGGCAGCTATCCGGACCGACACAAATACAAGTGCCGCGCAATTAACGTACGGACAAGCATTACGTCTACCCGGCGAATTCATAACACCATCACCATCTACGTCTGCAGAGAAGTTGAACCACACCTACGTCGAACATCTACACAACGTCATCGCGCAACTCACGCCGACATACCAACTGCATTCCAACACGCGGGCAGTGTTCGTGCACCAAGACTTGAAGACCTGCAAATCTGTATTCGTACGCATAGATGCAGTCCGGAAGCCATTGCAGCGCCCATATGAAGGTCCGTGTTTGGTCATCGAGAAGCATGAAAAATACTACAAGTTACAACTACCAGGACGTACAGCCAATGTATCGATCGACAGACTGAAACCGGCTTACACCATTAACACGGACCAACATAACGGCAGCCACACGAAAAACTCGACGCCAGCAACCACAGACGAACGCTCCATCGACCCACCGAGAACCAGATCCGGCAGAATCGTCAAGATGCCCGTACGCTTTCGCTAGAGGGGGAGCACTGTAGCTGCATACCATCGTCACATGTACAGCGCGTGCGGCCACCACCGCGCGCGCCGCTATACTGAAGCTTGCGTTTTTTTTTTTTTTTTTGTCGATTGCCACTCGCAGTTACGAACCTGGGAAGGTTGCAACTACTTAACCGGACTTGCCTGTGTGGACCTCAAGTGAATTTAAGGCCCCCAGCCGAGGCTATGCAACTTAAAACTAAAACTCCGCTCACTGAGTACCCCCTGTGGGGTACGGACCTCGGCTCAGCGGCGTCGTTTTGGGGAGGACAGCAAGGGACTGGCTGGGTCATGATATTTATTTGGGGAATATTTAACGCTAAAGGCTCAGCGGCGCGGGCTGGCTCGTTAGGCAAAAGACGGGAGGGAGCATTACTGGGACGTCGCGACGGGCCTCGACGGCGAGGCCGGAATACGGAACGCGGTCTGTATTTGTTTTTTCTGATTGTGCTGGTTTCCCTACAGCTTTCTTGAAGGATGGTGATTGGGTCGTCAGGATCGACGAGGGTATGCCTAGGACGGCGAATCCTACTAATCTTGGAGGGAGCGTATCGGGTAGCCGATGCGATTAAAGGGTTCTGGTGCTTTTCGGCGGATTCAATGAAACGCTTTGTAAGGCGCTTCATGAATTGCCTTATGGTCGGGATTTTAAGGTCGACATGAAGTCGGTCATTCCTAACGAACCACGGGGCGCCCGTGGCCTTTCGGAGAAATCGGTTTTGGAGAGTCTGCATCCTATGGAGATGATGTGGCTTAGTGTGTGCGAAAGTAGCACACGCGTAAGTCATGATCGGACGTATGCACGTAACGTAAATGCGCAGTTTGCACTTAAGGGATAGCTTGCTGCGTGCATTCAGCATGGAGTGGAGCCTACCGAGAGCGAAAGCGGCACGCGAACGCACCGTCTTTATGTGCTCTCCGAAGGTAAGTTTTTGGTCGAGAGTCACACCTAAATATTTGGCTCGCTTCTCCCAAGGGATCGGCTTACCAAACATGGTGATCGGGCTAGGGGGAGTGGGAGTCTTAGCTGACGGCTTGAAAAACAAGACCGCCTGGCTTTTCTCCGGATTGACTTCAATCCTCCATTTCCGAAACCATTTGCCTAAGGCAGTGGCGGATTTCTGGAGGTTTTGAGCAATGGCCTTAGTGCTCGTACCAGAGCAGTAGATAGCCGTATCATCGGCAAATAGTGCTAACTGCGTCTTGGGGGTTTTGGGGATGTCGCTAGTGAATAGCGTGAATATCAGAGGGGAAAGCACACCGCCTTGCGGTACGCCGGCCCTGATGGGGCGGGGTTTGGAAAGCGCACCTTCGATTCTATATCGAAAGGTGCGGTTCGACAAATAGTCTCGTAAGATGAGCACGAGACGATCTGGCACACCGAGTTGATACAACTTGTATATCAGTCCGTTGTGCCAGACCTTGTCGAAGGCTTTCACAATATCGAAGAACAGAGTACCCGTCATCAGGCCGCGTTGATAGCGACCGCTGATATGCTCAACGATGCGGTACACCTGTTGGACACAGGAGTGGTTGGCTCTAAAGCCAAACTGCTCGTTAGGAATAAGGCTCTTCCGCTCAGCATAGTCCTTGAGGCGCTTATAAATAAGCCTCTCGTAGATTTTGCCGAGCGCATTGAGCAGACTGATGGGACGGTAAGAGGACGGGGAGGACTTGGGCTTGCCCGGTTTGGGAATACCGATGACAGTGGCCTCTTTCCACTCTTGAGGGAACATGTTATTGGACAGAGCGCCGTTGAAAATGGCGGTCATTAACACGATGAGAGCTTTGGGGAACAGCTGCAACACCTTATTGGTGATACCATCCGCCCCAGGAGCTTTCTTAGGTTTGAGTTTCCTGATGACATCCTCCACCTCATCTGGAGTGATGGGGGGGAGTGGATCATCAGGGTCCTCGACAGGGGGGAGTGAAGTCCTCCGTTCGACTTCCGCATCAACCTCAGCAAGGTGATCCGGGTCGACCGGGTTGGTGCTCGGAGAGCACTGGGACTCCAGACTGTCAGCCAGGCATTCGGCTTTATCGTCGTCATCAAAGGCGACGGTGTTGTCAGGGCGAGTGAGAGGGGGCATAGTGGAAACCTCAGCGGCGCGCAACTTCCTCTGAAGTTCCCAGAACGCTTGGTGATTGGGTTCGAGTTCACCCAGCATCTTTTCCCAGCGCTTATTACGCAGCTCTTTAACGCGTTTACTTAATTTACGCTGTAAGTAACGCATAAAAGCTTTGTTGTTAGCGCAGGGGAAGGAGCTGTAGGCACGGACGGCCGCGTTCTTCTCAGTCACGAGCGCACGTACATCGTCCGGGAGTTTCCAACGACGATCGTCCGCCGCCGGTACCTCCCTTGAACACTCGTTCAGGACCGATTGTACGTGCTCTGTGAGTGAGCCGATCGCGGATCTCGTGTCATCCGGCGACTCGATGATGTCTGGGATCTTGTCCAAGTGAGGAGACATGGAGTCTTTCAGCATTTCGCTTACTTTTCTCCAGTCAGTGATCACTCGGGAAGGAGGGGGTTGTGAGGGGTCCATAGGACCATATCTGGGAGCAAACTCCAGAATCACTGGCCGATGGTCCGAGTTGAGCTCGTGCAGCGCCTCCACAGAATGTAACCGTAGGTTAACATTCTTACGGCGGACGGAGCTCCGGCGGGATTTCATGGCAGTATGGAGACAACGACTGTCGCAACCCAGCGCTGGGCACGCCACAATTGCGGCGATAAGTCCCCTCTTTGAGGAGTGGCTAGAGCGGCGCCACGGCGTCCTTACCTTCCGTTTGACGCAGGTACTCACCGGACACGGTTGTTTCGGGAGGTACCTGTTTCGAATACGGCGGGAGGATACGCCCGGATGTCAACACTGCGAGGATCGCCCGGAGGACACGGTGGAGCATACGGTGGAGGTCTGCCCTGCTTGGGCGGAGCACCGCCGTGTCCTCGTCGAGGCGATCGGCGGCGGCGACCTGTCGCGGTCGGCCCTGTTTCAAGCCATGGTCCGGAGCGAGGAGACTTGGGAAGCGGTCACCTCCTTCTGCGAAGCAGTAATGCTAGCGAAGGAGGAAGCCGAACGCGTGAGGGAGAGGGAAACCTCACGCCCCAGCCGCCGCAACAGAAGAAGACTCCCCGGGCGTCGGGAGTCGCAGGGCGATTCTCGGCCACCGTAGGCGCGGGCCTGCGGACGGCGAGCATTGGGTGGCTCGCCGTCTGGTCATAACCAGGCCCGGGTCGAAGGCGCGCTGTGTTCCACGCGCGCCTCAAAGAGCTGTCAGCATCAAAGACGGGGCCCGCTAGGGCCCAATGCCTGCCGGGGTTGCGGGATTTATTCGAAAGAGTCACCGCGGCCCTGGAACGCAAAGGGCATTAGGAGGAACACGGATGGGTTTTAGTCAGTAAGAGTCTGACACTCCCTTCTACTTCACCCAGAGCGGAAGGAGTCATTTGATGATTTCCCATCCTTAAAAAAAAAAAAAAAAAAAAAAAAAAAAAAAGGTTAACATTCTTCAGGAGTGCGATGTCGAGAACATCGGGTCGGCAGTTAGGGTCATGGGGATAATGAGTGGGATGCATCGGTCCGCTGACATCAAAATTAAGGGTGCTAGATAGCTCGAACAGAGCTCTGCCTCTGGGATTAGTCAGATGACTATTCCATGAGGGATGTTTGGCATTGAGGTCCCCCGCCAAAAGGACAGAGTCGCTCAAGCCAAGAAGAGCAGTTAGGTCATCTCTGAAGGATATAGTATCCGAGTTGGAAGGTGGGACATAAGCTGAGATGACCGTAATGGGCTGATGGCCAGTCATGCCTAACCGACAGACGGAGACCTCAAACTCGGTTGTAATGGGGGGATCCATAGGGATGCAGTACAGGGACGTTCTATAATATATAAGAGTACCTCCTTTGTGGCATCGAGTCCTATCGTTGCGAACCATACGATAGTTGGCAATTTTAGGATCTCGATGATGGGGTTTGAGGAAGGTCTCTTGCACCAGAAGTATATCTAGGTGATGGTCGCGGAGGAAAGTGGCGATCTCATCACGTTGGCTCTGAAGGCCATTGGCGTTGAAGAGCCCTATCCGGAGGGCTTTCGGTTTGGTTCTACCGCTGTAATGGCTTTTATCCATTAAGGGCGTTGAACCTTTCGATATTGCGAGCGACGTCGCTGAACTCGTGATAAATCGCGATGATCCTCTCAGGATGCTTTCGCGCCGCCTCCTGCATTTGGATAGCCCTGGGTGAAAAATACGCCAGGTACGCTATCTGGGTAATTATGGAGTCAATGTGCATCACCTCGGAGGTGGTGACCACATTTGAAGAAGGAGGGGGAGGGGGAGGGGGAGTACTAATTGGTGCAGGTGCTTTCTGCACCTGTGCCTTCTGCACAGGTGCCTGCTGCACTGGTGCTTTCTGCACCGGCGCTTGCTGCCCAGGTCGTACTCCCATTTTGGCTCCTGCGCGAGAGTTCGTTGGCAGGGAGAAAGGTGGGATTGCCACGTCCATAAGGGCCGGAATGGCCGGGGTGGACTTTTGTGCCTCAGAGACCAGAGGGGCCTCGGAAGCCTGAGGGGTTTGGGATTGCGCGGGACGCAGCGCTGGGAAGTGGGTCTGGTGGTTAAGCGCGTTCCAGGGGCTGGGGCGCTGAGGGCTTAGTGCCGTAGAGGGTTGAGTAGGAGGGGCCTCCCTGTTCTGGCGAGCGCTTCCGCGCTTGGCCAGTTTGGGGGCTGAGGATTTGGGGGCCTTTGGGCAACCCCGGTAGTTAGCCGGGTGCCCTGTCTCCCCACACAGCACACAGCTGGGAGGGTCGGTGCAGAGGTTCCGGTCCTTTGGCCGGAGGCATTCCTGCGTGCCGTGGTTCCCGAGGCACTTCACACAGCGCGGCTTGCCGTAGCAGTTGCGCTGGGAGTGCCCGTACAGCTGGCACCGATGGCATTGGCCAACGATGCCGCTGCGGTGCGGGTTCTCTATCTTAAGGCCGTCCAGGCTGCAAATCCTGGCGACCTTGAAAATGGGGTGAAAGCCCTCCACCGGTTCGCACACGACGAGCACCATATTATATGGTGCACCGCCACGACGGTGCATCCGGTAGACGGCTTCCACCGGGATATTCTGGTTTTTGAGGTCGCAGAGGATGTCTGCCACCTCAATGTCGTGGGGCATATTGCGCACCACGACTCGGACTTGTCTTTCCTCGTGGAAAGTGAAGGAGTGGAATGCAACCTTCCTTTCCAGGAGGAGCTTGTGCAGCTCCCTGTAGTCCTTTGCTGTCGGGACCAGGACCTTGAGGCCCTGTTGGACAGCGCGGGCGTGGGTAAACCTAATAGCGCGCTCATTGCACGCGGCAGAAATGTTAAAACACTGTTTGGCCTCGTGGATGAAAAATGGAGGCGGTGGCTTGTTCTTGGGGGGGGCAGCCGGGGTGGCAGTTGCCATGGGGCTGGGGGGGCGGTTCGCCTGCTGGGAGGTACCAGCTGGGGATGCGGGACGGTTAGAGGGGGCTGCAGGGGTGGTGGCTGCAGGAGTGGCAGCAGAAGAGGCAGCTTGGAAGGCTGTCTTCTTAGCCTTTGAGGCAGACTCAGCTGCGGAGCTCCTCTTCTTTCTTTTCCCCTTGCCGACCGGGATGAAACCCGCCGACAAGTCGGAGCAGGACGAGGAGGGGGAGGGGCGGAGCGAGAATATGGCTTGAGAGTCCGAGTCCGAACCGGACTCGTCACTCATGTCCATCAGGGGGGATGGTGCTCTTCCGGGAGAACCGGGGCGACCGGAACTGAAGCTTGCGCGGCCGGCACCCATATTTATAACTTCTGAGCATTTCGAATCAGCAGCGCCGTCGCAGCCGCGGCCCGCTACAATGTTCTTACCGAGTGATAAAGTTACGTGATTGGTCAAATTGTATGTCTGCCTTAACACTACTTACAACCCCTTAAAATAGTACGTAAGTAGTGCAAATAAATATATTTTTATGCTACATCAAGCTAGTGTTATTATTTCTCTCCACCTAACACTACACCTGAAAAACTCAATAGAATATCAGTCAGGCAGTACCCAAGTAAACGATACTAATGTGTTAACTATTCAACAACTAAACTAATAAATAAGTCGTTTATAAAACTTGTATTAGTTTTTCCCCAAACTTGATTAAGTTCAAAACTATCTTGTTTGAAGTTTTTTCTATTCTTTTCTTAGACTGGCCGATTTCTGAGAATAACTCATTATTTATTAAATCTTACTTCTTTTCGAAGTTTTCAACTACGACTCCACTTTGGTGACGTTCTTACAAATTAATGTCTAAAAATAAACTTTTTCTGAAGTAGCCGAACTACTAGTCGATGTAATAATAAAATTATTCATTCATTTTACTAGCTTCTGTCAGGGGCTTCACATCCAAGACACGGACTGCCCGTATGCCAGCTATTATCCAAATCCTTTACACCTTTAAGACGTGAAGACGTAACAATCACACAAAAAATCAGCTTTACTTTCGCATATATGGATTAATATGGATTGTAATTTGAAATTGAAAACACACTATCGTTACAACGACACATAAAAATTTAATTTAAGCAAAAAAAATACAACCGAAGTAAAAACCACTACAAAATACATAAAATCATTAATTTTGGAAGTTATTTTTCAAATTTGAATGCTGGTAACCCCCAAAAATCCCAACTAGTCTAAATCTATTTAATGTATATCTCCGAAGTTCTTCATCAGTTCCTTACTTTAAATAGGACCATTTCGGGATAAACTTCTTTCGAACAAAAATAATAATAATCTTTATTGGAACAAAAATACATTTTACAAATTGATTGCGTACGTAAATAGCTGCATTAGTTGCAAAACTGTGTCGCAACTATTAACGCCCACCTCCAAGAGGGAGACGACATCGTTCCAGGTTTAAAAAAAATTAAATATAGTGGTGTTTAAAAAAGGATAAACACATATTAAACAATTAAAACAGAAAGAAAAAATAAAAATTAAAACAATAAAAACATAAAATAGGTAAGTGCTTAGTGTTGTGCATGTGGGAGTGTTGTATGAGAGTGTAGTGCGTGTCTGTGGGTGTAAGTGTAGGGTGCGCTAGTGGAACCTCCCCACGAGCGCACTCTACGCTACGTGTATTTGGTATGCATGTCTATGTGGAAGAAAGATCCTTAGGGTTTGACTAAATTCTCCAATTCTTCATAGGTGAGAGTATGAAGCCATTGATCGATAATTTTTTTGCAATCGCGGAGAGTACGTGGGTAAATGGTCAGCACTTTATTAATTCGATTGTAAAGCACAGAACTGCAGAAAATGAACTGCCGGCGGACAATGTCTAATTTAACAACTGAAGTCGGGCACACTCTGTCAGTTCTACGTTTTTGTTGTCCAAATTCCGGGTCAAAAGACAAGTTTGAGTGTTTCCGCAGCACTGTACTTAGAACATAAGATTGTCTTATTGTAGGTAGCTTCCATAAGGTATACAGTTCGCTGGTAGGAAAACGATAGGGTTTGAAGGCCATTACCTTAAGGACAGCCCTCTGCGCCCTTTCCAAGCGCAGTAAATGACATTTACCAGCACCGCCCCAGGCCGAAATACAGTACGTTAAAATGGAATGGGCAAGAGCAAAGTACACAGTTCTCAGGGTAGAGGAATTGGCGGAGGTCCTGAGATTTTTAAAAACAAATATCAATTTTCTAACCCTAGAGACCAGTGAATTGATTTGCCCATTCCATGTTAAACTGCCGTCGACCCAAACTCCTAGATATTTGATTGAGTCCGTGCGCATTACTTCAGGACAGCCACAGGTGGCAGTCCTCATTGTATGGCACGCATGAGCTGTCAGACGAAAGGAAAGGGCTGGCTGTGACGCTTTCCTTGGACTAAAAGTGATAAACTTGGTTTTATCCAAGTTGAGGGTGAGCAAGTTCTGTGTCAGCCATCTCATAACAACTTGCAAGGCTGACTCTGCCTGAAGCTGAACCTCATTCCAGTCACTACCACGAACCAAGATAACAGTGTCATCAGCGTAGGTAATTACTTTGGAGTTTCTTAAATCAAGTTTACAGAGCTCGTTTATGTAAACCAGGAAAAGAGAAGGTCCCAAGACACTACCTTGCGGAACTCCATAGGTGAGGAATGCTTCCTTACTGGTGTGGTTGTTTATCCTGATGATTTGCGAGCGACCACTAAGGTAACTCTTGAACAGACTAAGCGGTAGGCCTCTTATACCAATCCTTTCTAGTTTACTGAGGAGAAGGGGGACAGAGACAGTGTCAAAAGCTTTAGAAAGATCAAGAAAGATAGCTATAGATTTATCATTGTTGTTTAGATTTTGAGCTACTGAACCTATTAATTCTAATATGGCATCCTCTGTGTTTTTGCCTGATCTGAATCCATATTGGTTATTTGCGAGTATATTTTGTGAGCTAAGGTAATCCAGCAGACGTTTGTTCATTACTTTTTCGAGGAGCTTAGACAGAATTGATAGTACCGATATAGGTCTGTTGTTGTTGACACTGTCTCTGTCTCCACTCTTGTGAATAGGGTGCACAACCGCCTTTTTGAACACCGTTGGAAATAATCCAGATGTAAGGGCAAGGTTGAAGACGTGGCAGATAACCGGGACAAGAGTGCTTCTAGCACTATAGAATACAGTTGCGGGGATACCATCCCAACCCGCAGCACTATTTAGTCGTAAGCCACGAATAAGACAATCTATCTCTTCGCTGTCCGTACCAAAAATAGCCATCGAGTTAGGGTGGACATCCGAAGTGCCAGAGTCAGTAATGTTGGTAGAGTTTTAGTTTGGAGAGTTAAGGATCTTAGATGCTAGTTTTGTACCCACGTTTGCGAAAAAGTCGTTAACCGTATCAAGTGATTGAATTGGATCTGGAGTTATAGATAACAACTCACTGGCAGAGTCCCTACTCTTTTGAAGATTGGAGATAGTTCGAATGAGATTCCAGGTAGCTTTCGGATTCCTACGGTGCTTTTCAAATTCATTTCGTTCATATTCTCGTTTTAACTTCTTTAATAAATTGTTGCAATAATTTTTATACCAATTATAGGTGATTTTCAGAGTGTTATTTTCAGCATCCTTCTTCATTTTACGATACATGTTGTCACGGTTTCGAATACACCTAAGAAGCCCAGGTGAGATCCACGGCTTAATAATGCGTTTTCGGTTCGAGACAACAGAATCACGACTGTGTTTAACAACAACTGAGGAAATAAGTTTGACCAAGATGGAAGCAGCAGTTTCTGCATCTTGACAGTTCATAACGCGAGTAAAATCAACATTCTCAAGAGCTACTACGCAAGCATTAATATCTACACGATGCTGACGGGATAGTGATTTAGGGATATCTAATTTCAGGTTACAAAAAACTACAATAGGAGCATGGTCAGTAATTAGAGAGTCAAGAACTAAGGTAATAGCTGGTTTATTTGATTTTAGCATAACGTGGTCAATGCAACTATCGTTGCGTGTCGGTAAAACATGAGCAGGCAACATGGCATGAGACGCAACAGCATTAAGGTACATGTCTGAGTTCGAATCAACCCAATTTGGGGCTATGTTAATGTTGATATCTCCAACCAAAGTAATGGTTCTGAAAGCATTTAGTGAACTGAGGATTACATCTAGACTAGTAATAAGGTTCTGGATATTTCTATTTGAAGGTGACCTATATATAGCGATAAGCGCGACCTCATTTTTAAATTTGAATACAAGACAATTTGCATCGACGAGTATAGGCTTTTCTAAAATGAACTGTAACTCTACTTTAGTATAAACCACAACTCCATCATTTTGGTTTGAGTGATCAGAGTAATTAGATACAAAACCCGGTATGGAGGGAAGATGAGGGCATTTACGTAACCAGCATTCCGATAAGACCAAGACGTCAAATTGCGTCTTTATTCGATGCAGTAATATCAGGAGGTTGTTAAAATTTGCGCTGCTGCCGATGCTTCTAATGTTAACGTGAAAAATTTTCAACGCGTGATTAACGTTTTGTAGGTATGAGTCAACTTGTTCCGGGGAGCATTGATATGATGCTGAAGCTGAAAGGTTTTCTATATCATCTATTACTTTAACATTGTCATTCATAATCAAGACTGAGAACGAACACATGAATTGATTTATTGTACGTGACATAGTATAATCCGAAATGACTGGATTTTGTACTGGAGATACCTAAATATTCCATTTGTAGTAGAATTTGAACAGAATAAATCTTTCGTTGTGTGTATAGCGAATGTAAGTAGTTATGTGTATGTATATTAATATTACAATAATATAACATAAGTGACGTATTTACTAATTTTGGAGCATGCATGCAAATAAATAATATATTTTTTATGTTTTTAAATCTTTGAAAAAATAATTCCACGTAGTAAGTTACGACAATAATATAAGAGTTAAGCAAAACGATCTTACTACGAAATACAATAATTAATTGATGGATACCTAGTCATTTTTTCGGAAAGTCAGACTCATCCCTGATCATGATATGTTGGGCTCCATCCTTTTCTCGGAGGAAAATTTTTCCATTCTTAATCCAGCAGTACCGGTACTTATTAGTACTCGCAAAGTCACGGGCAAGGAAAAACAAGCGTTTCATGTTTGGTGAAAGATTTTCGGACACAAAAATAGGTTTAGCAGGGCCGCTGAATTTCAGGTGCTCGGTAGACAATTTATTGTTTTCCTTGTTGTACTTCCTATACATTTGAAGAAACCTTTCCTTCCGTAAATTGCTCGTAAAGTCCACGACGACAGTCCTGGTGTCGGAGTCTTTGGATCCTATACGGAAAATATCCTTTATCTCAAAAGGCTCTATAGGGACATTAAGGATTGACCCTATTTTAACCATGGTATTTAATAAGCCTTCCTTGGATTCCGATTTACTTATAGGTATATTCCTAATTTCCACGCAAGACGATCTCGCACCACGTTCCAGGTTCTCCAGTTTATCTTCAAGGGTTTTCAAATACGCTAAGTTATTTTGCCGTTCAGTTTCAAGTTGTGATTCCATTTTTTGTAATTTAATTTTAAGATCTTCGTAGTTTTGCGACAGAAAGTTAACGGTCGATTGTATACTGGAATTTTGAATTTTAATCTCCTCAACTGACGCACATAATTTCTCAAATTTACAGTTTTGTTGTTCCTTGAACTCGAGAAACATGCTTTTCATTTCCAAAATAGTTTTTGCAAAACGGTATTTTTGTGAAGGAGAATAGTTATAAATACATTAAAAATATATATTGACACAAGCGACCCGCCCCGGCTTTGCTGGAAACCAATTAAGAACAAAAAAGAAGTGCGCTTAGGGTGGAGCGGAAGGGACTGTCAGACTTACTGACTAAAAACCACCCTGTTCTTTCGGTTGCCCTTTGCTTTCCAGGGCCCCACGATAACTCCAAGATATTCATTTAAATTGAACAGTGTTTAGGGTAAATACGTTCTAAAATAGATATTGAAGATAATCTATATAGACTAAACCCATACACCTTAAATAAGCTTCTAAAATAAAACATAACTTTTTGCGCAAAACTTAAAAGATGAAAATGGTTAAAGTGACCAACTATAACACCGCGGCGCCATTTATGTTTCGCTGAGAATAATATTTTCAGTCGCGCGTAATTTTAATTATGTGATATCTTCTAAATTGTTTATTTAAATGGACATTTTTAATGTATATTAAATTGTCAAGATAATGAATACACTTAATTGGATAAGGATTAATGCTGTATTGCTTAAAATCCCTTCGTAAATTACCATTATTTCTCGTAAAAAGTAAAGGATAAAAAATAGTTACTGTGGGTATTCCCTGAAAGATAGACATATACCATTCCGGACTTTTTTGTAGATCTTTTTAAAGTGTACTATACTGTAGTACATTATTTTGATCTATCTCGTAGGGTTCAGACAGCGTTTGCAATGTAAGCGCAAAAAAATGTGTTTATTTACGACATCCCATTAGAAACCTCTAAAATTATCAGTGTTTCTCTAAAATGTTATGCATGTTACATACATATAAACTTTCCTCTTGAATCACTCTATCTATTTAAAAAAAGCGCTATAAAATCTGTTGCGTATGTTGTATATTAAGATCTAAGCATACATAGAGACAGACAGACACGGGAAGCGATTTTGTTTTATATTATGTAGTAATTCAACTTGATAGCCTCATCCGTTTTAAAGTCGGTTAAAAATCAAACTGACACCACTAATCTAATATGAGTGTGACGGAGGATTTCAAAAACGCCAATCGTTATTCTACCATCACTCTGTCCTCTCCACAAAGTTGTTGTGGTACAGTGACTACAGCTCAATCTTCACGAGTACGTAGGCCGATCGTATCGCGGACCAACTTGTCCTTTTAATGTACAACTTAGTTATCAGTTTGAGACGAGTTATTTCTGAAATAACAGGATAAAAGTATTTTGAGAAGGTCCATCTTTAATGAAAAATGGGCCATCATTCTGGCTTAGATCTTAAGATAGAGCAAAATAGTGAATAGTATCGAATTAGAAACAAATCTTACTAATCCTACTATCCTGCTAATATTATAAATGCGAACGTTTGTGAGGATGGATAGATGTATGTTTGTTACTCTTTCACGTCAGAACGCCTGAAAGGATCTTCTTGAAATTTGGCACAGAGCTAGATTATAGTCTGGAATAACACATAGGCTATATATATCCCGGGAGTATGTTCCCTAGGAAACACGCGGGTGAAGCCGCTAGCAGAAGCTAGTACTTACATAAAAGCTGAAGAGTTTGTTTGGTTGAACGCGCTAATCTCAGGAACTATTGGTTCGAATTGAGATGCGACGCAGAAGAAGTTGCGCGGGTTAGCTAGTTAACCTAATATATAAAAATCTTCCGTTACTGACTGATTGAGTGACTGACAGACAACGCACAGCCGAAACTACTGGTCGTAGAAAGCTGAAAAGTGGCAAGTGGTACGTACTTGCCACATTTCGGTAGTCGGTGTTAAAAAACTAAGGTACAAAACCAAAAACACCGACTTCCGAAATTGTGATTTTTTTATACCTGGTAATGTTTTTTTTTGGAAGTCGGTTATATTTTTTGGTAAAAAGTTTTTTTTTTTAATTTTTCACTTTTAAGTGATGGTGCTATTACGACATCTTTGTCTACGCAGAAATTGAAATGAGCAAAAATGCTCATAAAATAAAAACTACTGAGCCAATCTGAATTAAATATTTACCAAATGGCAAGTATGCCGCATCAAATTAAAAAAGAATCACACAAATCAGATCATAAACCTCCTCCTTTTTTGGAAGTCGGTTATAAATAGTAATGACACGTAATTTGGTGTAACCAGTTATTTATCTATCGGTATCACATAATAAGAAAAAAAAAACTCCAAATCACGTCCAAATCGTTAAGATGAAACCATTTCACTCCTTCATTTTTTTATCAAACGAAAAAGATTTAGTTTTGTTACTTTTTAAAATCATGTAATATTTTTATTGTAATAAATTAAAAATACAAGCCTTAAGCAACATTCGCGTTCGCATCTCCAATCGCAATTCGCAGTTCCAATCGAAGTAGAAATTAAAGTATGTTATCTTTTATTATTTTGCGCATGTTTTATTTTTAAATCTGATCTTCAAAATACTTAAAGTGAATACGCATTAGTTATTTCGGATGTTCCATTTTATATTTAGTTTAATTTAAGTACCTTAAATGAATGACCTTCAGTTTATCTGTTGGCAAAACTGTAATAATGCCTGCCACACGGCAGGCATTATTTAATCTGTGACATTCGCGATTATTCTCCCGCCATGAACAGTTGAAGATAATTTTATTATTATGAATGGATTGAGTTTACTTGAAAAATATAAGTCAGCATTGGAAAGTATATTGTGCTTTATTTAACCTCCTAGCTTCGAAAATTATATTTTTTTTTCAAACTCCTCTGCTGTACTTTTCTGATTAATTTTCTTGCGAGATCCAAGACAGTTGAATCGTTTCTCCGGGACACGTCGAGTTTCACTGGCTCGGCGTTTTTCTGGTGGTCATCACTGTTGATTCTGACTTTCAGGAGTATCAGTGGTTGGGAATGTGTGGCGGGTTTTTCCTTTAAAAAAAAAGCATTTCAGTCGCAATCTGACAAAACAGCCACATTTGTCATTCCTTTTTAACAGATTACGACTAAGATGCGAAAGCGAATGTTGTTTGAAAATTAGTAGAATTGGCACCCAGGTTAGACTGGTAGCCGACTCCAACTATTTTAGGGTAAAAAGCTAGGCAGATTGATAAATTGCTTGTAGGTAGGTATATTTTCTATACACTCAATTTCGTCATAATCTTGTTGTGTTAAACATTTGTCTTGTGACCCAGTGGTCGAGGGTTCGATTCCCACGGGAAACATGCTTTGTAAGGTTGTTTCTAGTTTGGCTAGGACATTGCAGGCTTGAATCACCTGATTGTCTGATAAAAAGATGATTCCGTGCTTCGGAACGCACGCTGCCAAATGGCAGTCGTCAAATAAACCATATCAGAGGCCCTTGAGGCGGTTTCAAAACTCTGACACTAGGGTGTGGGGTCGTTAGACCTTACTGCCCACACGATAAGAAGGCATTTGTTGCAAGTAGACCTTCCGTAGATTCTCATTTAGTGACAGTAGTATTCTAGAGTAGTTTAAATAGAATCGTCACTGCTCCGTCGGAATTAGTGCTGGAAATGTTTTGTACTAATTTTTTATTTCAGAATACGCTTTTCTGAGAGAGAAGATAATAATAAAATAAAAATAGAGTTATTTTAATGAAAGTTTACTAGAGACTACACAACAGGTTGACGACTGGAAACCGGACGCTCCATCGTAGACGTTGTCTCTGTCATCTCTAACCTAGATGACCTAGACTAGAGTCAAGAGGAAACCCATCACAAATAAAAAATTAAAATCTGCCATAAGACTTTACGCATTATTTTATTTTATAACACTATTAAAATCACATTAAAAGACCGTTATACCGACTCATAAATTCTTTAGAATCAAACCAGTTTATGATGACTACGACAGCGTTAATCTGGCAGCTTTAAATGCTAACAAAATTGAAATTTTACGACAAAAACATTGTATTTGTAATAATAACTGCGGTAATAATAAAAGACGGTGGCTGTTAAACTCAGCTGATATAAACTGAGCTCAATTCTTACGTCACCAACCGATGTGACGCCAGTTAACATCTGAATGATTCGATTGCATTTTTGTTTTTTTTTTTTATTAAATATCGTTTCGTACATTGTCGCTGTCATTTATTTTTATTTTAACCGCTTAATTGATAACAAAATAATTATATGATTCGTTTAAATATTGATAAGCAGACTTTAAATTCAAATTCTCTATATCTATTTCAATTCAGAATGATTAAAGTGGCCAGCACATCAAGCTACTCGAAACTGTCAAATTATCCCAATAAAACTTGAACATGCTTTAATGATAAAGAAGAAAATTTAATTTGACAGATTGTTTTATGAATAATATTATGATCAGAATATTAGATTAATAGATTTTACTAAAGTGAACATTTAGATCCGAAGTTAGGCTTACGCCCTTGGCCCCTAGGTATTCTCCGCAAATCGGTTGTGTAATGTTTGGTATAATTATTTATGTAACATCTTAATACATCTAACCTAAATTTTTTAAAGGTCCGTACCCGAAGGGTTACCAACGAAACACTAGTATCTGCTAAGTCTCCCCTTTTCGTCCGTCTGTCTGTGAGCGGACTGTACGTATCTCAAGAACCGTAATAGTTAGAAAGTTGTAATTTTCAGCGTATGTTTCTATTGCCGGCGCTACAACAACAAATAATAAAAGTAACGAGTGTTCACGAAACTCTTCATGTGAGAGTCCGACTCGCACTTGACCGGTTTTTTATTCAGGCTTTCCAGGAAAGTAAGCTAGCAGGTTTCTCCCGAGCCACCTCGAACTATTACTTGCAGCAGGCGTTTTTAACGTGGTCGCTCACTTAAGGTCACTCAAAGGGCAATGAAGAGGTCAATGCTTGGAGTTTCTTTGCGTGATCGAATCAGGAATGATGATATCGGAAGAGAAACACCAAGGTTACCGACATAGCCCGAAAGTGGTAGTGGGCAGGTCACATTGCTCGCAGAACAGATGGTCGATAGGGCCGAAAAGTGCTGGACCGCGTACCGGAAGACGCAACGTTGGAAGGCCTCCCAAGGTTACCGATGACCTGGTGAGGGTCGCGGATAGCCGATGGATACGCGACGCTTGGGGAGGCCTATGTCCAGCAGTGGACGTCTTTCGGCTAAAATGATGACGCGTTTTCAGTCCATCATAGCTTAGATTAGAAATGGGAAACAGAATAGTATTACAGTTCAACCTGTTTAGTTTCTGTTTTAGACGCGTAATAAAGATATCACAGCCACAACTTCATTGTGAAATCGTTGACAAATTTTACATATTCATAATCTCTCAACATCTAACATGTTCAGCATTATAGAACAAATACAGCAACACAACGATCTCGCCAACCGATAATGGCCTCATTAAGCACCCACTTCCCAATTCGCCTATGTAACAAGATGCCAAGCAATTATCCAAAAACGTCTTAACGAAAATAGTGACTTACACACATACGCCTACGTCAACTGGAAGAGACATCTTCCCTTTTAATAATGAGTTTAAACTAGAGATGACCTAGATGCCGACTAGTTGGGAAGGCCGACTATCCGGCCTCATTTATAAATTGGCGACTAGTCGGCACTTAAAGAGACACAATAAAACAGGAAGTAAAACACAATAGTTACTACACTTTTATATTTTTAAATAATTCTTACCAGAGATTACTACAAAAACACTATTAAAAGTAAACAAGTCAATAGAGGTAAACTGGCTTGTATTCACATAGTCGAGAAGCCAAATATCCGCGTAGAAGTATGAGAAATAAAATCAACATTATTTGGCATAAAACGTTAATTGATTTGCCACAGTCGACTGATGAATTTACAATATTTGTTACTATCAAGAATATGTTTTGTGTTATTTCGGTGTTTAACTTTAATCAACATATATTTTCAAAACATAAAATACAGAAATATTCCTTTTCATTGTTGTGGGTAAGGTATACGCAGAAGGCTTACAACGCTCTGCGCATTCAGTACAATAATGCGCTGAGGATATTGTTGGGACTGCCTCGGTTTTGCAGTGCATGTTTGCGGTAGCGCGACTTTCATGCCATCATGCGCAAACGGTGTGCGGCGATTCAGGGGCAGCCGTAACAGTATTTTAGCTACACTGGCGGACAAAATAGATGGACTGTTTATCAGGCTCTGGGCTGGCAGGCATGTGCGTCCACATGTACATTCAGCCAATTATTGTTTTATTTATTTATTAAAACTTAATGCACAAGTTAAAAAAAAACAATGTACAAAGGCGGACTTAATGCCTTAGGCATATTCTACCAGTCGACCTTAGGGTGGTGCAGAGAAAATATGGCAGGTGCAAATTATAGAAAAGAAAAAACAGAGACAGAAAAAAAATACAGCCATAAAAACATAGATACATACATACACATAAATAAAATTTACAACGATATGAAGAGAGAACGAAACCAACGAATTAACGCTGTGAGGATTCTACCAACTTCTTGCGAATGTGCTCATGTGCCTTGACCTTAAAGGACAGCCGACTAGTTGCCGTCCTGATGTTCAGAGGAAGCGCATTCCAAAGGAAGATCGCCCGGACAAAGAAAGAAGAGTGGATAAACCCAGAGCGGTGTGGGGACATCGTAGAAGAAGATTATTGGATGAGCGAAGATTTTTACTGTGGGCAGAGCAAAGGAAATGAATTTGTGAAGTAATATAAGAGGGAGAAGAAGGATTATTAAGAAAAGAAAACAAGCTAGTCAGGGCTCTCAGCGCTCTGCGCTGACGGATGGGCAATCATTTTAACAGTGATCGATGCGCAGATACGTGATCATACTTACGGAGGTTGAAGACAAATCGAATGCAGTTATTTAGAAGACGGTCAAGTTTATTGAGGAGATCTGCATTCAGGACATAGACTAAGTTCATACTAACACTATATGGATCTCTTGGTTTTGAATTGAATTGAATTATAGTTTGCGAAAAATCGGCAGATTAGTCGGCTGGTCGTCTATCGACTAGTCGGCCAAGTCCATAGTCGGTCCATCTCTAGTTTAAAGTGTTCTCGCGACGACAGTGTGGGGGCTATCGCACAATTTGCGAGATTTGCAGCGATGCGACTTTTATTGCCTCGTCGGCTGGAGCTAAGTGTGGTCGGTTCGAGGGTCGAGCGGTCCAATGGGTGGCTGTTCTGGCTTTCGACAACTATTCGAACGGCGGATAAAATATGTCCGATATGGGAGCTTGGGTTGGTTCATTTTTATACCTTCTTCAAAGGTGCGGATAGGAGGATACGAAAAGGGATACTTCGGTATTTTATATTTTTTGAAGAAAAGCTGACTGAAATTAATTACAGAAATAAGACGTAATTCACATAACAAAATCAAGAAAAATATGATAAATATTCATTTAGTTAACTGAAACGCGGCAATTTGCGCAATGATTTTTCGTTTTTATTTCAATAAATGTTTATTCCATTATTTACACATCAATCAATCAATAGTCTTCATTTGTAAACATAGGTTATAATAGTGTGTAAGATGCTACAATAGATATTTTATAGTTTCTCTATGTTTTGCCATTTGGCGTACAAATAGGTATATTGTTACGAGCCTGGGGTTCGTTACAATAAAAAAAAAACCGATTAAACAACCAACACTGACACTTTAATTTACAACAGTAATAAGCACTTTAAAACACACTAATTATAACACACAATCGCACTACTGAACACTTCACTTCACTATAATTCGCAGTTGAAGATCGCTCTCGAAGTTATCGTTTGTATCGCCAATTCAATACTAATTCCAGTCGCCGGATGTCCGCCCTTTATATACCGACAGTTGTTTCTAGAACCTTCTAGTATGGAAACTTCCGGAAAGTTCGGGTACATACCGGTCCCGACTGACCATGTGTCGAAACATCGAGAATGTTCCAGCATAGAAAATTCTAGAAACATCTTGACTCCTTTGATTTGATTAGTTCCCGCTACTTGATACTAGATGGCGTTAGCAGCACGTATATGTCGTTATGTAACCAGCATTAATTCTGGCGCGTAACAATATTAACATTTTTATGGGAGGCCAATTATGTACCTCTAAATATTACAATACAGTAGGTAAATGACATATTGTTAAAATATACACGTAGTAAAAGACCATTTCAATGATCGTACTTCATGACGCATCACACAGGCAGTAAATACAATTTTATGAGTCTCTTACAAAGTATCATACTTGAATGAAACTTAACTGTCCCTGTAAATTTAAGATAACAATAATAAATGAATAGGGAAAGTCGAAATTCTATGGTACGTGTTATGAAATATGCTAAGCATGGCATCCCTCTCATCTACATTGTGCCACAGGGTCAAAGGTTCAAGGCCACTTAGGTTTGGCCTCGGAAAAAAAGGAACTTCGTATGGTAGCATTTTTTTTTCTAACCAATATCTTAAGTTAATTATTCGATTTAGGCGTAGCTTCAGCCATTCTTGGTTTTGGGGAATTCAATTTTTTCAATTTGTAAAAAAGACAGTCTCCCAAAACATCTACCGGCACCATTTCCTTCTTTTGTAGAGTAATACAACAAATTTTCAGGGTACCATATTATTAATTGATACTGAATTTATTTGTGAAAATAAACTTGCTAGTTTATCTTTTCTCTTTTTTGAATTTTAATTAATTTTCTATGGTAAATCCTATTTTGTTAATTTAACTGAAGAAATATTCTCCTTTACTACCAAAATACATTTCACAGAAAAGTTCCTTTTATTTCTTTAGCCTTCATTCTTAAAGTAGGGAGCCTATTTTCCCTCAAAGTATCTAATAGGCAATTAAGTTTGACAGGTGTGAGAAGGGCTCAGCGCTGCGGGATCGTTATGCCAAAGTAATAACGTCTAACGAAAACTCTCGCTTTTGATTTCTTGTACATGAAAAAATGCTAAATGCGTTTTTGTGTAGTTATTAAACATAGTTGATGAAAAAAAATGCTATTAATAAAAGTGTAGCGAGCAAAAAAAACCAACGGAGCAAATCTACATCGCATCAAAAAGAACTGCGACGCCATCTATCCAAATCCAAGAGTAGTTAAGGATCACTACTTGTCACTATGATGTTCTTATTATTAGTATATCCTTTTGCTTGTATATTAAGTATGTATGTATTTATGTATATATTTCGTATATTGTATTATTTGTATTACGTTTTAGTCGTCGTTTCTCTATTATAATTGTTGATATTTGCACCAAGTGTAGCCCCATTTCAATTCCAGGCTACCTCTTTCCATTCCAGGTTGCCTGGAAGAGATCGCGGAATGCGATAAGGCCGCCAATTGTATATTTTTTAGTTTTCTTTATGTTTTTATATTTTGGTGTACAATAAAGCATATATAAATAAATAAATAGTAGTGAATTACTACGTCGAAATCCTGCATCACGCAAGCAAAGTTTACCGTGCGATTTGAACATGTATATCAGCCCGAATATTAATTATCGGGCAGTTGCCCACACTGGACACAACAACCGTTCGGTTGGAGGATCCTCCCTTTACAACGGAGTTTTCGGGACTATACCCTCTGTTCCGCAAATCTCTAAAAAAGTTTTAAAAAGCTCACTATTTTGGAGTAGCGCTCGTTTTAATTTTATACCACTCAATTTGACTTGCAGTAGGGACCCGTCGTATTTGAGTGCGGTACCCGTCGGGAAAAAGATCTTATTTTTTTTAAAGTTACCCCATACCACGGATTTCTCCTTTATCGTAGGCGCGCTCACAATCAAACAAAGTCACATACATAAACAGCCAGACCCGGAGCAACTATCAGTAGGTCATACAAATATTTGTTACGTGCGGGAAACGAACCCGCGACACGCAGCGCAGCAGCCAATCGCTCGACCACTGCGCCAACCGTGTCATCAAATCATCTTTACACAGAATAAATTCATGCCTGGCGTGAATAACTTGACATGTCTAAAATGTAAATTTTACAGGACGGCCATTTAAAGATTTCACCTCATTTTAGGACTGTGAGTCGGATAATAACCAAAAGGGAGAAGTGTGGTTGGTATTATAGGTTACTTTTTGTTCCATGTGAAATCCATGAAATTCCTTGTAGTTTCCGCAATACTAGAGATATCAAATTCAGAGTAAGTGATGTACCTACGCGAAAAAAGTGATTTATCGAGTTGTCAACTTATTTGCGTCAGCAATCATCAAAGTAGGAGTTACCAATAAGTGAAAAACGTTAGATAAAATGTAATCAATGAATAATTTTAAGTAGAAAATAACAAACAGCGAACAAGATTTAAATATTCCCTTTTCGCAAATGTCATATCCATACAAATTATGTAAAAAAAAAACAATTGTCATTATTATCGTCAGTTGTCTATTGAAGTGTCCTCTACCCATACATGTTATATCGTGCGCCGCAACTTCGAATAATATCAAAATGGCGGAGGGGGAGTATGCCACAATGCTTCTATTCCCTTTTATCAAACAACAACTATCTTATATTATAACAACACGCGATAAATTAATTATAACACAACAATAAAACAATCAATAAAATAACGAAACTTTCTTATTAACAGGCTACCCACAACCCTCACCATGTCATCGGTTCAGCTTGTGGGAGGCCTTCCAACGCTGCGTCTTCCGGAATGCGGTCGCCACTCCAGAACTTTTCGGCCCCATCGACCATCTGTTCTGTGAACAATGTGCCCACTGCCACTTCAGTTTGGTCATCCTTCGGGCTATATCGGTATCCTCGGTTTTCTTGTGGATATCATAATTCCTGAGGTTTTTTCAATCACACAAGGAAACTCCGAGCATTGCCCTTTGATGAGGCCCATTGTGAGCGGAACTTCTATCAACGAATGCGATTGTCGAAATACCAATATTGTAGGGATTCTGACAGTGTCACGTAACTTTGACGTTTCGACAATTGCCTTCGCCATGCTCGCTACCGCCGACATAATGTTCCTTGCCTCTGGAAGTCTCGTAAAAGCAGAAAGGTAATACAACTTTATTATATGCCAGCTGATCTGTGCAACTTCATCTGGGTCACATTCATTTTCGTCATGAATGCTCCGCTCATTTTAGTAGTAGTGTAATGTTCGTTAGCCAATAATCTGCCTAGATAAATGGACTATCCAATGATAAAATATTTTTTCAATTTGAACCAGTAGTTCCTGAGATTATCGCGTTCAATCAAACAAACAAACTCTTCAGCGTTATAATCTTTAGAGATTGGTATAGATTTATTTGTCATCGCACTGGAACGCCTTCTAGCAATATTACACCGATGAAGCCCCCATTACATCAGACTATTAGATGTTTTTTTTTTAGATTTTAAAAGATTATTACTCAATCGACTTCGTAAATGAGGTTTTTTTTTTCATAAGCTGGACGTACATTTCCACAGTCGGTGTTGATCACTTAACACTGGGTGCTTGTTTGATACACTTTTGCTCAATAATTGTATTTTTGAAAGAAAAATTAAAAAGAAAGAAGAATTTTTTGCGATAAGTTTTACAATACCAGTGCCTGGTATAAAAACCAAATTAAGGCCGTATCTTTGAAATAAATGATAGCTCGAAAGCACCGATTTCATCTCCTGGCACCGCGCAGTCCCCGCATGCTTCCATGTGCAAAGTCCGAAATATCGAACCTAGCGCCACAACATGAAATTAATTCAAACCGCCAACTGATTCAATGTTGCCCGCACGCAAACTTCATAAACTTCTTCTGTCAAAATATTAACACAAATCAGCACTCTTATAAACAGTGACTTTAGACGTAGATAAAATACAATTTTATAAAATATCGAGCGACGAAAAATATTGATTTGTTTTAATACTCATTTTTTACAATCGTTGGTAAATTATACCATGTTTTGTATGGCCCCAAATTATTTTGAAAACTACTCATTCAGTTGACTATTTAAGAACATGGCCATAATTGTGCGATAGAGATAGTACTAGAGACTTTTAAGCATACGGAAGGTATGGAGTGGACCAGTTGTATAAAAGTTATATTTTAATCGTAATTGAAAAATGTACACAAGTTATGAAAACGAATGAAGAGATAAGTAGTCAATTTGTTTTTTTTTTTTCGCGTGGCTTTACTCACGTAGCCATTTCCACAGAAACCGTGCATTTTCCGGAGATTGTTTTGTATCAGTGAAAAATAAATCGAACGTCCTGTAAACATCCAGCTCCTAGGCATGGAGTTGACATCCAGTCTCAACTTCGGCGCCACCATCGTGTACAAAGCCCAAACCGCTGCCAAAAAGTTGGGCATCCTAAATAGGGTGAAGCGATACTTCAGATCTGGACAGCTTTTAACCCTATATAAAGCGCAAGTCCGATCCTGCATGGAGTATTGTAGCCACCTTTGGCATGGCTCAGCTAAGTATCAGCTTGCCGCGCTTGCCTCGGTGGAACGCAGAGCTAAGAGGCTCATCGATGACGGAAAACTGGTGGATGCCAAGCTGCATAGCTTGGCTCATCGCCGTAAGGTTGCCTGCTTGTCGGTCTTCTACAGATTGTACTTCGGTGAGTGTGCCCAAGAACTCCACGACCTCATCCCACCGGCCCCCTTCTACCATCGGACATCCAGACGCACTACATCTTACCATCCCTACCTTGTTGCTGTTACACCAACTCGCACTAAGCGTTTCCAAACGTTTTTTATAATGCGCACAGCAAAGGAGTGGAACTCTCTGCCTGCGTCAGTGTTTCCAAACGCTTACAACCCTAATCTCTTCAAAGTTACAGTGAACAGGCTCCTTCTGGGTAAGCTCGCTCCATCGTAGACTTTGTCTCTGTCGTCTCTGACCTAGACTAGAGTCAAGAGCAAACCCATCACAAATAAAAAAAAACACATATTTTTAACTCTTTATCATATTAGTTGAGTTCAATACCTAGTTAACCAGTCGTCATCATCATCATTATCATATCAGCCGAAAGACGTCCACTGCTGGACATAATCAGTATTAGACCCTAAATGCCGTATGGTGTCGGCCGGTGCCGTAAAAGAATAATACCATCCCATCACTTCCCATGGGTGTCGTAAGAGGAACGACTAAGGGACTCGCCAGAGAATGGACAGCAGCGTTCTCTGTAAAACTCAACCATACACTGCGATCGCCAACCCGCCTGCCAAGCGTGGCGATTGCGGCACCCCCCCCCCTTTTGGGGGAGGCCTATGTCCATCAGTGGACGTCTTTCGGTTGATATGAGACCCTAAATGTGATGCAATGACCCTTTCAGTAAAGTTCCATCGGAAGTATACATGAGCACCGCTGCTATTATATGCGGTATTCCAAATCCGGGGCTGTAGGATAACCCTGGTTCCATCCTCAGGCCCATATTGCTAAGTAGTAAATAGTTTCATCCTGATTGTTGTTTCATCCACGGAACATCTTCAAGACTTATACCAAATCATGGAAAAATACTTGTATTAAACTACTTGACCGTCACTGGAAGCTTTCATATGAGATGGCATTTCCGTTTCCCATCGATTTCTTACCAGTTTTCGTACTTCTATCCCCTCTTTACTTCCGGCTCAGTGGCACCACCTGGTGGTTGCGGGAAGTTTTTAGTTTTCGTAAAAAAGTGGCACGCCATTTTTGTTCACACGCTTCGCGAGCATGTCAAAATAACTGCACATATATTACAAAAACTGGGGTGGACAGGAAATTTCGTAAAATCTGTTGTTTCTCCTCAAAAGATAATTTATTTAGGGATACTATAGAAACCATGGGAAAATAAAAAAATCCTACCCAAAGAAAAGATTCAGGACATCATTACAAAGATAAATCAGGCTATCAGGATAAATCAGGCGAACAAGAGCGGTTAACTTTAAAGGAGTTGCAGAAAATAGTGGGACTTATAAATTTTGCCAGTTTTGTTGTCCCTCGGGGTCGGCTCAATCATCGACAGTTACTAATGTTCGTAAATTCGCTGGCAGTCCTGCCATCAAAGACCTACCCACTACCACAAGGTGTCTTAGAGAAACTAAACTGGTGGGCCCAAAATTGTCAAAGGTCAACATCCCTTTAGTACCCTCCTCCAATAAATTTTCTGACGACAGATGCGTCGGATCAACGAACAATTTAGCTCTGTCAGGAACTTGGTCGCAAGAAGAGAAAACGCTGCATTGCAATGAAAAAGAAATGCTAGCAATTTTATATGCTCTTCAGAACCAAGTTCATTGGCTTCATCAAAGTTCGCTCCTCATTCAAAGCGACAACAGAACTGCGGTCACCTACTTACGAAAGGAAGGACGTACGAGGACATTATCCCTGTTGGAAATAACCTATCGAATTCTGAATTTGTTAGACCAACATCAGATACACTTCAACATACACTTCATTCAGGGCAAATACAACAATCATGCGGACCATTTATCGCGCCTTCGCCAACCTCCAGAATGGCACTTACTACCGACTTGTGTTGAAACAGTGTTTGCAAAATGGGGAACCCCAATAGTAGATCTATTTGCCCCGGCGACTGCTCACGTAGTGTACAATTTCGTGTCCCTAGATCTGAGAGATCCTCAAGCTCTGTTCCACGATGCCTTCAGTGCCCCATGGAATTACGAGCTCGCATGGATATTCCCACCACCTTTCCTAGTCCCCAAAGTCCTGTCTCACTTAAAACAGTCGATAGGAATATTCATATTAGTAGTACCTCGATGGGAGAGGGTATTCTGGCGTGCCGATCTCAAAGCCCGAGCGCTCGCAGCTCCTTTAAATCTGAGAAACCTACAGAGATACCTAATAGACACGTCGACGGGACTCCCACCACCGCAGGTCCAGAACATTGTCCTCGATGTTTGGAAGTGTGGAGGTGGTCCGACGCGATAAAGACATGGAACGCTCAACAACTAACACTGCTTAAGAATTCTTGGCAAAAATCTACACTAAAAACCTACGAAGTAGCCTGGAAGCGCTGGACGTCGTGGTGCCGTAATAAAAACCTTGACTTAATGAATCCCACTGGTTCACAATTAGCGCAGTTTTTATGTGATTTATATTTAACTAGCACTTCGCCCGCGACTTCGTCTGCGTAGACTTTAGAGGTGGCGCGCAACTTCTTTTTCCCATATTCTCATTCTCGGATATTCACCTTCATGATTCTTTTCTGCTAGTTTGCGAGTCTTTACTGTCCGTACTTTCAGCTCTAGAACTACTTCGACATGTTTCTGGTATTCTGGTACTTGTGAATCTTTAGCGCTCATAACTCCAGCCCAGAAAAAAACTTCGATATGTTTCGGTTCTCCTGGTATTTTTAAATGTTAACCACTCACAATTCCAGTTTCGGAAATACTTCAACTTGTTTATAGTATCCTGGTACTTGTGAATCTTTTACGCTCATAATTACAGCCCGGAAAAAACCGCTATATGTTTCTGTTCTCGTGGTACTTTTGAATCCTTACCACTCAAAATACCAGCGCCTGAAACATTAAAACATGTTTCTGGTCTCCTTGTACTTGTGAATATTTAGTGCTTACAATTCCTGCCGAAAATATAATTTGACATGTTTTTGATCTCCTGGTATCTACGTGTGAATCTGTAGCGCTCATAATTACAGCCCGAAAATACTTCGACATATTTCTTATCTCTTGGTACTTTTGAATCCTAACTGCTCCCAACTCCAACCCTGGAAATATTTCGACATGTATCTGGTCTCCTGGTACATAATGTATCTTTTACGCTCATAATTCCTGCCCGGAAAATACCTCCACATTTTTCTGTTGTTCTGGTACTTTTGAATCCTTACCGCTCATAAGTTTTGCTCCGGAAATATTTCGACATGTGTCTGGTGTCCTGGTCCTTTTGAATTTTTAGCATTCACGATCTTAGCCACGAAAATACTTCGACATGATTTTGGTCTCCTGGTACATAATGAATCTTAAGCGCTCATAATTCCAACCCGGAAAATACTTCAACATTTTTCTGTTCTCGTGATACCTTTAAATCCTAGCCGCTCACGATTCCAGTGCCGGAAATATTTCGACATGTTTCTGGTCTCCTGGTACTTGTGAATCTTTAGTGCTCACAATTTCGGCCAACAAATACTTTGGCATGTTTCTAGTCTCCTGTCACATGTGAATCTATAGCGTTTACAATTCCAGCCCGGATTAAACATCGACATACATTGTTCTTTTTAATTGTTAAAAAAAAAAACAAAGAATATTCTAGCTCAAAAATACTTTTACATCGTTCTGTTCTCCTGGTACTTGTGAATCTGTAGCGCTCATTATTCCAGCCCCAAAAATACTTCTACATGTATCTGATCTCCTGATGCTTTTGAATCCTAACTGCTCACAATTCCAACCCTGGAAATACTTCGACATATTTCTGGTCTCCTAGTACATAAAGAATCTTTAGCGCTCATAATTCCAGCCCGGAAAAACTTCCACATTTTTATGTTGTTTTGGTACTTTTGAATCCTTACTGCTCATATTTCTAGTGCGGAAATATTTCGACAAATTTCTGGCCTCCTGGGAATCTTTAGCATTCACAATCCTAGCTCCGAAAATACTTCGACATGTTTCTTATCTCTTTTACTTTAGAATTCTAGCCGGTCACCGTTCCAGCGCCGGAAAAATTTCGAAATGTTTATGGTCTCCTGGTACTTGTGAATCTTTAGCGCTCATAATTTCAGCCAAAGAAATACTTCAAACATGTTTCTGTTCACCTGTCACATGTGAATCTATACCGTTTACAATTCCAGCCCGGAAAAAACTTCAAATACATATTTCTGTTCGACGGTAAAAAAAAAATATTCTTGCCCAAAAATACTTTAACATCGTTCTGTTCTCCAGGTACTTGTGAATCTTAAGCGCTCCCAATTTCATCCCCGGAAATACTACGACATGTTTTTGTTCTCCTGGTACTTTTGAATCTGAAGTACTAAGGCAGCAGAAACGCTGGGTTTCCACTTCCTCCTCAGTCTTCGTTAAGCGTTGCCTTTTACCGGGATAAAAAGTAGTCTATGTTTGATTCCAGGATGTGAACTATATGTGTGCCAAATGTCATCCAAATCCCTTCAGCCATTTTTGCCTGATTGAGGCACAAACATACAAACATACAAACATACAAACATACAAACATACAAACATACAAACATACAAACATACAAACATACAAACATACAAACATACAAACATACAAACATACAAACATACAAACATACAAACATACAAACATACAAACATACAAACATACAAACATACAAACATTCACATTTATAATATTAGTAGGATTGATAAGTTGTCGTATAATTCAATACTTTTACATAAATCGATAATTTCTACACTATGTAACGCTGAAACTTCAATTCAGTTAAGTTCACACGTTCTAGTAAGACAGGTTTTAAAATCTATTGCCCTTAAAAATCCAAAGGTCACAAAGCCTCCAGTTTGGGATATTGATAAATTAATTTCATTTTTGAATAATAACACAATTAATTCAAATAATCTATTTCAAACATCACGTCATACTGGAATTTTGTTGTTGCTTTGCGAATACACGATCTAACTCTACTTAATATCGATCCTAATTATTGCATAAGATCTGATATCAGTATAATATTTTGGCTTCGGTTTGGCTCCAAAACTGACAGTACTAATTATAGGCAATCTGGCTGGTTATTGCCTTTAAATACCGATAGTTCTAACCTTAACCATAGGGTTTTTTCTGTCCAGTATATAGATACTGGACAGAAAAAACTATACCATTATTAAACGACAGACGTAAAGCGGCAAAATCAACTAATTTATTTATTACGATTAGAGGTATGGCTAAACCTGCTTCACGTATAGCCATTGCAGGATGGGTAAAGACCCTGTTTCGGGAAGCTGGCATTGCAGCCACACCAGGTAGCACCCGGTCTGCTGTAGCCTCTAAAAGCTGGTTTCAAAATTATCCTCTCGACGAAATCTTGGCACGTGGAAATTGGCGTTCAGCTAATACATTCCAGCAGTTTTATAGACGAGAAATAATGAGAAGTAGGTACTGATTCACAAAACGTCACACAATTGTTCAATCCAATTGATTAACATTGCTAAATAAAAATGTTGTTTACCTAGAACAGGTATTCTTAAATTGGTTGTTTATGATTACAATTTATGATACCTTATTAAAAAAAAGTGTTAATTATATTTCTAAGTTACACATAGTAGTTATAGATAAAGTTTCTAGAAAGTACACTTATCTATGTATTTTCATTGAATTACTTTATACGTTTATTTAAATAAATGCATAAATTAATAATTACAACTTTGTTTAAATTCTCTTCTATCTCTCTTCTTTCTTGCTTTATCACATTGGCCTACAGTATAGTACCAGGCGATAACAAACAGATCTCATAAGAAAGCTTCCAGTGGGGTAAGTATTTTAATATGCGTTTTATTTCAGGTAAAACGCTGATATTGTATTGTACTGTTTTTGTCTTCGTAAACTATACCTACCAAGACTTTTGATAGGTTGGAATGGCAGAAAAATGTTAACCTTATTCTGATGTTTGTAATGTTAACTGTCGTAAAAGCGAAAGAAAGTAAGCGTTTTAAACAAATTTGGAAGGTAAAAATTAAAAAATAATGTATAATTTTTTCGCCGACTTTATGAGAAGGCTTGATTTACATACTGTTTTCTTGGCGATATATCTAATGAGACGTTGAAAATGCATCATAACTAACTTAAGACTTTGAAATTACGTCATTGTCAATTAAATTGAACTTGCTAATATTTTATTCTTACAAAAATATGTCTGTGGTACGAGATGAAGTAAGGCTGAAATGATGAGGGATAAAGAGCCCAGAATTATGATAAATTAAAATTGGCCTAACAACTATTACAACATCATATTGATTTAGATTTATAACATTAGGATGAAATATTTTTCATTTATTTCTGGTAGGTACTTCTAAAACCCACACAGAAAAGTCGGGGTAAAAAGCTAGTATTTACTTAACACATTTTTCACAATTCAAACGCGCCTCCATAATTTTTCCTAGGCTTGTTGCCTTTGACATTTAAAACATTCTTGACAAAATGATTTTTGACGTATTTCAATCCTAAAATGAAAACATTTATTTTAGCGTGTGTCTTGAGTTAAAATGTAAGAATAACGCTGTATAAACAGACACTCCAATATAGAAAACATAATGTTTACCCAATATTGCTTTGTGAGATGAGAACATTGGAGGATACAGTACGTATGTACAAGTAAAGGTGATGACTTGGAGACGTTATTTTCTTCAAGCCGTTGCTATTCATTTCCTGGTAAACGAGTCCATTGTCGCCTTCAGGTAGAAAGTCCCAACGACGTTGTACTTAATTTAGTTTTGCTCTTTTATTTCATACCAATTTTATACATTGTTCAAAAATTAGTGTGGATAGAAAATATTGCGTTTTATATTGTTCAAGGTCATAAAAATACACATTCACATGGTGCAGACATTTTTTAACACTAAATTTATCTATAAACTGCTAAACTATTAGCATTTACTGTAAAAAAATATATTGAAATTATGAAGATCTGACAGCTCCGATTTGCAGAAAGAGGAAGAGGAGCTCTTGCAGGCAGGACCTGTATCACTATACAGGTCCTGCCTGCAAGAGCTCCACGGAGCATCTGAAGAACTGAACAAATGAGAGAGATGCAAATACTTTTGCAAGGCAAAAGATGAGATGAAGATAATAAGAGTGTAGCTCGGAATAAAAAAACGTAAGTGCCAAAATAAATTCTCGGATTTGATAACATAAAAGTATTATTATATCGAAATCTGTTCAGTTGAAACCTCGATAAGGTTATTTTATATGCTATAAAGTTATTTTAATAGGATCAATCTAAAGCGTTGCGTCTTGTAGCTAAAAAAAGTAAAAATATATTTCGAACTTTGTGATTTTTTTCTATCGAGAAAATTTCTTCGAATCGTGTATTCCTTCAGTTGGATACTAGATCATAAAGTCAAAAAGCATATACCGTAATCTCACATCCCTGTTCGAAGTACCTAACAAGATACGTTAAAACGAAAAACGGCCTTATTCTAAAGGTATCCCCTTAACTCTTCCCTCTTTTAAAGCAATATCCAATTATTTCCGATTTATACACATTAATTCCTAATTAGGTACGTACTTAAACAAATAAATGAATGAAAAAATAATTATAACGTGTATATTCTATACCATCAGTATACTCCATCGTTAAAATACTATGAGAAGGTCGTTTTAAAACGAACAAACCGTCACGCTAAGACACAAAGATTAGGTTTTGGAGGTCAATGTCCCAGTTGTCTATGAAAACAAAAGGGAGTAATACCGTGTTGACAATAAGACATATATCTGTGTGATGGGTACCTCTTCTCGTCTATGGTAAACTATGTCTTCCTTCCTCTTGCGGAATTTGTTGAAAAAGTCACTGCGGCCCTGGAACGCAAAGGGCATTAGGAGGAACACGATCGGTTTTAGTCAGTAAGAGTCTGAATATCAGACTCTTACTGACCCTTCTTGGCCCTGAATAAGAGAAAACATTTGATGATTTCCCATCCTTAAAAAAAATCTATGTATTGGTATAGAATATAGAATACTTTGCATCCCGGGAGCATGTTGGTATACATGTTAGGTTAGGTTTCGACGATCACTGTTGAGGGGCGAGCTCCCGCCGGGAGTGGACCTGACGTGTTACGCTGACGACACGCTGGTCACTGCCCGGAGGAGCTCGTACAGGGAGGCAGCGTTGCTGGCGACGGCCGTGGTCTCACAGGTGGTGAGCCGCATACGGCGCCTTGGCCTGGAGGTGGCCCTCAACAAGTCGGAGGCCATAGTCTTCCATGGCCCTCGGCGGGCGCCGCCGCCGGGATCGCACATAGTTGTTGAGGGGGCCCGTATCGCTGTCGAGTCCACCATGAAATACCTGGGATTGGTGCTCGACAGCCGGTGGGATTTCGGCCCCCACTTCCGGAGGCTGGCACCCAAGTTGCTGGGCGCAGCTGAGGCGCTGTCAACGCTGCTTCCCAATCTGGGGGACTCGGGCACCGCCTGCAGGCGGTTGTACGTAGGGATCGTGCGATCGATGGCCCTGTATGGGGCCCCGATTTGGGCGGCTGACCTGACGGCCAGCACCATCACCGTTCTGCGGAAGCCACAGAGGGTGATGGCCGTCAGAGTCATCAGGGGTTATCGCACGATCTCCTACGAGGTGGCTTGCGTACTGGCCGGATCTTCGCCCTGGGATCTGGAGGCAAAAGTCCTCGCGTCACTGCATCGGTGGCGTGAGGACGCGCGGGCGCGCGGCGAGCGACAGATGCAGCGGCACATTGAGCTGCGTCGGTCGCAGCTGCGCGAGGTCCTGGTGGCGGAATGGCGGGACAGGCTCTCACGCCCTTCCGCCGGCCTCGTCACAATCGAGGCCATCCGGCCAGTGCTCGACCTGTGGCTCGGGAGAAGGCACGGCCCCTTGTCTTTTCATGTGACGCAGGTCTTCTCGGGGCATGGCCGCTTCGGGAGTTTCCTGTGTCGCATAGGCAGGGAGTCGGACGCTCAGTGTCACCACTGCGTCGACTGTCGGGAGGACACGGCGTGGCATACGCTGGCAGAGTGTGCCCCTTGGGAGGAGCCGCGCCGTGCCCTCATCTCTGTGGTAGGCAGTGACCTCTCGCTGCCGGCCGTAGTCCGTGCTATGGTCGACGGCCGGGAGTCCTGGGACGCGGTGGTCTCCTTCTGCGAAATAGTCATCGCACAGAAGGAGGCTGCGGAATGCGAGAGGGAGATCTCGACCTCTCTCCCGGCCCGCAGCAGGCGCACCGGGCGTCGGAGGAGGGCATACGCTGCCCTCTTGCGGCCCCCCTAACTGGGTCCAGGGGCGACGGACTTGGGGATGTCCGTCGTCCCCCATTCATCCGGACCCGAGGTGGCGGCGCGTGGTGTTCCCGTGCGCGTTTTGACGTCGCGGGGGGAGTTAAACGCCTCACTCCCCCCGCTGACCCGAGGTGGCCCGCAGAGGCGGGCCGGCACCAGCCGGGGATTACGGAAGTCGCATAAGATCCCACGATCCCCGGCGTAGGTGAGAGATGGAACACTGGGGTGGTTTTAGTCAGTAAGAGTCTGACAGACCCCTCTGCCCGCCCCAGGGTGGAGGACATCCATGAGGATTTCCCCACGTTAAAAAAAAAAAAAAGGTTTCGACGATCACGCGGACAAAGCCGCTGGTAAAAGCTACTTTGTTATAAATGTTTGTTTTTTTTTACTATTGATAGGCACGCGTTTGACCACTATCTCACCTGATGGTAAGCGATGATGTGGTCGAAGTTGGAGCACGTTTGCCTAGAAGCAACCTATTCACTGTTGTCTTAAAGACTCCCAGGTTGTAGCTATCTGGTAACACAGACTCTGGCAGGGAATTCCACTCCTTAGCTGTACGCACTCTAAATGTGTTCCCAAAACGTTTTATGCATGTGGGTGGGATGCCCACCATGTAACAGTAGCGCATCGCCGTTCGTCTTGTGGTCCGATGATGGAACGGGCTTGCGGAATTAAAGCATGTAATTCCGTCGCACACTCACCAAAATGCAACCGATAGAGAACCGATCTTTGGAGCTTCGACTCGACGAGCCTATCATTACCGATGATTCTCTTGGCTCATTTCTCAATTGACTCAAGGGCATCAAGCTGGTATTTGGCAGATTGGATCTGCGACCCACCAGCTCGTGCGTCAGACACATATCTCTCAGCAACAGTGCTATCGTCTGCATACCCAAAGGTACCGTTTACCGGGTTTTAGCAGATCATTAAAATGCAGCAGGAATAATATTGCTGAGACCTCCGACCCCTGAGGAACCCCGGCATTAATATCCAGCAGTCCGGACGAGCCACCTATGACCACTCGGGTAGACCGATCCCTCAGGCAATCTGCAATCCAATCACACAATCCGGCGAGCAGACCGAAGGAAAGAAGCTTACTAATAAGACTATCGTGCCAGACCCTGCCGAAGGCCTTCGAGATATCAAGGGAGACCGCTAGTGCCTCCCCATGCTGCTCTATGGCCTCACTTCAGATGTGAATAGCATACGCTAGAAGATCCCCAGTAGACCGATTTCAGCGGAACCCGTATTGCCAGTCGCTAAGGATGTCATTTGCCTCTAGGTATGCTAGGAGCTTATGGTTACTGAGATGGGTTTATAATTCGACGGATCAGCTCGACTACCCTTCTTAGGCACTGCAATAACTTTTATTTCTGTGAAAAGGTATTTGTACCTAACCCTTCTAAATATTCAAATTCATTTATTGATGTTGACTATCATGTCGATTATTTTTGTATTGGTAACTGGGTACTTTCTTTAAAAAATCTAATTAGTACGTCAGATTGATTTCTAAAAAATATTGGACTCCTATTGTTTTCTTTTTTCACGTTAACAAAAAATTAAGACAATACAGTGCGTTGAAAACTCGCGTGACGTCACATTTCGGTATTGTTTTCACTCAAATGTGCCGTCACTGGCCCCCACTCTTGAAATTTGATGATTATAATTATGATTATATCCTGTCAATTTTTATCGTTTTTTAATGGCAAAAAAGTCATCATCTTCCTGCCCTTATCCCATGTTACTTGGGGTCGGCAAGTTTTTTCTTCCATTCTGTTCTATCAGTCGTTACTCTATCACTCTCTCATTCCCTTTTCTTTCTTATTGCTCCTCACACAATCCATCCATCTTTAACCGACTTTAAAAAAAGGAGGTTCTCAGTTCGACCCGTATATTTGTATGTATGTATGTTTGTCCGCGATTATCTCGAGTTTGGCCGAACCGATTTTTATGCGATTTTCAGCAAAGTATTTGCTACATTCTGTAAAAAAAGAACTTCGACCCTTGACGAAAATATCTAAAGCTGCTTGGGGTCTATCTTTTCAAACCTTTAAACTATTTATGGGGCTACTTATTTGGGTTGTATGTGCTACGGGGCACCTGTCTGGGCCGATAGGCATGTCACTTGCTTTAATATTTCTACATCGGCAACGGTAGGGTATGTGAAACTGTATAATTATTAAGATCTTAATGTACCATATACTCAGAAATAAATTATCTTATCTTATCTTATATTCCTTCAACGCCAGCGGTTGGCTTTGATATTCTTATACAAAGCATATAGGACGGTTAGTACTGAAGCCTTACCGGTGCTGGCGGGTGTTCTCCAGTCGATCTAGAGGTGCAGCGGCGTCCTGCAATGTACTACTACGCTAGAAAGATCACGGACCTCATGGTCAGCGGATACGAACAATCCGCACATCACATCGGGAGTATATTCTTTGGCAAACTGAACGCAATACTATATAGACTTTGTAGAAACCAGAACAAATTTCCGTGCGCTCAAGCGATTTTGCCATACCTATTACTAGAATCAAAAGTAACTCACAATTTAGGACCCATTAGTTTTATTGTTATATAATCCATGGTGCTTAGCAACTGGGCTTAACCCAGTTATATATGTCCCTTGGTGCCTATTGGCCTAGCTCTATTCTGTCTCCTGCTTGATAAGGAGGGAAGTGGTAATTATATATTTTCTTTTTCCTACTCCTCCGCTTTGTACGTAAATTTGTACGCGAGTCCGACTCGCACTTAGCCCGTTTTTTTATCTTGTGTTTCTCATCATGTATAATAGCAGTAATAGCAATATTTATTCACAGAAAAGAAAAAAAAACATTTTTCACAAATAGAGTGCTTAATCTACAGTTAGCAGGTACAACAGAATTAGAATTTAGGCCCGAACTATGCATAACCTGTATTTCTGCCGTCAAAGCCAATCCCCTTGAATTACAAATAAGTATTTAAATTAGGTGTTTTGATGATTCCGTGTTAAAATGTACATGCTTAATACAAGGCAGAGAAAATAAAGAATTAAGAAAATTATTACAAGTACAAGATGGCAAACAAAACATGGTAAGTGTGTGAGCAGTCCTCCTTGTGTGAGATGGAGATGTGCATGAGTGAGTGCGAGAGGGTGTGTGGGATTGCAGAAATATTTGGATTTATTTTTAAAGTTTTACAGTGAATAAATAAATAAAGCAATAGAACAATTAATATATAATGAGTACTTATTTAATTATGAAGATACTTGAAGAAACTTTTCTGTCACCTCATATGTGAGTTTAGAATGCACTTACTTTAATTTTACAGAATTTTTGAGTCAACGGGTATACGTTGAGGATTTAATTTAGCTTGTTGTAAATGTAGGGCTAATAAACGGAGCAAATCAATTGCTGAACTTGGTTTTGAAAGAAATTAATTGGGGCGAACTAAATATTTTGTGCGTCCACACGCCAGCCTGTATTCGTCAGAAAGCTCGCCAAGCCATTTGGCCTGGTTAGTTTGATGGTCATACCAATATTTATAAATATTAATTAACTCGCCCGACACACCTGTATCCTTCAATTTTTGCCAGAGACCAGGTCAAATGCCCTGGAGATACCAAGAAATGCTGCATACACAGGCGTGCTCCTATCTGTGTAATACCTGACAGTCTGTTTGAGAGACATACCCGCCTTTGACAGGGTCTGACACGCAGGTCTACTCATCAAGCTTCCTGCTTATGGCATCCCAGCTGGTTTTGGTAGCTGGATATCAGACTTCCTGAGTGAACGGTCGATCCGAGTAGTCGTTGACGGCTGCTTTTCTGACCTCATGGCTATTGATAAGTTTCTCAGGGGCCTGTTCTCTCTGCAACCCTTTTCCTGTTGCACATCAATGACCTACTTCAGCCTGGTCTTGTTTGGTACGCAGATGACAATACGGTTTTAGAGAGATACTTGTCCAGCGCAACAACCGGCGGGGATGAAGTTCGTTCCTTGAGAGAGGCCATGGTAGAGCGGACAAATTTGACATTAAGCCTTGTCTCCCAGTGGGGTGATGACAATATGGTCAATTTTAACGCCACCAAAAAACAGGCGTGTCTTTTTACCGTAAAAAGGAGTCGTTTTGACCAAACTCCTATTTATCGGGGTGCATCTGTTCCTGTGACTGATCGGCTCGAGCTCCTAAGCATGTAGTTGACATCCAGTCTCAACTTCGGCGCCACAATCGAGTACAAACCACGAACCGCGGCCAAAAAGCTGGGCATCCTAAATAGGGTGAAGTGATACTTCAGGCCTGGACAGCTTTTAACCCTATATAAAGCGCAAGTCCGATCCTGCATGGAATATTGTAGCCACATTTGAGATGGCTCAGCTAAGTATCAGCTTGCCGCGCTTGACTCGGTGGAACGCTGAGCTAAGAGGCTCATGGGTGACGTAAAACTGGTGGATGCCAAGCTACATAGCTTGGCTCATCGCCGTAAGGTTGCCTGCTTGTCGGACTTCTACAGATTGTACTTCGGTAAGTGTAACTGTTTGGTAGCTTTAAATATTCATTTTTATTAACTCTTGGTTATTCTGACAATAATGCAGTTTGATTTTGATTTTAAAAGTTTTAGAGTGGATTTAAGGGATCCCCCCATGCTGTAATGCAGTAAGTTTTGAGGGACTGGCAGAGACTAAAATATATCTGCTTCAGTACAGAGGGTTCGGCAATGTGTTGGAGACTCTTAAAGATGAAAATTAGTTTCCCGATACTACCACAGAGGCTCTTATCGTGGTCTTTAAAGTTGAGGTTAACGCCAAGATATTTTATTGTTTTAACATGTTCCAGTTTAGGACAATAACAGTTTACTTTAGAGACACACTCGTGCGGTATGATTTTATGACGCTTGTGATTAACATCCGTGTTTGACCATATGCTAAAACAGACATACTTGGCTTTATCCACATTTAGTATCAAAACATTGTCCTTAAGCCATTCCCTCACAGAATGAAAACCAGATGTATAATTATTATTTACGTAAGTGAAAATTTTCCGAATTAGGAATTTTATTTTAAGGATGAGAATGACACAGCCATTCTTAAGGAAAGGTTATTTTTGTTATTATCCATCTTCTTCCCTCATATCTCATTAAATACTGATCACATCGAAAAAGTGTACAAAATCTTTTTTGTAGAAATATTTTATGTAAATTACTTATGTAAAATATTTTTTTCCTTTGGGCCACCGTTTACCAGTTATTTACGAAAAACTGAAAATAACCCCCCAACCGTTAGCTTCACCCCCATCCATCTGTACTTTTATTATGTTGTTTAAGGCACCTTCACCAAAAATTCTAATCAGTCCATATCTATTTCATTGTTTATCTCCGAAGTTCTTATCAGATCTTAACGTTTAAGTAGGATTATTTCAAAATAAACCTATTTCGAACAAAATAAATAATTTTTCAAATCCATCACTATAATGAATTAATGACGGAGTTATGCCCGAACATACTCGTACATAAAAATATAAAAATCGTCACTAGAAAGGAAAAAATACTTAACCGCCATTTTGGTCCCGGGAACACCCAAATACTCCGAAATATTTTATTCCGAATTTTGTTATTCCGATTTTCAAAAGTCCGAATTTCATAATACCTGAGTATTATAATGTCTATTATTAAAAATCACGAAACTTATTTTACCGAAAGTTGTAAATGCGATTGGTTGGTTTTTCGATTTTCATACGTCCGAAGAATCACATGCTCGATGGGCTTTTGGTCCAAAAAATGACATTCCGATTTTCAATACATCGAATAAACTGCTAACATTGAGATTGATTTAGATTCAATCAGTATAATATTCAGTTAGTTACATATTATAATATCCAAAGATATTTTAAATATTTTAGATATAACTACGGTCAAAAGATCTACTGTTTAATATCCATATCGAATATTTTTAAGCATTTTGAGCCTTAAATTAAAATATTGTCTTAAACAGTCAATAAGTAGTGCTACAAAATTAAGTGACAGAAACGAATCGCTGTAATTCAACTCCACGTAGCCCGCGAACTGAGGAGCAGGTGTTATAATTCCCTCCGCCGCGGCTGAGGCTGGCCGACGAAGCCGGCCAGCAAGCCGAAGCTGTGGTGGTGAGCGTTGAAACCATCTGCGACGATAAGTTCGCCGGAGCCCCACAGCGCCGGAGCCGTGATAAAAACCATGCTTGCTGTATGTTGCATGCTCGCTTGCATACTGCATGCTTGCTTGCATAATGCATGCTTGCTTGTATGCTGCATGCTTGCTTGCTTGCTAAAGCTGCATTTTGCATGTTCATGTAATATTATACTTTGTTCTGACGAGCAATTGTGTTTATTTATCTTGTTATTCAGTTTTACAAGGCGTTTTCTATTTCGGAATTCTAATTAATAGGTATTTTAATAATCGGGATTCCTATTTTTGATGTTTCGAATTATCATTAAGTCGGACTTTTTGTTGTTCGATCTATTGGAACTCGGTATTTTAAGAATAGTAATTATAAATATTAAGAATATTGATATGTCGGAATTATAAAAAAAGGATGAATGATAAATCGGAATTATTATATTAGGAATTTTGAACCATTCGGAATTATGAAAATCGGTATTTTGAAATTCGTATTTGTGACTGTCGGCATAAAGTTTTCGTATAAATGTAGTGTACCCTATATTGGGCATTTGGCGGTTAAGTAATTTTCAGTGACGAATATAAACATCCAAATTGATCACCCTTTTTTCCTTCGCGCCTCACACAGTCCAGTTATGTAAATATTAGTAATACGTTATATCTTCAAATGAGCGTTTTTTCTATAGGTACTTCATTTGAACCGCTGTTAAAGTTGGGTGTGTTGTGAATTTAATTACATAAGTTTTTAACTTGAATGTTTATGTGTTTATTTAAATTGTATATACAAAAGTAGTATCTACATAGGTGGGCTTATTGCAACAAGGCATTCTGTTGTAATCAAACATAAGTAAATGGTCCAAATTTAAAGGTAAGATGTGTTCAATATGTTTTATTGTCTATCCACGTGGTTATATTAATTTATAGATGATGATGTTATATAACTGACTCTATATGTCTCTGACTGTGTGTAGCTACATTATTATAAACATATGTATATAGTCCTTCTGACCGATTGATTTCGGCCATGGTGGCCAATCGGAAAGTACACTCTTCTAGAAACATTAGCAAAAGATTTTTCATATTTTATTTTATTACAATCACAGTTTTTCGAATCTGAGATCTGATTTGACACCAGACTACATCAGACTACCTGGAAAGTTATTTTAAAGGATTTTTTTTTAAGTTTTGGGTTTGATTTTTTGTTTATTTGGGTTGAAGTCAATATATTTTTATTTTATTAGTTCATTAACTGTTTATCAGATACAGAACATAATCTTTCGATGTGTGCTCGCACTTCTGAAACTATCTCTCTATACGTAATTTACAGGTAATTGTGACATCACCAGTACACCTACTAAAAATTCTCGCGTTAAATATTGGTGAAACAATGGGCCCGGTATTAGCGCTTAGCTCATAATATATGGAGCAACATTGTTCGACCATATTTATTCTCTCTCTATAATAATGTCACTCGCGTTATTTACGACGCATTTCTAATGAAAAATATTAATTTGAGCCCATTGTAACATTTATTATGCTTTGTCCTGTAATGCTGTAATAGTTGCGATTCTGTTCTTTGCATATAGTATGTACTAAATTTGACAATATATAGAAAACAAAACCAGAGAAACAAATAAATTTAAATTGGCCCTAAAATAACGGCAAATTCAAAGTTAAAGATACTTTTGCGATGGCTTAATTTAAATAAAATTGTCAGTACCAGCTATAGTTTAAACAAAAATGATACATTTTCTGCAAACAACACTCGTTAATTATATAAGGTGAATTTTAAAAGTGTGCCTGGATGACCAAATCCGAATCTATGAGGAATATTGAAAAACACTGAAAGGAGTCTCGAGCCTGATTTTGATGAAAACTAAAACTGCATTATTGGATTTTTGGAAAATCGACATTCCTAACCAGGAATCGAACCCACATCCAGTATTATTACACCATCTGAAAGTGTCGCTAATAAGCATCAAATTCTGGGAAGTAATAACATATGGCAAGCTAAAGGAAAGTGCACATTTTTAACAAAACACTTTGTAAGAACTGGTTCACAACGGCAGAAGAGACATGTGTGGAAAGGGTGTGAAAGGCCCAGCAGTGGGACATAACGGCTTGGATTAGTAATTCTATTGGTGGATTTGTTTTCATTGGGGATTTTATTTAGAGTGGCGTAGCAACATCGCGCGTGCCAGGCATTCAGCGCGTCACGAAATAATAATTTTCCTGTATTCATTAATAACCAGATAATTGATAATTTTTAAATGTGCTGAAGTGTTATTTATGTGTGCGAATTTATAGGGGTCCGTACCCATAGGGTAATCAACGGAACCCTATTACCAAGGCCACTATCCGTCTGTCCGTCCATCTTTATGTCAACGGGCTGTATTTCAAGAACCGTAGACAGCTGAAATTTTCATGGAGTGTGTATTGCTATTACCGCTGCAACAAATAGTACAAATTAAAAAAAAAACAAAGGGGGGCTCTATACAAGAAACATCTTTTTTTTTTTTGTTTCATGGTACGGAGCCCTTCAAGTGAGAGTCCAACTCGCAGTTGGCCAGTTTTTTTTATTTGTAACACTTATTCTAAACACCATTTTGTATGTTCCTAGCTAGAAAATTGACTAAATTTTCAAACAAACTTTCATCCCCTATTTTAAGGGAGGGGGGCAAAGTGTACAGTTTTAATGATCATCAAAATGGTAAAAAAGGAACCCTTATGGTGGGACTAAGTCTGTCTCAAATCAAATCATATCGTATATTTCAAATAAACCATTTACAGGCACTTTTGAATTGTCAAGGTCGGTCAGTCCAAAAAGATGAAGCTATTTGCACGTTCCAAAGCGTAGATCTCTATGGAGAAGAACGTGCAAGAAACTCCACGGACACTCTTTTAAAAAATAATAAATTGTTACAAATTTTTGTTTACATCAAGTTGAAATTATACAAACATGTGAGAACGATGTAAAAGACGAACAGGATAAAAGCGTCCGGGAAAAAAGGAACAATTCAAAGAAATATTTAAAAATAAACCATGGCAACTGAGAAATAACCAGTCCCAACTGACAGCGCCCGTTCACGAACATGACGCATGCGCTAGCACTATTCGGCTCAACCATTTTGAAGGGAGCCAAATGATCCAACGCATACGCCACCATCAGCCAGACTTTTGTGTGAGCATGACACTCCCAACCGCCAGGGTACATTCAAGTCAAAAACAAACCTAAAACTGATAGCTATAGCTTAAGTTTAAGGTACACAGTACTCACACATGTGCCGTTAAAATGGATGAAATTATACATTGCTAAATAAATTGAGTCTATACAATGCAAATATTGTTTTTTTACAATCTTCAGCCTTTTGTCTGTCTGTCACAGCTGGATATCTGAAGAACTACTAATGCTATCAACTTGAAAATTGGAATAGTTTACGATGACAATTGCTCAACTATTTTGCAAATAAGAAAGAAATAAAAATGTTTATATTTTTTTGCAACAGCGACTGAAATGGGTTCTTGATAATTCGAAGTGGGGCTAATAGGACATGTGGGATAACATATGAAAGAACGCTACTTGCACATTCTGAAACATTGGTTCAGTAGTTTTGGCGTGAAAGCACAACATACAGACAGACAGAATTAATTTAGAATTTATAATATTAAGTAAGGAAGTAAGGATTTTAATTTATTTTATCCGTATTTGTTCTTTTTTATGAATGGGCACATAAATAAATCTTTTGTTTTAGTTGTTTTAAAATAAAGAGTCACAATATTTTATTTCAGTGGGTTTTGTACAAAATATTCATCTACACTAATATTATAAAGAGGAAAGATTTGTTTGTTTGTTTGAAATGAATAGACCCCGAAACTGGGGGACCGATTTGAAAAATTCTTTCAGCATTGGATAGCTACATTATCAGGGAGTAACAAAGGCTATATTTTATCCCCGCACTCCCACGGGAACGGGAACTACGCGGGTGAAACCGCGTGACGTCCACTAGTATTTTATAATATGTGCGTTTATGTTTTCGAGCGTATGGTACTCGTGGGTACAGCTGAAAATCAGCGTCAGGTGGTATACCTTGTGTTGCCAGCTGGCATTATGCTGAGCTGAGGCCCTTTGGCATCATTATTTTTAATTATTTATTTTGTTAAATTTGAATAAGTTTTTATCTGTATAATGCCAATAAACAGAATTTTCGTTCTTTCTTTCAATATACACAGCAGCATTAAAATTCTCTGACAAATATAGGCCTCGCCGATGAAAATTTAAAAACATTTCACGTTTTATATGATGGTACGGAACACTCGGTGCGCGAGTCCGACTCGCTCTTGACCGGTTTTTTTTAGTAGATATTCGTATATCTGCTTACTTTACCAACTTTTCAACATTTTGCGTGTTGTTCGTGTACGCTCTGCTGGTGCAGAGCGTACACGAAAACATTAACAAAACAGAAAGTATCGTTCTCCATTCGGGGTCTTTTAGGTCTCTCAATCCAAATTCAATCATGAATTGAGACTACGAGTTCGAACATAAGTTTTCTGCATTTAGGTCTACTGGACACACTTGTAATATTTTCTTCTTGTCTCTAATATCAGTATGTCAATGTCATGCATACCTGTTATTTGCACGGTAATGGAAATGTTGATTTCAGATTTTATTTTATACTAGCTTCTGCCAGCGGCTTCGCCCGCGTGGTCCTTTGGAAACATACTCCTGGGATAAAAAGAATATATATAGCCTATGTATATAAGTAGCCTATGTCCTTTCTCAGGCTCTAGACTATCTGTGCACCAAAGAACAGTGGCAGCCTCCCATACATTGTTTTAGCTAAGATTAAATTCCTACGTCTTAAAATGAAAAATATCTTGTTTAACTCAGTGTCACCTTACGAATTAGTTTATGAAAAAATTTTTGTTCGAGAAGGCCGAGAATTATAGATATTCAGCTATGAACTTTTGGTTATGTCTTTGGTAAGTTTTGTATTCAAATTCGAGGAAGTAAAATACAATATCGCATTTTTATTTTCCTTACCTAATTATGTCAGAATGAAATGTCTTGTAAAAATATTGTAAAACGTGTTAGTTTAATAACAAAATGCATGTATACAACTAACACATCTATTATTGTGATTGACAACTGTTTTGTTTATGAGTCAATAATTATCTGTGGTTCAGTCAACTGAAAGTGTGCTTTTTAATAAAAGGTAAGTAATCCCAGTGGTTATGAAAATACTCTTTGTTAGGCCTGGAACGCAAAGGAGGGAACACGGATGGGTTTTAGTCAGCAAGAGTCTGACACTCCCTTCTGCATTACCCAGAGCGGGAGGAGTCATTTGATGATTTCCCATCCTTAAAAAAAAACCTTATTTATACAACAGATATAGCTACAACATGAGAATGTTAGTCTTTTTCCAGTCATTAATTGAAAGTAATTCATTTATTTTTACTCTACAGTATTTTTACCAACCTGCATGAAACACCTACACTTAGAAATAAAAAATCAAATAACTTTTCATTTATTTTTTTGTACCCGGCCCTAACTACTTAATATGATACTTTGAAAAATCTTAGACAAATTACAGAATTTCTTTCATGTGACTTATATTCACTTTTAGACGCTCAAATTTATGCCAGCTAAGATTTCGCCATTGTTCTTTCATTTAAATCGGTTCAGAAGTTTTGGTGTGAAAGCGCGACAGACAGACAGGGTACTCTTTCGCATTTATTTGTAATATTAGTAAGGATGAATTGTAAGTGACATTGCTGTTGGTGCGCTTATTAAAAAAAATATACCGTTTCTTTTTAAAACATATTATTGTACTTTTAAGCATTCAAAATATCTTTGCTTACAGATGATGCGTCGGCCTCACATTTACATGACATGTCTCATTACTGTCAGTATTCTACTTTTTATTGATGTTAAGATCCGACACACTGATAAAACATATCTCATACCCATTGTCAGCCAGGAAAATACAATGATTTTCAGAAAACTTAAGACTATTGATGAGACTTACACACAACGAATACCTATAATCCAGGACGATGACACCCATCTGTCAATGGAAATAGAAAATATATCCAAAACGAGTACTGAAAAGTTTTCCTGTGGGTCTCCAGATACCAACGAAATTGACAAAATTCTGCAAGATAAGACCCGTGAAATCACAGATAATATAACAAACATACTGTTGCAAAAAGCACGTTTAAAAATCAGATACGACACATCCAGCTATAATTTTTCACAATCGGGGGTTAATGTTTTAGAAGATTTAGTTATGGAATCTGGCGGACAGCCCCAGAGAAGTTTAATTGTATCGACTTGGAGATCAGGATCTACCTTCTTAGGAGACCTAATACGAAACGCACGTTCAGGTACTTATTACGTGTATGAGCCCCTTTTAAAGTACGGAATCAAGCAATTTAAAACTCTAGAAGAAGCATCTGAACCCGTGAACATTGTTAAACAAATGTTTCACTGCAATGGTAAAGGTTTACAAGATATTTTTGACTGTGAAAGAAAACGCTACCGTGACGGTAAGCCCAGCACAAGAATCTGGGATTATTGCAAGTTCGGGAATAACACCGAACTATGTTTTAATGCAGATTTCGGTTCACGATTATGCAAGCTGTTTCCTTTTCAAAGTATGAAACTTATTCGTCTAAGATTACGGCCCGTACAGGAAATATTGGACGATAAGACGTAAGTAAATTTTAATTTTTAGAGATTTTAAAAATAGCACATGTATCATCCGTGCAAATAGAGTTACTTATGATAATATAATTAAAGCAATTCAGTGGAAATGTAGCTTTTTTGAAGGATAGGATATCATTAAATAGCTCTGGGTGGAGCGGAAGGCAGTTTCAGATTCTTTCTGATTAAAATCCATCCATGTTCCTCTTAATGCCCTTTGTGTTCCAGGGCCGCGGTGACTCTTTCGAAGACATGCCGCGACCATGGATTACGAATATGATTTCGCATACAAAATAAAAGAGACTGGTTTTCTAATAATTTTATCATCATCATCTTCAGAATCATGTCAGCCGAAAGACATCCACTGCTGGGCTAATGACGCAAAAAAAATATACCAATAAGAACAAACTGTTACCAACAGCTGTTTCTCTAAATTATGAAAAATCGAATGTTGTGTTTTAACGATATGAAGAGGAATAACAAGGTCGAATATTATTTCTTCATCACTGACAGGCTTAACGTAAAGGTGATACTGTTGGTGCGAGACCCTCGCGGGGTGATGCAGTCGAGGTTGCACCACCGCTTCTGCAAGCTCTCTCCAGATTGCTGGGACCATTCCATGGTCTGTGCAGACATGGTCAGCGACTACGTGGCAGCTGGAAGATTACTTCAGCAGTATCCGGACAGACTGATGTACGTGATTTATGAGCTGTTTTAGCTTCCGCTGTATTATACTGTTACCCATTTGATATTTCTGGTCTAGCGATATTTGTTTAGTACCAAGAGATGGTTGTCAGACCATTTTTTTTTTAATTATGGAAAATTCTCTTGAACGTTTACTGTTAGGAGATTTCTAGTCTAAGGATACCAAATAGTGCCTGCCAGCAGTTTCATCGCCAATAAGTTGATTTGTTTGGTTATTGTTATTTTTGTTGAACCAATCACGACTACAATTAAGACAAAATTACTAACATTTAAAATGATTCCACACATAATCAAAACGTCTTGAAATAAAAAATGACTAAACCTTAAATTACAGGGTGGTCCGGTTTGAAGAATTAGCTCTAAAAATTAATGAAACTTCTAATCGAATTCTCAGTTTTCTTAAAGTTGAGAGAACACAGGCATTCGATGACTTCCTACAGACGCATACCAATGTGGAGACGGCTGGAGATTTCACTACCTTCAGAATTTCAAAGAATGTGCCTTACAAATGGACGACTGCACTAGACTTCAGTTATGTTAATGCGATACAGGTATGATATCTTAGTTTTGCTACTATCACCATCCAGTAACGTTTGACCACTATCTCACTCAACGATGTGGTCGACTAATCTATTCATTCTTAACTTAAAGACCCTCAAGGTTGTAGCTATCATGAATCACGGACTCAAGCGAATAAATCCATTTTATTTATTTATTCAGGAATAATTCACATTGTCTTTGAAATAATATTCTATAAAAATTACAAAAGTCACGTAAAACTAAAACTAACATATTCAATAACTATTTTACAGTTAAATTAATTAATAAATTATAGAAAATAATAATAAAAAAAATTAAATAACACTGAAAATTAAAAATTCAATTACATAACATTATCTAAGTGGAAATGTTAAATCCAACGAATATAGACATTTGTCCAATAGGAATGCCTTGAGTCTCGACTTAAATGAGCTTTTATTAATTATAGATTTTAAGTCCAATGGCAACCTGTTAAAAATCCACACTGCTTGATATTGAGGACTATGTTTCACAATATTAAGTTGGGGTATTAATCTATTTTTAAAATCTATTCTGCGCGTATTTTCCCTCAACTGTCTCTCCTCCTCAGTTTCATAGTTATGCAGGTTTTTTTTTAAATTCTCCAATAATACTTAAACATAGAGGCTGGGCACAGTTAGAATTAATAGATTTTTAAAGTGTGGCCGACAGCTCTCTATTTGCGATATTCGGACCATGGTTCGTATGGCTCTCTTTTGAGGCACAAAGGCTCTCTGGCAGTTATATTTAAAACTATTCCCCCATTGAACACTATATCTCAATCTTGACGTATTTTGTCTGTACTGTACGCACAACATTTCATAACTGTACGCACAATGAAAGTAATTCCAAAACGTTTTGTATGTGGGATATCCACCATGAATACCATAATCACTACACATAATTACTTGGGTAGCCCACTTTTCTATCATTATGGATGTTCATCACTTTTTTATTTTTCTGATGATCCCGTTTTTACTACGACAAACAATTCTCATTTGAGTTTTTCAAATAATGTAATTTGTAACTTCATGCATTAATTCATCAAATCATCTTAATTAGGTATCATTTTTATCTCTGCAACATGCTGGCTCCTTGTATCAGTCTTATTAACGCTTGTACGTTTTCTTCCATTTAGAATATAGAAAACAAGTTGACCATAAGTATGAAAAGAAAGAAAGAAAGAAAGAAAAATGTTTATTTGGGACTCGCACAAGACACAGTAGTAAAATACTTAAAATAACAGTTATAAAAATATGTTTACGCAGTTAAGCGGCATCCTTAAATTAATCTGTAAGACTATAATCATCATCAGAATCAGAATCAGAATAACTTTTATTTGCCTACTTTGTGTATTACAAAAATGTCTCTGTGGCCGGTGGGCCGTACAGAGGTGAGTCAGCTAACTTATGTCCTAATGAAAAAATCTATGTTTGCTGTATTCTGTTTATTCGTAATATGTGAGACTATACAAACAGATTACGTGTTTTATTTATGTTGTGTGCTTACAGATTATTTTTCATTTTATTTTAAGGGGACGCGGGGCCTTGGTTTTGTCGGTAGGCCACCGCTTGTGTCCTTTTTTATTAGGGTCATACAATATATCGCCTATTCTGTGATTAACCCTGAGGGGGTTAAATTCGCCGTGCGCTCGGTATCTTCTATTTCTAATTTTGCAATCTTTTCCAACATGTTGATGTTGGAAAAGATTGCAAAAGATAGGACCTTAAGAGCCTAAGTAAATAATTTCGTGGCGCGATTTAGCATCCCTCTCCCCGAGCGCACCGCACACTCTCCTCGTACTCCCGCATCAAAAGTTCAAAAAATCGAATATAGCGACACTCCATCAACTAATTCAAACCGCCAAATAATTCAGGGTTACTCGCAAGCAAATTATATTAACATATATCGATACTCTTATTAACAACCTTTTTAAAGAAAGAATAAAATAAAAATTCAAAGTAGACAAATAGTAAAGTTATTCGTGTTATATCATGATCTGCCTAGCCTTATCTCAACTACATTCTGGTCGGCTTCCAGTAGTCCCGAGGAATTTGATAAATAGGTATTTAAAGAAACTATTGCCGATGCGTCGCACTGTGCCCTGTCAAGTAAAGTGCGAAAACGACAACTGCATCAGAGGCTGATTTTACCTAAAAAAGCCTTGACCAAAAGACGTTTTGTATTCCGCTGGTTTATTCTTCAAAACTGGACTGATGTATAAAAATTATGTATCAAAATTTAGAAGAAGACTACATCTATGCTCTTATTATTTTCTATTTTGATAAACACTTATCAAATTTGTCTGATAGTCGTCTGAACATGGAGGTAAAAACGGGCTGTTTTTTCGGGTGTTTAGATAGTAATAATTCTTTAAGTAATTATGTTTTGGAAAAAAAATGATAGAGGCACGTATTAATTCGATCTAGATTTTTTGAAAAAAAAAAATCATAGCTCTAGCAGGGGAATACGTTTGTATGGAGAAAGGCCCAAGAGTTACCGACTAGAGTCCCCTCTTAACTGTCGGAGAAAGGTGTGGGGAGAGGCACTGTATGGTTTACTTGTCACTCACACGACATCCGATAGCAGTTCGAATTTTTCCCCCATCTTTTATGATTTTGCAATGTTTTAAAAGTTGTATTAAAATGACCATCACTCAAACTTCTTTCGCTCGTGAATGGGTTAATCCAATAATGTCGCTTATTTTTTATACTTTCAGTAATAAAGCCAGAGTAAGCAGTGCTGTCTCGTCAGACTCCATTTTACGTACTACTGTTGAGGAGTCTGGTGAAAACACAGAGATTTCTGTATAAAAATACATACGCGCGACTGCAGCGCTTTTATACCATCTATCGCCGTATCAGCGCGTTTGTATCGATATAAATAGGTCTACCATTACAGCGCCACAAAATTTTTGTATGCATGCAAAATTAACCATCGGCGCCTGAACTTCGTTTAAAGCGCGTTAGCACGCATCATCACGATCGATCGATGAGGCCTTACACACGATAGGCTTCTCGCAATTTTCAGCAAAACGGTAAGTTTTATCATGAAATTCGTTCAGACAAAAATTGCAGATCAGATAAATAATTATCTATAAAAATGGCTAGATACTTTTTTCCTAAGAGCCAGCGTTTGGTGAGATATATCGATTCAAAAAGTTGGAAGAGTTGTAATCGTCATAATATGCACGCGTTTCCACACCACCTTGAGCGATCACTCAGGTCTCAAAGAGCTGAGAATGGACACTGACTGATCAAAGACAAGCACCGGAACCGGAGTTGGAGTTTACTCCAATGACCTTAACATCAGAATATCCAGACCGCTAGGTAAACTCAACACCGTCTATCAGGCGGAATGCGTGGGCTTAATCCTGACGGTCTATGCCATAGAAGTCAGGGGAGTCACGGATACCCACATTCGCATACTCTCCGACAGCGCCTCAGTCCCTCAATTCCTAAGGAAGCATCACACCACCTCGAAACTCGTACAAGAATGCCACAATGCACTAGAACGCATCACGGTGACCAACCGCAACACTGTGACGCTGCAGTGGATAAAAAGACACAGCGGATCACAAAAAAATGACGCGGCCGATGAGCTGGCCAGGAGGGGATCTGATACTGTGGCTGTTGTAGCCGAACCCATAGTACCACTCCCCTTCGGCTAGCTGCGCACATGGCTACAAGAACACACCCACAAACAAGCGGAACGCTGGTAGGCCTTAGCACCCCGCAGCAGGCAGTCCAGGGAGGCTATGCCATCCTTGAACAAACACTTACACACGATAGCTATTACGGACAGTCCTTTATGCAGAGCATGCTTGGAGGAAGAGGAAATGGTATCGCACGTACTCCTTGAGTGCACAGGCGTTACCAAAATACGGAGTCAAACAATAGGGTCACAGAACTCGCTTACAGATGTTTTTACACACCGGGAAAACTAATAAGCTAGTCTATTCTGTAAGTAACTATTTCGATATCGAGCTTCACCTGAGTGACAAAACTCACAAAGTGAGCATTATTGCACACAACATAAAGGTCTTAATTTGAAACGCACCTCGAATTTCACTGTCGAGATACGAAAATGTTGTTACAGAATAGCACTACTGTTTCTGGAGGGAGGTTGGCTGGTTGGAGTATTGGCTCACGCACAATGTTCCAGCATCAGGACTAAGTGCGGAAACCAAATCCTAATAGATAGATACCGTTTTGCTGAAAATCGCGAAAAACACGTTTTTGTGACTTTTGACCCAAAGTAATTTTTTTCCAGGTATCGGATCGATGAGGCCTTTTTAGATTTCATTTATCATAGTGTTTTGAACAATCCTACCAATTTTGAGCTGGGTGCGATTATTGTAACTTCACTCCTACTTGATTGGTTTTAGAACTAATATTTTAATTCTGTACCGCAACAACATTATAAATAAAATAATAAACATCAAATCATCTAAATAAAGGCGCCATTGTCTAATAGAATCACGAATAAGTATGTTTGGGGCTAGAATTATGAGCAGTAGAAACTACAAGGAGGTCAGAATCATGAAGGAGTAAAATTTTCGGGACTGACTACTATTTATTTACTCTTCATTTCTTTTAAAGTAGGTGTGGAGGCCTCTGACCTCATTCCTATCTTTATGATTATGCGTTATACATTTTTTGAATTATTCTCACTTCCCTCTTGACCTAGTTCTGAAATTCACGCAGATGAAGTCGCGGGCAAAAGCCAGTTACTAAACTCAATATTTTTCGTAAACTGGCAAGTTTAATTATATGACATATTGATGTTTGACGTCTTTCATAGCACGAAATAAATTAATTTATTTTAGCCTGTTTCTTAAGATAAATTTTGAGATAAGAGCTATAAAAATAGACACTCCAGTCCAAAAAAAAAATGCTATAGCTATATTACTTTACGTGACTCAAAAACAATGTTTGTGGATGTTATACATCTACATACACAGAAGTGAAAGTGATGATTTTATAATGATTTGCCGGTGTTATTAGCCACTATTAATTTCCTGTGATATGAATCCTTTGTTGCGTTCAGGTATGTTCCCAAACGTTGTGCTTTATCTATTTTCAGTCTTTTATTTCATACCACTTTATACATTATTTCAATGTTGGCACGAATAGAAAATAACTACGATTATATATTGTTCAAGGTCGCAAAATTACAGTGAAAATAATTTCATAGCACGAATTTGAATAAATTACAACTTAAAGCTGCTGAACTATGTAAAATATTGTAAAAAAATATTTAAATTACGAAAATCTGACAGCTCGGATCTGCAAAAAAGTGACATAGGTGCTACGTTGACAAGGCCCACGGACCATCTAAATTGATCTGAATCGACAGTGATGCAAATACTTTTAAAAGGCAAAAGATGAGATGGCGATTGAATGAGGGCGGCTCGGAATAAATAACTTAAGTGCCAAAATTAATTTTCGGATTTTATAACATAAAAGTATAACGAAATCAAAATATATTAAGAATTTAGCTAGATAAGATTATTTTCTATGTTTAAAAGTAGTTTTCATAGAATCAATACAATGCATTACGCCATGAAAATGAAAATGGCAAAAAGACAGACCGAACTTTGCAATTTTTTTCTATCGAGAAAATTTCTTCGTATCGTGTATTCCTTTAGAATTTAGGTAGATCATGAAGTCAAGAAACATGAACCGAAATATCTAATCCCTATTATAGGGACTTTACGAGAAAAAACAATTCTCAAAACGGCCTTATTATTTGCATAGCCCCTTAACTCGGCGCGTAAGTGCCAGGCTTCTATGTCAGCCATCTCCCATATTGCTTCCGTGGGTGTTCGTCTTGGTAGTTGTGCGGCATTTTTCAGTGCCAATCTGTATTGGCGTCCGATTTTACTTAGTTTCGTTGCGCTATACCTTGTGAGTAGTTGCACTACTCCGTAGTCCATTAGGAGTAAAATGCAGGCCTGAATGATGGCTAGTTTCGTGTCTAGTTCTGTCTTCGCATTGTATCCTATTATTGGACCGAGGGTTCCTCTGACTTGTTTCAGTTTTTTGACGACCTTATCGGTGTGCTGGTTCATCTGCATGTGTTTGTCGAAGATGACACCGAGATAAGTGATCTGCTTTTGATAGTGCAACGTTTTTTTTTTTTCAGTTTCACCGACGGCCGGTATTTTTTCTTTTTCGAGAACATGATGCATTCTGTTTTATCTATGTTACACTTTAATCCCCATCTCGTGTAGTAATCAACGATGGCTTCCGCTGCCCATTCAGCACGCATAGTCGCGTGTTCTGGGTTTGTGGCTCTGTTGAGAATACAGAGATCATCCGAATACTGTGAGAGTTTGAGACCTCTGATGTGGTCTTGTATGTTCCAAATATCGTGAACGTATACAGGATCGAGCCTTGGGGCACGCCATGAGGTATCGGTTTTTCTTCGGTTATAGTAGTTCTGAATCTACCTCTCAGGTTCTGCCTTCAAGATAGATCTCATTTATTTTAATGATGTTGTTGGAGACGTTTTGATTCCGAAGTTTCTTGACCAGGCCTTTGTGGTTGATTGAGTCGAAGGCCTTCGATAGGTCCGTAGATATCATAGAGACGCTGGTTTCCGTGGCTAGTGCATCATTGATAATTTTGCCGGTACGTAGAATCTGGGTTGCTGTGCCTCTTGCCCTTGTGAAGCCGTGCTGAAACGTTAATGGGGCGGTACGATGCTGCCTGACGGTGATCTTTGCCGGCCTTGTGCAGGAATATGCACACGCCGGTTTTCCATTGCTTAGGGAAGTAAACTGTGGACAATACAAAGTTAGCAAGAGGCACAAATGCCTCGATGAAGACTTTTCCCCCAAGTTTGAGGGCGTCTGTTTTTATTCCGTCTGGCCCTGGTGCCTTTTTGTTTTTGAATCTGCTCAGTGCAAGTTGCACTTCTTTTTTTGACGTTGGATCGAGCGGTTGAAACGGTGTCGTTTTTTCAGTCCCTTCATCATCTTTCGCTATTTTGGCCTCTTTAATTATGGCTGTATCGGTGAGCTTGCCGATCGTTTCTATTTCTGTACTGCATCCCGTGATGTTTGGTAGTTTAACGATCGGCTTCTTCATGTTTCGTTGGATGCGCCACAATAGTGACCTATTGTCCCGTGGATCTTGAAGCTTGTTGAGCCAGCCATTTTCGGAATATTTTTTCAGGACTTTTTCAGCTTCTCTCTTAGCGTGGTTGTAAAGAGTACGTGTTTCGCGTTGGAGTCTGGGGCTGCAGTGTCTCGCTTGCCATTCAATTTGTTTTAGTTTGTTTCGAAAGTCTATTTTATCGTTTATTTCTTTCGGCAGCTGTTCCTGCCTTGATGAATTTTTCAGGGTCGCGTGAGTGTCCAGAGCTGCGATAACGGCATTTTCTATTGTTTCGACATACTCGACATCTATGCAATCGGCTTCTGTTATGATTTCTTTGTTAAGGTCGCACAGACCTTCCGACATTGTCTGTTGATATGCAGCTCGCATTTGCTCGTTCTCATAGATTTTCTTTGTGTAATGGGATAGGTGTTCCTCTATATTATGTTCAATCTTCAACGTTAGCAACCAAAGGAGGTGATCCGAATCAACGCTCTCTACCTGTTTGGCTTGCGCTTCTAGTTGTTGGTGTGTTATTATAGCCAAGTCCAGGATAGTATTACCTTGGCTAATAGGTCTAGATGGTGCATCGGCGTGTTTTAGAGTGCAAATTCCGTCTTTCGTTGCTTTTTTAACAATGTTGCTGAGGCCTGAGTTCCTGCTGTGACCAAGGGTTTTCATACGTAAGTTCATATCACCGATGATGATGGATGGCTCGTCGGCTAGGGTACCCTCCAGTTCTTTTCTTGCATGGTGCTGGTTTGGAATTTGGATATATACTCCTTTGATCTTGATATATTGACTAGTTGCGTGGTTAGTGAAAAGTTTGATACCTACGCCTTCTACCTTCTTATTTTCGTTGTGCCAGCCTGGAGTGACTTCCGTTTCGGTCCACCTTAGTCCCCTCTGTACATACATGGCGGTAGCTAAGTGTTTTTCCAATGTGTGGGTGAGTTTATCGTACCCTTTTATATCATATTGTTGTCTCAAAGTCGATCTTGCATTCGTTCAATATAATTATAGCCAGTCTATATTTCTCGACTAGTGCTTTTATTTCTTTGAATTTGTTTCTTACTCCTTGGGTGTTCAGGTGTAAGATTTTGAGATTTTGTATTTTCTTACTGTCGTGGTTAGCCATTAAGATGCGAGTGTATCCTATTTATTGTGTCCATCAGCAACATCAGTGTCTGTTGTATTTGTGTTTGCATCTAAAAGAGTCCCTCTAGTGTGAGACCGCCTGTTGTAGGTGGTTATTATTCTGTTTGTGGTGGTGCTGATTCTTTTTGAGGAAGAGTTGGAAATTGCGTTTTATTTGTGACATCTGCATATTTATCACCCAGTCTTATCACTGAACGTTTAATTCTCTCCTCTCTCTTTATTTGCTTAGCTTCTGCTTGTTCCATTTGCCTAGCTATTACTTTTTTAAACACCGGGCATTTGGCGTTGTTCGCGTCGTGGTCTTCTCCTTTACAATTTCTGCAGACTTTTGTCGTAGTACCCTCTAGTGTGGTGATAACTATATGTGGTTCCTCTTGTTTGCCGTAGCACGATTGTTTTGAGTGATCGAATGCATAGCATTTCTTGCACTGTATAATGTGCTTCGGGTTTTCTCTAAATGGTTCGACCTTAATCGACGGTGCGCAGAAGAATTTCCTTTCGGAGGTTTTGAAGTTCTCCAGGAGATCTCTCGATTTGTGTTTTTCCTGTTCTTCCGAGTGGCTTGATTGCTGTTGGCTTAATGCCGATGCAGTCTGCTATCTCGTTAGCAATGGTGTCGGTGGATTCTCCATAAGTATCATTTTTGAGCACGATCTTGGTCGCTGGTTGTCTGTCGGCCTTCGGTTTTGGTGCAATTACTCTGGTTACCCCGCAAGCTTCAATCGTAGTGAGTAAGTTCACGCGCGCTGACGCATTATTCGGGTTAATTTTTATTTGGCCTCTTATAACGTTGAGGGTTGAGCTGTTCTTCGCTACTGATTCTCTGATTTTCCTAAGTGTGTCTTGATTCTTAATTGCATTTTCATCCCTGATAATTATATTAGGGATATAGGTGTTTCTCTGTGTCGGTGTCGTGTTATTGGATGCACCTGTATGCTGTCTTTTAGCTCCTCTAGTTACCAGTTGATACGTCGCTTGGTTAACCTGCGCAATCGCGGTACGGTTGTTGTCGCTCATTGGGTTTTGTAATTTAGACTTTTCCACGATAGGCGGCGTTCGAACGGGTCGTGGAATTTTCCACGCGTCCAGCGTAGTCAGTATAGCCTATGATCTGGGAACTTGTTTGTGTGGTTTGACCTCGGGTGTAGTCCTCATCCTTATTTGTAGTGGGTACATATTCACACTCGCTGTCTCTTACTCGTACTGCTCGAGTAGGCGTAGCTTGTTGGATGGTGGCGGGGTCCGGCGCCGCCGTTTTTTTCTGACTTCACTCTGTGCACCTGCATCGGCGCTTGCGGGAGTTGCTGGCCAATATTCGCATAGGTACTCGGGGCAAGAAGCGTTCTGGAAGCTTCGATGTTTTAATCGCTTTGCTTCCACACTTATTCTTTTTCCTTGATCTTCTGGCAGCCAATGCCAGTTGCTCGCTTTGTGAAATGAATTCAATGAGTGCGCACTGGTTTTTGACGCATTTACATATGAACCACTCCTCAGATGTGAAGGTCTCGATGGGTATAGTTGTCAATTCCTTCTTTATTTTACAGCTGATACAAGGGCGGATGTTTTTCACGCCGGTCTTTAATCCTGCCGTACAAATTGTTACAGAAACTCAATTTTTAGTGTGCCGTTATCATATTTTGGCTCTGTTTTAAGCGCAGCCTTGATGAGAAAGAATTTCATACATACTTTGCACTGAATCTTCTTAGTGTTCATTTAATTTATACCCCACAGGGGAGTGTCCATCTGGAATGTACTTTCGCATTCCCAGCACTGCACTATGTTTTTATTAAAGTCAGATAAATCTACTTCCACTAATTTCACTTTTTCTTTAACTATTTCGCTGTCTGATCCCGAATTTAGCGGGTCCGTGTCCATATCACTGTTATTTACCGAACATACATTATTGTTCTCCGAAAACATTTTCACTGTTTTTGATTCTATAATCTCATTTACACTAATGATTACACTATTTCTAACGTTTCCCGGGGGTTACGAGACTATAAAAAGTTCACTTTATAACTCGCGTCCGTCTGAAATATTCCATTCCGCACATTTGTAAATGACGATAGTTTATCAGTCCTGCGCGTGAGTCAGCTCTAGTGAGCGCTCGCTTCGAAGGCAAGTCCGCTCGCTACCGCGGTCATGCGATTCCTCGTATAATCGTCATCATTGCAGCCAAAAGACGTCTATTGATAGTCATATCATAAATCCCTCAAGCACCGCCACAAGGGCCTCCCCAAACGTAGGTCACATCGACCTGTCTAAGATAAGACTATAGACTGTTTGGTAATTGTTACCTCATATTTCAGATGGCGTGCAGTGACGCTATGGATTTATGGGGATACAAGATGGCGCTTAACGAGACCCACATGAAAAGCAAGGACTTCAACCCCGTGGATGCAATAAATCAAGCCATAAATCAATAATTATATGTGGCGACTTTAATATTAACTTATTAGAAACTAACTCGAATAGTATCAGATTACTGAGTCTATTTAAATCATTTGATTTATCAAATGTTTTTATTGAACCTACCCGAGTAACAGCTTCGTCTGCGACTTGCATAGACAACATATTTTGAAATTGTGATTATTTTTATAAAGAGATTGTGAATAAGTTGGCCTCTGATCACAGTGGACAAACAATAACGTTTTGCACCTACATACCTTTACAAAAAATTCAAATTAAATTTAGACCAATAACAGATAAAAATGTGGAAATACTTAATAGTACTTTGGCCAGTAAATTATGTGTTCAAAGTTTGAATAACATAGAAGCCCCAAATGTGTTTATACCGATTTTTTTTCATTACTCAACAATCAATTCAAAGATAATTTTCCAATAAAGTTTAAAAGTATTTACGCTAAGTCTATATTCAGTGATTGGGCAACTCCGGGAATTTTTATAAGTAGAGAAAAGTTATACGAACTATATGGCCTAAAGCAACATGTGAATAACATAAGCTTTCATAAGTATGTTGCGAAATATTCAAAAACATTTAAAAATGTATGCAAAATAGCTAAAGCTCTGTTTATTAGCAATAAAATATAATCAACAGATGACAAAATAAAAACCACCTGGAAAATACTAAATAATGAAACAGGTAGGAAGAAAAAGCGTGAAACTAAATTAAATTTAAATACCGTACATGGTCCCATAAACTCAGAAGCAGAGGTAGCTCAGGAATTAGAAAACTTCTTTGCTGATATTTCTCGTAAAGCTACACAAGCTCTTAACTGACGAGTTCGGGTGACGACCCGCGCTCTCTGCTGCCTTTCTAAGGAAGAATGTCAAGGTATGCCCATCAGAGTTCAAGTTTCAACATACGAACCCCCTAGCCATTATAAAGGCTTTTAAAGATTTTAAAATTAAATCAACAGAAGATCTTTGGGGAATGTCTGTAAAAGTCTGTTAGATCTATTAATGAAACTATTGCTCTTTACTTAGCTCTCATATTTAACTCAAATGTAAACCAGGGAGCATTTCCTGATCTCAAGAAGCACAGTAAAGTCGTTCGACTGTTTAAATCGGGTGATAGTCAAGAACCCAACAATTACAGGCCCGTGTCAATCCTGCCAGTTCTCAATAAATAAAAAAAAAAGTTTATTTCTTCACTTAAGGATATAACTATGTTTGGTTTGGAGTCACCTTTTAAGCAAAGATTTGCTTGTAGTAGGTGGGTCCGCTCCTCCAGTTTACAATCATTCTACAGGTGTGTGAGAAATAAGCAAAAATATTGACTTAAGACTAATTAACTTTTTATAATTCTTATATCAGTAAGGGAGCGCACTGGGTATAGAATATGTTTGTGAGTGTGTGTATGTGTGTGGGTTCGTTTGTGTGTAAGTGTGTGTTTTTGTATGTGTCGGGATGTAATGGGTGGGCATGTGTATGAGATATGTGGTATGTGTAGCGAGATGATGTGTGGGTGTGGTGTGTATATGAGTGCAAATTATATGTGTTTCTTAGTTATGTGATCTTGTGTAGGATATCTTTGGTTTCTTCGTAACTTTTACTTTTGAGCCATTCAGTTAGTGTTTTTTTGCAGTCGTGGTATGTCATAGAGTATATAGCACATTGTTCATTGAGAGAGTTATATATACGGGAAGATTGTTTAATAAATTGCCTTGTAGCAAATGTAGTATTCACTGGACAATCTTCAGCTACTTTATTTTTCCTCCTAGAATGTGTAATGGAAGTAATGAAGGGAAGAGATTTGTGTTTTTTTTAATGCAATCTGTAGGACATAGAGTTTCCTAACTGACAAAAGGCTTGAGGTTGAGTATAAACTTTCCGTAGGGAATCTAATCGGTTTAAAGTACATGACTTTTAGTAAAGCTCTCTGTGCCCTTTCCAGCTCCAAAAATTTTGTCTTAGACGCTCCGCCCCAAATTGGAAAAAAGTACGTCAGTATAGACTGACCCAGGGAGACATAAATTGGCTGGATAAGATCCTTAGTGGCAACGTGGCGAAGAGATTTGAACTTCCAAATCAATTTCCTAACTCTGTTCATTAATAGTTCTAGATGTAAGTGCCACGATAGCCTTTGATCAAGCATAAAATCAAGGTATTTAGTACGGGATACTTTATTAATTCTTAAACAAGAGCAGGTGGTGTTAGTGGAGCTGGAGCAGGGAACGGTTAGATATGGAAAAGCAGATGTAATTTGTCTTTGAAATATTCAAAGTTAAAAGGTTCCGATCGAGACAGGTAGCTATTGTAGACAGACCACGTTCGCCGATGCGACCAACGCTGTCCCATGTTTCTCCCGAGAAAACAATTGCTGTATCGTCAGCATAGGAGAAAATGTGAGCACCTTCGATACTCATGTTATATAGGCTGTTTATATAAATGAGAAACAGCGGCGGCCAGAGCACACTACCTTGTCCTACTCCGTAAGTCACTATTTCCTCGGAACTAGTGACTGATCCTATTTGTACTACGTACCTGCGCTCACTCAGGTAATCCGCGAAAAGCTGAAGTGGTACTCCTCTTATACCAGTGTCTTCTAGCCTATGTAAAAGCGTGGGGACAGAGACTGTGTCGAAGGCTTTTTTGATGTCTAGAAAGACGGCCAGACACTTTTTTTTTTTTTTTTACTATATATAGGCATACGTTTGACCACAATCTCACCTGATGGTAAGCGATGATGCGGTCGAAGATGGAGCACGTTTGCCTAGAAGCAACCTATTCACTCTTGTCTTAAAGACTCCCAGGTTGTAGCTATCTGAAAACACAGACTCTGGCAGGGAATTCCACTCCTTAGCTGTACGCACTATGAATGTGTTCCCAAAACGTTTAGTGCGTGTGGGTGGATGTCCACCATGTACCGGTGGCGCATCGCCGTTCGTCTTGTGGTACGATGATGGAACGGGCTTGGCGGAATTAAGTCATGCAATTCCGTCGCACACTCCCCAAAATGCAAGCGATAGAAGATAGAAAACCGACAGGCCAGCAACTCGGCGTCGATGCTCAAGGCTTTGGAGCTTCGACTCGACGAGCCTGTAATTACCGATGATCCTCTTGGCTCGTTTCTCAATCGACTCAAGGGCATCAAGCTGGTATTTGGCAGATCCGTCCCAAAGATGAGAGCAGTACTCCATACACGATCGAACTTGCGCTTGATAGAGCTTGAGCAGCTGTTCCGGCGTGAAGTACCGTCTCACCTTTGCTAGGACCCCCAACTTTCTGGCGGCCACTTGACCCTTTGCCTCTATGAAAGGGCCAAAATTCAGGGTAGATTTTAACGTAACACCAAGAAGCTCAAGTCGGTCGGTTATCGGCACGGTTACACCACGAAAAGATGGAGCTGGGTGGAATTGGCTCCTTTTAGCGGAAAATAGACACGCTTGGGTCTTAGCAGCATTGAACTTGACCAGATTGGCATCGCCCCATTCTGAGACAGCCTGTAAGGACAAGTTCAAGCGCTCAACCATAGCTTCTCGGAGAGACCGGATCTGCGACCCACCAGCTTGTGCGTCGGACACGTATCTCTCAGCAACAGTGCTGTCGTCTGCATACCCAAAGGTACCGGGTTTTAGCAGATCATTAATATGCAGCAGGAACAATGTTGCCGAGAGCACCGACCCCTGAGGAACCCCGGCATTAATATCCAGTAGTCCAGACAAGCAGCCATCTATGACCACTCGGATAAACCGATCCCTCAGGAAATCTGCAATCCAATCACACAAACCGGTGGGCAGACCGAAGGAAGGAAGCTTACTAATAAGGCTATCGTGCCAGACCCTGTGGAAGGCCTTTGAGATATCGAGGGAGACCGCAAGTGCCTCCCCGTGCTTCTCTATGGCCTCACTCCAGATGTGAATGGCATACGCTAGAAGATCCCCAGTAGACCGATTTCGGCGGAACCCGTATTGTCGGTCGCTAAGGACATCATTCGCTTCTAGGTATGCTAGGAGCTTACGATTCAGTACGCGTTCCATACTCTTACAGAGTATGGACGTTACCGAGATGGGTCTATAATTCGACGGGTCAGAACGACTACCCTTCTTGGGCACGGGCTGCACGTTAGCTTGCTTCCAAGCATTCGGTACTTTTCCAGTCTCAAACGAAAGGCGAAATAGGCGTGTCAAGATTGGAGACAACTCAGGCGCACAAGTCCTCAAAACAATTGCCGGCATTCCGTCTTCCGTCTAGGTTACGCAATACCCGAAGAACGTCCTTCTGATGAATGCGGATGTTCGACATACTCGACTCGCATTCATCAGGAGGAGTAGGGCGCCTTGCGCCACCAGGATCTAGACGCGACGAATCCGCAAACATAGAAGAAAACAAGTTTGCTTTCTCCTCAGCGGAGTGGGCCAGTGACCCATCGGGTCTCAGCAGTGGTGGTAGTGAGGGGCGGCAGAAGTTCGATTCGACCGACTTAGCCAGGGACCAAAAAGCTTTACTACCTGCTGGGTATGAGGCAAGTTTGTTCCCTATTCGGCTAATGTGGTCAAACCGAGCCCTCCGCAACACCTTCTTGCAGGACTTGGCAGCCCTGTTAAGGGCTCTCTTCTTCTGAATCACGTCATTTGCTTTGTGCGCACGGGCGTCGACCCATGCTAGGTACGCCGCATGTTTTATCGCATTAGCGCGATTGCACTCGACACCAAACCATGGGCGAGCTTCGCCAGACATTGCTACGTCTGAGAACGGAATGTAGTACTCCATTCCCTTCCGCAACACATCAGTCACGGCGTCAGCGCACGACGAAGCATCAGTTGAAGGAAAGCAAGTCGGCTGCCAAGGGTAACATGCGAAAAATGATCGCATGCCATCCCAATCTGCTGACCTGTATCGCCATACCCGCCGGGTGCCTCTTGGGCTAGGATCGGGGGGGAGTAGACGGACACAGACTTCACCAGACAGTGGTCGGAACTACCCAGTGGAGAAGAAATCGACACCGAGTACCGGTCTGGATCTGTTGTCAGCAGAAGGTCCAGGCAATTGGCTGTGTGCGAATCAACATCCGGCACCCTCGTTGCCCCCTGGACCAGCTGGGTGAGATTTAACGCAAGCGCTAGCTTTCGCGCCTCTCGTCCAGCATGGTCTGTTTGCTGGTATGGGAAAAGCCACTCCTGATGGTGGGCGTTGAAGTCCCCCAGCAACACCAATTGGGCAGAAGGGTACCGCTGCTGAGCCGCATCCGCCGCCTCACTGAGGTGCTGCATTAGCCCAGTTGTCTCCAGATCACGGCCGTGCGAACGGTAGACACAGGCGTAGATAATTTTATCTAGGCCGGTGTCCACTAAAGCCCACATCGTTGAGAACCTGGAGTTCCCAAGATTACGGAGACGCCGATAGCAGATGTCATCCCGGGCGTACATACATACGCCCGCGCGTGGTCTGAAATGGTGCTCAGGGTAAACCCTGGGTATGTAAGATACGACACGTCAGACGGACATCCGATCTGCGTCTCCGTCAGAAACAAGAGCGCTGGTTTCTCGGTCTCAAGGTAGTGATGGACGACTAGTCTCCCGATACGCCCATATCAACGCGAGCCTGGTCGGTCTACCTGCATTGGAACAACTATTTCGACCCAACTCCTCCGAATTGGCTACACTGAGCATCGTACCGGAACGCGGCTAGGCCACTTGGCGGTACGTCTTTGCCCAGTGGGTGGTCACAAGTCATCGGCCGAAGCCTACCACCAGTTAGTGTCACCTGATTATCACCACCCGGGGGCTAGCAATGGGTATTCTCCTACGGACGCGGGTGACTCGGCCCCCCAAACTACCCTTTTCTCGATTGTCCATTTTGTCAATGACAATAGAGGTCAGACTTTCCCTGTCTGTCTGTCTGTCTGTCTGTCTGTCTGTCTGTCTGTCTGTCTGTCTGTCTGTCTGTCTGTCTGTCTGTCTGTCTGTCTGTCTGTCTGTCTGTCTGTCTGTCTGTCTGTCTGTCTGTCTGTCTGTCTGTCTGTCTGTCTGTCTGTCTGTCTGTCTGTCTGTCTGTCTGTCTGTCTGTCTGTCTGTCTGTCTGTCTGTCTGTCTGTCTGTCTGTCTGTCTGTCTGTCTGTCTGTCTGTCTGTCTGTCTGTCTGTCTGTCTGTCTGTCTGTCTGTCTGTCTGTCTGTCTGTCTGTCTGTCTGTCTGTCTGTCTGTCTGTCTGTCTGTCTGTCTGTCTGTCTGTCTGTCTGTCTGTCTGTCTGTCTGTCTGTCTGTCTGTCTGTCTGTCTGTCTGTCTGTCTGTCTGTCTGTCTGTCTGTCTGTCTGTCTGTCTGTCTGTCTGTCTGTCTGTCTGTCTGTCTGTCTGTCTGTCTGTCTGTCTGTCTGTCTGTCTGTCTGTCTGTCTGTCTGTCTGTCTGTCTGTCTGTCTGTCTGTCTGTCTGTCTGTCTGTCTGTCTGTCTGTCTGTCTGTCTGTCTGTCTGTCTGTCTGTCTGTCTGTCTGTCTGTCTGTCTGTCTGTCTGTCTGTCTGTCTGTCTGTCTGTCTGTCTGTCTGTCTGTCTGTCTGTCTGTCTGTCTGTCTGTCTGTCTGTCTGTCTGTCTGTCTGTCTGTCTGTCTGTCTGTCTGTCTGTCTGTCTGTCTGTCTGTCTGTCTGTCTGTCTGTCTGTCTGTCTGTCTGTCTGTCTGTCTGTCTGTCTGTCTGTCTGTCTGTCTGTCTGTCTGTCTGTCTGTCTGTCTGTCTGTCTGTCTGTCTGTCTGTCTGTCTGTCTGTCTGTCTGTCTGTCTGTCTGTCTGTCTGTCTGTCTGTCTGTCTGTCTGTCTGTCTGTCTGTCTGTCTGTCTGTCTGTCTGTCTGTCTGTCTGTCTGTCTGTCTGTCTGTCTGTCTGTCTGTCTGTCTGTCTGTCTGTCTGTCTGTCTGTCTGTCTGTCTGTCTGTCTGTCTGTCTGTCTGTCTGTCTGTCTGTCTGTCTGTCTGTCTGTCTGTCTGTCTGTCTGTCTGTCTGTCTGTCTGTCTGTCTGTCTGTCTGTCTGTCTGTCTGTCTGTCTGTCTGTCTGTCTGTCTGTCTGTCTGTCTGTCTGTCTGTCTGTCTGTCTGTCTGTCTGTCTGTCTGTCTGTCTGTCTGTCTGTCTGTCTGTCTGTCTGTCTGTCTGTCTGTCTGTCTGTCTGTCTGTCTGTCTGTCTGTCTGTCTGTCTGTCTGTCTGTCTGTCTGTCTGTCTGTCTGTCTGTCTGTCTGTCTGTCTGTCTGTCTGTCTGTCTGTCTGTCTGTCTGTCTGTCTGTCTGTCTGTCTGTCTGTCTGTCTGTCTGTCTGTCTGTCTGTCTGTCTGTCTGTCTGTCTGTCTGTCTGTCTGTCTGTCTGTCTGTCTGTCTGTCTGTCTGTCTGTCTGTCTGTCTGTCTGTCTGTCTGTCTGTCTGTCTGTCTGTCTGTCTGTCTGTCTGTCTGTCTGTCTGTCTGTCTGTCTGTCTGTCTGTCTGTCTGTCTGTCTGTCTGTCTGTCTGTCTGTCTGTCTGTCTGTCTGTCTGTCTGTCTGTCTGTCTGTCTGTCTGTCTGTCTGTCTGTCTGTCTGTCTGTCTGTCTGTCTGTCTGTCTGTCTGTCTGTCTGTCTGTCTGTCTGTCTGTCTGTCTGTCTGTCTGTCTGTCTGTCTGTCTGTCTGTCTGTCTGTCTGTCTGTCTGTCTGTCTGTCTGTCTGTCTGTCTGTCTGTCTGTCTGTCTGTCTGTCTGTCTGTCTGTCTGTCTGTCTGTCTGTCTGTCTGTCTGTCTGTCTGTCTGTCTGTCTGTCTGTCTGTCTGTCTGTCTGTCTGTCTGTCTGTCTGTCTGTCTGTCTGTCTGTCTGTCTGTCTGTCTGTCTGTCTGTCTGTCTGTCTGTCTGTCTGTCTGTCTGTCTGTCTGTCTGTCTGTCTGTCTGTCTGTCTGTCTGTCTGTCTGTCTGTCTGTCTGTCTGTCTGTCTGTCTGTCTGTCTGTCTGTCTGTCTGTCTGTCTGTCTGTCTGTCTGTCTGTCTGTCTGTCTGTCTGTCTGTCTGTCTGTCTGTCTGTCTGTCTGTCTGTCTGTCTGTCTGTCTGTCTGTCTGTCTGTCTGTCTGTCTGTCTGTCTGTCTGTCTGTCTGTCTGTCTGTCTGTCTGTCTGTCTGTCTGTCTGTCTGTCTGTCTGTCTGTCTGTCTGTCTGTCTGTCTGTCTGTCTGTCTGTCTGTCTGTCTGTCTGTCTGTCTGTCTGTCTGTCTGTCTGTCTGTCTGTCTGTCTGTCTGTCTGTCTGTCTGTCTGTCTGTCTGTCTGTCTGTCTGTCTGTCTGTCTGTCTGTCTGTCTGTCTGTCTGTCTGTCTGTCTGTCTGTCTGTCTGTCTGTCTGTCTGTCTGTCTGTCTGTCTGTCTGTCTGTCTGTCTGTCTGTCTGTCTGTCTGTCTGTCTGTCTGTCTGTCTGTCTGTCTGTCTGTCTGTCTGTCTGTCTGTCTGTCTGTCTGTCTGTCTGTCTGTCTGTCTGTCTGTCTGTCTGTCTGTCTGTCTGTCTGTCTGTCTGTCTGTCTGTCTGTCTGTCTGTCTGTCTGTCTGTCTGTCTGTCTGTCTGTCTGTCTGTCTGTCTGTCTGTCTGTCTGTCTGTCTGTCTGTCTGTCTGTCTGTCTGTCTGTCTGTCTGTCTGTCTGTCTGTCTGTCTGTCTGTCTGTCTGTCTGTCTGTCTGTCTGTCTGTCTGTCTGTCTGTCTGTCTGTCTGTCTGTCTGTCTGTCTGTCTGTCTGTCTGTCTGTCTGTCTGTCTGTCTGTCTGTCTGTCTGTCTGTCTGTCTGTCTGTCTGTCTGTCTGTCTGTCTGTCTGTCTGTCTGTCTGTCTGTCTGTCTGTCTGTCTGTCTGTCTGTCTGTCTGTCTGTCTGTCTGTCTGTCTGTCTGTCTGTCTGTCTGTCTGTCTGTCTGTCTGTCTGTCTGTCTGTCTGTCTGTCTGTCTGTCTGTCTGTCTGTCTGTCTGTCTGTCTGTCTGTCTGTCTGTCTGTCTGTCTGTCTGTCTGTCTGTCTGTCTGTCTGTCTGTCTGTCTGTCTGTCTGTCTGTCTGTCTGTCTGTCTGTCTGTCTGTCTGTCTGTCTGTCTGTCTGTCTGTCTGTCTGTCTGTCTGTCTGTCTGTCTGTCTGTCTGTCTGTCTGTCTGTCTGTCTGTCTGTCTGTCTGTCTGTCTGTCTGTCTGTCTGTCTGTCTGTCTGTCTGTCTGTCTGTCTGTCTGTCTGTCTGTCTGTCTGTCTGTCTGTCTGTCTGTCTGTCTGTCTGTCTGTCTGTCTGTCTGTCTGTCTGTCTGTCTGTCTGTCTGTCTGTCTGTCTGTCTGTCTGTCTGTCTGTCTGTCTGTCTGTCTGTCTGTCTGTCTGTCTGTCTGTCTGTCTGTCTGTCTGTCTGTCTGTCTGTCTGTCTGTCTGTCTGTCTGTCTGTCTGTCTGTCTGTCTGTCTGTCTGTCTGTCTGTCTGTCTGTCTGTCTGTCTGTCTGTCTGTCTGTCTGTCTGTCTGTCTGTCTGTCTGTCTGTCTGTCTGTCTGTCTGTCTGTCTGTCTGTCTGTCTGTCTGTCTGTCTGTCTGTCTGTCTGTCTGTCTGTCTGTCTGTCTGTCTGTCTGTCTGTCTGTCTGTCTGTCTGTCTGTCTGTCTGTCTGTCTGTCTGTCTGTCTGTCTGTCTGTCTGTCTGTCTGTCTGTCTGTCTGTCTGTCTGTCTGTCTGTCTGTCTGTCTGTCTGTCTGTCTGTCTGTCTGTCTGTCTGTCTGTCTGTCTGTCTGTCTGTCTGTCTGTCTGTCTGTCTGTCTGTCTGTCTGTCTGTCTGTCTGTCTGTCTGTCTGTCTGTCTGTCTGTCTGTCTGTCTGTCTGTCTGTCTGTCTGTCTGTCTGTCTGTCTGTCTGTCTGTCTGTCTGTCTGTCTGTCTGTCTGTCTGTCTGTCTGTCTGTCTGTCTGTCTGTCTGTCTGTCTGTCTGTCTGTCTGTCTGTCTGTCTGTCTGTCTGTCTGTCTGTCTGTCTGTCTGTCTGTCTGTCTGTCTGTCTGTCTGTCTGTCTGTCTGTCTGTCTGTCTGTCTGTCTGTCTGTCTGTCTGTCTGTCTGTCTGTCTGTCTGTCTGTCTGTCTGTCTGTCTGTCTGTCTGTCTGTCTGTCTGTCTGTCTGTCTGTCTGTCTGTCTGTCTGTCTGTCTGTCTGTCTGTCTGTCTGTCTGTCTGTCTGTCTGTCTGTCTGTCTGTCTGTCTGTCTGTCTGTCTGTCTGTCTGTCTGTCTGTCTGTCTGTCTGTCTGTCTGTCTGTCTGTCTGTCTGTCTGTCTGTCTGTCTGTCTGTCTGTCTGTCTGTCTGTCTGTCTGTCTGTCTGTCTGTCTGTCTGTCTGTCTGTCTGTCTGTCTGTCTGTCTGTCTGTCTGTCTGTCTGTCTGTCTGTCTGTCTGTCTGTCTGTCTGTCTGTCTGTCTGTCTGTCTGTCTGTCTGTCTGTCTGTCTGTCTGTCTGTCTGTCTGTCTGTCTGTCTGTCTGTCTGTCTGTCTGTCTGTCTGTCTGTCTGTCTGTCTGTCTGTCTGTCTGTCTGTCTGTCTGTCTGTCTGTCTGTCTGTCTGTCTGTCTGTCTGTCTGTCTGTCTGTCTGTCTGTCTGTCTGTCTGTCTGTCTGTCTGTCTGTCTGTCTGTCTGTCTGTCTGTCTGTCTGTCTGTCTGTCTGTCTGTCTGTCTGTCTGTCTGTCTGTCTGTCTGTCTGTCTGTCTGTCTGTCTGTCTGTCTGTCTGTCTGTCTGTCTGTCTGTCTGTCTGTCTGTCTGTCTGTCTGTCTGTCTGTCTGTCTGTCTGTCTGTCTGTCTGTCTGTCTGTCTGTCTGTCTGTCTGTCTGTCTGTCTGTCTGTCTGTCTGTCTGTCTGTCTGTCTGTCTGTCTGTCTGTCTGTCTGTCTGTCTGTCTGTCTGTCTGTCTGTCTGTCTGTCTGTCTGTCTGTCTGTCTGTCTGTCTGTCTGTCTGTCTGTCTGTCTGTCTGTCTGTCTGTCTGTCTGTCTGTCTGTCTGTCTGTCTGTCTGTCTGTCTGTCTGTCTGTCTGTCTGTCTGTCTGTCTGTCTGTCTGTCTGTCTGTCTGTCTGTCTGTCTGTCTGTCTGTCTGTCTGTCTGTCTGTCTGTCTGTCTGTCTGTCTGTCTGTCTGTCTGTCTGTCTGTCTGTCTGTCTGTCTGTCTGTCTGTCTGTCTGTCTGTCTGTCTGTCTGTCTGTCTGTCTGTCTGTCTGTCTGTCTGTCTGTCTGTCTGTCTGTCTGTCTGTCTGTCTGTCTGTCTGTCTGTCTGTCTGTCTGTCTGTCTGTCTGTCTGTCTGTCTGTCTGTCTGTCTGTCTGTCTGTCTGTCTGTCTGTCTGTCTGTCTGTCTGTCTGTCTGTCTGTCTGTCTGTCTGTCTGTCTGTCTGTCTGTCTGTCTGTCTGTCTGTCTGTCTGTCTGTCTGTCTGTCTGTCTGTCTGTCTGTCTGTCTGTCTGTCTGTCTGTCTGTCTGTCTGTCTGTCTGTCTGTCTGTCTGTCTGTCTGTCTGTCTGTCTGTCTGTCTGTCTGTCTGTCTGTCTGTCTGTCTGTCTGTCTGTCTGTCTGTCTGTCTGTCTGTCTGTCTGTCTGTCTGTCTGTCTGTCTGTCTGTCTGTCTGTCTGTCTGTCTGTCTGTCTGTCTGTCTGTCTGTCTGTCTGTCTGTCTGTCTGTCTGTCTGTCTGTCTGTCTGTCTGTCTGTCTGTCTGTCTGTCTGTCTGTCTGTCTGTCTGTCTGTCTGTCTGTCTGTCTGTCTGTCTGTCTGTCTGTCTGTCTGTCTGTCTGTCTGTCTGTCTGTCTGTCTGTCTGTCTGTCTGTCTGTCTGTCTGTCTGTCTGTCTGTCTGTCTGTCTGTCTGTCTGTCTGTCTGTCTGTCTGTCTGTCTGTCTGTCTGTCTGTCTGTCTGTCTGTCTGTCTGTCTGTCTGTCTGTCTGTCTGTCTGTCTGTCTGTCTGTCTGTCTGTCTGTCTGTCTGTCTGTCTGTCTGTCTGTCTGTCTGTCTGTCTGTCTGTCTGTCTGTCTGTCTGTCTGTCTGTCTGTCTGTCTGTCTGTCTGTCTGTCTGTCTGTCTGTCTGTCTGTCTGTCTGTCTGTCTGTCTGTCTGTCTGTCTGTCTGTCTGTCTGTCTGTCTGTCTGTCTGTCTGTCTGTCTGTCTGTCTGTCTGTCTGTCTGTCTGTCTGTCTGTCTGTCTGTCTGTCTGTCTGTCTGTCTGTCTGTCTGTCTGTCTGTCTGTCTGTCTGTCTGTCTGTCTGTCTGTCTGTCTGTCTGTCTGTCTGTCTGTCTGTCTGTCTGTCTGTCTGTCTGTCTGTCTGTCTGTCTGTCTGTCTGTCTGTCTGTCTGTCTGTCTGTCTGTCTGTCTGTCTGTCTGTCTGTCTGTCTGTCTGTCTGTCTGTCTGTCTGTCTGTCTGTCTGTCTGTCTGTCTGTCTGTCTGTCTGTCTGTCTGTCTGTCTGTCTGTCTGTCTGTCTGTCTGTCTGTCTGTCTGTCTGTCTGTCTGTCTGTCTGTCTGTCTGTCTGTCTGTCTGTCTGTCTGTCTGTCTGTCTGTCTGTCTGTCTGTCTGTCTGTCTGTCTGTCTGTCTGTCTGTCTGTCTGTCTGTCTGTCTGTCTGTCTGTCTGTCTGTCTGTCTGTCTGTCTGTCTGTCTGTCTGTCTGTCTGTCTGTCTGTCTGTCTGTCTGTCTGTCTGTCTGTCTGTCTGTCTGTCTGTCTGTCTGTCTGTCTGTCTGTCTGTCTGTCTGTCTGTCTGTCTGTCTGTCTGTCTGTCTGTCTGTCTGTCTGTCTGTCTGTCTGTCTGTCTGTCTGTCTGTCTGTCTGTCTGTCTGTCTGTCTGTCTGTCTGTCTGTCTGTCTGTCTGTCTGTCTGTCTGTCTGTCTGTCTGTCTGTCTGTCTGTCTGTCTGTCTGTCTGTCTGTCTGTCTGTCTGTCTGTCTGTCTGTCTGTCTGTCTGTCTGTCTGTCTGTCTGTCTGTCTGTCTGTCTGTCTGTCTGTCTGTCTGTCTGTCTGTCTGTCTGTCTGTCTGTCTGTCTGTCTGTCTGTCTGTCTGTCTGTCTGTCTGTCTGTCTGTCTGTCTGTCTGTCTGTCTGTCTGTCTGTCTGTCTGTCTGTCTGTCTGTCTGTCTGTCTGTCTGTCTGTCTGTCTGTCTGTCTGTCTGTCTGTCTGTCTGTCTGTCTGTCTGTCTGTCTGTCTGTCTGTCTGTCTGTCTGTCTGTCTGTCTGTCTGTCTGTCTGTCTGTCTGTCTGTCTGTCTGTCTGTCTGTCTGTCTGTCTGTCTGTCTGTCTGTCTGTCTGTCTGTCTGTCTGTCTGTCTGTCTGTCTGTCTGTCTGTCTGTCTGTCTGTCTGTCTGTCTGTCTGTCTGTCTGTCTGTCTGTCTGTCTGTCTGTCTGTCTGTCTGTCTGTCTGTCTGTCTGTCTGTCTGTCTGTCTGTCTGTCTGTCTGTCTGTCTGTCTGTCTGTCTGTCTGTCTGTCTGTCTGTCTGTCTGTCTGTCTGTCTGTCTGTCTGTCTGTCTGTCTGTCTGTCTGTCTGTCTGTCTGTCTGTCTGTCTGTCTGTCTGTCTGTCTGTCTGTCTGTCTGTCTGTCTGTCTGTCTGTCTGTCTGTCTGTCTGTCTGTCTGTCTGTCTGTCTGTCTGTCTGTCTGTCTGTCTGTCTGTCTGTCTGTCTGTCTGTCTGTCTGTCTGTCTGTCTGTCTGTCTGTCTGTCTGTCTGTCTGTCTGTCTGTCTGTCTGTCTGTCTGTCTGTCTGTCTGTCTGTCTGTCTGTCTGTCTGTCTGTCTGTCTGTCTGTCTGTCTGTCTGTCTGTCTGTCTGTCTGTCTGTCTGTCTGTCTGTCTGTCTGTCTGTCTGTCTGTCTGTCTGTCTGTCTGTCTGTCTGTCTGTCTGTCTGTCTGTCTGTCTGTAGTAGGAGTAGGGTAAGAGTGGGGTAGGAGTGGGGTAGGAGTGGGGTAGGAGTGGGGTAGGAGTGGGGTAGGAGTGGGGTAGGAGTAGGGTAGGAGTTATATTATAGATGAAAATTGTGACGCAGACGAAGTTGCGCGGGTCAGCTAGTATATGTATATAGTCCTCCTGCCCGATTTCGGTCATAGCGGCCAATCGGAAAGTACTTTTTTATAGAAGAAATAGCAAAATATGTTACATATTAAAATGTTTCATATTTTATTTTATTACAATCACTTTTCGAATCTGATATGACACCACACTACACCAGACTACTAGAAAAGTGATTTAAAGGATTTTTTTTTAAGTTTTTGGTTCGATTTTTTGGAAAAGTCGATATATTTTTATTTTATTAGTTCATTAAGTGTTTATAAGATACTGAACATCATCTTTCGATGTGTGCACGCACTTCTGAAACTCTATCTTTATACGTAATTTACAGGTAATTGTGGCATCACTTACTAAAAATTCTCTTAGCGCTTAGCTCACAATATATGGAGCAACATTGTTCGACCATAAATTTATTCTCTCTCTATAATAATGTCACTAGTGTTATTTATGACGCATTTGTGATGAAAAATATTATTTTGAGCCCATTGTAACATTTACTATGCTTTGTCCTGTAATGATGTAACAGTTTCTATTCCCTTCTTTGCATATAGTATGTACTAAATGTGATGATATTATAGAAAAAAAAAAAAACCAGAGAAACAAACTAGTTAAAATTGGCCCTAAAATAACGGCAAATTCAAAGTTAAAGATACTTTTGCGATGGCATCATTTAAATAAAATAGGCTACTTTTCACCATCAATAAATTGCAAATCTATTTAGTCCGTCGGATAGAGTATTGAAAAATAATGGACACGTATTTTTTGTTTTTGTAAAACAATAAATATTGATAAAGATAAAATGCACCAAAACTCGGGAGAGGGGGCTGGTGACGTCACGTCGCTAGTAAAATTGTACTATCGTAGTGACGTCACGCAAGTTTTCAACGTACTGTATCTTCGTCATTTTTTGTTTACGTGAAAAAAGAAAAAATACGTGTCCAATATTTTTTGGAAATCTATCTGACGGACTAATTCATTTTTTTTCAGTAAAATACCCTATTGTCAGTACCAGCTATAGTTTAAACAAAAATGATACATTTTCTGCAAACAACACTCGTTAATTATTTAAGTTGAATTTTAAAAGTGTGCCTGGATGACCAAATCCGAAACTATGAGGAATATTGAAAAACACTGAAAGGAGTCTCGAGCCTGATTTTGATGAAAACTAAAACTGCATTATTGGATTTTTGAAAAATCGACATTCCTAACCAGGAATCGAACCCACACCCAGTATTATTACACCATCTGAAAGTGTCGCTAATAAGCATCAAATTCTGGGAAGTAATAACATATGGCAAGCTAAAGGAAAGTGCACATTTTTAACAAAACACTTTGTAAGAACTGGTTCACAACGGCAGAAGAGACATGTGTGGAAAGGGTGTGAAAGGCCCAGCAGTGGGACATAACGGCTTGGATTAGTAATTCTATTGGTGGGTTTGTTTTCATTGGGATTTTATTTAGAGTGGCGTAGCAACATCGCGCGTGCCAGGCATTCAGCGCGTAACGAAATAATAATTTTCCTGTATTCATTAATAACCAGATAATTGGTAATTTTTAAATGTGCTGAAGCGTTATTTATGTGTGCGAATTTATAGGGGTCCGTACCCATAGGGTAATCAACGGAACCCTATTACCAAGGCCACTATCCGTCTGTCCGTCCATCTTTATGTCAGCGGGCTGTATTTCAAGAACCGTAGACGGCTGAAATTTTCATGGAGTGTGTATTGCTATTACCGCTGCAACAAATAGTACAAATTAAAAAAAAAAACAACGGGGAGCTCTATACAAGAAACATGTTTTTTTTTTGTTTCATGGTACGGAGCCCTTCAAGTGAGAGTCCAACTCGCAGTTGGCCAGTTTTTTTTATTTGTTACACTTATTCTAAACACCATTTTGTATGTTCCTAGCTAGAAAATTGACTAAATTTTCAAACAAACAGCAAAGTGTATAGTTTTAATGATCATCAAAATGGTAAAAAAGGAACCCTTATGGTGGGACTAAGTCTGTCTCAAATCAAATCAAATCATATCGTATATTTCAAATAAACCATATACAGGCACTTTTGAATTATCAAGGTCGGTCAGTCCAAAAAGATGAAGCTAATTGCACGTTCCAAAGCGTAGATCTCTACGGAGAAGAACGTGCAAGAAACTCCACGGACACTCTTTTAAAAAATAATAAATTGTTACAAATTTTTGTTTACATCAAGTTGAAATTATACAAACATGTGAGAACGATGTAAAAGACGAGCAGGATAACAGCGTCCGGGAAAAAAGGAACAATTCAAAGAAATATTTAAAAATAAACCATGGCAACTGAGAAATTACCAGTCCCAACTGACAGCGCCCGTTCACGAACATGACGCATGCGCTAGCACTATTCGGCTCAACCATTTTGAAGGGAGCCAAATGATCCAACGCATACGCCACCATCAGCCAGACTTTTGTGTGAGCATGACACTCCCAACCGCCAGGGTACATTCAAGTCAAAAACAAACCTAAAACTGATAGCTATAGCTTAAGTTTAAGGTACACAGTACTCACACATGTGCCGTTAAAATGGATGAAATTATACATTGCTAAATAAATTGAGTCTATACAATGCAAATATTGTTTTTTTACAATCTTCAGCCTTTTGTCTGTCTGTCACAGCTGGATATCTGAAGAACTACTAATGCTATCAACTTGAAAATTGGAATAGTTTACGATGACAATTGCTCAACTATTTTGCAAATAAGAAAGAAATAAAAATGTTTATATTTTTTTGCAACAGCGACTGAAATGGGTTCTTGATAATTCGAAGTGGGACTAATAGGACATGTGGGATAACATATTAAAGAACGCTACTTGCACATTCTGAAACATTGGTTCAGTAGTTTTGGCGTGAAAGCACAACATACAGACAGACAGAGTTAATTTAGAATTTATAATATTAAGTAAGGAAGTATTTGTTCTTTTTTATGAATGGGCACATAAATAAATCTTTTGTTTTAGTTGTTTTAAAATAAAGAGTCACAATATTTTATTTCAGTGGGTTTTGTACAAAATATTCATCTACACTAATATTATAAAGAGGAAAGATTTGTTTGTTTGTTTGAAATGAATAGGCCCCGTAACTGCTGGACCGATTTGAAAAATTCTTTCAGCATTGGATAGCTACATTATCAGGCAGTAACATAGGCTATATTTTATCCCCGTACTCCCACGGGAACGGGAACTACGCGGGTGAAACCGCGTGACGTCCACTAGTATTTTATAATATGTGCGTTTATGTTTTCGAGCGTATGGTACTCGTGGGTACAGCTGAAAATCAGCGTCAGGTGGTATACCTTGTGTTGCCAGCTGGCATTATGCTGAGCTGAGGCCCTTTGGCATCATTATTTTTAATTATTTATTTTGTTAAATTTGAATAAGTTTTGTCCGTATAATGCCAATAAACAGAATTTTCGTTCTTTCTTTCAATATACACAGCAGCATTAAAATTCTCTGACAAATATAGGCCTCGCCGATGAAAATTTAAAAACATTTCACGTTTTATATGATGGTACGGAACACTCGGTGCGCGAGTCCGACTCGCTCTTGACCGGTTTTTTTTAGTAGATATTCGTATATCTGCTTACTTTACCAACTTTTCAACATTTTGCGTGTTGTTCGTGTACGCTCTGCTGGTGCAGAGCGTACACGAAAACATTAACAAAACAAAAAGTATCGTTCTCCATTCGGGGTCTTTTAGGTCTCTCAATCCAAATTCAATCATGAATTGAGACTACGAGTTCGAACATAAGTTTTCTGCATTTAGGTCTACTGGACACACTTGTAATATTTTCTTCTTGTCTCTAATATCAGTATGTCAATGTCATGCATACCTGTTATTTGCACGGTAGTGGAAATGTTGATTTCAGATTTTATTTTATACTAGCTTCTGCCAGCGGATTCGCCCGCGTGGTCCTTTGGGAACATACTCCTGGGATAAAAAGAATATATATAGCCTATGTATATAAGTAGCCTATGTCCTTTCTCAGGCTCTAGACTATCTGTGCACCAAAGAACAGTGGCAGCCTCCCATACATTGTTTTAGCTAAGATTAAATTCCTACGTCTTAAAATGAAAAATATCTTGTTTAACTCAGTGTCACCTTACGAATTAGTTTATGAAAGAATTTTTGTTCGAGAAGGCCGAGAATTATAGATATTCAGCTATGAACTTTTGGTTATGTCTTTGGTAAGTTTTGTATTCAAATTCGAGGAAGTAAAAGACAATATCGCATTTTTATTTTCCTTACCTAATTATGTCAGAATGAAATGTCTTGTAAAAATATTGAGAATGTTAGTCTTTTTCCAGTCATTAATTGAAAGTAATTCATTTATTTTTCCTCTACAGTATTTTTACCAACCTGCATGAAACACCTACACTTAGAAATAAAAAATCAAATAACTTTTCATTTATTTTTTTTTGTACCCGGCCCTAACTACTTAATGTGATACTTTGAAAAATCTTAGACAAATTATAGAATTTCTTTTGTATATAAGTCACTTTTAGACGCTCAAATTTATGCCAGCTAAGATTTCGCCATTGTTCTTTCATTTAAATCGGTTCAGAAGTTTTGGTGTGAAAGCGCGACAGACAGACAGGGTACTCTTTCGCATTTATTTATAATATTAGTAAGGATGAATTGTAAGTGCCATTGCTGTTGGTGCGCTTATTAAAAAAAAAATATACTGTTTCTTATTAAAACATATTATTGTACTATTAAGCATTAAAAATATCTTTGCTTACAGATGATGCGTCGGCCTCACATTTACATGACATGTCTCATTACTGTCAGTATTCTACTTTTTATTGATATTAAGATCCGACACACTGATAAAACATATCTCATACCCATTGTCAGCCAGGAAAATACAATGATTTTCAGAAAACTTAAGACTATTGATGAGACTTACACACAACGAATACCTATAATCCAGGACGATGACACCCATCTGTCAATAGACATAGAAAATATATCCGAAATGAGTACTGACAAGTTTTCCTGTGGGTCTCCAGATACCAACGAAATGGACAAAATTCTGCAAGATAAGACCCGTGAAATCACAGATAATATAAAAAACATACTGTTGGAAAAAGCACGTTTAAAAATAAAAAACGACACATCCAGCTATAATTTTTCACAATCGGGGGTTAATGTTTTAGAAGATTTAGTTATGGAATCTGGCGGACAGCCCCAGAGAAGTTTAATTGTATCGACTTGGAGATCAGGATCTACCTTCTTAGGAGACCTAATACGAAACGCACGTCCAGGTACTTATTACGTGTATGAGCCCCTTTTAAAGTACGGAATCAAGCAATTTAAAACTCTAGAAGAAGCATCTGAACCCGTGAACATTGTTAAACAAATGTTTCACTGCAATGGTAAAGGTTTACAAGATATTTTTGACTGTGAAAGAAAACGCTACCGTGACGGTAAGCCCAGCACAAGAATCTGGGATTATTGCAAGTTCGGGAATAACACCGAACTATGTTTTAATGCAGATTTCGGTTCACGATTATGCAGGCTGTTTCCTTTTCAAAGTATGAAACTTATTCGTCTAAGATTACGGCCCGTACAGGAAATATTGGACGATAAGACGTAAGTAAATTTTAATTTTTAGAGATTTTAAAATTAGCACAAGTATCATCCGTGCAAATAGAGTTACTTATGATAATATAATTAAAGCAATTCAGTGGAAATATAGCTTTTTTGAAGGATAGGACATCATTAAATGACTCCTTCCGCTCTGGGTGGAGCGGAAGGCAGTTTCAGATTCTTTCTGATTAAAATCCATCCATGTTCCTCCTAATGCCCTTTGTGTTCCAGGGCCGCGGTGACTCTTTCGAAGACATGCCGCGACCATGGATTACGAATATGATTTCGTATACAAAATAAAAGAGACTGGTTTTCTAATAATTTTATCATCATCATCTTCAGAATCATGTCAGCCGAAAGACATCCACTGCTGGGCTAATGACGCAAAAAAAATATACCACTAAGAACAAACTGTTACCAACAGCTGTTTCTCTAAATTATGAAAAATCGAATGTTGTGTTTTAATGATATGAAGAGGAATAACAAGGTCGAATATTATTTCTTCATCACTGACAGGCTTAACGTCAAGGTGATACTGTTGGTGCGAGACCCTCGCGGGGTGATGCAGTCGAGGTTGCACCACCGCTTCTGCAAGCTCTCTCCAGATTGCTGGGACCATTCCATGGTCTGTGCAGACATGGTCAGCGACTACGTGGCAGCTGGAAGATTACTTCAGCAGTATCCGGACAGACTGATGTACGTGATTTATGAGCTGTTTTAGCTTCCGCTGGATTATAGTGTTACCCATTTGATATTTCTGGCCTAGCGATATTTGTTTAGTACCAAGAGATGGTTGTCAGACCATTTTTTTTTTTAATTATGGAAAATTCTCTTGAACGTTTACTGTTAAGAGATTTCTAGTCTAAGGATACCAAATAGTGCCTGCCAGCAGTTTCATCTCCAATAAGTTGATTTGTTTGGTTATTGTTATTTTTGTTGAACCAATCACGACTACAATTAAGACAAAATTACTAACATTTAAAATGATTCCACACATAATCAAAAGATCTAGAAATAAAAAAATACTAAACCTTAAATTACAGGGTGGTCCGGTTTGAAGAATTAGCTCTAAAAATTAATGAAACTTCTAATCGAATTCTCAGTTTTCTTAAAGTTGAGAGAACACAGGCATTCGATGAATTCCTACAGACGCATACCAATGTGGAGACGGCTGGAGATTTCACTACCTTCAGAATTTCAAAGAATGTGCCTTACAAATGGACGACTGCACTAGACTTCAGTTATGTTAATGCGATACAGGTATGATATCTTAGTTTTGCTACTATCACCATCCAGTAACGTTTGACCACTATCTCACTCAACGATGTGGTCGACTAATCTATTCATTCTTAACTTAAAGACCCTCAAGGTTGTAGCTATCATGAATCATGGACTCAAGCGAATAAATCCATTTTATTTATTTATTCAGGAATAATTCACATTGTCTTTGAAATAATATTCTATAAAAATTACAAAAGTCACGTACAACTAAAACTAACACATTCAATAACTATTTTACAGTTAAATTAATTAATAAATTATAGAAAATGTAATATAAAAAAATAAATAACACTGAAAATTAAAAATTCAATTACATAACATTATCTAAGTGGAAATGTTAAATCCAACGAATATAGACATTTGTCCAATAGGAATGCCTTGAGTCTCGACTTAAATGAGCTTTTATAAATTATAGATTTTAAGTCCAATGGCAACCTGTTAAAAATCCGCACTGCTTGATATTGAGGACTATGTTTCACAATATTAAGTTGGGGTATTAATCTATTTTTAAAATCTTTCCTGCGCGTATTTTCCCTCAACTGTCTCTCCTCCTCAGTTTCATAGTTATGCAGGTTTTTTTTTTAAATTCACCAATAATACTTAAACATAGAGGCTGGGCATAGTTAGAATTTATAGATTTTTAAAGTGTGGCCGACAGCTCTCTATTTGCGACATTCGGACCATGGTTCGTATGGCTCTCTTTTGAGGTACAAAGGCTCTCTGGCAGTTATATTTAAAACTATTCCCCCAAAATTGAACACTATATCTCAACCTTGACGTATTTTTGTAACTGTACGCACAACATTTCATAACTGTACGCACAATGAAAGTAATTCGAAAACGTTTTGTATGTGGGATATCCACCATGAATACCATAATCACTACACATAATTTCTTTGGTAGCCCACTTTTCTATCATTATGGATGTTCATCACTTTTTTATTTTTCTGATGATCCCGTTTTTACTACGACAAACAATTCTCATTTGAGTTTTTCAAATAATGTAATTTGTAACTTCATGCATTAATTCATCAAATCATCTTAATTAGGTATCATTTTTGTCTCTGCAACATGCTGGCTCCTTGTATCAGTCTTATTAACGCTTGTACGTTTTCTTCCATTTAGAATTAAGAAAACAAGTTGACCATAAGACTATAATCATCATCAGAATCAGAATAACATTTATTTGCCTACTTTGAGTATTACAAAAATGTCTCTGTGGCCGGTGGGCCGTACAGAGGTGAGTCAGCTAACTTATGTCCTAATGGATCTATGTTTGCTGTATTCTGTTTATTCGTAATATGTGGGACTATACAAACAAATTACGTTTTTTATTTATGTTTACAGATTATTTTTCATTTTATTTTAAGGGGACGCGGGGCCTTCGTTTTGTCGGTAGGCCACCGCTTGTGTCCTTTTTTATTAGGGTCATACAATATATCGCCTATTCTGTGATTAACCCTGAGGGGGTTAAATTCGCCGTGCGCTTGGTATCTTCTATTTCTAATTTTGCAATCTTTTCCAACATCTTGATGTTGGAAAAGATTGCAAAAGATAAGACCTTTTCTCGGCGCGTAGGTGCCAGGCTTCTATGTCAGCCATCTCCCGTATTGCTTCCGTGGGTGTTCGTCTTGGTAGTTGTGCGGCATTTTTCAGTGCCAATCTGTATTGGCGTCCGATTTTACTTAGGTTCGTTGCGCTATACCTTGTGAGTAGTTGTACTACTCCGTAGTCCATTAGGAGTAAAATGCAGGCCTGAATGATGGCTAGTTTCGTGTCTAGTTCTGTCGTCGCATTGTATCCTATTATTGGACCGAGGGTTCCTCTGACTTGTTTCAGTTTTTTGACGACCTTATCGGTGTGCTGGTTCATCTTCATGTGTTTGTCGAAGATGACACCGAGGTAAGTGATCTGCTTTTGATAGTGCAACGTTTTTCTTTTTTTCAGTTTCACCGACGGCCGGTATTTTTTCTTTTTCGAGAACATGATGCATTCTGTTTTATCTATGTTACACTTTAATCCCCATCTCGTGTAGTAATCAACGATGGCTTCCGCTGCCCATTCAGCACGCATAGTCGCGTGTTCTGGGTTTGTGGCTCTGTTGAGAATACAGAGATCATCCGAATACTGTAAGAGTTTGAGACCTCTGATGTGGTCTTGTATGTTCCAAATATCGTGAACGTATAGGTTGAAGATTATCGGTCTCAGGATCGAGCCTTGGGGCACGCCATGAGGTATCGGTTTTTCTTCGGTTATAGTAGTTCTGAATCTACCTCTCAGGTTCTGCCTTCAAGATAGATCTCATTTATTTTAATGATGTTGTTGGAGACGTTTTGATTCTGAAGTTTCTTGACTAGGCCTTTGTGGTTGATTGAGTCGAAGGCCTTCGATAGGTCCGTAGATATCATAGAGACGCTGGTTTCCGTGGCTAGTGCATCATTGATAATTTTGCCGGTACGTAGAATCTGGGTTGCTGTGCCTCTTGCCCTTGTGAAGCCGTGCTGAAACGTTAATGGGGCGGTACGATGCTGCCTGACGGTGATCTTTGCCGGCCTTGTGCAGGAATATGCACACGCCGGTTTTCCATTGCTAAGGGAAGTAACCTGTGGACAATACAAAGTTAGCAAGAGGCACAAATGCCTCGATGAAGACTTTTCCCCCAAGTTTGAGGGCGTCTGCTTTTATTCCGTCTGGCCCTGGTGCCTTTTTGTTTTTGAATCTGCTCAGTGCAAGTTGAACTTCTTTTTTTGACGTTGGATCGAGCGGTTGAAACGGTGTCGTTTTTTCAGTCCCTTCATCATCTTTCGCTATTTTGGCCTCTTTAATTATGGCTGTATCGGTGAGCTTGTCGATCGTTTCTATTTCTGTACTGCATCCCGTGATGTTTGGTAGTTTAACGATCGGCTTCTTCATGTTTCGTTGGATGCGCCACAATAGTGACCTATTGTCCCGTGGATCTTGAAGCTTGTTGAGCCAGCCATTTTCGGAATATTTTTTCAGGACTTTTTCAGCTTCTCTCTTAGCGTGGTTGTAAAGAGTACGTGTTTCGCGTTGGAGTCTGGGGCTGCAGTGTCTCGCTTGCCATTCAATTTGTTTCGAAAGTCTATTTTATCGTTTATTTCCTTCGGCAGCTGTTCCTGCCTTGATGAATTTTTCAGGGTCGCGTGAGTGTCCAGAGCTGCGATAACGGCATTTTCTATTGTTTCGACATACTCGACTTCTATGCAATCGGCTTCTGTTATGATTTCTTTGTTTAGGTCGCACAGACCTTCCCACATTGTCTGTTGATATGCAGCTCGCAGTTGCTCGTTCTCATAGATTTTCTTTGTGTAATGGGATAGGTGTTCCTCTATATTATGTTCAATCTTCAACGTTAGCAACCAAAGGAGGTGATCCGAATCAACGCTCTCTACCTGTTTGGCTTGCGCTTCTAGTTGTTGGTGTGTTATTATAGCCAAGTCCAGGATAGTATTACCTTGGCTAATAGGTCTAGATGGTGCATCGGCGTGTTTTAGAGTGCAAATTCCGTCTTTCGTTGCTTTTTTAACAATGTTGCTGAGGCTTGAGTTCCTGCTGTGGCCGAGGGTTTACATACGTAAGTTCATATCACCGATGATGATGGATGGCTCGTCGGCTAGGGTATCCTCCAGTTCTTTTCTTGCATGGTGCTGGTTTGGAATTTGGATATATACTCCTTTGATCTTGATATATTGACCAGTTGCGTGGTTAGTGAAAAGTTTGATACCTACGCCTTCTACCTTCTTATTTTCGTTGTGCCAGCCTGGAGTGACTTCCGTTTCGGTCCTTCTTAGTCCCTTCTGTACATACATGGCGGTAGCTAAGTGTTTTTCCAATGTGTGGGTGAGTTTATCGTACCCTTTTATATCATATTGTTGTCTCAAAGTCGATCTTGCATCCGTTCAATGTAATTATAGCCAGTCTATATTTCTCGACTAGTGCTTTTATTTCTTTGAATTTGTTTCTTACTCCTTAGGTGTTCAGGTGTAAGACTTTGAGATTTTGTATTTTCTTACTGTCTTGGTTAGCCATTAAGATGCGAGTGTATCCTATTTATTGTGTCCATCAGCAACATCAGTGTCTGTTGCATTTGTGTTTGCATCTGAAAGAGTCGGGATGTGTCTAGTGTGAGACTGCCTGTTGTAGATGGTTATTATTCTGTTTGTGGTGGTGCTGATTCTTTTTGAGGAAGAGTTGGAAATTGCGTTTTATTTGTGACATCTGCATATTTATCACCCAGTCTTACCACTGAACGTTTAATTCTCTCCTCTCTCTTTGTTTGCTTAGCTTCTGCTTGTTGCATTTGCCTAGCTATTACTTTTTTAAACACCGGGCATTTGGCGTTGTTCGCGTCGTGGTCTTCTCCTTTACAATTTCTGCAGACTTTTGTCGTAGTACCCTCTAGTGTGGTGATAACTATCTGTGGTTCCTCTTGTTTGCCGTAGCACGATTGTTTTGAGTGATCGAATGCATAGCATTTCTTGCACTGTATAATGTGCTTCGGGTTTTCTCTAAATGGTTCGACCTTAATCGACGGTGCGCAGAAGAATTTCCTTTCGGAGGTTTTGAAGTTCTCCAGGAGATCTCTCGATTTGTGTTTGCCATCAAAAATGAGTAGGTGTATTTTTCCTGTTCTTCCGAGTGGCTTGATTGCTGTTGGCTTAATGCCGATGCAGTCTGCTATCTCGTTAGCAAGGGTGTCGGTGGATTCTCCATAAGTATCATTTTTGAGCACGATCTTGGTCGCTGGTTGTCTGTCGGCCTTCGGTTTTGGTGCAATTACTCTGGTTACCCCGCAAGCTCCAATCGTAGTGAGTAAGTTCACGCGCGCTGACGCATTATTCGGGTTAATTTTTATTTGGCCTCTTTTAACGTTGAGGGTTGAGCTGTTCTTCGCTACTGATTCTCTGATTTTCCTAAGTGTGTCTTGATTCTTAATTGCATTTTCATCCCTGATAATTATATTAGGGATATAGGTGTTTCTCTGTGTCGGTGTCGTGTAATTGGATGCACCTGTACGCTGTCTTTTAGCTCCTCTAGTTACCAGTTGATACGTTGCTTGGTTAACCTGCGCAATCGCGGTACGGTTGTTGTCGCTCATTGGGTTTTGTAATTTAGACTTTTCCACGATAGGCGGCGTTCGAACGGGTCGTGGAATTTTCCACGCGTCCAGCGTAGTCTGTATAGCCTATGATCTGGGAACTTGTTTGTGTGGTTTGACCTCGGGTGTAGTCCTCATCCTTATTTGTAGTGGGTACATATTCACACTCGCTGTCTCTTACTCGTACTGCTCGAGTAGGCGTAGCTTATTGGATGGTGGCGGGGTCCGGCGCGCCGCCGTTTTTTTCTGACTTCACTCTGTACACCTGCATCGGCGCTTGCGGGAGTTGCTGGCCAATATTCACATAGGTACTCGGGGCAAAAAGCGTTCTGGAAGCTTCGATGTTTTAATCGCTTTGCTTCCACACTTATTCTTTTTCCTTGATCTTCTGGCAGCCAATGCCAGTTGCTCGCTTTGTGAAATGAATTCAATGAGTGCGCACTGGTTTTTGACGCTTTTACATATGAACCACTCCTCAGATGTGAAGGTCTCGATGGGTATGGTTGTCAATTCCTTCTTTATTTTACAGCTGATACATGGGCGGTTTTTCACGCCGGTCTCTAGTCCTGCCGTACAAATTGTTACTGAAGCGGGTCCATATCACTGTTATTTACCGAACATACATTATTATTCTCCGAAAACATTTTCACTGTTTTTGATTCTATAATCTCATTTACACTAATTATTACACTATTTCTAACGTTTCCCGGGGGTTACGAGACCCCCTGGGGTATTTACTATAAAAAGTTCACTTTATAACTCGCGTCCGTCTGAAATATTCCGTTCCGCACATTTATAAATGACGGTAGTTTATCAGTCTTGCGCGTGAGTCAGCTCTAGTGAGCGCTCGCTTCGAAGGCAAGTCCGCTCGCTACCACGGTCATGCGATTCCTCGTATAATCGTCATCATTGCAGCCAAAAGACGTCTATTGACAGTCATATCATAAATCCCTCAAGCACCGCCACAAGGGCCTCCCCAAACGTAGTTCACATCGACCTGTCTAAGATAAGACTATAGACTGTTTGGTAATTGTTACCTCATATTTCAGATGGCGTGCAGTGATGCTATGGATTTATGGGGATACAAGATGGCGCTTAACGAGACCCACATGAAAAGCAAGGACTTCAACCCCGTGGATGCAATAAATCAAGCAATAAATCAATAATTATATGTGGCGACTTTAATATTAACTTATTAGAAACTAACTCGAATAGTATCAGATTACTGAGTCTATTTAAATCATTTGATTTATCAAATGTTTTTATTGAACCTACCCGAGTAACAGCTTCGTCTGCGACTTGCATAGACAACATATTTTGAAATTATGATTATTTTTATAAAGAGATTGTGAATAAGTTGCCCTCTGATCACAGTGGACAAACAATAAAGTTTTGCACCTACATACCTTTACAAAAAATTCAAATTAAATTTAGACCAATAACAGATAAAAATGTGGAAATACTTAATAGTACTTTGGCCAGTAAATTATGTGATCAAAGTTTGAATAACATAGAAGCCCCAAATGTGTTTTATACCGAATTTTTTTCATTACTCAACAATCAATTCAATGATAATTTTCCAATAAAGTTTAAAAGTATTTACACTAAGTCTATATTCAGTGATTGGGCAACTCCGGGCATTTTAATAAGTAGAGAAAAGTTCTAAAGTAGAGAAAAACTATGTAGCCTAAAGCAACACGTGAATAACATAAGCTTTCATAAGTATGTTGCGAAATATTCAAAAACATTTAAAAATGTATGCAAAATAGCTAAAGCTCTGTTTATTAGCAATAAAATATAATCAACAGATGACAAAATAAAAACCACCTGGAAAATACTAAATAATGAAACAGGTAGGAAGAAAAAGCGTGAAACTAAATTTAATTTAAATACCGTACACGGTCCCATAAACTCAGAAGCAGAGGTAGCTCAGGAATTAGAAAACTTCTTTGCTGATATTTCTCGTAAAACTACACAAGCTCTTAACTGACGAGTTCGGGTGACGACCCGCGCTCTCTGCTGCCTTTCTAAGGAAGAATGTCAAGGTATGCCCAGCAGAGTTCAAGTTTCAACATACGAACCCCCTAGCCATTATAAAGGCTTTTAAAGATTTTAAAATTAAATCAACAGAAGATCTTTGGGGAATGTCTGTAAAAGTCTGTTAGATCTATTAATGAAACTATTGCTCTTTACTTAGCTCTCATATTTAACTCAAATGTAAACCAGGGAGCATTTCCTGATCTCAAGAAGCACAGTAAAGTCGTTCGACTGTTTAAATCGGGTGATAGTCAAGAACCCAACAATTACAGGCCCGTGTCAATCCTGCCAGTTCTCAATAAATAAAAAAAAAAGTTTATTTCTTCACTTAAGGATATAACTATGTTTGGTTTGGAGTCACCTTTTAAGCAAAGATTTGCTTGTAGTAGGTGGGTCCGCTCCTCCAGTTTACAATCATTCTACAGGTATGTGAGAAATAAGCAAAAAGATTGACTTAAGACTAATTAAATTTTATAATTCTTATATCAGTAAGGGAGCGCACTGGGTATAGAATATGTTTGTGAGTGTGTGTATGTGTGTGGGTTCGTTTGTGTGTGTGTGTTTTTGTATGTGTCGGGATGTAATGGGTGGGCATGTGTATGAGATATGTGGTATGTGTAGCGAGATGATGTGTGGGTGTGGTGTGTATATGAGTGCAAATTATATCGATACCTCTGGGCTCAAAGGTCGTAAAGGACAAAATGCGACTTTTCAGAAGTAAAAAACGAAAAAAAAAAAAGTTTTTTTTACTCTAGCATCTTTGTTCTTAAAGTTATTTAAATGAAACCTAAGAAGAAATGCTTAGAATTTATAGTATTTTCTAAGGCAGTATTGAAAAATTATCCTAGTGCTGTATTTATCGAGATAGGTTGCCGTTACGACCATAAATATAAAAATTAAATTCTTTACACCCTTCAAATTTTCATCTTATGTTATTACCTAAGGGCGTAAATCTAATTTATAGTACAAAACTGAAGAACATAAGGAAATAATCGACAAGTGTAATAATTTTTAGGGTCTTATGGATCACCCACTAAGGTATTTTGTAAGGATAAATTAATAATTAAACTTAAGTTTTCAATGAATTATGTAATATTGTGTATAATTTTTTATTACATAATATTTTCTTTACAAAAAATAACAAAATAAAAACTTATTCGAATAAAACGTACATTTGTGTAATGATATTGAGATCGTTAATTAAAATTGAACACTAAGCTTTAAATTATAAACTCTTTTCTTTACTTAATTAGTTTCACTTCTTTCTTGAATCAACTTTCAAAACTTTAATTAGTTTCACTTCTTGCTTTAATAAACTCTATAAACTTTAATAATTTCACTTCTTTTTTTAATCAACTTTATAAACATGGTTTCTTTATTCATTTTCCTTCTCACTTTCTTCATCGTCCTCTTCGTCTGTTTCGTTTAAAGTCTCGCGTAACTCAGAATTGCATGGCAGTTCCCTATATTCAATATGAAATCTTTTAGGTATTGTTCCATTTTCACAAAGGTTTATCAGATCTTTATATTTAGCAGCTGCTATTGGTATCCTACTGTTGTATAGCTGCTTCACTGCATCCGTACAAACCACTGGTTCATTATTTATCTCGCTTTTTTTCCTTTTTGACCGTCCCTTCCCCTTTCCTTTTCCTTTCTCTGGGGTTCTTTCACATAATGTTACAGAATGAGTCTCTGCTTCGTCTTCCATGGAGTATTTGACAAAAATTTTGTCGACGTGCTTTTTTCTGAATGTGGCTACTCTGATGTTTTTTAATTTAATATTTTTTAATGTCATTGGCGTGAATGTATTTGTGGCTAATTGATCAAAATTTAAAAAATCGGAATATTCCATGACATTGACTGTGTAAGGTCTTGGTCTTTTGCGGGCTGTTTCAAAATATGTAGACCACTGCGAGGGACTCCATACAATAGTTTTTCGCACATCTCTTTCGATAACAGCATGAACTGTATCGACAGGCATGTATGTATGGCCCGGGAGTAAATAGTTCATTTGAATTACCTCCAAATTAATTGATGATTTTAGGAAATGGTTCACGGCAGCCAATACCGTTTTGTTTTTGTTCTGGCCACTACACGAATCGCAGTACATCAGCAGATGTTTAACTCGCCCATTTTGTCCTTTTCTTCAAGATATTTCATTAAGCAAGATGCAATTTCGTTGCTTCCTCTTTTACCATCGCATTATACTGAGCTACCTCTGCTTCTGAGTTTATGGGACCGTGTACGGTATTTAAATTAAATTTAGTTTCACGCTTTTTCTTCCTACCTGTTTCATTATTTAGTATTTTCCAGGTGGTTTTTATTTTGTCATCTGTTGATTATATTTTATTGCTAATAAACAGAGCTTTAGCTATTTTGCATACATTTTTAAATGTTTTTGAATATTTCGCAACATACTTATGAAAGCTTATGTTATTCACGTGTTGCTTTAGGCTACATAGTTTTTCTCTACTTTAGAACTTTTCTCTACTTATTAAAATGCCCGGAGTTGCCCAATCACTGAATATAGACTTAGTGTAAATACTTTTAAACTTTATTGGAAAATTATCATTGAATTGATTGTTGAGTAATGAAAAAAATTCGGTATAAAACACATTTGGGGCTTCTATGTTATTCAAACTTTGATCACATAATTTACTGGCCAAAGTACTATTAAGTATTTCCACATTTTTATCTGTTATTGGTCTAAATTTAATTTGAATTTTTTGTAAAGGTATGTAGGTGCAAAACTTTATTGTTTGTCCACTGTGATCAGAGGGCAACTTATTCACAATCTCTTTATAAAAATAATCATAATTTCAAAATATGTTGTCTATGCAAGTCGCAGACGAAGCTGTTACTCGGGTAGGTTCAATAAAAACATTTGATAAATCAAATGATTTAAATAGACTCAGTAATCTGATACTATTCGAGTTAGTTTCTAATAAGTTAATATTAAAGTCGCCACATATAATTATTGATTTATTGCTTGATTTATTGCATCCACGGGGTTGAAGTCCTTGCTTTTCATGTGGGTCTCGTTAAGCGCCATCTTGTATCCCCATAAATCCATAGCATCACTGCACGCCATCTGAAATATGAGGTAACAATTACCAAACAGTCTATAGTCTTATCTTAGACAGGTCGATGTGAACTACGTTTGGGGAGGCCCTTGTGGCGGTGCTTGAGGGATTTATGATATGACTGTCAATAGACGTCTTTTGGCTGCAATGATGACGATTATACGAGGAATCGCATGACCGTGGTAGCGAGCGGACTTGCCTTCGAAGCGAGCGCTCACTAGAGCTGACTCACGCGCAAGACTGATAAACTACCGTCATTTATAAATGTGCGGAACGGAATATTTCAGACGGACGCGAGTTATAAAGTGAACTTTTTATAGTAAATACCCCAGGGGGTCTCGTAACCCCCGGGAAACGTTAGAAATAGTGTAATAATTAGTGTAAATGAGATTATAGAATCAAAAACAGTGAAAATGTTTTCGGAGAATAATAATGTATGTTCGGTAAATAACAGTGATATGGACCCGCTTCAGTAACAATTTGTACGGCAGGACTAGAGACCGGCGTGAAAAACCGCCCATGTATCAGCTGTAAAATAAAGAAGGAATTGACAACCATACCCATCGAGACCTTCACATCTGAGGAGTGGTTCATATGTAAAAGCGTCAAAAACCAGTGCGCACTCATTGAATTCATTTCACAAAGCGAGCAACTGGCATTGGCTGCCAGAAGATCAAGGAAAAAGAATAAGTGTGGAAGCAAAGCGATTAAAACATCGAAGCTTCCAGAACGCTTTTTGCCCCGAGTACCTATGTGAATATTGGCCAGCAACTCCCGCAAGCGCCGATGCAGGTGTACAGAGTGAAGTCAGAAAAAAACGGCGGCGCGCCGGACCCCGCCACCATCCAATAAGCTACGCCTACTCGAGCAGTACGAGTAAGAGACAGCGAGTGTGAATATGTACCCACTACAAATAAGGATGAGGACTACACCCGAGGTCAAACCACACAAACAAGTTCCCAGATCATAGGCTATACAGACTACGCTGGACGCGTGGAAAATTCCACGACCCGTTCGAACGCCGCCTATCGTGGAAAAGTCTAAATTACAAAACCCAATGAGCGACAACAACCGTACCGCGATTGCGCAGGTTAACCAAGCAACGTATCAACTGGTAACTAGAGGAGCTAAAAGACAGCGTACAGGTGCATCCAATTACACGACACCGACACAGAGAAACACCTATATCCCTAATATAATTATCAGGGATGAAAATGCAATTAAGAATCAAGACACACTTAGGAAAATCAGAGAATCAGTAGCGAAGAACAGCTCAACCCTCAACGTTAAAAGAGGCCAAATAAAAATTAACCCGAATAATGCGTCAGCGCGCGTGAACTTACTCACTACGATTGGAGCTTGCGGGGTAACCAGAGTAATTGCACCAAAACCGAAGGCCGACAGACAACCAGCGACCAAGATCGTGCTCAAAAATGATACTTATGGAGAATCCACCGACACCCTTGCTAACGAGATAGCAGACTGCATCGGCATTAAGCCAACAGCAATCAAGCCACTCGGAAGAACAGGAAAAATACACCTACTCATTTTTGATGGCAAACACAAATCGAGAGATCTCCTGGAGAACTTCAAAACCTCCGAAAGGAAATTCTTCTGCGCACCGTCGATTAAGGTCGAACCATTTAGAGAAAACCCGAAGCACATTATACAGTGCAAGAAATGCTATGCATTCGATCACTCAAAACAATCGTGCTACGGCAAACAAGAGGAACCACAGATAGTTATCACCACACTAGAGGGTACTACGACAAAAGTCTGCAGAAATTGTAAAGGAGAAGACCACGACGCGAACAACGCCAAATGCCCGGTGTTTAAAAAAGTAATAGCTAGGCAAATGCAACAAGCAGAAGCTAAGCAAACAAAGAGAGAGGAGAGAATTAAACGTTCAGTGGTAAGACTGGGTGATAAATATGCAGATGTCACAAATAAAACGCAATTTCCAACTCTTCCTCAAAAAGAATCAGCACCACCACAAACAGAATAATAACCACCTACAACAGGCAGTCTCACACTAGACACATCCCGACTCTTTCAGATGCAAACACAAATGCAACAGACACTGATGTTGCTGATGGACACAATAAATAGGATACACTCGCATCTTAATGGCTAACCAAGACAGTAAGAAAATACAAAATCTCAAAGTCTTACACCTGAACACCTAAGGAGTAAGAATCAAATTCAAAGAAATAAAAGCACTAGTCGAGAAATATAGACTGGCTATAATTACATTGAACGGATGCAAGATCGACTTTGAGACAACAATATGATATAAAAGGGTACGATAAACTCACCCACACATTGGAAAAACACTTAGCTACCGCCATGTATGTACAGAAGGGACTAAGAAGGACCGAAACGGAAGTCACGTTGCCACTAAGGATCTTATCCAGCCAATTTATGTCTCCCTGTGTCAGTCTATACTGACGTACTTTTTTTCCAATTTGGGGCGGAGCGTCTAATACAAAATTTTTGGAGCTGGAAAGGGCACAGAGAGCTTTCCTAAAAGTCATGTAATTTAAACCGATTAGATTCCCTACGGAAAGTTTATACTCAACCTCAAGCCTTTTGTCAGTTAGGAAACTCTATGTCCTACAGATTGCATTAAAAAAAACACAAATCTCTTCTCTTCATTACTTCCAATACACATTCTAGGAGGAAAAATAAAGTAGCTGAAGATTGTCCAGTGAATACTACACTTGCTACAAGGCAATTTATTAAACAATCTTCCCGTATATATAACTCTCTCAATGAACAATGTGCTATATACTCTATGACATACCACGACTGCAAAAAAACACTAACTGAATGGCTCAAGAGTAAAAGTTACGAAGAAACCAAAGATATCCTACACAAGATCACATAACTAAGAAACACATATCGATAACTCTGGGCTCAAAGGTCGTAAAGGACATTTGGGTGAAAATGAGATTTTGACACGGTTTTACTCAATTTTAAATTCTCTATCGATCTGTATATTCCGCTTTACGATTGTCGCAAAAAAATGCCTTTACGACCCACATAATTTGATACGATAAACCAAATTTAGCGAGAAAATATGGATGTAAATAACACTTCGTTACCAGAGTATATTCATTTTGGTAGTAAAGCAAAGTATAAAACAACTATTGGGCATAAAATACATTTAAATTTTCAATTGTCTTATAACACTTCAGGTGGTTATTATAAGTCACCTCAAAATTAGGAGGTAAAGGATATCATCTTTACAAATGTCCTATACACCCTTATATATGCTTCTGATACATCTCTCCTGCAACCTGCAAAGTCATTACCTACGGCAGCCAAGTATACTGACACTAGTATGATTATGAACTCGGAACCTGAAAATCTAGAAAATAAATCTGATGCCACTTCTTGCAATTCTCCACCGCAACCTTCAAACCTACCTTCTATAATAGCACACGATGACGACTCGGGTCCTACTTCTGATACGTCGATCTGAACAGGAACAGCAGGCACTAAGTGAGAACGCATTCCGAACTATTTTTAAAGAGTATAATATAAGCTTTCATATACTTAAAAAAGACAAATGCCTAACTTGCGTCAAAGCAGAGAATAATAAAGACCAAATGAGCTACAAGGAAAAATTTGCTAGTCGCCAAAATGTAACTCAAGCCCCGCGCGTTTATAATAAAGTAAATCGCATACTAAACATTTACCCCATGCAGCTGTATGAGTGTAAGAAGACATTGACAGAATGGCTCTTCACACTTAATTATGATGCCGTGGAAGATATTTTGGCGACTCTGGGTTGAACGTCATGCATATACACACACACACACACACATACACACACTCCAACACACCCCCATTCATACACACACACACTCCAACACACCTCCACACTCATTCACACATACACACAAAATATAAATTTACACATTCATAAACACACGTATAAACACACATTTATACAAAACACACTAGTTTACACACACTGCCATGAACATGATTTTTATTTTTCTTTTTATTAGTTTTATAAAAATGTGTAACTTCTACCTAATTAGCACAACGATACAATTGTTAACTAATCGAGGAAGAGCGAGGTTTATCCCATCACAAGTATCTTCGGATTACTTTCTGGGAAGCCCCGGCAACTTAATTGTAAAGATTTAAGATAATAAACACATTTTATTTTATTTTTATTTTTAAAATTATGTGGGTCGTAAAGGCATTTTTTTGCGACAATCGTAAAGCGGAATATACAGATCGATAGAGAATTTAAAATTGAGTAAAACCGTGTCAAAATCTCATTTTCACCCAAATGTCCTTTACGACCTTTGAGCCCAGAGTTATCGATATGTGTTTCTTAGTTATGTGATCTTGTGTAGGATATCTTTGGTTTCTTCGTAACTTTTACTCTTGAGCCATTCAGTTAGTGTTTTTTTGCAGTCGTGGTATGTCATAGAGTATATAGCACATTGTTCATTGAGAGAGTTATATATACGGGAAGATTGTTTAATAAATTGCCTTGTAGCAAGTGTAGTATTCACTGGACAATCTTCAGCTACTTTATTTTTCCTCCTAGAATGTGTATTGGAAGTAATGAAGAGAAGAGATTTGTGTTTTTTTTAATGCAATCTGTAGGACATAGAGTTTCCTAACTGACAAAAGGCTTGAGGTTGAGTATAAACTTTCCGTAGGGAATCTAATCGGTTTAAATTACATGACTTTTAGGAAAGCTCTCTGTGCCCTTTCCAGCTCCAAAAATTTTGTATTAGACGCTCCGCCCCAAATTGGAAAAAAAGTACGTCAGTATAGACTGACACAGGGAGACATAAATTGGCTGGATAAGATCCTTAGTGGCAACGTGGCGAAGAGAATTGAACGTCCAAATCAATTTCCTAACTCTGTTCATTAATAGTTCTAGATGTAATTGCCACGATAGCCTTTGATCAAGCATAACACCAAGGTATTTAGTACTGGATACTTTATTAATTCTTAAACAAGAGCAGGTGGTGTTAGTGGAGCTGGAGCAAGTATGGATTTTAATTTGAAGATCTTGTGATAGCTGGGAACGGTTAGATATGGAAAAGCAGATATAATTTGTCTTTGAAATATTCAAAGTTAAAAGTTTCCAATCGAGACAGGTAGCTATTGTAGACAGACCACGTTCGCCGATGCGACCAACGCTGTCCCATGTTTCTCCCGAGAAAACAATTGCTGTATCGTCAGCATAGGAGAATATGTGAGCACCTTCGATACTCATGTTACATAGGCTATTTATATAAATGAGAAACAGCGGCGGCCAGAGCACACTACCTTGTCCTACTCCGTAAGTCACTATTTCTTCGGAACTAGTGACTGATCCTATTTTAACTACGTACCTGCGCTCACTCAGGTAATCCGCAAAAAGTTGAAGTGGTACTCCTCTTATACCAATGTCTTCTAGCCTATGTAAAAGCGTGGGGACAGAGACTGTGTCGAAGGCTTTTTTGATGTCTAGAAAGACGGCCAGACACTTTTCTCGATTGTCCATTTTGTCAGTGACGATAGAGGTCAGCGCTAGGACCGCGTCTTCAGAAGACTTTCCCTGTCTAAAGCCAAACTGTGAGGGTGTTATTATTTTATGTTTTGTTAAATATGTATTTAATCGTTGGTTTATTAATCTTTCGACAATTTTAGACAGGGACGGGAGGACGGATATCGGCCTATAGTTAGACGGATCCGCTCTGTCACCACACTTATGCACAGGTGTTATTACAGCCTGTTTCAGGGCGGCGGGAATGCATCCTTGTTCAATACATAGGTTAATAAGGTTTGAAGTTATTGGTGAAATAATGATCTTGGCGGATTTTATAAAACTTACGAGAATTTTGTCCCAGCCAGTAGCACTGTTCCTGCCGGGGTTGCGGAATCTGTTTGAAAGAGTCACCGCGGCTCTGGAACGCAAAGGGCATTAGGAGGAACACGGATGGGTTTTAGTCAGTAAGAGTCTGACACTCCCTTCTGCTTCACCCAGAGCGGGAGGAGTCATTTGATGGTTTCCCATCCTCAAAAAAAAAAAAAAAAAAAAAAAAGCCAGTACCACTGTCGGATTTTACGCTCGTAATTACGGTTGCTACTTCTTTAGCGTCAGAGTTGAGCAGTAAAAACGATGAGACCGGCGGGTTTGGAACGTCCGTAGGTATTCTGGGGCCGTTGTTAGCCTGCCTCCCAGGATTATTTATTATTTCGTCAGCAAGATGCCTTCCGACAGTTGAGAAGTATTCATTTACTTTATTCACCGCCTCGAGAGAGGTAGCGGCTGATTCCAGTAACTCTGTGTTTTGTGTCTTAGGTGGTTTTCGTTGGGAAATATAGCTTATAGTTTGCCATAGCTTTTTAGAGTTTTTGTGTGCCTTGTAAAGCTGTTCGCGATCGTATTTACGTTTTTGTTTCTTAATGGCGCTGTTGCAATAGTTCCTGTATCTCCTATAAGTGATAAAGGTAAGGTGTTTGAAAAGTTAATGCTTAACCAGATGTTACTACATTTTAATAAAAATTCCATCTTTCATGAACAACAGTACGGCTTCAACAAAGAGAAGTTTAATTGTATCGACTTGGAGATCAGGGTCTACCTTCTTAGGTCGCCTAATACGAAACGCACGTCCAGGTAATTATTACGTGTTTGAGCCCCTATAAAAGTATGGAACCAAGCAATTTAAAACATCAGAAGAAGCAACTGAACCCGTGAACATTTTTAAACAAATGTTTCACTGTAAAAGTAAAGGTTTAAAAGATGTTTTTGTCTGTGCAAGAAAACGCTTCCGTGACGGTAAGCCCAGCACAAGAATCTGGGATTATTGGAAGTTCGGGAAAAATGTCGAACTATGTTCTAGTGCAGATTTTTGTTCACGATTATGCAAGCTGCTTCCTTTTCAAAGTATGAAACTTATTTGTCTAAGATTACAGCTCGTACAAGAAATATTGGACGATAAAATGTAAATAGTTTTTAATTATTTAAAGATATTTAAAAATTAGCAAAAGTATCGTCCTTGCAAATAGAGTTAATTATGATAATATTGTTACGAGCCAGAATTAATGCTGGTTACATAACGACATATACGTGCTGCTAACGCCATCTAGTATCAAGTAACGGAAACCAACCAAACATTTACGTGCTACCATCTAGTATCGAGTAGCAGACACTTGCGTGCTGCTGGCGCCATCTAGTATCCAGTAGCAGGCATTTACGTGCTAGAACATTCTCGATGTTTAGACACCTGGTCGGTCGGGACCCGTGTGTGCCCGAACTTTCCAGAGGTTTCCATACAGGAGGGTTCTGGAAATGACTGTCGGTATATAAAGGGCGGACATCCGGCGACGGCAGTCAGTATTGAATTGGCGATACAAACGATAACTTCGAGAGCGATCTTCAACTGCGAATTATAGTGAAGTGAAGTGTTCAGTAGTGCGATTGTGTTTTATAATTAGTGTGTTTTAAAGTGCTATTTAGTGTTATAAATTAAAGTGTCAGTTTTGGTTGTTTAATCGGCTGTTTTTATTGTAACGAACCCTAAGCTCGTAACAATTGGTGTCAGAAGAGTGGATAATCATGCCGATTCTGCCATAGGACGACACGGAGGGTATCCGTACCCGTAGTCAACGCCAGCAGGAGACGGACCAGAGGCATTTTGGTGGTGCAACGCTGCAGACGTCGGCAGGTCAGCTACCGACCATGGAGGCCGGCCCGTCCACAGTAGCTCCGGCATCACCACCACCAGACTTTGCTGCTCTGATGATGATGCTGCAGGAGCAGGCTCGCCGACAGGAGGAACAGGCCCGCCGACAGGAGGAACAGGCCCGCCGACAGGAGGAACAGGCCCGTCGGTTGGAAGAACAGTTGCAGCACGACAAGGCGGAGCAGGCCCGACGACAGGAGGAGCAGGCCCGACGACAGGAGGAGCAGGCCCGACGACAGGAGGAGCAGGCCCGACGACAGGAGGAGCAGGCCCGACGACAGGAGGAACAGGCCCGTCGTTTGGAAGAGCAGCTCAAGCTTGACAAGGAGGAGGAGGCGCGCCGCCAGGAAGAACAGATGCTCCTCATGAAGGAACTTCACGCGTCCTTCAGGAAAGACATGAAGGAGGTGAAGGATAAGGTTGCTCAGCATGACAACCGCTTGTCAGACGCTGAAACCAGGATCAGCAAGTTTGATGACGTCATTGCGGATGTGAAGAAGGAGTTAGGCAACCTTAAACTTGGAGATGGGATTGCTACTTCAGCAGCCACTACACCTTCGTCACGTGGGTTCAAAGTGCCGCCGTTCGATGGGACGTCTTCTTGGTCGGCCTACAAGATTCAGTTTGAGACTGTCATGAAGGCGAACGGGTGGAGTAAAAATCAGGCCATGACTGCCCTCACCCTAGGCCTGCGCGACCAGGCCTTAACTGTCCTGGAAGCTCTCGGTAAGGAGGTGACTTACGAGCAGCTGCTTGAGGCGTTGGAAGCCATGTATGGCGATGCTCATCTGGAGCACGTGTTTCGTGCGCAGTTAAGGGATCGCGTGCAACGCAGCGGTGAGAACCTGCAGCAGTGGGCCCTGGAAGTGGAGAAGCTGGTGCGAAAAGCATACCAGTCTGCACCAGCGCTCATTGAAGGGAACCTGGTGCAGGCATTCATCGACGGCATCCGCGACCTTGAGGTTAGGGCTGCAGTGAGGCTCGGGCACCACGGGACGCTTAAGGACGCCTTAGCCCATGCACTGGAGGTGGAAGCTGTGCGGCAAGATCATCGTTCCCACCGCGTCAGGAAGGTTGCAGCGGTTACAGTTCGCGATCGTTTAAAAGGATACAGCCCTAGGTGCTACAGCTGTGGTGAAAGGGGCCACCTTCGATCCAGTTGCCCTAAGCAAACTGCAGAAGGGGAAGGTAGCCGATCTCCAGAAGGCAGGGCGGCTAATAGCACCGCCCAGCAACAGCAGGGAAACGAGTAAAAGCCAGGACTGCGGGGCGGGTGCTGGCTAATGTTCAAGGAGCCCCAAGGATTTCGATCTCACAAACCCGTGACGGGAACAGCCTTATCATCAAGGGTGAGGTCAACGGGACACCATGTAAGCTGACGATAGACACTGGAGCTTCTCGCACGGTTGTCAGTTCCCAAATTATAAGTCGGTTCCTTGGGGACTCTGCATACAACCGAGAGCGTATAAATTTGGTAACAGCCACCGGTCAGCGCATACCCGTCCGAGGAGAAAGAGAAATGGAGTTGAAGCTAGGCAACAAAATCTACCTGCATAATGTTGTTGTGGCCGATATAATGGACGATTGCATCCTGGGCTTAGACTTTATGAGGAAGAATCGTTGTGAGATCGACGTTAATCAAGGAGTTATGAAATGTGGACAAGAGGAACTTTTCATGGAAGGGGCTTTACCTGGAAATGTGTACAAACTAAAGAAGATTGTTCTTCCTCCGAGATCGGAAACGGTTGTACCGGTTAGTCTTCCTCAGAATCCTGGGCAAACTCATCGTTGCGTACTTGTGGAAAAGGTAGACAATGACCTTCCATGGAAAGAGGCACGAACATTGGTCAGAGCCACCGACACCTCAGGGGTACGTGTGCTGAACCTTTGTGACAAGGAACAGGTGATAGAAAAGGGCACACTGATGGGTACCTGCGAGGAAGTGGATTGGTTGCGTCGATGCCAATATCTATCAACTAGGACCCTCAGCAAGGATGCACAAACGAGAGTGACCACACTTTTAGAAGACTGTCGCAGCGCTCTGTCTCAAAATGAAATGATCAAGGCGAAGAGGATGTTACTTAAGTACACCGATGTTTTCTCTTCGAACGATGCTGACATCGGGAAGACTGGCTTAGTTCAACACAAAATAAACACAGGAGAAGAATTGCCTATCCGTCAACGGCCAAGGAGATTACCGGTAGCACGTGAAAAGGAAGTGGAAACCATGATCGAGGGAATGGTGAAGGATGGTGTTATAGTACCTTCATCCAGTCCATGGTGTTCACCGGTAGTGCTGGTAAGGAAGAAGGACGGCAGCATGCGGTTTTGTGTTGATTATCGTCGTCTGAACGACGTGACGAAGAAAGACAGCTATCCCTTGCCAAGAATTGATGACACGCTGGACATGCTTACTGGAGTAAAGTGGTTTAGCACACTAGATCTAAAAAGTGGCTACTGGCAAGTAGAAATTGACCCGAAAGACAAGGAGAAAACTGCATTTTCGACAGGAAAGGGTCTCTGGCAATTTAAAGTTATGCCATTTGGATTGTGTAACGCTCCGGCAACGTTTGAAAGATTGATGGAACTGGTACTAACCGGGTTGATTGGTGATGCCTGCCTTGTCTACTTGGATGACATCATCATCGTAGGCCGTACGTTTGAAGAACATCTTCAAAACCTGGAACGCGTGCTCATGAAGATCCTGAGTGCCAACCTCAAGTTGAGTCCGAAAAAGTGTTCATTTTTCAAACGGCAAGTTAGCTTTTTGGGTTATGTTGTGTCGGAAGAAGGTATCCGCACGGATCCAGAGAAAATCGCCGCTGTCAAGGATTGGCCAATTCCAAAAGACAAGACGCAGGTCAGAGCATTTTTAGGTTTGTGCTCCTATTATCGGCGTTTTGTCAAGAATTTTGCAGATATAGCCAAACCCCTGCACAAGCTAACCGAGGAAAAGCGACATTTCTGTTGGGATGAAAGTTGCGACATCGCTTTCCAGGAGCTAAAGGACCATCTGTGTAAAACAGCTATTTTGGGGTATCCTGATATCAGCAAGGAATTTATAGTTGACACAGACGCAAGTGATATCGGACTTGGCGGTGTGTTATCTCAAAGGAATGGCGATCAAGAGGTTGTGATTGCGTACTTCAGCAAAGCGTTGTCAAAACCAGAGAGGAATTATTGTGTCACGAGACGGGAATTGCTTGCTGTGGTAAAGTCATCGCAACATTTTAGCAAGTATTGCAGTTCAAAAATCCAGAAGGACAAGTTGCGAGATGGATTGAACTACTGCAGGAATACGACTTTGTGGTAGAACATCGCAGCGGAAAATCTCATGGCAACGCTGATGCACTGTCAAGAAGACCTTGCCCTGAAGACTGCAAGCATTGTACTAGGCAAGAGGGTAAAGAAGTCATACCTGTGAGGATGCTCAAGACAGACCTCAGCAACGAGTGGAAGGAAAGCCTACAACATGCTCAGCACGAAGATTCAGACATCAAGCCGATTCTGGAGTGGATGAAGGCCAGTGCTCCTATGCCCACGTGGAGTGATGTCTCAGCGATGAGTTCGATCACAAAAAGCTATTGGGCCCAATGGGACAGCTTAGTGATGCGGGATGGAGTCCTGTGCCGTAAATGGGAGAATGCTCAGGGAGACAGCTGTCATTTGCAAATGGTTGTCCCTAAAGCTAAGGTACCGGATGTTCTACAGCTGTACCATGATGGTTGTTCAGGAGGGGATGTATCCATATGGGAGTTAAACGGACTCTACTGAAGATACGGGAACGGTTTTACTGGGTCCATTGTCGTGCCGATGTCGAGGACTGGTGTCGCAAATGTACAAGTTGTGCGGCTGTAAAAGGACCTCAGACTCGTAGCAGAGGTGCATTGAAATTGTACAATGTTGGTGCACCATGGGAAAGGATAGCTCTGGATGTTGCGGGACCGTTTCCGGAAAGTGAAAGTGGTAACAAGTACTTCATGGTTGTAATGGATTACTTCACTAAGTGGCCGGAAGTCTTCGCCATTCCAAATCAAGAAGCTTCAACAGTTGCAGATAAACTGGTTCATGAAGTCTTCTGTCGTTTTGGAGTACCTTTGGAAATTCACAGCGATCAGGGAAGAAATTTCGAGTCACAAATATTCCAGGAAACTTGTAAAGTTATGGGTACTCATAAAACGAGAACAACTTCTTACCACCCACAATCGGATGGAATGGTAAAACGATTTAATCAGACATTGGAGAGATACCTGGCGAAAGTTGTGGAAAACCGGCAACGCGATTGGGACAAGCATATACAACCGTTTTTGTTGTCATACCGAAGTGCTGTTCACGAAAGCACATCAGTGACACCAGCTTTCGCAAACTTAGGTAGAGAATTACGGCTGCCTGCAGACCAGATCACTGGAATGCCACCTGATGCCCTACGTAGTATAACCGATTATGCGAATGACTTGCGGAACAAAATGAATGACATTTATGAGCACGTCAGAGAATCGGGCCAGCAAATGTCTGAAAAAATGAAAACCCGTTATGACCGCAAAATGAACAATAAAGGGTTCGATGAAGGTTCACTAGTGTGGTTGCACAATCCAGTTCGCAGTAAAGGGAAATCTCCTAAGCTTCAAGCTAAATGGGACGGGCCGTACCGGATTGTGACAAAAATCAATGACGTGACCTACCGTATACAAAAAGGTACAAGAAGTGCTCCTAAAATCGTCCAAGTGGATCGACTGGCGCGTTATTATGGGACCGATAATGCTCGGGACGAGCATGTCTTAGGAGGGGGCAGTGTTACGCGCCAGAATTAATGCTGGTTACATAACGACACATACGTGCTGCTAACGCCATCTAGTATCAAGTAACGGAAACCAACCAAACATTTACGTGCTACCATCTAGTATCGAGTAGCAGACACTTGCGTGCTGCTGGCGCCATCTAGTATCCAGTAGCAGGCATTTACGTGCTAGAACATTCTCGATGTTTAGACACCTGGTCGGTCGGGACCCGTGTGTGCCCGAACTTTCCAGAGGTTTCCATACAGGAGGGTTCTGGAAATGACTGTCGGTATATAAAGGGCGGACATCCGGCGACGGCAGTCAGTATTGAATTGGCGATACAAACGATAACTTCAAGAGCGATCTTCAACTGCGAATTATAGTGAAGTGAAGTGTTCAGTAGTGCGATTGTGTTTTATAATTAGTGTGTTTTAAAGTGCTAATTAGTGTTATAAATTAAAGTGTCAGTTTTGGTTGTTTAATCGGCTGTTTTTATTGTAACGAACCCTAAGCTTGTAACAATATAATTAAGGTAATTCAGTGGAAATGTACCTTTTTTGAAGGATAGGATATCATTAAACGACTCCTTCCGCTCTGGGTGGAGCGAAAGGCAGTGTCAGACTGTTACTGGCTAAAATCCATCCATGTTCCCCCTAATGCCCTTTATGTTCCAGGACCGCGGTGACTCTTTCGAAGACATTCCGCGACCCTGGATTTCATATATGATTTCACATACAAAATAAAAGAAACTGATTTTCTAATAATTTTATCGTCTTCAGAATCATATCAGCCGAAAGACGTCCACTGCTGGGCTACAAATTTTATGACGCAAGACTCACAGCTGTTTCTCCAAATCATGAAAAATTTATTGTTGTGTTTTAACAATATAAAGAGGCATATATTATTTCTTTATTACCTACAGGCTTAACGTCAAGGTGATACTGTTGGTGCGAGACCCTCGCGGGGTGATGCAGTCGAGGTTGCATCACCGACCCTGCAAGTTCTCTCCAGATTGCTGGGACCCTTCCATGGTCTGTGCAGACATGGTCAGCGACTACGTGGCAGCTGGAAGATTACTTCAGCAGTATCCGGACAGACTGATGTAAGTGATTTATGACTTGTTTCAGCTTCCGCTGGATTATAGTATCACTCATTTGATATTTTTGGCCTAAGATTTTCTGGCCGATATTCGTTTAGTACCAAGAGATGGTCGTCAAGACTATTATTTTTAAATTATGGAAAATTCTGATGAACGTTTACTGGTAGGCGAGTTCTAGTCTAAGGACACCAACAGTTTAATCGCCAATGAGTTGATTTATTTGGATATTGTTATTTTGGTTGAACCAATCACGACTACAATTAAGACAAAATTACTAATATTTAAAATGATTCCACACGTAATCAATAGATCTAGAAATAAATATTTACTGTACCTTATATTACAGGGTGGTTTGGTTTGAAGAATTAGCTCTAAAAATTAACGAAACTTCTATGACTTCCTACAGACGCATACCAATGTGGAGACGGCTGGAGATTTCACTACCTTCAGAGACTCAAAAAATGTGCCTTACAAATGGACAACCGCACTTAACTTCAGTCATGTTAATGAGATACAGGTATCTTAATTCTGCCACTATCGCCATTCAGTAACGTGTGACCACTAACTCACTCGATTATGTGGTCGACTAATCTAATAATTCTTTACTTAAAGACCCCTGGTTGTATTTATCATGAAACACAGAATCCAGCAGGGAGTCCCATTCCCTAACTGAATAATCACTACAGTTATCCTTCACATAATCTCTTTGGTAGCCCACTTTTCTATCATTATGGGTGTACATCACCCTTTTATTTTTCTGATGATTCCGTTTTTACTACGACAAACAATTCTCATTTGTCAATAACGTAATTTGTAACTTCATGCATTAATTCATCAAACCATCTTAATTAGGTATCATTTATATATCTGCAACATGCTGACTCCTTGTATCAGTCTTACTAACGCTTGTAGGTTTTCTTACGTTTAAAATAAAAAAAAAACAAGTTGACCATAAGACTAAAATCGTCATCATTGCAGCCAAAAGACGTCTATTGATAGTCATAAGTCCCCAAAGCACCACCACATAGGTCGGCCGGTCGACCGGTCTAAGATAAGACCATAGACTGTTTGGTAATTATTATCTCATATTTTAGGTGGCGTGCAGTGATGCTATGGGTTTATGGAGATACAAGATGGCGCTCAACAAGACCCACATGACAAGCAAGGACTTCAACCCCGTCGATGATTATACAATTTACTAACGATCATTCTAAATTCACTAAAGTTATGTTCGTTAATACTAAATTACGATTTCCTGCCAAGTTTTTTAAACGAAATCCTCTAAGTTTTGTAAAATAACATCTTTATTTTGTTAGTATATATTAACGAGTCTCTTAGTTTTATAAAACATCATTTTGCTTATTTTTAGTTTATTTAAGTTGGGATTTCTTTGTAAATATATCAAACTGAGGATTGCTGTTAGAGAAACCAATTTTATTCTAGCATAAACCCGCATTGGTATATAATAAAGCTGTCCCATTGCTTTTTACTATTGATGGGATCGCGTTTGACCACAATCTCACCTGATGGAAAACGATGAAGTGGTCCTGCCTAGAAGTAATCTATTTGCTCTTGACTTAGAAAAGTAATGTTTCCTATTAGGGTAATCAAGCGCGGTCGTAGCCATAATCTTTGGGGGGGGGGGGGGTCAGATTACATGAACAGTACCTAAACTAAAACGAGAAAATTAGCTATCTTTTTACAAAAATAGGAAATTAAACTAAAACTCATATAATAAATGGGAGACGACTATGGAGCGATCAATGGTACGAGTACCCCATTTCACCCTACAAAGGAGACGTTTACAAAATTTATGACACCCCTGCCAACAATACCTTTAGGTTCTTGCAGGCAAAACTGGGGTGAAAGAAGCAACGCGGATGGGTTGCGATAATGAATTTTACAGAAAAGCTGTAGCTTGAAGAGAACCTAGAATGTGTGAGCGAGCAAAGCGAGCTTCAGAACACAAATTGATGTTTAAAAATGTAGTTGCTTGACCTCGAAAAGCAAATTTTCTTCGTATTATTATACATACACACATATGTTTTTTTGTAGACTTAAGTGAAAATCGGAAAGCGGTGGATGCTAGGGCTAGTGCAGCGAGCCCGTATACATAATTTTACTTGACTATAGGGGGCCGAGTCACCCGCGTCCGTAGGAGAATACCCATTGCTAGTCCCTACACGTGGTCCCCGGGTGGTGCTGATCAGGTGACACTAACTGGTGGTAGGCTTCGGCCGATGGCTTGTGACCACCCACTGGGCAAAGACGTACCACCAAGTGGCCTAGCCGCGTTCCGGTACGATACTCAGTGTAGCCAATTCAGAGGAGTTGGGTCGAAATAGTTGTTCCAATGCAGGTAGACCGACCAGGCTCGCGTTGATATGGGCGTATCGGGAGACTAGTCGTGGAGGGTAGCGGGATTCGAGGCACGGTGCGCCGCTGGCCGACCGCAGGTAGTTGGGGGCCCAAGTAGTGTACTAGCCATACATGAAAGGCTGCCCCGCCAACTGTCGAAAAATCCCGGAATGCACCATCGTGCTGGTTGGCGACTAGACGAGAGGGCCCGATGTACATTTCCGGGGGGGCTCGGGCGTCCCCGCAGACTCCAGACTAGTCCCCTAATGATGTCGTCCTGTCAGAGCGTGCCTGAGGGTTGGCAGCATGGAACTTCATTTCACTTCCTTCTCCTCTAACTTACTAACTCAAAACAATATGGCCAGGAACAAAAAGAGAAAAGCTGTACAGCGGCAGCACTCCCTCTCGCATAAAGTGCACCTCTCCAACATACAAGGTCTGCACTCAAATCTCGCCGCAGTCCATCACTACCTTGAGACCGAGAAACCAGCGCTCTTGTTTCTGACGGAGACGCAGATCGGATGTCCGTCTGACGTGTCGTATCTTACATACCCAGGGTTTACCCTGGAGCACCACTTCAGACCACGCGCGGGCGTATGTATGTACGCCCGGGACGACATCTGCTGTCAGCGTCTCCGTAATCTTGAGAACTCCAGGTTCTCAACGATTTGGGCTTTAGTGGACACCGGCCTAGATAAAATTATCTACGCCTGTGTCTACCATTCGCACGGCGGTGATCTGGAGACAACTGGGCTAATGCAGCACCTCAGTGAGGCGGCGGATGCGGCTCAGCAGCGGTACCCTTCTGCCCAATTGGTGTTGCTGGGGGACTTCAACGCCCACCATCAGGAGTAGCTTTTCCCATACCAGCACACAGACCATGCTGGACGAGAGGCGCGAAAGCTAGCGCTTGCGTTAAATCTCACCCAGCTGGTCCAGGGGGCAACGAGGGTGCCGGATGTTGATTCGCACACAGCCAATTGCTTGGACCTTCTGCTGACAACAGATCCAGACCGGTACTCGGTGTCGATTTCTTCTCCACTGGGTAGTTCCGACCACTGTCTGGTGAAGTCTGTGTCCGTCTACTCCCCGCCCGATCCTAGCCCAAGAGGCACCCGGCGGGTATGGCGATACAGGTCAGCAGATTGGGATGGCATGCGATCATTTTTCGCATGTTACCCTAGGCAGCCTACTTGCTTTCCTTCAACTGATGCTTCGTCGTGCGCTGACGCCGTGACGGATGTGTTGCGGAAGGGGATGGAATACTACATTCCGTTCTCAGACGTAGCAATGTCTGGCGAAGCTCGCCCATGGTTTGGTGCCGAGTGCAATCGCGCTAATGCGAACAAAACATGCGGCGTACCTAGCATGGGTCGACGCCCGTGCGCACAAAGCAAATAATGTGATTCAGAAGAAGAGAGCCCTTAACAGGGCTGCCAAGTCCTGCAAGAAGGTGTTGCGGAGGGCTCGGTTTGACCACATTAGCCGAATAAACAAACTTGCCTCATACCCAGCAGGTAGTAAAGTTTTTTGGTCCCTGGCTAAGTCGGTCGAATCGAACTTCTGCCGCCCCTCACTACCACCACTGCTGAGACCCGATGGGTCACTGGCCCACTCCGCTGAGGAGAAAGCAAACTTGTTAGCTTCTATGTTTGCGGATTCGTCGCGTCTAGATCCTGGTGGCGCGAGGCCCCTTACTTCTCCTGATGGATGCGAGTCAAGTATGTCGAACATTCGCATTCATCAGAAGGACGTTCTTAGGGTATTGCGTAACCTAGACGTGAATAAGGCTAGTGGCTCCGACGGGATACCGGCAATTGTTTTGAGGACTTGTGCGCCTGAGTTGTCTCCAATCTTGACACACCTATTTCGCCTTTCGTTTGAGACTGGAAAAGTACCGAATGCTTGGAAGCAAGCTAACGTGCAGCCCGTGCCCAAGAAGGATAGTCGTTCTGACCCGTCGAATTATAGACCCATCTCGGTAACGTCCATACTCTGTAAGAGTATGGAACGCGTACTGAATCGTAAGCTCCTAGCATACCTAGAAGCGATTGATATCCTTAGCGACCGACAATACGGGTTCCGCCGAAATCGATCTACTGGGGATCTTCTAGCGTATGCCATTCACATCTGGAGTGAGGCCATAGAGAAGCACGGGGAGGCACTTGCGGTCTCCCTCGATATCTCAAAGGCCTTCCACAGGGTCTGGCACGATAGCCTTATTAGTAAGCTTCCTTCCTTCGGTCTGCCCGCCGGATTGTGTGATTGGATTGCAGATTTCCTGAGGGATCGGTCTATCCGAGTGGTCATAGATGGCTGCTCGTCTGGACTACTGGATATTAATGCCGGGGTTCCACAGGGGTCGGTGCTCTCGGCAACATTGATCCTGCTGCATATTAATGATCTGCTAAAACCCGGTACCTTTGGGTATGCAGACGACAGCACAGAAATAATCTATTCACTCTTGACTTAAAGCCTCCCAGGTTGTAGCTATCAGGGAACACGGACTCCGGCAGGGAATTCCACTCCTTAGCTGTACGCACTATGAATGTGTTCCCAAAATTTTTTGTGCGTGTAGGTGGGATGTCCACCATGTACCGGTGGTGCATCACCGTTCGTCTTGTGGTCCGATGATGAAACGGGCTTGGCGGAATTAAATTATGCAATTCCGTCGCACATTTCCCAAAATGCAACCGGTAGAAAACCGACAACTAGCAACTCGTCGTCTATGCTCAAGAATTTGGAGCTTCGTCGCGACGAGCCTATCATTGCCTATGATAATCTTGGCTCGTTTCTCAATTGACTCAAGGGTATCAAGCTGATATCTGGCACATCCGTCCTAAAGATGAAAGTAGTACTCCATACAAGATCGAACTAGCGCTTGATAGAGTTTTAGCAGTTGTTCCGGCGTGAAGTACCATCTCACCTTTGCTAGGATCTCCAACTTCTTTGCAGCCACTTTAAGTAAATCATTAATAAGCAGCAAGAACAGTGTTGCCGAAAGCACCGACCACTGAGGAACCCCGGCATTAATATACAGTAGTCTAGACGAGCAGCCATCTATGACCACTCAAATAGACCGATCCCTCAGGAAATCCGCGATCCAATCACATAATCCGGCGGGCAGACCGAAGGAAGGAAGCTTACTAATAAGGCTATCGTGCCACACCCTGTGGAAGGCCTTCGACGTGTCAAAGTAGACCGCTGGTGCCTCTCCGTGCTTCTCTATGGCCACTGGTCACTCCAGATGTGAATGGCATACGCTAGAAGATCCCCAGTATACCGATTTTGGCGGAACCTGTACTGTCGATCACTAAGGATATCATTCGCTTCTAGATATGACAGGCGCTTATGACTCAGCACGCGTTCCATACTCTTACAGAGTATGGACGTTACCGAGATATGTCTATAATTCGACGGGTCAGCTCGACTACCCTTCTTGGGCACGGGCTGCACGTTAGCTTGCTTCCAAGCCTTCGGCACTTTTCCAGTCTCAAACGAAAGGCAAAATAGGCGTGTCAAGATCGGAGACAACTCAGGAGCACAAGCCTTCAGAACAATTGCCGGTATCCCGTCGGGGCCACTAGCCTTGCTCACGTCTAGGTTACGCAGTACTCTTCGGACGTCCTTCTGATGAATACGAATGTTCTACATACTCGAATTGCATCCAGCAGGAGAAGCAGGGGGCCTTGCGCCACCAGGATCCAGACGTGAAGATTCCGCAAACAAAGAAGCAAACAAGTTCGCTTTCTCCTTAGCGGAGTGGGCCAGTGTCCCGTCGGATCTCAGCAGTGCTGGTAGTGAAGGGCGGCAGAAGTTCGATTCGATCGACTTAGCCAGGGACCAAAAAAAAACTCTCTGACTCCCGGCATCCTCTTTTCGATCACACAACAGTCCCGGGTAGGCTAAAGAGCCGGAAGAGTTCTCTCCGTCGCACAGACGCCATTCAAGACCGTCCACCTAATGTAAGAACCAAGCTGTGGGAAGAACACCATCCACCACCACCCGACTACTTGCATCCCCAGGAACATCTGCCACCTGGAAGCGATAAGCAGTGGCCTATATGGAAGGCACCGAACCGGTTGCGAACGCAGGTAGGCCGCTGCCAACACAACCTGGCATAATGGGGTTTCATAGACGCCTTGGATACATAATATGAGTGCAGTGCTCCTGTTCAGAACATGAACCACACGTTGGAGTGCCCTAAGTGCCCATACATCTGTACTTTGGGGGATTTAGTGAAGGCCACCGACGCTGCAGTTAACATTGCCACCTCCTGAGCCCAAAAAATATAAGGAGTTAACCATCGACTCGAAAAGATGAAGGGTTATTATATAATAAAAAACTGGCCAAGTGCGAGTCGGACTGAAGTGCAAAGGGTTCCGAACGAATTTTTTTTTTTTTAAACATATTATTTTAATACTCCAGACTTCTTATAGGTTTTCCTGTAATTTTTACGTAAAGTTTCTATTATCTCCATTTTTTTTTAAATTTAGTCTATGTAGTTTCGGAGAGAAGGGGGGAATGGTAATTTTTCGTCTAATTTCTTGAATAACTTCAAAACCATTTATTTTAGAATTAGGAAAAAAATATAATTAAAACCCTCACAGTAAGCCCTTTCATTTGATGTCACACAATATTGTTAAAATCCTTTGTTTTTAATTTTCTAGTTTGAACCCCAAAAGTGACCCCCACACTAAAAAATAATTTCCGTAACGCGTCCGTGTTTGGGTCACAGAAGTCCATATGTGTACTAAATTTCAACAGAATCGGTTTAGTGGATCCGGAGAAAACTAGCTGTGACAGACAGAAAGACAGACAGACAGACAGACACCCGAGTGATCCTATAAGGGTTCCGTTTTTTTGTTCGGAACCCTAAAAATAATGAACAGTAATCTACACTATCTACACTAATATTATAAATAGGAAAGATTTGTTTGTTTGTTTGAAATGAATAGGCTCCGAAACTACTGGACCTATTTAAAAAAATCTTTCAGCAATGGATAGCTACATTATCAGGTAGTAACATAGGCTATATTTTATCCCCGTGCTCCCACGGGAACGGGAGCTACGCGGGTGAAACCGCGTGACGTCCACAATCAAATTATTCACTTTGGCTGTAACATAATACATGTTTCGTATGTGCTCCTCAAAACCTTTCTATTGACACCAAACATGTCACAATTATCTAAATTTTTCTTAAGTCAGGTTTCTCGCGTATAAAATTTTGTAAAAATCTATATATCTTATGTAACCCGCAACAATTTCTTGAATATATTGATACTTAAATTACCTTATTCATCAAAATCGGTTATGTGGTTTAAGCGCTACTATGGAACATACGCACATACATAATTACATAGACAGCTAAAATCACAACCATCCCATTTGGCTTTGTCGTAATCGGGTAAAAAGGAAGACATACAAAAGACAAAAGGAGACATACAGCCATGTACGGTGCATAATTATACAAATAAACGTTTGCAAAATACATCTGCGACGGGTAGACGACGGGCGATGACATTATGGAAAATTGCAACTTGGGGTACGATTGGTATTCGCAAACACAGACGCACTCCCTGATCTTCCACTCTCATACTTCGATGAGACGGCAGTTCGACATGACCGCATTGAAATCTGACGCAGCACTAACTGCTTAACGTGGTATCCGAGGCACGCGGTCTCCGCACCAACTTCAAAACTCTGGGCAGTCGCAGAGAAATTCCTAACGGGAAAATACAATAACAGCTTATGCCCGACCCGGGAATCGAATTCGTGTCTCCACGCTCAGCAGTCACGCTTGTGACCGCGAGACCGACTGAGCTTTTAAATGACTTGTAGGAAGTGCCATCCAAGGCACTTGTCTCACCGTTGGCGATCAGCTAGTAGCGAGTTAAGCTTCAAACTCGAAACAGTTGGCGATCAGCGAGTAGCGAGTGAAAAGTTCGATAGTTTTGACGCTCGGCTTTGAGCGAGTGCTTTAGTGCGACAGGCTTTTATTCGTAATACTCGCTCCGGCCCGCACTATAGATAGAAATGACCGCAGTTTGATTGTTCTGACCGCCAAGCGAGCATCGCCGAGCGAGTGTCGCAGAGGAAGTACAATCTTTCAAAGCTCTTGTCGCTGCGATCAACCAGAGGTAAGAACCGCTCGCCGGCAGTGTGAACAGCCATCTACCGACTATGAATGTATGTGTTTCTTTTACTCACACGAGATCTACATCTTTTGTCCCTTTCCTCAGCGAGCAAATGGTCGATAGCTACTCGCTTCCTCGCCGGTAGTGAGACAAGTGTCTAATCCTCCTCACAGAATCCGATTATGTAAATTTTGTTAATACGTTCTATCTTCAAACGTACAACTTTTCTATAGGCGCTTCATTTAAACAGCTGTTCAAGTTGGGTGTGTTGTGTTTTAGTGACTATATTTATTCATTAGAATATTTTTATGATACTTTTTTAAATATTTTATATTTTTGTACAAAAGTGGTATTTACATAGCTGGGCTTATTTTCACAAGGCATTCTCTTGTAGTCAAACTTAAGTAAAGTATCCAATTTTAAAGGTAAGATGTGCGCAATATGTTTTAGTGTCTATCGACGTGGTTATATTGAAGGATGATGATATCTGACTCTGTGTGTGTAGCTACACTGTTATAGAAACAATAGCAAAACATTTTACATATATAAGTATATGGAAATAAAGGTTCATAGTCTAATATTAATTTACACTACACACTATCAGATCGCCAATTCTATTAATAAGGGTTCCCTACCCAACGGAAACCTATTACTAAGCTTCCGCTGTCCCTCCGTCCATCAGTATGTCTGTCAGCGGGCTGTAACTCAAGATCCGTAATAAGCTGAAATTTTTAGTGTGTATTTCTGTTGCTGCTAAAACAACAAATAATAAAAAAATTACATAATTAAAAAACTGGCCAAGTGTGAGTCAGACTCGCGTGCAAAGGGTTCCAAACCAATTTCATTTTTTTACATGTTATTTGAACACTACAGACTTCTTATAGATTTTCCTGTAATCTTTAGGTACAGAAATATTATCCGCATTTTTTTTGGCTTATTTATTGGTTTCGGAGATAATAATTATTTTAAAATTATGAAAACAATATTATAATTGAAACCCTCACAGTAAGCCTTTTCATTTGATATGTCACATGATACAGTTTAAAACCTTTTTTTTATTTTATTTTCTAGTTTGATCCCCAAAAGACATTCACATTCACATTATGAAATGTATTCACGATACACGATTTAATGCTCTAATTTGAATGACAAGTAAATTGCCGGGTTGGAGCGGCCTCCCTTTGCGGTCTTGGAATAGTGTGCCATGACATTTAGTCTGAGTTAGTTAAATTTTCAAGGTTAACGTTACAAAACCGCGCGCGAGTGACCGCGAGCCCGCCTTCACCTCCGCGTTAACAGTATGGCCGTCATAATTGCTATCCTGCTCGTATCTCAATATCGTGAGTTCGTGACTTACCGGTTCTTGTTAACTCACCGATACAACTGCGAGTGTGCATGTGTGCAAACCTGTCAATACTTATCATCTCAAAAAGCCCCCATCAGGTTCGCAATGCAACGTGGTGTACGTTGCATTGCGAACCTGACCAGCAATGGGAGCTAAGAACAATAGCCTGACGAGTGACTTATCAATATCAGATTCGGACATTCCAAGAACTGTGTGCAGTGACGACAATGTAAACATCCAGTCGCGTCATAAACGACCTCGTTGTGACTTCTCACCTAATTCGGTGCTTGTGGAACACAATCTGGAGCTTAAAACCGTGCTAAAAACCTGGAAGCAAGAACAAGATAAGCATATGCAGAAACTGGTGGAGCAACAAACTTCGGCGCTTGAAACAGTTGTTGTTGAGATTATGGTCCTGAAAACACAAAATTTCTCAATACAGACTATTAACCAGGAGATTCGGGATTCTGAGGACTTCATGAACAGCAAGTTTGAGGAGATGTGACAGCAGATGGATAATTCGAAGAAGGAAAACCAAGGTTACAAAAATTGCATAACCAATCTCGAGAGAAAAGTTGAAGATCTACAGCTGTCGTCTCGTACATCTGATAACTACTTGAATGACAAACTATCCGGACTGGAACTAAAAATTGAGTCGATGGAACAGCAAGCACGACTCAATAACATTGAGATCTGCGACCTGCCTGAGAAACGTGATGAAAACCTTCTTGGGCTCTTCGAAAAGATTGGTGCTACTATCAAGTGCTCAATTCCCCGTCAAGATGTGCAAGCCGTTCACCGTGTACCCCACCCACGTACCCAGAAAAGTAACAAACCCAAGAATATAATCGTGAAATTAGTCTCACGCACCCTTCGTGATAATGTGTTATCGTTTGTCTAAAAATGTTACGTCTGACCTTATCGGTATGTCAGGTACAAATAATTACAATACAATACAAATAATTTATTTATGCTTCAAGATTACACAGTGGTTTAGTGTTTGGAGCCTCCTTTTAAGCAAATAACGCCTGTGTTAGGAGACTCCGCTCTTCCCATAGCAATAATTAATAAAACTAGAGTTACAAGTATGTGTCTAAAAATAACAACAAATAATACAAAAAAATATGTTAAGAGTATTTCCCGAGTGTGATAGGTGAGTGTGTGAAGGTGCATGTAAGAGTGTGTGTGAAAGTGTGAGTGGTAGAAACATTTGCTAGTGTGTATTCTATAGAAGTGCCTCTGTATCATCATAGGTAAGTGTCTTAAGCCAATTGGTTAAGATTTTTTTGACATTCAAAACTTGTTTTGTTGTGTAAGTATTTTATTTTATTTATTTTGTTGTAGAGTTTAGCTGAACGTTTATTGAATTGTCTGGTGGCAAATATTGTTTTAGTATGTGGGATTTGTGCAACAATATCAGCTCTTCTTTTCTGCAATAAGACTGGATCATAAAGTAGGGATTTATGCTTTTTTAAGACTGTTTGAAGAATGTACAGTTTTCTAACGGAAAGTAAATCACTCGTTTTGTATAACATGTCAGTGGGATATCTTTTATTTTTAAAGTGCATGATCTTTATCAGTGCTCGTTGGGCTCGCTCTACATCTATAAAATAGGTTTTAGCTGCTCCTCCCCAAACAGGAATGCAGTATAGCAAAACAAACTGAACCAGTGCCATGTAAATTTCATTTAGAACATTTCTTGGGGGCACTCTACTACTCATAAAAGTTTTAGGTACAATATGCCGAAGTGTTTTAAAAATCCAACTCAATCTCCTAACCCTATTTGTGACTTGTTCAAGATGTGGAAACCAGGATAGCCGCTGGTCAACAATTACGCCAAGACATTTAGTCTGTGTTACTTTTTGAATGCATAACAACTACAGTTTCTTTCTTTGGCATCTCCACATGTGTGTATTTTTAGATGAAGATCCTCACTTGGTTGACTACTTTTGTTAATGCTAAAGCATATGTAGTTAGTTTTAGTTTTGTTTAAAGTGACTAGGTTATTATTTAACCAGTTGGCTACTTGTGCCATTCCCATCTCACCCTTGAGTTTAACGTCTATCCAAGAGTGTGATCCAGTGAACGAGAACAAGAACCACCAGTACGCCCTTCTGAACAGCCAGCAGATCAACCTGTGATAGAACCAGATCAAGCCGAGGTACAACCAGATCAAGCTGTGGTACCGCATGCTGGTGATCAACGTGGAGCAGTAGTTGACGAACAAGATATTCAACATTCTATTATACAGTTACCACATATTAGTCGGGCACCGAATACTTCAAACTCTTGCATTTTATTCGGATGTACAGGCGAGACAAGGCATCGAATACCAAAGCACATGAAAATCCGTTTGTTGAAAGATTTTAACTACTCACAACTATGCACCACCTTTTGCACGCGTTTGTGAAGAACATTTGCTTTTAAATGATTTTGAGATTTTATTGTCAGCCAGACATGTAAGTCATGACTTTAAAAAAGCTTACATCATGGACATGATGCAGATTTTGAAAACTATGCCGCAAGAGGGAAGGGTGGATTTTGAAAATATAGAAACCATGGATCAAAATGAAGTTTACTTTCTGACTGATCGAAGTTTCGAACAGTTCAACAGAATGTTTGTAGAAACACCATCTTTGTCTAGAAGGAGCAAAAGACCCAAAACCGCTTTGGCAGCATATTTGATTAAGTTAAGAACTGGTGAAGCCAATACAAGACTGGCAGATATGTTTCACATAAGCCGAACAACTTTAGAAAGAGAAATGAAAACCGCAAGAGACTGTATAAAAGAAGAATTTACAACTCTACATTTGGGTTGGGATCACATCACAAGGGAGCAAGTGCTTAGGCGAAACCTTTTTATACCTCAAACTCTGTTCGGAAACCGAGAACAAAACAAATGTATATACTTGATGGTACCTATGTATACATACAAAAAAGTAGCAACTTCCTCTTCCAAAGATTGACGTACAGCCATCACAAGTTCTTAAATCTACTAAAACCATTCCTAATAGTCTGTTGTGATGGATATATAATTGAAATATCAGGTCCCTATTCAGCGACTACATCCGATCCAAGCTTTTTAAATAAATTAATTGATTTTGCGAACAGTGTTTTTAATTGGTTTTTCCAAGAAGGAGATGTTCTCATTTTGGATAGAGGTTTCCGAGATGCCGTACCAAACGTAGAGTCTTATGGCTATGATGCCCATATGCCTAAATCTGTTTCAAGGGGCGAAACTCAATTAACAACGGCTGACGCCAATAAGTCTCGATTAGTGACGATTTGTCGATGGGTCGTGGAAGTAGTAAATGGCCGCTTCAAGAGAGATTTTAAGATTTTCAGGCAAGATTATTTTAACAGAGCTCTGCCTCACATGCAGGACGATTTTAGGAATGCCGCGGCCATCACAAATGCTTTCCACGACCCAATCACTGATAATGTTAATGCTTCTGGTTTTATGGAGAGAAGTAATAATAGAGTCAATATTGAAAACTGTCTCGCACAGTATGTCATTGACTATAATCTTAATAGCCGGCGGATTCCGTTTCAAAGTATGTCTGCCGAGTTACCTGATGTAAGAGAATTGCCAAGGTTGTCTGAGGAAGAACTTGTTATTTTTTTGTTAGGAACGTACCAAATAAAACTAGCCAGGAGTTATTATAGTGAACACGCTCGTAATGGCGAATATACAATAGAAGTGTACAGAGAAAATGATGATTTGAATAATCTTTTAAATAATTATAATATAACTGGTAATAACTTCTGGCTATTAAGAGGTAAAGTCCAATCTAGGCATACCCGAAGCCGAATTTATCATACATATATACTTGTAAACTCAGACCACCTTGGGTTGGAGGCTTTTAATAGTTATTATTATTCGTGTCAGAGTGGCGACGTACTTTGGGCACATGTGCTCATGTAATGTCTATAGTATGGTTTTTGGCATATGCGCGGTACGAAAATATTGACCATCCAGCACAGTTTTTAGCCAGTATTGTAATAGATGAAAATGATTTATAATACGCATTCTATATTACCATCTGTGCAGAATAGTGAGTCATGAATAACATTTCAAATAAATTGTTCGAAAATAAACAATTATTAAATAACTATGTCGTTTTTTTAATTCATTATTCATCTATTTATTTAGTGAATCCTTATAACAACATTTTGAACAAGCAGAAATAATATACAAAAAAAAAATTGGTGCAAGCGAAAGTGTATTATTGCAGTATTATATAACGTCGAATTACTCTGTAACTGTGGGTTGGAATTTGATTCGCATTTGCACACATAGTAAGTTCAACAGTATTAACCCACCAACAAAGAGTCAACCCTGGGGGCAGCAATTTTTTTTTGGTCCAGTGCCCATACTAATTTTGTCATTCTCCTTTATATGTGAGAAATACAACTAAAGTTATAGATTCTCTACAACACTATAAAAAACTAAAATGGAAATGGGCTGGTCATGTGGCACGTATGAAAAATGATAGATGGACAAAAAAGATAACCATTTGGAAAGGGCTATCAGGAAAGAAAAAAAAAGGTAGACCAACGGAGAGGTGGCTCGACGAAATACTGAAAACAGCGGGAAATGACTGGATGGAAATAGCAATAGATAAGTGTGGAAAAATGGAGGAGGCCTTTAGTCTGCAGAGAGGTCCTTAGTAATAATGGTTTATTTTGTATTGTCAAAATTGTATTTTATTGATTTCAATTTGTGCTGTTTTTTGTTATTGTAATTGAATTAAATTTATTTAATATATTCGAATTGTAGTTATAATCAATCAAGTATTTTTTTTTTTAATTTTTTATTAAGGAATAAACAAGGCTTTATTATTATTTTATATATTTGCTTACAGATGATGCGTCTGCCTCACATTTACATAGCGTGTCTCCTAATTGCTGTCAGTATTCTACTTATTATTGATATTAAAATCCGACACACTGATAAAACATATCTCATACCCATTGTCAGCCAGGAAAATACAATGATTTTTAGAAAACTTAAGACTATTGATGAGACTAACACACAACGAATACCTAAAATCCAGGACGATGCCACCCATCTGTCAATGGAAATAGAAAATATATCCGAAACAAGTACTGAAAAGTTTTCCTGTGGGTCTCCAGATAACATTGAAATGTACACAACTCTGCAAGATAAGACCCGCGAAATCACAGAGAATATAACAAACATACTGTTGCAAAAAGCACGTTTAAAAATCAAATACGACACATCCAGCTATAATTTTTCACAATCGGGGGTTAATGATTTAGAAGATTTAGTTATGGAATCTGGCGGACAGCCCCTGCGAAGTTTAATTGTATCGACTTGGAGATCAGGATCTACCTTCTTAGGAGACCTAATACGAAACGCACGTCCATGTACTTATTATGTGTATGAGCCCCTTTATAACTATGGTACCAAGCAATTTAAAACTCCAGAAGAAGCAATTGAACCAGTGAGCATTGTTAAACAAATGTTCCAATGCAATAATAAAGGTTTACAAGATATTTTTGACTGTGAAAGAAAACACTACCGTGACGGTTGGCCCAGCACAAGAATGTGGGATTACTGCAAGTTCGAAAATAACGCTGAACTATGTTTTAATGCAGATTTTGGCTCACGATTATGCAAGCTGTTTCCTTTTCTAAGTATGAAACTTCTTCGTCTAAGATTACGGCTCGTACAGGAAATATTGGATGATGAAACGTAAGTAATTTTCAAATATTTAAAAATATTTATAAACTAGCGTACTTCACGTGGTTTCACCCGCGTAGTACCCGTTCCTGTGGGAGTATGGGGATAAAATATAGCGTATGTTACTCCCTGATAATATAGCTATCTATTGCTGAAAGAATTTTTCAATAGGTCCAGTAGTTTTAAGTTTATTCGTTACATACAAAAATACAAATCTTTCCTCTTTATAATATTCGTATATATTTAGACTAGGTACTGCCCGCAACTTCGTCTGCGTAGATTTTAGAGCTGACGCGCAACCTTTTTGTCTCATATTCTCATCCTCGGAAATGTATCTTCCTGGTTCTGTTCTAATAATTTGTGAGTCTTTGCGGTTCTTACTTTCAGCCCCGGAATTATTTGGACATGTTTGTGGTCTCCTGGTTCTTGTGAATCTTTAGGGCTCACAATTCCTGCCGAAAAACTACTTTGTCATGTTTCTATTCTCCTGGTGCTTTTGAATCCTAACCGCTAGCAACGAAAGCCATGGAAATACTTCGACATATTTCTAATCTCCTGGTGCTTGGGAATCTTCAGCGCTCACAATTCTAGCCCCAAAGATACTTCGACATGTTTCTGCTCTCCTGATACATTTGAATCTATAGCGTTCACAATTCCAGCCCGGAAAAAACTTGGACATGTTTATGTTCTCATGGTAAAAAAAAAATTCTTGCTCAAAAATACTTTGACATTTTTCTGGTCTCCTGATATTTGTGAATCTTTAGCGCGCATAATGTTTCTGTTCTCCTAGTACTTTTGAAAATGAAGTATTAAGGCAGTAGCGGCTCTGGATTTCCACTTCCTCGTCTATCTCTGTTAAGCAATGTAAGTTACCGGGATAAAAGTAGTCTATGTATTATAAACTAGTGGACGTCACGCGTTTTCACCCGCGTAGTTCCCGTTTCCGTGGGAGTATGGGGATAATATATAGCCTATGTTACTCCCTGATAATGTAGCTATCCAATGCTAAAAGAAAGTTTTTCAAATCGGTCCAGTTGTTTCGGAGCCTATTCAATTCAAACAAACAAATCTTTCTTCTTTATAATATTAGTATGGACAACAAACAAACATACAAACTTTCACATTTATGATATTAGTAGGATTAGCACAAGCATCGTCCTTGCAAAAAGAATTTAAATGCGACAATTCATGATGGACTTCGCATAAAAATAGCGGAAACTGGTTTTGTGATGATTTTATGACGCGTAAAACATATTCCAATAAAAAAAAACTGTTACCAACAGACTGTTTCTCTAAATTAGGAAAAATCAAATGTCATGTTTTATAGCACGGCTAGCTTTCGCCCGTGACTTCAGGCTTATCCCGTTTTTTCCCGTTCCCTTATGAATTTCGGAAAATTCTTACTTAGTGCTCCCCTACACTCCCCAAGGAACCTACAAATCAAATTTCAGCTTTCTACGTCAGTCAGTCACCAATAACGGAAGAGTGTTATATGTATTGATACAGTAGTGACATATTAATTGTTTCTGTATTACTGGCAGGCTTAACGTCAAGGTGATACTGTTGGTGCGAGACCCTCGCGGGGTGATGCAGTCGAGGTTGCATCACCGCCCCTGCAAGTTCTCTCCAGATTGCTGGGACCCTTCTTTGGTCTGTGCAGATATGGTCAGCGACTACGTAGCAGCTGGAAGATTACTTAAGCAGTATCCGGACAGACTGATGTAAGTGATTTATGAGCTGTTCTAGCTTCCGCTGGATTATAGTAACACACATTTGAAATTTCTGGCCTAACATTTTCTGGCCTAGCGATATTTGTTTAGTACCAAGAGATGTTTGTCACGACCTTTTCTTTTAATCGTGGAAGTTATGATGAACGTTTACTGGTTTTAGCCTAACGATGCCAAATAGTGCCTGCCAGCAGGTTCATCACCAATGAGTTGATTTGTTTGGCTATTGTTATTTTTATTCAACCAATCACGACTAAAAACCCCAATATAGTTGGGACAAGGCTAGGCAGATGATGAACCACGACTAAAATTAAGACTAAATTACTTACATTAAAAATGATTCCACACATAATCAAAAAATCTGGAAATAAATATTTACTGTACCTTATATTACAGGGTGGTGCGGTTTGAAGAATTAGCTCTAAAAATTAATGAAACATCTGATCGAATTCTCAACTTTCTTAAAATTGAGAGAACACAGGCGTTCGATGACTTCCTACAGACGCATACCAATGTGGAGATGGCTGGAGCTTTCAGTACCTTCAGAGTTTCAAAGAATGTGCCTTACAAATGGACGACTGCACTAGACTTCAGTTATGTTAATGCGATACAGGTATCTTAATTTTGCAACTATCGCCATCCAGTAACGTGTAACCATTAACTAACTTAATGATGAAGTTGACTAATCTATTCATTCTTGACTTAAAAACCTCCTTTTGTACCCATTACTTAACTTTACGCACACTGAAAGTATTTCTGAAACGTTTTGTATGTGGAATATCCACTCTGGATACCATATTCACTACGGTTATCCTTCACATAATCTCTTTCATAGCCCACTCACTCTCCTATCATTATGGATGTTCATCACTCTTTTATATTCCTGATGATCCCGTGTTTACTACGACTAAAAATCTCATTTAACTTCAAATAATGTCATTTGTTACTTCATGCATTTTCGTAAAACCATCTTAATTATCATTCACATCTCTGCAACATGCTGACTTCTTCTGTCAGTCATAATAACGCTCGTACGTTTTCTTCCATTTAGATTAAAAAAACAAGTTGACCATAATATCATATTGCAGCCAAAAGACGTCTATTCGTGGTCATAAGTCCTCCAAGCATCGCCACATAGGCCTCCCCAAACGTAGGTCACATCGACCGGTCTAAGATAAGACTATAGACTGTTTGGTAATTACAAACATATTTCAGATGGCGTGCAGTGACGCTATGGATTTATGGGGATACAAGATGGCGCTCAACGAGACCCACATGACAAGCAAGGACTTCAACCCCGTCGATGATTATACAATTTACTAACGATCATTCTAAATTCACTAAAGTTATGTCCGTTAATACTAAATTACGATTATCCTGCCAAGTTTTGTAAACTAAACCCTATAAGTTTTGTAAAATATCATCTTTATGTATGGTACATAGTTATGAGTCTCTTTGTTTTATTAAACATCATTTTGCTTATTTTTAGTTTATTTAAATTGGTATTTCTTTGTAAATATGCCGCACTGAGGTTTCCTGTTAGAGAAACCAAGTATAATTAAGCTGTTCCATTGCTTTTTTTACTCATTATGGGATCGCGATTGACCATAATCTCACCTGATGGAAAACGATGAAGTGGTCCTGCCTAGAAGTAACCTATTTTCTCTTGACTTAGAAAGTTATGTGTCTCAGTGGGGTAATTGAGTTAAACACTATACAGCGCTGAATAACACGATGCTTTACGCCATCTACCGGATTGTGTGCACAACACTATGCCACCCGAATACATCACAACACCGAATAGATCAATAATCGATTAGACGATAACATAGCAACAGTACCTGCAGACTACTAGTGACATCTAACATTCGACGTGTGAAGTTTTCTTTTCTCTTAGGAACGAAATTGTGTCCGCGTCATATTTCAGTAGTAAATGTTTTTGCAGCCCATCGTTCTGCTGTAACTGTTTTTTTTTCTCTTTGGTTGCTCAATTTTTTCCAAAATTTTCTGTATTTTATATGGTGCGCTTTTAGGGTTCCGTAGCTGCCAATGGAACCCTATTACTAAGCCTCCGCTTTCCATCCTTCCGTCCATCCGTCAGCCTGTCTGTCAGCGGGCTGTATCTCTTGACCCGTAATAGGTAGACAGTTGAAATTTTCACAGTGTGTAAAAAAAATGTGCAGTTCAGCACATTTTGTTGATTTATGTGCACAATATGTTCACATCAATAAAATTTATGGGATATTCGATTCTTTTTTCGCGATTTCGGTGGTGATCGACTAGGGAAAGTTGTTCATAATGATGAGTACAGTGACCCCATAAGAGGTATTGCGTATATTTTGTCACAGGTTGTATTCTGAAGCCTTTCAAAAATAGCTCCATTGTAGGAAAAATATCTCTGATTTATAGTTTAACAATTATCACTCTTGTAATGTTCAATATGTTTAAGCAGAAAATAAATGTTAAATAAGTATTGCATAAACTTTTTAAAACTTGCAAAAAAAATATCTGCGGATTTATTGATCGTCTGTCCAGTAAATGCCTAATTTTATATTTAATATGTTTAAATAAATTTTACTAAAAGTGACCGAAGTGGGCGTGGCTTGTGCAAGCCAGAGTTTTATTACTTCTAGGCAAGCGTGCTCCATCTTCGACAAAATTATCCTTTACCATCTGGTGAGATAGTGGTCAAACGCGAGCCTTTCAATCGTAAAAAAGTACCGGATGTATTTTCAATCCTCTGGGAAGATTATAAATTTTACAATGAAAGTAATAAATCCAGATATTATGTATTTAATCCAGCCATTATGTTCATATCACACAACAATAATATAATTAAATTATCTAGCCATTTATTATATTGTAATCTCGTTATTTTTCCATAATTATTTATTGTTTTACGTATGTATACTTATTGTGAATTTCCAATATTAACTTCACCTTGCATGGGTCCTTGTCCCTAGCCTCAAAGGTTGGACAAGGCAGTAGTTTTTGGGAATTAATTTCGTATTATCGGTGGAAGATTGTTAAGTCTGGAGGCAAGCTCTACAGAGCCAGGCGGAAGGCCATGGGGCCTGGCCCTCCTGCCTACGGGCAGGACCGACCTTAACAATTAAGTTACTTCTAGGAAAAATGAAAATTTTATCAGCCTAGGGTAACTTAGGAACAGTCACACATTCAAACCTTGCTTATCCGTGTGTTGTGCCCTAAAGCTTCCTGTGCTCTATATTCCACTACTTGGCTACAAAAATCATTAAACGAGTCTGTATTTATTACTCTATCCAGAGAAAGTGGTTAATTTATAAATTAACCACTTTCTCTGAAACCAAATACCTAGAGAAATCAAATATGCTAGTTAATGAACAAAACGGGTTTCGTAAGAATAGGTAAATTAATATGGCTATCTATGATCTGATACGCCCTATCTAATCGAATATGGTTGAAAGAAATGCTGTGATGAAAACACGAATATGCCCTGGAAGCAAAAGGAGATACAGATCTAGTAGTAGGATATTTCAACACGGAGTCCCACAAGGCAGTGTGTTAGGACGTCCACTATTCTTAACTTATATGAATGATCTGCCTAAAGAAATAAAGCATCCTATGGTACGTTTTCCTGACGACAGTCCGGTAGTAGTAAAATGTGAACATCCTAATAAATACGAAGCAGAGACATATTTGACGTTAAATAAAATAATTACTGGGCTAAATAATAGTAATTTTGTCATAGATCCAGAAAAGACTAAAGTAATCCACTTTTATCAAAGGATTCCTAAAATAAACGTTGATATTAATTATTTGGGGACTAAAATAGAGTCCGAGCCGGCCCGAGTCACCCGCGTCCGTAGGAGAATACCCATTGCTAGTCCATACACGTGGTCCCGGGGTGGTGCTAATCAGGTGACACTAACTGGTGGTAGGTTTCGGCCGATGGCTTTCGACCACCCACTGGGCAAAGATGTACCGCCAAGTGGCCTAGCCGCGTTCCGGTACGATGCTCAGTGTAGCTAATTCAAAGAAGTTGGGTCGTAATAGTTGTTCCAATGCAGGCAGACCGACCAGGCTCGCGTTGATATGGGCGTACCGGGAAACTAGTCGCGGAGGGTAGCGGGATCCGAGGCAAGGTGCGCCGCTGGCCTACCGCAGGTAGTTGGGGGCCCAAGTAGTGTACTAGCCATACATGAAAGGCTGCCCCGCCAACTGTCGAAAAATCCCGGAATGCACCATCGTGCTGGTTGGCGACCAGACGAGAGGGCCCGATGGACATTTCCGGGGGGGCTCGGGCATCCCCGCAGTTTCCAGACTAGTCCCCCAATGATATCGTCCTGTCAGAGCGTGCCTGAGGGTTAGCAGCATGGAACCTCATTTTACTTCCTTCTCCTCTACCTTGCTCACTCAAAACTATATGACCAGGAACAATCATGACCAGTGATCGGAGTAGGTAGATTGAAATGGGGTCATTGATCCGAAACGTATATATTTATATGGACATTCCTCCGGAATTGGTGGATTATTAAAAAAAAACCGGAACTTATTTAGGAATTTTATTCTGCCAGAGTGGAAGGAGTCATTTGACGATTTGCCATCCTCAAAAAAAAAGGGTAGGAATTGTAATAAAATGAGCAATATTATTCTTTATTATTCTTCATATTTTTTTTAACGGCACACATTCACGATTTGACAAAACCCAACGACCAATCAGAACAAAGGATCATGGGTGGTACAATAACCGGTTATCAGAACAATGCGTACTCCCGCCGACGACATGCCAGGTAGCTCACTCGTTTACTTCGGTTCGTAGAGTGCGCATCTTTGTTTGTTACTGTGTTGTGAAAACGTTACTTGACCCTGGCTTGTGTACATACTGACTTCTGGAATCTGCTCTAAACCACGATTTGGCTCGAATATACGGACTCAGATTTTTCACTATTGAATTGGATCTACATATTTAAACCAAGCTTTGGTAAGTAATATTTTACTAGTTACAAGGAGTATAAAGCATGTTTGGATGTACTATAAGAATATTTTTAGTATTGTGTTTGTTCGCTTAACCTGCTGAACATACCATGAGTCTTAATATTGTTAAATCTTTAATAGAGTATGAACCAGTGAGCTTAGTGCGAAACAAAATTATGATATTCTAGTAATGTAGTCGCAATTCAGCTAACTCCACTATTAACCGACATTTTACTGGAATCCGTATATAATTTGAATGCCCTGTGTCCTCTTGCAATGTATTGGTAAAATAAATTACTATAGGCCTTATCTACTTCTCTACAAAATATTCTACGTAACAAGCTCTTTCATTTGATACCCATATTGATGGGATTGAAAAAAAACTAAGTTGTCCGCCAACTTGTAGCGGCAGCCATTTTGGATTGACAATAATATTGAATATACATAATTGTATTGTCACCAGAATCAAAGGCGAATACCAAATTTTAGATCAATCGGTTGACAGGAAGAGGGTGAAATTTCAATGACTAATTTGATCCACGAAAAATAAAACAAACGGAGTAAGCTAAATAAACTAAATAAAATGTAATTTTTTCATGTCTTTGTTTTAGGTGATATATACGAGGTTCCATCTCTACAACAGAGTTCAGATATGGCAAACGTCAAGGCTGAAACTGTAGAAAAATGGATATCCGGTCATCCCGAACTACTTTACGATCACGCTAGTGGTACAATATACTGTTCAAAATGTGAAAGCCATTTGAAAACCATAAATAAAGGAAACGTTAAAAGACATATAGAAGGAGCAGTACACCAGGGAAAGTTTAAGCGGCCCGAAGAGGACTTTTATTTCGATCTTATAAAATTTCTCATTTTGTGCAATATTCCGTGGTCTCAGATGAAAAATACTACTTTTCAAGATTCTTTAAAAAATATATGTGTAGTACCTGTTGTTGTACGTACTAATCGTACTCTGCCAGATGAATCACAGTTACGGAAAGTTTACTTGGACAAGTTTTTTAAGAATAAAGTCAATTCAATTCGGCAAAATTATAAAAATGAGAAACTATGGATATCATTAGATGAAACAACAGACTTTTTAGGTCGCTATATAGTCCATTTTTAATAAAACCATTACATCCTAGCAATTTGACTAGACCTTATTTGGTAGCATGTAAAATGCTAACTGTAGTTAATGGACAAACAATCACGCAATTTGTGTTAGAATGTTTGGAAAACTTTTGGGAAGATTCTTTTGAATCGAAGGTAGGTAACATTCTTGTCCTCTGCACTGATAGCGTTGCATATATGCTGTCTGCAGGACGAAATTTAAAACAATACTTACCTGAAATGAAGCACGTAACATGTTTGGCGCACTCTCTTCATCGCGTATCTGAGCAAATTAGGTTAGAATATCACGATGTTAACATTTTAATAGCAAATGTTAAAAAGGTATTTTTGAAAGCCCCAAGTAGAGTCAAAATTTTAAAAGAAAAATATCCAGATTTGCCGCTACCTCCCCAACCAGTTGTTACAAGATGGGGCACTTGGTTAGAGGCAGCATTTTATTACGCTCAAAACTTTGAAAAAATAAAAGAAGTATTATCTTGTTTAAGCAGCTCTGATGCGGTATCTATTCGAGAGGCAAAAAATATTATAGAAAAAGAAAATTTAAAAGAAGATTTAAATTAAATTAAAGACAATTATTTTATAATTCATTTGTCTTTAAAAGAATTGCAAAAGCATAATTTATCGTTGACAGATTCACTTTTAGCATTTGATAACGTCAACAGAGATGCTATAAATCAGTGCAATTCAGAAAATATAAAAAATAAAATAGAACGTGTTATGGAACGAAACCCAGATTTAGACACACTTAGAGAATATAGTGAACCATTGAAAAAAATGAAGCACATAATTTAATACCTTTTTTAAAATTTGCTCCTTTGACATCGGCAGATGTAGAACGGTCTTTTTCCATTTATAAATGGATTTTAGATGTTAAAAGAAATAGGTTGAAAATAGAAAATATAGAGAAACTCATAGTTATATATTTTAATTGTAAAGATCAGGATTACCAGGATGCTGACATTGTAATCGATGAAGATTAAAAATGTGAATAAATGTAAAATGTACATATTTAACAATAAACAATGTTGATTTTTATCTTTTTTCTTTATTCTACCCCTTTTTTTGGTCCTAAAATCTGACTAAAATCAACCTGTTCCTTCGTATGCCCTTTACGTTTCAGAGTCGTGGTGCATCCTTAGAACAGTCTCACGACCCCAGCAGGCATTGGCCCTCTGTGGGGCCCCGTCATTTATTCTACCCTTAATGCAAATTACCATGACCACTATGAAAATATTTAAATTTAAGTGCAACAATTTATGTCTATCTATAAAAGTTCTAGCCATAAAAGGCTAAAAATAAAAAAATAAAAATTCAAGCTTCGATCGGAATTCGATTGTTTTTATTATTCAACAGATAAATAATGAATTAATTTAGTTTTGATACCTTCCTTTAAATTTTGAATTGAGTAGGAATAATATCACTACCAACATTAAATTAATTAATTTAACGTTTAAAAAATTGGTGAAGGAACATTACCTCTCACTATAAATTTCTGTCTCCTTTCCCTGTTATATATTTGATATTTATTAGTATATTATTTAGTATTGTATGTATTTGTTTTTATATTATGTATATCTCTCTATTAATATTATTTATGATGTTTGTACACTGACCGCCCTAAATCTAACTTCTTTAGTTCAGTCCATCCAAAGGTTGTCTGTAAGAGATTGCCCTGTGCGATAAGACCGCCCATTGTACACTAGTTTTTATAAGCGATTTTCCTGTACTTGTTATGAGGTGTACAATAAAGTATATAATAAATAAAATAAATAAATAAATAACAATATTTAATTGAATCCGGAAATACCGGAATTACTTTCCGGGAAAATGGCTTATCCATGTTATTCTTTCTGTGTGCATTTATGATACAAGTACCAAAAATCAATCTACCTACTCCGATCACTGATCATGACGCAAAGAATTTTGGTAGTTTTTGGAAAGCCACGAACAGTTTGAATCTCAGGTCGAGTCTGCCCGTGAGTGTTGAAGGTGTTAGTGACCCTAATGAGATCGCCAACTTATACAGCAGAGCTTTTATGGTTTCGTCACCCCTGGGTCCGTCGTCTGATGGGTCGGAGGTAGTGGGGGGGGTCCGATAACATGCCTATGAGGTTTTCGGCCGGGGAAGTAGCAACTGTCAGACGTAACTTAAAGAGAGGCAAGTCGCCGGGTCATGACAGCTTAAGCATAAAGCATCTGCGACATGCGGGTAAGCACTTACCGTGAGTATTAGCAATGTTTTTTAGTTTGTGCCTGAGTCATTCGTATCTTCCGGCTGACTTACTTAAAACTATTGTTGTGCCTATCGTCAAGAACAAGACTGGAGATGCGAGTGACAAGAGAAATTACAGGCCTATTTCTTTGGCAACCACCATTGCAAAGGTGTAGGACGGTCTGATTGATCGGCAGCTGGATAAGCACTTAACACCCCACGATGCCCAATTTGGATTTAAGCCGCATTTATCCACGGAAACAGCTATCCTCTGTCTCAAGCAGACTGTTTAGTACTATGCAAGTAGGAAAATACCTGTGTATGCGTGTTTTCTGGACCTCTCCAAGGCTTTCGACCTCGTGTCTTACGACTGCCTATGGAGGAAACTATCAAATGTGAATAATCTTCCAAGCGATCTCATTACAATGCTAAAGTATTGGTATAACAACCAATACAACTATGTTAAGTGGGCAGGTGTCCTATCGGATGCATACGGGTTGGAATGTGGGGTGAGGCAGGGGGGACTCAGCTCGCCCAAGCTTTTCAACCTGTATGTAAACGAGCTGATCTGTGAGCTCAGCAATACCAATATCGGGTGCTCCATTGACGGGCACTGCGTCAATAACATCTGCTACGCGGATGATATGGTATTGCTGAGCCCATCGATCGGTGCACTTAGAAGGCTACTCCGTATTTGTGAGGACTATGCGGTGGCCCACGGCCTCAGGTACAATGCTACCAAGAGCGAACTTCTGGTTTTTAAGGCGGGTAATAAAACCTACGACACAGTCCCACCTGTCACCCTGGGGGGCGCTCCGCTGTCCAGAGTGACGAAGTTCAAGTACCTGGGGCATTGGGTCACCGATAGTATGTCCGATGATGTGGACCTGGAGAGGGAACGCAGAACGTTGGCAGTTCGATGTACAAAAGAGGTTAAAATCACGGTCTTTAGGGCGTACTGCCAATCTATACGTATGTACACGTGCGCTCTATGGGTCGACTATACAAAAAGCTTGTACAACGCTCTGCGAGTCCAATATAATAACGCCTTCAGAGTAATGTTGGGGTTACCGCGGTTTTGCAGTGCATCTGGGATGTTCGCAGAGTATGGCGTGTCCGATTTTTATTCTATTATGCGGGCACGAATAACATATCTGATGCGGCGAGTGCGCGATAGCTCCAACAGCTTGGTGGTGATTGTGGCCGGCAGAGTAGATAGCCCAATGATGTGGCACTGGATGACGACACATCGTGCGTCATTAAATTATGTTATGTAACTGGTTATATATGTATTTTTAATTTCTGTTTGTTTGTGTTTATATGTATGTGTGTAGCTTTTGTGTGGTTATGGACTCCGGTCTGAAATAAAGTTTTTATTATTTCGTTTTTTTTTATATATAAATTATATTCTTAAATATTTCAATAAAAACATAAACAAAAATATTTAAAAATACAAAAATAGTAGCCCATCGGCATCGGGAACAGGGTCCAAGCTACCGGCGGTCAGGGCTCCACAGAGAGGAACCTCGTAACAATAAGAGCCGTGTCCAGAAGTACCGCTTTCTGAATCAAGCCCTTGATCCAGCTGCCTAACGAGAGCCTCCTGAGGTGTTGGTCGAGGCTCGTAGCTATTAAGCCATTGGCTGATATGACTATCGGTACAATGATTGCGGAATCCACATCCCACATGTCGACAACCTCGCGAGCCAAGTCAATATACTTGATTTGTTTATCTTTCTCGGCTTTCACAAGGTTCTCGTCATGCGGGACGGTTATGTATACAATCATTGCACGCCTCACTATTCGGTCCACCACCACTATATCAGGCTTATTGGCAACAATAGTCCTGTCAGTGATGATGGACCGATCCCAGTACAATGTGATATTGCCATTATCGAGAACTGGGTCGGGCGCATACCTGTAGTACGGCACCTCCAACTCCACAAGAGAGTATTTCAGAGCAAGTTGCTGATGGATAATCCTGGCTACAAGGTTGTGCCTATGCAAGTATTCTCCGTTAGCTAGACGAGAACAACCAGAAATAATGTGGCGAATTGATTCTCCCGGACGGTGACATGCCCGACATATGTCGACCGTGCCGTCCTTCACAATAAATCTCCGGTAGTTCTTAGTCATGATAACTTCGTCCATAATTGCACAGACAAAACCTTCGGTTTCTCCAAACAGATCACCAAAACGCAGCCAGGCTACGGACGCTAGTTGGTCTACATCCGACCTATGTAGGGCCCGGAAAAAGCGTCCGTGAAGCTCTTTATTCTGCCATACCGCCCTGCGATAGTAAGTGTCAAGCACCGCAGGTTTGCGCCAGTTCTCATTTGCCAAGGAGAGCGGGGTGAGTCCCTTGTCCACCGCCACTACATCTCGACGCATACCCACGTCGACAGCTAGGAAATATTCCCTGAAACTGCATATCTCGCGATTGTGGAGAGTCTTAGCATTTAAAAAGCCACGACCTCCACACTTTCGCGGGATATACAGTCTCATTACCGACGACCGTGGATGATGCATTCGATATGCAGTAAGCATTGTGCGGACCCGCCCATCCAGAGCGTCAAGTTCCGTTTGAGTCCATTTGAGTACGCCGAAAGAGTACATCAATACCGGCACGACCCAACTGTTGAAGACGCGCACCTTGTTTCCGCCTGATAGAAGGCTATTGAATACCTTCTTCAGGCGGCCAAAGAAGCGCTCCTTCAACGATTGCTTCATGTCAGTAACATTGATACCTAACGCTTCCGACATACCCAAATACTTATAAGTTTCAGTTGAAGAGAGAGATCTCAGGTTTATGGAATCCGAGAGTTGAGTTCCCACGGATTCCATAATCTCTCCTCGCTTTACATGCATGACCGCACATTTGTCCACACCAAACTCCATCCTGATGGCGTCACTGAAAGTTTCAGTTACCTTCAGTAGCTCCATCAGTTGCAGATTAGTGGGGGCAAAGAGTTTCAGATCATCCATGTAAAGGAGGTGAGATATAACCAGACCACCTCTCTTCAACCGATAGCCTAGCCCTGAATTCTCTAGCAGTGTACTAAGAGGATTCAAGGCTAGGCAAAACCAAAGCGGACTCAAACTATCGCCCTGAAATATACCTCGCTCGATCCTTACCGGTTTGCTATTCCTCTGGATATTTCGACATCCTGGATAGCGAAGGACTGTCCTCCATTGCCGCATACAAGACATCAGGAAGGTGCGTAGCGTTGTATCATTTTTATACAATTCTAGCACCCTCATGAGCCATGAATGAGGCACCGAGTCATAGGCCTTCTTATAGTCTATCCAGCATGTCTACAGATCTTTTCGGGAATGACGAACCTGTTGACTAATGGCCATATCAACGAGGAGTAGCTCCTTAGTACCACGGGACCCATTCCTACATCCATTTTGAGAGGCAGACATGATGTTGTTGTTGTTAATATGACGATTAATCTTTGCCCTCAAAATGGATGTAAGAACTTTATAGACCGTCGGTAAACACGTGATCGGACTATAATTTTTAGGCTCCGCAGTACTACCTGATTTATGGAGCAGGTGGGTTATTCCTGTGGTTAGGAACTGGGGTAGCGACCCAGACTCTAAGGCAGACTGGAATTGAGACGCCAAGCAAGCGTGCGATCTTGTGAACCATTTAATCTAGAAGTTGTGCAGCCCGTCCGGCCCTGGAGATTTCCAGTTAGGCAACGGACGGACTGCACAAGCTACATCTTGGGGGCTGAAGCAGGTTAGTTTGCCGATTAGCGCTCTGGCTTCACCGATACGACGCTCGATCCTGCACTGCCAAGCTGGTACGGCTGGTTTTGGTCGTGTAACTCTATCATTGTTTATTTTGACATGAGCTTCACGACATGCCGCTACAGCCGCGCAGTACATTATCGAGTGTGCATCAGTGAGGTCTTCGCAGTCATCAAAATAATGTGACAACTGCGAATCCAAAGCAGACACCAGCGCCCTGTCCTTTTAATGCATGGGCAAACGAGGTAAACGTGGTCTAAGGTCAGGCGGCATGTAGCGATATTCCTGAATAGCACACTCCAAAGCACTCCTCAATTCGTCGTTGCACTGGGTACTGTTTGTAACCCTGTCATTACTCTCCTCGTCAGCGTGGCTAGGAATCTAGGTTGACTGTTGTGGTGCCACAGTCTGCAACGAAGTAGCAATGACATGGCTACACATTTCAGTTCGGAGGCGATCAAGTACACTATCATCCAACATACGGTTACGCTGGATGACGCGCACCTGATCCGAGAGTCGTTGGGCCGACACGTTGACAGCTGGTTCAAGTACCTGAAACAGAGAGAGCATCCGACCACGGTACGCAGTCAGGTTAGTTCCCCCCTCTGTAGCCCCATAGTATGAGCGCATGACGTTTTCATTGAAGGATTGTGTCCATCGCATGCGCTGCACACTTCCGCCGGGAGCTGGGACCCTATCAGAGGCCGGTAGGCCTCGAGGTCCTAAGCCATCCGGCGGCCGGCGTCCTCTTCGCCGACGAGCAGGTGGTGGCGTCGTGGGCGGCGAGAAGTACTCGTCGCTCGAGCTCGACGCGACTGCCACGGCCGGTATCACAGCATTCACGGTGGGGCTGGGTTCCGGCGGCGGCGAGGCGGAGCTGAGCGACGAGGCCGGAGGTGGCGGGCGTGCTCGACGAGCTGCGGCTCTTGTCAACATTCTTGTTGGTCCTCAAATTTCATCCGATTTCGTGTTATTTCCGATTCATTTTCATTTCTCTATTTTTGGGTATGGTTTAATTTTATTCTTTGAGTTTTTTTCTTGTTCTGGGATACATTTTATTATTTTATTTAATTGATTTTGAATTGAAAAATTTGGAGAAAATTTTTCTTGTCATTGAATTTGACAGCCGAGCCACAGATCAGCAGCACTTCCTCGCACACAAAGTGCACCTCTCTAACATACGAGGTCTGCACTCAAATCTCGCCGCAGTCCATCACCACCTAGAGACTGAGAAACCAGCGCTCTTATTCCTGTCGGTGACGCAGATCGGATGTCCGTCAGACGTGTCGTATCTTACATACCCAGGGTTTACCCTGGAGCACCACTTCAGACCACGCGCGGGTGTATGTATGTACGCCCGGGATGACATCTGCTATCGGCGTCTCCGCAATCTTGAGAAGTCCAGGTTCTCAACGCTGTGGGCTTTAGTGGACACCGGCCTGGGTAAAATTATCTACGCCTGTGTCTACCCTTCGCACAGCGGTGATCTGGAGATAGCTGAGCTAATGCAGCACCTCAGTGAGGCGGCGGATACGGCTCAGCAGCGGTACCCTTCTGCCCAATTGGTGTTGCTGGGGGACTTCAACGCCCACCATCAGGAGTGGATTTTCCCATACCAGTACACAGACCAAAGGCGTGAAAGCTAGCGCTTGTGTTATATCTCACCCAGCTGGACCAGGGGGCAACGAGGGCACCGGATGTTGAATCGCACGCCAATTGCTTGGATCTTCTGCTGATAACAGATCCAGACCGCTACTCGGTGTCGATTTCTTCTCCACTGGGTAGTTCCGACCACTGTCTGGTGAAGTCTGTGTCCGTTTACTCCCCGCCAGATCCTAGCCCAAGAGGCACCCGGTGGGTATGGCGATACAGGTCAGCAGATTGGGATGGCATGCGATCATTTTTTGTATATTAACCTTCGCATCCTACTTGCTTTTCTTATGCTTCGTCGTGGGCTGACGCTGGAAGTGTTACGGAAGAGAATCGAGTACTACATTCCGTTCTCTGACGTAGCAATGTCTGGCGAAGCTCGCCCATGGTTTGGTGCCGAGTGCAATCGCGCTAATGCGATAAAACATGCGGCGTACCTAGCATGGGTCGACACCCGTGCGCGCAAAGCAAAAGACGTGAGTCAGAAGAAGAGAGCCTTTAACAGGGCTGCCAAGTCCTGCAAGAAGGTGTTGCGGCGAGCTCGGTTTGACCACATTAGCCGAATAGGGAACAAACTTGCTTCATACCCAGCAGGTAGTAAGGCATTTTGGTCCCTGGCTAAGTCGGTCGAATCGAACTTCTGCCGCCCCTCACTACCACCACTGCTGAGACCCGATGGGTCGCCGGCCCACTCCACTGAGGAGAAAGCAAACTTGTTTGCTTCTATGTTTGCGGAATCGTCGCGTCTGGATACTGGTGGCGCGAGGCCCATTGTTTCTCCTGATGGATGCAAGTCGAGTATGTTGAACATTCGCATTCATCAGAAGGACGTTCTTCGGGTAATGTTCAACCTAGACGTGAATAAGGCTAGTGGCCCGATACCGGCAATTGCGAACGCACAAAACGTTTTGGGAACACATTCATAGTGCGTACAGCTGAGGAGTAGAATTCCCTGCCAGAGTCTGTGTTTTCAGATAGCTACAACCTGGGAGTCTTTAAGACAAGAGTGAATAGGTTGCTTCTAAGCAAACGTGCTCCATCTTCAACCGCATCATCGCTAACCATCAGGTGAGATAGTGGTCAAACGAATGCCTATCGATAGTAAAAAAAAAGAGTCGGCAACTATTCCTAGATTCGTGGGTGTTATTATAGACTAACTTGTCCTGTAAACCGCAAAAGGACAATATTTATAAAAAAGTGAATTAATTTGCATATTGCATATTATGCCCTTCATAAACTAGCTAAAATTGTTAGTCTAGAGTCTCTTTTAAGGGCTTATCATGGTTATATTGTATCCACTCTAAGATATCTATACATATAATAAAACAGTAGAGACCATGATTTCTATACATTAAACAAAAATACCAAAAATCGAGTAGGAGCGATATAAAAAAGGTATAGAACACAAAAAGAGCATTTTTATTTTTTTTGTCTGTCTGTCTGTCTGTACACGCTAATCTCCAAAAATACTGAACAGATTATGTTGGGGTTTTATATTAAGTTAGATTAATATTATTTCTGAGCAACATTTAGTCTTTGTTTCATTCAAATTGGTGGCCGGAAAAAAAAGTTATGGACATTTAAATATTTTAAAATTACGTTTCAACGTTTTTCGACAAGTTTTGTCCAACTTTCAATTATTCGTTCAATTTAGTATTTAATTAGCCTATAAAAACATATCCTTAAACATTGTAATCATCACGCTATATCTTCTAGGGGCTAAGCAGTCAATAACCATAAATGATTATCATATCGGCTATTTAAATCAAACGTCAACTGGTTTCATAGACCCGGCGTTACAACGACTGACTTACGAATGAATTGGTGTAAGTTCGAGTCCCAGTTTTCGCAACATTTTTAAATTATTGTTGACTAATTTTTACTTTTTTATGTTCATGCTCTAATATTTTTGTTGGCCGCGACTTCGTATGCCTGTACGTTTAAAAATGTGTGGAATTTGATGTGACGAAGTACTGAAATTCCGAATTAGCAGGATAATTAACAGAACCTATTTTCTGTTTTTTGGAATCTTTTTTGTTCGCACCAATCGCATTACGATAAAAAGTACTAAATCAAAGAAGATAATCTTTACACATAAACCTCGATAATTTGTAGCAATGTAAATAAAATGAACTAACTACGTAAAAAAGATACCTGGAATGCCATCTATTGACCCAAATAGTACTTTCGATTGCATGAGATTACACCTAAACATATTTTTAGTTATTAGTATGTTATTAGTGGTACATTTAAAACGTCATAACTCATCTTTTAATAGTTCAACTTCATATTCCATAGATGGCGTTATGCATTTGATCTCATTTCCGCGGTGTTAAGATTACAATAGTCGTCAACTTGCGTGCGCTTACATTTGCTAAGCTAAAGCTGCTCAATAAGACCTGTACTTTGGAGGATTTAATGAATACCACCGATGCTGCAATTAACGTAGCCACCTACTGGGTCAAAACAGCATAAAGACTTAACCATCGACTCGAAAAAACGAAGAAAAATGAAATTTTACAGGCCTGAAGCTAGGAGTCATGTCACCCGCGAGGTAGCGAAGTCCCATGATAGAGGAGTCATAAACATAACAGTTGAATTAGCTCGGTTAATCGGATGTCTAACTGTGTTCCAAAATGAAGGCTGTTGGATACCTCCAGACATTATAGAGTGATTCTCACGGAAGAAGATCGAATGGCTTGGAGACACGACGTATGTGGTCGCGATCCTAAGCAGTGAGGAAACGACGATGAAGAAGAAGAAGGCCACTCAAATGCGCATAATTTTACGAATACTATTAAAAATTGCTGACGGAGTATACCACAATCAAGAAGGTGGTTTGGTTATTTTAGTAGGTAGCCTTTGTTGTACCGTTGCTTCAGCATTAATTCATTTCTTCTGTGTACGGAGAACCACCGACCAAGCAGCAACCATCAATATGCATAATATTGATAAATGTTTGTGTGGAAAAATTTCCATGAAAACAGGCATGGCAGAAGTGGTACACATCATCCTATTAAGTTCTATGATTTTTATTTACATATTTAATTTCGATTAAATATTGCAAAAGCACTCGGCTGAAAGTCACACATACCCAACAAACTGTTATAGTAGCTCAAATAAGATTTCGGCTGATTGCTCCGGTGACGATGTGATCATTCCCAGAATCCTCCCTCATTCCCAATTATTTTCCATTTATTTTCAAAATTGGTAAATTCCCAGTGAGCCTATGATAGTTACGTCATGACCAGCTCAGGGCCAGAAATTATCCGTTGTGGGCTTCATCCTCCAGTGGATCATGGGGAACTGTAGGTCCCTAGGCAATGACGCTACAGACGAACTCGCGAAGAGGTTCCAATATGGTGTAGTGCTGGACCCATACCTATTCTTCCTGCTACCTTTTTCACAGTTTTGTACATGAATTTGCCAGAGATCAACTATGGCAGTGCCTAACTTAACTACTTCTCAGCATTAGTAGAAATATCTTCCAAATAATAATAAGTATAACCACGGGTCATTGCCCTCTAAAAAAAAAACATTTTTACAACAAAGGCGCCACAGACAGCCCAATTGCAGAGGTTGCTTCGACGCCGACAAATCAGTCGCCCACTACATCCTGGAAATGAGGCCGTTGCTTCCCGACGTGAACAAATCCTTGGAACGGTGAGCTGAGTTGCTCCGTGAAACCTGTGGAGCACCCAGAAGGCGAGAGGCGGAGGTGCATTTGGATGAAGCTAGGCTGGCTAACTTAGCCAGAACACTTTAGCTCAATTATGGAGTCTCTACTCCATCCGTTGCGGGGGTAGACTTCTTTTCTGATTGGTATATGTGTGACCAACTTTATGTAGCTCTATCGCCTGTTAACAACCCTAACAACTTTCTTCAACATCGTGTACAGAAATTTCTCATTACGAAAACTACGAAAAATTACTAGGGCTAGACGGCATTTTATACAGAAGAAATGATACAACCAGTGCCTAGCATAACAGTCTTCCAAATTCCTAATTCTAAGAGGGGTCTAGCAATGTTAGATATTGACTGCTGACTGCGTGTTTGTATATCTTATCTTAGCGATCTTACATAGTGACATAATTTTAGTTTTCGACATACACGCGAACGAAGTCGCGGGCAACAGCTAGTGGTTTAATTCAAAAAAATTCTATTCTATTCTATTGGGGCAATTCAAAAAATAAAATAAAAAGTCAAAAGTCAGTTCAAAAGTCTAAAATATTTGAAAAGATTATCTACGAATCAATGCATATTTTTTTTACTAAACATAATATATTATGCAACGAACAAATGGGTTTTAGATATTGGAAAAATATTAATATGGCAATATACAATTTCTTATCGAACATAATGCCAAGTGTAGACAATAAGACTCCTGTATATGCTATATTTACCGATATGATCAAACCTTTCGACTACGTGAATCATGACAAAAACTCTGAATGTCTTAGATCTAATAAGCTCTTATCTTAGTGGACGAATGCAATATACGGAAACGACCAGAGTATGCTTTAAAACGACATGTGAGCTTAGATACACATATCAGCCAATAGGGAGGTTAAATATGGTGTGCCCCAAGGTAGCGTTCTGGGGCCCCCACTATTTCTCCTATATATAAATGACTTACCACGTCAAACACAACAACCCATGGTATTATTTGCGGATGATAGTACAGCCGTCAAGAGTATCTACTAATATTGAATCATACGAAAGTGAAAGTTATACATTGGCTTAACACAAACAATCTAGTAATAAATCTAGAAAAAACAAAAGTTATGCATTTCTACTAAAGGATACGCGCTGATAAAATAAATGTTAATTATAATGATCAAAACGTGGAAACAACTTGTGTAACGAAATTTCTTGGAATATTGATTGACAGCAATTTGACATGGAAGCCGCATGCTGATGACGTTTGTAAGAAATTAACTAAATTAGCCTACGTACTTTACAACCTATCATATAAAGTTAGCATTGAAACACTTTTGGTAGCTTTTCATGGGTTAATTGCGTCAGTATTGAGGTTTGGTGTTATATTTTGGGGTAACTGCAGTGAGAGGGAGAGGATTTTCAAAGCTCAAAAACGGTCAAGTCTTAAATGCATAGACAGCTGTGAACCTGTGTTTCGGTCTCTGAAAGTACTCACTTTTCCATGTTTGTACATATTGGATGTGGCAATTTTTGTGAAAACAAATTTAAACTTATTCCCCTCACTCGCTAATAGAAAAGCACGTCCAGGCCCTTTGGGATCCCAATACAAAAACTTGTTGGACTCAGGTCATTACAAAACAGCACTGCTAAGAAAAAGTATCATGACAATGGGACCTGTTATTTATAATAAGATACCTCATAGTTTTAAGGAATATTCTGTTCACATTTTTAGATTTAAGGTAACTGCACTACTTTTAAGAAAATGTTATTACACTGTGAAAGACTTTTTAAATAATGCAACTTTATAAAAATGACTTTTATAATTACTTAGGACATATTATTGCGAATTTTTAATTTAGACACTTGACATTAAATGAATTTGTTAATGACTGTAATATTTTTTTTTTTACTTTTGTTTGTTTTTTTTTTAATATTATAATTAATTCTATTTGCATTGTTGACATTTTACAGCTGTCAACTTTATTTAAAAGCCTGAAAATCTATTACTAGGAACCTTGCCTTCTCTGTTTATTTATGAAGTAAATTTTTTTGTTAAAACAAAGGTTAACCAGCAGCATGAAATTGCTTTTAAAACCAATATAGGAAACTACATGACAAAGATAATTAAGAGCTTAAAGTACCACATGCTGGCACGGCTTTAGTAAGGTTTTTTTTTTTTTTTTGCCAAAGAATATTTAATAAGATACCTTGTTCAATAAAAGTTTAAAGTTAGTAAATTTCAAGCGAAAATTTTGTACTATATTAATGCAGAAATGTTACTATAGTCTCAGTGAGTATTTTGATGACAGTTCTTTGACTTAATGATATTTGTATACTTGTAACATCACTATTTATGCATGATGATTCAATAGCGATTCTGGAGATTGTCTCCAAAGTAAAGTTCAAACATTTTTCGTATAAGTAACTTATTGACATTACAGTTATCTTTTATTGACATTACTACATATCTTTAAATATTGAAATTACCTATTGCGTTTTATTAAATTACATTTTTTTAAATGACATCGGTAATTCTGAATTGTAATAACTAGATTTAGAGGTACATAATTGGCCTCCCATAAAAATGTACATGTATACATGTATTTGTACGCCAAATGGCAAAAAATAGAGAAACTATAAAATAACTATTGTAACATCTTACACACTATTGTTAATCTATGTATAAAAATAAAAAAAATGATTGATTGATTGATTGTCTACACCGTGTACCAACGACCAGCCTACTACGCAGCACACTGACCGCTTTCTGTATGCGAATGACTTTACTTTGGCGGCGCAATCATCATCTTTCATGGAGGATGAAAACACATTGACACAAGCAGTCGAGGTACTTGGTAGGTAACATGACAGATAAATACCGATAGCTCTAACCTTAACCCTATATACTGGACAGAAAAAACTATATATTATATAACGACAGACGTAAAGCGGCAAAATCAACTAATTTATTTATTACGATTAGAGGTGTGGCTAAACCTGCTTCACGTACAGCCATTGTAGCCACACCAGGTAGCACCCGGTCTGCTGTAGCCTCCAAAAGCTGGTTTCAAAATTATCCTCTCGACGAAATCTTGGCACGTGGAAATTGGCGTTCTGCTAATACATTCCAGCAGTTTTATAGACGAGAAATAATGAGAAGTACTGATTCACAAAACGTCACACAATTGTTCAATCCAATTGATTAACATTGCTAAATAAAAATGTTGTTTACCTAGAACAGATATTCTTAAATTGGTTGTTTATGATTACAATTCATGATTTCTTATTCAATTTCAATTTATTTATTCAATATAACAATTTACATTGTGTCTGAAATAATTCCTGAAAATAATACATAATAAAAATAACAACTTCCATTTAAACATACTTTTAAGAATAATCTGATGTCAACTCAATTAAATAATAGGAATAATTATACATTGGTCAAATGGTCATTTAAAAATAATAATAACAGATTCATTCAAAACAACACAAAACATAAAACAATAAATTAAATGTCAGCTCAGGCAATGTAAACAATAAATTCAATGCCAACACAGGCAGTGTCAATGAAATTTTAATATTAAAAAAAAAGTGTTAATTATATTTCTAAGTTACACATAGTAGTTATAGATAAAGTTTCTAGAAAGTACACTTATCTATGTACTTTCATTGAATTGCTTTATACGTATATTTAAATAAATGCATAAATTATTAATTACAACTTTGTTTAAATTCTCTTCTATCTCTCTTCTTTCCTGCTTTATCACATTGGCCTACAGTATAGCACCAGGCGATAACAAACAGATCTCATAAGAAAGCTTCCAGTGGGGTAAGTATTTTAATGTGCGTTTTATTTCAGGTAAAACGCTGATATTGTATTGTACTGTTTTTGTCTTCGTAAACTATACCTACCAAGACTTTTGATAGGTTGGAATGGTGCAAAAATGTTAACCTTATTCTGATGTTTGTAATGTTTATTGTCTTAAAAGCGAAAGAAAGTAAGCGTTTTAAACAAATTTGGAAGGTAAAAATTAAAAAAATAGTGTATAATTTTTTCGCCCACTTTATGAGAAGGCTTGATTTCGAACTGTTTTATTGGCGATATATCTAATGAGACGTTGAAAATGCGTCATAACTAACTTAAGGCTTTGAAATTACGTCATTGTCAATTAAATTGAACTTGCTAATATTTTATTTTTACAAAAATATGTCTGTGGTACGAGATGAAGTAAGGCTGAAATGATGAGGGATAAAGAGTCACAAAATATCAAGAGCCCAGAATTATGATAAATAAAAATTGGCCTAACAACTATTACAACATCACATTGATTTAGATTTATAACATTAGTAGGATTAAATATTTTTCATTTATTTCTGGTAGGTACTTCTAAAACCCACGCAGAAAAGTCGGGGTGAAAAGCTAGTATTTACTAAACACATTTTTCACAATTCAAACGCGACTCCATAATTTTCCCTAGGCTTGTTGCCTTTGACATTTAACACATTCTTGACACATTGATGTTTAACGTATTTCATCCTAAACTGAAAACATTTATTTTAGCGTGTGTCTTGAGTTAAAATGTAAGAATAACGCTGTATAAACAGACACTCCAATATAGAAAACATAATGTTTACCCAATATTGCTTTGTGAGATGAGAACATTGGAGGAGCACAACGTCGTTGGGACTTCCTACCAACTTCCTACAATGGACTCGTTTACCAGGAAATGAATAGCAACGGCTTGAAGAAAATAGCGTCTCCAAGTCATCACCTTTACTTTTACATACGTACTGTGTATGTAAAAGTAAAGGTGATGACTTGGAGACGCTATTTTCTTCAAGCCGTTGCTATTCATTTCCTGGTAAACGAGTCCATTGTCGCCTTCAGGTAGGAAGTCCCAACGACGTTGTACTTAATTTAGTTTTGCTCTTTTATTTCATACCAATTTTATACTTATTTCAAAAATTAGTGTGGATAGAAAAAAAACACTAAATTTATCTATAAACGGCTAAACTATTAGCATTTACTGTAAAAAAATATATTGAAATTACGAAGATCTGACAGCTCCGATTTGCAGAAAAGTGATACAGGTCCTGCCGGCAAGAGCTCCACCGAGCATCTGAAGAACTGAACAAATGAGAGAGATGCAAATACTTTTGCAAGGCAAAAGATGAGATGAAGATAATAAGAGTGTAGCTCGGAATAAAAAAACGTAAGTGCCAAAATAAATTTTCGAATTTGATAACATAAAAGTATTATTATATCGAAATCTGTTCAGTTGAAACCTCGATAAGGTTATTTTATATGCTATAAGGTTATTTTTATAGGATCAATCTAAAGCATTGCGTCTTGTAGCTAAAAAAAGTGAAAAGATATTTCGAACTTTGAATTTTTTTTCTATCGAGAAAATTTCTTCGTATCGTGTATTCCTTCAGTTGGATACTAGATCATAAAGTCAAAAAGCATATACCGTAATCTCACATCCCTGTGCGAAGTACCTAACAAGATACGTTAAAACGAAAAACGGCCTTATTCTAAAGGTATCCCCTGAACGAGACGTTTCGAATTATATCGGGTTGCCTTAAACCAACTCCGCTCAAAAAACTGTACCCGTTGGTTGGTATTTCACCACCGATGATTCGACAACTGTCGAACGCGCGCTTGAAAAAAAGGTACAAAAATCCGATTCCCTACATCTTCTTTTCGATCACACAATAGTCCCGGGTAGACTTAAAATCCGGAAGAGTTTTCGTAGACGCACAGACGCCATCCAAGACCGTACACCTAAAGTGAGAACCAAGCTGAGGGAGGAACATCATCCACCACCACCCGACTACTTGCAACCCCAGAAACATCTACCACCTGGAAGCGATCTGCAGTGGACTACTACTCTGTCTAGGAAATACCGGATAAAGATTAATAATACACAAAACGTTAGTTATTCATCCAAATTTATTTTATCACCTTCAAACTATTCACTTTCAGAAACGATACACTTACGTTAACGAATAATCTAACCATCAAAACATTTTTTAAACGCATTTTCCGGATCGAGTTAAGTTCTCGCCGCGAATTCTCCTTTATATTTTCTACTGAATGATAACGGGTGCCACAAAATGGTAACTTGAGTTTAGGAAAAAGAAAAAAGTCGGCTGGAGCCATAATGCATTATCAAGGTGCAAAATCCAAGAATTCTCTTTCCACATATCTGGCCTTTTTTGTCTAATTTTCTCTCCTCAATAACGCTCAAATAATATTTTTTAAATACCGTTTGACCTTCTGGCAAGAATTCGGAGTACACAACACCGCGATAGTCAAAGTAACAGTCAACATGACTTTGACTTTTGATCGGCTTTGGCGTGGTTTTTTCATTTTCGGTTCAGTTGGAAGGCGCCACTCGGAAGCTTGTTGACTAGTTTGCATGTCAAACTCGTAAACCCACGTCTCATCACCAGTAAAAATGCGTTTCATGAATATTGAGTTGGAATTATATCGTTCTAGCATGTCCTCAGCGACTCTTATGCGATTGAGTTTTTGGAGAAAATTCAGTTCTTATGGGACTAGCCGAGAGGTAACATGTTTCATACCCAAATGATTATTTAAAGTGGGTCTCCGTGAACTTAGCAGATCATTTTCCGGCAGAGCATAAAAAATGTGAGTTCTATTCGCATGCAGCATAGTTCTAGAGTTCCTGATACTTTTTGGAAATAGTTCTGGCGTTTTTCCCGGAAAAAAGTCAAATGAAAATATGATCTGCTAACTTCCGGTAGCAGATCATTTTTTCCAAAACAAAAATATTCAAAGTGTTTTCGATCCATTAAGGTGAGTTCTATAGTTCCTGATACATTTTAGAAATAGTTCTGTAAATATAGGCTCTCTAAAAAATTACAAACATATTCAACCGATACCAGAAATAAAGCAATATTTTTTGTTCAACTGGCGGTAATTCCAAACAACGGCAAAATATATTCATTATTGTCACTAATGTCAGTAGTAAGGAATTGAAATAAATAGAAAAGAATATAATTAAATAACAAATTACTCTAAAACACCAGCAGATCACAGTAGAAAACTTAGTTTAGTATAATAATGACAGTACTCATTGTCGCAAAGAAAAAAAGATAAATAATACTTAAGAAAGAGAACTCTTCGTTTTAAGATGAAACAATAACAAGACTATAAAAAGGCATTACAAATAAATCTGGATCTAAGACTGAAGTATCAGCAGAGCATGGTTGAAGATCTAGATTAGTAAAAGTCATGATAAATTTAAATTGTCCGAGCTGAAAAATAAAAAAAAATATTTTTAAACGACCCAGCAACAAAACTCTTCGTTTAAAGATAGAACAGTATCAAGGCTATAATTTGCAATGCAAAACAAACCCTAGATTTGGACTAAGGTATTAGCACAGCACGTTAGAACAATTAAAAAACAAACAAACAAAAAACATGAAAAATTTTAAGTCCCAGCGTTAAAAAATCCAAAAAAATATCAAGAATATACCCAGGATGAAGAACTCAACGTTATACAATAAATGTAAAATGAATTATACGCGTAATTGATAAATGAGTTAAGAACTCGGACTAAGGTTGGTAACAGAGCATGGTTGAAATCCTAGATTAAATTAAATCATGAAAAATTTATAAATCCCAAAAAAGTGTCTAGAAACTATGCGACACTTAGGACTCTTAATTTTACGATAGGCCTATAGTAGTACTATACGTTGTATTACAAACATTAATCATAACTCAGACTCAGATATCAGCAGAGCATAGTTAAATTCCTAGATTAGACTAAATCATGAAAATTTTGAGCGTCTTAGAAGAAAAATCCAAAAAATATCTAGAAAGTACTTAGCAATGAGAACTCCTCGTTTTACAAAAAACATATAACTACACTATAGTGTAGTTATATGTTTGTTGTACACTACAATACAAAGTTTTCTCAGAACTCAGACTCAGAAATCAGCAGAGCATAGTTGAAGTCCTGGATTAGAAGAAATCATGAAAACTTTGAGTGTCTTAGAAAAAAATCCCAAAAAAATATCTAGAAAATACGCAGAACTGAGAACTCCTTGTTTTACAAAAGAAATATAACTACACTATACATAACAATACAGAGTTTTCTCAGAACTCAGACCCAGATATCAGCAGAGCATACTTAAATTCCTAGATTAGACTAAATCATGAAAATTTTGAGTGTCTTAGTAAAAAAAACCAAAAAAATATCTTGAAAATACCCAGCACTTAGATCTCCTCGTTCTACGGTAGGTTAATAGAAAATTTTGTATTGTTGTGTATAGTTTAGTTTTAGTTCTTTTGCAAGACGAAGAGTTTTCAATACTATGTATTTTCTAGATATTTTTTTTGGATTTTTTTACTAAGACTCAAAGTTTTCATGATTTAGTCTAATCCAGGATTTCAGGTTTAAAGGATATATCCCTAAGTGCTACGGCTGTGGTGAAAGAGGTCATCTTTGACCTAGTTGCCCTAAGCGAACTACAGAAAGGGAAGCTGTGCGGCAGGATTATCGTCCTCACCGTGGCAAGGAGGTTGCAGCAGCTGCAGTTCGTGACCGTTTTAAAGGGTACAGCCCTAGATGCTATGGCTGTGGTGAAAGGGGCCACTTACGATCCAGTTGCCTTAAGCGAACTACAGAAAGGGAAGCTAACCGATCTCCAGGCGACAGGGCGGCTAACAATAGCACCCAGCGGCTGCTGGAAAACGACTTTGTGGTCGAACATCGCATTGGGAAATGTCATGGCAACGCAGACGCATTGTCAAGAAGACCTTGCCCTGAAGACTGCAAGCATTGTACTAAGCAAGAGGCTAACGAAGTCGTAACTGTGAAGATGCTCAAGACAGACCTCAGCAACGAGTGGAAGGAGAGCGAACAACGTGCGCAGCATGAAGATTCGGACATCAAGCCGATTCTTGAGTGGATGACGGCCAGTGCTCCCAAACCCACGTGGAGTGATGTCTCAGCGATGAGTTCGATCACAAAAAGCTATTGGGCCCAATGGGACAGCTTAGTAATGCAGGATGGAGTACTGTGTCGTAAATAGGAAAATGTTAGGGGCGACAGCTGTCATTTGCTTGTCCCCAAATGTTTGTCCCTAAAGCTAAGGTACCGGATGTTTTACAACTGTACCATGATGGTTGTTCAGGAGGCCATATAGGAGTTAAACGAACTCTACTGAAAATACGGGAACGGTTTTACTGGGTCCATTGTCGTGACGATGTCGAGGATTGGTGTCGCAAATGTACAAGTTGTGCGGCTGTAAAAGGAACTCAGACTCGTAGTAGAGGTGCTTTGAAAATTTACAATGTTGATGCACCATCAGGAAAGGATTGCCTTGGATGTTGCAGGACCGTTTCCGGAAAGTGAAAGTGGTAACAAGTATTTCATGGCTGTAATGGATTACTTCACTAAGTGGCCGGAAGTCTTCGCCATTCCAAATCAAGAAGCTTCAACAGTTGCAGATAAACTGGTTCATGAAGTCTTCTGTCGTTTTGGAGTACCCTTGGAGATTCACAGCGATCAAGGAAGGAATTTTGAGTCACAAACATTCCAGGAAACTTGCCGAGTTATGGGTACTCATAAAACGAGAACAACTTCTTACCACCCACAATCGGATGGAATGGTGGAACGATTACATCAGTTTGAAAAATTGTATTGTTGTGTATAGTGTAGTTATATTTCTTTTGTAAATCGAGGAGTGCTCATTGCTAAGTACTTTCTAGATATATTTTTTTGATTTTTCTACTAAGTCACTCAAAATTTTCATGATTTAGTCTAATCTAGGTATTCAACTATGCTCTGCTGATATCTGAGTCTGAGTTCTGAGAAAACTTTGTGTTGTTATGTATAGTGTAGTTATCTCTTTTGTAAAATGAGGAGTTCTCAGTGCTGCGTATTTTCTAGATATTTTTATTGGATTTTTACTAAGACACTCAAAATTTTCATGATTTAGTCTAATCTAGGAATTAAACTATGCTCTGCTGATATCTGAGTCTGAGTTCTGAGAAAACTTTGTATTGTGGTGTATAGTGTAGTTATATGTGTTTTGTAAAAAGAGGAGTTTTCATTGCTACGTACTTTCTAGATATTTTTTTGGATTTTTCTACTGTCACTCAAAATTTTCATGATTTAGTCTAGTCTTGGATTTCAATTACGCTCTGCTGATATCTGAGTCTGAGTTCTGAGAAAACTTTGTATTGTGGTGTATAGTGTATTTATATGTGTTTTGTAAAAAGAGAAGTTCTCATTGCTACGTACTTTCTAGATATTTTTTTGGATTTTTCTACTGTCACTCAAAATTTTCATGATTTAGTCTAGTCTTGGATTTCAACTATGCTCTGCTGATATCTGAGTCTGAGTTCTGAGAAAATTTTGTACTGTGTTGTATAGTGTAGTTATCTGTTTTTTGTAAAACGTGGGGTTCACATTGCTACGTACTTTCTAGATATTTTTTGGATTTTTCTACTATCACTCTAAATTTTCATGATTTAGTCTGATCTAGGAATTCAACTATGCTCTGCTGATATCTGAGTCTGAGTTCTGAGAAAACTTTGTGTTGTTATGTATAGTGTAGTTATCTCTTTTGTAAAATGAGGAGTTCTCAGTGCTGCGTATTTTCTAGATATTTTTATTGGATTTTTACTAAGACACTCAAAATTTTCATGATTTAGTCTAATCTAGGAATTAAACTATGCTCTGCTGATATCTGAGTCTGAGTTCTGAGAAAACTTTGTATTGTGGTGTATAGTGTAGTTATATGTGTTTTGTAAAAAGAGGAGTTCTCATTGCTACGTACTTTCTAGATATTTTTTTGGATTTTTCTACTGTCACTCAAAATTTTCATGATTTAGTCTAGTCTTGGATTTCAATTACGCTCTGCTGCTATCTGAGTCTGAGTTCTGAGAAAACTTTGTATTGTGGTGTATAGTGTATTTATATGTGTTTTGTAAAAAGAGGAGTTCTCATTGCTACGTATTTTCTAGATATTTTTATTGGATTTTTACTAAGACACTCAAAATTTTCATGATTTAGTCTAATCTAGGAATTAAACTATGCTCTGCTGATATCTGAGTCTGAGTTCTGAGAAAACTTTGTATTGTGGTGTATAGTGTAGTTATATGTGTTTTGTAAAAAGAGGAGTTCTCATTGCTACGTACTTTCTAGATATTTTTTTGGATTTTTCTACTGTCACTCAAAATTTTCATGATTTAGTCTAGTCTTGGATTTCAACTATGCTCTGCTGATATCTGAGTCTGAGTTCTGAGAAAACTTTGTACTGTGTTGTATAGTGTAGTTATCTGTTTTTTGTAAAACGTGGGGTTCACATTGCTACGTACTTTCTAGATATTTTTTGGATTTTTCTACTATCACTCTAAATTTTCATGATTTAGTCTGATCTAGGAATTCAACTATGCTCTGCTGATATCTGAGTCTGAGTTCTGAGAAAACTTTGTACTGTGTTTTATAGTGTAGTTATCTGTTTTGTGTAAAACGAGGAGTTCTCGTTGCCACGTACTTTCTAGATATTTTTTTGGATTATTCTACTGTCACTCTAAATTTTCATGATTTAGTCTAGTCTTTGATTTCAACTATGCTCTGCTGATATCTGAGTCACAGTTCTGAGAAAACTTTGTATTGTTGTGTATAGTGTAGTTATATGTCTTTTATGAAACGAGGAGTTTCCTTGCTAAGTATTTTCTAGATATTTTTTTGGGATTTTTTACTAAGACACTCAAAAATTTCATGATTTAGTCTAATCCAGGACTTCAACTATGCTCTGCTGATATCTGAGTCTGAGTTCTGAGAATACTTTGTGCTGTTATATATAGAACAGTTATATGTCTTTTGTGAAACGAGGAGTTCTTCTTGCTAAGGATTTTCTAGATATTTTTTTGGGATTTTTGACTATGACACTCAAAGTTTTCATGATTTTGTCGAATCCAGGACTTCAACTATGCTCTGCTGATATCTGAGTCTGAGTTCTGAGAAAACTTTGTATTGTTATGTATAGTGCAGTTATATCTCTTTTGTAAAACAAGGAGTTCTCAGTGCTGCGTGTTTTGTAGGTATTTTTTTGGGATTTTTTACTAAGACACTAAAGTTTTCATGATTTTGTCTAATCCAGGACTTCAACTATGCTCTGCTGATATCTGAGTCTGAGTTCTGAGAAAACTCTGTATTGTTATGTATAGTGTAGTTATATTTCTTTTGTATAACAAGGAGTTCTCAGTTCTGCGTATTTTCTAGATATTTTTTTGGGATTTTTTTCTAAGACACTCAAAGTTTTCATGATTTCTTCTAATCCAGGACTTCAACTATGCTCTGCTGATACCTGAGTCTGAGTTCTGAGAAAACTTTGTGTTGTTATATATAGAATAGTTATATGTCTTTTGTGAAACGAGGATTTCATATTGCTAAGTATTTTCTAGATATTTTTTTGGATTTTTCTACTAAGACACTCAAAGTTTTCATGATTTAGTCTAGTCTTGGATTTCAACTATGCTCTGCAGATATCTGAGTCACAGTTCTGAGAAAATTTTGTACTGTTATGTATAGTGTAAATATCTGTCTTTTGTGAAACGAGGAGCTCTCATTGCTAAGTATTGTCTAGATATTTTTTTGGATTTTTCTACTAAGTCACTCAAAATTTTCATGATTTTGTCTAATCCGGGACTTCAATTATGCCCTGCTGTTATCTGAGTCTGAGGTCTGAGAAAACTTTGTATTGTTGTATATAGAGTAGTTATATGTCTTTTGTGAAACAAGGAGTTCTCATTGCTAAGTATGTTCTAGATATTTTTTTGGGATTTTTTACTAAGACACTCAAAGTTTTCATGATATTGTCTAATCTAGGAACTCAACCATGCTCTGCTGATATCTAAGTCTGAGTTCTGAGAAAACTTTGTATTGTGGTGTATAGTGTAGTTATATGTGTTTTGTAAAAAGAGGAGTTCTCATTGCTACGTACTTTCTAGATATTTTTTTGGATTTTTCTACTGTCACTCAAAATTTTCATGATTTAGTTTAGTCTTGGATTTCAACTATGCTTTGCAGATATCTGAGTCACAGTTCTGAGAAAACTTTGTACTGTTATGTATAGTCTAAATATCTGTCTTTTGTGAAACGAGGAGTTCTTATTGCTAAGTATTGTCTAGATATTTTTTTGGATTTTCCTACTAAGTCACTCAAAATTTTCATGATTTAGTCTAATCTAGGAATTCAACTATGCTCTGCTGATATCTGAGTCCGAGTTATGAGAAAACTTTGTGTTGTTATGTATAATGTAGTTATATCTCGTTTGTAAAGCAAGGAGTTCTCAGTTCTGCGTATTTTCTAAATATTTATTTTGGGTTTTTTTACAAAGACACTCAAATTTATCATGATTTAGTCTAGTCTTGGATTTCAACTATGCTCTGCTGATATCTGAGTCTGAGTACTGAGTAGTATTTGTAATGCGACGCATAGAACTATTATAGGCCAATTGTTCAATGTAGAGTTCTGAGTGCTGCGTATTCTCTAGATATTGTTTTGGGATTTTTTACTAAGGCACTCAAAGTTTCCATGATTTAGTCTAGTCTTGGATTTTAACTATGCTCTGCTGATATCTGAGTCTGAGTTCTGAGAAAACTTTTTACTGTGGTGTAAGACACTCAAAATTTTCATGATTTAGTCTAATCCAGGACTTCAACTATGCTCTGCTGATATCTGAGTCTGAGTTCTGAGAATACTTTGTATTGTTATGTATAGTGTATTTATATATCTTTTGTTAAACGAAAAGTTCTCTTGGCTGGGTATTATTTAGATTATTTTTTTTGGATTTTTTACTAAGGCACTCAAAGTTTTCATGATTTAGTCTAATCTAGGAATTCAACTATGCTCTGCTGATATCTGAGTTTGAGTTCTGAGTAATGTTTGTAATACAGCGTATAGTACTACTTTAGACCTATCGTAAAATTAAGAGTTCTTAGTGTTGCATAGTTTCTAGATACTTTTTTGGGATTTACTACTAGGACACTTAAATTTTTCATGATTTAATTTAATCTAGGATTTCAACCATGCTCTGTTACTAACCTTAGTCTGAGTTCTCAGCTCATTTATCAATTACGCGTATAATTCATTTTACGTTTATTGTATAACGTGGAGTTCTTCATCTTGGGTATATTCTTGATATTTTGTTGGATTTTTTAACGCTGTGACTTAAAATTTTTCATGTTTTTGTCTTATCTAGGTGTTCTAACGTGCTGTGCTAATACCTTAGTCCAAATCTAGGGTTTGTTTTGCATTGCATATTATAGCCTTGATACTGTCCTATCTTTAAACGAAGAGTTTTGTTGCTGGGTCGTTTAAAATTTTTTTTTTTTTTTTTCAACTCGGACAATTAAAATTTATCATGACTTTTACTAATCTAGATCTTCAACCATGCTCTGCTGATACTTAGATAAGTAGATCCGGATTTATTTGTAATACCTTTTTATAGTCTTGTTATTCTTTCATCTTAAAAATGAAGAGTTCTCTTTCTTAAGTATTATTTAACCTTTTTTTCTTTTCGACATTGAGTACTGTCATTATTTTACTAAACTAAGTTTTCTACTGTGATCTGCTGGTGTTTTAGAGTAATTTGTTATTTAATTATATTCTTTTCTATTTATTTCAATTCCTTACTACTGATATTGGTGACAATAATGAATATGTTTTGGCGTTGTTTGGAATTACCGCCAGTTGAACAAAAAATATTGCTTTATTTCTGGTATCGGTTGAATATGTTTGTAATTTTTTTGAGAGCCTATATTTACAGAATTCTTTCTAAAATGTATCAGGAACTATAGAACTCACCTTAATGGACCGAAAACACTTTGAAAATTTTTGTTTTGGAAAAAATGATCTGCTACCGGAAGTTAGCAGATCATATTTTCATTTGACTTTTTTCCGGGAAGAACGCCAGAACTATTTCCAAAAAGTATCAGGAACTCTAGAACTATGCTGCATGCGAATAGAACTCACATTTTTTTACGCTCTGCCGGGAAATGATCTGCTAAGTTCACGGAGACTTAAAGTGGTATGGATCAACTCGTGAGACACAAAAAGTTCAGCGGCTATAACTAAAACTAAAAACACGTGCTTATTAGTGAAAAGCACGTGTTTTTGATAAAGTCGATTCACCGTAAGCCTTCTGTAACATTTTCAGCTACTCCAAATATTCCATTGGCGATGCAAAATTTAAGACAAACTTTGTTCAATGCTTTTGTCCATTATGAAATTCGCAATACGCACTAGATATGATATGATGTAACAAAAAATTGCTGTGTATTTAATCTAAATAACAGATGTAACTCAAATACCGTGCCAAAATGGAAAATAGTTATGCCAATCTAACAACAACAAAAAAATCAATTTGGATCCATAACAAATCATCCATTCCCAAAACTTTTTTAACTGAATGTATATGAAAGGCAATGAACTGGTTACGTATCCAGGTAGGCCGCTGCCAACATAACCTGGTGAAATGGGGTTTCATAGGCCCCTCGGATACACAATGTGAGTGCGGTGCTCCTGTTCAGAACATACGTTGAAGTGTCCCAAGTGCCCATGCACCTGTACTTTAGGGGATTTAATTAATGCCACCGACGCTGCAATTAACGTAGCCACCTACTGGGCCCAAAAAATCTAATCAGAACAGTAGTGTATGAATAACGCGCACACTCGCGCACGCATACATGTGAGCGTATCGTGTTTCCTTGCTACATACATTACAAGAACCAGACTTGATTTGTAAAACATAGGTTTACTAAGGAGTTAACCATCGACTCTAAAAGAAGTAGAGTCATTATATTACTACATATTGACCAGTAAATATTTAATGAAGCAAATTAATCTCATTGCCTGTAACATATACATATTTGATATGTGCTCCTCAAAACTTTTCTTATGATACCCAACATGTCACAATTATCTTAATTTTACTCGTTCTCACATATAAAATTTAGCAAAAAACTATGTGGCCTATGTCACCCGCAACCATTTCTTGAATCTATTGATACTTAACTCATTCATCAAAATCGGTTATGTAGTTTAAGCGCTAAGGTGGAACATACATACATATATACATAGACAGCTAAAATCACAACCCTCAATACTCAATGCTTTATTGCATTCCACAATGTAGGCTTAGGTGGTAAACATTTTAAAAGTAACAATCATGGATCCTGTCGGCCACAGCAAAAGCAAGATATGGAGATGAGGACTTAACATTCAACTTATTATCTAACTTATTCTAAAATGATTTTTGTCTATTCTATGCAAGTTTCAAAGATTTTTCGTTTAAATTTTCGTTTACGCTGTTATAACATTTCATTAGTAAAAAGTTTTTTTTAATTTATTCGTGAATATATGAAGTTTTTTTTTCATTTCTTATTGATTCCAGCAACATGTTTTTTAATTTTATTGACATGAACAGACCTCCATATCGCTTTGCCGTTGTCGGGTCAAAACGAAGACATAAAGACAAAAGGAGATATATAGGCATATAGGGTACATTACTATACATATAAACGTATGCACGATACATCTGCGACGGGTAAGAAGTTAAAACATTTTGGAAAATTGCAACTTGGGGTTCGATTGGTATTCGCAAACACAGACGCACTCCCTCATCTTCCACTCTCATAGCTCGATGGGACGGCAAACCGATATGACGGCGGTGAGGTCTGACGCAGCACTAACTGCTTAACGTGCTGTCCGAGGCACGCGGTCTCACCACTAACTTCAAACTCTGGGCTGTCGCAGAAAAATTCCTCATGGGAAAACCCAATAACAGCTTTTCGCCCGACCCGGGAATCAGCTCATGTCTCCACGCTCAGCAGTCACGCTTGTGACCGCGAGACCGACTGAGCTTTTAAATGACCTTAATCATGGAAACATCATCCTAATGTACCTCACACAGTCCAGTTATGTTAATAATGGTAATACATTTTACCTTCAAGTGGGCGATTTTTCTATACCTACTTCACATAAACAGCTGTTAAGGTTGGTAGTGTAGTGAATTTAGAGACCATAATAAAAAATAAAAAAATTGTAGGTATGTGTTTATTTTAACTTTGTGTACAATAGTGGTATGTACATAGGAAGGCTTATTGCAACAAAGCTTTCTCTTGTATTGAAACATAAGTAAACGGTCCAATTTAAAAGGTGAGATATGTGCAATATGTTTTATTTGCCGAAGTGGATATTATTATTTTAAGGATCATCCTTAAACATAATATAACCTCGTCGGCAGACAGTTCTATGCACTGTTATAGAAACAATAGCAAAATATTTTACATATTTAAAATCACAGCTTTTGAATTTGAGATTTGACTGCTTTGAAGTAATTTTAACAGACTTCTTGAAAAAGAAGGGGATTCTATGTTCGGCTGTAAGTATTTTTTTATGTATGTTCACCGATTATTCCACCAATTGTGGACCGATTTTCAAAAGTCTTTTTTGTTCCATTGTCACCAAGTGAGAATCTGATGATGGGCTTCCAGAACAATCGAGGGCAACCCTCAAATTTTATAGGCACACACAATATCTATACATATAATAAAATCGTAGACTAACCGTGTCTGTACATTGAATATTTTTCCATGAAAATTACACAGAAAACTCAGGAAAAAGGTATAAAACACAAAAATGCAATTTTTGAAATTTTTGTCTGTTTGTCTGTTTGTCTGTGCGTTTGTGGGAGCATCACGCATAAACCACCGATTGGATTGCAAATCGAAGTACTTAAAAATATTAAGTGATAACCCGAGTAACATTTAACGTTTATTTCATCAAAATCGACCCACAAAATCAAAAGATATTGAATTTTTAAGTTTAGGAAGAAACTTCCTAATGTATTCTGATGAGTCAGAGCGCCATCTATTGATAAAAATAAAATGCACGAAAGCATTCAAAATTGTTGTGTTATTCGTGAAACTTTTAATACGTGGCAAAATAAAAGTTACCATTTTTATACCTTTTCGTTATTTATCGTTGCAATCGATCCACAAAATCAAAATATATTGAATTTTTCGTTTAGTAAGAAACTTCCTACTGTGTTCTGATCAGTCAGAGCGCCATCTATTGAGGAACCAAAAAATGCATGAAAGCATGAATGTTACACCAAAACACATTCATTGAGTTATTTGTGAAACTTTTAATACGTAGACGTAGCGAAATAAAAGTAAACATTTTAATACCTTATCGTTATTTATCGTTACATACGGGCTTCTTATTTAACGTCTTCTGCTGCCAAATATTTTGTCAGTTTACATGGTCGATAGATGGCGTTGCACTGATGGCGCGTTTTTCTGAATTGCGGTGTTAAGATTTTCCGCTGGAGAATGACCTCACACGATTATTAAACACTGTCGTAGTTCGTAGGAATTTCGGTTTGGTCTCTGGAAGGTCTTAAACGAATAGAGGCCAAAATTGCTTAAATCTCTGAGGTGTGCTGGTTTCGTTTAAAGTGCTTTTATCGTAGAGTCTTAAATTGATTTAGAACTCAGTAGTTTTGTGAAGTACTGGACGGTTCGACTTGCGGATCAGGCCTGTAGGGTTCCGTACCAAAGGTGCTGACAGGATCCTACTTCTAAGGCCTCCGCGATTGATTCCGTTTAGAGCGAAGCAACGAACGGTTCGATTTGCGAAACAAGGCTAATAATAATAAGGTACCGTACCAAAGGTGGTCACGGTGACGGGAGCGATCGATTTTGGTGGGGCTACTCTCTAAGTCCGAAGTCCGTAGTTTCGGGCTTAGTTGCGGACGTATTCTACTCCGTATCACGATTAATCCCGACGACAGACTTACGATTAATCCCGAACGTGAACTAAGAATGAATGACAACATGAATTCACAGTTACTGTCAAATCGAGTTATCATTAGTTCTCTGTGGTTAGGTGATACGGAATAGTTTTTTTTTTTTACTATAGATAGGCATACGTTTGACCACTATCTCGCCTGATGGTAAGCGATGATGAGGTTGAAGATGGAGCTCGTTTACCTAGAAGCAACCTATTCACTTTTGTCTTAAAGACTCCCAGGTTGCCCGTAACTAAGTTTTTAGTTGGTGCTAAGTATCAGACGGTACAATTTGCGAGCCGAGGCAAATTATAGGGTTCCGTGCCAAAGTTGCTAATGGGACCCTATTATTTAAGCCTTCGCGTACGATCTTGATTCGTGCGAGCCAAGTCGATTTTTAGGGTTCCGTACCAAGGTTGCTAACGGAACCCTATTTATTAATAAGCCACCGCTGTCCGTCTTCCTTCAGTTTATTAACCGACTTCAAAAAAAGGAGGAGGTTATCAATTCGACTGTATATTAACCGACTGGATGAACCGATTTTCATGATTCTTTTTTTATTTGAAAGCTGGTGCTTCCCGTGTGGTCCCATTGCCACCACGTCAGGATCTGATGATGGAAACCCTGAGAAATCGAGGACAACTCTCGAAAATTGTAGGCACGTATTTGGTAAAAACTTGATATTCGTGTGTATATCGGGTGGTACTACAAAAGAATGAAAGTTTGGATCAGACCTGATGATGGAGACGACAGAGAGTCAAGGGAACTCCACATCGGTATGTAGGAACTACCAAGTGTTTGGGCTTATTTCATTCGTATTGACGAGACCTTTACACCGAAAGCACTTAGTAAGTTTTATTTTCATAACATAACATCACGCCGGTACGCTGTGAATGGGTACGCAGGTACCACTAAAAAGTGAAAAATAAAAAACATTTTTACAAAAAATGTAACCGACTTCCAAAACAAAACACTACAAAGTATAAAATAACTTTAATTAAATTAAACGAAATTAAAGTTATTTTATACTTTGTAGTGTTTTGTTTTGGAAGTCGGTTACATTTTTTGTAAAAAAGTTTTTTTCGTTTTATTTCTGTCTCGCTGATACAAAAATGTCTTCTAGAAAAAGGTCGAATCTTTCACAATATAGCAAAATTCTCAAAGTCGGGTTTGTTCGAAAACTATTCTAACTCGAGAACGGCTCGACCGATTTTCATAGTTTTTGTGTTTTATTCGGGACGAAGACTAATTCCTTCGTCCGGAATAGCATAATAAGAATTAAAATACAAAAAAAAAATGAGTATGTAGGTAGGGTAGGTAGGCAGGTAGGTAGGGTAGGTAGACAGGTAGGTAGGGTAGGTAGGCAGGTAGGTAGGGTAGGTAGGCAGGTAGGCAGGTAGGTAGGGTAGGTAGGTAAGGTAGGTGAGGTAGGGTAGCTATCGTAGGTAGGTATGGTAGGTAGGTATGGTAGGTAAGTAGGTAGGTAGGGTAGGTAGATTAGGGTCGGTAGGTAGAGTAGCCAGTTGACGGGAGCGAAGCCGCGCGGGTCAGCTAGTCTATAATAATAAAATCGTAGACTAACCGTGTCTGTACATTGAATATTTTTGCATGAAAATTACACAAAAAACTCAGGAAAAAGGTATAAAACACAAAAATGAAAATTTTGAAATTTTTGTCTGTTTATCTGTTTGTCTGTGCGTTTGTGGGAGCATCACGCATAAACCACAGATTGGATTGCAAATCTAAGTACTTAAAAATATTAAGTGATAGCCCGAGTAACATTTAGCGTTTATGTCATCAAAATCGACCCACGAAATCAAAAGATATTGATTTTTTAAGTTTAGGAAGAAACTTCCTAACGTATTCTGATGATTCAAAGCGCCATCTATTGAGAAAAAATAAAAAGCATTCAAAATTGTTGAGTTATTTGTGAAACTTTAAATACGTGGCAAAATAGAAGTGATCATTTCTATACCTTTTCGTTATTTATCGTTACAATCGATCCTAGAAATCAATATTTATTGAATTTTTAGTTTAGTAAGTAACTTCAATGTATTCTGATCAGTCAGAGCGCCATCTATTGAGGAACCAAAAATTGCATGAAAACATGAATGTTACACCAAAACACATTGATTGATTTATTTGTGAAACTTTTAATACGTAGACGTAGAAAATAAAAGTAAACATTTTAATACCTTATCGTTATTTATCGTTACATACGGGCTTCTTATTTAACGTCTTCCGCTGCCAAATATTTTGTCAGTTTACATGGTCGATAGATGGCGTTGCACTGATGACGCGTTTTTCTGAACTGCGGTGTTAAGATTTTCCGCTGGAGAATGACCTCACACGATTTTTAAACACAGCCGTGTTCGTAGGAATTTCGGTTTGGTCTCTGAAAGGTCTTAAACTGTTAGGGACCAAAATTGCTTAAATCTCCGAGTTGTCCTGGTTTCGTTTAAAGTGCATTTATCGTAGTTTTGCGAAGTACTGGACGGTTCTACTTGCGGATCAGGCCTGTAGGGTTCCGTACCAAAGGTGCTGTGCTGACGGGACCCTACTGCTAAGCCTCCGCGATTGATTCCGTTTAGAACGAACCAACGAACGGTTCGATTTGCGAAACAAGGCTAATAATAATAAGGTACCGTGCCAAAGGTGGTCACGGTGACGGGAACGATCGATTTTGGGGGGTAAGTTAAGTCCGTAGTTTCGGGCTTAGTTGCAGGCGGGCGTATTCTATTCCGTATCACACTACAGACTTACGATTAGTCCCGAACCCGAACTAAGAATGAATGACAACACGATTTCACAGTAACTGTCAATTCGTGTTATCATTAGTTCTCAGTGGTTAGGTGATACGGAGTAGAATATTTTTTTTCTTCTTAATATACCTCTAAGTAAAACAAAGCCGGGTTTGTTCGAACACTTTTCTAACTAACTCGAGCGATTTTCATAGTTTTTGTGTTTTTGGATAAGTCTTCGTCCAGAATAGCATAATAAGAATTAAAATACAAAAAAAATGAGTATGTAGGTAGGAAGGGTAGGTAGGTAGGCAGGTAGGTAGCGTAGGTAGGTAGGGTAGGTAAGGTAGGGTAGCTATGGTAGGTAGATTAGGGTTGGTAGGTAGAGTAGCCAGTTGACGGGAGCGAAGCCACGCGGGTCAGCTAGTAATAAATATATGACATTCTATTCAATTAATATATATGAATAATATACAATTCTATAAAAAATAAATAAATAATATATTAATTAAGTAACAGATATACTATTTCTTTATCTAAAAATAAATATTAAATTAAATTTACTAATACCAATGTATAAATAAAATGCAAGGGAATAAACAATAAAACATCTAAAATGTAATTTAATACAATTTTTTTTTTTACTATTAATAGGCACGCGTTTGACCACTATCTCACCTGTTGGTTAGCGATGATGTGGTCGAAGATGGAGACGCTTGCCTAGAAGAAACCTATTCGCTCTTGAGTTAAAGACTCTCAGGTTGCAGCTATCAGGAAACACAGACTCCGGCAGGGAATTCCACTCTGCTGTACGCACTATGAATGCGTTCCCAAAACGTTTTGTGCATGTGGGTGGGATGTCCACCATGTACCGGTGGCGCATCGCCGTTCGTCTTGTGGTCCGATGATGAAACGGGCTTGGCGGAATTAAATTATGCAATTCCGTCGCACATTCCCCAAAATGCAACCGGTAGAAAACCGACAGGCCAGCAACTCGTCGTCGATGCTCAAAACTTTGGATCTTCGTCGCGACGAGCCTATCATTGCCGATGATCCTCTTGGCTCGTTTCTCAATTGACTCAAGGGCATGTCTGCTCGTGTCTGACAGATCCGTCCCAAAGATGAGAGCAGTACTTCATACACGATTGAACTTGCATGAAGTATCGTCTCACCTTTGCTAGGATCCCCAACTTCTTTGAGCTTTTGCCTCTAAGAAAGGACCGAAATTAAGGGTAGATGTTAACGTAACACAAAGAAGCTCAAGTCGGTTAGTTATCGGCACGTTTACACCCCAAAAAGATGGAGCTGGTGGAATTGACTCCTTTTAGCGGGAAATAGACACGCTTGGGTCTTAGCAGCATTGAACTTGACCAGATTGGCATCGCCCTATTCAGAGACAGCCTGTAAGGACAAGTTCAAGCGCTCAACCATAGCCTCCCGGAGAGATCGGATCTGCGACCCACCAGCACGTGCATCGGACACGTATCTCGCAGCAACAGTGCTAATTATTCATTTATGTAGATAAGAATAATAACATATGTAAAATATTTGATAATAGGTACAAGTTGGACAGGAAATAATAAATATTTATTTTACAAGAAAAATTATCTAAAGCGCTCTTCCTTCCTCTCTCCTAATTATTTAAAGTTATGCTGTGCCCGACAGGCTCCATGCTTGTTTCTATTTATTTCTTTTACCACCTGTATGTGTACATTATGGATTGCAATAAACGATTTGAGATTGAGATTGATTCTTTTCGCACGCACTTCTGAAATTCTGTCAACATATGAAGAAATACTAATTGTAACTTACATCACGGGTGCACCTAATAAAAAATCTCGCACTAAAAATACTGGTGGAACAATAAGCCCAATATTAGCGCACAATATGTGGAGTACATACTACGTATATAATCAAACGAAGGCAAACCTGTCTATTTCCAAGGAAAAATAAAATTGATAAATCAGATACTATTACAGGAAAAAGCATAATAAATGTTACAATGGGCTCAAAATAATATTTTTTATTAGATGCGTCGTAAATAATGCATATGACATTAAGCATTCAAAATATATTTGCTTACAGATGATGCGTCGACTTCATATTTACACGACATGTCTCCTAGTCAGTGTCAGTATTCTTAAAAATCAAACGAACTTACCAAGTGAAGTTCGATGATAATTATGTGAACAGCTTCATTCGAAGCGATTTATTGTTTACGTATTGTAGCAGCGCTTCCATGTACCAGCCTTGCACGGATTTTAGAGGTAAGTAAAAGGTTTTTTTTTTTTTTTTGGTTGTAGATATCTTTCATTTCACTGGCAACACTATCCGTTTACCCCTACTTTGCCCCCACTACACTATTTCTCTTTAACGGTTCGCAGCCATTTTTATATCATTTTGTTGAAAGCTAATAAATATTTCACATTTTTATTTATCTAGGGTAGGGTAGATGAGTTTTCTAGGGAGGGTATAAATCGCTTCGAATGAAGCTGTTCACATAATTATCATCGAACTTCACTTGGTAAGTTCGTTTGATTTTTAATTATGTTTCACAGCTTCATTCGAAGCGATTTATTGTTTACGTATTGTAGATGTTCAGAGACAAAAATGTGAAAATTAAACAGAACAGGTGAGTAATCACAAGTTTATTATAACTGCTTTTCATTTATTTAACTTTATTTTAAATTACTTTATGTTTTTAATCTAATAATAGGTACTTATTTGTTACAGGTTATGACAGCTAGCAAGTACTGTAGTGGCAAAGAGATGAGGATCAGTTACAACCTGCCTGTAATAATGTTTTGCGAAAACAGAAGAAGATGCAGTCCATCCGGCAGTTTTTCTTATGAGGTCAATATTGACTCCAAGTCTATTGGCTGAGGATGTGGCTGCATGAAGAGTGCTGTGTACACTAAATATGGACGTATCTATACCGCTACTGTAAAGTGTATCTTTTATCCAGTGACTTAGTGTTTGTGATGAAACTTTTGAGTGTGGTTTTTTGTAGCTTACAAATAAATACTCATTTTTGCGAAGTGGTTGAGTCTTATTTATATAAACCTCTAAGCATTTAGCGGGACAGATCTGAGGACGGGCGTCGAAAAAAGGTAATCTTAACACTGGTTGTGAAGAATTAGGTTGGGAAGTTTTATCAGATCAGGTATTGTTATAGTTATGTCAATAGCAGAATTTATTTGAACTTTGCTTAATTTGATTAATGAAAATGTCTGAACGCGATGTGCAGTTACCAAAGCCAATAGGGTAATAGTCTTTTTAGAAAGGGTTTCCAAATCAATGTCTGTGTTAGGCCATTTTTGTGCTAAATAATTTAAAACAGTGGTGGGATCCCATGTCAAATTGTATTTTGGATTACTAGGCCTTAATCTGTGAACTCCTTTCATAAATCGCTTAATTCTATCATCGTTTGCCACAATACTTAACAACAAGGATAATGCGGATTTATATGAATTGATAGTACCGTATTTTGCCCCTTTTTCAAAAATTGTGGTAAGAAAATGAATGGCTACAGGAACTGAAACCGAGAAATAATCATAATCATGTGTATTACAATAATTTTACCAAGATTTTATACAAACATCATATTGTTTATAAGTTGAATCAGATAATGATGATAGCATAATTTCAATGGATTTATCAGATAAATGTCTTTTTAATAATGTTTGCCTGAAAGCTTCGCGGCAACCAATTTCAGATGTGAGGCGTTCTGAAAGGAGAAGTTGGTCAGTGGGTAGCCTTAGGGGCGGAAGTTAACAAATTAACGTTTGGTTCAAAATAGATTGGTTTGGAACAAATTAATTTTTGAAAAACAGAGAACCAAGGTTGTGTTGGCCAATGTGTTACAACAACTATGCCATTTGCTTTGTCATGAATTATTTTTTGCATTGTTTTTGTGATAAGTGAAAAGGGTGGAAATGCGTAGAATAGTTTATTTTTCCATGAAATGGTGAAAGCATCGACTGCATAAGCGTCAGGATCGTTTTTCCAAGTTATGTACCTGGGACACTTAGCATTACTCCTACTCGCGAATAGGTCTATTTCAGGTTATCCAAAATAATGTATTATTTGGCTGAACGCATAGTCATTAAGTTGCCATTCTGTGTCCTGAAATTTCATGCGTGATAATTGATCTGCTTCATAATTATCTTTGGTGTTTATGTAAGATGCAAAAATAGTTATTCTACGCTTTTCGCACCACTGCCATATTTCCTTAGTGATATTATGCAAGTGTTCAAACTGTATGCTGCCCATGCGATTAATACAAGATATGGCAGTTACATTATCAATTCGTAATAATATTTTTAGATTATAAGATTCGTGTGCAAAACATTTAAGTGCGAGAAAAAGTTGCGTTTAACTCTAACTCGTTAATATGTACGGTTTTTTCACTATTTTTACAATAGCCAAAACATTTATCTGTGCTGCAATATGCTCCCCAACCCGTACATGACGCGTCGGAAAAGATTTCGAAATCATATTGATCACAAGTTAAAGAAAATGAACCATGATCAATATGATCTAGCCACCACAACATATCACTATGTAAGCTGTTGGGCAGCCGAACTACCTGTTCGTAGCTTGGGTTGCTAAGTAAACAGGAATATTTAAATTGTTCATAAAGTTTAGTGTAAAGCCATGCATATTGAATTGCAGGACAAGCTGGAATTAATAAACCTATGAACCGAGCAAATTCACGAAGTTTACATTTACGCTTTTTTAAGAAGCTAGAAACGTATTCTTTTATTTTTGACCTTTTGGTACCAGGTAATTTTAATACCATATTTTTCGAGTCGAATTCGAAACCTAAAAACTTGCATAGTGTTTGCGGTTCTAAGCAGCTTTTTTCTTTGTTTATAATGAAACCTACGTTTTTGAGTAATGTTTTCGTTTTGTTAACAATATTTTGACATTCAAGAAAAGTTGATCCAATACAAAAAATGTCATCGATATTTACAACTGATATCATGCCATGGGTTCTTAGATATTCCATAACTGGCTTCAACAATTTTGTAACGACATATGGAGCAGTACATAAACCAAACGGTAGACAGTTAAATTCATAAAGGGTATTATTATATTTAAAACGAAGGTATTTTCGGTGAGAAATATGTACGGGAACTAAGAAAATAAGCATCTTTAAGATCTATTGATGCCATATAACAATTTTTTGTTATAAGCTTTGAGGCTGTACGATAATCCTCCATCTTGAAATGTTTGGTCTCTGAATTTGTTTAAACATTCAAGGTTCAATATGAATCTCTTGTCGCCGTTTGGTTTTTGCACTAAAAATACACTCGATATAAATTCTTCTTTAACAGAATGACAATGAGATATTGCATTATTATCTAGTAGGGTTTTGATTGATTTATCAAAATCTTGGGCTTCCTGAATATTCTTGGGAAAAACATTACTTATGAGAATCAGTACGATATGGTGAACATTTAAAAGGTATTTGGTACCCTTTTATCCAGGACAGAATCGTTTTGTCAGTAGTAATAACTGACCACTTTTTGAAAAAATACTGCAGCCTGCCGGCGGTTAGTACCTGATTAGTTACTTCCGATGCGGTGGCCTGGTCGGGGACGAGTAACGGCGCGCATTGCCGCAGGTTTGCGGCGGTGCGGGCGGCCGATACGCAGGACGAGCAGCTCGCCTCGTATTGTTCAGCTTGTTGTCCGTCTTGCGGCGCTGAGGGCTGTAGTTTAAATGACCCTTGTTTGGACCTTTTGGGATACCTATGGGCTTGTTATATTTTGGCCTTTGGGCGTGTTTCAAGGCATTTCCTGATTGCTGAATTGTCTTGGCGGCTTTGACCTTGTCTGTAACATTTTCCCCAAATAAGAAACTACCTCTTTTTGTTTCAATCAAGGCGTCCTTTAAATTAATATTAATGGAAGAAATGATAAAGTTACGTCTTGTTTTTGTCTCCCAAAAATGACTATCGCATATTATACGACAAGCGTCACTTATTGGTTTCAAAAGTTTTTGTTTGGACGTTTCATTTGATATAATCATGTCAGTAGCGGACGCTAAGGCTGACAATGCTATACCAAGCTGATTTTGCTTGTACATGAGGGCCGAATCTCTCTTTACCAGAGTATCCTGCAGAGCTGCCTTTACCTCCGGGTTGAGAGCTGGCGCCAGCAGTTGATCACAATTGTTGGGCACGAAATAACTTTTAAAAGTTTTTCTTTTACATCCTTAGCCAAGCCCTGAGTAAGGATATCTTGCCAGCGATTGACAACGTCCTTATGAACAGACGGGCCCATGGTTATGTCCGTCTTTGGAGCATCGCTGAGTAACTGCAGGGTGTCTTCATCTTAGTCTTGGTCTTCCATCACTTCTGGCTGTGCTTCTGCTGAGGTGCCGGGAGAAGGCGATACAGGCGCGATGCATTGCGGTGGTGGAGCTGGTGGCGGCGAAGCAAGACACGGAGAACAAGCACGTGGCGAGGCATGCGGCGAGACACGTGGCGGCGAACATGGCAAGCCACCAAAAGGTGAAGCTTGAAACAAGCAAGCTTCCTCATTCTGTGACATAGCGCAGTCCACATCCAGTTGATGGTGTGAAAAATCTGCCATAAACGTTTCTTTTTAGAATACGTTCGGTAGTTAATACAATACTTATTACTTTTTACGTGACAGAGGAAACCCAAGCTTGGTAGCCTCGCATCATTTAGGTAAGTAAGTATTATTAAAATGATTATGTGACAGTATCAGCCCTAGTATAGCAGTACGCATCACTTTATATAATGACAGAGGAGACCCAAATTTGGTAACCTCGCATCACTGAAAATATTTTTATAATATCTGTGTAACTTACTGCGTAAGTCTTCTTCGGAAGAAGAAATTATACGGCGATTGGTCGCTGCGTGAAATTTATTTTGCAATTTTTGTATTTTAAGGAGCGGAGACGTGCGAAGGCTTGAGCACGGAAACGCGGAATGATATCAAAATGGCTGCGAACCGTTAAAGAGAAATAGTGTAGTGGGGGCAAAGTAGGGGTAAACGGATAGTGTTGCCAGTGAAATGAAAGATACCTACAACCAAAAAAAAAAAAAAACCTTTTACTTACCTCTAAAATCCGTGCAAGGCTGGTACATGGAAGCGCTGCTACAATACGTAAACAATAAATCGCTTCGAATGAAGCTGTGAAACATAATACTTATTATTGATATTAAGATTCGACACATCGATAAAACATATCTCACAGCCATTGACAGCCAGGAAAATACAATAATTTTCAAAAGATATATCAATAAAATGGACACAATCCTACAAGATGAGACCCGCGAATTCACTGATATTATTACAAACATAATGTTGGAAAAAGCACGTTTAAAAATCAAATACGACACATCCAGCTATAATTTTTCACAATCGGGGGTTAATGTTTTAGAAGATTTAGTTATGGAATCTGGCGGACAGCCCCAGAGAAGTTTAATTGTATCGACATGGAGATCAGGATCTACCTTCTTAGGAGACCTAATACGAAACGCACGTCCAGGTACTTATTATGTGTATGAGCCCCTTTTTAAATATGGAACCAAGCAATTTAAAACTCCAGAAGAAACAATCGAACCCGTGAGCATAGTTAAACGAATATTCCAATGCAATAATAAAGGTTTACAATATATTTTTGACAGTGAAAGAAAACACTTCCGTAACGGTAAGCCGAGCACAAGAATGTGGAATTATTGCAAGTTCGGGAATAACACTGAACTTTGTTTTAATGCGGATTTCGCTTCACGGTTATGCAAGCTGTTTCCTGTTCTAAGAATGAAACTTGTTCGCCTACGATTACGGCCCGTACAGGAAATATTGGATGATAAAACGTAAGTACTTTTTAATTATGTAAAAATATTTATAAATAAGTATGTAGGTACAAGCATTGCCCTTGGAAATAGAATTTAATTGAGACAATTTATTTATGATGGGCTTCACATAAAAATAGCGGAAACTGGTTTTGTGATGATTTTATAACGCGAAAAACATATTCCAATAAAAATAAACTGTTGCCAACAGACTGATTCTCTAAATTAGGAAAAATCGAATGTTGTGTTTTATAGCACGGCTAGCTTTCGCCCGTGACTTTAGACGCACTTATCCCGTTTTTTCCCGTTCCCTTAGGAATTTCGGTAAATCCTCTCTCAGTGCTCCCCTACAGTCCCTAAGGAACCTAACGTTTATACAGTGCGTTGTCTGTCAGTCACTCAGTCAGTCATCAGTAATGGAAGAGTGTTATATGTATTGATACAGTAGTGACATATTAATTGTTTCTGTATTACTGGCAGGCTTAACGTCAAGGTGATACTGTTGGTGCGAGACCCTCGCGGGGTGATGCAGTCGAGGTTGCATCACCGCCCCTGCAAGTTCTCTCCAGAGTGCTGGGACCCTTCCATGGTCTGTGCAGACATGGTCAGCGACTACGTGGCAGCTAGAAGGTTACTTAAGCAGTATCCGGACAGACTGATGTAAGTGATTTATGAGCTGTTTCAGCTTCCGCTGGATAATATTGTCACCCATTTGATATTTTGCTTAATATTTTCTGGTCTATATTATTTTATTAAGTACCAAGAGATGGTTATCAAACCCTTTTTTTAATTGTGGAAAATTCTGATAAACATTTACTGGTGGAAGATTTCTAGTCTAAGGACACCAAATAGTGCCTGCCATCATGTTCATCGCCAATGAGTGGATTAGTTTGGCTTTTGTTATTTTGGATCAACCAATCACAAGTAAAATTAAAATACTTTCATTGAAATTTTTCCACATAATATGATTAAAAAGATCTAGAAATAAATATTAACTGTACTTCATTTTATAGGGTGGTGCGGTTTGAAGAATTAACTCTACGGATTAATGTTACTGCTGATAGAATTCTGGATTTTTTTTAAAATTGATAGAACACAGGCATTCGATGACTTCCTAAAGACGCATACTAATGTGGAAACGGCTGGAGCTTTCACTACCTTCAGAATTTCAAAAAATGTGCCTTACAAATGGACGACCACACTAGACTTCGGTTATGTTAATGAGATACAGGTATCATAATTTTGCCATTATCGCCATGCAGTAACGTGTGACAACTAACTCACTCGATGATGGAGTTGACTTGACTTAAAAAACACATGTTTGTAATTATCATGATTCACAGAATCCAGCAGTAACTGTACACAAAAAATATTTCCAAAACGATTTTGTGTATGAGTGAGATCTCCACCATGGATAACATAATCACTAAAGTTATCATTCACAAAATCTTTTTGGTAGCCCACTCCTACTCCCGTCACCACAAATATTCATGTCTTTTTTTAACTTTAAATCTAATGATCCTGTTTTGACTTCGATAAACAATTCTCATTTCACTTTTTCAAATATTTAATTTGACACTTCATGCATTTTCATAAAACCATCTAATCTATATCATTCCCATCTCTGCTATGCTGGCAGTAGCCTTGTATCAGTCTCCTTCATGCTCGAACGTTTCCTTTCATTTTGATTAAAGAAAATAAGGTGACGTAGACTATAATCGTCATCTTTGCAGCCGAAAGACATCCATTGATGATCATAATTCCCCAAGCATGGCCACAAAGGTATCCCCAAACGTAGGTCACATCGACTGGTCTAAGATACGACTATATACTGTTTGGTAATTATTATCACATATTTTAGATGGCGTGCAGTGAAGCTATGGATTTATGGGGATACAAGATGGCGCTCAACGAGACCCACATGACAAGCAAAGACTTCAACCCCGTCGATGATTACACAATTTATTAACGGTTATTCTAATTTCACTAAAGTTATGTCCAGTTAGTTGTTTTATAGGTACTAAATTACAATAAACCTGCCAAGTTTTGTAAACTAAATCCTCTTCGTTTTGTAAAATATCATCTTTATTTTTTGTAGTACATAGCAATAAAATAATAAATAAAAAAAATAATAAAAATCTTTATTTCGAGAAATATTTGTTGCAGAGAATCTCCTTACAGATTTTTAACTTAAAATTACATAAACTTAATGAGTCAAAGGAGTGCTTTGGCATTCGTACTAGGATTACCCTGTATCACAAATGACGTCACCTTCCACCGGACTCAGTTGGTATATAAATATTAAACAAAATTAAATTAAACTGAGCAATACTAGATAAAATAAAATGAAAATAAAACAAAAGCTAAACTAAAAAAACTAAGTTAAATTAAACAAAATAAAACAAAACTGAGAAAAACACAATAAAACCATAAAAATTAACTAAGCAGTACTTAATAAAACAAAGCAAAGCATCATATTAATTATAGTTAAAAGAATTTAAGCAATAGGTACTAAATAAAACAAAGTAAAACTAAGCAATACTAGATATAACAAAAATGGGCAAAACTAGAACTGTTGGTATACTCATATCAACATATTCACTCACTCACTTAAAATAAATCTTGATGTGTGGTGTAGTGTGTGTAAAAGTGTGTGAGTGAGCATGGTTTGGTGCGCTAAAAGTCACAGTCTTTCAGACTCTTCATAGGTGAGACTCTTGAGCCAGTCACTTACAACGGTCTTACATTGTTTTTGCGTAAGCAAATAGATATTTAACACGGCGTTAAGTTTATTGTACACCCGTGAACCAAGAATCTAGTAACGCCGTTGAGCAAGAGCAGTTCTTTATCTCTTCGTGCTGGACACTCTCATTCTTTTGCGTTTGCCTTCTCGCAACTGTAGGGACGGTACAGTGGCATGTTTCCGCAGTATTATTTGGAGCACAAAGAGTTGTCTGGCTTGCGTGTCTCCTTCAGGAAATTTGGCGAAATTCCATCCCATCCTACGGCACAATTATTGCGAAGTCCCATAATAACTCTCTCAACTTCATCCTCATCAACATCTAGGAGAGCCATTGAAGTACCCGTCAAGTTAGGATCCCGCTTGTTATTTGTGGGAGGAAGGGCATTTGAGGCATCTCAAAGACATTAATCTGGTTTTGTTTACCCATAATAGAAAGAGCTAGATTTTTACCTTTATTAACAAAGAAATCATTAACAATATTTATAGAAGAGCTGGGATCTTTGTAAATACTCAGAAGTCCATCACATGTAGGTTTCTGTTGATTAAGCTGCGCGATGTTCTTAATCAAACAATCAATCAATTTATTATTTCAGACAAATAGTCCATTTGTTAGTCACAGAAATATCTCACAAACTATGTTAGTAGACACATTACAAAGGAGTACATAAAAGTTGGTAGGTATAGTCATGAAACCTTTCGCTCGAGTTCTGCCTCGATTGCATCGCTATCCGACCAGAATTCGAACGAAAGCCTTCATGACGGCCGAGTCATATTTCTCAGCAATTACTTAAAGGATACTGTTAGTGCTACCCCGCACTCTGCTCAGTAGGGAGGCGATGCAGGCGGGGCAGCCCTAGCAGCATCCTGAATCCATTATTATACTGGACGCGCTAGGCATTGATCGACCTTTGAGTATAGCTGACCTCCCCACAGGCTACTCGTGTAAAAGGTTTGGCAGAAGGCTTTAAAAAGCGTAACCTTTACTTGTTTACTGCAGTGAGCGAACCTGCGTGCCAGCATATTACTTTTTATCGCCAATGCTCTGCGCTCCCTTTCAATGTCAACTTGGTCATCAAGATCCTCAGTGACATAGTGCTTAATAACACCCCAGGTAGCCTAAGGATCACCCTTCGCCTTTTCAAATTCACCCTGTTCATGAACTTTCTTCAACTTTTGACACACACGGTCAGTGAGTTGGTTGCTAATTTAAGGCAAAGTATCTGTATTTCATTCTGTGCGCTTTTTTTACTTCTTTTTTCAGTTCGGTCAAAGTTTTAAAAATGTTTTTTTCCCTTAAATGTCATTCAATGGAATCTGCAACCAATCACATTTATGGTGGATAGGATGGAAGTACTTTTTAAATTGTAACTTTAAGTGAACTTGTCTTTTGTTCTATCTTTAGGGTTCCCTACCCTTATGGTATGACTAAGTCTATCTGTCTGTCACAGATGGATATCAGTAAATAAGAAAGAAATTAAAATGTATATACTTTTGTTGCAACAGCGACTAAAAGGGATTCTTATAAATTCGAAATGAGGCTACTAGGGCATGTATGATATCATATGATAGAGCGCTTTTAACACATTCTTAAACATTTTTTCCTTTTTTAGGCGGCATGATTTTCGACTTTTAACTAAAAATGTAAAAAAAAATTACCATTCCCCCCGCCTTTATTTCCGAAGTTTGCATAGATACAAATCTGGAATTATTCTGATTTTATCTATGTCTCTAAATAGCACACTTTTCCAGAAATTATCAACAAATGTTACATTTAACATCTCACACGCCTGCGTAACTATAATATAATAATAATATAATAATAATAATAAATGTTTTATTGTTTCTTATTACATTGTCATGCAACACAAAAATTGAGGCATCCCCGTTAAGTTAAAGAATACTTGTGATGGGATTGCCTCGCCCTTCCCTTAGTTTCTAAATTTACAATGATGTGACAAACAATTGAACATCGGTAAGGTAAGTTAAAATAAAAAATAAAAATTAGGAACAAATTGGAGCATGTGAATGTGTATGAGTGTGTGTGTGTGTGTGGGGGTGTGTGTATGTGTTTGTGAGTGTGGATGGTGATTGTGAGACTTTCGCTAACAGATTCGAGCTAGAATAAGTTCTGTTTCATCGTATGATAAGGTTTTTAACCAATCAGTCAATACTTTTTTGCATTCATATAGCAACATGGGGTAAATATTTAATGTATGGTTCAATTTATTATATATGTAAGTAGACTGAATATTATATTGCCGTCTGGCAAACATAGTTCTGACCATCGGTGAGTGGGCCACGATGTCTTTACGTCTTCTGTCTAACTTTATAGCATCATATGTCAGTGATTTATGTAGGGTTAAGATTGTATTTAATATATATAATTTTCTGACCGAGAGCAGGTTACAGATCTTATAAAGATTGTCTGTGGAATATCTAAAGGGCTTAAAATACATAACTTTTAAAAGAGATCTCTGAGCTCTTTCAAGATCTAAGAATTTGGTTTTCGTGGCTCCACCCCAAACTGGTATACAATAGGTTGTAACCGATTGTGCGAGTGCGACATATATTTGGTTAAGCAACTGGGGTGGAACTACATGACGCAAAGTTTTGAAGATCCATATTAATTTTCTAATCCTGGTCATTGTATTTTCAATGTGGGCATGCCAAGACAGCCGTTGGTCAATTATTATTCCTAAATATTTAATTGATTTAACTTGACTGATGCGATTACAGTTACATTGATAGGGTGGATTAACACACTCATGGATCACGATACCAAAGTTTGGACCTGGCTGTGTCCTCTGATTGGGAGTAAAGCATATAAAATTTGTTTTACTGACGTTAAGGGATAAAAGACTTGCGTTTAGCCAACCGGCTATTTCCTTCAGACCACATTCAGCAGTCCTCTGCACGGCAGTCCAAGACTCACCGGCAAACACTACTGCAGTGTCATCAGCATATGAGAAGATTCGTCCGCCGCTGCACCCAATATTACACAACTCATTTATATAAATCAGGAACAGCGTCGGACCAAGCACACTTCCCTGTGGCACCCCGAATTCAACCCTTTCTTCATCACTAAAATGTGATTTACCAAGTTTTACCTGTTGTGTTCGATCAGATAAATAACTTTTGAAGAGAGAAAGCTCCATGCCCCTTACACCAATCGATTCAAGCCTGTGCAGAAGGATTGGGACAGAGACGGTGTCAAAAGCTTTTTTTAGGTCCAGGAAAACTACTAGGCATTTTAACCCCTTATCAACATTGGCTACGATATCACTAGTTAACGCTTTAACAGCGTCTTGAGTAGAAAAACCCCTTCTAAAACCAAATTGTGATTTGGATAATAGCTTATATTTGTTCAAGTAACTGATAAGCCTATTGTTTAATATTTTCTCACAGATTTTTGCCATGCATGATATGACAGATATCGGACGGTAGTTGTTGACATCGTTCGTGTCCCCCCCCTTATGCACAGGTGTGACTATGGATCGCTTAAAAGCAGCAGGGAACTTCCCCGTTTCAAAACACAGGTTAACCAATTGAGATATAAGTGGGACAGTGACGTCTCTAGAGATTTTTAGAAATCTTGTCGGTATGCCATCCCAGCCAGGCGAGCTCTCAGAATCAAGACCCATGAGTATGCCGTCCACCTCCAAAGGATCAGTAGCAAGTAGAACAAAGGACGAAGCAGAACGGCGTGAAGAAGTGTGGCTTGGAAGAGTGCCTTTTTTTATTATCTCATCGGCCAAAATCTTGCCAATTGTCACAAAAAACTGGTTAACGCGGTTTAGTGAATTTAAAGGATGTGGTGTCATATTGAGGAGAGATATACTAGATGACTTAGGGGGTTTAAACTGTGTAATATCATTAATTTTTGACCAGAGTTTTTTCGGATTGTTTATAGAAGAATCTATTTGCTCTCTTTGGTATTTTCGTTTTAATTTTTTTATTAGATTTGTGCAGTAATTACGAAAACGTCTATATGTGATTTTTAAAATAATATTATAAGGGTCTGATATGGTTCGCAATTGCATTTTGTTCCGGAGATTTATACAGCGACGTGCGCCGGTAGTCATCCAGGGTTTAAGTAACCTTAATCTGTTGGGGACTGATTTAATTATAGTATTTGATAGGAGAGCCTTATTAATAACATCTATAAATTTGTTAGCTATAAGATCAGGGTCTTTATACGAGTTAAAAAATGTCATATCGGTACTTATAAAACTAGTGTAGGCATTGTCAAAGTTTGTAACACTTTTATGTTTGTCAGATTTTTTACTTATAACTGGTTGTCTGGTGGTTATACTAGTTAATACCATAGCGTGGTCTGTAATAGACGTCTCTAAGATACCCACAAAGGCCGAGTGACATGTATTGTCCATTTTTATAATTACATGGTCTAAGCAATTTCGCTCCCTAGTGGGTAAACAATGACCCGGCAACAGTCCGTGTACTGCTAACATATTAAGATAGTTTAATCTATTTCCACGCTGATGTGAAGCTTCTGTATCTTTTATTATTAAATTAATATTTATGTCACCTACGATTATGATGTTACTGTGTGATTCCAGAGTACTAAGATGCAAATTCAGAGAATGAATAAAACCTTCAGCGCAGGTATTGGATGGAGAACGGTATATTCCTATCACTGTATAGTTGTTTATTGACATCTGGATAGCCGATGCGTTCGCAAGCGCAATCTCTGTTACCTGAGCTGAGAGGCCGTTCTTTATGTACGCCACAACTCCATCATTTTGATTATTTTGTTTCATTGTATAGTAAGAAGAATAATTATTAAGCGAGGGGATCTGCTTATTATAGTTAAGCCTACATTCAGTCAAAATGATCACGTCGATATCGTGCTTTATCTGTAATAAGTTAAGTTGCAGGTCGTCAAAATTACTGTATATACTCCTAATATTTTGCGTTACAATTGTGAGATTGAAGCGGTCAGTATGTAAATAGTTATGAACCTCGTCAATACTTATTATTTCTGAATTTGCGATCTCGATTTCATCTAGATCCTGTAAAGAATTTAAGTTACTATCCATTTTTGAACGGATGATATAATTGGTGATGCATAGCATATATGAAAGTTATTAGCCACTGAGAGACATAAACGTATCCATATTTCAAATTTTTTATACATTTGTACATGGGCGAAAGTTTGCAACTATTTGGAAGTGCGTAAAGTCTTTGTGTAAGTGAGAGTGTAGTTCTAATGAGAAAGAAAAGCTGTGTAAACATGGGTAATTGTTTTGAGTAAATTGTGTAGTTTTTACATTTTAATACAGTAAATAATGGTTGAACATGCGTTATAAAAAAATAATAATTCAAAATTAATGTTAAGATATGTACCTTTGCTAATGAATAGTAACAGGCGCTTAGATAATTAGTACATTCAGAATTTGCATTGTAGATTTTTACATAAAATAGTCATTTTTCTTGTTGTAATTGATGTACCTGAGCTTCATTTTTGATAAGAATAGCCCGTGAATTCTCATCTCGTTTCACGAAGACTCGTCCAAACGCAGTCCAACAGAACTTATATTTCTTAGTTTTGATTAGGTCCCGTGCTAAAAAGTAAAGTCGATTTCCTTTAGATGTAAGTTGTTCGGATATAAACACGGGGCTGTCTTCATTGCTAGTGAACCCGAGATGTTTAGCCTGTAGCTTTGTTTTGTTTTTTATATTATAATTCTTTGCTTTCTGAAGAATATCCGATTTTATGAGAGTTGACCCTAATTCAACAATAATGGGGGTATTTTTAACTTCTACTTTTTTCCCTTGAATTCTGTGGATATCTTTTATTTCTTTCACATCCAAATCAAGACTAATGGTCTTTGAAAGACATAAGACCATGTTTATAAGATCATTCCGAGTTTCTTGCGGTTTCCTAGGAACATTCTTAAGCTCAATGGTAGTTTTTTGTGAGCATCTTTGGAGGTCCTCCATTTTTTCTTCCAGTACTGTTATGTACTCCCGATCTTTTTTACTCTGCGACTCAAGGAATTCGATCTTTTTTTGAAAGTCTGCATGTTGACTGGTCAATTGAGCAAGAGAAGCTTCTATTTTATTATTTGTTAGATGAAGTTCCTTTAAGTTGCTTGTTAAAATCATAAGTTCCGATTTTTGAGTAGACATAAACTTAGAAAACATCTCCTTCATCTCATCTTTAAACTTATTCAATTCCTCAGAAAAATCATCCTCTCTCCTCCTTTTATTGCGCATTGAGACAAAATTCGGGGGTGTTTTGTTGGTGTTCAGTCCACTCAAGTTTGGTTCCGACAGTGATTTATTTAGATCTTCTACTGACATGTTAATAGTTGGGCTACTATTCGTACTTATTGAGGTAGGTCGGTTAGTTATGATCAGACAATGAATTAAAACATCCAAAAAGTGCTGCCTTGTTGCGGGGATCGAACTTGAGTCTTCATACGCTGTCAGGTAACGGCTTACGCCTTTAGACCACCGAAACTTTATTGACAGCGACGAAATAGATGCTTCCTTTCTAATATTCTAAGTAACTCAGACGTGTGTCATTGACCCAATCAAAGGTCAAAACACTTCAACACTGAGACAAAGAAATTATTTTCGTTCACTTTTACAATCCTGTTAATGTTTCTGGTTATAACTCCGTTAATTGTTTGTACACTTATTTTGTATTTTCACTGTTTGCTAGAAGTATTGTTGAGCAAGTAATGGTGAAACTTTAGAACAGATTACTGCATTTTAAACTATTTAGCCAAAATAAAATGTTCGCGAGCACAACAAAGACGTCCACTCGATTCGGAGTCGGTCGGGCGGGGGAACTATAACCTATGTTTCCAAATAAATACTCTGAATCTGAATCATAAGTATAACTAGCAGACAAAAGATGAACTGTAATATACACCACAGTGTTAAAATTCTATTACGAATATAGGCACCGCTGATGACAATTTAAAAACATTTCACGTTTTATTTGATGGTACGGAATCCCCGGTGCGCGAGTCCAACTTGCTTTTGACCGATTTTTTTTGATGTTTCAGTGACATAAAATTTCGAAAACCAGTAGCTAATGATTCACATAAACAAAACAATCATACAAAATAATGACGACACTGACAAGCTTTGACAGCCCTTGAATTTGATCAAGGAGCCTGACCGTCCAAAATCGGCCGGTCAGAAGTTGATCTCATTTTAGCTTAAACTTCGTTCGGGGTCCTGCCATATTGCCGAAAAAAACAAATTCACTATCCTAACAAATTTTAGCAACCTTTTTTATACCAATGCAATCTTTGGAAAGATCATAGTAGGCACATTTTCGTTTTGTCAAATTTTTACTCGGCAGAATATTACTAAGACATTTATTTTGGTCTTAAATGATTTATTAAAGCAAACAATCTTTAGACAATATATATGTACGGATACAGGGTTCTTCAATAAAATAGCAGTCTTCAAAAATGACGTCTTTTTATTTTTCTTTTCACAACGTCTACATGATCGTAAAGTAGCGAATCCCAATCTCTATATCAATATGGCGTCTTTCTCAATCCCTTCTTCGTTCCTCCTCTATCGCTCTCTCATTTACACACAGCACTCTCTCCCTTACATCCGCTCACGTTCCATTTCCAAGTCCGAGACCCGACAACACAATACCATCTTCAGCCGTCTTTGGCTGGCCGATGACGTCGTAGAAGTGTTCTGACATTAAGTTGACATCGCTTCCCGAGTCAACTAGTGCCTTCCCTTCAGCATTTTCAACAAAAATACTCAAAATCGTCTTGCCCGGCTTCTTGGTAGGTTTGTTTACTATTGGCATAACCTCTTTGTTTTCATGACATTGACAGCTGTCATTTTCATTATCGCCGTCTGTGGTGCCAACGTAACCCAACGAACATGGCCGACTTCGAAGTTCTTCGGACGTCGTTCGGGCAGAAATCCGACGAATCCTATCGTCGGATTTCTGCCCGAACGACGTCCGTCATGTTTATTTATTTGTTCACCAACAATTGTTTACACTGGTATTATGCTAAAGGTAACATGCAGTAAAATAGAGTACAATAGTGTAACAATCACTTATGGGTAAACTCCGCATGCTTTAAGGATAAGTTGCATATGAGAAAACGAAGAGTAGAAAAAAGCAGACTTAACTAAACTAATCTAAAATTATTATTGAAAACACGCGACTTCATAAATGTCTTATCCAGATCGAGATGATATTTATAAATATTGGTTTTTAATTGACTTAAAGAGTTAAAGTGCAGATCAATTATGTCGCTACAATCATTAACAACCTTGCAAAATCTCGCGTAAGGAGAATTGGAGCCTAAAACTGTTCTTCTTTGCGGTGGACGCAGTGGTGTTATTTGGCTGCGAGGAATTCTTGAAGGTGCACGGAAATTGAAAGTGCTCAGTATTTGTGGACAGTCAATCTTGTGAGCCATAACTTTGCACACAAACGTTGCGTCATTTAGACGCCGGCGTTTCTCTAGGGAAATCATTTTGAAATGTCTCAATCTATTGTTATAAGAACGTATTTTTTTAGCTATGCCCCTAGAAAATGCCAGATGCCACAGAAAACGCTTTTGAACATGTTCTAGACGCAACAAATGTGCAGCATAATGCGGTCGCCAAACCACGCTACAATATTCCAACACGCTTCGAACCAAGCAATTATAAAGCATGATTTTTGTCTTACAACTTCTAAACTGTTTCGTATTTCTTAAGACAAAACCCAACATTTTAGAAGACTTTTTTATAATACTGTCTACGTGTGGAATAAAAGTTAATTTCCTGTCAAATGAAACGCCAAGGTCCCTTATTGTGTCCAGTTCACCAACTTTATCACCTTTAATATAATAGCTATGTTCTACTAAAGTATGCTTTCTGGAGAATTTCACATGGTAGCATTTTCGTGCATTAAGGTGCATTGCATTGTTATCGCACCATTGAACAAGCCTGTCTAGATCCCTCTGTAATTCTTTATTTTCAACAATTTTAACGAATATTAAATCATCGGCGTACATAAAGATATTTGAATGTAGAAAACAGTAAGGAATATCATTGATGAAATAATTAAATAGAACTGGACCCAAATGAGATCCTTGTGGCACGCCAGATGAGATATAACGCGAAGTTGATTGAAATCCGTTCACCACTACAAAGAAAGACCGATCCACAAGATACGAACTCAACCATGAAAGCAATGATCCAGTGATACCGTACGCTTGTAATTTTTTAATCAGTATGTTATGTGAGACCTTATCGAATGCCTTACTAAAATCTGTATATATTACATTAGCTTGATAACCTGCATCTATTGCTTCTGCCAACAGCTCTGTAAACAGTATAAGATTTGTGCCTGTAGACCTCGATTCAACAAAACCATGTTGTGCTTCACTTAAGTACAGCTTTAGATGGTTTTGAATGTGCGGGCAGATGAGAGACTCGAAAACTTTAGCAAGAGTCTAGAGAATTGATATAGGTCTATAAATAAACACCACATCATCATCATCTGATTTATGGATAGGCACAACCTTTGCCACCTTCCATTTTGAAGGAAAAATACCAGATGCTAAGGACTTGTTGAAAATAAGCGATAGTGGAGCGACCAACTCGGCTGCACACTCATAAATAAAAATAGGTGGAATACCGTCTGGCCCGGCGCCTTTACTACAATCTAGATTTTTTAACTTTTTATAGATGGTTTTACGGTCTATAGTAGGATTAGACAAGCACAAGCTATAGTTTTGAAGGTTGCTTAAGTTATTAGCGCTTTGTAAGTTATAATCGCCCTGAACCGGGCTATAAACAGATGAAAAGTAAGAAGCAAACAATTCGCAAATTTCTGTGCCATCTGTTGATGTCCTTATACCATCCGTCATAGACATAGGATAAGCGCTAGAGCCACCTCGTTTGGATTTAACGTAAACCCAAAATAATTTAGGGTTCTTTGAAAGGTCATCTTCTAATTTCTTTAAATAGTTATTGTAGCAGACAGTTGCAATGTCATCGCATGGTTTACTAATTATTTTAAATTCGATTTTATCCAAAGGGGTTTTGTAAGTATTGTAACGTTTTCTGATTTTATTTTTTAAGTTTAGCATTTTTATAAGATTTCGGTTAAACCATGGCGGGTATTTCCTATTCCTCGGCACGCGAGTGGATATAAAGTTTTGTATAGCTGTGTTAATAATGTCATAAAAAACTTGTACCATCTCATCAACACCGTGCTGTCCCTCAAATAATTCCTCCCAGTCGAGTTCACTTAGATATTTACGGATCGGGATGTAACTCGTTTTACGAAAGTTACGCCTTCCACTTTCAACAATGTTATATGGAAGTTTGGATTCCTTATTGAGGGATATTACACTATCTAGAGGTGGGTGATGCTGATCAATATTACAAATCGCATCAATACATTGGCTCACATTACATAACGAATGACTACACAATACAAGATCCAGTATGCGACCAGAGGCATTACTAATATTGTTAAATTGGGTCAACTTATTGACTTACGTAAAGTCTAACAAAGCTTCACTATTACTGGGCAGTTTTAAGTTATTATTAGAATTACCGGTTATTTTCCAGTCAATGTTACCCAAGTTGAAGTCGCCCGTAATACAAACGTATGAATCATTAAGCTGTTCCAATGCTGCGTTACAATTGTCCAAGAAATGTTCCAAATAAGAGGACCGTACAGGAGGCGGCAGGTAAACTGCACAGAGAGCTATTCGGCGAGCAGGTCCAGCGACAGATAGATCCAGATCCAAGATAACCCAAAGGTCTTCACAATTACTTTCGAATTGAATGGCGCGTTTAGAGTTTATACGTTTTGTAACAGCTATTAAAACTCCCCCGCCCTCTTTACCACTTTGTAGACTTGAGTTTTCTCTGTCCCTTCTGTAAACCACGTACCTGTCATCGAATAGCTCACTGCTTCTTACGGAACTATTAAGCCAAGTCTCTGAAATAATAATTACGTCGTAGTTATTACAACAAATATTTCGATAAACCATATGCGTTTTTGTTTTTAAACCTCTACAGTTTTGGTAAAATATTTGTAATTTATCGAACTTAGTATAACATTATAGTTGAAATTAACATGTGCTATTAGTGAACAAAAATTTCGTTAATTATTAACTAGGCAAATCATATGAGTTTGTTTAAAGACTCTAAATTTTTAATAAGAATATGGTCGGCTTCTGGGGTCTTCCTAGCAAAAATTCTTCCATTTGTCAGCACTGTCGGTCGCCTCCGCCGCTGGCCGACTCGATCGGCTGCCAAAGTTCTCCGAAGGCTTCCGATCGTCTTCGCGTTTCGTCAACGCAGTGCACTTTGTTGAAATATCAGATCATTGCACTTAAAACATTTGAGGCCTTTTTCCTTATGAGGACAACTTTGCAACGAATGATTGAGTTCTTCACAATTATAGCACGTTGACCCAAAAAAAATATTTATAAAGTCTTCAGCATACTGTACACGCCTCGGTGACACTTCTTCAGTAGTCTTCGGTATCTTTCCGTCTTCAGTCTTCGTCATAAATCGTAAAATATACGTTTTTTCGTAGCCGGCGTCTCATACCCGCGCACGCGGCGTGCAGCGTGAAAAATTTCGAATCATCGTCGATCGTCGTCGTTGCGTCTTTTATAGAACAAAATTGTGGCAAATACGACAAAATTGTGGGTATAAAGGGTTCTTCAATTAAATAGCAGTCTTCAATAATGATCATCTTTTTATTTCGCATTCGAGTGGTAACACTGACGCCCTTAACACTACTTACGTTACGATCCGTGTTAAATTTAACGAAAAATTGTTAATCTCGCTACGAAAACCTGTACACTTGACTTCAGTGTGCAGACGAACATAGCAGGAAGTCCTCTTATTGTTATCTGCGAGAAGTGCAAACGCTTTTGGGAGAAAATACAGCCGCAAGTACTGCATTTATTTTATACCTTTTAATCATAATAGTGCCAAGTTGTCTGAGTACCCACATAAGGATTTATATTCTTCTGTCAAATTCAAATAGCAGCTGTCACTCACCTGTTGTGACATTGTCATTCGACACCTGTCAAATAAAAGGGTTGCCAGATTATTGTTAACTCCCCAAAATCGGGAAAAGATTTTTTTTTCTTTTTTTTAACACATCATGCCACGAACAACCCGCACACCGCCTCCCAATACTTCTAATCGGCAAGCTGAAGTACAGTCGGAATCAGACTTAACTGGACTCGGTGACGGTACATCTAAAAATGTAAACACTAGAAAGCGAATGCGACTAGAGGAGACGTGCTGCGACTTGACCCAGTTTGAAGAGTTGAAGTCTACGATACTTTCATGGAAAACTGATCAGGACACTATACTGACGAAACTTGTCGCGGATGTAGCCGAACTAAAGTTACAAAACCAGAGCATTAAAGACTCAAATGCTGAAATTGTCAAGTCAATGAAGTTCATGAATCAAGATTACGAAGATATGAAGAAGAAATTGGGGGAGTTTGAGAGGGAGAAGAATAACCTCCACGAATGTATTCTTAAGCTGGAAAACAAAATTAAAGACTTCCAGTTTATGTCGCGTACCTCCAGTATAGAAATAAGGAATATACCACCCAATGACAAGGAAACCATGTCGGACCTGACGTCGTTAGTTACTAGAATTGGCACAGCCGTGAATGTTGAAATTGGATCGAAAGACTTACGAGACGTGTATCGCATTGCCGGAAAAAAAGGCACAAATAGGGGCATTGTCGCCGAATTTGCTACAGTCAATATGAAGACAACTTTACTTTCTGCAGTGAAAAACTACAACAAGACCCAGAGCTCGGGAAGTAAACTGAACACGGAGATGATAGCTGCACCGGGGACACGTCAGCCTGTTTATGTTACAGAATTCTTGCCTCCTTCCATGAGGCAGATTTTTTATGCGGCACGAAACTTCGCTAAAAACAATAAATACGACTTTTGTTGGGTGTCTAATGGCAAAGTATTCATTCGTAAAGAAGTGGGTGCCAAACATATACTCATTGAGTCCGAAAAGTGTCTACTTAAGTTGGAACCCCAGCTTTGACTATGTAATCTTAATAACTGTTCATACTATTTCTATTGTTTATTTTACAAAGTAAAAGTTAGCATGTCAATAACTTTCTACTCAAATTTTCGAAAACTTATGTCTTTAATTTTAATTTTTGGTATTTTTTGTAAAGCGTATCACACACATTTCATATTCAAAGCTATGTTAACCCATTACACACACACACTGACTCATTCAAATCCTGGCCCAAACGGCAACTTATCGACTTCCAAACGTATCAATTTTACTTTAACATTCTCCTATTTCCGATTTTCGATTATCATCCCGTGCCTCATATTTTTGTATCATAATCTTCACATTTTTGTTAACAGTACCATTTTATTCAACGATTATATATTCTTTTCTTGTATCAAATGGCTAATCTGGATTTAGTAATTAGTGAATTGGACTCGCTTAATGTGTCTAAGTCGCTTAAATGTCAACCTGAGCAGTGCTTGCAGGTCATAGGAAACCCAAAAAACGGATTGAAAATATTACACCTTAACATACGAAGTATTTCAAAGAATTTTGAAGAAGTATCGGTGCTCACGCGGTTGTTGGGTTTCCAATGTGACGTGATCGTACTCTCGGAATGTTGGTTAAGCAAACTTGCACACTTGCCGACTCTGGATGGCTATACGTCTTATTCAACTAAAAATATATGTAATCAAAATGATGGGTGCGCTATCTATGTGAAATCTTCCCTTAAAGCTGAAGTTACGGAACCACATTTCGCTGATGCAAATTGTCTTATTTGTTGCATAGAGGACATTACAATAGTGGCCATTTATCGCTCTCCTTCTTTTAAAAATATAAAGAATTTCGTTGATAGTCTCGATAACGTTCTCAAAGCTCGTACTCCTACGGTGGTGTTGATCGGTGATATCAACATTGACATTAAGATTGATAATAACGATAGTCACTCAGATGAGTATCTTACCTGTGCTGCTTCAAATGGACTTCTACCAGCTCATTTATTTCCGACACGGCTTGCAAACTGTTTGGACCATATCCTACTAAAAACAAACAAAAACGCTACTTCTTTTGTAATAGAATCGTCCATTACAGATCACGAACCGCTGCTACTACTTCTTCAAGGCGGGAATGCCAACATGGATGTTTCACGTACTAGGTCAAAAATCAATTACGACTCCGTCGTAGAGGATATCAAAAGTTATGACTGGTCTCCAGTGCTTGCAATATGTGATCCTAATCAAGCTGCTGATACATTAGTAGGAATTATTTCATCTATCACAAAAAGACACACACAGGAATATACCGTGTCTAGGAGTAAACATAACCTGAAGCCCTGGATTACGCCAGGCTTACTCCGCTGTATACGTCACCGTGATCGTATGCATGCCAAACTCAAAAAGTCTGAAGATAATCAATTATTAAAAATTACATATAACCGGTATCGCAACTTCTGTAATTCCCTCTTAAGTAAACTCAAACGCGCTTACGAAAAAGAACAGTTTACCAAGGCAAAAAATAACATTAAGGCGACATGGGATGTTATTAAAAAAGTATCAGATATACAGACACGTGGCCCTCCCTCTTTTGAGCTGTTGCAATTAACTGATACCCCAAAATCTTCGTTAAATTACGTAAACAACTTTTTTGCGAATGTCGGCAGTAACTTAGCGTCTAAAATTAAACAACCCGTCATAGGACCCAACTATGTAACTAACTCCAATTCTTGCAGTTCAATGGCTCTCCTTGAGGTAACTGAGGAAGAAGTTGATTCAATAGTTTTGGGCCTCAGGTCTGATTGTGCAACTGGGGTGGACTGTATACCCTCTAAAATTATAAAAGCCTCACGATGTGTTTTAGTTCCGATTATTACTCATGTCTGTAATATATCTATCGGTGCTGGTGTCTTCCCGAAGTCTTTTAAAAAAGCAGTGGTTCACCCTATCTATAAGTCTGGGTGTAAAAGTGATGTTAATAACTACCGTCCAATTTCGATATTAACGGCTATGTCAAAAATATTGGAGCGTGTATTGAACAGACGTCTGACTAGTTTTTTGAAGGCGAATAGTATCCTGGCCGATAACCAATATGGTTTCCAAACCGGAGTAAGTTCCGAAGACGCAGTTATAGCTTTATCCGATCACACAGCTAGGGCACTTGACAGAAAACGCAAGTGCTTAGGAATTTTCCTTGACTTATCGAAGGCGTTTGACACAGTTTCGGTCCCAGCCTTATTAAAAAAAATGGAAAACATTGGAATTCGAGGTCTCCCCTTGAAAATCTTTGGAGACTACCTCAGTGATCGTACCCAAACGGTGAAAATCGGTCCGCACGAAAGTGACGATCTCTCCATCACGTATGGTGTTCCGCAAGGCAGCATATTAGGGCCTACCCTCTTTCTCATTTATATAAATGACCTATGTCAACTACCTCTAGAAAATTGTCGGATTTTTACGTATGCTGACGATACCGCCCTCATAATAGATGGTCCTGACTGGTTGCAGACATATCACAACGCCGAGGCTGCGCTATCCAGCGTGATGATCTGGTTGGCTGATAATTTACTCACCTTAAATCTTGACAAAACGGTGTACATTCCCTTTTTCATTAGGTCAAGTCTGAGCCCACCAAATTCCCTTACCCTCCAAGCTCACACATGTATGTCTGTAACGCAATGTAGCTGCCTCTATCTTACTAAATCTTCTTGCGTAAGGTATCTAGGAGTAGTCATTGATCAGCATCTAAAGTGGCACCCACAAATTGACAAAGTCTCGACACGAATACGAAAGCTGATCTACGTGTTTAAGATGCTTCGAAACTCTGCTGACCGAGATACCCTTAAATTAGTATATTTTTCATTGTGTCAGTCCGTCCTAACATACTGTTTGCCTGTATGGGGAGGTGCCACTAAAAACTTTTTCATCCGCCTAGAGAGGGCGCAGAGAGCTGTCCTGAAGGTGATGTTCTTTCGTCCACGACGGTATCCCACTGTGCAGCTATATGCTGACTGCAAGGTACTCACAGTCAGGCAACTTTTTGTGCTGCTAACGACTCTTCGCAAACACTCAACACGTCCCTCTACGGAGCCGACTGGCAGACATAAGCATAACGTTTTCCCATCGGAACGACATAGAACAGCCTTTGCCAAACGTCAGTACTATGTCATTAGCGTTAAACTGTACAACTGCCTAAACAAAAAATTGAAAATTTATTCGTACACAAAATCCCAATGTAAAAATGAACTTAAAGATTATCTTCTAACCCTTGATTTTAATTACACTGAGAATCTTCTGCTGGGTACTTTACAATGATACGTACAAAAATTACAAATCACAGACACATCTTACACACAAACAAACCTTATCTTACGCTTTATTTTAAATTTAACTGAATGTTTTTCTTTTTTATGTTATTATTATTATTTTTTTTTTAATTATTCATTATTATTGTAATCCTAATCATATGCTATTATATTTTTTTTCCCTTTTTACACCATTTACTGTGATAATCTTAAAATGACAGCAACATTTATATTTTATGGCTTTGTTACCACGGAGGATCACTGACTCCTAAGACACAGGTACATACACCTAGTTTAGGAGTCAGGGTATTTAAAATTACCTACAAGTGTTTTAAGCATTGTTTTAGCCCTTATGAGAAATATCTGTAATTTGTTTTTTCTTTTGGTGAAATAAATAAAATATTTTTCTTTTCACAACGTCTACATAGTAAAGTAACGAATCCCAATCTCCATATCAATATGGCGTCTTTTTCAATCCCTTCTTAGTTCCTCCTCTATCGCCCGCTCACTCACACACAGCTCTCTGTCCCTTACATCCATTCACATTCCATTTCCCACACACATTTAGTCAAATGATTTTTTAAGACAAAAAATATAAAGACAAAAATAAGATTTTTTGGAAGTGCATAATTTGCAAAAAAATGGTCTTAGTGACAGCAACGAATTGCTGTAAATACCACGCAGTCTTGTCTGCCCTACCCCTAGAGTGTAATTTAGAATCGCGTAGGCGCGGAGAAACCATGCCTGGTGCACGTTGCATGCTCGCTTGCGTGCTGCATGCTTGCATGATCTCTTGCATGCTACATGCACGATGTATGCTTGTTCGCATGATTCCTATAGAGAGAAATAAATATGTTTCCCTGTAATAACACCGAGTATATTTAATAACAAGAATGTATTTATCCTGCTACTTCAAACAAAACTACACAATAAGTGAACTATCATAAAACAAGTCGGTAGAAGAAAAAAAATGCCCGCTATCATATAACTCGTATCTACGTAACGCCTGAGACAAGTTCATAGCCAAAGTAACAATTTCAAGAAACTTCCGCTACAAAACAGTAATAGTGTTTGTATGATTAACTGACATTGAGCGTCTTTACGATTTACCATCTACCCACATACCAAAATACATTGTAATTTGGTTTGTATATATTATGTGCAACTGACAGAAAGATGAAAATCCTGAAATGGTAAATTTAAAAACTGACAATACTAATTAATTGGCTTATTTTATTTTGCATAAAATATGTTTTACCAACTGAAATGTTGAAAAGTTGGTAAGCAAGTTGTTGCTTAAACGTTCACTTGCCAAACATTAGGTTCGCGTTACAATTATTTTTGAAGAGTTTATTTGCTAATTAATAATTTGGCAAATGAAATTATGCGGAAAATTGTTTGGGAAGTGATAATTTGTCAATTTCTTTTCGATGAAATAAGGATAACCCACTTCGTTCATTTTGTTTTGGCGAAATCAAAAAATGAATTTTGAAATTCAATCAAGGCTTAAGAGGCCTATTACAATTTGACTGTTTTTGTGTTAAATGGCCAACTTTAGCTTTCTTATTTATAAAAAGTGAAATATTTGGACAACTTTGGCTTAAGAACCAAGATTCATTTATTGGTGTGATTTTTGGTACATTTTACATGAGATCTTAATAATAAACAATCAGTTCCTCAAAAATATACCTTAAAGGTGTACACTCTTTTATGTCATTAGTAATAATGATAATAATTAATCGGGAGAAGGATGTATAATCCAGTAAGATGCTGGTAGGGATCTTGACCGTACTTCCGGGATTGTCCTGATAGCCGTGGTATACCTCTCCACTCCTCTAGCACCTCAGGATATGTTGCCTCCTTGGCGCTACGTCACTTTGCGCTAGCGACCGTTTTCGGGGGGCCCATTTATTGAGTGTGCAAGTCACCCCCTGCCATTTTAAATTGTCAGTGGTCAAGCAGGGGCCAATAGTTCTTCCATAGTAAACGATTATCAGTACACTAAACCACCCAAACACATAGCGTTTAATCTTTTGTTTCCATATTCTGCAATAGTTCTGCTCCAATCGGGGATTTTCTTTGGGTATATTTCACAGTGCATACAGGGATAATCGTCGGTTGGTGCCCCATTCCATTTGAAATGTCTAACGGGACCTCTGCGAGTTGGCTTCGGCTCCTCGTACGCCTATCAAAGGACCGGGTCTCCAGGGACCCGAGAAAGTGAAAAATAAAAATAATAATTAAATAGTTTATAATAGTTATTATTATAAAAAAGAATAGTCAACATATTTACATAAAATAATTACAACAAAACACAACATAACTTAAGGCAGAAAAAAAAACTGGCCAAGTGCGAGTCGGACTCGCGTGCAAGGGGTTCCGAACGAATTTAATTTTTTTAACATGTTATTTAACACTACAGACTTCTAATAGGTTTTCCTGTAATCTTTAGGTAAAGATCTATCATCACCATTTTTTTCAAAATTATTGGCTCAGTAGTTTCGGAGATAAAGGGGGGGAATGGTCATTTTTCGTCTAATTTCTTGAATAACTTCAAAACCAATTATTTTAAAATTATGAAAAAAATAAAATTAAAACCCTTTCAGTAAGCCCTTTGATTTGATATGTCACACAATATTGTTCGAAAAACTTTTTTTTTTAATTTTCTAGTTTGACCCCCAAAAGTGACCCCCATACTAAAAATTTAATAATTTACGTAACGCGTCCGTGTTTGGGTCATAGAAGTCCATATGTGTACCAAATTTCAACAGAATCGGTCCAGTGGATCCGGAGAAAACTGGCTGTGACAGACGGACAGACAGACAGACAGACAGACAGACACCCGAGTGATCCTATAAGGGTTCCTTTTTTTTCGGAACCCTAAAAACATGCAAAACATTAACAACTAAGTATACATATAAATGATGAATGGAACTAAGATGGTAAATGAATACATTGTCAATATTAAATAAATATCAATGTCAAATAACTTACAATTTATCATTACGGAATTCGTCGATAGTATAATAGCATTCTTCCAATAATAGATGTCTTATTTTTTCTTTTTAATTGAATAATATCTAAGTCCTTAATTCCATTTGGTAGTTTATTAAATATTTTTAGGGCCATGCAAAGCATTAAGGCGGTCTTCGATGGTCGAACGCATAATTCATGTCTATATTCTTGTCTAATCATTTTATAGCGATATTCAGATGCTTTTCTGAATAGACGCATGTTCTTTTTAAGAAATAAAGCCGTCTCAAAACAAACAAACAAGGTAAAGTCATTATTTTTAATAATACAAAATAAGGTTTACAGCTATCAGTTATTTTTATACCGGCGATAGCTCTAATGTATTTTTTTTGAGATTTAAATACCATGTCATTATTGCAGGAGTTACCCCAAGACATGACTGCGTAGCGTAGTATAGAATCGACATATCTATAGTATGCAGTGACTGTCGCTGTTTGATTGGCTATTTATTTAGTTTATACAAAAGTAAAAGCAAACTCACTATTTTTTTTAATTAATACTATATATTAAGTATGTTGTTTCCAATTAAGTTGATAGTCGATTGTTAAGCCTAAAAAAATTGTATTTGCAACTTTATCAATTTTTAGGGTTCTGAACGAAAAACGGAACCCTTATAGGATCACTCGGGTGTCTATCTGTCCAGCCAGTTTTCTCCGGATCCACTAGACCGATTCTGTTGAAATTTGGTACACATATGGACTTCTGTGACCCAAACACGGATGCGTTACGTAAATTATTAATTTTTTAGCATGAGGGTCAGTTTTGGGGGTTAAACTAGAAAATTCAAAAAAAAGATTTTTGAACAATATCGTGTGACATATCAAATGAAAGGAATTACTGTAAGGGTTTCAAATATATTTTTTTATAATTTTAAAATAAATGATTTTGAAGTTATTCGAGAAAAAAGACGAAAAATGAACATTCCCCCCCTTATCTCCGAAACTACTGGCCTAAAATTTTGAAAAAAATGGAGATAATAGATCTTTACCTATAAATTACAGGAAAATTTATAAGAAGTCTATAGTGTTAAAATAACACGTTAAAAAAATGAAATTCGTTCGGTACCCTATGCACGCGAGTCCGACTCGCACTTGGCCAGTTTTTTCATTATTAAAGACAAGCTGACCCTCGCAACTTCGCCTGCGTAACAATTTTTGTTACTGCTCCGTTCCTACTGGTCTTAGCGTGATGATATATAGCCTACAACCTTCCTCGATGAATGGGCTATCTAACACTGAAAGAATTTTTCAAATCGGACCAGTAGTTCCTGAGATTAGCGTGTTCAAGCAAACAAACAAACAAACTCTTCAGCTTTATATAGAAGTATAGGTTACATTTAGTTCCGAATTAGTTACTCTTTGACGAAAATTCATAACTATTGTTTTCTTCAAATTTATAATTAAGTTCTTATGTTCTAGGCTTGTCGTAATGCATTGATTATGTTAGCTTCAAAGTTATTATTATTCTTGTCAAGTTTAACAATGATAGTACTATCGTCGGCAAACAATGTCATAAGATAGGGTATATTCAAGGAAAAGTCCCTAGCACACTGCCTTGGGGCACTTCATAAGATATTTCGTTATTTAGATAAGTATTTTATAGCGGTTTTATTCAGTTTATACAAATTCGACTTATTTCTGTACATTGTTTTCTGTTTTGTAAGTAAGAATTTATGAGTGATAAAACATTCCCCTTTTTCCATACGCATTTAACTTGCTCAGCAGTATATCATGGTTGCCAAAGCAAATGCCTTGGTCATATCCATGTATATTGCTGATATTGGGACTCTTTCATTCATATTAGCTGTGAAAGCATTAAGAAAATCATATATTGCCATATTTATTGAATGATTTTTCCTAAATCCTTTTTATTCTTTCACAAGTATATGATGTTTCTTGAGATAGCCATAAATGGATCTATTGATCCATTTTTCGTATATCTTGGTTATTACTGGAGTAAGAGCTATTGGCCTGTAATTTTTAAAGTCTTTCTCATCGTCTTTAAATAAAGGTTTTATGACAGTAGGTTTAAGCTTATCAGGGTAGGTTCCAGTCTCAAAACTTAAATTATATATGTAGCTGACAGGATCTGATATTATTTCTGAAACATACTTTAGAACCTTTGTTGAAATATCGTCGTATCCGACACTATTTTTATTTTTTAAGTCTTTTATAATTCTATTAACTTCATCTGGTATGATAGGGGCTAAAACATTGACTGTGCAGGGAAATTTATTTAATTGTCAGTGGTCAATTGACCACTGACAATTAAATAAATTTGACACAATTGTGTCGAAGCAATAGAAAGTTTTTCTGCTTGGCTTATGAAGTAGTCGTTAAAAGTATTTGCTATGTCCTTGGGTGCAATGGATGTAGCTCCGTCATAATTAGAGTTATAGACTTGCTTCTATTTAGAATAGAATTGAATAGATTACTCTTTCTTATGTACACCATTTAAGTTACAGAAAAAATAGATGAGAAAACATTACATAGGGTGACACAACGGGCTGCCTTATCGCTAAAAGCGATCTTTTAAAGACAACCTGCCCACCTACCTATTTCCATTTATTATTTTCCACGTCTCTTTCGATTTATTAAATGTTGTCTCTGTTCTATATTTTTTATTTGCTAATTGTGTCAATTTAGCATTTGTTGAATATCACTGCCTGGATATAGATAGTGGCAGTTTTCATACATATAAAAAGTGTCCTCAAGCTAATTAGTTTTTACATAGTTTTTTCCATGTTTTGTTTTTTTCTAAGAATCGATTTTTATCACCTTCATATCATCATTAAATGTGTATCATATTATATTGATTTGTCAGCCATCTGAGTGGGCAAATATTTAGCTTTAATTTTGGTAGTCTTGGGTGTTGTCTGGGGGCTGTTATTTGTAGTATCTGTTTTGTTTCTTTTTTTCTTGTTAGCTATTGGAGATGTACTGCTGTTGCTAACTATATCGATATTTTATTTTTTTGATATTTTTAGTTAATTCGTCGATAATGTTTTGAATAAGTTGAGTATTCTCCAAATTTAAACTCTCCATTTCTGCATGTGCTGCCTCTAATCCCAATGTTAAATCCTTAATCGTATTTTGTAGTTGGGTAACTTCATTGCAATGTTCTTCGTCTGACATATTCGGCAAACTATTGCTAGTAGTACAATTTAAGATAGTAGTTATGTTTAAATCTTCATTGGTAGGTATCCATTGGTTGCATCCGAATGTCTGCGCTGGCGCTGACATCGTTGAGTGTTATTTCCGAAGAAGTTCATTGTAAGATAACTAAATTTGTCCAATTAACAATTTTATCTATTACAAAAAGCGCTCCAGTCGCCGGGGTTAGAACGCACGACTACAGGCGCGGCAGTCGACTGTGTGTGTTATCTCGGTAACAGAACAGTTACTACTAATGTTGAAATTGGTGATCGTTCTAGGCGAGAAAGATTTTTAAATAATAAAAAATTTCGGTCGATTTTTTTCCTCCAAACTCAAGTTACTTAAGTTTGGATTGCGGAGTATTTTATGAGTTCTATTATGCACTGTTAGTCACTTACTTTGCACTGTCGCTTCAATGGAGTTCATATTTCGTTACTATTGATTGTAAGAGGGCTTTTTAACACTAATCACAAATGTTTAATTATCTTCCATAACACTTAAGTTTTTTCGAGGATAACGTTGAAACTTTATATTTATAACTTGCTTAATGTGTTTGGTGCACACTTATTGTGATTACAATTTGTTTATTATTTTTAGTGAATTTTAAAAACTGTGACTAACAATTCGGATGCTAGTAGCTAAAGCACCATCTACCCCCCATCCTTATTGCCCTAGCTTATTGGGTAGTTGAGAATAGTTATAGGTTTAGTTCTTCTTCTTATCGTGTGGGTAATAAGAAACTCCACATTCCCTAGTGTCCGAGTGTGGAGTTTAGTTTATAGCGATTTTAATTTCACTTTTTAGTGGTTCCGTTATGAGTGGTTGCGCTATTTGTGTACCTATTGAATTTGTGATTTACTTTGTGTGCCTTTGTGTGTCTTCCAGTCCAAGTCCAGACCAGCGTAAGAGGGGACTCTAGTTGGTAACTCTTGGGCCTTTCTCCATACAAACACATTCCGCTGGTTTCTTCGTGGATAATGTTGCTAGAGCAATGATTTTTTCCAAAAAACTAGATTGATACGTGCCACTATCATTTATAGAGTTATGACAATCCAAAAACCCGAAAAACAGCCCGCTTTTACCGCCATGTTCAGACGACTGTCAGACAAATTTGATAAGTTTTTAACAAAATAGAAAATAACAGAATCATGAATATAGTTTTCCTCTAAAGTTTGATATATGATTTTTTTTAGATCAGTCCAGTTTTGAAAAAGAAAACAGCGGAATACAAAACGTCTTTTAGTCAAGGTTTTTATAGGTAAAATCAGCCTGAGCTATAGCTGTCGCTTTCGTACTTTACTTGATAGGGTACAATGCGACGCATCGGCCATAGTTCCTTCAAATACCTATTTTTAAACATACCTACATTTAACAACATTATAACATTATGAAACATAGGGACACAGTATATATTCTTCTTATTCAGTTTGTGAAATATCTCTTAAATCGGTTCAATATTGGAGTAGAAAACAGTCGAGAGCCAAACCTCGAATTATGACTTTTTACATACAAAGTCTCTCCGCCAGCATTTCTTCTTAAGGTGCTATCTGAGGCACACAGTCACACCACTAACTTCAAAATTTTGGGCTGTCACAGAGAAATTTTTAATGCAAAAATGCAATTGAGACGTATTAGTAAAGCGCAAGCGGCGCATGTACGTGCACCAGACGGAAGGTGCATTACTCGATCAACTGTTGGCCGAAGCAGACGTGTGTGCGCTCCTTGGTGAAACCGGTGTGTGGCTTTTATTTATCGACCCAGCAGTAAACTACGACAACGCCCGTGGCGACGAGCCCCAGAGTAAGTGGTAAATTTTGCTGCTCGATAAAGAAGGAGGAGATAACTAAGGAACTCACGTGCACACAAAAAATAACAACCTCACGGTATCAATGACTAGATATAAAAAATAACAGCACTTAAGTATTATATTATTATTATATACACAAACAAACAGAGTGTTACTTGTCTGATCGATTAATGACAAGTTATTATAATCATGTACACCTCTTACAATATAAAAAAGCAATGAATACTTTCTAAAATAATATCTGTCATAATATTGTTATATAGAAGGATAATGGACGGTAACGTGGATGTTTTTCTTAAAAATTTAAAAGTACGTACTCGAAGGTAACCGCCAACTATTTACGTATCTAGTAACTATACTAGATACGTAAATAGTTGGTTGGGTTGGTTGGTTGGTAGAAAAAACTAACGCCATGATATAAAAGTGTTCATTATACTAATAATGAACACTTTTATATCATGGCGTTAGTTTTTTTATTTAGGTTAATAGTCACGGCCTACCGCGTATGTTCACGAAAATGTAATCTATCCAGTGACATTATGTATTTAAATTACCTACGTAATAATAATGTTCAGTGCAAATTAGAATACCACACCATTGATCGTTTCCTTCACAAATTAATGATGTTTTAATGTTGAGGTAATTTAAATGTCTCGTTAGTAATATTAAAACAAGTAAGTCAAATTTCACCAATCATTATTGAATTATCATTAATCATTATTTTCATTATGAATTCAGAAAAAGTGATTCCGTATAATTATCGTCCACCAGATGAAAAAAATGTCTGCAAATTCTTTGAACCACTTAACAATACTTTACTTGCATTATCGTCATACAAAAACATTTTCCTTACCTTAATCTATTAGCCTCACATGGTACGTTGCCTGCTTATGATATGCCTATCAACAATCACACTTGCCTTGACCACGTAATTGTCGAAACAAAACTTTCAATGAAATGCGTGGTTGCCATAGCAATATAAAAACAGGAGAAGTGGCAAGGGGGCGAGTTGGTGTCCGCGCGACATGCTCACGTTGACCATGTCATAGGCAAATGGTCGTCTCAGCGAACTAGTGCGCTTTCGACCGCGATCGTGACAAGTTATAAGAATTTCGTGTTATTGTGAAAACCGCAGCCAAACCAAGACTTTGTAAATCATAGTATCATACTATCTAAGTATAAGTATTTTACTATATTTGTCTTTAAAATCATGAAAAACAACAGGTCGTAAAATATGTCTTGCTCTTACTATATTGTTCTTGTTTTCAAATATCACAGCGACTGTACTATATTTGCAATATATACATTGCTCTGCATTATTTTTAGACCCCAAAAATGTTTTTGTCCAATAATAAATGAAAGATTCGATAACTTTTTGATTTAGTCAATCACTAGCATTTATGTGAAATATATTGCTTTTGCACAGCACAACGACACATTGTTTTTATGTGCGTAAATTGTACGGTACATGATAAATACACGCTGTGTTTGATACAATAAGGTTTATAGTTGATTGTGTAGTACGTTCTGTTTTAAGAAGTGCGGGTGTGTGCGCGACTGGGTATCTATTGCTTTTACTGAAGTACATGTGTAGTAGTTGCCGTATGGAAGGGGCTTACTAGAGACACAGGTGCCGATACATTTTCGTCTATCGCGCATGTCTCCTTGTTTATTATATCTATGATTGTTGCCCATACTACCCTCACTACACCGTTTATAAGTCTTTCACACATAAACTCTTCACACCATCCATTAAAACTTTAAAACACATAGATATCAGTCCCTGGACGCTGGGATAAATGGATGAAAGCTCTAGAAATAATATATAAAATGAGGAGCTCAGGAAATAAATGTTGCAACATTATGTTGCAATTATTTTCTTGCAATCTGTACCAAGTTACAAAGCTCGCAAATGGCAACGTTTATTTCATCGCCTCGTTTCTCCTAGTATCGACATGGAGTCATTGTTCTTCCACCTCAACAATTCGTCTTCTTGCTGAGTCGGCAGCAAGATGTCGCCGAACTCGTGGACGTGCACGTCGAGAATTTAATGCTCTAAACAAACTAAATAGTCAGTTTTAATTATACTTCTGAAACATGATTTACATAATCTCTTTTCTACTAATCAATAATTCTTACTTTGCTGATTTTGCCTTAGCAACTCCCACTCGAATGCTTCAGTGGACATTGAGGTATGCTTTTGGAAATATGGGTTGGCAGGTGTAACAGCAGATGTTAGCTTACATGTGTAACCTGTACAACACTGAATATCATTGACGGATACAAAAAATACAATTATGCATCTGTTACTATTGATGTTGATTATTTTATGCACTTTACTGATGACAAGATCGTGAAATCATATTACCCTCACCCTTTGTTACTGTAACTCGGACTATGAGCAACTTCCCATTGAATTCAGGGAGTCGCACACAGCCGTTAGCTTTCCTACAGCCGTTTTGAACGGATTCTCCCGTTGGCACCCTTCTGCGTAGTCTGCGAGACAACTCGTTGTTTTCGCTCATAAAATTGAGGTGGGCTTAAATTAGCGCGTGAGTTACTGCTGGTGCCCTTTTTAATTAAATTACTAGCACTTCACCCGCGACTTCGTTCGCTTGGGTTTAGTAGGTACTCCACGAACTTCATCTTCTATACCTCCCTCTTTATAGAGAGATAGTGATGTAAACAAAACTTTGTAACAATTTATTATTTTTAAAAGAGTGTCCGTGGAGTTTCTTGCACGTTCTTCTCCATAGAGTTCTATGCTTTGGAACGTGCAAATAGCTTCATCTTTTTGGACTGACCGACCTTGACAATTCAAAAGTGCCTGTAAATGGTTTATTTTAAAGATACGATTTGATTTGATAGGGTAATGTGGAAATTACTTATACACTCAACGTAGGGCAGTTCGCTCTAAGCGCAACATTTTTCATCTTCTTTTCGTTACGTTACGTTTCAGCTACGTTAACTGCAGCGTCGGTAGCATTAATTAAATCCTCCAAAGTACAGGTGTACACTTGGGGCACTCCAACGTGTGGCTCATGTTCTGAACAGGAGCACCGCACTCACATTGAGTATCCGATGGGTCTATGAATAGGGCAATATCGACTTGCTTTGCATGAGCGGATATGTGCCACACTGGACTCACAAATTCGCCAGCAGAAAAGCATAAGGATAAGCCAGTGGTTCGAAGAACATCGGGTGCTGCTCCCCAGTTTGAAAAATAAGTCGGCGCAATAGGTTGTTTCGGGACCCGACCTTCTGCTTCGTATTATGGCAGTGCACATTAAAAGTTAAGGCTCTATCTAATGCAACGTCTAGGTTCTTCGGGTTATTGCAGTGTTCTACGTCAGTTTCTAGCCACGTGATGTTTATTTTCCTATTTGAAAAACGATTGTGGAAATGGTAAGCGCAAGATTGAGTTTTAAACGGGTTTGGGCGAAGAGCATTACTGTCATAGTGTCATAGTCCTACCAAGTGACACAAGTACTTGTGTCAATGTATTTTCAACTTCCGTGAAAGATGGTGATTGCGTCGCATAAGCTAAGTCATCCGCATACAGGAAGCGTTCAGTGTGCGACGTAATAGGCTGGTCGTTAGTGTAGATGTTAAACTGCGTGAGAGCCAGCACACTGCCTTGAGGGAGACCGCTTTTTTGGCAGCGCCATCTGCTCTTTTCTGATTGAAAACACACCTGAAAGCAATGGTTGTGCAATAATTTGCTCAAAATATTGACAAATCCCTGGTCGTTAGTTAAGGAGCCGACTTTACCAAGTAAATTTTTAATATTTATAGTGTCGTATGCCACTGACAGGTCTACAAATACGATACCTGTCACTTTTTGAGCCTCATACCCATCATCTATATGTTGAGTAAGTCGGAGGACATGACCAGAGCAAGACTTACCGGGTCTAAAGCTGGCTTGCTCGAATAAGCTTTGGCTCAACAGCTTCAGTAAGGCAATTCAGTAACAATCTTTCAAACAGTTTATAAGTATAGCATAACAGCGATATTGGCCGATAGGTTTTGGGTTCTTTAACATGCTTCCTCGGTTTCGGCAATGCTATGATTTTATTCCATCTCCACAGTTTGGGAATGTTCGTGGTTTCCAGACATGCATTGAAGAAAGCGAGGAGCCATGACACAGCTACAGGTCCCAGATATTTTAATTGTTCCACTGTTAGATCATCGACTCCAGCAGCCTTACCGTTTTTTAATACCTTTATGGCCAATATTACGTCAGTGAGGGTGAAAGGCTTACTGATATATGGGGAATCATCAGTGTTTGTCGTTATCTGTGTTTTTTTTACATTTTTCTTACTTAGAGCATTTTATACTCGTTGTAACTTTTAAACGAAAGGTCAGATTTAATAAAATTAAAATGTCATTTACATGTACAGTTAACAAAGCTATTGGGATGCAGGCAGCTAACTTGCAACTACTTTTAAACAATGTTGTGAGTGTGGTGAGTAGACAATTATTGTACAACACAAGTATGTCAAAAGCTTAAAAATTATAATGCACCCATTAGGAATAAACATTGGCAGTGCTGTGGAAAAATTAATATTTTTGCCTGTATACCGAATAGCTTTGTTGACTGTACATAATCAAACTTAATTATCAAAACATTTAAATGGATAAGTATTAATATCATGATACCAAAATCACAACTATTCCATCTCGCCCGGGTTTTAATTGAATTATTTGCGAAGAAAAAAAGAAAAGCGGTCATTACGACTTAACCATAATAGTTATACATACACCCTTGCGGACTTTTTCATTGTTAACATAAGTACTTCAATCATGTAGAACAATATTTTATGTATCATCAATAGTTTTCTCAGCGCACGTCAAAAAACAAAAATAATTATAAGTAAAATTTTGCTACTTTCGGTTACATAATTACAATTTTACTAAGGATCTCAATTTTTTTTCGGAAATATAATATAGTTTATGTTACTCGGCAAAAGTGTAGCTTTCCAATGGGGAAAGAATTTTTAAAATCGGTCGAGGAGTTTTTTAGTTAAATCGTAACAAACAAACAAAAAATCAAATCTTTCCTCTTTATAATATTAGTTTAAAGTTTAGATTAATAAACAGGGTGTTTCAGAAGAATGCGGTCGTTATAGGATTATAATATCTATAACAATATTATAATGCTTGTATATTGTTTGGTTGAATGCGCTTATCTCAGGAACTACGGGTTCAAATTGAAAAATTCTTAGTGTTGGATAGCCCATTTATCGAGGAAGGCTATATACCTAAGCTTTTTTTTTAATTTTTATAAAAAAAAAAAGATTTTTGAATACGTTTTTTTTATTACAATTGGTTTGTTATTTATTATTTACGTACAAAACAGAAAATGCAGTTCTCCTTTTAATTAAAATTGGGTTCGAAAATCTTTCCAGTGTGTTTCGGTAGTCCTCATAGATTCGAATTTGGCCATCCACACACGTTTTAAAAATTCACTCTATATAGGAACAAAACATCATCAACATAGTGATCATCTTTCTATGACTGTTTATATCTAGTCCTAAGTATCATTATTTTATTTAAATATCTTATTTTTTAAGTATATCTTGGGTTGAAAATTTGTTGGTTTAATTAAGACTACAAACATAATATCTCGAATCCTTTTTAATACCTCATATTGTGCTCTAAAGCTTTCAAAAATATATGTATCTTTGTTTACAGATGATGCGTCGGCTTCACATTTACTTGACATGTCTTCTTATTACTGTCAGTATTCTACTTATTATTGATATTAAGACTCAGCACACTATTAACACATATCTTATACCCATTGACAGCCAAGAAAGAACAGTGATTTTCAAAAAACTCAAAACTAGAGATAAGGCTTACATACAAGGAACACCTAAAATCCTGAACGATAATGTGCATGGACATGGGTTTTCAGATATCAAAGAAATGGACAAATTTCTGCAAGATGAGACTCGCGAATTCACAGATAAAACAAACATATTGTTGGAAAAAGCACGTTTAAAAATCAAATATGACACCTCCAACTATAACTTTTCACAATCTGGAGTAAATGTATTAGAAGACTTAGTTATGGAATCTGGCGGACAGCCCCTGAGAAGTTTAATTGTATCGACTTGGAGATCAGGATCTACCTTCTTAGGAGACCTAGTACTAAACGCACGTCCAGGTTCTTATTATGTATACGAGCCCCTTTTTAAGTATGGAACCAATCAATTCAAAACTCCAGAAGAAGCAATCGAACCCGTGAGCATTGTTAAACGAATGTTTCGATGCAATAATAGAGGTTTACAAGATATTTTTGACTTTGACAGAAAAAACTACCGTGACGATAAGGGCAGCACGAGAATGTGGGATTATTGCAAGTTCGGGAATAACATTGAACTATGTGTTAATGCAGATTTCGCTTCACGGTTATGCAAACTGTTTCCTTTTCTAAGTATGAAACTTGTTCGTCTAAGGTTACGACCCGTACAGGAAATATTGGATGATAAAACGTAAGTAATTTTTAATTATTAAAAACATTTTTAAATTAGCACCAGAGAGACCATACGACATAGACCATTTGAGGAGCTCGTGGCTAGATAATAACAGCTGCACGGGTCGATCTTCTAGGTTAAGCAACGCTTGACGAGCGTGGTCTGTGGATGGGTGACCATCTTAACATACCGAGTTTCCTCCGCACCTCGAAGAGCACGTTAAGCTGTTGGTCCCGGCTGTCATTTGTTGATCTTTGGCAGTCATTACGGATAGTCGGAAGCCAGTAAATCTGACTCCAGTCTTGCCATGAAGTACCGTGTGACCCAGTTAGTGGGTTGTGGAGGTCTGGTAGGCAGCCGCTGCACGTAAAATACTGGTATTCAGCTAAATGCGGCTTGACTAGAAGCCGACCCTAATATAGTTGGGAAAAGGCTAGGCAGATGATGATTTTTAAATTAGCACCAGCATCGTCCTTGCAAATATAAATTAATTGAGACAATTCATGATGAACTTCGCATAAAAAAGCCAAACTGTAATAAAAATAGCGAGAAACATTACATTTTTTTTTTTAAACGCTGCCTTAGACTAGGATTTTCTCCTGTATCGTGGGTGCGTGTACAAACTCACATACACAAACAGCCACACCGGAACAACTATCTGTAGGCCAAACAAATATATTTTGTTCCGTGCGGGAATCAAACCCCCGACACGTAGCGCAGCAGCCAATTGCTCAGCGACTGCGCCAACCGTGTCGAAAAATTTATACTAACAGCTGTTTCTCTAAATTAGGAAAAATCGAATGTCGTGTTTTATAGCATCTAGCTTATGCCAGTGACTTCGGACGCACATATCCCGTTTTTTCTCGTTCCCGTACGAATTTCAGAAAATCCTCTCTTAGTGCTCCCCTGTAGGGAAAAATAATTTCTGTAGGGGAGAAATATTTTTTTTCGTTCTTTTTGGGGAGTGTACTCCCCAAGGAACCTAAATGATTTCTACGTTCAGTAGTTTCGGCTGTGCGTTGTATATAGGTCACTCAGTCAGTCACCAGTAACGGTAGAGTTTGATATTTATATTGTGTTAGTAATAAAATAGTCATCATACTCAAACCAATAAGTTTAATTACAAATAGGTACTACATACTCATGTTGCTAACACATGCATAGTGACGACAGCTTCTTCTTTAAAGCTCTTACTGAAATAAAATATAGGAAAGGGGGTTATAATCCTACCAGGCCTGAACTTAGTTAACTTAAATTATCAAAAGTGTCCTTCACTCTGTGAGTGCTGCCATTAGGTCTTGTACCCAACACTTCAAACCGATCATTCTTTATGACCTTCACAATTTTATACGGAATACTGCGAAATCTGCCATTTAACTTTTTGTACTCCGGATTCTCTTTACATATGCGAATCAACACCATATCTCCGATTTTGTATGGGAATTTCACAAAGCGTCTCGCATCGAACCGCCGCATCTGCCGCTTTTGATCTTCATCCAAAATCTCACGAGCTTTTGCTCTTTTGTGTCTCAAGTCCAGACTCTCACCTGTCTGCGTGAGATTATTTACCAAAAGCGCCTCACATAGCGCTATCGGCTTGTTGCCAAACAGGAACTCGTTAGGAGTCCTGCCAGTGACTTTATACACTGAATTATTTAACGCCTGCTGTGTGGCAGCCAGGCGTCCTACCAGTTTCTTCGGAGGCGTGTGGGTTCGAATCTTACTACAGCGTTAGCAATAAAATAGTCATTACACTCAAACCAACAAGTTTAATTACAAATAGGTATCACAAATCACCAAGGAGACGTCCGTCACTCATAGAGAAGGGGTGAACTGTCGGGTCGCTGGCGCACACTGCGGCCTGCTCTTCCCTGCATGACGTCACGAGGCTGCCTGCACGGCTCATGTTGGTAACAATTAATACGATACTGAAATATATATTATTTCTATTTTACTGACAGGCTTAACGTCAACGTGATACTGTTAGTGCGAGACCCTCGCGGGGTAATGCAGTCGAGGTTGCATCACCGTTCCTGCAAGCTCTCTCCAGAGTGCTGGGACCCTTCCATGGTCTGTGCAGACATGGTCAGCGACTACGTGGCAGCTGGAAGATTACTTCAGCAGTATCCGGACAGACTAATGTAAGTGATTTATGACTTGTTTCAGCTTCCACTGGATTGTAGTAACACCTATGTGATATTTTTGGCCTACTATTTTGTGTCCCAGGGATATTTGTTCAGTTCCTAGGGATGGTTTTCGAGACCATTTTTTTGTAATTGTGCAAAATTCTGATGATCGTTTACTGCTACGAGAATCCTAGTCTAAGGACACCAAATAGTGCCTGCCAGCAGGTTCATCGCCAAAAAGTTGATTTGTTTGGCTTTTGTCATTTTGGTTAAACCAAACACGAGTAAAATAAAGACAAAATAAATTTAAAAATAATTCGACACATGATTAAAAAGATCTAAAAATAAATATATTTTGTACTTAATATTACAGGGTGGTGCGGTTTGAAGAACTAGCTCTTAAAATTAATGACACTTCTGATCGGATTCTCAATTTTCTTAAAGTTGAGAGAACACAAGCGTTCGATGACTTCCTACAAACGCATACCAATGTGGAGACGGCTGGAGGTCACACTACCTTCAGAGTCTCAAGAAATGTGCCTTACAAATGGACGACTGCACTAGACTTCAATTACGTTAATGAGATACAGGTATGACAACTTAATTTTGCCACTATTGTCATGCAGTAACTTTTGACCTATATCTTTTTCGGTGATGTGATCGACTGGTCTATTCACACTTGAATTAAAGACCCCAGGATGTAGCTATCATGAATCACAGACTCCAGCAAGTAATTCCATTTCTTAACTGTATGCGCTATGATATTATTTCCAAAATGTCTTGCAATAGTTTCATTATATGTAGTTATCCTTCATATAATTCCTTGGTAGCTCTCTCCCTCTCCTTCCATCAACATTGATGTCCCCGACCCCGTTTTTTCTAAGAAAAATAATTCTAATTCCACTTTTTCTAATATCTTCTAAAACTTTTCAGTTCTCATTCATCTCTTACATTTCTGTTACTTGCTGGCTCCTTGTATTAATCTTCATCATGCTCGTACGTTTTTTCTATTAAGAATGAAGAAAAAATAAATAGCCGAAATACCTCCTTTGATGGTCATAAGTCCCCCACGCACTGCCACTTATGCCTTCCCAAACGTAGGTCACATCGACTGGTCTAAGATACGACTATAGACTGTTTGGTAATAATTATCTCATATTTTAGATGGTGTGCAGTGAAGCTATGGATTTATGGGGATACAAGATGGCGCTCAACGAGACACACATGACAAGCAAGGACTTCAACCCCGTAGATGATTATAAAATCTATTAACGGTCTTGTTAAATTCACTACAGTAATGTACAAGTACTGGCCAATTATGGTTTAATTTAACTGCCAAGTTTGTTAACTGAACCCATAGTTTTGCTAAAAAGAAAATTTATAAAGGTATCTGTATCTGTATTTTCTCTTTTCTATTTTAGCTTTATCGAACAAAGTTTTAATTTTTTATAGAAAAAAAATATGTATAGGTTATTTAAATTAGGATTTGTTTTGTTGTTTGTAAATATCTGTATTGCACTGACCTCAGTGCAATACAAATATTGCACTGAGGTTTGCTATTGAAAAAACTAACTGGCAAAAATTCGCATTAGTACCTAAACTGTGATATTTTTTAAATATAATTGAGTCATGTTAGACCACAATTATCGCCTTATTGAAAGCGATGATGTGGTTGGCAATGGAGCACGTTTACTTGAAGCAATCTATTCAATCTTGACTAAAAGACCCCAAAATTGTTGCTATTAGGAAACAGACGCCGCCAAAGAATTCTACTCCTTAGATGTGCGCACAATTAAAATATTTTGATTGTTGTGTTTGTATTTGCATGTATATTGTTAAGAATAGAAGTCTGCAAAACTAAAGAGATAATTTTATGCTTACTTTTTTTGCCAGCACTTGTGTCCCACTGCTGGTTAAAGGCCTCATCCTCCTCCTGGGTTTTGATTTGCAACTACCATTATCATCTGCCTAGCCTTTTTCCAACTATATTAGAAAGAAGAAGAAAGAAAAGAAAGAAAAAGCGTTTATTTGCGCCAAGCATGACGCATACCAAAAAAATTAAATTTAAATCCAGCCAAACCGGATTCAGCTGCATACTAGTATTTTACGTATAGCGGCTGCCTACCAGACCTCCACAACCCAGTAACTGGGTAGGTAACACAGTACTTCATGGCAAGACTGGAGTCAGATTTACTGGCTTCTGACTGTCCGTAACGACTGCCAAAGATCTACAAATAACAGCCGGGACAAACTCGATATGTTAAGATGGTCACCCATCCACAGACCACCCTTGGCAAGCGTTGCTTAACCTTGAAGATCGACCCGTGCGGTTGTTATCTAGCCACGAGCTCCTCGATTTATAACTACCATAACGTCTCTATTACAAAAGAAAAATAAATATAATTCCTCTATTCAATCTGTTTCAATAATCAGGGTCAGTTTTAATTGGCCATGGAACCATTGCATCTTGTACATTCGTAATTCTGCTTTCAGCTGTTGTTACTGTGTCTCCAGTAAAATATATTAGCGCAGATAATTGTGACCGTCAGGATGACTGGACCAAACAAGATATGTACATGAGGCTATGTGCATTATTTAATACCTATTTGCTACTATTTACTACCTATAATGAAATATTTGCTACCTTTGCGATTAGAAAAATATCAAAGAAATAAAGTGGTCAGCCATTCTGACGTCAGGTTGGCTGGCCACTTCTAAGTCCTCATAGTTTTAGCGTTGTATTAACCACGTTGTTAACGTAAATATTTAGTACCTTTTTGCTACCTTAACATATATTTTTTGCACAATTTTAAGAAGCTCCTATAAAAAGTTATGAATTAACGTTAATTTATAAAGTGCCTGCAAAAACATTATTAGAAATTATCTTACGAAAATAAGGCGTGGGGTATATAATTTATGTGCAAGCGTTTTAATGTCATACATACTTATATTACTAAGAATAAATGCAATATGTAAATGATTACAAAAATTTATAAATGGATAACACTTTACAATGGATACTCAGGTAACAAGTTGGTTATAAGCCACTAAGTGCCTGCAAAAACATTGTTAGCAATTATTGTGACAAGAAAAGACGCACATAATTAATATACAGACGTTTTAATGGCTTTTATTAATAACTTTTTGTAGGAGCTTCTTAAAATTGTGCAAAAAATATATGTTAAGGTAGCAAAAAGGTACTAAATATTTACATTAACAACGCGGTTAATACAACGCTAAAACTATGAGGACTTAGAAGTGGTCAGCTAACCTGACGTCAGAATGGCTGACCACTTTATTTCCTTGATATTTTTCTAAACGCAAAGGTAGCAAATATTTCATTATAGCTAGTAAATAGTAGTAAATAATGCACGTAGCCTCATGTACATATATCGTTTGGTCCAGTCATCCTGATGGTCACAGATAATTGGCTCCCTTGCCCAAATCACTAGTTAAAGCCAATAAACTTGTTGTGAATCACATGTGGTTAAAGTTTCCTGCTTCTTCACGACTTTTAAGTCAATAACTTGTGGGTAGACTATCACAACTATGTACGAGTTTATTGTTTATTCAAAGTAGCCAGTATACTATTGTGGTCTTTGATTTAAAGCATGTGTTATCCCGCTACAGGATTTTCTTTCGCCTTTCTATTTCTCCCGGTTACGCTAAACGTGGACCCGTGCGATCTGGTAGGTGTTGTCAATTCCGCCATATTCTCGTAAATTTGTCGCAGTGACACCGAACATTTGAATAAAAGTTTTACGGTTAAAAGACATAATTATTTGCAGGGTGTCTCATGACTTTGCCACATGAAGGGAAAGTATCTTAATTATTTTAAATAGACAAATCTACTCAATTTTATGGTCTTTCTTTTATTTTATTTAGAAGAAATAAATGTATTATGATTAAAACTTTCGATTGGTACTCAAACTCAAACTCAAATCGTATATTTCAAATAAACCATTTACAGGCATTTTAGAATTGTCAAGGTCGGTCGGTCTAAAAAGATGAAGCTATTTACATGTTCCAAAGCGTAGATCTCTATGGAGAAGAACGTGCAAGAAACTCCACGGACACTCTTTTATAACAGGTACAATAAACTTTTCTTTTACATTTACCGTTTGAACCGGAAAACCCGTGTTCGATTTCCGGATCATACAGGCGATACTACAGTTTTATAGAAGACATCAATATCTCCAAAAAACTCCTGGTTAAGTCACAATGACCGCTTTTTGTTCAAATTATTCAATCAATACCCGGGTGCAATGGAATAGTGGTGATTTTGGTATCATGATATTAATCCTTATCCAATAAAATCGTTTGATAATTAAGGTTGGTTATGTACATGTAAACTATTCAAATCGGACCTTTCGTTTAAAAGTTACGACGAGTATAAAAATACTCTAGTAAGAAAAATGTGGCAGTTTGAGCGAACTGCCCTTCGTTTAATCTATTAATAAGTAATTTGCACACTACTCCATTAAGGGGTAGAGGGGAGATGAAGTTCGTGGAGTACCAAATAAATCCGCGCAAACAAAGTCGCCGGCGAAGTGCTAGTACTAAAATAAACTAATTTTATTCCAAATATTATTGGTCGGATATATCATATCAAACAGCCTCCACACAAAAATAGCAATATTATGGAACATACCTATGCAACTGAAAAGAGTCTTTCTTAAAAAAAAAAAGAATTGTGGACTAGTCAAAATGTTAATCTTAAAATTTTCCTTCACCAACATAAGTACCTACGATTTACGTATCGTTAAGGAATTTCAGTTTACTTTTATAATTTACTAGCTGACCCGCGCAACGTCGTCTGCGTCACAATTTTCATTACTGCTCCGCTCCTATTGGCCTTAGCGTGATGATATATACCCTATAGCCTTCCTCGATAAATGGGCTATCCAACACTGAAAGAATTTTGCAAATCGGACCAGTAGTTCCTGAGATTAGCGCGTTCAAGCAAACAAACAAACAAACAAACTCTTCAGCTTTATATATCAGTATAGATTTATGTAGGTAAGTCAGTCCTGTGACAGTAAATACTTTTTAACCGACGAAAAAACGGAGGAGATTCTCAAGACGACGCGTATAGTTTTTTATGTATGGCCACGCATAATTTTTACAGAGTAGTCCAATTGATAATTCTTTTTTATTGGGTAGGGTATACCTCGAAGTTCCATGTAAGCCTATTCTACGGGTGGGAAAATAAGGGTCATTTATTGTTCACTCACAGATTTTAACGCCGAGTTGTGTAGCATTTTTTGTAGACCCACTCATGTTGGTACATGAAGCCTGTTTTTTAACATTTATTTTATACAACAAATAATAGTTAAAGTAGGATTATATAATAGTGAACAGCTAAAGTAAGTTAGGTAGCTATTTTAAATATTTAAAAATTAAGCATTTAGTAATTAGAAGATTATAGCCACAAATAATTGTAAAATAAAAACTTTTTAAGAAAAACTTAAACCACCGAAAAAACTGAAAAGCAATAAAATTGTAATAAAATGAAAAAAATAACTTTAATTTCGGATGTCGGTGTTAAAATATGAACAAACAATCAAAAACACCGACTTTTTTTTTACCCTATTGACTTCATCATGAGAACACAGACACTCATTTAAATAATATCAAGTATCGACATATGGTACTTGTAATCAAAATACCGTCTCGTCCTATCCATTAGTAGGTATCCATGTAATTTCACATCCGACTATCACGTGCGACCGGACGTGCCTGTCGCAAAATCGCCGCTATGTAAGCAGCCTAACTAGACCTTATATCATTCACAATTTGTTACTATTGAAATGCTAAAGCCATGTCGGGACGTTCTGGCGACTGCGCTAGAATATTAAACAGACGTTCAACTTTATTATTTGGAGGGCTTAGTCTGATGTGTGTAATTACGTTAGTTCCCCGACTTTGTTTTGTCAACATTTGACGCTTAAGGGTTGAGTTTCGACTAATCACTTCTCAAATGAAACCTCTACATTAAGAATAATTCATATATGCAACGTGTAACAGAAAAAAACGTAATATCTCTTAAGGGGTCATTGTACTCATCATTATCGACAACTTTCACTATGGGAGCGACTGCGATATAAAAATTCCGCTGCCCCGTACATTTTTGTCCGCATTACTCGACAAAATGTACTGACATGTATATAAATCAAAGCTAGGTACATAAGAAACTGTAAAAGAATTGTTTAAGGAGATTTTGCTAGTTTTAAAGGTATTTTATGCTGTGCGATTCCAAATTCCAGTGATGACATATGAAACGTGGTCGCTCACAATGGGCCTCATCAGAAGGCTCAAAGTCACTCAAAGAGCAATGGAGAGGGCAATGCTTGGAGTTTCCTTGCGTGATCGAATCAGGAATGATGATATTCGCAAGAGAATCAACGTTACCAACATAGCTCGAATGATCGCCAAACTAAAGTGGCATTGGGCAGGGCACATTGCTCGCAGAACAGATGGTCGATAGGGCTGGAAAGTTCTGGAGTGGCGATCGCGTACCGGAAGACGTAACGTTGGAAGGCCTCCCACAAGGTGGACCGATGACCTGGTGAAGGTCGCGGGTAGCCGATGGATGCGAGACGCGCAGGACCGGTTGTTGTGGCGACACTTGGTGGAGGCCTATGTCCAGCAGTGTACGTGTTTCGGCTGATATGATGATATTTTTTTTTTTTACTATGTATAGGCATACGTTTGACCACAATCTCACCTGATAGTAAGCGATGATGTGGTCGAAGATGGAGCACGTTTGTCTAGAAGCAACCTATTCACTCTGATGATGTTGATGATGATGATTCCAAATAAGGGTAGCCTATAGCAGCTCATTTAGTTGCGTTTCGTACTAAACCTCTGTCAATTGACATGATCATGATCATACCAGCTTACTGTTTTTTTTTTAAGGATCATCAAATGACTCCTCCCGCTCTGGGCGGAGCAGAAGGGAGTGTCAGACTCTTGCTGACTAAAACTCATCCGTGTTTCTCTTAATGTCCTTTGCGTTACAGAGCCGCGGTGACTCTTTCGAACAAATTCCGCAACAGTTTACTGGTACTGTCGTTAGTAATTAACCGACAAACAACGACGTGAGATTTTGCAGCGGGATCTTATATATTAGGTAGGTACCTGTTCTTTCAGACTAGATCAATCGTCACCGAGGCCTAAAACATGACATACAATTGAAATTATAAGGGTAAATTAAAGTCCATAATTTGTAACGGTAACGATACAAGTACATAGACTAAAATGTCCGCCATGAATAACCGGCGTATGTAACCGTAGGTTCTGATTAATGAATATGGAACGCTCCCGATTCAAATTCGCAATGATCCCCGCGCCTCACTAATGACTAACTAAATTAATATCTAGTAAGCTTACATTGCGTTTGAACTTGGCTCATTTCTACGAATATTCTATTGAGGTTGCGCTGTTTATATCAATTACATGAGTAAGTAAATCCAACTGAAATAGCGGTATGGAACGAATTGATCAAACTTGGTCTACGTTTGATCAATTCGTTCCATCAAAAGCTGAAAATCTAAACTATGAGAACAATCCAAAGTTTTTCTGTAGCTGCTATACAGTAAAGAGAAAATAACAATTTAAAAAAAAATGTGGTCTTTTTTTAGTTGTAATTTGAGGTCGGGCACCTCAAATAACAACTAAAAAACTTTTCAAGCAGTCTTATGCAGTAGGATTAGTTTTAATATTGTTTCCTTACTGTGTAACAGCTACAGAACACCAATTTTTAATTTTAATTTGACACCACTCTACTGGAACATCCTACCCTGACTGGGAAGAAAACATAATTGTTGTAAAATTAACGTTTGACAATTTGTATCTCATTATAAGTAGTAGCCGGCACGAGTCGTGAGCACAGATGAATACGGCGGGATGATCTCGCCAATGTTCGGTGGGCGAACGAAACTTGCAAGCCCAATAGTCGATGAGCGACAAACTGACGAACCAACAACGTGAAGCGTCAGAGCTGTCGTCGGCAAACTGACCAATGGAGAGTGTGCTCATGACTTATGCCGGTTATTCTTAAACAGGGAGACACGGAAGCAGTATTAGACAATACTACTTCCGTGTCTCCCTTGTTTATCCATCTTTACCAATTTTATAAATGCGACAATAAGTTTTGTTAGTTACGCCTAAATCTCGGAACCGATTGTGCTGAATTTTGGTACAGAGATTTAGAGGTATGCGAAGCAGAGAGTAAAGTCCCGGACACCTTTGTAAAGGGAGGATCCTCCTACCAGACGGTTGTTGTATCTGGCGGGCAACTGCCCGATAGTTAGTATTCGGGCTGATGTATGTGTTCAAATCGCACGGTAAACTTCGCTTGCGCGACGCAGGATTTTAGTTCGCTAGTTGGATAGATGGCGTCACGGTTCTTTTTGACGATGTAGATTTGCTTTTTCGTTGGTTTTTCTTGTGGCGGCATTGATGCCGCTACAGAGATATATGAAACCCTAGAGATGTCATAAACTACTTGAACAAGAGCAAAGTCACGGGCAAATGCTAGTATAGTATAAATAACAAAGTCAGGTCTACCAAGACATTTTTTGGAAAACGTACTTTCATATTAACTAAATAATTTAAGTTTCATCCCAAACTCACGATAGGCCCCTACCAAATACATAATAGCATGGGAGCTTTCTTGTAACATTACAAGTTTTGCTACCGTTTAAATAATATTATCGATGACAAAGTAGAGTCTTATTCAAATTGTTTCCTGTCTTTAAGCGGGTGCTGATGAAGATGACAGCATTTGCATGTTCCATACAGAAGGTATTATTGGCTTCGTTAAAGGGGAAGTTAAATTTGGGAATCATATGAAGACATTATTTGGCAGTCTTTGCGTAACCGATATCGTAACCCAACTTAGAGCAAGAAATCTGAATAGTTTTGCCGAAAGCATAGTCAAATGTCTTGAATGGAAGACGCAGCGTGAGGTGGCCTCCCAAGGCGGACCTATGACCTGGTGAGAGTCGCGGGTAGCTGATGGATGCGAGACGCACAGGACTGGTTATTGTGGCGACACTTGAGGAAAGCCTATGTCCATCAGTAGACGTCTTTCGATTGATATGATGATGATGATGATAGTAAAATGTTGAGAAAAATAAACCCAACCCAACATTAATAAATGAAACTCGCAATTCTTCAACGGTACAATTTCGTCGAATTAAAAATGTTATAAATATTTTTTCATTCCATTTATTCGCAAAGAAGATCTGACGTATTCAAAACAATTTCTCATCTCGAAATTATATTCAAATAAGACCATAAATCCACCGTTTTCCTCATTCCGGCCTTACATTAACACAAACATTTACAAGCCTCATAGCGTTTAATAGCATTCTAAACAATACAGTCTGAGGATAGGGAAGAACGTCCCAAATTACAGCACGGACAATTTTTCTTGTAACATCTGCACAAGCAATCCGAGCCTCATCTCGCTCCGATCCTATTTTATTTACAGCAAACAATTCTTTTGATAAATCGTTTTTAATCCGAACAAAAAGCAGTATTATTCCAATTTGACGAAGAAAAAGATTTTCATAATGGAATTAGTTCATTTGGAGTCCTCGAAACGAAGGCGGACATTGGAAATCTCTCGCGATCTCGTTAGCATTGGAATATTCTATGAAGATTAAACGTTATTCAGTTTGATTTGAATGCGAACGTGCCTTTTGTTATACGATTGCAGTGAATGGCACCGTCTAATGGTCGGCAAATGAGTGCTTTTGAGGGTTTCATGAATATGGAAGGCTCGCTCATTTTGGATTCGGCATCAAGTGCAAGGATCTTTTTGTTGTCCTCTGAGCATAATCCATTATTTGCATTTTGATTTTGGTCTCTATATTTCGCTGGGAAAATTTACCATGTGGTGAGTGGTGCGGTCATGTGTGGTGCATCTACTCCTAGACTAATGAGAATTCATACCAACGCCACATGGTCAATTTCCATGGTTATTGTATTTAGCTGGAATGGAGTGTACCTACGTAATATGATACTTACCAGCAGGTAGCAGATTTCGATATGTCGACGCAAGGCGTCGTAACGTAAACTTTAAAATAAACTTTTACTTAAAGTTTAACAGTTAAATATTGCAGGATAGGTTTAAATTAGTTTAGATTTAATTATTGTAGTCAGTTTGCTACCTTTCAATGTAAAAAGCCGTGTTATGACTTGCTGTTACTATAACAGCAAACCATAACTGTAGGTTTATTAAAACTTAGGTTTAAAAACCTTTTAATGATTGATAAATTCATTTATTAATTAATAAGCGATAGGCGTTGGCTTAAAAATGACTTTTGATTGGTTTTTGTTTAATAAACAGTTGATTGAATTACTATTGGTCACGTGATAAAGATGGCGCACGTTTAATGTTTATGCAAAGTTTTAAGTAATGCTAGAATTGTTTCAATGTTAAAATCTAGTGCTAAAAATAGTTAAATGAATTAACAAATCGTAGTTTGTTACTTAAATCAATGTTACCTGCAACTTGTGTGTAAAAATGAGTGTAATGACTTCGCAACGACGACGCCATGTTTGATATTGAAAAGGCGAGCCGTTGCGAGGCCACTTTGGTGCAGAACTTGGTGACGAGAGGTCGTGTAAAATCTTGTGAGTACGATTTCTGTTTTTATTTAAATTTTAAGGTTATTATTGTTGTGCGAAATTATTAATAGGAATAAAACGTGTGTAATTAAATTGTGTATTCATTATTTGCAATGAGTGAGCCCGTTGGTGGAGATGGTGACGTCAGCTCTGCTGACGTCACTATTTCTAAAAACCCGAATGGTCCCGATGCTCCGTTATCAGGCGTGGGATTGAACCCCACTTTTGCCCATCCATCTGACTCGAATAATGAAAAATTAACCACTTCTGTTAGCGGGGTACCGACGGAGTTTTTCACTCAGATGTTGCAAGTGATGAAGCACATGTCCGATCGCATCACGACACAAGATACACCCAAAATCAGAATAAATGAGGTGTTTTTGCCGTCATACGATCCGGACACCAATATTGGGGTTAGAGAGTGGTGCCAACATGTGACCACAGCCATGGAAACTTATGACCTGAGCGATTATGAAGTGAGGATGAAGGCTGGTAGTTTGCTCAAAGGTCGCGCGAGGTTATGGGTTGACCATTGGCTTGTGTCTACCACCACGTGGCATGAATTGCGCGATGTTCTAATAACGACTTTTGAACCTGAGAATAGATATTCCCGGGACATTGTACGCTTTAAGGAACATAATTATGATAATTCCAAAGACATTGCGCAGTTCTTGTCACAAGCTTGGGTGTTATGGAGGCGTATAACTAAGGATAAGTTATCGAATGATGACGCAGTTGAGGCAGTTATTGGTTGCATTGGAGATGAGCGGTTGAGAATTGAGTTACTGAATGCCAGGGCCACATCAGTACCCGAACTTATTTCTGTTGCATCTTCTATACGAAGCGTTAAGCGCCCTCAACCGGGTACATCGGGTGCCCATCCGGGTCCCGCTAAGCGATCACGTTTTGACAAACCTTCGTTGTTTTGTCAAATCTGCAAAAAGCCCGGTCATGATACACGTGATTGTCGTTACCGTGACAAAAATGATAATTCTCAACCGCGTCAGCAAGAAAGTAAAACCCCATCTCAAAATGTAGGAAAACCTACGTGCACGTTCTGTTCAAGGATAGGTCACACTTATGAGACGTGTTATAAGCGAGAACGCGCAGTGGTTTCCAACGTCAACTGCGTAGGTACATCTAAATTAAATTCGATGCCAGTAGTCGCGGGAAATTTAAAAATACTCGCGATTTTCGACAGTGGGGCCGAATGTTCAGTGATACGCGAGTCGATAGCTGCTAAACTACCCGGAAAACGAGTCTATCAAGTAAGCTACTTGAAGGGATTAGGTCAGTTTACGGTAGTATCTCTTTCGATATTAACGACGATTTGTATCATTGATAGTTTACGGATAGAACTTGAACTTCACGTGGTGCCGGACTACGAAGTCTGCTCAGACATTCTGATCGGTATGAATCTTGTCGAGAAAAACAACTTAAGCGTGCTAGTGAACTCTCAGGGTGCAACTCTGGTTCGTCAACCGGTTGTTTACCATGTGCGATCTCAAAGTGAAAAGTTTGATAAACTAGATTGTGACTTGACTAATGACGAACAAATCAATGAATTGAAAATTTTGTTAAACAAATTCGAACACTTATTTATTCGCGGTTACCCTCATACACGCGTTAATACTGGTGAGCTCGAAATACGCTTAAAAGATGATAGTAAGTGTGTCGAACGCAGACCTTACCGATTGAGCCCAGTCGAACGCGAAAAAGTTCGGGAAATAGTAAATGAACTACTCGAGCATAAAATTATCCGCGAAAGTAAATCGCCTTTTTCCAGCCCAATAATATTAGTTAAAAAGAAAAATGGAAAGGACCGCATGTGCGTGGACTACCGCGAACTAAACAGGAATACTCTGAGAGACCACTATCCACTACCGATCATTTCAGATCAAATAGATCAACTGGCGGGGGGTTACTATTTCTCGACATTGGACATGGCAGCCGGTTTCCACCAAATACCTATTTCAGAGGGCTCGATTGAGAAAACAGCCTTTGTTACGCCGGACGGTCTATATGAGTATTTGACCATGCCGTTCGGACTCAGTAACGCGGTGTCAGTTTATCAGCGCTGTATAAACAGGGCTTTAGGTCACCTCTTGAGCTCGGTGGACCAGGTTTGCCAGGTTTATGTCGATGATATTTTATCAAAATGTAGGGTATTCGATGAGGGCCTAGCCCATATCGAACGCATTTTGATTGCCCTCCAAAAGGCTGGTTTTTCAATTAATGTCGATAAAACTGCCTTCTTTAAACGCTCCATCGAGTATTTGGGCAATATCATTGCAGATGGGCAAGTTAGTCCCAGTCCAAGAAAGGTGGAAGCTTTAACGAAGGCACCAATCCCGAAGACTGTCAAACAAGTTAGGCAGTTTAACGGATTGGCTGGATACTTTAGACGCTTCATTCCCAATTTCTCGCGTGTGATGGTTCCCCTCTATGAGCTGACCAAGAACAATGCGAAGTGGGAATGGAACGAAAGGCATGATGTGGCTCGAAACTATATCATACAACACTTGTCTACTGCGCCTACCCTTATGCTATTTCAGGAGGACGCACCAATCGAGCTCTTCACAGACGCCAGCAGCATTGGCTACGGGGCGGTACTCGTGCAGACCGTTGGTGGTCGCCAGCATCCAGTCGCGTACATGAGCCAGCGCACCACCGACGCCGAGAGCCGCTACCACTCGTACGAGCTCGAGACCTTGGCGGTAGTAAGGGCAGTCAAGCATTTTCGGCATTACATATACGGCCGAAAATTTAAGGTAATAACAGATTGTAACGCCTTGAAAGCGTCCAAGAACAAAAAGGATCTCCTTCCTCGAATCCATAGGTGGTGGGCCTTCCTGCAGAATTATGAGTTCGAGGTCGAGTATAGAAAAGGTGAGCGGTTACAGCACGCGGATTTTTTCAGTAGAAATCCTTCCACTGAAAGATCCGTCAACTTCATGACAAGAGACTCTGAGTGGCTGCAGATCGAGCAGCGCCGCGACGACGTGCTGCGCCCGCTTATAGACACTATGAGCGGCGACAGTCCGGCTGAAGGCTACGTCTTGGAAGAAGGCGTGCTTAAGAAGACTCTCACGGATTCTATACTCGGTATACATAAACCAATTGTAGTCCCTAGGTCATTTCAATGGAGTCTGATAAACTCCTTCCATGTCGCTCTGCAACACCCTGGATGGGAGAAAACCTTACAGAAGCTGAGGGAAACGTACTGGTTCCCCAAAATGAACACAATCGTCAGAAGGTTTGTAGACAATTGTGTTGTATGTAAGACCTCGAAAGGGCCGTCGGGCGCTATTCAAGCCCAGCTACACCCGATTCAGAAGCCCACTGCAGCGTTCCAGGTTGTCCACATGGATATTACTGGCAAGCTGGGTACGAGAAGCGCTGAGGGACGAGATGAGTATGTAATTGTTACAATTGACGCATACACCAAATACGTCTTGCTCAGCTACTCGAATGACAAGAGCCCAAGCAGCAGCCTCGCAGCTTTGAAACGTGTCGTACACCTGTTCGGAACTCCAGTGCAAGTCGAGGTGGATGGAGGTCGAGAATTCCTTGGGGAATTTAAAGTCTACTCGGACCGTTTCGGAATCGACATACACTCCATTGCGCCAGGAGTAAGCCGAGCAAACGGACAGGTCGAACGAATCATGGGCACGCTGAAAAACGCGTTAACCATGATCAAAAACTACGACACTGAAGAATGGCAGACGGCGCTAGAAGCTTTACAGCTCGCATTTAACTGCACTCCACATAGAGTAACGGGGGTCGCACCGCTTACACTACTGACCCGCCGCCAACACAGTGTACCCCCAGAACTACTAAGGTTGGTAAATATTAATAATGAATGCATAGACTTCGACTTACTTGAGCAACACGTGCAAGATAAAATGACAGCTGCGGGACAATATGACAAGCAGCGATTCGACAGGAGCAAGGCAAAAATGCGTCCGTTTCAGCGAGGAGATTACGTACTCGTCAAGAACAATCCCCGAAACCAGACGTCTCTGGACTTGAAATTCAGCGAGCCATACGAGATATACAGGATCCTGGACAACGATCGATACATAGTGAAACATGTGACCGGCAGAGGGCGTCCACGTAAGGTCGCTCACGACCAGCTGCGCCGAGCGCCACAACCAGGCGAGCAGGAAACCGTGTCGACTAATAACGAGGATGACCCTCAGCAAGTGGCTACCCGGCTGGCTGATGACTCATCGATGAACTTGGTCGATGTCACACTACAAGAAACTACATCTCAGATGATCAGTACGCCGCCATCGAAAGAGCCACAGCCGTCTACCTCCCAGCTGCTGGACCCTTAAACAAAGTGAGTTTCTCCCTTCTTACTGTTATCTTGATAGCAATTGTGAATTTGAGTTACAAGACAACAGTGGGGAAATCCGTTATTGATCTGTCTTTGTTGACGGACTGATACCTAACTAAAATAATGTACAATCCGTATACCCCGCTTCCCTCCTACACTCTTTTCAGAACCTCTGTGGACCACGGTTAAAATGATAAAGCCTAGGCCACAGCATCGTCCTTTCCCAATCCTTTAGAACCCCTGTGGACCACGGCGTACAGGACCGCTCAGCGCCACAGCATCATTCCTGTGAGTTATTTTCATCCATAAAGTTGCTATATAAGTTTTCAGAGCCCCTGTGGACCACGGTCAAAGTAAGGCCTAGGCCACAGCATCGTCCTTCCAAATCCTTTAGAGCCTCTGTGGACCACGGCGTACGAGACCGCTCAGCACCACAGCATCAAATCCAAACAAGCTGTATAAACAGCCACGTAAGAACTTTACTTCTATTTTGTTTTTTTTTTAGAGCCTCTGGGGACCACGGTCATAAATATAAGGCCTAGGCCCCAGCACCACCCCAGTTCCCTTTCCTTTAGAGCCTCTGTGGACCACGGCGTACAAGACCGCTCAGCACCACAGCATCATCCCTGTCTACGAGAAATCAAATCATACATGTATGCGTGGAGCATTTGCATTGACATAATTTAATGAACGTGTGAGTAAGCGCGTAGCGTTACAACACTTCAACATCTTCACTCACTTCCCTATGTACAGAAAATCCTATTTATTTACTACTCATGTAAACTATATTATTTCCATATAAACTTCAATATCTATAACTAAGAATAACTAACTACATAACCTTATATAAAAGTAATGGCTGATAACTTGGATTGTTGGAATCAGTTACCTACTATTGAAAAGTTCAGGCTATAATAGCCTAGCCAAGGTACAAAACTTTTTGAAATCATTTTGAATCAACAGCAGCTCCGACCACATACAAGTTGTCAGGCTAGCGTACTAGTGAATGGATACCTAGCTCAGAAAAAGTAATTTTCATTTTCAGATTCGCGACTGGTGCAGGGCACGCACACCGTCTCGCAGAATGGCCGTGTCGACGCAAGGCGTCGTAACGTAAACTTTAAAATAAACTTTTACTTAAAGTTTAACAGTTAAATATTGCAGGATAGGTTTAAATTAGTTTAGATTTAATTATTGTAGTCAGTTTGCTACCTTTCAATGTAAAAAGCCGTGTTATGACTTGCTGTTACTATAACAGCAAACCATAACTGTAGGTTTATTAAAACTTAGGTTTAAAAACCTTTTAATGATTGATAAATTCATTTATTAATTAATAAGCGATAGGCGTTGGCTTAAAAATGACTTTTGATTGGTTTTTGTTTAATAAACAGTTGATTGAATTACTATTGGTCACGTAATAAAGATGGCGCACGTTTAATGTTTATGCAAAGTTTTAAGTAATGCTAGAATTGTTTCAATGTTAAAATCTAGTGCTAAAAATAGTTAAATGAATTAACAAATCGTAGTTTGTTACTTAAATCAATGTTACCTGCAACTTGTGTGTAAAAATGAGTGTAATGACTTCGCAACGACGACGCCATGTTTGATATTGAAAAGGCGAGCCGTTGCGAGGCCACTTTGGTGCAGAACTTGGTGACGAGAGGTCGTGTAAAATCTTGTGAGTACGATTTCTGTTTTTATTTAAATTTTAAGGTTATTATTGTTGTGCGAAATTATTAATAGGAATAAAACGTGTGTAATTAAATTGTGTATTCATTATTTGCAATGAGTGAGCCCGTTGGTGGAGATGGTGACGTCAGCTCTGCTGACGTCACTATTTCTTAAAACCCGAATGGTCCCGATGCTCCGTTAGATATGATACGTGATTTTGAAGTGTAATCCCATACAACGGGATTAACTCTAAATTTAAGCCATATATAATTTCCTTAATTTACTTAGAAAAATAAAACATTTTCACAAAACCAGCTCACTCGTTAAAGTAAATATATCCCAAACCCGACACTCTCAACACACACGGGCCCAATCCCCAGTTCAAATAATCCAGAGCCTAAATAAAAGCAGTATGACGAATCTGTGGTATTGGAGCGATATCCGGCGGATTACTCAAGTAATCCGTAATCAAGCGCCCGTCAATCCACTGGACAATGTGATTTATGCATTTCTAGAGCTCCATTACGTCAGCATTGATGAATGGGGAAACTAAATAGAATTGGTAGGCTGACCTGATTGGATGACTGATGTAGCGGTTAGTATTACCTTTTAACGCCAGTGATATAAAATATGCTTTTGACACTGTTATTGTTTGTTTTATTAATAACTAGCTGACCCGCGCGGCTTCGCTCCCGTCAACTGGCTACTCTACCTACCGACTCTAACCTACCAACCTACTTACCTACCCTACCTACCTACCAAAGCTACCCTACCTTACCTACCCTACCTATCTACGCTACCTACCCTTCCTACCGACACACTCATTTTTTTTTTGTATTTTTATTCTTATTATGCTATTCTGGACAAAGACTTATCCAAAAACACAAAAACTTTGAAAATCGCTCGAGTTAGTTAGAAAAGTGTTCGAACAAACCCGTCTTTGTTTTACTTATATATTAAGAAGAAAAAAAAAATACTACTCCGTATCACCTAACCACTAAGAACTAATGATAATACGAATTGACAGTTACTGTGATGAAGTGGATAAATGTACTTAGTACGAGTATTAAGCAACATGTAAATTTAAGAAGTAGTTCGTAAAAAACGCTTGTCGTGACCAGACGTGTTTAATCTCCCTCCACACTTCATGGCGACCCTGCCATACACGTTCCGGGAACTGAGCTCGCGAGCTATCGGATAGCGGGCGAAAAGTGCAGACAAGGCGGATTCCTGTGTGCCTCGGTGCACAGAGTTATAATGTTTTACAACGTGAATAATAAAGCCACGACTGTGATTGACTGTAGCTGTATCGAACAAGACGCTAAAAGAAAGAAAAATGGGGAAAAGTTACTCCAAAACTGAAGAAAAAGAAATTGTTATCGCACAAAACGCTTCGGGAGGCAATAATAGCGCGAGTGATACCGAACAAGAGTACCATATCAAGTTTAATAACATCCTAATTACTACGTTCCTGGTGCTGATGGCTATTGTCATACTCGTAGTAATTTACCAGAAAGTTATAAAAAGACATAAGAAGTGGATAGACCAGCAAGTGGATTCTGCATTTGTGAGAAGGATGCGGCAGCGTTTATCTGGAAGGAGAGACCAAGCTCATGGTGAAGAAGCAGTTTGGGTGCAGAAAATTCAACTAGAGAGAAGATTCGTGAGTGTATAAGTGTTAAAAAGTGAGTTATGGTAATAAATAAAGGAAGGTGCGTTTGTGTGAAAGTGATTTTACGCGTAAGATTATTGACAATTTTAATTTTAAAAGTATATTTAGTTTAGCAATTCTAAGTTCTAAAAATAGATTGTGAACCGCAGTACTGCAGTAAGTAGAATTCAGACTCAGCATTTTGTTATCGGCGCTTTAAATGATCGTGCCTCGAGTTAGAATAAACAAAATTGTTATGAATGAAATAAGATAGGTACGGCGCAACAGCGTATTTTTTTTTTATAATGTACTAGTATTATGGCTGACGAAATTATAGAATTATATGAAGATTTATTAGAGATTCGGAAATATCTTATAAAAAAAGGCCAAAGTAGAAATAAAGGTTCAGTCTCTTCAGATAAGACATTATTTTCTACTTTAGGCAAAACAACAAAATAATCGGAAATTGAGTTAATTAATAACACGTACAAAAAGAATTGTGCTTTATTTTCAGAAATAGCAAAATTGTGTTCTTTGCCTAGCGTAGAAATAAAATCAGAAACGATGGAATTTGATATGAAAACTGCTTGTATGTTAATACCTATTTTAGATGATAAGGAAAATACAACGAAGCGATTGATTGATGCGGTAGAAATGTATGCTGATATGCTTAATGATGTGGGTCAACAGTTATTAATTAAGTTTATACTAAAGGGAAGGTTATCAGAAAATGCCAAGTTACGAGTAGCAGACACTTATTCGACAATAAGTGACATGATAAAGGATTTTAGGAGTAAACTGTTAGTAAAAAAATCTTTCACAGCAATTCAAAATCAAATTCAATCTTTGAACCAAGGTTATAGGACTATTGAGGAATACGGATCGGAACTTGAAAGATTATTAACAGATTTGAATATTTCTCAGGCTGAGGGCGACGCTACCAAATGCGCGATTCTGAAGCCTATTAATGAAAAAATGGTTTTAAAAAAGTTTACAGACGGTCTTAAGAGTGACAGGTTGGGCACAATCATCGCCGCACGCAACTTCACATCGCTGAAGGACGCCGTCCAGGCAGCCAAGGACGAGTCACCGTCATCTTCGTCTTCTTCCAGGCCTGCTGAGTTTATGGAAATGACCTCAACCTTTCGAGGTAGGCAAAATTATCGTTTTCCAAGGTTTCGAGGACAAAACAGGAGACGTGGTCGTCCGAATTTCCACAGTAATAACAGGGGTAGTTTTCAAAATAATTTTAATAATTATGGTAATTCTTCGAACAGATATCACGGCTACTCCAGATCTTTTAGGAACGCTCCCCGCGGCAAGGTTCAGCATAACAAACAAGACCGGTATTATAACAGGCGCGGTGGACAAGGATCTTACAAAGTAGCGATCTCAGCACAAAGTGACAATACTCAAGTACGTAATACAAATAGTTTGGAACAGAAGCCAGATAAGACAGGAAATCAGTTTTTTCGTGATTAATAATTTTGTTTATAACACTTGTAGTGGTAAATTTAAATTTATCAATTACTATACTAACGGCAAAAATTTAATATTATTATTAGATACAGGAGCATCCATTTCAATTATTAAGGAAGAAGTACTTCCAAGGAAAACACAGGTGTTTCAAGACACTTTAGTGGTAAATGGAATCGGAGGTAAGGTTTATTCCTCTGGTTATACAATGCTCGACTTAGATGTTTCTGAAACTGAAACGTTTCAAAATAATTTTCATATTTTTAAAAGATTACCAATCATGGTTGATGGAATATTAGGATTAGACTTCATGAGTAGGTATAAAGCAAAAATTGATTTATATAAAAATTTGTTAACACTACAAATAGGAGAAAAGTATTGTATATTACCAATTTATGACAAACCGGATTATAGCAATTCACTGCTGATCCCGCCTCGGAGTGAAACCATCCACTACATATATTTAGAATCGGAAGTGGAAGGTGATTGTTTTGTTAGTGCTAGAGAGTTAGAAAAAGATGTGTTTCTAGCAGGTACTATAGGTAGACCTAAAAATAAAAAAGTTCCTGTAAAAATTTTAAATACTCGAGATGAAGAGGTACGTTTAAACAATTTAGAATTAAACGTAGAGGCTTTAGAGGACTACCATATTTTAGAATTTAGCAAACATGAAAGTAGTTTAAAAAGAGCCAATACATTATTACCCTTATTAGAGTTACAACATTTAAACAAAGAAGAAAAGGACTCCATTGAGAAGATTTGTACTAAATATTGTGATACTTTCTTTTTACCCGGTGATAAGTTAGAAACTACAAACATTTGCGAACAATCTATAACAATGAAGAGTAACATTAATCCTGTTTATACAAAACCATATAGATTACCACCAGCCTTAAAACCGGAAGTAAATAAACAAATAGATAGTATGCTGAAAGATGATATTATAGAAGAATCATCCAGTGAATGGTCCAGTCCAATCTTGCTAGTTCCAAAAAAATCAGACGGTTCTAAGAAGTGGCGTCTAGTAGTAGACTTCAGGAAATTAAATGAAAATATTGTAAATGATAAGTTCCCTTTGCCTAACATTACTGATATTTTAGATTCATTGTCTGGCTCAATATATTTTACTCATTTAGACCTTCAACAAGGATATTACCAAGTGAAACTGGCACCTGAAAGCCGAAAATATACTGCATTCTCGACTAGTACAAGACATTATCAATTAAAACGACTACCGATGGGTCTTAAGACTTCATGTAGCGCTTTCAGTAGAGTTATGTCAATTGCGATGTCAGGATTAGCCTTTGAAAAGTGTTTTATTTATTTAGATGACTTAATGGTTTTTGGAAGATCTTTAACTATTCATAACCAAAATCTCATTGCTGTTTTTGAAAGACTGAGGAAGGTAAATTTAAAGTTGAATCCTACAAAGTGTCAATTCTTAAAGAAAGAAATTTTATATCTGGGTCATTTAGTTTCTGCTAACGGTGTTTCGCCTGACCCTGATAAAACTAAGGTTTTAGAAAATTATCCCATACCTAAAAACGTGGATGATGTGAGACGGTTTGTTGCCTTCTGCAACTACTACAGAAAATTTGTGCCATCCTTTGCAACAATTACTATGCCTTTAAATCATTTACTAAAGAAAGATGAACCTTTTGTTTGGAGCTCGGAGTGTCAAAATGCATTTAATTATCTAAAAACCTCATTAATGACACCTCCTATACTACAATATCCAGATTTTTCTGAAACCAATGAATTTATATTACAAACTGACGCTTCTGATTTGGCAGTAGGAGCTGTATTGTGTAATAAGGACATGAAACCAGTGGCATATGCCAGCAGACCTTTAAATAAGGCAGAAAAAAAATATCCAGTAATACAGAAAGAATTAACAGCAATAGTATGGGCAGTAAAATATTTCAGACCGTATTTATTTGGCAGAACTTTTACTATTATGACAGACCACAAACCTTTAGTCTATTTATTTGGCATGAAAGATCCATCTAGTAGGCTAATAAAATTTCGGTTAATACTTGAAGAATATGATTTTAAGATAGTATATGTGAAAGGTAAAGACAATGTTATCGCAGATGCATTGTCTAGGGTGTGCATAACATCGAGTGAATTGAAAGATATGAAAGAGCAAATTTTAGCCATAACAACTAGGGGACAAAAGAGAAGGTTAGAAGAGAATACTAAGAATCAACAAACTGTACCTAGTAAAACCACCGACAACTGGCCTGATCTACCAAGAGTCGTGGAATTACTAAGACAGCCGTGTGATTCTATTGAAATAAAGTTAGTAGAAGAAAAATCTATAAGAAAGTTTAAAAGAGAAAATATAATAAAGGAACAAAAGGACTGTTTTGTTTATATACCAAGCAAAATGTTACTGTGTATTAACCTTGACTTTAGATTGCATTTCTCGCGAGCCGAATTTGCGACTAAGTTAAAGGAGTTTTGTGAAAGAATAGAAGTAAAGGAACTATGCATAGTGAAGGATGATAGAAATAATGAATTTATAAAAGGCTTATGTAGTGAAGTTAAATCCATAAAAGAATGGAGCGGACCCCGAATATGTATTTTGAAAGGAATTAAAAGAATATATGACGATGAGGAAAAAGAATTTATTTTAAATAACTATCATTTGTTACCCACCAGTGGTCATGCGGGTATGAATAGAATGGCAAATAACATTAAAAGAAAATATTACTGGCCAGGGTTAGATAAGGATATTCGAAATTATATAAGTAAATGTGAGTTGTGTCAAAAAATGAAACAAAGTAAATATACGAGACAACCCATGACTATAACTACTAGAGCATCAGCTGCTTTTGATAAAGTTTTCCTCGACTTAGTTGGACCTTTGGACAGGGATGAGTCAGGAAATTGTTATATTCTAACCCTACAATGCGAGTTGACAAAATACATAGAGGCATACACATTACCCAATAAGGAAACGGTAACTGTAGCCAAAGCATTCGTTAATAATTTTATTTTACGATTTGGCATCCCTAAATCTATAGCTACGGATAGGGGGACAGAATTTATTTCTCAAATTATGGCACAGGTATGTAGACTATTAAAAATAGAGAAGTTAACATCCACTGCATATCACCATCAATCAATTGGTTCTTTGGAGATAGCCCATAAACATTTAGGAGCATTTTTAAGAACTTATTGTAATAATGTGTATCATTCATGGTCGGATTGGTTACCCTTTTGGTGTTTTAGTTTTAATACTAGTGTTAACACGCAAACAAAATATACACCTTATGAACTTGTGTTTGGAAGACAATGTCGTTTGCCAAACAGTTTAGAACATGATGTAGAACCACTTTAACAAAAAAATTCAGTAAGTAAGTAGTTTAAGAAAAGGTACCTTTGTTTTTTTTTTGCTTTGTTTGTCTTTAATTTTGATTTTTTTTTTCTTTCACCCCCGGAGGTGAAGTGGATAAATGTACTTAGTACGAGTATTAAGCAACATGTAAATTTAAGAAGTAGTTCGTAATAAACGCTTGTCGTGACCAGACGTGTTTTAATCTCCCTCCACACTTCAGTGAAATAGTGTTGTCATTCATTCTTAGAATAGAATAGAATACTCTTTATTATGTACACCATATAAGTTACAGAAAAGATAGATGAGAAACATTACATAGGGTGACACAATGACCAACGAATGATTCTTAGTTCGGGTTCGGGACTAATCGTGTAGTGTAACGGAGTAGAATACGACCGCCCGCAACTAAGCCCGAAACTACGGACTTCGGACTTAGAGAGTAGCCCCCAAAATCGATCGTTACCGTCACCGTGACCACCTTTGGTACGGTACCTTATTATTATTAGCCTTCTTTCGCAAATCGAACCGTTCGTTGCTTCGCTCTAAACGGAATCAATCGCGGAGGCTTAGCACAGCACCTTTGGTACGGAACCCTACAGGCCTGATCTGCAAGTCGAACCGTCCAGTACTTCGCAAAACTACGATAAATGTACTTTAAACGAAACCAGCACAACTCGGAGATTTAAGCAATTTTGGTCCCTAACAGTTTAAGACCTTTTAGAGACCAAACCAAAATTCCTACGAACACGACTGTGTTTAAAAATCGTGTGAAGTCATTCTCCAGCGGAAAATCTTAACACCGCAATTCAGAAAAACGCGTCATCAGTGCAACGCCATCTATCGACCATGTTAACTGACAAAATATTTGGCAGCAGAAGACGTTAAATAAGAAGCCCGTATGTAACGATAAATAACGATAAGGTATTAAAATGTTTACTTTTATTTTGCTACGTCTACGTATTAAAAGTGTCACAAATAACTCAATATGTTTTTGTGTAACATTCATGCTTTCATGCATTTTTGGTTCATCAATAGATGGCGCTCTGACTGATCAGAATATAGTAGGAAGTTTCTTACTAAACTAAAAATTCAATATATTTTGATTTTGAGAATCGATTGTAACGATAAATAACGAAAAGGTATAAAAATGATCACTTTTATTTTGCCACGTATTAAAAGTTTCACTATTTGTGAAACTTTTAATACGTGGCAACATATTCAACAATTTGGAATGCTTTCGTGCATTTTATTTTTTCTCAATAGATGGCGCTCTGACTCATCAGAATACATTAGGAAGTAACGATTTTGATGAAATAAACGCTTAATGTTACTCGGGTTATCAATTAATCTTTTTAAGTACTTAGATTTGCAATCCAATCTGTGGTTAATGCGTGATGCTCCCACAAACGCACAGACAAACAGACAAAAATTTCATAAATTGTATTTTTGTGTTTTGTACCTTTTTCCTGAGTTTTCTGTGTAATTTTCATGCAAAAATACTCAATGTACAGACACGGTTAGGTCGGTTAGTCTACGATTTTATTATATGTATAGAATATTGAGAGGCTCGCGTTTGGCCTAATCTTACCTGTTGGAAAGCAATAATGTGATCGATGATGGAGCACGCTTGCCTAGAAGAATCTGTTCACTCTGGACTTTAAGACTTCCAGATTGTAGCTATCAAAGAACACAAACACCGTGGTGTACCCTTTTAATTTTAAGGGCACAACCCTTAAAATTAAATCTAATTACGTTTCTGTTAAGGTGATTTTTGTTTTTATCAGCTGTAACGGTTTAATGTTTTAAGCTAATCAGAGTGCCAATTCTACTATTTTTCGCGTCGCATTCACTTCTCAATAGCAATTTGTCAAAAATATTTGAAAATTAACGCTTTTTTGATAATTTGCATACAAACTCTTTAAAAAATAGTGCTCTCAGGATAATGTTTCAGTTCAGTATACATAATGTATATGTCTCTCTAGTGCTGAATGTAATGTAATGATATTAGCATGTCATACAATCCAATATATCATCAATTTGAAAGGAATCGATCATCCGATCTATCTTGCTTACGTCAAACAGTGTTTCAATCAAGGTAGTGCATTGTTAGTGACTGTAGCTCCACATCGTATTGGAATCACACTCGGTTCGTCTATCTTATTTTTGTTACTGACATTAATTATTGTAAGGTTATATACTTTATTGGTTCTGTGAATAATATACTGCCTAGTCTTTTCATTGGGGTCGGTTTCCAGATATACGAGAAGCAGCTGAATAGCCTGTAGGCCTCCATAACCTATTAATTGGGAAATACCCCTTTTTTAACGATGGGAAATCATTAAATGACTACTCCCGCTCTGGGCGGAGCTAAAGGGAGTGTCAGACTCTTACTGACTAAAACCCATCCGTATCCTAATGCTTTTTACGTTCCAGGGCCGAGGTGACTAGAAGAAGGGGTCCGTTAGGGCTATATATTGAACTAGCTGACCCGCGCAACTTCGCCTGCGTCACAATTTTTACTGCTAAGCTCCTATTGGTCTTAGCGTGATGATATATAGCCTATAGCCTTCCTCGATAAATGGGCTATCTAACACCGAAAGAATTTTTCAAATCGGACCAGTAGTTCCTGAGATTAGCGCGTTCAAGCAAACAAACAAACAAACTCTTTAGCTTTATATATTAGTATAGATTGTTCGAGTCAACGCCTGCTCGTTTAGAATGAGCAAATCAACGTTGCGTTCTAAATATGTTGTAAGTAAATGTTAGGATTGTACTTGCTTGTCATTTTTTCGTCATTCGTGGCAATGCAAGTTTGACAAAATATCAGCATATTTGGAGTTTCTCTAAAGAAAACCTTGCAAAAGTAGATATTTATGAGCAAATCAACACAACAGTATGGTATACTTCAATCACCAACTGTTGATTTGAAACTAAAAGTCGCTGAAACGGAACCTCTTGCCAATCCACTTGAATCGGGATTTGTTCGGAGTGTCCTAATTAAGGCGCTGGAGAGACATGTTGGACGAAATAGGATTGTAGCAGCATGTTGCATGCTAATGCTACAACGGGAAGTTTTGTAACTTCTTCGTACCACACAAAGTTTTTCAAATCAATCTTGGTACATTCTTTTAGACTTATAGAATAGAATGTCTTTATTTCACTCCGGAGTCCATAGGGTTAGTAACAATTTTACTTAAATTCTAGTGTTAGTAGGGTACAGACGCAGATAAAAATATACAATTAACATTCAGCGCAGAGCCGCATCCACCTCTGCAACATCGGGGAATCCCACCGATCTGCGAATACACTGAGAATACTGATGCTGCCGCGAACACGAGTCATCAGGGATGCACATCTTTTTCTAACATCATCATTCATCATCATTTTTTGCTTATATTGTGCTTGCTGTTTGTAAACTTGTTCTTAATAAATTCTTCATATCTTCGACTTCTCCACTCTTGCTCTTTCCCACTATATGTAGGGTCGGTTCTCCCAAATTTGAGGCACCATTGCAATCTGTCTTAGGTCGTCGTGTCGGGCAATTTTTACTCTGATAAGAGTTTCCTCATGCTGGTCTATCACGTTGCAGAAGGTCGTAATAGTTTATGTGGATATTGTACACGTACATAGGTTCCTGGTATTCCGAAATTTGATTTGAAATGACATTCGGTGTAGCTTTTATTTTAATTGAACTTTTAAATGTTATTCCTTTTCAAGACTTATATTGCTGCTTCGTTATTTAAGGATTCTTTAATGAACCATTCCAAATACTCTCATCATCATTAATTCATTTCTTTCATTTTTTATGAGGTTTGAATAAAAGCTGTGAAATACACTACTTACTATATAGTGTGTAAAATCCCTTGTATCGAAATACAATAAAATAATAGTTATATATACTTATCATTACAAAAAAAAACTTTCGTTGCACAAATAAAGGATAATTAAATAAAGTATTTCGCTCCATCGTAAACTTTGTCTCTGTCATCTCTGACCTAGACTAGAGCCAAGAGCAAACCCATCACAAATAAAAAAAAAATGTTAAGTTTTAGAGAAAAATACTTACAGAAAGAAAGTAATAAAATATTTTATAAATAGATTAGTCTCAACATACAATGGAAAATTAATTAGTAATTTAGTACATTGCCTACTATAAGACTGTAAAATCATCAACGGGGTTGAAGTCCGTGCTCGTCATGTGAGTCTCGTTGTACGCCATCTTGTATCCCCATAAATACATTGCTTCTTTGCACTCCATCTGGAATTTTAGTCACGTTACTTAATATTTGAATGATACTGTGTAGATTTAGATTCCGCTGTCTTCTTTTTTCGTGGCTAAATAATAACAGCCGCACGGATCGATCTTCAAGGTTAGGCAACGCTTGCCAAGGTTGGTCTGTGGATGGGTGACCATCTTAACATACCGAGTTTCCACCGAGCCTCGGAAAGCACGTTAAGTCATTTGAAAATCTTTGGGAGTCGTCACGGATTGTCAGAAGCCAGTAAAATCTGACTCCAGTCTTGCCAAGAAGTACCGTGTTAATAGGTTCTGGAGGTCTGGTAGGCAGCCGCTCCACGTAAAATACTGGTATTCAGCTAAATCCGGTTTGCCTGGAAGCCGACCCTAATGTAGATGGGAAAAGGCTAAAGGCCGTAATGACACGGTTGACGCAGTAGTTAAGCGATCAGCTGCTGCGCTGCGTGTCGCGGGTTCGATTCCCGCACGGAACATTTTTTCTATGGCCTACAGATAGTTGTTCCGGGTCTGGCTGCTTGTGTATGTGAGTTTGTATGTTTGTGAACGCACCCACAATACAGGAGAAATTCCTGGTGTGGCAAAAGTTAAAAATAAAAAAAATCTGGCCAAGTGCGAGTCCGACTCGCGTGCAAAGGATTCCGAACCAATTTCATTTTTTTAAATTGTTATACTACCACTACATACTTCTTATAGCTTTTCCTATAATCTTTAGGTATCTTTAAGGAACCATTACCTGCATTTTTTTTTTAATTTTAGGCTCAGTAGTTTCAGACATAAGGGGGGAGAATGGTAATTTTCGGTCTAATTTCTTTCATAACTTCAAAACTATTTACTATAAAATTATGAAAAAAATATAATTAAAACCCTCACAGTAAGCCCTTTCATTTAATATATCACACAATACAGTTTAAAAACCCTTCTTTTTAATTTTCTACTTTGACCTCCAAAAGTGACACCCATACCAAAAATTTATTTATTTACGTAAAACGTCGGTATTTGAGTTACAGAAGTCCATATGTATACCAAATTTCAACAGAATCGGTCCAGTAGGTCTGGAGAAAACTGGCTGTACAGACGGATAGACAGACAGACAGACAGACATCGGAATTCCGTTTTTTACGGATGTTCGGAACCCTTAAAATGAAATGAGAGTTCACTTCCACAGATGTCCACCATGTACCGGTGGCGCATCGCCGTTCGTTTTGTGGTCCGATGATGGAACGGGCCCATTTGGCACACCAACAGAAGGGACATAGTTAGATCAGAGGCACCGCACTTGCACTTTATGGTGGATGGACTAATAATCCTCCATTTTACCAAAATATAAACACGTGTTTATGAAAATCTGACAAATATAAACGGTGCAATCTTACCTGTATCTCATTAACGTAATCAAAGTCTAGTGCAGTCTTCCATTTGTATGGCACAGTGCGGGAGACCCTGGAGGTAGAATGAGCACCAGCTACTTCAACATTGGTATGTGACAACAGATACTCATCAAACACACGTGTTCTCGCAACTTTGAGAAAGTGGAGAATTTGGTGAGAAGTTGTGTTTGGCTGTAGAGCTAATTCTTCAAACCGCATGAACCTGTAATGTTCAAGTAAAAACATAATAATTATAGAACCGGGTCTCTGACGGAACTGTGACGAGATAAGGGTCGATAAGGAATCCAATTATGCTATTCACCAGATATACACATTAAAAAACTATCGTACAATTTTATTGTAAGCAATTGTAATAATACAGTTCCTGATGCGGAGAGTGATTAAGAGCGCACTTAGCTTTTGGTTTAGGTATTCATTGCGGCCCGCGTATGCGTGCGCGTGCGCAAGCGAAAACCGTACATAAATGCAAAACACAGAGTTCAATGTCCGACGGCCGAAGCAGGACTAACGCGTCCCCCTATCGGGGGAAAGCGACATGGCTCTAGCTATAGTTGACAGAATTGTTGGAACGCGCGCTAATTTAGGTATTTCGTACATATTATTTAAACAAACACAAATTTAGAAAATGTGAAATATATACGAGATTACTTTGTATTTTTTTTCTGTAGTTGAAATTACAAGTAATCGTATTTCTAAAGTGTACGATTTATAGAATGAATCCTTAAATATCTAAAACATTAACTATATAACCAAAGTTTAAGTAATTACGATGCAGCACGGGATCAAACGAACGCTAATTATGTATCATTTCCTCGATGGGAACCGCTCACACATAACTTACATCAGTCTATCCGGATACTGCTGCAGTAAACTTCCAGCTGCCACGTAGTCACTGACCATGTCGGCACAGAGTAGTGCTGGGTCATTACAATCTGAAGACAGCTTGCAGTTGGGTCGACTCAGCCTCGAGTGCATCACTCCGCGGGGGTCACGCACCAGCAGTATCACCTTCACGTTGAGTCTATAAATCATTCAGTCTTATAAGATTAGTCTTTAGCTCAACTCAGTGACATATAAAGAGCCCGTGGCTTAATCTACGTGGATAAACAACGTTTCCAGAGGTCGGGTTTTCGAGACTCCTCCATGCCTCGGAAAGAACTCTGAGCTATTGCCATTAGACGATCTGTAGCGGCATCAATGCCGCCACAAGAAAAACCAACGGAGCAAATCTACATCGCAACAAAAAATACCGTGACGCCATCTATCCAACTAGCAGTGAACTACTACATTTAAATCCTGCATCGCGCAAGTAGAGTTTACCGTGCGATTTGAACACACATCAGCCCGAAGATAAACTATCGGGCAGTTGCCCGCCAGGCACAACAACTGCCTGGTCGGAGGATCGTCCCTTTACAATGGTGTGTGGGACTTTACTTTCTGTACCGCATACCCTCTAAAGATCTTTGTTTATCGTTACGAATAAATAACAGTCAAAAAGGCTAAGCAGCTTGATTGAGTCATTATTTCAACTCTTTTTGTTACGAAGAATACTGGATTTTATCCGTAAGATACAGAAACTCCTAGGGGTGCGGAATTTGTACGAAAGAGTCGGTATTGTTTTGTTGGTTTGCTGATAAATTTGTAAGGTTTTTTTGTAATATTTTATTCACAGAGGAAGAGCTTGCGGCGAAATAGTGACAGCTACATAGGTCAAACTTCGAGGTTAACCTACACTTGCCGAGGTCCGTCCATAACAAACCGAGTTGCTTCTGTGCCTTGGAAAGCACGTTAAGCCTCTGGTCCCGGCAGACATTTGAATATCTTTAACATTCGTAAAGGGTATTATTATTCAGAAGTGAGAAAATCTGTCACAAGTTTTGCCAAGAGGTAATTTGTTCAAAAGAGTCACCGCGGCCTTGGAACAAAAAGGGCATTAAGAGGAACACAGATGAGTTTTAGTCAGTATGAGTCTGACACTATCTTCTAGCAGGGGGTCTCATTTGATGATTTCCCATCCATAAAAAAACACAGAAACTCACGCTTTATCATCCAAAATTTCTTCAATGTGCTTCAAGCGTAGACGTACAATCTTCACACTTTGGAAAGGATACAGCTTACATAACCGCGAAGTAAACTCTGCGTTATAGCATAGATCACCTTTGTTCTCATTCTTACAACTTTCGGAGTATTTCAGTGCAGTTGATTTGAAATAATCGGCCTTGTGGCTTTTGTATTCTGGTATGTTCCCATCAAGTAGATTTCTGACAAACTCAAAGTAGTCTTCTAAGCCCTCATAATCACAGTTTAACATACGTTTAACAATACTCAGGCCCTTGCTCACATCTTTTGGTACCTTAAATTGTTTATATCCATACATCAAAAGGGGTTCGCAATTAAAGTAAGTGATTGGAAATACGTTAGTTACTATGTCTCCAAGAAATGTAGACCCTGATCTCCATGACGATATGATTAAACTTCGCAGGGGCTGTCCTCCGGATTCCATGACTAAGTCTTTTAAACCACGTACTTCAAATTGTGAAAAATTATACGTAGAAAGATTGCATTTGATTTGAAATCTTGTTTCTTCTAATACGGTTTCGATATATGTTGAACTGTTAGAGTTATCAGTACATCGAATCTTAATATCAATAATCAGTACAATACTGACGGCAAATAGAAGACATGTTGTGTAAATGTTAAGTCTCCGCATCATCTGCAATATAATACTATTTCAATGTAATATTGTGGTAGAGACAGAGAAATATAGGGTACCCTACCTTTTCCGTCTCCACGGAAATTTCTTAACTAAAAATTTAATTTGGAACAAATTCTATGATGTTTATTAATTTTTGAACATCATCATCATATCAGCCGAAAGACGTCCACTGCTGGACATAGGCCTCCCCCAAGCATCGCCACAACGACCGGTCCTGCGCGTCACGCATCCATCGGCTACACGCGACCTTCACCAGGTCATCGGTCCACCATGTGGGAGGCCTTCCAACGTTGCGTCTTCCGTAACACGGTTACCACTCCAGAATTTTTCGGCCCCATCGACCATCTGTTCTGCAAGCAATGTACCCTGCCCATTGTCACTTTAGTTTGGCGATCCTTCGGACTATGTCGGTAACCTTGGTTCTCTTGGGGATATCATCATTCCTGATTCGATCACGCAAGGAAACTCCAAGCATTGCCCTCTCCATTGCGCTTTGAGTGACTTTGAGCCTTCTGATGAGGCCCATTATGAGCGATTTTTTGATACGTACGTGTAAATATCTCGAGTTTATTTCTTTTGAATTAATAAAGTAATATAAAAAATAAATACGAACGTGTGTTCACCAGCAGCTGTAAATGTAATTTTAAAGGGAAATTATTTTTTCGTTGTTGTTATAGTCATGATGCGAGAATAACTCGTTTTAAAAAGATAATATGTTAATGTGTAATTAAAACACGTAATCATTTCGTTTATCAGTGATGTTTTATATGGGTATACTTCTCTATAGTAACCAGTTTCATCGTGTGACGCAAAACAAAAAATGGCTAAAAATTTACAAATGTGTATGCATAGAAAAATCTTGATTCTTATGGTATGATTATGTAGAAGTAGATTATATTATCGCGTTTCTAATTTCATATTGTTATATGTATCTTGTATTATAACTATATATTATTTCTAACCTATAGGTACTAATATATTATTATTAACTCAAAAAATATCAACATCGAAACGATTTTGAAAACCGGTCACGTGCGAGTTAGACATCAACAAATCATTATTTTAAAATCTGTAATTATCTCTGCCATATCTGCCCTGGACTACAGTCAAGAGAAAACGCATCTGAAATAAAAAAATACCATAGACTTCTTATACATATATTTTTAAATAACTTCAAAACAATTTCATTTAAAATTTTGAAATAAAATATTTGAGTTTTATTGTAACCCTCACAATAAGCCCTTCCATTTGATTTGTTACACGTTACAGAATGGAAACCGTGTCTTTTTTCATACCGTTTATTCAATTGAACGAATGGACACCCCTGAGAATATCAACAATAAGAACAAAAACCACACGATACAAAACACATGCATCGGTATGTGCTCGCATGATCTCGCTGATCGAAAACGTACGGATTGCGGATACGGCGCGGATACGAGTGGATACGGCGGATATTACACGGAAATTGTGCCGGCTCGAGCCTCAGTCTGAGGTGCAGCTTTGTAATTAACTGTCGCACTACTCATTCAGGTAGAAACGTTTGCTATTTCTTACATAGGTCTTGGTTTATTGATATTCGTTTGCTACGAAGTACTCATATAACGATCATACTATTATTTTATTTTATTTTTTAGTGTCAAACAAAGGTAGGTACACTATTTGTTTTTCTTACAATTTTACTCGCCAAAATTATTAGTTTATTTAGTTTTTAATAAATGAAAATTTGGTCAAACACATTACCATACCTTGGTAGGAAAATGACATTTTCCAATTACTATAGTATTTTTAGCGACCAGAAACCTTTTTTTTATCGGGGGGATATCCTCGTGGATGTCGTCCGCCCTGGGGCGGGTGGGAGAGTCTGTTAGACTCTTACAACTGACTAAAACCACCCCGGTATTCCATCTCTCACCTACGCTGGGGATCGCGGGAACTTACGCGGCTTCCGTAATCCTCGGCTGGTACCTTGCACCTCTGGTAGCATTTCGGGTCAGCGGGGGGAGTGAGGTGTATAACTCCCCCCGCGAGGTAAAGAGGGGCGCACGGGAACACCACGCACCCCCACCTTGGGTCCGGATGAATGGGAGGCGACGGACATCCTCAAGTCCGCCGCCCCTGGACCCAGTTAGAGGGGCCGGGAGAGGGCAGTGTATACCTTTCTCTGACGCCTGGTGCGCCTGCTGCGGGCCGGAAGAGAGGTCGGGATCTCCCTCTCCCTTTCCGAAGCGCCCTTCTGCGCGATAATTGTATCGCAGAAAGAGACCACCGCGTTCAACGACCACATTCCTAAGCTCACTTTGAAATGGTTTCCTATTGCCGATCCTATAAAAATGTGGGAAACATTCCTTTTTTAATTCTACCACTTTTAGACACTAAAATATCAGTCAGACGGTTGGCTCAGTCGTTGAGCAATTGGCTGCTGCGCTGCGTGTCGTAGCGCAGGTTCGATTCCCGCACGGAACTAATATTTGCATGGCCATCAAATAGTTATTCCGGGTCTGGCTGTTTGTATATGTGAGACAAACATACAAAATGTTTGTGAACGCACCGACGATACAGGAGAAATTCCTAGTGTGGGCCAAAGTTTTTAAAAAAGAAAGAAAAAATTTCTTTTATAAATCTACTTAAACAAAATGTGAACCTAAACAAACACCCTTTATTTCAGATATAACGCTAATAAATACAAAGCATCCTTACGTGACTTATGCCGAAGCGTTCTCATTAGTATTCCAGAACAATGATTTTGTAACACAACAGATGTCGTTTTTGTAAACAATTAAACAAAACGTTTACAGCGACTCTGAAAATGTGGCGACTGTTAACAAAGTTGTAAAACGTTACTTCTAAAAGTCGCACGACGTTTACATCACTTTTGACGAAAGCAGTACATTTTATTAGTTCTTAAACTATGTCATATGAAAGAGTTCTGATAATATCTGAACGGTCCAGTATTCTTCTTGCTAAGACCGCGAGAACAAAAAAAAATGTGTGGTCATAACGTGAACCACAACGATTTTCGTTCAAAACAGTATTCGAAAAATGGAAATTGGCAATTATAAATCCATTTTTAAATTCATTTTCAGCCTTCGGTCAATCCATTTTAGGTGAAATTCAATTCATTCTATGATGGAGACCGAATGCAAAATTCTTTAATACGATTGGGAAAATAGGCTGGGAAATGCAGCATACGCTTGAACTATGAACGGCTGAAAAAAGCAAATTCCATGTTTTAACAAATTTGCGAACACCGTGATTTTTTATGTAACATTTTACTTGAAATGTGTTCGAACCTTTTGCAGAGATTGGCGATATAAAGTTCTACGTAAAGGTACTACGTGTACTCGGAATAACAGCAAAAAAAAAAGGGAAAGTTATTTCTAAAAAAAAGAAAACGGTGCGTGTAAAGTTGAAAATATCTACTCGGTTTATAAAAAGTCGCCGTATGTCTGTGTGACTGCGTTGTTCTTCTTAAGTTGGCAGCAGATATCATTTAGATGACGTTTACATCGTAATTTTGGGAAAGGTTTATATGTACCTAATACTTAATCAATATAAATATGTAATTACTAGCTGTCCCCCGCAGCATTGCTCCCATCAACTGGCTATTTTCCTAACTTTTTCTTTCATAACAACCTTCTCCTGACAATAACAAACACAACAAAAAAAGAATTAGCGAAATCAGTCCAGCCGTTAACGCGTGATGCGATGACCAAGGGAAATAGGGATTCATTTTTAAAATTCTTCCGTTACTGAGTGAGTGACTGACTGACAGACAAAGCACAGCCGAAACTACTGGTACCGAATATAAATACAAAGTCAAAATCCAATGGTACATACATATGCATACATACATATGGTACATACATATACTGACGTAATTGACTTGATATTTTAAAACTTGAAAATAATACCTGTCTCCAAAAACTACCCTGTCGTTAACTAGCAATTACTTCCGTAAAAAAATAGCTCAGCGATAAAATGAAAACAAAAAAAGGAGAATTTATTCTGATTCACAAAAACTCATCGAATTCGGGTTTTACTCCTAACCCGTTGGCCCGGGGCGTCGTCGCGTGGACCAAAACGCAACTAAAAATAATACAATAAAAACGTATCATACAGCCGCACTGCGCTCACCGCACCTAAATGTATTTTAATGGAATACTACCACCGCACTATGTATTTAATAATGAATAGTAAAAAATAGAAACATTTTTTTGAAAAAATCTGCTGCTGTTTGGCCAAATGAAAATAGTTTTGTTCGGGCTAAAAGCATTTCTGTTGAAACTGAATCAAATAATAACTTTTGAAAATTAGGTTTTTCACAATATTGTTTTTGGCCAACTTTATTGAAATAAATAAAAATTTAAAAGAATTATTTTTTCAAGTTGCTAACACATTTACTGTCTTCAACCCAAATATCGTATATCCTTAGATATTATTATAATTGTATATAGAGCCAATTCGATTTTTTTAAGAAACGCTTGAATCCATCTAGACAAGATCATTTTTCATATTTAGGGTTCCGTACCTTAAAAGAAAAAAAACGGAATCCTTATAGGATCACTTTGTTGTGCGTCCGTCCGTCTGTCTGTCAAGACTCTTTATCTCGGGAACGCGTGAAGGTATCGAGTTGAAATTAAAATCAAATACTCAGGTATACAGTGTCTTAAAGCTGTGAAAAAATCAAACTTTTAAGTTAACATAAAAAAGATACGGGCATTTATGCCGCAAAAAACGTATATTTCGAAACGCTGGAGGGAGTCAAAATGTATAGGGTATTTCCCGTTGACCTAGAACTATGAAATTTAGCAAGTTTTACTGTCTTATGTTACAAGTATAGGGAAAAATCTGAAAACTAATACATTTGCAATTATATCATAAAGAAATATAGACTTTATTTAAATAAGTAATATTATTTCCGTACAAATTTGTACGGAACCCTTGGTGGGCGAGTCCAACTCGCATTTGGCCGGTTATTTTGACAGATTGTGACTGAGATGCAAATCCGAACGTTAGAATTAACACTGATAATATATTATGACCGTGGCGGAGATCCATCCAAATGATGACGTTTTCAAAACTGCACGCGTCAAAAGTTCGAATAAAATTCATGTTTTGTACTGTATTTGAAACGGAACTGTATCAATGTGGATTTACACCTCTAGCTCCACCAATAATGAAGAATTCAAACATTCTTAAAAAAAAACAAGCACGCTAAATTTCCCCGATCGCGGCGCGTCGGAAAATCCGCACCTTCCAAACACCGTGATCTTCGGTGGGACGTCCAATTTACATTTAAATTACGGCTTTTAGCCGCGACTTAACTTTCTTTTTGCCACGAAACTGGCAGCCAGTGGCAGGTTACCTCAACGTTGATACTTTTTGTGACCAACTTTCGCGGTCTTCGTAAAGTATGTTTTATAACCAAAGTGGTTAAGTTGCCTTCTTCAGACTTATTATACTGTCGAGCTTGAGACGTCAAAGATTGGCTCTAAGTATTGGTAACTTAGTTCTAAATCGAGTTTGTGAGTTGCTGAAATGTTGGATCGGTAATTTTGGGAAAAACAAAGAGATTTTGTGTTCCCTGGGGCTGTTTTGATTTTTAGTTTTAAAAAGCGATGTAAAAGTTAAGACCTATTGAATGTTTTTGTTTTGAAGTTTCTCGAGCAGATGCCATTATTTTGCCGAGTCGAAATATCGGAATAAATTACGAAACTCCGAATTTTGGCAACATCAGGTAGAAAAACTTCAGCCTGAACCTTTTTTACATAAATAAAATCTTCTGAAAACAAAAGTGCCTTCAGACAATTTCAACATTACAGTGGACTCACTACTTTTATATTGGTGACGCAAGTTCGTCCATATGAGCTCATAAATCGTGGAGACAGTGTGTTTCCAGAAACTTGGCTTCCTTTCGGGTCACGCTGGAATATAACTGGGGTTTGTATAAAGATAAAGTTTCTTGGACTTGAAAAACATTGTCTTATTTCAATGGAAAGTTTACTTTTTGTTAAATCCAGGATTTGAATTCCCTATACTATCAATAAACTATTAAATCTATACTAAATATGTGAGATTCTTTATTTCAATGTTCGTACAAGGTAATTTCTGGAAGTACTGATCTGATCATCAAAATTCATTAACGGATAGAAATCTACCCACTGCATCTCTGAGTGCCATATTCTTCTTTTATCTTAGAAAAGATGCACGATTCCTATGGCATTTGCATTTGCAGCGAGGCCGAGGGAAAAACCTGGTCTAAAAAAAATATTAAGCTGGAGGAGTTCGTGGCTAAACAATATCAGCTGCTCTTGGTCGTAATCAAGGTTAAGCAACGATGGTTTCGATGGATCCGTGGATGGACGTGACTCGGAAACCAAGTTAAGCCACTGGTACTTTGAGTAATGCGTATTTAGTAACCGAAAGTCTGACAACAGTTATGCTTAGGGGTATCGTGGGGTAACCATGTCAGAGGCCCTTGAGGCGGTTTAGAAATTCTAACACTAGGGAGTGTGTCTTACTGCCTACACAATAAGAAGAAGAAGGGGTATCGTGGTACCCACTTATTTAGTTATGGAGTTTAGATAAGCAGTCGATCAATGTAAAATTCTGGTACTCAGCTGCTTCCGCTTAGATAGGAAGCGGAGTAGAGGTACAAAGCAGGGACAAAACTAGGCAGTTTGATCGAAAAACACACACAACTGTCACCAAAACAAAACTAATAACCATTGCAAACCACTCGTACAGAATCCACCTAAGTTGATAATCACGACGCGGCAATCGAACAATATTTGCCATTCCGCGTTTGTCCACGACCCAATAACTCGCCCCGCCGATGTTAATAGCCAATTTACAATATTCCTAGCTAAACATCAAGCATACACGTACCACACACTCGAATAAAGACCTTAACTAACCACGTTATGGTCGTTTCGTGTTTAAATAAATAAAGTGGCCAATTATAAGAGGATTCTGATGACTTTGTTTGCTAAAACTACAATGTTTCCTTTTAGGTGTTGTATCGTGTTAGCCCATCAAATGCTTGTTGCTTTACAAAGGCTTGCCTGCAGTATGACGATCAGGAAACTACAAAAACAGCTTCCTTTTATCGCGACCTATTAATACCGAAGTCCGCTTTAAAAGTACCGGGAATGTAAGCCTGGTCGACACAAGGGTATTGTCACAGAAGGATACTACGGTAGTTTGCTTGGTACCGTATTTTTTTTATTCCCAGGACCTGGACTAACCTTTCAATATTTTTTGATGAAACCAAAATGCCGCATGTCCATCGAGCGACGGGCCCGTAGAACAGAAAATTGGTGTCCTGAAATTGGGAGACGGGGCCGCGACAGACTACGAAGGAGACGGGGGGGGGGACTTGGACGTCTTCCTTAGAAATTGAAAAGAAGTAGCATAAAACTGGGAACGGTGGAAATAATGGAGGGAGTTGTTTTCCCAGCAGTGGGACGGTTCAAGCGACAAATAAAAACAATAAATTTAAATGTTCTGACGATTTCCGCAGTATACTTTCATTTCAGACTAAAGGCAAGCTAAATGTAAACGATATATTACGCAAAAAGAATATCAAAAGAGCTCAGCTACATACATTCAGCGAGGACTAATTATTATTTCTGCAAACAAATGTTAACTGTAATAAAATTTAAATGATAGCACGATAGAAACCCCGGCTCTAAGTATTTTCCATATGGGTTTTTGTTTAAGGTTTTCGTTTTAGTTTTTCGCTTTTTTTATAAAAAGTATCATGCTTTATTTTGACAGTTAAAAATAATCTTTTCGTAAATTATTCAATATTCGCTATTACCCGACGCTTTGCTCGCGTTAAATAGACTTTCTCAAAAAAGCTTATAATCGTCTCCAGGTTTCTATATATCTCTGTACCTAAATTCATCATAATCAGTTCAGAAGTTTAAGAGTAAAAACGTAACAAACTCTGTAATGTAACCGGTTCTCAGCCCCATGTACTACATGTGGTCTGCGCTGATTGTTTAACTATAAATTGTGTCTGCTGTGCGGACAGTGAACCTGTAGATTGATTTTCAGCGAGTCAAAACAACGACACAGCCAGCTAAATAATCAAGGCACCTAGACTATCCGAACTTGTACACCGATCCAATATGGCCACCAAATCCAATGACAGCGAGACATTACATCAGAAATTGCAAATGGCCGCTGCCCATCGGACACGCTAATCAGAAAAATTGGATCGCAAAGCGCTAACCTGAAATTTAGTTCTGCTAGTTAAACCTCTACTGATGGATCTCGATACAGAGATGCGCAGAAGAACTACTCAATAAAAGGTAATTGCATTTATAAAAGAACTTTAAAAGCTAAATTGCCAGCAAGATATTAGAAACTTTATTTAAAAACTTGTTTTGATGGTAAATACCTGGAACGTATCTGGAACTGAATGCGAGAAATCTAAGATCCTTAGGAAGCCTGTCAGGGTTGCGGAATTTGTTCGAAAGAGTTACCGCGACCCTGGAACGCAAAGGGCATTAGGAAGAACACGGATGTGTTTTAGTCAGTAAAAGTCTGAAACTCCTTTCTGCTCCGCCCAGGGCGGGAGGAGTCATTTGATGATTTCCATCTGTCCATAAAAAAAAAGATTCTAAGAAAGTGGAAGTAAAGTACGTTTTGAGGGAGAAAAATCTAAGTTAAGTCTCCGTATCAAAACGTCCTATAAGCAAAATAATACCTTAGACTAGAATGTCCTATTATATTAAAGTACAGTGATGCTGGTAAATTACAACCCGTTTTTCGTCTTGGCTCACTTTTTTTTTATTAACGTTTGGAGGATTCGGCAAAAGATTATTCCAGAACGGGTCCCGTAGTATCCAAGTACCCGCAGATCGATCAATTGGACTAATTGCACGGAAGTCGAATCTGTCTCGGTATTGTTATATCGAAACCGCTATTACTACCCTCTGCCTATTGAGGGGGTTGAATAGAGGATGATTAGAGGTTTGGGATGGAAGCAAATGTCAGGGCTAAAGCTTTACCTAATGTAATGACTATTATTTATTTTACTCATTTAAATAAACAGTACCTGGATGACTGAGCCTTGCCTGGTTTTTATTACGACGTTTCCTAAAAATGAAACCTAGCTAGATCGATTTATCGCTCCCAAAACCCCCTGCATACTAAATTTCATGAAAATCGTTGAACCCATTTCCAAAATTAAGATTATAGTATACAAGAATTGTTCGTTTAAAGGAATTAGATACGTATAAATTGCAATTTTAAATATTTGATACATAATATTACAAATGATTTAAAAATATAAAAATTTCAGGCCACCGGTATTGGGAAAAGATACTAATCTACTGGCGCTCAGAGCTCCAAAGAGAAAAAGCTCCAATGATATGTCCAGAAGTACCACTGTCTGAATCAAGCCCTTGAGCCAGACGCCTACAGAAAGCCTAAGATCGAGGCTCTCAAGCCTTGATTGACATGACTATTGGTACAATGATCGCGAGCCAAGTCAAGATATTTGATTTGCTTATCTTTCTCGGCTCATTGGCCACACTATTGTGGACACAAGACTTTTCCTGTCAGTGGATAATCACTGATAGGACTATTGTGGCCAATAACCGACCTCGGCAAGCATTGCTGTACCTTGAAGATTGAACGAGCTCAACCACTGCTCGAACGGTGCCGACAAAGCACACATGACAAGCTTGGGTGTGGAACACTGTTAGCAATAAAAAATCAAATATATAAAGATTCAGTATAAAATATTAAAGAAGAAACATTGAACAAGACTATAATTTATATCGCATTCCATCGCGCTGCAGTAAGCGCACTTGTTAAACACACTGTCGAACCCATTGTCAAACAACAAGACATGCTCAAACATGCCATGAATCAGAGAACAGCGATTGAGAATCGAGCGACCGTTTGAGAATATACTCCATTTCAGTTTGACTCCAATTGGATACGAAGACAGCATGTTTTATTCGGATGCTGGAGACATTTGAATATTATAATGTCATGTGTATTTTGAAATTCTGATCTCGGAGTGAATATAAATTTTGAACGCTGCATTCGATGTGCTGAAGACTTTATTGTGATGATCGATGTTTGGTTAAGTATCATCACGATAAACCCGACGATATTTTTTAAACTCTGTTAGCTATAAAATATGCTAAATGTATTTTTAGTATTCACTTTGACACCCCACTAAAAATGTGTACAGAGCGTATAAAATTAGATCAAAATGTTGTGCTTCAATTTTTATAATAGTAAAGCTGTGTCCACAAAAACCTAAACAATCACACGATAAAACAAAACGCGTTCTAAAACTAACAACCCTTTACAAAGCTAAGTTCGCATCTTTTATTCAAACAGGTTATAAAAATCCCATCCAATAGCATCCGGGTAAACAGAGAACCACTTCACATTTAGCACTAAAAACTTTAGTGGCACTAAAACTAAGCCCAGTAAAATTACGGTATTAGTGAGCCTTGATCCCACATGATTATTGCTCGACCTAAAAGATTGTTGTTATGGCAATAAACTAGGATTGATGTGATCGCTTTCAAATTGGGTTTGTGGAGCGTGGGAGGCGAGGGTCAGCAAAGATTTTTTAGGAATAAATGATGCAGGTATTTTGATGTATAGGAAAATTGGTCTCTTCGAACAGTAATATATTTTCCTCAAAATAGAGCAAAACAATTTTAGAATCATTAATCAGCTAAGAAATAACATTTAAATGCGTTATTACAATACGTTCTCCAATTTAAAGATCTAATCCAAAAAAACTGGCCAAGTGCTAGTCGGACTCGCGTGCAAAGGGTACCGATCCAATTTTTTTTCTTTTAACATGTTATTTTAACACTACAGACTTCTTATAGGTTTTCCTGTAATCTTTAGGTAAAGATCTATTATCTCCATTTTTTCAAAACTTTAGGCTCAGTAGTTTCGTAAATAAGGGGGGGGGGAATGGTCACTTTTCGCCTAATTTCTTGAATAACTTCAAAACCACTGATTTTAAAATTATGAAAAAAATATAATTAAAACCCTCACAGAAAGCCCTTTCATTATGTCACACAATATTGTTCAAAAAGCTTTTTTATAATTTTCTAGTTGAACCCCCATAGTGACCCCATACTAAAAATTTAATAATTTATGTAACACGTCCATATGTGTACCAAATTTCAATGGAATCAGTCCAGTGGATCCCGAGAAAACGTGCTCTGACATACGGACACCCGAGTGATCCTATAAGGGTTCCGTTTTATGTTCGGAACCATAAAAAGTTCAAAATATCATTCAAACTGAGTTACAAAACCAATTATTTCCAAACGTATTCTGTAGAACCAGCTTCATGCTGCAGTAAGCCAGAAATATTTCATCCATAAATAACTCCAATCACTTATCCATCGCTCGCAATTCCAGATACGGCCAATCCTGCGATAGAAAATAGCCAGTCTAACACAGTAACCTACATAGAGAGCGGTAATCCTTCGGAAAGGAATTCTTCTGAGCTCAATGCTCGAGTGCATTCAAATATTTGCTGAGGAGAGGCGTGAAGTGGAATGGAGTTGAAGTGAGGAGTCAAATGCAGGCAAGGAAGAAGCCGGTCGTTATCGAGGTCTCACGCCAGACGGGGGTGGCTTATGTGGGGCGTGGTGCACACCGGAGTGTAACAAATAATAAGCTTTAGTGAAACACTTTTGTCATGATCACAAATGTTTATAATTATTGGTTGGCCAGTAAAAATAAATACATGACGAAACTACATCCCTAAGTTCTATAAACAACGCTTAGTGGCCTTTGGCCACGGAACAGCTGCTTATTTTCGTGATAGAGCTTTTGTTGATAAGACATCAAATGTTGCGTAACTTTTTAAAATTGGCAAACACAATTAGAACCATAGATTATTTCAATCTTCATGCGGAAATTTAACCAGAATTAGTTCACACTCAAAATCGAAACGAAAAGTAATTTTAAAATTGTGCTGAAAATCACGCACTTTTTCAACGTCAAAATTTTTGAAGCTGATTCTATACAAAACACGATAGATATGTTAATGCATGAACATGCACGAAACTGTATGTATGGTGACATCAAATTCACAACAATCCGGTAGGTACAGTAATCAAAATCAATAATCATGAACTATCAAGCATCATTAATTGCAATGCGTGTTTGATTTGGCATGTAATGATCGTAACATATCGCGTTGGCAACTAATAAAGATAAATTGACGCAATTATGATCTTATCATGAACCATCCATAACATTTAGTTGGAAACTAATAGCACAGAGGTCATATTTTGTGAAACGTACGGAGCATTTTCGTTGGAATTGTTAATTTGTCTGATATTGACTGTGTCATTTACTTGCATTTTGGACTGTTTGTAACTATTTAGTTCTGTCAAGCCCTTTTAATGACATGTTGACTTACTTATTAAGGTTAAGAGCATTCTCTAAACTTGGTATGATAGGTTTTCGTGATCATCGATTTAATCTTTCTAAATCCAGATGCAGCAGATTCATAGTCAAAAATCACGCTTGTTCACTTGTGTTATAATTAGGTCTCGAATTGGAAGCGTTTCTGACATTTTGACTGGAGAAATCATGAGATAAATTAGCTATAAAAATACAGTTGAGGCCCGGGAGTGGGGCCACATAGACTAAAAATAATAATTAGAGAGGTGACGAGTCTATTACTATAAATCAGACAAACACGTAAACTCCAGGATGATAGGGTAAAACTGTAGCAGCATCAAAGCCGCCACAAGAAAGACCAACGGAGCAAAATCTATATCGCAAAAAAAAAGAACCGCGACGCCATCTATCCAACTAGTAACGAAATCCTGCATCGCGCAAGCAGATTTTACCGTGCGATTTGAACATATACATCATCCCGAATATCAACTATCGGGCAGTAGCCCGCCAGGCACAACAGCTGCCTGGTCGGAGTCTGATCATCCCTTTTTAATGGGGGTTTGCGGGACTTTACTCTCTGTACCGTATACCCTCTAAAAAACCATCTCTGAGAAATACCAACTGAATTACTTTTCGGTTAGTTACGCTACGGTGTGACAAGCACCCCAGTTGCGTGCATAGGATTTCCTTATGTATATCGTAAGGTGCTTCAGGAACACATTCGGTTGATAGTAAATTCCTGAGTAAAGCCTTTTTATGCGGCTGTAAAATGAAAGTTGCTGCATGATGAGCCTTCCGTGTTCTTTCTAACTTCCTCATAATAATAACTTGGGTTTTGTGGACTCTGTATTGTCTTTTATTTATTTTTAACTTCAGTTTGTTTCAGTTTTCGGATGAGGACTGTTTCAAAAGTAGAATGCTCTGAAAAATCTTTAGGGATTCTTGTGTTTATAATTATTAAACGATTTTATTTAGCTTGCCCTGTTTATGGTTATTTATTTGTATGTATCGACTGATCGATCTGAGTGCTATGCTACAAATTTTCAATCAACAACGTTCATATTCGAGTGTCATTTGCAATCTGTCAAAAAATTATGAAAAATGAGTCCATTTTGACAGTTTGCGACTGACATCCAGACGCACTGCATCTTACCATCCCTACCTTGTTGCTATTCTACCAATTCACACTAAGCGTTTCCAAACGTCTTTTATAATGCGCACAGCAAAGTAGTGGAACTCTCTGCCTGCATCTGTGTTTCCGAACGCTTACAACCCTAATCTCATCTCAAAGTTAGAGTGCACAGGCTTCCTTTTGTAAGCTCGCTCCATCGTAGACGTGTCTTTGTCATCTCTGACCTAGACTAGAGTCAAGAGCAAACCCATCACAAATAAAAAAAAAACACGCGAATACGAACGTTGTTTATAAATTAGTAGAATTGGCCTTCAGATAGTTGAAACACACTTTTTTAGTATTCATTTTCATACCACGTTAGTTCGTTTAACTCGCTTTGTCGTCTTCTTTCCAAGAAAACTCTTAGTAAACTGAAAGAAGTAATGGACACTCAATTAATCTATTCGTGTAGCCTTTTCTGTAACGGGTCAAGGGCCAGTCTAACCGAATGCAGTTTAGGTACTACCATTATTTTTGTATGAAGCAACTGCCTGTCTGAATTTTACAACCCAGTAACTGGGTAACTCATTACCTCACTATAAACTCAGAAAAAAGAATCTATTGTTATAGTTAAAAAAATCACAAAACAATAAATCTTCACAGGAAAAAGTGTTAAGAAAACAAAAGTAAATTAAAAACGTCTCAGATACAAGAACTGCGTTACGACATTGTGAAATTAAAACAGAAATCTCTTGAGTTGTAAACTGAGTGATGCTTTCTGTTATAGCTACAATAAAGTGTGGAAATCTGGGCACATAAAATCAAGGGGGATAAGACGTCTTGATAAATAATACACTTTTATTCAAGAGAAAGTTATCAACATCAGCTGATTTATCACCATGCTTGAATCTGTTACTGGTATACCTGGTGACAATGACTTTAAAGAATACAAAGTAAGTAAACAGTCATATAGATGTGAAAAAAAAATGATTGACTTTCGAACTTTGTTTTATGGGAGCTGGCGTAGATCCGCCCCCCCCCCCCTCCCCGGTGCCATTGTTTTTTCAAAGTTGCGGGCACAATTTATCATGCATATGCGGGTAGAAAACACTTAAAAAAAATAGGAACAAGGTGCCCTAAAGTGTCACGCTGCCGAGATATTTGAAGGTAAAGTCGCCATCAGATCGTGCGCCGCAACTTTGAAAAAATCAAAATGGGGGCAGGCGGCTATGCCATAATGGTTCTATGCTCTCTCTTTTGTCAACTAGTTCAGTTTATTTTTCTAAATTCCTAGGATTGTGGAAACTTCAGATAGATTTATTGCCATAACTAGCTTTTATTCCGCGGTTTCCTCTTTCTCCAGAGTCTCATCTATGAAAGTACCAAATTTCATAAAATCGGTTCAGCGATTCAGGCGTGAAAGCGTAACAAACACACTTCCGCAGTCGCAACGCAGCCTGTAAGTAAACCTAGATTTAGAAAATTCTCAAGAACATTTTCATTATAATAATATACAAAAATGTCTACTAGAAAATCCTTTTATTTCCACAACCCCGTCAAGAACAAACTCTTAGTCAAGTTCTCATTAAACACGATTGCAACACGGAGTGGCCAAGGTAAGTGAAATTACTTTCGTTCTTCACTACTTTTTGAATGCACTACTGACTTGCTTTCCTCGTTGAAACTTCTCTGCTAGTTTGAATTAAAGGTGTATCAGATCTTGACTGAGCTGTACTGAGTGGATTAGTTGCTTGGAACTCATTTTAAGTTTAGCTGGGTGGAAATGCCCGTTCCCACTCAGACGAACCGTCTAAAGAGATGGATATGCCAGTAGCAGTATAATTTATATGAAACTGTTCACATTTAGACGTACGGGTCCGAGAAAAAGAACGGATCCGGGTTTTTAGACGGACGTTTTGCCACTGCGAAGGGCCATCTAAACGCCCGGATCGGATATAGTGTGAATGAATCTGCAATCGTCAGGGTCCGTCTCAGTGGGAACGAGCGCGAAGCGGAAATCTTACATCAAATGAGAAGTGCGGGATCTATTAATAGTACAGGTAATATTGATCAGTGATAGCGGTTGTTGGGATTAACGACCTACGTGATATTTTGGAAGCTCATGGTAATTCCCTACATTGTGGACTTTTAACAATCAATTTCCCAATCTCGAAGTTCCTGCTTACATCAAATTTACATAAAATAAACAAATCTCGGTGTTTTGACGAAAAAAACGTGTCTAGCCCCGAGCAAACGCTAGTATACTTTTAATATTACGAAAACAGAAATCTCGAAGTGATATTGAAGGTGCAACATTCGAAAAAGTAACGTTTGCTCGAAACTTTCTGAAGGGAATTATCTCATGAAAATGTGTTATGCCACTATATCAAAACATACGGGATCGACCACTCGGTATTTTTCTTGCCAATCTCATATACTTTGTACTTTTTGACCATTTCTATCTATACTAATATTATAATCTATACAAATATAATATTATAAAGCTAAAGAGTTTGTTTGTTTCTTTGCTTGGTTGAACGCGCTATTCTCAGAAACTACTGGATTGAATTGAAAATTTCTTTTAGTGTTGGATTAGCCCATTTATCGAGGAAGGCTGTATAAGCTATAATATCACGCTACGACTACTAGGAGCGGATCATTAATAAAAATGTGATGCGGATAAAGTTGCTCGGGTCAGCTAGTCACTCAGGATATGTCAGGTTTGCCTCTTGACACTTTGACCCTGAAAGCAGGCAATCATAAAGAAAAATATTGTGTAGCAAATCAAAAGTATTGGCATCCTCGATTGAAATCCTCCACAATTTTAAAACACTTCTCTCGATATTGCAGAGACATATCATTTTACTTCAGTGTTCGATAAACAGCGGTGGACACAGCAAGATTTATTGGCGCCACCTCGTACCAGAGCCGAACATTGAATGCTGCTGTATTTTATTTATTCTACAGATTTACTTCCAAGCTCTTATTCAGGAGGGAATAATGGGTCGTGTCAGGTTTACACAGAGCTTTGCAGTTGGATTTTTGAATTGATTGAGATTTTTCTTCTATTAGTCAAGATTAGATTAAAAGTTGCTGTACAGAATTAGTTAGTAGTGTAGTGCACAACATTGCATTATTGTTGACGTAACATTTTAGGTTAACGGCACGGGTTGCCACTCCGCTCAGGGGAGGGCAGTCCTCTTTTAGATTGTGTCGGGTTCGGTCGCATATTATTTTAACCGAATTATGTAAAGAGTCTTTATTTCAGACTCTTTACATTTTATTTGCATTCCGCCAACGTTGCGTCTTCCGGTACGCGGTCGCCACTTTAGAACTTTTCGGCTCCATCGACCATCTATTCTGCAAGCAATGTGCCCTGCCCACTGCCACTTTAGTTTGGCGATTCTTCGGGCTACGTCGGTAACATTGGTTCTCTTGCGGATGTCATCATTCCTGATTTGATCACGCATGGAAACTCCAAGCACTGCCCTTTGAGTGACTTTAAGCCTTCTGATGAGGCCCATTGTGAGCGACATTCTATTTTATTTGTATGGATTGATTTTCTTTCTCTTTTATTGCTTACTTCATGTTCTCTTCACCTTAGCTTACACAGTGAAACGATTAATGCCGGTTGATTCTGTAATCCTCTCACCGTGATCAAGCTGGTATCTGGCAGATCCATTTTTGGGACGGATCTCGCACGGCTTGATGCCCTCGAGTCAATTGAGAAACGAGCCAAGAGGATCATCGACAATGATAGGCTCGTCGCGACGAAGCTCCAAAGTCTTGAGCATCGACGCCAAGTTGCTAGCCTGTCGGTTTTCTACCGTTTGCATTTTGGAGAATTTGCAACGGAATTGCATAATTTAATTCCGCCAAGCCCGTTCCATCATCGGACATGGATGGTGGACATCCTACCCACACGCATAAAATGTTTTGGGAACACATAGTGCTTAGTGCGTACAGCTAAGGAGTGGAATTCCCTGCCGAAGTTTGTGTTACCTGATAGCTACAACCTGGGAGACTTCAAGTCAAGAGTGAATAGGTTACTTCTAGGCAAACGTGCTCCATCTTCGACCACATCATCGCTTACCATTATGTGAGATAGTGGTCAAACGCGTGCCTATCAAATAGTAAAAAAAGAACGCTCAAGCGGAGTGAGCGCGAAGGGAACTGTCATGTCACCTTCATTACATGAATTGACAGCTCACTTCGTGATCACTTCACACAAGCCTTCACTTCGACATGTTAACAGAATCGCACTGCTGAACCGCATTGCTGTTCATCTTAGAGCCACAAACAACAGCATAACGTATATTCTGCTATCCAAAACTAAATCGACATCTATACCATAATTTAGTACCATACATGTAGGTATAACACACGCACACAAAGGAAATTGCTTTAAAAATACATCACAGTGTCAGGGTGGAAGCTAAACTAAGTTACATTTTATCTCTTTGAACGAACATCAATAAAAAATAGCTGTACGGGCATTACGGGCGTAAGGCTAGTAATGGGAATCTCACACAAAGGAGGTTGCTAACAGAATAGGTTATAAATCTGAAAGCGACGGGATATTAAGCATTTTTTTCCAATCACGGAGCCGGGGATGGTTCGAGCAAAAACGTTGTTTTAATACTAATTTTAGGATGGAAGATGAATAGCGTTGGGAGTTGCTGCTTCGGTTTTGTTGCAGCTCATCGACTTTAAGTTGATCGATTATGTGATAATTTTAATTTCGTTGTGTTTATTATTTGGACGCTAATTCATTCAGGTGCCAATATCGGTGATAACGATTTTCAACGAGTCCAAAATATGTAAACTACCCATTTGACATTGTGCGTACATCTAAGGAATGGAATTCTCTGCTGGAGTGTTTCCTGATAGTTTCTTCTTCTTCTTTTCAAGTAAATGGTTAACTCCTAAGATTTTTTGGACCCAGTAGGTGACCAGCTAGGTTCTGCTAGCTACCACCTGGGTTTTAAGCCAAGAGTGTATAGTTTATTTCTGGACAAGCGTACTCCATCATCGACTACATCAAAGTCACGTGGTTAGTTACATATCTTTTGGAATGTTGTCTAGCGTTAAGGCGGAAACCCATCGCGCCGCACGAAGAGGTGGACGTCTCACATACGTGCGTAGGCACGTATGTGAGACCTTGCATGAAAATTTATGAGATTGTCTCCACTGCAACCCACGAACACGCTACGCATCAATTGACGTCATTGGTACACGCGTGGCTTGCTCGAATATGGTACTCACATAGCTCAACGCTGTCAACGACTTGCACACTGTACACGCGGTACACGCTATACACAAATATTAATCCACGACTATGTCCAAACTATATTATTGCAAAAAAACGTGCGTAGCCTCTCCGTGTGCCGCGGTGGGTCACGCTACATTTGTACATAGTCGTGAGTGTATAGTGTGTACTACAGTGGAAACGTAGGCCCATATTGTCAAACAAATAAACCCACGCAGCTAAAATATGCCGCGTGCCCGTGCACCGCGTGTACCGCGGTGGGTTCGCGCCTTTATTGCTGTCAGTTTGTCCCCTGCCCGAGGTTTCACAGTAGCATTCAAGTCATAAATTCCCTTTACATAGTACTCCATAGCAAGGATCACTCATCAAAATTCTTAAATAACATTGACAGTAATTGAATGAGAAGTCTTGTCGCCGATTGGTACACAAACTTGGACTTCACGAGGTTGTAAACATTTTGCAGGTAACGACATCCTTCGGCGAGGGTTGAGCGCCCCATCAAATTGTAGATGCTATCAAATGCTTTGTGGAGTTGTTTAAACTCTAGGTTAAGTACTTACTGAGTTTTAAATGTAAAGTATTTTTACTCGGTTGTTCTAGTTTCGTTATTAATCGCTATAGTGAGTCATTAAGAAAATACGATGCTCTAATGGAATACTTTATACCATAGCACCTAATCTTATATTAAAGAGATGTAAAATTATTGTTTGGACGTTCTCATGTTTTTAAAAGATCGGAAGTATGGTTTCGATTCCAATTTTTGTTTCACTGAACTTCACTTCCGCTAATGTCATCTAAGACTACATTTTATTCTGAAACAATGCATGATTTAACGTGAGATAGACCACTATATATAACTAAGGCATAAATCGTACGTTTTTGAGATAATATCAATACTATTACTCTCATGAAAAGATAATTCTATTTTAGGTTTCCTATTGGAAAACAAGTCAGCCAAAGGCCCAAATATCGACTTTCAATCGCGCCTAGTTTAGATCATAGAAAAAGCTCCCACGAAAGGCAAAATGTCTCACATCTTTACTTAGATAACCCCATTCAATACAAAACTCACCAGAATAACTAAGTCAATCAACAAGCCGTGAATAGAGACAGTCAAACAAGTTTTATATAGAAATAGAGGCAAGTTGCAAGTGTTCATTAAACTAGTTCACAGCCTGAAACACTTACGGCTGGTTTCTATAGCAACACAATGGATATTGACGAGCTTTCTATTTGCTATCTTGCGAGCCTCTTTTGAGGGCGATGGAAAGGAGGGAACACGTATCGATAGTCGATAGAAAAAACTTTTTTACAAAAAATATAACCGACTTCCAAAACAAAATAATTTTAATTTTGGAAGTCGGTGTTTTTGGTTATTTTGTTTTTTGACACCGACTTCCGAAAAAGTTATTTTATACTTTGTAGTGTTTTGTTTTAGAAGTCGGTTACATTTTTTTTAAAAAAAGTTTTTTATTTTTCACTTTTTAGTGGTAACCTGCGTACCCATTCACAGCGTACCGGCGTCATTTTATGTTAAAAATAAAACTTACTAAGTGCTTTCGGTGTAAAGGTCTCGTCAATACGAATGAAACAAGCCCAAACACTTGGTAGTTCCTACATACCGATGTGGAGTTCCCTTGACTCTCTGTCGTCTCCATAATTAGGTCTTATCCAAACACACGAATATCAAGTTTTTACCAGATGCGTGCCTACAATTTTCGAGAGTTGCCCTCGATTTCTCAGGGTTTCCATCATCAGATCCTGACGTGGCAATGGGACCAGCTCGAAAGTACCTTTTCATATAAAAAAGATTCATCGAAATCGGATCATAAACGACGAAGTTATCCGCGAACACACATAAAAAATATATATACGCTGTCGAATTGAGAACCTTCTTCTTTTTTAGAAGTCGGTTAAAAATGTTTTTTTTGGGTTGCAACTACCGGAGTGTGATCAGACACATCATCAATGGCTTACGTGCTGTACGAGGCACGGGGTACCCTCCGAGAATGTGTAAATTCCGGGCTGCTACTGAAAAATCCGTACCAGAAAATCTCCCTGCTTGGAAATCGAATACAAGACCTCAGTTTGCAGTAACTACTACGGGCTACGGCGTAGCCAAGTCAATTAGAGCGCTACGCCGTAGAACTTTACTAAATGGCAATGCATCGACTTATAAAATATTTTCACAATAGCAGATTCTGGTTTTAAATTTCACATTGTGCCTAGCTCTGAACTTCTTGATATGGACGTGGAAATTATGTTTTTTTTTAACTTAGGAGTGAGAAAAAAGAAAAAAACACCGTTGTTCTTTTTCGATAAATTTCGTTGCGATCCAAGACAGTAGTCTTCTATCCAGGACTTATCAAGTGTCATTGCCACGGAACTTTACTAGTAGCCCATAGGTTCTGAAAAAGTTTAATGTTAGTACAAGTACAAGTAGAAGTATGTTGACCTTGAGTATTAAAATTAGCGGACTGTCACTCACAGTCTATTTGTATTTAAAGCTATAATTTTTTTATCGTCTATCGACAAACGTACCACCCTACCAACGTAAACTATTGTCCGAACATTACAATGACTCACAAGCGTGTGTAGCGTGCCTTATTTATAATTAAATACCGTTTGTCTGACAACTCGGCGGCCATCTTGAATGTCTATGAACAGAACTGAATAGAACTGCCTACTTTGTTTTATGAGTAAAAGACTGTCTGGGTTTTATTTTGAAGAATATTTTTTATTGGCTGGAAATGTAAGCCATCTGCTAGCGTATCAGTTTGATCATATTTTTAGGTGAGAGTCTATTTATAGAGAGTCGAATAAAAGTTATTAAAAGTTAGATTTGTTTTACTTACATTGGATATCAACGATGTTTTTTCTTTTCTAAGTTCTTGTTTTACAGCGATTTAACCTGTCGTAATATACAGCATTTCCAACAAGATTTCTACTTAGCGAATGAAGAAATTTCTTTATCTTCTGTAAATATCGCCTACCAATTCAACCACCTTATTTATCCTGTTTTGACTCACCCTAAACAAAATTGGGCAATATAATTACAATAGGCCGGTTCACACTGAGAGTGAGGTCTACCCGCCAATCTTCATGATATCCACTTACTTTCTTTCTTCCTTGAACGTGTTGCAGTCAATTTATGTAGATGATGCTGTGAGGAAGTTGTTAAGATCACGACCGGGGTCAGAGGGGGGGAGGGGGGAGGCGAGTTTTTATAAATAGGCTTATTTGTTTTCGTAATGCTGAGCTTAAGTTCAAATTACGGGCTTATTTTTGCAAACAATGCAAATCATACCAATTATAACATATGTACACTTATTGCTGCATAAAACGTTGCTAAAAAGTACTAAATTAAAATATCATCATCATTACAGCTGGTAGACATCTACTGCTGGACATAAGCAGGCCTCTTTCAAGAGTCGCCACAGCAACCGGTCTCGTGCGTCTCGTAACCTGCGGATTCATCTGGTGATCGGTCCAATTTGACAGACCTTCCGAAATTTAATTAAAACACAAAAAAATTCATCAAATTTTCATACTAGGTACTGGTATGATAGGTATAGTTACCAAAACAAAAAAGAGCACACTTTATTTATTTACTTTATTTTATTATTTTTTGGAAAACTTACAGCTAAACATAACACTAGTAAACATTTGAACAAAATAAGGCCAATTACAAGCTTTCACATGTAATATATAAATGGCAATGCTGCCAGTCTTCTGGGCACGTTTCCGGATGACAGCGATACGGAGGAATTCTTCGACGCCTGAGTGTATTTGTTTTTTGTATATTCATATGTATATAGTTAGGATTTATTGCTTATTTAAATAAATTTCAAATATAAATAATATTATGAAATAGATAGTACACTACAAATATAGGTATAAGATAAAACAGAAAATAGACAAGTTATCCTCGAAGAAGCTATCAGATAACATTTTTTTTTAATTTAGCTACACTAGTATAGAAAATAACATGTTAACATGTTTGTTGTTGTGTTATAACATGTTTTTTGCTTAAGAATTCCTTTCATCCAGTAAAAAATAATAACACGAAAGCTACTTGACTACTTCTCGTTAAAGTGCTTTGCTTTGCATTCTTCTCTTGTTGAAACATTACTTTTGAGCACCTCTTCACGATTTTAATTAGTAAGAACAGGGGATCTGAAAGCCATTGTCTTAGAAGATAATTACTAAAACATAGTGCTATAGTGGTGCTGTAAGTCAGCTGGGAGTGGCTGTTGCCAACGACTGTTAATGAATATTAATGTTGAGGATGCTGACTTGCTGGTGATGGGACAGCGTTTTGGTTGCAGCCCGTAGTACTGTAACGGGATAGGGACTGTAAAAGCCTTGTTCGCGTATCTTATAAGAAAACCTCATTATCATAAAGCGCCTACTTTAATGCAAAATTTAGGCTAAATTAGTATTCAACAAATACCTAACATCCAGATAATGTTTCGTAGAAATGTTTGTGATTTTTACTGTTATTGATGCTCCACATAGACAGCGAGCAGAAACCGTAAAGCTACTTGGAATGACGACGCTGATCCTAGGAAGAATGCAAGCTTTTGACAATGATATTGGCAAATTCCGAAAACCAAGGTAAGTACTGAAAACTTATTACTCTATTCCGACTATTACCTTTCTTCTCGCTCCGCTTTATACGAAATCCCATCCCTTACAGTTTCTGTTATCTCACGGAAGCGTAACACCGCTTTCCTCTCCGTCTACCCGAATGTTTATCGCAAGGGAATGGCCTGTGCCTCCGGAAATGCTAAACGTTACATCTAGAATAGTTTACATCCGTAGTCCGTTCTGATGGAACACTGACAGGAATAACTAAACAAAGAAAAGAAAGAAAGACAAACCATTGATTTCATCAAAAAATACACACAAGAGAACAGTAATGTTAACTAAAATGAAATAGAAAAATAAAAACTAAGTAAAAGCAAGATTAGAAAGCATTTGCCATGGTCAATGTCGTCAACAAAACAAGGAACAGGCATCTTATGGGCAAGTTTCTCCCGTCGTAGACCTCATCCATTGCTTTACATCAATCAAAACAGATGAAAAGCGGACTCATAGTCACATAAAATAAACTGCAAACCTCACAACTTTTTCTCAAATAATTAATTTACCTTGGTCACCTCTGAGTACTACCTAAGCTCCATATAATTCACAAAATTTTTCATTTGCACCGTCATTATAATACAATTTTTGCATACTCACGCTTCTATTTTTACGTCCTATACAAATACGGATAGTACCGTCAGTCCTTACAAAGTCGCCCCTGTAAAGTCGCCCCCAGTCATTACAGAATTCAATTTGTATCGAGCTGAGCTTTGTGAAGACCGTTCAGTCGAATGACTTGCGCTTTGCACTTTTTAAACACATTGTCGGTACGAGAATTGATCCTTTTTACGTGTTCTGAATAGGAATGAACGATACTTGAAGGCAAATGGAATGATAATATTCAAAGTTAAATTCTAGTGTAATTTGTAGAGGATTCAAATGAACATGAAGAAAATACACGATGTTGGAGAACTAGAAACTGCTCCAGTGTTTTTAGAATCCATTATAACATGTTTTTGCTGACAATTGATAATAATTTAGAATAGAATAGAAACTATTTACCTATTCGACACAGACACAACACATCAACAGAAAACACATTATTAAAAAAGAGAAACGAAAACATAAAATGAAAAAAACGATAGGTATATATAGTAAATTTGTGCTGAGCGTGCCCATTCCGAAAGGGTTACCATGTCAGCATATGCTGGGTGTCAGACAGCTAGCGCTGGTTTTTACATTTAAATACTTAAGCCAGCTCTGTGTAAAAATATCGACCTACCTCTAATAGTAACTTGCTTATAAATATTGTGTAGTTGGACTATGCTCTATCTACAACATATAAAAGAATAACGCAATAGTAACTGTTACTATGGGACCAACACCGAAATAGCGAAAAAAAAAATTGCCTGCCCCATAAAATTTAGGTATGTGTGCATAACTCGACAAAATGTACTGAATAGCTGTTTTTTTTTTCGGGATTTTGGGGTTGGTCTCTTTGTAAAAGAAATTTATAATGATGAGTACAATGAGCCCTTATGAGGTATTGCGTTTATTCTGTTAGACCTTGTATAGATATCATTGTATGGTTAAACGTGGTGACCATTTACCCCATCTAAATACGCCAGAACCCGTGACCTACGAATTTTTAAAGGTCACACAAATTCTTTATCCCCTAAAACCGAAGCCTTTATTTTAATAAAGTCAATACTCGATCACTCAGCAGGCCCACTTTGGTACATTACTTTAATGTACGAAATACACAAGTAATTTAATTTCAATACTCGTTCGAACCCAACGACGTTACCCTACCATCCCTAACGGCATACTAAAACCTAAAAACAGAATTTTATTTGGGAAACTAGGCCAAGTGCCTCGGAGCTATTAATTCGGAGGGTGCACCTAAATATTAAGTACATGGACTATAAATATTAAATGGTCGATCTGTGAAAAAGTCTAGTGGCGTTCGGTCAGTAAATTGGCTTTATTGGACGAAATACGTAAAAGGAAATAGCGGTGTTGGAAGCGCCGCTCTGTGCTACACTGAATGCTATAAACCGCATTGGGAAATTGGACTTAGGACTTTGTACAATGTAACAGTTTTACTTTAATTCATTAGCAATCTTTTGGAGGGTCGAAGTCCTTATAAATATGGATAACTTTTACTAAGGGACAAATCTGAAATCGGAAACAAAAAACAGTCCTTTCCCCCTACATTTTATCTGGTTAATGTGTCACTTTATGTAATGTTCTGTTCTTCATCTATCTTATCTGTAACCTATACAGTATACATAATAAAGAGTATTCTATTCTATTCCAAGCTGATTTTTATCTCGTATTTTAGATCTGATCCGATACTTACCTACTTACTACCTCCCTGAAAGTTTCCCAAGTCACCCTATATACTCGTACAGATCTCATGAAGATGGGTACCATGTATTAGTTGCAGACCTTTCTCGAGGTGGAACTTCACCTACTTCATTAAGCCTCGGTTCTAGCCTTCTCTATTTTTTATAAAAGCCGACTTTATACTGGATAAATCTGGACACACATACAGACGCTTCAGGATTCAAAGCTTCTAACTTACATAAAGCCCTCTTCAGGTATCTCCGATAGTTTTCTTTAAAGAAAACAATTCAAAAATTTCCATAAAGATGCAGAAGTTTAAAACAGCAAGAGTCTATGACGCTGAGCTAACTTTCAATCGTAAAACAGCACTATCCGGATAATCTATTGGAACTTCTTTCAACTTATAACAAGCTTACAAACAGTAGTAGCTTGTTACTATCTTCAGAAACTTTTAACTCGCTGAGAAGCAGTTTATCGCTAATATTCTATTATTTGTGCTTGTTTCTTTCAAGGTCTGTAGAACTTGGCACATGAGAACCTTTTCCAAAGTTAATATAATAATGATTTTGATATTGATTCTGATTGTTATTCTTAGTATATGTATCCTGATATATATCCATAGAGTTTTAAAGTCAAGTGTGAACGGGTTACTTCAAACAAGTTTGCTGCTTCGTCGACCACATCTTTGCTTACCATCAGTTGAGATAGTAGACAAACGCGAGCGAAAAAAGATTTATTAAATACACTGTTCAAAATTGAATTGGTGTCTAAATAGGTAATTCAATCTTACAGCCACTATTGTCAAACGCCATCGACAAATCCAACCAAAAGATAAAATTGATCCAAAAAATGTAGCGACGACAATATCGATTAAAGGAAGGAAGTCAAGACGTTCAGCTCAGTTCCATAATGAATTCAGGAGCCATTTCACGCTCTCCAAAACTTTTTATCACGCCGTTCCTTTTTACTGTGACTGAAGGAATGGCCGATTCCGATCGTCTTATTGACAACGTTTATTTTGTGGGTAATTTATGTATTGTTATTGGAGGGTGGGATCTGTCGATGATTATGCGCAATTTGTAGCCGTTTGAGACTCGCTCCTTCGGCTTCAGTCCCAAAGAGTTTGTTCGATTCAATTGAATATGTATTTGCAATTCTGTTTGGCTGATAATAGATGCTGTTGAGATGGTGCTGTTAACTCTTCTGTGTACGGTTGTTTCCGTTTCTTTTTGTTTCGTATTTTCTTATTATTATGATTGTTTCTCAGTAGACTTTGTGTCTTTACTAAACTCCTTTACTGCTTTTAGTTTTTAACCATAAGCTTTTCCTTATCTTTTTGCTTTATTAACTGTAACATTATTAGTCAAATTGCACAGAATTCGACCATTAACAGCGCTGAAAAAAAATATTAAACTAAGGGCTCCAACAAAATGAAAATGAGGAATAATTGTCAAACGCAGGAAATATTTGTACGCAAAAGTATACTCCAAAAATTGATACAGCCATTTTTTTCCTTTACTGGGCAAAGATCTCCCTCTCCTTTTTCCAAACCATTCTGTTCTTGCTAAAGCAAGCCAGACTAAAAAAAAAACACCGGTAGCACTCCGGGAGTGCCGGCAGAAGTGAAAACTTTAGTATTAACGTTGTGTTTAATTATAAGTACAAAAATACTATCATTTATGAGGTAGAATACAATGTTTATTTATTGCGCTATCGTACACAAATATGACAATTTACATGTTATTATTCATAATATTATATCGTTATTTATTTATATATTACATTAATTTTTATCTCTTAGAAAAATCAACTTTCATCCATAATTTCGTAATTCCGTAATTTCGTATCCTTGGATACGCGTGGCACGCTGTACATAAACACAGACGGACATTCGCGCAAGCGCCCTGTGCCGCCTAAGCGGAGCAGCACACTCAGGCACGGTAGAAAGAGTGGGAGATACTAGTTCCTCTCCCTTCCCCTCGATCTTACGCTTTTTCGATCAGCATCACGTGACCCTGACGCGAGTCCGTCTTACGCTTTTTCGATCAGGTCACGTGTCCTGACGCGAGTTTAAGATTTTATACCCATTACAGAAAAAGTGCTCAACGCCGCTAAAGAAGTTTTCACTTCAAAAATAAAAATAACATGAAAATAAAAATTAACCTCATCTCCTAAAGACAGCTAAATTCTATATCTCCGAGTACAGCACAAAGTTAACCTAGCTCGGATGATCCAGTTATGGCCGTCCAATTATTTTAAAATCGGCCCAAAAGCGATGCGCGCGCGGCCGCACCGGCCACGCTAATGGAATAACCTGGCCGACCCCAGGCCACTTTAGTGCCTACGATGGCTAAGGCCGTTAGGATTTAAGTAAGAAGGTCGAATTATTCTGCTGAATATTTAAGGTGAATTGGGAGATAATTTTAGAAAGAAATGTTGGGAAGAAACGTGTCTATTAATAGGTAAGAGCAGATTATAAGACCTCGGTATTCTTTTAATACCTACTTATATATGTAAAAGAAATACAGTCTTCGAAGGTATTGAAATATCTGGTAGGAGTCATTGGATCCGAAATAGATTTGCCAGGGATTCTGATTCGGTATCCAACTAGCAACATTCCAAAGTGACGAATTTGACATAAAATAAGTTTAATGCCTAAACCAACTTTCTGATACTTTTTAGTAGCTTTGCCCACAGACTAGAAAGTCTTACGGTCTAAACGTGTGTGTTGTAGCGTCAGCACAGAAATGGTGCCATTTTCATGAAATTGATATTGCGGATAGAGAAGCGATAAGAATTAATTTCGTTTCTGTGTAACTTCTAGAGGAAATAAAGCGAGAATTAACACAGTGACCTAGATAACTTAACATTAATGTCTTCCCTGTATTCCCCCAAAGGCTTACGCAGTAGGGACGTCCATTTCCAGTATAAGTTAAAATTCCTTGTAATAGAAGACAAGTCATCTGGCAGAGGTTGCTTTGGTGCCGAGTATTCAGACACACACTGAAATGCCAGGCCGTAGATTCTCAAAAATTTCCTCAGAAGGGTGAAGTACCTACTGCTGCGAAGCCTGTGAAGCCATGAGGGAGCTTCAGTGCGTTTGGGCGGAACTAGGCTGACTATAATTATGTAAGCCATGACCCCACGTACAACAGACCGAATAGAAGTCTAGCGGAGTCCATACTCTATACAATTGGGCATAAAACCCAAACTCGTGCTGCGACTGGGAAAATTCTGACGGAAAAAAAAACAAAAACACTTTGTCCGATCTAGGTACGCATCGAACCCAGGAACTCGTCCTCAGCAGTACTGCTACCGCCACTGAAGCTAGGTACTAAATCCTAGATAGTTTCAACGATCGCGATACTAGTAAAAGAAGCAGTATATTAAAGTCTTCGCCACTTAGCTAGAAATTAAGTGCCTACACACGAAAAAGCTAGGCGTTTACGGAGAGCTACAAATCCAAATTATCGTTAAGTAGAATCTTTTATCCTTTATCTTTCTTTATCCTTTACGAAAGCTGCTCCACAATTTATTTTCTTGTGCTGCAAGTCGTATATTGTCTAAACACCTACAAAGTGCTGGTAAGTGAATCTAAGTAAACACAAAAATACTTTGTGACTGAAAAGGATATAGCTGGATTTTAGTTGGATTTGATTTTTCACAATTGATTGTGTTTATTTTGTACGTATTTTTAGTGTTTTTTTACTTGTGCATAAAGTTTTGATAAATGAAAATACTGGTATTCAGCTAAATCCGGCTTGACTGGAAGCCGACCCCAATGTAGTTGGGAAAAGGCTAGGCAGATGATGATAAAGTTTTGATAAATAGGTAAATGAATATTTAATGACCGGTTATTTAAACCACAGTCCATACGCATAGTAAAAATAATAGGTAATTGAATTAACATTGACATTATCCGATAAAAAAAAAATTGAGGAAAAGCACAACATCCTTTCAGAATTTAAAAAGCAAGAAAGTTATTTAATGAAAAGTTTGTACAAAAGATTACTTAATTAAAATAAACCTTTTTAAAATATGAACCAAAAGCCATCAAAGTGTTTTTCATATTCAAAGTTCGTTTTTATGGTAGCCGTCTTGAATTATTTTATTAAAATTCGGCTTAGGCCTGGTTCATAAAAGTGCCACTTCGTAGGCCTTTCGGACCGAGGTACTTTGGCAAAATTTACATTTATATTGCAAAGGTATCTTATGTTTAAGCTTGTTAAAACTTAAGGGTGCGTACAGGGTTTTCTTAAAGGGATCCAAAAATTGCATCCTGATTTTCGGGTAGGTACAAGTTTCATCTTTTTTATTTGGATGGAATGGGAAATCATCAAACTTCTTCAGCTTCGGGCGGAGCGAAATGGTGTGTCAGACAAGTTTGCACTTAGATACCTAAGTAGCAGTAGTAGGTAGGTAACGGATAAACAAATGGCCAACACGGCAGCAAATTGTTTTTTTTCTTGGAGAAGGGCCGGTATTTACCTACTTAGAAAGGCAGGTAGGTACTAAAACCTACTCGAATATTCAAAAATCAATAGTCTACGCACCGCCAGTTCTTAGTAGAACAGGGTAATAGGGGATAAAAATATTGGGACTGAAGATAACTCTAATTAGGTGTCAAATTTAAAACGAAAAAAGTGAAAAATATCATTTTCTTCGAAAAGCAATCTCCAGGCGGCTTTCTGGGTAATCTCATAACAAACCAATATTTTGTTCCTATATTCTGGTTTGCAACGTGACAAAACTGCTGAGATGGATTTTATTCCATAAAATGTTCATTCATAGTGATTATTCTACCTACACCCCAAGGGTAACTATCAAAGGGCAGCCATATCAGGAACCATTAAAACAAAAGTATTATTTATAGTACCCAGGTCCAAAACCAAACTTCTTTACAAAAAAATACAACCGACTTCTTTTGAAGTCGGTTAAAAAGCAAGTAGTTATCGACATGTAAGTACCTATTAGTTAAATAACTAACTTACCTAACCATGTTTTACGGCAGTCGGGTATACAATCAGGCTCTACAATAGGCTTTATAATCAGTCAAGGGCAAAAACCTAAGGCAAAAACGAAACTAGTAGTGCCACCTATACCAAATACAATAAACTAAGAGGAGTTTTAGTTTTCAAGTTTTACGCTACAATAAAATTGGTTTGCTTGAAATATTTTATTTATAGCTAAGAACAGTTTCGAAATAACTAAAACAGACTAGTTTTTTTGAATTCGTTCGAAATGTTTTTTTGCGTTATTAATATGTTTTTGAACGAAAATACATTTTGACACTGACAATGACAGCAAAATCAAATCTGACGTTTGTCAAGTGATAAACTTCGCGAAAATGCAATGTTTTTTTCGTGTTTTTTTTTTTTAATATTTCAGATTTAAAATGAGTGAAACTGAAGAATATAAATGTGTGAACTGTGGTACAGCGGCCACGGCACTTTACCGAACATACGGACCGTCTGTATTGAAGCTCACAAAATGTGTAAGTTTTAAATAATTTCAAGTGCCGAAGTATCTCCTCTTGTAATCTATTGATAAACGCCTAAACAATACTGAAAAGTACTCTAAAGATCTTGAAACTAGATGACATACTGTTGCAGAAGGCTGAGAGTCCATCGAAAACGATAATGTATTAATTTTCCTAGGTTTGGAACCAAAGACAACGCTAAACATTGCTTCTCTTGTAAATAGCTGTTTTACAGTAAAACAAGATTAAAAAGATATCTAAGCTTTGATTATTTAAAATTTCCCATTTCATTGGTTTTTATTTTCTAAAAATTTGCACTTTGTATAATTTCAGGAGAAATGCAAAGAGATTGTGGATAAATACATAGAATATGATCCTGTCATAGTAATGATTGATCTGGTGCTAATGTCCAAAGAAGCACAGAGGCATATTTTGTACAACACTGAGTTCAAGGTAGGAAAACATTATACTTACTGATCAAAATTCTTATTTTAATATTGCTCCAAATTAGAGCGCTTTAAAATACTCAGCCTGTAACTCAAGTACAGTATGCTGTATCTCAGTGGTAATATAACAGGAAGAGCTGGCCTCATGTTCTAAGTAATTGTCGAGCAAGTGTTGCTGAACTTGTTAGAAAGAGTCACCGCAGCCCTGGAATGCAAAGGGCATTAAAAGGAAAATGGGTGGGTTTTAGTCAGTAAGAGTCTGACACTTCCTTCTTCTCCACCCAGAGCAAGAGTCATTTGAATAAAAAATACCAAACAAGTGGTTGTAGTATCAATTGTCATTTTCCTTAACTATTTATTATTTCAGGCCTTTTGGAAGTTGGCTATAGTATTAATAATGTTGGAAGCGTATGGAGTGTGGAGAAGTGACAGTTTATTCAGTTTAGGCATTAATTCCATGTGCGGCTTTTCAAACAATTCCACTAATCTGTAAGTAAACCTGATAGCATTTGACTAGGTAGTATCTGGAGCAATGAGGCACGCAGCATGCATGGCAAATGATTCTATTTGCTAAATGTAGAACTACGTTGGCAACTGCCATTTTTTTCTTCAAGCTAAAACAATGTCCCGTCTGGTCATGCTTTTTAGTAAATACATTCGTTTACATTAATTTCAAAGATAGTGAAATCAAAAACTAAATTTTACACATTCAAGTTCTGGAGATAATACTTGCACATAATAAAATAGAGTAGGTACTTTTTCCCTTTTTCTCGTAAATACATCATATAATTTACAAAACAGATAAATAAGGAACAGACAACTTTCAACATAGAAATTGTGCTGTAACCTTTAATGCAATCGGAACTGTTTTAATATCTACACCATAAATAACATCCTGAGCTGCAAGTTGAAGAAATCCCATTACTATAACGTCTAGTCTTTTTAATAAAGCCTGCTATTGGTTATTACTGCTTGTGATGATGTCAAACAAATTAAAGCTAAAGGGCTGATTTTAAATAGAGAAAGGAATAATAAAAAAAGCATTTGGTTACTACATTAGTCCTTCATAATAATTTAAACTAAATAAATTCCAGAACGATACCCATCAACATATCGCAGTCAGTCCCCGACTCGTGGAAGGTGAGTTGCTGGGCGTGGACACACGTGGAGAAGAACGAGGAAGACAATGATCTGTTCATCTGGGAGAAGGACTTCTATGTACAGTTCTCTTCTATCACTTGTGGTCAGTATTACTTACGGAATGTAACTGCTAAATTCCAGGTGCACATTATAATCAGCCTTAGCCTACTTGTCCACCAAAGTTGATAGAGGATGCATAGGGAGGGATGTGTTCGTTAGTAACCAATAAACTCAAACTCCAAGTATATATCCATACTAATATATAAAGCTGAAGAGTTTGTTTGTTTGCTTGAACGCGCTAATCTCAGGAACTGCTGGTCGGATTTGAAAAATTCTTTCAGTGTTGGATAGCCCATTTATCGAGGAAGGCTATAGGCTATATATCATCACACTAAGACCAACAGGAGCGGAGCAGTAATGAAAATTGTGACGCAGACGACGTTGCGCGGGTCCGCTAGTTTAAAATAAACCATTTACAGGCACTTGAATCGTCAAGGTTGGTTGTTAAAAAAAAAAGATGAAGCTATTTGCACGTTCCAAAGCGTAGATCTCTATGGAGAAGAACGTGCAATAAACTCCACGGACACTCTTTTAAAAATAATAAATTGTTACACAGTTTTCTTTACATCAAGTTGAAATTAAACATACATGTGAGATCGATGTAAAAGACGAGCAGGATAAAAGCGTCTGGAAAAATAGGGACAATTCAAAGAAATAATGATAACCCCATGGTTTATTTTAATTATTTCTTTGAATTGTCCCCTTTCAGCTGAGAAATGACCAGTCCCAACTGCCGGCGCCCGTTCACGAACATGACGCATGCGCTAGCACCATTCGGCTCAACCATTTTGAAGGGAGCCAAATTATCCAACTAGAGGTGAAACGTATATAGGTACTGGAATAGGTTTTTGGAATAGGTATCTGGCTGGACGCGTAAATATCTATTCCGTATGCACCACATAAACGCGTATCGAGTATTTAGGCGTATGGAGTTTGATACTATACTCGCGGACTTGCGGTGCGGTTTCGCGTAGACGAGTGTTGCGACTGGCGTTGCAACCCACAAGCTAGGTTTATTTCGGGGATGTTCGGTTCGGAAGTCGAAGGGAGTCGATTTATTTGTTTTGCGTTTCCAAACAAATATAATCACTATTGCGTTGCGATAACTTGGTAAGTGCATATCAAAACAAGATTCTGTGAAAACGTTTAGCAGTTTTTTGTTTCTTAAATCAGTACGTTACACAATACGTCACAGGACTGGTGCTTTGTTATGGTTTTCTTAAACGTATGTTTTAAGATTTTTGGTGAAAAGTGACTTTAAGTGTATAAGAACTTAGTTTTATTGAAGTGTGTTGTGGTGTTTAAGTAATTGTTTATTTACCTAATTCTAAATTTGAATTAAAGATGGCTATAAAACCTTGTCAGCTTTTATTGATAGAAACATAGAAAAAAAATCAAAAGCCTGAAAAGTATGATGTGAAGTTTTGAATAAGATTTAATTTTAAGTATATACGAATATTAACGCGTAGTGTAATATGCGTTAATAATCCATAACTGAAAATACTCCATCACTCCGATTACTCGATCTCGAAGTTACGTTACGAAGACTCGCTGGCTATAGAAACGTCAATAAACTCGAGAGGCCTAAATACTCGTGGACCTAGTATTTGGTCGGACGCGTACTTCTAAGACTCAGTACGTATTTTACCTAGTACGTCTCACCTCTAGATCCAACGCATACGCCACCATCAGAGTGAGCATGACACTCCCAACCGCCAACATTCAAGAATTTGTTATGTTTTTGTTTCAGGTATATTAATATTTGTAGCGACGGCGCATCTTCTAATGTCGGTGGTAACACCATTCTCAACACGAAATAAAGGTAAAGAAAATACATAAATAATTATTTTTCAAGTTGGTATCAACAAAACGGTGTTCATGCTCATGTTGCGCATTAGGGAGTACTCACACTTTTTCAGCTCCATTCAGTTTATGCCCATAGAAAACAACGATTCTGTATGGAGATGCGTCCGCATCCATTCAACTTTCCGCGTCTTTTCAGCTTTCACGGAAAACAAGTATAAAATGAGGACAAATGTGTTTTTATCATGCGAATGCTATGTATGGAGTTCAGCGCTATTCCGCCGCATTCAGCGTCGTACGCGGCCTTACGCGGCGGAACAGCGCGGGACACGGATGGTTCTCGACTCCGTGTGTGACTGACACTAGCATGGCCACCATCAGGGATTTTAATTTTGATAATAAAAAAATGTAGCTAATTAGTCGCTAAATACCAGAATTTGTCGATCACTGGTTCAAAAGTTGGGTTTATAGGTGGCTGATCTGGGGTGCGCCTACCCCAGCTTGGTCTATTTGAATCTCAAAAGCTAGGGCACCTAGCGAAGATCTGTTTTCTCTCTCAATAGTCGCAAGTTTTCGCCAAGTCCCAGGTTTAATCGGGTCTTAGTTTAGAAGATACAATGAGGTCAATTTTTAAGGTGGGTATATTCCAAGAGCTAGATCGAAGAAATTGCCAAGAAAAAAAAATCTCTTAAAATGTGAATTATACTTCTAGTTTTATTTATACTAATAATTAGTACCAATTGAGTACTCATTATTTGCCAAAAATGGTAGCGATTGGCGTCGGTGGTCCTGCGGTAGTCACGGACATTTTACCATTTTCGCAGCGTATTCAGCGACTTTCTCATTCTTACGACACTGTACGCGGCTGATGGAAGCAGAGCTGTATAAGTGTGACCAGAATCGTTCAGCGAAACGCAAATGGAGCTGAATAAATGTGAGTAGTCCCTTAAGGCGGAGATACCTGAGTGTAGCTGATTTTAAAATGGGAATCACGTCTAAATGGCTTGTCTTAATTTTTTGGAAAAAGTTTATGTTACATTAAACTATTGTCGTAATAATTTGAAATTTTGAGTTTTATTCGTTCAACATAGTGTAATTAATTTGTAAAGTTATGTCTTACACGGACATAGAAACGACAATCGGACCAAAACCGCCGGGCGTATTTTAGTGGAATTTACGCTATCTCCAAGACAATTTAACTATCTATATTTTGATATACGGCTATTTTTTTAAAGTCTTAGAATAATAAGGTAAGTACAAAAAACTGGCTAAGTGCGAGTCGGACTCGCGTGCGAAGGGTTCCGAACGAATTTAATTTTTTTAACATGTTATTTTAACATTATAGACTTCTTAAAGGTTTTCCTGTAATCTATGGTCTAGGTAAAGATCTATTATCTCCATTTTTTTCAAAATTTTAGGCTCTTAGTAGTTTCGGAGATAAGGGGAGGGGGGAAAAATAATTATTAATGTATGTGTTTTTGACTTACCATCCTACAACGAATTAGAACCTTACTCATTCAAGATAAGTAGCAGTACAGTAGCGTTTCATACGAAAGTGGACATTAACGGCCTACGAATAAGATTCATTTTCGTATGAAGCGCCAGCGTACCCACGTAGCTCGAGCAAAGTTCAAGAACGCTTTAAGGCTGCTCTCTATAGAAATGCTTAAAAACAGCGTGCACAGATGAAGCAACTTTTCGTCGGTATTTACTGAGAAATTACATCTGAAAAAAATAGTTAGTAATCTTCATATGACACGTAACTTGGTTTAGCCAGAATTTATGTATCGGTATCACATAATAAGAAAAAAAATCACCTCCAAATCGTTGAGATGTAACCATTTTACTCCTTCATTTTTTAACAAAAGTCTAAAAAAATATATCTACTGCATTGCAATACAAACGAAAATAATTTGGTTTTGTTACTTTTTTAAAATATGTGTTATTTTTTTAATAAATTAAACTGCGTGTACCGGAGTGGTGCGTAGAGGAGTAGTTAGCTCCGTTTATATGCACAAGGTCATTGGCATGTATACAAGCCTTAAGGTTGATTCACACTTATCAGACTCGGACGGATGGACCGTAGTTCGACACGTCCATATCATAGCTCGGACACAGATGTGTGTGAACGAGTTCATTATAATATTATTGCAACAATTATTTTTTTTGGTCTGGACAACCGCGCCTAGTGCGAGTTTTTAATGTAGGTACTCGATCGCGTTAGCGTAAATCACGGAGAAAATACGCGTGAACGGCAGTTTCTAATGAAACAGCGGGCTTAACGCGAGTTTTTTGACGCACTCAATCGCGTTAACGTTCGCTTATTAGGGTTCCGTACCTCAAAAGGAAAAAACGGGACCCTTATAGGATCACTTTGTTGTCCGTCCGTCTGTCTGTCAAGACCGTTTATCTCGGGAACGCGTGGAGGTATCGAGTTGAAATTAAAACCTATAGTCAGATACTCAAGTCTATAGCCCCTTGCAGCTGTGAAAAAATCAAACTTCTAAGTTAACGTAAAAAAGGGATACGGTCGTTTAAGCTGCAAAAAACGTATATTTCGACACTCTCAAAGGAATCGAAATGTATGAAACTATGACAGAAGGTCGGTCACGGCCCATACATCGCGTGACCTGATTATAAAATATCGTGGACATGAATAGTGCATGGATTAATTTGTTCCCCTAGGCGCAACCATTAATCCTATATTGAAAATATATTTTTTAAAAGCCGAGGATCTTAGAACGTTACTTTTAAGGGTATGATGTAGATAATACTGAAATCTACTGCCACGACTATAACCACAGCTCAAACTATAAAATGAAAACGGTCGAAGTCGGTTATAGTAGCCAAGTCACAAATAAAGCCACAAAAAATCGCACGCAACGACGCAAGAGCAACGAACGGCGAGGCAGCATGGTCTCTGACCTTAGCCTGTTCCGTCAGGAACTAATTAAAAAAAATGCAACGAACGGCGGTAAACACTTTGACAGCTCTCATGTCATAATACGTTCCGCTCTATGCATTCTATATTACTGTCGACCTATCATTTGCAACTCATTTCGGAATACTCAATCCATATCCATCTAAAAATGTTGTAACTGATAATAAACTACAAAAATAAATAAAAGTTCTACAATAAAATCTAGTATTTAAAAAAAAATAAGTCCTTTATGGAAGTGACAAGCACAGAGCCAAGATAAAACTTGTACCACAGATAAAAACGGGGCGGGTTTAAATGCGTTTCAAAACCTATAAAAAGTAGTAAGGAAATGAGATTTTGTTACAGAGCTAAATTATTTTACCGGCTCCAATAAAATAAGTTGAGCCCCGTAATTTAATATACACATAAGTCTCTATTTTTTGACGTATCACTTATTGGTGTCCGTTTCATATTTCGGTCAGGTCGTATTTGGCCGATGTTCTTTGTCAAGTAATACCGTCTTATACTACAGGAATAGGGAAAAGTCTGAAAACTATACAAATTTGTTATAAAGTCATGAAAATATATAGTCTTTATTTATAGTAATTTGTAGCTATAAAGGACTATGTGTCATTTTGGACCAATCACTCAGCAGTGATAAAACCTATCCCATATGAAAGCTGTTAGGGTATTATTAATTTCTTATTATAGCAGCTACCTCGAATTCGAGCGCGAACATGGTGTTTTGAAACGTTTTCAATGCTGAGGAAGCATCAAAATTCATAGTATCAAAACTAAAAATAAAATAATTTTTCCTGACATTTTTTATACGCCGTTCACACTGATGGCTAGCGAGACCTCATCCCCCTCCCTTTTTTTAAGGATAGGAAATCATCGAATGACTCTTCCCGCTCTTGGCGGAGCAAAGGGGAGTGTCAGATTTGCTGACTTAAACCTGTCCGTGTTACTCCTAATGCCCTTTACGTTCCAGGGACGCGGTGACTCTTTAAAACAAATTTCGCAACCCTAGCGGACCCCGTCTTCTATGGTGATCTCTCATTGAGGCGCGCGTGGAATACAACGCGTCGTCGACCCGGGCCTGATTCTGACCGGACGGCGAACCACTCAACGCTCGCCGTCCGCATCCCCGCGCCTGCGGTGGCCGGGAATTGCCCTGCGACTCCCAATGCCCGAGACGTCTTCTTCGTCGGGGCGTCAGGTTTCCCTCTCCCTACGCATTCCGCCTCCTCCTTCGCTAGCATTACTGCTTCACAGAAGAAGGTATACTCCACCGTCTCCTCCGTGCGATCCTCGTGAGTTGACACCCGGACGAGTTCTCCGATCTAAATCCGAAACAGGTATCTACCGAAACAACAGTGTCCGGTGAGGACGCCGTAGCTCCGCTCTAGCTACGCCTCAAATCGCCTGGATTGTGGAGTGTCCAGCGCTGGGTTGCGACAGTTGCTATATCCAAACCACCATGAGATCCTGCTGGAGCTCCGTCCGCCGTGCCGCCTCCACCCGCCACCCATAAACGAGCGCCAGGGCTCTCGCCTCCAGATCCCATGGGGGCAGTCCGGCAAGGAGGCTCGCTGCCTCGCCGGAGACCGGGTGGTATCTCCGGGCCAGCCGGATGGCCATGACCTTCTGGGACGTGTTGAGGTATCAGGCTGGATGCTTATTACCGTTATTTCGGATCCCGATGGTGGCCTGTTCCGAGAACCATGGAAGCACATGGCTTCGGATTTATGTAGGGCGAACTCGAGACCCAACTGCAAGATCCTCTCAACTACTGTCGCAAACCCACGTGTCATAGCGTCGGCCGCCGCCTGGTGCAATCCCCTTGTGCCAGGACCAGCGTGTCGACAGCGTAGCACGCTGACGCGACTAATGAGGTCGGCGCGTAGCACCCAGTCGTAGCCGATTTCCCACAGTAGCGTGGAACACCGCACGACATCTCTCGCCGGTTCCACTAACCCAGGTGGCCGGGGTAGATGACGGCCCTGCCCTTCAAGTAAGCGTCGAGGCTCTCTTGACAAAGGCTTACGGACGCGGCGGATGTAGGTTGGCAGTGGTGCCTCCCTGATGCAACTCCAGAGCAGGGTGTTTGAGGCATTGGCGATGTCAATAGACAGTGCCAAGACGACCCTACCCTGGGAAACCGCATCCCCCGTCCAGAGGGCGCTCATGCGCATTATGAAGTCCACCGTCGAGCGCCCTGTGCGGAAACCGAATTGGTTTGCCACCAGATCCGGCCCCACCCTCACCAAGTGCCCGACGAGGCGGTTTGCAATTACTCTTTCAACGGCTTGGCCCACCTCGTCGAGCAGCACGATGGGCTGGTACGCGGTCGGAGAGTCCGCAGAGCGCCCCGGCTTCCTAATGTGGACCAGTTTGGCCGTCTTCCAAAGAAGTGGGAACTAGCCCCTCTCCAAGCATGCGCTTAGGAGATGGTTCTTAAGCGCATGCTTGGAGAGGGGCCCGAGAGCCTCCGAGGTAAGGACCCAGGCTTTCCCAGGTAAGCCATCAGGTCCAGCGGTGCCTGGTGTACAAGCACCGTGCGGCAACGCACGCCCGCATGCGCAGCGTCGCCAGCTTTGGCGACAAGTACACCTGGTCGCGTGCGCGTCTTAGCTGTACCCGAAGCATTTACATGTCACATATATCGGGCATGGCTTCCCGGGATCACTCCGCCTCGTCGTTGATGTCAGCAAGCCTGTCCGGTGGTGACACCTAGGCCTGCACGATCGGGCTAATTAATGGTCTATTTACAATATAAATATGTCGACAGAATCATTTAACCTACTGGTTGCTAAGAGGGCGAGTACAATCACGACATATTAGGCTACTGTCCATTGACGCGCAGCGAGGCAGCGAAGCGGAGAAACGGAGAAATGTTAACCAATGGCATTGCACAAAATGTCAGTGGCGTCAATGGACAGGCAGCAATGCCCTTAGGGCAAGGGCATTTTACACTTATATCTTAATTAACCGCGATCAAGTGAGCATAGATTCCATAACACAATACTATTGTACCTGTCTTACGGGTCGGCACACGATGGGAATTTGGGCACAACTTCCTATCAATGTAATATCAAAACACGAATACAAACATGTTATTTTATTTTAGTTTTTTTTTTATAATATGGCGGCACGGTTGGCGCAGTGGTTCAGCGATCGGCTGCTGCGCCGCGTGTCGTGGGTTCGATTCCCGCACGGAACAAATATTTATATGGCCTACAGATAGTTGTTCCGGGTCTGGCTGTTTGTGTATGTGCCTGTCTATGTTTTTAAACGCATCCACGATACAGGAGAAATTCCAAGTGTGGGGCAACGTTTTAAAAACAATACATAGGTACATGTTTAGTTCCTCGCTACAAACTACAAAGAAATATATGTTTTGATCGTCCAAATCACCATATTCGCGCTGGATTTCGACTTATCTCCCATAGTAACTATTAAATAATACCCCAAAATCTTTCATTTGGAGTAGGTTTCATTAACGTTGAGGATTTGGTCCAGTCTCCATACAAATTTGCCCATGTTTAATAACATAGGCTAAGTTGATACTAACACTATATGGATCTATTGGTCTGAATTAAAACTCTATACTAATACTCATTACTAATTTACTAATCTATACTTTAATATATAAAGCTGACGAGTTTGTTTGCTTGTTTGAACGCGCTAATCTCAGAAACTATTGGTCCGATTTAAAAAATCTTTCAGTGTTAGATAGCCCATTTATCGAGGAAGGCTATAGGCTATATATATCATAACGAAAAGACCAAATAGGAGCGGAGCATTCATGAAAAATGTGACGCAGACGATGTTGCGCGGGTCAGCTAGTTTTGAATAAACAGCTAAAATATACGTATTTACTCAAATTTACGTTCAAACGCGTCAAATTACGGTCAAATTGTATGAAAAGAAAAGGTTTCCTGTTACTGTCACCAGATGGCGCTTTATTCAGTTTCAATACAAATTGACGTTTACCGTTAGCAGTAGGTACTGTACCAACGTTACATAACTCGCACCCAGTATACTATTGTAGTCTTTGACTCGCAATATGGCCACTGAAACGGCAAACGAGCACGTGGTAGATCGCCTATGCGCTGGACCGACCAAATTAAGGTAGCATTAGACAATGGTCCCTTGTATGAGTGCACCAGAAAGGCAAAGGTGCGTGAAGAGTGGCGACGGATTGTCAAGCATGCTACACAATCTTAAAGACGACCACGACCACTCTGTCAAGAGTGAAACGACGAAGAAAAAGATGACCACTGAGCCCTAATGTCCTCACGATTAACACATTTTTTATTTCTCAAACTTATAACTTATTTCTCATTACCAGTGCCCATAATGCGGGTGTTGAAAGCCTTCACCCTGGCGGACGTGAGCATCCTGTTCACGCTGCCCATGCTGGTTTGGGGCTCCGACACGTCCGCCGATACGAGGACCATTCACTTCGTTCTGGTATACGTGTACAGCTTCGTTGTGTTCCTCAATGTTTATAGTGGTGAGTTTACTTATTTTTTTAGATTTTGCCAACGGCTTTACAAGTATGTCAGTAAACAGAAATTGATTTATTCAGACTCCATAAACTTGGGTACAAAGGTGAATAACCGCACGGGAAAAATATCCCACGGGAATGTACTACTGGAATAATAAGTATCTATCCATGTTCTGTGTGCATTACCCCAGCAAAATATTGTGATTTCGAGAGGTGAGACTATAACAAATAATTAGTTCAACATGAGGAGTAATTTGTTCACTTATAGCAAAAATTTGTTCAAATTGTTTTTTCAAAGTTATTTGAGAAAAACAGATTTTGCTGGAGTAACGTTCGAAACGTTACCCTGGCAAAAAGTTTTCAAAAATTCGTTTCTGGGTGGAACCAAATATTTGGAATAGATAGTTTGTGTTGCGTAGTAACTGTTTGTAAATAGCAAAATTTGTGTGTTATGGTTCTTAAGTTATTCAAGACTAGTGGACATCACGCGGTTTCACCCGCGTAGTTCCCGTTCCCGTGGGAGTACGGGGATAATATATAGCCTATGTTACTCCCTGATAACGTAAAAAAAAAGAAAAAAAAAAGAAATCGGTCCAGTAGTTTCGGAGCCTATTCAATTCAAACAAACAAACAAATCTTTCTTCTTTATAATATTAGTATAGATTTTGCTGCGGTAACGTTTTGGGATTTCCCAGATCTCGAAAACGGCTCAACGCAGAAGTTTGAAAAAAATACCATAAATTTTGCTATTTACAAACATTTAATACGCAACAAAAGTTATCTATTCATGTATTTAGTTCCAGCCAGAAACGAATTTTTGAAAACGATTTTGCCAGGGTAACGTTTCGAACGTTACTCCAGCAAAATTTGTTTTTCTCTAATAACTTTAAAACAACAATATGAACAAATTTTGCTATAAGTGAAAAAATTGCTCCTCATGTTGAACTAATTATTTTTTATAGTCTCATCTCTCTAAAGCACAACATTTTGCTGGGGTAATGCCCACCCATGTTCTAATCCAGGACAAAATCTACCTGTGTGCCGAGTTTCATTAAAGTTTTTTCGAGGCGTGATTGATTTACAAAGATCCAGACTTGCTTTATAATATAAGTGGACTTATTAAATACCAAGATAAGATCTAAGGGACGTAACGTCATACGCAGCCTTGAAATAGCAGCGCTAGTTACGATTGCAGCACGACTACGCGTGTAGATAGTGCGTATAAAAACGCCGTGGGAACGGGCCTTAAAATTCGCTATAAAACGGTCCCCAAAAAGAGATTTGTCGGCACGGTCAATGATTGAGCGATTGGCTGCTGCGCTGCGTGTCGAGGGTTCGATTTTCTATTAGGTACGACACGTCTGACGGACACCGATTTGCGTCTCCAACAGAAACAAGAGCGCTGGTTTCTCAGTCTCCAGGTGTTGATGGACTGCGGCGAGATTTGAGTGCAGACCTCGGTATGTTAAGAGAAGTGTACTTTGTGTGAGAGGGAGTGCTGCCGCAGTACATCTTTTCTCTTTTTGTTCCTGGTCATGATTTGAGTGAATAAGGTAGAGGAGAAGGAAGTGAAATGAGGTCCCATGCTGCTAACCCTCAGGCACGCTCTGACAGGACGACATCATTGGGAGACTAGTCTGGAGATTGCGGGGACGCCCGAGCCCCCCCGGAAATGTCCATCGGGCCCTCTCGTCTGGTCGCCAACTAGCACGATGGTGCATTCCGGGATTTTTCGACATGTTCTAATCCAGGACAAAATCTACCGAGTTTCATCAAAGTTTGTTCGAGGCGTGATTGATTTACAAAGATCCAGACTTTTGTCCTTATTAACAACCAAGATAAGATCTAAGGGATGTAACGTAATACGCAGCCTTGAAATAGCAGCTCTAGTTACGTTTGCAGCACGACTACGCGTGTAGATAGTGCGTATAAAAACGCCGTGGGAACAGCCTTAAAATTCGCCATAAAACGGTCATTGACTCCCAAAAAGAGATTTGTCGGCACGGTCAATGGTTGAGAAATTGGCTGCTGCGTTGCATGCGTTTCGAGGGTTCGATTGCCGCACGGAACAAATATTTGTATGGCCTACAGATGTTTGTTCTGGGTCTCCCTATTTGTGTATGTGAGTTTGTATGTTTTAACGCAGTCACGGTACAGGAGCAATTCCTAGTGTGGGGCAACGTTTTTTCTTTTTTTTTTTTAAGAAAAAGATTCCATCTAATTTGTTGGAACCAAAAATAAAAAAAAACTGGCCAAGTGCGAGTCAGACTCACGTGCAAAGGGTTCCGAACGTTACGTTTTTAACATGTTATTTTAACACTACAGACTTTTCTTCTTCTTCTTCTTCTGTCTTTAGGTAAAGATCTATTATCTCCATTTTTTTTTTCAAAATTTTAGGCTCAGTAGTTTCGGAGATAAAGGGGGGATGGTCATGTTTCGTCTAATTTCTTGAATAACTTCAAAACCATTAACTATAAAATTATGAAAAAAAATAAAATTAAAACCCTCACAGTAAACCCTTTCATTTGATATGACACACGATATTGTTAAAAAATCTTGTTTTAATTTTCTAGTTTGACCCCAAAAGTGACCCCCATACTAAAAATTTAATGGTTTACGTAACGCGTCCGTGTTTGGGTCACAGAAGTCCATATATGTACCAAATTTCAACAGAATCGGTCCAGTGGATCCGGAGAAAACTGGCTGTGACAGACGGACAGACAGACAGACACCCGAGTGATCCTATAAGGGTTCAGTTTTGTTTTCGGAACCCTAAAAATGAAACATCTTAGTAGCTGCTTGGAATCTAAATGAGAGCGTCTGGCTGATGTATTGGGTTCCTCCCCCAATACACATAACACGGGAACAGTTTGGATAGACTATCTATGAATCTGCTGACAGCAGTTGTAAGTGTGGTTCACTAAATTTAAAGCTTATCCGAACCTAGTCCTAGACTTCAGGTTCAAAACACAGATATCACTGCATAAACTCTTACTTAGATAGGTGATGATGATGTGGGGCAGCATGCAAATTATAACGATCGTTTTATTTCTTTTTCCAGTTATCTACGAATGCCCAGTTCTTATAACATCATTCATTTTAATATTGAGCAATGTGACGAAGAACATCACTTGCTATCATGCCACGCCGATCCTGAGAAGAATATTTGCATATTGAAGACATAAAGAGTCTTGCAGCAGACAGGGGGAGTTGAGTTTGTAAGTCTGAACACGTTTTTAGAACAAATTGAGCTGTTGGGGTTTACAGAAGTATTACTCAGGGGCAAAGATATTAATTGTTATAATTTATAAAAATAATAAACATCTTCACAGTATCACAGAGTATTTATTTCAAAAATATAACCTCAATGTTTTGCTATTTATGAGTTTACTTAGCACTTAAATACACGATAATATACATTGGAGTAGTTTACATTTTATTTTATTTTACATTTCATTTAGCAGAAAAATACACAGAAGAAATCATGAAGTGGGATATGAATTATTTGGTACATAGTATACAGCATGAAATCATTATGGCCATAGTTGTAGGGTTATAAGGATTAACTAATAAAGATAAATTGTATAAAAGTTAAAGAAATTTTTAACATAGTGCTCTAGGTTAGCCAAACAACTGAGAACAGTGTAAAAATACTTCTATTCGTTTGCCTAAAGAGCAGTGCTTAAAAGGAGTCTAAATGACAAGTCTAAGTATGTTATGATTCTGTAGAAAAATATATATCTGGGAATGTATGTTCCTGTACCTATCTCAATATTTATTACAATTTAAAATATTTGGGATATAGACCCCAAATTACAACCCAGGAATATAAACCTATAGAACCAAATTTTATATGTAAGTAATAATGCTAAATGCCAAATTCGCTGAAGGTAAACTAGATATATGCTATGCTGCTTTATACACAAAAAAATATTAATTCAATTTAAATAAAAATAAAACGTAAAAAAAATTAATAGCAACTTTAAACAAACCAAACTACATATTGGCTGAGAATATAATGTACCTAATGTTTCTAATATAATCCTAGCCAAAATTATACTATTATCTTAATTATATTTCTATCAGAATTGATTTAATTTTGTTGTTCTAAACATCTTTACTTACTAATTTATGTTTTGGGTATAATTTGCTATGAATTTGTCAGCCTAATTGTGCGCCTGTAATGATATTAAATAATAAATATTAATTAGTCTCCTAGACAAAGGTACAATAAACTCAAATAAACATATACAAACCCATAAACCCTTTGGTAATTAATTTTATGATTATGCTTACAAAATATTTGATACATATAAAATTGAAAAAATACATGCAATTACTGTATTATTAATATTGATCCAATATAATTTATAGAGTAAACACTAGCCCAAATTAACATAGACATAGATTTTAATAAAAGAGTACAGCTAAATATACAAATAATAAATTATGAAATATTATTTCGTTTATAACTGGCAACACCATTCAGTCTTTGGCTAAATTGAGCAGAAGCAAAATCTAAACTAATATGATTGACAATAAAAAATAAATATATGTAACTTATTCTTGCTAACAACATGCTTAAGCTTAATAAAATGATAAAGAAAAAAATACAGATATTGATTATAAAAATAATATTGAGAATCTTCCATCACATAATAATGCGTCAAAAATTATGCAAAGCCACATTTTACATCAATACATTTATTCACAATTTATATTTTAAATTCAATACTTAATAAGATAAACTTGTGCTACATGATAATCCTAGATTGTATTCTTTGTTGTTTATCAAGCAATTATGATTGATTAGAAAATTACGATGTTGTGTACGGAGACTCTACGTCTTTTGTTCCGCTCCATATAAATTATTTTTGGTCCTTGTTTTTGCAATGCCAGAAAAAAAGCTATTTACCACAAACCTCAATTATTATTGGTATCCATCTCCAAATCAATTAACTAACGAAATTACAATGATTATGTTTCTTTCAAATTTATTTTTTTATTAAAAAGTTGTTGTTTAGAAAGTTATGGTTGTTTTTGTTTAACAGCTATGAATCCAGATTTGACATTTTGTTCCTTCATGAAATATATACAATGCGATTGAAATATTATCTTACATTTCAAGCAATAGACATTTTTACGTAAGAAGTATAGAGATAAATATTGGTATGTTCAGTGTCAGTGTCAAAAAGCGTGACGGAAAAGTAATTTAAAATCTTTAAGACAAAGAAAATCGTTCTAGCATCACAGTGAAAAATAACTATAAAAAAAGAAGTCATAATGTGGAAGGCACACATGATGTACCGCACCCTTGAATTTTCTTCTTTCATGACTCCTGACACTAACCCTGTCTTAACACACACTTATCAACAAGTTAACACAAAAAGAATCAAGAGAGTAACATAGTATTGATTATCAAGAACTAACCTAAATATCATATTTCTTATAGGCATCTGTTAACATACACATTACAGGCAAGGTGATTCATTGCACATCAGGTCATTTCTTATGCACACATACAAAGGTTACCCAGAACAGTGCATGTTGTGGGATTATGATGTCACAAATATTATCTGTTGTTATTTTTATGTGAATACCAAATAAACAAAGAATCCTTTCTATTAGACAAACAAAGGAGGCTTTTTTTGTTATGATAAAAGTTCAATGAATGTAAGAAACAACTTATCTAGAGAGTTAGTATTTGGTACACATTACTGATAAGCTGGAATTCTGGCATTGAACTGCATTTGGTTTGACTGGAAGACAACCCCAATATTGGGAATAGACTAAGCAGAAGTTGAATCATCATTTAGCTCTGTTAAAAAAGATAAACAAAATAATGTCATAAAACAACAAACAATACTGAATCATCCATAATACTAGCGTTGGTGTAAACATTTGTTTGTGTGCCATAAAATCTTGAATCACCCATTGAGTATCTTTCCTTACATTGTATTATGGTAAATAAACATGAGACCTATTAAGAGAATAACTAATTTTTACATCAACCATTTTCAAGTAAGAATCTTTGTAAGAACGAAATAGTACGAAATGAAATAAATCAATATCACAGTCCTGCCATTGGCATATGTTTATCTGTTATGATACAATGTAAAGAAATATACATTTTAATACACTTAGCTAACAACATCATATAAAATATTTATTTTAATACATTTTAACATTCAGTACTTGGATGTGTTTTCTTTGACCATTCTTGTTAATTTTGTCAGATATTTGGTCCTATGCCAAAGTACTTTCCTTGAGACAAACAGTGTCTGTAATAAATGAATAAAGAAATAAATAACGAGAATTTTAATCTGGTCTGCAAATAACTCCAATTCACATTTTGTACTTATTTTGTTAGCAAACCTAAATGCTCTAAAGCTAAAAAGTTCTCATAAATTGTTACTTTCTAAAACACTTTCTCTTTTAATCTAGAATCATTTTGTTTTATAACCGCTTACAAGAACAGTGGCTATGGTAGGTGTGGCACTAATGGTGACCGGGCTAACATTTTAGTCTAGACCTTACAATATTGTAGCTACGGCTAACTCCTAGTACTTAAAATATGATTCAGCTACTCGGCACTAAAAACACATTTTTTTCCTGTTCAGCTATAAGGAAATAATAGAGCAAAATTAATTTTTCACAAAGAAAAAAAAACAAATTAATGTTTTGGGATTGCTGTCAGAATATTTTAGAACAAAAAGAAGATGGTCATTAACTTTTATCGCAATTGTAAATACTCTAATATCTTAGTTAGACACTAGTATCATAACAAAACACATCCAATAACCATTCCATTAATTATAACAATTACAAGCTAAAGAAATAAATTACCAATGGCAAGGCAACTAGGGACTGAGTGGTGGGTCGTCATTACCGATCATAACATCTTCGTACATGACATCATGTGTCCGTCTTGCCTCAATCTTCTGCCGGACGTAATCCACTAAATTGTACTTCCTAACTACGAGCACGACGCCTGTTATGAGCAAGGCAAGCGTGAATATCGTTACTATTGCTACCGTCGCGCCATTGTGTGAGCCCGCAGTGTCGGCCGGCTTCTCGCAGTCATCCCCGACGCGCACAAACCCTCCTAAGCAGTCACAAGAATGCGAAATCGCATTACACTTCTGGTGTTCAGGGCACGGCTCTAGAACCGATTCATTGCAGTACAGGATGCGCTCTGTTAAAAAGAATAAACTCCGTAACACAATAAATTGATTCAATTAAATAATGACTGGCTACGTACAACTTACCCGAGTAACCGTATTGTATCAGATTTAGGAACAATGTTGCCAAAATGTCGATTATTTTCAGCCCCATGATGTTATGACACTGCACCAGGGTATATTTACATCACAATTACTGCTAAATATGCTTGAGTTTTTCGACTGTTTGAAAAAGCGAACAATACCTTTCTAAGAGTAGCGCAAGCAAAACAAACGTCAAAAATATTGTGCTGTCATACTTCAAATACGTTTAGTTACTTCGTTTCATGAGTCAGTAGTCAAACTTTTAATCATTGCAATATAGTTCTGTTACAGAATGCAAGAAATACTTACGAACTGTGTATACAGTCTGCTGTAATTATATCTCGCTTTTTCTAATTTTAAATTTGAAAGAACACTTTTTGTATAATAACAAAACGTCTGTAACGTCAATACCGTTCCGTTTAACGCTTACGATCAGCTTACGATGCAAGAAACAAATAAATCAGTATCAGTTAAATAAAACATTGGTCAAGACTTATTTGATTTTTTTATTCACTTCTAATTAGAAGTTCCTTTAGACACTATGACATTGAATACCTACCTAAATAAAAAATATAAACTAAAAACGCCCTAGAAGTACTAATACCCGCTAACAGATGGCCTAATATCAGACAATCGAAAAATTGATAACAAAACCTCCCTTTCAGGCCTCGCCGCAGTCGGGTAAAGTTTATTTTTTCTACAATCTATCAGTCTAGATATTATTACAATAGTGAGTATTCTCATTCTGCATCAGCTTCGCCCCATGTGTATTTTTCGGGTAGGATATAGTCCCGTGCATCATGGCCGTAGGCCTCGACACCACCGTTGCCATCATCAGCTCCCTCTCTGAAAATTTTAATAAACACACGTTATCAACAACTGCCTCATTGGTGTAGTGGTCGCAAGCAAGACTGCAAACAGAACTTAGTTGGGTTCAATTCCCTGGTCGGACATTGGGGTTTTCAACAGGTATTTTCAGAAGCAACCTGCAGTTAGTTGGTTGGACGCTTCTTTGTTAGATTACTCATGTTGGTTACTGAACCGTATTATTTTTAATTCTAAAAAATCATGGTTAACCTTACCTCAGTTCTGAATGAGTTTCCTCTGAATGATTTTGTTTACGTTGTTTCTGCTTCCTTCTGGGACGCTCTTCCTCCTCATCTTCAATCTCTTCGGGTTCATGCTCCTTTTCGGCTGTAAAGACATAACCTTTTATAACTAACTTATAGACAAAAATAGGAAAATAAAAGAGATCTAGAATAAAATAGGCTTTTATTATTTTTAGGAATCCAGATTCTACATCGAATGTTTTATAAGTTAACGGTGGGTTTCTGCGAGGAACTATAATAAGTGAGATTTTATTTTTCGGGTCTGGGCATTCAAATCGGCGGGATTAATTCTAAGTCGATATCTTGGTTGACTTTCACCAGGCTAAAATCAACCCAGCCATTTGAAAATCCTTCTGAAAAACTTCCGTGGTCTTCTAATAAGCTTTTCTGATTCACCTAGTTTCTCATAGTTGTTGCTGTAGGCTCCATCTTGACCCTTCTCTTCTTGTCCGTAGGAGTCCTGCTTCTCAAACTCGTAGTTGTCGCCAGCCTTCTTGTGATAGGAGTCAAAGTGCTGGTAGCCCTTCTTTCCACCGCCTGTCTTCTTGCGAGAGTATCCGATCTCCCCGTCACCTTCGTTTTGCACTGATTTGTGCCAGTCATCCGGCTGTGGAGATGCAAAATATAATTGATGAATTTTACATAGACATGCATAATAATTGACATACACACGCATATTATTATTGTAGCTATCAGCGCATAGCCTAGTAGGGTGTACCTAACTAGTGTAATGACACACAGTTCTCGACTGAATCGATGCCTGTAGGTTGCCTATTGCTAGATTTTTTTTTATAAGGAGGAAAAGAAAAATAGTACATCAAGCTGGGCACTAGACAAACAAAACATCTGTTGACCATAAGCTTCTGCACCAAAAATGCTTCAGCTGTCTTCAATAGAAGTTGATTATGGGTGAGGAAATCATTGCTTCACAACTTACTGCAGCAGCCCTGGTTTCTCTGACGTATGATCCAACTGACACGGTGTCATCGACCATCAGGAGGTCTTCAAGAATATTGGCTTGGTTGGTTGGCAGAGCTATGACCAGTTGGAGCAGGCCCAGAGCAATCGTCGCGAATTTTAACACCATTGTCGAAACTCTGAAAATGTTGTCCATTTTATTAGTTAATGTAGAATGTCGATTTATTAGTCTCGCATTTTACAAATAGAATTCGTTTTGTCACTAGGAGTTATAAGTATTTGTCAGGTTAGTAAAATAGATTCGGCACTCATTAACTTGATTCGACGGAGATCAAATCTGTTCACAGCCTTAAAAAAGTTAATTTGAACAAGATCACCATCTTTAATTACCACAAAAACTCAATCATGTGCAACAAATAGAACAGTGTCGTTACTTAATGTTTTTTACCTCACGTTACACAAAAAGTACAGTTGCTTTGACGCGTTCAGTTCAATACCAACTCAACACAATAATTCAAATCTTGTATTTTATATAACACGATATTGCAGTCGCCTGGCTCTTTCACAACAGCTGCCTGACCTATGTTCGGATTGTTCAGTTCTTCTCGCGTACCTTTGTGTAGGTTAGCAGTTTTTGCGGTCATTTCATCAATGATTTTTTTAAATTCTCTTTCGTGGTTGACGTGGTGTGTGGTGACCCGTGACTACGCAAACATTCCTTGAAAGAGTTTTCAACTTGCTTATCATAATCTGTTTCTAGTTCGTGGAGAGAAACGTATCATTCATCATTGAAGACTTTCTATAAATGTCCAAATTCAACGTAGGTCCTTTTATGTATCACAACAGCGTTTACCAATATAATTACCACCTTCTTAATTAATTTCTTTCTCAAAGTTTCTATGACCTTCAGAGATTTAGTAACGTTGGTAACCTGGCAGAAAATTAAATGTTTCATTACTTTAAATGCTGTGAGTATTTCAATAGATCATGATAAGTCAACATAGCATGAAATTGAGTAAATACCACAGACTTGAAATGAACTTGAGAAACTATTCTGATATGTCGCTGACTGAAATTGATTTGATTATGAAACGATTTGATTGTACGAGTTTAGAAAAGTGTCGATGGATATAATAGCAAGCAACTAGGGTGATTGGTTGGTAATTACTTTTGTGGCTGAATTATTATGACAATCGGCTGGCAAGTAAATGAAGTGCTGTGTGGCATAGGTACTTGTGTTAGGGACGAGCAGACGATAGTTTTTACTTTATCAGCTACTAGCTTCTGCCAGCGGCTTCGCCCGCGTGGTCCCTAGGGAACATACTCCCGGGATAAAAAGTAGTCTATGTCCTTTCTCAGGCTCTAGACTATCTCTGTACTAAATTTTATTTAAATCGGTTCAGTAGTTTTGGCGTGAAAGCGAGACAGGCAGACAGATAGACAGAGTTACTTTCGCATTTATAATATTAGTAAGGATAAGGATATTGTCTAGATAGTTTAATTTAATAATTCTATTACAATATACGGCAGGATCACCGTACTTACGACGCAGTCTTCTTATCAATTTGCTTCTTCCTAGGGTTCATCACTGTTTCAGTTTGCTTCTTTGACTTAAGATTGTTATAGTGGTGTGAAAGATAGATGAGATGGTTAGCGATTCTCAATATTCTCAAAATACAATGTGTAACGGAATAAACAACAACACTGAAATTGCGAAAAAAATCGACTCCCCATAAATTTATGTGCGCATATCTCGACAAAATGTAGTGAAGTGAACAGCTGTTTTTTTTCACGATTTCGGGGTTAGTCCCATAACAAAAATGTTCGTAGTGATGAGTACAATAACCCCTTCAGAGGTATTGCGTTTATTCTGTTACACGTTCTTTGTATAGTCTGTAAGTGTAGGTAATGCCCTAGTTCGTGTGCCTTGGTACACCACATGATCATGACAAACATATTATGTAACAAGGATTTTGTCATCATCATCATATCAGCTGAAAGACGTCCACTGCTGGACATAGCTTTTCCCCAAGCATCGCCACAACGACCGGTCCTGCGCGTCTCGCATCCATTGGCTACCCGCGACCCTCACCAGGTCATCCACCTTGTGGGAGGCCTTCCAACGTTGCGTCTTCCGGTACGCGGTCGCCACTCCAGAACTTTTCAGCCCCATCGACCATCTGTTCTGCGAGTAATGTGCCCTGCCCACTGCCACTTTAGTTTGGCGATCCTTCGGCCTATGTCGGTAACCTTGGCTCTCTTGCGGATATCATCATTCCTGATTCGATCACGCAAGGAAACTCCAAGCATTGCCCTCTCCATTGCCCTTTGAGTGACTTTGAGCCTTCTGATGAGGCCCATTGTAAGAGACCACGTTTCAGTTCCGTATGTCATCACTAGCAACATGCACTGATCATAGACTTTCGTCTTGAGACACTGGGGTATGTGGGACGAGAAGATACCGCGCAACTTCCCGAACGCTGCCCAGCCGAGTCGGATTCGACGGTTGACTTCTTTCTCGAAGTTGGCCCTGGACCGTTTGTCCTAGGTAGACGTACTCGTCTACAACTTCGAGTTTAGAGCTTCCGATCTTGATGGGAGTGGGTGCTACATGGGTATTTACCATGATCTTGGTTTTGTCCATGTTCAATTTGAGACCCACTCTTTCGGAAGCTCTACTGAGGTCATCGAGCATTGTACTGAGGTCCTGCGCAGTTTCAGCCATGACGACTATATCGTCGGCAAATCGAAGGTGGCTGATGTACTCGCCATTGACATTAATACCTAGCCTTCTCCAGTCCAAAACCTTGAAGACATCCTCCATTGCGGCCGTGAACAGACGTCGGAGAAATGACCTTGCCTCACACGCCGCTGCAGGAGGATAGGTTTCGAGGTCAGATCCTGAAGTCGGACTGACATGAAGGCGTTTTTGTACAAACATTTCAGCCCATTCGATGTACCGATAGTCAAACGTTGGAGGGACTGCAGCACAGCCCAAGTCTCGATCGAATCAAAGGCTTTCTCGTAGTCCACAAGCGCTAAGCAGAGGGGTAGATTTCAAAAACACAAGATTCTTACATTAGTCACTATCTATGTCTTGGAGTTATGTAAACTGGTCCGCAAGTTCCCAGAATCCTACAACACACGGGGGACATACAAACGAGCCATTCACTGCGCCAAAAAAACAGGCAAAATTTGCCTCCGTCCCGCCTTAAGTTACATGCTTCTAGTCCATATTCTATGTCGATCAAAATATATAATAAATTACCGGAAAACAAAGCAGGAAACCAAAACCAATATATTTTTAAATAAGTTAAAACAATTCTTAATTAAAAAAAGCTATTACACAGTGGAAGAATACCTTACGGATAAATTTAATAACAATAAGATATGTAAACTTAATAATAATTAGTAAATGAAATTCTTTTCTATTAATTATCATAAATAAATGACATCCTACTCTAAATATATGTATATATATATATATATATATATATATATATATATATATATATATTTGACGATACTAAATAAATTATATTCTATTCTAATAAATAAAAAAATGACATTATATTCTATTGGTAATAATAAATAATTGACATTCTTTTCTATTAATAACAATTAAATAATTAACATTATATTCTATTGATAATAGAAAATAAATGACATTCTGTTACATAAATAATAATAACGTATAAATGATATCCAATTCTTTTAATAATTATTATTAAATAATTTACTATTCTAAAAATAAAATAAATAAATATACCAATGCAGAAAATGCAAGATATTTGAACCTAATAATAATGAATAAATGAAATCCTACTCTATTAATTATAATAAATAAATGACATAGTATTGTTACGCGCCAGAATTAATGTTGGGTACATGGCGGCATTTGCGTGCTGCTAACGTGTGTTATAAATTAAAGTGTAAGTTTTTGTAAAAGTCCCTAACTAAAAATAAAGACAAAAAAAAGTGTCAGTTTTGGTTGTTTAATCGGCTGTTTTTATTGTAACGAACCCTAAGCTCGTAACAGTATTCTTCTGACAATAATAAATAATTTACATTATTTCCTATTAATAATAATAAATAAATGACATTCTGTTCTGTTGGTAATAATAACTAAATGACATTATGTTCTATAAATAATAATAATAAATAAACAGTAGGTATACTATTTTAATAATAATAATAAAAAAGTTAAATATACTAACACCAATACAGAAAATGCAAGTGAATAAATAAATAAACTACAAATGTATTTTTATCCAACAATAAATATGTAGATAATAATAATAATATAAAAAAAATATTTTATAATAGGTACAAGTTGGACAGGAAATAATTAAAAACAAGTTTCACAAGAAAATAATCAAAATGCTCTTCCTCTCTCCTAATTATTAAACATTTTTGCTGTGCCCCACAGGGTCCATAACTGTTTCTGTTTATTTCTTCTTACCACCTGTACATTATGGATTGCAATAAACAATTTGAGATCTCTTTGATCTTTATAACCCGACGGAGCGTATGTTTGTGGTCTACGGTGCTGAAGCCTTTTCGGTGTTCGGCTTGTTCGGGAGGCTGGAAGTTGTCAAACCTGCGTGCGAGACGGTTCGTGATGACTCTGGAAAACAGCTTGTAGACATGGCTCAGAAGTAAAATGTACCTATAGTTCTTAAGCAGGGCATTGTCGCCTTCTTAAAGAAGAGTACCAGTGTACCACCACATCTCTGCCCCATGCCTGTAGCGTTTTCCCCTCGAGTATGACCTAATTGAACAGTTCCTGAAGGGCCTTGAGGACCGGTTTTCCATCCGCCTTCAAGAGTTCGGCCGTAATTCCGTCCTCACCCGACGCCCTGTTGTTTTTTAGCTGCTTCAGAGCCATCCTAATCTCATACAGGCTGACGTCCGGGATGTCCTCGGTATAGTGCCGGGTCAATCTAGCTCAGAAGCTCCGATTTGGCGGATATAGTTCTGCCATTGGCGGTCTTCAGTTTCGTGACCTGGCTTTGCCCAATAGACAGATCTCTAGCAAAGACCCTGGAGCCCTTATTCCGCTCTATCGCTTCTTTAATCTTTTCAGTATTAAAGCGGCGGAGGTCGCTTTTCAAGGACTTGGAGATCCGTCTATTGAGCTGCCGGTATCTGCACGCATGTTCTGAAGACTGCAGAATGATCTCCCGCCTCTCCTTCATGAACTTCAGAGTAGGATCAGAGCCTCTTGTTCTATCTGTACGGCTAGTCTTGAAATTATCAGACCCTTTTTAACTTGACTTTTCCGTTGTTTTCGATTTGATTGTAATAATTAATTTTAGACAAAATATTCTGACCGCACCTTGACCACGATTTCATTAAATTGATGTTCTGTCCCCAAAATAAAGAAACTGATTTCGATAGGTTTATAAGGTGATAAATCAAGTCTTGATTTAGTTTTAGTCATGTCATTTTCCCCTGAATAGTAATGTAACCTAGTACAGAGATAACATACATCAAATCTTATTCAATCATAATTCTTGTTCCTAACAAGTTGTTAACCTGCAACGACTACAACTAACAAAAATAAAAGACAATCTTCACAACACTGTTTACTTTGCCGCTGTCACCTCTGTCTAAACCTTCGGGAGAACAGGTATGATGCTATGATACTTTATTGGTACTGTTGTTCGTCGTTCCACTGGTTATTTGTTTCTTTGGATCATCTTTTTGTATAACAGACGTGTATACGGCTATGAATTTTGGAGAAGCCATTGTGTTTTCGTCTGTACTATCTGGTGTTTCAGATAATCGTTTTTCTTTCAGCTTTGCGGGAAGAACATCGTACATTAATTGCCATTCTTTTTTCAGTTTCAGCCCTTCCAACGCGTGTCCACTGGAACGATCAAAAAGTCTTAATACCTACGAAATAAATAATTTTTCTAAACAGTTTTGCCTGATTGCAAAAGAAGCTCGACATCTTATCACGTTCTAAAAATAATATGAATCCTTGGTTTAATGAGTACGATGAATTTCCTGAAATTCATCGTACTCCAACAGTGTGCAACGCTATTTTGTCACAAATGAACTCTTTAAGAAAACTAAATTACAGCTGTCCTGTTATAGGTTCAGCTTTCTTTTTCCTTTTCACTGACATTTAGAGAAAGGATTGCTTTGGGAAGTTTAGGTAACGTTCCTAATGTCGATACTTTGCGAGGACAAACGATTTTGATTATCCTGCACTAACCCATGCTTCAGCAAAGCCCTTCCCAATTCATTTCTCCAAATGTTGTGCCATTTGCTGTCAATCATTCTTCATCATCGGCATTTTTGCAGTTATCATAGACCTGCCCCAAGCGTACGCAACATCGAACGGTCTTGTTCTTCAAGTCGCCGAGGAATTCAGGCTATTTTACCATCGTCTATTCGTACATTGTTAAGACGTCCACAGCTGGAGTTGGGGGAGACAACAATCCCGAAAAGATCGCCACAACACCCGCCCTTCGGCGCCTCTTCCCTTCACCTTCACCAGTTCATCGGACGGTCAACAATTCTTACAGCGTTAATCTCTTTGATGTTAATTTCTTACTTACTAAATAAACTTACACAGCATCGTCAGTAACATCGAACCGTAGAACTAGAAAGCCGACGTCGCGACCTCTTTGTATCGCATTTTTGACCAACAAGTGAACAATCTCGGAGTTTTTTGAGCAGTCTTGAGGTACAATCAGAATGACCTGAGAGAGAAAATGTTATGATCGAGTTACATTCAAGTTGGGGATGTTATTGAGTTTTCTTTTCAATCCGGTATCTGCATGTGTCTGCCTCCTCTTATATTTGTACCTGGACTAAACTGCTGAAATATTTGGTAATTTTGAATAGGTTGCAATAACGTTACTATCACCCTGACTATTTACCCACGCAGTACGCGGTATGCTGAAAATGACCTTATGTTATGGTGAAGGCTTTTGAATATTATTTTATGAATATCGAACAAAAGCTGCCGTTAAGTTTACACAAGTTATTTAGGTAATACTCCCCCCATTGCGCCACGGAGGAATTTACAAATAATTAATCAAGAAGATTCAAATTTGTTCTTTGTAGGTACAATTACCCATAGGTATTAATCTGGCATCACTTCTTGCACCACTAGATACAAAAATATGTAAAGCTGCTTCTACAGTAGATAATCCGAGCCCAAGAGAACTACGAAATCTAATTGTAGCATAGACGAAATAAAAACTGTCGACCGGGCACGCTACGCCATATGGGTTTTCGCTCTTCTAGTGCTCCCTTCATGCTCCACTTGCCGTCTTGTAGACACGTCTTAAAAAAGCAAACGTTTCAAAGTACCTGCAAAATGTTGTGCACTTGGTACTTATTGTGCAAGGCTGGCGCGCGCAGGCAATGCGCCGTGAACTGCATCAGTCTCCGGGAGCGGGTGCAGCGGACGCAGCGCGCCCACTTCTCCAGCATGGATGCGTCCCAGGGACACACCGACAGGCCGAGCGCCAGCCCTCGGATGCGGGACCAGCCTCGTCGCGACTCTTGTTGTTCTGCTAGCATTGAGTGTCCTGGACAAGGAGTTAGAGATACTAATGATTAAGGAACCATTTCAACCGCTTTGCATTGGTAAGGTTTAAAGACCTACATTATTACCTGCCCATAAATCTTTTATTGCAATACGACAAAATATCCATTAGCAGCCACTTCATTTACAGCCTGTATGTCAAAAAGCTACTTTCTAGTTAAGATTTCTGGGTAGTACGTCGATTTCATCTTTCGTTTTGGCATGATATGACGTTTCTGCAAACACGTCATCAAGTGCTAGCCTGTTTTAAACTTCGAAACAACGAAATACAACAGTAGGTCGGGGGCTAACTAATGGGCACCAATGCCCATTGCAGAATCAATTAGCAATATGGTAGTGGAAACTATAAACGTCGTAAGGGACATTGTATGTGGGATTTTCAACTTGAAATCTTCAGGGAGTTTCTATACCTTGTGCCAATGCCCTAGCTACATAGTCGCAAAGCACGAGGTGCGATGAAGACGGGGACGCGACGAGGCCAGGCCAGGCCGCCCTGGCATGCTCGCGCACGAAGCGAATCACTCGCGGCACGTCTGACGGACGCGCGCGGCGTACGCGCACGCGTTCCTCATTCTCGGTCCCCTGTTATTACAAACAACTCATTAAGATACGTAATTTGGTTTAGCCAGAATGTATCTATCGGTATCACATAATAAGTAAAAAAAAACCACCAAATCACCTCCAAATCTTTGAGATGAAACCATTTTACTCATTCATTTTTTTATCAAAAGAGTATAAAATATATATTTACTGCTTTGCAATACAAACGAAATTGATTTGGTTTTGTAACTTTTTTAAAACATGAATTATTTTTATTACAAAAAAAAAATAAAAATGCGGGTAGCGGATTGCCGCGTAGAGGGGTAGTTAGCTCCGTTCATATGCAGGTCATTGGCATGAATACAAGCCTTAATAGACTACGTAATAGGACTCAATAATAGGACCACGGTCGACGCACGAGTCGATCTTTAAGGTTTAACAGTGGTTGCTGAGGTCGGATCGTAGATAGGTGGCTCCTTGCGCCTCGGAAAACATATTGTGTAGATCTTAAGCAGTCGTTAGGGGTAAGACAGATGCCTGAATGTCTCGGCTTACCTAGGGTATTTTACTAACCAGTAAGTGGGTTGTGAAGTTTAGATTGGCAGTAAGTACCTAGCTAATTATTAAATAATTTTTAAATTACTGTTTTATTATTTTAAACCTAGTTAGGAAATCCTAGGCCGATGATAGGCACTACCCGTACCTGCGAAGAAATTAAGTAAGCTGGTCTGGTTGAAAGTGCTCCAATCGATGAAGCTCCCCTTGCAAGTAAACAAATGTCTTTTTTACGTAATTAGTTCCTGGTCACCAGGCTTCTAATTTCATTAAAGTCCACTCCAAAATCGGATTGGGGATAATATTACCAATGTGTATTTGAATAAAGCATTTGAATTACCGTACGTTGTACAAAGTCCTTTCCTGTACCAACCTTATTATTTGGGCCACTCACAGACTCACAAAATCCTCGTCTATATTAAGTTCTTGAGCAAAAAATATGTATTCTACATATTTATTTTATTATCCTTGATCAGAAACGGCAAACACTAACTGAGAGCCTAAACGATAGTTACTATACGTCAACGTGCTGTCCTCTGAGTTTGCAATTTAGCTTACGTTTGAATATACAACCCGCCTCGGCTTCACACCGGGTGTATACCGTATACACAAATTTGAAAACCGTATTAAAAACCTTTGCGTTTTAAAATAAGTAACTAGAGAAACAGTCTGAGGCAGACGCGACAGTATTTAGAGAAGAGGGAGCAGCTTCCAACATAGAATAGGATGAATTAGAGGATGATTATGACCTGTGAGTTCACTACGACGCGCTTGGAGGTCACGTCGGGTTTGTCGGAGTAGCTCCTCCTGAGATGCCCACCGAGGCAGCTGAGCGCAACTTGAGGTGTCTTTACGGTCTGTCGCGCCGTAAATAACTTGAGCAAACTAGACAATACCGACATAGTAGGGCATCCGGGAATGATCACTTTAGTTCCATGTAATTCCTGAAATCTATTTATGTCTGCTTTGCATGTTTAGTTCTTTTTATTTTCACTTATAATTTAATAAAAATAACCAAAAGTAAAATGTGGAGGCATAGTGACGGCGGCTGCGACAGCCTGTCGCTTTCACGTCACGGTTTCTGAATTTGAAATGGTTTTCTAGTGGCCAGGTTGGGGCGAAAAAGTTTTTAATACTTTTGTCTGTCCTTTAACTCTAAGTGTTATTGTGTTATACCTACTGAACGCTGTTTACAGTTATCGTTAAAATTATCACATTATTTTATTGTATCTTTTAAAAAATCTATAAGATTAAAAACTTATTAAAAATCTACGATGTCTATTTTAGGAATTTATAAAATTGACACATTTAATCATCTGTCACAATTCGAGAAATCAGTTATTTTTCTATCTCCCAAAATCATGTAGTAAATTAACTCTCCAAAATAAATTTCAAAATAAAAATGCAAAATAATTGAAAATCATGGAATAAGTACCGAAAAGGGCAATCAAAATGCAGTATTTGAACACAATCAGGGCAAGTGTACTGAGGTCGAACGGTGCAGGCGGCATTCAGCCAAGCATCAATGTTCTTAGTATCAGACTTAGTAGCTACAATCGAAAGTCTACCTTCCGTTATAAACCATTGGACAAGAAACCAGTGAGTATCATTAGCTGGAAGAAGTTACCTGTCATGCACCCATCACAACCTTGCTGGTCGGTAGTCGTTCAGTTTCCTGCATTTTAAGGGCTATCTTTAGAACGTTTGGCGATTTGAAAAATTGCAATGACTTTCCACAAAAGCCAAATATCCAAAGTTGGAATGAAACGTGAACTGTGAGTTTGTTGTGTTGATTAACATAATATTTCTAGTGTTTCGACTTGCGCAACGTGACTTTCATCCGAGGCGGTGACTGCCACGCAAGGATGATCACTTGGTTCCTGAACACTCACTACTGGCCCCGCGAGCCCAGCGTCAGTGCCCTATGGATGGGTCTCGACAGCCCATACCTGGAATTTCTTACCGCGAAATATTCTCATTCTGGTTAGTGAACACGACCATGCCTACACCTAAGTCACATCTGCAAGAAAGGGAGACGTTTTCGTATTCAGATGAACGCTTGGTTTATCAGGTTAATCCCCCCATATTAAAGCTCTCTGCTCGGGACATGGACGGACCGTGTTTCGTCAGGATCTCAGAAAAATGTCCGGGCCATGACTCGGACGTATATGAACAAGTTCATTAGGACCATGGTCCGACCACGTCGTCTCGGGCGTGGCCCTCATATTTTTGGATTAACCTTCACTGTCCATTGTCTTGTTATTGGCTACACGCTTAATGGTCGACACGGAATAGTTGCATTGATACAATTAAAATGCTAGGATGCACCAGCCCCAGGGTTGCGGAATTTTTTCAAAAGAGTCACCACAACCCTGGAACGCAAAGTACATTGGGAGGAACACGGATGGTTTTAAGTCAGTAAGAGTCCAACCGACACTCTCCAGAGTGATTTGATGATTCCCCATACTTAATAAAAAAAAAGATGCACCAGCCGATGCCTGAACTTAAAAAGATGGCTGGCCAGATACGGGAGATGGGGGAGTTGTGGTGCACTTTGGCTTATCCTCGGCAATGGTTTGCGATCGGTTGTGAGACACCTTTTTTACGATTATTTCGTAGTTTTTGATGTTGCTAGACGTATCGAGCGAACTCAGGTAATTTTAGTGTCCCAGGACATTTGTCGCCTTAAAAATACAAAGCGTAATCCTTCATCTGCATCATTTTTACATCTCAGGAGAGCGAATCCTGGCTATGGAGAACCAGCCTCGCACCCGCGAGCCCAAGATGATCGGTCTCTCCGTGGCCAACAGGGTGTACCCCTGGATAGTCGGCGAGCTGGAGCAATGGGGCCACGTCACAGAGAGCACGCCCGAACAGCACCGGATGTACTTCTGCGCCCACTGTTTCAATAGCTCCAATTTGTTTAAGAAGTACAATGTTGATTATATTTACGATGTGAGTATTTGTGCAGTTAAGCATTCTTTTCACAACACTGTTTCTTTCGTTTGTTAAATCTCTCTTTACCTCAAAACTGTCTCCTGTTACGATCCAGTACATCTTAAGTCAAAATATAGGGAACGGTTCTCACTCTCAGATAATAATCATAACTAATGTACTGAGAAGGCGTGGTGAGATGAATAGATGGATTCGACTGTGACCGAGTAGCGTCCGCGGACTTGTAGAAGTGTATTTCATCTGGCGGCGAGATGGTGAGGTTGCTGCCATTGCGGGTAGATCCTGGATAAGATTGGCACAGGAACGTGACGACTGGCACATGGAGAGGCTTATACTCAGCATTAGGTGAAGTCAGGCTGCGCACAATGATGATATTGAATGTCATTAGGGATTTCGAGATCGGACAATGAAGCTACCTTTACAAATATCTTGACATCACAGATTGAAGTTCTCGGCACATCACCAGAAGTGACAGGGCAAGGTGTGGGCACACTACTGCTGAAGAAGGCAATAGATAGCGCACACGACATGCGCCATCCCCTCGTCCAGGTGGTGGCAGTCAGTACCTACGCGTAAGTTTATCAATTTAAACCAAGTTTTATATTTTTAAATTCATTTAATCAGGTAAAGATTTTGTTTTTTTTTGTTTTCGTTTTATTTTGGACAGTAATATAACTGCCGCATGTGGACGTCTGTAGACTTCTTTAAAAATCTCACCGTGTGAATTTCGTTGAAGTGAGTCAATCCATACATTCAATATAGGAACACTTCTCCCAATTCTTCATGGTGAGAGATGTACAGAATGGACCAATAGTTTAAGCTGCGCTCGCATTCTATGAAAACTTCGTAACATTCATATTATGATAATACTGGGCCTTCTCAAGATGTGACCCCAGCTGCACGCAACTTACTATACCTATTATAAAAAGTTATCTATTTTCAGTGCAAAAATTTGTGAAAAATGTGGAATGGAACGTGTTTGGAGCATGGAATACAGTGACTTTGTTGACAAATGTGGTCAAAGCGTGTTCTACCCACGAGCTCCTCATTACACCGTTGCTATTTACGTCAAATACTTCGACCCTAAAAAAGGTGGAGAGTATCCATGCAAGCCACATTTCTAACTTCAACCAGAGTTCATACCTTCCCATCCATTGGACCGCAAACTGTTGTATGTACTACATAAATCTTTAATTTCTTGCAAACTCTGTTCCAGAATTAAATTAGTTGTATGTATTGAAAATGGTCATAAATTAAAACAAGCTACAAGTATATGTTTCTTTTAATAAAAACATTACAAAATAAAATATAAAAGTTACAAAACGCTAACAGTAATAAATATTACGATAACTGCTCTTAACTAGTAATAGTTGAACTTAGCAACTACAAGTTGTGTTTAATTTTGGTACAGTTATGTTCTACGTCGATTGCGGTAATATTATAGATAAAAATTAAAATGATTTTTACAAATTCGCTCATAGAGGAGTTATTGTGGTAAAAAATGATTGTGACAATGCCAAGCAAGCAGCAAATCCTTGAGGACACATTAAAGTCGTGAGCTCGGATAGCAAATAGGTATTGGTGTGTTTAAAAGTACACACGAATACCTATTATCATGTACCTAGGTTAGGTATAACCGGTAAAAACTAAAATGTAAATAAGACTCCTAGGCGATGAAATAAAACTTATATGTACACAACAGGAACCCTTTGTTGTTAACAACATAAATTTGGGCAGCTGCCACAAGCGAAAAACTACTCGGAGTACGATGGATAATATTATCGTTAACACGCCATCAATAAATTAATGAATATTTTTGTATAATGACGTCGGAACATCGCCTGACGACAAGTCTTTAAAATGACATAATATGGAGGATTTTTAATTCCATTGCAATCACAAAAAGACAACCGCAAGTTTTTCATATATTTTCAGGGTTTAACCATTTTCCGAGATGGTTCGTGAATAAAAGTCAACCTGTATCTTATATTACAAATGATTCTCTCAAAATTTGTACAATAACCAGATTTAATAAAAACAAACAAATTGATCAAGGTCTCAAAAACGACGAACCGATAAAGTAACCTACTGAAATAGTTTGCCAAATTAATGAGCTCACAAAAAATTAGTGCAGACTGACAAAAAGTCTTGCACTATTCAAGGGACATGTTCGATTTGATACGCTGAGTTACGCAAATCAATGTTTGTGTTACGGTCATGTTTTGGATCAAGTGAATTTTAAAGTTATCTAACTTAGAAAGGCGATTGTAAAATTTAATCTAGTGGAGTAAATAAAGAATGATAGTATTGAAAAAGAAGAGAAAAAAATTAACGGAAAAATATGAATAGTGTGAAATAGATAATAATTAAAAGAATAGTAAGTAATTGGTAACTTAACATTACCGAATAAATAATAAGATAGTTTGGTATGAAATTGCAGAAAACAAAAAAAAACTAAACACATAATTTAGTGCTAACGCAAGACGTCTAAGACATTATGGTGAGGATTACTATAGAAATTAGGAAATAATCAATTTTAAAGAACGAAACCTTTTATCGATAGCGTAATTGAAGAAATTATACACACTTCATAAAAACACTTTCTATTCACTGTTGTGCAAAGCCCTTGGCATTTTGAGGAGTGAAGTGTATAAACGTTTGACCTAAAGAATGCTCTAGAAGTTATTGCCTTGTACTAAAACAAACATTGACTGCAGCTTGTAACACCGTTGGTTTCGGGTCAGTTCAAATTGCCGTTTAATTACTACTATTATGCGATCGTTAAGAAGCCATGGAAATAATTAGCTGTAAGATTACACCATCGGGTCAAATAACCAACTGAATAATAATGATTGCGATAGATTTAATTCCGATGGTGAATTTGTCGTTTAGTACAAAGAATGCTGAGAGTTGTAACTTATGACAGATACTGCCGAACAATTTTCTTATAGTATAAATTCAGCAGAAATTATTGAATATTCACGACAAAGAACCACATTGGCTGTCTTATATCAGGACATATTCAAAGATCATCCTGCACAAAACTAGACATAGATAAGTCCAGAGAAATAAAAACCAAGACCACAAATAACACTAACATGGAACCTTAAATCTCTACACCAAACTAAAAACCCAACATCTCTAAATGGCATATAACGCAACAGAATCCCAGAAGAGACTGACTCTTAAGACCTAAAACGTACGACCTAGTTTTTCTTGTAGCTCCATTGAGATCCGCCCTCTTTGCCTCCTTTCCTGCCGTGGTCTGCGTGGTTCTCGTGGTGATGTTCGTGGCCGTGCTTCCCGTGGTAGCCTTTGTGGTCGGCGTCCACATGGCCCTTGTTACTGGAAAAATAGAAGATAATATTTGAATACTAGAAAGAACTAACCCGAGCTGGGCTCGCATCGTAGACTACGGATGACCTACTAACCCACACAGAGAAGAGATCTATGTCCCAACAGATAATATTCTATGTGTATAAAGTATGGGAGTAAACTATGTTAGTGCACTTATTAATCATTTTACAGAAATTAGGATCAATCGAAATAATAACAAATTGTAAATCACTTAAGAAAATAAAATTAATGAGAATAATAAAGTTGACAATCAAGGACATGGTATTCGGTGCAAGTCAATCTTCTTGCCTGTAGTCTTTGGACTGTATTGTTAGACCGTCACTGATTTTAAACTGCAACAAATCGTTACTATTATCCAGTTGAAGAACAATCTCAGCTGATTGAATGATTAGGAAAACACCTATACGATGAGACGGTTATGCAGCATCCTGTAGTGGAATATAAAAATATCTTTCAGCTGTGTACTTCCTTAAATTTTAATGCCAAGTTTGTTCGTCCTTGACCATTAGTTTGCAGCGGATTTTAAAAGAAAATCATGCTCGCGATACCTTGAAGTGCCTGGAAATGGTCTAATTGAGATAAATGCTTTGACTTTGATTCAAGTATGTAGATTATAATGTGAGCACGTCTAGTCTGATTGACATTGGTTGGCTTTCGTATCCTACGGTTTTTATCAGATCTCTTCGTATTACTTTAACAACCGAGGTCATCTGAAGACATCTAACATTTCCAAGTGCGACGTTTAATTTCTCTTGTCTAAGTCCGACTTTTAAATCTTTCACTCTGGTAATTTTCATCTTACTTGCCTCAACTTTCCCCTTTGTTTTCGTCAGCTTAGCTCATTATTATCTAAAATTTTATTAGTGAAATACTTTTTTAACTTACGTGTATCCCTTCTTTCCTTTCTCAACGAAGTCGTGTCCTGCGTTGACGTGATGTGCCTTCTTCTTTCCGCTTTCATTGCTAGCATGCTTGGCGTTGAACTTGCCGTAGCGATGGTGTTCACCACTCTTGTGGAAGTCATCATAGAACTTGTGTTCCTTGTGGAATTCGTCTTTGTGGTACTTGTTGTGGTAGCCTGAAATACGGTAAGATAGGTGTGAAGTATTTTGGTACCAGTCTTTGATACTGGGATTTCTGGAGATGATTAGTTAATCTCTGGAAATACTAATTTGATTCTTTCGTGCGTGATGGAGCACTGGAGCAATGTTACCAAAAAAATTAGTAAAAGACAAATTTTAAGCAAGCTATTCTGTATTTCTACAAATTTAACTACTGTGTTTGTTATAGGCGTACAGTTTGAAGGTTTGTTGGCGGTAATTGCTAAAAATGTTTAGCTTACTAGCTTATTCAAATAATAAAATGCAACAATACGCCAATCGATATAATGTTTGCTTATTGAGGACAACAGGTAAGATTACGACAAACTGTAACAAGAGTAAGGCTACAAAAATGAATAGCTTCTATAAAAGGATTACATTAAGAGTCGTGACGCTCCACATTTTAAACACATTTTTTGTTATACTAACTTACTTACAATATTTTCGAAATGACTGTGCAGGCACGTTAAATAGGATTTTAGTCACGTACACTTGCAACGAATTTCAAGACGTTGTTCCAAATCTTTTCATTATGACAATGATTAAGATTTTGAAGTGTAAACTTGCGAGTGATTCTTTGTGAACGAATCAATGGAAAATCGTAGTATTGCGGTTGAGGTCAATACAAATTGAATTCGAATAACAAATAACTTTACGTAACTTGGCTTTCACTTGCCGCAAATTGTAACATTTTCTATTGTATCAGGTGTAGTAAGTTTGGTCTTTGCTTATGCCCAAATAACTGTTTCGTTCTATTCTAAATCGATTTGTGTAATCGGTAATGTAACTTTACATAATACATGTTTGTCTTTTTAGTTTACCTTTTTTTCTCATTCAGTATTTATATTATTTTCTTAATAGGTAGGAAAGGTACACAGTAAATTATGTTGCTCATTTATACGAAGTTATGTTAATTGACAAGCACTAGTATAACGGATGAGCATAGAAAATTGATCATCAGAATGTTGTTTAGCTTCGCAATATTTTATTGCATTGCTATTTCCAATTGTTAGATGGAAGTTCTTTCAAAATTAAATAAATCATGGCCATAAGATCATCCATTCATAGATGATTTTATTTAGGTTGTTTGTTAAATACACATGAAACTCAATTAACATTTATTGACATATCTTTGACTAAAAACAATAATTCAACCACATGCGATATCCACGAGCCTGATGGCAGTCTGGGAGATTTCGGGTTCTTCTCTGAGAGAGATACCCTGATTCTCCGCAGTGGCAACATTACAAAGTAATATGGGTAGGTAAGATGTTCAAGTGAAACTTACCCTTAGTCTTATGTCCCTTCTTGTGTCCCTTCTTCTCGTCGAACTTAGCTCCCCTATGTCCGAAGGCTTCTTCCTCATGGCTGCCCTTGTGTCCAGCGTGGTCGTGGTGTTTCTTCTTCTTCCCTGCAGCTTCCTCGTACTCCTTCCTGTGGCGCTCGTCAGTCTTGAAGCCCTTGCCTCCCTTGTCTACGTGGTGATCGTGATGGTAGCCCTTGGAAGTCTGTAATGGGTGAAGTGGACAAAGTGTATACAAACACACTTTGATTTATAATTCGAAATAATTTCAATGCATTGCCACATTCGCCACCAACTTTTTGAAGTTGATGTTTTTGTTTTAAAAAGGCCCTAAATAATGTTTGGGTTTCGACGGTATTTGAACTTTGTTTTGCATGTTGTTCCAAAATATGAAAATTATTTCGAATTCTGAATTCAAGTATGTGTTTAACTACATATCGCATAGACAATGTGCCTAGTTTACAAAACAATCGTCAGCGGGGTCAATATGCTATATATTTTTTTTTATTATTGTCTCCAAGTGAATATTGGGAGCCCAACCATGTCTGTTTTATTTTAAGTCGTAATAAATGAAAAAGTGAAAATTTAGTTTCCTTCAAAGTTCAAGGCTGAACATAATTCTAACAGCAATAAAATGTGTTAATTATAATGTTATTAGCTAATTGTCTTCTGGGTAATTTAACTGTTTCCACCAGACTTGTTAAACTTCAAATACACTTTTATTTTATTTATATCGAATTAAAATTCACAGAAAACAATAATCCTAATCCTATCTACTATCCCAACTTATATTACAAATGTGAATTGTCAGTTTGTCGCTTTATCACCTCAATCGCTGTGCGTATTTTGATGATTTTTGGTATCAAGATAGATTGGAGCCTGGAGACGGGTATAGGCTACTTTTTTGAGGAAATCTATATAAAAGCGAGCGAAGCCACGGGTAAAAACTAGTGACAAATAAATAATACCTTTATTGTTTTTATAGTCTTAGCAAAAGTCCTAAGAACAACCACCAGGTAGGTAAAGTTGCAATATCAGTTACACACAATATTCAATATGCACTTGTGGTTGGAAATTCTCGAGTTTGGCATTTAAAGGTCATCAACCTAATAACGCTGCATCATAGTATTTCATCAATGAATAAAATTTCCAACCCTTTTATTATTAGCTTTAAGAAGGATACCTATTTTACCTACCGGGAAGAGGAGAGGTATTAAAAATGTTCCAAGAAATTTATGAATTCACTAGTGGACGTCACGCGGTTTCACCCGCGTAGTTCTCGTTACCGTGGGAGTACGGGGATAACATATAGCCGATAAAAGAATTTTTCAAATCGGTCCAGTAGTTTCGGAGCCTATTAAATTCAAACAAACAAACAAATCTTTCTTCTTTATAATATTAGTATAGATTAGCATCATCGTCCACAACCAACTTTGCCCACAGCTGGGCTAAGTCGCTTCTCTTTTGTCTTTACAATCCCTACCTTCATAAATCGACCTCATCCAGGACCTACCCACGATGGCAGTAATGTCTGCAGTGGCGTAAATAGTCTCAATGGGGCCCTGTCATTTTTTGGGGGCCTCGTTTTTAGAGTTATTGTTTTGTTAAACAAATAGGCCATACTCAGAGTCTTAGCGACGGGACTAAATTTATAGCTTTGCGTCCCACACCACACGTTGGGGCCCTAGCCCTGGTAGCTACGCCCCTGGATGTCAGTAATCAATGGATTACTTAAAAATAATGCTCTTATGTTCCCGTTAGGTCATTAAAAAGTGTTGCTCATGTAAAATTGAAATTGCGCATCCTCAAGATGATTCTTTCTTTTCGCAGATCCTTTTTAACCGAAAAACCGGTTTGACTGGAAGCCGACCCCAATATAGTTGGGAAAAGGCTAGGCAGATAATGACTCGAACTACAATTTAATTTTTTGTCGTGTCTTACTCCTCTACTGCCTCCGTGGTCGAGTGGTTTAGGCGTTTGCCTTGTGACCCGGTGGTCGTGGGTTCGATTCTCACGGGAAGCAAACTTGAAAAGTTGTTTCCAGTTTGACTAGGACATTACAGGCTTGAATCACCTGATTGTCTGATAAAAAGATGAGTCCGTGCTTCGGAAGGCACGTATAAGCCGGTGGTCCCGGCCGCCGAATGGCGGTCGTCAAATAAACCATGTCAGAGGCCCTTGAGGCGGTCTAGAAACTCTGACACTAGGGTGTGTAGGGTCGTTAGACCTTAATGCCCACACGATAAGAAAGACTCCTCTAGACTGTCAATTTTCGTAGCAATTCATGAATTCGTATAACTTGCAAGTATCAAAAATTTTCATCCATGTCATTCACGACTAAGATTAAAATTGGTATACGAGGTTTCCGGTTTTTGGTCTTAATAACTTTGTCGTAATTATCAACCCATCTTGATGTTGACACTTCCATGTTGCTCAAGTGTCACGCGTAGTGATTTACTTATGATTCACTTAGTTGATACCGTCGGCTGATATCAAACCTAGTTAATATAGACCAAATTATACAACAGACAACATCTTAAATGACACCGCCTTTGTAGATTGTGTATTTATTTATGTGCTACATTGGTACCTAAAGACCTAAAAAAGATATTGCTATAGTTAAATAGTATAGTTAAACTAGCTGACCAGCGCAACTTCGTCTGCGTCACAATTTTCGTCTTAGCGTGATGATATATAGCCTATAGTCTTCCTCGATAAATGGGCTATGTAACAATGAGAGAATTTTTCAAATCGGACCAGTAGTTCCTGAGATATATAAAAATCTCGTGTCACGGTGTTTGTTACTGAACTCCTCCGAAACGGCTCGACCGATTTTCATGAAATTTTGTATGTATATTCGGTAGGTATGAGAATAGGTAGGCTATTTTTTTTGCAAAACAATGTTTGCCGATTCAGCTAGTATTAGTATGGATTAGTCTAGATAAGGCAATGAGCAGATTAATATTTCCTATCAGTCCGCTTACTTCAAATATTTACTACCTTAACCCTTCATCATTGTGTAGCGGTCATTCATACTTCTGGTGTAAAACAACACATTTTTTTAAGTTGCATAGATCTTACCCCTTTGCTAGCTAAATCTAAATTAAGTTTCTTACCTTCCCGCCATGCTCTGCACTATGCCCTCCATGATTCACATGACCTCCTCCCTGAGAATGTCCGTGAGCATGCTTCGTATGATGTCCAGTCGATGCACCGTATAAGTCTCCTGAAGCCAACTGCTTCGGAGCCTGGATCAGCGGCTCAGCTGCCACAGGCACTGGGATGGGGTTCTCCGCAGGAATAGGGTTCGAAGCCAAAGGAACAGCTACCGGTGGACTGGCTATGAACTGAACTGGTTGCACAACAGGTTCCACTGGACTAAGCTTCGCCGCTTCAGCAATGTTAGCACTGTTCACATCAGGTTTCAAGTACCGAGGGGCCGGAGCGTACACTTTATGATAGTGGTTCGCGCTCGCTGCAAGCATCTCCTCATAAGGTGGGGATTCCATTTCCCCATCATCAGTGAACTCGTGGACTTCGTACTGGTGAAGCTGTCGAGGCACCCGCACGTAATCTGCCGCTCTGCGTTGTCTTGGCTCACAACACCGCTTGACGCGAACATGCTCCTCAAGGGGCCCAGCATCATGCACGTCGCGCCTACTCCTGGACTGTTCATAGTCATCATAAGAGTCGTCTACATCTTCCTCCTCCACCCAGGGCTCCTCCACTACTTCAGCTGCAGCGATCGCTAGCAACAGCAGGATGACCACTGGCCGCATCTCGTTCTTTAAGTGATCTAAAATTGTTCAATTTTTTTGTTTTATACTTCTGAACCTTTCACCGTTGACTAACAAAGGATCTTGCTAAATGCAGTTGCGTTGATATCAGCGTTTTTATATGAGCCGGTGGGTAAATGTTTGTGGTGAGGCGGCCGGCGGTCGCGCGCGCGGTACGGTCTGCACTGAAGGCAGACGGGGCTCAGCACCTCCTAGAAAGCGTATAACGACACGGAGCAAATTAGTTTTCCCGGTGCATTATTTTCGCGATTTTCGACCGCAGTGAAAACAGCGGCCGTGAATTGAATTAAACTTTTTCTAACGGACGGCCGTGAGGTCCGGTTGCGTCAGCAATTACGAGTAGAACTGAACGATTTGTATGCGTGAACTTTGACAGAAGATGTAACTTGTTGTACGCAGGTAGTTGATGGAAAAAAGTTTACGATTTACCCGATATTTTTATGCAAACGGTGGATATTCTGTTTAAAATCACCGATAGTGATAAAAGATCCTAATGTTAGACGTTCTAGTCAGATGTGCGTTTTATTTTATTTTTACCGTTCCTAGAAACTGCGGGTGGTCAATTCAGTAAAGAGTGAGCGGTCATCAGGTCAGTTTTAATATAACAAAATTTACGTTGGTCTATTAACTTTTAATATGAAGATTGGCAGCTATTCATGTTAGTTTAAATTTTATAAGGATGCTTATTTTGCGAACGGACATAAACAAATAAACAGCGGAGATGCGTCTACGCATGTTTGTATGAATCACAGTGATAGTGTAAACGGAACAACAGTTGGTCTTATCTTATCACAATATTTTCTACGTTAAGACGTCAATGGCGGTAAATACGGATTTACTTCGAGCTAAGGAACTTTATTTAAATTGTGTTGCAAGATTAGTAAACAATCAGGATACGATCTACATACCCTCTTGATAAACGCAAAATTTTCCTATACTTGCTAAAAGTAAAATTGGTCCATATATTTTATAAATCGAGCTCGTGGTTCACTAATAAACATTTATTTGCTTAGATTACAGGACAACCTGTATGAATTATTACGGGTAATCTAGGTAAAGTATTATCCTATTATCCTATCCTAGCCTACTTCCTACTAATCTTACAAAATAGAATATTATAAATGCGAAAGTTTGTGAGGATGGATGTATGTTTGTTACTCTTTCACGTCAGAACGCCTGAAAGGATCTTCTTGAAATTTGGCACAGAGCTAGATTATAGTCTGGAATAACACTGGATATTATTTTTCGAAATTCACGCGGTCGGAGCCGCAGGTGACAGCTAATATTTTTAGCAGATATTTTTTTTCCAAAATTCGGGGTTCAAAGTTTCTGATATAAGAGGGGTGAATGGTAAATTTTCATCTGTTTTCGATTTCTATTCTTTTCCCCAAGAAGGGTCAACAAAACTTAAAATTGATTTGGGTCACAGAAGTTCATAATGTGTACCAAAACTTTAACAAAATCGGTCCAGTAAATTCGGAGTCCCAATTTTCATAGGTACTGACGTTCGGAATCCTATTTAGAAATGGATATAAAATAGTTTAGATAAGCTGGTCGTCACAGATGGTGACATAGTATACACTCCAAGAGCCCTTCTGTGACGTGCCAATGCCATCATGATGCCGTTCAAAAAAGGGATAGTCCTATATGTCTTGTATAGCTCCGTCTCCGTCTTCCACTCACAGTGGGATATGATGGTTTTAAGACGATATAGTATGGTACGTACTACCGTGTTACCCAGTTAATGGACTGTGGAGGTTTGGCAGGCAGCCGCTCCACGTAAAACACTGGTATTCAGCGGAATCCGGTTTAACTGGGAGCCGACCCCAATATAGTTGGGAAAAAGCTAGGCAGATGATGAGTAGGGCAAACGTACAACCAAGAGAGAGATCTACAAGAACTATTAGCGAGTTCTTGTAGGTTAACTAAATTGCTGATTTCGATACTTCAGTCGCAAAAACTAGCAGTACTATCAACTATGACCTCAACATACTAAGCTGAGATTTGATTCAGCTTCGGGTTCCGTAACTCAGCCTCTCCTTGACCAAGATGGCAGCTGCTGCAATGAGTTTTTATTCACAACGATTAATGCTACCTACTTTTGATTGGCACGTATTCTTTGATAAAGGTAAATTGAATTCATGCTTCCATACCATGCACACCGTAGATTTCCAATATTTTGAACTGCTATCAGTATTGGCGAGTTATCTATTGACTGCATTCATGCGTTTTAAATTCTAACAGGAATTATACATTTATTGTTTATTTCTTATTTGTCTGTGTGAATTATTAACTTATATAATTACCTATAGAACCCAAGGACAGGACGGACCGCACCTTTTACGCCATAAGTTGGCCCATAATTGGCCTGACTAGACACTGAAGCGAACTCGACTATCTTCGGGAGCGGTCGTATGTGCGCGAAACACTCAAGAATGCCGTGGTCCTTGTATGGTGAAAGCGTATTCTTTGGAATCCGTGATTTTCTGCGTTAACCCTATTATAATTAGACTAGTGGACGTCACGCGGTTTCACCCGCGTAGTTCCCGTTCTCGTGGGAGTACGGGGATAATATATAGCCTATGTTACTCCCTGATAGTGTAGCTATCCAATGCTAAAAGAATTTTTCAAATCGGTCCAGTAGTTTCGGAGCTTATGCAATTCAAACAAACAAATCTTTCCTCTTTATAATATTAGTGTAGATTATATATACCTAGTATAGAAGTATAGATATTTAGAATGGCAATTGATATAATAATATAATGTACTAGCTTTTGCCGGCGACTTCGTACGCACATATACCGTTTTTCTTCCGTTCCAATAGGAATTGCGAGAAATCTTCTTTGTGCTCCACTACACTCCCTACATGCCAAATTTCAGCTTTCTACGACCAGCAGTATCGGCTGTGCGTTGTCTGTCAGTCACTCGGTCACCAGTAACGAAAGAATTTAATAGATTAGGATAATAATATCCGGTATTAAAATAATCATGATTTATTTTCGAGTCGGGAATTTAGTTATAACTTATAGCTACTTACCTTACAGAATAGGTCCACTCCGTCTCGCACGATCGCCCGCAACTGTTAAGTAAATAGGATGAATAGGTTTACATCTAAGATGTCAAACTTTGAATATTTTGTTTGTTAAATGTGATCGTTGAGTGCAATGGACTAGGATATATCGGTTACATTGGTCACGATTGCAATGAAAAATATGTCAGCTACTGGCTCGCTCGCAAAATAGTTTCGCAGAATTTACCCATAGTGTTTATTTAAAGATGTCGAACAAAAAATTTAGTTATATGCAAAATTATTACATGTAGGTTAAGCAACGCTTGACAAGGTCAGTCTGTGGTGACCATCTTAACATACCGAGTTCTCTCCGTGCCTCGGAAAGAACGTTAAGCCGTTAGTCCCGGCTGTGTTTTGTAGATCTTTGGCAGTCGTTACAGATTGCAAGAAGCCAGAAAATCTGACTCCACTCTTGCCAAGAAGTACCGTGTTACCCAAATGGGTTGTGGAAGTCTGGTAGGCAGCCGCTTCACGTAAAATACTGGTATTCAGCTGAATCTGGTTTGACTGGAAGCCGACCCCAATATAGTTGGGAAAAAGCACATGAATTGATGATGAGCTATGATTAGCTCGTGGGTAAACATTAACAGCCGCACGGGCAAATCCCCCCCCTTTTGGGGAGGCCACGGGCAAATCCCCCCTTTTGGGCGGCCACGGGCAAATTCCTCCTTTTGGGGAGGCCACGGGCAAATTCCCCCTTTTGGGGAGGCCACGGGCAAATCCCCGCCTTTTGGTGAGGCCACGGGCAAATCCCCCCCACCCCTTTTGGGGAGGCCTATGTCCAGCAGTATCTATGTCTTTCGGTTGATATGATGATGATGATGGGTCGATCTTCGCAGTTAAGTTACGCTTTCCGAGGCCGGTCCGCAGATGGGTAGACCATTTTACCATACCAAGATTCTTTCGGGCCTCGGAAAAATGTATCAAATGATTGGAAATATCTTGGGAAAATATTCAAAAAGTCTTTAATGCACAAAAAAATTTGATCAAGTAGTGAACAGATTTGTTTCTGTAATGCCAGCAATTTTTTAGTCGTTGTGGATATTTTTTTTTCTCTAAATCTAGTACTACGATAAAAGAACTATGTAGTTTTTACTAAGTAGCCTAGGTCATTCGTCTAAACTACGCACGAATAACGATGGCGTAACTTAAGAAACTTTTTATTTTACAGTTCGAAAACTAATTATCTTCCTCCTATCGCTTCTGGTTTATTTTGTATTGAAAGTGTATTCGAACAGCCAGTAAATTATTATTTCAGCAGCATTTTAAATATTACAATGAAGACTACTTACCTTTTTTGCTAAACGTAAGCCAATCAACTCCTGGGGTGCTGATGTTGTAAATAAAATAATAGAGTTGAAAACCTGATTACCAAAGAAATAACAATTATTTTCATACCAAAACTTGTGAACCTTACAGCTTATGAAGGATCATTATAGATATTGAGCCTTCTTCGTTGGACAGATATGCGTGAATGCATCGGTATTTATTTCAATCGTCTGACCTGTACATCTGTTACTTGGAGATTACAAAGACTAGAGGTTCATGGATTAAAAGAAGATGCTCATGGCTTGCTTTTTATTATGTAGACTAGTTGACCCGCGCCACTTCGTCTGCACTGCTCCTATTAGTCTTAGCGTGATGATATGTAACCTGTAACCTTCCTAGATAAATGGGCTATCTAACACTGAAAGAATTTTTCAAATCGGACCTGTAGTTCCTGAGATTAGCGCGTTCAAGCAAGCAAACAAACAAACAAACTCTTCAGCTTTATATATTATTAGTATAGATATATATCTAATATATAAAAATCTTGTGTCACGGTGTTTCTTATCGAACTCCTCCGAAACGGCTCGACCGATTTTCATGAAATTTTGGTTGTATATTCGGTAGGTATGAGAATAGTCAGCTAGTATTAGTGTAGATATCTAGGTATGATTTGCTAACCATATGAACTTGATTGCATCTCGAAATGCGCTCAGGTGGGCTTGTCTTCAGCAAGTTTGAATTATCTTGATAAAAGATAGATAAACTGATGACTGACATGGATTGTCGTCAAATAAATTTTTCTTTCTTCGTTCTATAGGAAGGTAGGCATAGCTAGCTATTAGGTATAGTCTAATCGAAGGCTGAATTTTATTGCTATCGTAACTAACTTTCAAATAAAATTATTAAAAGACAAACACAACAAAAGCAGCATGTAATAAAGACATTCCAACCTTTTTACATTTGAAAAAAAAAATAAGGCAAGTGTTACATCAGTCGTCATAATTACTGCACATTGCGCAAAACGATCTTGTCCGAAATCCAAATTAATTTTAAATTCAATTTCTATTATCAATTCATTGTCAAGTTAGCCAATCGATATTTTGTTGGCAAACAATGGAAGTAGGTAGGTAGGTAATTATCAATAGTAGTTATATCTCGAGTTTCTCTGATCATGGCTAGTGTGGAAATCGGATCGGAAGTAATAATTATTTAGTTGATGGCGACGGAACAAAATCATCAAGTTTAATGGATTTCTGTTTTTTGTTGTGCGTTTTTTGCGTTCCGCGCTAAGTCATTGATCATTGTTATGAAACGTCTAAATGAGCGTTAAATATGCTTAATCGGGTTAAAGAAAAGGCAGATACTATTAGGTATTTATTTTACCAACTAATCCACTGAAAATGTTTTTTTTTTTTTTGTGATGGGTTTGCCCTTGACTCTAGTCTAGGTCAGAGATGACAGAGACAAAGTCTACGATGGAGCAAGCTTGCCCAGAAAGAGCCTGTGCACTCTAACTTTGAAGAGATTAGGGTTGTAAGCGTTTGGAAACACAGACGCAGGTAGAGAGTTCCACTCTTTTGCTGTGCGCATTATAAAAGACGTTTGGAAACGCTTAGTGCGAATTGGAGGAATAGCAACAAGGTAGGAATGGTAAGATGCAGAGCGTCTGGATGTCCGATGGTAGAAGGGGGCTGCTGGGATGAGGTCGTGGAGTTCTTGGGCACACTCACCGAAGTACGATCTGTAGAAGACCGACCAGCAGGCAACCTTACGGCGATGAGCCAAGCTATGTAGCTTGGCATCCACCAGTTTTACGTCACCGATGAGCCTCTTAGCTCTGCGTTTTATGTTTAATGAGTATAATATTCACGAATACACACTACTATCTCAACGACTATCAGTCTCATTATCTGCCTAACCTTTTCCCAACTATTTAGGGGTTGACTTCCAGCCAAACCGGATTCAGCTGAATACTAGAATTTTACGTGGAGCGGCTGCCTACCAGACCTTCACCACCCATTACCTGGGTAACACGGTAGTTCTTGGCAAGACTGGAGTCAGATTTACTGGTTTCTGACAATCCGTTATGACTATCAAATCTACAAATGACAATCGGGACCAATGGCTTAACGTGCTCTTCGAGGTACGAAGAAAACTCGGTATATTAAGATGGTTACCCATCCACAGACCTTGACAAGCGTTACCTAACCTTGAGGGTCAATCCGGGCGGCTGGTATTCTTTAGCCAAGAGAAAACTTGTAGGAAAAAATAAGGTGTGTTTGTTAGTTCGCAACTGCAATGCAAATGCGGAAGATCACTCCTCTGTTCTTGTATAAACATATTGTATGGTAGGTTTGAAAGAAACACAAATTCGATTATTTTGTCGATAATTTTATTTCACCGTGTTAGTAAACAAATCGATACATCTAAAGCAACAGAGTGCGATATTTATGTTAATCGTAATACCGTCCAACTTACTACTTATTTTAGATATTATTTACAGTAATTTTACACTTAGGTATAGTCTTAGTATAAATATTTGCAAAAAAAAAACAATTCGCATTTTTATTTGTAAGTATGTAATTAGTATGATTACAAAACAGTTTACGACTTACATTGAAAAATATTTCTTTCACATATCAATTAATTTTTGAAAATGAATACGCTTGTTTTATCTTACATCCTTTTGTTGTTTAAATAAATAAAATATTAGAACACAGACTTACTTTTATATCTTAAGCTATTATATATGGCACAAATATTATCGACTATTTATTACCTAATTAATAACCTTCAAAAGTCTTTTATTTTTCGTTAAAAAATAGTGTGTACAGTGATGTATATTTTTGTGTTACTTAACAGCGTACCTATGTATTAACAAACAGAATGTACAAACCAAAACGAATGTAAGAACTGCAGTGCGATTTTGTAAACAAGTCACCGTGTAAACTTAGGTAAAGTGAACATGAAGTGAGCTGTCAATCCATACAAACAAGACCGGTTCTATTCGTAAACATGTTGAAGTGAAGGCGTGGGTGAATTGATCAGAAAGTTAGCTGTCACTCAGTCTGGATTGCAAGTAATCAGCGGTCCAAGGATTGACATCTCACTTCGTGATGACTTCACCTAAGCCTTCACTTCGACATGTTTACAGAATCGACCGGCTGGAATGACAGTTCTCTTCACGCTCATTTCACCTAAGCTTACACGGTGAGGTGTTGACAGAATAGACCGTTTTTTTTATTTGTGATGGGTTTGCTCTTGACTCTAGTCTAGGTCAGAGATGACAGAGACAAAGTCTACGATGGAGCGAGCTTACCCAGAAGGAGCCTGTTCACTCTAACTTTGAAGAGATTAGGGTTGTAAGCGTTTGGAAACACAGACGCAGGCTGAGAGTTCCACTCCTTTTTTGTGCGCATTATAAAAGACGTTTGGAAACGCTTAGTGCGAATTGGTGGAATAGCAACAAGGTAGGAATGGTAAGATGCAGAGCGTCTGGATGTCCGATGGTAGAAGGGGCCGGTGGGATGAGGTCGTGGAGTTCTGGGGCACACTCACCGAAGTACAATCTGTAGAAGACCGACAAGCAGGCAACCTGAATTGAAGGTTTTATTTATTTATTATTTATTTGTGTACAAATTAGTCTGAAATTCACAGAATACACAACTCGGAAATACTAAAGTAAATGATTAATGTTATAAAACAATTTAAGTAACACAAAAACCCCATCTCCAATAAAAATCTAACTTACAAAACTAATCAGTAAGTCTTTATCAAATGGCCTGACACAAAGGGCGTGAACTCAGGATCTTTAATTTTCTTTTTCTTGTGTAACGGACAACTTTTCTGTCTTTGACCCGTTTCTGACTTATTGTGCGTCAATTTAAAATGGCTAGATAACGACACACTTTTTTTTCTATGTTCTGTTTTTTGGCAATTATTTTTATTTACAATTTTGTCCGCGCCGTTCGCGGTCGGACCACTGTGCAGTGTGTTTTGTCCTAATATTCTAGAGTCTACTTGGTTTTGTTTTAATTTGTTCGTGTAGTCTGCTGACACTTCTAGTTGACTGTGATGCAAACACGTTGATGTGATCTGAAATTATAACGACGATTGTTATGAATTAAATAAGAAAATAATCTAGTAATGAAAGGACTTTATTGCGGTTTCGTAACAGCTTTATTGGATTCATTTGTGTTAGAAAAACAATAAGTAGTAAGAACAAGGAGAATTTATTACAACGCAGGAGAGAGGTAGCTACGAGTAAGTAGAAGAAATATAAAAGATTTTTAGTGTGAAACGAGAATCCGGTAGGTCGCAGAAAACACAAAAAAAAACTCGATGGTAACGAGACACCTTTACAAATTAGAGGTACCAAAAAAAAGGGAAGAGTATGATGGAGTCCTTTATTCTATTTCCCGGACCTAAACTCTCTTTCGGTTCGTTGTGGGGATAAAGCGCTTATTACACTACACGTCAGGGCCCTAACTCCCGATTTAGGGTGGTGTAATAAGAGTTAGGGACCCTAATTAGGGTAACCGGAGCAGTCCGGTCTAGTTAGCGCCCTAACTCCCTTACTACCTGTAATAGCGTTTAGGGCATTAGGTAGCAGTGTTGCCAAAACCAATTTAATAAATTCCCCGAAAATACGAGTCAATTTCCCCAATTTGGGGGCAAAAAATCTACTGATTCCCCACAAAATCGATATTTAGAATATTTTACGCATTTTCCCACATCTTGCCCATCCCCAATAATCCCCAATCAACTTGAGATTCCCCGCAGTTTGGGAAATTCCCCACACGTTGGCAACGCTGGTCACTTCACAAATGAGTTATGGCCGAATCGACCTACTAGTGTAATAAGCGGCTCCCTAGTTAGGGGCCACGCCCACCCTTGCCACCGGGCCCTTAATACCGTGTAGTTTACACTACATGGTAAGCACTTAAGGGATTGAGTAAGTAAACACTCACAGGTGTCGGCTGATGCCTCGGCCTCGCATACAGCGCGGCGCGCTCCGCCAGCTCACTGCGCAGGCGCCACGCGCGCGCCGCTAGAAGACGCCGGCTAGCAGGCTGGCCGTCACCGCGCACGCCGTGCCATCTGCAACGAAAAAAAAAACTATTAAGGCTAATCTGCTAAGAAAAATACTCTTGGTTCAAGTAGAAGGACGTGCAAATCTGCAAGATAAAAAAAATATTGGACCAGTCATTGTGATGATGCTGGGGGGATATTATAAGTAGCAGAGAGCGTTACAGCTAAATTATGACTATAATGTCGTAAGGCGAAATGTTAAATTAGCACCCTTGACTACACTTAATTGTGGAATAGTGAGTATGATTCGAATACAAAAAGATGATGGATGGTATTAAAAATATAGTAATGGTAGAATGGAGCAAACTGAAATGAAGACTAAAATTGTAAAGAACAAGACGTGTTGCAGCAGGGAAATTAATGTGTTGATCGATCTTTTCTGGTTCGCGTTGATCACATCTCTCCCGAGTTTTGGTTCTTCATAATATGCTAGTTGCCGGAGATCGAGCCAAATGGCGTGCACTCGGAAAGGTCTATGTCCGGTAGTGGACTGTTATAGGCTGATGATGATGAATATGGTAGTTATTAGATGCGCTGGGTACAAGACGCACAGGTTCGGTCGATCAGTGGTCAGCAATGGACGTCTTTCGGCTGAAATGATGATGATGATGGTGAGTATTACCTGACGAGCAGCTGCAATAGCCTGCTGTACTGCCCCGCGGTGCGCAGCGGCAGGCAGGCAGCCCACAGTGACACCACCTTGCCCCTCGCACTGCCATGCTCACAGCTGAATGACAGCCACATGGCTTACGAATAGTACTCTAGGGTTAGTGGTAGTATTACCTGACGAGCAGCTGCAGTAGCCTGCTATACTGTCCCGCAGTGCGCAGCGCCAGGCAGCCCGCAGTGACACGACCTCACCCCTCGCACTGCCATGCTTACTGCTGAACGACAGCCGCATGGCTCGCGTGTAGTACTCTAGGGTTAGTGGTAGTATTACCTGACGAGCAGCTGCAGTAGCCTGCTATACTGCCCCGCAGTGCGTAGCGCCAGGCAGGCAGCCCGCAGTGACACCACCTCGCCCCTCGCACTGCCATGCTCGCTGTTGAATGATAGCCGCATGGCTCGAGTGTAGTAGTCTAGTGCTAGTGGTAGAAGACCTGGAATGGAAAACATGACTGCGTTAGTAAATATTGCTATTGGTCAATATAGCTTAAAGAACTCGTCAATGCACTTAGAATGCAAAGCAAGGGCGAGCTGAAATTTTAATTGGTTCTCGACCTAATGCCCCACTGCCTCTCACAGAGAGAGAGGAGTACTGTATCTCATCCACGGAACTCCACTGGGAAAGTTGCAAGCGGTTATGCTTGGTTGCTAGCCCTTTTCTGGCATGGGAAAAAGTAGATAATAGCCACCTCCCTGGTAGAACAAACAAGGATAGGGGAAAGATGAGTGCTATTGCCCTTCTGCTTTTTGATCATCATAGGTAAAATATTCAATTTAATTTCCAAGATCCAAGCCAAGATTTTGGAAAAAAAAAAATGATAGAGGCACGTATTCATTTAATCTCGATTTTTTGATAAAAAAATCATTATTCTAGCAGCATCATCCACACAGAAAACAGCTGAATGCATTTGTATGGAGAAAGGCCTAAGAGGTACCGACTAGAGTCCCCTCTTCAATGACGTATTAAGAAAGAATGGTTTTGGACTTACCTCTGTCCTTAAACCAGTTGCCGTAAAGTAAGTAATGTTCCCAATTCTTTGGCTCTAATTCTAGCAGTTTGTCTAGAACTCTTCTCTTCTCGTCTTCAGGTTTGAGCAGCAATAGTTCTAGGTATGCCTGGACAAATCTTGGCTCTAAAGATATGCAGCGTTCCAGCATCTTCAAGGATTCTGATATTCGATTCTTCTTTCTGAAAAAAGAAAAAAGTTATGATCGAGATTGTTTGGAGCCATTTTTGTAAACCTTAGCCTTAACCGAAATGTTGATGTTGAAATATTGAAGACTGCAAGTGTCAGATTTTCTGGTTTTTGACAATCCGTAACGACTGTCAAAGATCTACAAAAGACAGCCAGGATCAACGGCCTAGCGTGCTTTCGAAGGTACAGAGGATACTCGGTATGTTAAGATAGTCACCCATCCACAGACCAACCTCGGTAAGTGTTGCTTAACCTTGAGAATCAACCCGTGCGACTGTAATTATGAAGTCACAAGCTCCACTCTAGACCAGAAATACGTATACCTATGATAGATATGTCTACAAGTCTAATTATTAACTAACCTATACAATTTAGCGAGGTTATAATGAGCATTGACATGATCCCTGTTGTACTTGAGGGCTTGTAAAAAGTGGTGCTCAGCCCGTCCGGATGCCAACACCAAAGTGCCAAGGTTGTTGTGGGCACTTGCGTAGCTTGGCCATAATCTGAAATTATACAAAATAATGTAAATTAGGTACGTGTTACGTGTATTTATTAGCTGATAACAGTAACATATTGAGAAATAATGATAGGGTGCCAGTATCGATACCTACATATTTATTGACTTGTAAAAGAAACCTATTTGCAAAATAAATCTAATTTTCCAATTAATTGGCTAGTGGCACAATAAGTGGAAAAAATGCACTAAATTGATAGCGGGAATGAGTGGAGGACCTAAAATTGATGTCAGACAAGTGCGAATAGCTTCATATAAAATGCTATGCCACTGCAATATTCAATTAAAATCCGGGTCCGACAACCGACAAGTGGGAACGGGCTGTAACGATAATGCCACAGCATGAAAATGTACCGAGTGATCAGCAGTGAGCCATTATTTCGACTGGGACATATTAGGAACCAATCAATACTTACTTCAAAGCCTCCTTGTAGTGTTTGATAGCATTCTCTTGTTGCTCAATGTCTTTGAGGAAGTTCGCGAAATTGTAGTGTAACTTAGCATTGTGCGGCAACACAGACAGGTCCGCTCTGAAAATAAAACAAAAAATAACTTTAATTAAAGTTCTGTATTGAAAGACTTGTAGTTTATTTCTACAAGATTCTTCAAACCAATTCAATTATTTTGCGTTGCCTACGGACTTCAGTCAGCAGAAGTGGCTGGGTGACCATAATCAATTTCATCAGACCATTGATAAACGACCAATCTTGTTTAATATAAAAGCACCAGAATTTACAACGAAGTTTATCTCAGCTAGACCTTCTTTTACCGTATTTGGGATTAGAAGAGACCCAATTGGCACCTGTCTGACTGGAAGGTCACCGAGGACCTTATCTTTTAACATCAAATATGGAAACAGATTTGGGAAAGCCAACATTTTTGGCAAGGAATCAACGTTTTTACCTGAATTTGTACACATACAAAGTCTGGTACTGTTCTTAAAATTGCTTACAACACAAAACACAGCACATACTCTTCTTCTTCTTCTTTTCCGTCTTTTTACTGACCTAAGCAGCGTCTCCCGAGTCCTCCAGTCCCTATTCCTGAGGTGTGTCCTGGCGACTCCACCAGCCACCAGCACTGCTACTCCAAGAACTAACAGTCTGCTACCATTGCTGCGACGCCACATCATCTGGACGCCGTATACAGTGATTATTACTGAGCCCACACTGAAATTAGTAAAAATAATTAAGTACATATCTGTAAATAAAAAAAAATATATGTTTTTATTAATAATGTAAATAAAACGCCCAAAGAAAAATCAACATAAAGATAAAGGGCCCCAACCGTGAATTGAAAAACTATTGCCAACAAGATTCAGTAGAAGTTGTAGAAAAATTATATAACAGATTCAAAAATATCTAGAACAAAAACAAAAAAAGACAGTAACTGTGCGGATTCACCCAATCCTTACTCAATCCTTACTCTATATTTCAGTAAATCGATGCACGAACACAACGAACTAGTTTTTGGTTCTTCGTCATTCAAAGTGTTGCAACTATGAATGAGTCTTTTCTCATACGTACACTCGGCACGACCTTGCGAGACCCACCGACTCTCAGGAAAGTCATGAACAAGCGGTGTAATTAATTATATCTCATCAGTCGTCGCTTGTTAGGTTAACGGTCATCCGCGATACAGTGTGATTCTCATTGTTCTTTTATTTTCATCATAGGGAATCGCTTGTCTTGGTATGGTTATGTGAAAAGGAGAGACTTACTTAACTCATCTAGTTACATGCGTTTCAACGCATGTAACTAGATGAGTTATGAATATAAATGTGGACGGATGGAGAGGAAGAGGAAGGCCGAAAAAAGATAGAAGGATTGTGTGAGGAGCGATGTGCAAGAAAAGGGAGTTAGTGATAGCGCGAGCGTGACGGCTGATGCGTGCGGATGAAAAAAACGTGTTCCGCTGACCCCAAGTAACATGGGATCAGGGCAGAAAGATTGATTCATCATAAAGTAGTGAGAATAGCATTTAGAAACTCCAGTTCATTGATCGCGAAATGGTTAATACAACTATAGTTTTATTTTTATTGATAGGCTCACGTATCACCACAATCTCAGCTCAAAGAAGCAACCTCAGCATCTCGACGATGGAGCACGCTTGCCTCGAAGTAACCTATTTACTCTTAACTTAAAGGCTCCCAGGTTGTAGCTACCAGGAAACAGATTCCAGTAGGAAATTCATCTCACTCCATAGCTGCACGCATAATGAATGAATTCCCAAAGTATTTTGTGCGTCTTGTTTGCATTTCTGTCTAGTTGTGCTTGAAGATTTTACGAACCGTGTTGAGCATGTGAAACCCCGATGCTCGCATGTTCATTGCTAGGTATAAAAAGGTAAGTAGTAATTACCTGGGTATATACAGCACCCTCTCAGCCACCACAAAGCCCACAGTGACGAGCAAGTTGGAAGCTGGCAGGTACGGTATCACCAGCAGCATCAGTCCCACCACTGCTGGCGTGTGGCGTTGAGGCTGGAAATAATAAATCACGTAATTAGCGACTTTTAAGAGAGAGCAACGAAAATAACCCATTGCGTCAGAGTGCAGTTTGCGGCAGAGTGAGTTTTTATTTATTACTTTGACAAAATCCTAAAACTAAACAGAAAAGACTAAAAAGCTGTTCGTTTGTACCTCTAAATCCATCAAACACCGGTACGACAGCGCCAACAACGCTATGAAGGCAGCACAAGTGAGCAGATTCCTAGGATCCCACCCGCTGGTGATGAGCGGCACCGAGCCCATCTGCCAGTCGTGACTCAGCGTCCACGGACACAGCAGCAGCCACCAGTTGAAGGCGGCTAGGTAGCAGAACGTCATCAATCTGGAAACGTACAATGAAAATTTGGTGCCATTATCATCAGAAGAAGAAGTGATTTAGGATGAGGCGTCTAACTGATATAAAGAGACATGCGTAGATCGATTTATAGACGGTGGTGGTCTTATAAGTTGCACAATGTACGATCTCCTTCATCTTCACTTTACGGGGCGTTGTGTTCTACGCATTCCTCAGAGACATATCAGTATAGTAGACTGGCCGTCTAGGTCCAGTGCCTACCAGGGTTACGAAAACAGTCACCGTGGCCCTGGAAAGCAAAGGGTATTAGGTATATAGGAACATGGATCGGTTTTAGTAAGACTCTGCCACTCCCTTCCGCTCCAGAGCGGAAGGAGTCATTTAATGATTTCCAATCCTTTGAAAAAACTTCAACTCTGAACAGGAACCTTGCGCCAGTCAATGAGGGTTTGGACCCAAATAAAGTGACTCTTCTTAATTATGTATTGCGAATGTTGTCGATGACAGAATTTTCAGTTTGTGATGGCAATTTCTTATCTTACCTGACACTAAACGAGGGGTGAAAAGCAGGTGGATTGTCCTGTGGGGAGAAGGCAGGCAGGGAACCTTGCAGTAATGCCAGCCTGGCGCCAGCTAGCAGGACCAGTGCAGCTAGTGCCCGGAGAACCCGTCCGTAGGAACTTTCGCTTCGCCACCGCCATTTTATTGAAGGTGAGAATCTGAAACAGTACGAAGAAACCACATAAGATAAAAAAGAAAAATTTATACCCAAGAAAGAATGTGACTGGAGGTCCTACTAATTAGTGTCAACGTCGTATTTGTTTTTAAGCAAGGACGGAAAAGTTCCCACAATATCTACGAAATACACTATGAACATATCCCGGGAAATTCTGAATGTTGCCTAGACTGGTGAAGTTCTGGAAAATGTAATGGATGCGAGAAGCGAAGGAACGGACGTTCCTGTGAGAGGATCACACGCAGTCTACGTCAAAAGTGAGCTGATGATTGTAAGGAATCTTCGATATCCGCTAGGAAATGGTATCATGATTTTATAATTATATAGAAACTAGCTTTAGAAAGTTTGTGCGCGTGACTGTCGGAAATCTTCCCAAGATAATATACCTAATCTCGGGATGAAAGAGTAGCCCTAAGACATGGAAAGGAAGTGAACAGACAGACATAGTTACTTTCGCATGTACATAATTATAATTACTAGGTTTTGGTTTCAGTACAAAATAACATAATGAGCTAAGCAGTTAGGTTACCTGTTAGAAGTCCAGCAGCGGTACAGATCGAAGGTAACGTTGAACAAGAGCGCGGTGAGACCGGTCTCCTTGGCGAGCATGCTGAGCGCAGCCAGAGCCACGCTGGACCACACGCGGTGGCGGCCTGAGGATCTGAAATGAGAGAAGGGATAGGGCTTAGTTGGCGAGCCTTTTACGCGTTTATCATCTAAAAAACAAAGACGTCGTGAAAAGTTAAGGGGCAGCTGTTTGCTTATTGAGAAGATACCAATTATGTATTGAGAAAAAATATTTTGACCCTCTTCATAATTATTTGTTAGCCTTGGTGCAACGATTCAATTTAAAAACATTTGGAAGTGATACTGGAACGAGAGCTGATGCTGGTACTGGTGCATGCTTCGTTGTTTATTATAAAATGGTGATTTTAAAGAGCTTATTATTTGCTTATTTAGGTGTTGCTGAGCCATTTTGTGTGCACATTATTCGAATACTGACTTTTGTGTAACTATTTCAGGCCCAGTTTCTCGAAAGAGTATCATGATATGAAGACAAATAGTCTAACACACGTTGCTGTGCTTGCGCTAAGTGGCAGGTCGATATTGTACGATATTCAGAAACCGGGGATATGTCATGCTCACTCAAAAGTCTAGCTGATGGCGTCGTATGCGTTGGATCATTTGGCTCCCTTCAAAACGGTTGAGCCGAATGGTGCTAGCGCATGCGTCATGTTCGTGAACGGGCGCTGTCAGTTGGGACTGGTCATTTCTCAGCTGCCATGCTTTATTTTAAATATTTCTTTGAATTGTTCCTATTTTTCCGGACGCTTTTATCCTGCTCGTCTTTTACATCGTTCTCACATATATGTATAATTTCAACATGATGTAAACAAAACTTTGTAACAATTTATTATTTTTAAAAGAGTGTCCGTGGAGTTTCTCGCACGTTCTTCTCCATAGAGATCTACGCTTTGGAACGTGCAAATACATAGCTTCATATTTTTGGACCGACCGACCTTGACAATTCAAAAGTGCCTGTATATGGTTTATTTGAAATAAATGTTTTGAGTTTGAGTTTGGGGGGGGGGGGGGGGGCACGTCACACATTGCAAAAATTAACCCCAATCCTTCTTCATAACCTGATACATGAAGATGACGGCTCCAATATAATCTCCATCCTTTATTGATTACATTCTCTTATTTACGGCAGGGGGCGCCTCTCTCGTTAGCTATCTCCCCGTTAATCATTTATCGACAGCGATCCGATTCCGAATCGAAGGTATTTCATATTTCACAATCTGATTCTCGACGAATCTCATTTATTTCAATTTTATATTTTGTATCTTCGGAATTGAATACAGCTCGAATTTCAATTTTTTTCCGACCTCAGTAATTAAATATTCATGTCGTTGAAATGAGAAAATCTAAATGGATGGATTTGCTTTGCAGTTAAAGCCCAAAACCAGAATATTAAAGTAAGTAAACGGTTTTTGTGGGCCTGTATAAGTACTACCCACGTGCTATGGACTACTCGTGTATCCTTATGTAGGCGTATCTTCAAGGTTAATGGTTCCTAATGGCGAAAAAAGATGTCTTTTTTATACTTTTCCTACCTATTAACGGGATAAACTGTTGGCTGTGTCCTTCTGCTAACAGCATGGGTATTATTAGGTATACTGAGACCGGATCATTTTAATATCTAGCGTACTAGATGGCAGATGTTGAAATAATGCCGATTTTTCTATTCTCAAATTACTTTCAACTGAGGAATAATAAAAAAACGGTCAAGTGCGAGTCGGACTCGCATACGAAGGGTTCCTTCGTCATATCAGCCAAAAGACGTCCACTGTTGGATATGGCCTCCGCAAGCGTCGCCACAACGACCGGCCCTACGTGTCTCGCATCCATCGACTACCCGCGACCACACCAGGTCGTCAGCCTTGTGGGAGGCCTTCCAACGTTACGTCTTCCGGTACGCGGTCGCCACTCCAGAACTTTTCGGCCCCATCGACTATCTGTTCTGCGAGCAATGTGCCCTGCCCACTGCCACTTTAGTTTGGCGATCCTTCGGGCTATGTCGGTAACCTTAGCTCTCTTGCGGATATCATCATTCCTGATTCGATCACGCAAGGGAACTCCAAGCATTGTCCTCTCCATTGCCTTTTGAGTGAATTTAAGCCTTCTGATGAGGCCCATTGTGAGCGACCACGTTTCAGTTCCATATGTCATCACTGGCAACACGCACTGGTCATAGACTTTCGTCTTGAGACACTGTGGTTAGGGTTCCTTACTTAATATTATTATTATTTATTTTTTTGTTGTAATAGCGGCAATAGAAATACACAATTTGTAAATATTTCAACTGTCTACCTATTACGGTTCTTGAGATACAGCCCGCTGACAGACAGATGGACAGACGGACGACCGACGGACAGCGGAAGCTTAGTAATAGGGTTTCATTGGTTACTCTTTGGATACGGAACGATAAAAATACGGGGTGGCAGATTTTGTCTATAAAAGCTGTCAAAAATTCATAATTCTATTATTCTTCAGATTATCTGACTATTGCATTATAATCAGCTCTATAAGCTCTATTAGTTGAGTTAAAACAATAACTATTCTAGTGGCTGTTATAAACATTCAACTTTTTTCTCTCACTTTATTTCAGGCAGGGTAACCCATCTTCATCAACGCCTCACTCTTTAAACTCATCATCGGTAATGACAGGCTCGTAGAGTCGAAGCTCCAAAGTCTTGAGCATCGACGCCGAGTTGCTGGCCTGTCGGTTTTCTATCGGCTGCATTTTGGGGAGTGTGCGACGGAATTGCATGATTTAATTCCGCCAAGCCCGTTCCATCATAGTACCACAAGATGAACAGCGATGCGCCACCGGTACATGGTAGACATCCTACCCATACGCACAAAACGTTTTGGGAACACATTCATAGTGCGTATAGCTAAGGAGTGGAATTCCCTGCCAGAGTCTATGTTTCCGGATAGCTACAACCTGGGAGTCTTTAAGACAAGAGTGAATAGGTTGCTTCTAGGTAAACGTGCTCCATCTTAGACCTCATCATCGCTTACCATCAGGTGAGATAGTGGTCAAACGTATGCCTATCTATAGTAAAACAAAAAACTCGACGTTCATAGGAGACCGTTAAACTCGTAATTATGTCACACTTGCGAGCATATCCCCAAACCTGGCAAAATTGAGGATATGAAGCCTCCAGAAGAGCAAAAAAATAGCCTGACAGCTTGATCAGCGGGTCTAAAAGGCCACTATAGCAAAATCATGTTAGAATCATAATATTAACCTTGTATATATACAGTATAGGTTTTGGACCAGAGAATGGGCAGCAGCGTTCTCTGTAAAACGCAACACCATATACTGCGATCGCCAACCCGCCTGCCAAGCGTGGCGATTATGGCAAACCCCCCTTTTGGGGGAGGCCTATGTCCAGCAGTGGACATCTTTCGGCTGATATGATGATGATGATGGTTCTTGATAATTTCTCGTCCGGTGAGACGACATTTATCTGCAGTAGAGATTTCGCTGTTTTTCTTATGAAAATAAAATTGAATGGTAAGAATAGGTAAGGAGTTTTCATTTTTTCAAGTGGATGGTGAACTTTAAATAGTTCATACCCAGTCGGTGGCCACGTTTGTACGCTATAAACGTCAGTCGTATCAGTGGAATTCATCAGGTCCTCAATGGTGCAGCTGTAAGGGCACTTCAGGCACTCCAAAAAGTGGGCCATGTTTTGGACAGAGGCACCGCAGTCACATTTGGTATAAGGAATAGTAGAGGCTTACTTACCCATGATATAGAAGAACAGAAGAGAGGAAGAAAAGGCACGCCAGGACATCAGCCCTGCCTACTACTCCTGCCACCTGAAACAAAGAAAATTCGCCTTTAAAATCTTTATCACAAACCCCAAAATCAATAAAAAAAAATCAAATCAATCATTTATTTAATTACTAGCTTTTGCCCGCGGCTTCGCTCGCGTTAAGAAGTTTAAAATTGACAAAGTTTCATACAAACTTTCATCCCCTATTTTATCCCTTTGGGGGTAGAATTGATCAAAATCCTTTCTTAGCGGATGCCTACGTCATAACATCTACCTGCATGCCAAATTTCAGCCCGATCCGTCCAGTGGTTTGGGCTGTGCGTTGATAGATCACTATGTCAGTCAGTCAGTCGGTCACCTTTGAGTTATATTTATTTAGATTTATTTATATATGCATTATTGTACACCAAATTTAAAAATACGTACAGAAAATCTCAAACTAATAACATACAATTGGCGCCCTTATCGCATTCCGCGATCTCTTCCAGGCAACCTGGAATGGAAAGTGAGAGCCTGGAAATGAAATGGGGTTGCACTTGGAGCAAATATAAAGTTAAATAGAAAAAAAAAAACATACAGAAATACAGCATTACAATATAACAATCATCTGAGACCCCAATGTAGTTGGGGAAAAGGCTAGGACCTTTTAACTACACTGAGGTCGGATTCCAGTCAACCGGATTCAACTGAATAACAGTATTTTACCTGGATCGGCTGCCTACCAGACCTCCACAATACATTTATTGGGTAGCACGGTACTTCTTGGCAAGACTGGTATCAGATTTGCTGGCTTCTGATAATCCGTAACGACTGCCAAAAATCTACAAATGACAGCCAGGACCAACGGTGTAACATGTTTTCCGAGGCACTGAGGAAACTCGGTAAGTTAAGATGGTCACCCATCCACAGACCAACCTCGGTAAGCGCTGCTTAACCTTGAAGATCGACCCGTGCTCCTTCTTAAAGTACTTTGAAGGGAAACCCGATTGAAATTACAATAGTTTTGGTACATTTAACCATGTACACAACAATGGGAATTTTCCCATTTCCGTCCTTGAAAAAAAAAACCTAATCTTACTCTCTAAATATCTGAAGATCTAATCTTTGTCACATTAGGTCTGTATCGAGTAATTAAGGGGCTTCTAACTTCATTAGGAGTCCATTTATTCGTTTTAAACGAGAGTGCTTCCCCTTAAGTGTCCATTACGTGTATAATCGAAATGGTGCACGTCTTAAGTGGGTGGTCTAAGTGAAAAGAAAACAGCGAGTTATTTAATTGTTCCAAGTTAAGAGTAATGTGCGACGGAACTGCATAATTGAATTCCGCCAAGCCCGTTCCAACATCGGACCACAAGATGAACGGCGATGCGCCACCGGTATGTACTGGACATCCCTCCCACACGCAAAAAACGTTCTGGGAACAAATTCATAGTGCGTACAGCTAAGGAGTGGAATTCCCTGTCTGTGAGTCTGAGTCTGTGTTTCCTGATAGCTACAACCTAGGAGTTTTTAAGGCTTGTACTCATGCCAATGACCTTGTGTATATAAATGGAGCTAACTACCCCTCTACGTGCCACTCTGCTACCCGCATTTTTATTTTTTATAATAAAATAGTACATGTTTTTAAAAAGTAACAAAAATATATTATAAATATATTTTTATACTCTTTTGATAAAAAATGAAGGAGTAAAATGGTTTCATCTCAACGATTTGGAGGTGATTTGGTGGTTTTTTTTCTTATAATGTGATACCGATAGACAAATTTTGGCTAAACCAAATTACGTATCATATCATATAGATTATTAACTATTTTTTTATGTAATTTCTCTGTTAGTGCCGACGAAAAGCTGCTTCATCTGCACGCTGTTTTTCTGCTTTTTTCGAGAGAGCATCCTTAAGTCAAGAGTAAATAGGTTACTTCTAGGCAAGCGTGCTCCATCTTCGACCGCATCATCGCTTACCATCAGGTGAGGTAATGGTCAAACGCGTGCCTATCAATAGTAAAAAAAGAGCGATTTATTTTTCTATAGGTATAATGTAGGCAACAAGTCACAAGTAGATAACAACCAACATCCTCTTTAATTATCATTAGACGAAATAATTCGAAGCTATTTTAGGTCTGTGGTTGTGCATGTGATAAAAACAAAACAACCAAACCCAAAAACAAATAAAGTAACAACAATATTAAACTTTAAAAATATTTTAATAATTACAGTAATTTATTATAGATTACTATTGAAAACTTCAATTATTCTGAGAAGTTTAGTAATCTTGGAGTTTATTCTTCAAATAAGAAACCAGTCTTTTTTGTAAATAAAATATGACCAAGCAAACTACAGTTACTAAACAAATAATACTTTTAAGACTTTAATGACTGTCTATTAAACTTGTTGGCAAAGTAATTTAGTAGTTTTGAATAAATTATTTTCATTATAATTTAGTCACCGATGTTCTGATATTAGCATTTTCGCCTCTGAGGAATTCAATGAATTTTTACGAAAACATGAGGCTCTGAGATTTTAAACCATTATTAATTTTAGATTAGAGATAATTTATTCTTCGAAGTAAATGCAAAGACACTTAGCATCATCTGACTTATTACTAATTGTCCTGTCTTTGGACTCTACCTCTAAATAAAGTGTCAACATTGTTCCAAAAAGATCGATTGTCAAAGCTCCGAAATACTTTTATGTATGAGATTCATCACATGACAACAAGTTTATATATTTTGCAACTGTATTGACAATTTTGACAATCATTACCGCTGAATTTGAATAGGCAAGAAATTGTTCGATATAATCTACCTTCAATCACGCCATAACCTCATCACTTACACCATACACCGTAACAATATAAAAGGGCAATTTTTGAAGTAGAAAGTGCGCACCAGATTGGCCTTCGCTTTAATATTTAATTAATTGACAATTAGACCCTTATCAATGAGAATTGTTATTGGAAAAGTTACGGCTTACGGCTCTGCTGTGGTCCGATGGTTATGTACCCATTATAAGGCCGTTGTCTGGATTTAGGGGGCGTCTGGGTCCAACCGAAAATTAGGTAGAAAGTTGGTTTCTGAAATTTTATTAACCGACTTCAAAAAAGGAGGAGGTTCTCAATTTGGTTGTATTTTTTTGTGTTTGTTACCTCATAACTCCGTCATTTATGAATTGATTTGAAAAATTCTTGTTTTATCTGAAAAGATATACTTTTTGATTGGTCCCATTGTCACCAAGTCAGAATCTGATTATGGGAACCCATGAAAATCGAGGGAAACCCTCAAATTTTATAGGCACATATGTTTTTCATAAACTTTCTAATGGGATTCAGATATTTGTGCCTGGTAATCATCATCTCATGTTGCTGAGCTGATGATGGAAGGTATAAATTAGGATCTGATGATGATGATGAGATCACATGAAAAATGTTTGTTCAGCGATATTTTCGCCAATTGTCAGCTGATTTGGATGATTCCTTTTTTTGTTTGTAAGGGTATTTTCTTGGAATGATCCCATTAATATAATTTGGTGAAGATCTGATAAAGAACTTCGGAGGTAGGCAACGGAACTCTTCCATAAATGATAGCAAATGGATCGGGAGTGCTGGACTTGCATGTATTTTCATTGTTTACACCAGTTCTTAACATAACACCACGCCAGTACGCTGCTCATGGCTACGCATGTAGGTACCACTAAAAAGTAAAAAATAAAAAACTTTTTTACAAAAAATACAACCGACTTCCAAAAACAATACACTACAGAGTATAAAATAACTTTAATTTCAGAAGTCGGTGTTTTTGGTTAGTTTTTCGTGTTTTGTTTACTTAGAGTTTGTGCTTAGAAATGGATAGCATGGAGTATGAAACTTTAACACTAGGAACAGCCGGCAAACCATTATAAAAATAACATGTACCTGCATATTTATAGCAAGTCTCTCTCAATCTAGTAGCACAGTAGCATTGCAAAGATTTTTTGTTCGTTTTCTTGTTTATACCGTATAAGCTCCGAAACTTCTGGACCGATTTTAACCATTTAACTCCAATAGAAAGCTAAATTATCAGGAATTAACGTAGGGTATAATTTATTTTCGAAAAAAAAAATAGAGGTCTCTACGATAATTGCAATTGTAAATCCGCGCGAACGAAGTCGCGGGCGAAGTGCTAGTAAATTATAAATCAGCAATGTATTTTTGTAGTTGATAATGTAGAGGTTGTAATGGCAGCAGCACACTGGTATAGATGGCTAGCTTACGGATAATATAAGGTGACATATGGCTGCCTCTATCGCTTTTTCAGGTCATTAGTTTTTCTAAATGTTACAACTAATGGGTGGGCCGAAAGAAAAAGTGCTCAAGTACAGTTTTTAATGAAGTTAGTCTTAGAACAGCAGTGCAATCCTGTCAATATCTCATCGTGTATATAAGCTAAGGTGATGTAACATAACTTAACATAACATACAACAACAACAAACAACACAACAAACAACAAAACAACACAACACAATAAGAAGTGACCTATCAAACCATACAAACAAGATGGAATGAAAGTGCACTTCATGCACACCGGTGAGACGTTGACAGAAAAGTTAATTAAAGTTTCATTCATGTAACTAACTATTGCTTACAAAGACAAAAACACAGTCATGTCCTGTCCAAGTCTTTGAAAAAAAAATGCAGCTCCGAAGACCAGACAAAACATAAACGCCATATACTTTACATAAAACCTTATTTACATATATTTAGGATTGGTACTCGCACCACCCCACAACCCATTAAAATTGCAAAAAAAAATAAACAGAATGCTTGACGCTCAAATTAATTCATTCGGCCGACTGTACTAATTAATTCAGCAGCCAACTGTACCGAGGTGACACCAATTATTTTCGCACCGACAACTCTCACAGATATTTGTACATAATTAATTAATATCCACCCCTTTTGCTCTGGCAGTATATCTGTTTTACTATAATAGGAGAGTAGAATCTATAGATTTTATTTTGTTAAAAAAATATTTGGCGGAATGTCTCGACTATGAATAGATCACTTCTCGTGTTATGGACTACCAGTGGACTATAAATTGTGGTTTCTATGGAGAGTGTTCGAACACAATAGGATCGTTGGTCCTGTGAGTCAGGAAAGTCCAATATCAAAAGGTGGTTGGTGGGAGGTGTTTTTAGGGTTCCGAACAAAAAACGGAACCCTTATAGGATCACTCGGGTGTCTGTCTTTCTGTCCGTCTGTCATAGCCAGTTTTCTCCGGATCCACTGGACCGATTCTGTTGAAATTTGGTACACATATGGACTACTGTAACCCAAACACGAACGCATTACGTAAAATATTAAAGTTTTAGTATGGGGGTCACATTTGGGGGTCAAACTACAAATTAGAAAAAAAGTTTTTTTTTTAACAATATTGTGTGACATATCAAATAAAAGGGCTTACTGTAAGGATATTAAATATATTTTTTTCATAATTAAAAAAAAAACGGTTTTGAAGTTATTCAAGAAATAAGACGAAAAATGATGCCCCCTCTTATCTGTGAAACTACTGAGCCTATACTTTTGAAAAAAATGGAGATAATAGATCTTTACCTATAGATTACAGTTGATCATGTTAAAATAACACGTTAAAAAAATAAATTGGTTCGGAACCCTTTGCACCCAAGTCCAACTCGCACTTGGCCAGTTTTTATTTGTATAATGCCAATAAATACAAAATTCTTTATTTCTTTCAAAAATAATGCTTTCAGTAGATATCCGTACATTAAGAGGACGGAACATCACGCGGTTTATTCTGTAAACATCTCACCGTAAAAATTAAGATAGAATAGAATAGAATACTCTTTATTATGTACACCATATAAGTGTACTACAACTACTTACTTAGAAGTAAGTTACTTAGAAGTGAACTTGAAGAGAGCACATACTTTCTTTATGGATTGATAATCATCGAATGACTCCTCCTGTTCTGGGTGGAGAGCGGGAGTGTCAGACTCTTACTGACTAGAACCCATCCTTGTTCCTGCTAATGCCCTTTGCATCCCAAAGCCGCCGTGACTCTTTCGAATAAGCAGCTAGTCGTATTAGTAGGAATGACAGTTCGCTTAAGGCTTAGTTCGCACCAGGAAAGCAGCGGTCGGCAGCGGCGCGGCGATAACTTTCAGTGTGAAATCATTTTAAACCAGCCGGTCAATTCTGAAAACATGTCGAAGTGATAGCTTGGGTGAAGTGATCATGAAGTGAGCTGTGAATCCATGTAATCAATATGGAATGACAGCTCACTCCGTGATCACTTCACCCAAGCCCTCACTTTGACATCTTTACAGAACCGACCGGCTGGATCGCTTGACGGTGCCGCGAGACCGCACACGGCTACCCGAGTTGCCTGCTTTTCAAGCGATACTGGACTTTTAATTATGTAGATAAAGTTTAAAATTATTTCACACTGAAAGTTCTCGCCGCATCGCTGCCGGCCGCTGCTTTCTCGGTGTGAATTGATCCTAACGCTCTTTCCACCAAATCTTTCACGGTGAGAAGTTTACAGAACAGGCAAGTAAATAGGCCGCGATTTAACATGCAGTTACTTGATGTTCATACTGATATTACTGTGTTGGCAGAAACGAAGGCAGTAGGTACTAATCTGTTGGTCAAACGCAAGTCTTTAAAAAAAAACTGCTCATATATAACAGCTACCAACCACAGCTAACAAGCGGTTTTACTAACAAAATCTACGTCTGTAACTAAGGAAGACCTATAACTCGAAGTTAACAACACACTAACAACACACACAACAACACACACACACAACAACACACACACAACAACAACACACACACCACAACAACACACACTAACAACTTGGATAGACTAAGACTTGTGGAACCAAACAATAGAAAGCGCCTGACTGATTTAACTTAGCAATTATGATGTGCCTCTGAAGTAAAATATTCTTAAAAAACTAGCTTTTGCTCGCAACTTCATACGCGCATATCTCGTGTTTGCCCGTTCCTGTAGGAATTTCAAAAAATCCTCTCTTACAGCTCCCCTACACTTCCCAAGAAACCTACATGCCAAATTTCAGCTTTCTACGACCAGTAGTTTCTGCTGTGCGTTGTCTGACAGTCACTCAGTAACGGAAGAGTTTTATTGATGAAAATTATAGTTAATATTATAATTAGAACAAAAACCTTATTTATAATATTTTCCTGATTGAAGTTGTTGAAAAATAAGTCCGATAAAAATAGACTAAATACCTATGTGTCTAATTCATTGACTTCAATAATAAATGTCAATCAATTAATTAAATTGTATTACTCATGCATAATTAATTGCAACTAAGTAGTCAAAGTAGCTTTTAATCGTCCCTCAATAGTTGATTAGTTTGCAACTATGTATTATTTTGTTGAATATATATACTATGTTATCTCCCTATATATGTATAATTTTGCTAATTGGACGCCACCACAAAAAACTATAATGTTGATGGAACTTCATTTAGCCCACTAATAATTTAAAAAGCAATATATATTTATTAGATAATAGTTCTCGTCATAAAAATTATGAATTAAATTGTTGGATAACATCATCCATTTCGTCGTCTATTAAACGTAGAAATGGTTTATCCACAAATTATACATCAAAACATGACTTTGTTCTTGCTATTAGTCATCCGCCTTTTCCCAAATAGTAGTAGGATCGGCTTCAAGTCTAGCCAGAAGTAGGTCAATACTAGTATTTACCCACAATCCAATTGGGTATTTTACTTCTTCTTATCGTGTGGGCAGTAAGGTCTAACGACCCCACACACCCTAGTGTCAGAGTTTCTAGACCGCCTCAAGAGCCTCTGACATGGTTTATTTGACGACCGCCATTTGACGGCCGGGACCACCGGCTTATACGTGCCTTCCAAAGCACAGACTCATCTTTTTATCAGACAATTAGGTGATTCAAGCCTGCAATGTCCTAGCCAAACAAGAAACAACTTTACAAAGTATGCTTCTCGTGGTAATCGAACCCACGACCACCGGGGTACCACCGGGTATTTTACTGAAAAAATCTAATCCGTCGGATAGATTTCCAAAAAATATAACGAAGAAAAATAAAGACGAAACAGCGCGTTGAAATCACGCGTGACGTCACGTCGCTGGTAAAAATTGTACCATAGTCGTGTTTCAGAGTTTTTCAGTAAAATAGGGGTATGGCGACACTCAGTTTTAGGGTAATTAATTGAGTGTCGCGATACCCATAGGCAGGACTTTGCTCTTGCCTTTATTGTTACAATCATGCAGTATCTTCATTAAATTTCAAAAATCTTATGTGCACTCTCAATATTTTTGTATTCATAATGTACACATACTGTTGGTAAGTCGAATGAAGAGAAATAATTAGTTATTAGAGTTCATGTTTTATTAAACACTTGTATCTAACAGTACAAAAGAGTTACCAATACCCTGGTTGAAATTGCCTAGAAGTACATACTTATTTATTCCTTACTATTCCCGCAAGTAACCCATGATCGCATACATCCACCTCATCCATAAAACGAAATGAGCAGCAAGAACAAAAAGAGCTTGAAATAAATAGCAGCGAGCAACTTTTCGAATTAAAAGGCTCTCTCCTCGGCGTGCAATCAAAGATGTAATAGGAAAAGTTGCCAAGATTATTGCCTTCCAATATCTTATGTTATGTGGTAACTTTAGTACCTTTTGTTTGTGGATCTACAGGTAGGATGACGTCATGATGTACGTACAGTTCAACTATTTTCTTAATACCCTCGGCAAATTTCGTGTTTTGACAGTCCTCGGATTTTATCAGTTGCCCTTTGCACTTCGTGCAGACCGGACGTTCTCAATAAACTTGGAAGTATATAGAGTTGTTAGTACTTTTCTAATTTAATGTAATTTATTTAAAGAATTGGAGGAAAGCTCGTTTGCATTTGGAACTGCGGTGGTTGCCGAGGGACGTTAAGAAAATAGATTTACTATAACTGGATTGTAGGCACCATCTCATCATTTCCGTGCGTTCAAGCGATTTTGCCATACCTATTACTGGAAGCAAAAGTAGCTCACAATTTAGGACCAATTAGTTTTAGTGTTAATATATAAGCCGTGGTGCTTGGCAACTGGGCTTAACCCAGTTTTATATGTTCCTTGGTGCCTACTGGCCTAGCTCTATTCTGTCTCCTGCTTGATAAGGAGGGAAGTGGAAATGATATATATTTTTTTCCTACTCCTCCGCCGTACTTTTCTGTTTAATTTCGTTGCAGGATCCAAGACATTTGAATAGTTTCTACGTGACTCATCGGGCTTCATTGGCTCGGCGTTTTTCTGGTGGTCGCCACTGTTGATTTTGGCTTTCAGGAGTTGCAGTGGTTGGGAATGTGTGGCCGGCTTGCCCAAATTAAAAAAAAAGAATCTCATCATTTGTCTCTCTTGCAAGGGAAACTAATGATGAGACGGTACTCCAAATATGTTTGTATCGTGCAACTGAATACTAGTTTCTTACATGGAGTGTCTGTTTCTCTGACTTTCAAAACTGAGATAACCGGTACACGAGACTTTTTGAATTTTGTCACTTGAATAGTTTTAGTTCAGTAACAGCGGTACGTGTAAGGAACCCCGAGTAGTTGGTGAGTCTGTCAGAATCTCAAGGGAATCTTTGAATTCTGTAAGACCCTGGTGAAAAGTAATTGAATGTATGAGAACGACTGACGCGTGATGTCCTACGACTACGTCAGTACAGTAAAAAATCGACTGCTCCACTCGGCAGTGTACTGAACTACTGATTTTTTCGCGATTTCGAGATTGATCCCATAGTAAAATTTATTCATAATGATGAGTAAAATAACCCCTTAAAAGGCATTGCGTTTAAGCTGTTACACGGATTATAATATGTCGTTTTACTCTCTAGTTGCTGGTGGGCGTCGAAAAAAGCAATTTAGGGATTATAAAAGAAAGGTGGGCATTTCAATTCAATGTCCGAAGTACTTAATCTACCTACGACTACGGGAATCTGAAGGTAGGTAGGTTTGTAAAGGGCTAAATTTTTTCATAAGGATTAGCTGGCAGGCTTTTTTTCTACTAATAATACCGTGTCGCAGTCCAACAGTACACACCACACACACACCACACCACAGTTTTATAAAACACTAGCGGACGTTACACGGTTTCACCGGCGTAGTTCCCGTTCCCGTGGGAGTACGGGGATAAAATATGTTACTCGCTGATAATGTAGCTATCCATTGCTGAAAGAATTTTTCAAATCGGTTCAGTAGTTTTTATTTTATTCGTTACATACAAAAGTACAAATCTTTCCTCTTTGTAATATTAATATAGATATAGAATACTAGTTGACCCGCGCAACTTGGTCTAAGCGTGATGATATATAGCGAATAGCCTTTCTCGATAAATGGGCTATCTAACACTGAAAGATTTTTTCAAATCGGAGCAGTAGTCCCTGAGATAAACGTGTTCAAACAAACAAAAAAACTCTTCAGCTTTATATAGAAGATTAGTATAGATATAGATGCAACATTACATGAAAATTGATGTGGAAATGCTTTTGTTTTTTGTTACTTGTGATGGGCTGACCTAGACTAGAGTCAAGAGTTTGCTCTTGACTCCAGTCACGATGGAGCGAGCTTACTCAGAAGAAGCTTGTTCATCCTAACATTGAAGAGATTAGGGTTGCATGCATTCGGAAATTCAGAAGCAGGTAGAGAGTTCCATTCCTTTGCTTTGACAATAGGGAATATGCATGCGATTTTTTTATTTGCAAAATGAAATACTTATTAGCTCTAATAAACAATTATGAAATTATTTTTTAAATACCTTCATCGGCGATGAAGTTATAAAGCTTCAAAGTTAACAATTAGAAAGAGAAGTCCGACATGAATTGTGACGTCAAAGTTCTTGGCGCCTATACAGCTGCCATAGAAAACAGCGTTTTCGCGAGAGGGACAGATATATTTGTTTAAAATAATTATATCTCGTTTGTTTTTTGAGCAATTTTGATTCTATTTTCACTGTTAGCATTATATTTGTGTATATTTTTAGATAAACTGTATAGATAATAAATATTTTTTTCGTGCATATTCCCTATTGCCGGAGGCTGAAGCCAGTACTTTACAATTATAATTAAAATAACCATAATGCAAAAAAGAAAAGTTTGTAGTGCTGTCAAAAACAAATCGATTTCTCTTCAATATTATTATTTTCGTCACGTCAAAATCCCGGCACTTCCCAACCCATGTCCTATTAGGCAGTATCGCATCTGGATCAAGTCATCGCCCGTCATTTCCTCAGGGACGGCACATCGGCAGCTAGGCACTGACGCGGAAATTTATCACTACAAGGGATTGAAACGGACGACGTCAAATGTCCGTACGATGTCGCTCGAACGGACACGGGTATGTCCATGTTATTTTAGATTGATTTCTGGCCTGAGATTATTATAGATTGGAGGACACTTTGGTGATCCGCTTTTAGATTGGTAGGTACATAACTATCTACCTATTACAGTTAATTGATTTATGGTATACATGAAAGGTTATTTGAGGCCTTGTAAAATTAAACATGATTTTGATGAAAAGAACTATGAGGTAAAATTTTCCAACGGATGCGCCCGCGTGATTGTTCCACGAGATCAAATTATCACACTAGAACTTACGAAACCTATATTTAGAGGTGTGCGGAACAGAGTTTAGTCCCGCACACCTCCATTGTAAAGGGAAGATCCTCCGACTAGACAGTTGTTGTTTCTGGCGAGCAACTGCCCGATAGTTGATATTCGGGCTGATGTATATGTTCAAACCGCACGGTAAACTCTGATTGTGCGATGCAGGATTTCGACGTAGTAGTTCTCTGCTAGTTGGATAGATGGCGTTGCGGTTCTTTTTGTTGCAACTTAGATTTGCTCCGTTGGTTTTTCTTGTGGCGGCATTGATGCCGCTACATATATACGTTATATTACATATTCTAGAGTAGACGCCAGATAAACTTGCAATAAAGTTCATTGACTTTTCCCTAACATCTCTTTTCTTAGGTACTCGAAAATAAATTATGAATAAAAATAAATTATGAATCGTTTTTCATTACTAAAAGTTTGTATAACCTTTTTTATTTAGAATGTCAGTAAATGTAGGTGAGTCAATGACCGTTACTACAAGTTTATTTGGCGCCTACCATATGTAAATCAGTTTAACTGTTGAGGTTTGAATGAATTATAAATCCAAACATCAAAATTGCCACACTTTCAAGCTCATATTGTTTAAGGGCTGATTTTTTAACAATCAGATAATAATAATAATTTTATTGAGCCATTGTTACAGAAAATTCTTATTGATACTTAATACTAAGTCGGTAATTGTAACAAGTTGAGCTTAACATAAAATTACACCGTGGTTCCCGAACTAGGCAGCGCCTGTATCTTGGGGCCCAGAGTTGCTTAACATGTATTTAACAGATTTGTTAGCAATGTGAGTTGGTAAAGTTATCGAAATTGCTAAAGATTACAAAAGGTAAATTATTAGATAACTTGCTAAAGATTAATATAGATAAAGCTAAAGATTACAAAAGTTAAATTATTAGATAATTATTAGATAACTCGGAAGAATAAATAATTATGACCAATTGACATATTTTTAAATAAAATCTGTCAAACTGCCATAATCATTCTGTATATTGAAAAAATCTAAGTAAGATATTTGAGAATAAGAGCTCCAGAATATTCCATCGTAAGTTACTAAGATATGAAAGTTGACAACACCTGAGTTAATTGACAGAAGAGTAGTTTAAAACTAAAACAGACAGCTCCAATGAAAATTATATTTATGGCCACAAAATGGAAAGCCCCTTCAGGTCTCTTCAGCCTGAAAACTTTCAGGCCCGAAGGACCAAAAATAAATTTAATATAACTTTCCATCTCATAGAACAATAAATAAGAAATTTTCACACAGTATAAATTTTCTGCCGAAAAACACAGCAGTAACTTAAACTTAGCGAAGTCTTGTCCAATAAATTGTGTTAATAAATTAATTTATAACCGATCTGAGGGTAGATCGTTAATCAAAGGAGTGGGGTTTATCGAGCCTCCCTCGTTTTCATCAAGAATTTGACTCACGATGCGGAAACTGTAAATGTAGGAGATATTATTATTTACTAGCCTTTTCCAGCGGCTTCGCCCGCATGATTCTCGTAAATTATCTCAAAGGAACACTCTCGGCAGTCCCGGGATTCAAAGTATACCTACTGTGTTCTATTCCAGGACGATAACTAGGCATACGAATAGACTGTAACAATACAATAATAACCTCTTTATTTCTCTTCGTTATTTTCGCCTAAAAAACTGGCCAAGTGCGAGTCAGACTCGCAAAGGGTTCCGTACCAATTTAATTTTTTTAACATGTTATTTCGACACTACAGACTTTATATAGGTTTGCCTGTAATGTTTATATATATAACTATTTAATATCAGCATTTTTTCTTCAACATTTTAGGGTCATTAGTTTCGGATGATCATTTTTTTACGTAAGGCGTTCGTGTTTGGGTCACAGAAGTCCATATGTATACCAAATTTCAACAGAATCGGTCCAGTAGATCCGAAGAAAACTGGCTGTGGCAGGCGGACAGACAGACATACAGACGGATAGACAGACAGACGGACAGACAGACAGACAGACGAACAGACAGACAGACAGACATATACCCGAGTGATCCTATAAGGATTCCGTTTTTTACGGATGTTCGGAACCCTAAAAAGTAGCTTATAACTGGCTCCAGGGTCCCATCTACCTTCGTACCAAAATTCAATAAAATCGGTTCAATGATTTAGGCGTGAAAGCGTAACATACAGACAAACTTAATTTTGAATGTATAATATTCGTTAGGATTTAGTATGGAAGTATTGGTGTGTGTGCATGTATTCTAATGTAATGTATTGTGTTAAGAGGGATATGTTGGGTTTATTAAAATAGTTTCGAGTTTATTATTAGACGAGTTCATTTGAAATAGCTGAAGAATGTATTTTCGTGCGTGCGGTTAGGAATGTTTTGAATTGTATCGCGAAGGTATTTTGGTATTTACAGGGAAAGCTTATTATTCATGTTAAGCTTTATGCGAAACAGTATAGAAGTGGACCTAATGCTTTGCCTTGATTAAAAATATAACCATAGTAGTGTATTTCAATACATTTTTAGTACTTTATACGGGTAGTGCGAACCAAATGGTGTATTTTAATGAACTTAAAAAGAGCTTTATAAGTACGATCTTTACCATCTTCATCTACTCTTATATATATGCGGAATTATGTAACGAGTACTAGGCACACGTTGGGTGTTTATGTTATCTGCTGATGAGCAGCTATATATCCCCTGGTTCGCTCTGGCAGACCTGTCTGGAAAATGGAGAAGGAAGCCTTTACCCAACATTGGGACATCACGGGCTTATTTAGATTTCGATATTTTCTTAACACGTTTTTTTATTTTCTCGCAGACTAATCCGCGGGCAGAATTCATCAATATACAGGGTTATTTTTTAAATACCAACAACCTCTTAGGGGGTGGAAGTACAATGTATGAAATAGCTGATATTTTTTTCGAGTTTTCAGGATCGGTCCCAAAGTAAAAGTTGTTTATAATCATGTGTACTTTCACTGGCTTAAGGGGTTGTTAGTGTTTTACAAATAACCCTGTATATAAAACCCCTCCGTTACTGAGTGACTGACAGACAACGCACAGCCGAAACTACTGGTCCTACGACCAGTAGTTTCGGCTGTGCGCTAACTGCGTACAGCTGAAATTTGGCATGTAGGTTCTTTGGGAGCACTAACAGAGAATTCCCCGAAATTCCTATAGGAACGGGAAAAAACAGGATATGTGCGTACGAAGTCGTGGCCAAAATTTACATTAATACTATAAAGAGGAAAGATTTTTTTGTTTGTTTGTTAAATGAATAGGCTTCGAAACTACTGGACCGATTTCAATAATTCTTTCAGCAAAAGATAGCTACATTATCAGGAAGTAACATAGGCTATATTTTATCCCCGTACACCCACGGAAACGGGAACTACGCGGGTGAAACCGCGTGACGTCCACTAGTCGTCAATAAAATATCAGGCAGCAAAATTAAAAGCCTTACCCACATACAGCACATAAACTATTTACCTCTGTGCTCTTATTTTATTGGTTTTATACGAGCCGGTGCAGGGCGTCGTAAAACTTGATGGCTTCTATCTCCTTACATCGTTCTTATTACATAGAGATCGATCGATACCGGTTTATTGTTCCGAGAGGAAATTTTGGTGGTCTTTAAGTGTTTTTGATCGAATGATGTTGAAACGGGTTTTTGTTATACGTCTTTGGTGTTCCAGGTCTTCGTCAACCGATGCCTTCGCCGTATCCTCGGGATTTACTGACCTGAGACGATCTCTAACGTAGAGCTATTGGAGAAATGCCACGAGAACCCGATCGGCCGCCAGATCAAACGTCGTAAGTGGAGGTGGATTGGTCACACGCTCCGGAGGGATCCCAATCATATTCCCAAACAGGCTATGGATAGGAATCTTTAAGGGAAAAGCAAGCGTGGCCGTCCCCGACAAACCTGGCGACGCACCGTGTTGGCAGAAGCGACGAGCACCGGACTGACGTGGAGTGAAGTGAAACGTGAAGCTCAAGACCGCTTGTGATGGAAAACTACTGTGGACGCCCTCTGCCCCAGCTAGGGGTCATTGGACCTTAAGTCAAGTAAGTCTTTGGTGTTTATTTATTTATTTATTTATTTAAACTTTATGCACAATTGTGGTACATGGGATTAAAGGAACAAGTGTCGTACTGAAACATGTCGAAGTGGCTTGGGGTAAGTGATCATGGAGTGATCTGTCATTCCATCTTGATTACTTGGCTTAGACATGTTTACGTAATCGCACTGCCGTTTTGTACTATTTTTCTTTTGTTTTTGGATGGAAAGTCATCAAATGACTCGTTACTCTCTGGGTGGTGCGGAGATACCTATGTTTTGTACCTGCGCTTGCAAAATAAAATGTCTAGTGTTTTGTACCTGCGCTTGCAAAATAAAATGTCTAGTGTTTTGTACCTGCGCTTGCAAAATAAAATGTCTAGTGTTTGATCATAGAAATATTTTTTAGAGCCAACAGGCATTTGGATAATTTAAGTTGCAGTTTAAATGCAGTTAAATCCGGAAAGATAATATGAACCCATTTTTCAGGAAAAAAGTGCCACATGTACTTGTTACCAGTTTAAACTATCTACCTTATTCTACCCTTTCCCTTACCCTACCTTTTAACGACCTTTGTAAACTTAAAAAAAAACTTACTTAAAAACCACAAAAATATTTCTCCTTCAATATTACTGAAGAACAAATTGAAAGAGTTTTTCGATTTCACTCCAATGATTTTGCAGCCTTCGGCTAGCCAGCAGTAATTAAATTTTTAGGGTTCCGTACTCGAAGGGAAACCAACGGAACCCTATTACTAAGCCTCCGCTGTCCGTCCGTCCGTCTGTCCGTGAGCGGGTTGTATCTCAAGAACCGTAATAGGTGTGCAGTTGAAAATTTCACAATGTGTGCCGCTATAACAACAAATAATACATGAATCGTGTTTTTTAGGGTTCCGTATCCAAAGGATAACGGAACCCTAAAAAACACGGAACCCTATTACTAAGCCTCCGCTGTCCGTCCGTCTGTCCGACCGTACGTTTTTCTATCATCGGGCCGATCTCAGGAACCGTAATAGGTAGATACTTGAAATTTTCACAGATTGTGTATTTCTTTTGCCGCTATAACAACAAATGATAAAAATTAAGGTTAATGGTACGGAACCCTTCCTGTGCGAGTCTGACTCGCACTTGGCTGGTTTTTTTTTTGAGTCAACCCAATTACTTGACAAGCCTCCAAAATGCCTTTCTTGGGAATAGCTGAAAGTTTCAGGAAGCGCGTGTCAATCTGTCTGTCACAGTTTATATACTTTTGATTAGTTTGACTCTGGGGTCCTGGTTCATGTCTTCGCGAAGTTTGTGCTTTAGTTAAATTTAATAGAGTATGCCGTAGTGCGGTTGTTGAAAAGTAGGTCAAGTTTTTTAAGGAAGATTGATTGTAGATCAATATTTTTTGTTAGATAGCAAGGTTCTTTGTTCTTATACAAACCAAATTTACGCTACTGGGTTAGGTTAGGACCAAAATTATTATTATCTATACCTACTAATGTTATACTTGCAAAATTTTGGATGTTTAAATGTTTGTTTAGCCTTTATTTCTTGCTACAGGAATCTAACATAAGATTAATCTATTTAATAATATTGTATTATATTGAAGTTTAGATTATTTTAAATAGTTTTTTTTTTCAACAATGTAGTTAGTTTAAAATTGTCACTAGTTTTAAAATTTATGTACCACTACTGTAAACTAGAGGAGCGGAACTACCTACTACAAGCACTCTTTTTTACTTAAAAGGTAGTTCCTAATGTTGTAATGTTACTTACATAAGTTGATGAATTAACATTTTTTTTTTTTTTTGTTACTCAATCACGTCAAAATGGCTGAATGAGTCTTGATGAAGTTTGGTACAGATATAGATTATCCTCTTAAATAACACATAAAATAATTGCTATACCGGGAGTACATTCCCTTGAGATAATTTTCGAGATTCATGCTTAAATTACATTTACACTTCATTTGTCATTTGATACCAATTTTAAAAGAACTTACCTATAAACGTATTCCCAGCAATATTAACCGAAATTAAAAAGAACACTTGCTTTGGTATAAACATATTCAAATATTATGTTAACCAACAGAAAAAAAAAAACATTATAAAACGTCCATTATTCACGTTACTTTCTCCTTCAGCACCAAATTCCTAGATTTTGAGATTTCTACGAGATAGTTACGTATTCATTTACCTGTTTCAATACTCGTAAATATTTAAAGCAGCTGCTCCGATAGCAGGAATGCACCAAATAACCTGTTACCGAATGTGTTATCGAATCGTTGAGTTCTCGTTTGAATTCTTTAAATAGAGATTTGTGGTATTTGACGTGTTAAGTACGCTAAATTTAACGAATGCGACGTAGACGTGTTTTTACTTGATCTTTATTACAAATGTTATATTGACTCGCTTCGTTCGTAATTATGTAGGTCCGGGTACAAATTACAAACCGATATCTCAAGCACGTCTCCACTCAGCGTTCAGTAATTAAATGTAAGTAATCATTTCAATACACACTGGTCATCAACAAAATTGGCCCACCTGCGTTTTTATCGTACATCACGTTTTTCTTAGGCAAAACCAAACAAAATGTTCTAGTACTGAAGTGTTTTATTTAACTTGTTTATTTACACCAATTTAATCACAATTTAAACTTCACAATATTGAATTTTGATTTATACTTTCGACATTCACTCCTCACATAATACTAACTCACATTATTTACAAACATAACTTATTTTCACAGATTCAGCTCGATGTCTGTATGCCACCGCTGGGATCCAGCAGAATGCCAGCATCAGGTATATTTTCCTGACTCACGCTGAGCTGGACTCCCATTTGGTGTAACCTTAAAGCGCACACTGCACTAGGCTATAGTCGTTCTTTTCTATTTAATCTTTTTCTTAGCTTGTCGACGGCAAATACAGTCTTTAAGAAGTTGTGTTTGGCTATCGCATTGAACATACATTGCTTCTTAAATTAGTACACCGATTAATTACCCATAGCCTATATACTTGAGCATATCAAGTTATCCGATAAGCAGAAACAAAACATACACACCCAAAATGAAATCAGAAACTATACCTACCTACATACCTAGTAACAAAATCCGAGATTTAAACCGGCTAAAGTTACCAAATCTGATCCCAGCAGACAACAATGCTCTTGTTGGTCGAGTTTCAAATTCAATAAGTCAGACGGTAACAATAACCATTCGTTCTTCGTTAATTTTACCGTCCGTAGCTAGTTCCCGGCTACAATGAACTGGGTAATCTTGTTTAGTAGAATTTTGCCAGCGCACAACTTTGCCTGATGCAAATCTGGTGGTCTCTGCGAGTTAGGAGCAGTTCGCAATCTTGTTTAACTTAGAGATTGATGGGCGAAGAGTTTTGTATCGGCTGATTGGGGTTATAGAAACATGTTGAAGATATTATGCATAGGAGAGAATGTCACATGTTTTGTAGGTTTGGTAAATGTAACGGGTAGGTAATCTCTATTCTATTGTAAAGATAAAAATACTGATAAAGTTATTTTTTTTTTTGTCTAAATATGCGTATACATGCGCATTAAGGATGCAGGATGTCGGAATATTAATATTTCGTACGTACATGTTCCACCCAAAAGGCGCACAAATTAGTAAAAATTACAAGAAAAAAAAATAGAAATGTCAAATTTCATTGATTGGTAAATAAACATAAAAAGTAATCATAAAATGTCACAAAAACTTAAGGATAAACGAAAATGTCAAATTGTGTTGATAGGTAAGTCAGTAAAATAAAAATAAAAAAGTAATCATAAAATGTCACAAAAACTTGAGGATAAAAGAAAATGTCAAATAATATTGATTTCAGTAAAATAAAATTAGTCATAAAATGTCACACAAATTAATAAATTAAAATATGTCAAATCGTGGCATTCAAAAATTCATTTATATTATAATAACACTTGTCTGTTTATAAATCTCGCATCCCTTTTTTAAACAAATTTACCGGCAATACTTTATAAGACGGTGATTTTATATTTTTTGTATATGGCAAGTAAATCCAATATCCACTATTCTGCCATTTTCAAGAGTAAATTGTTGAGGCACGGGTTTTTCTACGCTTTACTTCGTTCAAATCACTTTCATCAGGAAAAAAAACTCCGCTCCTAATGTAATCCAAATATCCCAACAATTAATACTGAGCCTGTTATATAATTTTCAACTATCAAAACAGTTAACTGGATGAAAAATTAATAGAGCAAAATGAAAACCATGGCTAACAACAAAGAAAACGAAGCCAAAAAAACTAAACAGACATAAAATCTAGTCAAATTCCATTGAAAACACTGTCACAAACAAACTCTAAAAGGTATCCATGCTTTTGAATATAAATCAATGTTATTTTCGACTTACACGCGACGTAAAAGGAAAATTCACATCCAAAAATATTAGTACTCTCGCTGTCAGTTCACATTTGACGCCTCACGCCCCGCCGCGCCTCGGCGCTCCGTGTCAATACGATTTTGCTCTACCTCTTAACTATTTTATACGCTGTGGCAACAACTGTTCAGCACAACTTTATCTCCAGTGTCGGCCCCACAGAATAATTTGAGGGCTAAACGAGCTATTTTTGCATTTAAACTCGAGCTTTTTAGTACTAAGTAGAGATGTGGTTTAACGGGTCTTTTTGCGTTTAAGTACATGTGTTAAATCTCGTTTTACGAGCTTTGAAGTGTTGAATACAGTCACAAAGTCCTTGAGGCAATTGTTTTGGTTTAAATAGTGAGTTGGAATTTAGCTGCACCAGATTTAAGAAAAGACATTTCTTGTGTCAGGTCTTTCTAGTAAGTCTTCTTATGTGTTATATTGTTTGTTTATATAGGTATCTCTAATTGCCTGAGTTTTAATTTCTAGAACAACAATGAAGGATTAATCTGTGTTCAAAAATATTTATAAAGATTTGAAAGCTTGTTGGTTTATTTTTGACGAACCCGCGATAAAATCAAGACACATAATTATTCATATCCAGAATAGTGGCCAAAAATAATAGAATAATGAGCTTTCATAAATAAATATTACCACTAGAACAATAAAAACCAGCAAACACAGCACAATCTCATCTCCGCTGACGTTCCCAATAATCTATCTACACAAAACACTAAAGTCCTTTACGATTCTCGGAGGCCGCAGCGACATAAAGTTTTGATAGGCAGCCATTATGAAATATGGCCGATGACCTTCCTCTGCCAATCCGGATAATGGCGCACAATAATAATATTACTCTCAAGTCAGTGATTAAATACACAAGTTTAGAAGTAATTTGTTCGAGAGCTTTCACGGAAGCTGTTATGGTCACCGTGGATGATGAGTTGGAAATCAGGATGGATTGTGAAGTTTAGTGGGGTTATGAAGATGAAAATAGGAGATGGGTACAAGATAACGTTGTTAATTTTTTAATAAATTTGAATAAGCGAAGTTTTAAGTGTCACATTGTGTTTATTAATATCTGGCTTTTTACTGTGACTTGATTCCAGTGGGGGTTTAGTCTCCCCAGGAAAGTTGCATTATTAAGACTATAAAAAGGGATAAAAAGTAACATTCACAGTGCGTACAGCTAAGGAGTGGAATTCCCTGCCAGAGTCTGTGTTTCCAGATAGCTACAACCTGGGAGTCTTTAAGACAAGAGTGAATAGGTTGCTTCTAGGCAAACGTGCTCCATCTTCGACCACATCATCGCTTACCATCAGGTGAGATTGTGGTCAAACGTATGCCTATATATAGTAAAAAAAAAAGTAGAACTACACTCATTGCCCATTGTACCTATTGTAGGTACACTTGTTGTTATAAACGTTTTTTCTGTGCTTGTTATGAGGTGTACAATAAAGTATATAATAAATATTGCACTTGGCGATAATGTTTAGCTTTGAATTGATGAAACCAAAAATGTAATCGGATTAGGTATTCAATGGATTATGCTATCAATCGAAACATCTTTATTAAATTTAGTTTGGATTATCCGATACTTTTTCGCTTAATAATGAACGAGAGGATTTTTAATTTTACGTTAGTTGACAAGGCCAAAGCAATTATATTACCTATCTATGTCACAAATTTCACCAACAACAAAAAACCAGTTTCACTTCATTTCATCATCATCATCATAATATCAGCCAAAAGACGTCCACTGCTGGATATAGGCCTCCTCCAAGTGTTGCCGCAACAACCGGTCCTTCATTTTACTCCCACAAAATCTTGTGCACATAAATTAACAGCACCCAAACAAAAAATTAACTTCACTCATCGTGGTTTTAAGGACCCTCCGCCATCTTAATACCATCCTGTGCCAACAAAAAAGCTCTCCACTTCACTTCACAATCATACTACGATCTCAACAGTACTGACCACAGAAAAGGAACCACAAAACTCTAGCAACAGCACTTGTTGCCTAGACACAACGGCTTCAAGAGTTATGTCACTATGTTTTTCATAGGGATTGCCTTGTTTATTACTTTCAAGTTGTTTTAAAGCATCCCGAGTAGTCCTTTGAGTTACCGGTGCTTTTGTTTGAGTATTTACTACTTTATTTCAAGTACTGTTATATTTTGTTGTGAGTTTCCGTTCGTAAATGAGGTTATGTAATTGTTTGTGCTGAGATTTTGGCTTTATTCGTGGTGATAAGTGGTTGTAGGTTGTTGGTCAGATTACTGGTGACCATGTGAATTAATAACTGATGTTTGAAGGTAACCGGAACAGAGAGTAAAGTCCCGCAAACCTCCATTGAAAAGGGAGGATCCTCCGACCAGGTGGTTGTTGTGTCTGGTGTGGGCAACGGCCCGATAGTTGATATTTGGGCTCGTGTATGTGTTCAAATCGCACGGAAAACTCTGCTTGCGCGATGCAAGATTTCGACGTAGTGGTTCGCTGCTAGTTGGATAGACGGCGTTTCGGTTCTTTTAGTTGCGATATTGATTTGTCCCGTTGGTCTTTCTTGTGGCGGCATTGATGCCGCTACAGATACATACATAAACTCTTGCCATAATTCCATGGGGATTGGCAGAAACTAAAGGATGCCACCTGTTTCGATCTTTACATGCTCCTATTGCTTTGTTCACGTTCACGTATCAGTCTGGTCAATTATAAGTGTTAATTACTACTTCATCTTTATCCAGTACGAATTTTTATTACATCTCTCACCTGATGGTAAGCGACACTGTGGTCGACGATAAAACACGTCTAGAAATAACCTACTCACAATTTTTTCTTACATGTAAGAAGATGATAATCTTACCGTATATTACCCAATATTTCCATTTATAGTTTAATTTTAAAGAACTCCATCTAGAATAGACCACCACATAAATAATAAATAAAAACGCTTCAATTTATTGCCAAAATTGCATTTTAAGCAGACGGTCTAAATTTTCGCGCGAAAACGGACGATGACGTCGCTCCTGTCTGCCACTGGTCCTAACTTTCTTAACCCAAAGACATAAGGTTGCCTTTTCGTTGTCATAACAGCAGTGACGTCAATAAACGCTGATTGCTGTTTTTAAATACGTTCCGTTTCACGTTGCTTTAATTCATTATTTTTGTAAAAAAATTATATTATCTAAAATAAAAACGTTGCAATGGCCTTTATTTTAAACTTTTTTATCATATTATTTACAACATTCTCATAAATTCTGTATCTGCATCTTCCCTATTATCATTCTTGCGCTACATGACTTATTGTTAGGCTTTCAAAAAAAAACTACTCAAAATTCAAGTCCTAAAATACTACCATCGTCACCTATCAAAACGGCCTAATCTCCTCCGAACGACAATGATCACAACTAAACAGCAATAGTGCAAGTTCGCTCGTTAAGGGTAAACCCAGGCCAAGTTAAATTGCCAGGGGCCGAAGTCTAAGGACGGAGCCATTGATTGCAACCTGTTACAATTCGCAGCCAAGGTGCTCCAGCACTTGATGAAACTTTCTGATTGGCTGTAAAATAAAGTGGGCTTAAGAGGTATTAAGGATACTTTGTAGCTTAGTTTTTAGTACCTGGCAATCAATTTGAGTTCGTGGCTAGATAATTATTAACAGTCGCAAGGGTTAAATTTGGAGGTTAAGCTTCACTTGCCCAGGCCGGTTCGTGGATGGGTAATCATCTATTATATACCAAGTTACTTCGGCCTCAGAAAGTACGTTAATGGCATGGCTATCATTTGAACATCTTTGACAGTCTTATCATCTGCCTAGCCTTTTCCTAAGTATATTGGGGTCGGCTTCCAGTCAAACCGGATTTAGCTGAATACCAGTATTTTACGTGGAGTAGCTGCCTACCAGACCTCCACAATCCATTAACTGGGTACCACGGTACTTCATGGCAAGACTGGAGTCAGATTTACTGGCTTCTGATTATCCGTAACGACTGCCAAAGATCTACAAATGACAGCCGGGACCAACGGCTTAACGTGCGCATCGAGGCACAGAGGAGTCTCGGTATGTTAAGATGGTGCCCCATCCACAGAACAACCTTGGCACACTTGTCTAGAAATAACTTTTCACTCTTGACTTAGTCTACCAGGTAGCTATTAGGAAACAGAGACTCCGGCAGGGAATTCCACTCCTTAGCTGTAAGCACAATAAATGTGTTCCCAAAACGTTTTGTGCGTGTGGGTGGGCTGTCTACCATGTACTGGTGGCGCATCACCGTACGTCTTGTGGTCCGATGATGGAACGAGCTTAGCGGAATTAAAATATGCAATTCTGTCGGACACTCTCCAAAATGCAACCGGTAAAAACCGACAGGCCAGCAACTCGACGTCAAACTTCAGTTTTAACGATGGTTTTCTTACTATGGTTAACTTCAAAGTTTAAGTTTTATTAAGGAAACTCCAGTGTTTAATCAAACTTCATTTATTGGCCTCTTGAACAAAGTGGACTTAAGAAACAAACTTGGATTTACTCAATCCAGAAAGCCGCAGTTCACCTTTGTTTAGTTTTTGTTAAATGATTTTATGGCAGCAAATCTTAGTAACCTGTTTTTAGGGTTCCGTACTGAACTGTTTGCTACGCTCAACAATGAAACAACGTGTTCACGGTACTAAGTTTAATCGTGGACTGACCCACAGAAATAAATATACAGATACCGACATTACACCTCCACCACTAAATTTAAGCTATGTTAACTAATACAAATAAGGATCTTAATTACTAACATTAAATACTTGGCCGGATAATAACTAAATGTAATTTTCGTAGGGAACAAGGTAACTTAATTCTAAGGATAGCAATAACCTAATTACTTAATACTAAACAAACTCGGACCCATATCTAATAACGGGTCTTCTTTCCCGCCTAGGACGCGATTGTGACAGCTCTGGAAGTGGTGAACCGAGAGTAGTGGTGTTACTTGACATATCGTCTCGAACGCCGGGCGAGACCACTTCTTGGATTGGTAAATTATCCCTGGATTGAGATTCAACCGTTTCTTTATGTTGTGGGTCACTCTCTCTACTCTCAATCGCCACTTCCTTCCCTGGCGAAACGGCATTCTCACCCCTAATCGGCGATGATTCTTCCGTATCCACATTTGGACAGGCAACATCTGATAAGCGCGATCTACGACGCATTTGATCTATATGACGTTTCATTATTTGACCGTTATCACTTTCCACTATGTACCTACGAGAGCCATCTTTACTCCGTATCTGCCCTTTTACCCATTTTTCGTGTTGACCAAAGCCCCTCGCCCAAACCGAATCGCCATGCACAAAATCACGCGTAATCCCACCTGCATACTGTGCCTGGCTGTCTTGTGCGGATCGTACTTTGTCCAGCAAGGTTTGGTCGTTCCTTAATAGATCCAGACGTGAGCGTAATCTACGTTTTTGTAGCAACATAGCTGGTGTTTCGCCTGTAGTACTATGTATAGTATTTCTGTAGGTTAATAAAAAGTTTTGTAGGGCTAGATCTACATCTATGTTATCCCTATACGCTTTTTTAATCGTACGCTTACACAATTTGACGGCATTCTCCGCAGCCCCATTCGAAGAAGGATGGTAGGCTGGTGAGAAACACTGCTTAATCCCATTGTATCTTAAAAATTCCGAAAATTCCCTACTTGTAAACGGTGGTCCCTGATCTGAAACTAGCTCAATCGGAAGCCCAAATCGCGCAAAAGTAGCTCTCAGAATTTTTATAATGACTGCTGCATTGGTTTGTTTCGTTTCAAAAGCCTCGATCCACTTAGATGTCGAATCTACCAATATTAAAAATGTTCTACCCTTAAACGGTCCCAAAAAATCAATATGTATGCGTGTCCACGGTTGGAGCGCATACGGCCAATGATGTGGTGTCGCACGAGGCGGCGCGTCTGCCTCGAGCGCGCACGTCTCGCAGGCGCGGCACAGCGCCTCCACATCGTCGTCGATACGCGGCCACCACACGTAACTTCTAGCCCAGCTCTTAGTTTTAACTATGCCCATGTGGCTACAATGTAACTGTTTCAATACCGTCTGCCTCAAAGATGCTGGTATAATCATTCGGTAACCCCACATAATACAGCCGCCTTCAATGTAAATCTCATTTCGCCTATTGAAAAATGGTTTTAGCTCCTCTTCGCTACAAAAATGCGGCCAGCCTGATTCTATGTAAACTTTAATTTTAGTAAGCAAAACATCCCTAGCCGTGGCCTTACTGACATCAGTGTTAGTTATTGGTAAAAAGTTTTCTACAAAATTTACATAGGTTATCTCTTTAACAAGTCGCTCGTTAGCAACTCTGGACGGTAATCTAGATAAAGCGTCTGCGCAATTGTTTTTAGAAGAAACATATTCAATATCATAATGGTACCCAGATAAAAGGACAGCCCAACGTTGCAACCGAGACGCCGACATAACCGGAATACCTACCTTGTTACCGAATATATAGGTCAGGGGTTTATGATCTGTTCTTATAGTAAATTTCCTTCCATACAAGTACTGATGGTATTTGCGAATTGCATATATTATTGCTAACGCCTCTCTGTCTATCTGCGCGTAGTTACGTTCAGCTGGTATAAGCGAGCGTGAGGCGTATGCGACCGGCCGTTCGCCGGCTGGTGTTAGCTGTGACAATACCGCGCCCACCCCGACACTGCTGGCGTCCGCTGTTAGTATGAGCGGTAACTCAGCAGAGTAGTGCATAAGAACTTCACTACTTGTTAACATGTCCTTAACTTTTTTGAATGCCCTTTGACACTTATCATTCCAGACGTACTTTGAACCTGACTTTAGCAACTCATATAACGGTGCTAGCACTGTACTTAAATTTTTAATGAACTTTGAGTAATACATAATCATGCCTATAAACGACCGGAGTTCTGCTACGTTCACGGGTGCCGGTGTATCGACAATTGCCTTTACCTTGTCGGGACACGTATGTACGCCCTCTGCACTGATTATATACCCTAGATAGCTAATTGACTTCGCAAAAAGGTCACATTTTTCTTTTTTAACTCTTAACCCATACTTTTCCAAGCGTTGGAAAACCTTGTGTAAGTTTTCCAAATGTTCTTTTGTTGACAATCCTGTAATTATAACGTCATCTAAGAATACCCCTACTCGGGGTAAATCTGCGAACAATTCCTCCAGGCGTCGCTGGAAAATTCCCGGACTTGATGACAGTCCGTATACGAGGCGATTGTACATAAATAAGCCCTTATGTGTGTTAATAACCGTATACTTCTTAGACTCATCCAAGAAAAATTGTGCATAAGCCTGTGACAGATCAATTTTACTGAATCTTTGCCCCCCGTGCAACCGAACCAGTAAGTCTTCTACACGTGGTAGTGGATAACGGTCAACCTCTAAAACTTTATTTAACGTCAATTTGTAGTCTGCGCAAATTCTTATGTTACCGTCCTTCTTCACTACTGGTACGATCGGCGTAGCCCAGTCGGATCGCTCGACAGGGGTAAGTATGCCGTCTCGCACGTGCTGCTGCAGAGCTCGCTCCACCGGCTCGCGCAGCGCATACGCCAAAGGCCGCGCGCGCATGAACACTGGCCGCGCTCCCTTCCGCAAGTGAATGCTCACCGGCGGGCCGGTGAAGCCGCCAAGTCCCTCCGCGAACACGTTACAATATCTGGAACTGAATTCCTCTACATTAAATTCCTGGCTCGATAATTTATTCATTGACGTTAATTTAACAGTCGGTAGTTGAATACCTAATTCTAACATCCATTGTCTACCGAGTAAGGCCATTTTACCCTTTCTTATGATGTATAAATCGAGTTCTTTAACTTTATCATCATACATAACTGACGTTGTTATTACCCCCACAGGATATACTAACTCGCCTGTATAATATCTTAAAACAATGTTACATTGGTTAATTGTTAAATCACTAAACTCTTGCTGGTACATTTTATAACTAATGCACGACACCGCACTACCTGTGTCGCATTCCATACTTAAAACTTTATTATGTACTTTTAATGACATCATAAAAGGTTTGCACTGACTTAGCGTTAAAAGATTTAAATTAATGTCAATTACCTCCTCGCTGTGATCACTTTCAAATTCTACACTGCAATTTTTTGTTTTTTGAGTCTATGTAAGATTGGTTCGATATTATGTTCGGACACACACGCCGAAGATGACCAGTCTTGTTACACACACGGCATACGTAACGGCTGAATCGACAAACTGACGTCTCATGTGCTCCGCCACAAGCTTGACATTGATGTCGGCGCTCCGATTGCGCCCCCGATGACGTCGACGGCGCTTTCGTCCCGCTACCTTGACAGAGATCGCGCGCCCTGTGCCCGCCGCGCGGGCCGGCCTCCCGTGTTGTGCCTCTTGCGTACCGCGTAGCTGTCTTCTCGCCAGCCCCTCTCGCTGTGTCCCTCCTTTGCCATCTTGTACCTTCTATTGCTAGACAATCGGCCGCAGTCGACTCCCCGTTTGCCCTTTTCTGACCTTGGAATACGGCCGCTGCATCTTTTTCCGCTGATTCCAAGCTAACCGCTAAGCTATAGGCTCTTGAAAAATCTAGCTTAGGTTCAGCGAATAACCGTTGGCGAATCGTCTCACAGCTGATACCACATACCAGTTGGTCCCGTAAACTTTCTTCAAGCCACGCCCCGAACTCACACGATTTGGACATCTTCTTGAGAACAGCGATGTACTCAGCTATGGATTCGCCACCTTGTTGAGTCCTCTTCCTAAACTTGTACCTCTCAGCTAGCTCACTTGGCTTAGGTTGCAGATGTCTGCCCATGATATCCACTATTTGCGTAAAAGTTTTTGATTTTGGTTTATCTGGTGTGCACAAACTCACTAATAGTTCATAACTTTCCGCGCCCATAAGCGTTATTAATGTCGGTACAAATAGTTCACTTTTCACCTCGTTCACTACGAAATACTGTTCTAAACGTTCGATATATAACCGCCAATCGTCTTTGTGCACATCGAATTCTGCTATTTTCCCGATCGTCATTTTTGTGCTTGATACAAATTATCGCACGCTGAATTAATATTTTTGTCCTCGTCGCCACTGAACTGTTTGCTACGCTCAACAATGAAACAACGTGTTCACGGTACTAAGTTTAATCGTGGACTGACCCACAGAAATAAATATACAGATACCGACATTACACGTACATAAAGGGTTCCGAACAGAATCCTTTTACTAAGTCACCGCTGTCCGTCTGTCTTACTCGTCGTCAGCGGGCTGTATCTCAAGTAACGTACCATGTAGACTGTTGAAATTTGCAGTGTGTATTTCTGTTGCCGCTATAATAACAAATAATAAAAATTAAAGGGGGCTCCCGAACAAGAAACTTTATCTTTTCCATTTATGGTTCAAAACTCTTCGTGTAAGAGTCCAAATCGCACTTGGCCAGTTTCAGGAACCCTTTATGGTCAATCATCGTTAACTCACAACTTAAATGCTTTAATATTTAGAGTCTCCTTCATCATCATTATCCTGCCACGTGTTATCAATCATCACGCTCACGATTTACTCCGTTTCCTTTCATGTAATCTCGCAAAATCGATCCATTTTTATGGTTTCTTTGAAAACCAGTAAATAATAAAAATAAATATAAAAAATGCCCTCAAACATCATCTTAGCCAAATTACAATGAGAGTGATATGTGAATGTCGCTTCACTTACATATCACTCTGTCTTCCCAACGTATTCACTTCTACAAATAGACCTGTTGTGACCGAGGGCCTTTCAAACAGTTTGCTCAGACGGCCAGACATCCGTTACCACATCTCCTACGATACTGCCACAGAATATACATATAGTTACAGAAGGTTCACTATATGCAATGAGAAACGTGCACACAGCCATAGACATGCGTTTACGTATAGCAACTGCAAGCATACAATGCGATTGGCACCGTGCGACAATAGGATAGATTCACAAAGGTCTCCCATCGTTATATTGAGTGAACTTTGCTGGGGGTTTTTTATAGAATAAGATCCGAAACAAAATTCTTCGGAAAATATAATAATTGGATTTCTGTATCTCCAGTGTTAAAGATATAATTGAATGTAAACATAATTTTATGTAGTAATGGAATGTACACTTGTGACGTATGTTTGATGGTTAATCTATTCTTTCTTTGATTGTTGTTTCGATGATCTTCTGTTAATGCAATTAAGTATCATTAAATACCAGATCAAACGTGGTTATTTTGTCCCTATCTTTTCAAGCCTTTAGTTGGCTTGAAAAGAACTGAATATTAGCAGCAATGGAATGGCTATGTTTGTCAAAATACCGATTCCCAGTGGAGCTAACGAGTCCCGGAGTGGATACCTCGAATCGGCAAATACGCTTGCCGATTCAGCCTGATTTGCCGAGACGGATAGCCCTAGCTTAATGGACCTTTAAAAGATGGCCGGGATAGACTGGATGATGATGGTGGAGGACCGGGTGTTGTGGCGCAGCTTGGGAGAGGTCTATGCCCAACCGTGAACTGTGATAAGCTGAGTCTGTGTCCGAGTCCGCTTGTTTTGGCTCGTTGTGTAGAGCTAGACTTTTGTATCTATGTACTCTGTGACAGTGCTTCCGATCACCGCCACTTTGAGTATCTAATCTTTAGAGCTGTGTTGAACTTGCGCTGATGTAGGCGTTTCAAATGTAGTTTGGATAGAACTCTAGGGTCGTTTGAACGGCCTTGTGACTCCAATTTGATTGATTGCATCTTTTGGAACTTCTCACTGGGATAGTAGTTGGTACAGTGCTAATTGAACCTTCTTCCGGTTTAATCACAGATGAATTTATTTCAAATGTATTTGTCACGGGATAATTGCAGACGCCGTAAGATTGTAAAATATTGCGTGAAACAGCAAACTCATTTTTCGCCATAAGACACGCATATATTGGAAACGGTTGAATTTGGATAGGATTGATTATATTCAAAATGATTTGTTCATAATAAATAGAGAAATTGTCACCTAATAAATTTAGAATCTTATGGAGTTCGAAATTTTCCGGTGTCATATTCAAAAGGAAAGTTTTTTCTTTTTTTTTTTTTGTATATTTGATCAAACGCAAGGACTGTGGTCCATCTAACCTAGTATTACAATCTAACAATAATCTAACCTACGAGTGTTCGTATCCCACATTAATGTCGGTTTCTACACAAAATCCTGAGACAATGTGCCGCCTCTTTATTTGGACTGACAAAAGAGGACAAGCCTCTGTAGGAAGAGCACGTCTTCGCAGTATGATATTATCTGTGCACGGATGAACGCTGCTTATTCATCCGATATAATTACTCATTTCTTACAGAAACCATGACTTTCTCTCTCTTTTGTTAGCAGATATAAAAATAAGGCTCTTTCTATTTAATTCCTGCAAAGAAAACCAGCTTTTATTGACCAGACATTAAGAAAGAAAGTTGTTCGTTGACCAGTTTACTTGCAAACAACTCGAAGATCCTCATCGAAGTAATTAACGCGCCAAGTACAGTCTATCGACAGTTTTAAACAGCCATCAGGCGGCACACTAGTCGAGGCGACTTCATTAAATTAACGCCCGCGGGTACCCACGCTTAATGAGCCCCATAATACTGATAGTCCAACTTGGCGAACTAACTGAGAGGTAATCACACTTTATACCTCGCGATACCATCGAAGAACTCCCTAACACCTATAAAACCGTGGACCAAGTTTAGCACAAAAATATCTCGGAATTAACAAGTCTTTATATTTAATAGAGGGATGTTCCGGACTTTTTACGACCTGGTAATTCAAGAGAAATTGTGTAACGGCTGCTTGTCTCAATTTAAAAGTTTTAAGAGAATTTGTTGGTAGGAGACGCCTCTACTTTGTCCCTCGAGTAGTCTTACGCAAAAATAAATACTTTATAAATGTACTGAAGAGTGCTTCTATAAGTAATAAAAGCTAAATTGAAAACGGTACTTTAGTGGAAGATGAGTCGAGGAACTAACAATGATATTTTTAATACTCTTATAACAAGTAATGTCAACGAAATAATCTTCGAGCCTGCTCAAAGTTCCTATACCAATATCATTACTTCCTAAACACATAAACATATCTACTTTGACATTAATTAGGTACAAAACATTACGACTCACAACAAGGTAGTTCACCTTCATCACCCTACCTAATAAAACTTTAAGCATCCATTGCCTGCCTGCCCCGCATCACTCTGAAGAGCCTGTCCGTCACCTTTCAGTGGAACACAAACATAATTAACAGTTAATTTCACACGCTAATTATCCCTAGACTTTTATTCTGGACATGTGAACGTACCCTCGTCTTGTTGAGGCTTGTTTTAGCAGAAATAAGTGGCCTACAGAAGTATGTAATAATTTTAATTAGGTAAGGATGCCTTAGAAGTTTGAGTCAGAGAATAGATGGGTACCAGAAGATTCAAAAAGCGAGCGAAAACAGTCGCAGACACACATAGACACGTACGTACAGCAACCTCAAACAAATGCAGATCGCTAGTGTACCTGCACTCGCTGTACGTGAAGCGTGTCTATGTGTGCGTGCGTGTTCGTAAATACGGCAATCTCAAACGTCAGCCGGTCGCGAGTGCACCTGCACTCGCTGTACGTGAAGCTTGTCTATATGTGAGTGCGTGTTCACTCGTTGTATGGAGCCGACCTTCTGTATCTATATATTCTGTGTTTGTCAGTTGTCTGTAGAACGTAGATGTGTTTGAGTTCGTTGCGTAAGTTTAATTGGAGCTGTTTGTCGTTGAGTGAGGGTGGGCGGGGATTTAGGTGATTATGTCAAGCTTTGTTATATTTGGACTTAAAAGTATGGTTTAAAATTGAAAATGCTCTCGGATTCACAAGACCATATTTAAAATATTAAAACAAGGAAACCATAACATAAAGATTTTATTTCAGAAACGATTTTTTTTGGGCATAATTAGCAGTTGAAGTAATAAACTAGGTACATATATTTGGGTATACACATTTTTTTTTAATTTAGTACACCGTTCTTTCCAAAAAGAAATCAAAGCAAGCAAACCAATAAACGCCTAAGCTCAGGAGTGGTTACTGTCCCAACCAGTGCTACTCCAACCAACAGTGGCGACCTCCTGAAAAGCAGCGAAGCAATGAAGCTCAACGAGCCTCGGAGAAACAAGTGTGGGTGGAGGACTGGGTAGTTAAAAGCTATCAACAACGTAAAAGACGATGATACAAATATTGGCTAACAACAGAACCCAATCAGTGACGTAGCACAAAATGGCCACCCCTATTTTATTCCTAGATAAAGCCAGTGACTCAATTTCGGAAATTACCATCCCATCATTAATACTTCAAAATGGAATCGCTTAAATGACATGAATAGGGTTTTAGGCCCTCCATTGTTTAGTGCGTTGATGCACTGGGCTCTATCGAGGGCCTTTTGTGAGACCTGATATTGTCATAGTGGCTCGAGATACGGCGCGGCGGCAGCTACCGTCCTTTTGTGTTGGCTTATAATGAAAGTGTGTATACACTATGGAGAGTATCGATTTCTGCGTTCTATCTGCTTAGTTCTGTTGAAATTTTAGTTAGGGTTTATAATTTTGTATGCATGTCTGTTCTCTGATATTAATACTTTTTCTTTCTTATATTTCTCATGTTATTTTGCTTTATTTATATTTACTAATATAATTATTATAAATGCGAAAGTTTGTGAGGATGGATGTATGTTTGTTACTCTTTCACGTCAGAACGCCTAAAAGGATCTTCTTGAAATTTGGCACAGAGTTAGATTATAGTCTAGAATAACACATAGGCTATATATATCCCGGGAGTATGTTCCCTAGGGATCACGCGGGCGAAGCCGCTGTCAGAAGCTAGTTATTTGTAAAAAGTTTACTGCAGTCGTCTTTGTATTTATTTAAATTAAAAATATTAATTACTCATAGGCCTACACGGATATTTATAAAATGACAGAAGCTACTGAATGGTTCCAGTTAGTGGTTTTCTATTGAAAAGAACCAACAAGAAACTTAATGGACAAACGGTTGATGTCTGATAAGTTCATCTTTAAAATTTGTAATAAGTATTCGTAGTTATGAGTAAAAGTGGTAACGTAGTAATTTGCCGTACTTGGTCCGTTTTTCCACATTTGGAAGACAAAAAAGTGCAAATCGGACTTGCACCCAAAGGGTTCCGTAGCATAAGCTGAAAAAAACATGTTTCTTGTATATAGAGATCTTTAATTTTATTTAATTTTATTATTTTTTGTTACAGTGGCAATACACTATGTGAAATTTCAATGCCTATCATTTACGGTTCATAAGAAATAACCCACTGAAAGACAAACGGACCTTAAAAAGCACCTGTTGTTAAAATATATCGAGATAAAGCAAAATAACCGTTGTTTTCATTGCTTGCTCGTTATGAAAATACATAGACAGGCACATAAATGAGTCCTACGTAGAAATAAAATTTAAATTGAATTAATTATTATTTTATTTCAGTAAAAAAAAAACAATCAAGAATTTTAATAGGGATTATCTCCAATCATTATTAATTAAACTCGGAATGATAAAATATCAATAATATGCAAATTACTATTTTCTGTCCACACGTAATCTGCATTAAAAAGCCTCGTCCAATTAATTATTATCACGTTCATTGTGCAATTAAAGACCAAACGGCATGTATTAATAGTTAGGTATTAACGGATAAAATTTTCCCATTTTGTATTAAAAAAATAAAGTAAATAAATAAATGCAGATGCAGACACTTAAATATAGGTACGTATTTATTAATTTAAACTTTATTTTGGTACAGTAGTGTTACATAGACGGACTGAATATAACAAGGCATACTCTAGCAGTCAGCTTATTTTTTTTGGTTCATATAATGTATGTCGGCAAAAACCGTAATTGTATGTACAATCATCGCTACAATAAATAGAGTTAACGTATCAGTTTTTCCCCATCAAGGAAAAAAATATTTACAATATTAATGGCCTCCTAGATATTACAAAATCCAATTTACAATAACCTTTCAACAAAACAGTAATAAAGATAACTCGCAGCATCCCATGATATAGTGCTTCTGTTCATCCCAAACACTGACACTACAAAATTTATGTTCCAATTAAATTTTAAACACGATATTATCCGGCAAATTCAAAAAGCAACGAGCCGCTCACGAATCAATTAATAAATGAAACGCCTTCATGAATCAGGCGGGTTATATGACGTAATTTTTAACGCGGAATATGTCGTATTTAATGACGTATCACTTTCGACACGATGAAGTTTTGAATGAAATTTTAAATTCAAGAAATTTTAATTAATGGTATTGATAAGTTTGGGGTAGTATCAGAAATATGTTTAATTGTTTTTAGGGTTCCGTACTTCAAAGGAAAAACGGAACCCTTATAGGATCACTTTGTTGTCCGTCCATCTGTCTGTTAAGACCCTTTATCTCGAGAACGCGTGTAGGTATCGAGTTAAAATTATAACCATATTATTATACTCAGGTCTACGGTCCCTTAAAGCTGTGAAAAAATCAAGCTTTAATGTTAACATAAAAAATATACGGCCGTTTATGCCGCAAAAAACGTATATTTCGACACTCTCAAGGGAATCAAAATGTATAGGGTATTTTCCGTTGACCTAGAACTATGATATTTGGCCAGTAATACCGTCTTATACTACAGGTATAGGGAAAAGTCTGAAAACTATACATTTGTAATTAAATCATAAAAATATAGTCTATATTTAAGGTGTCATATGTACTTACAGTTATAATTTAATTAGATGGCGTGGCGTACCAACTAGAAGTGCACATACACGTCAACAAAAATAAAAGCATTCCTAACTTCTTGTAACCCTCGGTGGGCGAGTCCGACTCGCACTTGGCCGGTTTTTTTTTTAAACCGATTCATAATCAAATATTGGCTTAAAGGACCAGATATATAAGTTTATCATTGTTCCTAAATTTGAACAAAAAATAAGCTAAGTCTAAGTTGTCATTTTCAATACTTTACTAAGTTACTTTTCATAAATAAACAGAAGGCAAGTGATATCACACAGTCAGTAATACTTTAAGCCATAAGTAGCAATAACATTATTAATATAATGGTGGTAATAACATAAAAAATAACTCGCTGACTCGGATCGGTATGAATGTCTGCCGTAACTATTATAATAACAATAAAGCTTCAACTGCTACGAAAACAGATTACTTTATGAATAACACAAAGAAACTAGCTAAAGTTTACTATGGAAATGCAGAAATGTGTGTGTGTATGGTGTTAGGCTTAGGAAATATAATATTTATTTTAATGTTTGTCTGGCAGTTTGAGAGCTTTGTACGGCCTACACAAATGTCCTTTCTTTGGTATTGTTCGTCGAGTTGTTGCGCTCCTAAGTGGACCTGAGTTGAGCTACACGACTACTGACAAATGCTTGCACTGACTGGACAGGTTCACTCAAATCTCTGTGGTTCTTTCTTCTACAGACCATCTCAGACACTAATCTGCATGGTTCTTAAAAAAATGATGTATTGTAAGTGTGAGTACTATGTAGGTCGTTATTTTAAGGATTGATTTCATGACTGTCTGGCAGTTTGAGTATATTATGCGGCTTACCCAAATGTCCTTACCTGAGTTGAGCTGCACGATAACTGTCAAATGCTTGCCCTGTCTGGACAAGCCCACTCAAACCTGTGTGGTGCTTTCCTCAAAAGGCCACCTCAGACGTTAACCTACATGTTTTTCATATGTTATTGGCGATTGTATGGACTTCAAAAGAGACTGTGACCTCTGAGTTTGTTTCGGTGTTTCTTCTCAGGGTAGTCAGCTAGGAAACCTCCCTTTGGGGGAGGCCTATGTCCAGCAAGGGACGTCTTTCGGCTGATACGATGATGATGATGGTGACTAGCTTACCCGCGCAACTTCATCTGCGTCACATTTTTCATTAACGCTCGGCTCCTATTGGTATGCTATTGGTCTGCGTAGCGTGATGTAATAGCATTTACCCTTCCTGGATACATATACTATCCAACACTTAAATAATTTTTCAATTCGAACCAGAAGTTCCCAAGATTTGCGCGTTCAACCACACAAACAAACAAACTCTTCAGATTTATAATAAACTAGCTTTTTCCCGCGACTTCATACGCGCATATTCCGTTTTTACCCGTTCCCCTAGGAATTTCGGGAAATCTTTTCTTTGAGCACTAAAGAGGAGTGTAGGGGAGCACCCCTACACTCCTCAAGGAACCTACATGCCAGATTTAATGTTTTTACGACCAGTATCGGCTGTGCGTTGTCTGTCAGTCACTCACTCACTAACTTGGTATAAAATATTCAGATTAGTATATTAATGTTAAATTATGATTTTATTTTTATTTCTGAAAGTTATTATAAAACAAAAATAAACAGATAAAGTCGGTTTCCTAGATAGCCTAAACAGGGGTTTGCAATGACAGAGAACAAAAAAAAAAGAAAATGTCGGTGTTGCCATATCCGACAAGGCAGTCTTAGCAGGATATCTTCAAACTCAGAGGTCACAGAGTCTTTTAAAGACACAGAGACACAGGGACACAGACACAGAGACACAGGGACACAGACACAGAGTCACAGACACAGAGACACAAAGTCTTAAGCTGCTATTAAGATTAGTGTCTGAGATGGTCTTTGAGAACAGAATAACACAAAAATGAGTTCACTCTACTGGTCAATGCACGCTAAAATCAGTAAGGTGATCACGCGGTCTATTATGTCTACATTCCATTCAGGAACTTAGATGAAGTCAACTATTATTCTATCTTGTGTGTATGCCTTGAAAGCTCACTACATGATCACTTCATCAGTGGCTTTAGTGCAAGTTTTTAGCATTCTCTGTTCAGTTGTCTGATTATGATGGCGTAATGGAGTGTGCTAGCTTACAAGTGGCAAATAATTTAGTTTTTAGGTTGTACGTGTTACCCATATTCTATTATTTCCTTTGTAATAAAACTTTGCATACTATTCTATAAATGCGAGTTCTTCTAACTCAACAGACATATGTGTTGCTGGGGAGTTTGTTGACTACTTCTTCTCCACAGCATAAAAACTAGGAAGTGGTGACGGGCGGGCGTTTTGGGGGACCGTCTATTTGTAAACGTTGATGTTCAAAAAGTGCTGGAACTCAGCCTTATTTGAATAAATGACTTTTGACTCGATGGCGTAAGCGTAAACGTCTATTTTTATTGAAATTGGCTCCTTCTGGGTAAGCTCGCTCCATCGTAAACTTTGTCTCGTCATCTCTGACCTAGACTAGAGTAAAACGCATCTCAAATAAAAAAAAACTGAATAACGTCTGGTAACAATAACAAAAAGCTTTTTTTTTCTATACATTTTGACATAAACGAACGTTTACTTTAAAAACTCGCACTAACTGCGCGTTCACGGTGAAGTGTTTACAGAATCGCGTTGCAGATCTTAAACAAAAGTTAGACCTGCTTTTAGTTTTACTTCTCCACGACTCCAGCTAATCAATTCCTTCAGTAACAGCAGGCACCATAACCCCTATCGCAGAACGCATAGTTTAAATTGAAGCCTTTTGTGTGATGGCCAACATTCCCTTTTAAATGAATCCCCATCGATTCACAACGATACAAAGGACAGCAATTTCGAGCCATCGAAACGGTTTTCCAATCGTAACTAAAAAAGAAAAATATATGGCACCAGTTTTCAATCTAACCCTTTGAATTCTGAATAGTTTTCAATGTAGCGAGTTTCAAGGGTCGAATGTACGAGGCGTCTTGGATTCACGCAACAATGAGGTTTTGTATCAGTGTCGGGATAAAAGCGGGGGAATGTATTGTGACGTGGTTTTTGATACAATGCATAGTTATGGTTCAATTTCAGGATATTTGTGTGATGACACAGGAAGCAATGCTGGTAAGTATTAAATTGGAATTGATAACACTTCAAGAAAGTAGATCGTAGTTTAAACGAATATAAATGGCTGCCAGCGATGTATTTTTTTTTCCTTGATACATAGCCGAAGATGACATTCTTTTTTAGGGTTACGTACCTCAAAAGGAAAAAACGGAACCCTTATAGGATCATTTTGTTGTCCGTCCGTCTATCTGTCAAGACCGTTTATCTCGGGAACGCGTGGAGTTATCAAGTTGAAATTAAAACCATATATCCAAGTCTATGGCCACTTGCAGCTGTGAAAAAATCAAAACTTCGAAGTTAACGTAAAAAAAGATACGGTCGTTAATACCGCAAAAAAAGTATATTTCGCCACTCTCAAGGGAATTAAAATGTATAGGGTATTTCCTGTTGACCTAGAACTATGAAATTTGGCAAGTAATACAGTCTTATACTACAAATATAAAGAAAAACTATACATTTGTAACTAAATCATAAAAAAATAAAGAAAATGATTCCATTATTGCGAATAGATATTAAAATAAATCTATACTAGTATTTATACGAAGACTTTGTTTGTTTGCTTGAACGCGCTAATCTCAGGAACTACTAGTCCGATTTGAAAAATTCTTTCAGTGTTAGATAGCCCATTTATCGAGGAAGGCTATATATCACGCTAAGACCAATAGGAGCGGAGCAGACGAAGCTGCGCGGGTCAACCAGAATTACATAATTGTTGATTGATAACCTTGTGGACTTGGTTTTAATCTCAAGGTTACAATCGATTTCACGCTAGAAGTGAATCGAAACTTCACATATACTGTTTGTATTTATTGGTAGTACCTATGTGTGTGGGTCTATATACCCAAGCCCCTGGCTTTCGGAACAAACAGAACTTTGCCTAAACCAACGCATAGCCGCTGTGATCTGGTATTTGCATAAAACCACATATGGTGGTATATTGATGACGGGCTATATTTTCTGTTACTGTCATGGGTTTTAAGTTTGCCATATTCTTATTACCCGACTGTCAAGGAAGGGTTATGTTTTTCGCGCGTATCTTGTACGTATGTTTGTGTGTAAATGTCTTTATTTCCTCGTACATTCTAAACCGCTGAATGGATTTCGAATATTAAGGTGTCGGTAGATTCATTTAAAAAACCCAAGTGTCATTAGATAGACGTTTAAAAAAAATCAATATGGTGGATTTTGGGTGCTAAATTGTGAGTCGACACTAATATTATAAAGAGAAAAGATTTGTTTATTTGTTTGTTTGTTTGTTTGAAATGAATAGGCTCCGAAACTAGGTACTGGACCGATTTGAAAAATTCTTTCAGCAATGGATAGCTACATTAACAGGGAGTAACATAGGCTATATTTCATCCCCGTACTCCACCGGGAACGGGAACTATGCGGGTGGAACCGCGTGACGTCCACTAGTCGTTAATACATTCATTTCAACCAAAACAATCGAGTAGGGTGTCAAAATGAAAGAAATTAAATTGAGGTTACAAAAACATACAACGTTAACAGAATAAACGCATTACCTCTTAAGGGGTCATTGTACTCATCATTATGAACAACTTTTACTATGGGATCAACCCTGAAACCGCGAAAAAAGAATCAACTGTTCAGTACATTTTGTCGAGTTATGCGCGAATTGGTCCCATAGTAAAAGTTGTTCATAATGATGAGTACAATGACCCCTTAAAAAGTATTGCGTTTATTCTGTTATAGATTGTATATAAGCTTTCTGTTTAAATTCAATTAGGAAATCGTTCATAAAAGTGTTTTGGTTGAATTTTTTTGCAGTCGGGTTTTTAGATTTTTCTAATTTACGACTTGTTTTTGATACTTATTTCTGGCAGAGTAAAGTCGTGACTTGTGCAACAGGAACGTACTTTCGGGGTAGAAAGGTATCCTATATCCTTGTCCAGAACAGGCAACGTTACTTTCGCATTTATAATACCAAACATTTTGATATTGATTCTGAACAAGTCCGAGATAACATTTCATGCATATGATCTCGATACATTTTAAATCAAACTAAAGATTACTGAAGCCTAATGCCAAACAGCAATCAGTATACATCATCCTACTGTTTTGTTTGAGGAAAATAAACTTTCAACAAACGCCTCAGCAACACTCCTCCAGTACTTACTAATAATAACTTCAAAACCAATCAACTCTACCAGCAAGACGATTATGTTAATACCCAAACCTCTTGTGTTTTTAGGCACCCCTCAGAACTTAGAGGCCATTATAATTTCAACCTTCATTTTTCATCCATTACCTCTAAGCGTCCATCAGAAAAACATAAGCCGACGCCAATATTGATGCTCACAGCCCATCTATAAAATATACGAGAAATTCAACTCTTAAATTGAGATTCTTGAAAAAAAAAAGCAAGAAACTGATGAATATTCATGGGAACATGGCGACGAAAATGCGGAACCTATTATTGGATCAGAGAGGATCGTGCCTCCCGCGAGAAGAGGAGGCTATACTTTTTAAAATTTCTCGCGTAAAAGAGGGAACAGATTTAAGAGGAGGCATGAATATAGAGGCGACAAGGACGAAGGAATTTAGTTACATAAGCAAGAGCTGGGACTAGTTTAAGGCTGCTCTCTCGAGAAATGCTTTAAAACAGCGTGCAGATGAAGCAACTTTTCATCGAAATTTACTGAGAAATTACATCTGAAAAAAATAGGTAGTAATCTACATGATATGATAAGTTATTTGGTTTAGCCAGAATTTATCACATAATAAAAAAAAAACACCAAATCACCTCCAAATCGTTGAGATGAACCATTTTACTCCTTTATTCTTTAACAAAAGTAAAAAAAAAACTACTGATTTGCAATACAAACGAAAATAATGTGGTTTTGTTACTTTTTTAAATATGTGTTTTTTTTTTAAATAAATTAAAAATACGGGTGGTGCGTAGAGGAGTAGTTAGCTCCGCTTATATGCACAAGGTCATTGGCATGTATACAAGTCTTAAGAGCTGGGTGCGTCGAATTTCTAGACTGTGGGAATGTTAGGTACAACTTAAGAACATGTTATAAAGGTGACACGAATCTTTGAAGATACACATTCTATCTGATTCAATTTGTTTAGTGTTTGATTTATTATTACTAGCTCGTTCCCGCGATTTCATATGCGCATGCCCCATTTTTCCCGTTCCCGTAGCAATTTCGGGAAATCTCCTAGTACCCTACACTCTCCAAGAAACCTACATGCAAAATTTCAGCTTTCTTCGATCAGTAGTTTCGGCTGTGCGATGTCTGTCAGTCACTCATTTACTCATTAACGGAAGACTTTAGGTACATTGATTTGTACAAACGCGAGTGTCTTACTGCAGGGTAAATTCCTTTCATATTTCCAATTTAATCTACCCTGGGATATCTGGCTCCAATCTCATAGGTTGCAAAAGTCCAGCTCGTCCCACCATTACCTTAGGGTCGCCGGTACCTGATATTTGGGATCCAATCTGTAGCTACTTTGCCCAGTTCTTCTAAAAAAGACTGACAGGGAAAACTCATTAGGCATTAATTAAAATTTCGTTCACATCTCTGTCAATGGGATTATCATATATGTGCCTATAAAACTTGCTCTGCCATTTATAAACTTAAATTATTTTCGTAGTTATAATTTCACTAAATACATTACAACTTAATTTATTAACTTTTGAAGGTTACAAAAACATCATAATTATGCTTTAACAAATGATGTTTCAGTCGTGTGTTAAAAGTTTTATATAAATAATATTTTATTATAACTAACGCTAATTGTATTTGATGAGCGGTTGTCGTGTTACCGGTCTTTGGGGACCAACTTAACACACTTGTCGGATCAAAGCCCTGTCCGACATTACAATTTATACAGTCTTGGTGGCATAATATAATCATCAAATAAAATATACCTATAATATGATAACAATAATAAATTATATATAAGCGCATATAAAAAAGGGACAGGGAAAGATTGGCACATCACGTAAATTCAGGAAGTAAATAACTTACTGAAATTACGTTATGTACCAGAATATAAGGAAAATACTCAAATAATGATAATTATAAACCATTGATAAATACCAGCGAAGGAAGCAGGTATCTTAACCTTATTCCGGCAGCCATTAAAATCATCGTTAATACAACGACCAGCCAAAGGGTAAGTGCGGGCTAATAGCACCATTCTCATTTACCGACAAATGAAATTTGAATGCAATACAAGTTAACTGGCCGTTGTGTAGGAATGACCGGGAAATTAGCAAAGTAACAAACAGAGGACGCTGGTCGCCACTGTTATTAGAAAAAGTTTTTAAAACCCATTGCAATTTATGGTTTTTTTCGTGAATTTTAATGTGTTTGGCTTCGTTTCTAGTAATTGCTATGAATAAAATTACTATAGTTAAAGATAAAACTATTTTAAAGTGTATATCTTCTGCAGAATGAGTTTTTCAAGTATTGTAGATTTTAAAACAACTCCTTAGAGGGAATATTTATGTATATTTTGCCTTGCACTGGTAATCTATTTATGCAGTCTGATATTTAATACTATTTTTCATCTAAATCAGCCACTAAAAATAAACAACAAATTAAAATAATTGCCTTGCTATAATATGAAATAACAATGGCTGGCTTTTATTATTCTCGCACCGCAATTTGATTTAATAAATTCTCTGTGCGACTCACATATTATTTAGAACTTGTTATTAAACAGACCTAACGAGGTTTGCTTTTATTATGGACCTGCTTTAATATCGTGTGTTTCGTTCACAATTTGTTTGTCATTCACATTTCGTATGAAAACGTGCCGTACGATTGTTTTAGCCACCTAATCACCGTCTCCCCTCAATTGTGTTAGTATGTTTGCTCCAAATTTTAGTTTGCAAGCTTATGTTTGGGTTGCTTAATTGGTAGCTCGACAATTTTGTTTAGTTTATTTATTCATGATTAAGTTACGTTTTGGATCGTGGTTAGTTCATAATTTGAGGTTTTGCTTTATGGGCTAAAATAAATTGAAGCGACCTATGTTGTTGAGGCCTCTTTGAGATGTCATGAAGGCATCTAAATGGAAACCTACAAAAACTGGAATATCAAATTTTTAATTTTAAAATATTTGATTATCAAAACAGAACTTAGTTTTAGAAAAGAAAACACATAAACGCAATTGTTGTTAAATTGCATTGTTAAGAGATCAGTCACATAAAAATAAAATAGAATAGAATGCTCTTTATTACGTACACCTCAAAAGTTACTGAAAAGATGGAGGAAGCAAAACATTACATTGGGTGGCTTTATCGCTAAAAGTGAAAGAAATTATTCGTCGGCTAAGGTTTCATAATTATCCGATTCATTAAAACGTGATCATGAAACATTGAAATCAATATTTTAAGCCTCCAATCCTAATCCATCACTCACTCCAATCTATGTAGTTAATTTCATACTTCAAGGCACTTGATCTCTGACATTTGCTAATTGGTGTAAGTTACGCCGCCAGAGGTCGCTACTGCGGCAATATCGATATGTTTTAGATTAATTGGATGCGGTACATGATGATATTGATCATGTTCTTTCGGGATTTCTGGGCGTGTATTACACACTGTAGCTTTGTACATTGTAAGTTTTGGTTACATGTTAAAGTACGTCGGAAAGTAAGTTAAATCTTTGTACCATGACATATGTTAAAGTTAGTATGTTTGCGTTATATTAGCCTCCGATAAGAGCTCCAAGATATTACTTCATTAATTATTTGTATGTTGATATTTATTATTTTCTCGTTTACTCTATTACTATACTTATTTAATAAAATTTTAACATTATTGCCAAAGCAGTAAACATTTAACGTACAAGATTAAAATGTGAACATATGCGACATTTTCTGATAAAATCAAATTATAAATCGTAGATCAAAAACTTCCCCATTGCGTGAAATGGAAAATTTTCTCTTCGCAATTTCACATGAAAAACTCCCATAATGACGAGCAATTGCACGGCCCAATTCAATTTGCAAGGGACCTGATTTCCCAAAACCGTTTCAAGAAATTGAAAAAGCGAACTGTCCGAAATCTTCTATTACGTTTTTTGTACTAGGAACGGCACACAATTAGTTGTCCCAATTCGCCCGACCTCTTCGACAAATGAAAAAAATGTCAGACCTACCATAAGTTTGTGTCAGAATATGGTAGCTAGCTGTCTTCATTTCATAAATTGCCTACAGAAGGTACTTCAAGGAGCTCGTGGCTAAATAATAACAGCAGCCTGGGGTCGATTTTCAAAGTTAAGCATCGCTTGCCGAGGTTGGCCCGAGGATGACCAGGAATGATGAAGGACCTTAACATACCAAGAGTTTCCCATACCTCGAAGCACCTTAAGCGCATTCCTGACTACGCTATACTATTTTGCTAAATAGTACAGCATTTCCATCAAGCCAAATATTATAGCTAAGTGTGAACGTGTTCTAAATAAATGTATGGTGAGCGATATTGTAGTGCTATGAACTATATGCTATTATATTATAGCGTTGTTTGAAATGCGCTTTAAGGCTTGTATATGTCGCAGTAAGATAGATAAAGCCGTAATATAGTTATATCCCTAGGGATATAATTATATACCGTAACATAGTTATACGAAAGCGATTCTTTACTATTTCACTAGGAATATAGTTATAAAACCGTCGAAGTTTAGTGATATACTTATATTACTAGATTAAGTTCAGTGTTATAAATATATTAGGGTTTGTCTCAAAAAAGTCATATTGTATCATATTGTCATCATATTGTAGTATATTAAAGCTTATTTATTCTCAAATACTTTTGAAAAATTTAAAAAAATTCAAGTGTGCCCCTTTTTTGAGACAGTTCCATTACTTGATTAAGCTTAGTGAAATAGAAATCTACCATATAAAATTAAATAAAAAAAAAATTTATTGGTTTTATCTTTATTAATAAATCAACTTTTTGTATCCTGCAGTTAGTTACAATACTTTGTGACATTAACACGTATTAAAGTAATTATAATTAAAGCGATCATATTTTTTGGAATTTAAACATTAACAATACAATTAAAGCTAATCAAACATGAACAACCTACATACCAGTAACCTTGCACATATAAACGGAGCTAACTACCCTTCTACGCGGCACTCCGCTACCCGCATTTTTATTTTTTTATAATAAAATTATACATGTTTTTAAAAAGTAACAAAACCAAGTAATTTTCGTTTGTATTGTAAAGCAGTAAATATTTTTTTTAATCTTTTGATAAAAAATAAAGGAGTAATATGGTTTCATCTCAACGATTTGGAGGTGATTTGGTGGTTTTTTTTCATATGATACCGATAGATATATTTATCTATATCTGTAATATATTTATTATATTAGAAATTTTGAACCATTCGGAATTATGAAAATCGATATTTTGAAATTCGTATTTGTGACAGTCGGAATAAAGTTTTTCGTATTAATGTAGTGTACCCTTTTTTCAGATGTAATTTCTTTGTTAGTGCCTATGAAAATTTGCTTCATCTGCACGCTGTTTTTAATCTTTTCTCGAGAGATCAACCACGAATCACGGGTAGTCAGATGCCAAGATTATCTGACATCAGGCATGCTAAGAGTTATAGCGTTACCCAGTTACTGGGTTGAGAAGGTCAGATCAGACTGAAAGCCGACCCCAATATAGTTGGGATAAGACTAGGAATTGATTCGAAGGTACGTTGCCTATAGTCTGTCGAAGGCAACACCTGATACTTAAAGTTTACAACAGTGATGTTTTAATTAGGTCTCAACAGTACATTAAAATTCATTCTATGACTGGCGATACTTTAATGCACGTCTGACACACCCTGAATCCGGTACAGCCCTGGTCCCACCTTGACTGGTTGTAAAAAAATCAACTATTCAGTACATTTTGTCGAGTTATGCGCATATAGGTTGACTGGTAGAGAATGCCTTGTTGCATTAAGTCCGCCCATGTATCACTATTGTACATAAAGTTTAAATAAATATAAATGTATGGGGAGTCGATTTTTTTTTTCGAATACAGTGTTGGTCCCACAGTGAACGTTGTCCATATTGATGAGTACAACGACCCCTTAAGAGGTTTTGGGTTTATTCTGTTACACGTTGTTTAATTATTATGTATCTATATGCTTACTGACCTTTTCCGGCTGATTCACCCATGTACCCGTGTAAAAGGAGTACACACAGAGCAGTGGCGTTACCTTCATATAAGCCCAAAAGCCGGCATGCCTTACTAAAATGCTCGATAGAGAATCAATATCAAACCCGAACTATTTAAAAGTTCACGCGCTTAATTCTTATCAAAATAACACAAAGTATGCTACCTATGCCACATTACTGCATAACTACACATCGCGATTGTTCGCGCGCAGAGTTTCGCATTTGCAGCGTCTACATATAGCTATCTCGCTTACACGTACCGGCTTTTACCGGGGTTTCAAATACTATCTCCGTCACTTTCGCACTTATAGCGATGTGCCGTATAACGAGTTCTAAACCTTGTGCGCCTACAAATCGATCAGTATTGAAGATTAAGCCGTGCATGCGTATGAAGTTGCGCGCGTATGCGTGACCTTGTCACCTTGCCAACTCTGCAGTGTTGCCGTTTTAGCGACGTTGTGAGATCTTGGAGATTTTTAACGAGTTTGGGGACTTTTTTTAAGATTTAGCAACAATAAAAACTAGCGACTTTTTAAAATAACGAAATTAAATTCTCAAGCAATATCTTAAAAATAAAAAAATTGCGACATCTAGCTAGATTTTTCATATACCTGGTGACTTTTTTGCCTAAATGACAACACTGCAACTCTGCGTAAGTAGTTCTTGACACCGGAGTGCAACTCACTTCAGTTTTATTTGCTTGAGAGTTGAAAAGTTATGTTGTTAAAGTTTTTTGTGTGTTTTCTTAGATTTTCTCAGTGATACAATTGTTTGGGTGACTTACCTACAACAATGGAGGTAATTGTACCTTGTGAGGATTTAAAATGCGTTCAAGTTTTGATTGGCGAAGATAAGGTAAAACCTTTATACTTTGCTCAGAAAAAACAGTTAAATTCTTCATTAAAACCGACGCCTAATCTGTGTTTTTCTCAGACTAGTAAATCGCATAAACGAAAATTTAATAGATCAGTGTATAAAACTACTTGGATTGTTGGCTGTTCGCACACTAATAAGTTGTGTTCGTTTTGCTGCCTATTTTTTTCGAATGAAGATTCCGTTTGGAATACATCTGGTTATAATGATTTAAATAACATATCTGGCGCCATTAAAAGGCACGCAAATTCCTATAAACACCTGTGTGCAATGGTTTCTTTCGGTAATTTTGGTAAACAACGAATTGAGACATCTATATCAGTTTATGAGAAAATTGCGATGATACATACGAAGGTACCTACAGACTCAGTCGAAAACTGAACTTTCTTTTTTTGAAATCGGTTAAAATTTTATTGGGCTTGCCTTATTTTGAAACCCTAGGCACGCCACTGACACAGAGGCGGCGCAAGACGTGGGCGACGTGGGCCATCACCTAAAGCCTCGCGGTCCGAAGGGCCTTGCAGCTTTGGTTTTTGTCAATTCAAAAACACCGTCGTTAAGGCCGTAAAAAAAAGTCCAACTTATCCGAGCCTATTTGCATTTTTTTTCCTCGCTTTGCTTGCTGTTGCTATTTGAATTCTTTTTATTGTTAAGGTTTAGTTCATCATGATGGAGTGTGTGCGGAACGAGCCGGGGAGACAAAATTTGATGATGGTATTTAATAATATGAACGAGACTCGGGTGTGTAACAGCATCCTTGCTGCTCCTACTTCTAAAGCAGCCCGGATGAGGTCCAGACTCGTTATTAATGGGATTAAACGCAGGGGTAATTAAGTATAAAGAGTAATTTATTTTAGTTATTGTTAGATTATAAAATTAATGATATAATCTGTTTAGATTAAACCCTCTTTAATAAATAATGAAAAACAAGCTTTAGTTTAGTAGGTACTCGTACATATTGTAAAAATACTAGCCGCGGCGGGATAGGTACTATGATTTACTCGTACAATCTCACTAGGCTTGCTCTTAATTATGGGTAGGTACTTTCAGTTTACATACGTTCTTTCTTGTATTTTCCCACATTCGTCAAATATTCTCTAATTTTGCACAAAAGTTAAAGAAAATCAAAACTATTCGTGGTGCGATTGAGTTCGCCGCACCTCACCCTCATTTCTTAGGTAGGAACTAGAGGGCTTCGCAATATGCCAATCTTGCCCACTTCAAATTTTAGTCTTGCTCCACCACTGAGTACACACTATACCAAGGGAACGAACTATCGGGATTAAAGAGATTTTTGATCTAAAACAGGCCATGGTCCAACAAGTGTACCAAGTTCCAACCATCAAAACTATTCAATCGCTGAGGCTTAAGGCGATGACATACGCCAGCTAGCTTGGAGGAACATAACGCGCACTCGTGTCACAGCGCGACCCAAAATTCAGTAGTTTTTTGTACTTTCCTTATTATTCTATGACCTTAAAAAAAACCGTATATTAAAATGTAGATTATTAAATTGTTTTTGAGATAGTGCAAATTCCATTAAAATACGCTCGGCGGTTTTGGTCCGATATTCGTTTTTATGTCCGTGTTTAGACATAACTTTACAAATTAATTCCACTATGTTGAACGAGTAAAACTGAACATTTTATTAAATAAAATTATTAAGAAAATAGTCTCATGTAAAATTCATTTAAAAAAAAAATCTTTTAAAATCAGCTACTGAGCCGTATTTGCACCTTAATTAGAAATCTAGGTATTTACACAAACAGATTTTCACATTTATAATATCAGTAGAACTAAAAGCCTATAAAATATGAAACATTTATTTGAAGAATGAAAGAGACTAAAATCACTTTAATCTGGCTGAAAAATTCTTTTTCAACTTATTTAGCAAAAACACTTTTAGCCAACTTTTATTCAAAATGGCTGTCTTTTTTCCCGAAGGCCGAGAAAATCTCGTAAATCATAATTAAGCACTAAGTTTTGAGAGCCGCTCCCAACGACGCTGAATCTAGAATTAGGACATTAATAATATTTGTTTTATGATTATGCAATGATTCTTGATTAGGCTTTGTTTCGTTTCCAAAAATTATCTCATGAAATTCGAATTTATTTCTGAGTGCTGTTTATTTTTGGGGAATAATGTTCCATTTTAAGAGGAGATGCTGGCGGCGAGACTTTGTATGTAAAAAGTCATCATTCGAGGTTTGGCTCTCGACTATTTGCTCCTCCAATATTGGACCGATATAAGAGATATTTCATTAACTGAATAAGAAGGATGTATACTGTGTCTCTATGTTTTCCTTTTTTGATTAATAGTTGCTAAATTTGTACACTAAGGCTCTGTTGACAACGATTTATTGGACAATTTTGAGCATTTTGTGAGAGCTCTAGTGCTTATACGGTTAATAAATCATCAAAAAAATTATTATTCAGTTTGTGAAATATCTCTTAAATCGGACTTATATTGGAGGAGAAAACAGACGAGAGCCAAACCTTGAATTATGACTTTTTACATACTAAGTCTCGCCGCCAGCATTTCCTCTTAAGCCTTTTGGTACTGATCTCGGAAAATCTGACACCAGTCTTGCCAAGGAGTACCGTGTTACCCATTTAATGGGTTGTGGAGGTCTGGTAGGCAGCCGCTCCATTAAAAATACTGGTATTCAGCTGAATCCGGTTTGACTGGAAGCCGACCTACTTATATATATAAAAGGCATGTGCCTATGACGATGGTACTGATTTATAAAATTAATGTTAGAATTTTCTGTCTTATAATTTGAAAGACTATAATTCATTTTATCAAGTTTTTTTTTCGAATGATGTCTTTATCACTTTTTTATGTCTTTGTCGCTCATTCTGTCACCCTGTGTATGTAATGTTTTGTTCATCTGTCTGCTCTGTAACGTATATGGCGTAGGTACATAATAAAGAATAAATAATGTTCTATTCTATTATGTAGTTCTATTCCATTTTTTTTATGTGTGTTCGCGATTAACTTTTCGTCGTTTATGAACCGATTTCGATGAATCTTTTTTTATATGAAAGGGTATGCTGCCAAAGTGATCTCATTGCCACCACGTCAGGATCTGATGATGGAAACCCTGAGAAATCGAGGGCAACTCTCGAAAATTGCAGGCACGCATCTGGTAAAAACTTAATATTCGTATGTATATCGGGTGATACTACAAAACAATGAAGGTTTGTATCAGATCTGATGATGGAGACGACAAAGAGTCTAGGAAACTCCACATCGGTATGTAGGAACTATCAAGTGTTTGGGCTTATTTCATTCGTATTGACGAGACCTTTACACCGAAAGCACTTAGTAAGTTTTATTTTCATAACATAACATCACGCCGGTACGCTGTGAATGGGTACGCAGGTACCACTAAAAAGTGAAAAATAAAATACTTTTTTACAAAAAATATAATCGACGTCCAGAAACAAAACACCACAAAATATAAAATAACTTGAATTTCGGAAGTCGGTGTCATAAAACGAAATAACCCAAAACACCGACTTCCGAAATTTAAGTTATTTTATGCTAGTGTTTTGTTTTTGGAAGTCGGTTATTGTAAAAATGTTTTAAGGATGGGAAATCATCAAATGACTCCTCCCGCTCTAGGTGAAGCAGAAGGGAGTGTCAGACTCTTACTGACTAAAACCCATCCGTGTTTCTTCTAATGCCCTTTGTGCTGCAGGGTTACGACGACTCTTTCGAACAAATTCCGCAACGTGTTAACAACCCTAGCAACTTTCTTTAACATCATGCATAGAGAAGCGTTATCATTAAAACATTTCTCATTACAAAAATTTACTAGGGCTGGTCGGCATTTGGAACAGAAGAGGTGAAACAGCCAGTGCCTTGCATAATACTCTTGCAAATTTCTAAATCTAAGAGGAGTCAAGCAATGCTAGATATTGATTGTTCGTGTATGTTTTGTCTTAGAGATCTTATCTTGCGACAACATTTTACTTTCCGAATTACACGCGAACGAAGTCGCGGGCAGCAGCTAGAAAAGAATAAATAATGTTCTATTTTTTTTTAGTTCTATTCCATTTTATCTTGTCTCTCTTTACCGAAGCACCACCCCTTGTAGGTCGTACAATTCACTCACATGTCGAACAATCTCTTATATCTGTAGAACGTGAAGACACGTCGCACCCTGCTCAGCGAACCTAGTGATAGCAGTGACGGCGTCTGTTCACGGATTGTCTTTAATTTGACAATATTTATGCGAGACTCAGAGGTTGGCGAATACCTACCAGGTTTTTGGATGTTCAATGTTTTTTTTTTTTTTTGTTTTTTTTTTTTTTTTTTTCACCACAATATTTACAGAAAAAAAAATTACATATATTAATTGCCAAGTAGTAGGTACAACACTGAAAATATTGTGGGGACTGGTGCCTAAGCTAGGCCCATGGCCTGTGTTTCAGGTCACCAGGTCTCCACACCGTTTTACTATGTCTAATTACTTACGTACTAGTGACAATAGACAACAAGGAATACTATGATGTGAATGGGTGTAAAATTTTATAAGTATTTATGTGTGTGTGATTTATTGTGTGAGTTTGTTGTATACAGTGTGAGGTTGTGTGTTATCTGTTTGAGTCCAATAAATTAATGTTAAAACGTGTTAAGATATAATGCCAAGAATGTCTTCAGTGTCCTCGTATGATAGGCTTAGCAGCCAATTAGTGAGTTTGTATTTTAACTTATGTTTGGGCAAGGCGTATATGTCTATTTGGCTGTTCACTTTGTTGTAGATACGTCCACTTAGAGCAGTGTAATGACGGCTTGCGTATTTCGTCCGGCATCGTACAGGTTCACAGACTGGGAGTCCTTTACGTTTTGATTGATTTTTTTTTTCCAGTGGAAGAGAGGAATAATATTAATTTTTATTATTAAAATAATATTGCTCACTTATCTACAACTAGTGGACGTCACGCGGTTTCACCCGCGTAGTTCCCGTTCTCGTGGGAGTACGGGGATAAAATATAGCCTATGTTACTCCCTAATAATGTAGCTATCGAATGCTGAAAGATATTTTCAAATCGGTCCAGTAGTTTCGGAGCCTATTCATTTCAAACAAACAGACAATCATATCTTTCCTCTTTATAATATTAGTGTAGACGTGTAACAGAATAAACGCAATACCACTTAAGGGGTCATTGTACTCATCATTATGAACAACTTTAACTATGGGACTAACACTGAAATCGTGAAAAAAAAAACCGACTCCCCCATACATTTATGTGCGCATAACTCGACAAAATGTACTGAACAGTTGATTTTTTTTCCGCGATTTCGGGATTCAATGACCCCTTACTAGGTATTGCGTTAATTCTGTTACAGGTTGTATCAAAACTTTTAACCATTTACGTAGTTCAATTAACAGATTTTCAATTCGAATTTGAGTAATAGAAACCATAAAATCGATTGGAAAAAAATGCCCAGGGTCATAGGCCTTCTCTTCCAATCAACATAGGTATGTGTTCTAAGATCAGCCTCTAAAGAATTTGAATTAAAAATCTGCTTAGCTTAAGTACTGCTTAGTGCTTAAGCTAAGCATATGGTTAGATTTTTGTATCAATAACCCTGATGGTGTTTGTTTATCGAATTAAGTATTGGTTTTTGCCTCAAACTATGTTTAGGGGGAGGCCTATGTTTAGCAGTGGACGTCTTACGGCTGATATGATGATGATGATGATGGTTATAAATGTGAAAGTTTTTGAGGATGGATAAATCAAAGTTTATTCTTTCACGTAAAAAACTCTGAAAGATTATGGTTAAAATTTGGCACACATATTTAGTTGAAAAGTAAAAAGAATTAAAAATTAAAAAGTTTATCTTTTTAATTTTTAATTCTTTTTACTTTTTAATCTGTTCGAGCCAATTTTCTTTACTAGTCCTCTAAAGCTGCGGGTGAAAGTTACGATGCCTTGCAGACGTTCCGTATTTGCAGAGGCAGGGGTATAGTTCCAATACAACCCTAGCATGCACCAGTAGACCCACACAAATTGCGTTAACAATAGACACCGCATAGAACACAGCGACACCCCACCGGCACCATCCTCTATATTCAACATGAATGCTGATCCCACTGAACTGAAAACTGAAAGCTTTTGTTTACTTGCATACCGACAGCGCTGTGTGCTGCAAAAAGGGAGCTCTTTGAGTCGCTATTGAATTTGTGATTAGCGTTGTCTGAATGAAGCTGCGTTTTGGACCTTTCAATGCAGTTTATCTTCAGTTTTATGATTTTAAAAACAAAACTATTTTTTTTTGTATGTCATTAGGAAACCTCTTCAGAGAGTCTTAACGAAGTGATATATAGCTCACTAATTGACCCGCGCAACTTCGTCTGCTCCGCTCCTATTAGTCTTAGCGTGATTATATATAGCCTATAGCCTTCCTCGATAAATGGGCTATCTAATACTGAAAAAAAATTCAAATCAGACCAGTAGTTCCTGAGATTAGCGCGTTCAAGCAAACGAACAAACTCTTCAGCTTTATATGTTAAGTATAGAAGTATAGATAGATTGTAAGTATGCCTTTTAAAATCTACGTTGGAGGCGGTGGTTTCCAGCTTTTATTAATAGGGAACGTCTTTCAATCTGACCTCTACAACCTTACTACTGAGATGCACGACAGCACTTGATGAGACAGACCTAATCTAGCTCTAGATACCTCTGCCTAGGAAAATGTCTAACAATCTATCATGCTAGCCTTTTACCTATAAATATAAGGGTCATGTGCTGGTGTTTCATTTTCTGGTTTTTGGCTACTCTCACCGATTTTTAAACATTAGAAAAAAGAAAGAAGAAAGAAAAATTGTTTATTCCGCCCAAACAGACGCACATTAATAATACACAAATAATAAAAACAGCTATCAAACAAAATAAGAGACAAACATTCGTCCGTAAAACCACTGCCAGCCTGTGTCAGGGACGGGCATTATAAAAAAGTCATAACTGTCGCGGTCATGTCATAGACAAACCATGGATAACAAAAAAAAAAAAATTGATATTGACATACACACGATACGACAGTGACTGTCAGTGAGTGATGGATGCAAGATGGATGTCAATCCCGACACAGTTCCTGACACAAACAAAACAAAACAACAAACAAAAAAAAACAAAAAACTTGATACATTAACAAATGGCTTTTCGAGGTTTGGAAGAATCTCGCTTGGTTAAGATGGTCGCCAATCCATGGATCGTTCTCGGCAAGCCTCGTAGCGTTTAACCTCTGCTGTTATTTCTTCGCCATGAGGAAAATGTTAACCATATGGTATCATAAAAGCTATAACTGGTTCTTCTAATCTATCCATTGTGCATTCCTAAAAACAACCAAGCGCGGATGTCAGCAACGAAAATTTGTGGACATGCCGATACTGTATCTGTGCCGTGTCCGGTGCTCGTCCGATTTATGAGCGTGTTGCCACCGGCCCGGCACGGCGGCTAGATACGAGTAACACGATACGTGACACGCTAAACACTTTGTAATGAACTGTTAAGTGACATTCCTTGTTATTTTAGTGCTATGTTAGTATTGTATGTTGCACGCAAGTGTTTATGATTTTGATATATTTTGAGGTTGGAGTAGGATTTGCAGAGTTTTGGAGATATATATTTATTATTTATATATACTTTATTGTCCACCAAAATTAAAATACCATCATCATATCATCATCTTCAACTTATCCGTAAGATCAGCAGTGCGATTCTGTAAACATCTCACCGTTTAACCAGACTTTGCCCCACAGATTCGCGATAACGCGCAATATGGCCGCCAACAGCTGAGCGGTTCCCCTCTAGTCTGTCACCTGTCAAACTGTCACGCACTGCATTTTCTTTTATGTCATTCGTTTCACAAAGCGTCCGTCTTTCATTAATTTACTCGGATTTTACATTTAGTTTGACTACTAGCTTTCGCCCGCGACTTCGTACGCGCATATCCCGATTTTTCCCGTTCCCTTGGGAATTTCGGGAAATCCTTTCTTAGTGCTCCCCTACACTTCCCAAGGAACCTACATGCCAAATTTCAGCTTTCTACGACCAGCTAGTCTATTTTGTAAATAACTATTTCGATATCGAGCTTCACGTGAGTGACAAAGTTCACAAAGTGAGCATTATTACACACAACATAAGTTTTATACAAATACGAATTTAATACCTCACCTCGGATTCCGCTGTCGCAACACTTACAGTATGGCACTACTGAAGTTTCGGCTGTGCGTTGTCTGTCAGTCACTCAATCAGTCAGTAACGGAAGAATTTTATATATTAAGATTGATGATGTTGGTGGATATTGATATTAGATAGTTATGATTATTTAGCGTTTATTTTTAGTATCTTCTTACTAGCTTGATTTTGTGAAATTTAGTTAAATTCAAATAGTACTAAGCCACAAATACTTTTCTCTGTTTTCTAAACTTGTCACCACTCATATAATTATGTCATAGGTTTAAGAATTCCCACCTATGTTAATTACGGCTGTTCCTTTTAGAGGTTCCTTATTACCAGCTTAAAATACCAACTGTTGGCTGTAAGGCTTCCCAGCCTAATTAGCATCGAGCTAATTAGAAATGTTAGGAGGATTCATGGCTGCTCTTCTCAAGGTGTCAACATATTATATTTTGCATAAGTATGAGTGTATCTTGTTATCATATTATGGAAATTGTTGAAATTCGTCGTAGTAACAGTTGTACGATAAAAATATATAGAGTATAGTAACCTAATAACTGCCTCCAGGGTCCCATCTACCTGTGTACCAAAAACCATTAACATCGGTTCGGCAATTTAGGCGTGTGTAACAAACAAACTTACTATCGCATTTATATTACTAGCTTTTGCCCGTAGGACTTCGTAAGAACTTCAGGGTGTCCCCTCTAAGTGCTCCCCTACACTCCCTAAGAAACCTATATGCTAAATTTCAGCTTTCTACGACCAGTAGTTTTGGCTGTGCATTGTCTGTACGCACAGAACCGGTCGTTGTGGCGACGCTTGGGGGAGGCCTATGTCCAGCAGTGGACGTCTTTTGGCTGATATGATGACGATGATGTTGATTGTCTGTCAATTACTTACTCAGTCATTCAGTAACGGAGGAGTTTTATAAATATTGATTGATTAGTTTGGATTTGAAAACATCCACCTTTTTCGAGTGTACGGTAAAAAACAGCCAAAAATACCGCGTTTAATGTTTTTTCGCCACCAACGGCACTTGAAATCTAAATAAATAAATATTAAATCGATTAATAAATGACTTGTCACGAACGACCGCATTTTTATGAATATTATATAAATGGAAATTCTCGAAACAACCCTCCTTGTATTTTCCCCATTCTTAAATATTCCGCGCTCAAAAACCTCTTCAAAGGCACCGGTGAAATGAAACTCGTAAAATTTCAAACAACCTTCAACTGAATATTATATCATAGAATCAATGTGCATTTACACATAAATACATAGTATACTTACATATAAGGATGATTCGTGACCCCCACACTAGATATTTGCCTATCTTAAGGGTCTGGAATATGGAACTCTATGACAACAAAAATTGTGGGTAATTATCGTAAAAAACCGAGCTGTTTTGATTTGATAAAATTAATGTTTGATAATATAATGGGTCCATTGCCCAAAACGACCAAATCGAAACCAGCATCTAGGTTTTTATTTCTTTGTTTTTGTATATATAGGGGCTTTTGCGCATACCGTATGTCAGTTTCATCGTATTCGAAACATTATAATACTTTGTAAGTTTAAAAAAAAAACGTTGCCCTACACTAGGAATTTGTCCTGTATCGTGGGTGCGTTTACATACATATAATCTCACATACACGAACAGCCAGACCCGGAACAACTATCTGTAGGCCATACAAACATTTGCTTCGTGCGGGAATCGAACCCGCGACACGCAGCGCAGCAGTCAATCGCTCAACCACTGCGCCAACCGTGCCGTCAAACTTTCACAAGACGAGAGCCATGAAGTTGAACAAATCCTTCGCATCGTCGCCATTGGGTTGGGATAGAATTGTAGGGAACATGCCTACATCAGTTCTGTTCAAATTCCGGGACCTTACTAAATTATTTCTACTAGACTCATATTGGACACATTCCATCAATAAATTTTGTATGTCTTCGACAACACCAGCTTCTAGTTAAACTGGAAACGGATGCCATTATAGCTGGAAAATGACTAGGCACTTAAATATCATGTATCCCTTATAATTACAGTTATATTAGTAGACTAGTTGACCCCCGCAACTTCATCTGCGTCACAAATTTCATTACTGCTCCGCTCATATTGGCCTTAGCGTGATGATATATAGCCTCTAGCCTTCCTCGATAAATGGGCTATCTAACACTGCAAGACTTTTTTGAAATCGGACCAGTAGTTCCTGAGATTAGCGTGTTCAAGCAAACAAACAAACAAACTCTTCAGCTTTATATATTAGTATAGATTTTCTTCTTCTTTTCGAGTCGATGGTAAACTCCTTATATTATTTGGGCTACGTTAATTGCAGCGTCGGTGGCATTCAATAAATCCCCCAAAGTACAGGTGCTTTTAGAGGTACAAACATTGAAGGACGTGCAGACACTATTAAAGTAACTCCTAACAATTGTGACTTTATCATAATCTTCGAAGAAATAATGATGTTTGTCATATTGATGGAAAAAAATCCCTTATTAAAAGTTATCATCATCTGCCCAGCCTTTTCCCAACTGTATTGGGGTCAGCTTCCAGTCAAACCTGATTTTAGCTGAATACGGTGACCAGTATTTACGTGGAGCGGCTGCCTACCAGACCTCCACAACCCATTAACTGGGTAACACGGTACTTCATGGCAAGACGAGTCAGATTTACTGGCTTCTGACTATCCGTAACGAATACGTATCCGAAAGAATCCGTAAAGATCTACAAATGATAGACAGGACCACCAGTTTAACGTGCTTTCCGAGGCATTGAGGAAACTCGGTATTTTAAGATGGTCACCCATCCACAGACCAACCTCGGCAAGCGTTGCTTAACCTTGAACATTGACCCGTGCGACTATTATTATTTAGCCACGAGCTCCTCTATCAAACTTACATACAACGTGTAACAGAATAATCGCGAAATAAAATCAGCTACTCAGTACATTTTGTCGAGTTATGCGCGTATAAATGTATGGGGGAGTCAATTTATTTGGCGATTTCTGTGTTGGTCCCATAGAGAAAGTTGTTCATAATGATTAGTTCAATGACCCCTTAAGTGGTACTGCGTTTATTCTGATACAGGTTGTATGTATTCTATCAAAAACAAACATAAGATTCACAGGGATCAGCCCTGCGAATCAAAAGACCACATCTAACGTAATAACAAAGCGAGTTCCCCAAACTCACTTCTTCCCCACTCATGACAGATTGGCGTCTCATAACGTCACAGAGTTATATACTGCTAGAACTGACACACTACGTCGCTTTCGGTGAGATTTATTAGCTTTGTAGTTGTTATTAAGTGTGGGTATTGTTGATTTCAGTTTGGGTGGGAACCGGCTTAGCGGAATGTTTTTTCAGGGAAAATTGTGAATAATAAACTGATAATTAAAAAAGAGGGTTAAAGAAGTTTCTTTTACAGAAATGATTCGTAAATTTAATCTAAAAAAAAACTTGCTTTTTTCAGCAACTTGCCACAGTACTTTTATTCATAGGTAAGTTATGTAAAATGTGCATGTTTTTACTCGCATTTTTGAATAAAAAGCGACCTCCCTAAACTCGGTAGCTTACCCACTCATGATCGATTGGCGTCTCATAACGAACACAGAGTTAGGCGCTACTAGAACTGACACACTACATCGCGTTCGGTGAGATATATTAGCTATGTAGCGTCACTAAACTGCCTTATCTAATCGTTATTAAGTGTTGTTGGATGGGAACAGACTTAGCTGGATGTCATTACTACCAAAAATAGTGAAAACTCAGTTACTAAATGAGAGGTAGCGAATGCAGCGATGAAATAGTTTTTTTTTCTTACATGCCAATAATATCATAATTTCATAGTGAAAAAGGGATAATCATATGCATTTTGTATAGCTCCGCCTCTCGCACACACCGCAATCATTATGGTTTTAAGGCGTCGTAGTAATATCGTAAATACTAACTAATCGTCCAACCAATTGAATGTCTGAGTTCTTGTTGAAGAAACCTTGTCGTTCGCAGCAACTTTCTACAGTACTTTTTTATACATAATCTATGAATCTTTAGCACGTTTAGACGAATACTAGGCAACACCGATATACATAGCACTGGAAGTTAAAATCCGAGGGAATAAGGAATTTACTTAGATGTCACTTAAGAAAACAGACATCAGAAAATCACAATCTTAATGCATAAAAAGCAGTGTGGACTATTTGAAAGCTCTTAAGTCTCGAGCTCCATAACTCCTTTACGAATATTTTATCAAACACCACATCCAATACAAGTACGACGAAAGCGTTTCAGAATCTAGTCTTAATATTTTAAAACAAAGACAAACTTAAAGCTCTCCCATCAAATGGAACTTCACCAAATAATTGAACACAATTTCGTCGAAATTCGTACAATCCCAGAGTTTTAGTCTGCATGTTACAGTGCGAAATAACCTGTGAGAAATTCAACAATTTCGTAGTTTCCTAGTGCGAGCTAAAACTGCGAAGTTTTGCGCCACTTGCCTAGATTGTTAGCTACTGAGTTTCGAAACTTGCTAACGTACATAGCCTTAGAGTTATGTAAAAGACTGGCTTCACTATCTCGGCTTGGATAAATACTGGCATTTCGTTAATGTGAGCTTCTGTTTATTATAAGCCAACTACCCGCTAGCGATCCAACCCAAGCCGGGTTGGGTTAGCACAGATGAAAATTATATAAAAAAACTAGCTTTTCCCGTGATTTCGTACAGACATAGCCCATTTTTTCTCGTTCTCGTAGGAATTTCTTGAAATCCTCTTAGTGCTCCTGTCAGCTTTCTACGACCAATAGTTTCGGCTGTGCGTTGTCTGTCAGTCACTCAATCACTGAATCAGTCAGTAACGGAAGAATAATATGTATTTATTGATTGATTGATAATATTGATTTGTCTTTTTTTAAGTTTGTATGAGTAATCTGTTCTCAATTATTTTTCTCACAGCAGACTATTCTAGGAAACACTCAAACAAGTTCCTCATTAATCCAACATTGACGCTTAAAATCAACCCATAAGTCATCATACTACCCTACATCACATAACATAAATGATACACGACGTCGCTGTTTGATGCTGGGATCGTCCAGAATTAATTGAATACTTTTAACCAATAGAGTTTCTGGCAGCTTTAGCTATTAGCGTAACGTCATTTGAAATAAGGCTCTATCTAAGGCTAATCTGAGACAAATTACATAAAAATGATAAATATGATAAGAAAATCGTTACAGAAGGTGGCCCACACAAATAACGTTATCTGTTTACCTACATTTATAACAGGAGCACCTATTTACAATTTTAAAGTGGACATGTTCAATAATATGCTTTATCTTGACCTACATAAAAATGACTACGCCTACCTATTTGACAGTAACAGAGAGCTAACACTAGACATGTTTTCGAACATAACAGGAAAAATAAAAAAAAACAGGGAATAAAATGTATATACGACGGCATTATGAATAATATTGTGATAGATTTGTGCTCACTTGGTCAGTTTGACATAATACCAAATAATAGTGGAATACATACGGAACCTTACATTATTACAAAATCTCCTGAAATCAACGTAAAAGAAACTGAAAACCAGTTTTTTCTCTGAGAAATATATGTATATCTTACATCAGAATATTGCAGGTTTAATTAACAAATCTGATGCATTATGTGTTAACTTAGAAGAACTCGTTGACATTAACAAAATTGTGGACACTTTATGTTGGCAGGATTTGAGTCAAATTTATATATACCAGATTACAGTTTGGCTTCGTCATACAGTAGAATAAATAGTAAAAGAGGAGGATCATGTATCTTACTTAAAAAAGGTCATAAATTCAGGGAAATTCCAGAAATTCGCAAATTTTGTGTTGAGTGTATACTCGAAGGTTGTGCAGTTGAACTTCTTGACTATAAAGTTATTATTGTTTGTATATATAGGGTACCTAAACAAAATTACTTGTATTCGTTCTTTCAAAAACTGGAAATACTTCTGACATGTATAGCCAAATTGAACTGTAAAAATATTATAATAGCTGGTGATTTTAATATAGATGTTCTAAACCGCAATAATGTAGCATTACAGTTTGAATGTTTACTGCTAAATTATAATTTAAAACTGACCTTACATGAACCGACTAGATTTGCCAGTCAAACTTGTATTGATAATTTTGCACATAACTTAAAAAAGGGTTGTAAATCTGAAATTTTGGAATTCGGTCTGTCGGACTATAGTGCACAATTGATTAAAGTCCCGGTTAAAAAAAACCGACATTGCATTATTGGCATACATTAAAACGTGATTACAGCATAGAAAACATTGATAAATTTAAATTGTGTATTAAGAGCTTATCTTTCTCAGATATTTACCTCACTGATGACCCAAACACGGCTTATCAACACTTTATAGCTGATTTTAAACTCTTTTACAACCTTTGTTTTCCACAATCCAAATTTTTCATACAAGCTAATCATAAACCGAAGTGGGTATCACGGGGTATAAAAATTTGCAGTCAAAAGAAAAAGGATTTGTTATGGAAATTCAGATTTAACTCAACAAAAGATAATAAATTAAAGTACATGAATTCATGAATCAGTTATTTAAAAAAATTATAAAACTAACAAAACGAGCGCAAAATAACTATAAAATAATAACGTCACGTAATAAAACTAAAAAAGCGTGGCGGATTATAAACAAAACGAGACTTAACACCCCAAAAGAATCTATTGATAACATAAAAAGTGATAATAACAACGTCCTTAATAATCCCACAGAAATAGCGAACTCATTTAATAATTATTTTATTGAAAAAGTCAAACCCCTTCCAGATTCCGGGAAAAAAGTAACGTCGTTAATTAATCATCGATTAAACTCAATGTTTCTTGCACCATGTTCACCCTACCGGATTAATAAAATTATAAAAAACCTTAAAAATACCACCAGTGTAGGATACGACGGTGTCTCTACTAAAATAGTTAAGGCAGTAAATGAGGATATGTGCCATCACCTGAGTCATATTATGAATCTGTCGATTCCAAAAGGAGTATTTCCTCAAGATCTTAAATTATCAGTTATAAAACCTTTATTCAAAAAAGGAAGTAAGCAGTTAATGGTGAATTATAGACCTATTGCACTATTATCAGTATTTTCCAAAATTTTTGAAAAATTTCTTTATGGTGAACTTAATTCATATCTTGAAAAAAATAAAATTTTGTGCAATGAACAAAAGGGCTTTCGACAAAATAAAACGACAAATATGGCCATTTATGAATTCATTCAAAATGTTATCTGCCACGTTGACAAAACAATTCCAGTTTGTGCTATTTATTGCGATATGTCACAGGCATTTGATTATGTAGATCATAATATACTAATCAGTAAACTTGACGCATATGGCATCAGAGGCAATATTTTAGATTTAATTTGATCCTATTTAACGAATCGACAACAGATAACAGAAATAACAAGAGTGAATCGTAAAATAAAAAAAGAAGAAACTGTAAAGAAATACGTCACATACGGTGTTCCTCAAGGCAGTGTGCTAGGGCCACCATTGTTTTTTATTTATATTAACGACTTGCCATAGGTAACGACTCAACCTATGACATTATTTGCTGATGACAGTACAGTTTCAATTGCATGTAAGGACATTGGCAATTATAAATCTGACATAAATAATTCACTGACATCTATTATTTCTTGGCTTTATAATAATAATTTAAAAATAAATTTATCAAAAACAAATATAATGCACTTTGGACAAAGATTGCATAATCCATTAAATGTAAATTTGAGTCATGATAATTACACCATAAATGAAGTAACTAATGCCCGTTTTCTAGGCGTAATTATTGACAGTAAACTTAATTGGAAAGAACACGTTGACGAACTATGTAAAAAAATCAGTAGTCAAGCATATGCTTTGTACCAACTCGCTCCAACTATAAGCACCTATGTGTTACTCTCGGCTTATTATGGACTTGTGGAATCTGTCCTCAGATATGGCATTATATTTTGGGGAAACTCAACAAATAAAGATATGGTATTTAAAATGCAAAAACGATGCATACGTTCCATGTTCGGCATCCTCAGTACCGAGAGCTGTAAGCCACTTTTTACAAAATATAAAATCCTCACACTTCCTTCACTTTATATATTGGACATTTCCCTGTTTGTCAAAAAAAAACCCCAATTGTTTCCTCGGTTATCGGCCATTATAATGCTTAATCGCCGGGATAATAGTAAAATTCGTGTTCAGCCAGCTAAGACAACGCTGCTGCGTAAAAGCGTTGTATGCATGGCGCCAATAATTTATAATAATATCCCTAACCATATTTAAAAATTAAATACAGACCAGTTTCAGAAAACTTTAAAAAAAATACTGACAGAAAAAGCTTATTATAGTATCAATGACTTTCTAAATGACAAATCGCTGTAATGACTAAATTTGTTTATTTATCTTGACTATTTACCTAATTTCAAATTTAATTTTAATGTTAATTGTTGATGTATTTATTGTTATTAATCTAATCTGTATTTTATCTATTTTTTAATTTGTATCATGTGATTTTTACACCAGCCATGGTCAAACATGTTGAGCCAAAGAATTTATGTAACACCAAATCAAATCGTATATTTCAAATAAACCATTTACAGGCACTTATGAATTGTCAAAGTTGGTCAGTCAAAAACATGAAGCTATTTGCACGTTCCTAAGCGTAGATCTCTATGGAGAAGAACGTGCAAGAAACTCCACGGACACTCTTTTAAACCATGTGATGTGTTACAAAAATCTTGTTAACATTAACATTGATTGCTTCTATATGTGAGGACAATGCAAAGAACAAGAAAATATATAAACAATTCAAAATGCAGGTACAGGTTAAAATAAGCCAGTGGCAGGTAAGAGATGACCAGTTTCAACTGACGGCGCCCGTTCACGAACATGACGCGTGCATCAGCACCATCTAACTCAACCATTTTGAAGGGAATCAAATGATCCAAAACACGCGCCACCATCAGCAAAACATTTGTGTGAGCATGACAAGCTCTCAACTGCCACGCTCGTTCATGTCAAACTAATTTAATAACGAAATCTATAATTACGTATGTAAATGGCTCCATAGTGCTCACATTTACAAAAAATTTAAAATATGCTTCTACGTTATACAAAACTATGGTTTCAAGTAACTAAGAAAAGAAAAAAAAGAAGGCTGCTTTATTGTGTATACTTTGCTAATACAATAATGCAAAGAAATAATAAATAAATGATTGTATAGGAGAACAAAAAAAGGGTAAGTATTTCTTACAATTATCAAAACCTAACAAGTGGACCCATGCTGCTGTGGCTGTGGAGCAGGACCGGCATTTAGCCAAGCATTTTTATCAAGGACATAATCTTCCAGTTTATAATATGCTTGTCTACATAATGTGCGTTTTATACATGTTTTAAATTTTCTCTCATTCAGTTCGAGAATATTAAGTGGTATTTTATTATAAAATTTAACAACAGTACCCCATAAAAGAAGTGTGTACTTTAGCTAATCTGAATCGGGGTTGATCTAATTTGTTCCGATTTCTAGTATTAAAATTATGCCTATCACTAATTTTACTAAAAAGATGAAGATTTTTCCGAACATACATAATGTTTTCATATATGTATTGACAAGGTACCGTCATGATGTTAATATCCTTATCCACCTGTAATAAGCATGTATTATGATTGTCCATGTATATTATCTACACATGTTTTAGCAAATAAATTGAATCTGAATCTAATCCCATCTAGACACGCGGTAGCGTGTCCAGCCAAGTTCAAAGAAAAAGGAACTGGCGACACAGCAGCCGTGTGAAAAATTACACGAATCAGTTTATCGGGTACGATACTATAGCAGTGTATACCTATAATCGTTTAAATGAGTCCCCATGTACAACACTGGCGTTTAACCTCATCAACCGACAACTTATCATACTACCCTACATCAGATCATAATGTTACATGACTACAACAGACCGTCAAACGACGACCCCAACATTTGACGCCAGGGTCGCCGGGTTTAATTGACCCAAAGTGAATTTAACTGATAAAATCTGCGAGATGCGAGGAACAGCCTGATTTATCGCCAAAGGTCGGAGATTAAGTAGATGTGTTTCGTTTACGATTTACGATATCGACGGAGACGTGTGACTAACGAGCGGAGCTACTGAAGATATATTATTTTATTGGGAAAAAGGAAATATTTTTGGTCCTTGTAGAAGAATCTGGGTGTGTTCTGAAAGAAATTGTTTTTCTTTTTTTAAAGTAAAGTAGTACTTTTCGATTCAACGAATCCTAATTTAATATGATAAGTGGGAGAGTTAGTTTGTTTGTACGTTCGCTTTCATGCCTTAATCGCCGAACAGATTTTGATGAATTTTGGTATAAAGATACATTGGACACTAGAGCCGGTTATAAGTTACTTTAACGTGAGCAAAGCCGCAGGCAGGGGATAGTGAGCCTAGATGAAAAATAACAGCTTAAAGACAAAATGATCTTCTAAGAGAAACTATTTATATTGTGAGATAAACAAATTGACTAAGTACAAGAACCATCGGACACCCAAATGCACTGCAACTTATCATCCCTACCTTGTTGCTATTCCACCAATTCGCACTAAGCGTTTTCAAACGTCTTTTATAATGCGCACAGCAAAGGAGTGGAACTCTCTGCCTGCGTCTGTGTTTCCAAACGCTTACAACCCTAATCTCTTCAAAGTTAGTATAAACAGGTTTTTTCTGGGTAAGCTCTCTCCACCAGACTTTGTCTCTGTCATCTCTGACCTAGACTAGTGTCAAGAGCAAACCCATCACAAATAAAAAAAGGAATTATGAAATGACAAAAGACTAACAAAAACATAGGTATATAATATATCTACGTACAACTCACAACCAAACATTTTAAGCCAAACAAAACTACAATGAATTCACTTCAAAACCACTCCAATAAATCTGGACACACGAAGAAACTTCTATTGAATCGAAGTAAAAGCGGATCCATAATAAAACATTACAAATTGGCTTACAGCAGGCCGGCTAAGTGCTTCCTTAAAATATTTATTTGTACTTCGCTTTTAGCGTCCGACGACCACTCCGCTCCGGAAATACATTTGAAGTGAAAACGCGAGCTGCTTCTTGGAAGTCGCGCGTCGCAACTCGCAGTTTGAGGGTAGTTCTTCTGTTTTCTTATTGGGAAGGTTTAAGGCTGTTTTCTCGAGAAATGCTTAAAAACAGCGTGCAGATGAAGCAAATTTTCGTCGGCATTTACTGAGAAATTACATCTGAAAAAATAGGTAGTAATAATCTACATGATATACGTAATTTGGTATAGCCAGAATTTATGTATCGGTATCACATAATAAGAAAAAAAAACACCAAATCACCTCCAAATCGTTGAGATGAAACCATTTTACTCCTTAATTTTTTTTTTTCAACCGCCCCGATTTCTCTGCATTCTTCAAAATTAGTTCGAAAATTTAAGCGTGAAAGCGTAACAAAGAACAAAAACCAAACTAACTTACATTTATAACAGTAAGTTCGGATTAAAGATTATTTTCTGTAGGTTTAAAAAAACTTAAAAACTGTATGATTCAAGGTTCACTGGACGTACATTACCTATTGCTGAGGCTCTCTAAAGGCTCCGCTGTTATGGACAAGCACCCTAAGGCTGCCTGTCTATAGACGCGTAGCGAGGCAGCGGAGAGGAGAAACGGAGAAATAACCAATGGAATTGCACAAAAAATGCCAAATGTCAGTGACTGAAATTTTGTGCAATTCCATTGGTTAGGCAGGCAGACTGAAGAATAGCTCCTCACAAAACTAAAGTGAAGCATTGCACACTCACCCAAGCATGATATTTATCAAGTTGGTATAATAATAATTAAACTATGACAACACAGAGCCGGGAGGGTGACATCGTTAAAACTTAGAGCTTCTTGTTCGATCGCTAGTTTAACTCATGACTGGGTTTTTGCAAATGTTCAGGTGGCTAGTGAAATAGTGAATCAAGTGAACTGAATTGTGATTAGTGCAATCACCCGGTTCTAATGATTTGTTCTGAGTAAAAAACAAATGAGTTGAAATCATGTAGAGGATATTAAAAGGATGGGAAATCATCAAATGACTCATCATCAGACTCTTTCTAACTAAAACCTATCCGTGTTTCTCCTAAATATGCTCTTTACGTTCCAGGGCCGCAGTGACTCTTTCGAATAAATTCCACAACCCTGGCAGGAACTGCACCCTACACTGTGTCTTCTTTTTATCGTGTGGGCAGTAAGGTTTAACGACCCCACACACCCTAGTGGCAAAATTTCTAAACCGCTTCAAGGGCCTCTGACAGGTTTTCAAAGCGTCCGGAAAAAACGGAACAATTCAAAGAAATATTTAAAATAAGCCATGGCAGCTGAGAAATGACCAGTCCCAACTGACAGCGCCCGTTCACGAACATGACGCATGCGCTAGCACCATTCGGCTCAACCATTTTGAAGAGAGCCAAATGATCCAACGCATACGCCACCATCAGCTAGACTTTTGAATGAGCATGACACTCCCAACCGCCAGGGTTACATTCAAGTAAAAAATAAACCTAAGACTGATAGCTATAGCTTAAGTTTAAGGTGCACAGTTCTCACTGAACACAGAAAACTGACTGTGACAGACAGACAGACAGACAGACACCCGAGTGATCCTATAAGAGTTCCGTTTCTTACGGATGTTCGGAACACTAAATAAATAAATTTAAAAAACCAATCATACCGAAACACGAAAATAATATCTATACTTAATATTATAAAGCTGAAGAGTTTGTTGGGTTGAACGTGCTCAGGAAATACTAGTTCGAATTGAAACAAGCTTTTAGTGATTGATAGCCCATTTATAGAGGAAGTCTGTAGGATATATAAGATCACGCTATGACCAATAGGAGCGGAGCATAAGGGCCCCTTTTTACCATTTTGGTACGGAACCCTAAAAAAGTGACGCAGACAAATTTGCAGGTCAGTTAGTTTTCAGTAAAATTCCTACTTATGTATGACAATGACGCATTCCTATAATGATACCAATCATTAAGGGATCCCTCAAAGCATACGTCAGTCGCAAAAACCGCAGATACTTGGACAGAAAAATACAGAAACCCTCCGTTCCCTTGTAATTTTCCTAACGACCCTGACCTTGGCACAGTAATTATGCGCAAAAAAAGAAATTATTAAAGAGTTTTCAAGAGGAAGTGGCCATTAATTTTGTCAGCTTTAATTTAGAGACTTATTATTAATTACTTTACTGCTAACATTCATTTTTGTGTTTCTTTTTTCCGTTTTTTGCGAAGTTGTATAATTGGATATGGGTTAAAAAGAGTAGGACAGGACTTGATTAATTTATATTTCGTAGTACGTATACATTTGTTTTAAAAAGAGAGCATTGTCTTGCAAAGTAAAGTAACGGTCAAATATCTATATACTTAACTAGTGGACGTCACGCGGTTTCACCCGCGTAGTTCCCGTTCACGTTTGAGTACGGGGATAATATATAGCCTATGTTACTGTCTGATAATGTAGCTATCCAATGCAAAAGAATTTTTCAAATCGGTCCAGTAGTTTCGGAGCCTATTCAATTCAAACAAACAAATCTTTCTTCTTTATAATATTAGTATAGATATATAAAGCTGAAGAGTTTGTTTGTTTGTTTGCTTGAACGCGCTAATCTCAGGAACTACTGCGTCATATTTGATAAATTCTTTCAGTGTTAGATAGCTCATTTATCGAGGAAGGCTATAGGCTATACATCATCGCACTAAAACCAATAGGAGCGGAGCAGACGAAGTTGCGCGGGTCAACTAGTTAAATAATATTATTACCCAAAAAGGTGAAATCTTTGATATAATTTTAATTGGTTAAAATGTACGACCTACAAATAAAATGATACGCATCTCTGTTGCGCCGTGTTCGCGCCAGCCCCAACATCTTCCTTAGAACGTTGACTGAAAGGTGGCACTCTCCGATCTTGGGACGGTGGATACGACTGCACGCAGTCAAATAGACATTCCCTAGGATCGGCGAGCCTCATGCATGTTACAATAAATAAATAGGTATTAAATATTACTAACACTAGTTTATAAGTTTACATTGTTACTAACAAATTATGGATGAGATTCTGAAAAATTCGAATTCAGAATCTCAGGCTCATGATTACCACTTGTTCCCACTTGCCTCTGGCTATGGTAAACATAGCTTAAGAATAGGGAATATGCATGAAAGAAATATTTATTATCTATACAGTTTATCTAAAATATACAAAAATATAATACTAACAGTGAAAATAGAATCAAAATTGCTTGAAAAACAGACGAGACAAAATAATTATATTTTAAATAAATATATCTGTCCCTCTCGCGTATACGCTATTTTCTAAGACAGCTGTATAAGCGCCATGGACTTTGACGTCAAAGTTCATATCGGACTTCTCTTTTTAATTGTAATCTTTGTAACTTTATAACTTCATCGCTAATGAAGGTATTTAAAAAATATTTTCATGATTGTTTACTAGAGCTAGTAAGTTTTTCATTTTGCAAATAAAATAATCGCATGCATATTCCCTATTACTGATAGTTAACTGTATCAGCATTTACATAGAAAATGCCTAAATAAAAAGAACACCTAACAAACACATCAAGAAGTCTCACTCAAAAGGTGTAACAACAAATTCAAGTCTTAAAGATCGTATCACAACCATTTTACTGACAGAGCTACTCGTAACACGTCACAACCGGAATAGTCTTAAAGTCAACGGAGAACTCGACACGGAGAGCCCTAATATCGCAACGTACACTGACAATATGACACGCCCGTTTGTTTTCTTCTTACATTTTGTTACCGACGTCTGTTTAGAAATATCTGTTTATCTGTCTGTGTGTGAGTTTATCTGTTTTTCGTCTGATACACTTGCTTCCTTTTTTTTTCTTTTCTTCGATCACAGATTTGATGCAACTAACTGCTGAAAAGTGACACCAACTTTTTGTCGCTTTTAGGGTTCCGAACAAAAAACGGAACCCTTATTGGATCACTCGGGTTTCTGTCTGTCTGTCTGTCAGTCCGTCTGTCACAGCCAGTTTTCTCCGGATCCGCAAAACCGATTCTGTTGAAATTTGGTACACACATGGAATTCTGTGACCCAAACACGGACACGTTACGTAAATTATTAAATTTTTAGTATACCCCTATACTAAAAATTTAATAATTTCACTTTTGGGGGTCAAATTAGAAACAATGTTGCGTGACATATCAAATGATAGGGCTTACTGTGAGGATTTTAATTATTTTAAAATAAATTGTTTTGAAGTTATTAAAGAAATAAGACGAAAAATAAACATTCCCCCCCCCTTATCTCCGAAACTATATAGCCTAAAATTTTGAAAAAATTGGAGATAATAAATCTTTATCTATAGATTACAGGAAAACCTATAAGAATTATGTAGTGTTAAAATAACATGTTAAAAAAATAAAATTTGTTCGGAACCCTTTGCATGCGAGTCCGACTCGCACTTGGCTAGTTTTTGTAACCAGGGGGGCTACTCTCTAAGCCCGAAGTCCGTAGATTCGGGCTTAATTGCGAGCGTACTCTACTCCGTATCACTGAGGGACTTACGATTAGTCCCGAACCCGAATTAAGATTGAATAACAACACGATTTGACAGTAACTGAAATCTCTGGTATATTGATACAAGTCAATATGCACAAAACGATTTGGAAATACTTTCACTGTGCGTACAGTTAAGGAGTGGAATTCCCCGACAAGTCTTTTTCTAGAAATTACAACCGGGGGGTAGTCTATCTGGAAAAGATTCCGAAGTCTTTATGACAAGAATGAATAGATTACTTCTAGGTAAGCGTGCTCGTGCACATTGCTCGCAGAACTGATGGTCGATGGGGCCGAAAAGTTGTGGAGTGGTGACCGCGTACCGGGAGACGCAACGATGGAAGGCTTCCCACAAGGTGGACCGATGACCTGGTGACAGTCGCGCGAAGCCGATGGATGCAAGACGCACAGGACCCGTTGTTGTGGCGACACTTGGGGGAGGCCTATGTCCAGCAGTGGACGTCTTTCGGCTGATGATGCTGATGAAGATGAAGCTTGCTTCATTGTCGACTACAGCATCTTTTTCTATCAGATGGGATCGTGGTTAAAAGTGAGCCTTTAAAAAAACTCTTACGTTTTTGTATTGGCTTACTGTTATTAAGCTAGTTTCTATTAATTATAATAAAATGTTGCACGCGTATAATTTTATTAGTAACTAGCTTGTACCCGCGACTTCGTACGCACATATCCCGTTTTCCCGTTCCCGTAGGAATTTCGGGAAATCCTCTCCCGTACACTCCCCAAGGAATCTACATGTCAAATTTCAGCTCTCTACGACTATATGTTTCGGCTGTGCATTGTCTGTCAGTCACTTAGTCAGACAGTAACGGCAGAATTTTATATATTAGGATTATTACCCTCAAGACACCAAAAAAAACCGGCCAATCGGACTCTTACACGAAGGGATCCTAACAAACCACTGACACTGACAATATGACACTGTAGTTGTTGTCAACTAACATTTTGTTACCGACGTCTGTTTAGAACTGTCTGTTTGTTCAGCTTTATCAGAAGAATAACAATATTTGTGTTTGCACAATAACCGTCGGTAAATGATTTCTGTTGTTTGGACTTGTAAGTGGGGATGTTATAACGTGTGCATGCTGGTGGGGTTCGTTCGTTCGTGTTTTTTCTAGATGTACCTTTGTCCAGTTATGCTACCGACTTTCTGGACTTCAACAGCCCTATAAAGAAAATAACAAGAGCCAACAGGGTCCCAGAAATATTGACCATAATGGGCAATACTCAGTGATCGCATGTCAACTCCAAAGACAATCCAGCAGATTGTGCATCGCGGGGTATAAATCCGAAGGTGCTTGTTTAACGAATACCTGTTGACTATAAGAGAATCTTGACTGAGAATTTTACGGATGGAAAGACGAAATAAAAATTCAGGAAGATTAAGAAATTTCCGAGCTTACGACTACTACTACGTACGCAAAATCGTGAAGCGTTCCACATTTTTTATATGAATTGTATATGCTGTGGATAACGGTGTGAGTTTCACATTTATATAATATCTTTGTTTATATTATTTGCGCAGATATAATGTGTTACTGTTTTTTTGTCCCAAATAAATAAATAAATAATCATGTCAGGACCAAATTAATTCATTGACATTTCCGATTTCCCTCACTTTTTAAAATGATTGATGCGGTAGTGTTTAGTATGATATGATAATACGCCGCATCTACATAAAAAATACTCAAACTGCGCTTCAATACTGCTTACGTATACATAATACACTATATATGAATACTAAAATAATGCTATAAAAATACAAAGTTATCAGTAGGTAAATAAAAAGACATTCATGATGACATACGTTCTTCATGAACTAGCGAGTGTCAATATGATATATGCGTATAGGCTTCACGTTTATGGTGTAATAAAATAACTCCCAAATGCCACCGCCTCCGAACAAATAAGCAGTAAAAACATTCAGTTATAATATTCTCTTATGTAGTAGTAAATAATAACTGTATGCTTCAGCCTATAAAGTTTTCCGAATAGGCCTTCGGTACATTTTCTGGAAATTAAGAGCTTCTACGCATACGCTCGTTTTTATATATAATATTTTTGGTAGTAAATACTACTGATCTAGACAGGTCTTGGTAATATTTGGTAGTTTAGATAAAATATGGTTTTGCATGCGACATGAAAAAAAAAAACAATATGAAAGTAACAGTTCAGTAATAAATTATTTATGCCTACATACAACATAGGCTAGACTATCATGAACAACAGTTAGCCGTTGCTAATGACTAAAGGAATTGGTTCCCAGAGAAACCTACACCAATCTAGACTATCCACCCACATGGATTTTCGTAATTGTTTGACTTTAATGAACGAAATGCCAAAAAGTATTCACAATAAAATCCTCCGATCTGAAACACATGGAATTTCACAAAATATTCTGCCGGGGAATCGATACGTTTCGAGCAATTTCGATAACCACAGATAAACAGAATACATTTGCCACGCAAGCTATTTTCGGTAACGCATGCTCCCGAAAATGAAACGTCGACCTTACACATCAAGTGGTTTTTACACATCGCCGTTTTTTTCCCAGCGCCGTTTTTTTCTATCAGATTGGAGTGTTCGGAAATTGCGGATATGTTACAGACAGTTCGCACGATATTTACTTGTTAGTACTGGGAAAATATTTTCTTTCATTTTTTCTGATATCGAAAGAATTGTGACACAGGTTGAACGTATTTTTGTGTCATCTTTAAGAATTGTATGATCCAATGTGCAGCATTTTGGTGACTGTTTATATATTAAGTGCGTTTTAAACTTCGATCTACGAAGTTGACCATCGACTCGAAAAGAAGAAGAACTTCGATTACGCTTGAATGGAATTGAAGACGATGGATGACATCTAGGATGGAACGAGCATTTCCAGAAGATTCTTGTCTATAAAGCTAGTAGATTGTAAGTAGTACGGAAAACAGTCGTTTATGTGTATGGCGGAGTCATCAGAATTCAAAGTATATGTAAATTATGTGTTTACTATGTCAAAAGTAACCTGAGAAACACGACGATTTCCTCGCAGATAGGTGCCCATCCAATTATATTTTAAGCGTTATGAACACATTTCGTGTTTCGGAGACTCGAAACACATCTCGTAATTTAGAGTGGGAAATGGGACTCCGGAGTAAAAAGCTTTAGGCGTACTAACCCTTAATTACTTTTGCGTTGTTTAGGTACGCTTTCGACGTATTTTTTTTGTGTAAATGAAAACGATATCGAGTGCTGGTCTCATATAGAACATTCCAGTACTTTATTTCGGGTCAAAAGACGAGTTAAACTTTAATACATGAAAAAAAAAATATTCAGAAGCCCTACTATGCCAAAGAAAGACAAAGTTGTACAAGACAATACTATGCGGCTTGTATCGCTCCGTCTCCGTCACAATGGAATTATGATGGCATTGACACGTCATAGTAGGTGGGCTGCTAACTCCATGCCATTTGATTAGACCAGGTTGGATTATACCTTGACCATCATTTATAGAATTCATTCAAAGGTTGTTACAAAAATTAAACTCAACATTTTGAAAAAGTAATTCCAAATCATGTTCACATAATAATTCCGACCGTTATCCATATAATCACAACACGTAGATACGAACACAATATTTTACAAAAACAAATAAACAAAACGAAACAGCATTTCATTTCCGAAAAGGCAACGTTTCCGAAACATTGTGTAAATGTGTATCTCTATCTCAAGAAAAACGTGAACGATAATTACCAGTTATCTGGTAAAATATTTCCATGTTAATTTAGCGTTACCGCGCGGTATGGCTTCAATTTTCCGCCGATTTATTTGAGAACAAAGCAGCCCCCAGCGACGGAACGTTATCGGCCGTTATTTATCGGTCCTGGGCCGAGCTAAACTCGTTAACACGGTTTACCTGTCCCTCTATAATTCAACCGTTTTTACTTAACGAGCGGTTTGTTGGCCGCGAATTAATGTTTTAACTCAGTGGCTTTTAAACTTGTTTAAATCATCCCCCTCTTTCTTATCTAGCTTGTTGGAAAATGTGAGGGTTAGTTTTTGGTTATTGAATTTTATTTATTTTTGGAATACCTATTATCCTAAATCTGATTAACTTAAAATTTATATAAATAGTTAGTTGGGGTGGGAAATCATGGAAAATGGGGTCCATGGAGAATGGGGCGTTAAATATACAATTGTTTAAAATTTAAATTTCCTTTCGAATCAAACTCAAAAGTATGAAGACAGTTACATGGTTTTTAGGGTTCCGAAAAAAAAACGGAACCCTTATAGGATCACTCGGGTGTCTGTCTGCCTGTCTGTCTGTCTGTCCGCCTGTCACAGCCAGTTTTCTCCGGATCCACTGGACCAGTTCTGTTGAAATTTGGTACATATATGGACTTTTATGACCCAAACACGAATGCGTTACGTAAATTATTAAATTTTTAGTATGAGGGTCACTTTTGGGGGTAAAACAAGAAAATTAAAAAAAAGTTTTTAAACAATATCGTGTGACATATCAAATGAAAGGGCTTACTGTGCGGGTTTTAATTATATTTTTTTCATAATTTTAAAATAAATGGTTTTGAAGTTATTTAAGAAATTAGACGAAAAATGACCATTCCCCCCCTTATCTCCGAAACTACTGAGCCTAAAATTTTGTAAAAAATGGAGATAATAGATCTTTACCTAAAGATTACAGGAAAACTTATTAGAAGTCTGTAGTGTTAAAATTACATGTTAAAAAAATTAAATTCGTTCGAACCCTTTGCACGCGAGTCCGACTCGCACTTGGCCAGTTTTTTTTATTATTATTCCATCGTTCACCATTTTGAATTTAATTCGTGAACAAATCTGACAAAAACGTACGGCCCGAGTTTTTAACATTGAGAGCCATTGTAAAAACGGCTGTAATGTAAAAATAAACAAATGAACCGTTTAGATGAGGACGGGAATTTAAATGGGTGTAAAGCTTTGTTCATGTGGAAAATGAACGAATGAACGAGTTAAAATAAGCAATGGTCCTTTCGGAATAAATTGTACATGATAAACTTTTACATGTGTTTTGTCAGACTATTATTTAATCAAAACGTATTGCTGTGCTTTGACGTCGTGGTTTTGTGTATTCTTGGTCAAAATAATGTCGTTTTTTATCCCCGATTATAAGGACAAATTTTCTATGGTTGGTGGTGATGGATTTTTTAGGAACCTTGTAATTTTGGCAAAGATCTTGCCGAATGTTATTTTTGCAGTTTCTCTCTTGACTCCAGTAACAAATTTCGAGGCAAAAAACAGTCAGGCTGAAGTGTGTTGGTTTGCCCGGACAGGTGGGCTAAGATCCGTACCCACTGGATTCATAGGAAGAAGTAAAGTGATGATTTGATCATCTTTGCGGGTAAACTTGGCCAAAGAACGCCTAAGACACTAAGATTGGAAAGAGTAATGGGAGGCCTTTATCCAGCAGTAGAATACAATTTGTAGGCTTACAAAAAAATATATATTAGAACTATTTGAACAGTAGTTTTCAAAACCTTTGTTGAAGATTTATATTCTATTGTGACTATTATACTGCTACAATTAACACTAATAAAATAACAAATCTAAAAACTACAATACAAATAACAAATAAATACTAGCTACAAATAACAATAATAAAATTAATTTACGAAATGCGTATGCACATTTCGTAAATTATTTTGTAAGGTTATACCTACAAGAAAAAATATTATAACTTACCTACCAAGATGTATTAATCACTTTATCTGTTGAAGCAAACTGTTACATTGAATCCTTTAAATAATTTTAATCCTTTAATCGCTCCCATCCACACATTGAACAGGATTAACATCTCACATGGCAGATTAATATATTCAAAGGAGTATGAATATCTAATCGGATATATTCTCCGTTTCAAAGAAAGCTTGTTCTAAACGGGTTTTAACTGTCAAATGATTTAAACGAGGTTTAATTTAAGACAGTTAAATCTGCTGACAATAGAAGCTATGAAACGGTTAAGTTAACTGCGACTTGACAACTTTATTCCCCCGTCAATAATTACTGAACGTGTAGAGGGTGGATTTCCGTGGAGTGTGTTGGGGGGAGGGGGGTACAGTTTGAAGGAAATGTGGGACAATTCAGATTTTCAATTGGGTCACTCATTAGCTTCGTACTGTTGTCCTTCATTTGTACTCGTATTATTTATTTAGAACTACCGTTTGCCTGTGGTTTTATTTGCTATAATGTGTCCTACAACCGCCTTTAGGGTCCCACCGATATCTTTACCAATTTTAATTATTCATCAAAATCCGCGACGAAACATGAAAGCGTGACAAACAAACAATCTCACATTTGCGTTTATAATATTAGAAGTTAGCATTTCAGTAAATTTTTAGTAAAAGCGAGTGAATTTTTTTGTTTGTTTCATGTTACGCATTGCGCATTGAATGCATCAAGCAACAGTAATAACATGGAACATTCTATATTTTGTACACCATCATTATAAATAACAGAAAAACTAAATGAAGAAAACAATACATATGGTGATACAATATGCGGCCATATCGCTAAAAGCGATCTTTTAAAGACAACCTTAGATTTAAAAAAAGATTCGGAGTAACTAAAAGAAAAACAATAATTACCAACTACATTTTTAAGAACCCCGTCAACTAATTCACAACCACAAATTCCACCCCATCCAACACGTACCGTTTTCCTTAAAATACACCTTTCCTACAGGTAATTACGTACACATATGAAAGTAACGTTCAAACCTTAAAATATTCACGTCGCGTTCCTGTGCGAGAACTTTCGCTCGGAGAATTTTAAATATTTACTGATCGCTCCGCTCTTTGCGCTTTTGCTGAATAATCACATACGATGGAGGAATTTCTTTGAGATTACTTTGATACAGTAACGTTTGCTGGTGATTACGTTGTATTATTTAGAGGCCCGTGGTGATTGTGTTTGAGACTATTGTTGAAGATTTTGAACGCATGAAACTAAGGAGTTTGGCAGGAATGGAGGTCTATCACCGTAGCCCTGGAACGCACAGGGCATTTTGAGGAATACGGATGGGTTTTAGTCAGTAAGAGTCTGACACTCCCTTCTGCTTCACCCAGAGCGGGAGGAGTTATTTGATGATTATCCATACTTAAAAACAAAAGGCTGGGTTCGAGAGAATTTCCCGAAATTCCTACGGGAACGGGGAAAAGCGAGATATGCGCGTACGAAGTCGCAGGAAAAAGCTAATAAAGACTATAACGGCACAGGGTTACAGCAATTTTATTTGTGATGGAAAAAGTTTTATGCTCTTCAAATATTATTGAACTCTTTTGGGTACGAACAGCAGGCCTATAAAATTGGTGTACTTAATACAACGTAACTTTAAATTCAACTAGCAATATCATTTCAGCGACAATCAATGTAATGAAAAAATATAAACATCGGAATTTACAACCGCCTCCTTTTCGAAATAGGTAAAAAAACTAACCTAAATGTAAGGAAATTAGAGGTGCTTTTAACAGTTTGTAAATGCGATAGGAATGTGATAGTTTCTTAAAACATTCTAATGGAAAATGATTGGAAAGCATTCTTGTTTTTCCCTCAGGGTAGAAATACAAGACCATTTCTTGGGTAGTATCATTGTTACAAATGTTAATAGAATATTTCCGCTGTCATTATAATTATTGACATACTGTTTGCACAAAGCATATTGTTTTCCTTCTACCCACGGCTATGTTCTGTGATATTTATGTAGAATACATTATAATTATTGTTGTTTTACAATGAGCCTTATATAACTACAAGTTATTTCCTTATCGTATTCCCGAACATAATTATCAGAAAACATGTAATTGAAAAAAATAACGTTACGGTAACGTTAATTTAAAAAAAATAGCGTTACCGTTTACATACTAATTCGTAATGTGAAAAATAATAATATACCAAAATTCAACATTAGTTACATTATTTTCAGATTCTTCTAAAGTGGAACTAGTGATTAAAAAAATCTGTAGTTCCATGGAACTGCTAAACGTACTAGTGGCAACGAAGGAAATTTTCCTCCTAGAATTTTCCGGGTCAGGAGGTAAACTGGTAAAGAGGGGATTTTTATGTGTGAATACATTTCGCGTGAGCCGAGAGGGCGCAAAGGTTGCCACGGTTCGAGCGACGCGATGGATCTGCGATCACGCGATAACGTCGCACCGTCATGTCCAAGCATACGTCGAGTGTGGGAAGAAAGATGTTCGCTGCGATCCTTTTGATGTAGAAGATACCTTGGTACCTTGCTGTATTATATGACGTCACGTATTCTATTTGAGAATGTTTAATGCTAGCGCATTGACAAAGCAAAGACTTGATCAGTACAAAGGAGATACGTTTACACCTGAAATGTTTGTTTAGCTAAAGGTAAGAAGACTTTTACAAAGTGGCTAGGCATTTGAAAACTGAAGTTATAACAAGCACAAAATAATCGTTTAAAAATACATTTCTTCAACTCAAGACTATGCGCCACGTTAACTCACATATTCAGCTAAACATAAATACCCTTAACCTTCCATTGGCAATAGCACCACGAAAATGAATTATCAGTCTGTAATAAAAATTGAGTTTAAAAAACTGTAACCCGACTACAGAAAAATAAAAGTGATCTGTGAAGTAAGAAACAAGAAAATATTTCAGAAAAAAATCAAGACAGGTACAAAAATGGTCAAAGTAAAGCCGTGGTCGCATGCTTTTATAGTTTTATAGGTGTGCCAGGCACCCACAATCATGATATACAGGCATGCGACCACGGCTTTACTTTTATTGTTTGTACTATTTTCTTGTTTCTTACTTTTCAGATCACTTTTATTTTTCTGTAGTCGGGTTACAGTTTTTTAAACTCAATTTTTATTTTATACTTTTCCGTTTAACAAATCGTTACTATTTATTTAGATTTGATTAACTGCACGTCGCCATCATTTTATCCATGCTTTTTATTGTACAACTAGCTACGCTCGCGATTTCGTTCGAGTGCATGATGGTGAAAAAATGTGATACTATGGCATAGATAAGATTTCAATAACCTGACCCCTCTCGAATTAAAAATAAATAAATAATAAAAAGAAGGTTATGATGGGTGCTTACTATATCACCACTTCCGTTTAAAGTGGCGACCAGCCCTGGGTATCTCCTAGTACCTCGAATCATGATGATTCTTCATTTCTTATCTACTACTAAATATAAACCAATTATACAAAAGAATGAATAAAAAAACACCCAAGACATTATTTTGTATACGAATGTTTATTGTCACTGTCGGGTCTCATCCCTAAACGTTTGACGCAATGAAACCTGTTGGAAGAGGGACGCAAAAATGTTTGAGCTCAGTTTGCTCGCTTTTGCATTCTGCACTATGTCTCAACAAAAGACTTCTATAACATTTATGTATTAGTAATCAAAACACTGTAAAACTCTTCTGAAAAGGTGTAAAAATTTCAAGCTTCGCTCGCTCCTACATTCTGCACTCTGTTTGTCCTCGAGCTTATCTGTATAATTCAACAAAACTTATATTTTTACGTGTGAATGATCAATAGAAAATAAAATCTTTCCGAGTTGCATGTATTTTCGAGCTCACTTCGTTCGTTCTTGCGTTCGGGCCTTTTTCAGTTAATGAACTTTCTTGCATCAGTTCATGAATTTACTTCTATTTAAGTATGAATGATTATCATCATTATGTGCTGCAGATTCCCCCCCCCCTCCCGAGAAATGGCTTGCGACTGCCGTCAGCAGTATAACGGGCAACCCATAATTATTTTGGAGTGCCCCAGGTGCCACCCATGCTAGCTACGCCACTGTTACTGAAGTCGGTCTGTGGATGGTTGATCGTCATAACTTATCATACCGGAACTCCTGCGCCCCTCGAAAAGTACGTCAACGTAAGGTTCAGTAGAAAACCAGCGTAAGGTAACTCCTAGTTGTCTGGCATTTTGCTAAACTGGACCTTTTTGGCGCAGCGGTGAGACACACAATGTTATTGTTTTATTTAAATGAAGTTTCACAACGTTTATACCGACAATGTGTTTACCTAGGTGTGCCAAATAAACAAGTTTTATTTCTTTCTTTAATTAAATTCGTTAGTCTGTTATTTGCAGATCTTTGACAGTCGTTATGGATTATCAGAAACCAGAAAATCTGACACCAGTCTGGCCAAAAAGTACCAGGTCACCCAGTTATTGGGATGTGGAGATCTGTCACTCCGCGTAAAATATTGGTATTCGACTGAATCCGGTTTGTCTGGACTCCGACTTCAATATTTTTGGGAAAAGATTGGGCAGATGACCAAGATTTAGAGCATAGATACAACACTTTATGTCTTGTCTCAAAACTCAACACTTTTTGTCTTATCTTAATAGTCGCGACGAACCAATCACGGGGCTTTGCCCCTCACCACGGGTAGTAAGCCTGCAAGTGACCCAATGTTGCCAGGTTTCCGCATAAAACCGGGGGTCCATCTTTTAACAGCTTTAGTTTATTATAAGTTAAGGTAATATGTATTAGCAGACATGGGGGAAGGTCCTTTTTCCGCGAAGAACACCGCTATTTAGAAATTGTGATCAAATTAAGATTGCTATCCATCGACCTTGAAGTGGATCTGGCAACATTTCAATAAGGTTACCATATAACGATAAATCCCTAACAATAAAATAATACAATGTTCACTTTTCCTTTGCTACTTATCAAAAGTTTCGCAAATAACTCCACAGTATGTAACCTGGTGTTATTTCCTTGAATTGGTAGTACTATTTTTGTTCAATAGAGGGAGTTACGTGTATTTGCTTTACGTAATGTAAATTAATTTCTCCTTCAACACTTTAAATTCACATATCTTTTGATAGAGTGAACCGATTGGTATGAAACAATACTTTAATTGTACTTTGAGTTACAAAATTATAATAAATAAAAGTTATCTACATTTATTTTGACCTTTCCACGTGTTTTATACAACTCAACAGACAAACTGTAGAAAATTCAATGCTGGAAATGGGTTCTGTTCGTAATCCTGGCTAATTTATTTAATTTTGACAATCACAGATATTATTAACATTGAACTTTGGCTCCCTGTTTCACATTTATGTTTTTGATGGGATTTTTATTTTACACCAAAAATTATTTCCAATCAGCATGAGTATATGTGTTTATATCGTTACGGGTAGTCAGAAGCTAATAAATCGGGTTATGGAGGTCAAATGGGCAGTCACCTCATGTGTAATACTGGTATTTAGCTGTATTAGATTAGACTGCAAGCCAACCCCAACGCACGTAGTTGGAAAAGTTTGAACTAATAAAAAAACTAACGAAACCAGGTGACTGCCGAGGTTTTGTGAAGATGCTACACTGAGATAAAGGCACTGCGGCGCGCCTTGCGGTACACAACATGCATTTATACATACGTTGCGTTTGAGTTGCTATCACTTTTTGGGCAGGCGCACGCTCGACGAATTTTAGCATTTTTAGCTATGGTACTCAGTGAGTGGCCTGTTTTTACAAGCCGAGAGGTTGCCAAGGGCAGGGTCGTGACCGCTCGCCACGTTCCATTACGGGGACGCAACGACATCGCAGACGAAAGCGTGGCGTGATTTGTTTTGACGCCAACACCATCTATCGGGCTTCGAAAAAATCCGAAATATGAATATTTCGTTTTATGTTTTTTTCTTCTAATGAGTGACATAAAAAATTGTATTGATTTTAAAATTCTGATTACCTTCGCGTTGGTATCATTTTGATCATATTTTTCACTATTAATTGTACAGCTACGCCGTACAAGGTACAGGCTTTCTTTAACTTGTCTATGCAATTTAAATTATACGTTTACTAAGACAATATGATATACATACATATTTGTAATGTGCTCGTCAAGACCTTTTTTTTGATACCAAACATGTCACAATTATCTGAAATTTATTTTTATCGTCGTCAGAAATTTACGTGTTAAGGCCACCATAATACATTTAGGAATAATTTATATAGCCTATGTCACCCGGAACGTTTTTAGAAATCTATTGATACCTCAATCATAAAAATCGGTTCAGTGGGTTAGGCACCAGAGTGGAACATAGAAACATACATACATACATACATAGACTGCTAAAATCATAACCCTTCCTTTTGGCTTTGCCGTAGTCGGGTAAAAAAGGATTCTGCTTATTTTCGTTTGGTAAAACCTGTGAAAATAATAGAGTCTTCTTTGGCAAAGGATAACAAATCACCCTATCATCGACTACTTTTTTGTCGTAAATGTATCCAATATCCGGGTCCAAAAATAGAAAAAAAAACACTAAACATATCCATCGACAAAACAATCCTCCATTCATCAAAACCTAACCCCCCTACATCTGCCTTCAAAAGCACACACATTCGCTAATTAAAACCCAATTACCAGTACAAAAACATGGCGCTTTGTATCAGACTACAGTTTACTAAGCTCGCAAAGCAAAGAGACTCCTTTATCATGTAATATAAAGCTTCCGAGCGAATTAAAGAGAGCCAATTTCCAGCTCCAATATCTTATTAACAGACAGTTTGGACGAAAAGAATGAAGTTGGTGGAACATCTTTTTGAAAAGTCCAGGAAATTATGCTGGTTTTTCTATTTTTCATAAGACTTGAGGTTAAAGGTTGAGAATGAATCAAATGAGATAGAAATCTGATTATGTTAACTTCAAATTATTAAAGAATCTAAAAGCAGAATTCACATGACTTATAGAACCGAAACGCTCACACTGGGCCTCATCAGAAAGCTTAAAGTCACCCAAAAGGCAATGGAGAGGGCAATGCTTGGAGTTTCCTTACGTGCTCGAATCAGGAATGATGATATCCGCAAGAGAACCATGGTTACCAACATAGTACGAAGGATCGCCAAACTGAAGTGGCAGTGGGCAGGGCATCTTGCTCGCAGAACAGATGGTCGATGGGATCGAACAGTTCTGAAGTGGCGACCGCGTACCGGAAGACGCAGCAGGTTTGGGTTATGTGATGATTAACACCAGTATTAATTGACACCAGTATTGCCAAGAAGTACTGTGTACGTTAGTTGTTGGGTTATAGAGGCAGACCTCTATCACCCAACAACTAACGGTATATATCAGAATATATGATAAGTAAAATACTACTATTCAGCTGAATCAGGTTTGACTGGAAGCTGACCCAAATAAAATTGGAAAGGCTAGACAAATGATGTCAGTTTTAAAGAAATTGCCAACAACAAATTCTTTTAGCACTTATAAACATAAACTTCCGCTTTACCGACATGCTTAAAACCAGTCCAATAAAGCAAATTCTTTCCCAAAATCCATGCAGAAATTCTGAAACTCCCAAACATTTGAAACGTTACCGCGGCAACGTGCACCGTCCACATTAAGCGTTTGCATCTCATTGTTTTCTATATTTTCGTACAATTTCAACAGCTGTGCTCGTAAAGATGCAGCTCCGCGGTTGTGGCGTATGAATGGAAGTTATTTCGCCTGGCAACTGCGGCGCCTGCTGCCTAATTTGAAGACAGCCCTAGCATCTGCCTCTCACTGTAATGGGCTGCATGTGTTGGTATCAGTTTGAAATGTGAGGCTCTTTGGTTTCTACTTGACTTCGCTTTGTCTATTTTAGTTTTAGAATTCTTGGTCCTTGTTCCATTTGGTCTTTCAAGTCGGGTGTTTAACCGATACATGTGCAGACTAAGTAACGTAATTCAGTTAAATTTTATTCATAAAAGGGTCAATAAATAATCAGTTTCATTACAGTAGGATCCGGCTTACAGGATAGTTCATTACTGAAAAGGTCTACAATTTCATTAAATATTACCAACTTTTCGAAAGTACTCGTAACAACAAAATAAATAATTAAAACGAATAAATCACAACAAACAGATAAACAGATAATTTAATCAATTGCAGACTCTATAAATAAGATTATTTATTACAATTGAATACTTAACGCCACTTTAATTACGTATCAGTCGGAAACAATTACCGGCGATGCAAAACCGTTACATTTTTAATCACTACTCGCGATTGGTCGGTTTTATTCGGCAGCCAATCGGAAGTGTTTGTCGTCCGCCATTTTAACTATGTTTTGTTTGAATTCGGAATGGATTGCAAGCGTTAATCAAGGTCGGGATTTTATTAATGAGTATACTTTGGTGGCGAAGATTAATTATGTAAATTGGTTGACATATTCGGATGGCTGCGGCGGCGGCCGTGTCGACGGATGCCGGAAATGGTTTCTGAATTATTAATTCCGTTATTAATTACTGGAGTAGGGTTAATAATTTATTTTTCTTGTTTGAGCCTCTCGAAAGTGATGTTTGTTGGAAGGATAAAAAGTTAATTTTGATAACGTGATGTTTGGGATTTACTGTGCCTACTTGGATATTGATGAAGTTTTTCAAGCGTGTAATATTGTTTTGGTCCTATCCGACGGCTTATAAAATCGAACGTACTAATCCTAAAAGAGATTTTTCTGCTTCGTTAAGCTAAATTCCTGGTATCCATTAAAAAAGATTATACCTCAACGAGAAATAAAATTGCTTTTATATGTGTATTTAACTACCTATAGTTTCTGTAGGTAAATTTCACAGAAACTTCATCTAATGATTTCAGACAATGTGTACCCTAAGTTAGTCATTACACTTGAGTGAATGTGGAGCTAGGTTTCATTAGTTCGTACAAAAGTGGAACTAGGTCTGTTCGTTGAATATTTTATGTGAGGCCAATTTTACAGTACCTAATCGTCGCCTTGGACTGTAATTGAGTATGTAAAGCTGTTCCTAGCTAGTTTTTTTTTGTGGTAAAAATCCAATCTAATGAAGAAATTACGTGGCTTTTTTTACTTTTTTCTTGTAGTAAATGTAGATTTATTTTAAATGTACGTAACTGGGTAGACAATGGCCCTCATAATATCGCTGAATAGTACGTAGATACTCGCTTTCAGTAAGCACTAGCTTTAACCCGCGGCTTCGTTTCCATAGACTATCTCAAAGGTACCAAGTATATTTAGGGATAAATAGGGGTAGCTTATGTGTGTCACACTAGGCGTTAGACAAACATTTTATCAGTGTAATATTTTTTTCAGTAGTTCCAGAGTATTTCGGGGCCAAACAATAACAGTAGCACAGATCAATCTTCATGGTTAAGTATCACTTGCCGAGGTCATTTCGCGAATAGGTGACAATGATTACATACCAAGACACCTTTATGCCTCGCCAAACACGTTAAGCTGTTGATCCCGGTTGCTACTTTGACAATCATCTCGGGTAGTCAGAAGCCAAAAATGTGACACCAGTCTTGCCACGGAGCATCGTATTACCCAGATAGTGTGGCTGTGGAGGTCAGATACTGGTATTCAGCAGCATCAGGTTAAAGCAAGCCATTTATTCAGTTTGATTGGATATCAGTTCTTCCAGAGATTACTACATAAACAATGAATATAGGTACCTCTTTTTTAATAAGTTACTTTACATTCATAGTGCGTACAGCTAAGGAGTGGAATTCCCTGCCGGAGTCTGTGTTTCCTGATAACTACAACCTGGGAGTATTTATGTCAAGAGTGAATAGGTTACTTCTAGGCAAGCGTGCTCCATCTTCGACCACATCATCGCTTACCATCCGGTGAGATAGTGGTCAAACGCGTGCCTATCAATAGTAAAAAAGAAAAAAAAGGCGCCATTTTAGTTGTCTTACATCGGCAGTCCACTCCATCAATCCAATGACTACTACATATTAATTAAAAAAATGAATATTTGACTTATTAAAAAAATATATATATTTATGTACACACAATATATTTAAAAATAAAAATTTATACAGAGAAAAGAGCACAAAGGTACTGCTTATATCAACAGAAATTTCCTCCAGCAGACCTGCGACAGAAGAATTTGATTATCATGATGCATGACGTAGTTTGAAACATCCAGGAGCGAGCGCAATGCGAGCCTTGTGTTCCAAGGACGGCGCGGAATGGAACGGCGACATTGTTTTGATACGTAAACTTTATTGACAGGGTGTTTCATAATTGAAATAGATTATTTATTTTTATTGTACTATTATCTTAATGAATTATTTAAAAAAAAATCGCGCCTAGAGGTAGTTTATGTCGGGTACATAAGGTGGCCCGCTTTTTTTTTACTAATGATAGGCACGCGTTTGACCACTATCTCACCTGATGGTAAGCGATGATGTGGTCGAAGATGGAGCACGCTTGCCTAGAAATAAACTATTCACTCTTGACTTAAATACTCCCAGGCTATCAAGAAACAAAGATTCCGGATTAATTTTTATTTTCCTTTCATACTTATTAGTAAAGCAATGTTGTATCCTACTGTCAAAACGGGCCTTTATTTTGTGGCAACTATAAAATGCCACCGTTTATAACTTAGTTTAGATCAAGCTCTAACTTATACCACCTAATTTCCGCCAGCAAATCCTTTCTGAAGCCAAGAATTGTAAAACAATATTAAGTCAAGCAAGCAAAAGTTTGGCGTTCAGTTTTCAAAGTTGCGCTAACTTCGAAGATGTTATAATGTAATACTTAATCTTATATGTAAGATAGGTAAGTGGATAGCGATGATCGTGATTGAGACTCTCACATTATACCTCAAGATTAAGCTTCCATAGTGGTTAATAGAATCTAGAAATTTAATTAATATTGTTAAGAATTTGAATGACTTATCATCCTAATATATAAAGTTCTTCTGTTACTGAGTGAGCGAGTGACTGACAGACAACGCACAGCAGAAGCTACGGAACGTAGAAAACTGAAACTTTGCATGTAGGTTTCTTGGGATGTCTAGGGGAGCATAAAGAGAGGATTTCTCGAAATTTCTACGGAAACGAGACAAAACGGGATATACGTGTACGAAGTCGTGGGCAAAAGTTAGTTTTATTTAAAAGTGCTCAAGAAATTAGTGCCTAAGATAAGCGGCGGTTCTTTATTCTTGATCTTAGACTCCAATTAAGAAATTTTACCGAAACAAAAGCCCATTCATTACAATTAATAAAGACAACTCGAGCTAACATTAGTTAGTCTAGCCTTGCGACCTTCACTGAAATAAATATTTTTTCATCAAGAACACTCGAACATAAATCTATTTTACAAACGCTAAATATTTGATCCCTCAATCCACCGAGACTAGTATTCCAGGAGCCAATTTTAATTTAAAAACTGAACATCCAGATAAAACCATCGGGGTGCGCTGTGCACTGATGGGTAGTAACTTGTACTATAAAATACTTCAATATTGCGGCCGCGAGAGCTATAAATCTTTGAAGATCTAATCTTGAGACGGACGATATCTGATTACGTCAGAAAACGGCGCCGGTTACTGCTGTCTTTATTCAGTTTATTCTAGACTTTAACAGTGAGGTTTAGATAATGATATCAGCCTGAAATGTTGCCACTTTTAAAGGAACAAAAGCAAAAGACTCTATTTTATTTATTTAAATACCAGCTGACCCGCGCAATTTCGTTTGCGACACATTTTTCATTACTGTTCCGCACCTATTGGTCTTAGCGTGATGATATATAGCCTATAGCCTTCCTCGATAAATGGGCTATCTAACACTGAAAGAATTTTTCAAATCGGACCAGTAATTCCCTAGATTAGCGCGTTCAAGCAAACAAACAAACAAACTCTTCGGCTTTATATTTTAGTCTAGATTATACCAGACTTACAGGTAAATCAAACAGATCAGGATTAATTTAACTGACAGCCAATCACTTTACTTATAAGATACAGAAAAAAAAGTGTGGAAAAAAATCACAAAGTTACTAATTACTTATACTACAGCATAACTACAATGCTGCGAGCACTGCTTTACAACCATCATAATGTTAAAATGTTTCAGGTAAAGCACTTCTTGGCTGAGGGCTTGTTAGGTTGGTATGGATCTATATTATGCTTCTGCTTTTTCTCGTGTGGGCAGTAAGTGTCAGAGTTTCTAAACCACCTCAAGGGTCTCTCACATGATTTATTTGACGACCGCCATTTGGCGGCCAGGACCACCGGCTTAAACGTGCCTTCCGAAGCATGGAATCATCTTTTTATTAGACAATCAGTTGATTCAAGCCTGCAATGTCCTAGTCAAACTGGAAAAAACTTCACAAAGTATGCTTCCCGTGGGAATCGAACCCACAACCACCGGATCACAAGGCAAACGCCTAAACCACTCGACCACAGAGGCTGTTTTAAAAATTATGTGTTAAAAAGAGAAGACCCAGACATCGATGTCAGCGGTGATATCCCACGGATTGTAGATGATTCAAGTCAAGTTTTCCAAGATTATGACGTAATCGGAATTCTACGTAATTACTAAATTGCTCAGTGAGATCACGTAATAAACTCCTCAACATCTTATTCCGAGTTTTCGCGGAGACCCTCGCAATTTCCCGTAAATATAGAATACGCGCTCACGGTGACATAATCATACACATATCTAAATATACTGTATAAATATAACTTCGCTCATTAAGACGAGGGGAGGCCGACGCACAAATGACTTTCAAACCTGTTTGCAATCATCGCAATAACACAGAATTTAATATTTGCCATGTTCTCTGCCGTTGACTTACAAAATTAATTTTCCCTTCAGAATAGTAAAGTACAAAACTTATTCGGAGTATTCCTCTTCCAAAAATATTTTCTGAATAGTCGTAGTCTCAATGGTGATATTATTTACGAGCTCTGTAATTCCTTCAAGGTTGGAATAAATCAGACATTTTCCCAGTTCTTATTCGATAAAAACTTTCATATATTTCTAGTGTTCCGTGCGGACGCTGGAAATCCGGTACATTTGAATCAATTGGGTTTCTTTCTGGCTCGGGATTTATATCTTACTTTGTGGTCTGAAGGATGAATTGATACGAATTAAGAGTTCAATCGTTTCTTCGGTCTATTGACGGAGCAGTTGTGTGTTCATGGACTTCAGGGGATAGGAAAATTTTACATACATACGTACGTGAGAAATAAAGCATCGCGTGTTATGCTTGAGGTCGATTTAATTCGTGCTTTTTCTACAAAAATATATATCTTTTCCCTGCAGTGGGAAAATTATAGGCCGGTAATATTATTATTTTGATTAGTACCACAAAGTAAAAAGGGAAGAAAAATCTTTGGACGAAGTTCCTGTGCTTCGTTTAGTTACTTCAAATCATGTCCTAAGTAAAACCGCTTACTTTACACTGCAGTAAGTCAAAAACTGGTATATTTGTAACATCTCCGATTTATTAGCTTTTATTTCTAGCGGAGACATTTCTTAGTACGGAACACTTTTATCACAATTTCGGCGACCCGTCCAGTTCAGTAATTGTGTTATTGGAACTTCGCCGAATGATCCTGGAATATAAATTGTGGGAACTGGGTCGATACAGTTTTTTTTTTAAGAGAAAATATCCATAGCGGTAAATGTATATATTGTGTTTTCTGAATAGTAATATTTATCATAAGTATTGTTATGTAGATACTGTAAGAATATATTACATTCGGGCCTGACTAGATTATTTTATTTGAGAAATAAAATTAAAATAACCGTTTGCAGATCATTACTTAAATTCTTAAGGCAAAGTTTTGTATTGATCTCAAAAGTGTGCTTACGGCTTGTTTTTACACTGCTCAAAAATACTTAACCGTAGTACCTATTGTTCTTGAGACTGAAAATTGTGTAACCATTATTTTTATGTGTTCACGAGAGCTGTAAAAACTCTCTGCTGAAAGGGCCTCCTCATATATCACGAGTGAAATATGTTGAGGTGCCACACTGGAAATACCTTCCTGAGTATAGTAGCATCCCTCTTGTTTTATTTTCCAGTGGTTTTCAATTCGTAGACTCGACAATTACGGTGCTATTTATAAAAAAGAAACTTTGTAACCACACGCTTAGTATGAAAACTAATTAGAAGATTCTTTGCTCAAGTTTTCTTTGTGAAATTACCTATTTATCATTTAAATTAATATTATTACTGTTTCTTGGTCCTTCTTTTATAATTTCTGGAAGCAATCAATACTTCGAGAGATTATCACAAAATTACAAAAAAAACAAGGATACGACGACACTGAACGATTTTGAAAATAACAATGAAAAAAAGCTTCGTCACCTCTAAAAACCACTGATTTTTTTCTCAAAAAGCACGATTTCTTTCGGGTATCCCAAGAGAGCCATGCAGCAAGAAAGCTAGTATAGGTTATGCAATTAATAGTATTTACATTATACAACCTGTCACAGAATAAACGCAATACCTCTTAAGGGGTCATTGAACTCATCATTATGAACAACTGTCACCATGGAATCAACACAGAAATCGCGAAAAAAAATCGACTCCCCCATACATTTCTGTAAGCATAACTCGACAAAATGTACTAAACAGCTGATTTTTTTTTTCGCGATTTCGGGATTGGTCCCATAGTTTTTACTATTTTTTACTATAGATAGGCATACGTTTGACCACTATCTCATAAAATGACACAAAATGGACGTACGTTACGTATGTAATGTATGTATGTGTGTGTCTCACTCGACAAAATGTACTGAACAGCTGATTTTTTTGCGCGTTTTCGGTATTGGTCCCATAGTAAAAGTTGTTCATAATGATGAATGACCTCTTAAGAGGTATTGCGGTTATTCTGTGACACGTTGTATACAATTAATTTCAGAAAATTACATTCAGAAGTCTCAACACAGAAACTACTAAAACAGTCATCATAACTTACAGAACAGCCCCCGATGAAACATAATGATCTAACAATCCCTGTTCATTGTTGAAAAAATATTTCCCAATGTTTGAAGAAGGCACTTTGCTTGTAATTTCGCCAAGCCTAAGTTTCGAGAGTGCTCTACTCGTGGTCGAAATAAGCTTCGAAGCAGCGGAAGCAGAATAAGCTGAAAACTTGGCTTTATTCCAATTAATTTTTGTTAAAACAATTGTTCGTATCTGGATTTGGAAGTACTACAAGATTCGAGATATTGTTTTAAGTGGTTTTAAAAGATAGTTTATTGGATAAGTTGTTTATTGGGCGATTTTGTTAAAAAGTTTCTTGGAAATATAAGTAAATCGAGGTTAGTACAAGAGGATAGACTACTGAGAAATAATACTTAGGCTAAGCACATATAGGGGTACAATGAGGTAAGGTAAAGTTCACAACCAGATATTTTTAACGCTATGTTGGTTTTTAAATCGGGATAGTTATATATGTATAGAATATTTGTTATTAAACCTCAAAAAAACAAAATATACGAGCAACTCTGAGTAGCGGAACCTTTATTACCAAAACAACAATAAATCCGAATGCATGATTATGCTAAAATTATTTAATTTAGGAGTATGCTCAGGGTCACAGCCATTTCATTGTACATACTGTAGCGGCATCAACGCCGCCACAAGAAAAACCAACGGAGCAAAAAAAACATCGCAACAAAAAGAACCGCGACGCCATCTATCCAACTAGCAACGAACTACTACGTCGAAATCCTGCATCGCGCAAGCAGAGTTTACCGTGCGATTTGAACATATACATCATCTCGAATATCAACTATCGGGCAGTAGCCCGCCAGGCACAACAGCCGCCTAGTCGGAGGATCCTCCCTTTTCAATGGCGGTTTGCGGGACTTTACTCTCTGTACCGCATACCCTCCAAAATACTGTTGTCATTACTATTCTTATCTATTTTTATTTAAATTCTGTTTAAATAAGAACTTAACTTGAGCATTTCTTTTTTTTTCCAACCTATGTTTTCCCACATCTGGGCAAAGGTCGCCCCAAACGCTTTCCACCATTCCGGTCGACAAACGTCCCGAATCTTCATGTCATGTCGAGTTTTCAGAAGGCTTCCCTCGCTCTGTCGCCCTTTGGCAAACCTTAAGTTTTGAGAGTAGGCTTAAAACAGACAGTTTAAAAAATCTGTCCATTCAAGACCATTATTAGATAGTTATAGATTACTTATTTGCCATGAACGAACGTGGCAGTTGAGAGCTTGTCATATTCACACAAATGTTTCGCTGATGGTGGCGCGTGTTTTGGATAATTTGGTTCCCTTCAAAATAGTTACCGCGTACCGGAAGACGTAACGTTGGAAGGCCTCCCACAAGGTGGACCGATGACCTGGTGATGGTCGCGGGTAGCCGATGGATGCGAGACGCACAGGACCGGTCGTTGTGGCGACGCTTGGGGGAGGCCTATGTCCAGCAGTGGACGTCTTTCGGCTGATATGATGATGATGATGATGATGATAAAAATAGTTGAGCTACATGATGCTAATACACGCGTCATGTTCGTGAACGGGAGCCGTCAGTTGAGACTAATCATCTCTAACCTGCCACTGGCTTATTTTAATCTTTATATTTTGAATTGTTTTATATACTTTATTTTTCGTTGCATTGTCCTCACGTATAAAAGCAACAAGGATAATGTAACCAAAATTTTTGTAACACATCACATGATTTAAGAGTGTCCGTGGAGTTTCTTGCACGTTCTTCTCCATAGAGATCTACGCTTTGGAACGTGCAAATAGCTTCATGTTTTTAACTGACCGACCGTGACAATGCAAAAGTGCCTGTAAATGTTTTATTTGAAATATATGCTTTGAGTTTGAGTTTTGAGATTAGAATAGAATAGAATACTTTTTATTATGTACACCATAAAATTCACAGAAAAGTTAAATGAAGAAAAAATTACATAGGGTGACACAATTGGCGGCCTTATCGCTAAAAGAAATCTTTTCAAGACGAAATACCTAAAGTTCTACTTTGTATTCTTTGGTAAACGATAGCCCAACAGTTTGTCACTACTAATGCACAATCGTAATCCTAACCCCTTAGCCGTCGCGACTTCAAACACTTAAACAAACCTCATGTTGATACGTTGGATTTCATTCAACCATTCAACCCTTAGCAAGCTTACCAACATCTTTCAAAGTCAAACCTTAATATCATCAGTGTAGAGTTGATACTTCAACAGCTACTTTTTGAGGAATAGCTGTTGAATTTCCATTTCAATTACTTGATGTTTTTCTAGTTAAACGAGGGGTTAGTGGGGTATTAAATGGATAGTTTATCGGGACAATGAGCTGTTTATCTTGTTTTTAAGGCTACTATGATTAGTTCAGAAATAGACACTACTAGCTGTTGCCACGGCTTCGCTAGCTGTAGAATAGAATAGAATACTCTTTATTATGTACACCATATAAATTACAGAAAAAAATAGATGGAGAAAACATTACATAGGGTGACACAATGGGCGGCCTTATCGCTAAAAGCGATCTTTTAAATACAACCTTTGGATGGATTTTAAAGAGAGGAGTGACAGTACTGCAGGTAGTCTTAGGTGTACTATTTATATATACAATAATTACATAATAGATAAATACATATAAACAATATAGCAGAGAACCCAAGTAAAGACGATTAAGGAGAGAGAAAATGATTTTTTACTATAGTTTTAAAAGTAGACAAAGATTCAGCACGCCTTACCGACACCAGCAAGCCATTTCATAACCGCACCGCCTGAATCGTAAAAGATTTGTCATAGAAGCTGGTGGAATGCATCGGCATCTCTAGTCTCAAGTTTTCCGATGACCTTAGATATCTATTATGTGTGTCATGAAGGAACTTGAAAACAACGCGTCACGTTGTAGTACAACGCGTTACAAAATAAACGGAATACCTAAAAAGAGGTCAGTCTACTCATAATTTTTAACATCTTTTACCATAGTAGTGATTCTTTTCGCAACTTTTTTTTCTTTTCACAAAATCGCAAAAAGAACCAGGCGTTCAGTACATTTTGTCAAGTTACGCGCACATAACTCGACAAAATGTACTGACGTATGACTACGTATGTTTAGTCAATCATTGGATATACTTCTAATAATACGTAATTACTCCAGTGTGTTCTTGAAAAAATACTTTAACAGTAAGAGGCTATAATAATTTTTCTCCTTGCCTACACTTTTATTTATAAAGTACCAGCTTCTGCCAGCGGCTTCGCCCGCGTGGTCCCTAGGGAACATACTCCCGGGATAAAAAGTAGCCTATTACCTTTCTCAGGCTCCAGACTATCTGTGTAGCAATTTCATTTAAATCGGTTCAGTAGTTTTGGCGTGAAAGCGCGACAGACAGACAGACAGTTACTTTCGCATTTATAATATTAGTAAGGATGTCCTGCTCATCGACACACCTAATAAAAGACTTATTGCTACTTGAATTTATTATTAGATGCCTTACGATATACCTCATAAAACATAGTCAACAAGTTCAGTTCATATTCATATTCCTAGTTACACATGATCGTATTGTCCGGTCCGGTTGTCTGAGCCGGACGGGGCTCGGACGCAAATCGTTTACGACTCAGTTCAGTCGGTGTCGTTTGTACGAGCTCCGGCACTGGGGAGCCGGATCCTAGATATCGAGAATGGTATTGATGTAAGGAGAAAATAATAAGAGAGAAAAGTATGGTTGGTTTTTAAATAAACTTTTTGCAGTGCCTTACAGAGTTCAGGTGCTAAAAGTAACTAATATCTATGTTTTAAATGAAATTATTTTGTCGATCCGTAGATAGTTTCAGATTTTCAGAAAAGATTGGTTACGTATTTTTTTGTCTTCCCAAATCGATAAAAGAAAGAAGAAGAAAGAAAGAAAAAACGTTTATTCCGCCAGAAATGACGCATAAAAAATACAAAATGAAAAGAAATAACAACAAACTAAAATTGACAAAGATAAGACGAATATTTTTGACGTCTGGTAACGTAACGTAAAATTTTATATCAACTAAAATACTCGTTTCGCGCATAATATTTATTTGAATTGGATACTACTATATTCATATTTTTGAATGATACAAATTGTGTATGTCGCATAAAATTAATTTAGTATATGGAATTTGTAATGGAATATTATATATATTTTTTTAATTAATTTAGTATATCAATTTTGTAATTTATTGGATTTATATAATCAATGGATAATTAATAATATGTGTAAAATTCAATTTAATGTGATAGAATATAATTTAATTTTTCATTTCATTACATGTTTTGTGGATTGGGAAAGGAGAAGATGTTGTGGGTGTTGACTGATTTCTATGGGTTTATATTAGCCTGAAATAAACGAATTTTATTTTTTATTTATAAAATTTAGCCAAAATACTATGGGGTTGCAATTTTTTATACTCAAAATTCACTTACGTTACTGTTATTATACGTCAAAATATTCGTGCTAAGCCCTCTGATGCATCAAAATTCACAATTGGGGGCCGGTGACGTCACTTGTTTGTAAAAAGGTTAACAAGGCGTGTTTTAACGCACTGTATCGTCTTCATTTTTTGTTTACGTGAAAAAAGCACTTGTCCAATATTTTTTTTTTTATCAATCTGACACAATGTTTTCAGGAAAATATCGTATTGTAGGAATGTATATCATGAATAGACTGCTTCCAAAAGGACGAACGACGGTCTTGTAGGACATAGATTTTAGTGTTGGTCCCATAGTAAGTCGTTCGTAATGATGAGAACAATGAACCCTTTTCAGGTATTGCTATTATTATGATACACGTTGTACATAATTATCTAGTATATATTCAAAAAACAAGTCGCAAATTAGGACAATCAAAAACCCGACTATAAATAAGTCAACTGAGACACTTTCATGAACGAAAACTGTTTCCTAATTGAATCTAAACACATCTACACTAATACTAGTATTATAAAGAGGAAAGATTTGTTTGTTTGTTTGAAATGAATAGGCTCCGAAACTACTGGACCGATTTGAAAAATTCTTTCAGCAATGGATAGCTACATTATCAGGGAGTAACATAGGCTATATTTTATCCCCGTACTCCTACGGGAACGGGAACTACGCGGGTGAAACCGCGTGACGTCCACTTGTAGCATATATTTTTGTAACCTCCATTTAATTTCCTTCATTTTGATAGCAGTAGGGATACCGATAGATTTGGTTAAAAAAATAATAACATCTTACAATTTAGCACCCAAAATCCGCCATATTGCTTTTTTTTAAAACACCTATATAAGGACACTTGGGTTTTTGAAATGAATCTAACGACACTCTTATAGTCGAAATTAATTCAGCCGTTTGGAAGGTACGACGTAATAAAGAAATTCACAAAAAAACAACAAACAAACATACATACATACAAGATACGCGAGAAAAACGTCAATACTGCACCAAATCTGCATTGTACATGCAATAACTTCACTAGTGTTTTTTGGGAAACGTTTTGTAGGTGTGTATTTACCTATCATATCCATATTCTACCATTAATACCTAAGCCCCAAATAACAGGGGATAAACCTGCACTCAAAATTGTTACGATGAATTTTGTGATGGGAAATGCCTATAATTGTTTCCCAGAACGGAGATTCGATTGAAGCACCCAAACAGTGTTTTTACAAGGTTTTATTTAACTTGCCTTATTTATGTTTGGTTCACATGATGCAAATAAATTTTAACACTTTTGTGCCCATCGGTGCCCATCACTCAGCATATGGGTCGAAACATAATTTGTTCGTGTGCCCACAACTCGCAACCGCGTCGTCGAAATTTTGCATACACGTTTGGTTTGGGTGACAATACACGGTTATCTAGGCGACGTCATTCTAAATCTAAGATGGCAATTTATTAAGGCCGAAGAAAGAGATGATGGGATGACCTACATTCATTTTCAAAAGATTGCTTTACAATTTCATTAGACCTAGCTTCTGACGTTTCATAAGGTCCCGTGTAGGCCCAGAGCTGGGCAAAGGTCTCCATGCTTCCAGGTTGAACCAAAATCTCCTTCGTGGCCTGCCTCTACCCTAGAATCGTGGAGCTCCATAAGGTTCTAAGTATAAGCTACACGATAACTGATAAATGTTTGAACTATCTGTACAGATCCCCTCTTTGTGTGGTGCTTTCCTCAAAAGAAAAAACCACATGATTCTCAAATGTTTTTGACCATTAAATGAATTGTATGGACTTTAAAATAGATTATGACCTCTGAGTTTGTTTCGGTATTTCCTCTCAGGGTAGTCAGCTAGGAAACACCGGCCTCATCTAGATTTATGAGACAAAAAAGATTAACGTGTTCGTCACTTATGCCCTATTTGCAAAATAAATTTTAATATTTTAGTGTCAACAACAATACCCACAAAAAAACTGTCCAAAATATAAAATATAAAGATGATCTTAAACCCAAAAAGAATCGAAGAAAAATATCCCACGTTTTTACTTCGGCACTCAATAACTAAAATGTCCTATAACTTTGTAGCTACACGTAACATACCTTAAATACCTCTGTACGATCCAATATGGCGGTTTTATTGGTCGTTCTGTCCCGATAGAAATCTATAAATGTGTTTTATTGTCTTGCGAGCTGACACGGTGTATTGCACGGGTATTCGTTGTAATATTCCTGTTTAAAAACACCTTTGTGCGAGTGGTTATATTTTTGTAAAAATATGATGATTGTTTCAGAAGAAAAAGCTTTTTAAATCATTGCCATTTTAGCTTTACGTCGATTAATAACTATATCATAATGATTTAAGGTTTGTATGTTACCAGTTGAAAATTGACTTTTAAGGACCACCTTAAGGTTCAAGGATGTCGATATTTTTAACATTCGTAACGGGTAGTCCAAAGCCTTAGGCTGACTGTCCACTGGAGCGGATAGGAGAGGATTGCAGTGGAGCTCAGGGATTTGGGAACTAGTTTAAATTGAAATTCATACAAAACCAGGAAGCGGAGCTAGGCACATCAGAGCGAGGAAACGGAGTGGAGAAACGGAGCGGGGAAGCGGAAAAATACCGGCCGCCCGCTCAAAATACTTTTCGCGTGGTAGCCTTAAAGTCTGATTACCAGTCTTGCCAAGCGGTATCGTGTTACCCAGACACTGGGTGAAGAACAGAAAGGTAGTCATGCAAAATACTGGTATTCTGCTGTAAGACTAGTAACCAACCCTATATAGTTGTGATAAAGCTAGGTAAATTGATTTCTGATCAGGAAAGCTCTAGAATGATGGAAACGAATACTTAGGCGATAGTTAAACAAAGCTCTGTTTGCATGACTGAAACAACATTCGCCGTACAAATAAAATTCCACCTATATCAATTCATTCCTGATCACCAACAAACACATAATCACTTACTACCCGCTATTCATATTTTATTTCCAGCTATAATTTAATGTCGTCCGTATACTCAAACTGTCAGCTTATGTCAATAGGACGGGTGTAACCAATCGATAGGATGGGCGGAGTCACAGAATAGATGGATACAGAGGACTTACTGTGAATAATGAACGAAAATTCACGCAAATACATAGACAAGGGTCCGCGTATGACAGTAAAGAAACTCAGAATAAGATCACCGTACGTAAGGCTGCTTGCCCATTGACGCGAAGCGGACCAGCGGAGCGGAGCAAAGGAGTAATGCGGAACGGAGTTGCGGACTGTGCGTGCTATTAATGCGGAGCGAGGTAGTGCGGAGCGACATTGTGGACTATGTGGAGCTAGACCGAGCTCACACAACGAGTAGTTTGAGCGGGTGGCCGGTTGTTTTCCGCTACCCCTCTCTGCTACCCCAATCCATTTCCCCGCTCCGCTGCCTCGCTCCGATTCCTGGTTATACGTTGAACTGGATTAATAATAACTGCCGCACGGATTAACCTTCTAGGTTAAGTACCGCTTGTTAAGGTCCGTCCGTGGATGGAGCCGGAACCTCTCCGTACCAGCTCGGAAAGCACGTTATGACGTTAGTCCCGGCTGTTATTCGTAGATATAATTATGTCAGTCGTTACGGATGGCAGAAACCTTATAAGTGTCAGAACCTATCACGCCGAGGGCTAAACGTTGCACGTTATGGAGGTGTGATAAATTGTCTCTTCTTTGAAAAACTGACATTCATCTGCAGCCGGTTTATCTGGAAGTAGACCCCGACATAGTTGGGAACACTCTTAGATGATGATTACCGTTCGTCCGTGTTTTCACTTGTTGAATCAGAATCAAAAGTAATTTATTCAAATTAGGCTGAATGCCAGCAATGTTTGATCGTCAAAGTTCTACATAAAGACAGTCCCCCAAAACGAACGCCCGTCACCATTTCTTATTGTTTTAGCTGGGAAGAGGAAGTGGCGCAACAAACTCGCCCGCAACACGACTGTCTGTTAATAAAGCTGGCCTTCTGCATCTATCTACTCTATGTCTATAGGTAGGGCGGACTGACGTCCGACCGGTCATTATAACCCGTCCCTCTATTGTGGGCAAAAGAGGATTATTTTTAGATGGCGGGAATGTTTGAGTAAATGTTTTCCTTCCTTTGAGGTAAACGTAGGTATTTATTGAGTGTCTGGGACTGAAAACGTTTGAAATGTTTTCTGAGATATTTTGGAACGGTCAAGTAAGGAATTTCCAATAGTTTTAGATCACTATGTTTGTTGGATCTCAGTTATTTTAAGGAATTCTTTGCGACAATTATAGCAAAAATAAGATTGAAGTAGATTAAATCTAATCAGCTTGAGACTCGGATATAAAACCTAATGAGTTTTGACTCAATCGACCATAACTACTATTTACACCGACTTTTCTATAAAAATATGTCAAACCACCGTATTTATTCTATTGATATGAGTTATAAGACTATTGGAAAGCAGCTCATAAGTATAAAATCCTGTTTATTAATCATATATTTTTACTATGTACTTTATTTATTTATTTAAACTTCATGTACAATAGTGGTACATAGGTGGACTTAATGCAACAAGACTTTTATTTTATTTTTTATAATTATTGACATAATCGTGGCCAAGTGCCAATCATAATTATGTATTTTTTAATTAGCACCAAGAACCAAAACGACTCGCAAATAATTAGTCAAAGACCAATGACTACCCAATTACTGTTTCCATCCACGTACGAAAAGCCATATAATTGTATAATGTAGTGAAAATATCTGCCATATAACATGCTCTCCACATCTTTATAACTTCCTTGGCTTTAAAGTGCCACCTCGCAAGACCCCACGCACATAGAATCACTCGTAAAAGCCGAAAAGCCGCGACAGTTCAACGTACTTGCGAACTGAACGTTAGGGACGCAGAGCAGTAGAGTACAGAAGCTTGAGGTGCCTGCGAATGTCTGTATTTATGTCATTATGTCGGGTTAGGTTATGTCTGAAACGTGGTCGCTTACAATGGGCCTCATCATAAGGCTCAAAGTCACTCAAAGGGCAATGAAGAGGGCAATGCTTGGAGCTTCCTTGCGTGATCGAATCAGGAATGATGATATCCGCAAGAGAACCAAGATTATCGACATAGCCCGAAGGATCGCCAAACTAAAGTGGCAGTGGGCAGGGCACATTGCTCGTAGAACAGATGGTCGATGGGGCCGAAAAGTTCTGGGAGTGGCGACCGCGTACCGGAAGGCGTAACGTTGGAAGGCCTCCCACAAGGTGGACCGATGACCTGGTGAAGGTCGCGGGTAGCCGATGGATGCGAGACGCATAGGACCGGTCGTTGTGGCGACGCTTGGGGGAGGCCTATGTCCAGCAGTGGACGTCTTTCGGCTGATATGATGATGATGATGTCGGGTTAGGGATGTTTACTGTTGAATAATAGTATGTATATTTTGATTAAACCAGGAAAATCAAGGTTACTGATATAGCCCAAAGAATGGGTAAACTAAAATGGTAGTGGACGGGGCACTTCAGGTTTTGGAATGGCGATCGCGTACTGGAAGTCACAGTGTTGAAAGGCCTACCGTGAAGGCCACTGGAATCTGGTGGATACAAGATGCATAGGAACGGATTGTGGCAAAACTCCGAGGAGGAACACAGTGGAAGTCTACGTTTAGTTGTGGACGTCTTTTGGCTGAAAAGATTATGATTTCATAGATCTGTAATTAGAGATTTTAGATAATAATTAGTTCATGATTGTCGAAGGATGTAAAATGAGTGGGCTGCTACCATGTTGCAGTTGCTTTTAATAAAACCACTGTGTTGTGCAAACGGAAGAGCAGTAAAAAATAAAAAAAGCGTACAATGTGCAGCTGCGTTTATCTATTTCGCTATCCATGCATGCGTTTCATCTTTTCGGGTGTCGCTACAAGTGGGCCTTCTGAACAACTAACTATTCAGTGGCCCGTAGTCAGATAGTCACGTTTGCCAAGACTTTGCTGCGCGAATATTCATAGCACATCTCATAAATAAGGTATCACGCTCAATAAATGTTATGGATGAGCAGAGTTCGTGCTATATGGGTATTATAATAATATGCAAGAGGGTACTTGCAAATGTATTCTTTTTTTTAGGGTTCTGTACCTCAAAAGGTAAAACCGGACAAGTGTAAGTCGGACTCGCCCACCGAGGGTTCCGTGCAAATTCGTAGTTTTCATATTTTTCTCTATGTAGAAGTATAGGGAAAAATCTGAAAACTACACTACCACCACGACCCTAACCTCCTCACTGCTCTACTATACGTTTGTATTTAAATCATAAAAAATATAGTCTTTATTTAAAGTAATATGTACCTACTTTGTACGGAACACTCAGTGGGCGAGTCTGACTCGCGTTTGGCTGGTTTTTTTTATGAATCACAGAAAATTATATATAACATGACAATAAAATAGTTTTTTTTTCCTATTTATTGCCATATTTGTCAACAGTGTTCTTAGAAAAACACTGAACAAGCTATTGGAAATCTTAGGATCAAGACCTCCGATGTCTTGTTTTATTTCTTGAACTACACAAAAATAAACCTTTTCATTCCATTTACCAAGAAAAAGAAAATCTTGACACAGCAGCCAACTAAAAAGAAATAAAAAAACCAGTTCAGTGACATTTTTTACAGTTTTCTCAGAAATAAAACTCAATATTTATATTTCAAGGTAAGTAAAGCAACGTCAAATCAAAGAAAAATATGGTTGTACCAAGCGATGTATTTATTACTGTCGCAAAGCATAATATACATTGAATTATTCATACGCTTGTCGCTGAGTCGTCCCGTACTTCAAGAGTAATGGAAGACCGACATGTGAAAATATCGTACGCTGTGTCGGGATTCAGTTATTCATAAGACGAAGAGCAAGACCGATTTGTTGTCCTTGGATTTTTAAATAAGTTCAGTGTCCTTTCGGTAAGCTTTCGGGATCTTGGAGAATTATAGAGATACATAGTTTCTACGTGAATGATTTGGCTTAAAGCTACACGGTTTCAAATAGACAAGGACTCACTCTAGACTAGCGTTTGCTGAGGTTTCACTCATGTGGTGTTCAAAATTATAATACACTAGCTAACCCGCGCAACTCCTTCTGCTCCGCTCCTATTGGTCTTAGCGTGATGATATATAGCCTGCCTCGATAAATGGGTTATCTAACACTGAAATAATTTTTCAAATCGGACCAGTACTTCTTGAGATTAGCGCGTTCAAGCAAACAAACAAACTCTTCAGCTTTATACATTTATTAGTATACAAGTATATAGATATATCAAAACTTATGCACAGTCAAGTTAAATACACTGTACAAAGGCGGACTTAACGCCTTAAGCATTTTCTGCCAGTAGACTTTAGAATTATCAAACAGGAACTTACCTAAAAATTGTAAGTCCTAATCCAGACTACTGGTCTGATGTTCCAAATCTCACCCCAATCCGTTTCACCGGCGAGACCCTGATTTATGTTATAAAGTAGCTTTTACCCGCGACTTCGTACGCGCATTTTTCCCGTTCCCGTAGGAATTTCGGGATGAATTATACATTCTTCGTATTTTAACACCGACTTTCGAAATTAAAGTTATTTTTTGTAAAAAGGTTTACTATTTTTTTGCTTTTCAGTTTTTTCGGAGGTTTTATTTTTTTGTTAAAAAGTTTTTGAAGTGAAAACTTCTTTAGCGGCGTTGAGCACTTTTTCTGTAATGGGTATAAAATCTTAAACTCGCGTCAGGACACGTGACCTGATCGAAAAAGCGTAAGATCGAGGGGAAGGGAGAGGAACTAGTATCTCCCACTCTTTCTACCGTGCCTGAGTGTGCTGCTCCGCTTAGGCGGCACAGGGCGCTTGCGCGAATGTCCGTCTGTGTTTATGTACAGCGTGCCACGCGTATCCAAGGATACGAAATTACGGAATTACGAAATTATGGATGAAAGTTGATTTTTCTAAGAGATAAAAATTAATGTAATATATAAATAAATAACGATATAATATTATGAATAATAACATGTAAATTGTCATATTTGTGTACGATAGCGCAATAAATAAACATTGTATTCTACCTCATAAATGATAGTATTTTTGTACTTATAATTAAACACAACATTAATACTAAAGTTTTCACTTCTGCCGGCACTCCCGGAGTGCTACCGGTGTTTTTTATTTTATAATTTTTTGTGGCCTACAAAAAATGCTACACAAATCAGCATTAAAATCTGTGAGTGAACAATAAATCACCCCTATTTTCCCAACCTTAGTGTAGGATTCTTTTTTTATAAATTTATATGGGACCACTTTCAAGGTATACCCTATTGAATAAAAAAAGAATTATCAAAATCGAACTACTCTGTAAAAAGTTATGCGTGTTCATACATAAAGAAATATATAAATAAACGCTTTTTCTTTCTTTCTTCTTTCTAGAACCTCCTCCGTTTTTTCGTCGGTTACTAAGCGTACAGATAAAAAAGCGACTTTGTTTTATACTATGTAAAGATATCAAACCTTACAGACTTTCATGTTTATAATAGTAGGAGAATTTGCTCAAAGCTAGAAAAAGGCAAGAAAATAAACAAAATCAAGCCTTCTTTATTGCAGCTACGTTCTTGTAATACCTGCCCAACATTACAATAATAAAATATTCAGAAGAACTTGTAGTAAAAATACAAGTCTTCGTGAACATCAAATTATTTGTTCTGCCCAGCGTTGCGTGCGCAGTTCTCTCTAAATCGAATTGCGAACAGACAAGATAGTGCTTTTAGACATTTTAAGGGTGATTCCATGAAGGAACTGGCAGTAAATAGTTTTCTTTGGGAGGACCATTAGAAGAAACTTGGTCTTACGTGAAAGGTTTGTAGCAGTTTACCTATTAGGCTTCTACTCGAAATTGGACCTATTTTGGTGGTTTTAAGTGGATCATTACTACCGCATAGTGTCGGCCGGTATCGTATAGTGCCGTAAAAGAATAATACCATCCCATCACATGTCATAAGAGGCGACTAAGGGACTTACTAGAGAATGGGCAGCAGCGTTCTCTGTAAAACGCAACACAATACACTGCGATCGCCAACCCGCCTGCCAAGCGTGGTGATTATGGCAAACCCAGCGGGAGGCCTATGTCCAGTAGTGGACGTCTTCGGCTGTTATGATGGGTCATTAGAACATGTAGGCCGCATGACAGTGGTTACAAAACCAATATGAAGATGCCTGTTAATATAGTGAAACTCTATTCTGCAATTGGTCAGCTTGAGGTACCAACCTCCTCTCTTTACCTAGCTTCTCAACAGAATACAAAAAAAATAGTCGTATTAGGTCTTATGTATGAAAAACATTCTAATTACATGGTTACTTTAAAAGAAAAATTGAATTAAAAATTAGTAAACACTGCACAATCTTCCCATACTATATATAATTAGTTTAAACATAAAATAATGATATGGTAAAATTTTTATACATGCTTTAAATGGTTCTCTGATGTGTTTGTGTAGCGAGGTGGCCCAGATGAAACAAAATAGTAGATTCAACAGAAAAAACCCCCGACAAAAAACCCGTAAAATGTTAAAAATAATTTCAGTTGATCCTTTTAGTTTAATATAGGTACAATTCTTTGGGCCAAGCATCTTCGCCTCGGGAGACGTCAATCGTCAGTCAGTCAGTCAGTCGATTTTTGCATGTACTAGGTATAAGTATTATTAGCGGTCTCCCTAGCCCAAAGAATCGTACCTATATTAAAGTAAAAGGATCAATTGAAATTATTTTTTACTTTTTAAAGGTTTTTTTGTCGGGGGTTTTTTAAATTTTTATTTTATGCTTTTTAAACTTAATTTTCATTTCGTTAGTATTCCTCATTCCTACAGTCAAGCCCATTCATTTGATACCCATATTGAGGGAGTTGTGGAAAAAAAAATGTAATTCATCATTTTGTGGTGGCGGCCATCTTGGATTTGAAATTCGTCATAGTATATAGTATTATACTAGTCAAGCCCTTTTATTTAATACCCATATTGAGGGAGTCGTGAAGAAATATGTCATCCGCCATTTTGTGGCGGCGGCCATCATGGACGAATTTTCATCGAACATAACTAAGAACACTCCCGACTAATTCACCTTTCAAGCAAAAAAATCAAAATCAAAATCGATTCATTCGTTCGGGAGCTACGATGCCACAGACAGACACACACACACACACATATTTGAAACAACATAAATTAACGAAGGACCATTATTGCGAACATTAAGACCATTCCAGGAAAACCACCTGAAAAATACTTAATAGTGAAACACTTCATCCCAAAAACACGTTTTCAAGAAACATTCTCTTAAATATGGTTCAGTAAGTAATACGGTTCTCGTGCTAGACAGAATGTGCTGACAGGAGACGGTATCCAGAGGAAATGTCTGAAATTGATGCAGTTCCAGCAGAGCTCATTGTTATTCATAGCTTTTAACCAAGTACCCTCGCATGCTCGCCGTATAAAACTAAATTTAATTAACTTGCTGAGTGTCTTGCACTTTACGCAGCGGACTGCTGTTAGTTTACTTGCGCTATTACCATAACCTTTTATTGTAAAAGGAAACAATTTTCCGTTGTCCTAATTTATTTATGAAGCTAAATTTTATGCCATGGCATGCTTATTTGAAGCCCTCTCATTATGTTCGGGAGGTTCACTATGAGTAGATATTAATGTCATCGGATTTCTGCAAATGCCGAAAGTTATTAATATGTCGTCTTACTCTATAACGAAAACTAAGACGTATTTTATTTTATAATTTGATCATAACTTATATCTAATACTCACCGCCTCAGTATGCACAGGATGCACAGCGAACAACAACGCAGCGAGAGCAGCGAACGGTCGCTGCAACCGAGCGACAACGGCGCCGGTTCGAGCGACCAGCGCGCAACATGCAGCGTGCAACGCAACGTTGCACACGTGCCACCACCATGGCGAGAAGCCGCACAGTTTGTAGTTTAATCTGTAACAAGGAAATGGTAGGTAAATTAATAAAAATAGAAAAAAGTATTTGGCACTACCTACTTAGTATAAACACGAATTAATGATATCATCTCGTCAGTTTTCCACTAGAAATACAACGTGCCACAGAATGACCGCAATAACTCTTAGAGGTCATTATGAACATCTTTTACTAAAGGACCAACCTCAAAAGTGCTAATAAATATCAGCTGTTCAGTACATTTTGTCGAGTTATGTTGTCGATTTTTTTTTTTTTCGCGATGTCAGTGAATAATAAAAGTAATATTAAATAAGCAATAAATCCTAACTATATACATATGAATATACAAAAACGAATACACTCAGGCGTCGAAGAATTCCTCCGCATCGCTGTCATCCGGAAACGTGCCCGCCCAGAAGACTGGCAGCATTGCCACGTTGAATGGCAATACTAATTCTTTGAGCAAAGAACGAGCCAGCCCTCTGGTCACGCAAAGTGTCGATCAGTCGGCGAGAAATATCCTTAAAAAGGAGACGCGCACTCGGACCCCATGACCCTAGTGTTTCGACCCCAAACGGCTCAAAACTGTAATTACCAATAAGGTTACAGTATTTACGCCGCTTGAGGGCCTCAGCAGTCGCAGCAGCAGCGCCGGCACAGCTCGCCGTATTTGGAACATGTGATGACGCAAGGGTGTCGACACATGTAGCGTCCCACACCAGAGGCCTACCCACCTTCCACGGCACCAACGTCTCTTCCCATCGTCACGTACCAAGCCACTAGGTTCTAATACTGCAGGTACGCCGGCGGTAACAAGAGCTCGACGAATAATATCATTGATGCTAGCGTGCCGTGCTATGCGGCCTGCGCTCTTGCAGCAGGAAAGGCCATGGTGTCTGAGGCTGTCGACAGCTACTCCGCAGTGACACCGATGCGGAGCAACACAAGGTGCGCCTAAGCGGAGACAGACCGCGATCCGAAACGATGCGTCATCCATCATAGTACCTATGGTGAATGACGGGAGTGCTTGAAGCCACAAACCCGACTCCCACTCTCCTACAGCTAACAGACGTGCGCGCTCAACAGTATTCCATGATTTATGAATCAAGTTATTCCGTACAATACTAGTAATCCCGTAGTTAATCCCATAGTTGTTCATAATGTTGAGTAAAATGCCCCCTTAACAGGTATTGCGTTGATTCTGTTACACCTTGTATACCTAGGCATTAAGGAGCACTACATTAAATATGCAGACTCGACGGACAGATTAAAAAATAAACTGTTCGAAAACCACACTGCTCGACCTGGGAAACAAACCCAGATCCACTTACAGCTGTTATACTAGCTACAGCAACGCAACAGTCAGCAGTGTAACTAACAGCCAAACTGAAATATTGTGCCTTTATCGGTAAATTTGTGTATCAGATTCAGAATAAAAAGTTAAAATAAAAAAGTCCAATAAAACTCGCTAAAAGCTCACAAAATGTGAACACGGATGTCATATAACCTATTTCCATTCAGTATTCTCATAGTTACGAACTATTCATAAAATGTTTGGATAAAATACAGCAGTATTTGTCATATAAAGGGAATAGTAAAACGAAATCAATAGTTGATAGCTGTATGAATTTGTTGTATGATATTAATAAAACTTTGACAAAGATTTTTTTTACTAATAATAGGCACGCGTTTGACCACTATCTCACCTGATGGTAAGCAATGATGTGGTCGAAAATCGAGCACGCTTACCTAGAAATAACCTATTCACTCTTGACTTAAAGACTCCCAGGTTGTGGCTATCAGGAAACACAGACTCTGGCAGGAAATTCCACTCCCTAGCACAATGAATGTGTTCCCCTAAACGTTTTGTGCGTGTGGGTGGAATGTCCACCATGGGAGTCGGAAGTCGCACTGCATACCTACGGTTGAGCAGTTGGGGACGGCTTTCAGTCCAACCACACGGAGCTGATTACAACTATTTATAGGAGGTGTAACAGTATAAACGATATACCTTTTAAGGGGTCATTCTTCTTCTCGTCTAGACAGTAAGGTCTAACGACCCCACACACTCTAGTGTCAGAGTTTCAAAACCGCTTCAAGGGCCTCTGACATGGTATGTAAGTATGCTTCCCGTGGGAATCAAACCCACGACCAACGGGTCACAAGGCAAACGCCTAAACCACTTGACCACGAAGGCAGTTGGAGCAAGGGGTCATTGTAACTATACAATGACCCCTTAAGATCATCACTGGGTGAGTACTACTTTGCAGCATATTATTTAGTGGTTAGTGATACAGAAATCATCAAATAATTCTGCACACAAACAGTTTCCAAATCGTCGAAATAAATCCAAAACTATAACTGTAAGACAAATACGCACGGTATAAAGCCGGGACACACTGGCTGCACAAAGTTACGTCGCGATTATGACGCAGGGCTCGTGCACAATGGGGCTAATTGTTTCCTCATGTCCTGCCTTCAGGCTACGTCTAGTCTTACATGCTTGTGTGCTGAAACTTGACATCTTTGACCGAAAGCTTTAGATGAGAATGTAGGTTTTGGTAACCTAAAACTAAGTACTTTTACGAAATGTATAAATTAACTTAATTTATAAACACTTAAAATCTCAGTCTTAAACTTTCAAATACTCACTTCCGAACCAACAAAAATAAAATGTGTAAAAAAAACGTGCATTATATAAATGGACGAAATCGCCCCAAGGCCTAGGAACAGTTTCCATAGATAATTATATTTATTTCAGTCTTTTTAATTATGTTTCTCTAATGAGGATTTCTGTAATATAGTGCAACTCAAACTCACAATGCATCAATCCCGTACTATCATTATATTATTAGGTTGAGTCAAGTGCCTGTAAACTTCCAGCCTCTATGGAATCACCTATTATTATTTTCCAAATGGCTTCATAAAGTTTACATAAAAGCAGGCTCCTGTTCCATGTTACAGTCCTGGTTTGTTCCAAACCGCAGCATATTTGGCAAATATAATCTGTGAGATACTTGTTCTGTAATACCCAGAACAGGCAATATACGTAAAGTTATGGACACAAGCATGACAGCCAGGCGAGCACACAAAAGCTAATTGTTTCCTCATGTTGTGCCTCCGGCGGTGTAGCCATGTCCTTACTAGTTGACCGTGTTCACAAATTCGGGATATTATCGCGTGGTTAGATTATACGGAAGAACATGCTTGGTGCTTGTACTGGATTGTAACGGGTATATTGTACGGCTAAATAACATTCTTGGTATTTAGTTATTTTGAAGCACTTTTTCATAAACTTTCATTCTACTAACATATCATATCGCGCCTATATTCCCTGAAAGGTTAGACAAACCACAACATTATTTTTATTTTATTTAGATTGGACCATATTTTTGTTAACTCCCATATTTCGTCAGTTGGTATGTTTTATGTCCCGTGGAAAGGTGGCGTAAATCTAATAGAAAACATAAACGTTGGTTGCAACTAACGCGAAACCTATGCAATGTGGTAATTTGTATCCGAAATATAATTTGAAAAACAAAAAAGAAAACATTAGGTATTATTTTGTTTGTATTTAATGATATCTACGTAAGCATTGTTTAGTAGATATCCTTTAAGAACGAAACCTGTACAATAAATAAAAATAAAATACCCATCACTACATATTATAAAACAAAGTCCTCCGCCGCGTCTGTCTGTCTATTCGCGATAAACCGAATACAAAACCGACCGACCGATTTTCATGCTGTTTTCACCAATGGATAGAGTGGTTCTCGAGGAAGGTTTTAGTACATATTTTATTTAGAAGAACATTAGGGATCCTTAAGAAAATTGCAGCGCGGACGAAGTGCTAGTATTGGATAAAAGGTTTCCGCAGGTAATTGAAAAGTAAACCGAAAGCCTAGAATATAATCAGAAATATCGTTCTGGGTACACAAAAGTTAGAAAACTCGTTATAGTAAAGTGGATAGATAATTGTTTAAGTAAGGTTTAGCCCTCAAGCGATTTTCTAGTCTGTATCCGAACTAAAACTGCAAGCGAAGCATCCATGTTTTCGCATTAATTTCGGGTTTTGCTGCAAAATGAATCCCCATGAGCATAGGAAGTGAATGTACTGAAAACTATTTATGTACAGTCAACAAAGCTATTTGGAAAACAGGCAAAAATTTTAAGTTTACCACAAAACTGCCAATATTTATTTCTAATATGTGCGATATAACTTTTTAAAGCTTACGTCATACTAACGAGTGTGGTGTACAATAATTGTCTACTCAGCACAACATTGTTTATTAAAAGTAGTTGCAAGTTCATCATATCAGCCGAAAGACGTCCACTGCTGGACATAGGCCTCCCCCAAAAGGCCATAATCGCCACGCTTGGCAGGCAGGTTGGCATCGCACTGTACCATACACTGCAATCGCCAACCTGAGTTTTACAGAGAACGCTGCTGCCCATTCTCTAGCAAGCCCCTTAGTCACTTCTTAAAACACCCACGGGAAGTGATGGGATTTTATTATTCTTTTACGGCACCAAACGGCCATATAGCGGCGGTATAGTTGCAAGTTGGCTGCCTGCATTACAAATACCGTGGATGACTATAAAAACCACAATGACTAATCTTTCTGATCTCCTGATTCAGGAACCAAAATTGACATTGAAAATTATTGTGACAAATTGTATAACGCGTGTTATTCACCTGTGATTGGCTAACTATAATGAACTATGGATATTATGAGGTACCAGGTGACCCACGCTACTTCATCTGCGTCACATTTTTCATTAATAATCCGCTCCTTTTCGTCCGAGCGTCACGTTCCATAACCTATAGCCTTCCTCGATAAATGAGCTGTCGAACACTAAAACAATTTTTCAATTCGAACCAGTCGTTTCTGAGATTGGCGCTTTCTACCAAACAAATAAACAAACTCTTTAGCTTTATAAGTATGGATTTATATTGGTTCTCAAAAACTAGGTAGCAGCTTTCTGCATGTCAGCCAAAATTGACTCTAATATAGCAACCGTTTGATGCAGCGTATTTTAGTACCCTTAGGCAGTCCAATGTCAATATTGCACAACAAGAAATTAAAGTTTCCAGTTCAGCTTCAGCCAATAGATTGAATGAGAGCATTTTTATCAAAAAGAATATACCCTCAAGAAATACTTGTGGTCATAAATTACACGAACTTTGACCGGTTTACCAACAAACATAAAAAGGCGATATTTTCTGATGAAAAAAAAATCCTCAGTTCGTACATCGTCTTAACTTAACCTCGTATATAACACGTTTAGTCATGTGAATAGGTATTCTCAGCAACCGTTTGAAGCCATACGGAGGACGTTAAAGAAAGCTTCTATATAGCTCCTATATAGCCTTTATATAGCTCTTATGGCCTTGTAGGGCTTATGTGGAGACAGTGTCGTAAAGCGAGATGGTTTGACAAGCAATTTGAGGAACTGCCGGATTTTGTCAGTGCGAGTTTTTGGGTGAGAGACCGGTCTGAAAAGATTTTACGTGTTCGCGCACTGAAAAAGATAATGATGAGATATTTCGCTAAGTTATTTAGATTTGAGTGGGTGCTTTTACTGACGTATGAAGGTTTTCGACATCGGAAAACAAATTGCGGAATACAATGGAGCTAGGCAGGACATCTGACAAGGCGCGGTGATGATAGGTGGAGTAAGGCAGTGACCACCTGGCGTCCGAGGACTGGAAGAAGCTTTGGTCGGCAGGCGGCGAGATGGGCGGACGACATTTCTGCCTTCGCGGGTAGAATCTAGATGAGGCTGGCACAGGCATGTGGGGATTGGCACAAGAAAAGAGGCCTATGCTCAGCAGCGGGTGCGGTCGCGCTTTGGATGATGATTATGATGATGGGTCTTACTACTATGATATGGGTCTACACTTCTACACTAATATTAGGTATATATATTTCAGTTTCTTTGCGACTCTCACACGAAGTTTCTTAGGTCATCGGATAACTTGAGACTGAAAATGCCAATGCATTCTACTACTTTCTTGGACAAGTCTTTTACAGTCCAAGCTGCCCGTTTGTGGAATGCATTGCCGGTGTCAATTAAGCGCGCACAATCGCTGCTTGTTTTTAAGAGATTTGTTAGGGAACACTACTTGTCGCTGTGATTACATTTTTGATGTTGATTAAAAAAAAATTACATTTATTTTCTTTTTAATATGTATGTATTTGTGTATCTATTTTAGTATATTATTTTGCTTTTTTTCTAAAAATTTTGTTAACTTTAAACTTGCACCAAGTGCAACCCCATTTCGTGTCCAGGCTATCCCTATCCATTCCAGGTTGCCTGGAAGAGATTGCGGAATACGATAAGGCCGCCAATTGTATATTTTTTAGTTTAAGGTGTCCTTAATGTATTTTAATTTTGGTGTACAATAAAGTATTTAAATAAATAAATTATAAAGAAATTTGTTTGTTCGAATTGAATAGGCTTCGAAACTACTGGACCGATTTGAAAAATTCTTTCACCGTTAGAATTCTACATTATCCTTGATGAACATAGGCTATAGAATATTTTCAAAAAAGTTAGGAATCCGTATGAAAACTTCGATAATGCAACTCAAGGTGTGAAAAAAATACCAAAAATAAATCTTATATTGCATACGCTGCGGAAACTATTGACAATAGAGCAAAGTAATGTATTACAGTTTTATAGAAAACATCAATATCTATAGAAAAGCCCGCAAGAGTATATATCTAACTACCATGGTTAAGTCACTATTACCGCTTTTTGTTCAAATTATTCAATCAAAACCCGGATGGAATGGAATAGTGGTGATTTTGGTATCGTGATATTAATCCTTATCCATTTAAATTAAGTGATTATTAAGGTTGGTTATGGACATGTAAATTACACTTTAAATTATTCAAATCAGACCTTTCAAATAAAAGTTACGACGAGTATAAAAATATTCTAAGTAAGAAAAATGTGGCAGTTTGAGCGAACTACCCTTCGTTTAGTCTATTAATAAGTAATTTACACATTACCCTATTAAGGGGGTAGAGGGGAGATGAAGATTGTGGACTACCAACTAAATCCGCGCGAATGAAGTCGCGGGCGAAGTGATAGTGTATTATACACTCGTATAAGTGACACTTTTGTTGTTGTTTCATGTGAAAACTTCTTACAGTACTAACATTAACACCAGTCACATGTATTATGTAATCTTAAAACTATACCTACATTATCATCCGGCTCGAAGCACCAAAAATAGCAATGCTGCAAGGCCTAACTATAAAACCAATACGAATATAACTCACCACAATAATTGCTGCCCTTTTGTACTAAGCTGCATACTTAGCGGCAATATAGAGGAGGCATTACCGACCTGTCACTAACTGCATACAATTGGTTATTGCGGTGACACTAATGGATTATTGTTCTCTCTCTAGTGTACTTTAGGCACTAAAGTAAACCACTAAGCTGTGTTTACAACAGACTGGGTAGATTTGAATTGAGCTGACTTTGAAATAGCGTTACAGAAGATTTTGTGTAGATAGGTAATGAAAGAAAATTAATTGTTTCATCATCATCATCATATCAGCCGAAAAACGTCCACTGCTGGACATAGGCCTCCCCCAAGTGCTGCCACAACGACCGGTCCTGTGCGCCACGCATCCATCGGCTACTCGCAACCCTCACCAGATCATCGTTCCACCTTGTGGGAGGCCTCCCAACTTCCATTTATTGTTTAGTGATTCAAAAGTTAGTAAAGCCTGTTAATATCTGTCACCGGCTTCGCCCAAGGGATAGTGTTAATAGTCTCTTCAAAGTTAGAGTGAACAGGCTCCTTCTGGGTAAGCTCGCTCCATCGTAGACTTTGTCTCTGTCATCTCTGACCTAGGCTAGAGTCAAGAGCAAACCCAACACAAATAATTTAAAAAAAAATAGTCGAAAATTAGTCCAGGGGAAATTGCTCTTGGGGTGAAAAGTACCTTGCCTTAATCCAGAGTATGGTCTTCCTGTGTGCCAGGTTTCATTAAAATTCGTTCAGCTGTTCAGACATGCAGTGGTAACAAACAGATACACAGAGATACTTTTGGCAGTATTAATATTAAGTTTAAATCAACATTATGTACTACTTAGTTCATTTTCTGGGCAATGACTGAACTCATATGGAGAGGAGCTCGTGGCTAAACTATAACAGCCGCAGAGGTCGATCTTCAAGGTTAAACAACGCTTACCGAGGTCGGTCTGTGGATGTCGACATTCTTCCGTTCCTCGAAAATCATGCTAAGTTGTTGATCTCGGCTGTAATTGGGAGATCTTTGGCAGGCATTACGGATTGTCAGAAGCCAGATATCGGACACCAGTCTTGATAGAAGTTAATGGGTTGTGGAGGTCTGGTAGGCAGCCGATCCACGTAAAATACTGGTATTCAGTTGAATCCGGTTTGACTGGGAGCAGACACTAACATAATTGGGAAAAGGCTAGGCGGATGATAGTGAATGAACTTATCTGCCTGGATTCATAGATGGATAGATTCTTGAAAAATTATATGAAAGTATCAGGAACAATTTCAAATCGATATGGAATTCTATTAAAACTTAAAAAGAAGACATTCTCCCTCTACGTTCAAGCTGCAGAAACTTCAATCCAATCGCGCAAAGTTTAATTCGGATTACTTTTAGAAGATTTCTCCGCTGCAACCAGGATTAGGTCTAGCCAATGAAACTAAGACTACGGTATCGTTCGAGATATCGAATTCAATCACAATTACAGCCAGTATTTAGAAGTGATTAAATAATCACATATTTTGAATATGATTCTTTTCAAAATGTCCGTTAACTAACTCTAGTCTTTAAGTAATTCTCGTAAAAGTTAGCATTGAATATTTATTTATTTGTTTAAACTTTATGTACATTAGTGGTACATGGGCGGAATTAATGCAACAAGGCATTCTCTACCAGTCAAAATTTGGGTTAAATAGGCTACACTCTGATAGGTGTACAACAAAAAAATAAAAACAAAGAAAAATACAAAGTGCTTATTCCTTACTAGCTTCGTGTAGAGAAAGGAACATCATGCAAAACTACGAAAGCTAGGTGGACTGTAACTGCGGTAATAGCGTAGTAGGTATAACTTATACATACAAAATCAGAAAATTCTGGAACGACATCATCGTTTGAAGTTTTATTTATAGTTCTTTTGTCTATTATTAATTTTTTATTTCATATGATTTTTATACCACGTGTAATTCGTCAAATTTTATTTCAACAATTACTTACCGTATCTGTTTAACTGTAGGTTTTCCTAGAATAAATAAAAAAGAACTTTGTGAAGTCAGATTTCAAACGATCCAACATTGTTTTTTTTTTATTTGTTATGGGTTTGCTCTAGTCTAGGTCAGAGATGACCGAGACAAAGTCTACGATGGAGCGAGCTTACCCAGAAGGAGCCTATTCACTCTAACTTTGAAGCGATTAGGGTTGTAAGCGTTTGGAAAGACGGACGCAGGCAGAGAGTTCCACAGTGGAATAGCAACAAGGAAGGGATGGTAAGATGCAGTGCGTCCGGATGTCCAATGGTAGAAGGGGGCCGTTGGGATGAAGTCGTGGAGTTCTTGGGCACACTCACCGAAGTACAATCTGTAGAGGACCGACAAGCAGGCAACCTTACGGCGATGAGCCAAGCTATGCAGCTTGGCATCCACCAGTTTTACGTCGCCGATGAGCCTCTTAGCTCTGCGTTCCACCGATTGTTTCTTCAAAAACCTCCAAAATCATCACTACTTTTTCAACTTAAAATTATCTCAAAAATACAAATACTCTCACAGTGGTAATAACACCGTCAGGTCCAATGCCAATGTTTGGCCGCCTCGCTATCAGGGCTTACCGTAATATATGGCGCGGGCGACCAAGACTGGGCGATGTAATAAGATGCTGCTGTAGCTGGTGTGGGACAATTTTACTATTGTTTGGATGCCTATTTAACTTTGTGTTGTTCAATGTGTTTGCTTGAAAATCTTGTTTAGTTTTTGCTCTTAGTTGAACATCATTTTTGGATATTTGGTGAAAGGTTTACTAGGTATAAAGATAAGTGGAGAAACAATAAGACCATTAAAAGTAAGTGTTCAATATTATTAGTACAAGAAAAATGTCATGTTTCTTTTTCATGCATGTACTGAAAAGGATATATTATGCAAAGCAGCGAAGGCTAGGTACATATATCGAAAAAATCGGGCTATCAACATTTGGAGTTTTATTTAGAGTTATCAAAAAAACCAACAGTCTTTTCAATAATCTTTGAAATCATCATCAGATTTTCAACTTTAGGTTTATGGCCAAAAAAAAACTAACCAGCGAAACTACAGTAGCTTGAGTTAAGCAATTATTAAAAAAACAAAGCTCAAACATTAAAATTATTTTAAGTTGTCCAGCAAAGTAATAATTACAAAACAATGTTCAATATGAGGACACTAATTCTAATGTTACCTAAACATTCATGTTCCATTTATTTACCCACATTTAGCAAATATTTATTTGTTTGATTGAATGAATAAAGAAAATCGTCATCTATATTTCCAGTAAAGTATATGGTGTATATAATAAAGAGTATTCTATTCTATTCTATCATAACAATTAAAAAAAATGTGTAACTACCTAGAATTCAATAGAAGTATCTCAGTATATACCAAATCATGTTATTCAATAGTCTGTACAACAATATATAAACACACATTACATCCTCATAATTCCAAGCCTGATAAAAGTAATCCATATCGTGAATAACGAAGCTTCTTCAAAATAAAGCCTCGATAAATAAGAAACGGGAACAATCCCTCTCGAGGATACAAAACCGAATCCGAAAAACAGCTTTTGTAACTATCCTAAGAAAATTATACGCAAAATTCTGTAAAAGATGTTTTCCAGTGAGATATCAGTTCCAGATTTTTTTCCCAGTGAGATATCAAAAGATTATCTTGCGGCGGGCTTGGGAGCACCTTTCATGTATATTTTCGGAGCGTTTAACTTGGCGTGTCTTGAGAGACCAGCTACAAACGCGCGCGGGGATGACAACGCTTTGTAGTCCATGCCTGAGGCATCTCATGCAACATCTCTTACATGTAAAGAAACACATTTTTTGGCATGTTCTTGTTCAAGCGGTGCTTTGGGATCCTTTTCAACAAGCAGTACCTTGTGATGTTTCGTGGTTCTCACATAAAACGACTTTCCATCAAATCTTGTCGTCTTCTTGTCACTTTAGTAGATGTATACGATTACACGATGCCATTTTAGTCTTCTTACAACGGCAGCTCAATTACACACACTACAAATACACACACTTTTTACTTCATCTATCCAATGACTACTACAAATTCATTAAAAAAAAGTGATATTTATGAACATTTGAATTGTTACAAATCTATTATACTTTATTACTTAACTAGTTGACCCGCGCAACTTCGTCTGCTCCGCTCCTATTGGTCTTAGCGTGTTGATATATAGCCTATAGCCTTCCTCGATAAATGGACTATCTAACACTGATAGAATTTTTCAAACAAACTCTTCAGCTTTATATAATAGTATAGGACCAATAGGACTAATAGGAGCGGAGCAGACGAAGTTGCGCGAGTCAACTTGTACGAAAATATTATTTATTATTGTCATGACGAATGACGTAGTTTGAAAGATCCAGGAGCGAGTGCAGTCCTAGCCTTGTGTTCCAAGGACGGTGCGGGATGGAATGGCGACATTGTTTTGTTACATAAACAAATAACAGGCTGTTTCATAAGTCGAGTGCATTATTTATTTTTGTTGTACTTATCATCTGCTGTCATCTTAATGAATTATTTAAAACTAGTGGACGTCACGCGGTTTCACTCGCATAGTTCCCGTTCCCGTGGGATCACGGGGATAATATATAGCCTATGTTACTCCCTGATAACGTAACTATCTAAGGCTAAAATAAAATTTCAAATCGGTCCAGTAGTTTCGGAGCCTATTCAATTCAAATAAACAAACAAATCTTTCTTCATTATAATATTAGTGTAGAAAAGTAATCCCGCCTAAAGGTAGTCTGTGTCGGGTACAATAAGTGAGCCGCCTTTTTAAGACGACTAAAATGACATCGTGTTTTTCAATAGTTGGGCAATTCGCCAACAACATCCATTTCAGTCAATCCATACGGAAACAATACATACAAAGCATGTGACTACAATATTAATTACAATAATTATTGATGACTAATCTAGTCCAAATCGGCTGGATTGAGTATGGCATAATCCGATCATGAAATGGAGATCCTAGATAACCCTATTATTATTTAACAGTGACAAATATGAGCTCATAAAACATGCTATGATATCAACACAATGGTACGAAAATCGCAAAATAACGCTTGTCTTATTTAAAGGAATAAGCAGATGTAATAGAAAGAAGAAATATCCGTTATAGAAATAATGAAAGAAATAAAAAGAAACATTTTTGTGACGACAATCAGGAATTCAGACCGCAAATGGGAAAGCGTAGTGTGGGACGCCCTGCGGCACATTGGACCGATGATTTGAAGAAGGTGGCAGGCAGTGGATGGATGCGGACTGCTTAAGACCAGGGCCCCAAGTCTGCTATTACAATAGTGTCAGAATGATCTCATAATGATTTCATAATGGTCAATTTTGACAAGTTATGCCAGATTTCTTTTATATATGTTTTTAAATATTATTTATTAATTTGTCATTACGTACGAGATTACCATTCTATGCCATTTCTTTCAATGGAGTGTCAGTGGTTGACCATTGGAAAGTAATAATGACGCTTTTATATTAGTAGATTACCAAACTTGTCAAAATCGACCATTATGAAATCATTATGAGACCATTCTGACACTATTGTAATAGCAGACCAGGATGGTTGACGCTCTATGGGGGAGGCTTTCGTTTAGAAGTGGACGGCAATTGGCTGATATGATGAATAAGAAATTAAAATATATAGTGACACTAAAAACAACAACAAAAAGCAATAGTGTGCGTCACATGGCTGCGTCAGTAACTCCTATCAAAGTACTTACGTCAGCAATATAAAGCTTAATTTTCGAAAGATGCCGTTTAACATCAGCTAAGACAAAATGTTCCGGTAAATGTACAAATAGGTACAAGTCTTTGTTACTCGTGTGTCCGCAGCCGGGAGCGTTTTCTGCACTTTGACTTCACAAGTTCGCATTTCTGAAGAAACCGTTGGAGTTAAAACCTATGTTTTTGCGACTAGTGAAGTGAAATAATTCTTGTGATCGTTTTGATATTAAAGGAGCACAGTCTGTTGGACTTGTCGCTGTATGTTACATTGGCGAAAATGTTCCTTTGTTTGGACATCTTTGGAGAATTGTTGAAGTAGAAACTTATTATTTTAAAGAAATGATTCAAATTGACATTCGTGTGTACTGAAGTGTAAATGTAATGTGGGTGTCGGTGGTTGTCATTTGACTTGACTTTTTGTTGAATTTGAAATTTTAATTATTTGTGTAGGTAATAACAATAATATTAAGAGCCTCGACCAACATCTAAGGAGGCTCTCGTTGAGCAGGTGGATCAAGGGCTTGATCCAGAAAGCAGTACTCCTAGACACGGCTCGTATAGTGAGAAGGTTTCTCTCTCGGGAGCCCTGACCACCAGTAGCTTTGACACTGTGCCCGATACCGGTGGTCTTAAATGTTTTATTTTTTATAGAAATATTTAAAAATATAAATTTTATGTATTTAAGTGAATAAATGGACTATACTAATAATAATATTTATTTATTAGCAAAATACGACTGACCCATACAGGTAACTTGGTATTTTTTTTATTTAAGGATTAGAAATCGACAAATGACTCCTCCCGCTCTGGGTGAAGCAGAAGGGAGTGTCTCTTACCGACTAAAACCCATCCGTGCTCCTCCCAATGCCCTTTGTTTTCCAGGGCAGCGGTTACTCTTTCGAAAAGATTCCGCAACCCCGGCAGGCACTGGCCTTAGCGGGCCCCGTCTTCTAAGGTAACTTGGTATACTGGTGTAAAATAAGTAAAAGTTAGTAAGCAGAGAATTAGTTACTAAAACTTGGTACCTAAGTTGTTAATGCTGCTATGTTTATCTTCAAAGCTACGTAGTAAAACAACAGTGCGTCTGTATGTACAACTGCTGAAATCCATGAAAAGCAAACACAGTTTGCAGCAGTACCTACAGAAAATTAAGGTAAATACTAATTTGATATTGTGTGTTCTACGAAGCCAAAGCTTGTTGTTGTACTAGTTGAATTGTAAACATTAATTAGCTATTTCAGGTCGCTACACAGTAATTCAATGGACTTCAATTTAATTAATGATGATTATGAACAATTCGATTTACAACCATTGTTTCAGTGAGAAATAATATTGAGGAGTAAATTGTTACAGGCACTAAAACATCGATTAATTAAAAGATACTCACTTCATGTTTTAAGTGGAATCTGTTTTTATAATTAATTCAATACCTACAGTCTTATTCGGAGCAAAAACATTCCTACTTTTGATATTAAAGGCATAAATAGATTATCTTAAAAACACGTTTGAAAGCTTATTTCAAGACGAAAACAATTATTTCAGCTGTCTCGAACCTACATGAGCACACAAAGACAGTAAACCTAAAATGTACTAATAACAATGAATATAATATTCAGATATCAACATACGACCGTAATACAGCATAAGAAGAAAAGCGATAAAGTTGTAAGCACAATATAAATTGAGATTACAAGCTTAATAAACTGGCGCATGTTTAGGAAACCGACACATGTCGGGAAATGCCGACATCTGACAGACTTGCGGGCGGAGAGACAGCACTTTGGGCTTGTCACTTATTATTGTTATTTTATAAGCATTCTGGGAAGTTAGACGAAATTACTCTGCTTTGTAGAGTTTATTTATTTTAGGGAAGCAAAGAATTGTACAATGTATGTCACAGTAAATCTATACTAATATATAAAGCTGAAGAGTTTGTTTGTTTGCTTGAACGCGCTAATCTCAGGAACTACTGGTCCGATTTGAAAAATTCTTTCAGTGTTAGATAGCCCATTTATCGAGGAAGGCTATAGGCTATATATCATCACGCTAAGACCAATAGGAGCGGAGCAGTAATGAAAATTGTGACGCAGACGAAGTTCCGCGGGTCAGCTAGTATTACAATAAATTAAAATAAGGCTAATTTACAATCCGCGTCGTTTCCACAGATTACTAAGCTTAACGATAAGTTGATACTTTTTCCCGAAACCTATTCTAAGCCTCTGTTGTTCGTCCGTCTGTCCGTCCGTCCGTTCGGCCGTCTGTCTGTTAGCGAGCTATATCTCAAGAACCGTAAGAGGTAGATATTTGAAATTTTCACAGAGTGTGTATTTTTATTGCCGCTATAATAACAAATTATAAAAAATTAAACTGGACTCCCATACAGGAAACGTGTTTTTTTTTCGGTTTTTGGTACGGAACCCTTCGTGTGACATTTCGAATCGCACTTGGCCAGTTTTTATGTTTCATGTTCTGGAGTAAATGTAAATACATAATTTGTTGATTGGTGTTTTCATTTTGGTTTAAGAAAACATAAAACGATATACGACCAATGAACAGGTTTTATTCTAAGCATCAATCAACTATCTCTAGGTTAATCTTTAACGGTGTCTCGAATGACTAGATATTTAATTTGTGCTGTACGGTGCAACACATCTGATCAAATACTGCAATGCAAATCTGCACTCTATCCTCCATTCTCACAAAATTCACGCTTAAATCTCATTCACAACTTCTGATAAAACTTCTTCACAAAGTTTATCTCGTGTTTCTATTCGCCCACGCAGAATATTCTAACTTTTCTTTACGGGCAATTAATACGGACAATCTTGCATCCATTCATTATGCAATTTCCTAGAAACCTTGGTACGGCAGCCCACTATCTCCACATTAAGCTGAGGAGGATTTATCTGGAGAACGGTGAGACCATTCTTTACTATTACCAACTAGAAACGGTTGGGTTTTACGTGGGGCACGAGTTATTGACTTGCGGTCGGAAGCCAGAATTCTACGGAAATGTTTTAATAAAACCTGGTGTTAGCTGGCTACTAAATATAAATGTGAAATACTGAAAATACGTGCAGTTACACACTGGTTGACAACTGTTGAGACGAATATATCCTTGGCAGGGTATGCTCAACGCGGCATAACATGGTGTCTGATAATTTGTACAAAGTATGTCCTTGAATTGAAATAAAATAAAAACATTTATTAATTCACAAAAAAGCCATTCTACAGATAAGCTGGCAATTAATCAATTCCAATATAAAATAGCGCTCAATATTCTGAAACATCGTTAAAAACTTAAAAGAACAATTGAACAGAAGCCTCCTAAAGCCGCTGGTACCAGTCGGCCGCGTCGGCCTTGTACCGAACATAAAAAAACTTAAAAGAACTACTACATTTTCCAGACTACGAACCATTCGCGAAACTACCTCAAAAAATCCGGAACTTAGCAACATTGAGTCGGAGTCACGTACTGGAACTCATTTGACTTCATTGTTATTAGATAAGTAGGCAGTCGGCAATAAGGCGCCCTAAGCCAGATATAAGGGCGCGGTTAATTTTCAAGTAAATTACTAAACGACTTTAATACGCCGAGTAATACAGTTAAATGTGGAGTTTTGTCTAAATTAGCAGTCAAATCTTGCCGCTCCGCACATACAAATGAACTAGGTACGTTCTTATTGCCTCGATATTGCATTTAGGGAAGGGATTTCGTCTTTAAATGCAAATGTAATGTAAATAGCGAAGATGGGTTTGGCCGGAAAAAAGAGGCTGCAAGGCAATGTAATAAAGACGAAGATTTTAGTAGACGTTTCATATCGTCATCAACATTTGAGCCGAAAGACGTCCACTGCTGGCCATATGCCTGCCCCAAGAGTCGCCACTTGACAGGTCCTATGCGTCTCGTATCGAGCTTATTCCTGCGGCCAACACCAGGTCATCGGTCCACCTTGTGAGAGACCTTCCAATTCTGTGCCTTCCGGTACGCAGTCGCCATTTTAGAAGCTTATTCGACCCCATAGACCGTATATCCTAAGCCCACTCCGACTTATGTTGGCGATTCTTCGGGCTTTGTCGGTAACCTTGTTTCTCCAGTAGATATCTTCATTCGATCACGTAAGTATCATCATCATTATAGTATTATCGTTTAAAACTTTCTTCAGAGTTTCAACGTAGTATGTTAGTCTCGCTCATTCATTTCCCAAGTACTTTGAGAACAATTTAAAACCTGGAAGCTTTCCAACATTTGAGAACAAGTCGGCAGTTGTTAGTGACTCATGCACCTTTCACATAGACGATGATATTGATCGCTTATGCTTCATGCAAAACATAAAAATCGACGGCAGACAACACGATGCATAATGCAGTAGACAATGGTAGGCTATATAAGTACTACTTACAGGTTTTCTTTCCTTTTATTTCATGAAATTACTGGTGCTTTGATTTTAAGTGGAACAACAAAAGTAGATAATTTGTTTATGAATGAATATAAGTTACTGGGAAATCTTAGTCCTAATATATGAAATTCTTCCGTTGCTGACTGTTTGAGTGATTGAGTGACTGACAGATAACGCACAGCCGAAAGTACAGGTCGCAGAAAGCTTAAATTTGGCATGTAGTTTCCTTAAGGAGTGCAGGGGAGCACTAAGAGAGAATTTTCCGAAATTCTTACGGGAGCGGGACAAAAAACTGGATTTTCGAGTACGAAGTTGCGGGCAAAAGCTAGCACAGTTATATAATTTAAACTTAGAAGGAGTATTAATAACATCTGAAAGTTGTATAATCGACCGGTTAGTCTCACGGGTGGAGTGAGCAAGAATCTAAGTTAGGACGAATCTTTGTTGTTGCTTTAAAACTTCTTCATTATATCATAGCTTTCCCGAAGGAAAACCAGGGCAATATAATCTCGAATTAGGTGAACGTTTCTGCCCAGGCCCCGGATATAATCCCTTAGTCACCTTTTGCTACTCCGATGGGAAATGGCGGGGTGGCTTGCTTTAAACTAGGTGGAAATAAATATTTATCCCTGCCACATTTTGTTTTCATTTACAAAGTTGTTGACATGTGCGTGTGATTTACTGTAAACTAGCTTTTGGCTTAGCACACGTTTATTAAGGGTTCTTTTTAAGTCTGTACTAAAATTCATGAAAATCGGTTCAATGTGAAAACGTAACAAAGAAACAAACCAACTTACTTTTGCATTTTATATTATTATGTTTTGATGAAGGTGTTTTCGACTATATACAAATGCTTCTCGAAACGCCTTTATAATTTTAGAACTTACCATAAAATATACTTCCAAAAATAAGCATGAAAGGCGCCACGAGCAACGTTTTCCCGAAAAAAATATAAAAATACATTTTTCCTGTATACAATATTAATGCACACCTATCACGTAACAGGAAGGAACCTCCATAATCTGATTCCCAACATCTCGCGACATCTCATGATTGGCGCAAGGAGAGACGAGTATGTTACGCAGTGTATACGCAGTTGGCGCGCGAACGCTACACATTTTCATACCAAAGAAAACTCAGACGTAAAATGTATTTTTAGTGGAAACACGAACGAGAATTCTGGCAATAAAATTTTATTCGCCATCGCCCCGGGTGTAGGCATATTCTGAACGGTGTACGTGAAGCGACGGCGTTAATCTAAAGAAGGCTCTAAAATTGGAATGTAAATGAATTTAGGTATTTTGTTAAGAAAAAGAACGATCGCTTCTGTCTGGATAGATGGGATGCAGATCGACGTTGATCTAGAATTGGAACCTTGACTTACGATTGTGTTTCGATTCTAAATAGATGTTCCGAGTTAATTGTTTCAGTTTATTTTTCAGCGTTTCGTTTTAAAAGCTATTGTTTCAAAAATGTTTTTCATTGATAAAGACAACGCCAACATTGTACTAGTTTTGTATAAGTTCTTTGTAGTAAGCGTTTTCATCGCCGGAAATGTTTTCATTGTAAATTAACAGTCCGTAGAATTTCTTTTATTATTCCAACTATTGTGAATTCAGTTCTTTTAGAGAAGAATGCTACAACAATTTCATTTCATAATCTAGTAATTTTACTCTTGTCTGTTACTCTGTATTTCAAGAGTTTATATAGTTTGACTGCATTGTTTAGTTTCACTTAGCCAGTAATTCCCTCGGTTGCTTACTGCTTATACCTAATGGAATATTATCTTAAACCACAAACATCTCGTAATTTAGATTTTCAACCACTACAGAAGCTTGTGGAATACGTCCCCCGGGATTAACATACAACAACAGTGTCGCGGCCCGGGATATTCGTGACACGATCAGATTTGTTCCCCGTATCGCTGTTTTGAAATACATTTATGGAACCTAACGGGGGAATGGCAGTACAACACTGACAGGTAAATGGATAAGGTGCATTAAAATAAAAGTTAAAACTGCTTTTGTTTTCATTTGCTGGGTGTTTTGATTATAATGGTTTAATTGAATTAAATGCTTTGAGTTTGAGTTTGAGAAGTATGTATGGAAAAATTATAATGATGATATTTATACAGAATATTGTTAAATATAGAGTAAAAATATTATTTTGTAACATTTTAAAGAGCTGTGCAACATTTTGGGTGTAAATCAAAGTAAAATAATTGTGTTTGTATATTCTATGCTGTATATTTTTTTCTTTTATTTTATTTTGTAGACTGCGCGGAATGAAGCTGATTGAGAAAAGATTATGTAAAAGATCTAAGGTATGATTTTCTTCTTCATAGATTTCTTCATTCCGTAACTGTCTAGAATCAGAATCGTCAGTCAAATTAGGCTGGATGCCAGCACTTTTTGAACGTTCTACATAACAAGTCCCCCAAAACGCCCGTCACCACATCCTAGTTTTTAAGCAGGGAAGAAGTGGCGCAACAAACTCCCCAACAACAGAGACTCCCTAGAACTGGTGTTGCTGAAACTAGAAAAATGTTAAATTACAAAATAATAATATACTAAAAAAGAAAGAAAATACTTTAATTCCGCCTGAAATGACGCACAAAATCACCAAATTAAATAAAACCAGTAATGTAGCGCATCTATTCATCTTATGGTTTGACATGCCTTTAGTATTCCCAGATTTTACCAGTTATTTTTTAGACCTATGTAGCCTAGGGCCCTAATTACAGTAGCTTTACTATACAATAGAGGACTGGGGAAGATTCCACTTCAACCTCCAAGAACTCTATCAAAATGTTAATAATTCGCTACATAAACACTACCAAAGATAATAAAACAATAACACGCGTGTAACCCCGGCCTATCAACGCCTACTCGTTCGTATCCAACATACTCTAGACACAACACAAATTCATGCAGGAACTCATCACTCAAAATTCCTCAAAGCCCGGACAAGACACACTAGTTATCCCAACCCTCTACAACCCCGAACTATTCGAGGGTCCGGCGAAAACAATTCCAAACATTGTTTATCCATGCACCACCATACGGCCTCTTTAATAGTCCCTGCGGAATATTATGGGTTTGTGAAAGATTTCGCCCTAAATCCCTTCGGCGCATAGTTTGTGGTCCCGTTGTGAGGAGGTTTAACGGTTACCTTATTATGCATATGATGCTATAAAGTTGAGCCTTTCATTTGTGTAATGTGTGTGGAAATTATGTCGGTGCTCAGCTTTATTGGGTGTTTCATTGAAAACTGTGGATTAGGGAATTGGAAGGAATTTAATTGGTACTTGTCTTGTGTAGTTGGTGTTCGACAGGGTAAATGGATTTTCTACTGAAATAGTATGCCAAACTATAGGCATATGATCCTTGTAAATGAGATATTACTTTTCCAAAGGCTAGTCTTTATAATCCAAAGTTTGGTCGTTATAATCCAAAGTTTGGTGTTTATATTCCAAAAGTTGGTCTATTTTTACCCAAAGGTTGACTGTTAGATAAATTCTTGATGCATTAAGTCTGCCCATCTACCATGACTACTGTGCATGGTTCAATAAATAAACATATTACAACTACATAACTTAGAAAACGGTACTTATTAAATGATATCCCCTTTAATACTTTGATCCACTTTTGTTAAACCAATATTTTTCTGGAAGCCTTAAATGTTCCCTTGGTCCATAGTTCCATACTCAAAATATACGATAATTTCAATACTAAAATACAGGTCTATCGTTAGATCCTATTCAGGTGTAATTCTAAAAGTGCCTGATAATACATTGCGTCTAAATTAACTTCAGCTTATTAGAAAATAGCCTCCGGTGGCCTAGAAAATGGTTCGACTGAGTTGGAAACTTGTTTTCCGTTTTGGGCTTTGCCTATAACGTTAGAGCGGAATGTACTGATGTTAAAATTATACCATTTCCCTTTTGATATGTTTAATTAATTAGCTAGTGTTATTATTAGTGCAGAATAGTATTATATTATCTGTGGAATAGGTTAGCAAATAATTTCTAGTTCAATGATATACCTACAGATAGAATATACAAACACAATTATTTTACTTTGATTTACACCCAAAATGTTGCACAGCTCTTTAAAATGTTACAAAATAATATTTTTACTCTATATTTAACAATATTCTGTATAAATATCATCATTATAATTTTTCCATACATACTTCTCAAACTCAAACTCAAAGCATTTAATTCAATTAAACCATTATAATCAAAACACCCAGCAAATGAAAACAAAAGCAGTTTTAACTTTTATTTTAATGCACCTTATCCATTTACCTGTCAGTGTTGTACTGCCATTCCCCCGTTAGGTTCCATAAATGTATTTCAAAACAGCGATACGGGGAACAAATCTGATCGTGTCACGAATATCCCGGGCCGCGACACTGTTGTTGTATGTTAATCCCGGGGGACGTATTCCACAAGCTTCTGTAGTGGTTGAAAATCTAAATTACGAGATGTTTGTGGTTTAAGATAATATTCCATTAGGTATAAGCAGTAAGCAACCGAGGGAATTACTGGCTAAGTGAAACTAAACAATGCAGTCAAACTATATAAACTCTTGAAATACAGAGTAACAGACAAGAGTAAAATTACTAGATTATGAAATGAAATTCTTTTAGAGAAGAATGCTACAACAATTTCATTTCATAATCTAGTAATTTTACTCTTGTCTGTTACTCTGTATTTCAAGAGTTTATATAGTTTGACTGCATTGTTTAGTTTCACTTAGCCAGTAATTCCCTCGGTTGCTTACTGCTTATACCTAATGGAATATTATCTTAAACCACAAACATCTCGTAATTTAGATTTTCAACCACTACAGAAGCTTGTGGAATACGTCCCCCGGGATTAACATACAACAACAGTGTCGCGGCCCGGGATATTCGTGACACGATCAGATTTGTTCCCCGTATCGCTGTTTTGAAATACATTTATGGAACCTAACGGGGGAATGGCAGTACAACACTGACAGGTAAATGGATAAGGTGCATTAAAATAAAAGTTAAAACTGCTTTTGTTTTCATTTGCTGGGTGTTTTGATTATAATGGTTTAATTGAATTAAATGCTTTGAGTTTGAGTTTGAGAAGTATGTATGGAAAAATTATAATGATGATATTTATACAGAATATTGTTAAATATAGAGTAAAAATATTATTTTGTAACATTTTAAAGAGCTGTGCAACATTTTGGGTGTAAATCAAAGTAAAATAATTGTGTTTGTATATTCTATCTGTAGGTATATCATTGAACTAGAAATTATTTGCTAACCTATTCCACAGATAATATAATACTATTCTGCACTAATAATAACACTAGCTAATTAATTAAACATATCAAAAGGGAAATGGTATAATTTTAACATCAGTACATTCCGCTCTAACGTTATAGGCAAAGCCCAAAACGGAAAACAAGTTTCCAACTCAGTCGAACCATTTTCTAGGCCACCGGAGGCTATTTTCTAATAAGCTGAAGTTAATTTAGACGCAATGTATTATCAGGCACTTTTAGAATTACACCTGAATAGGATCTAACGATAGACCTGTATTTTAGTATTGAAATTATCGTATATTTTGAGTATGGAACTATGGACCAAGGGAACATTTAAGGCTTCCAGAAAAATATTGGTTTAACAAAAGTGGATCAAAGTATTAAAGGGGATATCATTTAATAAGTACCGTTTTCTAAGTTATGTAGTTGTAATATGTTTATTTATTGAACCATGCACAGTAGTCATGGTAGATGGGCAGACTTAATGCATCAAGAATTTATCTAACAGTCAACCTTTGGGTAAAAATAGACCAACTTTTGGAATATAAACACCAAACTTTGGATTATAACGACCAAACTTTGGATTATAAAGACTAGCCTTTGGAAAAGTAATATCTCATTTACAAGGATCATATGCCTATAGTTTGGCATACTATTTCAGTAGAAAATCCATTTACCCTGTCGAACACCAACTACACAAGACAAGTACCAATTAAATTCCTTCCAATTCCCTAATCCACAGTTTTCAATGAAACACCCAATAAAGCTGAGCACCGACATAATTTCCACACACATTACACAAATGAAAGGCTCAACTTTATAGCATCATATGCATAATAAGGTAACCGTTAAACCTCCTCACAACGGGACCACAAACTATGCGCCGAAGGGATTTAGGGCGAAATCTTTCACAAACCCATAATATTCCGCAGGGACTATTAAAGAGGCCGTATGGTGGTGCATGGATAAACAATGTTTGGAATTGTTTTCGCCGGACCCTCGAATAGTTCGGGGTTGTAGAGGGTTGGGATAACTAGTGTGTCTTGTCCGGGCTTTGAGGAATTTTGAGTGATGAGTTCCTGCATGAATTTGTGTTGTGTCTAGAGTATGTTGGATACGAACGAGTAGGCGTTGATAGGCCGGGGTTACACGCGTGTTATTGTTTTATTATCTTTGGTAGTGTTTATGTAGCGAATTATTAACATTTTGATAGAGTTCTTGGAGGTTGAAGTGGAATCTTCCCCAGTCCTCTATTGTATAGTAAAGCTACTGTAATTAGGGCCCTAGGCTACATAGGTCTAAAAAATAACTGGTAAAATCTGGGAATACTAAAGGCATGTCAAACCATAAGATGAATAGATGCGCTACATTACTGGTTTTATTTAATTTGGTGATTTTGTGCGTCATTTCAGGCGGAATTAAAGTATTTTCTTTCTTTTTTAGTATATTATTATTTTGTAATTTAACATTTTTCTAGTTTCAGCAACACCAGTTCTAGGGAGTCTCTGTTGTTGGGGAGTTTGTTGCGCCACTTCTTCCCTGCTTAAAAACTAGGATGTGGTGACGGGCGTTTTGGGGGACTTGTTATGTAGAACGTTCAAAAAGTGCTGGCATCCAGCCTAATTTGACTGACGATTCTGATTCTAGACAGTTACGGAATGAAGAAATCTATGAAGAAGAAAATCATACCTTAGATCTTTTACATAATCTTTTCTCAATCAGCTTCATTCCGCGCAGTCTACAAAATAAAATAAAAGAAAAAAATATACAGGGAACTTATTAAAAGGTTCGTCGAAAAGGTTCAATGGGAAGTAATATTGTGTTCCGTAATTTCACGAATCAACATTTCTAATGTAAGGACGAGCGGCATTGTCAGCGTATATTGAGGAAAATATCTTAACAAACCTTTATTTTTTCTTCGCAAAGAATATCATAATAATAGTCATAGTTATGATTGAGGATCAATATTAAGGTCTGGGGTTTTTGTGTTATTAATTTGGAGTAAAAATATTCTGAAGTAAAAATGTTTCTTTTTTAGGGTACCGTACCCAGAGGGTAACCATTGGAACCCGTCTGTCCATCCGTTTGTCTGTCAGCGGGCTGTATTGCAAGAACCGTAATAGGCAGATAGTTGAAATGTTCACAGATTATGTATTTCTATTGCCGCATTAACGACAAATAATAAAAATTAAAGGGAGCTCCCATTCAAGAAACGTGTTTTTTTTTTCGGTTTATGGCTCGGAACCCTTCGTGTGAGAGTCACACTCGCAATTGGCCCGATTTTGTTGGTTCATCTTGATGATATTGTTTTAACTATGCTTTTTATAGGTAGGTTTCAAAACTTCCTAGTAAAAGTGTCTCTTAAAATAATTGTTCTGTTTCATCAACCTTATAGCGTATGTATCCAAACGTCTCTCTGGTTGCATAGGTAGAGGTAAAGCGCCCCAAAGATACTCTCCCTAGTGCGTATCCGAACGCACTTTCGCTCATGCGCTTCCACGCCGACCTATAACAGCCGAGCTATCAAAATACCAGCCACTGATTGACTGTTGAATATGTTGGTAGAATCTTATTAGTTTTAGTTTGTCGTCATACAGAAGTATGACGCTATTGTAATCCTGGTTCTAGTGTCTCAACAGTGTATTAGTTATACTTTACGGTTAATTAAAGTTTATGCCAATAACAAAACGCTTTGCACTCAATCTGACTCACCAGCCTATCCTGGTCTTCGGTTACCTAATTTAAAAGATGATGTAACAACCTGTAAATGTTTTTAACACATCTTTAATATTCTTAACAGTGAGATAACAGACAATTATTAACTTTACTATACATAGGTAAAGATTAGCATATCATCTACATACTCAACATCAACAAGAATCCATACTCAAATATTTATTCTATTTACTCGATTCTCACAAATCCGGACTCATAATACACAACAAAACTCCGTCTTAATTTAATTTCACAATAAACATAGACGTCCAAAATCCGCATTCACTTAAATTTTAATACCCTCCAGTACACTACCACTTTGGAAGCAGTATATTATTACCATAAAACAAACTACCCTACATTCCAGCGACTTAAAGGATTACAGTCGAAAATCCACGAAACTAGAGAAAATAATGCGTAAATTAATAAATAAACAAGTTTACTCGTGTCAGGGGTTCCTGCCCGTATAATTGCTGGGAAAATAATCTTTCCGCTGGTATTGGACTAAATGACCATTGCTAGAAACCGCAGTTAATTTTCATGAGAGCCCGGTAGCAAGATGTCTGTGTTGATTAAATTAGACCCTCGCATTCAACGAGCATATGGCCTCACTATTTGTTACCTAGTTGTAGTTGCTAAATTAAATTCGTTGGATCATAATTTGTGTTGTAAATCTAAAAGTTTCGACGTTTATTTGTATTTGTAGGTTCATTATGACGGAGTGTTTATTCAAAGTGTGAATATAGCTAGATTATAATAGGGATAAGATGAGGAGCTCGTTGCTAAATAATAACAGTGGTCGATCTTCAAGGTCTTAACATAACGAGTTTCCTCCGTGCCTCGGAAAGCACGTTAAGCCGTTGTTCCCGGCAGTTAATTGTAGATCATTAGCTGCAGTTGACGAATTTTCAGAAGCCAGTAATTCTAACACCAGTAGTGCAAAGAAGTACGGTGTTACTATGTTAATGGGTTGTGAAGGTCTGGTAGGCAGCCGCTCCACGTAAAATACCGGTATTCAGCTGAATCCGGTTTGACTGGAAGCAGACCCCAATATAGTTGGGAAAAGGCTAGGTAGATGACGATAATAATAGTGATAATATTTGTTTTAGTAAGTAATTTGTAACTTTTGTTCCCCCAGCAACGTAGATACAACGTCTTTACAAAAAGAAAAAATACAGCGAAACAAACCAATATAATGGAGTAAGAATTCCACTAACAAGTAAATAAATAGGTATTTTCGTTGAACACGAGCTCTTTTCTTGCCTCTACATGCTGGCTCTACATTGAAAAAGAAAATACAGCGTTATAAGTAGAAAATGTTAATCCTTTTCCGAAGGCTTTGCCTACGCCTACTCTGTATCGGGTACACCTCTAGTGAATACAGATACAAAAAATGAACAGAAACGGAAAGATATTAAATATTTTCTTTAGTACTCGATGTAATCTACCCACAGGGAAAAACGTTGCTTTAGCAAGAAATAAGAAACCTTTTACTAGTACGTCTGAAACATTAATAACATCAGAGGTAAAAAAGCTGTCTCTGAATTAAATGAAAGCGTGGTACAGTTTCTGGGTGGCATGGCGCTGAAGCAAATAGAGTAAAAGATAGAATCTTTATAAAAGTTCATCAGGACATTCTGCAATTACCTACCTCGCCTTTCAGCCAGCAGGAAGGCAATGGGCGAGGAACTCATCTAACTTTCAACTGCTCTCATAATCCTCTTTGGTAGAACTTAAATTAATTTCTGAGATACAAAAATAGTTCCGGCAATATTTAATTCAAGTGTTGTTAATAAATTGTTGTATGAACTCTGATGTTTGAGAACTGAAGATATTTTTGGTTTGATTGGGCTAGAAACACTCTTAATTATAACAGTTATTAGGAATGGAATTTTCACAAATGGAAATAATCACAATAAATTAAAAATCTGGAATCTCTTAAGGCTAATTATTCAAAAGGCAGATAACTCTTACTTGAACAATAAATATGGCCGTTTGACAGGTTTTGTATATAAAATATCTATTCCTTCTAATTTATTATTCTGTAAATATATTTATTACTCTCAACAAAAGTTATCTATTTATCAATAAGCACTCAGTAACGTTGATGGCTAGAGATATAACTACAGTTACAATGTTGTTTTGCGAGATAGAACCAAAAGCGAATAAAAAAATCTACCATTTAAGTTATATCTTTTCAACATGCAGACCTGAAGGAATCTTGGGAACCAACAGCTGTTTATCTTTAAAGCATAACTGGTTTAAGAAAAACAACTTCAGTGATACCAAAAACCTTAACTTATCATTCAAGCTAGTGAATTTGGAGCCGCATTACAGTCATAAATCAACTTCATTTTAAAACGTGTTTTAAAATTCAAATATCTGTTTTGGGAGCCACAGTACAATTTAAACAGTGAAATAACTTTGCAGTTCTGCGACGAGGAAAACTTTTAAAAGACAATCAAGACTAAAATGGAACTATCTGAGTCCTTCCTCAAATTGTATGAGTGTCTTTATGTATTCTCAGATTTGGATTATGTTTGTATAATGATGAAATAATTGTAGTTTTAGGCAATCTATCGGGTAGAGTATTAGTTGTTTCATACGCACAAAACGTTTTCGGAACACATTCATTGTGCGGAGTGGAATTCCCTGCCGGAGTTTGTTTCCTCATAGCTTCAACCTGTCTAGTAGTTCTTTAAGTCATGAGTAAATAGTAGGCTTTTAGGCTGCCTGTCCATTTCAGCGGAGCGAGGCAGTGGAGCGGAGAAACGGAGAAAAATTACACAATATGTCAGTGACTTACGTGGTGCGTATAATTTGTGCAATTTCATTGGTTAAAATTTCTCCGTTTCTCTGCTCTGTTGCCTCGCTCCGCTGAAATGGACAGGCCCATAAGAAAGCGTGTTCCATCTTCGATCACATCGTCGCTTCTCATCAGGTAATACTGTGTTCAAATGCAAGTCTATCAATAAAAATAACGACCACCAATAACGAGGGATCAAAATAACTGAAAATCTAAGTTGACCTTTGCTCAGTAGTGGGGTGTTAGTAGCACTAATATAAGTTTGAATAGGTATCACGAATACGTAATGATAGAGTAAAAGACAATGTGAACATGCTTTATTGGACAGATATCAGTAGGTAAATTAAATTAAAGGACATTCCATTTATAAAAGACTAGCTGTTGCCCGCGACTTCGTTCGCGTGTATATTGAAAAGTAAAATTATGTCGCTATGTAAGATCGCTAAGATAAGATATACAAACAGTCAATATCTAGCAATGCCAGACCCCCTTAGAATAAGGAATTTGGAAGAATGTTATGCAAAGCACTGGCTGTATCATTTCTTCTGCTGAAAATGCCATCCAGCCCTAGTAATTTTTCTTAACATTCGTAATGAGAAACTTCTGTAGGTACAGGATATTGATGAAAGTAGCTAGTAAAAGATTAGAAAGTGGGTACCTCAAAAGCTAAGCACATATAAATATGTGATAAATAATTCTTAAAAAACCCAAGTTTTAAGCGGATAACCAACCTCCTTTAACGTAATTTTCCCATGTTTGTTAGAACTGTAAGCGGATTTCAAGTTCTGGATAATCTTTATAATGTGCTTAGACATAGAGGTGTGGTGAGGCAAAGGCAAGGCTTCATGCTGCCAATATAAATTTGTGTCGAACCTAATATGATTGCGAACTTCTACGACTTCGAGAGCCACAGAAAATAATATTGATATAAGTATGGGTGCTGAAGTGAGAAATTGGTTTTTAAATCTTTTCAAGAAATTTTACGGATGAAAGGATCTAAAGACTGGAGAGGTAGGCTTTGTATTAAAGTAACCTTTACAGATTCAGTAGAAATCTAAATATAATACAGACCTTTCGTACTTTCACAATTAACAGAAATATGGTTTTTGTAGAGACCTGATGAAAGAACTAATAGAAATCGTTTGAAGGAAGTTATTTTAAAGTTATTTTTCATCTTTAAACTAATGCTCAGTTTCTGAGGTGCTGTATCGGTCGTTTATCGGTCCGTCTACCATTAACCAACCAATGACATCATTATCATCATTATATCGGCCGAAAGACGTCCACTGCTGGACATAGGCCTCCCTCAAGTGTCGCCACAACAACCGGTCTTGTGTCACTTCATGGCGTTATGACAAATAGCGTTTAATGCACAGATAAACGACCGATAAAAACCTCAGGAACCAGGCATTACTCAGTCAACTTTTTTCAAACCACTTAAAATTTTAAGTAACCTTTGGCAGTGATAGTAAAGACTTAATAAAGTTTAAGGTCACAGGAAAAATAATTGGCGGTGCAAGGAACACTTAGAAGTGAAACTATAAAATACATACGAACGAAGCAAGTCAATGTAAAGCTTATAAAACATCGTCAACCGAACAGTTACGCAAGATAATCCACAAGAACTAGACAAAATGGCCTTAAAAAGAAACCCTATGAAAAGTAGGACATTGTATTTTTATGCGAAAGTAAGTAAGCAAGAGAAGCAGCTGTCCTGTAGGTGACACCTGCCCGCGCCGGTTGAATATCAAACGGGCCGTGTCGGGGACGCGTCCGGGTGCGCCCGGCCGTCCGAACCGGACAAAAATGGACGAAAATGAACTCAGCACGCGTAACGAGCAATCTGCAAAGTTGAACTACTTTACCGTCATTATTTTAATTGCTTTTGTTGACTGATACTGAGTGCGTCTATAAAATCGGCTTTAGAACTAAAGTAATCAAATGTAGGGCGATTATGACGTATCGTAGTATCAAAAACCCAAAATTATAATTGTTTGAAACACAGTTACAGGCCTTTATAGTTCATTATAATAGGATTATTAATTGTTGGTGCAGCAACTATCGATTCTTTAGATCCAACGTGCGAAAGAAAACTATGATGACCAAAATTCACTGTAGTTTTGCTTCAACTTTTAAACTTACTTACGTTATTGATGCTACTCTACCAATCTTCAAATTCATATCCTCAACAACTAATACGCTTACAGACACACTATACTACCATGTTGTTCACGATCCATCCCGAAAATCATACATCTATGGGTAAATAATAATATTCTCATAAGAGATTATCATAATCACAAATTAAATAAACCATAAATTAAACAATCTTCTCCTCACAAAACAAATCTCCAAGAGTACCACAGGGAAGCGACTGGGGCCCACATAATATGAAATACTTTTACTATAAATTTTGCAATTCCTGTTAAAATATTCGCCTGTCCGGCAGTGCCCTGTGTATGACACCTGTGCTGTGCAGGCTACAGTGAATAGCAAACGAACCGAGACCCACCGCCGTTCGACTCGGACGGTCCCGTCTCGCTACTTCATGGTATGTGGCGACGACGGATTGAAGCTAAAAGATTTTGTACTGGAAAATTATGGTGTAAAATACGTAAGTGACATTAGTGCTGCTGTTGGATCGAATGATGTCATAAGGTGTCAATTACGAAGAGGGAGAAAGTTTACTTTACTGTCATGTCTTTAATGACACTCACAAAATCAGACTAATTGATTGACGTAAGAACAAACATACATACATATGCTGATGAAAGGATGAAAAACACATTACCCTCCCCTGCGTCGAGCACACTATAATCACAACAGAAGTTATACACAAAAATATTAAAAGAAGAAAAATTAGATTTTTCCTTGTTAATATTAAAGCTTTGTCTACTTGAATAATGATAGCCCAATAAGATCTTTGCATGTCAGACGCAAAACTCAGGAGATATTACGATGTCAGGTTAAAAAGAAAGCATTCACATAAAACAATTTCCTCGTTCATCACAAAACCTGACCTTACGTACACATCACATTGCGCCAGTAACATTCCCTTACGAGAACAATAACACTTTGAATTATTCATACTCCCAGGTACCTCTCCACTTCCTTGTTTTGTTTTCCGAACAAATTATATATCATACTTCAGGGTACGGAAGAGGAAAGGCTTCGGGGTAAGCGGTACCCCGGGTTCTGTGTCAGGGTCAATTTTTATGAACGATTCGGGTTAAGGGGACCTTTTTCAAGTTGAGTTCGATTGAGGGCTTTGTGATTTTCGTTTTGATTGGAGTAAATAAGTGGATGTATTGAATTGTGTTTTTTGTTTTGTTTTGATCCGGTTTCCAACGGAAAACAAAATTAAGGTTTTTGTGGGTCTTATAAGTATTCAATTGGACACATGATTGTTCTGTATTTGCATTGCATTTACCATGGGTGTCATAGTGAACGGATAAATCACTGTTTAGGAAAATAGAATATATTAAGATTTTTGTATTAGACTTATCAACCTCTATGTTTCTTTGTTTGTTGTACATTTCACCTATAAAGACATAAGAGCAGTTTTGATTTTATTTCCACTCGACATTTTGGTCTATGACGACTTCTTTCTTTAACGTTGCCTTAATTATATCTGACACTTTACCAGTGCGTGTTTTGGTCTTTCAAGCGGCTTGTATTTCCTTATTATTATTTTAAAACACAAAACCTTTAGACTGACTATGTACCTAAGGTTTACCATACTAATATACGTAGAGTACTTCGTTACTGAGTGACTGACAGACATCGCACAGCCGGAGCTACTGATCGTAGGAAGCTGAAATTTGGTATGTAGGTTCCTTGGGGAGTGTAGGGGAACACTAAGAAAGGAATTCCCACGGGAACGGGAAAAAACGGGGTATGCGCGTTCGAAGTTGCGGGCAAAATCTAGTAATATTATAAAACATCATATCCCTTATACCTTTCTAAAAATATTTCTACAGACGTAATCTATCTGAAATTAGTAAAGTAGTTTTACTAGAAGTGAATTTTAAAGTCTAATGAAAGTGCCGAGAGCTTCCGTGAATGTTCAAACGGGTTACTCGACGTGCTTTTCCAAAGTATTTTTATAAAATGGGTCTTGACGTGAAATGTGCTACGTATAATGCGAATCTCTCTGAATAATTCTTCACTGAATATGGTTCGGGTAGATAGAACCAAGGATTTACAAATTACACGGTATGACACGCTGCTTTCAACCTCTCATGTGAAGCTATTTTATTATATTAAAACAGAAAAGACACACGTTGAGAGTTAGTGTATTTTCTGTTATTAAATATATATCAACATTACCGATTTGCTAAAAAGATTATAAGCTGACAAGTGGGGGTTTATCATGAAATAGTATTCAGTAGGTTGCTTGTGCCATAAATATTTAAAAGAGACTTTGTATATTTATCTAATTGTAAAAGGTAATCATTGAAAGTGCTGATTTGAATATAAAATTTATTTCATTGAAAGAAACAGACACACACACACAATACACACACACACTCACACACAGAACAGAGACAGTTTTGTTGAGTATGATAGTCTAAAATAAAATGCACGGTCACTGCAGGATAGGCCAGGGGAGCGAAACTGCGGGAAAAAAAACTAATAAACAAAAAGAACACAAACTAAACAATGGTAAAGTGACAAGCAAATATTTCAATAAACTACCTGCTGTAACAAAATCTACATTAGTAACACTACAGCCTCTCCTGTGCAGAAAGCATACAAAATTCTGCTATCATAATAACAGAAAAGTGAGGACAAAATAAAGCTCTCAACATAAAAGCTATACTCGGTACATAACACATAACTCAAGCTATTTTTCAACTAACTCTCCATAATCAGGATGGAGCATAGACCTAGAGGAATGGATCGAGTGTTTTCTCTTGTGGGAAGTGAATACGGGCAAGAAAGTGTGAGTCAAAGCGGCCAGTAGTTGTTATATTCCAAGATTATGATTGAGTAACGTCACAGGTTTACTTATGGAGTCATCTGCATCAGAACTAGCTAGACTAAACTATTTTTGTTTGTTAAAAATGTTGAAAATAAAGCTTTTTTGTTTTCTTCTTGGCAAACCTTATCACCCAAATCATAAGGGTGCATCAAAAATAATCGGTCTGTTATATTTCGAATTTCGCCATTTTGGATTTGGAATACTAACGTGTATTGTCTTCCTTAACAAATATGAACTCAAAATTTCAACTCAATCGAAAATCGGTTAAGGAGAACAGTTTAACCACTTCGGATCCGTAAGTTCCTTTCGGGACAAAATTACCCCAACCGTCAGAATCCGTAAGTCTCTTTTGGGACAAGCCGAAGCGCGCGCGATTTAAAAGTCATCTGTATGCGTCTTGGGTTTATTTTCGCTTGGTCCAATAGGGACTTACGGGTTCTAACGGTTGGAAAAGATTTTACCCCCTCGGGGGCTGACGGAACCCTCTAAAAGACTTTTGTTTTGTTTACTAACTGGGGAAATAATAAAAAATAAACAAAAATAATCCGCAAGACGCATACAAGTAAAGTTCGAAAGGTACTTACGGATTCAGACGGTTGAGGCGATTTTGTCCCGAAAGGGACTTACGAATCCTGACAGGTTTTTCAATTGCAAGAGGTAACCCATATACACTAACTAACAAGGTAAATTAAAAGTTTTTAACAATTAATAAGAATCTAATGATTCCTCAATCATAAAAACCGGTCCAGTGGAACATACTCGTACTTATATACATAGACTGCTATCATAACCCTCCTTTTCGCTTTGCCGTAGTCGGGTAAAAAGACACAGGTATCGGCCACACACTCGATTTTTCTCATTCTACAGACCGCTGAATTCTGTGTGTCGGTACTGTTCGCTCCATTCTCTACGTCTACAGGATGGGGCATCGTTCCCCGTCCTAAATAATGATTCGGTCCAGTCGGCCATTAATCCTTTCTGTTGAAATTTTCATGCTCTATTTGAAGGGTTGGAATGGTTTGGACCCTTTATTATAACAAGTGTTTTTGAGACCTCTTACGTACGTACGGGTATTTTGGCATATGGTTTGTGTGGAGTAATTTTCGTTTATCAAGGAAAATTATCAGGATGTTTTAGGCTGAATTACTTTGGTTACTGTATCTTTGTTAACAACATGTAGTCTAGTAGGCGCCAGATAAACGTGCAATAAAGTACATTGACCTTTCCCGAATATTCCTTTGTAGATACAACCATTCAAAACCGTACAACAAACCGTACCAAACAACCGAACCGTACAAAGATCCGTTTTTAACCGACGAGAAAACGGAGGAGGTTCTCAAGTCGAAGCGTATATATAGCTATATTTTTTATGTATGGCCACGCATAACTTTTTACAGAGTAGTCCGATTTTGATAATTCTTTTCTTATTGGATAGAATACCTCGAAAGTGGTCTCATATAAATTGTAAAAAAAATCTTACCTTAAGGGGGGAAAATAGGGGTGATTTATTATTCACTAACAGATTTTAGTGCAGAGTTGTGTAGCATTTTTTGAAGGCCTACCCATGTGGGTATGTAAAGCCTGTTTTTTTAAGTATTTATGTTATAAAACAAGTAATTAATTACTAGAGAATGTAAAGGATCACGATAGAAGTCGATTCAATACAGTTTTATATCTTTATTTCATTTCTGTTTTTGACACTAAGAAAGTCAATAAATGGATATGGGTTCACTGACCGTTATTGCACATTTATCTGGTGTCTACCATATTACTTTTATTTATGACTTTTTTCAATGGACGTAGACAGATACTTACGTAACCTTATTACAGACCGCTGCCTGCATACTCACTTTTGCTTCGCGTATTTTTATATACCTGCAGTGCTATTCTGAAATCGTGTCGTATTCTGGAATCGTGTTTATGTCTGTGGTACAGTCGTGTTTGTAATGATTTATACATACGAAACCGACTATGCTACAGAACAGCCACTGTCTGTGTTGCAGCCGCCTTTGTATTTACCTGTCGGGCAATTTGTCCTTTGGGTTAAAAGTTATTGGTTCGTTTCGTTAAACCTTCGTGGGCGAAAAGTTCTTTGGATGAAAGGGGTTAAAGATCCTGTTGGCCAACGGTTCATGGGCCAGTCGACTGTTGGTGAAACGTTACAGTTCCTGAAAACTAAGGTGAAGTAAGCTCTCAATCCAACTAAAAATGGTGCAATTACAGTTTGCTACGAGCTCACGATATTCCGACGAAGTGTTTAGAACGAGAAATTTTCAGGGGGGCTACTCTCTAAGCCCAAAGTCCGTAGTTTCGGGCTTCGTTGCGGGCGTATTCTACTCCGTATCACCTTCGGACTTACGATTGGTCCCGAACCCGAACGACTTAACGTACTAACGTACTGGACATAACGTACGTTGTTTGGTAATACGGAGTAGAATATGCCCACAACTAAGCCCGAAACTACGGACTTCGGGCTTAGAGAGTAGCCCCCCTGAATATACCCGCCGCGCGCCGATCATACTGAATATACACGTTTGTTGTATCTTGTGAGTACTGCGTACCTGATCTTTCTGAAGAAAATCACCATTGAGGTTAATGCATGTCCTTCAAGAGCGTTCTCGTCCGGAGTCCGGGGCTCACATAAGCCATCTCTTACGAATGTCTCATCGTTTCGCTTTTCAGACACGATTTTAGATAATACTTTTAACCAACTTGAATTTAACTTTAATTCCGCAAACTCAGGTATCTACTTTGAGCCCTGGGCCCTCAAAGCAAGAGCAGCTGTGCGATAAACACATACTTTGGCGTGTAATCCGGAGGCAATCACGCGGCACTCGCCAAAAGTCACGTTCCGGTTCGAGTGGCTCGAAATAAGCGCTCTTCACAATATTGATTGGACTGGAATTGACGTTCCCGTGTTAACTTTACCATTACCAAACGCTGAAGTTTTTACTTCAAATTTTTGGAGGATTCAGCAGGTGAATGAGTAGTACTATGGTCGGGTTGGGTCAGGTTCATCGACAGGAAATCGTCTGCCTGTTGGCTTGCATTTTGAGTAATTATTGTACACAAAGTGGTGGCATTATGTGGGATTTAAATCACGCGCCACAAGATTCTTGGAATCTCCAATGAAATAGGATCTCCAGACAAGTAGACTAACTTTAGCTAAAATCGATACCATTAAAGCTCTGGAACTCATTCAGATTATTTAATTTCGTGCTGACGTTAATTTATTTAAACTGTATGTACGTATGGTTTATGCGAACTTAATTCATCAAGGCATTCTCTACCAGTCAGCCTTTGGGATAAAAATAAAAAATAATAAAACAAAAAGAAATTCGTTTCAGAAAGATACTGAAAAAACTGGCCAAGTGCGAGTCGGACTCGCGTGCAAAGGGTTCCGAACGAATTTAATTTTTTTAACATGTTATTTTAACACTACAAACTTCTAATAGGTATTTTTCTGTAATGTTTAGGTAAAGATCTCCATTTTTTCAAAATTTTAGTCTCAGTAGTTTCGGATTTAAGAGGGAGGAATGGTCATTTTTCGTCTTAATTTCTTGAATAACTTCAAAAACATTTATTTTAAAAATTATAAAAATAATATAATTAAAACCCTCCCTTTCATTTGGTATGTCACACGATATTGTTCAAAAAACTTTTTTTTTTAATTTTCTAGTTTGACCCCCGAAAGTGACCCCCATACTAAAAATTTAATAATTTACGTAACGCGTCCGTATTTGGGTCATAGAAATCCATATGGGTACCAAATTTCAACAGAATCGGTCTTGTGGATCCGGAGAAAACTGGCTGTGACAGACGGACAGACAGACAGACAGACAGATAGACAGACAGACAGACAGACTGACTGACAGACAGACACCGGAGTGATCCTATAAGTGTTCCGTTTTTTTTTTCGGAACCCTAAAAATACATAATTTATTACATTTATGCTGCTTCATTACTTACAGAGGAGCTTGTGGCTAAAGAATAATAGCCGCAGGTATCGATCTATGAGGTTAAGCAACGCTTCCCAAGGTTGGTCTGTGGATGGGTGACCATCTTAACATACCGAGTTTCCTCCATGCCTCGGATATCACGCTAAGCCGTTGGTCCCGGCTGTCATTTGTAGATCTTTGGCAGTCGTTACGGATTGTCAGAAGCCAGTAATCTGAGACCGGTCTTGCCAAAAACTGCCGTATTACCCAATTAATGGGTTGTGGATGTCTGGTTTTTTACCGTATAGTGTCGGCCGGTGGCGTATGGTACCGTAAAAGAATAATACCATCCCATCACTTCCCGTGGGTGTCGTAAGAGGCGACTAAGGGACTCACCAGAGAATGGGCAGCAGCGTTCTCTGTAAAACGCAACACCATACACTGCGATCGCCAACCCGCCTGCCAAGCGTGGCGATTATGGCAAACCCCCCTGTGGGGGAGGCCTATGCCCAGCAGTGGACGTCTTTCGGCTGTTATAATGATGATGATGTCAATGAAATAGATTTTAGGCTTAATGCAATGCCACTTTGTGTCTAAGTTTTTGGTTGTTTAAACAGAAGATATCTGAACAGCTGATATGATGATGATGGATGTCTGGTAGACAGCTCCACGTAAAATACTGGTATTCAGCTGAATCCGGTTTGACTGGAAGCCGACCCCAATATAGTTGGGGAGGCAGATGAGATGATTACCTACAGTTTTCACTTCGCCACTTTCACAACCATTTCATTCGAACTTAAAACAGACTACGAAACTAACTGCACAGACAGACACAGGTAAGCACAATGACACGAACTACCCGTAGCTACGAATTAGTTCGGTATTCGCGGCGCTCGCTACATTATACAGCAGTTTAGACTCAGGACGGTGAAGCGGGCTATTGCTGACGTCAATGTACGGATTAAGTTTTACTTTAAAACTTGCAAAGATAACATCACGACAGTATTCACCGAAGGAGTAGACGTGTAGTACACCTACCATTAGACGAATATCTAGAAGGCGTAAAAGGTAATAAAAATAAATATAAATAAAATAAAAATCATATATTTCAGACAAGGTCCATAGCAAGGTTTTCACAATATATTATTAAAAATTGAAATTGGTTACAAATTAATTAATACATTACAAATTAATTAATACATTATAATAACTTATTAATATTTAACAATTAATACATAAATAAATAAACAAATAGATTACACATAAATCATAATCCTTGTGAGCAATATTTCGCCCAGAATGACTACCTGCCTCCCGTAACATAAAGCACTGTAAACCTACCAAGCAGCACCGTATCCAGCGCATAATTGCGTAAAAGTCGTCTACACTAGCGTCCGCAATAAAAATTTTGCAATGATGGTTTTCAGAAAAAAACACGCCACCAGTTAACGCTTAAGTAGGTGAAAGGTTGAAATAGAACGCTCTTCTTTGACGTAAACGTAACGTTGACATCAATATTTGTCATCAATAGTTTTTACTGTAATGTTTTTCGACATTAGCTGTAATAACAGCTAATGTCGAAAAACATTACTGTTTTGCCTTGACCAACCTTAACAAAAAAAAACTGAAAGTCGAGATTCTGGATTGCTACAAAGGCATAAAATACTGCTGCTAGACAGCTTTGCGAATTTAAACTAGATCCTTCTTGATGTATCAAAAGATAAACTGCTACGAAACTCTAAAGGAAACTAAGCACGTCGACACACTTTACCGCATAACTGAACACTGCGGCCTTTTCATCCAGAAATACAATTCGTGACGTCTCGCAGCAGTGGGAGCGTCCCTGTTCTCAGTCGGACCCATACCTCGCTAACATATTCAGGTAAACCAGACAAATGTCTAGAAACAAGGCGCGTTCTAGTTATTCGCAGCGCGCCGTTCCACTTAAATTATGCAACGTTTTAGACTCGCAGCCGTGTGGGTTTCTCAGACATTTATTTACATCCTAAAGTCAACTTCTCGTTCGGATCCTGAGAGCCCTCGGGTAGAATTAACGGCTTTGATTTCCGAGGGATTAATTATTCGTTTGCTGCTGCAATCAGTGTTTAGTTCGAGCCTGTTGCTTTTCAAATATTCCACACGTAGTGTTTATTTTAAAGTTAGTTGAATCAGTCTGCTATTCGACTACCAGTATTTATAAATGTTAATTTTTTCTTGTTCTTATCGTGTAGGCAGTAAATCTAACGACCCCACACACCCTAGTGTCAGAGTTTTAAAACCGCCTCAAGGGCCTCTGACATGGTGTAATTGACGACCGCCAATTGGCGGCCGGGACCACCGGCTTATACGTGCCTTCCGAAGCACGGAATCATCTTTTTATCGGACATCAAGTGACTCAAGCCTGAAATGTTCTAGCCAAACTGGAAACAACCTTACAAAGTATGCTTCCCGTGGGAATCGAACCCACAACCACTGGATCACAAGGCAGACGCCTAAACCACTCGACCACGGATGCAGTTAAAGACAGTAATGGGGTGAGTAATGTTAAATTGATGAACAAACAAGTAAATATAGAACATGAAGTTTTTCAACTGTTTTGATCTTTCACAGCAATTTTTAATTGTAACTTGATTTAAGTTTATTTTACTTTGTTTCAAGTCGGAATTAGGCGAGACCTAAAGCCCTTTTCTGAGATTTTTATCGGTCGTTTATGTGTCCATCAGCGCTATTTGTCATAATGTCATTGGTTGGTTAGTCGTTAACGGGCAGATAAACGACCGATAAAGTACCTCAAAAACCGGGCACCACGTTCTGGTTCGAGGTGGCTCTGGAAAAGAATGCCTGAAAAGTTTTTTTTTTACTATTATAGGCACGCGTTTGACCACTATCTCACCTGATGGTAAGCGATGATATGGTAGAAGATGGAGCACGCTTGCCTAGAAGTAACCTATTCACTCTTGACTTAAAGACTCCCAGGTTCAGACTTCCAGGAGTGTGTTATTTGGGAAGCAATTCGCGTCTGGACGCTGGCTCTAAGCAACCACCGACTTTACCTCGTTGTGACTCTTCGATGCCGAAGATCACAGTTCACATTAAAGAGGTCCGAAGAGTATTGTGCAGTCTAGACGTGAATAAGGCCAGCGGGCCTGACGGCATTCCAGCGAGAGTGCTGAGGCAATGTGCACCTGAACTGTCTCCTGTGTTAGCACGCCTGTACCGCCTCTCTCTTGAAAAAAGAACGGTGCCGAAATCATGGAAGCTTGCGAATGTGCAACCGGTGCCCAAAAAGGGAGACCGTGCTGACCCTGCCCATTACCGTCCGATCGCCATTACCTCCATCCTTTGCAAGGTTATGGAAAGGGTTCTGAACAGTAAGCTGCTGACCTACCTTGAAGACAATGATCTCCTCAGTGACCGTCAATATGGCTTTCGCCGGGGACGGTCAACTGGCGATCTTCTTGTGTATGTCACGCACTGCTGGGGCGAGGCCATCGAGAGACACGGCGAAGCACTTGCCGTGTCGCTCGACATCTCGAAGGCCTTTGACAGGGTTTGGCACGCAGGTCTACTGAGCAAGCTTCCTGCTTATGGCATCCCAGCTGGATTTTGTAGCTGGATATCAGACTTCCTGAGTGAACGGTCGATCCGAGTAGTCGTTGACGGCTGCTCCTCTGACCTCATTGCTATTGATGCTGGAGTTCCTCAGGGATCTGTTCTCTCTGCAACTCTTTTCCTGCTGCACATCAATGACTTACTTCAGCTTGGTCTTGTTGGGTACGCAGATGACAGTACGGTTTCAGAGAGATACTTGTCCAGCGCAAAAACCAGCGGGGATGAAGTTCGTTCCTTGAGAGAGGCCATGGTAGAGCGGACAAATTTGACCTTAAGCCTTGTCTCCCAGTGGGGTGATGACAATGTGGTCACTTTTAACGCCACCAAAACACAGGCGTGTCTTTTTACCGCAAAAAGGAGTCGTTTTGACCAAACTCCTACTTTTCGGGGTGCATCTGTTCCTGTGACTGATCGGCTCGAGCTCCTAGGCATGGAGTTGACATCCAGTCTCAACTTCGGCGCCACCATCGAGTACAAAGCCCAAACGGCGGCCAAAAAGCTGGGCATCCTAAATAGGGTGAAGCGATACTTCAGGCCTGGACAGCTTTTAACCCTATATAAAGCGCAAGTCCGATCCTGCATGGAGTATTGTAGCCACCTTTGGGATGGCTCAGCTAAGTATCAGCTTGCCGCGCTTGACTTGGTGGAACGCAGAGCTAAGAGGCTCATCGGTGACGTAAAACTGGTGGATGCCAAGCTGCATAGCTTGGCTCATCGCCGTAAGGTTGCCTGCTTGTCGGTCTTCTACAGATTGTACTTCGGTGAGTGTGCCCAAGAACTCCACGACCTCATCCCACCGGCCCCCTTCTACCATCGGACATCCAGACGCACTGCATCTTACCATCTCTACCTTGTTGCTATTCCACCAACTCGCACTAAGCGTTTCCAAACGTCTTTTATAATGCGCACAGCAAAGGAGTGGAACTCTCTGCCTGCGTCCGTGTTTCCAAACGCTTACAACCCTAATCTCTTCAAAGTTAGAGTGAACAGGCTTCTTCTGGGTAAGCTCGCTCCATCGTAGACTTTGTCTCGGTCATCTTTGACCTAGACTGGAGTCAAGAGCAAACCCATCACAAATAAAAAAAAAAAAGGCCTTTACCCATTAAGTTAAAAAAAAACCCTCATCAAAACCGAACCAAAATGATTGAACCATGTACCCGCCAAACTTTACCCGCAAAATTTTACTTTCCCCAACAATGACAGAGCCGAATAAAACATATCTCTATAGACATGCACATATTAATTAAAAAAACACACTCGCGAACCGCCACGTCACATGATTGACGCGAGCGGCCGCACGACTCCGAGCGAAGGGGTTTGATTAATTCATTTAATTAAAACCTTATGGGATCGAGGTGTTCGCGTGGGTTCGATGTATTTAGAAAAATGGGCGCCTGCAATATTACGGTTAGAGGTAATTAATTAGGGGCAGGTGATATAATTCTTCTTCTTCTTCTTATCGTGTGGGCAGTAAGGTCTAACGACCCCACACACCCCAGTGTCAGAGTTTATAAGCCGCCTCAAGGGCCTCTGACATGGTTTATTTGACGACCGCCATTATTGACATCTAGATACGTGATATCTTGACATTACAAACAGACACTGCAAGTTTCCGTCTGTAATGTCAAAATATATTTTTAACTTAAAGTCACCAAAATCTAAGAAGTTCGATTTGACTGCTGAGTAGAGAGGGATAGAAGATTGCTTTACCACTAAGTGCGAAAGGGATTTATTTCTATGTCTCTTTCATACTTACTAGTAAAGCAATGTTGTATCTTGCTGTCAAAACGGGCCTTCTATTTATTTATTTATTTAAGCATTATGGAAGACTTACAGCTAAAACAAACAGGTCGAGATCAATAAATAAGACTGTCAGCCAATTACAAGTCCCCACTTATAAGATACAGAAAAAGTCAGAATTAGTTTCTACGGACATTCACATTCATTCATTCATTTTTGACAACTATAGTGCATTATTATGAAAGTTCCCACAGTACTTAAAAAAACTGGCCAAGTGCGAGTCCGACTCTAATGCGAAGGGTTATGTACAATAAACCGAAAAAAAAAACGCGTTTCTTTCGCTTGTTTTTTGCGGAAGTTTTTGAGATACTGAGTGTTTATCTTGGGTTTTTTATATATCAATGTAACTAGACTTTTTTTTTACAAAATCTAATTACCTTTACACAGTAAACAGTGAACATCACCTAATAATTCAAAATGCAGAAGGCGAAGGGTATCGAACAAACCCTCATTCATAAAATAAGCAGAACTTTGTGTTGACCTTGGAACGGTATCGGACAGAATAAATAAGTCCGAGGTTGAAGTTTGCGAGTTCAGGACTTATTTCACAAAAGCCGCCGTTTTGTGGAAGTTTGCTGCAGTGTAAGGCTTCTTGTGCTGTTTTGGTAAATATCAAATATTTGAGAGAGAGGAAATTTTGGTGGTAGGCTTACGTTACTTTGGTTTAGTAGACCCTGAATAAATGGTGATAATTTTTAAGGATAGGAAATCATCAAATGACTCCTCCCGCTCTGGGCAGAGCAGAAGGGAGTGTCAGACTTACTGACTAAAACCCATCCGTGTTCCCCCTACTTTGTGTTCCAGGGCCGCGGTGACTCTTTCGAACAAATTCTGCAACGATGAATCCTAAGACTTTATTTTTATGCTCGTAAAATTATGAAAGTTTATAGGAAGTTTAAATAAAGCTCATAAGTGCCTTTCGGCTGATTGTAAAATCATACCCATTTTTTTTTTAAGAAATTTTTCCCCCACCCTAGGTATTTCTCCTGTATCGCGGGTGTGTTTACAAACATATAAATACACATACACAAACAGCCAGACCCGGAACAACTATCTGTAGGCCATACAAATATTTGTTCCGTGCGGGAATCGAACCCGCGACACGCAGCGCAGCAGTCAAATCACTTCGCCAACCGTGTCGTCATGTTATTTATACAGAGTCATCACAATCGTAATATATAAGGTTGGCTTCAGAAGGCACGTATAAGCCGGTGGTCTCGGCCGCCAAATGGCGGTCGTCAAATAAACCATGTCAGAGGCCCTTGAGGCGGTTTAGAAACTCTGACACTAGGGTGTATGGGGTGATAAGAAGAAGAAGAAGGTTAATGACACAAAGCACGTTTAGGGTATAACAATACAAAATACTTAACTTAAAACTCTACAGATGTTAGCTGAATAACTACCAACTTGTTGAAATGGCTCATGATTTCATGAACTATGTTCCTATTTGTATTGAAGCGAAACTCACAATCTCGAACACAGCAATCAACAGAAAAGTAGAAAGATATTATAGTAAAAAGAGAATAGATCGTGCCGAAAAGTTCTGGAGTGGCGACTGTGTACTGGAAGACGCAGCTGACGTGGTGAGGGTCGCGGCTAGTCGATGGATGCGAGACGCACAGGATCGGTTGTTGTGGTGACACTTGGGGCTGGCCTATGTCCAGCAGTGGACGTCTTTCGGCTGATATGATGATGTTGGTGATGATGAAAGTAATATTATTTTTCTTACACGTAAAAACAAACAAGTACCTAACTCTCATACCATCAATTGAGCGTCCATCTGCCACTACAATCCTTGTTACAATCACACCATCGCCCTGGGAGGCAGGGTAGAAAGGACCTCGTAACGACTCATCGATAGGCGGTGAAGCGGACTGTAATACTCACGATAAAGATTATTGTTTGACGCTCACAATAGCACGAGTTATGGATACTCACAATGGATTACAGCTTTATTGGAGCCCCAGTTTGGGTGTATGGGGATATATTTAGAACGTTATCAGTAAGGTTTAGTGGTCTACTAAATTAAGCTTCTATCTTGAACGGTTGTAAAGGGATATTTATGGAATTATTAGGAACGTATTATTACGTCATGCCCTGATCATCTTTGTCGTATTTCTCATCTGCATTGTTAGGATGTATATTTGGAACATTGATATCATAATACTTACTTATAATCAACTTTAATTATGCAATATTCTGTGCTGTGATCGAACTTAGTTAATTTAGTAATCTTACTATTTGTGACGTGTGTTTAAAATTTAATTTTAAAAATTTTAGTATTGATCTGAAGATATTGTTTTTTTTTTCTAGTCTGTAGAGCTCACGAATGAAATACCCGAATTTTTTATTAATTTGTCTATAATATAAGCGTGTGTTACTATTTCTTTATGTTACTTAAACGCTTTTATCGACATCATTTTTGCATGCGATCATTGAATGCCAGAATGTATCTTTGCACTGAATTTATCATTGTAACTTACCACATTTTATACGAATAAATGATAATGTTTTATTTTTTACTGCATCACATTTAAATTCCACAGTTATACATAAGTCTCCATGAACTTCACATGAAGTCTGCAATAAAAGTTATATATTTCGGAAATCAAGCGTTCACATTCGAGTAACATAAATAAAAGCTGTTTTAAACGAATGTTGTTCAATAATGTATGAAGGGCTGTTCAAGCACTCCGTGATTTCCGATTCCGAATATATTTTTATTATTGACAGGCTTGAATTATGAATTACATACTGTTATTTGCTGTTTAAATTTGGTTTGGTTGTAACTAGTTGTACAGCTTTAACCGCAGTGTTTTAAGTTTTGATTTTTAGGGTTCCATATCCAAAGGGTTACCAACGGAATCCTATTACTAAGCCCCCGCTGTTCGTCGTTCCGTCCATCTGTCTGTCAGTGAGCTGTCTCTCAAGAAACGTAATAGTTATTTTCGCAGAGAGTGTATTTCTATTGCCAATATAACAACAAATAATTAATTAAATAAATGTTTATGGTTAAATAAATGTGTATGGCTCTCACACGAAGGGTTCCTTCGTGTGAGAGTTCGTCTCGCACTTGGCCAGTTTTAATAACTACCTAGTTGTGCAACTTTAACCGTAACTCTTGTATTTTAAGTGTTTTATTTCCCGTCCATTTAATTCTTTTTATTTACGCATTACGACTAAATCGATCTTCTCAATGGCAAAGGAAAAGATTCTGTTAACAAAGTTGTAGGCAATTCTCTAACATTCTTCCATCTCGTCAGTAAATTCTCCATAAGTTTGCTTTACAAATTCTTCACTGAAATTAAATGTCACACACCACCTCCTACATTTCCCTACCGTGAACATTCCCCATCTTGCTGCAACGCAAAACAATTTCTAATAATGACATGTCAGTACAATGACATGTGTCACCACGTGTCATTTGTCACGTGTTTGAGCGACGGCACGAGGGATTTGAGCGAGTGAGTTGTGAGCAATCAAGGAGTGAACGACAGAAAAGCCAGTTCTTGAAACGTGGGTGTAACTCACAGATGGATACAGAAATTTGTGGTCCTGCGATAAAAAAACTCATAGATAGGTTTAACAAAAGAGTTGATTGAAATGAAGACAATGATTTAAGTAAATGTGAGATCAAATGTATGGAAATTAGAGATTTTTTGACAGATTGCGACCGAGATGCAAATGTAAAACTTTGGATTTAGAAATTCACAATGGATAGACGGACAACAAAAAATAACCTGGCATGGTTTGATGTTTAAGGATTCAATCTCTTACAATAAAAATTAGGTCCCTATATACTTATTATTATTCACCGTTGGGAGAACAGGACAACCTGTGTGATTGTTCTCTATTAGAATCTACCTTTGCACACGGACATCTAAGGTCAGTTTATTATTTTTAAACTCTAAATATTGTACATTAAAAGTGCCACACACATAAATGAATTGACTTTGACTGTGTAATTACTAATTCCCAAATAGGGAATATTTAGGAATTAGTTGTAACTGGGAGCCACATAGATTGCCACCCGGTGGCAACTGGAAATTTTATTCCTTAGCGTCTGGGAATATTCGCTAATTCTCTATGATAGCTTCTCTTCAATTACAATCAAATGAATTGTGCATAGTAGAACTTCTGAATCTTTCAGCGTTACTTTGATATCGAGTGAGTTGTAGTACTATCGCGCACGTCTTCAGCTGGTCGCGTGATAGATGAGCGTTGTCAGCGTTATGTTCTACATTATTCCCCGATTTAACTACTTTTACGACTTCTTTAGCGTTCCATTTAACCTCCTTAGCTTTTCGAATGGAGATGGCTTCATTTGCGTAAATGACGGCTTTTATTATTCTGTGTTTATCGATAAATACGCTTTCACTCACCCTATAATATTGTGTACCTAACCATAAATTAGTATTTAACCCAAATGTTTGCATGTCACATTATTATGACTAAGTGTTATGGACCTAAAATTATTTATGTAAAGACCGATATTGTACCAACACTTACTATGAATAAATTAATTGATTGATTGACTCGGTTTATTTATAGAAATATTTTTTTTTTAACTCCTAAATCTCCTAATATTAATTTGTTTTTGTGATGTAATATAATATCTAATGTTTAGATATTATATCTACTTACACTATACAGAATGGCCTGAAGTAAGCAGAACAGAGTGACAATTCTACTAATTCAAGTCACAATCATTCAAAAATTTATGAAAGGTTTTTTTGACGCATTGCTACCGACATGCGAATGGGAACGTTGCTTGAAAATAGTAGGATTAGGCCACTGCTTCCATCACAGTTAAATTTAGCTTAATTTTTTCCGAGTTATATTCATTGATAGAATAGAAATACTCTTAATAGCACATTCTACAAAAACACACACACGAAGAACTCACAGAGATATACTCTTGATTAATCAAATATGCTTTGCAAAGAACTTTGTTATACCAGTAACATATCGTCAGAAAAAATAAAAACCGTCTTTATCTAACTTCCTATAAAGCTCAACTTGCAACAAAACTACCTATATTTAGGCTTTAAGCTAATGCTACTGATTTTTCATGGGTAATAGCATATTTATTATCGATACCTACGTTGTAACACTCGTAACAGGGAGGCTTCTCTCTAAGCCCGAAGTCCGTAGTTTCGGGCTTAGTTGCGGGCGTATTCGACTCCATATCACCTAACCACTAACTGCCTCTGCCACTACCACTACTACCACCACCACTACTCCCACTTCTAGTTCGGGTTCGGGACTAATCGTAAATACGGACTTACGATTAGTCCTTAGCTTAGTTGTGGGCGTATTCTACTCCTCCGTAGGAGTAGAATACGCCCACAACTAAGCCAGAAATTCGTAGTTTCGGGCTTAAAAGAATAGCCCGCCAGAGCCGCGTTCTGAATACGATGATAACTAACAGACGAGTTTTACCATTCTGTGTTTTGACGAATCTCAGTACATCATCATCTTAACTATCCAATCCTAATTCATATTATAAAATGTACAAGTGAGTTTGTTTGTTTGTTATGCTTTCACGCCTACATTGCTGAACCGATTTTGATAAATTTTGGCAGCTTTGGAGATAGATTGGACCCCGGAGACTGCAGTGCTATTCTATAAACAACTATTTCGATTCCGAGCTTCACTTGAGTGACAAAGTTTACAAAGTGAGCTTAATTAAACACAGCATAAGTGTTGTGTTATACAAGTACGAATTTGATACCTCACTTCGGATTCCGCTGTTGAGACTCTTACAAAATAGCACTACAGTTATAAAACTTTCGAGAAAATCTATGTTAGGGCTAGTCATCAATCTAAAGGTTAACAGGTCATGTTATTTCATTGTTTCCCAACTTCTCAGAAAATATACTGTTGGAGCTAAAAATACTGTTGAAAGAGTTCCAAGAATTAAACAGGTATTAAATAGCCTCTTGTTTCTGAGAAAACTTCTGAATTGAAATTAAAATACTGCGAATCAGAAATTCGACGAAACGGGGTCAAAAGTAAGGACGACTAGTTCGTTAGAACTTTTGACCTTATCTGTCATTTGAAAATTATTTGACCAACCTGTATGTTCGAATGAATTGAGAATTTCAATTTGATGAAAATTGGTAGAGTGCGTAGGTTGGATTAGTCTACTGTGTCCCACTAGTGGGTAGACCAGTGGGGCAGAACAGATTAATCCGTCCTACGGACGATTCGCGAATAGCATGATTTAAGAATAGGACGAATCACAATAAGTGTTCGTTTTTTTAGGGTTCCGTACCTTAAAAGGAAAATACGGAACCCTTATAAGATCACTTTGTTTGCCGTCCGTCTGTCTGTCAAGGCCCTTTATCTCGGGAACGCGTGGAGGTATCAAGTTGAAATCAAAACCATATACTCAATTCTACGGTCCCTTGAAACTGTGAAAAAACTTCTAAGTAAACGTAAAAACAGATACGGGCGTTTATGCCGCACAAAAACGTATATTTGGAAACTCTCAAAGGAATCAAAATGTAGGTATAGGACTAGACTAGAACTATGAAATTTGGTAATTAATACCGTCTTATACTACAAGTATAGGAAAAAGTCTGAAAACTATACATTTGTAATTAAATCATAAAAAATGTAGTCTTTTTAAAGTAATATGTACCTACAAATTTGTACGAAACCCTCGGTGGGCGAGTCGGACTCGCACTTGTCCGGTTTTTTTTTATATTTGTGTTCGATATTAAAGATTGCTTGAAGATTTGGCGCGAAATTTTTACATTATTTGAGCAAAATATACTAAGACTTCAAGCGAGTATATTCTGCCCGTTTTTCCGTCTACTGCTGATCGTAGACCTCCCCCAACCAGCCATCTCGGTCCTGAGCAGTCCGCGTCCATCCGCTGCCAGCCACCTTCTTTATATTATCGATCCATCTTGCCGCAGGGCGTTCCACACTACGTTTGCCCATACGCGGTCTCCACTCTAACACATGTCTGCTCCATCGACCGTCTGTAGAATTTGGCCTCGATATATGTATTCTTGCACAACCTCGAGGGTTTACCATTTACGATTACAGGTCTCGGGGTGACATGACCATTGAACATGACGTAGGTTTTGTCCAGAGACCCACCCGCCTTGAAGAATCGCTCGGGCTGTTCAGCATCACCTCCAGCTCCTGCAAAGATTCCGCCATGATGACAATGTCATCCGCAAATCGTAGGTGCGAGATGTACTGACCGATGATATTTATGCCCCGTCCTTTCCAATCAAGCGTCTTGAAAACGTCCTCCAACGCGTTCATTAACAGTTTCGGAGAGATAACGTCTCCCTGTCTTACACCTCTACGTAGTTGGATTGGTTTTGTGCTCTGTTCTTGTACTTGGACTGTCATTGTTGCGGCCTAATACAGACATCTCATCACCTCTACGTAGTGGCAGTCGATAAGACACCTCTGCATGATCTCCAGGACAGCCCAGGTCTCGACGGTGTCGAAGGCTTTCTCGTAGTCCAGAACTAATGATAACTCGATTTGACAGTAACTGTGAGTTCGTATTGTCATTCATTCTTAGTTCACGTTCGGGATTAATCGTAAGTCTGTCGTCGGGATTAATCGTGATACGGAGTAGAATACGTCCGCAACTAAGCCCGAAACTACGGACTTCGGACTTAGAGAGTAGCCCCACCAAAATCGATCGCTCCCGTCACCGTGACCACCTTTGGTACGGTACCTTATTATTATTAGCCTTGTTTCGCAAATCGAACCGTTCGTTGCTTCGCTCTAAACGGAATCAATCGCGGAGGCCTTAGAAGTAGGATCCTGTCAGCACCTTTGGTACGGAACCCTACAGGCCTGATCCGCAAGTCGAACCGTCCAGTACTTCACAAAACTACTGAGTTCTAAATCAATTTAAGACTCTACGATAAAAGCACTTTAAACGAAACCAGCACACCTCAGAGATTTAAGCAATTTTGGCCTCTATTTGTTTAAGACCTTCCAGAGACCAAACCGAAATTCCTACGAACTACGACAGTGTTTAATAATCGTGTGAGGTCATTCTCCAGCGGAAAATCTTAACACCGCAATTCAGAAAAACGCGTCATCAGTGCAACGCCATCTATCGACCATGTAAACTGACAAAATATTTGGCAGCAGAAGACGTTAAATAAGAAGCCCGTATGTAACGATAAATAATGATAAGGTATTAAAATGTTTACTTTTATTTCGCTACGTCTACGAATTAAAAGTTTCACAATTAATGTGTTTTGGTGTAACATTCATGCTTTCATGCATTTTTTGGTTCCTCAATAGATGGCGCTCTGACTGATCAGAACACAGTAGGAAGTTTCTTACTAAACGAAAAATTCAATATATTTTGATTTTGTGGATCGATTGCAACGATAAATAACGAAAAGGTATAAAAATGGTAACTTTTATTTTGCCACGTATTAAAAGTTTCACGAATAACACAACAATTTTGAATGCTTTCGTGCATTTTATTTTATCAATAGATGGCGCTCTGACTCATCAGAATACATTAGGAAGTTTCTTCCTAAACTTAAAAATTCAATATCTTTTGATTTTGTGGGTCGATTTTGATGAAATAAACGCTAAATGTTACTCGGGTTATCACTTAATATTTTTAAGTACTTAGATTTGCAATCCAATCGGTGGTTTATGCGTGATGCTCCCACAAACGCACAGACAAACAGACAAACAGACAAACAGACAAACAGACAAAAATTTCAAAAATTGCATTTTTGTGTTTTATACCTTTTTCCTGAGTTTTCTGTGTAATTTTCATGGAAAAATATTCAATGTACAGACACGGTTAGTCTACGATTTTATTATATGTATAGATGACTCTGCTCCAATACTAGGGCGTCCAGTGGGAAAGATTTAACTAATCCTGTAGGACGTAAATCTTTATGTTTGCCTTGATAACAATACTTTAAATGACATAGTCGCAAAACAAAAAAATATTGATAAAACAAAAAATTCACAAACAAGAAACAAAAGTAAGGAAACAACAGCTGAGAAATGGATCGTCATAAGGAATAACCAACCGATCATATTTCATGCGAGATAATCGCGGATAAAGCCTTTCTTCTTCAACTCTGTGTATATTTTTGACCGTTCTTTGCTTTCAAATGAGTATAATGCCTTTAGAAATTAAATACGTTCGAAGTGCTTTAAAAGTTATGTGCTAGGTAGACTAGAACTTTCTTTTCTGGGGAAACAATTTCATTGAAAATAGTACTGCACATTATGTACCAAGTCTCACCTGGAACTGTAACCGATTTATTATTTTCTTACTATCGTCAAACTTGAATTATTCTTATACTGAGTCAAAATATACCTCTGCAGATGTTTTTGCGATGGATTGATGAAGCATTTACCAGATGAACACTAGAAAAATAGACCCCAAAGAGCAAAACCAAAGGCGCTGCAACACACTTTTCCCTTTATTATTATCGTTCGAATAAAGTGTTAATAACTAAACTGTTCATCAGGTAATGTAGTCGTAGAACAGTTTCGTTCTGTTTGCACTGTCATCTACGCCTGTCCGGGACCCGTTACTTCACAATTTTCTCTCACCAATCAGCTCTCGTAGGTTAGTTCCTAAATAATGTATATCTAATCCACCTCCGCTCTCACCCGTAACCAAACAAATAACCAAATCAAATTAAAATATTAAAAATGTTGCGGCGTACGCCCCATGTTTGCTCTGCGAACCTCGGATCGGCCGCCGACTTAAATTATTCACTGGCGGATATTGCAGCGCAGTAATAAGCCCGTATCACGCGAATCGTTTCCTTATTTCATTTCCTAGCTAATAGTTCGCAACAGACTTCATTTTGTATCGTAATTGTGAGGGACTCGTCAAGTCGTGGTAAAAATAAACATCTGCACAGCTCCATGCAGGCATTTTCAGGCCCATCTTCTGCTTTATAAAACTTAGACATGTTATTCAACTTTTCCAGGATGACTATTAATTGAGTACATACATTTGTAGGGGCAAAACTTGTATCTATACTTACTTTAATATTTAAACTGAAGAGTTTGTTTGTTTGCTTGAACGCGCTAATCTCAGGAACTACTGGTCCGATTTGAAAAATTCTTTGAGTGTTAGATAGCCCATTTATCGATGAAGGCTGTAGGCTATATATCATCACGCTAAGACCAATAGGAGCGAAGCAGGCGAAGTTGCGCGGGTCAACTAGTTAGTGATATACAACGATTTAGATCTCGAAAACTTGGTGTCCAAATTGGGCTATTTTCGAGTTATCAAGCCAGTAACGAGCAAGGCATGCATCGAAAAATGGTCGTACACATTTTTTCACAAGGAAATTTCGTAGGTACCATCAAAATAATATCTCTCAATTAATCCCGGCTATCACTTGAAGATTCTTAGCAGTAGTGATGGCTAGTCAGAATCCCGAAATTCTGACAACGAGTTTTGCCGAGGGGTATTGTGTTAGCCAGTTTGTGGTTTCTGCACTTATGCAGGTTACAACGCTAATAAATGCTAAAAAACGCTAAGAAGATGATAAATAGTCTGCAATTTAGTTTTTTTTTTTTTAACATAACGTGAAGAGGTAACAAACAAACTCATTTTCGCATTTAATATAGTAGTTAGAATTATGTTGATTTCGCTCTGAGATGTTTTGTTTTGTCAACGGGGATCTTTGCCGCTCTATGCAGGGATAGCGAATTTGAGCTGCATTTCTTGTTGCTTGGAATGAAGAGGTGACAACGACGAAGGAAACAGTGAAGTTTTAAAGTAACGTTCTTGTTTTGTGAATACATTTTCTTCTTCGGATTTTTGGTATTTCAAGTTATTTTTAAACTATAATTGAATAGTTCTGTTGCGTCCAATTCATTTTGAAGGCTCGTCTAGATTTAGTTTCATGACGTATTGCCCGATAAATGTGGTTGAAAATCACGTCAATAGTGTTGAAATGGAATTGTGAAATTCTCGTTTGAAATCGGTGTTGAAACTGAGGTAAAATGTGAATGTATTTGGCAACCACTGATTTTAAGCTTTACATACGTCGACTCTAATTTCCATGAATTTTAAACAAGCCACTGAATTCATTTGCTGGCGGCCTATGGACCATTCAACATAATGACAATAACTTACCCGAGGAGATTAAAACAGAGAGACAATAGACACAACACAAACACTTTAGACCCCTTCAATCCGAGTTTAAAGCCCGAAAAATGGACCTCTCCAAACATAATTAGCGAAACGCAATTAAAAATGTAAGAACTGAAGCGCTCCTAATCTGTGTTTTATTTAATTTTCTGATTACAAAGGCAGTACTTTTCTGAAAATAACGCAAACGTTGTGTTTTTTTACTCAGATAATCTGATAATGTCGGCAAACCTCCCGAGAGGTCTTTTGTCTCTTACTTTGAAGAGTTCAATTAGAGGGTAGAACGCGAAACCGAGGAACACAAAAATACTAACGAAATTATGCCATTATATCTAAGTTATTTACTTCTAATGGACGGCAATTGTCTATAATCCTCTCCAACTTGAGTTGAAGGATATTCTGAAAATATTTTACTCAATGTTTGAGAATATTTACCTCATTTTCGTGCTCACAGGCATTAAGCTGACAATACAGCATAATCGCAGCATTCTCACACGCGATGAATTTTTGCCAAGATATAGCGCAGCGCTCGCGAACACGCCTGCATCGCGCCACGAAATGAATTGACAAAAGAGTTAAAAGTTTAAAACTCGTGAGCTACTGAGTCGATTTGGAATTCCGTCTCTTCTCTACGTTTTGATTTATTACAAAGCGAAATATTACTGTAAAAATTGTATGCTGTATGCAGGCCATACACTTTCAAGTAATTTGATCAAACAGGCTGGTTCAAACAGTTTTATTGTTAGTTTAATAACAATATTTATAAACTACCATCAGCAAACCCTATATTATTATATTTATTGTGATTGTCAACTGTTATGTTTTTTCAAATAAATAATGTGTGGGTCAGTCGTCAGGCACTTGTCTCACCGCCGACGAGGAAGCGATCATTTATCGACTATTTTCTCGTTTAGGAAATGGACAAACTATACAGATCTCGTGTGAGTAAAAGAGACACATACATTTATAGTCAATAGCTGGCTGTTCACACTGCCGGCGAGGACTCTTACCATAAGTTCGTCGCTCAGCGATGCCCGCTTGGCGGTCAGAACTCACGGCGAGAGGCCAACCAGCGGTCATTTCTACGCATAGTGCGGGCGGAGCGAGTGGTGCGAGTAATCGCCCGTCGCACAAGAGCACTCACTTATAGCCGAGTGACAAAACTATTGAAATTCCACACTCGCTTATCGCTGCTCGCAAACTCGTTTCGAGTTTCAAGCTTTACTCGCTTCTCACTGATCATCGGCGATGAGACAAATGCCTTAACCGAAAGTGTGCGTTTTAATATTTATCAAATTGACATGAACATCTGTGGGTAAATTTGATAAAAAATGAGTCGTCAAATGGTATGAATAAATACGAAATTTCGTATTTCAATTTGATCAAACCGTTTGAACCAGCATGTTTGATCAAATCACTTAGACGTGTCTAGCCATCATTACATTTAAACCTGAAAACTTATGATGAAAACTCGTTTCATAGAAATTTCTAAACCAATTCAACTACCATCTAAGTCATTGCGTAGTCCACAAACATCCCATTACCATCAACTATCAAAAGAATGACGTCAATTAACTATACAGCTACCAAAGTGACAAAGTTTAACGCTCCTCTCAAATAGTTGAGAATGTCTCTTATCATTAGCAAGTTTGATAGCGGCCATGAATCTGCCCCGCGGTCGCGCGCAATATAACTTAATTACTTTCATCTGCTTCAGTGCGGAATTTTCCATATAGATGCCTGAAGTTATTTTTGTGAAGTCCTGGTAAAACAACAAAACTAAAATAGACTAACACCAAGCCTAAGGTCACGAGATTCTAAACGACTTAACATTAGCAAACTCAGTTACTCGACAAACTATGAAAACTTAACACGCTTGTGTTTCCTGAGAAACTTTCATGAGGAAATAAACCTTGATATAATAAAATTCAAAGCGCTGTCCCTAAAACAGCTTCATTTTATTTTTACTTTTCTTTGAGGATTTCTTAAAAGCTCTAATCAATTTTTATTTTCCTTGTGGTATTAAGCTTATGATACACCATATTTTAAAATACAAAGCAACATTAACACTGTCGTCCATTAAGTCACTTTACGCCAAGACTCAGGCGCTAATGAGTATTCATTATGCTTTCTTTCATCCATGAAAAGGAGCATGACATGACTTTCATATCTAATTTGGGAGCATTTTATGAAATTATACAAGGATCTCACATCAGTTCCGTACTGATTTGCAAGTGACAGGTAAATAGAATTTATCAACTCGCTTTTATCTTCCTCGTTTGAATTTAGCGGCGCAATAAGGAAATTAAGTTTCTTCAATGCTTCAAAATGGTGGGATGATGAATAAAGATGAAATTGTAATCTACAAAGCTGGTCATGATGTATTTTGGCTTTAAAAATTTTGATTTTGGCGAGAATAAAATGGGACTAGTCCGGAAAAATACTCTTCCAAACAAAACAAAATCATCCAAATCGGTTGACAATTGGCAAAAGTATCGCTGAACAAACATTTTTCTTGGGATCCCATCGTCAGATCCTAACTTATACATTCCATCATCAGCTCAGCAACATGAGATGATTATTAACGGGCACAAATATCTGAATTGCATTAGAAAGTTTATGAAAAAAGTTGTATAGGCACATACAACATGAAAATAGAGGGAAATTTGAGAGTTTCCCTCGATTTTCATGGGATCCCATCATCAGATTCTGACTTGGAAACATGAGAAGTGTAGTAGGCTTTCAAGTAAAAAAAATATTTTTTAGAATGGGTCTACAATTGGCGGAGAAATCGGTTAACATACATTAAAAACATACATACAGCCGAACATAGAACCTCCTCCTTTTTGAAGAAGTCGGTTAAAAATCTCATATTATAATATGTATTTGCAAAAGTAGTACAAAATCATCAACATGTGAAGCAAGTATAAATAAAATTCACAAAAATTGGAACCAGAAACTCAATCTCACCCGATGGCTCACCTCCTCATAATATTCATCATACTTAAACAAACCATCATCATTCATCTCAAAAATAACATCAACCAAATCCCATAGTGATACCCTTGAACAAGAAACCTTAATAAATACTCATTCAATTCACGAAATTATATTTTTCTCTCAGAAATCCAAAGTGGGATCGTCATCAATCATTCCGGTCCCCTTTTAATTTACACCGGAGTATTTTTCAGCTACTCATCTCTGTGTCGTTTATCACATTTGCCGGCCTCTGTTTCCGCCACCTATTGTCTTTAGACTCAGCACTGTGACCTGGTTTTGCTGTGTCGTGTACGTTTCCCAAGTTTGCGAGAGACAGAACAAGTTTTTAGGTTTATGGAGGATTTGAGGCTGAATTGAGTGCTTAAAGCTTGAATGGCTGCGGGTTTTGCTTATTAAGATTTGTGATTGGATTAAGAGTTTTGATTAAATATTCCGAACCATGAGGTGTTTTTAGACCTTTATAAAAGAGCACAACATTTCTTTGCCATTAAAAAAGTTGTCCAATTTATAAAAAAAAAACTTGAAAACATGCACTATTGATAAAGCAATTCTAAAGCACTAATCCCACTAATTTAAATAGTCCCTATATTCCAGTTAACACAAATCTGCTTCCCCCACTTTCCCACCCCTTGACTTATATTTCAGAACCAACATCCCACATCCTTCACCAAAAATGAATACCAAACGTCCCTAATTCAGGTACCTCCCAGCCAAGAGCAAAGTCGTTATATTCGTCATTACATTACACAACCGTCGTAAATTCCTTTGTGTCTAATGTGGGCACCGCAAAACTTCTTTGAGCCCGTAATGGTGAGAAAGGTGAGAGCGTCTTGTATACATAACGTTAATGCGCAATTTTGAAACGGATCCCTGCGAGGAACATTTCAGAATATCATACGGTACAGGACCAAGTGTGCTCCCTTGGGGTACGCCTTGTTGACAATTGTAGGTATACTTAAGGCTTGATTGAGTTTTGATGGAGTAATTGCTAAGCTCGTTGCGAATAGCCCATTAGATGGTCTAATGCGAGCAGATAAGGTCCTAAAGAGGCTGTTACTTTTTATTTTATTTCCTGATAGACTTTAAAATTATATTAATGTTGTCAATGGCCGATAAGGTATTACGCACTGATGCTGTCTACTAATGCCTCTCAATAAGTTTAAAATATGTTTATAAAAATATCTACGCCTACAGACAAGGTAAAAGATAATATTATAACACTCTCATCTTGATGAAATTGAATAAAAAGATCACACAAAACCCACAATACATGAATATACTAACCCTTGAAAATTGAGAGATAGACGAATCGATTTTGCTCCATTAAAGGCACAATGCGGAAACCTTCACAATAATAAGTGTAACACAACAAATCTACATATCACACGTTCCATTACCCTCTCATCCTGCACGAACAGTGATATATCTACCAACTCCTTGACATGTAACAATCACCCTTATATGAAAGACGCAAAGTTCAAAATTGAACGTGACAGAATTTGATGTGTTAAATTATTTTCGTGTTACGTATGCCTTTTTCGTGTGATAGCAAAAAGGCCTGTAGGAACACAGTGTGGCGAACGAGTCCATATTGATATTCGATACAGCTCAAGTGATTCTTTTACTTTATGGGTTCGCTGTTGACTGATATTTCTGTATGGGATAAGTGGAAATCCAGGCCGTATCAATGCTATTCATACCACACATCACAACCTTCGTAGATCAACAATACTATTTGAAGAGACAATTTCTTACTTGAATAGATTTGGTTCGCAAATCCAAAGAGCCATTAATAAAGGAAAAGGTCAAAAGTCTCCAATAGAAATATGTTTATCAATAGGCAAAAATTGTATTGTTGATATAATATTCAGTAGTATTTGCTTAAACTTCGTGAACATATTGCTTGCTATTTTTATTTACGCTTATTATTTTAGGAACAACTCTACAGGTCGTGTTTCTTCATGAATGGATAACGTTTACTTGATAGTTTCCTTTCATAATTATTCTGTACCAGTTTCGTTGAAGACTGTTCAATCAATATCTCTAATTACGACAGGTAGTAGGCACGTTCATCGAAAATCGATGACACTTAGATATTCCGGTGCGACCGGATTTAAAGCTTCAGTATAGTATGAACCTATGTATATGTTTGGAGGCTTTATCCGTAAACGTTTCATTGTAAACACTTTAACATTGGAGATAACTAAGAATTAAGAATATAATTTATCATCAATGTCATGCTAGTTAGTTTTTAGGGATCCGTGCCCAAATGTAACCCATTACTAAGCCTCCGGGCGTCCGTCCTTCCGTCTGTCCATCCGTCCGTCTGGCTGACAGCAGGCTGTATCTCAAGAGCCGTAATAGGTAGACATTTGAAATTTTCACAGATTGTGTATTTCTATTGCTGCTATAACAATAATACAAAACAATTGGCCAAATGCGAGTCGGACTCGCGTGCAAAGGGTTCCGAACGAATTTTTTTTTTTTAACATGTTATTTTAACACTACAGACTTCTTATAGGTTTCCTGTAATCTTTAGGTAATGATCTATTATCCCCATTATTTTTTTAATTTTTGTCTCAATAGTTTTGGAGATAAGGGGGGGAATGGTCATTTTTCGTCTAATTTCTTGAATAACTTCAAAACCATTTATTTTAAAATTATGAAAAGAATATAATTAAAATCCTCACTCAGTAAGTCCTTTCATTTGATATATCACACAATATTGCTCTTTCAGTTTTTTTTTGAAATTTTCTAGTTTGACCCCCAAAAGTGACCCCTACTAAAAATTTATTAATTTACGTAACGCGTCCGTATTTGGGTCATAGAAGTCCATATATGTACCATTTCAACAGATTCGGTCCAGTGGATCCGGAGAAAACGGGCTGTGACCGACGGACAGACAGATAGACAGACACCCTATAGTGATCCTATAAGGGTTCCGTTTTTTGTTCGGAACCCTAATAAAGGTTTATGGTACGGAACCCTTCGTGTGATAGTCCGACTCGCACTTGGCCAGTTTTTACATTAATAATGATTACAGTTAGTAGAGTTCCTTCTTTGGGTATTACAGGTGTCGTCATATGTTGTTCTTCTTATGTTGAGGTTGAAGGTTCGTGATAACGTGTTGCGCATGAAGAAACCTTTTATCTAAAAACATATAACTTTCTTTTATTCTCTTTCCACTGTTCTTCACACATTTAGCTTTAGACAAAGTGACATTGACCCACGAAAACAGTACACAATTAAGGATTGTTGCAAGTTCTTTTTTTACCATTTATAGGCTCGCGTTTGACCACTTGGAGCACGAGTTGACGATGGAGTTTATACTGTAATGATTTTTTTTCACTTGTTGATAGATTGCCCTGTTTTCTATATCTAAATAGGTAACATCAGAATCATTACCTAACATACAAAAAATAAGTATTTGAAGCGATTCAAATTCGCGTGCCTATCCTTCATTACCTTCCAGTATAAATGGTATTCGCCACCTCGCGCGCTCTCCGTACCTTTGGAAGTATGACGGCGCTTTTAAGGCAAGACGTGATTTATTTAAGATTCCACTGTTCTGTTACACAACCGTTTTATTTGGACTTTTGTGCCTGTAATATTAGTCAGTTGGCGTTGTACGGAATTGGCTGTAATTTAACGTGTTTTGTATTCTACGTATTGGTTTATTATTACGAAGTTTAGTATTTCCGACCTTATGTTATTTTCTTAATGGCGGAGATCTGTTACTTCGTTTTGTGTCGATACGTCCTTCTTATCTTATTATGATGGCAGAATTGACTACCTTTTGCCAGCGGTTTCACCCGCTCGAATGTCCAATATTATCCCAAGGGAACATTGACTCGTGATGATCCATGGTCCAATTTCAGGGCAAGGTCTTCCCGTGGGAGAAAGTTTCATCCAAATCCATCTAGCCATTTAGAAGTATAGAGCTAACAAACAGAATGGTAGACAGACACTTTTCCATTTATAATTATAAAATAAAAAAGCCTTTTTTTAATTGAGTAAAACTAAACTTAATCCTAATTCAGTACAAAGTAATTTAAAAATGATCTTGAACTTAATACAATACAGGTAAATCATTAATTTGTAAAAACCCCTCCGCAGGTGAAGGTCTCCTCCAAGGAAACAAAGTTTTCTTTAACTGCTGTTTGCATCTAGCTTGAACCAGCCGTTTTTATAATGTCGTCCGCCGCGGTCTTCCTCTGTATAGTTTCCCTCTTGTAATTACGTATGGAAATATGAATTTGTATAGATGTTTTGGAAACATATTTCAGCCAAAGCAGAAAATCCATTACGTCTACGCTTGTTTGGCATATAAATTGGGGATCTTAGTTAATTTTCAGTACCAGGAAACCTATGGTATCAATCATTCTCCGAACAGATATCCCAAGAATATCTAGCGTCATTTGGTAGCAGCATAGGTTACTTGAAGTAAATCGTTCGATTGTTTCATGTGTGCTGAGCCATTCTCTGGCCGAGAATGTAGATAAATTGCAATTGCTTTCAAAGAGTTTAGAATTTCTACAAGGGCTTCTAACAGAATGCTTTTTGATTGTTTGTGTCAGTGAAATCCGCCCTATAGTGTCAGCCGGTGCCGTATGGTGCCGTAATAGAATAATACTATCCCATCACTTCCCGTGGGTGTCGTAAGAGGCGACAAAGGGACTCACCAGAGAATGGGCAGCAGCCTTCTCTGTAAAACGCAACACCATACAACCAACCCCCTATGGCAACCCCCCCCCTTTCGGGGGAGGCCTATGTCCAGCAATGGACGTCTTTCGGCTGTTATAATGATGATTATGTCAGTGAAATAGAATTTAGACTTGATACGTTGCCACTTTGTGTATAAGTTTCTGGTTGTTTAAACAGAAGATATCTGAAAATTTAACCACTAAAAGTGGTAAATGTGTATGTAATATGTAATCTCCTGTAACCAGCCTAAAGACAATCCACACCCAAACTATCCTCGACCTTTATGTACATATAGTTACATGAAGTAGCCGATCCCTATACCATTATTTTGCGAGCTTTCGAACCGTTTCCCATCTAAGAGAAAAGAAGTAGGTACATAGGCGAAACGTAGATACATTGGGTGCCGACTCAATAAGATAAATTACTTTGTTATCTAGTTATTTACGGATCTTATTTTCTAGTTTAGCTCTTGGCTATTGGACATGTAGAAATGGTTAAAGTGATTGTTTTTCTTGTATATTTATTAAGGGTTATAACGTGGTTATAACTATTGGATATCAAAAAAAAAAAAAAACTAATAAATACCTCGGGTTTTCTAATACCTCTAATAAAACCTTAAATTTTGTGATACTTTTACTCATCATCTGCCTTTTCCCAACTATAATATTGGGGTCGGCCACCAGTCAAACCGGATTCAGCTGAATACCAGTATTTTACGTAGAGCGGCTGCCTACCAGACATCCACAACCCATTAACTGGGAAACACGGTACTTCCTGACGTGCTTTCCGAGGCACAGAGGAAACTCAGTATGTTAAGATGGTCACCCATCCACAGACTAACCTTGGCTAGCGTTGCTTAATCTTAAAGATCGACCTGTGCGGCTATTATTATCTAGCCACGAGCTCCTACTACTGATACTATGACGTTTTAAATCTATCATGATTACGGTGTGAGAAAAAGTTGCAGTTATACAATATCAATACTATCTCTTTTTCACAACGGTATCATTGAATTTGAATGAATTTTACTGACATAAATTTATTGAATAGAATTTATATTTATTTTGAGTTAATGTTAAGTTTAATTATTAGGGATAATTAAAATTAAGACTAACAATGTTGGGACCAATGTGGAATGTAGTGTTTGTTTTTTCCTGGAAAATGAATTTAGTGTTTATTTAATTTAATTTGTTTACATGTATAATTTGTTTACATGTGTAATCCACATTTGTGTCTTTGTTCGACACAAATGTGGATTTGTTGATAAATAAATGAATAAATAAGTATCATTATGAGATTAGTTCGTCATCGTAGGGGTGCCACTGCGTTTGGAACTTGAAATTGAAAAATGAGAGCTTTCCTTTAGTTTGCCATGTGTTATTATTCCCTAGATTTTGATTCTTATTAGCTACACTATCGGATGGTGTGATAATACAGAGTGTGTTTTTTTTTTCAAAATCGGCCAATTTGATTCCTGGGTCGGAACAACGATTTTTCAAAAAATCAAGGATGCAGTTTTAGTTTTCATCAAAATCAGCCTCGAGGCTCCTTTCAGTGTTTTGCGATATTCCTCATAGTTTCGGATTTGGCCATGAAGACACACCGTAAAAATTCACCCTGCGTACGATAATTTCACACTTAGGATTCTTCAACGCTTTTGAACAACTATCTTTATCTTTCTGAGTGACTGACTCCTTGCCAATTCAGCAGTGCCTATAAATGGTTTAATTCAAATTGAGTACTGAGTTGAGTTTCATTATACCAAGATCGAATTAAGAAGTGGAATTCAGCAGCACTACTTGTTAGTAAGTACCGTTTATCCTTGAACTAAAACCCCTATGAAAATGATATCAAAGTAAATATTATAATCATTTGACCCAAACGCATCTTTTCAGTACAATACTTGACAATAGAATGTCGTCCTTATCATGAGGGTCGCCTTGCCTTTGTATGTACAGCGATCGTTTTGCCTCTAGAAAAATGTGGGTAGCATGGAAATTCCTCTGATAAAGATATTTTGGTCTGTGGGGCTAAAATACCGTTTGGTTTTGGCGCTTTTCTTGGGGCATTCTTCAATATGAATAGATATTTGAAAAAGTGATTTTATTTAGCTACTAGCTGACCCGCGCGGCTTCGCTCCCGTCATCTGGCTACTCTACCTACCGACCCTAACCTACCTACCCTACCTACCCTACCTACCCTACCTACCCTACCTACCCTACCTACCCTACCTACCCTACCTACCCTACCTACCCTACCTACCCTACCTACCTACTTACCTACCCTACCTACCTACCATAGCTACCCTACCTTACCTACCTGCCTACCTACATACTCATTCTTTTTTTTTTGTATTTTAATTCTTATTATTCCGAAAGAAAAAATTAGTCTTCGTGCGGAACAAAACACAAAAACTATGAAAATCGGTCGAGCCGTTCTTGAGTTAGTTAGAAAAGTGTTCGAACAAACCCGACTGAGAATTTTGCTATATTGTGAAAGATTCGACCTTTTCCTAGAAGTCATTTTTATAGTAGCGAGACAGAAATAAAACGAATAAACTGAAGGAAGACGGACAGCGGTGGCTTATTAATAAATAGGGTTCCGTTAGCAACCTTGGTACGGAACCCTAAAAATCGACTTGGTTCGCACGAATCAAAATCGTACGCGAAGGCTAAAATAATAGGGTCCCATTAGCTACTTTGGCACGGAACCCTATAATTTGCCTTGGCTCGCAAATCGAACTGTCTAATACTTAGAACGAATTAAAAACTTAGTTGCGGGCAACCTGGGAGTCTTTAAGACAAAAGTGAACAGGTTGCTTCTAGGCAAACGTGCTCCATCTTCGACCGCATCATCGCTTACCATCAGGTGAGATAGTGGTCAAACGTATGCCTATCTGTAATAAAAAAAAAAAATCTACTCCGTATCACCTAACCACTGAGAACTAATGATAATATGATTTGACAGTTACTGTGAAATCGTGTTGTCATTCATTCTTAGTTCGGGTTCGGGATTAATCGTAAGTCTGTAGGTGATACGGAGTAGAATACGTCCGCAACTAAGCCCGAAACTACGGACTTCGGACTTAGAGAGTAGCCCCCCCAAATCGATCGCTCCCGTCACCGTGAACACCTTTGGTACGGTACCTTAAATTATTATTAGCCTTGTTTCGCAAATCGAACCGTTCGTTGCTTCGCTCTAAACGGAATCAATCGCGGAACCCTACAGGCCTGGGGGGCTACTCTCTAACGAAATCCGTAGTTTCGGGCTTAGTTGCGGGCGGGCGTATTCTACTCCGTATCACCTACAGACTTACGATTAGTCCCGAACCCGAACTGAGAATGAATGACAACACGATTTCACAGTAACTGTCAAATCGTGTTATCATTAGTTCTCAGTGGTTAGGTGATACGGAGTAGAAAATGCCCGCCCGAAACTACGGATTTCGTTAGAGATTAGCCCCCCAGATCCGCAAGTCGAACCGTCCAGTACTTCGCAAAACTAAATCAGTTTAAGACTCTACGATAAAAACACTTTAAACGAAACCAGCACGACTCAGATATTTCAGCAATTTTGGTCCCTAACAGTTAAAGACCTTACAGAGACCAAACCGAAATTCCTACGAACAACGACCGTGTTTGATAATCGTGTGAGGTCATTCTCCAGCGGAAAATCTTAACACTGCAATTCAGAAAAACGCGTCATCAGTGCAACGCCATCTATCGACCATGTAAACTGACAAAATATTTGGCAGCAGAAGACGTTAAATAAGAAGCCCGTATGTAACGGTAAATAACAATAAGGTATTAAAATGTTTACTTTTATTTTGCTACGTCTACGTATTAAAAGTTTCACAAATAACTCAATCAATGTGTTTTGGTGTAACATTCATGCTTTCATGCATTTTTTGGTTCCTCAATAGATGGCGCTCTGACTGATCAGAATACAGTAGGAAGTTTCTTACTAAACTAAAAATTCAATTTATTTTGATTTTGTGGATCGATTGTAACGATAAATAACGAAAAGGTATAAAAATGATCACTTTTATTTTGCCACGTGTTAAAAGTTTCACAAACAACTCAACAATTTTGAATGCTTTCGTGCATTTTATTTTTCTCAATAGATGGCGCTCTGACTCATCAGAATACATTAGGAAGTTTCTTACTAAACTAAAAATTCAATTTATTTTGATTTTGTGGATCGATTGTAACGATAAATAACGAAAAGGTATAAAAATGATCACTTTTATTTTGCCACGTATTAAAAGTTTCACAAACAACTCAACAATTTTGAATGCTTTCGTGCATTTTATTTTTCTCAATAGATGGCGCTCTGACTCATCAGAATACATTAGGAAGTTTCTTACTAAACTAAAAATTCAATTTATTTTGATTTTGTGGATCGATTGTAACGATAAATAACGAAAAGGTATAAAAATGATCACTTTTATTTTGCCACGTATTAAAAGTTTCACAAACAACTCAACAATTTTGAATGCTTTCGTGCATTTTATTTTTCTCAATAGATGGCGCTCTGACTCATCAGAATACATTAGGAAGTTTCTTACTAAACTAAAAATTCAATTTATTTTGATTTTGTGGATCGATTGTAACGATAAATAACGAAAAGGTATAAAAATGATCACTTTTATTTTGCCACGTATTAAAAGTTTCACAAACAACTCAACAATTTTGAATGCTTTCGTGCATTTTATTTTTCTTAATAGATGGCGCTCTGACTCATCAGAATATATTAGGAAGTTTCTTCCTAAACTTAAAAATTCAATATCTTTTGATTTTGTGGGTCGATTTTGATGAAATAAACGCTAAATGTTACTCGGGTTATCGCTTAATATTTTTAAGTACTTAGATTTGCAATCCAATCTGTGGTTTATGCGTGATGCTCCCACAAACGCACAGACAAACAGACAAACAGACAAACAGACAAAAATTTCAAAAATTGCATTTTTGTGTTTTATACCTTTTTCCTGAGTTTTCTGTGTAATTTTCATGCAAAAATATTCAATGTACAGACACGGTTAGTCTACGATTTTATTATATGTATAGATTTATTATATGTATAGATTACGGGGGTCTTTAACCTCCAATTTCTTGAATCAATGTGAAGTTGAGAGTATTTGTCGAAATCTACTTTAGCTTGTTATCCTGTCAGAAATTGGCGTTAAATTAGGGTTTGCCACTTACATAACTTCAAATATTCAATTCAGTAACTGGTCCTAAGTCAAGTATGAATAATATACTTCTAGGCAAGTGACCTTTTTGTCATTCTGTAGGGAAATTAGAGGTGTTTTTGACAGTTTGTGATTGCGATGCGAATACTCCTTGAAAAGATAGAAATAAAAAACAAAATTTATCTAGCACATCCCCACATACACAGGCAATACATAAAAATAACAACAAATGGTTTGGCAAAAACTAATGGCTGCACTATTACTACGATTTAATAAGCTATATTATTACTATTTTATTTATTTATAAAATATACATAGCTATATATACCATCATTATGTACAAAGCAATGTACACTTTTTGTTTTGTCCAATAAAATACTTATTATTACTATTTACACGAGAATTGCCTCGCAGGTAAGACATTGGCAAAACAGGAGCCTATCACTGCATTTTATATAAAACAAAGTCCTCTGCCGCGTCTATCTGTCTGTTCGCGATAAACTCAAAAAATACTGCACTGATTTTCATATTGTTTTCACCAATGGGTAGAGTGGTTTTGGAGGAAGATTTAAGTATTTAATATGTTTAGAAAAAAAAATTAGGGATCCTTAAGAAAATTGCAACGCGGGCGAAGTGCTAGTTAATAATAAATATTTATATCATCTTCCTTATATCAAAATTAATCTCGAGGAGAACAGTTAATAATAAATTACTTTATATTAGCCAACACGGCTTTCTTCATAAACCAAAAATTGCTTGTCTATTAATTTTCCTAAAATAATTTTAATTTAACGTTAAACAGTGATTAACTAGAACAATAATTAATATCCGTTGGCAAAAACTGAGGCTTCACTCGCATTCGTGAACGATGCCATGATGAATGACCGTCACGTCATAACAGAGGGAACTGGGACCGGAACGCCATTTTTGTTGAGGCTTATTTGATGTAAATTAATGTTCTTTTTTAGGACGCTCCCAAACGTTTCAAATAAAAACTTCTTCCAAGGTTACTCTGACAGGAATCTTAAATTTTTCCACAATCTGATCAATAATGTAGTTATATCAGCGAAAGAATTGTCCATCCAGGGACTACGTCAGACAAAAAAAAAACATGATTTTAGTAAAAAAACGTTTACTGCTGATCATAAGTCTCTCCCAAGCATCCCCAATAATTTTACATCTTTTTAAAATTAATTAATAAAGATTCCATGTGATGATTTTTTTCTTAAACACATGAAATATATCATAATATATTATGGATAGCATAATTTAATTTTTTCTTCATTGACAAGTTGAAAAAAATCCAGAAAAAAAATTAAGATCACCATGAAAAGAATACCTCCAAACACTACGAAACGACCGCTACGAAATGCCACGTCTACGAGCGCTACGAGATTCGCTACGCCGTAGCACCCTGCTACGTGCTACGCGTGTACCAACCCTTTTGCTTCTCCGCTCGTAAATCTTCTTTTACTTACGTATATGCGCCGCACCTGACCTTTTTTGAGGACATTACCAGTAACCATATTTTGTATGCTCTTCTGGAGGCTACTTTTCTGAAGTGCCATTACGATGGTGTTCATCAAAGAAGTCATTGAACATAGTTGCTTGTTCTGTTGTACACCATTATTTTAAAATTACTACAAATAGCTATGTAACGTGGAATATTACCCAGCTTTTCGCCCCGTAATTTTATTTTTTATCACACACAACTTAGTCTGGAGTAAGACTAAAATTATTTTTTGCATGGGGATAAGCAGAAACTATAACATCATCCTCCTGCTACAATCTTATTAGTTACTACTTGATCGAATTAGACATCAAGCCTTGCACCTCGTTCAAACTTACTTTATTTTAACAACTGGATTCATAAGAACCCAGTCAGTAAATAAATTCATATTCTATTCAACCAAATAATCGTATAAAATCAATAACCAACTTTGTTTTTCCATTCACCTCCAAAACCCGACTACCTAATATGCTTTTGTTCAAAATGTATTGCAAATTCGCAATATACGAGACATTTAAAGGCAGATATTTCACAGAGTCAGCCGTCCGATCCTTTATTACACACTAAAGCGCTTAATCCCGCAATCAATATTGAATTTCGAGTATCGGTCGGTGACAAATTAGGCGTGAAACGGCTAAATAGAGTGCGCTGCCTAACTATTATGTAAGCTTAGTTACTGCTAAGTAGTTAAATGTGTTAAAATATGATGTAGGTGTTCTTCTCTGGTGAAGAACACATCATGAGAATAACTGACATTATGAGTAAAATTAATAAATAATCCTTCCCACCGAATTTCGATCACTGTTTCCAATTCCAACGAAGACAAACTGAGCTCGCAAGAGATATTTTTATTAGTGCATTAGTTTCTGCCAACGGCTTTGCTCGCGTGATCCCTAGGGAACATACTCGCGAGATATGCCTATGTGTTATTCCAGACTATAATCTACCTCTGTGCCAAATTTCAAGAAGATCCTTTCAGGCGTTCTGGCGTGAAAGAGTAACAAACATACAACGTCACAAACTTTCGCATAATTATAACATTAAGTACGATAGGATAAATACATTTTCGATTATTCTTTTTTCATGGTTGCTGATATACTTGACACACACTTAACTCGTTTTATTTATTTTCTTTACATATTAATAGATTGTCATAAAATAATTGAGAATATGCTGAATAGCATATTCTCAAAATTGCACTATGTTTTTTAATTATAAGTTAAGATACGATATTTATTTCCTTTTTTCATTGGATTAAAGTCGTTTCTTTTCATCTGATTATTAAAAGAGCCGTGGTAGCTTGATATTTAATTAAACATTTGTACCTAATAATAATATTATTAGCACAAGGTCAACACGCGCCACAACTAAGTTGCGAAAACGGAAGATGTAATTAGTCTCGACCACCCCTTAAAGAGCCTCTCGTTAGGTAGCCGGGTCAAATACTTGATCTAAAAAAAGGACTTCTTAGATACTCGTATTTCAGGAAGATTTGTTCTTTTGATCCTTAGTAATTTAAGCTAGTAATGGTGCTATTATTTTTATACCAGCTCTTGGGCTCTTCCTAGATATATTTATAGATATAAGTAAATCGCTTCGAAATGACTGCCTTTTGGTTTACTGGTAAGCGCTACTAGTGGGCATGATATCCTGGGGTTCTATTGGGGGTACTGATAATTGTATCACTTCAACAATTATATTTTCCAAAAAATCGAAAAAAAAAAATCGCAAATATGGGTGAGATATAATTATGTGGATGTTATACAATCATCAATAATTCTCAGTAACAACCGTGCTTGGCTCATAACCAGTCTCGCCACCATTAGGCTTGTTTTCCACCTGAGATGTGCTATGCAATGTTGCTATGAATGCGTTTGATACCACCAATCATAATCATTGATTCACACAGCATAGCACTGGTGGAAACTGATTCACCTAAGCTGCGTTTTTTATATGCAAGGATGCGTGCCATGGATGCGTGCTGTGCATGCGAGGTATAGCTATGTGCAGAGCAGTGCGTGCTTCCCCTGTTGTCGATACGTCGCTTAATTACAGCTGCGCATTTTCCTCGTACAGCTACCTTGTGGCAGCTCATTTTCATAGCACATTTGACTCGCTCCGCTACATAGCATAGTATCAGTGAAAACGGTCACATAGTTTCGCAGCTTGGCTTTTACATTTTCGCAGCGTAACTGCATAGAACATCTCTTAATTCTTTATTGTACACAAAAACATATATGATACAATCATAATAAAGTACATGTACAAAGGCGAGCTTAACTCAAAGTTAAGTTTTCTCCCAGCAAACCTTTGAGTGATAGAGAGAGTTCAACTTAGAGGGTAGGTCCAGGATCCAGTGCACAAATAATACCTATATATAAATAAATACAAATAAATATACGTATCTACTGATATTATGTCATTGTGAAAGGAAATGCTCTAATAATAATTTTCCTCTTGAAGATATCAAGAGAAGGGCTGTCGCGTAGAGTGTGGAAGAGAGTTCCAGAGACGCACTGTAGTAACTGAGATCTCTGGTGAAAAGTCAGCCTTAAATTGGTGAGAACACCTTCTCCTAATTTCGTCAAAACAGGCACAAGCCTGTTTTCCCCGAAATCAACGAATATCATGTGCAAAATGACGTGAAAAAAGGTTAAAACAAAGTTCCAAAATCACAAGTGTACAACAAACCGTAGCCTAGCGTGCAACCGAGTAACCGCGGGCGGTTGTCACGGACGAGTTACCCGACGGGTTAACCGGCGGGAGGGTTAACTCGCTATAACTTGCGCAAGTAACCGACGCGAGCCCTGATGACACCGCAACGATTTTGTTCGCGCACTAAATAAGCGATTAATTGGCGAGTAACTCTCGTAGGAAAGAAAATTAAAATGTTGAAAATTGAATTGAAATGCGAAAAGATTCGAGTTTAATCATAATTTTGACTTTTAAATCTTTTGAATGACAGTCAGTTATTGTGAGCCGTTCCTTCTAATTCACAGTAAATTCTAACTATCAATTAAAATCTTTAATTGAACTTGACATGTTTATTGATAATCGCAAAACTTTAACAGAATTTCAGAGTAGTATTGGAATATTTCAGAATTAAACATTTCGTTCGTTCATTTCGTTTTTCGCAATAACAGTAGTGGTAACTGGGCACAATAAATCATTCATGTCAATATTGATCCACTAAACACATGTTGTTGAAATACATATATTATTAAGGTACAAAGGGTAGTAAAGGGTATTGTAGGGTAAAAGAAATAAAAGCTAGTACTCACCGAAAAGACAGGGTCGTCAGCGGCCGATACGACTTGTGACTATTATGATCCGACATCGGCGTCCCCCAGAAATCGTTCCTGAACACTTGTAGCACATGGTTCGCCCCATTCACGTCACTGTTCGAAACGATCGCGGGGATGTCGTCATGCACGAACTCGCCACTCAGGCTGTTCGCGTACGTCAGCGCCCCCACTGATGCCACCAGTGTGTACACCGCCCACTCACTCTCGCACAATGTCCGCCACGACTTCGAGTTTGACACTTCTTCGCGGACCGGTGGTAACGGGCGGCGACGCATTTTCACGCACTGTTTTTCACACTTTTGTCGGTTTTAGTTTTTTGGTTTGCATTCCGAAGGCCGTTTTGTATTTGATCGTTTGATAGCAAACATTTTTTTAAACTTTAGAAGAGAGATATTTGAAAGTGAATTGGTACTAAACTAATATTTGAATTGAGTCGATATTTCTGACAATGTAGAGATACCGAACTGAATAACAAAAAGATAACACTTACTGAAACTCTGTGGAATACATTAACCCACTTTGCTAACAAAACGTAATAAAACTCAAACAAACAAAGTCTCAACCGACAGAAAACCTCATCGATTCAATATATCGCTGGAAACTTCATGCATACTCAATTGGCAAACAATCTCAGTTCGATGCACAAAAGGTTGTTACGGACCGTTGTCGTTTGGAGCAAAAGTGTGCCCTGTCTGTTTGTACGTTCAGTTATCCGTAGCTCGAGTGATGGATCACCGACGCCGCATAAATCAGCATCGTGGGTCAGCTCCGACCGCTGATGTCATATTCATGAGTGCTCGGGATAGCTGGGTAAACGATAGTCCGCAAGAACGATGAGCCACCGTCCTTTTTTCCTTTCGTTTTTTTAATTCTTGGTTCACTTTGGGATGAATGCGTTCGTTTTTTATTTTATTTTAAATGCTCGTGATTTATGTGGCAGTGGCTGCAACCTGGAACAAAGGATGGATGTTATTTTTATTGCAGAGATTGCTCTTAAGTAACATAAAGGGTATGTGTTAGTATATGGAGTGAATTGGAATAGTTTTATTTTGTCGAATGTTATTCTTATTCTTTTATTGAAATGTTCAGACAACATAATAATGTATTTATGTTGCATGTCTAATTTGTTATTAGTGTCAATCTTGCAAAATAAAAGCTGCAAAGTTAAAGTTAATTTAAGCATCCCTTAACAGCCTCAATTCCCAAAGGAAAAATAAGGCCACTCCTTTCGCAAACAAGGACCACCCCGTAACCTCAGGTCCGACACGCCTAAGCCTGACATCGCTCAAAATTCTATTAACTACCCCAAAATCCCCATGGGCCCGAATATTCACCAAAACTTACAACGACTTAGTTTGAGAAAACAAACTGAACTAACGCGTCATAACTTGCCTAAGAATGTTGGCGTATGTACCGGTTCTCATCTGAATTGCTAATGTCTTCCTTAATTCAGTTCTGGGGCGCGAATTAAAAGCTCTATGAGTTAATCACATTATCTGTCTGTTTATGTTCCGTCTTTATCTGGTCGGTGATTTTTCTGGATAATTTTTTGTTACTAGCCTGTTTCCTTATTAGGGAGTGTGGGTTTTGTTGATTGTGTTAATCCGAATATGTGAAAACGTAGATTCTTCTCAAATATAAAAATAAATTATAAGATCTTAATGATAAAAGAAATTACCAGCTAACTCAATTAATATAATTGTAGAAAAAAAAAACTGCAGTCATCAAATTATGAGTGCAATTTTCTTTTTTTAACAATTTGGGCTAAGCGGAAGAGTCTAGGGTATGTTAAGATGGAAACCCATCCACATACAAACTTCGGCAAGCGTTACTTAACTTTGAGGATCGTACGGCTGTTAATACTTAGCCACGAGCTCATGAACAAAGACAACTGCGCTATTAGAGAGATATGGAAGAACAACCCTATAACTTAAATAACGTAAATTGAGTTTAGGGCCGGAGAATGTTGATGACTACAAACCAAGCGTTTTTAACTAAACCAGCACCAAATTAAATACCACTAAGAGTAGGTACTGGACAACAACTCTTACTAATATGCTATTACAACTAAGCACAAATATGTCAAACATTTGCACAAACAAGTGTCGACAACCGGCGAACATGGGTCATTAATCACGCCACAATTAGGGGCTCACCCCGTCGAACACGTTGGACAAATATTGGATTATCTATGATTGATTGGCCCCAAGTTTTGTGGCCACCCAACTAATAGAAGAACCAATCGATATGAATTGGAGTTTGGGCGGACTGTCATAGATTAATGACGTGACATGTGGGTCGGAGGGATTGGGTTGTACGACAAGTATTGCTGTTTACATTGGTAGATAGATCGAGGTAAATAGGGTTACATTGTAACCTATTCAAATTTATAAATTGAGTTTAACTATAAAAAGTTCAAAACAGTGTTTTCAAGTAAATACGTACAAATTATATTTAAGATACTTAATTAACTGTATACAATTAAAATTAAAATTAAAAACTCCTAGCTGAGCATCGCTGTCAAATCGAAACATGCCCAAAATTCTGGCCGCATTGCCACGTTGTATGGCAATACTTATCCTCCGTCTAAGGTAACCAGCCTTTGGGACACGCAAAGTGTTAACTAGGTATTAAGAAAGTTTTTTTATATAGTGCTAGACCACTCTAACCCCACGTTCGGAGAGTTTAAAAATGTGAAGTATAAAAGCACAAATATAATAAAAGGAACAAAATACAGAATCCCGAAAAATACTTTTATCACAAAGTAACTCATCATAAATTATCTAGGAACCAAAATACATTTTACTTCACATTATGTTTAACACGAGACGCTAAATAGCCTCGTCCCATATTTCACGTGCGCAAAACCTCGACTTAGTGAACCAAAAAACTTAAAGAATATTAATAGCTGATGGCGAAATTTTTACCCCGTCCAAGCTTTGAGCGCACAAAAACCCTCGCACATATTTTGCTCAAAAAGTTAGTTAATTTATTATTCCGGGAAAGTTTGCCTTGTATCTGTTCAGTATTACACTCGCAAATTGTTTTTAAAATATCGCATATCAAGATAAGGTCCAAGTTTTTGGTATTTTCCTTCGCGGAGAAAAAAAAGTTTTGTCCCCAAAGACTTTGATTTGAAATATGTCGTCGACGTTACATTCACCACGCTGCTAGATGATGTTTTTTTTTTAACATTTATCGTTCAGTTGAAGTTAATCATCATTATTGAGTTTGTTAATTAATTCCAGCCATCTAGACTATGTGTGGCGTCGAAAGAGTGCCAGATGAGCGTTGCCAAGAATCAAGATGAATGCGACTGAAGAACACTATGTCAGTAGACTGCTGGATGTAAAGCTAATGATAATGTTTTATCCTTAAATTATTCACTACGCCACTGAAAATAAAAAAAAGAAATGTTGATTTGCGACTCCCGCATGACAGAAAATAAAATGAATTCGTAACTGACAATATAGTAACAGATATATATTATAGAGCTAATTAACCCACACAATTATTATTTTTCCCAATGAGCGGAGATTGTAAGCCCATTCAACTTAGCAACAAAGCCTGAAAGAAGATTCTTTACATCTTTCGCAAACAATTTATTCCGTAAAATACCGTTGCGTAAAAGATTAATTTTCATCTTAAGTACCTATTTCAAGTAAATTGTTTGTACCATTCATTTGATGAAGTAAATTAAACCACGACACAATAAAGAATTAAGATCCGATGAGAATTCGCCAATAAATATTTACGTAAAGTATACTACTATTGGTAACTCGATACGATAAGATATTTTTGAAGAAAAATAACTGTCCAAAACCGTAAACGAAACTCATTACGATGACCATGTTGCGGAATTTGTTCGAAAGAGTCACCGCGGCTCTGGAACGCAAAGGGCATTAGGAGGAACACGGATGGGTTTTAGTCAGCAAGAGTCTGATACTCCCTTCTGCTCTGCCCAGAGCGGGAGGAGACATTTGATGATTGCCCATCCTTAAAAAAAAAATAAGATGACCATACTAAAAACATACACAAAGCCACGCCTATATCCCGCGGGTGTACTATAGAACGCAACCTGTACGATTACTACCTACTTCTTTTGTACCGTTCATCAACTAATCATATACGCATTGTGGTTGTAAGTACCATGCATCTAACTTTACTGAAGAACTATTACCAAGGTCTGTGCTTAAAACATCATAAAACCAAATCAATCAAATCGAAAAACTTGCCTCACTAATACTTGATTATAATACTCTTTTTCAACTTGACATACACTAAAGTATGACTACAACTAGGTATATTATATACGTTCCAAATTATATACCATCAACATAAATATTTAATGCCCCACCTGATGGAATACCACTCAGCGATGTGAGTGAAACACTTGTAGGATGTCACTTCTAATGAACCAGAGTGAACAAACTAAGAGCAATATATAACACGTATCATATGCCCTTCATAAGACCTAGAGCAGTTACAACCATCTGATTGCTTTTCTCATCGCATAGGCAAGTCATAATTATATCTGTATCTATTTATTCCACCCTCTTATACGTACCTATAGATCAATCAAGAAATCACTCTTGGGAAGTTCCATTGTGCATTTTGTGCATGTATTTTGTATTTTTGGACATTCTGATAAATAGCTATCTATGAATGAATAAATAGCTATTATACAGGCGATACATAGGCTCAAAAAGATATGGGGAAACCGGAACATCACAAAAGCCACGAAAATTCGGTTAGTCAGAACGCTAGTGTTTCCCATATTTCTGTACGCCGCTGAGACTTGGATTGAGAGAGAGTGAGAAAATAAAGATCTCTAGAAATGTGAAATGTGGTTGAGAGCTCTAGAAATGTGGTTGGAAATAGAAATATGGCGTTGGAGGAGAATTCTTAAGATATCTTGGACCCGGCATAGTACCAACATGTCCATCTTACAAGATCGAGGCTTCAAGCAACGCCTATCTTCTATCGTACAAGCTGGAATTCTCACTTTCTTCGGGCACGTATCAAGTCGTGGTGATGTCTCCATAGAGCGCCTTGTGGTACAAGGAAAAGTCGACGGCAAACGAGCACGTGGTAGATGGCCTATGCGCTGGACCGACCAAATTAAGGTAGCATTAGACAATGGTCCGTTGTATAAGTGCACCAGAAAGGCAAAGGTGCGTGAACTGTGGCGACGGATTGTCAAGCATGCTACACAATCTTAAATACGACCACGATCACTCTGTCAAGAGTGAAATGACGAAGAAGAAGAATAACGAATGAATAGCATATAATGATAAAAATATAAGAGCCCAATTATCAAGCTTAATTTTCATTACAATGTTAACAAAACTCGTCACAAATTCACTCCAGTTGTATCGAGTTGTTTCCCGATTACCGGCTGCGTACTGTAGTAGCCCAAAACCGCAAGAGGCGAGTTAATCTTCCGGCGGGTGGTTCGTAATTCGATTAAAGTTGCCAACTCTTGGCCGACTCTTAATTATGTTTTCGGTGAATTCTCTCGTGGGGCCACGTCACACGAACCTTTGTTGCCGATCGAATTTGTTTGAGTAATGTCGCGGTAATAGATTTGTTCAGCTCTGTGTTTATTTTGTTTTAAGGTTTCGAGGGGCTTCATCTACGTTTTGGTGATTTTCCTTTTGATTTAATCGTTGTATTTAATTTTAATGTTTAGCTGCTTCTTGAGGATTTTCCTGGGAAAAGTTTTGACAGTTTTTGCTCTGAGGTTTGGAGTGTATCTACGAATTTCAGGCTTCCTTTGAAACAATTTTAAATACTCAGATCAACTATGAGACTTTTTACTATTATTTGCTAAGAGCACTGTGGAAAAGGTTTTAAAGGATTACCATTGCTGAACGGAAAAGTGTAAATAAAAAAGCGATAGACCATTAGAGCAACCTCGTGGTTTCCTCTATGCACAAACTTATAACGAGTCCATTCCTGGACTCCAAGGTCTTCGCCGAAAATCCCAAAACTCAAACAGCCTCATCCCTTTATTTATTCACAATGCAGGCCATTGTCGACGGCGAGCCTGTTACAGCCACAGTTACTATTAACTAAAGGAGTCTTAGCTTCGTAATCTCGAATGGAATTTGCGAGACTACATTAGCATTTCAAATCAACCTCTCGCCGTCTTTTAGAAGCCTATCTTTTCAACCTTACGGATTGTGTTACTGCGGAATTTACTTAACTATCCAACTTGTGTATTCCTCGAAGCTAGCCTGCTAAGAGGCGGCTCGTGTACGCTTTTTAGAATGTAGATTATAAAAGTTAATGAAGCGTCTAGAGGTGGCTAAATTCCGCATACTTATCGTCTGTTTATCTAATCATGTTTACAAATCCACGTTAAAGTATTGTAGGGTAAACTTCTCAAATGTTCAAGTCCTTAGAGCAATAGAAACTAGGGATAAAGAGCGTCTTTCAAGTTTATTTCAAAGCTTCAAGGGACCAATGATTAGGGATCTCCACTCGAGAGCCGCCACTCATTCCGAAGGCGAGAATTGTAAAAATATTTTTTCAGGCTCTTCTACTTTCTTGCAGTTTATTTTATTATGGAATTATACATTAGCATAATTTGTCCTTATTTGAACATAACTATGAAAGGCAGTACGAGGATCCTGGTGTCATAGAAACTGAGGATAAGGCCAACCTTCGTAAAGATAAAAGGGTAGATGCCATCTAATTACCTCGTGTCTTCATTACTCTCCTCCCTTATCTGTTCAATCCAAACGATCTGTCGTCAGCTATAAATGGCGCTGATAACGCGGGCTCCTTTCAAATCCAGCTCCTATTCATCACTCTGTACTCTCACGTTATAAATAATTTAGAACAAAGACTGGCGACATTGATCTTTGTTTACGGCAAAGATCCTGATCTTAATGCGAATAAATTACTTGATACAAGAATTTGTTAGAACCCCCATCCTGCTGCCCCCTGTTACGGTATCTGGGACGCTGATCAATCAAGTGTTCATCTTAATAAGTTTATTAACGCCGAAAATTTTGGACGAGATTCGCTACGCTAATTTAATATCAAATTAATTTGTTTTCAGTGAAAAATGTGAGTAAACCTGTAGATTGAATCTGTTGATTGATTTTTGTAACTAAGTTATAGGTATCAAGTATGGTCGTATTGTTTCTAATAAATTATTTCTTGAGTTTTGCCCCAATTTATTCTGTATCGCTGGCTGTCACGTACTGAAACAAATATGACAGGTTCAAATTGATATTCCCATCTGTCGACTGAAGGTTAGGAAGTTCGTACATTTTCTTCTTTAGAGACGATTGTAATCAGAAAGCGGTGTCAACGTCAAAATGTTCTGAGTTTCTGACGGAGAGAAACAAGACAGGTTATTTGCGTAACGCCAAAAGCACTCGTATATTCTCACATTTGATCTGAAATAATCATATTCCTGGATATCTTCTTGAATTCCCAGGACAAAATACCATTGTAGCACATCTAAATTAAAAATCATTTTCAGGAAAAACGTTACCAGAATATTCTAAAAATATTTTTATTTATTATTCAGACAATACTACCCGGTATTCGCTAAATTTTGCTTTCAAGGCATACATCAATATTCCTACCAAAATCATGTAAGATCTCACCAACTTTCAGTAAAAGCCTGTCAACAACACAATAACAATACTCCATGTTATAAAGTTCAAATTCTTTGACACGAATAACTTTACTTTTACCACCAGCGTCACTTTCAAACACAATCATATCATTCAGAAAATAGGGTTCTATTTCCTTTGTTATTGGGGGTGTCGAAGGGTGTAAGCAAATATCTCAGCAAGCGTGATTGATTATGAGCCGAGTTGCTTCGACACTTGTAATTTCCGAACTATTACATGTGACATTATTGTGTTTGTTAGTTTTGTCAGCATTATTAATGTGATCATAGTTTTGTTCGCTTATTGGGAGGGTTATGTGGTTAGGGACTATGATTTGATTGCTTAGAAGGAATTCGGGACTTCTAACATCAAGTTAATACCAAAACTCAATAAGGTAAAGCCAACTAATATAACGAAGAGGGTTTACGTGTACACTTAGCTAAAAGACGTCCACTGCTAGACATAGGCCTCCCAAAAGTGTAGCCATATCAACCGGTCCTGTGCGTCTCGCATCTATCGGCTACCCGCGACCCACATCAGGTCACTAGCCCACCTTGTGGCCTTTCACGCTGCATCTTCTGGTACACGGTCGCTACTCGACAATTTTTCGGCACCATCGACCGATTAAATATAAACAATAAATAAATTTATTTCAGCAAACTTACAGATTATAGTTAACTATTACAATTTTTATACATAAGTTGAGTTGGTATTGAACATTTGCAAGAGATAGATTGTTGGAGAAATCTGTATACAATAATAGATAAACCCTGCCTCCTAAACTAGGGTAACCTGTATTTTAGGAAGCAGTGTTCCGCTAAGAGATTATTTTAATTAGATTCTTACAACTTGTGGACTGTGTCGACATTTTTATAAGTTATCTCTCGAAATACTCCTTTATTACAAAATAAATCATTCAACACGTAAATATAACGTGCATTTACACTTCTTGTCCTAGAAAACGGGTCCTTCACTTAACAAACTAATTTTTAATCAAGTAAACGACTAAAGCTGCGCAACATTGTAAGAGGGTTCAAATTGCTGATTTATATCAACAAAACAAAATCAACTAATGATTATCTTGGGGGCAATAAACAATAGTTGCAGGGGAAGTCAGCAAGTCATAAATCATAAAGGACTTTCCTTGTTCTTTAAACGTTGCGTCCCAATGAAAGTGCCATTTTCTTTCGCAGGCTTTGATACATTTTTCTTAAACGAGGTCAAAGGAAATCGTGTTTATTTGATCAATAATGGAACTGGAACTTTTACAAGCAACTTTTTATTTTAACTTTTAGGAAAGATCATTGATTTTTATATTGAAAGCAGAAAGTATAAAATTTGACAGACAAACATGATCTTTGGACTCAGTATGCAACCTTGAGGAACTCCAAAAGTACAACTCGTTATACAGTATAATCACAATAAGATATTCGTTATCCTTGTAGATCACTTTGATAATGTTGAAAATGAACGTTAACAATTCAATAGAGTTTTCGTTTATCCGACTGAACCGATTAAAATTGTAAATGAGCTTCTTAGCAGCTTTTGTTTGAATAAACAATACAATGTAGCTGTTATTTCGGATGTTATTTTCCTTTAATTGTGGCGTTAGATTAAAAGCTTTAGATGTAGATTAAGGTAGTCGCAGTAAGTTATTATTATCATCTAGAATATTTGATGAAACATTATTATTAGCAAGGTTATAATACTATTAACCATTTTCAAAATTTTACAGGTTTAAATACACTTTTTGAGTTTTTTGTTCAAACGCAATTAATTGTTCTATTGATGCTTCCATCTATCTTGCTCTTTCCAGCATTTCTGCAATCTAACTTTTTTATCATCTATCTGCTTTGTCTTAAATAACGTATTGAAATTCGCAAAACTAACATGCAAACTCGAAAAATAAAAGCAACCTATCTTTTCCCGTTGACTTCACAAATCATAAATAAATATTGTTACGCGCCAGAATTAATGTTGGGGACATGGCGGCATTTGCGTGCTGCTAACGCCATCTAGTAGCAGGTAGCGGAAACAAACCAAACATTTACGTGCCTGCCATCTAGTATCGAGTAGCAGATACTGGCATACTGCTGGCGCCATCTAGTATCCAGTAGCTGACATTTACGTGCTAGAACATTCTCGATGTTTTGACGGGACCTGTGTGTGCCCGAACTTTCCAGAGGTTTCCATACAGGAGGGTTCTGGAAATGACTGTCGGTATATAAAGGGCGGACATCCGGCGACGGCAGTCAGTATTGAATTGGCGATACAAACGATAACTTCGAGAGCGATCTTCGACTGCGAATTATAGTGAAGTGAAGTGTTTAGTAGCGCGATTGTGTTTTATAATTAGTGTGTTTTAAAGTGATAATTAGTGTTGTGGATTAAAGTGTCAGTTTTGGTTGTTTAATCGGCTGTTTTTATTGTAACGAACCCCAAGCTCGTAACAATTGGTGTCAGAATAGTGGATAATCATGCCGATTCTGCCAAAGGACGACACGGAGGGTATCCGTACCCGTAGTCAACGCCAGCAGGAGACGGACCAGAGGCGTTTTGGTGGTGCAACGCCGCAGACGTCGGCAGGTCAGCTACCGACCATGGAGGCCGGCCCGTCCACGGTAGCTCCGGCATCACCACCACCAGACTTTGCTGCTCTGATGATGATGCTGCAGGAGCAGGCTCGCCGACAGGAGGAACAGGCCCGCCGACAGGAGGAACAGGCCCGTCGGTTGGAAGAACAGTTGCAGCACGACAAGGCGGAGCAGGCCCGACGACAGGAGGAGCAGGCCCGACGACAGGAGGAACAGGCCCGTCGTTTGGAAGAGCAGCTCAAGCTTGACAAGGAGGAGCAGGCGCGCCGCCAGGAAGAACAGATGCTCCTCATGAAGGAACTTCACGCGTCCTTCAGGAAAGACATGAAGGAGGTGAAGGATAAGGTTGCTCAGCATGACAACCGCTTGTCAGACGCTGAAACCAGGATCAGCAAGTTTGATGACGTCATTGCTGATATGAAGAAGGAGTTGGGCAACCTTAAACTTGGAGATGGGATTGCTACTTCAGCAGCCACTACACCTTCGCCACGTGGGTTCAAAGTGCCGCCGTTCGATGGGACGTCTTCTTGGTCGGCCTACAAGATTCAGTTTGAGGCTGTCATGAGGGCGAACGGGTGGAGTAAAAATCAGGCCATGACTGCCCTCACCCTAGGCCTGCGCGACCAGGCCTTAACTGTCCTGGAAGCTCTCGGTAAGGAGGTGACTTACGAGCAGCTGCTTGAGGCGTTGGAAGCTAGGTATGGCGACGCCCATCTGGAGCACGTGTTTCGTGCGCAGTTAAGGGATCGCGTGCAACGCAGCGGTGAGAACCTGCCGCAGTGGGCCCTGGAAGTGGAGAAGCTGGTGCGAAAAGCGTACCAGTCTGCACCAGCGCTCATTGAAGGGAACCTGGTGCAGGCATTCATCTACGGCATCCGCGACCTTGAGGTTAGGGCTGCAGTGAGGCTCGGGCACCACGAGACGCTTAAGAACGCTTTGGCCCATGCACTGGAAGTGGAAGCTGCGCGGCAGGATTATCGTTCCCATAGCATTAGGGAGGTTGCAGCAGTTACGGTTCACGACCGGTTTAAAGAATATAGCCCTAGGTGCTACGGCTGTGGTGAAAGGGGTCACCTTCGACCTAGTTGCCCTAAGCGAACTACAGAAAGGGAAGCTTTGCGGCAGGATTATCGTCCGCACCGTGGCAAGGAGGTTGCAGCAGCTGCAGTTCGTGACCGTTTTAAAGGGTATAGCCCTAGATGCTATGGCTGTGGTGAGAGGGGCCACATACGATCCAGTTGCCCTAAGCGAACTACAGAAAGGGAAGCTTTGCGGCAGGATTATCGTCCGCACCGTGGCAAGGAGGTTGCAGCAGCTGCAGTTCGTGACCGTTTTAAAGGGTATAGCCCTAGATGCTATGGCTGTGGTGAGAGGGGCCACATACGATCCAGTTGCCCTAAGCGAACTACAGAAAGGGCAGATAGCCGATCTCCGGGCGACAGGGCGGCTAACAATAGCGCCCAGCGGCTACAGGAAAACGACTTTGTGGTCGAACATCGTATTGGGAAATGTCATAGCAACGCAGACGCATTGTCAAGAAGACCTTGCCCTGAAGACTGCAAGCATTGTACTAGGCAAGAGGGTAAAGAAGTCGTAACTGTGAAGATGCTCAAGACAGACCTCAGCAAGGAGTGGAAGGAGAGCATACAACGTGCGCAGCAGGAAGATTCGGACATCAAGCCGATTCTTGAGTGGATGAAGGCCAGTGCTCCTAAGCCCACGTGGAGTGATGTCTCAGCGATGAGTTCGATCACTAAAAGCTATTGGGCCCAATGGGACAGCTTAGTGATGCAGGATGGAGTACTGTGCCGTAAATGGGAAAATGTTAGGGGCGACAGCTGTCATTTGCAAATGGTTGTCCCTAAGGTTAAGGTACCGGATGTTTTACAGCTATACCATGATGGTTGTTCAGGAGGCCATATGGGAGTTAAACGCACTCTACTGAAAATACGGGAACGGTTTTACTGGGTCCATTGCCGTGACGATGTCGAGGACTGGTGTCGGAAATGTACAAGTTGTGCGGCTGTAAAAGGACCTCAGACTCGTAGCAGAGGTGCATTGAAATTGTACAATGTTGGTGCACCATGGGAGAGGATAGCCCTGGATGTTGCGGGACCATTTCCGGAAAGTGATAGTGGTAACAAGTATTTCATGGTTGTAATGGATTACTTCACTAAGTGGCCGGAAGTCTTCGCCATTCCAAATCAAGAAGCTTCAACAGTTGCAGATAAACTGGTTCATGAAGTCTTCTGTCGTTTTGGAGTACCCTTGGAGATTCACAGCGATCAAGGAAGGAATTTTGAGTCACAGATATTCCAGGAAACTTGCCGAGTTATGGGTACTCATAAAACAAGAACAACTTCTTACCACCCACAATCGGATGGAATGGTGGAACGATTTAATCAGACATTGGAGAGATACTTGGCAAAAGTTGTGGAAAATCGGCAACGCGATTGGGACAAGCACATACAACCGTTTTTGTTGTCATACCGAAGTGCTGTCCACGAAAGCACATCAGTGACACCAGCTTTCGCAAACTTTGGTAGAGAATTACGGCTGCCGGCAGACCTGATCACTGGAATGCCACCTGATGCCCCACGTAGTATAACCGATTATGCGAATGACTTGCGGAACAAAATGAATGACATTTATGAGCACGTCAGAGAATCGGGCCAGCAAATGTCTGACAAGATGAAAACCCGCTATGACCGTAAAATGAACAATAAAGGTTTCGATGAAGGTTCACTAGTGTGGTTGCACAATCCAGTTCGCAGTAAAGGCAAATCTCCTAAGCTTCAAGCTAAATGGGACGGGCCGTACCGGATTGCGACAAAAATCAATGACGTGACCTACCGTATACAAAAAGGTACAAGAAGTGCTCCTAAAATCGTCCACGTGGATCGACTGGCGCGTTATTATGGGGCTGATAATGCTCGGGGCGAGCATGTCTTAGGAGGGGGCAGTGTTACGCGCCAGAATTAATGTTGGGGACATGGCGGCATTTGCGTGCTGCTAACGCCATCTAGTAGCAGGTAGCGGAAACAAACCAAACATTTACGTGCCTGCCATCTAGTATCGAGTAGCAGATACTGGCATACTGCTGGCGCCATCTAGTATCCAGTAGCTGACATTTACGTGCTAGAACATTCTCGATGTTTTGACGGGACCTGTGTGTGCCCGAACTTTCCAGAGGTTTCCATACAGGAGGGTTCTGGAAATGACTGTCGGTATATAAAGGGCGGACATCCGGCGACGGCAGTCAGTATTGAATTGGCGATACAAACGATAACTTCGAGAGCGATCTTCGACTGCGAATTATAGTGAAGTGAAGTGTTTAGTAGCGCGATTGTGTTTTATAATTAGTGTGTTTTAAAGTGATAATTAGTGTTGTGGATTAAAGTGTCAGTTTTGGTTGTTTAATCGGCTGTTTTTATTGTAACGAACCCCAAGCTCGTAACAATATCACATTTGAAAGCAGCTATTCTCTAGATCTGAGATCACGATAGCCGAACTTACAAACAAAACAATGGAAGTTGGTACACCCTGTAGGTATATTGACGTTCGGTGGCCGCATAAAATGCAACGTTCGTGGCTCGCTTAGTTTTGCAATTCAAACTTCGTCTCATATCGGTTTATGGACGAATGGTTTGGTTACTGGGCCATGAAGGGTGTATGAGCGGGGCGGTTTTGTGTAGTATTTATAGTAGGAATACCAGTTCAGGAAACAAAAAAGCTCATTTATCACCATTGGTTTCCAGTCTAACCGGGCAACTTAGTTATAGTATTTTTGTCTGTTATCAAACAATACCGTTCAAGTCGAAACTTGTCGATTTATACTTAATTAATGTTATTGAATAGAACTCTTTGTCGAAGATTGAACTGGCAGTATTACACTTTAGATTATCCAAACTAAATCATTGATAGGTCAATACTAAAATAATAATTGTCATAGCGCCCCTGTGTGTCCATAGGTGATAATAAATTATTCCGATTATCGCTCTACTGTTAAGCTAGTGACGTGAACTTAGTTTGTTAACCGACGTTTCGGAATGAAGCAGCTGATCCAGTCACTAAAATAAAAGACTTCGTAAAACCGACTGATTTTTTGATAAAATATAACTACTATACAACGTGTCACAGAATAACGCAATACCTGAATAGATCGATATCGATATTGCGATATTATTTATTCTGTTAAACGTTGTATATAAAACTGAAAACGAAACAATTTATTCAAAATCGCTGCCCCTGCTACACCATGCTACCTAACGTATGACTTTCTGATACAGTGGGCACGGAACGTGAATATTTGTGTAACCGCGGTGTAAAACACGGACGCTGACCGACTACTGTTGTTCGAGTTATTTTTCATAGCTCAGCCGAGTGTAGCAGATAATGCAGGTTGGATCGCTTTCAGAGCGAGCATCAATTTATTGTTTGTTGGGACAAGTTAGCTTGGGACAATGGACTTTCCAACCATTTTTTAGTTATGGAGTTGTGTGCATCAGTTTTTGTTTAAATTCTACCTATTGGATTATCGTTTCTAGAACTACGAGTACATGGGTATTGCTTCTTATGATTTTTACGGGTTCAAACAAAACTTCTGCTCAATAAGTTCGATTTTTTAGGTTTGCCACCCGTACTTTATTATAACGTATTGTACGTTATTTCGGTTAATTGTACTCTATACTTTACGAGAACAATAACGTACGTACGTTTTTTCGTATCATTTGATTTCTCTGGGATTCATTTCACATATTATAATACAAAAAAATCACAGAGTTTTTTTTTTTCTGTGATAAAAATGCAAATGGCAAGAAGAAAGAAATAAAGAGTCTCTGAATCTAATGTTTCTTGTATGGAGCCCCCTTTAATTTTTAGTTTAATTTAATTTAAATGATTTGTTGTTATAGCGTCAATAGAAACACACACTGTGAATTTCAATGTCTACCTATGATGGTTTTTGAGATACAGCCCGCTGACTGATAGACAGACGGACGGGCAAACAGCGGAGGCTTAGTAATTGGCTTCCGTTGGTTACCCTTTGGACGCGAAATCCTAAAAATTTAATGAATGAATGAATGATTTGTTAAAAGTTGCTAAAAGTAACGAAATACATGTTTTAAAGCAAAATAATGAAATCGTACTTTATTTTGATCCAATGTACGTTTTTTTTTCTACCTTTACTAACCAATGTACTTTATTTGCACAAAAAAAGGTGGCATCCCTAATTATATTTCTCGTAGCTACTTTTTTAAGATATTATTTTAAGATGTTTGTCCTCTTTCAAGCAAACTTAACCTTTTTAAAAAAGACAGTAATTTCCCAAAAATACACCATAAAATAGAAATTCAAGAAAACAAGCTCATCTCTGGTGATTACAAGAAGAAACTCTTGATATTCCTCAAAGCTGAAGTCTAAAAGCGACTTCGTAAGTCGGAAAAGGACGAAGCCGAGCTAAACACTACATTCGTCAAAGCGGTGCCCGCGGCTGACCTAATTTTCTACGTGACTTTACTTCGTTACCGCCAACACGGAGGATCGGCGTCTGGGGAGCGTGATTGTGATGTACATACTACGCAAACCAGGCTAGGACGTGTTTTATTGGAAGTGACGAAAGAATAAAATAATGCAAAGTTGTTTAATGGAGTTGACATTTTTGTTATGTATCAGAAATAGCGCGTAACCTGTTGTGAGGTTATTGTAATCAACTGTTACTATGGGACCAACCCTGATATTGTGAAAAAAAGAGCTGGTCAGTACATTTTGTTGAATTACGCAATCATGAAAGCAATTCAGTTTCGGTTTTTCGTTTTTTCTGTTGTCTGAATTTTGTAGATAACGTGTTTGTAATCTAGCTCAAGACTAATCTAAACTAATTTTATAAATAGATAAAATTATTTGTTTGCAAAAGGTTATCTCTGAACCGATTACAAAATGCACTTCAGTACACGGACGTCGTAGGCAGAAACTAGTTAGTATTATCCACGTATTTATTTGGCAAATCAACAAAAGAGAGAAGAAGGAAACTAAGTAGATGAAGACTTCGCTGCTACCGACTTTCAACTTCATAATGCCATCCCAGAATATAGCATTAGAACATAATTTTCTAGTATTCCATAATTGCGTTTCCACTCAAATCTGCGGGTACTTACTCTGAACTAATATGTTGTTTGTGGAAGCGACGAGCTTTTATGAAATGCTTTGTTGCAAACTAATTCTTGAAATTATGTGGCATAAATGCAACGTCAGCAGTAATTTCTAGAAAACATCTAACAGTAATAGGACTTTAGAGCGCAATTTGCAATTCTCTAAAGCCAATTAGCAGCTAAAAGGGCCAATAATTCTCGTAATTTAGAAGAAACATTCGCATTTGCAACCTGTTTGTGGTAATTATAGATGTTTTTTTTATAGGTTACTTCTGAGATCCGAATGATGCATTATAAGTACGAGAATCGACCACCTGAACACCCAAAGACTCAGTTTTTTTTAACCATATTGGTATCGGCTTACACTATTTTCGAATGCAGCTGAATACCAGTATTTTACAAGGACGCCTACATCACCTATGTAGTATCTGCAACCCAGTTTGGTACTAGGTTACGTGATATCCCTTGGTTTTCAATAGTACGAATTTCTACTTGTAATGAATGGACCATCCACGGATCAAAGTGCGTGGACCTTGAAGGCGGCCCGAGTGACTGTTATTATTTAGGTACGAGGCACTCCTTTTGCAAGGCACCTGAATATTATGTAATATTAACTTGAGCGCCATTCAGGTCTGACCCAGTCCCAGTTTTGGAACAAAACCCAGCTAACCTTTTGAACGATAAATGTTTCATTTGTTTCACAAACAAGCGGTCTCATTCTTTTGCCTGGCTGACCGTTTTATTATGTTCTATTTTATACGTTTTAGTGCAAACATTCTATATATTACTAGCTGATCCGCGCAGTTTCGCCTGCGTCACAATTTTCATTACTGCTCCACTCCTATTGGTCTTAGCGTGATCATATATAGCCTGTAGCCTTCCTCAATAAATGGCCTATCTATCACTGAAATTTTTCAAATCGGACCAGTAGTTTCTGAGATTAGCGCGTTCAAACAAACAAACAAACAAACAAACTCTTCAGCTTTATAAATTAGTATAGATATAGATTATACCAAATAAATACTCAGAGAATCCCTTCATCAAGGTAAATTCATTAATACGTATGAAATAAATTTATCCAGAATATATATAAAGAATAAAATGAGCACTTTTCTATGAAAAGTGTACCGATAAATCATAATTAAAACTATATATTTGATACACATGTAATATCATTACGCAAAAATATTCACAAGAAAAGCCTATTTTACTAGATGTAGGAATAATGTTGGTTTGATAAATTATACCTAAACCTAGTATGACGCATATCTTGCGAATATTGTCGAAGTTGAAGTCTTGGTCAAAACTTTATTCGCAAGATAATACTTTCTTTCAGGTTTAATTATTTTCTCTAATTTGCCCTACATATAAGGCGCTACCTCTAACAGTGAACGAATCGCTACGAGTTGACGTTTAGCTTGTCAATGTCACTCGTTGAGTCGCATTTATAGAGTTGTTATACAATATGAACAACTTTAACTACAGATGGGTTCTTTTCTTTATTCAATTAAACTATACTATATACAGTAAAAATAAAAAATCCTAACTAAAATAAGGCGTCAAAAAATTCGTCCGCATCGCTGTCCACTGGAAGTGAGCCCAAAAGACTGGCGGCATTACCACGTTGTATGGCAATTAGATCAAGACAAAAAAATATCTTCTCTTCAGTATATTGTCGAGTAATGCACACATAAATATATGGGCAGTCGATATTGTTTTACAGATACAATGACCCCAATGAGACCTATAGTAGAGTGAACCTGCAGGACAAACTTATCGCGAGAGACGAAGTAGAAATAGTAGACGAAGAAGTTGCCTAAGAAACTTAGTCATAATATCTAAAGTAACATTAAACTAAGAAAAACCAAACCTCACCGCCTCTATCAAACCACCTCGTCCCTAAATACGCAAAGACATCCAACAGATTGTATTATCATAGAGTCTGTAATAAGACAAATTAGTTTTGTAGAGACGGATCGCGGCGCCGTCCTCCGGGATAATGCAATAAGAGCCGTTACTCTGCTGCTAATTGATCGAGCTCTCTGCGACTCTACGGCTTTATCGATCTCTACATGTACGTAGAGGTAGAGCTAATGGAGAGTGTAATGGTAAGGGTGTGAGAATAATTGGTAAAACTTAATAACATTTTTGAAGTATGCACAGATTTAAGTATTTATTATTTAGTAACAGCACGTGTTTGGAGTTAATTGGTTTACTCCCTGTAACATGGGACTTAAAAATAACAGCAAAGGAGTGGAATTCTCTGCCTGCGTCTGTGTTTCCGAATGCTTACAACCCTCATCTCTTTAAATTCAGAGTGAACAGGCTCCTTCTGGGTAAGCTCGCTCCATCGTAGACTTTGTCTCTGTCATTCTGACCTAGACTAGAGTCAAGAGCAAACCCAGTTCAAATATAAAAATATAACTTGCGAAAAAGTGCTATTCCCAACCCTTATGGGAATATATATGTAGGTGTTATTGTATGTTTATGTTAATTTGCCTTTATACCTAATAACCATGACAATTTGTTAAAACCAAACTTCTAAAAGTTGAAGTTTTAATTTATTTAAGCCTTAACTGATGGATCGTAAAATAATAACCATTATTTCTAAGAAGATCAACAGTAAAAAAATATATCTCGTTCCTAGAAAATTAAAAACCTTTCTCTCATTCTTCTTTTGTTCATGATTCTAATAACAATTCACTTTCAAGTTCAATCAACGAAATGGAAACCAGATCAGAGTAATGCTCTCTTCCAAGTCCCTGTTGCCCTGGTAGCCACGGCAGGAAATCTGCCTTTATAATATTCTCGTTATTAGAAGAATATCCGACCAAAGCTGGCTGTTAAAATTAATATTATCGAAAGGCGAACGATACTCGGAATATAAATCTGTATTCATACCTTTTATGTGGAAATTCTCATAAAATATTATCAAATGATTTCAGTTAAATAAACTCCGCGACGCACTAGGAAAATGTTGGAGAAAAGGAACTGTAGAAAATTATGCTGCTGGTTCTTTATGAACTCACAAATTACATTTGGTTTATCTGGTAATTCAAGCTGAGATTTCACACTATTTATAAACTAAAGACAAGGAAAAAAGCGAAACGAGAAATAAGTCTGATTAAAAAAACTTTGAACAAACCAGAAATAATAGCCCGTCACACGCACGTGACAACGACAAAGGGGAATCACAAAAGCATGAACAATCCGTAGTCTTCATCTAACTTGGCGACTTCATCGTCCACATTATAAGCACAAAGAATCACTTAATTTCCCGCTCCGTGAACTGGCCTTATCGCTGATTTTCCGCCAAACTCGACCTCAGCCCCGGTCCCGGACATCGGGATTGGGGGGATTCGGGAATCACTCTCGCGGGATTCACACCCCGTTTGAGACGGGAAGTATCGGCTAATACACAGCGGTGGGCGGTCGTTAGTAGACTGTAATAAAATTTAACTCTCCACCAATCTGCGGATTTGAGCATCTTAGGAGCTGATACAATGATGGTGATTTGGAATATATTGTGATGGTATCGCTTACGATTCTACTTAACGGTGTAAATAGCGCTTCGAGCGGAGATGCGATGAGTTTTATGTTACTCGCAGCATTATTTTTGCTTTAAAACGCCAATGGTGCAGAAATAGCGCTTTGAAAAAAAAATATGTTTGTTAAAGTTCAATTGCAATAAACAGACTCAAATATTTCACGGAATCACCACACAATCTCCAAACAAAAACTCATAATTGAATCTCAATATGAATTTAATTTATAGATTGTTTAAAAACGTGTCCAAACTAATAGCCAAAATACTCGTCTTTGCAAATAGTTTTGGGACAGGATTAATCCATCAAGCTATCAATACAACTAAAACTACAGACGCAAGTGATCAAGCAGGACCATCATTTAGGAGCTGGGGCCCATTTAACTAGATTACAGCACCAAGAACCTGTTTCACCGACCGAAGGATCGAGAAACTTGGACAATTAAATCCATCTATTTATAATCGACGTGCCCCGAGAACCTCTGCTGGGATTATCAATAAAGGAACATTTAACCATCGTGGAAGTTACAACTTGTCCAATTTTGGTCACTTTATTGGAGCACCGAGTGTTACGTATATTTTGCGGTCTTATTCTGGGTGCGGTGTTTTCTTTATTGTTCGTTCATGTTTTTTTTTTTAAACTTGGTTGGAAATGTTACTTATTTGTGTAAATATAGCAGTCATAAAAGAAATGTTTACCGCAAAAGGAATTGTCTTTGCCTTGGGAAAAATATTTTAGGTTGAGAGGTTTTAGATTGGCTTTGAGACAATTAATGTTTTAGTTTTTAAAAACTTCGTTTATTTATGTCTGTTCAAAACAAAACCAACCACTTAACAAAACTCTTCTCAATATCTTTCTTTCTTATAATAAAGAAAGCCTCGCTCCCTGATCCCTATAATTCAGTAAACCGCCAGCCAATATTATAGCAGTTTTGCCTCTCGCCCAGAATACCCCTGCATGTCCGAAAGCTCGTTACAGGCGCCCTTTATTGGCCACATTTGGTCGCCATTTGACAAATTGATTCGCTCGTGTTCTCCACTCGTACAATTATGGGATGCGATCGGCCCTCCGATAGACATGGCCGGTATTACTGTTTTTGCAACGATGTGTAATTGAAGCTGTTATTGAACTAAGTACACGGTAGCCTCTGTTACAATATTTTGGGCATCTAAAAGCCACTGCTTATGAAGTAATGATAAGTTACAGTGTGAAAATCTACAGTGTTCAACGGGAAGCGAGTTGTTTAGCATATTAATAACGCAAAGTACAATGGGAGGCACACGGGTTGGTTTTAGTCAGGAATACTGACACTCCCTGCCACTCTGCCCAGAGTGGAAAGAGGCATTCTCTAAGTAGAAGAACAGTCGTACAAAATGTCAAATAAACAATGCAATTCTCTGGCGGTAGCTGGTGAAATAGGTGAACAAAACATCAATCATTTCGAAACTATGAGGAATAACGAAAAACACAAAGGAGTCCGATTTTGATGAAAACTAAGATACTATCATTGGATTTTTGAAAAATTTGCGCTTTCCTTTGGTTTGCCATGTGTTATTACTTCTCAGAATTTGATCCTTAGTAGCGGCACTTTCGGATGGTGTAATAGAATAGATTAGATTAGATTAGAATAGAATAGGATAGAGTAGAACAGAACAGAATAGAATAGAATCTTTTTATTTCAGACCGAAGTCCGTAGGGTTAGAGTGTTTTCGCAAATCCAATAATGCAGTTTTAATTTTCATCACAATTGGGATCGAGTATCCTTTGAGTGTTTTTAACTAGTCATCATAGTTTCGCAATTGGCTATCCATGCATACTTCAAAAACTCACCCTGTATCTATTCCGACTATGAAACAACACACAAGAGCTCTTGAACAGCGCCAAACTTATCAGCTCCAAGTTCGTAAGGAGCAGATCATAATGAAGTAGCCTGCAGCGATGCCCCACATTCAAGGACCCTTGACTGTTTCGCAAAAATTAGTACTATTGACACTTGACCCCCTTGTAGAACATTCCCGAGAGCTCTCGACATGTTGTGGGGTCGTATGAAAATCTGTTGTATGAAGAGTCTCCACAAAGTTTTCATGTCCACTCCGCTACTTCGTTTTTACAATGTTTTCAACTGCTTTTGTAACTTTGGTTAAGGGTGGGTCTGGTTTATTTTTGTTACTATTGGTCGGCTCCCGTTTTACCACAATATCAACTGATAGAAAGTGATAAAAAAATATATTTTCCACGGTATGTACGGTAGGCGCCAGATAAATGTGCAATAACGGTCATTGACCCACTCACATTTATTGACGTTCTTAATATAAAAAAAACTGGCCAAGTGCGAGTCGGACTCGCGTGCAAAGGGTTCCGAACGATTTTTTTTAACATGTTATTTTAACACTATAGACTTCTTATAGGTTTTCCTGTAATCTATAGGTAAAGATGTGTTATCTCCATTTTTTTTTTCAAAATTTTAGGCTCAGTAGTTTCGGAGATAAGGGGGAATGGTAATTTTTCGTCTAATTTCTTGAATAACTTTAAAACCATTTATTTTAAAATTATGAAAAAAATATAAATAAAACCCTCACAGTAAGCCCTTTTATTTAATATGTCACACGATATTGTTTAAAAAACGTTTTTTATTTTTTTATTTTCCGATTTGTCCCCTAAAAGTGACCCCCATACTAAAAATTTAATAATTTACGTAACATCTACGTGTTTGGGTGACAGAAGTCCGTATGTGTACCAAATTTCAACAGAATCGGTCCAGTGGATCCGGAGAAAACTGGCTGTGACAGACGGACAGACAGACAGACACCCGAGTAGTCCTATAAGGGTTCCGTTTTTTGTTCGGAGCCCTAAAAACAGAAATAAAGACATAAAGCTGTCCTGAATCGACTCCTATCGTGATCCTTTACGTTTTCTAGTAATGAAAATCAGTTAATATTTATTGTTCAGGTATCTACGAAAGGATATCGACAATTTGCTGAGCGGTTTTTGGATGGAGTAATGTTTTTGCCATCATAATTAATATTGTAAAGGTAATTAAATCAACGACTGAAATTATAGCCAAAGAACCATGCTGAAATAAGAAAATATGACTAGCTTAGATTCCGAAAATAAAGTTTCATATTCTAAGTTATTATCTTTATTCCTTTCATAGAAATAGAAAACGAATGCGAGTAATGTCTCTCATTTAATAAAATTGTAATTTTATGAACACTAATATCAAAGTTCTAACTAAAAGAAATATTGTTTTAATACAAATGTTTGATATTTGAGATTTGTTAGCAGACACCCATTTTCAATTCGTTGAATATAAAATTAATCTAGGTACAAAACTGAAATTGAAATGGATTTGTTACAAAGGAAAATAAAGTGGATTCTACTTTTTTTAATTTTAAATCTATTACACAGATACTCAAGTCCACTTTATTGAATTACCTTGCTTTTGTAATTATTTTTACACTATACCAAAATGTCAAAAGCATAAATTTATTTTTGTAATACTTAACAAGATTTAAAAAACTTTTAAATATTTTAAATGTTGATAAAACTAAACAAATTCTCTAAATTGGGTCTATAATAAACATAACAATTATGTAGACGTCTACCCCTCATTTAAACTATTAAGTTACTGAATTAAAAAGTTATCACTTATCACTTGGTGCCTGAACAGTTTGAAAAAACTCTCTATTTTGTGTGTCTGTAGCGTTGATCTTTCTCTTAACCACGTGAGCGAAGTCATGAGAAAGACGATGTTTTAAACAAAACCGCGCACTATTAGGGTCCTCACCCCAACCGACTACATCGTAAAAACGAAACGCTGGCTACATTTCAATACATTTTTGTATGAAATTTTATAAGGTCGTCAAAAAGCAGTGTGCGTAGCTCAGTACTCGCGCCGAGAGTGCAGACAATAAAACTGTAGCACCGGCTTAGGGGACCTCCACATATGACGGTGTCGGAGCGTCTTTACGACGTGTAATCGTATAGAAAGTGTCTGCCAGTTAGAAGTGTGGAGTTACTTTACATTTTTATGGAGTGACTGAATGTTACTGTGAGGTTCAAGTCGCAAAAAGTATGAATACGATAGGCAGTCATTTACCTCACACTGTGCGGTAAACAATCGTAATTTTAGGTACAGATGATTAGGTTTGGCTAATACGTAGTACAGTCTATGATCAACATTTCTCAATTGCAGTTTTCTAAAGGGTAGATATATATACTCCTGGATAAAAGGTTTCCTATGTTCTTCTCAAACGTCCAATCCATTTCAATACCATAATTCGTCAGAATTAGTTCAATGGCTTACGCGTGAAGACATAACAAATAGGCGGGACTGTCTATAAATAGCAGCAATCCTTAACATTCTCGTCTTCATAACAATTTTTGACCTCTTACATTTATTTTACGACAGAAATTATTTTCAAAAGAAACCCACACATATAACGTTGCATAACCTCAGATCCTCAAAGAAAAATTCCAGCTCCCACGCTTTCTAAAACCCGTTATAATACACATCACGAGGTATTACAGCATTTTGGTCGAAAGTTTAACCCGAAAATGCCCATGCCTGCACTAAAATCCTGTCACATTTACCGGTCGCAAATTCCGCTAAAATAACCTGGTGCGGGTACAAAATACCGGCCGGCTAGGGTTGTGGCAGCCGGTATTTGACTTATGTCCGCCATTTTGAACAGGACGAAGGCCTAAGGATTTCGATCTTGCTACCTAATTAGATGCTTGTGTTTGTTTTCCTTTGCGCTGTTGGTCAGGAGGGTTTCGTGACTGAAATATTCAGGGACGCAGAATATTTTTTTCAGACATGATATTTGTTTTAGCGACATACAAGTTATTTATTAGTCCGTCTGGAATGAGTGTATTGAAAGCGAACTGAAATACTAAAAATGATTGGACTACAAATGTGCGTAGGTTACAGTTAGGTTTCAGGTTGGCTTGAATATTGATAGCAAAAGACTCTCGTGGTTCCAAAACAAACCGGCCAAGTGTGAGTTGGGCTCGCACTTGGGAAAAAACACCTTTCTTGTATCGGAGCCCCTTTATTTCTTTATTATATTATTATTTGTTGTTATAGCGGCAATAGAAATACACAATTGTGAAAATTTCAGCTACAGAGAGACGGACGGACAGCGGAGGCTTAGTAATAGGGTTTCGTTGGATACCTTTTGGGTACAGAACCCTGAAACTGCAAAAAATTCAGTAAATGTCATTGGAGCGCAACCAAATTTTGAAGTCGAGTATTCACTTAATACCTACAAAAATAGCAGATTACTTACATATATTACAGTAACAAATCCTTACAGGTATTTTAATTCTATTTAGATACTACATACCGCAACAGAAGTTTTTCTAACAAAATTAGCATAAAACCCTCCCTAATGTTGGTACTAAAAATGTTTTCTATTTTTACTAGCAGTAACGCGGGCTGCATTACTAATTTTCTCATTAGCCGCATGTACGGAGCCTCAGGTAACAAATGTGAGCACTAATGACACGTACATTATAATTATATTCTAACTTGTAAGAAAGAATTTTAAGTTACCTACGTCTGAAATATTTAGTTGCACTGTAGATGCAGCAGACTAATGGGATCAGTGTCTAATGACGAAACAACAAAACAAAATCTGGACCTTGAATTTTATGTCTACGAGGTCAACGTATGCTTGTGCTAAAGTTACTTGAAAATATGCGTTTACAACTATATTTTTTTTCATATTATATCTACACCAAACGCGTAACCCATACAATCGCATATTTTTCACTCTCGAAAGGAACTGCAAATCCATTGCTTCGTTTGTTTAAAAATTCGTCTGCTCAACAAAGTGAAACGCGCAATGAATATGGTACAATGTAAAAATGAAAGAATATGCTAGAGTGAACAGGCTCCTTCTGGGTAAGCTCGCTCCATCGTAGAATTTGTCTCTGTCATCTCTAACCTAGGCTAGAGTCAAGAGCAAACCCTGACTGCAGCTGTAAGATTGACGTTCTAGTTTTCCGTTTTTGATTAAATTTTGGCACTAGGTATACGCGTAACGCGTATTTCATAAAGATAGTATGAAAGTCCTAAAGATACAAAATTGGTTACAACAGTTCTAACCATCCATAATTATCAAAAAAAAATATTAGCAAGTTTATAATACCCAAACAACAATATGAAATACTCGGCGCATATAAAAAACGCTAAGCTTGCCCGGTAACCCTAGCACGCAATTTAACCCGTTCACTGACCATTGAAATGCGGGTATTACTGCGCATAACGACAACCTCTGAAATTGTAGCACTAATAGCGTTAAGTGCATGTCGTCAATTGTTGTTGTTCCGCGACCAACGATGACTTCATTTTAGGATGTTGGCAACGGTTGTGTGGGCAAAATATTTGCCACCCATGAGTGACTGAAGTGACCTTTCGTTTCTGGATTTCGTGAAAGTCAGTCAGTTTGAAATAGGTTTTATTTTTTCAGTTGTATGCCTTCATACGAACTGTTACTGATCTGTTTGAGTTTTATCTTTTCCACAAGTCGTGTTGACGGGATTTTCCATCGGCAAAAATGACCAATTTTCATTCCCTGGTCAACCCCTTTATACTTTCGTATAATTATTATAGATATTTCTCTTGTGAAGCAAATTCTTTACCATCTATTATTGTACTACTACCTGATACTAAGTAAACAAAGTTCTTTTGCACGGTTACGCAACAAGAGCGTTACTTCAAGTCTGGGCAGAGATGGATTGACTCTTTAAATCACGCTGGATGCTGAGATTACATTCTAAATTATTTGCATCAAGGGAGCAGTAAGGTATCTGGCTTAGCTGGGGGAGATACTGGTATAATAAGAATCACTCAGCCTCGTAGATCTTGGGGCAACTTGCATGGGACACAACAATACAGGTGAACTGTGAGTAACAATATACCTACTTATGCATCTGAAGGTATTATGTATCTGATGATTGCTTTTAACCTATATTTGTTTTATCATAAGTTCTCATTGCTTTCCCAATAAACAGTTATTTTGGTAAGATTTTCGGAAGACCCTTAGACCTAATGCTGCGTAAATAATGGGAATTCTGGTAATTTAAAAATCCCAACTAGTATTTCTTGAGTAAAGGGTTCTAAATCAATATAATCCTAATCTCAACTAATATAATAATAGTGATAGTGAGTTTGCTAAGTTTTTACGCCTAAATCGCTGATCGGATCTTGCTGAATTTTGGAGCATTTATGAAGACGAATGTTTGCTACTAAAAAAGCGTGCAAGAAGCTTTATAAAAAGTACAATATTTCCATCCTCATTATTTGGTCTTTAAGGTAACTTAAAAAGTCAATTATCCGTCTGATACCCAAGAAAGAATTTGGATGTACACTTATTACTCCTTGTAGTTTCTCTCGACTAGACGAACTGCAGCAGCTTAGACGCTAAGAACATTACGAACTAAATTACTCTAGTATTAGCAACGTGCAAGTGAGACCACATTATGTTCTGGTCGAAAACTGGTTAGTTTAGTCGAACGAAACAAAGGTCTTGCAGAACTTCAATATAACGCCAACTAATAAAACAAATACGAAATTGAGATTTTGATAAATTTTGATGCGGAGAAAGATGGAACCCTGGAGACTGTTATAGGCTATTTTTTTTTTGCAAAAATAAAGGGCACAACGAAAGCCGCATGTAAAAGCTGTTAAATAATATCTTAGCACACAGTCTGTACCTTTTGTAAAATAAGTTATTTGAACAGTCGTTACGTCATTCTCAAGTACTTTTGGTAAAGTAAGAAAAACACTTTTCTTTTACTAAAAAAAAAAAAAACAAATAATTAAAAAATTAAAAACACGCCTGCCATGTCCAAAAATGAACTAAAAAATTAAAAACAAGCATTGGCCCAAAAATTTAAAACTGAAAAACAACTTTTTTATTGCACTCGGGGGACAGTAGGTACTCAGTAACATTTCTTTAATGGTCCCCTGACTGCAATAAAAAAGTTGTTTTACAGTTTTAAATTTTTAGGCCAATGCTTGTTTTTAATTTTTTATTTCATACCTTTTAGTGATAAAACGATATTTTGATTGAATAAGTAATGCGAAACTAAATCGATTTTTGATTGGTACCACAATGATACTAAAATTTCTTGGCTGTCCTAAAATTATTTTTTTAATTTTCATTATTAGCGAACGAGTGCATATTGAATACTACTGTTATATATTTTTGTTATGTACTAAGCAAGCTCTAGATGATGATTGTTTAGGTCAGCAAATTTTCATGAAAATAAAAAAATATTTCCATATTTTTTATGATCCATGGCTACCCCACTATATTTTTAGTTTTGACTAACCTATGTCACTCGGGATAACGCAACGATTCTAACGATACAACATACATCGAAATCGGTTAAGGCGTGTAGGAGCTACGATGGAATAAAGAAACTCACAAACATACATACATGAACCCTGAAAACATAACACTCCTTTTTTTAGGCAGTCGTGTAAAAAGTATCACGTCAACCACATAAACGTTTCCAGTTACCTATTGTTTTAATAACTCAACAAGAACTTATCTTAATCCTAACAACACATTTTGCATACCAAATCAATTGCACACTCCACTTCACGCAATCACCGAACAAACACTCAAGTCAACACAATTTTTCCTTTCCCCCCCCCCTTTACCTCACAGTTACCCGAAATGAACAGCAGAACTAAAGTGAGGTGAATTAATCTGAAAGGGAGGCTGGATCCCACCGTTACCAGAGATTGACAAATGATGCGGGCATACGTTCCCGTTTACCGACACCACTGTTTTTGCAGGGTTGGTAAGACGGAATTTATGCGAAATGTGCGCCAAGGGATTTGATACTTAATTTGGGGGAGGGGAAGGACTAATTCTGCAGGTAAAATGTGGCAGGTTTTATGTGGAGACTTGGCGGGGAGGTGATATGATTACCGCGTTATGTTGTAACATTGAGATATTTTATGTCGTGGAATTTTATGTGCAAATAGTTGATTAAGGGCCTGATTCACCATCACTATATAAGCTTTACTTAGTTTTCATACTTCACAGAAAATTTCATACAAAATCTTGCATTACCTTTTACGTAAAGTTTCACATGATGTAAAACAGCAAGGTAGGTATAATTGGATAAAATGTCACTGTAAGAACTTCGGGGAAGTCAAAGTAAAGTGAATTATCATTTGTTGATGGCACGAATTTATAGCTCACTAGCTTTTGCATTTTGCATGTCCCGTTTTTTTCCGTTCCCGTAGGAATTTCGGGAAATCCGCTACGGAATGTAGAGAACCTACAGTCCACACACTCCAGTTTCGGCTTTGCGTTGTCTGTCGGTCACTCAGTCACTCATCAGTAACTCATGAATCTAATATATTAGGATTTCACCTTAGTTTTCAATAGCACTATTGGTGACTCAAACATAACAAAAATATCGAGAAAAAGTGTTAAAGTCCTGAATTCCCTATTTCTCCAAACTGATGAAATATACTGTAGTAGCCATCTCACCCTATAACTAAGGTAACCTTGAAGTTTTTAACAAAATCAACCGGCTCATGTGATATCTCTCAAAATATGGTGACAACAATACTTATACAAAGTCGCAACGAACATAAATCATTAGATTATGGGAATAACGAAACCCGCACCTGGAAACAACACATTTTATTTGTCTCAAAACAAAATCTCGTCTATTTTTGCCAGCCCTCACAGTCCGGTCTTCGTTACTAATGTCCAAACAAATAGAATTCATGCTCCACGAAATGGGTACGGGACGAAACAGATAAATTTACAATTGATTACATTTCGCAATTAGACAAACTAGCTCCCGGCAATACTGAAACAATGCTGAAACAATTGTGATGAAGGGAAACTATTGATTTGTGCTCCAGCCCTAATTGCTAGATGAATTGTTTGTTGCTGATTCTCGAAAATTTATTGCTTTATTGGAACAACATTGTGTATCCCCAATTCCTATTCCGAAGGATTTACGATAAAAACTCATGTTTAGGTTAAATACTAGCTTTCTGTATTAAAAGGTAATGTGAGGTAGATAAGCTTCGCAAAATACAAGGTGTCACAGGTTTAACGCAAACCCTGAATTAAGACTACGGTGCTCATCACCGTAGTCTTTATTATGAACAACTTTTACAGGTGAGAACAACCATCAATTGATCACGAAAAAAACTAAGGACTAGAGATTTTTGCGAGCTATTAAAACATAATGTCCGGGACGGTTTCTTTCCAGATTTCAAGGTGGTTTTCACAAAAAAAATTGTTAATAATAATGAATACTATGGCTGTCATTGAGCTGATTGTCGTTACGGCCGATGGCCTGATGGCCACAAGCTTCGACGACCATCTGTCGAAGCTGGCGTTACGCGGTTGGATAAAGGGCCTGATACAGAAAGCAGTACTCCTCGATATGGCTTGTATTGTGAAGAGGTTCCTTTCTCTGGAGCCCTAACTACCGGTAGCTTGGACCCTGCTCCCGACACAGGTGGACTACTGTTTTTTTATATTTTTAAGTGTTTTATTTTATGCTTATTGATAAGAAATATTTAAAAATGTAATTATGTAACAGCAATGCAAATAAAGAGATGATGCTTTTAATCTGTTTTACGCTGTACCACAGATAATATAATACTAGCGTAACTGTACACCACAGATCTCCAAAGGCGGCTGGATGCGACAATCTTGTTAGTCCAAATCAGAAGATAGCTTTACTACCTTCATCAAATGACTCCTCCCGCTCTGGGCAGAGCAGAAGGGAGTATCAGACTCTTACTGACTAAATGCGATCCGTGTTCCTTCTAATACCCTTTGCGCTCCAGGGCTTCGGAGACTCTTTCGAACATAATTTCCGCAACCCTGGAGGGCTTTACTATAATCTACGTGTTTATTAATAAGGCAATTGGAATTACTTATTATTAAACTAAGTCTATTAAAAAACATTTAAAGACCGTGCCACAAATGAAATAAAAACAGGTTTGAAATGCTTTCAGAGAACGAATTAAACGTAGTAATACTCAGGGTGTTTCAAACGTTCACTGAGCGTTATAAAATGAACCACAGAGTAAATAGACGCAGAAGTGTCGCGTTAGAAATGAAAATAATGCTTGTGCTATGTACCATTTCTCTATAGATGCCTATAGTGGACCCCCATTTCGCCTGTTATGTATATCAGGCTGATCCAAAAGGTATGATAATGGGTTCACGTGCTATAATCTCTGCAACTAGCAATCTGATTTGAAAAAATCTTCTTGCATTTGATGGTCCATTTCTTGAGAAAGGCTACAGGCTATTTAACATCACACTAGGATCCATAGGCGCCGAGCAAAAAGAAAAATAACCAATTGTCCTTACTTATAGGTCAGCCTAGTAAGTCCCTGGTAATTATTGACCAATCCATTAACAGGGTACGAATACCGACTTAGGTATGGTGCTGAGACTTTCTAGATAAGAAATTAAATTTTGGTCTTTAAAGTCATGCTCAGCAGCGCTGCCTACTACTACACTGACGAGGAAGTTTGTTCTGTTAAAATATCCTTACTAATATTATAAAGGCGAAAGTAACTCTGTCTGTCTTCCTCGCTTTCACGCCAAAACTACAGAACCGATTTAAATGAAATTTAGTACAGAGATAGTCTAGAGCCTGAGAAAGGACATAGGCTACTTTTTATCCCGGGAGTATGTTCCTAAGGTACCACGCGGGCGAAGCCGGTGGCAGAGGCTAGTATTAATATAAAGGCGTAATGATATGTTATTTTATAACTAACTAGCACTTCGCCTGGGACTTCGTCCGCGCTGCAGTTTTCTTTATGATCTCAATTTTTTTCTACACTAATATTACAAAGAGGAAAGATTTGTTTGTTTGTTTGTTTGAAATGAATAGGCTCCGAAACTACTGGACCGATTTGAAAAATTCTTTCAGCAATGGATAGCTACATTATCAGGGAGTAACATAGGCTATATATTATCCCCGTACTCCCACGGGAACGGGAACTACGCGGGTGAAACCGCGTGACGTCCACTAGTTAGTAATAAATATAGTTTATGTTACTCAGGGATAATGTAGCCTTCTAATAGTGAAAGAAGTTTTGAAATCGGTCCAGTAGTTTTTGACTTTTTTTCGTTACAAACATACCTACAAATCTTTTCTCTTTTTATTATGTATTAATAATTAGCTTAAACCCTGACGGGTTCGTCTGCGTGCACCTGATCCGGATAAACAGTATTTTAAAAACTTTACGTGTGTACATCTAAATTCGTTCAGAATATTTTGCGTGTAAAGTAATAAACATCCATCCATATATTATCGTCGCAATCTTTCACATTGATATTATTTAAAATTATGTAATAAGTAATTATATTTCGACATACACGCGAACGAAGTTGCGCTCACAGCTTGTAAGTTAATAAATATATGTAGGATACGATGAAAATTTTACTTACTTCATCATCTGCCTAGCCTTTTCCCAACTAAATTGGGGTCACCTTCTAGTCAAACTGGATTCCGTAGAACATTTTACGTAGAGCGGCTGCCAACCAGACCTCCAAAACCCAATTAACTGGAGAATACGGTACTTCTTGGCAAGACTGGGGTCAGATTTACTGGCTTCTGACAGTCAAAATTATACTTACTTGCTAGCTGCTTTATTTAAAAGCCCCCAAAACAATTTACCAAGTATCTTAACTTTGCTTATTATTTCGAATTTTCGAGTCTGACTGCTAGAACTATACATTTGCAAGAAGTTAAACTTCTGCAACTTATTATTTGATAAACAAAACTCGGAGAAATAGGTTACTGCAGTGCTCGTTACCAGTGCAGGCACGGTTTTTGCAGTATTGCCATTTTAACCCAATATTATAGAGAGTATGGCGTACGCGTACGTATGCGTCTATGGTTTTAAATGTATCTTGAAATTACTTGGGCATGTCTGGGTAAGTCGGTCAGATGCTAATGGAATGTGGGATATTAAAGAAAAGATGGAAATATTTTTTAATTACTGCTCTTTAGCTTAGTGGCATGAGAGTTGGAATTATTTTTGCTTTCAGATTTTTTATTGTAATGAACTAGCAAATTGGTTTAGTTGATTATTTGGCATCTTGCATATTCCTCACTATCCAATGGAAAAACAGCTTCTTTTTTATCTGTGATGGGTTTGCTCTTGACTCTAGTCTAAGTCAGAGATGACAGAGACAAAGTCTACGATGGAGCGAGCTTACCCAGAATGAGCCTGTGCACTCTAACTTTGAAGAGATTAGGGTTGTAAGCGTTTGGAAACACAGACGCAGGCAGAGAGTTCCACTCCTTTGCTGTGCGCATTATAAAAGACGTTTGCAAACGCTTAGTGCGAATTGGTGGAATAGCAACAAGGTAGGATGGTAAGATGCAGTGCTTCTGGATGTGCGATGGTAGAAGGAGGCCGGTGGGATGAGCTTTATTGGATCAGTGCCATTTTGAATAATGTTGTCTGTATGTTCCAATGTATGCATGTAATACGGGTGGAACTCAACATCATCTAACAGCTATCTGTAATATGGCGAATTTAGAAGCGTGCCCTCAGCCTTTTCGTTTATATTATACACTAGCTTCTGCCAGCGGCTTCGCCCGCGTGGTCCCTAGGGAACATACTACCGGGATAAAAAGTAGCCTATGTCCTTTCTCAGGCTCTAGACTATCTCTGTACCAAATTTTATTTAAATCGGTTCAGTAGTTTTGGCGTGAAAGCGCGACAGACAGACAGACAGAGTTACTTTCGCATTTATAATATTAGTAAGGATATTAGTAAGGATTAATCTATACATATTCTGGAAAGGCTCATGATACTGGGCAAGGTCGAAAGAACACGCGGTCAAGATAACCTTGAACGCGTTTTATGCATTTACCGGTAAAATGGACCAACGCAATAAAAAAGGCTGTTGGAGACAGCATGTATAAAGCTGTCTACACTGCAGAAGTCTGTATGATGTGGAGTCGCATCATATGTGGTCGCGATCATCAGCACTGAGAGAACGAAGAAGAAGACAAAAATGATTTTTTCAACGCAGATTTTAGTGACAAGTATAGTTAGATTAAGATTTTGTCATACTGTCTAGAATAACAATAAAAATCAAATATTCCCCAGTCCCCTATCTTCTGACCCTTTTCATACTAATTCTCACCATAATCTGCGTAACGCGATTGTAATTTAAGTCCACAGCTTGGCTAAATAACCGCAGTACAATAATGGTGTCCTCATTATTATGGTCATATTACCATGCCACACAATGGCTTGACAGGCTTAATTTCGTAGGCTGTATTTACCGCGCCTTTTCTTGGGCTTAATAACTTGGTTCCCCGGGGTATGACTGATGTCTGGTGTAGTGAAAAATGTAACTGTAATATAAGTTTGCTTTAAAATAAATGCGCTTTGTCAGCACGAAGGAGAACAAATTTGGTTTATTGATGCAGTTCACTGTTCCAGAAATCGATGGCGTAGAGACAAGATAAACTTACTCAATTCTTTGTTGCATTCCACAATGTGCATGCTTAGGTGGTAGGTAGAAATTTAATAAGACACAATTGTGGACCCTGTTGGGCACAGCAAAAGACAATAATGAAGGATGAAAAAGAGTTATAGACTAACTTATTCTAAATATAATTAAACTAAACGTACATAATACAAACAATTTAATTATACATATTATTAAGATAAAATATTCTTAACTTGGACAGGTTCCGTTGCCAATTTTGTTTCGCTACTACTTACTACGTTCACATTAAAGAGTATTAAAAAATATTCCAGGCCTTGTTATTTTTTTTGTATTAAAAAATCTTCAAAGTTTCAATCATTCAATACCCATCCAAAATAGAGGAATAGTTATAGAATTGATTGAAATCTGTACTTTAATATCATAAAACTTAAGAGTTTGTTTGGTTTAACGTGGTAATGTCAAGAACTACTGGTTCGAATTACAAAAATCTGTTATTGTTCGATAGCCCATTTATCGAGGAAGGCTACAGGCTAAATGACATCACGCTACGGCCTATAGGAGCGGAGCATTAATGAAAAACTGGCCAAATGAGAGTCTGACTCGCGTGCTAAGGGTGCCGAACCAATTTCATTTTTGTAACATGTTATTTTAACGCTACAAACTTCTTATATGTTTTTCTGTAATCTTTAGGTATAGTGCATTTTTTTTTTTTCAAAATTTCAAAACGATTTAAATTAAAATTATGAAAAAATACAATTAAAACCCTCACAAATTACTGCAATCGTGTGAAATATCAAATGAAAGATTAATATCTTTCATTTGATAAGTCACACGATACAGTTTGAAAAACTTTTTTTTAAATTTTCTTGTTTGACCCCCAAAAGTGACCCCCATTATTTACATCATTTACGTAACGCGTCCGTATTTGGGTCATAGAAGACCATCGAACCACCAGAATCGGTCCAGTAGATCCGGAGAAATCTGGCTGTGACAGACGGACAGACAGACACCCGAGTGATCCTATAAAGGTTCCGTTTTTTACGGATGTTCGGAACCCTAAACATATAAGGCAGTAGAAGTTGCCCGCTAGTGTTTCAATAATCTCCGCCGATCTCAGTCCACTGCTGGACAAATGCCTCTCCCAAGCTGCGCTACAACACCCTGTTCATGCTCTTTCTATCTTTTCTTTCTTTTTTTTCTGCCATATCTTCATCTATTTTAAATGCGAAAGTTTAGATGGATGGATCTTTGTTTCTTAATCATGCCGCAACCACTGAACTGATCTTGATAACACCGACTTCCGAAATTTAGGTTATTTTATACTTTCTAGTGTTTATTTTGGAAATCGGTTATATTTTTTTGGAAAAAATATTTTTTATTTTTCACTTTTAAGTGGTGATACTTGGACGACGTCTTTATCTACGCAGACATTGAAATAAGCAAAAATGCTCATAAAATAAAAACAACTGAACCAATCTGAGTCAAATTTTACGGGACCAAATGGCAAGTATGCCGCATCGCAAAGAATAACACAAATCGGATGAGGAACCTCGGAGTAATCGGTGTACATACATAAAAAAAAAACCCGCTGAATTGAGAACCTCCTCCTTTTTGGAAGTCGTTTAAAAATTGGCAAAATATGATGACAGATGGCACAGATATAGATTATAGTCTGGAATAGCACAAAGGCTACTTTTCCTATCCCGGGAGGATGTTCCCTCGGTATAATTTCCGACATTGACGCGGAGTGTTTCAAGATGAAAATCTATGACCAGTGCGTGTACCAGTGATGACTTATGGAACCGAAATGTGGTCGCTCACAATGGAGGCCCATGATGAGCGACCACGTTTTGGTTAGGAAGGCTTAAAGTCACCCAAAGGGCAGTGGAGAGGACAATGCTTGGGGTTTCCTTGCGTGATCGAATCAGGATTGATGATATCCGCAAGAGAACCAAGGTTACCAACATAGCTCGAAGGATCGCCAAACTGAAGTGGCAGTGGATAGGGCACATTGCTCGCAAAACAGATAGTCGATGCGGCCAAAAAGTTTGAAGACGCAGCGTTGGAAAGTCTCTCACAATGTGGACCGATGACCTGGTGAGGATCGCTGGTAGCCGATGGATGCGAGACGCACAGGACTGATTGTTGTGGCGACACTTTGGGGAGGCCTATATCAGCAGGAGGCCAGCAGTAGATTTTTTTTCGGCTGATATGATTATGATTCACGCAGACAAATTCACCTAGCAGAAGCGAGTGTGTTGATGAAAGCCTAAATTTTTATACATCCATTTTTTATTTACAGAATTTTAATCGTTTTCCCAGGCTAGGCAATTTCGTAGTTGCTTGTTTATTTTCTCCTTAAGGAACCGAAGCCGTGAAGTTTTAATTCACGTTCTTTTTCTTATAAAAGTTCTTAGCAGTCTACTTTAATTACCTTTCGGTCATTCACTCCAGCACTTCATTCTTTCATGTTTTCTCAAGATCTTATTACCTCCTATCTATCTAATTACTCAGTTTATTTTGTTTCTCAGTTGCTTTGAAACTTAATACTTTCAAGATAATTGAAGCTTTGGAAACAAGAAATACATCAAAGAGAGTAAGATTATGAGATAAATGATTGGAAGTTTGTAAAGGTAACTGTTTTGTTTTCGTTATTATTAGTTTGTTACTTGCCTGTTTTTAAAATGTTCATCTGTAGATTTTTAGTAAGATAATATTATTTAGGAATTAACTTAGTAACTAGGTACTTTTATTTATAACTTATCTGAAAATATAAAGGCAACTCTTCTATATTAATTCATTATTATCCGACGCGCTCTTGTCGCCGTCTGCGTTCCAGCCGTACTAGAACCCATTGGCCTGGCATGCGACGATGGCAAGCGACCCGACGGCTTGTCTTTATTTCCTTGGAAGATGGGTAGGCCTTTAGTGTGGGACGCTACTTGTGTCGATACTCTTGCGCCATCCCATCTTCCTAGCTCGTCGTGCTGTGCTGGTTCTGCCGCTGCGGCTGCTGAGAACCTCAAACGGCGGAAATATAGTAGCCTTGTTGGCAATTATATTTTTGAGCCGTTTGGGGTTGAAACTCTTGGACCGTGGGGTCCGAGTGCTCACGTTTTATTTAAAGAACTAGCTAAACGTTTAGTTGACACTTCGCGTGACCCAAGGGCTGGCTTTTACCTCGGACAGAGGATAAGCATTGCCATACAACGTGGCAATGCCGCCAGTCTTTCGGGCTCACTTCCAGTCGACAGCGATTTGACGCCATATAGTTTTATTTTGTATTATAAGTGTAAATAGTTTGTTATTTAAATAGATTGGTCAAGATACCTACATATGTACAAAAAAAAAATAACTAAGGTTACTATGATATCTGGCTTGAAAAATTCAGAAGAAGATTTTTACATTCTGGGATAATAGTAATCTAATAATAGAACAATAATATTAATAGTTTACCCTGGAAAACGTTTCATATTTTAATAATTAAGTACAGTATCTGTCTCATTTTAGGACTACTACTTTTTTACAATCGAGGCGTATTATATGAATAAAAAGAGTTACATCAATAATTTTGTATTTTTTAATTTATATACTTTATTGTACAGTAAGTTTGAATTACAAAGTAAATAAAAATATGTAAAAAGAAACGTAACTGAATTCCAAAAAAGAAACTAAAAAATAATATAATTTAAAAGGAAACTTTCATATTGATACTATTCTATTAATGATTATTTAGACGATAAGAATAGTTGGTCGCTGTGTTAAACGCAAGACAATGTCATAATTATCATGTTCTTTCTCTTTAAGTAATTAGCTTATGACAGGTTATATGTATTCATATAATATTGTTATTTTTTATTTTTTTTTATTTATTATTATTTTTTTTTTATATATATCTGACTATGTAGGTCAATTCGTTGTTTTTTTTATATACATTTCTATCATTATCAATATCATAGTGTGCCAGCTAACAAGTTATAAGTTTTGTGTCATGTATTAATTACTTAGCATACTTTTATATAGATTCAAGTTCTTAAAACGTAACAGACAGATGTGTTGCTGGGGAGTTTGTTGGCCACTTCTTCTCCACAGCTAAAACACTAGGAAGTGGTGACGGGCGGGCGTTTTGGGGGACTGTCTTTTGTAAAACTTGAGGTTCAAAAAGTGCTGGCTCTCAGCCTAATTTGAATAAACGACTTTTGATTTTGATTTTGATTGTGAAAGACTTTTACAGCACGAGTATGAGCATTCTGCAACACAGGTTGATATCCGCTCCGAACGCAAAATAAATCATACGAAAAATAATCATAAAGAGGAACATCAATGAATACAAATTGAATCCTGAAGAACATGTTGCAACGCGGAACATATTAAAAGTACTGATACATGCTGGTTTTTGTTTATCTGTAGAAATATTTTTTGTGACAAAACTATGTGTATGGTATTTTTTTTTTACTATTGATAGGCACGCGTTTGATTACTCTCACATCTGTTGGTAAGCAATGATATGGTCGAAGATGGAGCACGCTTGCCTAGAAGAAACCTATTCAGTCTTGACTTAAAGACTCCCATGTTGTAGCTATCAGGAAACACAAACTCCGGCAGGAAATTCCACTCCTTAGCTGTACGCACTATGAATGTGTTCCCGAAATGTTTTGTGCGAGTGGGTGGGATGTCCAACATGTACCGGTGGTGCATCGCCGTTCGTCTTGTGGTCCGATGATAGAACGGGCTTGGCGGAATTAAATTGAGCAATTCCGTTGTACATTCCCCAAAATGCAGAAAACCGACAGGCTAGCAACTCATCGATGCTCAAGACTTTGAAGCTTCGTCGCGACGAGCCTATGCCGATGATCCTCTTGGCTCGTTTCTCAACTGACTCAAGGGCATCAAGCTGGTATCTGGCAGATCCATCTCAAAGATGAGAGCAGTACTCCATACACGATCGAACTTGCACTTGATAGAGTTTGAGCAGCTGTTCCGGTGTGAAGTATCGTCTCACCTTTGCTAGGATCCCCAACTTCTTTGCAGCCACTTGAGCTTTCTCTTCTATGAAAGGGCCAAAATTCAGGGTAGATGTTAATGTAACCCCAAGAAGCTCAAATTGGTCGGTTATCGGCACGGTTGACCTCGGAAAGATGAAGCTGGATAGAATTGGCTTCTTTTGGCGGAAAATAGATACGCTTGGGTCGTAGCAGCATTGAACAAGACCAGATTGGCATAGCCCCATTCGAAGTCAGCCTGTTAGGACACGTTCAAGCGCTCAACCATAGCCTCCCGGAGCGACCGGATCTGCGACCCACCAGCTCGTGCGTCGGTCAGCAAGAACAGTGTTGCCGAAAGCACCGACCCCTGAGGAACCCGTTATTTTCCTTAAAAAAAATTGTAAGTCATTTAGATTACTTTTTTTGGACACGTACTTTTCATTTTTCACGTCAACAAAACACATGCTACAGGTGGCTTTGTCAAAGCTTTAAATGCATGCTGTCAGTGAATTACACGAACTCAAAAAATTGACAGCTCGTGACAATATATTCTGGCTATGGCTATGACAGCCAAAATTTGTGTTCAGCTCTGACTGTGCGGGCACGATTATAACTGGCTTGCACCCGAACTGTGTGACTGTCAGATGATTTTTAAAGGAATTGTATAAAAACCCAAAGCAATAACGTTAAACGTTCAAAAAAGGTTTTATATTAAACATAACTCAGTTTCAAACTGTTAATGGAATGTGGGAACAGAACGTTTGGAAAAGTTACTGAAATATCGTTTAATTTAACACTGATCTATTAAAAAAGTTTGTTTCCTAAAAATATTTATTTAAAGTTTTTATTGCTTTCTGAATGAAACACAGCGCTGGCTTTACGTACAATACAAATTAATTTCAGCGATCATTTCTACCAAAGCATGTCCACCGCTGGGCGTGGGCCTTCTTTAAACGTCGTAAAATCAAAAACAAAAGATGTTTTTTTATTCAAACTTGGTTGAAAATTAGTACGTCAATTTACATGAGGACATGACAGTCCCCAAAATGCCCACCACTACTTCCTAGTGTTTAGGTGGGAAGAAGTGGTGCAGCAAACTCCCAAGCAACACATCTGTCAAGCACATCGACTGGTTCTGAGTTTCACACGTCTAGCTACCTCTCACGTGAAAGCTCTGTTTCATCATCATCATCATATCAGCCGAAAGACGTCTACTGCTGGACATAGGCCTCCCCCAAAGGGCCAGTGTGCCATAATCGCCACGCTTGGCAGGCGGGCTGGCGATCGCAGTGTATGGTGTTATGTTTTACAGAGAACGCCAATTCTGGTGCCCAATTTCTGGTGTTCCCTTAGTCGCCTCTTACGACACCTACGGGAAGTGATGGGATGGTATTATTCTTTTACGGCACCATACGGCACCGGCCGACACCATACGGCCAACGCTCTGTCTAATTATAATAAATTATGTATTGAGAGTAACAATGAGACTCATTTGTTGCCAATAACAATAAATAAACTCATACAACAATGATATATGATACAATTACAACAACAATTACATCAAAACACTCAATAAAATATTCATTATTTCAGCATTCCAACCAAGATACTGGAGCCACGATTTATAACACAGCAGTCTAGCCTGCCAGCAATCATGCCCAGGATGCTATTGGAACTGGCTCGCACTTTTACGCATTAATGCATAAAAGCAACCAACACGCATTTCCGTATAGGAGCGAGAAAGCCCCATCAACACCTTAAAAGCATTATTATACTGCTCGCAAAGAACACTGTACGATCATTGCGTAAAATGTACGCACAGGGTACAGGGACCTTTAACAAGTTGAAGTCCTTTCCAAAAAAAGTGTATTCATGCTCGAATTAACAAAAATAACAACGCTAAAAAAATACTACATTTTGAGAAAAATTATGAACTGTCAAAAACAAAATCTTTTGTTAAGTCGGCTGCCTAAAGAAGTCGGCTATTTTTAGGTTGTATAGGCCTGGGGTAACCTGAACCTGAATTGTGGTAAAACATTTCACCCAAACATAGTAATGTACTCGTAAGATGAATTTTTTGTCCTACTAAACAGATTATATTTTCAAAGGAAATTGTAGAACCTTGAGGCCAATGCCCAAAGAAAAATCAAAATGGTGGTATATTTTTTTTTTCAAAGATGCGGTGCCCGGTCTAACATGCAATTAAATGAGTAGAGGACACTTTAACAAACAAAAAATGTATGAAACACGGTGCCTTAAAGTGTTACGCTGCCGAGATATTTCCGTAGAAAAAAGTTCGAACCCCATTTTTGCAACAACAATCCGTGTCTTATCTTAAAGAGCGTAGGTATATTAGTTCCTAGTCAGCATGATTTTTGCGACATCTTCAACAATCAACGTCATTTTATTAACCACCTTACACAAAACCTTATTTAATTATATACCTAAACCTTCCTCATGAATCAATCCTTTGGTGAAAACCGTATGAAAATCCGTTCGACAGTTTCTGAGTTTTTCGCGTACCAACAGACAGATATGTACCTAGTGACAAGGGAGCAGCGAACTTCTAAGAATCATTAGCGATTCGGGTATTTTCTGAGAATCCCAAGACGATGTGTTATCACAAATGTAACTCGTCTCGGTAAATAGACCAGGTGAAGTAAGCACAAACTCCTTGGAGGCACAAGTAGCTAAGCACACAATCCGTTTCAGTTTCTGAGAAAGTGTAACTTTAACTACATTATATTATGTGTACTACGTAATATCAGGTTTGGATTCCTGAAAGGATAAGGTACAGGTGTACCTGTAGTACACTGACATCTCGCTAGTTATATCTCAGTCCCATTTAGACTTCGAACTGGGGGAGCACGGGTCGCACGGGTCGCACGGGTCGCACGGGACGATTTTAAGGTTCAGCAACGCTTGCCGAGGATGGTCTGTGGATGGGTGAAAATCTTAACATGAGATTCCACCGTGGCTTGGAAAGCAAGTTTAGGTGTTGGTCCCGGCTGTCATTTGTAGATCATTGGCAGTTGTTAGTGTTGTTGCGGAGTGCCTAAAGCCAGAAAATCCTCCGCTGTCCATCCGTCTGTCTGTCCGTCCGTCCGTTCGTCCGTCCGTCTGTCCGTTCATCCGTCCGTCCGTTCGTCTGTCAGCGGGCTATATCTCAAGAACCGTTATAGGTAGATAGTTGAAATTTTCACAGAAAGTGTATTTCTATTACCGCTATGACAACAAATAATAAAAAAATGAAAGTATTTTAATTATACAAGAAACGTGTTTTTTTTTATTTATGGTACGGCACCCTTCGTATGGCAGTACGACTCGCACTTGGCCGGTTTTTTTATTGATTGATGATTAACGATGATATACCCAACGACGGAGGTTGCTTGCCAAGAACTAGGTAACCTGATCACTCTTGAGTTCAAGACGATAGATTGTACATATCAAGATCACAGATTCTGGCAGGGAATTCCATTCCTTAGTTGTATACACAATGTAAGTGTTCTCAAAACGTTTTGAGTGTGACGATGTAACGTGTTGCATCGCGGTGCATCTTGCGTGAAATTGTACAGGCAACCGTTAGTAAACTGAATAATTTGTACCGCTGCAGCATGTTTAGATGTTTTCAGAAAACACAGACATACCAGTGGGAATAAGACTTTAATATCTTAACAGTAATACCCCGGGTAGCCAGCGTAATGTCGTGTTATGACGCACGCAAATGCCTCGTACCTACCTACTACGCCCCATACGCCTCGTACGCCGCGTACGCCGCGTACGCCTCGCCGAGCAACAAGGGATTAACTGTTTATTTACAAGCCCCATGTCATGGGAAGGAGTAAACGTATGGGTTTATTATTCATATAAGGAATATTAGATCGGATACGTGGCTTTTAAATTTTGATGCGTGTTTTTAGAATTTTGTGCTGAAGGAAGTTCTTATGGAATATTGTTGTGTTGGCGGGTGTTGGCGGGGTGGCACAATCCACTCCTTGGGTTGTGTCCGTTGTATCACGTCTTTTTCCCACCTAAAACACTTTTTCGTGTTGACGTCTTTTGTTTTAGACGTTCAGTGTTTATAATTTTATTTGATAAATCCAATGGATAAATCCGGATAAATCATTTGAATTCGTATTAAATTTACAAAATTTTAGTAGAGCATCCGTTTGTAGTGTAATTTAAAATTGAAAGCAAATTTTCTTGTCTCCAGAAACAAAATGTTTATATTAGTACGTTTTGCAACGTGTAATTATATAGATTTTCAAAGTTTATTGTGTCAAGGAAAATGTAGGCATTGTAAACGTAAAAATTCTGCCCTTAATTTTAAATTGTTGCCCAGTAATAGTATTGTTTCGTTGAATGAATTAACTAAAGGTCGCGAGAGTTGAATCAAACGTAAGCCACTCGAAAGTAAACACCAATTCATAGGGACTTAATTCAATTACGTTTGTCGGATCCCCAATCAAGCATTTGATTGTTACAACTTAGTTCGACACCAGTGTTATTTCTAGTTGTTATTGTTACATAAATAAACATTAATCCAATCAAACTGATTTTGAAATTATTGCAAAACAGTTTGTTTAACGAATTTCCTGCCTTCAATTAATTCTTCGATCACGTCATCCCTTTCCTTCAGGCGAGATTATGGTCAAACGTGAGCCTATCTATAGTAAAAAAGTTATCTAAGTATTTTGCTTTTAAATTTATAACATAGAAATCTAAAAATATTCCTGTCATTGGTTTAGTGGTTGCATGAGTGACGGCTAAGCAAGGATCCCTGGATTCGATCTCCAGCTAGTCCAAACTGTTCTTGGAACTTTAGCATTAAGTATTTCTCATTAGTGGCCTGAAGTCTGAATGTGTGCTCTTTTGGTAACAATAGGCTCGTCCACTATAGCGTGGTGGACATCCCACTCATACGCACAAAACGTTTTGGGAATACTATCTTTGTGCGTGTAGATAAAAATTCGAATTCCTTTGAAATAGAAATAGTTAAAATTTATTTGCCAATATTGTAGGCAAGGACCAGGGTGGGTTGCCGAATTCTGTATTTCTTGATAGCTACAATCGAGGGGTTTTAAATTAAAGAGTGAATAAGTTACTCTTAAGCAAGTCAAGGTCAACGAAATAACGGTCAAACGTTAGCCTGTCAATAAAATAAAAAACATGGCTCTTTTACGTAGCTGCCAAATTTTGAGTGTACGATACCCTCTGCTTACCCCTCTAGGGAGAACAGGCGTGATGTTATTTTCCGTATAACACTGTTACCAACTATCCTCGCAGCCTTCACCCGCGTTATATTGAGAAAAGGCCTCCCGAGGGAGGCGGCTTCGATTTCTGAATAAAAAAGTATATTGTGCTTGGTTCAGGTTGTTTCCTTCAATTGCAATGATTGACTTTGAAGCTAACGTATTTAGCATACTCTTTTCTCACGAGGTAAAGGATTTGTTTTAAAAAATAATAAATGTTCAAACACATTCAATCTTCCTAGTCTTTTCCCAACTATTTCCGGGTCAGCTTTCAGTCTAACTGGATGTATGTGAGTATCAGTATTTTAAATGAAGTGATTGCCTATCTAAACATTAGAACCACGTTACTGGGTTACATGAAACCCCTTAGCGAAACTGAAGTCAGATTTTCGGGTTTCTAACCAGGTGGTTACATTTTGACAGTCGTGGCAGGTGCAACGACTATCAAAATTCACACACAGTACACAGTTGGCAGACGGAAACTATGTTTTAAATTGCTTTCCGGGGCAAGAAAGATATACGTACGAAGAAGTTAGTTAAATTCATATTATTATCTTAAAAGTTTCAGTAAGAAATTGTAGAATGAAAAAAGTTACTTTTATTCAAAGTTGGCTTTCATTGCACCTGTTTTTACTGACCTCTTGATAAAATGAATTTAGAATTCTTAAAATACGATTTTACGTCCCATATTTCCTCATTAACACAACAACTTCATCGTCACATCTCCCACAAGCGAACATCAAATAAATCAAAGAAAAACAAGAAACTTAGTACAATCAATTAAATAAACACAATTGCCGCAATTAATTTCCACGGAGCCAACATAATGGGAAATATTCTCCAGAGCGTCTCCTTTGCCCATAACTCAAGGGGGATCAATGAGTTATTAACTGAATAATGGCTGCTCCCTAAAACCGGGTAACCGGGTATAACAGGCCCGAACAAGGCCGGAGATAAAGAAACCTATTGAAAAGGGCAGGTACGTAATAGCTTTAGGCAACGTTATGGGTGATAGAGGCATAGGGGCAGGTCAAACGGGATCCGCTTAGATTAAAATTATTTGGGGAATTTTAAGGATAAAGATTTACTAGGTATTTTGGGACTAGTAAGGTTTACTGAAGGTCAGTGACCGAGTAATGTAGGCACTGTAGGGAAAATACAACGCAATATTATTTTAGAAAACCCTAAACCACCTTTTTTATGGGCGAAGAAAATGCCTGTCGCATACCACGTCATCCAGGGAGACGACGTGGTTATGTGGGACTTGCACCCAGTAAAAACTTCGCCTGTGCACCTACTTTCGCCTTGATGGGTGGGTCGCGAGAACTGCTACGCATGACATTCGCGACCCATCCAGCGTGGCGCACTTCTGGGCTCCCTCTTCTATGCCCGCGTCCGGGATTCCTCTTAAACCCTAATCCACCTAACCGGGTTGGGTTAGGTGGGTTAAACGCCTATTTCCAGATGAATAAGGTGTAAAAAAACCGGTCAAGTGCGAGTCTGAGTTTCACACGAAGGGTTCCTTACCATAAACCTTAATTTTTATTTGTTATAATAGCGGCAATAGAAATACACAATATTATGTGAAAATTTCAACGGTCTACCTATTACGATTCTTAAGATACAACCCACTGACAGACAGACAGACGGACGGACAGCGGAGGCTTAGTAATAGGGTTCCGTTGGTTACCCTTTGGATAGATACGGAACCCTAAAAAAGACCACGCGACAGGTCACCAATGACCAAGACAAAACTGCACTCAATGGTCTACTCAACGAATGTACATGAAGAGCTACAGTACGGAAGGAATGGCGACAGATAGTGAACCTTTCCACCACCCTTGATGTGACGCCCACGAGCACTCTGCCAAGAGTGTGATAACAAAGAAAGTGTAGATAAAAAACACACCAAAAATAAACGTGTAACGGACTACCAACGCCATCTAGTGTTGCATGCGTGTAACACTACCCGTCGTCGGCGATAACGAGCACAGAGTGTGGATCGGCGCCGCTCGTGAATCTTCGCATCACAACCACACGAGGATGTGTAGATATTGTGCACACATACAGCCTTGGCTGACTTTAAAAGGAGCGACGCCTTGGAACATTTTATCATTCGACTAGCTAGAGGAACAGAGTTCGGTAGCCACGCAGCCAATTCTGAACCTAAGTAAGACTAGTTCCTGTTCGATAGCCTAGCGGTCTTCAGGAATTAGCCAGCTAGGGAGGTTTGACGGGCGATAGCCACGCAGTCCCTTTCACTCCTCACTTTAGGGTTGCCATTTATTTAATTGTAACTGTACCATAGTTGCCAGTATTAATTAATAAATGTATGACTAAACGTCAACGGGGCCTTTTATTCCACCAGCAACCCTACATTGGCGCCCAACGATAATAAATAAATCTACCCACATTATTTTTGATAATTGTGAAGATGTCAATAACAATGACGCAAGAACAATTGAACACTTTACTAAGTACGATCACTTCGGCACAAAGTAACAACATGAACGCAAAAAGTTTTGCTCGTTGCTCGAAGAAATTCGACGGAGTGAGAGACTATAACAAAGTCGAAGAATTTATAAACAGTATTTCAGTATACAAAAAAGTCGAACATATCTCCGATGAAGACGCGTTGGAAGGCTTGCCATTATTACTGAATGGCATGGCAGCAACATGGTGGCACGGTGTGAAAAGCGACATCAAGAAATGGAACAACGCTTTAGATGCAATACGTTCGGCATTTGCACCAAAGAAACAGCCTCACGATATTTATTTGGAGTTGTTTGGGAAAAAGCAAACCACTAAAACCATAGACGAATTTGTTTGTAAAAAACGTGCTCTTCTCTCCCAATTACCTTCAAAACGCAACAGAGAGGAGGAACATCTGGATTTCGTGTACGGCCTACTAAAACTAAGCATAAAAAAGGAGGTTGCCAGATCCGATGTCAAGTCGTTCGCCGAGTTACTTGAAAAAGTACGCCACTTAGAAAACTTGGAACAAGAATCGCAGGCGAGTACTAGTTCTTCAGCAACAGAACGTTTTTCTAAAAAGCTGCCCAAACGCTGCGCGTACTGTGGGAAAAAGGGACATATTATTGAAGAATGCCGGAAACGTTTAGCGGAATCGAAAAATCAAGCACCAACAGACACTAAAGCCACGGAGACCTCAACAGTGTCCTGCTATGGTTGTGGGGAACCAGGAGTTTTTCGAAGTGGTTGTGTGAAATGTAAAAATAAGGAAACCCCACCTAAACCAGTAGCGTTTTACACAATTGACACTACCGAATTAGTGGAGGATCGTGCAAAAATACCAACAATAGAAATTGCTTATAAAGGTGAAAGAGGTTATGCCTATATCGACACAGCAGCAAGAACCAGTGTGGCAAGTACTCAACTGTATAAGTTAATGATAAGAAATGGTGAAATATTCAACACAAAAACTGCCGACACAATCTTGGCTGATGGATCTATGCAAACCCGCCAATTACTTACTACAACCATAAACATTACTATGGGTAAACGTAAACTACCAATAACGTTTACAATCATACCTGATGCAACTGATAATCGCACACTACTTGGCATTGATTTCTTAGAAGCTGCGGGAATAATGCTCAATATACCCCAAAGAGTTTGGTACTTCATAGACAAACCTTATGAAGAGTACAGCTTCCTACAATTAAGGAATGAGAAGATACCCTTGAAGGCAACTGAAGATTTATCCTTTGAAACAGGTCAGTCATCTCCAGAATCCCTATCAAGCTTCATGCAGTGGGCCAAAGATTTGAATATTATGATCTCCCCACTTCCACAAACGCCATCACCGATGAACAATTTTGAAGACAGTCCACCGCCAAAGAAAATACCAAAGTGGAAACTTCAGAAAATTGACACACCGCCTCGCCCTGTTCGTCCTCGTGAGCCAGCAGATGAAGAATCTCGCAAAGATCCTCGTGTAAATTATGTCCCAATAAACAAAATGTCATTCTGTTCTTTTGATATTTTATTACAACCCGGAGAAGGAAAATTACTATCTGAAGGTGAAAAGTCACTAATTAATAACTTGCTAACTACCTACAGTGACGTATTTAATAAAAATACAAAACCAACATCATTCATATTACACAGAATAGACACAGGTACTCATTCACCTATAGCCTTAAAACCATACAGACTATCACCTTGTAGACAACAACAATTGAGACAAAAACTCAATGAAATGTTAAGCAACGATATTATAGAAGAATGCGATTCACCCTGGTCAGCTCCTGTAATTATGGTGCCAAAAGGTACAGATGATATTCAAGTCTGTATTGACTATCGGCGACTGAATGAAATAACTAAACCAGATAGATACCCTTTACCACGAATTGATGACCTGCTACATCAAGCAAAAGCAATGCCATACATGTCCACAATTGACCTTCAATCTGGTTACCATCAAATTGCCGTTCATCCTGATGACCAAGACAAAACTAGTTTTGTTTCACAATTTGGAACGTTTCGTTTCAAACGAATGCCATTTGGACTACGGAACGCGCCCGCGACGTTCCAAAGACTAATGGATAAACTCATCCGAAGTTTACGAACGAAATATGTTCTGTCTTATTTGGACGATTTGATTTTACGATCTGTCACTTTGACACAACACATGACAGATTTGGAAGAAATATTCGAAAAACTAAGAAAGTATAATCTAAAAGCTAATAGGAAAAAATGCAAATTTATATGCTCCGAAGTAAAGTATTTGGGACACCTCATAGTCCCAGAAGGGATAAAAACAGATCCGGAAAAGGTTTCGGCTATTGCAAGTTTACCAAAACCAAGAAATTTAAAACAATTGCAAACATTCCTACAAACTGCTTCTTGGTATCGAAGATTTATTTACAATTTCGCAGACATAGCTCGACCATTAACAAACTTAACTAAAAAGAAATCAAGTTGGCAGTGGCAAAACGAACAACAAGATGCCTTTGAAAAGCTGAAAGTTGCGTTAACAACAGCCCTGTGTTGAGACAAGCAAATTGTGATACTCCTTTTACAATCAAAACAGATGCAAGTCAATATGCAGTAGGTGCAGCTTTAGTGCAGGGGGAGGGCGAAAACGAACATCCTGTTGAATATGCAAGCAGACTTCTCACACCTGCAGAATGCAATTACACTGTAACAGAAAAAGAAGCCTTAGCTATTGTGTGGGCTGTTTCAAGATTTCGTGGCTACATTGAAGGTACAGAATTCATCACAATTACTGACCACCAGCCACTAAAGTGGTTAATGAATTTGAAAACACCAACTGGTCGCCTGGCCCGTTGGGCACTACAACTCCAACCCTACAACTTCAAAATTCATTATACTCCGGGACGGACCAATGTTGTAGCAGACACTTTAACCTTTAGACCGCCATGCTTACATGATCTTGAAGAATGTACTTTATGCCATATAGAAATTGAATTACCAAAGTACAGTGAAAAGCAAATTCGTGAAGAACAATTTAAAGATGATGAACTTAAAGTAATAATAAATGCTCTTGAAGAAGAGAATGAGACAGAAAATTATATAGAATGGTATAAAAAAGGTTATTTACTTCACAAAAATGTATTATATCGCTTTACACCAGATCAAGAAGACGACAATGCAAAATTACTTATACCAATACAAGAAAGACAAAATATATTAAAAGCACATCATGATGATCCCACAGCTGGTCACTTAGGAATAGAACGCACAGTTAAACGTATTACATCAAAATTCTACTGGAAAGGACTAAGAAAGGATGTAATTAAGTATGTGAAGACATGCGAAGAATGTCAAAAATATAAACCATCAAATAGGAAACCAGCAGGGTTATATCAGTCAACAGCAAATAATCACAGATTCGAAGTTCTTTCTATAGATCTTTTTGGACCTTTACCGAAAGCAATAAATGGGGAAAAATGGATCTTTATTGTTGAAGACACAGCTTCCCGATGGGTTGAACTTTTTGCTATTAAGGAAGCCACAGCTGAAACATGTGCATTGACACTTTTGCATGAAATATTTCTACGCGATAGTTTGCCAAGGAAACTTATAAGTGACAATGGAGTACAATTCATATCAGCAATAATGCAAAAACTTACTTATTGTCTTGAAATACAACACATTCTGACACCTGTATATCATCCAGAACCAAATGTTGTTGAAAGAAAAAACAGAGATATGAAATCTCAAATTGCAATAATGGTGAAAAACCAACACCATAAATGGCCAAGTACATTACCAGCTATCAGATTCGCAATGAACTCAGCTGTATGTCAATCAACAGGATTTTCACCGTCTTATTTAACTTTTGGACGTGAATTAAGAACCACATATGATCTAACTCATGACTTCAGTACAGTCTTAAAACAGGAAACATTTATATCTCAAATTACACCAACTTTAAAGCAGTTAGCAGAAGACTTATTAATTGCAAAGGAAAACATAGAAATTATGCAAGATAATAATCGCCAACGCACAAACCAAAGAAGAAGAACAGATCCACAATATAAAATAGGAGACTTAGTGTTGGTCGAGACGCATCCAATAAGCAGTAATCAAAAACAGTTTACAGCAAAATTTGCTCCACGCAGAGATGGGCCATATGTTATAATAAAGAAACATGGAGCATCTACATATGAGGTGGCAAACTTGAAGTCACCAGAACAAACAATTGGGAAATATCATACTTCAGCAATTCGTAAATTTGAGCAAAGAAATGATAATAATATACCCACACCAATAAACCCAATGAGGAGAAGAGGGAGACCAAAGAAGCCATCTGATGCTGGTACTTCGTCGGGACGACTATAAAGTACCAGAGGGGGAGAATGTAACGGACTACCAACGCCATCTAGTGTTGCATGCGTGTAACACTACCCGTCGTCGGCGATAACGAGCACAGAGTGTGGATCGGCGCCGCTCGTGAATCTTCGCATCACAACCACACGAGGATGTGTAGATATTGTGCACACATACAGCCTTGGCTGACTTTAAAAGGAGCGACGCCTTGGAACATTTTATCATTCGACTAGCTAGAGGAACAGAGTTCGGTAGCCACGCAGCCAATTCTGAACCTAAGTAAGACTAGTTCCTGTTCGATAGCCTAGCGGTCTTCAGGAATTAGCCAGCTAGGGAGGTTTGACGGGCGATAGCCACGCAGTCCCTTTCACTCCTCACTTTAGGGTTGCCATTTATTTAATTGTAACTGTACCATAGTTGCCAGTATTAATTAATAAATGTATGACTAAACGTCAACGGGGCCTTTTATTCCACCAGCAACCCTACAAACGTGAATAACATCACTTAATCAATCTCGGTAGTTCGATGCTTCATTGAAAACAAATTTTATTCACATGAACTTTTGACCAGTAAATAAAAGAACAGTAAAATGCACTCGTAATAAAACCGTATACACTACATTGCGCTCCAAAACAAACACAAATCACTGACGTGGACCAAACAGCTGCAGAGGTGAAGTAGCCATGTTTACTATGAACTGTGAGCCAAAATTTTTACTTAGTAAAGCCCTGATACAGCCAGACGACGACGTGGCAAAAACTGCGAAGAATAGGATAGATACTTAGCCTATTGGGAAATACAGGTGTCATGTTCGGAATATCTACTATGCGAATGTCAGATACAGATAGTACACTGACATATCGCCCAGGTACGATAAACTACCATGCTATAGCGGGTCAATTTCAGAGTCTAGCCTGCTACTAACTAACAAAAACTTTTTACAAAAAAATATAACCGACTTCCAAACAAAACGCACGTGTTTTTGGTTTGTTTCTTTGTTTTTAACACCGACTTCCGAAACAAAGGTTATTTTATTCTTTGTAGTGTTTGTTTGGAAGTCGGTTATATTTTTTTTGTAAAAAGTTTTTTATTATTTTTCACTTTTAAGTGATGATTCGTCAACGCAGAAATTGAAATAAGCAAAAATGCTTAAAATAAAAACTTCTGAAACAAACTGAATCAAATTTTTATGGGACCTAATGGCAAGTATACTGCATTAAACTAAAAAAGAATCACAGAAATCGTATCAGAAACCTCGGAGTAATCGGTGTACATACAAAAAAAATACCCACCGAATTGAGAACCTCCTCCTTTTTTGGAAGTCGGTTAAAAATTGTAAGTACCTAATAAACAACCCAACTCGGAAGATAAATGATGACGAGGATGAAGGCGGAAGAAAAAAGAGAAACATTACTATCCCCGATTTCTGGACAAAAAATATCGACCCGAATAATTTGCGACGTGTAAATAATTATTTAACGGGTCGGTAATTTGTTTCCAGAAACCGAGTGTTAGACTAGTTTCTTCGAGCAGATCGCCTGCGTATAGAAGGAAAATATCCCAGAGGAACATACTCCCGGTATAAAAAATATCTTATGTTTTAATCCAGGACCTGTGAGCCAAGTTTCATCTGCAATCGATCAGCTGTCAAGAGTTCAAAAGGCAACAGACAGACTGAATTAGTTGAGTTATTATTAAAGTATTGGTGGAAATATAACTAAGTTTGAAAACTGTGATGAAAAACCAGTGGCATCAAAAAACACACACTACCAAATAATTACGTAGTAAAACCCAGCAAATCAATACTTCCTAAAACTAAAACAATAAATAAAACAGCTAAACATACATTTCGAAAAAGCAACGCACCAATTATAAATTCTCAGTACATTTATCACGGAGTATAAAATACTAGAGTACGAGGAACTAATAATAGTCTAGAATTGGCAGAATACAACGTTCTAATGGGCAAGAATCAATTCTATACGTACTGCAAACTACGAATATGTTACTGGTGCGCTTCAGTGACTACGAATGAGCACAACGGGGTATTCAGGATGCGTATATTGCATAATAATTATGTGAGTGTTCCTTTAAGTTACGGCTTTAATTAGTTTCAGGCTGTCTATATTCTTGTGAAAGCTTATGTTTTTTTATTTGAAGTGTTATGAAACACCATATTCGACTGTATTAGTCCAAAAAGGTTTTACTTTAAGATACCATAGTTTTTATTGAGTTGATGACCCGACAGATATTGTCTTGTTCAAACTGAGTTCGTATCTACAAAAATCATATTGAGTTAATTAGTTTTAGTTTATTCCCAATTTTTTTATTTTTCAGGTCACTTTTCCATTTTTAAAGCCACTTTTCTATTTTTTCTGTCCCAAAAACATGACTTTTTTACTATTTGAATATATTAGGCTTGTGTTTGACCAAAATCTCGCCTGATGGAAATATGTGCATGGTCGACAATGTGCTCCATTGGCGACCAAGGTTGCCTAGAAGTAACCTATTGACTCTAGGCAAGCGTGACCTCCGGTTGTATCAAATCAAATGGAATCGTATATTTCAAATAAACCATTTACAGGCACTTTTGAATTGTCAAGGTCGGTCAGTCCAAAAAGATGAAGCTATTTGCACGTTCCAAAGCGTAGATCTCTATGGAGAAGAACGTGCAAGAAACTCCACGGACACTCTTAAAAAAAAAGGTGTACGCAAAATGAAAGTATTCTCAAAACTTGTACGAATAATAAAAGCAATACCTGAATCAGTCACGCCGTACAAGTAATGTAATTTCTCAACAATCTCATATCATAAAATGAATATTATCAAGTTCTACAAGTAAACCCCAGCATGTGTACAAAATATATGCATGAAAATATAACTTCATACCGACTATGTACCCTATAAATATGGAAAGGCCGGTGAGCTCCAAAAACCGAACCAAAAATATAAAGGGAGGACAACCGCTATAAAAATATCAAAGGACTCATGCATAGATTATTCTGTTCATCGATAGAAGAGACTTTTTATAGCACAATTTCTGCATGAGAACCAGGTAGCTATTTAATTTATATGCTGATTTTGCCAAAAATAATCGACGACCTGCTTGCTATGAGTGAAAAAGAATTAAAATGATAATAACGTATGCACAAAGACGGGAAATGAACTTTTCAAGATTAAAATAACAAATTTTATGACTGCAAAATTCAATTACCCCAGTATCTAAAATTCAGTGTTTTTTTCCAGACCTCATTTGGATATTTTAGTGACACAAAACCACAAGCACGCGTTTGTCCACTATCTCACCTGATGGTAAGCGATGATGTGGTCGAAGATGGAGTACGCTTGCCTATTTTTAGGGTTCCGAAAAAAAAAACGGAACCCTTATAGGATCACTCGGGTGTCTGTCTGTCTGTCCGTCTGTCACAGCCAGTTTTCTCCGGATCCACTGGACCGATTCTGTTGAAATTTAGTACACATATAGACTTCTATGACCCAAACATGGACGCGTTATGTAAATCATTTAATTTTTAGTATGGAGGTCACTTTTGGGGGTCAAACTAGAAAATTTAAAAAAAAAGTTTTTTTTACAATTTCGTGTGACATATCAAATGAAAGAACTTACTGTGAGAGTTTTAATTATATTTTTTTCATAATTTTAAAATAAATGGTTTTGAACAGAGCCTAAAATTTTGAAAAAAATGAAGTTAATAGATCTTTACCTATTAGAAGTCTGTAGTGTTACAATTACATGTTAAAAAAATAAATTCGTTCGGAACCTTTTGCACACGAGTCCGACTCGCACTTGGCCAGTTTTTTTTTAGAAGAATGGTCTTGCTCTTGACCACAATCACGCCTGATGGAAAGCGATGGATGATGTCTAAGATAGAGCGAGCGTGCCCAGAAGATGACTGTTCACACTTGCTTTAAAGGCAGTCGGGTTATATGTGGACGAGAACACAGACGCTGGCAGAGAGTTCCACACTTTAGCTGTGCGGATAATAAATGTAGAGGAGAAGCGCTTGGTACGACTAGACGGGATACCGACCAAGTACGGATGGTACCCTGCAGTAAAAGGGCGATGGTGGGATCACGTTGTGGAGTTCCTGCGCACACTCACCAAAGTACAGTCTGTAGAAGACCAACAGGCAGGCAATACTACACCGATGAGCTAGGCTGTGAAGCTAAGCCACCAACGTCTCGTCACCTTTTTGCTCTGTGTTCCACCGAGTCCAATGCAGTAAGCAGGTATTTTGCTGAGCCATCCCGTAAGAGGCTGCAATACTCCATACAGGAACGGGCTTGTGCTTTGTACAGACTCAGAACCTATCCAGATGTGAAGTATCGCTTTACCTTGTTTAGGATGCTCAGCTTATTGGCTGCATTCTATGTATACTTTTGACTCGATGGTTGTGATGAAATTGAGATTAGACGTCAACTCCATGCCCAAAAGCTCTAGGCGGTCGGTAACCAGGTACAGGCGCACCTCGGAATGTAGGAGATAGCTGTAACGGACTCCTTTTAGCAGTAAAAAGACATGCCTGTGTTTTCAGAGCATTGAATTTGACCACATGGTCGTCGCCCCACTGGGAAACAAGATTTAAGGTCAAATTCCACCATGGTGGAGCGAATGAATTTGATTTTTTTTCTCTTATAGAGGCCATGGCTGCTGGCTCTTGCACTGGACAAGTATCTATCTGAGATTGTACTGCGTATCCAATTGCACCTAGTTGCAGCAAGTCGTTGATATGCAGCAGAAATAGAGTCAGACCCCTGAGGAACACTAGCCATATGATCCGATGAGCAGCCATCTATGACCACTTTGATCGATCGCTCGCTCAGGAAATCGGAAATCTAGTTGCAAAACTCAACAAGGATGCCGAACGCGGGAAGCGTACCCAACAGACTAGCATGCCAGACTCTATCAAAGGCTTTTGAAATATCAAGCGACACAGCAATGGCTTCGCCGTGTTTATCAATGGCCTTGCCCCAGCAATGCGTTACATATACAAGATGATCTCCAGTTGACCGACTACGACGGAAGTCGTACTGGTAATCACTGAGGAGCTCACTGTCTGCCAGGTATGCTAGCAGCTTATTGTTAAGTGGGGTACTTAACAATAAGTGGGGTACTTATCATCACATTATACAGTATAGTGGCCTAGAAGTAACCTATTCACTCTTCACTTAAAGGCTCCCAGGATAAGTCCTGCAGATGAATATCATGGCGGTTTACTTGCAGTTTTTTCCGTCATCAAATCGGTTATTTTAAATTGCCGCGTCACGAATCAAATCGAATGGCGACTCGTCTTGAAATCGCATTACGAGGGGCATTGTCGACAACCCGATTTTTTGCTACCGTCACTTAATCTAGAGAATAAGGTGAATATTCCTGAAATTTTAAACGTTCAAGAATTTAAAAATATAACAGGTGTTTGTCCCACATATACAAAATTCATAAACTACTTGCTACTACGCAAGTTTTCGAAGTCAATTTAACTAAACCTCATATTGGACCGTTGGTTTCGCTGTAAACGATATTTGTACCTACATAGCACACCTAACCGTATTCCAATTAATTTGATACTCCAATACTAATTTAAACCCGAGACCATGTTTATTTCTGGCGTTCAGAACTTGCTACCAAACCGAATCAAAACTAACGGGTTCCAGAGAATTTTGAAGCTTAAACACTATGAACTGAACTAACTAAAACAAGGGCAGAAATGTTACCCAAAATAAATAAAAACACCTGTCAACTGTTGGAAACAAAACAAAGCCACGCACAATGTAAACCGATGATCGTTCGAAAAGTTCGGCAAACTATTCCCAATTTGAGTCACCTCGTTGGAATAGTGAGAGCCAAAAAACTTCGTACGTCATCGTTTAGTGGCCGCTCAGGGAGCGCGGTTCACGCGTCATTTGGCCCACTCCCCCCTACTTTGGGGGGAAACTTTTGCTTTTCATCGTTTTTGCGGCTCAATATTGTGTTTTACGAACGCTTGGCTAAATTTCTGAGGATCACCCTGGAACGATTTGATTTGGAGATGGATTGAATGGTATTCTTGAAAGCCCTTCTTTGGGAAGGGATACAAAGGTCGTTATTGTTAGAGCCATGGCGGAACTTGAACGGTTTTGCTCTACGAGTGGCTTATCCAATGTCATGCACAACAGATTGAAATATGTGGGAGATTGTACAAAGAAATGATGTTTTGGAAAGACAACTTATGAAATTTTAATGCAAAATTTGAAATCCTTGGTCTTGTTCCTTCCTACTTGCCCTCTTCTTAGTTTCGGTATGCAAATAATAACGTTGTCAAACGATAAATTTTGATAAAGCTGGCATTGTGAAATAATGGATGGAAGATATAATGTGCCAGAAGGGAAGAAAATGCAATGACCAACCTACTCTGTTTATTTTTTTTACCGTTTGCCGAGATAAAAAAAAGTGATTTAAAACATTGAAAAAAGAAAGAAAACCCGTTTATTCATTGCTTATACTTTCGACAAAACTATAATTCAGAACGTTTTCGATTTTATGTAAAGCTAGTTATATGTGCATGCTGTGGTCTCTTATAATTGAAGGAGCACACGTAAATGAACCACTTGTATCACTGTGACTTATGTTATCTGCGTATACTTTGTTGGAGATACATACAAAATATAATAGTAAAATATTTTATACTTTTCAATGCGTATTTATGTTTTTGAGCGAATGGCACAGGTAGGCTGCAGCTGAAAATTAGCATCTGCACGTCTACCATAAGTTTTATAAATCTATACTCGCTAGCGACTGTAGTTAAATAAATGTATGAAAACTTTGTTTAAGTGGTTAACTAACAATCAAGCAAGTTGCAAGTAAAACTTTGGTTAACAACTAAAAAACGAAATTAGAAACTTGTTTTTATAAAGTTTTCATACATTTTTTAACTACAGTCGCTAGCGAGTATAGATTGGTAAAACTCATGGTAGACGTACAGGTGGTATACCTTGTGTTACCATTTGGCATTGTGCTGAGCTTAGGCCCTTGCGGCATTAATAGTTTTGATTATTTATTTTGCTTAGTTTTAATGTTTTTTTTTGTTTTTCTAATGCTAAAAAAAAACGAGTTTTTATTTTTTTATTTTTCCTTTATCCAAATAAATGAATAAATAATCATCTTAAACGCCACGACCAAAACAAAATCTTTCATAAACATTCCCCACCATCTATCTAACGTAATCAACACGAGGATTATCTGTATCCACAGAGTCACCTTCTTCCCTGTTCATTATTAATCGGATCTGATCAGTAGTAACGCATTGGGCAAACATATCGAGTGCCCCATTAGCTTCCGTATCTCAAACAATGGAATCTGAGGGTCGCTCTCCGGCTGTCAGGACCAATATTGTATGATGAGGATTAATAAATAGGATTCGGTTTTGTTGGGATAAGTGCGTTTCTGTTTTCTTATCTGAGGGTTTGTTTCTGTTGCTTGTTGTCATGTGGCTTTACTTGTGTCGCTTGGTTTCTTCTTATCAGTTATTTGGTGTTTGTAACTGCCACGCTGGAGGTGGGGTCAGTGCGTGTGATTTTTGTGTTTGTGTGACTTGCTGTTCTTGTCGCAAGCGCGGCAGTACTAGCTTCATCTACTAGCATTGCAGATCTCACCATTTCAAAAGTGCCTATAAGTCTATCAATATGAATAAAACTCTTCCGTTATTGACTGACTGACAGACAACGCACGGACGTAACTGATGATCGTAGAAAGCTTAAATTTGGCGTGTAGTTTTCTAAGGAAGTGTAGAGGGACACTAAGAATTTCCCGAAATTCTTACGAGAACAGGGAAAAACGGGATATGTGCAATAAAACCTTTTTATTTGATATTTTTGGGCAAAATTACACATCTCTAAAGATTTGTTGGAAAAATGAAGGTTAAAATAATTTTAGGATTTACAAAACAGCTTGACGTAAAATAATTGGTGTTGTAGAAGTTTAGATTTATAAACTTAACTTAAAACAAAATTCTGAACCAAATTAAACAAGCTCAAAAAAAACATACACAACACATACCCTACTATAACACAGGTCTCACCTAGCTCTGGGGGGCTAACTCTCTAACGAAATCCGTAGGTTCGGGCTTAGTTGCGGGCGGGCGTATTCTACTCCGTATCACCTACAGACTTACGATTAGTCCCGAACCCGAACTGAGAATGAATGACAACACTATTTCACAGTAACTGTCAAATCGTGTTATCATTAGTTCTCAGTGGTTAGGTGACACGGAGTAGAAAATAAGCCCGAAACTACGGAAATCGTTTGAGAGTAGCCCCCCAGGAGTCAGGGTCTCAAACGAAAATGTATAACCTTTTTTATGTCAATAAAACATTATTATTATTATACCGAACATAACGACTACGAATTTTTCATTATATTTCGAGTATTTTTCTATAAAAATTAAATCAAGCGTAAAATCGACAGCAAAGGATTTCGCTAAGCTTGAAGTACACTTAGAAATCCTCTGATAATTCACTTTGAGATTAAAACAAGGAACTAAATGAAATAAGTGAATTCCCTCCTCTTCTTTGGTCTGCTATTGATAGGAACTTTTCGTGTATTTAACTTTGTTAGCTGCATCCCTTTGTATTCAGTGGTGACTTAACTGTCCGTAAAAACATGGCGCTTTTCTTTTGGCTTCAAACTTTAAAGTTGTGTTAACTTCTGTGTCAGTGGTTCCGGTTTAGCGACGTCAGTGGGTAAACCAGCCGTTTATCATTGAGAGTTTTCAGTTACTGAACTTGATAAGGAATGGCGCTGGATCTTTTCTATTCTATTACCTACTAAATCTTTTATGTTTTTGCTCTTTATATGAGAAAAGTGACTTCTTATAGAATACTTGCTTCTTTAAAATCTCAATTGAACTGAGGTCTGCTGTTAGAGAATCCAATTAAGGGTTAAGCTCGCTTTTTAATCAAAGTGGAAAAAAGGTGGTGGTGGTGGTGTGAAATAAAGAATAATACAGTGTAGTCCGTTTAGTACGACTTCGCACATAATAGCCAACTGTTTTTAGCGACGTAAGTATAAGCATATCTTTGGTTTTAATATGAGCCACTATGAAATTGTCAGTTCGTTTACTATGACTTTCGGTTAGTACGGCGTAACATCACCAGTCCCTTGGCCGTCGTTATATCCGGATGCTACTGTAATTACAATTTAAAAAAAAACTCTTAAATTGAAAACTTGTCTTGTAACTTGGAAATAATCATAAATACCAATATCATAAAGGTAATCTCTAATGCAGGCCATACAAGTCCAAGTAATTTGAACCGCCCACCAAGGACATATTACAAAATGTCCTTCACTTAATTTAAACCGCCCACCGTGCAACATGTCCTCTGATGTGGGATGCACAGGTACAAATCTTAATACAGTAACATATTTTACAACGTAATATAACACGAGCGATGGTACACAAAAGACAAACAAAATTCTTAGTAACCTAACTAATTTTTATAATTATAACAATACAATATCCTTAAATATACCTCACATACACAAAAATTTAAGTTGCTACAGGTAGAATAGCCAATTTAGACACAGGTCTCTTTATTAGGGAATTTTTAGTTTTCACGGTAACGACTCGAGTAATTCCGTCAGGACCAGGGTGTTTTGATTCGATTTTGCCCAGCAACCACTTGCCAGGAGGTAAATCGTCCTCTTTTATCAGAACTATGTCACCTATGGCTGGTTCTGGGGTTTGAAGAGCCCACTTATGACGTTGTAAAAATTAATTAAAGTAATCTTATGACCATCGCCGCCAATAGTCCTGCAACAGGCTAGTTCAAACTCTTTGATCAAATAGAAATATATTCCGTACGCGTTAACTTGACACCTGGCTCAAATGGTTCATTTCGAATGACTTTTTGAGGTTTTAATTCAAATTGAACAATTCGATTTCGTTGAAAACAATACAAACGCGTTTTACCATTGCGTTTATATTATTTTCTTCGAAATCGAATAATTCAGTTTAAATTAAAACGTCAAAACTTAATTCGAGCCAGGTGCCAAGTTAACGCGTACGGGTAGTACGTTATTTCTTTATACCATATGGTGACTCATTTTTTTATCAATTTTTCCCACAGACATTCGTGCCAATTTGATAAAACTCTTTGAACTAGCCTGTTTGATCAAATTATATCAGATAAACATTGAGTCAACAACCTATATGACAAGAAGGTCCAAAAATGATGTACAATTCTTAAAATATTTTAGGCCCCAAGGTTGGGTCACAACAACTAGAGCTAGGCAAAACAAAATCTAATTTACAGACAAACCGTTTTCTGTCCCTAGGGCCGTCACGCCGGCAAACAACCCATCATTTATTCAGGCCCACTTCTACTACATACCTATAAATCTTATGTGTTTTCATAAGTCACTTATGCTGCTTGAACACATCTTTACTCAGTTTTTGAGGATATGTGTATTTTAAACTTTAGAATTATTTCTCTAAATATGATTTACAACTCTTTTTCGTCGGGTCGCTAAGTATATCTCTCAGCAATCGTGTTTTTTTTTTGGAAGAAAAATACATTCAATTATTGATAAAAAACCTGAACACATGTTGTGAAGCATTCTATCAGTGAAAGATATTTTTTTGAAGTGAAAGCTTCTTTAGGCATGTTGAGCGCTTTCTGGGTGAAGAAAAATCATGGATTTTGCGTCATCGTCATCGAACGCTTTCCACACTAATATTTTTAAGAGGAAAGATTTGTATCTTAATTATTACTGGACCTATTTCAAAAATTCTTTTGCTGTTAGAAAGCTACATTACACTGACTAACATAAGCTATAGAATATTTAAAAAAAAATAGAGATCCGTATGAAAACTTCGATAATGTAACCCAAGGTGTGAAAAAAAATCCAAAAAATCTTATATCGCGTACGCTGCGGAAACTATTAACAATAGAGCAAAGTGATGTACTACAGTTTTATAGAAGACATTAATATCTACAAAAAAATCTGCAAAGGTATAAATCTAACTATTATAGTTAAATCACAATGACCGCTTTTTGTTCAAATTATTCAATCAAAACCTGGGTGAAATGGCATATTGGTGATTTTAGTATCATGATATTAATCCTTATCTATTTAATTTGTTGAATAATTAAGGTTCATTATGTACATGTAAATTACATTTTAAATTATTTAAATCGGACCTTTTGTTTGAAAGTTACGACGGGTATAAAAATACTCCAAGTAAGAAAAATGTTGCGGTTTGAGCGCTGCCCTGCGTTCTAACCGCAACCTTTTTCTTGAGTACCCTACGTTTAGTCTATAAAAAATCTTAGAAGCTTGTGCGTGTGATATGCGTATACAAAGTCGTGGGCAATAGCTAGTCATTATATATTACTTCGCCCGCTGCAATTTTCTTAAGGATCCCTAATATTTTCTAGTAATAAATATAACCTATGTTAGTCAGGGATAATGTAACTTTCTTGTGGTGAAATAATTTTTAGAATAGGTCGAAGAGTTTTTGAGTTAAATCGTAACAAAAAAAAAAACTAATCTTTCCTATTTATAACATTAGATAAAAGATCACATTATAAAAATATAATTTGTTTACAGCTCGAACTATACCAAGATTCAAAAATGAAACCTAACGTGCTATATAACTGAGAAAACCACTACGTCTGTTATGTAGGAGGGTTTACTAAATCGACCGTAACTTAAAATAAACTTATTAATGATCAATTTGGAATTTGATATCAAAACTGTCAGTAACAGCTTCATTACACACTAGTTTAAATAGCGTTATTAATAATAGATTCCATTAAAGTTCAGCTTGGATAATAATAACTTAATATTGTTGATTTCTGTTTATAGTTCTGACTTTTTGGATGTTATTTTTGGCTTCTTACTCTGTTTTTAGGGTTCCGAACAAAAAACGGAACCCCTATAGGATCACTCGGGTGGCTGTCTGTCTATCTGTCTGTCCGTCTGTCACAGCCAGTTTTCTCCGGATTCACTGGACCGATTCTGTTGAAATTTGGTGCACATATGGACTTCTATGACCCAAACATAGACGCGTTACGTAAATTATTATTTTTTTTAGTATGGGGGTCACTTTTGGGGGTCAAACAAGAAAATTAAAAAACAATATCGTGTGACATACCAAATGAAATGGATTACTGTGAGGGTTTTCATAGTATTATTTTCATAATTTTAAAATAAATGGTTTTGAAGTTATTCAAGAAATTAGACGAAAAATGACCATCCCCCCTTGTCTCCGAAATTACTGAGCCAATAATTTTGAAAAAAAAAATGGAAATAATATATCTTTACCTATAACATGTCAAAAAAATGAAATTCGTTTGGAACCCCTTGCACGCGAGGAAACTCGTACTTGGCCAGTTTTTAAAAGAACACGTGACTCAATCAAGCTGTCTTTTCCCAACTACATTGGGGTCGGCTCCCAGTAACCTAATGCATCTTATCTAGTAGTATTTCTCAGAGTGACTGGTAGTCTGACCTTCTGACTCGAAAAGAAGAATCTCTCTTGGCCAGACTCGTGTATGATTTTCTGGCTTCTTACTCTCCGTAACGACTGTAAAAAATCTTCAAACGACAGCTGAGACCAACAGCTTAACTTACTTTCCGTGGCACGAACGAGTATCGATAATTATGGTAAAAATGGATGGTCACCCATCCTCGGGCCGACCTCGGCAAGTGCTGCTTAACCTCGAAGGTCGACCCTAGCGACATGTTATCATTTAGCCACGAGCTCTTGAAAATCAAACGTGACTATCCATAAACAAATACAGATCACCGAGCCACCATTACATAAGAGTACCTACTAATATACGACACTCCCGGACACGGCTCACAGAATCAACGCGAGAGAATCAATCCATTTGGCTAGGACCCCCATAAAGTATATAAACCTCTGTAACAAAACACACGATTCACCCAGTGTATGTGTGTGTGTGTGTGTGTGTGTGAGTGTGGATGGACGGCGGTTTATTGCGGCTAAGATTGATTATTGCTAACATATTCATCTGCCAATAAATGAAACGTCTTGTGGCTCTTGAATATGAATAATGCTCTCTCATCTTTATGTTTGTATTTCCGTAACTACGAACATGACTGAGGAAAATATCGAAACCTGTTTTAAGACACTTGTCTCGCATTAGTGTTTTTTTTTTGGTAGGCCCAAAGCCCACCTCACTATTTTTAACCACTCCAACTCGTAAAAGGCAGATCTACAGTGGCACCAATCACCAAATAGTTAGAGTGGATGCTCAACGAGCTAACTTTTTAAGGTACCACAGTGAACTTAATCAGAGAAGGAGCGATGGAGTAAGGAATAATTTCCACTTCCCTGCTTACTTACCAGAACTAACAAACACACTGCAATTGCCTGCACACATATTAATCCCACAAAGCAGTAAACGTGACCCCAAAACTGCAAACACTTTTGAATTACCCAACTTTACTTCGAAGCCAAACCAAAACACCGGCAAGCAGAGCACTTGTGACGTCTAAACATTTAAAACTACCCACAAACAGCCAGAATTTAAGACACTGTATCAGAAGCTGAAGCAACATGTTGAAAAGAGCTCCGAGTTTTAGTGGCAGTGACAAAGTTACAGGTTTTACTACATTTTAACGTATCTCCGTGGCCGGGGTAATGGCTAGAGCGCCATTATGTGGGTAGATTCAATTTGGGTATAAGTTATTTTGCGAAGTGTGAGTTTTAAGTGGACTTTGTGTGGAGTGAATAGTTTTGAGGTTTGAAGAGGCAATGAAGTAAGTTTGAATCCGGATGTGTTTCATTGCGTTTCAACATCTGTTGAAACGCAAATATTTTCTGTACTAGCATCTTCCGTATTATTTGAAAGATGATTCGCTCTTGAAGCTAATATATAAAATTCTTCCGTTATTGGCTGAGTGACTGACAGATAACGTACAGCCGAAAAAACTGATCGTAGAAGGCTAAAATTTAGCATGTAGCCTTGGGAAGTATATCGGGATATGCGCGTATGAACTCGTGGGTTAAAGCTAGAGTGCTATCTAAATTGAATCCATGTTAGTGGGCCATGATCAAAAAATACACACTAATTTCTAAATTGTAAACGAGAGAAACTAGTCACTTATGTAGAAGTCTACACGTACGGAGCAACTGACATACGTAAATTGATTTACCCGTAGAGAACTAGGTAAAGTAAATTAGGTTATCCTTGGAAGCTAGAGCTCAAAGATAAATACTCCACATCTCATCGTAAGGTACTTGAAAGGCACTTACAAAGAAGTTTCTAAAGAATTCTAGTCGCATCTCTTGAAAACTAGCATGTGTGGAAAATAACTATATTTCTTCCGTAAACGAAGGAATCTTTGAAGAGCTTTCAAACCACTAAGCGTCTCTCTCTTTCCTCCATACTGGATGCGAGTGGTGCCTCGTTTAGTACTGCGACCATCGAACTTGTATTCCTTATTTTCAACATGCGAAAGTTTTTCTACTAATATTCAAAGAAAATCTTTAGATACTTGTAGAAAAAGCTTTTTTAGAAAAGTTATTACAATAGTGCTTACGTGTAGTAAGTACTTCTTAATAAAAAAGTCTTTTTCCAAATTTTTTTACGTTTCGTTTGAGTGAAGTTAAAAAACAGCGGCAGGCGTTGCCAAAATTATCCAATTATCTTGTAATCTCTGGCTACGCAATCGTACCTCGTCAGATAACATAAAAAGAGCACTATTCAGCACTGATCCCTATTCATAGATAAACCCACAACTTCACAGTAGCTACTATGTAAATCATCCATCCATAACCATACCAAATTGACAGTCGCATCCGAGTAACGACCCAAAACACATAAACTACATCAACAAAAACGCTTCCCCATAAAAGAATTTTACTCCAGTGCTACGAGCAAGTGGAATAGCCCATCTAAAGGCTCCACATACTCGTAGCAACAATAAACTCGACACTTTACTCGTGCGAGTCGGCCCGCATACCTCTTATAAACTTCGTTCGCAAAATCTACATACCAGGACATTGCAGAGGGTAATCAAGGATACTTCAAGCCCATGTGTAACTTGTAAATAAATGTTAAATGATTGTGTTTCACTCTATTTATTTTCGTTTGCGAACGGGTGTATTACGGAAACGGAAATCTGATATTTTATTTAAGGGAAATTACGAGGGAAATGGAGGCGGAAAAGTGAATTTTATTTAAGTAGCCAAAGCTGTAATTTGTTTCGTTTTGTTTGCATGGGTTCAAATATCATGATGTCCTATTAAATGTTTTTTGATATTAAGAAGGATTTTTTCAGGAACACTAATTTTCTCTGTAAAACGCAACACCATACACTGCGATCGCCAACCCGCCTGCCAAGCGTGGCGATTATGGCAAATCCCCCTCCCTTTGGGGGAGGCCTATGTCCAGCAGTAGACGTTTTCGGCTGTTATGATGATGATGATGATGACTAATTTTAATTGACGCATGTCTGCGTCGTACGTGCAGCGTACGCAGCTTTTATTAGGTTCATGCATCACAAAATCTGCTCTGTTCAGCGCTACGTGGACCTGCGTCATCTACGTCTCAGCATAAACTTAGCCTTACGATTGTCAAAAATCCAAAATGTTTGACCACGTCTCCACGAATGTCACTTTCCCTTGAGTCCCTCTCGGCTCAGACTCCTATGTGCCAGTTACTATACAGAAAGCAAGCAACAACAAAGTACAACAACAAAGTACAAAAACAACGTATAACAGAAAACACAGATCGACGACACCACCAAGTCACACTAAACTTAATCATAAACCGCCTCCCAGCAAACAATAGGTAATTAAAACAAAATTAATAAGCCGAACAGACGCGAGCGCAGCGCGTCATCCTGTCACTTCGGAATTTCATTACGTCACGTTCCCAGAAATTAATCCCAGTAATAAACTGCCAGATCTACTATGATTTATACGCGATTTCTATTGTTATTAAATTCAGGGTATGATTGCGATTGTTATGCTAAGCTGTAGGATCGTTTTGAGACTATAGACTTTGGTTGTCTGTAGAGGGGTTTAATTGGTCTGGAAATTATTCTTCTGTTATATAGGCAGTTAGTAATCGTGCCGTTTTGCCTTTAGCATGTATCTCTTCCAGGTTTGGTGGTTACTGCTGCTAAACCACCTTATTTAGATATATTTTATGTGATTTATCTAAAATTTGTGGAATAGTTGAGATGATAGGCATCTGGCTTGACTACAATTTAGTTCTTTTTTACCTCATAACTCCGTCATTTCTAAACCGATTTGAAAAATTATTGTTTTTTGTGAAAGGATGTACTTACTGGTTGCTCCCATTAAAATTTCAACAAAATCGGTTTAGTCGTTTAGCTTTTTAATCAAAATGGCTGGAATTCGTTTACTTAGATGACGTATTTGGTTTGTCATCCAAGTAAACGAAATAACATATTTTGCTTCTTTCCTGTAACTTTCTAGTGGTGCTGTTAGGTGTGGGGTACCACTAAAAAGTGAAGAATTAATAAAAACTTTTTGCAAAAAAAATACAACCGACTTCTTAATAAAAAAACACTACGAACTATAAAATAACTTTAATATCGAAATTCGGTGTTAAAATACGAAGAAACAATCAAAAACACCGACTACCGAAATTAATGTTTTTTATACTTAGTAGTGATTTTTATTTAAAGATAAAGATAATTTTATTTGTCAAAAACATGTGTATACATGCGCATTAAGCATGCAGGAAGTCACAATATTAAATTTCGTACTTACATGTTTCACCCAAAAGGCATACAAATTTATAAAAATTACAAAAGAAAAAAAAATAGTAATAATATGTACGGCTGAGCTCCTCTGCGTACGCCTTATATAAACTATAAGGCGTACGCAGAGGAGCTCAGCCGTTTACATAAGTATTCGATGCGTGGCTTCCAGTTCAATTTACAGTCAATCATAATTCCTAGAAATTTTGTGGCGTCGACTTTATTAAGTACTGTGTCCTTGTATATTGCTTTAAGGTCAAGTATAGCCTGGGTCCGTTGTCTAAAATGCATAACAGTTGTCTTGTCTAGATTTATTTTTAGGTTGTTCCTATTTAACCATGATATGATTGTTGTCAAAGATTCATTTATGTCACTTTCACATACGTGTTTATTTTTACATGCTACAGTCATAGTGCTATCATCGGCAAAGAGAGTCATGGGGTGGTCAATAGCACTAGGCAGGTCATTGATGTATATTATGAATAATAAAGATCCGAGTACGCTGCCTTGGGGCACACCGTATGTTGGTGTGCGTTCGCTTGATACATAAATTTCCTCTTTCTTTGTGTTTATATTAATTCTCTCAATCTCTGTGTATTGTTTTCTATTTGTAAGGTATGACTGAATAAGATTTAGTATGTTTCCCCGTATGGCCTTAAGCTTCTAATTTCTGTAACAATATGCTATGGTCAATTTAGTCAAAAGCCTGCGTCATATCGCAGTATATCGCACATACAGGAAGTCGGTTATATTGGTGCATATTTGGAGGTCGGTTGTATTTTTTTATTTACCTACTCAATGCTTATGGAACAGCATCATAATTTTCCTGGCACTCTTACCTACAGAGATCATAACATTTATTAATTTATTTTTCGTCCAATCACTTTGTCTGCTTTCCTAACAGCGATCCAACCTACCTTTATAAAGACAAAAGATTCGCTGGGCACTAGATGTCAATTACATCAGTATTAATTGTCGACGACGATGCCAGCATAGGCTAGCTCAGCTGTCGGCGCAAACGACTTCCATTATCAATGACAGATGCTGATTAAAACGTTTAGTAATTGACTCGCGGAATCATCATGATAATGATTTTCGTGACACTAATGATGAACAGCTTTCAAAGCATTATGACGCTTTTGAATTTCGAATAAGTGGTTTGAAAAAGTTTACCTTATAGGTAGTATTCATAGGTATCTGTATCGTAACTTAGTTTCGTACTGGAAAAGGAATTGGGCTACCATATTCTTTTCGAATTGGAATCTTATCTAATTAAATTTTTCTTTTAAATACCTATCTACTGAACTAAAACTTAGCCGCATGGTGTCGGCCGGTGCCGTATGGTTCCGTAAAAGAATAATACCATTCATCACTTCCCGTGGGTGTCGTAAGAGGCGACTAAGGGACTCACCAGGGAATGGGCAGCAGCGTTCTCTGTGAAACGCCACACCATACACTGCGATCAGCAACCCGCCTGCCAAGCGTGGCGATTATGACAAACCCCCCCTTTGGGGGAGGCCTATGTCCAGCAGTGGACGTCTTCGACTGCTATGACTGAACTAAAACTTATAAAAAAATCCAAACTAAAAATTATTCAGACTTTCAGGAGTTGCAGTGGTTGGGAATGTGCAACGGGTTGTCCCAAAAAATCTAAAATCGAACACTTTCGAATGTAAGTGTACCTAAATAAATAAATCAAAGTCAAAGTCATAGTCAAAGTCAAATGATTTATTTGAACTAGACCAATAAAGGCACTTTTGAACGTCAAATGAAAATAAAATATAGTGACTCCAGTCGTTAAAATAAAGAAGTAAAGTATTCACCAACATCACCAGAATATGATGAGAATGAGCAAAGTCCAAACCATGCACCGCGCTTCAAAACCAAATCACAAAAACCAAGCACTCTTTCACATCACCCATTCGTTTAACTACCCTTTCGACTACAACGCTACACTCCATTAAGACATTCCAATTGACTCCCAAACCCAATATACACTTAAACTAAACGGTCCCCCAAACAGTCCGGTATCAGTGTCCGAATCGATACCGATACCCAGTGGGGCAGTAATTAACGCGAGCTGTGTGTGGTCGCGGACAGAACGTAATCACGACGCAAGCGATAACTGTCAGGCTGACGAGTTTGAGGACAGGCTTTTGTAGTGTTGGGGGAAATATGACTAGGAGAGGGTTTAAAAATAGATGATTGTAACCGTTGGGGTTTCTTATCCAAAGTAACAACGGAACCCTGTTACTAAGCCTCCTCAGTGTGTGGTCGCGAACAGAATGTAATCACAACGCAAGCGATAACTGTCATTCTAACGAGTTTGAGGGCAGGCTTTTGGGAAAGTGGGCTAAATATGGTGTGGTGGGGTGTATAAAAGTGGATAAAATAGATGATTATTAATTTTAGGGTTTCGTAGACGACCAGTTAACGGAACCCTGTTGCACCGTAATAGGTAGTTGAAATTTTCAGTGTGTGTATTTCTTGCGAATATCACAACAATCAACAAACTTGAAAAAATAAAAAAGAATGCAAGATGCGTGTTTTTTTTTTCGGTTTATGGTACCATCCACCTGTGTCCACCACCACCACCAGCCCTGTCTCGTCTCCAGCTTGAAGTATCGAAGGTGGCCCGATGCTTCAAGCTGGTTAACGGGACAGAGATAGGCCAGTAGGCACAAAGAAACGTTCAACCAAACATTTGTCAGTACAAAGTCCACTAATCACATAAACTAAAATGAACTCCAAACCTACATTTCCAGTACCATGAGTTTTATCAATCTATACTCGCTAGCGACTGTAGTTAAAAAATGCAAGAAAACTTAAAAAAAAAAACAATTTTCTAATTCATTTATTTAAGTTGTTAACTAACAAGCAAGCAAGTTGCAAGTAAAACTTTAGTTAACAACTAAAAAAATAAATTAGAAAATTGTTTTTTCAAAGTTTTCATACAGTTTTAACTACAGTCGCTAGCGAGTATAGTTTGATAAAACTCATGGCAGACGTACTGGAATCCAAAATTCAGCTGATCACAATTCCAACCGGCGCAATAACACTAGAATGCGACACATCCAAGCAAATCAAGATCACCGGTGAACCTGTAATGAACGCCGCCATTTCGGTCGCTCCACACGAATTTAATCACAACTACAAGCAATAACTGTCACCGTGATGTATGGCGGCTGAATGTGACAGCTTATGGAGTACAGGTGTTACTTACTCCGTTACTCGTAAGTGAAGGAAACCCGTTAGTTGATTCTGTTTTTATCGTTCCGTACCTCAAAAGGAAAAAACGGAACCCTTATAGGAACCCATCACTTTGTTGTCCATCCGTCTGTCTATCTGTTATCTTGGGAACGTAGTGAGGTATCGAATTGAAATTATGTGTGCAAATGCATAGATATTTGTCCAGTAGTGGTCTGTTATTATCATTATAATTTTTCTGTGGCTTTTATATTGCTTTTAGCTGTGACAATAAGGAAGTAGGAATAAAATCACTCCCGATTAAATGGATTGTACGATAATCATCTATAAATCTTTTGATATATTTGGCTAAGTTATTAACTTTTAAGATACAGATCGTACAACTGTTTATACCCAACTTATTACAAATTTATTTTAGTGTTGGATAGCCCGTTATCTAGAAAGGCTATAGGCTATATAACCTATATAACATCACACTACGACCAATAGGAGCGAAGCATTAAGCGTCGGTCAGCCAATTTTAGATATTTACGATTAGCATATCAAAAATCACACAAAACTGAATAATACCAAGTGCCTAGGCAACTCTTATATCCGTAGAATATCAGACATTAAGAATTTGGAACCTGACCACGTGAGTTCCTTTGATTTATGAGTCCCGTCAAGATTAACTCACGTCTCTCTACATTGTGGTTGTATTACAGGATTACAATCACTACTACAGTAATAACTGTCGCGGTCGGCGACAAGTGAGTCGCTGCCCTGATTAACTGTATGTCGTGTATTAAGTAGCATTGTCACGTGCCGAGGTTATTGTTGATTCTGCTGTAAGACCTCTGGGTATAAAGGAACGTTCAATACCAACTTTTAAGAGTACACAGTTCATTCATCACACAAACTAAAATTGACTCTAAACCTATTTTTCCAGCAATCCAACATTGTGCTGATCACGGTTTATTCCAACCAGTTAAATAATACTAGACTAGTCCAACACTAAGTAAGTACTGATGAGTACATAATTGGGGATTGATTAAGGTATGGTTGGCTTATTCACATCATGAAAAACTAAGATTCTGAAAACTAACCACGTGAGTTCCTTTGATTAATGAGTCCCGTCAAGATTAACTTGCGTTTCTCTACCTTGTGGTTGTATAACAGGATTACAATCACTACTACAGTAATAACTGTCGCGGTCGGCGACAAGCGAGTCGCTGCACTGATTAATTGTTTGTCATTTATTAAGTAGCATTGTCACGTGGCGCGTGTATTGTTCTGCCTAGGATTCTTCTTCTTGACTTTTTGTATTTTTTTAAGGTTATAATATCATGCAGCCTTTAAAGTATCCCTTTGTAGTTCATCATCCATATGTTAATAACAATACTGAAGTCTACGATCACTTTTAGCTGTGTTAATAGTACTTAATGAACGTAATCACAAAATACAAGCATTAACATCACAATTACATCAAAGTTTATAGGAGACTCTCCATTGATCTAGATCCTCATCATCAGAAAGCAAAGCCTTAGCCAAGTATAAGAGAAATCCGAAATTCTACAGTTATCTATACTTATATATAGAGGAAAGATTTGTTTGTTTGTTTGAAATGCATAGGCTCCGAAACTACTGGACCGATTTGAAAAATTCTTTCAGCAGTGGATAGCTACTTTATCAGGGAGTAACATAAGCCATATTTTATTCCCGTGCTCCCACGGGAACGGGAACTACGCGGGTGAAACCGCGTGACGTCCACTAGTTATCTCATAAACAAATCAGCAGATTGATTTGTTTCTGCTTATCCCACTGCGATGTGCCAATGCACTATCCCTATTTTACAACGTATTTGATCGAAACGAAATGAAGTTCTGAAAAACTTTGGCCAGTTACAGAAGATTTGATAATTAAAAAACCTAAAGGCCTTGCTTGAGTTATCCTTTTGAATCTAGTTTCAAGTGATAACAACTTTAAACAAGTTATCTCCGTAGTTTATAATTATATCAGCGTATCTCACGAAGTTCTTCTATCTATATTCCGTCCTAGTGACGAGACTTTTCCGACTAAGTTTTATCTACTCGACAAGGTCTTATAATGTTTACTGGTGTATGAAAAGTCGCTCACTACGCAGCTTTTAATATAAAAACATTTCTTTGACAGGAAAGGACATCATCTTCATACTTATTTAAGTACTGTTTTTCGTCGTATATGTTGGTTGGATGTGACTGTAATCTGACCAGAAAATAATAGAAACCAAATCTAAGAATCTAGATTTTGATCTATTGAGTAGACCTAAAGATCTATAATCTTCCCAATGAAGTATTTTACATCGTGTATCAGAATAAACTCAATACTTCCAATGGAGTATTCATCAACAACACAACTTTTACTGTGCAACCAACCACGAAAACGCGAAAAAAAATCAGCTGTTCAGTACATTTTGTCGAGTTATTTGCACATAAATGTATGGGGCAGTTGTTTTTTATGCGATTTCAGTGTTGGCCCAATAGTGGAAGTTGTTCATAATGATGAGTAAAATGTTCCCTAAAGAGGTATTGCGTTTATTTGGTTACACTTTGTGTACAGACGCGTCATGCACCAACATCACGACTCTAAAGTACAGCGCAAGCACAATCGGTACTAATCGGCACAATCGGTCCAGATGGCTATATACGTGTTCGCGCGTTGTGTTCATTTTTTGTTGCCATTTTAGAGTACGGGTAATGCATCTACAGGATAATGCTTTCAGGATTGCATGAAAAATAGTCATTATGTGTTTGTTTTGCTATGGCTTCCTTAAAATATACCAGCTACCCAACATCACCCTTAAATATACGCACTTTATAGGACGCACTACAGGAACAGCCTATACAGGCTAAACTATACAGTTTACGTACCTTTGTTTATTAAAATTTTATGTACAACAGTGGTACAAGGGCGTACCGCCTCCGTGCCTTGGTGGTCGAGTGGTTTAGGCGTTTGCCTTGTGTGTGTGTGTGACCCGGTGGTTGTGAATTCGATTCCCACGTGAAGAGCATACTTTGTAAAGTTATTTTCCAGTTTGGCTAGGACATTGCTGGCTTAAATCACCTGATTGTCTGATAAAAAGATGATTCCGTGCTTCGGAAGGCCCGTATAAGCCGGTGGTCCCGGCCGCCAAATGGCGGTCGTCAAATAAAACATGTCAGAGGTCCTTCAGGCGGTTTAGAAACTCTGAAACTAGGGTGTGTGGGGTCGTTAGACCTTACTGCCCTACACACGATAAGTAGAAGAAGAGGGTTAATTCCACAAAGCATTTTCTACCAATCAACCTTTGGGTTTTAAAAAAGACTACACTGTGGATGGCTTTATTTTGTTTCTAAATCATCACTCGAAATAAAAATAATCGCAACAGAAAACGAGTATTCCTCTCAATCAATACTTATTCCACGTCTATAAGAAAGGCCATTCCCCTCATCCAGACAAAATACAAACCAGAGTGTCAATATTCTAAAAATAAATCGAAAAGTTTTACGCGTCAAAGCCGACACAAGCGGAAAGCATAGACGGAACTTTTCACCGAGCCAGGTAACTAAATTAAAACTTCATCGTTGACATTAAGTAGAAATACAGACGTACCATAAAATGCTCAGCTCCTTAGTACCTTATTTACTGAGCATAAAAAATAAGCACACTTTACTACTCTTTGAGTGAATCGTAAGTTGAAAGTTAATTGGCATTTCAGTCAAAGTAAAAGAATTACCTCGAAGACGTCTTCAGAAGGCTTTTTAAGAGATGCGAACTGGTTTTTTTTTTCAGTCTAGACGAATTTGTAGGGTCTCGGATAGTTTGAGACCTTAATTTAAGTTACTTTTTTTACCTGACGACGGTTGAAGGTCATGAATCACGATGTTGGGAACTTGATGTTGAAACAGCCCTGTTTCGAGCCTTGCTCTTTTTGCTTCGTTTACCTACGTTCTTTCAAAGACCCTTTAATTAAATGTATTGATCTAGGGGTTATAATCATTATCAGCTTTATATTTTATGTAAACGACTCAAAATGTAAAGATTGTTGCAGTTGTCATTCTGCCTAAATGTATGAATGTATGTGTAAGCTACTGCTATCAAGTTTAATATAGCATTACCGTACAGGTAGCTGTCATACCTTGATCACGATATTCCAATTATCGTAATAATAGGAAGCGAGCCTATCTCAATTAATATAGGCATATCTATTATAATTACTACTTCAGGATATCCCACACATGGAGTCGGTGGAAACACGACCCAATCCCGACATATCGGCACTCGAAAACAAAACACGATTCCACTCAAAACTAACATCAATATACCTAGCATACGCCACTGAAATCCCCGTCTCTAAACCGAACCACAGAGCACCGACACAATAAGAAGAAGTGGTCAGCTGTAAAAACTCCCGAGTCCATTTAATTGAGTATGCAAAGCGGCTAGCGGATTCAGCGCCTTTGAAGTGCCCTCCCTTTATCTGACGTCAGTCCACCGTGCAGCGTATGCTATGTGTGTCATCGTTTTTTATACGCATTAGGAATAATAGATGCATTGAGAGGGAATACTGGTCAAGTGAAGTCTGAAAATAAATAACATTTGAACAATTCCTAATTTGAACACACTGACAACTCATAATTTTATAAAATTTAAAAAGTTTAATATTGGTTTCAATCAAACACACCTTTACAAGGCCTCCCACAAGGTGGACCGATGACCTGGTGAAGGTCGCGGGTAGCCGATGGATGCGAGACGCACAGGACCGGTCGTTGTGGCGACGCTTGGGGGAGTCCTATGTCCAGCAGTGGACGTTTTTCGACTGATATGATGATATCTTAACTTGAAATAAGTTTTTGCCTAAGTCAAATCCAGCCAAGCTTAAATGGGGCTGTCGAACGATTCTTGGACTAAAGCAACCACAATGTGGGTCGCAGAATATGACCGGCGGCATCGCGGCAGACCCAGGTGAAGATGGTGGGGTAAGCTTGACGCCTATCGACAGGATTGGTCCACATCAGCCTAGAGCCGGGAAGAATGGAAGACAGAAAGACCTTTGACCTGCAATGGGACGAAATAAAAATCCGACTTTACAATCATGAGTCGCAATTTGACGTAGGACGGACGTAATACAAAATACGGCTCTTGAAATTCGTGTACTTTTTTCCTTGTATTTCCTCACATTTCTGGTTTATTTCCTCCAATCTACTATTAACTAGCTGTCTCATATCACAGAAGTAATTTAGCCATAAATTGAAACAAACCGAGATACATGTGGAGCGAGATGACAAAATTATTAGGGTCCCTAATAGTTGGGCCTTAAAAGAATATAGCTGGTTTTACTGCGCAGCTCGTAAAGTGCGCGAGAAATACTGGATAGGCTGGACAGCTGCTCATCCCTATTTTATGCACCATTGCAGTCTTTATGTCTCAACACGAAATAGAAAAGACAGAAGGGTCAGTCTTGTAGAAGAGATTAAAAGATCGAGGAAATTAATCCTGACTGACCGGCCTAAAAGCTCATAAATGAAATGGCATGCGTACCAGTTGTTATTTTTCCGTAATATCGTAGTCTAAATCTAGTTAAAATTATTTACAAAGATGAAAGAATGAATAGTAATATTAATTTGTCATACAGACGTGCCTTTCGTTTTTTGGTTATTCAAACGTGAAAAGTCATTAAATGCGGGTCATACACGTTAATTTGATCAAACAGGCAATTTTACACTGTTTGATCAAATTGGCATAAATGTCTGCATGAAAATTTGATCATATATCGTCAAATGGCATGAAATACCTAAGACGAAATTTTATATTTATATTTAAATTAAATTCGTTTATTTCAGCCAAACAACAAAAATCAAACAACAAACAATCAATCAATTTCATCAAACAGTTTGATCAAATTATTTGGACCTGTATAACCCGCATTAGATTTTCTAATTCGTAATACATTTATTAGATGTGCAATCAGGTATGCCTGAAATAGTACCACTTTCAGAGATAACATCAAGCGGTCATCAACGTATCCTAACGTTGCGTGAAAGAAAGTATGACTTATCTAGCTTCTGCCCAATACTTCGTAAAACAGAAGTTGTACAGTGTGGACCCTCTGTGTCTCCTTTTGTTACATTCCCGACTGACGATGCAAGTGTAACATATGGCGCCATTTGGGGCTGGTTACGAACCAAGTTAAACTTGCGAAAAAATAAAGTCGTCAGCTCGGAAAACACAGAAATACGGAGCATTTCAGTCTGGTTTATGTGCCATACTATTTTATTTCCCTCTAGATTCTCGTCTAGCTGACTTTAAATGAAAATACGTCTACAAGAAATAATTTATGCTATCTGCTATCTCATTATTTCCAGATAACAACGGAATTATTCTCACATTAAAAATATCTAGAAATAATCGTTGGCAGAACATCAGTAACTTCATACATATTTCATTAGACCTTTTTGTTGAGCAAAAATAAAGGGAAACATAATTATCTCGAATAAAAAATAAGAATTATTTTCATTACTCCGAACCGCAATGTTTTTTTTTACAACTGCGTCACCCCTGCTAATTACAGCTGCCGTAATGAAGATGTAAGGTTGGTTTTACAGTTGCGACTATGCGACAAATTCTAAGACTTACAGGTACAAGTTCTCATCCAAAAAAAAAAGTATCTAATTAAGGAATTATGTGAATAGCGCTGCGGTACTATAGCACTAGAGCTTTTGGAAATGTTCAGGGCATCTTAAAATCACAATTACATGTCTATCTAAAGTAGCTCCAACTTTTCAACCTAGTTTAGTCTGGGAACTTTGATATCGGTTTTCTTGAATTATAATTATGTATTGTTGTGAAAAAGTGCCTAAGTATTACCTTACTACTATGCCGTGTCATTGCCATCATGAATCTAACGTTAGAAAAGAATAGTAATATACGATATACGTCTTGTATAGCTCCATCTCTCTGTCAAACCAGAATCATAATGGTTTTAAGACGTACGACACAGTACGGTACTCCAGACTTTCTTACAAAGTTTTATTAGTTGGTAATTTCTACAAAGACAAAACCGCCCACGACTTTTAATCTTAGCGACTAAGACCGACAAAGTCGCCACAGTACAGTACAGTCTACGGACCCCAGACTTTCTCACAAACTTTTATTTGTTGGTAACTTCTACAAAGACAAAACCACCCACGACTTTTAATCTTAGCGACCAAGACCGACAAAGTCGCCACGGTACAGTACAGCCTACGCAATATTTCAGCGCAGACTCAGTGAGACACTTCGTTATAATATTTAAGCATCGAAGTCGTAATTAAACAAGCAAAGTAAAGGCTTTATGGCTGGCTCTGTAATTATTTATGTTGTGCAAATAATAGGCCAGTAAAGTTTGTGCTAGTACGAGTTAGGAGCGAGTCTTTTGTCAAACGCCCGATGGACTGTAAAGATTCGGTCTGAAGTTGTTTGTAAGTTTAGTTTAGATCAAGTAACTTCAAGTTTGAACGCAACTACCTAATTTACCTCTGGAATAATGGTTTTGTAATGTAAACGTCGAATGTTGGGCCACCCAGGAATTTGTTCTAATTATTAATAAGCTTTGTCATTAAAAGCCAAAACTGTACGTCGAGGACTAACTACTGGAATAAAAAATCCTAAAGCGATTTAATCCAAGCCATGTGCCTTCGATAAAGCGATAGATGAGCAAACTTAACCTAAGACTACATCAGAAATTGCTACACAAGTGTCAGACATATAATATTTGTGTAGTAGGTATGTCACATTTGCACTTTTTTCTTTGCATTTTTTTTTCGTATGTTTTGACAAATAAAATTATCTTTATCTTTGTGTCCTGTACATAAAACTCGTTAATTCGATACTTATTTTTGTCACAATTAAAGATATCCGTGACACTCGATGTATGGATTGAGTCAATGATCGTATAGTGTCGCAGTCTATTCTTAGCTTTAGACTGTTGTAATATTAGGAGAATTTTATTCCGTAATCGGGGAACATACAAAAACAAGTACCCTACAATTTCATCATCCAAGAGACCTAAAAGACTCATTAAAATAACTACTGAGCCAAACTGAATTAATTTTTTTCGGATTCTAATAGCAAGTTATCGAACTAAAAAAGCAACCTCAGAAACCTCAAAGTAATCGGTGCACAAACATAAAAAGGAAGCAATAAATGAATTGAGTATCAAGCATTGAAAAAAAATACAAACCGAATTGAGAATTTCCACCTTCTTCGGAAGTCGGTTAAAAATCTAAGTAGGAACAAGCAGGTCAACACTTAAGGAAAGTATTTTTCATTGAAGAGTTTTTCTCTTTTTATCCCGCGCATAATTAAATCGTGTATGCTATGTAATTTACTCACCTGTTTTTATCTGCAAATAAACTAAGTTTCATATAAATATTAACGTTACACACTCCAAATCCTTTGAGAGTAGTTTCTTATTCTACGTTGACTAGTAATATTCTGGCATTTGACAAATTGTCTGCCTGTCTAAGTAAAGGTCTTGAAGAAACTCGTGAAATGAAACAAATTAGATTGAAATAAAGTGTATCTAACCAGGCACAGGCTCAGGCTTTTATTTTCTCTCTCGAAAGGTAGAAGAAAATAAATCCACATTACGCAAGTTATATTTTGGTATGACTTCAAACTGGGATACTATTCAGAATTTCTTTATCTTCATATAAAAACCTTATCCCACTACCCACAAACCTCGATGCTGCTACCACACAACATACAATAACAGCCGCAGGTTTGGTCCCAAACATCAAGAACAGCTTATGAGTGGAAGTGAAGTTCGTTCCTTGAGAGAGGGCATGGTAGAGCGGACAAATTTGACCTTAAGCCTTATCTCCCAGTGGGGTGATGAGAATCTGGTCACTTTTAACGCCGAGTCGTTTTGACCAAACTCCTACTTTTCGGGGTGCATCTGTTCCTGTCACTGATCGGCTCGAGCTCCTAGGCATGGAGTTGACATCCAGTCTCATCTTCGGCGCCACCATCGAGTACCAAGCCCAAAACGCTGCCAAAAGGCTGGGCATCCTAAATAGGGTGAAGCGATACTTCAGGCCTGGACAGCTTTTAACCTTATATAAAGCGCAAGCCTTTGGGATGGCTCAGCTAAGTATCAGCTTGCCGCGCTTGACTCGGTAGAACGCAGAGCTAAGAAGCTCATCGGTGACGTAAAACTGGTGGATGCCAAGCTACATAGCTTGGCTCATCGCCGTAAGGTTGCCTGCTTGTCGGTCTTCTACAGATTGTACTTCGCTGAGTGTGCCCAAGAACTCCACGACCTCATCCCGCCGGTCCCCTTCTACCATCGGACCTATCTATCCAGACGCACTGCATCTTACCATCCTACCTTATTGCTATTCCACTAATTCGCACTAAGCGTTTCCAAACGTCTTTTATAATGCGCACATCAAAGGAGTGGAACTCTCTACCTGCGTCTGTGCACAAAGTTAGAGTGCACAGGCTCCTTCTGGGTAAGCTCGCTCCATCGTAGACTTTGTCTCTGTCAGCTCTGACCTAGACTAGAGTCAAGAGCAAACCCATCACAAATAAAGAAAAATAATAAAAAAAAACTTCCTGCCGAAGTCTGTGTTTCCTGATAGCTACAACCTGGGAGTCTTTAAGTCAAGAGTGAATAGGTTACATCTAGGCAAGCGTGCTTTATCTTCGATCACATCATCGCTTAACAACAGGTGAGATAGTGGTCAAACGTGTGCCTATCAATAGTAAAAAAAGAACTGGCGACAAGGTACATCCAGAAAAGGACGGTGAGACAAGTTGGACTCCTATCTAATTAATTTGGGATCGGATTGCCCAATATGGACAGCAATGGACCAAAGGGCGAGGAGGCCTTTGCCCGTCAGTGGGACACGAGAACTCTCTTATAGAAAATAAAGCCCACGTTACAAAAAACAACAGTATAATTAAAAGCCACTGGTCTACTATCATATAAAGTTATTTATTATTAAAACTCTAGCAAAACCTGAAGCAATAGTCAGTTCAGCACTAAGGGTGTCCATTTCAGCGGAGCGAGGCAGCGGAGCGGAGAAACGGAGAAATTTATACCAATAGAATTGCACAAAATCTCCGCAGCACGTGGGTTACTGACAATTTGTGCAATTCTATTGGTTAATATTTCTCCATTTTTCCGTTCCGCTGCCTCGCTTTGCTGAAAAGGACAGGCAGCCTGAAACTTTTTGATTGTTTCGAAATACATTAACGCACAACCATTATTATCAGAGCAGCTAAAAGCGATATTTCAGGCTTAACTACCTACTATAAATAAATAAAACTTTATTTTCAGACTACAGTCCATAATTTAGTTAGTATTTTGGTGTTAGTAACAATAGTGTACGTACGTTAGTAGGTTATGACTGTCTCTACCCAGTGTTCCTGAAAGGGACAGTCCGGTCTGGCAGCTATCATTTTCAGGATGCTGTTGTCACTACCGTGCATGCGCTGTAGTAAGGAGGAGGCCGATTTCTTTCGCATGACTATCTCATCAATCTTCTTATTCTCTTGCAACTAAATACTTAGTTCACATTTTAACGTAGACCACTGCACAAACATCCATGATATTACTCGCTGCCTTATTTAAGTCAAACAATTTCGTGGAGGGTTGTAACAATCCATTTAACTTACGCGAAGAATAAGGAAATACTCTATGCTTGAACGAAAATCACCATCAGCGTCCCAACGATCCATCTTTAAAACCAATCCCATAAACTAACGACACCTACGGGAACGGATGGGATAGAACAATCCTATCTCTCCATCAACCGAAAACCACAGAATCACGCGATTCGATTCACCCGTAACTGAAACGTGCGCGTTCCCGTCCCGACTCCCGGCGGTAACGCACGTTAATCGAGTCCGTATCGTTGACTTAGTACCGCCCTGACCCATGGAAAGGGCAAGACTTTTTGTTTGTGACATTTTGCGAACTAATCATTTTGTTTCTGATGATATTCGAATATTGTTTGGGTTAGTTTTTTTGTTTTTGAAAGGCTGTTTTCTCTAGGGACTTGACGTTAGTGCTAGGAACATTTTCCGTAGTAGGTACTATAAGGCTTCGCACTACTATTAATGTAAAGAATTTGAAAGTATGTACACGACTACATACTTTCAAATTCTTCACGTTATTAGTATAGATCCTTAAATACACATATAAGGATCGCAGCAGGTAGCGTATGCCTACCCCAATGGGATAAACTCTTGGATTTATGTGAGTAAGAATGTGAAGTTAGTTTGGTCTAGTCATAATTATTGAGTTCTCTTAATCAGAAAGATTATTATAAAACATCATATTTATTAGTTTATTATTTTAGCGTATACGTGTATTTTATTAGTATTATACATATATTATTTTTATATTATTTCCGAAACAAAATTCTACTTTGAATTTTATTTATTAGTTGTACACCTTGTGGTAGGTGTAGTCGTTTTAACCCAAAGATTGACTAATAGAGAATGCCTTGTTGCATTAAGTCCATATTTTATGTAACACAATTGTACATAAAGTTTTAATAAATAAGAATATGTCTAAAATCTTCCTCAACATAGGCTTTGGACAGTAACTACATCATAACTGTATGGAAAAATAACTAAAAACATAGGTGCTTAAGCTTTACTCGAGAAGGAATATTAAGACATTTAATTTCTATGTAAATACATAGTATTACAGCAGTTTTACAATGAACAAAAAACAATGAACCGTGCTTTTGCTTTCAGAAATACTTCAGCAGTACCTAAGCCCTGGAAAATGACGTCTAACAAAGCAATGAGCAATCAATTCGTCTTATGACTGCAATTCTTTCAGGACTTCAATAAAATACCGTTCATTTTATAAATTGTAGCAGTCTCATTGAAATAATAAGAGTTATTGAGAAAATCTAATGAAGACCATTCAGATTACTTATTAAATTGACGGAGTTATATTATTTATACGGCAAGTATAATATATATATTTTTTTGTGATGGGTTTGCTCTTGACTCTATTCTAGGTCAGATGACAGAGACAAAGTCTACGATAGAGCGAGCTTACCCAGAAGGAGCCTGTGCACTCTAACTTTGAAGAGATTAGGGTTGTAAGCGTTTGGAAACAAAGATGCAAGTAGAGAGTATTTTTTTTTAATTTCTACTTACATTACGATCTAGATGTGCCTACTTGTATTGAAGGTTTATCAAAGCAGGAAGGCACCATAAAATACTTATAAATATTTTCGATTCATCATCTGCCTAACTTTTTCCCAACTATATGTATATTGGTGTCGGCTCCCAGTCAAACCGGATTCAGTTGAATTCCATTAATTTACGTGGAGCGGCTGCCTACTACATCTCCACAACCTATTGTAATATTTTCGATTACATTTATTATTTTATTTTACATTAATCTTTTTAATTTGTACCTATAAATTTAGACAGCACCATTAAAATAGTGCCGTCAAAATTTTTAGTTTGTTCGTTTTTTTTTCTTTTAGAGTTCCGAAAAAAAAGGTACCCTTATAGGATCACTCGTGTGTCTGTCTGTCCGTCTGTCACAGCCAGTTTTCTCCGGATCCACTGGACCGGACCTGTTGAAATTTGGTGCACATATGGACTTCTGTGACCCAAACACGGACGCGTTAAGTAAATTATTAAATTTTTAGTATAGGGGTCACTTTTGGGGTTCAAACTAGAAAATTATAAAAAAAAGTTTATTGAACAATATTGTGTGATATATCAAATGAAAGGGCTTACTGTGAGGATTTAACTGTATTTTTTTCATAATTTTAAAATAAATGGTTTTGAAATTATTCAAGAAATTAGACGAAAAATGACCACTCCCCCCCTTATATCCGAAACTACTGAGCCTACAATTTTGAAAAAAATGGAAGTAACAGCTCTGTATCTATAAATTACAGGAAAACCTATATGAAGTCTGTAGTGTGAAGCAACATGTTAAAAAAATTAAATTCGTTCGGAACCCTTAACACGCGAGTCCAACTCACACTTGGCCAGTTTTTTTTTCTTTCTTTTTGTCTTGTTTATATTTTTTTTGATTTAGAGTTTAGATCGTTATCTACATAGCTATAAAGTAATCTAACGATCATATCATATATAACGATTTATTTTTTACAGAATGAAAATGTAAATGTCAACTAGCTGAAAAAGATGTAATTGCGTGAGTCATGTGTGTGAATCACTTGTAGAAACAAACATACCTCATTTCTTTTTAGTAAAGCTTAGCACACCAATAAAACTGGTCTAGAAACACGAAGAATTTTAACAGCACGAAATAACCGTAACATAAAAACAAAACCAAAACTAATTCCCGAAATAGCCACAGTCGAACAACAAACAGTAGATCCAGAACAAAACTCTGAACTAAAAGCATTACGAACAAATCACCTGTTTATTGGTTCGAAAAGATTCCATGCAAATGTACACATGGCAAAGTTTCCGAATAAACTGGGGTCCCTAAGTCCCCCATAAGACCCCGGCGATAGATACGCAAATATTGTAATCGGATTGTGCATGTCATCTGAACATGTTGGGGCTTGGGGGAGTCACTCGAGATTGATCGTCTCGTAAACGATGGGAAACTTGTAAGGATGTTTTAATTTGGAGTTTGGGGGCCGGGGTCTATCGATGTTATAATTTAAATTGGTTTTTTAGGGTAAAGAGTGCTGTTTCAAGTGCATCTCACTTAAAACAGCACTCGAGCAGATTCTGTGGGTTATCAGGTTGTGTTTACTAATGTCGAGTTCAATGTATTGTTTTAATCTGTTGGAGATAATGCTATATTTCTGAATACATATTATTTCGAGCATTGGTGATCTCGAATAGCTAGCGGATTTCTCTATAATCACTACATAGTATAAAACAAAGTCGCTTTCTCTGTCCCTATATCCCTATGTATGCTTAAATCTTTAAAACTACGCAACGGATTTTGATGCGGGTTTTTTTAATAGATAGAGTGATTGAAGAGGAAGGTTTATATGTATAATAACATCTATTAAATAGTGGAGAAATACTGTTATTTTTGAGGTTTCTAATGTGATGTCGTAAATAATTACATTTTATGACGCAGACGAAGTTGCGTGGGTCAGCTAGTTTATATATAATTTTCAAGTTAAGTACTTAGGGCTAAGAAACTTTTACCTGAGAAATAAAAATGGTAGTTTGACGGATTTTTGATTAGAAATACTAGCACTTCGCCCACGACTTGGTTAACGCGGGTTTATTATTGCAATCGTCAAATTTTGCATGTCAAATCTTGGACAGAACTTTTGAACTTCACGACCTCATTTGTAGTCCTGCATCCTAGCAAATAAATCATTTGATTGATTGATCGCAGGGATCTTTATTTAATTCGAAAATGAATTAAACCTATGTTACTCCGAGATAATGTGGCATTCTAATAGATAGTGTAGATGTCAAGCAATCATATTTTATTCTCCAGCTAAAAATAATCGGACTGTTGAAAAATAAGCCCTAAATTTATTTATAAAGACTTGATGCACTAGTAATAACACTGTAAAAAGGCGGACTTAATGCCTTAGGCATTTTCTACCAGTCGACCTTAGGATGGTGCAGAGACAACATGGCAGGTGCAACTTAAAGGAAAGACAAACAGAGAGGAAAATAAATACAATCATAAATACATAGATACATACATACACATAAAAAAATAACGACGTTTAGAAAACGAATTCAACGAATACGTTCTAAATCACATTATAGCTAAAATAATGCTATATAAGCATTCCAGAAATTAGGAGCACATTAACACGTCTTAGAAATCAGTTCAACCTCTAATTTCAAATCAATGTGACTCGTCACTCAGCACCACTACACACCCACGTACAAATTAAATGTTAAGCAATTCTTAATTATTTAACGGGAGCAGTCGTTTAGAATAATGTCCGGTTGTTATTGTTTGACTGCCACTCTCGTTGTTCGCAAGGCCGCTTCAAGTGTGCCTTTGAGATTTTACGAAATTGTATAGGCCTTGTATTCTTGAGAGGAATAATTCAAAGCGAGCCTAGAGGAGGAGGGGCGTAATTCACAACCATTTCGTAAATGAATCTTCACAATTTTTTTTTTTTTTTTTTTTTTTTTTTTTTTTTTTTTTTTTGATTTGGACCACTCGTAGTTCACCTCTAGACGGGTGGTTACTACTTAACCGGGCTAGCCTGTGGTGGCCTCAGAATGACTCTAAAGCCCCCAGCCAAGGCAACTAAAAATACTTAAACCTACAACTCTGCTCACTGGGGGCACTCCCTGTGGGGTTCGGGCCTCGGCTCAGTGGCATCGTTATCGGGAGGGCAGCAAGGGACAGGCTGGGTCATGACATTATTTAGGGGGTTTAAAGCTAATGGCTCAGCGACGCGGGCTGGCTCGTTAGGCAAAAGACGGGGAGCAACAACAACATTGCTATTATTACTGGGACGTCGCGCGGGGCCTCGGCGGCGAGGCCGGAAGGCGGCGGGTCGCGGTTTGTGTGCTTGTTTAAGAGTACTGGTTTCCCTACAGCTCTCTTGTACAAGGGTGATTGGGTCATCGGGTTCTAGTAAGGTATGCCGTGGACGGCGGACCTTACTAATCTGGGAGGGAGCGTATCGGGTAGCCGATGCGATAAGAGGGTTCTGGTGCCTCTCAGCAGATTCGATGAAACGCTTCGTGAGGCGTTTCATGAACTGCTTGATGGTCGGGATTTTGAGATCGACATGGAGTCGCTCATTCCGAACGAACCACGGGGCACCCGTGGCCTTTCGGAGAAAACGGTTTTGGAGGGACTGCAACCTATGGATCCGGTATGACTTTACGTGGGCGAATGTAGCACACGCATAGGTCATGATGGGGCGAATGCAAGTGGTGTAGATACGCAGCTTGCATTTTAGGGATAATTTGCTGTTGTGGTTCAGCATCGAGTGGAGCCTACCGAGAGCGAAGGCGGCGCGCGAGCGCACCGCCTTAATGTGCTCCATAAAACTGAGGTTTTTGTCCAAGATCACTCCTAGATATTTGGCTCGCTCTTCCCAAGGGATCGGCTTGCCAAACATCTTGATCGGTGGAAGGATCGGGGGGAGTCTAGCCCGCGGCCTGCGGAACAGGACCGCCTGACTTTTCTCGGGATTTACCTCAATCCTCCATTTCCGAAACCAACCGCCTAGGCGGTTGGCGGATCTTTGGAGGTGATGAGATATGGATTTACCACTCTTGCCAGAGTAGTAAACGGCCGTGTCGTCGGCAAAGAGCGCTAATTGCGACTGGGGATCGGGGGGAATATCGCTGGTGAACAGCGTGAAAATGAGAGGCGACAGCACACCGCCTTGCGGTACGCCGGCGCGGATGGGGCGGGGGGTGGAAAGCGCACCTTCGATACGGAATCGAAAGGTGCGGTTCGACAAATAGTCTCGTAAGATGAGCACGAGACGATCTGGCACCCCGAGTTGATACAGCTTGTATATCAGACCGTTGTGCCAGACCTTGTCGAAGGCTTTCGCTATGTCGAAGAACAGGGCTCCCGTCATCAAGCCGCGTTGATAGCGGCCGTTGATATGCTCAACGATGCGGTAGACCTGTTGGACGCACGAGTGAGTGGCTCTAAAGCCAAACTGCTCGTTGGGGATGAGACTCTTTCGCTCGACGTAATCCTTGAGACGCTTATAGATAAGCCTCTCGTAGATCTTGCCGAGCGAGCTGAGCAGACTGATGGGGCGGTAGGAGGACGGGGAGGATTTGGGCTTACCCGGCTTGGGAATGCCGATCACGATAGCCTCTTTCCACTGCTGCGGAAACATGTTGTTGGACAGAGCGCCATTGAAGATGGCGGTCATCAACACGATCAGAGTCTTGGGAAAGAGTCGAACTACCCTGTTGGTAATGCCGTCGCGCCCAGGGGCTTTCCTGGGTCTGAGTTGGCCGATGATCCTCTCCACCTCGTCGGGAGTGACGGGAGGGAGAGGGTCGTCGGGGTCCTCGACGGGAGGGAGGGAGGTCCTACGTTCGACCTCGGCGTCCACCTCGGCGAGGTGGGCCGGGTCGACTGGGTTCGAGCTTGGGGAACACTGGGCCTCTAGACTGTCAGCCAGGCATTCGGCCTTCTCGTCGTCGTTAAACGCGAGAGTGTTGTCGGGGCGGATGAGGGGGGGCATGGAGGTAACCTCAGAGGCGCGTAACTTCCTCTGAAGCTCCCAAAATGCGAGGTGGTTGGGCTGGAGATCACTGAGCATCTGATCCCATTGCTTGTCACGAAACTCTTTGATGCGATTGCTTACTTTACGCTGTAAGTAACGCATAAAAGCCTTGTTACTAGCACAGGGAAAAGAGCTGTAGGCACGGACGGCCGCATTCTTCTCGGTCAACAGTTCACGCACATCGTCCGGGAGTTTCCAGCGACGGTCGTCCGTCGCCGGAGCCTCCCTTGAACATTCGTCCAGGACTGACTGTACATGTTCCGTGAGCGAGCCGACCGCGGCCGCCGTGTCGGCAACTGACTCTATGTGATCTGGGATTTTATCCAGGTGATGTGACGTGGTGACTTTCAGTTTTTCACTTACTTTGCGCCAGTCAGTGATCACTCTGGTGGGAGGAGGTTGGGAGGGGTCGGGAGGACCGAATCTGGGAGTGAGCTCCAGAATAACCGGCCGGTGATCCGAGTTGAGCTCATCCACCGCCTCCACAGAATGCAAACGTAAGTTTACATTCTTGAGGAGAGCGATGTCGAGCACATCTGGTCGCCAGTTAGGTTGGTGAGGGTAATGGGTGGGATGCATCGGAGCGATGACATCGAAGTTGAGGGGGCTGCTGAGCTCGAACAGAGCTCTTCCTCTGGGATTAGCCGTGTGGCTATTCCATGAGGGATGTTTGGCGTTGAGGTCCCCCGCCAGAAGGACGGAGTCACTCAAGCCAAGAAGAGTTGTGAGGTCATTTCTGAGGGAGGGGCCTATGGGAGTGGTGGTGGGAGGGTCGTAGACAGAAATGACCGTGAGGGGTTGGTGGCCTGTCATGCCGAGCCGACAGACAGAGACCTCAAGCTCGGTTAGGGTGGCGGGCGGATCCATGGGGATGCAGTATAGGGACGATTTGTAATATATGAGAGTTCCTCCCCCATGACATCGGGTCCTGTCGTTGCGAACTAACCGATAGTTCGCAATTTTAGGATCCCGAAGATGGGGCTTGAGGAACGTCTCCTGCACCAGAAGCAGATCTATGCGATGGTCGCGGAGGAAATTGGCGATCTCATCACGTTGGCCTGAGAGGCTGTTGGAATTGAAGTACCCTATCCGGAGGGACTTCGGCCTAAACCTACATGTTACTGCGGGGGACTTAGCCATGAAGACGTTCATAGAGGCTAATAAAGTGAACTACATCACTGAATTCACGGTATACGGCACCGTGCTCAGTGATGTTAGAGGCCTTCAGAGCTTCGGTCATAGCCACAGCTCTGGGGGAGTAGAAGGCCTTGTAGAAGGCCATGTTAATATGGATGGCCATTTCAGGCGCATTCGCGGGAATAGGGTGGGTTGGGACTTTGGGAGTAGCCTTTGGTGGTGGGGGGGGAGGAGTGGTTGCCTGAGGGGCGGCTGCTCCGGCGACGGCGACCGATGGTCGGGGGAATGGAGGTATGGCTACATCCATGAGGGCCGGGATGGCCGGGGAGGGCTTTTGGGCCGTAGGGGCCTGGGTCTGGGTAGGCGCGGGTCCGAGCGCCGGGAAGTGGGCCCTATGGTTCAGCGCGTTCCAAGGGCTGGGGCGCTGAGGGTATAGGGCCACGGGGGGTTGGGTCGTGGGGGCTTCCCTCTGCTGGCGAGCGTTTGCACGCTTTGCCAGTTTGGGCGCAGACGATTTGGGGGCCTTGGGACAACCACGGTAGTTAGCCGGGTGCCCAGCCTCCCCGCACAGCACACAGCTGGGCGGGTCGGCGCATTGTGAGTGGTCCTTAGGACGGGGACAGTCAGGGGTGCCGTGGTCGCCCAGGCACTTGACGCAGCGCGGCTTGCCGAAGCAATTGCGCTGTGAATGGCCATATAGTTGGCAGTTGTGACACTGGCCAACTATACCGCTACGACGGGGCTTTTCCATCTTCAAGCCCTCTAGGAAACAAATCTTCGAGATTTTGAAGATGGGGTGGTATTTATCGTCTGTTGGATTACAGACGATGAGCACCATATTATATGGTGCTCCACCACGGCGGTGCATGCGGTGGACCGCAGCGACTGGGATTTCCTGACGTTTGAGATCATTACTGATCTCTTCAGGGGATATGGCGTGAGGGACGTTCCTCACTACCACGCGGACTAGGCGTTCCTCCTCGAAGGCGAACGAGTGGAAAGGTACCTTCCTCGCTACAAGGAGTTTATGCAACTCCCTGTAGTCCTGGGCAGAAGGCACCTGGACCTTAATTCCATTCCCCACAGCACGGGCGTGGGAGAATTGAATTCGGCGCTCGTTACAAGCGCCCGAAACCTCCGTCCACTTCGCCGCTTCATGAATGAAGAGGGGTGGCGGAGGCTTCGACTTCTTGGCGAGCGCCGGGTCGGACTGGGTGGCCGGGGGGGCAGTGGCCATCGGGCTGGGGGGACGAGACGCCTGCTGGGAGGTGCTGGCTTTGAGGGCTGCGGAGGTCGTGGCAGCGGGGGAGGGAGGGGAGACAGTTGGGACTACTGTCTTCCTGGCTTTGGGGGCGGACTCCTGAGCGGCAGAGCTCTTCTTCTTCCGCTTACCTTTACCCACAAGGGTAAAGTCGGCGGAAGAGTCTGAGGTACCCGAGTCGTTTTCCGAACCGGATTCGTAGTCCATGGGGGGGGGAGTGGGGGAGTCAGGCTCTAAGGTGAGCGGGGCACTCTCGAGTACGTCACTGAAATCAGTGACGTCATCGTGAGTTGGAGAGGGGCAGGAGGGGCCCTGAGGGGGCTCGGGGGAGAGCGACTCACGCGGCGGTGGAGTGCTAGTCCCACTGGACTGGGAGTTTTTGAGGCTCTCCAGCCTATGCAACCTATAGTTGACAATTCGGACCAACTCCTGATTGGGGTGGTCCGCTATGAGTCTTTGGACGAGATCCAAAAGGATCGCGTCCACTCCCTTAGGGGGAGGCATTTTACAAGACTGGGGAGGGGGAAAACATATGCCTTAGGGGCAGGGGAGGGAACCTACTCCTAATCTCCTAGCAAACCTAACTCCCCGGGTGGGAGTTCCCGGGGATGTGTACCCTCCCTGTCGGGTGAAGACAGGGAGGTGAGTACCTATGGTGTGCCCTAAGCTTGTGATCTCGCTGCCGATCTTATTGTGCAGCGAGTCCCTATGGGTCTTGCGACCGACCGACGAAGCTGAAAAAGAGCGGGGTTAAGTGATTGGTCGCGACTAGGAGGCCCCCCAAGGCCGCGGGTCCAATACCCTTCCGACTTGACCTAGGCCCTGAAGGGGCTAGGTCGGTGTGTCGGGTCAACACCCACTCGGCTTCGTTGGCACCGAAAGGTTTCCACCGAGTGACCACGAGAAACGTGGATTTACCCTGAGGGGGTCACCACGTTTTTGACAGTACCCGAAACGGAAACAAGATATCTCTCGGCTGCCTTGAAAAAGGCAGCGTCGGATCAAATAGTGTAGTCAGCGACCACAGTGACGTCACGGCGAGCGGGACGAGCAGCGAGCGAGCGAGCAGCGATGAGTCACGGAGCAGACGTCCGTCACGGTCGGGCGGCGCGCGCGGAATATGATTACCACGAGTATTTTTTGTACTGAATCTTCACAAACTTCGGACGAGTTTATAAAGGGATACGCAATGTTATTGTTTCTTTCTCTCTCTCCTGATCCTATTTCCTTTTCGACGATCTGTTGGGCTTGCAAATTGTAAATTTCGTTTAATGCTTGTTGGGGTAGTAAGTTTAGGACGCGGTGTTTCTGGCTGTAATGGAGGGGAATACCTCGTAAAGAGGAGGCTTTAAATAATGATCGCGCGAGCATAAAATAATGTAAGGAGGTTTGAGGATGGAATTCTGATAGCTATGAAAATACATGGTGTGCGTATTAGGGAACAAAGACTTTTACTTCCAAGTTCTTGTTTTCTTTCAATAGTCTCTAAAAATCCTTACATTTTTGTTTCGCTTTCCCGTCTAATGCTCAGTTTGTGTCGTAAAAGTTGATCGTTTATCTATCCGGTAACACTGTTCGTCATATTGCCATTGGTTGGTTAGTGGTTAACGGATATACAAAAAAAACTGGCCAATTGCGAGTCAGACTCGGGTCCAAAGGGTTCCGAATGAATTTAATTTTTTAGCATGTTATTTTGACACTATAGCCTTCTTATAGGTTTTCCAGTAATCTATAGATAAAGATCTATTATTTCCATTTTTTTCAAAATTTTGAGGCTCTGTAGTTTCGGAGATCATTTTTCGTCTAATTTCTTGAATAACTTCAAAACCATTTATTTAAAATTATGAAAAAAAAATATATAATTAAAACCCCCACAGTAAGCCCTTTCATTTGATATGTCACACAATATTTTTCATAATACTTTTTTTGGCATTTTCTAGTTTGGCCCCCAAAAGTGACCCCCATACTAAAAATTTAATAATTTACGTAACGCGGCCGTATTTGGGTCATGGAAAAATCAAATCAAATTTCAACAGAATCGGTCCAGTGGATCCGGAGAAAACTGGCTGTGACAGACGGACAGACAGATAGACACCCGAGTGATCCTATAAGGGTTCCGTTTTTTTTTTTTCGGAACCCTAACAACCGATAATGTTCCTCAGAAACCTGGTATAAATCGCTGAACCAATTAGTATAATGATAGGTGGGTTTACAGGCTACTTAGTTTTTGAATAAATACGAGTCATCATCATTATCATATCAGCCGAAAGACGTCCACTGCTGGACATAGGCCTCCCCTAAGCGTCGCCACAACGACCGGTCCTGCGTGTCTTGCATCCATCGGCTACTCGCGACCTTCACCAGATCATCGGTCCACCTTGTGGGAGGCCTTCATAACTACGAGTACATCATTATATAAACGCAAGTGAAGCCGCGAACAAAAGTTATCCTAAAATAAAATCATATTAACTTAGTCGCTTGATTCCTAATACCCATCTGCTTCAATTACCCACATTAGTCCTCCTCTTCCGAACTTTCCCTAAATACCAAAATAACTTCAAATAAAACCGTAGGCAGAACCTCCTTCAACTAAGACCTTCGTCTCTTGTCTTGGATCCGTTAGTTAAACAGTTCCCTTAGTAAAACTCCCCGTTGGGTCTAGACTGAATAGGGTACCATTGTTGGCTGAAATTATTTAGGTCTGAATTTAAGTAGCTTTTGTACCAAGTTCTGGTATTATGAGCTTTACAGTAATTATGTATAATGATGCTCTACAGGCTGGTCAAGTCGTGCGTGGTCGTATTAAAGGTTGGTATTTTTAATCTGCTATAATAATAAATGTAATTCGGAAAACATAACAAAATATTAAATATTGACTATTTTCAAAACCTCGACTGCAGAAGACGATCAATAAGTTAAGAAAAAATCACTTCTCAGGCTGTCTGATGCAGTCAGTGGTGTTTATTTTAGTTCAATCACAGATTTGATGCCACCTGCATCAGCTGCTTGAATTTTTTTTTAAGCTTTTTAGGAGTTTTTTGAGGTCGAGTTTTTTTTTTTAAAGTAAATATTTTTTATTTTGATATTGTTTATTCTCTACAGCAGCTACAGAACAGCATCTTTTAAATATCAGGACTTCTCGAAAACCCTGTATAGTCGTGGCAAAGCTTCGGTCACTAGGCCGCTTGCGGAGGAGTAAGGATTACTCACAACACTCATACTAATAATAAAACTGAATTTATTATTATTTTCTTTCCCAAGCTAGTTTCAAGGTTGGAAGAAAGGAGAGAGGGAACTTACTAATGTTATTAAAAAAGTTTGAGATGTGAGAAAGTTATAGTAGGTACGTAAAAACCGGTTCATTTGATATGAAAGTTATGCGATTTTTCTTCATTTAGTAAAAGGGAAACTACAAATCCTGAAAGTATTCATAACATTACAGGCACAGTTGAACACATGAATTATTTAGAAACCGAAATTTTGTTTGGATAGAGGCCTGAGGGTCGCGGGTAGCCGATGGATGCGAGACGCGCAGGACCGGTCGTTGTAGCGACATTTGGGGGAGGCCTATGTCCAGCAGTGGACGTCTTTTGGCTGATATGAGAAAAGACCTTAAATATTCAGATATTCTTAATAACGATCTGGCTTTCATTATGAACTCTATAGAAGATACTCCAAATTTTAAATAGAAATGTTGCAGTTTTGAAACAGAAAGCTACAAACGCAGTAGCGTATTTGCTATAACAAAGCAGTGCAAGCCTGGTGACAGATGGTTAGCCTATCGCTAACCACAAAGCTCCACCGCTCGACTCGTGCAAGTCACACACATTTTTTACATTTGTTTTATTCATTTAATGGGTAAAAGACCGATGTGTCTAAGTATGCGAATTTAAAATGATAAACTTATTAAATTAACATCATAAAAAACTAACAATTCAGCAGCACAAATTGCGCAAAGATGTAAAGTAATATTGGAAAAAGATAATGATATAAGATAAAAGAAAACATATTTAGATAACAAAGATAATAGTCATGATTATTACAATTGGCAAGCAGAACACTGTACTTCCAATAATAACAACATTGCTTCTAAGAATGATATAGCCATTATTTCCCTTGATAACGATCTACAAGAAACCACTCGATACAGTGAAGAACAAGACCATATAACCTAAATTCTAGAAAGCCTGAACATAGAGATAAATTTCGCCTATCAAATAAAACTGAAGCTAGTCGTGCACGCAAACAATGTGACGATAAAGTAAAATAGAAACAGAATAGCAAACATATTGTTTACTTTTATACTTCTGGAGTTGCCAAGTTATTTATTTTAGTTACGGGAAACATTCGTGTTATGTAAGTAGTGCTTGTATGTGCCATGTTATTATCGTGGTGGATGTTTTGTGTGTATTCAAAAGACTGAACAAGCAAAATGTATTCTTCAGTTGTGAAAACAAAGCTATACACGTTTAATTATGATCACCCTGCGCTCCCTTGGCGGTCATGCCTCTTAACAAACTGTGGAAGGAACCATTTTTAACCGACTTCCAAAAAAGGAGGAGGTTCTCAATTCGGTGGAGGAGGTTCTCAATTTAAACATTAGATGGAACAGAAATAACCTGATAATATTTTTCTAGAAATTCACTTATATATTTCTAAATAGTCTGTTTGATAAAAAAACGACATTAATCATTTTTCAAAACAATAAGATCTTCAAAGTGAAACTTGACAAGTCAGTTACTAAAGACAGCAAAACCGACAATCTAAAAGATATAACACCTGACACTCACCTAAAAGAACTTGAAGACGAAACAGAAAGACATTATCTCAGAGAACTATGAAAGCAAAAACTGCACGAAGTACTAACCACTCAGAAGTCTGTCTCTGTATTAATGAATAGAATCACCATACATAATAAGCAATAGAAACAAGAAACGGACATGCTTATGCTAATTTTAAGGTAACTTTTATTTTGTTGAGAACGGAAAAGGAATGTTAATTTTCTTCCGGTGGACTGTATTATCGCAATATGGCGAGTAAGATGTTGAAGATTTTAATTTAATGGACTCTAACATTTTTTTGGCAAGAAGAAGCTTGTGGTTACGTTTTCTTGTTTTTTAATAATACTGATTTAAATCTGGTTCTTTCGTTTATTTTTCCTTCAAAAGTTCAGTTATTCTAGTCCCTTCAAATTTCAAACGAACGAACGTTGAAACTTTGAGAATGTATGTTAAAATACTTCAATCGTCTTGTAGTTGTAAGAGCATTCCTACGAACATCCAAAAATTATAAAATGGAAATCTACAATGGAAAACACATCAGTGAAAATCTCATCCCCACATTTTCTTACAATATTCATCTAACACATACGTGTCATCACCTTCCATCCCATCTCCATGACGCACATAACTATCCTGTCATTCTCCCCGCCATTACCTCTCCTGTCATTTGCCTCCCCTGTCATTTGCCACGCCGTTATCAGCGAACCACAACCGTATCTCGTAGTCACCAGGCCGTGAAGGAGGCGGTCGGCAAAAATTGAGTAATTCACAAGGTCCTGCCGTGTCTCGGAAGACCTCAAATAGGCTTTTAGGAAAAAGGGTGAGCGTTTAATGGCGTGTTAATTTGGGGACCCAAGTGAGTTTTGCTCTGATAAGTGTGTGACAGTGGGTTCATTAAGGCTTGCTATATACAGCTACGTATCTATAGGTCTATGATGAATCTCGTCGGTGACGGAGTTTGTAAGAAATGGTTTCCCTTCGTCTATAGTGAGAACAGTCTACGTTACATAATGAACTCGTTTTAAAGTAGTGAAAGGTCTTGACAATTCCGTGAAAACTTGGATTTAAATAGAATTGTTTTGTTCAGTTGTCTTTCTATTTTTAGAAACTGGATCACATACTACGATGCTCATTTAGGTTCACGACAAGTAAAAAATTGGCCAAGTGCGAGTCGGACTCGCGTGCGTAGGGTTTCGAACGAAAAATTGTATAATGGTGAAAAATTTTCGATTCAAGTCTTGAATTTTAAAAGATCAGTAAATAAACAGGATGTTTATTTAATACTTTTTCTAACATCTTCATTCTCAGTTCTCTGACTGAGAATGAAGATGTTAGAAAAAGTATTGACACCCCGAATTGTTCCAGAACTTTACAACATTTTTTTATTCATAGTTAATTAAAACGGTAATTTTATTAACATTGAATTAACAAAACATAAGAAGGTACAAAAAAATGTGCGAATTTAAAATTGTATACTATTTGAAAATAAATTGGTTTACGATTATATTAATATTGATTGAATTAATGGAATAAGAAATTAACAACATGGAACACAACGCTTGCATTTGCTACGTGGTTACTTTTTCAAGTGGATAATGAATGCGCTAAACTCCTTTGAATACAATTCTTCAACCTCAAGATATAATTTATTTATTTAGTTATTCATATATGCTTTATTGTACACAAAAATATAAAAACACAAAGAAAACCTCAAACTAAAAAATATACAATTGGCGGCCTTATCGCATTCCGCGATCTCTTCCAGGCAACCTGGAATGGAAAAAGATAGCCTGGAAATGAAATGGGGCTACACTTGGTGCAAATATCAACAATTATAATAGAGAAACGACGACTGAAACGTAATACAAATAATACAATATACGAAATATATACATAAATACATAGGTACATACTTAATATACAAGCAAAAGGATATACTAATAATAAGAACATCATAGTGACAAGTAGTGATCCTTAACTAGTCTTTTAAAAACAGGCGGTGATTGCGCGCGCTTTATTGACACAGGCAACGCATTCCATAAACGAGTGGCCTGAACTGTGAAAGATTTATCTAAAAAAGTTGTGGAATGCATTGGCATTTTAAGTTTCAAGTTATCTGATGACCTTAGAAATCTTGTGAGAGTCACAAAGAAACTGGAAACGTTTCTTTAGGTAAAGAGGAGTATTTGGGGAAAAAAGCACATTGTACAAGAGGGAAAGAATATGGGCATTCCGGCGAAGGCGAATTGGCAACCACTTGAGTTTAACACGGAATTCTGAAACATGGTCATATTTGCGCAAACCAAATATGAACCTTATGCAGAAATTTTGAAGTCGCTCAAGTTTATCAAGTTGTACTTCAGTGAGGTCAAGATAGCTGACATCAGCATAATCAAGGATGGGTAGAAGAATAGATTGTGCAAGCGCAATCTTGGTGGCAGTCGGCAGAAAATTACGCAGTCTCCTCAAAGATGCAGCAGATGCAAATAGCTTGCGACTAACTTCCTGTAGCTGGGCAGTCCAAGAAAAGTTCATGTCGATAAAAACCCCCAAGTTCTTAACTTTCTCACTAAACGGAATAACTGAGTTTTCAAAAGAAACTTGGGCAAGAGTCGTCCAGTCAATCCTTGACATCGTCCTAGAACTGCCCACCACCAAAACCTGTGTCTTTATGGGGTTCACCATAAGTCCATGTTTCCTGCTCTAGTCGCATATAATATTATTTCTTGCCTCATTTCACAGAAGGGTTATGCAGAGTTGTACTCATAGCATTCACAATTATCACCAATTACGTTCAAGTTTCAAGTACTAACCGGCGAGCCTACTGCGTTGAAATTACGAGAGATATAAACTCTAAGATGCTATGAAGAAATTTCGGATGGGAAACTCAATGATACTTTGCCTGATTCAGGAATCAAACTGATGACTACTAATTGGGTTGTACTCATTGGTATGATTCCAACCCAAGTTTAGTTTTAATCCTTCTTCCTATTAATATTATAAATGCGAAAGTTTATGAGGGTGGATGGATGTATGTTTGTTACTCTTTCACGTCAGAACGCCTGAAAGGATCTTCATGAAATTTGGCATAGAAGTAGATTATAGTCTGGAATAAAACTTAGGATACTTTTTATCCCAGGAGTATGTTCCCTAGAGATCACGCGGGCGAAGCCACTGGTACAAGCTAGTAAAAACATAAATGAATAGTTCTGCTACATCCTCTGATAGAAACTACACTACTTTGATACTCGTATCATAAAGTAGTTGATGCTATTACAAGAACTGTGACCGTTGTAGTGGTATCATATAAAAGTTTTCCTATACTAAGCCACAATTGCTTAACTTTCAAGGTTTTATTGCGATATGAAATCTAGTTAAATATTGTGGTGACATTATTAGCTCATTTTGACTTAGATGTTCAAATAAAGGTCTTGAGTAAGTAATTTGCTTTCTATTTGGAAAACAGTAATGAAAATTTCAATATATTGAAGTAGATCATACTTCATACTCTTTTCCGTATATTTAATTATGCTGGTTTATGTGAAATAAGACAAATTGAATGTATTTTACTTTTAGGGTGTATCTACGTACTTTCCGACATTTGTAGAATTTCTCTTGTAAGTCATGATAGCAATATAAATATTTTATTAACGACCTTTGCGAACATATCGTCCACATTAAATATTATTACAAAGGCAAAATCCTCCTTTGAATCATTTTTTGTGTAGCGAAGAGTGTATTTTGTCAGACGTATTATGTCAGAATATATTTTTATTTCCTTTAACACAGTTACGACATTATTTTTCATAAGAAAATGTGCTTTCAATGTTAGAAGTTGCAATAATATTGTTATTGCTTTGAAAAAAATCACTAATATTAATGGAAGTAACATTACAAGTAATCACAACAGGACCTAAAGAAGAACCTTGGGGAAGTGTGTACAAATAAGGATACAATAATGAATTGCACACAAATCTGAAATGGTTAAGTTTTAAATGTGCTTTGTATGGAACACAGGAGTGAAGTTGACAGTAGAAAACATCTATTCCAGCGGAAAATATCTAGTATAGTCAATAAAATATAACTAATAACTTTATTGAAAGCTTTTAAAAAATCGCACCGTAAACAAACACTCTATTTTAATAAAATTTATTGATACAACTAAAACAGATAGATATATTATGCATGCTCACATTTCATCAATACGATTTAGCTGAGTGAAAGCAAACATGAATCAAAATATTTATTCAGTAGCTAATATCTATATACGAATGGTGAAAGAATATTAATTCGGACTGTCACTATTGATAATCTATTTGCGTATTCGTTTACAACATATTTTATTTTTTGTTGATAAATGACTGGCGCATTTATTAACAGAATATTATTCATATAAACTTTCCACATGGACAGGTATTGATTCGGTTAGATTACGAATACAGATGGGCATATAATAACCTAGAACAACTAATGGTTACTAAGGTCGACGGCAAGCTATTTTGGTTCGACATTCCAAGTAGGCTAGAGTTGCAGCTTACTTGGAATGTCGAACCAAATTCCTTCATCGGCACTGTGAATTTAGTGTCTAGAGAAAATTCACAGTGCTTCATAACGCCAATGCTATGCACGATGATGATGATGATGGTGAAACATCGTCCAGAAAATGACTTCATGTCATTCACGACCCTCAGTAATGAGAAATACGACGCGAGAAGGAGGACATATTGATTAAAAGCTTACGATCCATTTTATAAACAGAAATTTTAAAAAGGATCTCGGCATTTTTGCCTTTTAAAAGAAGAAAATAAGGGTCAATTTTATTATCACGAGACGACTATATTGTATTTTCATCTCAAGTCATGATCACGTGGTTTTGTACATCGTTTTAAGTATTTTTTTCCGTGACCTCGCAAATAATTCTAACGTGGAAAGGACTATCTATTCACCTTATACCCTTAGTTGCTTTTAACGATACCTATGGGAAGGAAAGGGTTCGCCTATTCTAGCTGAGGGCCTAACCAAAACATAAATGCGAAACCAAACTTATGACAAGAACAAATGAGAATCAGAAAAGTTATGCCATCTGCATAATTTCCTGTTCCAAAGTTAAAAGAATGAATATTCAAATTAATTAACAATTATGTTTTGTATTAAATAAAGGCGATGTTGATGAAAACCATTCACACTTGTATTTTAAATCTTATAAAGAAGAACTGCCCGAAAATCAATGGAAACAATAAAATTTTCAGTAACCATTCAAATACTATCGGTAACAAATAAGGTACACAACATATTGAAAAAAATAGGGTGGTTCCAGAATTATTAGGCCCTTTGTCCTAACTAGCATTTTTGGATGATTAATTAACATCATAAATGAAGAAATGGGTGCTTAGAAAAAGTAAAATACTAAGAGAAAAGTAAAAAAGCTGTATTGAATGCCAAAGGACGGTTTTCTCACCACCCATTACACCAGTGTAACATAAAATATTAACGTTAACGAATATCCTCATTCAAAGAAGTCTTACAGTACTAATTAAAAGTTAACCCTTCAAGGATAGCATACAGACATACAAACGTGATTTTAAACATAAAGCTATAGAGCTTTTCCCTGTCATGGCTGTTTACATATAACAACTCGACGTTGGAAAAGGCAAAGGGTTTGAGATCGTATCAGTTAACACGCGTTTGTCTGTCAACCTTATACGTGACGGGCCTGATACGTACGAACGTGTTTGTTCAGACACATTTGACGTGTTAGCTGAAATTGTTGCAGAAATATTTGATGTTAGTCTCCTCACAGACGTAATATTAATTGAAGATAAAAGCTTAAAAGTTAATGAAAATTTCGTAACGGTTACTTAAGAATTTACTAGCGTAATAAAATATTGTAAAAAGGAGAATGTAATGACGATCATGAATATAAATTTAAAAATCGTTACGCTTATTTAAGTAGCAATAAAACCGTAGTAACCGTAGAGCGCTATAAAAATAATAATTTGATACGCGTTAACAACTCACCTTTTAATAAAATATACTGAAAAAAAATAACTAAATAACCAAGTCCACTTTTTGTTCTAAAGTGACATTACCATACACAACACATGGGATCAAGTCAGAAAGTATTCGCACAACCGCATTCGAAATACGACGACCGGCGCGACGAAGGGACGCAATACGTCCACCCCTGGTGACATCCAGCGGCGTACTGCAGAATAAATAGGGTTGGGAACGTATGTAACATCCCGCATCAGAGATAGCGCGCATGCGCGGGACAGACACCGAAACGGGATGTCAGCTGACGGGCGGTAACTAAGGTCACTGTGTCACTGTGGGACGGATTCTTTTTTGAAATAGCACTTAAGGATATAAAGAACCCTAGCCGTGGAGGTGAGCGGAAACATACCGACCGTGAAGATAAAATAGACGTATGGCCGAATAAAGTGTCGGGTATGATGGGTTTGTATTGAGTTCTTGTTGATAGGGACGTGCACGTACAGGAAGTTTGATAACATTTTTAAGAGGTTTTTATTATTAATACGGGAGCAAACAGTAATTTTAATGACAATGGGAACTGATGATCAGCACGCAAAGAGTCCTAAAACGGGTACTGATTATACGTCGTTGAATATATTCTCTGCCTAAAATTTTAATCTTTACGCTTCAAGGCTCCAGAAAAAGTCCCTTTCAATCAGCAAATGCAACTGTCGAAATGCCAAAACATAAGTCATTCTTCACGTGACATTTCGAAAGCGTTTTCAATCCTATACATTTTTGGTGTTTTGACTATTGCCTTCGCCACGCTACCGCTGACAAAATCTCACTTATACTCGTATAATTATAACTAGCTTTTGCCCACGACTTCGTACACGCATATCCCCTTTTTTCCCGTTCCCGTAGAAATTTCGGAAAATCCTCACTTAGTGGGGGAGCACTACGGAGAATAGGGAAGCTACATGCCAAGTTTCAGCTTTCTGCGACCAGCAGGTTCGGCTGTGCGATGTCTGTCAGTCACTCAATCAGTCAGTAACGGAAGAATTTTATATAATAGAATTAAATACAGTTCGAATGCACTTTATTCTAGCTCCACACCTGGCATTTTCGACAGCACGAACTTACGTCGAAGATCGTGATCGTTTAGAACTAGAAAGACCTTCCTTACTCCTAGAAGTGTAAAGAGCCTCTGTAAAGTTTAGTCAAGGGAGTTCAGACCATGCTAATGACCCAAGCATTCGATTATTATTCGACGAATTTTAAAAATGGCGTAGAAGAAAGGGCTGTGCTTCTAATAAAGGATCTCTGCAATGTAACAGATACTACAGTCCATTTCAAATATCAGTTAACCAACATCAGAGCTTCTTGATATTCGATCTTAGAAGATGAAGTGGATGTGTCTATACTATTAGTTAGTGTGATGGACGATAGAAACGTTATCAAATTACGGACAGCCCTGAGGCAGTGGCGTAGGATAGAGAGGGTGGGATTAGATCTCATAACTGTAAATAACTATATGTTAGTATCGTATGGGCGTATCGTTTCTTGGTACGTCGTATAGCTGCTTCTGAACGATCTAAAGTTGTGAAAACCGAATTTATTGAAAGTTAAAACTAAACTTAGGATTTATGCAGACGTGCGGTTAGAACTTCCTCACTACATACGAGTTCGAATAATGCAAACATTTAGTTAAAGATTTTTGCGCGTTCGTACTTTTTCTTCGCCTTCGTATCTATGTAGATGTTATTGTCCTAATACTTCGCCAGTTCTACGATTTCTTCGGTGGCAGCAAGAAGGTGTTCGGTTTTTATGTTGAAATTAAATAAATTAACTGTCATAAATGTTGTGTAGTTTATGCATCTAGTAAACAACTGTAAGGCAAACAAATTAATTAAATTTAACGCACAATATTCATTAATATAATTATCTACTAAGCAATGATATAGATTCGTAGTTCCCCGAATTCCAATCAGGTATCATGTTCCCAATTTAGTTAAAATTACAGCAGTTCATCAATGTTTGTCGACAACTAAATCAACTTCCAAACAATCAATCAATGAGGCTATATTAAAAGAGGAGAAGATTACTTTTAAAAAATGTTATTTATTTATTAAACAATTAATGTACACACATTACATAGAATGATAAAAAGAAGGAAACAGAAAAATAAGTACAAAGGTAATGCTTATTTCAAAAGAAATCTCTTCCAGCATACCTGCGAAAGGAGAGTTGTATAAAAGATATGTAGACACCGTGTGTAAAAGGTATAAGTACTTACAAATAAAATAATAAACTTTAATATAACAAACAATATATAAATGTTACTAAAATAAATATATACTAATACATACTAAATAATATAATAAGATAAATAATACCACATACTTATATGCAACTATGACGGTAAAGAAAGGTAGTGTTATTTCACTCTTCTTTTAAAAACTGAAAGAAATTTGCAGTCTCTAATGTCAGGCGGCAGTGAATTCCACAGCCTAACTGCATGGACAGTAAAGGAATAGGAGTAAAACTCAGTAGCGTGGGGAGGGGACTTAAGGAGATTTCTAAGATGCGACCTGCATCTGAAGGACGGCAATAGGAGAAGCGTTCTCGCGGGTAGGAAGGCGTTTTAGGGTTGTGAAGGATGTTAATGTTAATTATGATTTGAATTTCACTCGCGGAATTACAATTCCCAGTTTGTGACCATTCTACCACAAAAAAAGTTAGGCATCAGGATTCATTAAGATAACTCGCAAAAAAAAAGTTCCTGCCTTAATTTGAACGGAGTCTTTTATTATTTGCAGTCAGGATTCCAACTACGTTCAACATTTCGAAGAAACAATACCTATTTTTTATAGGAAATCATTTAATTACTTCTTTCGCTCTGGGTGAAGCGAAAGGGAGTGTCAGACTCTTACTGACTAAAACCCACTCGTGTTCCTCTCCCAATGCCCTTTGCGTTCTAGGACCAAGGTAACCCTTTCGAACAAATTCCGCAACCCTGGCAGGCACTGGCTCTAGCGGGCCTCGTCATTTATGCTGGCATCTCTTTGAGGCACGCGTGGAACACAACGCGCAGTCAAACCGGGCCTAATCCTTATCAGACGGCGAGCCACCCATCGCTCACCGTCTGCAAGTCCGCACCTTCATATGATGACCAGGACCTACAATGACCAGGGCAAGAAATTCGTATATCTACACAGAACTTCAAAAAGACAACAAAAGTTATCACAGCCAAACACAAAAGGGCTACTAAGTACAAAACTAATAAAAGTATCTCGTACCTAAATTGGTACGCAAATAACATAGTTTCTAATTATCTTAAACAAGAGGTCCACGTTGTAACAGTGCGAATGTGCAAACATAAAGGGGTAAGAAGTCCCGATGGTACAATAAACTGGGCTCGGTTTACGATCGTCTCGCCGTGCTTAGCCATAATTAGAGTTGGGCCGCTGTCCCGCTATGTATTCAATCACGGGATTTAGTGCAAGGAGTCCGGGATAGCGGTGCGGGACTTCTGGCTTAGTCTTTAAGGGGTTTGGGACGTGCTTTGGGAGTGGAAGAAGTTATAAGGGTTTGCAAAAATGGTAGTGATGATGTCAATGTACTATGTGATCCTAATGCAAGGGTTCCTGTTAACATAGCACATTATTCTACTGAATAAATACAATCGTTTAGTAGAGGTATAGTCAACGATTTTCACTCGGGTGAAGTTGCTGTGAAAAATTGTTGAAGATAAATTTGTTACGTCTAGTTAATGTTCTCGATTTTTAAACATAATGCATCGAGTATTGATAAATTAACTAACGTTACATATGTATTTCATAGGGCAATGCTTGATGTTTCCTTGCGTGATCGAATCAGTAATGATGATATCCACAAGGGAACCATGGTTACCGACATAGCCCGAAGGATCGCCAAACTGAAGTGGCAGTGGGCAGGGCACATTGCTCGCAGAATAGATGGTCGATGGGGCCAAAAAATTCTGGAGTGGCGACCGTGTAACGGAAGACGTAGCTTTGGAAGGCCTCCCACAAGGTGGACGGATAACCTGGTGAGGGTCGCAACTGTCCGATGAATGCGAAACTCACAGGACTGACTGTTGTGGCGACACTTGAGGTAGGCCTATGTCCAGCAGTGGACATCTTTCGGCTGATATGTTGAATGATGATGATGAGGTAAATCTGTTATAAATCCTAAAAAAATGCATCATTGGCGATGCAAAGCTATGTCCGGGTAAGCACGTAGTATTATAGACATAGAAAAACTGAAAACTGTGCAACCATTATCACATTCTGTTCTGATTCCACTTGGCCACTGAATATTTACAACGAACTAAAAAAAAAATTGTTGGTCAACAAATATGGTCATGATTTATTATAAAATAGGATGTTTTAAAACATAAACGTATAGAGCCCATTCCAGATTGAACAAAATTGTACAAAACATAATAAAATGTTACCAAAAAATGATAACAATGAAAATTACGCAAGCAAACAATGTAAGCCAGAATATAACGGATATCATCCAATCTCGTTTTACGGTAAAAATAATAAGTATAAAGCGTGTTGTCCACTATGGAGCGTAACGAGCACTAAACGCCGCGCCAACAGCGTGCTAATGAAAACTCTCGCTAACGATATTAGAGGTCCCACCCCACTGCACGCGAAGGGACTGGAAACAGGGAAACAGGAATCAAAGGATACAACCCTCTTATTATAAACGTTTCTCTTTTAAATGAGTGTCTCAGCAAGCATGACTGTCAACTTTGAGAGATTAAGGTTCTCTGCACACATCGTTTTCTTAACGCGCCGACGACGCGCAGATGACGCGCGTTAACTATCTGCCTCTGAATTTCGTTTAAAGCGCGTTTAAACAAACTTCAGAGGCAGACTGTACTGCTTTTTGATCATCTACCGTGTGCATGCTCTTAACCCAGTCAAATAAAAAACGCTTACACGCATGAAAAACAGATAATGTCCGTCTTTTTCTAACAGCGGAAACATGATGTAGTTTACAGCCTGTTAGAGGCTGGTCCTTTGAGTCCAAAAATGGCGTATTTAATAACAAACAACGTATTTACGTCGCATATTTTTCCGGGATCAAAAAAAAATTACGCCACTCAGCGGTGGAGTAGCGTTCAATTAATAAAAAAATCTTAACTGGATCATTTTTTCCAGATATTAGCTCCTACGAAAAAAACAAAAATATTGTTTAAATAATATTGTAAGTTTTAGTTTCGTGCAAATGTGTCATTTTATTAAATCATCCTAGTATTTATTTTGTGAAAAAACGCTCATGTCATTAATTACATTTTACACAATATAGAAGCCTGATAACGCAGTCCTTGGGCTATTGGCAACATTTATTGCAACAGTAATAATGTGAGTTTTGAATCCAATAAACATTTCCCAGAAACCTTTCGGTATCAGAATCCACTATATTTTCCGTTTCCGTTAAACTTATTTTCTTTTCCAAGAAATCCTCTTCAATACCAGATATGGAGGAATTCTCCCCTCGAACAATGGTACCACACCCGAAGGCAGGAGGAACAGTAAAGGCGGTACTAGTTGACACTGGGCTTAATGAAAAATTTCATAACCGCCACCGCTGGACAGAGATTGTGCACAAACAAAACAAAGATGGCTGCCGAATATTCGAAATTCAATTCGAGCCGCTTGTTTCGGCGACGTGTTTGTTCACTTATTAAGTGTGGTATTTTAAATATGCTTTGGATTTAGGTGTTCTTCGGGTCTAAAAACCTTTTCTTTCTACTTTAGCAGAATCAGCCAGCACATCAAGCTACCCGAAACTGTCAAATTTTCCCAAAAAACCTTGAACCTAATGCTTTAGAGATAAAGATGAAAATGAAATTTGACAGATTGTTGTATCTTCTAATCTAATATTTAAAAATCTCGGGTCACGGTGTTTGTCACCGAACTCCTACGAAACGGCTCGACCGATTTTCATGAAATTTTGTGTGTATATTTGGTAGGTATGAGAATAGGTGGTAGGGTTTTTTTTGTACAGCAAAACAACGTTTGCCGAGTCAGCTAGTGATTAATATGATCTTAATATGATTCTACTAAAGTGGCCTGTTTAGACCCACTGGAAGTTTAATGACCAAAGCGGTGCGGCGTAAATGACTGATTTTTTAAGTAAGAACTCGCTTATTTGTTACATAAGTTATGTGTACGTTATCACACCTACATTCTCGAAGGATTCGGCAAAGGTATAAAGTTCTCGTAGTATTCGCACATTTCCCAATAACACTACCCGACCTGGTTATTAAACCCGAAACCTCATGCTCATCCGCAGCTCTTGCGATCGCCAGACTGACAGGGCAGAAGACGGTTTTCTTAAATAAACTCATTATGAACAACTTTCACTATGGGAACAACATTGAAATCGCGAAAAAAAATCGACATCCACATACATTTATGTGCGCCTAACTCGACAAAAAGTACTAAACAGATGAATTTTTTTCGCGATTTCGGGATTGGTCCCATAGAAAAAACTGTTCATAATGATGAGTACAATGACCCCTTAAGAGGTATTGCGTTTATTCTGTTACACTTTGTTTACTTAATTTTCAAAGAAAATATACCTAAAGCCACGCAAACTTTTGACATAAAAAAAATAGCTGAATATTTTGAGCGTATCGTTCGGTAGCATCCAATTTAGTTCGTCCGTAGTGTTTTAGATTATTTTGCTCATATTGCTCGGTATATAAAATTCTTTACTCGGCTCACGTGACTCCGGTGTTAGCTCCGGTAATTTCACGAGATGATATTAGGTTTTCTGTAAACTACCGCGTTGCTGTGATAAAACTGATGAAAGTTGAATACTCTTAAATAATTTTAGCGGATGCAATCAATTCATCATGAATCAGAACACTTTTCTCAATAAATGACTGAGATGATCGCTCAGAAATGTACAATGAAAAAAAAAAACCGGTCAAGTGCGAGTCGGACACAAAGGGTTTCTTGCATTGGAGCACCCTTTAATTTTAAATTTAATTTATTTTTATTATTTGTTGTTATAGCGGCAATAGAAATACACACTCTATGGAAATACAACTATCTACTTAAGTAGACAGCAGCGGGCTGTATCTCAATAACAGTAATTTTACTGTTCTTGAGATACAGCCCGCTGACAGACAGACGGACGGACAGCAGAGGCTTAATAGAGTTCCCGGTCGGTTACCCTTCAGGTACGGACATCTAAAAGATTCTAAGAAGTTACTCATTTGCCAAGTGTGATCGAAATTCGTTCATCCGTTGAGGCACAATTAACTAACAAAGATACTTACATTTAAATATATTTTTTTTATGTTTTTGGGACAAGCCCGCTACCCTTTCCCCACCACTGCAACTGCAAATGGCATAAAGAGGAACACGGGTAGGTTTTAGTGATTCAAAGTCAGGGGATCCTGCTCCGCCCAGGGCGGAAGAAGTCAATTGATGACTTCCCGACCAAAAAAAAAACAGGAGTAGGTAAAGGATAGGATCAGAAAAAAACATATTCCAATGGCAACAGGTACCCGTCATCGAGAGTTGATATTTATTATTAGCATAGTTGCCAACTGACGCTTTTACGTGTGGCATATTCAAGTCCGAACCAAACATACAGGTATGGACTGAGCAATTTCGTCACAAAATTAAAACAAAATCAGAAACTTTTATTTCAATAGAATATTTACAGGCACTTTTTAACTGTTCAGATCTATCAAATAGATAAAGCTACTCGTAATTCTGCCGTGACAAGAGCGGCAAATATGTTTTGCAGAAAAATACACTCTCTGACCCTATATTCAGCGCTGCAGTTGCTATAGTTGATTAATCTGTAGACTCTGTTGAAAGAGACTAAGCGTGGGTTTGACCATAACTTGTCTCTTTGTTTCAACTACTACGTTGGTCTAGTGGTCGTAAGCGTAATTTCTGAGCGTGGGATCCTGGGTTCGAGTCCCAGATCAAGAAAAAAGGGTTTTTTTTATTTCCATTACGAATTCTCAGTGACAGCCCAGAGTTTGGATGCTGGTGTTGTGACACTTGTAGTGTATACATACATAAACAATGAATAAATAAATAATTAATATAATACTTGTATTTATAACTAATTATTAATATAGTCTATTAGTATTGGCTGTATGAATGTATTTCTGTCGTCTCCGGTTATGCACGCGCGGGGGTCAGTGACGTGGGAGCCAGTCGTATGACAGCTGTCAGGGAGTGAAGACGCGTGCATAAACTAAAGTACCCGTCACGAGAAGCTATAAATTATGTAAACAAACATCTTTTACTAAATAAACATTTTATACTGCGAGATAATAATAAATTGACCATATTCAATCGACATGAAATATAGACGGGTTATATGAAAGTAACAACCTATTTAATTTAGTCGGATCATATTTTAACGACGCAAAGCGCTATCGTTTGTGTTTCTTGGTACCGGAACGCGTCCGTCGCAGGGATTGTAAACTATCGGGACGCCATTTTGAAATAAACGCGTCATTCGAGTTTCGAATGCGTACGAGTTTGTTTCATTGCTTTGCATATATCGCGGATCTGGTTGTTATTGTTAATTTTGTTATTGTTTCGTTATCACTTTTTTATTGTTGTTACTTTAATTGTTGCGTTAATTTTATTTGTTATTACGTATAATGGAGCCAGTAGCCAGTACATCTAAGGAAATAAATTCGCCACGAAAAAAACGTCAAAAGGTGCGTAATACAATTTATCTAAAATATATAATAAGTAAAAAGAAAGAGTTGTTTGTTCAAACGCGCTAATCTTTGGAAACTTAAGGTTAATATTAGAAGTAGGTTTTAAATTGTGAAGTAATTGGTTAGGTTAATTGGTATACCTGGAGATATAGCTTGAGCTTCGTGTGACAAGTGACTACAGGTGATTTTTACAGGTGACGAGCTTTACAGCTAATGAGAAAAATATGGTGATCAACGCATATAAGTACGTGACAGAAAATTGGCCATCGAATGAATATCCCTACAAAACCGAAATAAATAAAAAAACAGCATCGATTTTGGGAATTGGCATAGCATCTGTGTATAATATATTAAAAGAATATAAATCAGAAGAGGGAATAAAATCACCTATCAAGTCTAAAGACAGGCCTAAATTTTATCAGAAAGTAGACGATTTTGATAAATCCGTAATTAGGAAAAAAAATCACAGTTTCTTTTTAAATGGCCAATTACCAACAATTCCCAAGATTCTTCAGGCAGTCAATGACGATGAAGATTTGCCAAATTTTAGCGAAACAACTCTCAGGCGGCTAATAAAGCATTTAAACTTTAAATATATAAAACGACAGCGAAATAACGCACTTATTGATAGAGATGACATAACAATATGGCGGCGAAAATATTTGAAATCTATTAAAGACTATAGACAACAAAATCGCCAGATATTTTACATGGATGAGACATGGATGAATGCAGGTTAGTGTGTTTTTTTTTATTGCAGTGAAACGGCAGACTACCATACGGTTCGCCTGATTGTAAGCAAATACCGTCGCCTTTACCGTGAAGTGATGTGTATGATACTGCAAATCTATTTGCAAAATATAACCCACGCGCCGCCGACCTTGAGACATTAGTTCTTAAGGGCTATCACAAGTGTGTATTAATAATAATGTACTTCAACTCTTTTACTGCGCAAGACGCTAATTAACAAATGTTTAATTGTTTTTACAGGACATACCGTAAATAAAACTTGGGTAGACAAACAAGTTAAAAGTAAGAAGCAGGCTTTCCTAGAAGGACTTAGCATTGGTGCACGTAACCCAACGTCAAAAGGTAAACGATTAATAATTACCCATATCGGCAATGAGAACGGTTTTGTAGAGGGTGGTGAAAATATATTTGAATGCAAGAAGATGGGAGATTACCATGAATCAATGGATGCAACATTTTGAACAATGGTTTGAAAACGTTCTCCCAAAACTTGGAGAAAATGCAGTAGTGGTAATGGACAATGCACCATACCACTCAAGGCGTCTTGAAAGAATTCCTACTACTGCCTGGGAAAAAAATGATATACAAAATTGGCTTGTAAGTAAGAATATTTCTTACGACGACAATGAAATTAAGACTGAATTACTGCTAAAAGTAAAAAATGTTAAAGACAATTTTAAAACTTATGTAGTGGACGAGCTCGCAAAAAAATATAAGGTGGAAGTATTGAGACTCCCGCCATATCATTGTGAGCTTAATCCAATTGAGCTAATTTGGGCCAACGTAAAAGGATATGTTGCTCGCAAAAATACAAATTTTAAATTTGACGAGGTAAAACAATTATTACAAGAGGGACTGTAGCAGATTACTTCGGAAAATTGGAAGCGTTGTGTGGAGCATGTTATCAAGGAAGAAGATAATTTTTACTCCAAAATCGATGAGATGATTGATAAAACTGTAGACAGCTTCGTGATACATGTCACTGATTCTGACACAGAAATGGAAACATCTGAATCTGACGAATAATTATTCTTAAATAATATATGTTAATTAATATTTGTTACTTAATAAATAAATTAATCTTAAACAAATTCATTTTTTTGTTGGTCCAAATGTTGTGAACTCCTGAACACTTGTTTACAAAATTTATAGCTTCTCATGACGGTTACTTTAGTGAGCCGATACTTTTGTTATTATATACATTTAATTATCTAGTGTACATCAGTACACCACAACACCCCCGTGCGTCGGACAGCTTCTAAAGGTGTAGTTCCAGCCGATCGATTCGATTCCGTAAACATGACGAAGTGTCCATCAGCCATCTTGATTACTTGGATTGACCCGGTCGTGCAGATTTGCTGTCCCGTTGGACTATGAGAGGAAAGAGAGCACACTTGAACACTACAATATCTCCTGCGTACTTGGCGAATCTCCGATGAGATGGCCACTGTAGTTGTTGGTCGGGAGCATTTTATTATTATTTAATAAAAACATAAAAACAACAAAATTAGGAATACAGCAGCCTGTGCCGTGGAACATTCTGAATTCTTGAAAAAAAAAAACAACAACTACTGTTCACACGATCGCTTCATCTCTATCCAACTTTCCTCGCTCCACTGTCAGATAGGGAACGCTCAATCCGTTCCTCTGTGTCTATAGCCCGTACCAACCCAAGGTGCGTCATCCAAAGGCAGGCAATCACTTAGCACCTCGTAAAACTTGCTTCATTTCGACCGGCTGAGTGACAAGTTACTAGTTTGCTTACAATTACATAAGTTGAGCCGTTACCCTCAGTTGTCGCTTACTAACTTACGTGTAACTTTGAAAGGGGTCTAAAGGTTCAGCAAACAAACATGGTATAGATTCTGTATTATGAGCTATGGCCGGAAAATTGTAACAGGAAAAATACTGTATATTTAATTGTTATTGCTAAAAGTTCAAACTGCTGTTTTTCATGGTACTAATAGATTTTGTATTATCTATATCTATACTAATATATAAAGCTGAAGAGTTTGTTTGTTTGCTTGAACGCGCTAATCTCAGGAACTACTGGTCTGATATGAAAAATTATGTCAGTGTTAGATAGCCCATTTATCGAGTAAGGCTATAGGCTATATATCACCATACTAAAACCAATAGGAGCGGAGCAGACGAAGTTGCGCGGGTCAACTAGTGAATTATAACCGAAAAATCATCATAGGGAAAATACTGTATATACGTAATTTTGATTGCTAAAAGTTCAACCTACTGTTTTTCCATCTCATCATCATAATCATATCAGCCAAAAGACGTCCACTGATTGACATGGACCTCCCCCAAGTGTCACCAAAAGTAACTAGATATGGAGTTTCTTGTCCGTTCTTCTCCATAAGAATCTACCTTTCCGAATGGACAGTAGAGTCACTATATTATTTTAAATGTAAATGATGACGTTCAAAAGTGCCTAATTGAAATAAACGTTATGACTTTGACTTTGACACCACAACAACCGGTCCTGTGCATCTCGCATCCATCGACTGCCCACGACCATCGATTTTTCCTGGAAAATGAAACCAACAATTTGCTTCTATTCTCATACTTCTTATTTCTCTGTTATGTATTCTTTTTATGCTCTGCAAATAAAAACAAATGACTTCAGAGACAAGAAAAAAATCTTATGAAACCTTTAACTAAAAAAACGCAGACAATCCTAATTACTTATTCCAAACACTACTCCAGCCAGTCTACACAGAACACAAAAACTGTCGCCAAAAAAACAAAAGGGTGCATCCACACTGCACCGCTAAAGCAGCATCACAGTCGGGCACAAATTATACGAATTGGAAAAAGAACCAGTCGGAACTGGTTGATACCGGACAAAGGCGCCAGGCGAGGCTAATCGAACACGAATGGAATGGAAAATTTCTGCATGCCTTTGTTGTTCTTCCCTTGCTCCGTAAAACTCGTTTTCTTTCAGCGCATCGGACGCTGTTAGTGTATTTGGGCGATCTATTGGGAAAAACGTAAAAAACCGCTGAATTTATTAAGGATAGTCTTTTCTAGAGTTCTCTCTTTTATATATTTTTGTTTATTTCTGCTCTCGTATTGCAGTGTCGGTTTTTTCAGATCTATTATATTACTTGCTATTTGTTTTAAAGCAGTTCTGTTTCAAATTGATTCGGGATTAAAAGTAAAACGTGAAATGTATGCCCCGATTAAATTCTTGTTTGCTACAAAAGCGGACAGTATTGTACTTGAATAAAAGTAATGGACAATTGCCATTAATGTTAACGACTAGTGTCATAGACTTTCACTATTTCAAGTAGTACTGTAGCCAAATTGCAATTTTATTTAATCCTTAAGAGATCATGAACGTAATTTTATGTATTTATGTTTATTTTATGGTCTATTTCATGAAATGGGCAATAAGATCCTCCTAGACAATTTTATTGCCTACGAACAAGGATACGTTTTGTAGCGGCCAGTCACGCAGCAATTTACTTTCATACAAAGTACGAGGTGGTTTGTTTAAAAGTCGATGATGTTATGCCATTACGTAAAACGTTTAATACTCTAATGTAGTCCTATGACAGCTTAGAACCATCATGATAACGGTGTGGGAGAGAGACGGAGTTATACAAGTTACATAACACTATCCCTTTTTCACAGCTTAATCATGATGGCATTAGCACGTCATAATAAGCAGTGCAGCTGATTTACAGTCAATAATAATATTATCTGTCTTTCTACTCTCATTCACTAGTCGACTGGCAAAAAAATCTAAAGGCATTTAGTTGGCCATGATACAGTGATTTTAAGTTTTGCGTACAAAAAAAAAATATAAAAATTATAATTGAAATTATTTTTACAGGAAATAATTAACTTTCCATGGCCGTCAGCGGGTATATAATTTTTTTGTATTACGTTAGGTTTGTGTTTCTAAGTGGGGTAGATTTTTCTTGAACACCAGCATTTTAACTATATTGAACAACAAAATAAGATCTAAATGTACCATATCTCTCAGAAATAAATTATCTTATCTTCATCATCTTTTCTTAATAAGCCTCACATCAAACACTTCAAAAGGTCGTAAGAAAAGGACTCGAGCACATGTTCACACTGTACAAGTCAAAGCGTTCCACTCGCCGCACACAAATCACACGTGCAGGCTGCAACTCTAACAAGCCGCCCTTACGTTACGCTGCAGTGAGAAGAGGCCCTTATGTGGCAAATCGTCACCCTACCGTTGAGCTCACTAAAGAGATGAGTACAGAAATTTCAGCTCCCTTGCGCAAAGGTATTCTTCAGGAAATAAAATTAAACACATCTGTTTTGCAGAGTACTTTGATGATAAGTAACTATAGCACGAATAGTAATTGAGCGAGCATCCCTTGTTTCATGGTTTTTTGGGTCTTCAGGGCGTTTCTCAGGCTATTTTCTCTCGTATTGAACTTTTTGAGATTACTCCCAAAAAGTTTGCAAAATCAAATTCCATAGGTATGGAATGCGCTACTCTCAAATAACATAAAGTTCACACAAACCTGTATTAACACATAGAGTACTTTTGATCCCAGGAGTATTTTCCTTTGGGATGATCTCCGACTTTCACGCGGCCAGTTCATATTTATCAGTCAACAAAATGCTAATGAGGCTGACTACCAAGGGTGCAACTGACGTACAATTGTTAGCAATAACCAGAAAGGTGCCGTATGGTGTCGGCCGATGCCGTATGGTGCCGTAAAAGAATAATAGCATCCCATCACTTCCCGTGGGTGTCATAAGAGGCAACTAAGGGACTCACCAGAGAATGGACAGCAGCGTTCTCTGTAAAACGCAACACCATACACTGCGATCGCCAACCCACCTGCCAAGCGTGGCGATTATGGCAAATCCCTCCCTTTGGGGGAGGCCTATGTCCAACAGTGGACGTTTTTCGGTTGATATGATGATGATGAACCACTTCTCTTCTCTTCTTATCGTGTGGGCAGTAAGGTCTAACGACCCCACACACCCTAGTGCAGTTTATAAACCGCCTCAAGGGCCTCTGACATGGTTTATTTGACGACCGCCATTTGGCGGCCGGGACCACCGGCTTATACGTGCCTTCCGAAGCACGGAATCATATTTTTATCAGACAATCAGGTGATTCAAGCCTGCAATGTCCTAGCAAAACTGGAAACAACTTTACAAAGTGTGCTTCCCGTGGGAATGGAACCCACGATCAACGGGTCACAAGGCAAACGCCTAAACTACACGACCACGGAGGCAGTTAACCACTAAGGTGCGTTTATACGGCGCGATCCCACGTCAGCCGCGCCATCCGTGTAGATGCGGCTCGGCTTAATCCGAGCGCATACCTACTCGTATACACGGCGCACATTAACACAACACGAGCCGCGCGCGCCTTTGATCCTTGTCAAAAACCCGACACGCGATGGATAGTATGATTGCCGAGCTGTGCCGAGCCGCGCCGAGCGAAGGCTGTTTAAACGGAGCGTGGTGCGCTGAATCACGCGCCGCAAGGCTCGCTCGGCTCGCGCGCCTTTTAAACGCACCTTAATGGAAGCCGCTTAAGCGCACCCTAACAATAAGAAGAAAAAATATTTAACCGACGAAGAAACGGAGGAGGTTTTCGAGTCGACGCGTATATATATATATATATATATTTTATGTATGAACACGCATAACTTTTTACAAAGTCAAAGTCAAATGATTTATTTCAACTAGACCAATAAAGGCACTTTTGAACGTCAAATTAAAATTAAATAAAATATTATAGTGACTCTAGTCGTCCGTTCGCAAAAGGTAGATTCTTATGGAGAAGAACGGACAAGAAACTCCATAGTTACTCTTACTAGTAACTCCATAGTTACAGAGTAGTCCGATTTTGATCAGTTCTTTTTATTGGAAAGGGTGTACGCCGAAGTTAGTCCCATATATTTTTTTACAGACTGAACCTTCTCTCTAGACGTTTCTATGTATTGGTCGCGGTTGGAAATAATGAGCCGTGCTCCCAACAGTTAATGGCTAAAGTGTCCCCTGAAGAGCGCACAAACATGTATAGTTTAACTGCGGCTGCAATTCTCACGCTCTTTTCCAACGTCTTGAGCGCCACACATGATTGTCTGCTTATTATTTTAATTTGGGGCTATTTTGTTCTCAGACGTAAGGTTCTACTGCAAGAGTACCTCTCACGTTTGCAAAGGCGACTGCCCAGCGTAGAGTTCTGGATTCGATTCCCAGGTCGGGCAAAAAGTGTTATTGGGTTTTTCCAATAGGAATTTCTCTGTGATAACCCGGAGTTTGGAAGTTGGTGGTGTGACGCCCCCGTGCCTCGGAAAGCACGTTAAGCCGTTGGTTCTACGCCAGGTGTCTCTCCGGTCGTGACCAGTTGCCGTCTCATAGGAATATGTGAGTGATGGAAGCGGGAGTGCACCTGTGTTTGCGCACGCACGCCTGTACTGTAGTATGTCACGCGCCGATGGCTAGTCTCCGTTAAGATTGGCCGCCACGGCCAAAATCGGTCAGGAAGACTACTTATATGTATATACATGGTGAATTTTTAAAGTCTGCCTTCATGGCCTCCATTGGCACCATAGGCATCATCGAATGTTTGAAAAAATGAGTTACGGTTTAGATAGATAGCTTTAGCCAAAAATTTTAAAACTAAATTGTTTGCCTAGTGTTAGTACTGCCCAGAATTTTATCCTTATTAGCGACACTTTCGGATGGTGTAATAATACAGGGTGTTATTTTTTTTTCAAAATCACCCGGTTCGATTCCTGGGTAAGAACAACGATTTTTCAAAAATCCAATGATTCAGTTTTAGTTTTCATCAAAATCGGGCTAGAGACTTCTTTCAGTGTTTTTCTATATTCCTCAAATTTTCGGATTTGGCCCTAAAGGCACACTTTAAAAATTCGTCCTGTATACTTCTTAGTCTTTACAGTTTCTTAGTCGTACCTATCGTTGAACATTTCGTGATTATATTAAGCTTATAGAAAGACATCCCAGCTAACACCTTATTTTTAATGTTGGATTGGGAAATTATCAAATGACTTCTGTCGCTCTGGGTAGAGTTCGAGGGAGTATCAGACTCTTACTGACTAAAAGACAATTCCTTCCAATAAAATTTCTTCTCTTTTTACCGCAGTTTTGCCCGAGGGTCGTCTATTCCACTTTTTTAATGCTATTTTCACTATGCTGTCCCACAGGGATCGTGCATTTTGCGGAATAAACGAATGTTTCTAACAGCCAAAGAATTTCCGTGATCCAATCAGGACTTTCAGAGATTACTTACCTTCAGAAAATAAACAAATTAATCACATAATAATTTAAGTTTAGGTAACTACCTACACATAAACAACTATCTAAAATGTAGGTAGACCTTCCCGATAGTTATAATATTTACTTAATAAATAAACTATAATACATCATGTGCTTCAGCAAACAATGTTGTAAACACACTAACAATATTGTGGAAATCCTCGTCAAGAATGTTCGACGAAGTTTCAAACATGTCTAATTATGACATTTGAGCTTCGATACATATATTTTATAGAGCTTCACCCCACACATACTCTCTTTAGGGATGATTTATATCAGACCGGGCCGTGCCCGGGGCGTGTCGTGTACGTAGCCCGGACGGGGCACGGATTTGAAACGTTACACACATTTTGTATGTAGCAGTTTATATTACACCGTGCATGATCCGTGCCACGTACACGGCACGCCCCGGGCATGTACACGGCACGCCCTGGGCACGGCCCGGTCTAATATAAATCATCCCTTAAATAACAATCCTTCTCCTTTCTCATCCCATTACTCTCTACAAACATTAAACTCTGGCTTTTCCAAACTGTTTTGGGATCGGTTTCCAGTCTAACTGGGTGAAGATGAATACCAGTATTTTAATCGCCCATTACATGCTTAAGCGTCACTCAATTCCAAAAGTCATGAATGACGAATGACTGATGGCGAGTGGAATTCAATCGACATTAGACGTTCGTTCTTAAATGTGCGAAGTAATATTATTGGCTGATAAACGGGATTCAAAAAAGGACAAGCATTGAACTCTTACCCATTCCATAAACATATAAAAATAGACTCATTCACTTAAAAGTCCCCTAAACCAAGTAAAGTGGCCTATGTCCAGCAGTGGGTGTCTTTCAGCTGATATGATGATGATGTCTTAAAAGTCGTGACTAATGAAATATCCAGATTTTCGTCAGCGAATTTCATACAGTCATCAGTCACTGCATTACACGATAGGTTATTTGTCAGTCACAGTCTTGACTTGGTTAAACTAACAGCAAAACCTGTCGTGTATTGGGCGCCTTACATGAAGCCAGTAGCGTAGCGAGGGGGGGCGGGGGGTGCGGCGCACACCGGGTGACACCCGCTTGGGGGTGACACCCGACCGCTCGTTGACTGGTTTTTTGTCACTATCGGGTGGCACCCCTAAACGTTTGACGCAATGGAACCTGTCGGGAGTGGGATGCAAAAATTTTTGAGCTCGCTTCGCTCGCTCTTGCATTTTCTGACTTCCAGAGTCTTCCGAGGCTTCGTTGGCTTTTAGTCACGGTCGGGTGTCACCCCTTAACGAGCGACGACGACGACATAACGAAACCAATCCGTGATGGGGTGTAAAAAACTTCGAGCTCGCTTCGCTCGCTCTTACTTTCTACCCTCTCATTTTTCTCGAGCGTTTCTGTATGTCTCAATAAAATCACTATGTTTGTGTATGAAATGATCAAAAGAAAACAATACCTTTCCGAGTTGGGGTGCATGAATTTTCGAGCTCGCTTCGCTCGCTCATGTGTTCTGCCCTCTCTCAGTTAATGTGCTTTCTTGCATCACTCCATAAAGTTATTTCTATTTAAGTATGAATATTCAAAAGAATATAAAACCTATCCGAGGTGGGATGCGAAAATTTTCGAGCTCGCTTCGCTCGCTCTTGTGTTCTCAGCAATGTTGGGTTTAGATAATGATAAAAACAAAATCAAAATAATCTAGTTTTCGAGATTTTGTTTATAAGTATAATGAACATTCCTGAAAACAAAAACCTGCAGCGCAAATGGCACACCTTCCCCCCTCCCTTCTGAAAAATGGCTTGTGATTTCCGTCACAAAAACGAGAGGCCAAAGGTGCAACTCATAATTATTTGGGGGGGGGGGGTTCATTTGTGGGGTGACACCACATTATCCGCCCCGGGTGTCACCCATGCTAGCTACGCTACTGCATGAAGCGACTGCATATTATTTAAATTCTTGCTCAAAGGTCAATGACGGACTGGCCTTAGTCATGCTCTACCAGCCAACCATGGGTGGTGAAGTACTGTATAGGGTAGATGACTAAAAAAGAATTAATTAGTCCGTCAGATAGATTTGCAAAAAAATATTGGACACGTATTTTTAGGGTTCCGTAGCCATATGGCAAAAAACGGAACCCTAATGGATTCGTCATGCCTGTCTGTCTGTCTGTCCGTCCGTGTCACAGCCACTTTTTTCCGAAGCTATAAGAACTATACTGTTGAAACTTGGTAAGTAGATGTATTCTGTGAACCGCATTAAGATTTTCAAACAAAAATAGAAAAAAAAAATTAGGGTTTCCCCATATTTACAACTGAAACTATTTTTTTTTTATCATACCCATACGTGTGGGATATCTATGGATAGGTCTTTAAAAATGATATTGAGGTTTCTAAAATTATTTTTATCTAAACTGAATAGTTTTGGTAAAATGTATGTCCCCCCCTGTAACTTCTAAAATAAGAGAATGATAAAACTAGAAAAAAATATATGATGTACATTACCATGCAAACTTCCACCGAAAATTGGTTTGAACGAGATCTAGTAAGCAGTTTTTTTTTAATACGTCATAAATCGTAAACCGCAATTTACCTTTCATTCAATCAACACAAATATAAAAAAAAAAACATTTGATAAACATAAACCGTACGCATAAACCGTGAACCATTATTTGTTTTTAAATCTGTAATAGGTGCCAAAGTAAATAATAATTATAAAGTTACATCGAACTACAAGAACTTTTATATTGTGTTACTTGCTGCTATGGAACCCTTCATGGGCGAGTCCGACTCGTACTTGGCCGCTTTTTTCTTTTTTCACGTAAACAAAAAATTAAGACGATACAGAGCGTTGAAAACTCGAGTTTCGTAACATTTCAGTACACTTTTTACCAAATATTGATCGATGCGTTTTATCTTCGTCATTTTTTTTGATTTGATAAAGCAAAAAATAGTAATCCGTATTGGTTAAAGCGAGGAATGCAGAAGAAAACAATTACATATTAATATTGACCTCCATAACATAACTGTGACTGAAATCAACTATTTAATAATAGTAAACTAATTAACTCGATAGAGGGAGCCACTGAGCGCCATTCACGGCCACGCTGATCTGTCAATGGCACTCATGGGCCCAACCTGGGCGACACAAAACGCCTTTGTCAGAGACACGTCGTCCACAACGTGTAAGTGGAGGCGTGAAAGTGATCGTGTTTCAGTTATCTAGGTCATATGCCTTGCTCGTGGAGGTTTAGATACAATAGAAGATAATTTCCGGGAATTTCAGATAAAGCCTAACAGAATTGGTTTGTAATGTTCTCATTGCTGGGACTCAAGCCTCCTCTCTGTGCGAGTAAAAAGGGATTGCGTGAGATGTCAAGTGTCTTTGATTTTTGTTTCTAGGACATACATTATCCTCACAAAATTTTCCTCTGGCGTTTTGCGTCTAAGTTTGTCCCTATCTGTGTGCAAGTAATTCCACGGAATTTCTCACAAACCTATCACATATCTTTTCATGACGACTGGCGACGACAGATTAGTAAAACACATCTTGCAGTATATAAGGAAAACGCAAATAAACTCTTAATATTGCAACGTTGGAAGGCCTCCCACAAGTTCGACCGATGACCTGGTGAAGGTCGCGGGTAGCCGATGGATGCGAGACGTACAGGACCGGTCGTTGTGGCGACGCTTGGGGGCGGCCTATGTCCAGCAGTGGACGTCTTTCGGCTGATATGACGATGATGATGATTGAAATGCTTTAAACGAACTTTGCTTTGGTGTCCACCCTCTAACCCTAACAGAATTCCCATGTACATACGAAGCTGAGAAAGTGGCAATGTTTTGGGCGACCCAAATTTAAAATACTATGACAGTAATTTAAATTAAGCCAGCGACATAAGAAGTATTCACATTTCAGGAGTCTCTGAGAACGAACAGACCGTTATCGATGACGTGGACCTAGTTCCAGTGTATGGATAATATAAGGAAGATTATTAAGGCCTCCCACCAAACTACATAACAACAAACTGTTAAGTGGTGTTACCACACCCTATATTATATTGTGTCTTTGATAGCTCGATGGATGGCCGTAGTTTCAGCGCACCTTTGTGGAACAAAACGCTTTTGTCAGTGGCGAGGAACGACGCCGACATCCACAGTAAATGGGGCATGGGCTCTGTAAGTGAGTGGCTTCTACGCCGCGCCGCCATCTTTGTTTTTGAATCTGTTTAGTTTTGTTTATATCTTGGGACCTCTATATTTGTTTTTTTTTTTATGATTGCTGATTTTACTATAGTGTTTATACTATGTAGTTAGTTGGTTTAAATAAAAGCGGTATTCTCTAAAAGCACTGATCTGATTAAAAAACTCATTCACTGATAGAAAAATACACATTCACTGAGTAGAGGCTCAGGGGCTACTTTTCATCATGAAAAAATAGAAGATACTTACGGGATAGGCTACGGGAGCGAATAGAGAGATAGTTTGAACAAAGCAAGTATTTCGCATCGGTTTTATAAAGTAACTAGTTGATTCACGCAACTTCTGTGTCACATTTTTCATTAATGCTCCGCTTCTATTGGTCGTAGCGTGATATTATATAGCCTTCCTCGATAAATGCGCTATGCAACTCTTTTTTGAATTCGAACCAGAAGTTTCTGAGATCAGCGCCTTCAACTAAATAAACAAACAAAAAAAGCTAGAGTTAGTCTATACGTGTATACTAGCTTTAGCGTCGTTAGGCGTGAAAGCGTAAAAAAACTCACTTCCGAATTTTAAATATTAGTTCGGGCTTTATAATTTGTAATTAGCCCCTGCCTTCTAATTTGGCTTCTACAGTAACATCATCGAACTACAACCCAAATATTATTCCACCAAACATACATCGTGATCAATCCGGCGTGGAGTGGCGCAATTTACATAGAAATAGGTAGCAGATGCGAGTCCGATGGAGTTAGTGAAGTGCTCTCCACGCCATGCCGGGTTGCAGCCACCGGCAGCTAACGTCTTCGCGAACTGGTGAAGTGTTTGCGAGAGATTCAAATATGTCAGGGATGGTGTGTGAATATTATTATGTAGCTACCTACAACCACTATCTCATGATTTTCACGCCTGCAATTGACTTATTTACACAATCTCGTTCGTTCACAATTTAGTTCGATCGTGTATGGAGTACTGCTCTCATCTTTGGGATGGATCTGCCAGATACCAGCTTGATGCCCTTGAGTCAATTGAGAAACGAGGATCATCGGCAATGATAGGCTCGTCGCGACGAAGCTCCAAAGTCTTGAGCATCGACGACGAGTCGCTAGCCTGTCGGTTTTCTACCGGTTGCATTTTGGGGAATGTGCGACGTAATTGCATAATTTAATTCCGCCAAGCCCGTTCCATCATCAGACCACAAGACAAACGGCTTAATATAGATAAGGCGGCGGGTTAATATAGATAAGGGGTGTCCTTATGAATATACGCCCTTATGGCGTTGAAACAAACAAACATTTGTTTGTTTTAACGCGCTAATCTCTAGAACTACTAGTCGAATTTGGAAGTTTCTTCCATTGTAGTTCAGTAGATGTTTGTATCTGGGTATACACATTTTTTTCTTTCCTTTTAAATGGCCAGATCGTGTCCACAAACTGTAAAAAAATGAACTAAAAAATTAAAAATAAGCATTGGCCCAAAAATTTAAAGCTGAAACACAACATTTTTATTACAGTCGGGGGACAGTAGGTACGCTGTAACATTTCTTTAATGTTCCCCCGACTGCAATAAAAAAGTTGTTTTTCGGTTTCAAATTTTTGGGCCAATGCTTGTTTTTATTTTTTAGTTCATTTTTGGACATGGCAGGCATGTTTTTTAATTATTTGGTTTTATTTCATACCTTTTAGTGATAAAACGATATTTTGATTGAATAAGTAATGCGAAACTAAATCGATTTTTGATTGGTATCACATTCATACTAAAATTTCTGAGGAGATTCAATACATGGAGAGACTTAACACATGACCTATAAAGAACGGTTACAGAGTACCTACTGTCCCCCGACTGCAATAAAAAAGTTGTTTTTCAGTTTCAATTATTTGTTGGAACCTTGGCTGTCCTAAAATTATTTTTTAAATTTTCATTATTAGCGAACGAGTGCATATTGAATACTACTGTTATATATTTTTGTTATGTACTAAGCAAGCTCTAGATGATGATATATTAACAAATTTTCTTGAAAATAAAAAAGTGTTTCCGTATTTTTTATGATCCATGACTACCCCATTTTATTTTTTTTAGTTTTGACTAGCCTATGTTACCTGGGATAACGCAACACTTCTAAAGATACCACATACATCGACATCGGTTAAGGCGTTTAGGAGTTACGATGGAATAAAGAAACTCACAAACAAACATACATACATACATACATGAACCCTGAAAACATAACACTCCTTTTTTTAGAAGTCGTATAAAAATACTTATTACTAATTAAATAGTGTTGATGTATGATCATTAAATAACTATCATTTAAACCGTAGTTGCAGAATGTACTGTTTTTTTTATTATTTTTCCTTTTGTAAACAGAAGTCAAGGGTTCAAGCTGAAAACCAGCGCTTAGCAACCCACTAGGGAGCCTAAGCATAATGCTGATGCTTGAACCTTTTGTTTCCGGTATTATAGTTTTGTGAATGTACTAATACTGCTAGCTGTAATACTGGACACAGTAAACGTTATTCTATTCTATTCTTTTGCATGTGATAGCCACATTCATGAAAAAGGCTACAGGCTATACGGGAACGGGAAAAAACGGGATAGGAAAAAGCTAGTTAAATAAATTAACTAATTTAAATAAGTATTTTAAGGTCATAATAATTAAAATCTAAAGAATTTGCTGAAACAATTGGCAGGTTGATAGTCGAATGATGATTGTATTGCAAAATGCAGTATTCATAACGATTTGGCTTTATTATTACCGTTAGTAGATAGTTGCGCAAGAATTTTAAGAGACCTGCTGTCAGAATCTAACGTGTTGCGCCGACCCCAAGTAACATGGGATGAGGGCAGGAAGATGATGATGATGTCAGAATCTAAATTCCAAAAAAAAACCATTCATTTTAATTCCATTGAATTTAGGGTGCCTTTCCATTTCAGCGGAGCCAGGCAGCGGAGCGGAGAAACGGAGAAATTTTAACCAATGGAATCGCATAAAATCTTCGCACCACGTGACTCACTGTCCGCTGCCTCGCTCCGCTATGTAAAAGACAGGCGTTGCTACATAGAGCGATGGATAAAAAGTAAAAAGAAAATGAAATCACAGTCAAAGAAATTTCCTCATCGCTCTTTCCTCACCTACAACAAGTACAGCAAGCTTTAAAATTCCTCAATAACTAAAAACACCTTTGATATATGAATATTCCTACTACTAAACACAAAAAATTATTAACCAGTTAACAAAAAAATAAGAACCAGCAGGTCGCCAAAGTGAATTCTTGAAGAAACCCGCCCTAAGTACAGCCCGACCGATGTAGGTATACCTCCATTACAATGTACATACAAAATGTAGCCATTGACCCAGTTAGCGCCAGGGCTGGCATGCACCGCATTACATGTAGGTAGCCCAGGTTAAGCACACTTTAATTAGCTGCCAGTGTTTTGGCGAAAATATTTTTTAAATATTGTTGTATGTGGCATTTGCGTAAACGACGGAAATTTCAATGTTGTGTTGTAAGAATACTAGTCGCTTTTGGAAAAGAACCTTTAGTCTGCTGCTATATGCCTATGACTGCAAACATCATATTTTTACAAGGAATTTTGTAACTAAGACCAGCAACATCCTCTTTGTTTATAATTTAATTTAATCCTTTATTTCAGGCATCTATGGCCCATAAATAAAATACATAAACATAAAACAATAACAGCTATAAATTGATACATATTACAATACTGATTAACACTATAAACTACACACACGTAAATACTTTTTGATCATATAAAGCTAGATGAGGCCTATTCATACGCTGCTGTACCTACCTCAAAATTACACCGCTACCTTACTAACCTTTTTTATTTTAAGTTCTTGCAGTCCATCCAAAAGTTGGTAGATACGCCAGGTAACATCGCTGTAAGATATAATACCGCCATTTGCATTGTACCCATAGAATAAAACGTATGTAAAAGAGTTGTGTAACTATTTTTACATATGTGTCACTAGCTTTCGCCCGCGACTTCGTACGCATATATCCCAATTTTTCCCCGTTCCCGTAAGAGTTTCAGGAAATCCTCTCTTAGTGCTACCCTACACTCCCCAAGGAACCTACATGCTAAATTTCAGCTTTCTGCGACCAGTAGTTTCGGCTGTGCGTTGTCTGTCAGTCACTCAATCAGTCTGTTACGGAAGAATTATATATATATTGACTATCTAAAAATATTGTCGTTGGTAGCCCTGCGCGCATCACAATTCCGCAGCCCTCGTGGCGAGATATCGAGAGGTTCGGCATCGAGTGATCGGCGGCCGCTCGAGTTCGATACTCCTGCTGCTGCAAATTGTTCCCAACTACTCGATACCTAAGTTTTCGCCGAGAACACACGAGTGGCCGAGACTATTGCTAGTTGAGAATTGGAATAGTGAAATAAGAATGAGGTCTATATTATTTTTGTGTAGTGAATTTATGTATTCGTAGATAATATTACATATTATTAAGTCTGTTTTAGCTTGACCTTGTTGACAACTGTTAATTGGTCAGATACATATCATACATGGTTATAAAGTTAATTTCTTAACAGGTTTGTTTTGAGTATTCGATCACGTAAGAAAACTTGAAGCATTGCTAACTCCATTGCCCTTAGAGTGACTATAAGCCTTCTGATGAAGCCCATTGTGAGCGACCACGTTTCGGTTCTATGACCAGTTCGTGTTGTCATCACTGACAACACGCCTGGTCACAGACTTTCGTGAAACACCGTGGAATGTGAGACGAGAAAATACCACGCAACTTCCCGAAAGCCGCCCAACCGAGTCGAATTCGACGTTTGACCTCTTTTCTTAAGTTATTAGAGTATTTTAGTCATTGGAAAACTTAGTATTTTTTTAAGTCACTTTGGATTTTCAAGAAACCAATCCAAAATTCCAATTAAAGAATTTCTAATTATCGAGATTAATTAAAAACCTGATGACAATTTTATCCGTGAACCCTTCGTAGTGTAAGCAGAAATTCAAAACCCGACAAAAGCTACGTCTAAGGGCCTTAACGACATCGCCTGATGAAACTAATTATAGTCGTTAATTATCGGCTTTTGTTCCATTTGTTAGAAGACGGTCTATTTTTATTATTTTATCTTCGTACTCAGCTGTATTGGCGAGTCCGATTCTATCTATAAAACAATGCACTGATTCTATTACGATGCCAGATATTTCATTATTTAATTCCAAAAGTGTAAGAAAAGCGGATCGAGTTCAATCATTTCAAGCTAATTCTTTGGAGACAACAGGAATCTTCTATGAATAATGATTCTATGATCTAATTTTATGAAGAGGTGAAATAGTTTTAATTTTTTGTAGGAAGTAAATAATAGATGTTCAGCTGTGACGAGCCAATGCCATTATGATTCGATTTGAGACGGACACGGAGCTATACAGCCGGTCGATTCTGTAAACATGTCGAAGTGAAGGCTTGAGTGAAGTGAACACGAAGTGAGCTCAAAATCCATGTAATCGAGATGGAATGACAGCTCACATCGTGATCACTTCACCCAAGCCTTCACTTCGACATGTTTGCAGAATCAACCGGCTGGATGGATAGCACTATCCCTTTTCACAGCGAAGTCATCATGGCTATGACAAGTCAGGGAAAAGGGCTGAACATACGATAACGTGAATTCTTTCACTTGTAGAAAACTTAACTATCTTTAGTAGGGTACATACTAAAGTATACCTTTTCCAAAAAAAACTCTCTTTTGAAAAAAGAACGGTGCCAAAATCCTGGAAGCTTGCAAATGTGCAACTGGTGCCCGAAAAGGGAGACCGTGCTGACTCCTGCTCATTACCATCCGATCGCCATTACCTCCATCCCTATGCAAGGTTATGGAAAGGGCTCTAAACAATAAGCTGCTGACCTACCTTGAAGACAATGATCTCTTCAGTGACCGTCAATATAGCTTTCGCCGGGGACGGTCAACTGGCGATCTTCTTGTGTACGTCACGCACTGCTGGGGCGAGGCCATCGCGAGACACGGCGAAGCACTTGCCGTGTTACTCGATATCTCGAAGGCCTTTGATAGGGTCTGGCACGCAAGATTACTCAGCAAGCTTCCTGCTTATGGCATCCCAGCTATTTTTTGTAGCTGGATATCAGACTTCCTGAGTGAACGGTCGATCCAAGTAATCGCTGACGGTTGCTCTTCAGACCTCATGGCTATTCAAGGGGAACGGGGGTAGTGAAGGGGGTTCTCTCTGCAACTCTTTTCCTGCTGCACCTCAATGACCTACTTCAGCCCGGTCTGGTTGGGTACGCAGATAACAGTGTAGCGGCAACAAAAACCAACGGAGCAAATCTACATCGCAACAAAAAGAACCGCGACGCCATCTATCCAACCAGCAGCGAACTACTATGTTGAAATCCTGCATTGCGCAAGCAGAGTTTAGCGTGCGATTTGAACATATACATCAGCCCGAATATCAACTATCGGGCAGATACAACATCCGTCTGGTCGAAGAAGTCCTCCCTTTACAATGGAGGTGGTACGGTATTTTACTCTCTGTTCCGCATACCCTCAAAAACACTACGGTTTTAGAGATACACTTGTCCAGCGCAACAACCAGAGGGGATGAAGATCGTTTCTTGAGGGAGGCCATGGTAGAGCGGACAAATTTGACCTTAAACCTTGTCTCTCACTGAAGTGATGACAATCTGGTCACTTTTAACGCCGCCAAAACACAGGCGTGTCTTTTTACCGCAAAAAAAGAGTCGTTACGACCAAACTCCTAATTTTTAGGGGTGCATCTGTTCCTGTGACTGATCGGCTCGAGCTCCTAGGCATGGAGTTGACATCCAGTCTCAACTTTGGCGCCACCATCGAGTACAAAGCCCAAACTGCGGCCAAAAAGCTGGGCATCCTAAATAGGGTGAAGCGATACTTCAGACCTGGACAGGTTTTAACCCTAAACAAAGCACAAGTCCGATCCTGCATGGAGTATTGTAGCCACCTTTGGGATGGCTCAGCTAAGTATCAGCTTGCCGCGCTTGACTTGGTGGAACGTAGAGCTAAGAGGCTCATCGGCGACGTAAAACTGATGGCGTAAGACTGGTGGATGCCAAGCTAAATAGCTTGGCTCATCGCCGCAAGGTTGCCTGCTTGTCGGTCTTCTACAGATTGTACTCCGGTGAGTGTGTCCAAGAACTCCACGACCTCATCCCACCATCGGACATCCAGACGCACAGCAACTTACCATCCCTACCTTATTGCTACCCCGCCAATTTGCACTAAGTGCTTCCATACTTATTTTATAATACGCACAGCAAAGGAGTGGAACTCTTTGTCTGCGTCTGTTTCCAAACGCTTACAACCCTAATCTCTTCAAATTTAGAGTGAACAGACTTCTTCTGGGTAAGCTCGCTTTATCGTAGACTTTGTCTCTGTCATCTCTGACCTAGACTAGAGTCATGAGCAAACCCATCACAAATAAAAAAAATATTACCTACATGCGAGGTAAGATAGGTGCGACGCCGCAAAAAAAAAGTGCTAGCTGGCTATATAATCCGATTGTTGACTACAATTCTCTTTGGGATTGAGTTAATGGAAAATAACTTGAGCTACCGAGCCAACTCAACAATTCAATACATTACAATCAAGCTGGAAATAAGGCTTAAAATACGAAACTAACTTTTATTAACGTTTAGCGCACGCCCGACTTTTGTTCTTACTTAGTTTGCAAACTGTTGCCTTTGGTTCGCTGCACCAACATGGCGGAATTTTGTTGGAAATAACTTGAGAAATGAGGTCTGTGTTATTTAGACGTATGATAAGTGACAATGACTGTACTCAAACCTACCTCATCATCTGTCTAGCCTTTTTCCAACTATATTGAGGCCGGCTTCCAGTCAAACTGGATTCAGCTGAACACCAGTATCTGCCTAGCAGACCTCTGAAACCCAGTAACTGGGTAACCTGCCTGCTTAAGAGGAAATGCTGGCGGCGAGAGTTTGTATGTAAAAAGTCATAATTCGAGTTTGGCTCTCGACTGTTTTCTCCCCCGATATTGGACCGATTTATTTCACAAACTGAATAAGAAGAATACAAAGTCTCGCTGCCCACATTTCCTCTTAAATAGAATCTATATCAATTTTTAAGAATAATGTAAAAAGTTAAACGTTATTTATTGTTTAGCATTAAAATTAGATCCAAATTTCGCCACTGCTCTGTAAACAACAGCAATTTTAATCGTCCCTTAACAATTCAAACACTCCATTTCACGAAAGGTCTACGCGAAAAATTCTCCTATTATACACAACGAGTGAATTAAAAATGAATTCAAAATAGTCCGCGTTGTCACATTTAGCGGGAAATTAAATACTTTGAACGGTCGACCGACTGAACTTTTGATAGAAAAAGTTGGCCTAGGGGGCGAGAGTGATAAACACAATTAAGGCGCTTCCTCACTCGATCGGGCTGAAACTTTTTAAATTCCCTACACCTAAGCTTCAGGGGGTGCGTTTATTAATCAGGAACTCAATTAAATATCTTTTTCACGCCAGTCTGAGTACATTTTTGTTTACTTAAAGGGGACGTCCGGCATGGAGCAGGATTTACATATTTTGATGAGGGGCTGTACAAGTAAGGCCGAATGAGTTGCTACGCTCGAAGGGAAATGAAAGAGGAAATTTTTGAAGGTCGCCGAGAATTTTGTTAAACATTCGTAAATTAATGTATCAACGTTGTTGTAGGTTTTAATTTGTGAGTCCAAATAATGGTATTTTACTAAACTTATATCATCACTAGCACTTTGCCCGCGACTTCGTTTGCGCGGGTTTAGTATTGCTATTTTTTTTTTTTTCGAAAATAAATTACTGCCTGATAATTTAGCTAGGTATAGGTAAAAAAGTGTTAAAATCAGTCCAGTCGTTTCAGAGCCTATATATATAGCGCCTATATATATAGCTATATAGCGGTACAAACAAACAAACAAGACAAAACCGGCTAAGTGCGAGTCGGACTAGCACACGAACCTTTATTTTTATTATTTGTTGTTATAGCGGCAATAGAAATACACAATCTGTGAAAATTTCAACTGTCTACCTATTACAGGTCTTGAGATACAGTCCGCTGACAGACGGACGGACGGACGGACAACGGAGGCTTAGTAATAATCTTCCCGCGTTATAATATTGTATATTATTAGATAAGTATTAAGTATAGATTAATCATTATTTTATTTTTGTTCAGATTTACCATATACAAACAATATGTTATGTTCAACATTGTCTTTAAGCCTTAATAATATAAAAGAAGCAAAATTAATGTACATATAAGTAACGGTCTTGCTATCCACAAAAGTAGGGAGAAAATATGATGGTCCTACCCAACTTATCTCCATATTATAAGAGGAAAAGTATGCGAGGTTTTCCCAACATTAGGATTATAACACCTTTCCCTGTTATAGCACCTTTTAAAAACAAGGGAACAGATGCTGCAAAAACTGTTACGTAGATCCCAACACCGTTGAAATTAATCACTGTTTTTTAACTGACTTTATAAAACGGTTGCATAGAAAGGACGTGGATAAATCTTTTGGTAGATTTTTGTTTTTAATAATTGAAAGGCAAATGCAGAAAATATTTGGAAAATGATACTTTTGGGCAAAATTTTGTAGTCTACTCGTATGATCAAAACATTCACAGCTTTTTTTACTGTTGAGAGGCATACTTTTGACCACTATCTCACCTGATGGTCAGTGATGATGCGATCGAAGATGGAGCACGCTGCAAATAACTTGTTCACTCTTGACTTAAAGACACCCAGGCTGTAGCTATTAGGGAACACAGACTTTGGCAGGGAATTCCACACCTTAGCTGTGCGAACAATGAATGTGTTCCCAAAACGTTTTATACGTGTGGGTGGGATGTCCGCCATGTACCGGTGGCGCATCACCGTACGTCTTGTTATCCGATGATGGAACGGGCTTGGCGGAATTAAATTATGCAATTCCGTCGCTCCCCAAATTGCAACCGATAGAAAACTGACAGGCCAGCAACTCAGAGTCGATGCTTAAGGCTTGAGAGCTTCGACTCGTGGAATGGAAAAACGTGCATAAATGTATCAGCTTAGGCTCTAGACAAATCGTTGCGGAATTTGTTCGAAAGATTCAACGCGGCCCTGGAACACAAAGGGCTTTAGGAGGAACACGGATGGGTTTTAGTCAGTAAGAGTCTGACACTCCCTTCTGCTCCGCTCAGAGCGGGAGGAGTCATTTGAAGATTTCCCATCAGTAAAAAAACTGGCCAATTTTTTTTTAACATGTTATTTTTTCTTAAACCTATAAGAATTTGATAGTGCCGATTTGGAAAAAAATGGGGATAAGACCTATGTAAAGATCTATTATCTCCATTTTTTTCAAAATTTTAGGCTCAGTAGTTTCGGAGATATTATTATTTCTTTAATTACTTCAAAACCATTTATTTTAAAATTATGAAAAAAATATAATTAAAACCCTCACAGTAAGCCCTTTTATTTGATATGTCATACAATATTGTTCACACAATATTGGAGTTTTCTAGTTTGACCCCCAAAAGTGACCCCCATACTCAAAATTTATTTATTTCCGTAACTCGTCCGTGTTTAGGCTACAAAAGTCCATATGTGTACAAAATTTCTACAGAATCGGTCCAGTGGATCCGTAGATAACTGGCTGTGACAGACACCCGAGTGATCCTATTAGGGTTCCGTTTTTGGTTCGGAACCCTAAAAAGGCTCTAGACAAATGACAATAGCACCGCGATGCCAATTAAGAAAAATAAAAAAATGGATGCGATTATTACAAGCTCTATCGAAATTTAACGTGATCAATCCCTTACATTTTGGTATTTTGGCAAACGAACACGCCATCGCTGGTAGAATAACACTAATGACAACTCTTGTCATATAAACTCGTGCCATAACAATTTCTGATAGTTGCCGAAATCATGGTTTCATCACAATGGTATGCACGATTTTGTACAAGTTACTGATTCTTTTTCATTCAGAATCAGAATCAGAATGTTTATTTGCTCAATATCTAGGTACAATATAAGATAACTTACACAAACACATAGATCAGCTACATTTTTTTTTTGTCGGCTTCCAATCAAACCTAAATTGGCTACGTTACTGATTCTATTTATATCCCTAAAAATATTGAGTCAGAAACCATCACCTTTTGTCGTAAATAATTTCCCAAGTTCTAAATTGTATGACATTTTGTCATATTCTGTGATAATTGTATAACAGATAACAATATCAAATTTAAGCTTAAAGAATGTTATTTAAGTAAAGTGACAGTGGGCAGGGCACATTGCTCGCAGAACAGATGGTCGATGGGGCCGAAAAGTTCTGGAGTGCGACCGCGTACCGGAAGACGTAACGTTGGAAGGCCTCCCACAGGATGGACCGATGACCTGATGAAGGTCGCGGGTAGCCGATGGATGCGAGACGCACAGGACTGGTCGTTGTGGCGACGCTTGGGGGAGGCCTATGTCCAGCAGTGGACGCCTTTCGGCTGATATGATGATGATGATGATTATTTAGCGTTGTTATATATATTGATAGACTCCTAATAGCACGGGTTTAAACCTTCGTGGTTTTTGGGTGCTATTTGATACAAATAATCCTGTACTGTGTTTTGTTTGATTGATAAATAAAGTCAAAGGAAAGAACATCAGTCCTTACTGCATGTCCAGTACATTTACCTTAAGGCACTCCATTTGATTCGATTTTCCATTCTACGAGCCTGTTAATGCGCTCCGGACACACTTAGATCAACGTTACAGCACCGGGCTGGCTGAAATTGGATTGGCCGGCTCATGTCATGAGTGATGAGCTTCTCTAATAGCTGCTGCGATGGAATGATTCGATTAGCTGTCTTGTGTCCCCAGTGGGAAGATTTTATTATGAGGAGGATGTTTTTTTGAAAGGAATTATTATTTCGGTTCTGCCAGGGACATCGTCTGCGTGAGAGTCTGAAATTTTCCCCTGGGAATATACTCTCGGGATAAAGATTATCCTATGTCATAAACCAGGTAATTTTAGTCTACCTGTACTTTGTGTGAAAACCTAGTAAGTCGTTGAGGCATGTTTGATAAACAAACATCCAAATATGCAATTTATTTCATTTGTAGAATAGAATAGAATAGAATACTCTTTATTATGTACACCATATAAGTTACAGAAAAAAATGTTAAAGTAAAAGTTAAAGTTAGGTATCATCATCATCATCATATCAGCCGAAAGACGTCCACTGCTGGACATAGGCCTCCCCCAAGCGTCGCCACAACGACCGGTCCTGTGCGTCTCGCATCCATCGGCTACCCGCGACCTTCACCAGGTCATCGGTCCACCTTGTGGGAGGCCTTCCAACGTTAGGTATAGTTAGGTAAAGTTAGGTAAAGTTAGGTAAAGTTAGGTAAAGTTAGGTAAAGTTAGGTAAAGTTAGGTAAAGTTAGGTAAAGTTAGGTAAAGTTAGGTAAAGTTAGGTAAAGTTAGGTAAAGTTAGGTAAAGTTAGGTAAAGTTAGGTAAAGTTAGGTAAAGTTAGGTAAAGTTAGGTAAAGTTAGGTAAAGTTAGGTAAAGTTAGGTAAAGTTAGGTAAAGTTAGGTAAAGTTAGGTAAAGTTAGGTAAAGTTAGGTAAAGTTAGGTAAAGTTAGGTAAAGTTAGGTAAAGTTAGGTAAAGTTAGGTAAAGTTAGGTAAAGTTAGGTAAAGTTAGGTAAAGTTAGGTAAAGTTAGGTAAAGTTAGGTAAAGTTAGGTAAAGTTAGGTAAAGTTAAAGTTTAAGTATTGGTGGATTACTAAGGACGGGGATGGAGGTGTCGCTGAGGTTGACCTAGGAAGAAGTGGCGAGACGACCTGGTTGCCTAATGCAAGGGCTGGTTCGAGATGTCTTGGGAAAAAAATCCTGAAAAGATTTTGGGGAGGCCTTAGTCCAGCAGTGGGAGAGCACGGGTTGAGTAAAATAAACCGGCCAAGTGCGAGTCGGACTCTCACACTAAGGGTTCTGTACCAGAAACCGAAAAGAAAAAACTCGTTTCTTGTATGGGAGCCCGCTTTAATTTTTGTTGCTGCGATATAAATACGCAATCTGTGAAAATTTCAATTGTCTACCTATTTTGGTTCTTGAGATACAGTTCGCTGACAGACAGACGGAAGGACGGACGGACGAACAGTGGAGGCTTAGTAATAGGGTTCCGTTGGTTGCCTATCGGATACGGAACCCTAAAAAGTATAAGTACGATAAGATTTACAATTTAATATAGTCGCAGTAACAGAAATACGTTGCTAGGGACTATGTGGGTGTGATTATAATAGTCAAGTGGGCGTCCTTTGTCACCACGACGAACTAAAATTAGTTTTGTGTCTCACAATCTAATTTTGTAATCGAATATCCTCCCACTTGTCGTTTACCTAATGACTGGAAATTTTGTAGTGTCGCAATAGTGAATCTGACGGAATTAGAATAATTCTGGTAAAGTGGAATTAATTAATAAGGACTTATGTATTTAATTATGTCGGGGAAAACTGGAACTAACGCGCAATTCTTGTATTTTTAAGTAACTTTTGCAGTTCCAAAATGTCAAAAACACCTCTAAATATTTTGGCCATTATTTAGGGTTCCGTACCCAAAGAGTAACCAACGGAACCCTATTACTAAGTCTCCGCTGTCCGTCCGTCTGTCTGTCAGCGGGCTGTATCTCAAGAACCGTAATAGGTAGACAGCTCAAATTTCCAAAAAGTGTTTCTATTGGCGCTATAACAATAAATAATACAAATTAAAGGGGCTCCCAAACAAAGAACGTGTTTTTTCGGTTTATGCTACGGAACCTTACGTGTGAGAGTCCAACTCGCACTTGGCCCGTTTTTTTCAGTAGATACGAAAGTTGGCCTTCTGATCTTGATTTGAAATAATAATAAAAGATTATTATTATTTCAAATCAAGACAATTGATATAAATTATTACATACATTTTTATGAATTTCCTAGCTCCTGCGCTAGGTTACACTGTATTACAGGAGCTAAAAGAAATAGCTAGATATGAAGTGTATCTACCTGCCCTTACCCCCACTTATTCTAATCCTTTCCAACACTCGACTAAATGAATTTAATATTTATAAAACTTTTCCGTTACTGAGTGAGTGACTCGGCCATGTAGGTTCCTGAAATTCCCACAGGAACGGGAAAAAACTTAATATGCGCATACGATGTCACGAGCAAAAGCTAGTTGGCAATGTTCGTCGTATCTTATCGACATTAATCAAGAGTTTTTGTCGTTGTCATAGAGACTGAGTTGAGGAAGTTTAATTCAAAAGGACTTAAAATGTAGTCCTAAGGAGACCTCAAACGTAGCTTTCAACAAGTACCTGAAATAAAATCGCTTGGCACAAAAGGCACGTGCCTGCCTACGCAGTATGCTTATGAAAGTTATCAAGATTCTCCAAGACAACCCCAGTACTATCTAGATCCTGTATTCCTCGCAGACCTAGTTTTGGAAGTCAAATACATCCCTATATCATTTTTTTAATGAAAGAATCCATTTTTAGTGACCCCGCGTAAAAAATGCGTGCTATTTAGATGATGTAGCTAAGGCTCCTTGCAAACGTTGGTTACCCAGGTTTTTGTAAAAGATTTCTTGCTGCTTTTGGTCGGGTACCTAATGTTATTTTTTTGCAACCACAAGAGTTTTATGTAACACAGTAGGTACGCCTGTAATCCGAGAGGGGTAAACAGTGAAGCTCAACAGAAAGATAGAAAGTAGATACACCCACATTTTGCCAGTTATTTCTAAGTCCCATGTGACAGGGTGTGACACGATGAGGTTATCAACATTTAACCAGTTTAGATTCCGAGTTGCTAGAACGATGAGAAATATTGAACCCGGAAATTGAACCCAGGACCTCAAGCTCATCTGTAGCAGCACTTGCGGCGACTAGACTAAAGCAGTAGTCTGCTGAAACAATTTAGGGTCTTTAAAAAACAGTAACCCTTCTCATTTGATATGTCGCAGAACACACTTTGTATTTTTTTTTCTTCTGATTTGTTCCGCAAAGGAGAACCCATATTACTTTTTTTAACGAATCCATTTGGTTCACAGAAGTTCTTATGTGTATCAAATTTAATAGAATCGGTCAAATATAGGCAGCAAATGGGCTGTGACAGTCGGACTGACAGACAGACACAATAAGAAAGATCCATTACAGCGGAGCGAGGCAGCGGAGCGGAGAAACTGAGAAATTTTAGCCAATGGAATTGCATAAAATCTCGCTCGCAATGGACAGGCACGCTCAGGGTTCTTTTTTCTTATGCGTACACCCAAAAATGACACATTTTATTCTAGGTTTTTCGGCACAAAAATGAAAGTAACAATAAATTAAGATCATTTCTGTCGAGTCATAATTTTTCAGCATCTTATTTTAACAACGCAAATTATTTTAAGAGAACTTTCTTTTGTTCTGCCAAACTAATTTATTATCTTGAGTCCTTCTTAATTATACCTCACTATTAAAATAAAGATAGCTAATGTTATATTTATGCAAAGTTCTTATAAAAACTCTTAGCATTCTAATTAGATTTCTGCGAAGGCTGAGAAAGATCGCTCTTCTAGGAAAAACCATAAACATACGAACAATAAAATTTTCTGAGTATTGACTAATCTCATTCCTGAAAATGTTAAGGCTTTTTCCCGCGGCTGTGTTCGTGTTAAAGTAGCCCATAACTGTCTCCAGGATTCCATGTTCTGTATCAAAATTCATTAAATTGGTTCGGTGAGTTAAGAGGAAATGGGGTGGATGTGAAAAAAACTGGCCAAGTGCGAGTCGGACTCGCGTGCATTTTTTTTAACATGTTATTTTAACACTTCAGACTTCCAATAGGTTTTCCTGTAATCTTTAGGTAAAGATCTATTATTCACATTTTTTTCAAAATTTTAGGCTCAGTAGTTTCGGAGATCAAACCCATTTATTTTAAAATTATGAAAAAAATATAATTAAAACCCTCACAGTAAGTTCTTTCATTTGATATGCCACACGATATTGTTCAAAAAACTTTTTTTTGAAATTTTCTAGTTTGACCCCCAAAAGTGACACCCATTCTAAAAATTTAATAATTTACGTAAAACGTCCGTGTTTGGGTCACAGAAGTCCATATTTATACCAAATTTTAACACAATCGGTCCAGTGGATACGGAGAAAACTGGCTGTGACAGACGGACAGACAGACAGACACTCGAGTGATCCTATAAGGGTTCCGTTTTTTTTTTTCGGAACCCTAAAAAGTCATAATTCGAGGTTTAGCTCTCGCCTATTTCCTCCTCCAATATTGGTACCGATTTAAAAGATATTTCACAAACTAAATAAGAAGGATGTATACTGTGTCCTATGTTTTTTTTTTTTTTATTAATAATTGCCAAATTTTTACACTAGGGCTCTGTTGACAACGGTTTATCGGACAATTCTGAGCAATTTTTGAGGGTTCTAGTGGTTACGGTTAATATATTGTCAAAAAAGAAAACATAGGGGCACAGTATATATCGTTTTTATTCAGTTTATGAAATATCTTGTAAATCTGTCCAATATTGGAGGAGGAGACAGTCGAGAGCCAAACCTCGAATTATGAATTTTTACATACAAAGTCTCTTCGCTCGCGTTTTCTCTTAAGGTTAATTCCCACATATGAAGGCCTTGCCCGTGACGTGACAGGTCCGAGGTCCGTCAGGAGATCTGTCAGGAGATCTAATAAACAAATAGTTTATTTATTTATCATTACTTTATTGTACACCTCATAATATGCACAGGACAAACATTTATAAAGACATTTATAAGTGTACTAGCTGACCCGCGCAACTTCGTCTGCGTCATAATTTTCATTACTGCTCCGCTCCTATTGGTCTTAGCGTGATGATATAAAGCCTATAGCCTTCCTCGATAAATGGGCTATCTAACACAGAAAGAATTTTTCAAATCGGACCAGTAGTTCCTGAGATTAGCGCTTTCAAGCAAACAAACAAACTCTTCAGCTTTATATATTAGTATAGATGTACAATGCGTGATCGTATGGCACAGGGCAATCTGAACTAAAGGAGATAGATGTATGATGTATTATTCGAATCTCTGTATGTAGTATATTTTCCATTATTAAGTACAACATATACAGTATATACGAACGTAAACGAACGAACGTACGAACGTCGTATCTATTGAAAAATACACTAAGTGAAGAACCTTTAGTGATATCGCACATAAGCATATTCTGTAACCAACATTAAACCGAACCTAGGTATGTACGTAGATAACTAAAAGTAAACAGTTTTTTTTTCTAACATATAATTTACTTTTTAGGTTGCTAAATACCTACAGCTTTGGAACTAGGTAGCGATGGTAACGCATTTGAAAGTTTTTAACTTTTACTTGCCTCCCTTTACCATGTTGCTAAATAGTTACATAGAAAGAGCGAAAAGAATTTTACTGCAATATTATGAGAATGAATTTTTAGTTATAGCTTTTGTTCTATGAAATTTCATCGAAACCACTCAAATGTTTTTGGAGAGTCACTGTTTTGAAACCTAGCGGAGGCTTCTGAGTCCGCGGGTCCATCTGAAGTTCGTTAGTCTGTCTGTCAGCAGTCTATATCTAATAACTCAAACCTGCGTGGTGCTTTCCTCAAAAGGCCACCTCAGACGTTAACCTACATGGTTTTTCATGTTATTGGCGATTGTATGGACTTCAAAAGAGACTATGACCTCTGAGTTTGTTTCGGTGTTTCTTCTCAGGATAGTCAGCTAGGAAATACCGGCTTCATCTAGATTAATATGACAAAAAAAAGACGTGTAAAAGAGGTACTTGTAACCTATTTGCAAAATAAATATCATTAATAAAACGTTGAAATTGAGAATTTATTTCGATTGTAACTTTAACAACAAGATAAAAAACCTATCCTATACAAGAAAAGTGATGTTTTTAATTTATGGTATGTACAAAACCCTATGAATACGAGTCCGACTCGCACCTGGCCGTTTTTTCTCCTCAAGAGGAACAGAACAAAAGCTACTGTAAAAAATATCCAACACATGACGCTCAGTTGTTCTAAAACCGGGATTAAAATGTATGGGTCCGAGGAATTTTTAATTTCATCCTGTAGCAGTTGCCCGGACACGGCCGGACGATCCGGACATGTCCGAGCGGGGTGCCTGTCCTGTGTCTGCGTCGCCTCCTTATATTAGTAACAGTTATATTGTATCTGATTTGTTTGTATTGGATTTATGTTCACTATAGTCAACGAAAGATAGGAGGAAGAACAGATGGAGTTAAGATTTTGGTGGTCTAAAAAGTATTGGGTTTATTTAAACGTCGAAAGCATCATGTACCCGTATTTACATGATGCTCACGACATTTTAATGTCCAAGTTAGACCCCTTATGTTATTCTGTACAGAAACAAGAATCTCGTTAAGGAATTCTTTATCATGGTAAAATAATTTTACAACAACTCTAACATCTGTAAACTTATAAGAAACTAGCTTCTGCAAGCGGCTTCGCCCGCGTGGTCGCTAGGGAACATACTCCCGGGATAAAAACTGGCCAAGTGCGAATCGGACTCGCGTACGAAGGGTTCCAAACGAATTTATTTTTTTAACATGTTTTTTTAACACTATAGACTTCTTATAGGTTTTCGTGTAATCTTGTTGTAAAGATCTATTATCTCCATTTTTTTCAAAATTTTTGGCTCAGTTGTTTCGGAGATAAGGGGGGGGGAATGGTCATTTTTCGTCTAATTCCTTGAATATATTCAAAATCATTTATTTTAAAATTATGAAAAAAATATAACTAAACTCTCACAGTAAGCCCTTTCATTTGATATGTCACACACTATTTTTTAAAAAAAGTTTTTTTTTTAATTTTCTGGTTTGACCCCCAAAAGTGACACCCATACTAAAAATTTTATAATTTACGTAACGCGTACGTGTTTGGGTCACAGAAATCCATATGTGTACCAAATTTCAACTAGATTGGTTCAGTGGATCCAGAGAAAACTGGCTGTGACAGACGGACAGACAGACAGACAGACAGACACCCGAGTGATCCTATAAGGGTTCCGTTTTTTTTCGGAACCCTAAAATGTAGCCTATGTCTTTATTCAGGCTCTGGTCTATCTGTGTACGACATTTCATTTAAACCGGTTCAGTAGTTTTGGCTTGAAAGCGCGACAGACAGACAGACAGAGTTACTTTCGCGTTTATAATAATAGTAAGGATTATAAATCAGATGTTAATACAGATACGAACTCAAAGATTTCTCACAAGATCCTTAGGGTCTTGACTAGACTATCCACTGGAACGGAGAGGAGAGGAGCGGAGGAATATCAACCAATGGAATTGCATAAAACCTTCGCTCCGCGTCAGTCACTGAGATTTTATAAAATTCCATTGGTTGAATTAGTCTGTTTCTTCGCTCCGCGTCAGTGGACAGGCAGCCTTATACAAATCTAGTAAAACAATCTGAAATTCATGGTACTAGCATACGTGCCTAAATCATTAACAAAAACAAAAAATTCAAAGGAAAATCCACCTTGTAGTCACCAAAAATAGAACACTCTCGCGCAATTTAGCGTGGCGCGGGCTTGTCACGGTGTGACAGCCGTCATGCCTTAATCCCATGTCCGTCTGGCGGGTTAACGCTTTAGACACTGGTAAAAGCTATGTCCATCTGTTCATGGACGTTTTAAGTATTCACGAAGTGCGAGGATAAAACCGAGGTATGCGGAAATTTGATGGGTGAAAATGTCAATTAGAGGTGAGCTGTCTTTTGGTGATGTGGAAAAATTATTTATATCTTCTTGCCAATACAATTGTATTATTACATAGCATTTATAGGATTCTCAGTTGAGTCAATTTTTTTTTTTTTTTTACTATATATAGGCATACGTTTGACCACAATCTCACCTGATGGTAAGCGATGATGTGGTCGAAGATGGAGCACGTTTGCCTAGAAGCAACCTATTCACTCTTGTCATAAAGACTCCCAGGTTGTAGCTATCTGGAAACACAGACTCTGGCAGGGAATTCCACTCCTTAGCTGTACGCACTATGAATATGTGTGTCAATGGTGGTAACAAAGTATGCTAAGGAAGCATATTATACAACGTGTTCCTTTTGGTACCCCATAACTCCAGGGTATCATTGAGTTTTTTTTTTCTTTTTCGTACAAAATATTTCACGATTGTTTATGTAAAACACCCTTATGTAAAAATATGACAACGCTTAGTTTGAATATGAATGATTGATTTGAATGAAAATGATTTACTCGTACTTTTCAATGAAACTTAGATGCAGCACACATTGAGTCTCGTGTTAGTATCATCTTCGAAGCTATATATTTTTGAAGCACTTGTTCTAGGATTTTTATATTATTTTACATATATAATACCGTTTTAGAGGTACTCAGTACCGCATGGTACAGAGAGTAAAGTCCCGCATACCTCCATTGTAAAGGAAGGACCCTTCTACCAGACAGTTGTTGTGTCTGGCGGGCAACTGCCCAATAGTTGATATTCGGGCTGATGTATATGTTCAAATCTCAAAACTCTGCTTGCGCGATGCAGGATTTCGGCGTAGTAGTTCGCTGCTAGTTGGATAGATGGCGTCGCGGTTCTTTTTGTTGCGATGTAGATTTTCTCCATTGGTTTTTCTTGTGGCGGCATTAATGCCGCTATACCGTTGCTTCCCAACGTGGAAATCAAATCCTTGGAACGTTGAGGTCGCTCCGCGAAACCTGTGGAGCATCCAGGAGGCTTCTGTACATTTGGGCGGAGCTAGGCTGGCTAACTTAGACAGAACACTTACGCGCAATGGACCGAATGGGAGTCTAAGTGCGGATTACGGCGCATCTACTCTATCCGTTGCAGAGGTAGACTTCTTTTCTGGTGGTATACCCATGGCCAGAAGTCTTCTCATTGCGAAAAATTACTAGAGCTGGACGGCATTTTGAACAGAAGTGATGATACAACCAGTGCTTTTCTTAACAGTCTTCTTAATTCTAAGAGAGGTCATGCAATGCTAGATATTGACTGTTTGCATATCTTATCTTAGCGATCTTATATAGCGACATAATTTAAATTTTCGACATACACGCAAACGAAGTCGCGAGCAACAGCTAGTATAGAATATAACCTTAAAGTTCTGGGATATCAAAAGGAATACGTTGTATAAAATCATATTTACCATAGGCTTCTAGTAACCTCAGAGAATGTAATTCATTATTAGCATAACCTCAAAAAATAAAGCCTGCTTGCGAAGCCCAAAAAAAAATCAAGTTTCGAGATATCTTTGCTATTATAAAAGCTTATGTACTCGCGAATGTAATTGTATTTCGGCGAACAAAAGAAACCACTCGGAATTTATAACAATGAGAATTTTTAAAATCATTACGTTCTGGAAAGTTCAAGGTTCACACGGGGTCTTGTTAAATGAAGAATTATCTAAATTGAATACAATGGGCTGGAAAAGGGTCAAGATGAAGAAGGTACTTCTTGAAATATGAAGTGTTACTTAACTATATAAGCCGCGCCGGAAAGGTTTCCTGCGGGGCTACTTTCTAAGTACGAAGTCCGTAGTTTCGGCCTTAGTTGCGAGCGTTTTCTACTCCGTATCACCTAACCACTAAGAATTCGGGTTCGGGACTAATCGTAAGTCCGTAGGCAACGAAGAAGGTACTTCTTGAATTATGAAATATTACTTACCTATATAAGCCGCGCCGGAAAGGTTTCCTGAGGGGCTACTTTCTAAGCCCGAAGTCCATAGTTTCCGCCTTAGTTGCGAGCGTTTTCCACTCCGTATCCGTATCACCCAACTACTAAGAATCAATGACAGCACGATTTGATAGTTACTGTCAAATCGTGTTGTCATTAATTCTTAGTTCGGGTTCGGGACTAATCGTAAGTCCGTAGGTGATGAAGAAAGTACTTCTTGAATTATGAATTATTACTTACCTATATAAGCCGCGGCGGAAAGGTTTCCTGAGGGGCTACTCTCTGAGCACGAAGTCCGTAGTTTTGGCCTTAGAGTAGAAAATGCTCGCATTTTCTACTCCGTATCACCTTACCACTAAGAATGAATGACAACACGATTTGATTGTTACTGTCAAATCGTGTTGTCATTCATTCTTAGTTTGAGTTCGGGACTAATCGTAAGTCCGTAGTTGATCCTAAGGCGGAAACTACGGACTTCTGGCTTAGAGAGTAACCCCCCTGAACTGTCAGTCTGTTCTGTCAGTCTGTTAAGACTTGCAGTGACTGTGATAGTCCCCAAACTAGGCGCCTGCATCTTGGGGACCGGAGGTGACATTCAAAGAGCTTTTTGCAAGTTTTTGTAAAGCTTAATAAAAATCTTAAGTTAAAAGAAATTAAAACTGGCATAAAATCAAAAACAATCTTATACAACAACTGCAACTTGAGAGTCTTTAAGTCAAGAGTGAATAGGTTACTTCTGAGCAAGCGTGCTCCGTCTTCGAACACATCATCGCGTACCATCACGTGAGATAGTGGTCAAACGCATGCCAAAGTATGAGGTGGAGTAGGTGTCAAAAGTAAAAAAAAAACTGGCTAAGTGCGAGTCGGACTCGCGAGCAAAGGGTTCCGAACGAATTTAATTATTTTAGCATGTTATTTTAACACTACAGACTTCTTTTTTTTAATTTTCTGGTTTGACCCCCAAACGTGACCCCCAAACTAAAAATTTAATCATTTATATGGTCATAGAAGTCTATATGTGTACCAAATTTCAACAGAATCGGTCCAGTGGATCCGGAGAAAACTGGCTATGACAGACGGACAGACAGACAGACACCCGAGTGATCCTATAAGGGTTCCTTTTTTTTCGGAACCCTAAAACATTTTAATAGGCCGAAAGGTTTCAAAAGAATAGTCACTTCACCTAAGAAGAGATTTTTGGTACTAAGTAGGATTGATCCACCCAGATAGGTACAAAATTTGTCGTAGTAAAACAATACTAACATAAAAAAATCAAAACGATTTATTTTGATAGAATTTCTGATACGGTTTTGAAAATTATTTCACTGATGGCACGCTACCTTATCACTGATTACCATAGGCTTATGCCCAAAAATGCAGCGTAACCAAAAATACACGGTACCTGTAAGATAGACCAAGAGAGTGAAACCAAGGAAAAAACATGAATCAGGAAAATCATTCATGCAATACGTACGGAAACAGAACCATAAAAAATCCAGCTACGTTTTTATGTGGTGTCTAAAACATATCAGGAGCTTTGTGTATCAATTGACAGGCTTCAGTGACGGAGATTATCACAAATACAGGTAAAGCCATCCTATTGGTCGAAATAAACGCTGCCGGCGGCGTCAACATCAGCCGCCCAATAGGCTGATGTTTTTAAATGCTATCCATAGAATTGAGGATTAGCTTTTTACACGTGCCACAGAAATGGCGGACGCCCGCCGTCGGAAAGGGAATTAAATTTTATATTTTTTTGTCGAATTAGGTACACTTTTTATATTCGGATTGGCCTGGAATTTTTACTGAGTCATATTCTTTGTAATAATCAAACAGAACCTTGTAAACCTTGGCATAAAAATAGCTAGATGTTGCAGAATTTATACGAAAGAGTCACCGCGGCCTGGAATGCAAAGAACATTAGGAGGAACACGGATGGGTTTTAGTTAGTAAGAGTCTGACACTCCCTTCTGCTTCACCCAGAGCAGAACAAGTCATTTGATGATTTCCCATCCTTTAAATGCTTAGGTCGACCTAAGCATCTATTGTATATAGCGTTACTTAACTTTGATGATCGATCATCAAGGTTAAGCATCGCTTGCCAAGGTCAGTCCGTGGATGGGTTACCATATTAACATACTTTAGTTCCTCCGTGCTTCGGAAAACACGTTCGGCTGTTGATTCCGGCTATTATTTGTAGATCTACGACAATCGTTACAGGTAGTAAGAAACCAAGAAATCTAACACCGTGTCTTGCCAAGAATTACCATGTTACCCATTTACTGAGTTATGGAAGTCCGGTAGGCGTTCTGGAAGCCGAGCCCAAAATAGTTGGTGAAAGGGTAGGCAAAACAAATATTACAAAAAAATGAATGAATGGTTGATGATTGAAGAAAAATACTTGGCCTTAAATAACACGGTATAAGCAGACCGATTTAACGAGCAGAGAAACACGGTGATTCACACACTGGGTGGTTGATAATACGACTAGAGAAGTATCAGCCTGTAAGTTTTCTTTTTCACAGCACAAAGATTTCTTCTAGTAAAGCAGAAATGAGCAGTGACACTTGCTCACTGTGTGTTGAGAGAACTCAATGCGAACAAATAAACAGAAATCTTGAAAACTCCCCTGAAATCAATATATTTCGTAAAAAAACGGAATTTGATTGTTCATACGAACAAATGAAACCTTTAAAATGCTTCCCCTCTAACAGAGAAGGGGAGCTGGCACGGTTTTTGGGCAACCATATCCCAATATTATGGACCAAGTATGTCTGATGTAAAAAGATTTTGTTCTATTTTTATTTATTTTTTGTATCCAGAGCAAATAAATTATAACCGAGGTGCGGCAAGTACAGATAATCCTGAGAATGTACGTGAAAGTTTCAAATAAGAGCCCTGAAGCCAAGAGCCCACACACATAGGATGAATATTCTGTATCTGTAATAGAGTTGGAAAGTATACCGAAAAATCATTATTTTCGAGAAGTACCAAAAAGTGATCAGACCTCAAAACCCGTGCAATCTCCCCCTCTATTAATATTTTTGTGAAGAGTTAATATAACGAGAAAAGCCCTTTTTTTCAAAATACGTTGAATGTTCAAACAAGCTTTGTAGCAATTTTAATATTATAGACTGATTGAACGAACAATGCTTACGAGAAAAGGACTCATATTACCAAGCCCGTTCAATTAAATTTACAATTCAGAATGAATAGAATTCCCAGCCGTGGAAGAGGTAAAACTGATATTCAAAAGCCGAGGTTGGACTGAAATCCAATATGCCAGGAAATATAGATTTTTACCAAGTTGATTATTGAGAGCGCTTTTAAAGATGTACTTACTTTGTGGAATGGAAATGATTACACTGGTATTTACTTTTTATGTGTGCTAATTTTGCTAAAGTAATTTTGTGTAGTGCCGCGGTTTGGTTTCCCAAAATACTTTTAATGTTTTATAAGTGTGTCTAAATTTCAACTAATATTTAAAATGCGATTTTGTTACATTTGACACCTAAATCACCAAACCGGTTGATTAATTTTGGCACAAATATAGATGGGACTGGAGACGGTTATAGGCTACGGGATATTATAGATTTACGGGAGCGAAACCACGGGCAAACGCGAGTACACCTATAAGTTAGTTATTTCATAAAGTAGCACCCGATGTTGATGTTATGATGATGATGATATGCTCAACTTTCATGCACAGAAAACTCCTGGCGACCATTTTCAACGTGGTGTGACAGGTGGCCATCTTTCGTCATATTACTAGAGTTAACCAAAAATGCCAGTGATTAAAATGTCTCAACGATTAATTATGCGTATAATCTCATGTATATTGGAGCTTAGCGACGTCAGCGTAGCGTGTCGCTGCGACAGCTTACAGCGGATTACCGCCAGTTCAGATACAAGCACTAAAACAGTACATTGTTATAACGATTTCGGATAGGTTGGCAAAATACTCTCGAAATATGAAATGAATCTTTCGACGTATGAATTAATGTGCTTTTGTACACAACCAATAAAATCTGGAAACTTTAGGAATGTAGATAGAATGAAAAAGACAAGTATTTGTCGCCACAGTACTGACATACATATTTTATTACTTTTAAATTATAAGGAAAATATAGCAATTAACCAGAATTAATCGATTACTTATGTCGTTAGATGCATTAAATATGATTCGCGAATGAAATACTAATATACCCATGGCAATGGCTGGAAAGTCGGCCCAACAGCTAATAATATTGCTGATGGTGTAGGATATCTGGTTCGTGGGAAGAATATTGAAAGCTCATTTACCAGACTTAGTAGGTACAGCTTATAATTGTTAAACTAGCCTTTGGCAGCGGCTTCGCACCAGTGGAAGTCGGATAATATCCTAAAGGAAGACTTTTCACGGAGAAAAAGTATCCTCTAAGTATTAGCAAGGATTGCATTAGTTTGAACAAATATTTGCAGCTAATTCAAATGTTTACTACATTTGAATTAGATACAAATATTTGTTTGAAACACCAGTTACGCAGCTTCAAAATAACGTCACAGATATTCTAGCCTCACAAGAACCTCTTTATACCGTTTAATTTGTAATTAATAAGGTAAACCGAACAACTAATCCAGACTACTCTCATAGCAACTAAATTGAATGTCTTAACCTACCAGCAGTACCTAATGAGAGCGATTGAATAATTGCCAGATTGCCAGCAAGCCGAATGGCGTTGCCAGTAATTATGGCATGCCAGCTTCAAAGCCTGGCCAGATGGGTTGAACGTACAAACATCGATTTGTTCTACAAACAGTGTTCCAGTTTCGGTGCTAAGGATTGGATTTGGAGGTGCTAATGGGAGAAAAGGAAATGAAAAAGGTTCTTTGATGTTTGTTTTTGATGTGATCGGGATGGAAAAGTCAATCTCAGTGCTGCAAGTAAGGAAAATGTTGTAATCATCTCACCAGCTCTGGCCAAAATAATCTCTTGCTAACTTTGGTTTGCTTCTAATGTAACTTAACTTTGATATCACTATTTTTATAGTGAGAATGCCATATAATGGTCTTGGACAAAAAAGGGATAAGTTTCACAACCTATAGTATCTCCCACCAGTTCATAAAGATATTTATACAAAAAATTTATTCAATATGTTTATAGTGATTTATAATAACATTCCAAATGAATTCAAATTGTTGCAAGGTATTTTATTAAAAAAAAATTGACAGAATGGCTACAACATTTTGATTTCTATAGCATTAAGGAATTTATGAAACTTAAAAAGTAATGTTAATGATGAATGAATATGTGTAACTGACTTTATGTGTAATAATGAAATTGTATCTAATAATATTTTAATTGCATGGTATACTGACAAATAGAGATAAGTAAAAAATTTGCACGCTTGCTTGCAGGCAGAATACAGTGACTTAGGAAATAAGATCCTTGTAATGTATAGATGTATTTTCTTGCAAATAAACCTTTGATTTGATTTGGGATGAAAGAAGATGTGACGATTACGGGTCATATGTTTTTTCATTAAAAAAAAAAACTTATATCTTTGAAAAACGTAAGTTAGTTCTTCAAGTATGATCAATATAAGGCTGCCTGCCCATAGACGCGGAGCAAGGCAGTGGGGCAGAGAAACTGATAACTAATAATAAAAATGTTTATTGACTCAAAAACCTTTGAGACTTAAGACTAGGATACATTGCTTGGTTAACTAAAGTTCATACGGATAAGGTAAACCTTGACTCCTAAATTAGGTGATCCTGTGACTTAGGAGTCAGTGTTTTGCTGTCACTGTGATACCAAAAACCTATTATGTTGTGTTCGTACATTACAAAAGTTGTCATTGACATTGCAGTTTACAAAGTATGTATATTTAACACCGTAGGAACATTTAGAAATATTGGAAACGACTTTTAGAGTGTATATATGTACGTGTGTGTTAACACTGGGGTGTGTTGAAGAGTTGGATATTGTGTTAAATATGTATATATGTTTGTAAATATGAACCAATGGAATTGCATAAAATGTCGGTGACTGATGCGAAGCCTTGGAGGCCGTAATACACATGCGTGTAACTTGATGACACAATGCCTTGCAGATTAGGTTCGCACACACTTTTGTGCGAATGGTAAGCAAGTGTATCTTTATAGGTATAGCGAAACTAGCAACTATTTTGTAATAAAGTACATTGACCTTTCCCTAATATCCCTTCAAACATACCCGAACAATAGATTATGAACCGTTTTTAAATAGAGAACGAAAAGGATTACGATAGAATTGGATTCAGATCAGCTTCATGTCTTTAATTCTGTTTTTGATATTAACAAAGTCAATAAATGTATGTGGGTCAGTGACGGTTATTGCACATTTATCTGAGTGCCAATTCTGCTAATTTTTAAACAACGTTCGCATTCGCGTTTCAATCGCAAACTGTCAAAAAAGCCTTAATTTTCATACATCTAAACTAGTATTGTAGAGAGGAAAGTTTTGTTTGTATGTTTTAATTGAATAGGCTTCGAAACTACTGAACCGATTTAAAAAAAAATCTGTGTCCATTAGAATCCTAAATTATCTTTAATGAACATAGGCTATAGAATATTTTCATAAAAGTTAGGGATCCGTATGAAAACTTCGATAATGTAACCCAAAGCGCGAAAAAAAGATCACTTTATCGCGTACGCTGCGGAAACTATTGATAATAGAGCAAATTGAGGTACTACAGTTTTATAGAAGACATAATATCTACAAAAAAAGTCCGCAAAGATATATATATATATATAACTATTACGGTTAAGTCACAATGACGCTTTTTGTTCAAATTATTCAATCAAAACTCGGGTGAATAGGAATAGTGGTGATTTTAGTATCATGATATTTATCATTATCTAGTCATCATTATTTATTCAAAAAGTTTAGTAATAATAATTAAGGTTGGTTATGTACATGTAAATTACACTTTAAATTATTCAAATCTGACCTTTCGTTTAAAAGTTACAACGGGTATAAAAATACTCTAAGTAAGAAAAATGTTGCAGTTTGAGTGAACTGCCCTACGTTTAGTTTATTAATAAGTAATTTACACATTACTCTTTAAGAGAGTAGAGGGGAGATGAAGTTCGTGGAGTACCAACTAGACACGCGCGAACGAATTCGCGGGCGAAGTGCTAGTTTTTAATAATAATTGACCCACTGGTGTCTAGCATTGAAGTATATCTATGACGTCATTGTACTCGCGGCGCGTCGCCATCGCAGAGGCACGCAGAGTCATGTAGTCGCGGAATAAAACAAGACCGCTTGATTGGCGCCGGCGAGCGAGCGCTATCCGACATTATTACGTACAGATTCGATTGAGATCGTTTTCATTATATCAGAAGGTTGAGATATTAGAGTTCTGGTCTGACTGGATAACAGTGAAAATTTTAATGGATATGGTGTTTAGAGTTCTGTTCGTCCGAATGGGAAAAGGAAACCCGTGTATGTCCGATTGTCATAGGTATTTTGACTCAAATCTATTGGATCGCTTTACGGTCGGGGCCAGATAAACGTGCAATAAAGTACATTGATTTTTCCCTAATATCCCTTCGTAGATACTCAAACAATAAATTATGAACCTTTTTTCATTACTAGAAAACATAAAGGATCACGATAGAAGTCGATCCAGGACAGCTTCATGTCATTATTTCTGTTTTTGATATTTAGAAAGTTTATTAATGTATGGAGGTCAATGATCGTTATTGCACGGGTATCTGACATCTACCATAGTTGAAAGCACAGATAAAATAATCAAGATTTTTACATTTCTATGGTTTATCATCATCATCATATCAGCCGTAAAACGTCCACTGCTGGACATAGGCCTCCCTCAAAGGGGGGTTTGCCATAATTGCCACACATGGCAGGCGGGTTGGCGATAGCAGTGTATGGTGTTGCGTTTTACAGAGAACGCTGCTGCTCATTTTCTGGTGAGTCCCTTAGTTGCCTCTTTCGACACCCACGGGAAGTCATGGGATGGTATTATTCTTTTATGGCGCCGGCCGACACCATACGACGGTTTCTATGGTTGTAAGATATAAACTTCAAAGAACACACGGACAAGGAACGTCAATACATACATTCCGAATGAAGAATACAAATTAGAAAATTTAAAAAAGCCTATTGTGTAAATGTAAGTGTCATTTTTTTAATATTTTTTTTGTCCTGCAAATTGTGGGAAACCATAAGAAGACCATGGTTTCAAAAACAACTCAAAAAAATATATGATTCGTTCGAATCTCTTGTGTGAGGCTTAGCGTTTCCTCACTAAGATTGAACTTAATGACTTCGGTTGATTAGATAAACTAATGCAGAAGATTAAAATAAAATTAGTTTTCTCAACTCACACTTAACAGAAATGATATACAGATAATATCAAAATCTAGTATTTTAATTAAATTCAAGATAAATAAAGAGAATTCTTCTCTCTCTAATTGTATATTTTACTGGAACTTCATTCTAGAAAAGTCTCAACTAATTATTAAACGCAACAAAATAATTTCTAACGTCTCAAAAGAAGCCGACATTCACTTAGGAACTCTATCAAAAACTCCTCACTAGGAACTTGTGCCATTGCTGGCAACTAATAATATCCTCGTTACTGAGGCAAATCCAATCGCTGCAAACGAAACTTTTCGCTTAAACTCCTTGTACGGTGTACACTAGGTCCAATCTTATTTACATGCATTACGCATGCAGATTAGTTGCCAACTTGCACAAGTCAAAGAAAAACTTGCAGAGCTCCCTAAAGTAATTTTAAAGTTGACTTCGGACAAATTTCCTAATGAAGTGCTCTGGAGTTTTGTTCCGATATTTATGTGGGGGTGCATTTTATATTGGGCTGGCAATAGTAATACTACTTAATATTGAAGGAGGTAGGAATTGGATAAGTTTCAAGGAATTGATTGCGTTTCCTACTACATATGTACGTTCAAGTTGGAAATATTACGTTAGCGGTTACGAAGTTTTGTTGTGAAAAGCTGGCCGACTGCAAGTCGGACTCTCGCACGAAAGGTTCCTTAGCATAAACCGAAAAATACATGTTTCTTGTTCATTTAATTTAATTTTTATTATCTTTTGTTAAAGCGGCAATAGAACAACACACTCTGTGGAAATTTCAACTGTCTACCTATAACAGTTCTTGAGATACAGCCCGCTGACAGACAGATAGACGGACGGATGAATGGACACAGGAGGCTTAGTAATATCGTTCCGTTAAAACGTATCGTTCATCTAAAAACGTGCACAAAAGTCTAGAACATACAATACAGCTTACATTTTCTAAAAAGAGAGAGAGTTTCAGTAGAGGTTTTTCTACAAATAATATCCCAACAGTTCGCTGTTCAATTTAATTAAGATCATATTGCCATCAACCGGGCAGATATTCAAACCTATCCCAGGCTACTGAGAACCAATTTCAAAACACCCAAACCCTATGAATTTAAAACAACAGGCAATAATAAATTTTCGGTGACTCAAATTGGTCATTTTACGACCCCTGAGTTTGGGAACGCCTAACTGGTACTTACAAAAAACTCTAACAGCCTGTCAGAAACTTTTCTAAAGGATGAAAACTGAAAGAGCCTTCTACTTCGCTTTAATATTAGTTGATGTAAATACCGAGCAATTTTTTTAGGCACTTAACTCCTGAACTCCTCTATTGATCAAATATCTACCTCGTCTTATTTCACTTTTACTTTTGTATGAGTAAAACCTTTACTTGTCTCTAGGTGCCTAATTTGACATACAGCGTATGTCAAATTAGATAAATATAGACCAGTAAAGGATAGAAAAAAGATTATCTATGTCTATACTTATAATTTTTATTATCTATCTATCTATATACTAATATACAAAGCCGAAGAGTTTGTTTGCTTGTACGCGATAATCTCAGGAAGTACTGGTCCAATTTGAAAAATTATTTCAATGTTAGATAGCCCATTTACCGAGGAAGGCTATAGGCTATATATCATCATGCTGCCAATAGGAGCGGAGCAGACGAAGTTGCGCGGGTCAACTAGTTTTAAATATTTTCTCGGAACATGTCGTAAGTTTTAAGCTTGAATGTACTAATAATAGTGTATAAAGACCTAATTGATTAGTGGGCCGTGTATAAGACCACCAGAAAAGAAGTTGCTATTGACAAAACGACAAATATACATACGTGCTTGGGAAACGAATCCATGCTGTACCAACCATTAATAAATTAAGATTAGTGCAGAAATATAATGCCAGATATCTGACACCAGTCTCGCCAAGAAGTACCGTGTCACCCAGTTATCCCTTAGCTAGTCGCGCCAAAATACGAGTACTTACAGGTTAGTCGCGTGGGGTCCATACGAATACTCAGAATTAATTGTGAAAGATAAACAAGTACAATAAAGTCAAATACTTATTTTATATAGAAACTTAAAAAACAATATCTTATTTTAACAAAAATAGTAAACTTCTAGAAAATAAGAAAATATAAACTTCCGAATTAGTCTTGGATGATAATTAGTAATTACTTAGCACAGGAATCATAAACTTTGGTTTGGTGTTCGTTAAACGTATGATGTTGATGATGATGTTGATGAAAGTTAGTGAATAAAAGATATTTACTGATATAATAAAACGATATGCCATCGCTAAATACTGCTACTCTGTAAAGAAGCTGTGAACTTTAACCATAATGAAATTCTTACTTGAACTAGCTTTAATTAAAAACTACTAAGTAATAACAGTGGGCAGGGTACATTGCTCGCAGAACAGATGGTCGATGGGGCCGAAAAGTTTTCGAGTGGCGACCGCGTACCGGAAGACGCAACAGTGGAATGTCTTCCACAAGGTAGACCGATGACCTGGTGAGGGTCGCGGGTAGCCGATGGATGCGAGATGCACAAGACCGTTTTTTGTGGCGACACATGTGTGGAAGCCTATGTCCAGCAGTGGACGTCTTTCGGCTGATATGGTGATGATGACGATGAGGTTACTTCTAAGGAAACGTACCTACTCGAAATCATCGCTTTGAAGTTTTTTTATAACATTGTAGTTTTTAAGTGTTCCTGGCTGGTTTACAGACATAGCTAGCACCGCGGCTTTACCTTGACCATTTTTGTACTTTTCTTGATATCTGTTTGAAATATTTTCTTGTTTCGTGCTTTTTAGACCACTCGTATGTTTCCCTTAGTCTCCCGGTATTCGTGTTACAGGTTTTTTAAACTTGTTTTTTTTTTAATTCAATCCAAACACGTATAAGTAGTTATCAAATTACTGATCATGGTATATTTTTGCGATCTCCCTGTTATCACAGTTTATGGAGCAATCCCACCTGACGTAAGTATCACTTAACATGGATACCATGATTTGTGCAACACATCTATCTATATAGAAGTTTATGTTAAAAAATACGAATTCGACAAGATACAAATGAATATTTATTACAACCACTCCATTAGCTAAGTAATGGCAGATAAATAGAGCCATAAAAAAGGTTGCTAATACACGAAGGCGACAATTTCAACGTATTTCAACAGTTTATATTTTAAAGTAGGAAAACTCCTTTAAAGGCGTATCGCTTCAAGTAAATTTACTCAAGAAATGCTTTGTAAATTGCTTGTTATGATATCTCATATCTCAAATAGCTCAACTTATTGGAATCCATAACAGAATGAATTTATTAGTTAAGAAAAGTGGGGCATGTGCTTGCTACGACGTAGCGGGCTACGACATTGCTACGCCATACAATCAGCTACGCTGTCGTAGAATATTCTGCTACGAGTCGATTCATTAGACTTGTTTGTGATTTGCGCAGTTATATTATATATCATTATTATCATTAAAATTATCATTAAAATTACATTTTTAATGGAGTTGTTTTTAAGAGTAAATCAAGATATAAGTATTTCATCATTTGCCTAGTGTTTTTCCAACTATGTTGGGGTCGGCTGACCAATTCAGCAGCTGGGTAATACGATACACTTGGCAGGACTGAGTGTAAGTTTTCGGGTGTCTCATCCTTAACAATTGTTAGGAATACTCAAGAATGTAAAAATGACGCATGGGTCGTACGGCGATCATCGAGCCATCATTTGTTTCTGAAAATCGTAATTAAATTCTTAATTATATAATTTACTAGCACTTCGCCCGCGACTTCGTCCGCGCTGCAACATTCTTGAGGATTCCTTTTTTTTCTAGACAAATTTTATATTAAATCCTTCCTCGAGAACCACTCTATCCATTGGTGAAAACAGCATGAAAATCGGTGCAGCAGTTTTTGAGTTTATCGCGAACAGACAAACAGACAGACGCGGCGGAGGACTTTGTTTTATAATATGTAGTAAAGTAACAATAATAATATGTAGTTATTGTACGCCTCATAATAAGCAAAGGACAAACATTTACAAAAAACAACTAACTGTACAATGGCTGCTTTATGCAACTGATAACCTTCGAAGTTCAACCAACTACATGTAGCTTCAAAAAATAACCAAAAAACATAGTCCATACAAATCGAGTTTGACAAGGCCGTAACAGCTATATTCATGCTTGTACCCACATAACATGGCGGGAGAAAAAATCCCAATCTATCGCAATAAAATGCGATAGGTTTGGACAATAAACGTCGCCTGAACAAAGGGTCTAATGGAAACGTCCGTCAGCGCCCGTGACCGGCCTTCGGCTTTCACTGTCGCTTTCACGCAGCGGGGTGGGCAGTGCCAGTATTTTTACACTGTATTCATGAAGTTTGCTGAAGAGTTGTGTTGGGAATATGGATTAGTTGGTCTGGATTTTCAGGGCTAAAGAAGTATGAAGTGTGAAAAATTGTGAATTAAAAGTAGAGTCATTATATTTCTGCCCTCATCACCTGCCACGGCTTTTTCCAACTATATTGAGGTCGGCTCTCTGTCGAACCGGATTCAGCTCCAGTATTTTACGAGTAGCGGCTGCCTCCACAAACCATTAACCCTTAATTAGTCGCGTGGGGTCCATCGGACCGCAAGCAACTTAGATTTCGTCATAATTCGGCAAGTATTACAGGTACGCGACTTTACTTCCTAGTAGCTTCCTAGCTCAGGCGGCTCTCCCTCCTCAGTATTTTGCTAGCCACTGCGACAGCTACAGGTGCCATACAGAGGTGTCTGGGGTCCAACGGACCCCTGCGACTAATAGTCACGCGGTACCTTCAACTTCTGGAAGCAACTGTATTGGTTCCATAGGCCGTTGTCATCTATGTGAAATTTTGACCAAATTCAGAAAAACGAGAACCCAATGTGTTAATTGTAATAAATATATTATCAGCGGTAAGACATCCACTGCTGGACATAGGCCTCCCCCAAATGGGGGGTTTGCCAAAATCGCCACGCTTGGCAGGCGGGTTGGCGATCGCAGTGTATGGTGTTGCGTTTTACAGAGAACGCTGCTGCCCATTCTCTGGTGAGTCCCTTAGTCGCCTCTTTCGACAAATCAAATCAAATCGTATATTTCAAATAAACCATTTACAGGCACTTTTGAATTGTCAAGGTCGGTCAGTTGCAGACACCCACGGGAAGTGATGGGATGGTATTATTCTTTTACGGCACCATACGGCACCGGCCGACACCATACGGCGGAGAAGTAACCTCAAATGTCAAATCTCAAATGTGTGGGATATCCAACATGTATCAGAGACGCAACGCAGTACGTCTTGCAGTCCGATGATGAAACGGGCCACGCAGTATTAAATTGTTTTCTTTCAGAAAGATAGATAGAATAAACTTAATTGTGCACCAAAAATATTTACACAGGTCTTAGTAGTTTAGTTAAGAATATTCTAAATAATTAAATAGTGTTCGCAGATGAGTGGTTACCGGCTTCTCCCCGAAGTAGTTTAGAGTTGAAGTCGGTAATTCATTGTGTATCATGCATGCAGTATGTCCTACAACTATTTATAATGCAATAAAGCTGTATCGACGCGCAGACGCTCGCCGGTCGCCGGGCGCCGCCGGGCAGCTACACTGTTTTGAAGTTTGGTTCGTCATATGGACTTAGAGAGCAAGTTATGGTTGGGAAAATTATAGAAATTCTATGACTAATAAAGAGGAATTTCATAAGGTATTACGAAATACTCTATGTTTCTCTTTAATTGACATAGTCTTAGGATTTCTATCGGCCTAATCTCTGGAATATTTGGGTCCTTGACTGGTCCCATCAGAAAATTCATACTTTCCAGAGTTTTATAAAGCAAAATTACCTACTTACATGAAATTAACCTAAGCCAGTTTCATTTGATTAAGATTTTTAGTTTTCAAGAGGACACCAAAAAAGTACACACATGCGAATTCAGAATTCTTGTTATTTTCGCATTTTTAACAACAAATTTACATGTAAACTATTATGACAAAGTTTCAATTTTATTGCGACCATATTCTTATGAACCATTTAATTACACAAAGTCACTTAAAACTTAAAACACTCAATGCGAAGCTCGAAACTGGAGTTTATCTTCAATTCAAATATAGTTTTCAATTCCCAGAGTTTGGACGAAAAGATAAACCCTTAGGCACAACGATATAATTCTCAATGTTACCACACTCCAACAAAATCTCAGTAGAAACTCAACAATAACAATCAATATACGTAAAGTAAAAATGACAATATTATTTCAGGAGCCATCCGGTTGCCGTCCGGGCGCCGTCCGGCATCCGGCCGAGGCGCGGTTAATCTCATGAATATTCACCTCACCGCTGATCCCGGTAAACCGGACCGCGCGCCGGATCGTGTATAATAGACCTAAAGCGATGCTACTGACAGATCTTGATACTTGAGTTTAGGGATAATTTATTTGGCTGGTGGTCTGAGCTAAGAACTGTATGGTTTTAATAGGAAATTAAGGGCTCTTAATGAGGTAAAGAAACAAAAGCGGGCTTAGATTTTCATAATGAACTTGCAAATGTAAGTACAATACTAAACTTTATAGTAGGCAGCTTTATATAGAATGGAGTGAAAATATCGTTAGGTATGTAAGAGCATATTTGTATAATGCGATAACATTATTTTCATGCCAATTAAATTTTAAGTGCAGTTGAAAAGCGTCCTTAATCGGAACATTAAGTACGGTTTTCAACTGCACTTAATGGGAAATATAGTTCTATTAAGGAAATCGGAGGTATTTTAAGCGACTTTATAATAATCACAAATAAAAATCTCAAGCATCAAGATCGCTCAAGCGCACTATATTTAAATGTAACAGCTCCGCTAATGTATACGTGCTATGATGATAATTGGATACGCGGCAAATTTTCAGCTGCCGAATATAAGCACCAACTAATATAAGCACCGGATAATATAAACACCGCGTAATATAACGCTGAAATATTTGATGACATTGTTTCATTAGCTCCCGCGGTTCACCGAGGTCGGTTTATAAATCATTTTGCGTAAACTAGCTAGCTTAGGGATCATGGTATTAGGTAATTATTTTGTGGAGCTGAAAATTAATAGAGATTGCTTAAATAAATCAATGTAGTACAATAGACTGCGGTTTAATTTCCCGAAGGAATTGATAGACGGTTTATTTATTGTAAGTAATCGTAGATGCTGAAAGCTAGCTAGGGATTACCCTGACTACTACCACAGTATAGATATCCAAGAAACCGTCGGTTTCTTACGTTAATTAAAGTGAAAGTAGCTTGGCTACAAAGATAACATAATTTTAATTATAGGGATCACGCGGGCGAAGACGCTGGCAGAGGCTAGTTTTTTTTATTTTTTTTTTTTTATTTGTAATGGGTTTGCTCTTGACTCTAGTCTAGGTCAGAGATGACCGAGACAAAGTCTACGATGGAGCGAGCTTAATTATTTATTTATTTATCAACAATGGATGACTTACAGCTAATTCAAACAGAATAAAAGAATAGCATGTGACACTGACAGCCAATTAAAAGTCATCACTTATAAAAAACAGGTTGGAAAGAAAGAGAGTGTGAACAACACAACACAGCTACCAAAAAAAGGAAAACAGTAAAGTTTAAACTAAATTTACATATCGTATTCAATACAAGAACAAAAACCTGAATGAACAAAATCTTATTTAAAAAAGCTAAGGCTCAGGCACTTTCTGGCCGAGGACACACTCGTCACGAATGGATCAAAATCATGCTGTTTACATATGTCATTACAGTTTCTACTTGTATGCACTATAAATAAATGTTGCCTGTAATTCGTAGAGCTAAGTGGAACACGCAACGGTGCGTACCGTCGCTTTAACCTTCCAGGAACATTAAAATAGAATTTGGATCAAATAATTGTAATAATTTAAATCAACTCGCCACCAAAACTCAGATCATCCACATTTTAGTTCCCCAGTCCACCGTGAAAATTAAACTGATCTTTGACTTTATAGCTCGGTCCTTAACTCCAGCCATTACAAAAGGCATTCTCTAATTCGGCATCAACACCGAGTTTACGACTATGGCGCCAATTCCACGATGTTTACTACGGCTATTGACATCACTTCTCCTGATTCTATTAACTATTGCAAGACCTCTTTTTAGTGCTGTTGCTGTTGCTATCATAAGTAATTGAGGAATAAGTTTCTTTGATTGTGTTTCAGTATGTACGTGTGAAGTTATAATAATGTGTATTGTAGGTACGTTTGAATTTATAGGATCGTAGGTATTGCTTGTTATGAATTGTTGTTTAAAACCGGCAAGTGCCAGCCGGATAAGTCCTGTTATGTGATGAGTAAAGTAGCCATTTTACACGGCGTTGACGCGGCAAAAAGAAAAACAGCGACACAATATACATCCTACTTATTCAGTTAAACCTCGAATTAATTTCTACATACAAACATTTCCTCACCCGCACTTCCTCTTAAAAGTCATAGTTCCAGGTTTGGCTCTCGCCTGTTGCCTCCTCTAATATTGGACCGATTTAAAAGATATTTCACAAAGTAAATAAGAAGGATATATACTATGTCCTTATGTTTTCTTTTTTGATGATTTATGAACCATATAAGCACTAGAACTCTTATAAAATGCTCAAAATTGTTCGATAAATCGCTGTCAACAGAGCTCTTTTTATGGATGGGAAATAATCAAATGACTCCTCCCGCTCTTGGTGAAGCAGAAGGGAGTGTCAGACTCTTACTGACTAAAACCCATACGTGTTCCTCCTAATGCCCTTTGTGTTCCAGGGCCGCGGTGACTCTTTCGAACAGATTTCGCAACCCCGGCAGGCACTGGCCCTAGCGGGCCCCGTCTACTTTGCTGACATCTCTTTGAGGCGCGCGTGGAACACAGCGCGTCGTCGACCCGGGCCTGGTCCTGATCGGATGACGAGCCACCCGACGCTCGCCGTCCGCAGACCCGCGCCTACGGTGGCCGGTAATCGCTCTGCGATTCCCGACGCCCGGGGCATCTTCTTCTGTCGCGGCGGCTGGAGCGTGCGGTTTCCCTCTCTCGTTCAGCCTCCTCCTTGTCAACAGAGCCCTAGTGTACAAATTTGGCAATTATTAATAAAAAAAGGAAAACATAGAGACACAGTATACATCCTTTTTATTCAGTTTGTGAAACATCTCTTATATCGGTCCAATATTGGAGGAAAAAACAGTCGGGAGCCAAACCTCGAATTATGACTTTTTACATACAAAGTATAGCCCGCATAGCATACAAAGTTACTTTTATATTTATAATATTAGTTAGGATAACATTTATTTTTCAAAGTTGTAGTTTCACCAATTTAAAATAATAAAGGAACAGTTATTACTACATCATCACCATATCAGCCGAAAGACGTCCACTGCTGATCATAGGCCTCCCCCCAAGTGTCGTCACAAAAACCGGTCTTGCGCATCTCGCATCCATCGGCTACCCGCGACCCTCACCAGATCATCGGTCTACCTTGTGGGAGACATTCCGACGTTGCATCTTCCGGTACGCGGTCGCCACTCGAAAACTTTTCGGCCCCATCGACCATCTGTTCTGCGAGCAATGTGCCCTGCCCACTGTTATTACTTAGTAGTTTTTAATTAAAGCTAGTTCAAGTAAGAATTTCACTATGGTTGAAGTTCACAGCTTCTTTACAGAGTAGCAGTATTTAGCGATGGCATATCGTTTTATTATACCAGTAAATATATTTTACTAATTAACTTTCAATAACAGTATGTTCATTTTAACAAAAGTTACCTAAAAATATAACTAAGGATATAACAAAACAAAATACATTTATCGAAATACTCCCCCACATTGCTATCATCCGGAAACATGCTCAGAAGACTGGCAGCGTTGCCACGTTGAATGGCAATTAAAAAGCGGCATTTGAAACGTTACTTCACTGCATTTTACGTCTGAATTACCACTGGAAGAAACATTTAAATAGATACTTAATCAAGACACAAAAACAAAAAAACACTTCGTCTTTTCACCACCTTATTTTTTGGTTTACACAAAGTAAAACCTCCTATTCACCACTCAGTAAACAAACCGAGACGTTTTGCTCACAAATCTTCTACTTCCATAATAAGTTTAATGCCCTATTCACGTAATATTAGCGTGAATAGGCATCCATTGATTTAGCAATTAACGCGTCCATTTGGTATTCATAAAGGATTGCTTTTGAAAGAATATAAAGCTTTGAAAGCGCTTAATGAATCATCTCGATACTAATTGGGGCCTATTGCAGGGGGTGTTGTGATGAGGGCGTGGGCTGCTGACTTGCTTGTTACAGTTATGTTTGTTTGGGAGTATTAAGAGCCTTTTTAAGAAAACTGCCAGTGAGAGACCATAGTAGTATGATTTAGTTTTCAGTTACATTCATCGTTCTAGTACATATTATAAATGTGAAAGTGTATAGATGGATAGATGTTTACTACTCAGTCACGCTAGAGCGGCTGAACGGATCTCATTGAAATTTTGTATACGGTTAGATTATAGTCTGGAATAGCACATAGACTATACTTTTTATCCCGGTAGTATGTTCCCATGGGATAGTTTCAGACATTCATGCAGTCGAAGCTACTACTATTTGCTAACTTGGAGAATATAAAGTTCTGAAAGCGCTCAAAGAATCATCTCGATTCTAATTGGGGCCTATTGGAGGGTGGTTTTATGATGAGGGCATAAGCTGCTGGCTCGCTTGTTACTAAAGACGTATTTGAAGTTGTTTGGGAGTACCTTATTATATGTCTTTCTCTTAACTTGCTAATGGTAGAGCAACGTAACGTACCATGAGTTTTTCTATGGAATTGTGTGAGCAACTTCGGTTAATTAAATGGCATGTCAAATAAACTCTAGACGACAAAAACACAAAAGCCGAGGCGTGGTTGGTACACCTGTTTTCTGTCGTATAAACACCAACCAAACAAAAAAGAGATGAAAAGGAAAACTCTCAACGTTATCTGTTACATCCTGATCCACCGTTTACCAGATAAACCCTAAGTATTGCCTGAATAAAGAGCCCCTTCCCACTAATCTCTTTATCAGAAGGGGATGCGAGGCGAGTCTTTAGCTCAGCCGTTTAAACGGTGTTTTTCCTAAAGATAAGGGTGTTTTTTTGTAATAAAGCATTGAATTGATAGGGTTATATAAATGGATGATGTTGTTGATGTGTTACATACAGTGTGTCAGTGTTTGATGGGGTAAATCAGTCAGGTATATTATTTAAGAATATAAATCGTGCTTGTAAAATATCCTGTTTTGTTTTTTTATTTTTATTTTAGAAGCAGGTTCTCATAAAATAAGGTTTAGTTAGTCTAAATTAAAAAATGGAATACCTTTTTAGGGTTCCGTACTCAAAGGGTAACCAACGGAACCCTATAACTAAGTCTCCGCTGTCCGTCCGTCCGTCTGTCTGTCTGTATTTCAGCAAGCTGTATCTCAAAACACAGATGAAATTTTCCCAGATTGTGTATTTCTATTGCCGCTGTAACAACAAATAATAAAAATTAAGGTTAATGGTACGGAACTCTTCGAGTGCGAGTCCGACTCGCACTTGGCCGGTTTTTTTTTAATTGATTAATTTCATACGTTTACCAACTACCGTCGAAATAGATATATACCACCAGAGGTTGAAATACGCGCCGAGAATGCAGCTGCTGGAGTCGCATCGCAACGTCAACTTCAAGGCGTTTGTGGTGCGCATACCTGCATCTGGTGATGAAGAAAGCTTTTGGCCACAGGATGTGGACGAGTGTATCGGAACGCCCAAAGACTTAGTGCAACTAAGTAATACTAATATATTTTTTTAAGTTTTATTTACCAACACACTAAGGGTCTTCGTAACCTGAAAATAAATGGATTATTGTTAGTATTATAAAATGCCTCCCAAAACACGAATGAAACACGTAACTCCTAAAATACTGCGTAATGATTAACTCAAAAGTAATAAAAGTTCCGCCATTTTGAAGCGTTGTTTTACGATTCTGCCCTCATTCCGTGCGTAAAGTCAGTGCGCTTATAAAAATAAATCGACAGGTCTTTGAAGCCCGCCAAGTGTATCGCTGTAACGGACTACGTGACGGGAATGCTGAGGAACCGGTCGCTTGTAAATTACCGTCCAAATGGAGTATAGGCAGGACCCGTGGTGGGGCTCGAGAAAAATAACTTCTTTTAGAAAGATTTACTTAAAAAAAAAACAGAGTTCTATTTTAAAACAATGTTTTGCCTACCACTTTGTTGCACATCCCGTTTTTTCCCGTTCCCGTAAGCTTTTGGAAAATTCTTTCTTACATTCCTCAACAAACCTACATGCCAAATTTCAGCTTTCTACAAATAATAGTTTTGGCTGTGCGTTGTTGCACTCAGCCACTTAATCACTCAGTCACTCAGTGACGGAAGAATTTTATATATTACAATGAAAATGTACCTCAAGTTGTTACCTGACATACCATCAGTGGTGACCTTGTCCTTGAGCTTGCCCTCTGCCCCTGGCACGGATTTTCAATGGAGTGCGATTCCATTAAATTTGTACAAATAATTCTTTAATTCTTTAATTCTTTATTGTACACCATAAAAACTTACAATAATTTACAGTGATTAAAAATGTTTATGTACAAAGGCGAGCTTAACTCAAAATTGAGTTTTCTACCAGCAAACCTTTGAGTGATAGAGAGAGATCACAATAGAGGATGGATCCTGTGCACATTTTACAAAAATACATATTTTATCATACATAAATATACCTACATACATAAATACACACATATAAATACATCCATACATATACGTATCCATGAATATTATGTCATAGGGAAAGGAAATGCTCTTTAACTTTCCTCTTAAAGACATCAAGAGAAGGACTGTCACGTAGGGAATGTGGGAGAGAGTTCCAGAGACGCACTGCAGTAACAGAGAAGGAGCCACCATAGCGGCTGGAAGTATGACGCGGGGTACGAAGGAGAAGAGAAGTGGTAGTACGACATGGTTTACCCCTCGGGATGAGGTATTCAAAGCGTTCTCGAAGGTATTGAGGAGAATTAGGGTTGTGCAGGATAGTATAGAGAAGGGATAGGATGTGAGTATCTCGTCGATGCCGGATCGGCAGCCACCCCAATCTGGTCCGGAACTCCGACACGTGGTCGTACTTCCGGAGGCCAAAAATGAAGCGTATGCACAAATTCTGCAGTCGCTCGAGCTTATTTAGGAGCACCTCCGTTGCATCTAGAAAACAGACATCCGCATAGTCTATAATTGGTAGGAGAAGAGATTGAGCAAGACTGACCTTAGTGTGAAATGGAAGGAATTTTTGAAGACGTTTAAGAGACTGGAAAGTGTAGAATACCCTCTTACTAACATGAGCAACATGAACCTCCCAAGAGAGATTCGTGTCCATATGGACGCCGAGGTTCTTAGCGCTTTTAGAATATACTATAGGCACTGAGTCATACAATACTGGCGGCAGAGATCGGTGACCTAATTGGCTGAGCATGTATCTGCCACCAACAATGAGCGCTTGTGATTTAGTTGGGTTCAGCAAGAGTCCATAGGATTTAGCCCACGTGTTGATACTTGCAAGGTCATTATTGATGGCAGCCACAGCCTCATCCAGTTCACCCACTTTAAAATGACGATATAGCTGCAAGTCGTCTGCATAGAGATGATAGTTCGAAGTAAGGACCTTTGTGATAGCGTTTATAAAAACTGAGAAGAGAAGAGGAGAGAGGACGCCACCTTGTGGAACGCCCGCAGCCAAATCACACCATTCAGAGGAAACCTCGTCAGATCGAACAGACTGCGAGCGGCCTTGAAGATAGGATTTGAACCACTCAATTACCGATGCAGAGACATTAAGAGAGGAAAGGATTCCCAAGAGAATGTCAAAGTCAACTGAATTAAAAGCACTGCTGAAGTCGAGTAGTACCAATACTGTTAGACATTTGTTCTCCATAGCCAGCCTTATGTCATCAGTTATTTTGATTAGAGTTGTCACAGTGCTATGGCCAGGTCTGAAGCCAGATTGGTATGGACTCAACAGGCTATTAGAGGAAAGACAGTAAGACAGTTGCTTCTGTACAATACTCTCAAGGACTTTGGAGAGGACTGGGAGGATGGATATTGGACGGAACTGGGATGGTGAAGAGGGATTTGAAACTTTAGGAAGCGGCAGAACGTAAGCCTTCTTCCACGCTGAAGGAAAGGAGTTAGAGTAGAGAGAAAAATTGATGATATGAGTTATGACCGGAACAATTTCATTTATAATGGGTAGAAGCATTTGGAGTTGAAGGCCATCGTCACCTACCGCTTTAGTGGATATGGATAGGAGACATTTCCTAATATCCAGTTCAGTAATTGGTTGGAAAGAGAAAGAAGTATTTTCAGGCAAAGGAAGACTTGAAAGATCATGGAGAGTTGACGATTTAACAAGGTTGTCGAGTACAATCGGAGACTTAGAAAAGTGTGCATTAAGTGCATTGAGGTCCAACTTATCAGAAGAACTCTTGCTAGTTGTTTTACCAATACCAAGAGACTTCAGAAATTGCCATACTTGTGATTGGTTGAAGTTTTCAATGGAGTTGTGAATGTGGCGCCTTTTTGCATTCCTACACAAACGACTGCAGCGATTTCGCAAAGTTTTATAAAGCTCCCAGTTTTCCTCAGTGGAACGCTTCCTGTACAAACGCTTGGCCTTGTCCCGCATAGCCATCTGGTTTTTTATTGCTGGGGACAGCCATGGTGCAGGAAGGTGCTTCACTCTTACCTTTTTTAAGGGAGCATGTACCTCATACAGCTCCAACATAGTCCTGCTGAAGATTGACACCATAGTATCCACATCCTCGCAGCTGTACACAGAGGACCAGTCAATGCCATCAGCGTCAGCTCTTAAACGCTCCAAATCAATGTTTTTAAAACAACGAAGAAAGAGAAATTTGGCCTTGCGTTTAGGAGGTCGAATCTTATAGGAAAGGTAAATGAGGTCATGATAGGAAAAAGGGGCAGGAAGCTGTCCATGTGTGGCTACTTTGATAGGGTCAGATACTAAAATGAGATCTAAGAGAGAAGGAGTACAGTGAGGAGCCCTGTGAGTAGCATTGAGAGAAAGAACGTGCATGTTGACAGAAGAGACAAGTGATTGGAGTTTACGGCTGCGCGAGTCTCCCTTCAGCAGACAAGTATTAAAGTCTCCGAGAATTAGTGTGTGGTCATATAGGGGGATAAGATTTTCTAATTTTGTCTCAAAGGAGGAAAAGTAGTTAATTTGACAGGAGGGACTATAATAGACTCCCAAAAGTAGCTTTGTATGCTGATAGTCCCGTTCTGTCATTGCGCACGATTTTGTACCCAGGTAGAGAATACTGCGTGGAAGGAAGTGCAGGCTTAAGAAAAGATTCGGATACAAGGACAGCGTGAACAAGATCTGAGTCGAAGGAAGACAGCAGATCAGAGTAGTGAGCTGGAATGCTTTGAGCATTTATGTGGACAACGTTAAAAAATTTGCGACAGTTTGAAAGAGTAGAAGATATGAGGTCTTGAAGATTCAGAGAAGTGTCATCGCTAAAAGCACTGGTAAAACTCTGATCTGACGCACAAGCGGATGAACATGAGAAAAAACTGTCATCAAGTAAATCTTCAGACATAATAAAATATTAATAAAATAAATCAATAAATAAGTTTAAATTATATATAACCTAATCTAAGAGAACAAAAATATTTTTATACTATAACCTCGATGCACTCGCCGGTTAACAATACAACCTCATAAAATAAGATTAAAAGCCATTTGGCCAGAGTAAACGTAAAGTTTCCGAACGAAACTTTAAGTGACATTAGTGACAATAATTACATGTCAAGACAACACGACAAAATATAAAACCACAAAAACAACACTAGAGTGACCGACATTCAAAAATAAAATTAAATCTACCTATGTACATACAGAAATGGTGGAGTCGTGACGAAGCACCATCATTTAGCAGGCTTGCGTGTTCTCCTGTCGGGCACTTGCTTCGATGTTACAGCTGTGGTCTCGGCAACAGGAAACTTGGCTATCACTTCTCGATAATCCAAGGCAGACTCGATCTTCCGCCGTGTACCATCGGAAACCTGGATGACGATCTTCCCCTCAGAAGTCCAACACTTATGTATTCCGTAATACTTCCGAGCATTCATAAAAATGTCGTGCCTGGGCTTGGTGAGGAACTCGGAAAGCGTTAGACCGGACCCTTTCAATTTGGTTTTACTTCGCCACACCTCATTCCGCACTATGCGGCTTTCAAAGCGTACCAAGAGGGGACGAGGCTTGCTGGTGTTGCTTCCGAGACGGTGACAGGCTGTTATGTCTTTGAGGTGTACATTTGTCATTTCAAGACGCTCCGATAATATGTTTAGTAGGCCAGTGCTAGGATCAATATCCTTTTCCTTACCTTAGCCCGGGAAGCCATCTCATGGCGATCCAACCCCACCACAAGCAACTCCATCTGGGATTTCAGTGCCGTCAAGGTTTTCCACACAAGTCCCTTGAACTCAGTGAAGTCCCTGGACAGGCTGGCTATTGACTTGTGTGATGCTTCACTACTGGCATTCTTCAAGTCTTCCTCGTATTGTGACATCCTCGAAGCAAACGTAGATGAAAGTTCCTCGACACAGCTTGACAACTTTGAGTAAAGGTCCATGATTGTGAAGTGCAGTGCTGGCAGAGCAGAGAAGTGTTGTGAAGGAGAGTTGATGTATTGCCTGAGTGCTCCCGAGGTTAAAGTAGTACTTTAAAAACCTTTTGGCATTTAAAAACTGTTTTTAATATTTATTTAAATTTAAAGTTTAATGAGCTCCAAAATTTTTATGTGCTACTTGGGACTACCCTCAAAAAGCGTAAAATAATGCTGGTTTTGCTATCGTTGTTTTAAGTGCACAATACAAAAATCTCTATTCTCATATCAAGCTTGACAATGATGATGTTACCCGCAAAATAATTTGTCAGTAAAAACAAGGCTTGCCCGTGTGTAAAACGCCTCTGAAAAAATAATTCACAACAGCAAAAAATCCCAAAATAACATACCCATGTCTAACATCCAATAATCTCGGAGACACGCGACATCTGAGCTGTATAACCTAATTCTAAAAGCAAACAGACACACACACACACACACACACCCGCACTCGCATACTTAAACACGCTACATATAAATAATGCACGTACACTAGAGAGGCACCACGACATCAGTCACACGTCGACCCGACTCAGGCCTTAAATATCCGCACGCACGCTCATATCCGCAAATATTCGGACATACCCGCGACACACGGACTTTGGAATTAGGTTGCGGTTACTCCTCCATTCCGTGATTCGTCCTTCATTACAGCCCTTTTGGAACTACGCCAGATATTTTGAGTATGCGAACGGTAAATGTTTGTGTAGTGGTGTTGTTAGTTGATTTTATGGGATCGTTTGTCTATTTTTGATAATTATAACAACATGAGTCGATGGAGGTCGGCTTGAGGATACTCGATCTTAACATACCGAGATACCACTGTTTCTTGGAAAGCCCATTAAGCCGTTGGTTCGAGCTGTCTTTTGTACATTTTACATTTGGACACCAGGCAGATAGGCAGTCGCTCTGTAGCGACAACTATCGGGCAGTCGCCCACCGAACACAACAACCGTTCGGTCGGAGGATCCTCCCTTTTCATTGGAGGTTTGCGGGATTTTACTCTCTGTACCGCATACCTCTATAGTTCTATGTAAAATATTAGTAATCAGCTGCAATGAGATATGCTGGAAGCCAACCTCAATATAGTAAATAAATAGCAATGGAGGATAGGAAAATATATAGCAATCACGCTTGCAAAAAAAACTTGCTAGCACTGGTAGAAAACAGAACAGTGAAAAAGAGAGAGGGAAGGCTCTGACTTGCTGTGGGGCAATATGCACGCTAGTTATATAAATTAGAAAGAAAGGCAGGAGAAGGAAGCATACCTAATATGCAGAAGTTTGATTTAAAAAGTTTGCAGGATGGAACTCCTTAAGAAAACTGTTGGTAGCCAGGTAGTGATATTTTGAATTCATTCACTATTCGAAAGTCGGAATAGAAATTATTGTATACCTAAGTAAATAGCAGTCTAGCTTCAAACGCATTTCCAAAATCTGAAGTCCACCAATTTTAAACACTCCGCCAAACGTTTTCGGTGCCATCATTAATCTTGTAGAATTGGACTGTCTCAAACACAATTGCCTTTTAAAGTCAAAGAATTGAATTTCCAAATAAAAAGTCCTTATTTATGTAGTACGATTTGTAGTGATCCTGTTCACATATTTTAACCTTTTGTGGGAAAGTAGATAACCACATAAGAGATGAATTTTTGAAGCAGTTCGAAATAGACTTTTAGAGAGACGAACATTTCTGCCAGGGTTCCGGAATGTATTCGAAAGAGTCACCGCGGCCCTGGAACGCAAAGGGCACTAGGAGGAACACGAATGGGTTTTAGTAAGTAAGAGTCTGACACTCCCTTGAGCTCCGCTCAGAGCGGGAGGAGCCATTTGGTGATTTCATATAAAAAAAAAGACATTGGTCTAGTAGGCAGCTGCTCCGAGTAAAATACTGGTGATAGGTGAATTCGGTTTGTCTGGAAGCCGACCCTTATATAGTTGGGAAAAGGCAAGGCAGACAAACAGAAAGACGAACACTTCAAAGTTACCGCATTACTCGAGCAATTGACAGAAAGCCAGCTCTAATTTGTTCAAAAATCTTCGTGAACTTTACCGATCCTAATGGAATATTACCATCTACTTCTCTTTTGTTGGCACAAGCTCAAACCATCCTGAAGAGATTAGCCAGACAGTAATTCAATACCCTTTGCTCTCCATGGCCGCGGTAACTACTTAGAACAATTTCGCAACCATGGAACCAGCAAACTACTATTACCAATGAAGGGCCGCCGACACTCGTCGCAGTATCGTCTCGTAGTGTTCGACAAAGTTATTACGCGCGTAATTCGCCGAAACACCCACTAATGGCAGTAATAACTGCGCGTATCCAATAAGTGCCGGCCGAACGTCGGGCCCAATGGGGTGTGGCACTAGGTATACGCGGAAGCAATTTTATCAGCGTAACATACTCTGTTACGCTGCTAAAATTGCAAGCCTGCTTTTTCGACAGGGTAACAGATCACTAACTACCTATAGTACACCCTCCTCCCGTCAGTTATGTTTATAAATCCCATATACGAACTATGTATGATCCCATCCAAATAAATGCGAGTGTATTGTTCATAATTTTTTTATTTATTTGTTCAATTTCAGATTACGGATTGGTTTTTAGAAATGCCGGCTGGAAAACAAAATAACACTGTTCGACTTGAGTATAGGGCCCACAATCTCAAGCTTAACAGACCAACGGTGCTTTCCCTGTGAGCTACAATAAATCAATAAGAAGTGAAAACCACAAAAATAGTGCAATTAAAAATAAACACTAATAAACTCAAATAAGACTTAAGAGTCTCCCAATACGTCACTGTAAATGAATTAATCAGAGGCTCTATAGAAAAGTGATATTCTGTCAGTAGTAGCGTGGTGAAGGCAATTGTAAAAATATCAAAAATGTTTTGGATGGACATACGCCATCGACATATCACGTGATCAATCCTTTATATTTTGGCATTTCGACAATCCCGTTCGCTAATAGATTGACACTTTGTCTAGCTCCTTAAGACGTTGCGAAAGCAGACGATGTCAATCCTCGAAACCAACGCGACCCTCGCAGGCTCGTACTGGATGTCATGCCAAGGCTAGCTAAATATAGTAAAAGCTGTTTTTATATGTGTGTCGAAATATTTAATAAGATACCGAGCGACCTAAAAATTCTAAATACCAGATTATTTAAAAGTAAATTATATAATTGGCTAACGGAATAATTTAACGCACACTACTGGGCACAGGAAGCTGAAATTAATTTGGCATGTAAGTTCCTTGGGGAGTGTAGGGGAGCACTAAGATAGTATTCCCCAAAATTCTTACAGGAATGGGTAAAAACGGAATATGCGCGTACGAAGGCGCAGGTAAAAGGTAGTAGTTTTTATAGAGTTAAAGTTTTTTGACAAAAAAAAATTAACTAAATTGTATGTACGAAAAATTTGCACGCTTAAAATGTTAAGCAAAACCATGTATGCACTGTATTTAATTTTGTAACATCTTGTTTTTACGCAAATAAATGTTATTCTATTATATTTATTCTTGTTCTATACATCAGAGTGAGCAAAGGATTCTAAATTTCATTACAATCGCTCAAATCTCTTGCCTTGTCCCCCACACATACAAGCTACACTAAATCATCGAAGACTTAGTGGATCTCCCACTAATTGTTAAGAGCGACGCGGACATATTGAGTGCGCCATAATAACTGCTGTTTATTGGATTACTGCCCAATATTGTTGCCTTGTTGCCTTGTTCCTACTCTGCGGTCATCGCGACATAAATGATGACCAGGAGCTGTTGAATGAAATATAATAACTTTATTGGATTACTGTGCAATATTTTACTACGTTAGACTAGTTAATGGAAAATGACAAGACTATAGTGAAGTGAATGTTTGTCGCGTGCTCACTGAAGCGAATCGTTGCAGTGGTAACAGCAGGAATAATAATAATAAAATGTTAATTAAAAACAAACATGATCATGCATAATGATGACAGATAACATTATGTCCACTTTAGCACTCAAAACATATTAATGTCCATCGTAGTATTTGTGTACTTTGGTTAAAAATAAATTGAAAGAATTAAGAAAAGTAACCCACATATTACTTAAATGTACCAAGAAGGAAACTTGACTAAATGTTTTCATCAATTTTATAACTGTCATGCTTGTTCGAAAAGCAACGTTAGGGTTCAGCCTTGTTCAGCAGGATTTAAAAAATACAACGAAATTCCTGAAAAAGGATCTATATTTTATTAAATTTATCTTTATTTCAGACATCAATCCATATGTTACAAACTAAGTAGTAAATACAAAAATAAAAATAACAAGGTGTTAGTAATTTGTTAGTAACCAAAATAAGTACACAAAAATTAAATTCTATTTCCTACTTCTGTGCAGTTGTACACTTGCCCAGTACACAGTAAAAAGGACTATCTATTTTGCACGCTAACGTTCTGAGGACAGTGTTGGTGCTACCACGGAGCCTGCTCATCATCGATGCAGGTCTTTTCCTAACGATGGAGAAGAAAATTGTCGATGGAAGCATCCACGAACATTGCGGAAGCACTGCAGTACCTGGGTTTTTTTCAACACTGCCCTCAGAGCGTCATTGTACTGAACACGTAGGGCGTTGTAAACAGTATTTGAATTGCTGTAGAGACTTTGTATAAATGAATTGTTGTAAAATACGCGTGATTGTAATAAAATAAGAAGATGAGACTTAAACCACTTAAACTTTTTTATTTCGTAATAAATATTATAATATTGTTAAGAGTTTTAATCTAAATGTCATCGAAAAATCCCTGAATAGATATACAAACTATGGATAACTATTTCGTACATGACTGTACCTGCGCAAGCTTCCAACTACTGACGCTCGTCAAGTCTCATCTTTCGTGGCGTGTAGTATACTCAGAGTTATGAAAATTGGACTAACTCCGAAGTCGCGAAAAAAAATCAGCTGCCCCAAACATTTATGTTGCAAAGTGAAAATCGCGGGACGAGTTCGACTCCGAAAGTTTTTTATGTTTGCATAACTCAACAAAATGTACTGAACAGCGCATCTTTTCTAACCTAACTTAATTCGAATATTGTTCAGAAAGTCTTCTATTTCTTACATTATTGCTTTGCAGCATCATAAGAGAATTTTGCGTGGTCAATAATAGGGGTGATTCTGAGTAAAAAAAATATGATTCCAACTAGTACGTCAGTTAGATTATCGAAAAATATTAGACACGTATCAATGTTTAATCAAATCAATACAGTATTATGAAGCTTAAACGCATCAAAGATCAGCTAGTCTATTCTGTAAGTAACCATTTCGATATCGAGCTTCACCTGAGTGACAAAACTCACAAAGAGAACTTTATTACACACAACATAAAGATCTTATGTTTATACTCACCTCGGATCTCGCTTTCGAGACTCGAAAATGTTGTTATAGAATAGCACTACAGGAGAGGGGCTTGTGACGTCACTATTTGGTAAACAGCGTACGTAAATGTAATTTCACATGAGTTTTCAACGCTCTGTATCGTCTTAATTTTTTATTGACGTGAAAAAGAAGCCCTGAAGGATCGCCAAACTAAAGTGGCAGTGGGCAGGGTACATTGCTCACAGAACAGATGGTCGATGGGGCCGAAAAGTTCTGAAGTGGCAACCGCGTACCGGAAGACGCAACGTTGGAAGGCCTCCCACAAGGTGGACCGATGACCTGGTGAAGGTCGCGGGTAGGCGATGGATGCGAGACGCGTACGACCGGTTGTTGTGGCGACGCTTGGGGGAGGCCTATGTCCGGCAGACGTCTTTTGGCTGATATGATGATGATGATGATGAAAAAAGAAGAAATACGTCTCCCATATTCTGACGGACTAATTATATTTTTTTAGGTCATCTACCCTACTGCTAAGAGATTTAACTATTCCCAGGACCTTTCCCGTTCATTCTGCTCAAGGATTTGCACTATTAATTACTTGAAGATCACGTGAATCTACCATACATTCAGTACATTGTCACTGATCAGATTACCATCAGCTATTGTTCCTGTGTCCTCCTTACTGTCTATTCTGACGTAATAAGAAGGGACAGGTTGTGTTCCATCGAACTAAATCTTATTTTCCTTGAGTAGGAGTCTCTAGTGTAAGTATTATTGTGTATGTTTTCTTTATTGAGTTGTATTTTTCTTGTTCAGATGCCATGTTATCAATAGGTCTACTAAGTTCGTTAATTTTATTGTTTTCATTTTTACATTCGTCTTTTTTTCCGTTGTGTTTAAGGCAATAGGCGAAGATTTTAAAAGTATAGCCAGCGTACGAATTTAAAATGAATATACTTGCACAACTTGTAATCTTCATTGATCAAAATGAACGAATGGATGATGCATAAAGAAAAACGAAACGAAGTTGCTTGACGCTGATTTTCAACAGAATCTTATCTGTTGAAAACCAGCGTCAAACAACTACTAGTTGACTGGCATTTTGCTGAACTGAAAAGTTTGGTGCAGCTGTTCCTTATTTTATTGCCAAATAAACATGTTTACCTTCTTTCAGTCATCATTATCATCATTTCTCAGCCAATTTCCGTCCACTGCTGAACGTAAGCCTCCCTCAAAGAGCGCCAACCATCCTGGTCTTGAGTATTCCGCATCCATCCGCTGCCAGCCACCTTCTTTAAATCATCGATCCATCGTGCCGCAGGGCGTCCCACATTACGTTTGCCCATACGCGGTCTCCACAACACATGTCTGCTATATCAACCGTCTGTCCGTCTGCAAACATGGCCGGCCCACTTCCACTTCAGCATGCTGATTCTACATGCAATTTCGGTGACTTTAGTTCTCTGGCGAATGACTTCGTTGCGAACACTATCCGCCAGAGTAACCACGAGCATTGCTCTCCATTGCACGCCAAGCAACCTTGAATTTGTGGACCAGGCTTATGGTGAGTGTCCACGTTTCGGCTCCGTAAGTCATTACGGATAGCGGGCTTCTTTCAGGGCACTAAAGATATTCACAAAAATAACTTTTTCAACAAAACGTCGTAAACGAGAACAAAATTAAATGAAAAACAAGTGAGTAAGACAAACTGTACAATATTAAACACCCTTATCACAATGACAAAGTGATTCATTCGCTTCGCACCGTTCTAAATTACCGTTGTCTGAACCAGTGTTTGAAATAGGCCACTAGGATTAAAGTAATGGCATAGTACACAAACGCAATCAAAATCTATCCCAGCTGTACTAGAAGTCAATATTCGCTTTCACCCCCACTTGACTTCTACTAGCTCAAGATTACGACCAGTTAAGGCTGCTTCTCCAGTGGAGCTAAGAGCGATCCTTCAAAATTGACAGCTCCGCTCCGCTTGAGCGGACATAGCTACGGCAAAGTTATAGATAATATACTATCGGTTCCGACCACTTCCGATGTATGTTTTTGTTCTACTAAATCTTTACGATGCACCTCTACAATTTGCAAGAACATTACACTGCTCTTTTGCTCTATTCCTATGCTGCCTTTCTATAAATTTAGAGAGGAGCAGAGAAGTGCAGTTTCAAAAACATATACCAAAATTATTCCTCGGGATAGTTTTAGTCAAAAGAAGTCAGGACATCCATGAGGATTTCCACGTCATTAACAAAAAAAAAGAAAGTCTATGTCCAATGCCTTTTGGCTAACATAATGATGATGAGCCTGGGACAGAGACCAGTACGTCTACCATGAGTTTTATCAATCTATACTCGCTAGCGACTGTAGTTAAAAAAATGTATGAAAACTTAAAAAAAAACAAGTTCCTAATTGATTTGTTTAGTTGTTAACTGAAGTTTTACTTGCAACTTGCTTGTTTGCTAGTTAACAACTTAAAAAAATAAACTTGTTTTTAAAAAGTTTTCATATATTTTTTTTAACTACAGTCGCTAGCGATTATAGATTGATAAAACTCATGGTAGACGTAAAGCTCTCTAAAACCTCGCTCTGCTCCGTTTACGTTTCAATCTATGAGCAGCCTTACACTGGTCCCTAAGGTGATGTTATTTATTGGATTAATACGAGATTGTAACTATATTGTTTGCTGCCCAAGATTTGTATTGACACTCAGTAATATTGACAAGTTACGGTCTCGAGAGCTTAGCAAGTTGTGACTTAGAAATTGTTGCGTGGACGCGGAGATTTAAGTATTAATTGCATTAGTTTAATAATTACTTGACAGATTTTGTGATTCATTGTCTCAAAATAATCTGCAACAAAATACAATGACATATTGTTGCAGACTCTATTTACTGAAATTCATTTGACATTTGCAAAATTCGTGAGGCATTCCGTTGAAATGATGGACACAACAGACCAGATTTTGAAACTTACCCCGGCCACCATCATTTTTAGGACAAGCCCTACCACTGCTACTCCTGAAAACCAGAAGCAACAGTGGCAAGTAAAAATGCCGAGTACATGAATTTCATGGATATACATCCAAGACATAAGATAACAATTTCCATAAAAGCAATGATATAAATCAGAAATAAAACATTGGACGAGTAAAAAACATAGTTTACAACCGGGAATCATGAGCTTAATATTTTTGCTGCGCACATTTATTTTAAATCACATTCAAATCAGAGATTTACTCTAAGATTCCCAGTGGTATCAAGGTCAGAGACGATACAAATTATATGGAACCATTGAGCCAGGGCTGACTGTGTCACGCTGCGGCCACGCAATCCATACATTTGTCACGCCTAATGCGCTCTGCACCTATCGTAGGGTTGTCAAACGTAAAAAGGTTTCTAGCACATTTTTATTTGATACTAGTTGACCCGCGCAACTTCGTCTGCTCCACTCCTATTGGTCTTAGCGTGATGATATTATAGCCTTCCTCGATAATCGGCTATCTAACACTGAAAGAATTTTTCAAATCGGACCAGTAGTTCCTGAGATTAGCGCGTTCTAGCAAAAAAACAAACAAAGTCTTCAGCTTTATATATTAGTATGGATATAGATTACAATTTACATCAAATAAAAAATGTTCACGATTGGAGATTTTCGAGAATTTTGATTTGGTTGAAGAAACAGTGTAGTCAAAATTATAATGAAAAACATAAGTTATTTAAAGCAAACTTTTGCCATTCCAGCCTATTCATTGCCGTGTAAAACCTTTAAAAGTGTGTTTTAGGGTTCCTTACCCAAAGGTTAATCAACGGAACTCTATAACCAAGCCTCCGCTGCCCATCCTTCCGTCCATCCGTCCGTCTGTCTGTCAGAGTGCTGTATAGGTAAACAGTTCAAATTATCACAGATTGTGTATATATATTGCCGCTATAACAACAAAATAATTAAAATTAAGGTTTATGGAACGTCACTGGGCCGGTTTTTCTTAAGATTCAGTGATAAATTATTATATTTTCAGAGAACATGGTCGTACAAACCATAACGCCTATATTCTCTGATGTTTCCTTTATGAAAAATTAGTATTCTTCAAGAATTCATAAGTACCTACCCAATTTCCTTAACAAAGCTTTCCCTAAAAAGAAAACCCTCCTTTCTTCAATCAGGTAAAGAATCTACCTATAGACTACACTACGAGTAGGTGCAAGTAGTGGCACCCCTAACTACGTACAAATCGTCGGTCCGATACGATCGGAGCGGATACAATTAATTACGCGAACAATAGACGCCGCCGTGAAAACTACTGATGACGATCGCGTGAACAGTCCCTTGTATGCGGGTGTCGGCGAGTAACGTGCTGTTATGTACTGTTTCACGCTTTTATGTAATTTGAAGGGAGAAGTTGACACGAATTTTAATGAATAGCGGTTTTTTTTTGGTAGTATATAAGGTTCAATCTGGGGAAAAATTTATTTATGTTTATTTTGGGGCCTAGTTTTTAGGGTGTCGTAGTCAACCAGGAACTCTTAAGCTAAGCGTCCACAGGTCAGTAACGTACGCATCGGACGCATCGCATCAACCGCATTATTTTTTCATACTGCCTCCACTGTATCGGCAGCGATCGGATTGCCAACGCAAGTACCAGCAATCAGATTGCCGATGCCAGTTTCATTCGCATTTTCTTAGTGATAGTGCGGACGACGCGGAGGAGACGCGGAGCGAGCGCGCGGGACGCGTCCACTGATCGGCATTCGGTATGACGTCATCGGCACGCATCGCAAAAGTTGCCCCTCGGAGCATCGGTGTCGGCATTGACGGTGTACGACCCGTACAATGCGGATCAGTGGACGCACTTGTGTGACTTTCTATACAAAGAATACCACGATCCGTTAAATGCGATGCGTCCGATGCGTACGATACCGACCTGTGGACGCTTAGCTTTATGGTTTCGCCATGTCCGACTGTCTGTCTGTCTGTCAGCAGTTTAGCTCAGGGGCTTATCACTGCAAAGTTGTAAGTTGGTATGGGTATACATATTAATGCCCAGAAAATTAAGACCACTTAAATTGCAGCATTAGTGGCACTTGGTGCACTCCAAGCTAAACAGATGGAATTGTTTACCTACAACACAGAGTATACGAAAACGAATTTGAAAAGACAGTTGCCTCTAAGACCCTGAATAACAGAAAATTCTTTAACCATTTTATATGCATGACAAAGACCAACACATATACCTATCACTCATCCACGCTAACTCACAACACACCTACATTCCTCGAACTCGAAGAATACCATCGGCGTTTACGAAGTGCTCAATAAACAGACCATTTCGGAGTATTCCCAGTTATTGTGCTGCCTTTTATCAAGAGATACGGCCGTGTACGGAGCTCGCAAGGGAAATAAAATAAAGAAATACGCGTGCATGCGACAGTACGGGCCCCGACATAAATATTAGAGTCGATACGACTTTTATGAGACTTAAGCTTATGAAAATATATGTTCGGAGATGTATTGTGATTCGTGTTTTTCAGTTCTTGGTTTAAATGTGAAGGTTCTTATTTGGTTATATCTGCAATAGTTGTGTTAGTGTTTGAGATATTTACTTGTTGCTTGCTTAAGATCTTTGGTTTTTAGGGTTACCAACGGAACCCTATTACTAAGCCTCCGCTGTCCGTCCGTCCGTCCATCCGTCAATCTGTCAGCGGGCCTCAAGAACCGTAACAGTTAGATAGTTGAATTTTCAAAAAGTGTATATTTCTATTGCCGCTATAGTGATTAAAAATTAAAAATTAAAGGGGCTCCCATACAAGGAACATGTTTTTTTCGGTTTATAAAGTGGAAAGTTCAACTCGGTTTTGTAAAAATAAATGAAATCTATAAATATTTTCTATTTCCGAGTTAGTAAGTACCTACAGTCTCTTTAGGGGCGTGAAACTAGGATTTATATTTAATGAGTCTAAAGTTAAGCGTCCACAGGTCGATATCGTAGGTACGCATCGGACGCATCGCATCAACCGCATTCTGTTTTCATACTGCCTCCACTGTATCGGCAGCGATCGGATTGCCGACGCAAGTACCAGCAATCAGCTTGCCGATGCAAGTACCAGCAATCGGATTGCCGATGCCAGTTTCATTCGGATTTTCTTAGTGATCGGCACGGACGATGCGGAGGAGAAGCGTAGCGAGCGCGCGGGGCGTGTCCACTGATCAGCATTCCGTATGACGTCATCGTCACGGTTCGCATAAGTTGCCTCTCGAAGCATCGGCCTGCCGACAGGCATTGCCGATGTGCGATCCGTATAATGCGGATCAGTGGACGCACTTGTGTGAATTTCTATACAAAGAATACTACAATCCGTTAAATGCGACGCGTCCGATACGTACGATACCGACCTGTGGACGCTTAGCTTAAAGAAAACAATTTTACATATTTTACTGCCCAATAAAAAATGAATATTCCCCCATCAAACAGGACCCAAACCCATAAAACCATGAAATCAGCGTTATAAAAGTGAAACAATCAATAAAAGTATAAAATTGAATTTAATGCCGACGACCGTCACTTTCGAGCGCTGTTATCCAAATGACCGAAAACATTGAAACATGAGCTTAAGTGTGTGTGTGATATGGGGGAATGGGAATGATTCCCCCATTCTTTTTCCCCAGTTTATCGGTAAAGTAGGATTCGGTTTGAGTACACACATAAATGTTTAGTACTTGTATGTGTGACTATTTACGTTTACAATAGTCGTATTATGTCCTATCATTGGCAATTAAGAGCAGTGGTGGCCGAGTGGTAACGGCTCCGACTTACGAGTTGTAGGTCGCGGGTTCAAACCCAGCCAGGCACATTACTTTGTGTAATTTATTTCATCACCACTGCTCTCAAAACGGTGAAGGAAAACATCGTGAGGAAACCGGCATGTCCTAGAACCAAAAATTCGAAGACATGTGACATTCACCAACCCGCATTGGGCCCGCGTGGTGGATTACGGCCCATTCCCTCTCCTAGAAAGGAGGCCTGAGTCCCAACAGTGGGAACATTATAGAAGGCCGACTATGCTATTGGCAATACTCATAAAAGGTAATTGGTATTTTTGTCATGCCATAAAAATCTTTTGCTGTGAATTTACTATAGTTATAAATATACTCTCGACTACCCTGAATGACTGAATATTCAAATAACTGCAGGCCGTGTATATCAAACGAGTAAATATTGGCATAAGTGTCGAGTTTTCCGCTTCGTTTAATATGTTGTTACCTGCATGAAATATTACACTGATGATATTGCAATAATGTTTCATTTCCCGAAAATACAAAGTGAATATTTATATTCACGTTGTTACAAATTCGATGGTATAAAAGGTACAGGAAAGTCCTCCGTATTTATTTAAACTTCCAAGTCTTCATGACATAGTTTCGCAAGTTATCATAGATTTTGCAGAAACAAGCTAACTGAGCATTAACCAGTCAATAGTTATAAACCTAAGATTTTTCAAGCTTCTAATAATATATTTGGGAGTCATTAATCTTACAAAATCAAATGTGGGAATCACCCTTCCATGTACCATGATTTTAGATATGTAAAGAAAGCACTGTGATCATCTTAGGCCTGAAGGAAAAAATCCAGGGTTGCTAAATTTGTTTGAAAGAGTCACCACGGCCCTGGAACGCAAAGGGCATTAGGAGGGACATGGATGGGTTTTAGTTAGTAAGGGTCTGACACTAATTTTAGGAATTTTTACATAGGTGAGCATAGTAACACTACAAGAACACACTAAAACCAAATAAAACTCCAAAGAAAGGTTCCCAAGATTCCTCGTAATATAAGTCTTTGTTACGGCGCCTATTGAATATTTCACAGCGGCCCGGCGCCGGGCGCCCGGCGGCGCGAGCTATCAGAATAAAAAAGTGAAGAGTGTCCCGCGGGTGAGCAATTTGCCTACTTAGCTACACATAAGGAAAGAAAACGTAACACTGTGTTAAATAATGTAAGGAGCGATTCTTTTGGAACGGAAAGCCGTTTCGAAGTTTCTTTGTAATCCTGGTCTTACGTTTATTAGATTTGAATGGGTTTGCAATGTTCTTATGGCTTTTACATTTAATATGTATCTTGTATAAGAATAGTATAGTTGACATCAATAAAACCAATCCTTACTAATATTATAAATGCGAAAGTAACTCTGTCTGTCTGTCTGTCTCGCTTTCACGCCAAAACTACTGAACCGATTTAAATGAAATTTGGTACAGAGATAGTCTTGAACCTGAGACTTTTATCCCGGGAGTATGTTCCCTAAGGACCACGCGGGCGAAGCCGCTGACAGAAGCTAGTATTACATATACAAGGTGCATGTTTAAGGCTGCCCGCTTAATGTACCCGATGTAAACTACCTCTAGGAGCGTTTTTTTTAATAATTAAGGTAAAAGGTACAATAAAAATAAATAATGCATTCGAATTATGAAACACGCTATCAATAATGTTTACGAAACAAAACAATGTAGCCGTTCCATTCCGCGCCATCTTTGGAACGCAAAGCTCGGACTGCGTTCACTCCTGAATGTTTCAAACTACGTCATGTGTCATGATAATAAATAGTGTTTTAATTTTTAATAATTTTATGTTCATAAATATCATTTTTAGGGTTCCGAACAAAAAACGGAACCCTTATAGGATCACTCGGGTGTCTGTCTGTCTGTCTGTCCGTCTGTCACAGCCAGTTTTCTCCGGATTCACTAGACCGATTCTGTTGAAATTTGGTACACATATGGCCTTTTATGACTCAAACACGGAGGCGTTATGTAAATCATTAAATTTTTAGTATGGGGGTCACTTTTGGGGGTCAAACTAGAAAATTTAAAAAAAAGTTTTTTTGAAGAATATTGTGTGACATATCAAATGAAAGGGCTTACTCTGAGAGTTTTAATTATATTTTTTTCGTAATTTTAAAATAAATGATTTTGAAGTTATTCAAGAAATTAGACGAAAAATGACCATCCCCCCCTTACCTACGAAACTACTGAACCCAAAAATATCGAAAAAAAATAAAGTAATAGACCTTTACCTAAAGATTACAGGAAAACCTATAAGAAGTCTGTAGTGTTAAAATAACATGTTAAAAAAATGAAATTCGTTCGAAACCCTTTGCACGCGAGTCCGACTAGCACTTGGCCAGTTTTTTTTTCATGAATGTGTAGTAGTCATTGGATAAATGAAGTGGGCTGCCGCTGTTAGACAACTAAAATGGCACGTGTATAGAGAGGTAAAACTTTTGGTCTTTGAGTACCGAAGGCATCTTTTTATCCCGGAAAATGCACGGTTCCTATAGGATAGGCCACGGAAGCGAAAGCGCGTGAAAAAGATAGTCAGTTAATCCGCCTGCTGGCTTTTCCCCAACTGTTTGTCAGCTTTCTAACCAGATACAGCTAACCAGCAGTGCGATTCTATAAACGTGTCACCCTGACAGCTTAGGTGAAGTTAGCTGTCAATCCACAGAAAACTGGCTAATTGCGAGTCGGACTGGCGCGCAAAGGGTTTTTTTTTATTTGTGATGGGTTTGTTCTTGACTCTAGTCTAGATCAGATGACAGAGACAAAGTCTACGATGGAGCGAGCTTACCCAGAAGGAGCCTGTTCACTCTAACTTTGAAGAGATTAGGATTGTAAGCGTTTGGAAACACTCCATTGCTGTGCGCATTATAAAAGACGTTGCGAACCAATTTCATTTTTTTATGTTATTTTTACAGTACAGACTTCTAATAGGTTTTGCTGTAATCTTTAGGTACAGAACTATCTGCAATCTGAACTATTATTTTACAAAATTTTAGTCTCAGTTGTTTCGGAGATAAGGGGGGAAATGGTCATTTTTGGTCTAATTTCATGAATAACTACTAAACATTATATTTTAAAATTATAAAAAAAACATAATTGAAATTAGCACAATAAGCGCTTTCATTTGATATGTCACACGATACAGTTTGGAAAACTTATTATATTATATAACTTATATATTATACTCCACTAAAAAAATATTTATTTACGTAACACGTCCATGTTTGAGGCACAAAAGTCCATATGTATATCAAATTTCAACAAAATCGGTTCAGTAGATCCGAAGAAAACTGGCTGTGGCAGACGGACTGACAGATACTCGAGTGATCCTATAAGGATTCCGTTAATTACGGATGTTTGGAACCCTACAAAGATGGAATGATAGTTTACACGTTAATGGACTAGACCGGCACTATTTTACATGAAGCGACTGCATCCGTCAGCATATCACCGTATGAACTTAGGTAGCTAAGCCCGTTCCATCATCGGACCACAAGACGAACGGCGATGCGCCACCGGTACATGGTGGACATCCCACCCACGCGCACAAAACGTTTTGGGAACACATCCATAGTGCGTACAGTTAAGGAGTGGAATTCCCTGCCGGATTCTATGTTTCCTGATAGCTACCACCTGGGAGTCTTTAAGTCAAGAGTGTGTAACGGCATCAATGCCGCCACAAGAAAAACCTACGGAGTAAATCTACATCGCAACAAAAAGAACCGCGACGCCATCTATCCAACTAGCAGCGAACTACTAGGTTGAAATCCTGCATCGCGCAAGCAGTTTACCGTGTGATTTGAACAAATACATCAGCCTGAATATCAACTATCAGGCAGTTGCCCACACCGGACACAACAACCGTCCGGTTGGAGGATCCTCACTTTTCAACGGAGACTTGCGGGACTTTACTCTCTGTACCGCTTACTTCAAAAGGTGAATAGGTTACTTCTAGGCAAGCGTGCTTCATCTTCGATCACATCATCGCTTACCAACAGGTGAGATAGTGGTCAAACGCGGGCCTATCAATAGTAAAAAAAGGTAGAGTGAGCACAAAGTGCTTCACTACTACTACTTCACCGAAGTTTACACGGACTTTTACAAAATCGCACTGCAGACAAAGGAGTCTGCAGTGCGACTAATAACAGATTTTCTGGCTTCTGACTATCCGTCAGGACTCTCAGAGATGTAAATATGACAGCCGGGACAACGGAATAACGTACAGGTAAAAGACGTGACATAATTTTCACATCAAAGTTGTGTTTGATTTTGCAACTAAGAATACATTACCTTATACATTCTTCTTTGAAATATCTTCTGGAAACGCAATACTATGAAATAACAAAATTTCCCTACCAATACCGAAAATTCGTTTACATTGTTATATATGTTTTTCCTGAATAGACGCTTGCAACTACGTCGTACGAATACATAACTCATTTATGTTTTAACTGAATCCATATTCCATTCGATATTTCCGGTCGCCAATAGTTTAAAATAGTGAAAACTATTTAGTCCACTAAAAGCGTTGGAGCTGTATAGTGATAGAATATTCTATTCAACTTTACTTGCTACGATGCAAACTGCTGTATCATGTCGGCAGAGGTCCGCAACATTTTACGGGGTTACAAAATAATTATTTTGTCAGTAACAAGAAATTTTGAAAACTTGGGTCTCAAAACAAAAAAAAAACGTTGAAATCGTAGTATTTCAATAATAAATTCGTAAAGGAGACGGGGATGTTTGGCCAATTTGTAATAAACTAAACTTTGGTTTAAAAATGGTAATTCAAAACTTGACACAACGACAACATTTTAAATAAAAGTGCCTGAAAGTGACGGTTCCTGATTCACTCATTCACAGTCTGTGATCATTCGTCTCGTATCGTTTAGTGCGTTTGCGTTTTAAGTGTTTTCCATTGTTTCATTGATTAAAATTCTTTATTTATCCAAAATTGAAGTCGCACTTAAAAAAAGATTCTTCAGTCAATAACATACAATAAAAGCACTTAAATACCAAAATTACAAGAATATATTTATTCATAATAGGCATTAAAACATGAAATTTAAATGTTTGCAACGCCTGTCTCGGCTCGATGCATTAACGGGCTGCGAAATGTTAAGCGGGAGTTTGACAGTTTTAAAGGCTCGGAAATCGAGTCGATATTTTTATACTCTATAGTTCAATACCCATCATGTCGGAATACATTATTTTCTCGATGCATTATAAATTATTGCTGTTACAGGCCTGTTGAATTAAGACTTGCGAGCGACAGTTATACATATTAAAGTGCATGCTTTGCAATTCAGAGTAAAAAGTTTCGTTGATGTTTTATTTTCAGTTTCTATTTTAGAGTATGTTTAAAAATGTGTTGTTAGCTTTATTCTTTAATTAGTTGTTGCTGGAAGAAGCCATACCTTATGAATGATGCAACAGTTTGTTGGTGCCCATCTTCAAAAACAAAGGCGATGTGCTGGAGTGCAACAACTAAAGAGGAACAAAGCTAATGTCACATAGTATGAAAGCCTAGGAAAAAGTTGTTGAACGGCGGCTGAGAGAAGAGAGTGTAATCTCACAGAACCAGTTCGGTTTTATGCCTGGTCGGGGTACAACTGTGCGAGAAATATAGAGCTGTGCATAAAAACCTTTTCCGACCGGGTGAATGACCGGGTGCCTCGTGTGGTTTTGTGGAGGGCCCTTAAGGAGAAAAGTGAGCCTGGGAAGTATGTGCAGTTAATCTGAGCGATGTACATTCGATGCAGTACTCAAGTCCGGTCTGCAGTGGGCACCACTGACAGCTTCGGTGTGGCAGTCGGTTTGCACCAAGGGTCGGCCCTCATCTCTTATTTTCTTCCTGATGATAATGGAAGCTCTGACGTCGGACATTCAAGAAGAAGCTCCCTGGTGTTTCCAGTTAGCTGATGACATTGTGCTTTTTTCCGAAAGTGGCCAAGGCCGCAAAGACTAGAAAACGATCGACTAGAGTGTTGGCTTGAAATTGGCCAGAACCAAAACAGAATACCTGCTCTGCGATTTCGGCGGTCACTCCGAAATCGCAGAGCAGCCTATAGCTCTCACCGGAACGCCTATACCAATCTGGTGAAAAGCCGGGCAGAAGACGCTTGAAGGCAGCTCCGGCCCGCCTCAGTCTGGGAGCCAAACGTCGGAAATGCTCGGTGAAGTTCCACCGGCTGTCAAAGATGAGACCCAAGTACGTTATCGTCGCGCGTCGACCCGATGCCGATGTGTAGCCTTCCTACCGTTATTTGAGATCCCGATGGTGGCATGTTCCAAGATCTATGAAAGCACATGGCTTCGGACTTGTGTAGGGCCACCTCGAGACCCAACTGCCGGATCCTCTCAACGACTATTGAAACCCCGCGTGTCATAGCGTCGGCCGCCGCCTTGTGCGACTCCCCCTACGCCAGGACCAGCGTGTCGTCAGCATAGCAGACAACGCTGACGCCACTAGGGAGGTCGGCGCGTAGCACCCAGTCGTAGCCGATGTCCCACAGGAGCAGCCCCAGAACCGAACCCTGTGGAACAACGCACGATATCTTTCACCGGTTCCACTCTCGAAGGTGAGTGGAGTAGATGACAGCTCTGTCCGTCAAGTAAGCCTCGACTACGCGACGGAGGTAGGTCGGCATTCGGTGATACTCCAGGGCAGGGTGTTGAGGGCATTGGCGATGTCGAGAGACACCGCCAAGATGACCCCGCCCCGGGAAACCGCTCCCCCGTCGACAAGGCCCTCACGCGCATGATGGCATCCATCGTCGAGTGGCCCGTGCGGAAACCGAACCTACCTGTATCTTAGAAGATCAGTATCCCTCCGCAACAATGTTACAAGAGCCAGATTTTTTACAGCTCTAGTACAACTACTAAACATCGCAAAAATAAAAATGAAAATTATACTTTAACAAATCAAAAGAAGTGAAGGTATGCCGTTAATGTGTGATTGAGGTGTTTTGTATGTTAGTGTTTATGCATGAATATTGAGTGCGTGTTGTGTGTGGAAAATTGGACTTAGTTTTAGTTTTATATTTAACTTTAAAGGTTGCCTAAAAGAATATCCTCTGTGTGTTGATGAGTCAATGTTAATAGGTAATTATGTATCGTGTGTTTACATTGATATTCGTATTTTGTGGATAATTTTAATACTTTGTTGAAAGTGTTATATAATAACAATATTATGTAACACTTTAAACTTACTTTATTTTACATCACAAGCACAAGCTTGTGATGTTATTGATGTAAAATGCTGCTAAACATTGTTCTGTGATATTCATGTGGAAGGATTTTGTGCTTATTTCTGCCTATTGGTGCTTTGTTGTTCGGAGACGGGATGAGTGTTTACTATTACCGTATGGAGAACATAGAGCTGCCTGACGGTTAACACTTCACATTCAGCATATCATTGTATCGTGGAATATCTTCGAGGTAGTAACCGAATAACTTTTAAGACCGCCCGTTGTGCACGCTCAAGCCAAATAAATTCGTTTAACATTGCACCCCCCCAAACTGGAATACAGTATGAAAGAACTGACTGACATACTGAAGAATATACTAGTTTCATCAGCATAGGTAAATATTTTGCAATGTTTTATAGGTATATTACACAGCTCATTTATATTATCATCATATCAGCCGAAAGACGTCCACTGCTGGACATAGGCCTACCCCAAGCGTCACCACAACGACCGACCCTGCGCGTTCCGCATCCATCGGCTACCCGCGACCTTTACCAGGTCATTGGTCCACCTTGTGGGAGGCCTTCTAACGTTGCGCCTTCCGGTACGCGGTCGCCACTCCAGAACTTTTCGGCCCCATCGACCATCCGTTCTGCGAGCAATATAATATGCCCACAGCCACTTGAGTTTGGCGGTCCTTCGGGCTATGTCGGTAACCTTGGTTCTCTTGCAGATATCATCATTCCTGATTCAATCACGCAAGGAAACTCCAAGCATTGCCCTCTCTATTGCCCTTTGAGTGACTTTGAGCCTTCTGATGAGGTCTATTGTGAGCGACCACGTTTCAGTTCCGTATGTCATCACTGGCAACACTCACTGGTCATAGATTTTCATCTTGAGACACTGCGGCATGTGGAACGAGAAGAAACCACGCAGCTTCCCGAATGCCGCCCAGCCGAGTCGGATTTGACTGTTGATCTCTTTCTCGAAGTTGGCCCTACCTAACTGGACCGTTTGTCCTAGGTAGACGTACTCGTCTACAACTTCGAATTTATAGTTTCCGATCTTGATAGGAGTGGGTGCTACATGGGTATTAACCATGATCTTGGTTTTGTCAATGTTCATTTTAAGCACTACTCTTTCGGTAGCTCTACTGAGGTTATCGAGCATTGTACTGAGGTATTCCGTAGTCTCAGCCATGACGACTATATCGTCGGCAAATCGGAGGTGGCTGATGTACTCGCCATTGACATTAATGCCCAGCCTTCTCCAGTCCAAAACCTGGAGGACATCCTCCATTGCGGCCGTGAACAGTTACGGAGAAATGACGTCTCCCTGCCTCATTTACATAAATGAAGAATAACGTGGGCCCCAATATGCTGCCTTGCGGCACGCCATTTGCAATAGGTAATCTTTCACTCTCATTTTGACGTTTTGTGTCCGGTCCCTTAGGTAGTCGGAGAAAATATACAGTGCGGTACCACGAATTCTGATGCGCTCCATTTTCTTCAGCAAATCCGGGATAGAAGCGATGTCGAAGGCTTTAGACAAATTAAGGAAGATACCCACGCATTTCAATTTCTTATCAAGACTTCTAGCTACATATTCAGAAAGAGCCATAAGAGGGAAACTTAGCTAGAAAACACAGTGATAGTGTTTGCATGATTAACACTGACATTGAGCGTCATTTATATTGTAATGTAGTTTGTATATCCTGTGTGCAACTAACATAAAGATCTTGAAACGGGAAATTGAAAATTGATGGTACTAAATATTTGGCTTATTTTATTTTTCGTTAAATATGTTTAACCAACTAAATTATTTGACTACATTAAAATTGATCAAAGTACCAGTTGGTAAGCAAGTTATTGCTAAAATGTTCACTTGCCAAACATAAGGTTTGCGTTACAATTATTTGTGAAAAGTTTATTTGCTTAGAAATAATTTGGCAAATGATGTTATGCGGAAAATTGTTTGAGAAGTGATAATTTGTCATTTTCTTTTCGATGAATCAAGGGTAACCCATGTTGACGATTTAAAGCTGTGCGTTAATGATGCTGATGGTAGTTAAGAGAGCCACATTCGAGAAAGCAGGACATGATAAAATGACACATACCTGCCAGATTTAAAACTGCATTCCCGGAAATCATGATGACACTAAGTAATTTAGTTTAACATTTGTATGCAAATATAGGGGAACCGTTTACGGCCGTGAAACATAAAATAAAACCGGCTATTAACAAGCCGTGTAGGGTAGAACTGGGTAGAACCGTAAAACATAACAACCGGTAGTTTTTCACGAAGCACTCGTAAATGTCAACGAAGAGCTAAAACCATTGTTAATTATAGGCTGCGAATAGTAAAACTTTCCATTACTTAAAGCTAGGAAAACGTGACTAAGCTTACTTTTTCGATAGGTATCCATGTCTTTACTCCTGCACTTATGACCCACAATTATTGAAAACTAGCTTTTGCCCACGACTTCGTACGCCCATAACCCGTTTTTTTCCAGTTTTTTCCAGGAATTTCGGGAAATCCTATCTTAGTGCTCCCCTGCGGAGTGTAGGGAAGCTACATGCCAAGTTTCAGCTTTCAACGACCAGTAGTTTCGGGTGTGCGTTGTCTGTCACTCACTCAGTCAGTATCGGAAGAATTTTATATATTTGATGAACGTTTATGCAGATGGCGAACAGCCTTGCCAACGCGCAAAAAGGTAATATCTTGGTAATATCTTCTTTGGTGACCTGACATACAGGTTTTCTAACAAAACCTAGTTTAGGCACCAGTCTTCCACAAATTAATTTTGAAATTGTGTCTGAAGGCTATGTGATAACGTTTCCTGTAATTTGTGGTAAGAAAATAAATTATTATTATTATTATCTTATTTCAGGTTTCAAAAAGTTCTTCAGCACGAACTAAGTTTATGAAAAAACCACCACCAAAGTGACCTTCATACAGTAAAGATGATTATGGAAAAGTTTAAAATGTATGTTATTATGACTCCTATATTCTATATATTATGCCACGTTTGGTAGACTACAGTACACGAGGATCTACAAAGTCAAGCCCTTTTTTTAATTATGAGAAATCATCAAATGACTCCTTCCGTTCTGGGCGGAGCGAAGGCGAGTGTCAGATTCTTGCTGACTACAACCCATCCGTGTTCCTCCAAGTGCCCTTTGCGTTCCAGGGCCGCGGTAACTCTTTCGAACAAATTCTGCATCCCTGGCAAAGCTCAAGCCTTGGTTAAAATACTCCCGATCTCAACGGACCGATCTCTTATGGTATCGCCATAGTGACGTATCAAAGCATAGTACTAGACTATTGAAGCTATTACTGCATTCACGCCGAAACAAATATGATTTTCGGCGCGTTTTACCTTATAGATAAGAATAGATCATATCTTTTGCTGATGAACAGGTGAACAGGGATGTCACTGTTGAAAGCTTTTAAAATGATCTACATTATATGATAACTTCAAAAAAATAAAACGTAGCATTTTTGACAGCTGTAGCAGAATATTAAACAGAAGTTAAAAAATAATAAACCGCGGTCGTCCATTTTTTATTCCATCACTATACACTATCCATAAATCAGGCAAGGTAATAAAAAACTGATTAACAGTAAACCGGAGCAGGAGGGCGATAGCATCGCAGTTTACTGTCAAAATGATTGATTCGGTGGAGAGTAATAAAATTAATTTACCCCTTTTTTGATTCCGAACGCAGTTGTCGAGTGGACTCCGGATTAACGCGATACCGTGGACGCGATGCGTTAATCATTAATACTGTTGATAATATACAATATACATACTTATGTGTGTACGGTCTTATTAAGTAGAATGATGAACTTTTAATCTACAAGTAACACTGCTTTAAATTACAACTTTCATGCGAGAAATAACCCTCTTTTCGCTTTCGGAATAACCCGACCAATTTGGTACCCTGGAAGTAAAAAATCAGCGAAATCTTTTAAAAAAAAGAGGTTAAATAGATCTTCTTAAGCAAGGAAAATGACTCCAATGAAACTTTTGGGACAAGCTCAATTCCATGGAGCGAACAGACTGGCTGATAAATCATCCAGGTAATTATCTCTCATTGCTAAGGAAACATCACCTTTTTATAATGCTTTGATGAAAGAGATAGCTGTTCTAACAGTGATGAGAATAAATACTTACAAGTAGATGAAAAAAATATAGCAGAAAAAAAACATTACCTACGTTATAACTTTGCTTTGAAAAGATTAAGCAGTGAAGAACAGGAAAAAAACAGAATTAATTCTTCATTTATAGGCGTGGATTATCAAATCCAAAACTGTGAGGAATAAATCTCGGGTGAATTGAACGAGGACTGATTCTTCAAAAATGTAGTTTTAGTGTTCATCAAGATCGGGTCCGAGACTCCTTTGAGTATGTTTTGCTATTCCACGTAGTTTCGGATTGGTCATCCATATCACCTTCAAAAAATAAAATACAAAGTCGAAGCTGGAAAGAAAACCTTAAAATAATTGACCGTTACCCCTATTCAAATAGCAATGCTAACTGAAATGTTTTTGTCTTTGGTAACGTTATAGTAGCAATGTCTTTTCTTTTACTTTTGTTAGTGAAAAATGCGTCGTATTCAAACTTCAAATAAAATCAATTATGTTCCAGATAGTTAGCTCCACAGATGTTCTCAAAAGAGCTCAGATTTATTCTATCTAGATTTTAATGGGTCTAGCCTATTATAATTTATGATTGGTCTTTTCTTGAATTCTTTTGTAACGAAATTGTAAGCGAAATTCTGTGTTCTGTTAAAGCGAATTGAATTAAGTATGATACATAAATAACATTTTCTTTAGCCACTGATCAATTATGGTTTCAATGTCTATTTATAATATCAAAATGTTCGAGTAAAGCTGCGGGATCGACCACTGCATATTATTGTTTTTGAGAAACTTTTCTACTTTTTATCGTCCCATTAAGGATCCTCCTCGGCGCATCTTGTTGTCCATACAGACTTAAAAGATAAATTATATTTATTTTACTTCCATGTTTTTTTCCGACTGCCAAGGAGGGGTAAGCTTGTTTGTGAATTGCTCTATTACCTCGTATCGTTCCAAAGGGCTGGATGGATTTCGACAATTAAGGTTCTATGCTTATACGTTGACCATGTTTTATTATTGTAATTGTTAATTGGATGAGGCCGAATTTTTCAAATATTCGTTATCTAGTCACTCCTTTTTCAACGGTGGTTTTTCCTTTCTTGGGCATCGCTAGTCGCAGGGCGATTCCCAGCCACCATAGGCGCGGGCCTGCGGACGGCGAGGGTTAGGTGGCTCGCTGTCCGATCAGAACCTGGCCCGGGTCGACGACGCGTTGTGTTCGAAAAAGTCACCGCGGCCCTGGAACGCAAAGGGCATTAGGAACACGGATGGGTTTTAGTCAGTCAGAGTCTGACACTCCCTTCTGCTTCGCCCAGAGCGAGAGGAGTCATTTGATGGTGTCCCATTCTTAAAAAAGAAATCATTACGGCAATATACGTACATATTATGTCATAAAGTTTCCACCACAACACAATTTTTGAGCCCCTCTCATTTTCCAGATGGTTCTGGGCGCCTGCGCTGCTGATCCTCCTGGGCCCCGCCATCATGTTGGTGCTGCTGACCGTCAAGCGTTACCAGGAGAACCCCACGTACATGGTTCAGATCGACTCGTTGTTCCGCGTCAAGAAATTCCCTGCTGTGGTGTTGTGCCCTGAGATCAAGTTCGTTGAGGAGAAAATGGATGCGTTTGTGGCTAAAATGTACGAGTTTTATGATTTTATTTTTTTCAACTAGCTGACCCGCGCGACTTCGCCTGCGTCACATTTTTCATCAATACTCTGGCTCTATTGGTCGTAGCGTGATGTTATTTAGCCTATAGGCTTCCTCGATAAATTGGCTATCCAACACTAAAAGACTTTTTCAACTCGAACCTACTGCTGGTTTGCTATCCTATTCCTGAGATTAGCGCCTTCAACCAAACAAACAACTTTTCAGCTTTAAAATATTGTTAGTATAGATTAATATTGCCATCATTTTCACTTACTATCAGACTCTTTACAACGTAGACCTCTTGAAACTATTCCCCTTTACGCCTTTGTTCTAAATTTTCTGACCACGTTATCGAGAACTGCGCCGCTTTTTGAATAATTTTAGTTCTAGTTCTAAATTCAAGCTTCAAGTTTTTCAGAGCAAAACAGTAGGCACGATATTTACTATGGTATAACATGAATATATTTTAAGCAGAGTCCTAAGATGTCTTCTGTAGTTCACCATATTGTGGGAAGATCCGAATCTCTAACACGATGTAGCTTGTTAATAAAACCGGCCAAGTGCGAGACGGACTTGCGTACAAAGGGTTGGTACATTAAAATCATAGACATCTTATAGGTGATCCCATAATCCTACTAATATTATAAATGTGAAAGTTTGTATGTTTGTATGTTTGTATGTTTGTATGTTTGTATGTTTGTATGTTTGTATGTTTGTATGTTTGTATGTTTGTGCCTCAATCAGGCAAAAATGGCTGAAGGGATTTGGTTGAAATTTGGTACACATATAGTTCACATCCTGGAATCAAACATAGGCTACTTTTTATCCCGGTAAAAGGCAACGCTTAACGGAGACTGAGGAGGAAGTGGAAACCCAGCGCTTCTGCTGCCTTAGTACTTCAGATTCAAAAGTACCAGGAGAACAGAAACATGTCTTAGTATTTCCGGGGCTGAAATTGGGAGCACTTAAGATTCACAAGTACCAGGAGAACAGAATGATGTTAAAGTATTTTTGGGCAAGAATATTATTTTTTTTTACCATCGAACAGAAATGTGTATGTTGAAGTTTTTTCCGGGCTGGAATTGTAAACGCTATAGATTAACATGTGACAGGTGAACAGAAACATGTTTGAAGTATTTTTTTGGCTGAAATTATGAGCGCTAAAGATTCACAAGTACCAGGAGCCTATAAACATGTCGAAATTTTTCCGGCGCTGGAATTGTGACCGGTTAGAAGTACCAGGAGATAAGAAACATGTCGAAGTATTTTCGGAGCTAGGATTGTGAATGCTAAAGATTCCCAGGAGGCCAGAAATTTGTCGAAAAATTTCCGCACTAGAAACATGAGCGGCAAGGATTCAAAAGTACCAAAACAACATAAAAATGTGGAAATTTTTCCGGGCAGGAATTGTGAGCGCTAAAGATTCTTTATGTACTAGGAGACCAGAAATATGTCAAAGTATTTCCAGGGTTGGAATTGTGAGCAGTTAGGATTCAAAAGCATCAGGAGGTCAGGTACATGTAGAGTATTTTCGGGGCTGGAATAATGAGCGCTACAGATTCCCAAGTACCAGTATTTTTGAGCTAGAATATTTTTTGTTTTTTTTTGTAACAGTCAAACAGAACAATGTATGTCGATGTTTTTTCCGGGCTGGAATTGTAAACGCTATAGATTTACATGTGACAGGAGACTAGAAACGTGTCAAAGTATTTTTTTGGCCGAAATTGTGAGCACTAAAGATTCACAAGTGCCAGGAGACCAGAAACATGTCGAAATATTTCCGGCACTGGAATCGTGAGCGGCTAGGATTCAAAGGTATCACGAAAATTAATGAAGAACAGAACAGAAAAATGTTGAAGTATTTTCCGGGCTGGAATTATGAGCGCTAAAGATTCATTATGTACCAGGAGACCAAAAACATGTCGAAGTATTTTCGTGGCTAAAATTGTGAATGCTAAAAATTCAAAAGGACCAGGAAACCAGAAACATGTCGAAATATTTCCGGAGCAAAACTTATGAGCGGTAAGGATTCAAAAGTACCAGAACAACAGAAAAATGTGGAGGTATTTTCCGGGCAGGAATTATGAGCGTAAAAGATTCATTATGTACCAGACCAGATACATGTCGAAATACTCCAGGGTTGGAGTTGGGAGCAGTTAGGATTCAAAAGTACCAAGAGATTAGAAATATGTCGAAGTATTTTCGGGCTGTAATTATGAGCGCTACAGATTCACACGTAGATACCAGGAGATCAAAAACATGTCAAATTATATTTTCGGCAGGAATTGTAAGCGCTAAAGATTCAAAAGTACTAGGAGACCAGAAACATGTTTTAATGTTTCAGGCGCTGGAATTTTGAGTAGTAAGGATTCGATTCAAAAGTACCACGAGAACAGAAACACATAGCGGTTTTTTCCGGGCTGTAATTATGAGCGTAAAAGATTCACAAGTACCAGAATACCAGAAACATGTCGAAGTAGTTCTGGAGCTGAAAGTACGGACAGTAAAGACTCGCAAACTAGCAGAAAAGAATCATGAAGGTGATTATCCGAGAATGAGAATATGGGACAAAGAAGTTGCGTGCCACCTCTAAAGTCTACGCAGACGAAGTCGCGGGTGAAGTGCTAGTCTATAATAATATGTAAAGACCTATTTATCAGTATTTTTTTATGCTCAGTAGTTTCGGAGAAAAGTGGGGGAATGTTCAATTTTCGTCTATTTTCTATTCATAATGGGATTTTTCAAAATAATCTAAAATACTTTTAAGATCCTTATGACGAGTGCTTTGATTTGATATCACATGGTACAGTAAACTTAATTGTTTTTTAACTTTCCTTCCAAAAGTGACCTCGTTTTCGGGAGCCTAATAAAACGAAGGTCTACAAACAAGTTCTAGACCTTCGCTTTTTGTGGTTTGAAAGAACAAAGACCCGTTCTCTTGGCACTACGGTAATCCACTTATTTTTCAGACAATACCCACCAGGCATGGACTCGACCAAAATGCGCGAAATCCTACCGCAACTAGCTGCGTTCTACTCCCTCGACGTGTCGTATACTCTTCCAGACCTGCTGCGCGTAGAAAAGGTCCTGGAGTACAATGGGTTGTCCGTGGAGACTGCTGGAGAGATCCTCACAGCCACCTGTGAAGAGACAGCTCTCAGGTCAGAACTTGTTTGACCTTTACTGAACAATATTAGACTATTTATTTTACGAAAGAATGGACAATGTAATGTCTGAGTTTACGGAAGCCTTTAAAATAGAGTTCTGTTCATATAAGTTGAAAACTGGAACCCTTAACAAGCTTCCGCTGTCCGTCCGTCTGTCGGTTTGTGTGTCGTAGAGCTGGATCCTTGGAAGTTTTGTAGTGTGCCTGTGCACTAAAAATCAAAAGTCAAAAGTAAGTGTTATTTCAATATTCGCTCGCGATGCATTTTCCAAGTGATTGACGTTTTTCGACTGCGAATCATTAATACGACTCTGACGAAATATATTGATCCACAGATGCCGTTGGAACAGCATTATGGTAAACTGCTCGAGTTTCTTCCGTATGGAAATGACTGGAGATGGATTCTGCTGCGTCTTTAATGGAAGATCCTTGAAACGGTACGATAATCATAGCTTTTTCAACATCATCATTTCACTGCTCTTTTTACATGGTAGTTAACTGGTGGTCAGTGCAACACGTATTTTTCTTACATTCCGTCCTGTCAAGCATCACACTATCACTCCTTTTCGCTCATATGGCTTCTCATTTTTTAGGGTTCCGTACCCAAAGGGTAACTAACGGAACCCTATTACTAGAGTGTACTACGTGAGCTCGACAAATGGATGTGCGATTAACGCTTATGCGACAAAACTGTACTGCGATTCACCATAGTTCGAATGCACGCTTGTGCGACACACTGAAGATCGGGAGCCCCGCTTCACGGGGCTCCTATTTCTGGGTGGTTGAAAAAAAATTACCACGACTTACCTTTTTTTTTTTAACGGGGGGAAATCCTCATGGATGTCCTCCACCCTGGGGCGGGCAGAGGGGTCTGTCAGACTCTTATTGACTAAAACCACCCCGGTGTTCCATCTATCACCTACGCCGGGGATCGTGGGATCTTGTGGCCACTCTCCCGTGCCGCAGCAGGCGAACCGGGCGTCGGCGGAGAGCGGACAACGCCCTCTTCCAGCCCCCATAGAAAGATCCGGAGGGACGGTGGACTCGGGGTCGTCCGCCGCCCCTCATCCAGCAGGACCTGAGTAGCGGCGCGTACTGTTCCACACGCGCTCCTATTGGACGTGCGGGGGAGGACACCTCACTCCTCCCGCGGGCCTGAGGTGGCCCGCGAAGGCGGGCCGGCACTAGCCGGGGATCGTGGAAGGCGCACTAGTTCTCACGATCCCCGGTCCAAGTGTGAGAAGGAACACCGGGGTGGTTTTTAGTCAGCAAGAGTCTGACAGACCCCTTCACCTGCCCCAGGTGAAGGACATCCATGAGGATTTTCCACCACGGCAACAAAAAATAAAAAAAAGGCTAAGGAAGGTTAGGCTAAGGCGGGAGCTCTGCTCCGCTTCGCTCCCGCCTTAGCCTTCTAACCTAACCTATCCGAGTCGGGGTGGGTACTCTGAGTTGGGGTGTTGTCGATCTTCAGTGTGTCACACAAGCGTGCATTCGAACTATGGTGAGTCGCAGTACAGTTTTGTCGCATAAGCGTTAATCGCACATCCATTTATCGAGCTCACGTAGTACACTTCTATTACTAAGCCTACGCTGTCCGTCCGTCCGTCCGTCCATCTGTCTGCCAGCGGGCTGTATCTCAAGAACCGTAATACGTAGACAGTTGAAATTTTAACAGTGTGCATATCTATTGCCGCCATAACAACAAATAATATAAATACAAGGAATGTGCTTTTTCAGGTTTATGGTACGGAAACCTTCGTTTGTCCGACTCGCACTTGGCTGGTTTTTTTTTTGCTATTGATAGGCACGCGTTTGACCACCATCTCATCTGATTGCAAGCGATGATGTGGTCGAAGATGGAGCACGCTTGACTTAAACACCCCCAGGTTGTTTCCAACTCCAACAAACTATTTACAAAATGTCAGAAGATATTGCGTTTCAAATCACTATTTACTTATGCCATAATCTTCAACGTTCCCGCGATGTACAGGAAGACGATCTCCACGAATCCAACTTACGAATATTACATTAATATCTTCAATGTAGTTTCCTCTTGCTTAAATATTAATTTCCCAGAAGTTACAACTCGGTAAGTTCGCGAAGTAACTTGTACGCACATGTACTTACAAAAAGTTAAACAAAAAGTTTCTACTAATTGTGCTGATACGGGGTTCAAGCAAATAATACTTAGCAAAAGGAGTTTTTAATGGCTTTAGTTTTGTCACAAACGTATGGAAAACGAAGAATCCATTGATGTTAAAAAAAAACTTAAAGCTTTGAGTTTGGTTTTATAACACCAATGGATTTCTCGTTTTCCTTTGATATTGGTATCAGCCTTATTTTTAAAAACTTGCTAACCAATTGCTACGTTTAAATACGAATCAGCAGATTCTAAATTCTCCTTAGAATTAAAAACCAGCGTTTAAAGTAATGACTCGAAAATAATGAATCAATTTTTTTTGGAAATAAGACGCTATATATATAAAACTAGAAAGTATTTATATATTAATAGAACCGTACAGTTTATTTAGGTTCTGCAATTCATACAGTTTATATTATTTTTTCCAAATATTATAGAGATTATCGAGCCGTTTCAGGAAAAACATCGTAAGCGACAATTTGCAATTTCTAAATAGAAAGTTATAATGATCAGCTGTTGTGTGAATTCGATCACGCAAGGAAACTCCAAGCATTGCCCTCTCCATTGCCCTTTGAATGACTTTGAGCCTTCTGATGAGGCCCATTGTAAGCGACCACGTTTCAGTTCCAACTTCAAGTGTAGGGTTTCCGATCTTGATGGGAATGGGTGCTACATGGGTATTTCCCATGATCTTTTTTGTTTTTCGGTTTTGTCCATGTTCATTTTGAGACCCACTCTTTCGGAAGCTCTACTGAGGTCATCGAGCATTGTACTGAGGTCCTCCGTAGTCTCAGCCATGACGACTATATCGTCGGCAAATCGAAGGTGACTGATGTACTCGCCATTGACATTAATGCCTAGCCTTCTCCAGTCCAAAACCTTGAAGTCATCCTGCATTGCGGCTGTAAACAGTTTCGGAGAAATGACGTCTCCCTGCCTCACACCCCGCTGCAGGAGGATAGGTGTCGAGGTCTGATCCTGAAGTCGGACTGACATGGTGGCGTTTTTGTACAAACCTTTCAGCACCTCGATGTACCGATAGTCGAGCTGGCACCGTTGGAGAGACTGCAGCACAGCCCTAGTCTCGATCGAATCAAAGGCTTTCTCGTAGTCCACAAACGCTAAGCAGAGGGACAGATTATACTCTTCCGTCTTCTGTATAACCTGACGGAGCGTATGTATGTGGTCTACAGTGCTGAAGCCTTTTCGGAATCCGGCTTGTTCGGGAGGCTGGAAGTCGTCAAACCTGCGTGCGAGACGGTTCGTGATAACTCTGGAAAACAGCTTGTAGACATGGCTCTGAAGTGAGATGGGCCTATAGTTCTTAAGCAGGGCATTGTCGCCCTTCTTAAAGAAGAGTACCACCACACTTCTACTCCATGCCTGTGGCGTTTTCCCTTCAAGTATGACGGAATTGAACAGTTCCTGAAGGGCCTTAAGGACCGGTCTTCCACCCGCCTTCAGGAGTTCGGCCGTAATTCCGTCCTCACCCGACGCCCTGTTGTTTTTTTAGCTGCTTCAGAGCCATCCTAATCTCATACAGGCTGACGTCCGGAATGTCATCGGTATAGTGCCTGGTCAATCTAGCTCTTGGATCGTTAGCCAGATTCGTATCGTATTCGGGTTTACTCATTGACGTGTATAACTGTCCGTAGAACGTCTCGATCTCTCTCAGAAGCTCCGATTTGGCGTATATGGTTCTGCCATCAGCGGTCTTCAGTTTCGTGGGCTGGCTTTGCCCAATAGACAGATCTCTAGCAAACACCCTGGAGCTCTTGTTTCGCTCTATCGCGTCTTTAATCTTTGCAGTATTAAAGCGGCAGAGGTCTCTTTTCAAGGACTTGGAGATCCGTCTATTGAGCTGCCGGTATCTGCACGCATCTTCTGAAGACTGCAGAATCTTATCCTGCCTCTCCTTCATGAGCTTCAAAGTAGGATCAGAGACCCTCTTGTTCCTATCTGTACGGCGAGTCTTGAAAAACGTAGACCCGACTGTATGGACAGTTTCCACGAACCCATCGTTGCAACCGTCCACGGAGCTCCCAATGCACTCGAAACGGTTCTGAAGTTCGAGCTACAAGATCTCGGAGTTTTGGATCTGGATCTGTGCTGGACGAAGCGTAGATCTCATCAGTCGAGATCTTTCAAGCTTGATATTTAGATTCAATGTGCCTCTTACTATGCGGTGATCACTTCCGGTTTTCACCGCGTTAATCACAGATACATCATTGAATATTTGCTTCTTCGTCGACATGATGATGTCAATCTCATTTTTAGTTACACCGTCTGGGCTCTGCCAGGTCCACTTCCTGTGCTCACGCTTTCTGAAGAAGGAGTTCATCATATAGAGGCTCTCCTTCTGCATAAAACTAGCCAGTAAGTGTCCCCGGTGGTTCCGACGTCCAAATCCAAATTGCCCCACTCGCAGCTCGTCACCGTCACGTTTGCCCAGTTTCGCGTTGAAGTCCCCCACAACCACGGTGAAGTGAGTTTTATGACCATGTATGACTCTGGATATATCCTCATACATTGTCTCTATTTCGTCGTCGGGGTGTGTCGAGGTTGGGGCGTAAACCTGTACGACCTTCAACGAATATCTTGACGATATTTTAAGTATCAGGTACGCCACCTTGGTCGACACACTCTCGATGCTAACCACATTGGACACAAGGGACATGTGAACGATGAACCCGACACCTCTCTGGGACTTCAGACAATCCTACAATACTCCATCGCAACCTACTCAATTCCTCCTCAAGTTCGGTGATCTTCTCGTCGGTCCGGAGTGTTCTCGTGTTCAGTGTTGCCAGGTTCAGTCGTCGGTGTTTGTTATGGTAGCCGGGTCCACTCCGGGGATTCTTCGCAGCCCTTGCCTCGCCGTGACCTTGACCGCTACCAGAGTCAAGGGTAGACGGGCTGCCGGGCACTAGGGGTCATTTTTTGGTTGTGCTTGTCATTGGGGGGGTTGCCATAATCGCCACGCTTGGCAGGCGGGTTGACGATCGCAGTGTATGGTGTTGAGTTTTACAGAGAACGCTGCTGCCCATTCTCTGGCAAGTCCCTTAGTCGCCTGTTACACCATACGGCACCGGCCGACACCATATGGCCGCAAGAGAACTAAGGTTACCGACATAGTCCGAAGGACCGCCAAACTAAAGTGGCAGTGGGTAGGCCACATTGCTCGCAGAACAGATGGTCGATGGGTCTGAAAAGTTCTGGAGTGGCGACCGCGTACCGGAAGACGTAACGTTGGAAGGCCTCCCACAAGGTAGACCGATGACCTGGTGAAGGTCGCGGGTAGCCGATGGATGCAAGACGCACAGGACCGGTCGTTGTGGCAACGCTTGGGGGAGGCCTTTGTCCAGCAGTGGACGTCTTTCGGCTGAAATGATGATGATGTTGTGTGAACAAAAAGCCTTATTATTTAGAAACATATCATAAATAATTCTTATTTAGGAAAGTAAAAACCATTACTGTAAAAACTGAAACTTGTCTTGAACTATGTTTTCCTGATACGGCTTATTTAAATTACTACTTCGATGACTGTTAAAAAGCCTTTGTAACATTTATACCACTCAGAGAAATGCAAAAACATGGAAGAAGCATAGAGGTAACTCAACCTCACCAACACCACTACACGAAGTGGTTCGGCTACACCAGCGGCCTGATGATCGCCGTCAACCAGAGCCAGACGCCCACGGTCGTCGACATTTCCTACAAGTGGGTGAGTTGCGTTAGCATCATCAGCCAGGCAGGGTTTCTTTTACGCTTTGTTAAATAAATCCTGTAACAGATTACACGCGGGCCTTGTATGATAGATACTATCTCACAGATATTCTTATGGTTTAGAGCTCTTCTTTTTTCTTCTTCTTTTGTTTTTTTTGCTTCTTTCTTTTCCTTTTCTTTCTCCTTTTTTTCTTTTCTTATTCTTTTTTTCTTTTCTTGATTTTTATTATTCAAATATTATCTTGTTCATACTATGTTCATTTGCAAATAACTTACTTCACGTTAACGGACTTTTCAATAATTTTTAGCTTGCTGTGATCATCAATGGTCAGGATAGAAATAAAAGGACCAACGTAATCATCAAAATGTGATTAAAATCGTCAAGATATTAAATCTAAATGAACGTCTTCCTGCGTCTTTCTAAGGAGTATAAACAATTTGAAGACCTTAAACTAATTTAAGAGATTAAGTACTAAGTCCAGTAAGGACATCCTTAATGCTCACAGAACACGGTTGACGCAGTGGTTGAGCAATTGGCTGCTGCGCTACGTGTCGCAGGTTCGATACCCGCACGGAACAAATATTTGTATGGCGTTCAAACTGTTCCGGGTCGTTTGTGTGTGAATTTATATGTTTGTGAACGCACCCACAATACATAAAAAAATCCTAGTGAGGAGCATCGTTTTATGAAAAATAAATCTAACAGCAGTCCATTAAAAAAGAATCCATTTTCCAAAAAAAATGTAGCCATTTTATCTTGACTCTCGCAGGTGGCGACCCTGACAAGCCAGCACTTCGTGGACATGTCGATGAATGGAACAGCCCTCAACCCTGGCTCGGAGCAGTGGATCGCCTTCTCCACCCAAGGCTACCAAATAGCCGTGGGAGCGAGGTCGCTCAGGAAAGCCCTGAGGAAGTGCAACATGTCCACCGATAAGTTGCGTTTCTTCCCGGTTTATAGCAAGTAAGTCTGTAATGGTGTGTGAGTGTAATGAGGCTTAAAAGGCAAAAAGAGTAAAAGATATTAAAAGATAATTGGTTAATTTATATGCACACTTTTATAATGAAATTAAAAAGATAGAGAAGAACCCAAAAACTATTTTTACAAAAGTAATTTCTTAAAGCAGACCTATGACAACAGAGTATGATAAGAAACGTTGACACAGTGCATAAAGCGATTGAGAAGGAAACTTAAATGATATCATACTAACTTAACTAAAACATATTTTTGTTATTTTGTATACTTAAATCAAACTTAAATAAACACTTTGTTGAGAGATTTCTATTAAAGGTGAGGAATAGGTGGTACATATGGCAAAGAAACTAAATTCAGCAGCTACAAGCAACATTACACATGATTAATTTCAGAAAATACTGCACGTTAGAAGAAGAGATGGCGAACACCTTGGACAAATGCAAGTGTGTCCGAGTGAACCACCCGAAGCCGCCGGGCGCTAGCGTATGTCGCGCGGCGATGCTTCAGTGCTCCGCTCAGGCCTTGAGTAAGTACTACTTCAAATCTATGGACACGAGCATCACTATCATATTTCTATCCTTTTTCCATGTTACTTGGGGTCTGCTTCTATTCTCCTCTCTCACACAATCCATCCATCGTCTCTTAGGTCTCTTTCTACTACTACTACTATTTCAGTCACATGCGTTTGTACTCACTACTCACATACAAAACTGCAAGCTTGTAAGCAAATTTTTTCATGTGGGATTTAGTACATTAATTAATAGTTTAAAATCCCATCAGTAGTTTGTTTGTTGTCAGCATTCTTGTCTCGATCGCTATCGATAACACTTTTAAAATGGGCACTATTTTAAAATTATCCACACACTTTGTTCGGTAAATCCCTTCATAAGCCACCATCAAACCTTATCTTTAATGATCTTATTTATTTATTTCAAATAACAGTGATCCATACTTTTGTTAGTAAACTAAAAACATTTTGTTAATAATTAAACATTTTGTCAAAATACACACCATAACGAAAAAAAGGCTTCCATTATACTAGTTAATATTTCCAGTCGCGTACGATAGTGCAAGCCCAACCTGCCCTATGACGTGCGACGTGGAGAAAACCAGCGTCATAGCGTCCAGCTACAAGCTCGACGATTCCGTGAGGACGGTGGAACCGTTTTAGTAAGTATTCTGTAATGTGCAGCGTTTGTGAATAATCGATCTGATCAACAGCATCCAAAGTTTTTTTTTTTACCTCTGACAGCTACCCAAGCATCAACCTTATCGCTTTGAATATAATGATCACTGTGATTCATCATCAACATAATCAGTATTTCAACCGAAAGACGACCACTGGCTGTCTCGCATTGGCTTGGGGGAGACCTATGTCCAAGGTCTCTCCCAAGCGTCGCCAATTCGACCGGCCCTGTGCGTCTCACTTCCACTGGATTCCCACAGCCTTGAGCAGGCCACCAGTCCACCTTATGGGCGGCCTGTACGCGGTCGCCAGAACCTTTCAACCCCATCGATATTTATCTGTTCTGCGGGCTATTTATAAAAGAATGCAATATATTACAGTATAATACAGTATATTGTCATTACTATATTGCTCAGATGCCTTAGACCTGCCTTTTTTTACGGTTCCGTGCACAAAGGGTCACCAATGGAACCCTATTACTAAGCCTCTGCTGTCCGTCCGTCCGTCTGTCTGTCAGCGGGCTATATCTTATGAACCGTAATAGGTAGGCAGTTGAAGTTGAAATTTTCACAGGGTGTGTATTTCTGTTGCCGCTATAACAACAAATAATAAAAATACTGAGGTACGGAACCCTTCATGCACGTGTGCGACGCACACTTGGTCAGAATTTTTTATTAACCGACTTCCAAAACAGGAGGAGGTTCTCAATTCGGTGGGTATTTTTTTATGTATGTACACCGATTACTCTGAGGTTTCTGATCCGATTTCTGTGATTCTGTTTTAGTTCGACGCAGTATACTTGCCATTTGGTCCTTAAAAATTTGATTCAGTTTGGTTGAGTAGTTTTTACGTTATGAGCATTTTTGCTTATTACAATTTCTGCGTTGACGAAGACGTCGTCCGAGTATCACCACTTAAAAGTGAAAAATAAAAAACTTTTTTACAAAAATATATAACCGACTTCCAAACAAAAAATAAAATAACAATTTTTCTATCCCTACTTGAATATGTTGTATATTTCCACAGCAAGGGTTTGAACTTCAAGAAAGTGAGCGTGGTGAGGGTCTTCATTCAGAGTCGCAAACGGCCTACCCTTGAGCGATGGTCGTACTACGATTACCTGGACCTGTTCTGTAAGTTTTTATCAATGGTTGTATTAATGTTGTCTGTTTCCGCAGCAAGGGCCTGAACTTCAAGAAGATGAGCGTGGTGAGAGTGTTCATTCAGAGTGAGAGGCGACGTATCCTCGAACAACGATCGTATTTCGATTACTTAGACTTGTTCTTTAAGTGATATGACAAAAACTTTCAAAAAATATTGCGAGGTTTGTGATGGCAAATCTCTTACTGTAGGGCGCGAAAAACATTGTACTGTATGCGTGAATTTAAAATTCCCAGAGATGTATCAAGTGCAAAGTTGCCGATATATCTATACTAATATTATAAATAAAAAAGAAATTCTGTCCGTCTGTCTGACATGTCTGCACGTCTTAACGGTTGAACGGGTTTGGATGAAACCTGGTGTGCGGGTAGAGCATTTCCTGGATATGTTCAAGTCACACGGATAACTCTGATACGAGATGCAGGATTTCGTTCAGTTGTTCGCTGCTGGCGGGATAAATGACGCTGCGGTACTTATGTTCCCGTACAAATTTTGCTTCGTTAGTTTTTTTGTGGTGGTATTGACGCCGCTTCAGACAAACTGGACCTATTTTATTTCCGGGAAGTATGTTTTCTTAGGATATTTTCTGACATTCACGTGGCAGAAGCTAATTTATGGTACTTTATTACGATTTATGACATTTCATGTCTTGTTGCAGCTCAAATAGGAGGGATGTTCAGCGTGTTCTTCGGTTGCAGTATCCTCACGTTGCTGGGGCTGCTGCAACTTGTCTGGCATGTTATAGTCAAGCAGTGCCAGAAATAGAAATAGAAATATGAATACACAAACAATAACATAATTAATCTTAATGAATGAATATACTTCAAACAATTCCAAAATACCTATTATTCTTATTCAATTTATAATAATAGTACACCAACAAACACAGACCTAATATATATACATAATGATACATACAATTTGACATTTTTTTACCTATTAAATTTTGACATTTATTTACCTATTACTTTTTGACATTTATTTACCTATTACTTTTTGACATTTATTAACCTATTTAATTTTGACATTTTTTGACCTATTATTCTTTTTACTTTTTTTTACAATCAATTCACAGTCTTCGAACACAGACCTAATAAATATATACATAATGATACATACAATTTGACATTTATTTACCGATTACGTTTAGACATTTTTTTTTCCTATAATACAAACTCGGACTTAATAAATATATCCATATTTATACATACAATTCTACATTTAAAGTAATTTTTGAAAATATTGAATACCTTGAAATGCTACTTAGCCGTCTTCCTCTGTCCTAATTTTTGCTGTGCCCGACAGGGTCCATATTGTTCTCTAAACTTGTATATACCATCTATGTTATACATATGGAACGCAATAAAGAATTGAGTATTGAGTATTGAAAAAACGGAACTAAACTAGTCTAAGGTTTAACACAAGATTTTAGATATTGAGAGTAGCACAGATAACTAATAAGCGCATTTACGATGTTAAATAACGGGTACACATAGGCACAATTCAACCAGAAATAGTATGCGCTTCGGTGAAGTTCGTGTTTCCGAACTAGCACAAAAATGTTGCACCACAAGATGCAAGTGTCATTCTGTTAGTAGCATGGCGAAGGCGTTGTCAAAACGTAAAAAATGTATGGGTTTGACAAACGCTGTCAAAGTGACACGTAATCAATCCCTCATATTTTGGAATTTCGGCATTCGCATTCGATAACACAATGGCACTTTGTCTAGAGCCTCGAGTAACTCACACAAAATCAAAGCATCTAAGATTTCATTGCCGCACTTCATAGAAGGACGCATCGCGCTTTCGTATTTACGGAAATAGACGATGTTTTTCGAAGCACAAACATTTTCTCAGAAAGTTTTAGTTGTTAGCTAAATTTTTACTTGCAACTTGCTTGCTTGTTAGTCAACAACTTAAACAAATTAATTAGAAACTTGTTTTTTTTTAAGTTTTCATACAGTTTTTTAACTACAGTCGCTAGCGAGTATATACTGATAAAACTCATGGTAGACGTACTATTAAGCAAGAGCTTTCTGTTAAAAGAAAATGTCTTATTTTCACATAGTTTCTTACGCATCACTTTGTATCAAACATGATACAAAGTGATGCGTAAGAAACTATGTGTAAAAGCTGTATTTCAGTAACAACTGAAATACAGCTTTTTATAACAAAACATAGTATGATAATCTACTATTACAGAATAAAGCCATACGCATTAATAACGCAGTTCGTGGTCGTGTCAGACATAGAATAAATTTGTTTCAGAAATAAACGGCCTGTAGTTTATACAGAGTGCTCACAAACTTCATGTGTGGTCACCAGAACATTTATCTTGCGTTATTATGAATTTATATTGTTATTCGCTGTCGCGTACATTGTGCTGTATTATATTTTGGACAGTTTAATAAATGATTTCTAAATTCAAGATTTGTTTTTTTTTCATTGTTCTTTATGTAAAGGTATGTGAATTGTATTGTGCTACTGTGGCTGACCACATGTTTGAATGCCACTAAATGTGGCAATTTATCAAGTGCAAGTGAAAGATATTGAACCAAATTGGTTTAGTTATCCTTGGCCATTTTTACTTTTCTTCAAAGTTAGCCTAGCGCCATCTCTTATTGAAAAGTAGAGTTACGTAGTGAAAATTTATCTTTATTTTTCTCAGTTTCCTTAGCTTTTAGATTAGTGAAACGTTTTTATCTGTAAACTACAGAATATGACAATTCCAAAAATATAACAATATTTGCTGCACATTGATTTTGATACTTAGGCACGCTCCCATAGTATCACTGGTCATGTCTTTTGTACGGAACCCTCTGTGGGCGAGTTCAACTCGCACTTGTTTATTTTATATTGACGATTCAAAGCTGTGCGTGGATGATGCTGATGGTGGTTAAGAGAATAAGTAGAACTTCGTATAACGAAATATTTTCTTTTTGCAAGGATAGGAAATCATCAAATGACTCCTTTCGCTCTGGGCGGAGCGGAAGGGATAGTCAGACCCTTCCTGACTAAACCCCATCCGTGTTCCTCCTAGCCCTTTGAGTTCCAGGGTCGCAGTGACTCTTTCGAACAAATTGTCTGCAACCCAGGCAGGCACTGGCCCAGGCGGGCTCCGTCTACTATGCTGACAGACATACCTGCTAGATTTAAAACTGCATCCCCGAAAACCGCGATGACACTAAGTAATTAACTTTAACATTATGCAAAATAAAGGGGAACCGTTAACGACAGTGAAACATAATACAAAACCGGCTATTAACAAGTCGTATGGGGTAGAACTGGGTAGAACCGTAAAACATAACAACCGGTAGTTTTTCACGAAGCACTCGTAAATGTCAACGAAGAGCTAAAACCATTGTTAATTATAGGCTGCAAATAGTAAAACTTTACATTACTTAAAGCTAGGAAAACGTGACTAAGCTTACTTTTTCGATAGGTACCCATGTCTTTACTCCTGCACTTATGACCCACAATTATTGAAAACTAGCTTTTGCCCACGACTTCGTACGCGCATATCCCTGTTTTTTCCCGTTCCCGTAAGAATTTCGGGAAATTCTCTTTTAGTGCTGACCTACGCAGTGTAGGGAAGCTACATGCCAAGTTTCAGCTTTCAACGACTAATAGTTTCGGCTGTGCGTTGTCTGTCAGTCATTCAATCAGTAATGGAAAACTTTTATATATTTGATGAACGTTTATGTAGATGGAAAACAGCCTTGCCAACGCGCAAGAAGGTAATATCTTATTTCAGTTTTCATATAGTTCTTCAACACGGACTAGGTAAGTGAGAATAGAGGCCCCAGATAAAGTCATGACAGATGAAGTGATACAGCAATGATAATTGTGGAAAAGTTCAAAATGTATCTTTGTATGACAGTGTGACTGCTATAGGCTCAAGCTAAAGAGTTTGTTTGTTTGTTTGCTTGAACGCGCTAATATCGGGAACTACCGGGTCCGTTTTGAAAAATTCTTTCAGTGTTCGATAGCCCATTTATCGAGGAAGGCCATAGGCTATATATCATAACGCTAAGACCAATAGGAGCGGAGCAGTAATAAAAAATGTGACGAAGACAAATCAGCTAGTCAGCTAGTTTCTGTTATTTTGCAACGTTTTTTAGACTACGTCTCAGGGAGCTACAAAGTCAAGCCCTTTTTTAATGATGGCAAATCATCAAATGACTCCTTCCACTCTGAGCGGAGCGAAAGCGAGTGTCAGACTCTTACTGACTAAAACCCATCTATGTGCCTCCAAGTGCCCTTGCGTTCTAGGGACGCAGTAACTTTCGAAAAAAATCCTAGCATATTTCACAGCTGTAGCAGAATATTTAACAGAATTAAAAAAATATTTAACCGCGCTCGTCCATTTTTTATTCCATCACCATACACTATCCATAAATCAGGCAAGGTAATAAAAAACTGATTAACAGTAAACCGGAGCAGAAAAGCGATAGCATCGCAGTTTACTGTCAAAATGATTGATTCGGTGGAGAGTAATAAAATTAATTTACCCCTTTTTGATTCCGAACGCAGTTGTCGGACTCCGGATTAACGCGATACCGTGGACGCGATGCGTTAATCATTAATACTGTTGATAATATACAATATACATACTTATGTGTGTACGGTCTCATTAAGTAGAATGATGAACTTTTAATCTACAAGTAACACTGCTTTAAATTACAACTTTCATGCGAGAAATAACCCGCTTTTCGCTTTCGGGATAACCCGACCAATTTGGTACCCTGGAAGTAAAAAATCAGCGAGATCTTTTAAAAAAAAAGAGGTTAAACAGTTCTTCTTAAGCAAGGAAAATGACTCCAATGAAACTTTTGGGACAAGCTCAATTCCATGGAGCGAACAGACTGGCTGATAAAACATCCAGGTAAGTATCTCTCATTGCTAAGGAAACATCACCTTTTTGATAATGCTTTGATGAAAGAGATAGCTGTTCTAACAGTGATGAGAATAAATACTTACGAGTAGATGAAAAAATATAGCAGAAAAAAAATATTACCTACGTGATAACTTTGCCTAGAAAAGATTAAGCAGTGAAGAACAGATAAAAACAGAATTAATTATTTTTTATTTTTTTATTTTATTTATTGGGACAACAAACAGCTGCAATATACATATTAACAAAAAAAAATACATTAAACGAGCGTTAACAATATTGCAGCCCACTGCATTATCCACATATTACATCCAATAATACCGGCAGAAAATGCCGCTGGACAAACAAATATAAAGTACAAATTAAATTTTTATAGCGTTTGTTAAAACATTCAGATGCATTAAATAAAATGATAGAGAACAAGCAAAAAACATGCATTAAATTAAATTATAAATTGAATTAAATTATACATTAAATTAAATGATACATTAAATTAAATTATACATTAAATTAAATTATGCATTAAATTAAATTATACATTAAATTAAGTTATACATTAAATTAAATGACACATTATATTAAATTATACATTAAATTAAATTACACATTACATATTAAATTATTATACATTAAAAATTAAACTATAGAATATAGAGGGACTCACAATTTATTACTAATTACACTTACATTAAATCAAACTTATCAATTAATGAATTACAAAAGGTGTCTTGAAATTTATTTATTATAATATTCTTAACAGTTAGACTGCGCAGATAAAATTTTTAGTACCTTACATTTAAATTTAGATTTAGAGCACATAAAAATATCAATGTGAAATTACTCTTGTAAGTGTCAACCATTCGACGAGTAGGGCACCGTAATCCCGAGTTAGTGCGACAACTGTTTACAGCAAACAGTGTTCCGGCTCGAACACTACGTATGTTGACAGTGCGGGTCACCGTATAGCATAGCTTACTTGTAAGCTCAATGGAGTCAAAGTTATTGTGGACCATATTATACAGAATATTGGCTTCAAGTAGTTTACGTCTAGATTCTAAAGTTAACAAGTTATACTTCTTTAGCAGTGTTTGATATGATGGATATATCTTGTGGCGTCTATAGTACATGGCACGAAGAAATTTACGCTGGGCCTTCTCTATTTCATCCACGTATTTCTGATAGAAAGTATTCCAGACTGGAACCGCATATTCAAGCTGTGAGCGTATTAACGTTTTATATAAATAAAGATAGGTGGAAGGCCGTTTGAACTCGGCGGATACTCTCATAACGAAACCATACATCTTGAAAGAGTTATTCACTATTTTTTCAACGTATTGATTAAGGGAGATTTTACTATCGAACAGCACACCGAGATCCCTAAAATGGATGTGTTATTCAATGCAGTTTCACACAACTTATACTCAAAACCGATGACAGATTTGTTTTTTGTAAAATACAATGACACTTGGAAATGCTGAGGTGTAATTTGTTGTCACGACAGTATTCTGTGAGTCTATTGAGGTCTTCCTGAAACATAAAACAATCCTCGTTGGTGTTAATAACCCTGATGGCTTTCAGATCGTCAGCATACATGAGAAATTTTGTACTTTTAAAGCACTTCCCAATGTCATTTATATAAATAATGAATAAGAGTGGACCCAAGATTGAGCCTTGCGGAACTCCAGATGTTATCGGCACATAATCATTCTGATATCCATTTACTACCACCCTCTGCGTCCTATTTTTAACATAAGAAGAGAACCAGCGGAGCAAATTTCCCCGTATGCCATTAAATGCGATTTTATTAAGTAAGATCTCGTGATCGACCTTGTCAAAGGCTTTCTTGAAATCTGTGTAAATCGCATCAATTTGTAGACGTGTATCAATATTTTCGAAAAGGAAGTTACTGAATATCATTAAATTGGATAGAGTAGACCGTTGTTTGACGAAACCATGTTGTTCAGGGATGAGAAGATTATGTAGAATAGGGTAGATCTCATTATGTACTAGTCTTTCAAAAAGCTTTGACAAGGTCGACAGAATCGAGATCGGGTGATATTGTTCAATATTATGTCTAGAGCCACCCTTATGCGCGGGCGTGATGTTAGCTTTTTTCCATACCTCAGGAAACACACCCTCACTTAAACACTTATTATAAATCACAAATAATGGTTTATAGATACTACCAGCAGCTGCCTTGAAAAACACAGCTGGATACCCATCGGGGCCAGCTCCTTTAGAGGGATCAAGTTGTTTCAACTCTGAGAGTATTTTATGTAGATTCTTCGATATGCAAGCTGTCAACCAAACTGGCTTTGATGTCACAGTGTGCTGGCGGGGTCCATGTCGACAGTGAGGGAGATGCGGGTTCGAAAACTGACAAGAAGAAATCTGAGAACATATTGCAAATCTCGTCAGGAGCACTTGACTTTAGGCTTTGGTATTGCAACGTAGAAGGCTCGCCTGATTTATTTTTACGATTAGCGATATATGTCCAAAAATATTTTATATTAGTCGTAATATTGTCCTCAACAGATTCAATGTAAGAGGAGTAACAGCTCTTACATGTGTCCTTAAACAACGTTCGATACTCTGAATACATGTTGTAATCTTTAATGTTCCCAAATTTCCCAAAGGCGTTGCTTCTTTTTGTAGATCTTAATAAGATGGCGGGAAAACCAAACAGGAAAGTCAAATGCCCGAGACTTGACCTGGGGGATATTCGGTTCAACTATATCGTGTAATATTTCATAAAACTTCTCTACAGCTTCCTCCGATGGAAGATTACCCAGCAGAGTCGACCATTCAACTTCATCAATCCGTTTGTTAATAATATCGTACTTGGCCTTACGGAAGTCTTATTTCCTCATGGGCTTCCGTTTTAAGGTTTGCGTATTTACACTTATAGAGGATATTGCAACAAACGGAGGATGGTAAGGATCTATGGGCAGAAGTGGGTCTGGAGGTATTAGATATGAACAGATCCAAGATTTTTCCAGTATTATTTGGTATGCTATTGTATTGGTAGGCATCCATTGCTGACATAAGGTGTTGCAATTGCGAGCATATTGGGGATGATCTAATGCAAATCATACCAGAACACTTTGGCGTGTCACCAGCATGGGCATCCTTACATGAAATATCTGGAAGATTGTAGTCTCCAACTATAATAATAGATAAGATATTAGGCTCAATTAGGGAGTCCAGGAGTATGTCCAGATATGAGCTATAGAGATCAGTCGCAGCCCACGGCGGGATATATGCTGTACTAATAACGTGTATTTTAGAGCAATCATTTTTGCTCGGGTTAAACGCAACCATGAGATGCTCAATGCAGGGGAGGTTGTTGCGACGATTATGCAATACTGCAATTAATACCCCGCCACCATCTCGCCTTCCTGTAGCAACGCGATCGCGGTCACAACGATAAACATCATATCGAGGAACCACAAACTCAGCGCTAGCTATATCAGGTACAAGCCAAGTCTCAGTTAAGACTATCACATCATAAGAAGACGATAAGATATTAAAAGACAGGGATTGAAGTTTAGTTCTCATGCCTCGGCAATTCTGGTAATAAACAGATATGTTATCACTACTATCCATTACTGTAGCTCTTTTCAATAAGTTCGTGTATAAAAATAAGGATGTATGAAGGTATAAGTTCAAATATCGTCAAATTGCTAACCCGAATAGGTTCACGTATGATTAAATCGCGGAAGCTCAAAAACTTTACAATTTGAAAGAGGAAATCTGCCTGTCTTTGGTCGCACTCACAAAAGACACAATGACACAATGACATTTTTGACACAGGCACAATGGATTAAAATGTAACATAAAAGCAAAAATTTAGTCCCATTTAACAATTATAGTTATTATTAGAATTAAATAATTAATTACAACAATTTTAATTATAATGAAATTGTATAGTACTAAAATTAAATCCTGAAGATATTTTAAATTTATTAATAAGGCATACAGAAGAAAAATTGAGTAATGTTTTATCATAGGCAACATTCATTTTAAATGAATAAGAATAAAATCAAATATTTGGCAGAGAAACCCCAAAAGAAAGAAGCAATTATTCTGCAGATGTTGTTTTAATTTTGTCAATATCGTTTTCACCTCGTATTGCAAATGCACTGGCACCCTCGCGCTCGCGCACCAATATGGTACCATTATTGATCCAAACATATCTGTGATTATGTTTTTTTGCGATATCACGAACTTTGCGAAATAATAGCTTCCTTCCCAAAGTCAAGTGCTCATTAAAATAGATATTATTGGGCGTGCCAGCAATACCGATTTGGTCGGTCTTCAGTGAGCCAGCCTTAAGGAAGGCGCCAAGCAAGTTATCCCTATGTAGGCGAAAAGTAAACTTAAGGATTACATTTTTAGGTCTTGTATTTTGCTGATGTGCGTGGGGCACTCTGTGCACCGAAACAATATTATTCAATGATATCGGTGACTTTAGGGCGGTTTCTACAGCTTCAATAATTGCAGGCAAGTTTTCACTACGCTTTTCAGGCAGGTTGCATATTTCTACATTGCATTGTCTAGCCTGTTGCTCTAGTGTGTCTATTTTAGTTTCCAGGTTGCTTATTATTAATTCAGATATAACCTGCGCTGGCTGACAATTCAGCTCATCAACACGCTTCTTCAAGACATCGTGCTCCGTTGATTGACTCTGCGATGAAGTTTGCAGCATTATGACGTCATTACGGAGATCAGATACTCGCTGTTTTATAAGGATCTGCTCAGAGCGTAATGTTTGCATCTCGTTCCGAATATCGGTCAATGTGGATTTAATATCATCGCGCAATTGCAGCATATCCTTACTCATCTCATTTCGCCACTGACTTAGTGTTACTTGGAGACCTTGAGTGAAAGATGCAAAGTCGTTACTGGAAATGGTTGTCAATTGCTTCTCTGCGGCTGGAGTTTCATTATCCACGCTGGCCGATAAGCTGAGTGAAACATGCTCCAGATTATCACATGACATATCCAAAGAGTGATCACAGACAGGGAGCTGGGTGTAACTGCGCACGGGTGTGTTTAAATTGGACCTGCCACGCCTAGTTACATTACAGCACGATGGGCATTTCCAGGAAGCCCTATACTCATTACTCAGGGTAGCAACCTGGTTCGGCGCTAGATTAAGGCACTCAGTGTGGTGCTTACCCCGACAAACGGAGCATTTGAGGATGTTTTCACCCGATGCCTCACTATAGCATTCCATCCTGCAGGGTAATTATACTCGCAACTTGTCAAACACCCTCTTGCCGTTATTACCGTGAAAGTATACTGACCACACTGTACACGAAACTATTGTTCTGATGTTGCCTGGTCTGACCACTGTACATCCAGAGGAAGTATACTGGTCACACTATACACGAAATTATTGTTACCGGACCACTGACCGTACTGGTCACACTGTGCATGGACTTATTGTTTTGATTTTGCCTGACCATTGAGCATTCAGGCAAAATATACTGGTCACACTGTGAGCGAAGTTATTGGAACTTTTGATTTTACCTGACCATTGAACATTCAGAAAAAGTAATTCTCCAAGTATAGGCGTGGATTACCAAATCCAAAACTGTGAGGAATAAATCTCGGGTGAATTGAACGAGGACTGATTCTTCAAAAATGTAGTTTTAGTGTTCATCAAGATCGGGTCCAAGACTCCTTTTAGTATGTTTTACTATTCCGCGTAGTTCCGGATTGGTCATCCATATCACCTTGTCTAGAGATTCAAAAAATAAAATACAAAGTCGGAGCTGGAAAGAAAACCTTAAAATAATTGACCGTTACCCCTATTCAAATAGCAATGCTAACTTAAATGTTTTTGTCTTTGGTAACGTTATAGTAGCAATGTCTTTTCTTTCAGCTTTGTTAGTGAAAAATGCGTCGTATTCAAACTTCAAATAAAATCAATTATGTTCAAGATAGATAGCTCCACAGATGTTCTCGAAAGAGCTCAGATTTATTCTATCTAGATTTTAATGGGTCTAGCCTATTATAATTTATGATTGGTCTTTTCTTGAATTCTTTTGTAACAAAATTGAAAGCGAAATTCTGTTATTTTATCGTCGTAAGTCTTAGATCTTTCTTTTCTTACAAAGATTCTTATAGAAGCGAATTGAATTAAGTATGGTACTTTAAATAACATTTTCTTTAGCCACTGATCAATTATGGTTTCAATGTCTATAATCTGAGCACATTAAATAAAAATCTTCAAGTAAAGCTGAGAGAACGACCTCAAAAGCTAGATTATTATTTTTTATAAAGTTCTACCATTTTTTTTTTTATATTATGCTAAGACAGGGACCTTTTTGATTGAGAGAGATGAGATAAATCTGTTGTTTATAATTAGCTTCTATGTAAACTATTTTTTATTACTGTTAGTTTTACTTTACTTTACTATTTTGTGTGCCTTGTGCGAGTCCCAAATAAACATTTTTATTTCTTTCTTTTCTTCACTTATCATCTTATTCAAGATCCTCATAAAGACATCATCATTTTTTCACCTTATTCCTCTATTTGGGATCGGCGCGACTTGTTATCTTCTCCCATACAGACTTAAAAAATAATTTATATTTATTGTACTCAATTATCTTTTGTTATTATTAACTGAATGCGACCGGATGTTTTTATTATTCGTTTATTAAATTTAATAACCCAAGGGCAATATACAGTTGTCAAAAAATTCCCACCATAACACAATTTTTTGACCCCTCACATTTTCCAGATGGTTCTGGGCGCCTGCGCTGCTGATCCTCCTGGGCCCCGCCATCATGTTGGTGCTGCTGACCGTCAAGCGTTACCAGGAGAACCCCACGTTCATGGTTCAGATCGACTCGTTGTTCCGCGTCAAGAAGTTCCCTGCTGTGGTGTTGTGCCCTGAGATCAAGTTCGTTGAGGAGAAAATGGATGCGTTTGTGGCTAAAATGTGCGAGATTTATGTTTTACTAGTTGACCCGCGCAACTTTGTCTGCTCCGCTTCTATTGGTCTTAGCGTAATGATATATAGACTATACCCTTCCTCGATAAATGGGCTATCTAACACCGGAAAATATTTTCAAATCGGACCGGTAGTTCCTGAGATTTGTGCGTTCAAGCAAACAAACAAACAAACAAACTCTGCAGCTTTATATATTAGTATAGATTTTTTTCTACTAGCTGCCCCGCGCAACTTCGTCTGCGTCACATTTCGTTAATGCTCTGCCTCTATTTTTCGTAGCGTGATGTTATAAAACCTATAGCCTTCCTCGATAAATTGGCTATCCAAAACTAAAAGACTTTTTCAATTTGAACCAGCAGTTCCTGGGATTAGCACGTCCAACCAAACAAACAACTCTTCAACTTTGGAATACTATTAGTATAGATTAATATTGCCATCATTTTCACTTACTATCAGACACTTTACAACGTAGACCTCTTCAAACTATTCCCCTTTACGCCTTTGTTCTATATTTTCTGGCCATGTTATCGAGAACTATGTCGCTTTTTGAACAATTTTAGTTTCGAATTTCAAGTTTTCCAGTACAAAACAGTAGGTACGATATTTACTATGGTATAATATGAATATATTTTAAGCAGAGTCCTAAGATGTCTTCTGTAGTTCACCATATTGTGGGAAGATCCGAATCTCTAACACGATGTAGCTTGTTAATAAAACCAGCCAAGTGCGAGTCCGACTTGCGTGCAAAGGGTTGGTACATTAAAACCATAGACATCTTATAGGTGATCCTAAAATCTATATGTAAACACCTATTTATCAGTATTTTTTATGCTCAGTAGTTTTGGAGATATGTTATGGAGGGGAATGTTCAATTTTCGTCTATCTTCTCATCATAATCGAATATTTCAAAATAGTAAAATAATACTTTTGAGACCCTTATGACAAGCCCTTTGATATGATATCACATGGTACATTTAGATAAACTTTATTTAACTAACTTTCCCTCCAAAAAGTGACCTCGTTTTCGGAAGCCTAATAAAACGAAGGTCTACAAACAAGTTCTAGTTCTTCGCTTTTAGTGGTTTGAAAGAACAGAGGAGACTTATACTCTTGGCACTACGGTCATCCACTTATTTTTCAGACAATACCCACCAGGCATGGACTCGACCAAAATGCGCGAAATCCTGCCGCAACTAGCTGCGTTCTACTCCCTCGACGTGTCGTATACTCTTCCAGACCTGCTGCGCGTGGAACAGGTCCTGGAGTACAATGGGTTGTCCGTGGAGACTGCTGGGGAGATCCTCACAGCCACCTGTGAAGAGACAGCTCTCAGGTCAGAACTTGTTTGACCTTTACTGAAAAATATTTGACTATTTATTTTACGATAGACTGGACAATGTAGTGTCTGAGTTTACGGAAGCCTTAAAAATCGAGTTATCTTCATATAAGTTGAAAACTGGAAGAAATGCATTTTGCCTTAACTAAGCTTCCGCTGTCCGTCCCTCTGACGGTTTGTGTGTCGTAGAGCCAGATGTTGTATAGCCTTGGAAGTTTTGTAGTGTGCCTGTGCACTAAAAATCGAAAGTCAAAAGTAAGCGTTATTTCAATATTCGCTCGCGATGCTTGGAAAATGCCTTTCCTTTGTAGTGATTGACCTTTTTCGATTGCGACTCATTAATACGATTGTGATAAAATATATTGATCCACAGATGCCGTTGGAACAACTTTATTGTAAACTGCTCGAGTTTATTCCGTATGGAAATGACTGGAGATGGATTCTGCTGCGTCTTTAATGGAAGATCCTTGAAACGGTACGATACTCAAAGTTTTTTCAACATCATCATTTCCCTGCTCTTTTAATATGGTTGTTAACTCGTGGTGTATTTTTCTTTCATTCCTTCCTATCAAGCATCACACTATCACTCCCTTTTCCGGGTTCCGTACCCAAAGGAAACCTTCCTTTTGAAGGAAGCCTTCGCTGTCCGTCCGTCCATCTGTCTGCCAGCGGGCTATATCTCAAGAACCGTAACACGTAGACAGTTGACATTTTAACAGAGTGTGCATATCTATGGCCTCTGTAAAAACAAATAATACAAATACAAGGAACGTGTTTTTTTCGGGTTCATGGTACGATACCATTCATATGTGAGTGGCCGACTCGCACTTGGCTGGTCTTTTTTTCACTATTGATAGGCACGCGTTTGACCATTATCTCATCATCAGGTAAGCGATGATGTAGTCAAAGATGGAGCACGCTGGCCAAGAAGTAACCTGTTCACTCTTGACTTAAAGACCCCCAGGTTGTTTCCAACTCCAACAAACAAAATGTCAGAAGATATTGCGTTTCAAATCACTATTTACTTATGCCATAATCTTCAACGTTCCCGCGATGTACAGGAGGACGATCTCCACGAATCCAACTTACGAATATTACATTCATGTCTTCAATGTAGTTTCCTCTTGCTTAAATATTAATTTCCCAGAAGTTACAACTCGGTAAGTTCGCGAAGTAACTTGTAGGTACGCATATGTTCTTACAGAAAGTTAAACATTTCTACTAATTGTGCTGATACGGGGTTCAAACAAATAATACTTAGCAAAAAGAGTTTTTAATGGCTTTAGTTTTGTCACAAACGTATGGAAATCAAGGAATCCATTGGTGTTAAAAAAACTTAAAACTTGGGCTTGGTTTGGTTTTATAACACCAATGGATTTCTCGTTTTCCTCTGATATTTTTAAAAACTTTGCCTTATTTTTAAAAACTTGCTAACCAATCGCTGCGTTAAGGTACGAATCAGCTGATTCTAAATTCTCCTTAGAATTAATAACCAGCGTTTAAAGTAATGATTCGAAAATAATGAATTAGACAGTTTTGGAAATAACACGCTATGTATATAAAACTGGAAAGTATTTATATATTAATAGAACCGCATAGTTAATTTAGGTTCTGCAGTTCATGGAGTTTATATTACTGTTTCCAGATTATTATAGAGGTTATCGAGCCGTTTCAGGAAAAACATCGTAAGCGACAACTTTCATTTTGTAAATATAAAGTAATAATGATTACTTTCTGACTTTAGACACTATTCGGATAGATTAGCTGTTGTGTGAATAAAAAGTCTTATTATTTAGAAACATATCATAATAGGAAAGTAAAAACCATTATTGGATAAACTGAAACTTGTCATTAGCTACGTTTTCTTGATTGTTTTCCTGATACGGCTTGTTTAAATTACTACGTCGATGACTGTCAAAAAGCCTTTGTAACATTTATACCACTCAGAGAAATGCAAAAACATGGAAGAAAAATAGAGGTAACCCAACCTCACCAACACCGCTACACGAAGTTGTTCGGCTACACCAGCGGCCTGATGATCGCCGTCAACCAGAGCCAGACACCCACGGTCGTCGACATTTCCTACAAGTGGGTGAGTTGCGTTAGCATCATCAGCCAGGCAGGGTTTCTTTTACACTTTGTTAAATAAATCCTGTAACAGATTACACGCGGGCCCTGTATGGACTAATATATATTATCTCACAGATATTCTTATGCTTTAGAGCTCTTCTTTTTTCTTTGTCTTCTTCTTTTGCTTTTTCTTCTTCTTTCTTTTTTTTTCTTCCTTTTTATCTCTTATTATTTCTTTTTCTTTTTTTGATTCTTATTTTTTAGATACTATCTTCTTCATATTATGTTCATTTGCAAATAACTTACTTCACGTTAACGAACTTTTCAATAATTTGCAGCTTGCTGTGATCATCAATGGTCAAGATAGAAGCAAAAGGACTAACGCAATCATCAAAATGTGATTAAAATAGTCAAGATATATTTATTTAATTGACATATTTCCTTCGTGCTTCCCATATGTGGAAGCACCCTCACCTTTTAGAAAAAATGGACCAAATTATCAAGCATACACTATCTTCAATTTTAAATGTGGCCATGGACGACCGAGCTTGGGCTCAAGCTACTCTTCCCATTCGTATGGGAGGCCTCGGCATCCGCAAAATTACCAGTATTAGTTTACCGGCTTTTATATCTTCGGTTCATGGCACTGATAAATTAATCAGGAATATCCTAGCTTCACACTGATTGATTTTGATGTGCCGTGCTTCACCGAGGCTGTGAATGCCTGGAAACTCGCTTGCCCGAATGTAAATCTACCCGACAACCCATCATACCAGAGACAGTGGGATGAGCCGGTCTGCAGAGAAGTTCAGAGGAACCTTATAGCCACTTCTACTTCTACTGCGGAGCGTGCGCGCCTGCTGGCTGTGGGTGAGTGGGAGTCGGGCCTCTGGCTTCACGCACTACCGTCGTCGAACTTAGGCACCTTGTTCGACGATACAACTTTCCGCCTCGCTGCTTCCCTTCGCTTAGGCGCATCGTGTTGTTCTCCTCATCGTTGTCACTGTGGCGAAGCTGTCAACAGCCTCGGGCACCACGGTCTCTCATGCAGTCGAAGTGCGGGTCGCTTTGCACGGCACGCAAACATCAACGACATTATCCGACGCGCTCTTGTCGCCGTCGGCGTTCCAGCCGTACTAGTACCCAATGGCCTGGCACGCGACGACGGCAAGCGACCGGACGGTATGTCTTTGTTTCCATGGAAGATGGGTAGGCCTTTAGTGTGGGACGCTACTTGTGTCGATACTCTTGCGCCATCCCATCTTCCTAGCTCGTCGTGCTGTGCTGGTACTGCCGCTGCGGCTGCTGAGAACCTCAAGCGGCGGAAATATAATAACCTTGTTGGCAATTATATTTTTGAGCCGTTTGGGGTTGAAACTCTTGGACCGTGGGGTCCGAGTGCTCATGCCTTATTTAAAGATCTATCTAAACGCTTAGTTGACACTTCGCGTGACCCAAGGGCTGGCTTTTACCTCGGACAGAGGATAAGCATTGCCATACAACGTGGCAATGCCGCCAGTCTTTTGGGCTCACTTCCGGTGGACAGCGATGCGGACGAATTTTTTGACGCCTTATCTTAGTAAGGATATTTTATTTTAAGTGTATATATTTAGTACTTTAATGCTGTACCTAGTTATTATTTTAATTTAAATTAATTACCTTTAATAAAATCTATAAGTCAATATATTAAATCTAGATGAACGACTTTCTGCGTCTTTCTAAGGAGTAAAAACAACTTGAAGACCTTCAATCAATCAATCCATTTATTTGTTAAACATAGGTGTTTACATAGGTGTTTACATAAATAGAGGTTGCGCTATGTTTTGTCATAATTATGACATACAAATTTTTAAGTGACCCATTAGGTGTCATTAGATTATGCATGCGTAAATAATAAAGTTTTGAATTGAATACAGGAAAAAAAAAGAAATGTCAATGATATCAAAAATAATACAAAGTCACAGTACTTATTGTCTAATGGTAAAAAAAAAAAAAAAAAAATGCATCATTGTAATAATTGATCGTTCAGATATTCGTCTACGGTATAATAACATTTGTCAATTAATAATTTAGTTAGAGCTTTTTTAAACTTATATAATGTCATGTTTTTTATTTCATCGGGAATTTTATTAAACACTTTAGGCGCTATACCAAAAAAGCTTTTTCGCATCAATGAGGTCTTACATTTATAATGACATAGCTTATTTACATATTGAGAACGTAATGGAGTTTTTCTAGTTGAAGACATTTTTTCAAATAGTTGTGGGTTCCTTTTCACAAATAGTGCAGTTTCCAAAATGTATATTGCTGGAAGGGTCAGTATTTTTAAAGACTTAAAATAGGGTCTACAGCTATCCGTTGTTTTAATATTACACATGGCTCTGACACATCTTTTTTGCATCCTAAATACAAGCTCACGGTCAGTCGACTGCCCCCAAAAAATTACGCCATATCGCAATACAGAAGCTACAAGTCCATGGTATGCTACCAGTATCGTATCTTTGTTTACCTTTTTTGATAATTGATAGAGTGCATAAGTAGATTTACTCAGACGCTTGCAAAGTTCTTCTATCATGAGTTTCCAATTAAGCTTACTGTCGATGGTAATACCTAGAAACTTAGCATTATTTACTTCTTCTATTTTATGGTTATTATAGGAGATATCAATATTTTGGTGCGGTTGCCGTTGTTGAAACTGCATCACCTTAGTTTTATTTAGGTTAATTCTCAGGTTATTATCATTCATCCAATTTATGATATTGAGGAGGGATTTATTAGTATCATTTTGGTAAGTTTTAATATTATTACATTTTATGACAGCAGTGCTATCATCGGCAAATAGGATCATGTTGTGTCGTATAGTTTTTGGCAGATCATTAATATATATCAGAAATAATAACGGCCCTAGCACGCTGCCTTGGGGCACGCCATATTTTACGTGTCTTGGTTTTGATCTATATTTGATCTGTATTTTAGTCTTATGGCATATTCTAGATATTTCCGTGTATTGATATCTATCACTAATGTATGATTCAATAAGTTTCAGAGCATTACCCCTTTTGCCATATGCATGTAGCTTTTTCAGTAATATTTTGTGATCCACATAGTCAAATGCCTTTGACATATCAGTTAAAATTGCACATACTGGATTATTCTTATCTACTGATGTCATAATATTACACAATAAATCGTACAGTGCCATATTAATTGTATGATTTTTACGAAATCCTTTTTGTTCACTGCAGAATAAATTGATTTTTTCAAAGTATGTATAAATAGAATTATAAATTACTTTTTCAAATATTTTCGAAAGTACCGAGAGTTTTGCTATTGGTCTATAGTTTTTGACATCTGTTTTATCGTTTTTTTTGAATAGAGGTTTAATGATAGCCTTTTTTAGACCTTTCGGAAATATGCCATCTGTGATGCATAAATTAATTATGTGTGTAAGAGGTGGCGCTATAACTTCTTTAACATATTTAATTACTCTAGTAGATACACCATCATAACCAATTGTGTTTGTATTTTTTAGATTGTCAATTATTGTAGTAATGTCGTTCTTCGAAACAGGTAACATAAATAGGGATTGCACTGTCGAATTTCCAATATTATTTTGATTAGTCAACTTCATGTCAGTTTTTATATTATTTTCTATTTCGTCAATAAAGTAGTTATTAAATTCATTAGAAATGTCAATAGGATTCGTTATAATAAGTTGATCTTTTTTTATGGCCGTTATTGTGTCCTGCGGCAAACTTGATTTAGATTTATTTATTATTTGCCAGGCTGCCTTCGATCTATTTTGAGAGTTCTTTATAAAGTGGTTATTTTGCGACTTCTGGGTTAAACGTATTATTTTTTTAAATAACGCAGTATATTTTTTAAAACTTTGTTTATTGCTTCTGTCAGGATTGCACCTATATTTCCAAAGTAGTTCTCTTTGCTTTTTACTGCATTTTTTTATCCCACTAGATATCCATTTATTTTTCTTATTTGTCTTTATGGTGACGGTTTTTTCCGGAAAGCATAATCTATAGAGCATGAGGAAATCATCTATGAACTTATCATAGGACTCCTGGGCCTCTTTGGCATTATACACTTGCGAGAAGGATAGACATTCAAGATGAGCTTTAAATGTCATTAGGTTGTGCGTAGAGATGTCTTGCTTTTTGAATTTCCAATGGGTTAATTTACATGTTTTTTCAATAGGTACTGTAAGAATTTGAGATGTGTGATCAGAGAGACCAAAATCAACAATATTTGCCTTACATTCTTTATGAAAATTATGAGCAAATTTATCGATACAGCTCTTACTACTCAGTCTAGTGGGGTTGTAAAGTGCTAGTTTAAGATTGAATTGAAACTAATTTAAGAGATTAAGTACCAAGTCCAGCAAGGACAGCCTTAACGCTCACACAACACGGTTGACGCAGTGGTTGAGCAATTGGCTGCTGCGCTACGTGTCGCAGGTTCGATACCCGCACGGAACAAATATTTGTATGGCGTTCAGACTGTTCCAGGTCATTTGTGTGTGAGTTTATATGTTTGTGAACGCACCCACGATACATGAAAAATTCCTAGTGAGGAGCATCGTTTTATGAAAAATAAATCTAACAGCAGTCCATTAAAAAAGAATCCATTTTCCAAAAAAATGTAGCCATTTTATCTTGACTCTCGCAGGTGGCGACCCTGACAAGCCAGCACTTCGTGGACATGTCAATGAATGGAACAGCCCTCAACCCTGGCTCGGAGCAGTGGATCGCCTTCTCCACCCAAGGCTACCAAATAGCCGTGGGAGCGAGGTCGCTCAGGAAAGCCCTGAGGAAGTGCAACATGTCCACCGATAAGTTGCGTTACTTCCCGGTTTATAGCAAGTAAGTCTGTAATAGTGTGTGTGTGTGTATAATGAGGCTTAAAATGCGAAATGAGTAAAATATAGTAAAAGATATTTGATTAATTTATATGCACTTTCATAATGCAATTAAAAGGAGAAAGAAGAACCCGAAAACTATTTTTACAAAAGCAATTTCTTACAGCAGACTTATGACAAGAGAGTATGATGAGAATCGTAGACACAGTGCATATCGCGACTGAGAAGGAAATTTAATACTCACTTACTAAAACAGATTTTATAATAATATGTAAATCAAACTAAAATAAACAGTTGAGAGATTTCTATTAAAATTGAGAAATAGGTACACATTGTAGAGAAACTGAACTAAATGGCTATAAGAAACATTACATGATTTCAGAAGATACTGCACGTTAGAAGAAGAGATGGCGAACACTTTGGACAAATGCAAGTGTGTCCGAGTGAACCACCCGAAACCGCCGGGCGCTAGCGTATGTCGCGCGGCGATGCTTCAGTGCTCCGCTCAGGCTTTGAGTAAGTCAAATCTATGGACACGAGCATCACTATCAGATTTCTACCCTTTTTCCATGTTGCTTGGGTTCTGCTTCTATTCTCCTCTCTCACAACTTCAATCCATCCATCGTCTCTTAGGCCTTTTTATCCTTCTCAGTTCATCCACCTTTATGTGCATCACTATGTCAGTCACATGCGTTTATACTCACATACGAGTACAAAAATGCAAGCGTGTAAGCAAAATGTTTTCATGTGTGGATGATTGAATGGATTTAGTAAATTAATTCATAGTTTAAAACCCCATCAGTAGTTTGTTTCTTGTCAGCATTCTTGTCAAATCTATCGATGACTCGATGAATTTGTTTGCAATTAAACCGCGTAAAAATACACACCATTACAAAACAAGTCTTCCATTTAACTAGTTAATATTTCTAGTCGCGTACGACAGTGCAAGCCCAACCTGCCCTATGACGTGCGACGTGGAGAAAACCAGTGTCATAGCGTCCAGCTACAAGCTCGACGAGTCCGTGAGGACGGTGGAACCGTTTTAGTAAGTATTCTGTTATGTGCAGCGTTTGTGAACAATCAATCTGATCTACAGCATCCTAATTTTTTATTTTTACATTTGACAGCTTTCCAAGCATCAACCTTATCGCTTTGAAGATCACTGTGATTCATCATCAACATAATCAGTATTTCAACCGAAAGGTGTCCACTGGCTCTCTCGAATTGGCGACGCTTGGGGGAGACCTATGTCCAAGGTCTCCCCCAAGCGTCGCCAATTCAACCGGCCCTGTGCGTCTCGCATCCACTAGATTCCCACAGCCTTGACGAGGCCATCAGTCCACCTTATGGGCGGCCTGTACGCGGTCGCCAGAACCTTTCGACCCCATCAATATTTATCTGTTCTGCGGGCTCTTTATAAAAGAATGCAAAGTCTGAAAGCTGCAAGTAATAATGTAGTTGTCATTACTACATTGCTTAGATGCCTTAGACCTGTCTTTTTTACGGTTCCGTACCAAAAGGGTAACCAATGGAACCCTATTACTAAGCCTCTGCTGTCCGTCCGTCCGTCTGTCTGTCAGCGGGCTATATCTTATGAACCGTAATAGGTAGGCAGTTGTAGTTGAAATTTTCACAGGGTGTGTATTTCTGTTGCCGCTGTAACAACAAATAATAAAAATACTGAGGTACGGAACCCTTCATGCACGAGTGCGACTCGCACTTGGTCAGATTTTTTATTTTAATAAATTCAATTTTTGTATCCCTACTTGAATATGTTGTATATTTCCACAGCAAGGGTCTGAACTTCAAGAAAGTGAGCGTGGTGAGGGTCTTCATTCAGAGTCGCAAACGGCCTACCCTTGAGCGATGGTCGTACTACGATTACCTGGACCTGTTCTGTAAGTTTTTACCAATGGTTGTATTAATGTTGTCTGTTTCCGCAGCAAGGGCCTGAACTTCAAGAAGATGAGCGTGGTGAGAGTGTTCATTCAGAGTGAGAGGCGACGTATCCTCGAACAACGATCGTACTTCGATTACTTAGACTTGTTCTGTAAGTGATATGACAAAAACTTTCAAAAAATATTGCGAGGTTTGTGATGGCAAATCGCTTACTGTAGGGCGCGAAAAACATTGTACTGTATGCGTGAATTTAAAATTCCCAGAGATGTATCAAATGCAAAGTTGCCGATATATCTATACTAATATTATAAATAAAAAAGAAATTCTGTCCGTCTGTCTGACATGTCTGCACGTCTTAACGGTTGAACGGGTTTGGATGAAACCTGGTGTGCGGTTAGAGCATTTCCTGGATATGTTCAAGTCACACGGGTAACTCTGATACGTGAGGATTTCGTTCAGTTGTTCGCTGCTGGCGGGATAAATGACGCTGCGGTACTTATGTTCCCGTACAAATTTTGTTTCGTTAGTTTTTTTGTGGTGGTATTGACGCCGCTTCAGACATACTGGACCTATTTTGTTTCCGGGAAGTATGTTTTCTTAGGATATTTTCTGACATTCACGTGGCAGAAGCTAATTTATGGTTATTTATTACGATTTATGACATTTCATGTCTTGTTGCAGCTCAAATAGGAGGGATGTTCAGCGTGTTCTTTGGTTGTAGTATCCTCACGTTGCTGGGGCTGCTGCAACTTGTCTGGCATGTTATAGTCAAACAGTGCCAGAAAAAACGGAACTAAACTAGTCTACAATTTAACACACGATTTTAGATATTGAGAGTAGCACAGATAACTAATAATCGCATTTATGATGTTAAACAACGGGTACACATAGGTACAATTCAACCAGAAATAGTATGCGCTTCGGTGAAGTTCGTGTTTCCGAACTAGCACAAAAATGTTGCACCACAAGATGCAAGTGTCATTCTGTTAATAGCATGACGAAGGCGTTGTCAAAACGTAAAAAATGTATGGGATTGATAAACGCTGTCAAAGTAACACGTGATCAATCCCCATATTTCAGAATTTTGGTATTCGCATTCGATAACACAATGACACTTTTAGGAGAGCATCGAGTAACTCACACAAAATCAAAGCATCTAAGATTTTATTGCCGCACTTTATAGAAGGACGCATCGCGCGTTCGTATTTACGGTAATAGACGATGTTTTTCGAAGCACAAACATTTTCTCACAATGTTTGCCACTTCTGTTAAGTGAGAGCTTTTTGTTAAAAAAATCTCTTATTTTCACATAGTTTCGTACGCATCACTTTGTATCATGTTACTAAAATACAGCATTTAATAACAAAATATATGATGATAATCTGCTATTACAGAATAAAGCCATAAGTATTAATAACGCAGTTCGCGGTCGTGTCAGACATAGAATAAATTTGTTTCAAAAATAAATGGTCTGTAGTTTATACAGAGTGCTCACAAACTTCATGTTTGGTCACCAGAACATTAATCTTATGTTATTATGAATTTATATTGTTATTCGCCGTTTCGTATTCGCTGTCGCGTACATTGTGCTGTATTATATTTTGGGCATTTTAATAAATTATTTCTAAATTCAAGTTTTGTTTTTTTTTTTCATTGTTCTTTATGTAAAGGTAGGTATGAATATTGTATTGTGCTACTGTGGCTGACCACATGTTTGAATACCACTAAATGTGAAAATTTATCAAGCGCAAGTGAAAGATATTGAACCGAATTGGTTTAGTCATCCTTTTTTTTAATTTGTGATTGGTTTGCTCTTGACTCTAGTCTCAGTCAGAGATAACAGAGACAAAGTCTGCGATGGAGCGAGCTTACGTGCGTCTGGATGTCCAATGGTAGAAGGGGGCCGGTGGGATGAGGTCGTGGAGTTCTTGGGCACACTCACCGAAGTACAATCTGTTGAAGACCGACAAGCAGGCAACCTTACGGCGATGAGCCAAGCTATGTAGCTTGGCATCCACCAGTTTTACGTCACCGACGAGCCTCATAGCTTTGCGTTCCACCGAGTCAAGCGCGGCAAGCTGATACTTAGCTGAGCCATCCCAAAGGTGGCTACAATACTCCATGCAGGATCGGACTTGCGCTTTATATAGGGTTAAAAGCTGTCCAGGCCTGAAGTATCGCTTCACCCTATTTAGGATGCCCAGCTTTTTGGCCGTGGTTTGAGCTTTGTACTCGATGGTGGCGCCGAAGTTGAGACTGGATGTCAACTCCATGCCTAGGAGCTCGAGCCGATCAGTCACAGGAACAGATGCACCCCGAAAAGTAGGAGTTTGGTCGAAACGACTCCTTTTTGCGGTAAAAAGACACGCCTGTGTTTTGATGGCGTTTAAAGTGACCATATTGTCATCACCACACTAGGAGACAAAGCTTAAGGTCATATTTGTCCGCTCTACCATGGCCTCTCTCAAGGAACGAACTTAATTCCCGCTGGTTGTTGCGCTGGACAAGTCTCTCTGAAACCGTACTGTCATCTGCGTACCCAACAAGACCAAGCTGAAGCAGGTTATTGATGTGCAGCAGGAAAAGAGTTGCAGAGCGAACAGACCCCTGAGGAACTCCGGCATCAATAGCCATGAGGTCAGAGGAGCAGCCGTCAACGACTACTCGGATCGACCGTTCACTCAGGAAGTCTGATATCCAGCTACAAAAACCAGCTGGGATGCCATAAGCAGGAAGCTTGCTGAGTAGACCTGCGTGCCAAACCCTGTCAAAGGCCTTCGAGATATCGAGCGACATGGCAAGTGCTTCGCCGTGTCTCTCGATGGCCTCGCCCCAGCAGTGCGTGACATACACAAAAAGATCGCCAGTTGACCGTCCCCGGCGAAAGCCATATTGACGGTCACTGAGGAGATCATTGTCTTCAAGGTAGGTCAGCAGCTTACTGCTAAGAACCCTTTCCATAACCTTGCATAGGATGGAGGTAATGGCGATCGGACGGTAATGTGCAGGGTCAGCACGTCCCACAGAAAAATGAGCTTAGCTGTTGGGTACCGTTGCTGGGCTACGTCGGTCGACTCCACGAGGGAATTAAACAGCATTGTTGTCTCCTGATCACCGCTGTGCGATCAGTATACGCCGATATAAATAAATTTCTCCACGCCTGTGTCCACAAGTAGCCATATGGCAGCGGAGCGAGGAGACTTGGGAAGCGGTCACCTCCTTCTGCGAAGCAGTAATGCTATTGAAGGAGGAAGCCGAACGCGTGAGAAAGAGGGAAACCTCACGCCCCAGCCGCCGCAACAGAAGAAGACGCCCCGGGCGTCGAGAGTCGCAGGGCGATTCTCGGCCACCGTAGGCGCGGGCCTGCGGACGGCAAGCATTGGGTGGCTTGCCGTCTGATCAGAACCAGGCCCGGGTCGACAGCGCGCTGTGTTCCACGCGCGCCTCAAAGAGCTGTCAGCATAAAAGACGGGGCCCGCTAGGGCCAGTGCCTGCCGGGGTTGCGGGATTTTTTCGAAAGAGTCACCGCGGCCCTAGAACGCAAAGGGCATTAGGAGGAACACGGATAGGTTTTAGTCAGTAAGAGTCTGACACTCCCTTCTGCTTCACCAAGAGCGGGAGGAGTCATTTAATGATTTCCCATCCTTAAAAAAAAAGCCATATGGCAGAAAAACCCGATTTCTCAAAGCAACGGAGACGACGACAGCAAATTTCATCGCGGACGTACACACAGACCCCAGCCTGCTTCTTGAACTTGTGTTCCAGAGAGTAGCCCGGGTAGTTGAGGTACGCCACGTCCGACGGGGTTGTTATCTTCGTCTCCGTTAAGAAAAACAGGTGCGGCTTCTCGGTCTCAAGATGGTGATGGACCGGATCGAGATTGGAGTGCAACTCCCTAATATTAGTGAGGTGCACTTTCAGTGGGAGGAAGTGCAGCCGTTGTCTTACCTTGTTTTCCCTTTTAACTTTAGTCATCATGGAGAGTAGTTGGGGAGAAAAGTCGAATTGTCGAGGCGCTGCTCAGTGAACCAAGTGGAACACTCGAGCTAAACTAACCTGTAGGGAACTCATTTGGAGACTGCGGGGACGCCCGAACCCCCCCGGATATGGCCACCAGGTCCTCCCATCCAGTCGCCAGCTGGCACGGTGGAGCATACCGGAATTTTTCGCTAGTTGGCGGGGCAGCCTTTGACGCGTGGCTAGCGTGCTACTTGGGCCCCCTACTAACTGCGGTCGGCCAACGGCTGGCACCGTGCTTCGGATCCCGCTACCCTGCAAAATGAGTTACCCGGAAAGCCCAGCCCAGCAACCACGACCGGTTCTGAGCAGCGCAACTGACCATCTCCGTGCCTTTGGGTGAGAAGGAGATGGTCAGTCGGCCGCACACCGACGGAACACAGCAAGCTGCTTGGCGCCGGAATTCGGCGGGATGGTGATAGCGAGCCAAGCGGCTCCTTGCGGAGCCTACCACCGCTTTTAGTGGGATCGTTCTGCCGTACCACAGGCAAGCCTGTGGTGCCGTTGCCCGGGGTGGATCGCTAGATCCGGTAGATCCCAAACCTTCCCACAGCAACATCCTTTATCCATTTTGACTTTTCTTGAATGTTGCGTCGCACAATTATATAGCCATGAATAGAGGACACCCTTCTTCTTCTTCTTATCGTATCGATTGACACCTTCTCAAATGTCCGACAAGTATGAGGTCACTTGAAACGCTCTGTCGTTAGCCACGTTCAGGTACTGGCTGGTGCAGGATGTTGGGCATAAAGGGCAGGAAGAGGCATATCCTGGGTATGGGGCATACACTAGCATTGTGTTTGGATGTACCTATGATACCCCGATTTATCATCATCGTCATCATATCAGCCGAAAAACGTTCACTGCTGGGCATAGGCCTCCCCGCGCGTGTCGCCACAACAACCGGCCCTGAGCGTCTCGTATCCTTCAGCTACCCGCGACCCTCACCAGGTCATCGGTCCACCTAGTGGGAGGCCGCGCCAACGCTGCGTCTTCCCCGATCATGATGGCCCGAATTTTTCTACAGTGGTCAACCTGGGCCCGCAATAGATCAAGAGATTACACGAGAGGTCACTGAAACAAACAAAAAGTTCAATTTTCAGTTTTCTTTCTTTTTTGACGTGGGTATTTCTTGACTCTAGTCTAAGTCAGAGATGACAGAGACAAAGTCTACGATGGAACGAGTTTACCCAGAAGGAGCCTGTTCACTCTGACTTTATAGAGATGAGGGTTGTAAGCGTTCGAAAACACAGACACAGGCAGAGAGTCCCACTTTATTGCTGTGCGCATTATAAAAGACGATTGGAAACGCTTAGTGCGAATTGGTGGAATAGCAACAAGGTAGGGATAGTAACTTGCAAAATGTCTGGATGTCCAATGGTAGATGGGGGCCAGTGGGATGAGGTCATGGAGTTCTTGTGCACACTCACCGAAGTACAATCTGTAGAAGACCGACAAGCAGGCAATCCTCAGAAACGATTATTAAAATCACATCGACTAAAGTTAATTAGAAAATATCACAAAGCAATAAAGGTAAAAACTCATTAAAGCATAGAATGCAAAAATATATATTTAAACCTTTAATAAAAGGTAAAAGAACTGATAGGAAGTATGTGTGACACGGAAAGTTTCGCGCCGCTCCAAATTGTCAGTGACAAGCCTAATGAATAAAGTTCACCATCAGATTGGGAACTCTCACCGTTTAATTAAAATACTCCAGATTATACTCCAACTTAACTATTCAATGGATTCTGGGTACGTGTGTTTTGGAATAGGTGATACCTACGTGCTGTTTTGGTTTTTAATTAGAATTTAAAACATGTAGCTCGATAATAGGGAATATGCATGCGATTTTTTATTTGCAAAATGAAATACTATTAGCTCTAGTGAACAATCATGAATTAGTTCTTAAATACCTTCATCTGCATTGAAGTAAAAAAGCTTCAAAGATTATAATTAAAAGAGAAGTCCGATATGAACTTTGATGTCAAAGTCCATGACGTCTATACAGCTGCCATAGAACACAGCGTTTTCGCGAGAGGGACCGATATATTTGTTTTTTTTTTTTTCGAGTAATTTTGATTTTATTTTCATTTCACTGTTAGTATTATATTTTTGTATATTTTTAGATAAACTGTATAGATAATAAATATTTTTTTCATGCATATTCCCTATTGCGCCTGAATTACTTGACTCATAGTACCGTAATAGGTGTGAAATGTCCTTAGGGAGCCTTAGTTATGTCATTTTGCTTTATCAACAGCGTTACTTCTATAGTTATTATAAGTATAGTGATATTCTTGTTTTTGTATGAGACGAAAATTCACTTCTATTTATTTATGAAGGACTAAAAGAAAATCAAACTCATTCGAGACGAGGGCGAAAATTTGCTTCGCTCGCTCTTGCATTCTACAGATTTTACACTGACTTCACGAGTTTTCCTACTTTTTAAACCCCCATTTCATAAGTGGGAAAAGGCTAAGCAAATTGATTTTTCAGTGGCAAGAAATTGTGTTACAGAAAAACGAATAAATCAAAATGAAACTATCAAAAATATTAACTCCTTTATTCACCAATTTCAGCTAACACAATAATTCACGTGTCAACATTGCTCGTCGGATCGATGCGGGCTACAATCGGTATCAATAGCGATGCGATACAGAATGCAAGGCGTGGAGAACGCAATATATTGCCCCGCCGTGATTTAGCTAAAATATAATTCGATTTGTGCGAGCAATAGGTTCCGGATACGGAGTGACTTTTCGAAATGTTCAATGGATTAGAATCGTGGATGAACTGGCGATTTTTGATGCTTGGTTTGCTTTGGTATTTTTTATGTACATACAAACATATTGTAGGATGGCTTTTATGGCGAATAACTCAGATAAAGACAATTCTATGGCACAACAGATTTTTTTCTCTGTTAACGAGTGATAGGTAAACTGGAGATTGAGAGACGATAATTTCATTATAAGATTGGCCCCTGTTTAGGTATTCAGTTATTTTATTTACACCCTGTTCATTTTAAAACATTATTCATTTCGCCGAGCCTGGAATTTAGATGGTAATCTCAGAAAATAAGCTCTTAAAACAAAGTACCTAAATTGAAAAACCGTGTCATAATTTAGTACCCCAAAAACAAACGTATCCCACTCAAGGATACCCAAAAACATTAGACACTAACCAAAACCAACCAAAAAAAAACAGCAGAACAAACAAGACGGACTCAAAGGGCTCGTATTTAATGCCACGCATATTACCCTAAAAAAATAACCGCTGCTTCCGTTTATAAAGATTGCAGGCACGGAAGCGTGGGCCAAGTTCATGCAAAAATTATACAGAGGTTCCGTAGCTCCCGAGCATAAATTGTTCGTAAGCGAGCCGCGAGCCGGCCCCTTTAAAACCTTATTGTTTTTACCTTGCCGCGAATGTTTCCCCTATTGGTGTAAAATATTTGCGTGGCTGGCATTGTGGAGGTCGCGTACCTTTTTGTACGCTATTTTGTCGTGTGTGCAAAAATCTGGGTCTTGCGTAACGTTGTTTACTTTAGAAATATGATATGATATTATAAAGATGGCGGTGTGCGCGTGTTATTTTTGTGGGTTACCTCAGGTGGAAGAGGCTTTTTAAAAAGTACATACGAGTACTTGCTGTGTTTTACATTATAGTCTTCTTTTTATTTTTACAAGTGCATTTTATTTTCTTACGTATAGGTGTTTAAATCGACATAGAAAGTTTCATAGTAATGTACTCAAAGAAGCTACTATGGTAAGCGCCCGATAAATATGCAATAACCACATACATCACCCACATACATTCATTGGCTTAGTTAATATCAAAAACAGAAGTAAAAACATAAAGCTGTCCTGAATCAACTCCTATCAGGATCCTTAACGTTCTCTAGTAATGAAAAACGGTTCATAATTTATTCTTCGGGTAACTTCGGAGGGATATCAGGAAAAGGTACTTTATTGCAAGTTACTACCACCTCTGCTGAGACCCGACGGGACGCTGGCCCACTCCGCTGAGGAAAAAGCGAACTTGTTTGCTTCTTTGTTTGCGGAATCTTCACGTCTGGATCCTGGTGGCGCGAGGCCCCCTGCTTCTCCTGGTGGATGCGAGTCGAGTATGTCGAACATTCGGATTCATCAGAAGGACGTCCGTAGGGTACTGCGTAACCTAGACGTGAACAAGGCTAGTGGCCCCGACGGGATACCGGCAATTGTTGTGAAGACTTGTGCGCCTGAGTTGTCTCCGATCTTGACACGCCCATTTCGCCTTTCGTTTGAGACTGGAAAAGTGCCGAAGGCTTGGAAGCAAGCTAACGTGCAGCCCGTGCCCAAGAAAGGTAGTCGAGCTGACCCGTCGAATTATAGACCTATCTCGGTAACGTCCGTACTCTGTAAGAGTATGGAACGCGTGCTGAATTGTAAGCTCCTGGCATACCTATAAACGAATGATGTCCTTAGTGACCGACAATACGGGTTCCGCCGAAATCGGTCAACTGGGGATCTTCTTGCGTATGCAATTCACATCTAGAGTGAGGCCATAGAGAAGCACGGGGAGGCACTAGCGGTCCCTTGATATCTCGAAGGCCTTCGACAGGGTCTGGCACGATAGCCTTATTAGTAAGCTTCCTTCCTTCGGTCTGCCTGCCGGATTGTGTTATTGCATCACGGATTTCCTGAGGGATCGGTCTATCCCAGTGGTCACAGATGGCTGCTCGTCTGGACTGCTGGATATTAATGCCGGGGTTCCTCAGGGGTCGGTGCTTTCGGCAACACTGTTCTTGCTGTATATTAATGATTTGCTTAAACTGCTTAAACCTTTGGGTATGCAGACGATAGCACTGTTGCTGAGAGATACGTGTCCGACGCACGAGCTAGTGGGTCGCAGATCCGGTCTCTTCAGGAGGCTATGGTTGAGCGCTTGAACGTGTCCTTACAAGCTGTCTCAGAATGGGGCGATACCAATCTGGTCAAGTTCAATGCTGCTAAGACCCAAGCGTGTCTGCTTTCCGCTAAAAGGAGCCAATTCCACCCAGCTCCATCTTTCCGTGACGCAACCGTGCCGATAACAGACCAACTTGAGCTTCTTGGGGTTACATTAACATCTACCCTGAATTTTGGCCCTATCATAGAGGCATAAGCTCAAGTGGCTGCAAAGAAGTTGGGGATCCTAGCAAAGGTGAGACGGTACTTCACGCCGGAACAGCTGCTCAAACTCTATCAAGCGCAAGTTCGTTCATGTATGGAGTAGGTACTGCTCTCATCTTTGGGACGGATCTGCCTGATACCAGCTTGATGTCCTTGAATCAATTGAGAAACGAGCCAAGAGGATCATTGGCGATGATAGGCTCGCCGCGATAAAGCTCCAAAGTCTTGAGTCTCGACGACGGTTTTCTACCTGTTGCATTTTGGGGAATGTGCGACGGAATTGCATAATTTAATTCCGCCAAGCCCGTTCCATCATCGGACCACAAGACGAACGGCGATGCGCCACCGGTACATGGTGGACATTCCACCCACGCGCACAAAACGTTTTGGGAACACATTCATAATGCGTACAGCTAAGAAGTGGAATTCCCTGCTGGAGGCTGTGTTTCCTGATAGCTACAACCTGGGAATATTTAAGTCAAGAGTGAATAGGTTACTTCTAGGCAAACGTGCTCTATCTTCGACCACATCATCGCTTACCATCAGGTGAGATAGTGGTCAAACGCGTGCCTATCAAAAGTAAAAAAAAAAATTGTCGGGCGCCTACCATAGTATGCAATTCGTCAGATGAAACTATATTTTCAGCCAAAACTGGCAACTTTCATTTAAGAAAGTGACTATTTAAAACCTTCTATCAGAGTATTTTTGTTCGAAGTTAAACTCAGTGTAATCCTTTAACAATTCCCTGTGAGTATATAATTTAATAGACAAAAAGCAACAAACCATATAAAATCTAAGCCCGGAACTTTGTCATCTCGACTTGTCCCATAGTTTCACAAGACTTAACTTGAAGAATAATTTGTTTCTCAAACTCGCCGACTCAAGAATGTACGGCCATGAATTCCGCGGGATATATCGCTGAAGTTATAATATCAAGGCGGGCGGACCGACGCGCATAATAATGTTTTAGGGATGGGACGACCAGGGTTTGCGGGTTTCGATTTAATAGAATGTTCACTTGATTGAGGAACGGAGTTTGTTATTGGTTGTACCTTCAAAGTAATATTATAATGCGAACTTGAAATTTTTGTTGGTATGTTTGTAACGCCTAAACTGCTGAACCGATTTGCATAAATTTTGGTAGGAATATAAATGGGAGTCTGGAGACGGATGTATTCTATATTTTGATTGCGGAAATATATATGAACGCTAGGGAATCCGGGAGCAAAGGCTAGTAGTGTCTATTGATAGCCCAACAACTAGTTATTATTAAAATTTTACCACCGTCTTATTTTGTCATCTTTTTACTAAGTAACAGTGCGAAGATCTTGTGATCAAATGCAATTATTTCCAACTGATATTGTATTAACATCTATTTGAAAGTTAACTTACAATAAGCCAATTGGACACTTGTTTTTATAAATGTTCGTCCTGTGCTTATTATCAGATGAATTAAATATAAAGAATGTAATAAACTAGGTATTTTTCTGCAGCTACACTCGCGTTCAAGATTTATTTTTACGAATAAAAGTAGCCTATAACCATCTTCAAGGTTTCGTCTAATTCTGTGCCAATATTCATCAAAATCGGTTAAGTGATTTAAAACAAACTCATTTTCGCATTCAAAAGTTTATATTAAGAATGATATTCTAATATATAAAATTCTTCCGTTACTTACTGACTGATTGAGTGACTGACAGACAACGCACAGCCGAAACTCTGGTCGTAGAAAACTGAAATTTGCCAAGTTCCAAGGTTCCTTGGAGAGTGTTAGGGAGCACTATGAAAGGATTTCCCAAAATTCCTAGGAGAACGAGAAAAAACAGGATACGAACGCGTACGAAGCCGCGGGCAAAAACTGGCAGATTATAAAAAAAATACCACTCCCGTTGTAACAAAGGCCTCTACATCCAAACACTGCCGTAAACAACCAAACAGGGCAATAAACACTGCCGTAAACAACCAAACAGGGCAATAAAAATCAGCAACCCAGCATAGCGCATCTTCAATCCCCTCACTAAAACTCCAAGGACAAATAGACTACACTACAAATCCTGACCTGCCTCACTACCGAGACTTCGGAACTTTCCGTACAAAAATGCTCGCATCGTACTCCAACCATAAATAAAAGGATCCCACAGTATATCCTACAACTGAATTTATACAGAACGACTTTGGGAAATCGTTTTCCGTCTTGTTACCGAAAGTGGGGAAGTTTTTAGGGTTCCGTTCCCAAAGGGTAACCAACGGAACTCTGTTACTAAGCCTCCGCTGCCTGTCCATCGTTCATCGTCCGTATGTCTGTCAGCGGGCTGTATTTTTAGAACATTACGGTTCTTGAAATACAGGTAGACAGTTGAAATTTTCACACAGTATATATTTCTATTGCCGCTATATTAAAAATTAAAGGCGGCTCCCATACAAAAAACTGGCTAAGTGCGAGTTGGACTCGCGTGCAAAGGGTTCCGAACGAATTTCATTTTTTTGTGTTTTAACACTATAGACTTCTAATAGATTTTCCTGTACCTAATCTAAAGATAAAAATCTATTATCTCCACTTTTTTTCAAAATTTTAGGCTCAGTTGTTTCAGGATAAGGGGGCATTGGTGGTCATTTTTCGTCTAATTTCTTGAATAACTTCAAAACTATTTATTTTAAAATTATGAAAAAAATATAATTAAAGCCCTCACAGTAGCCCTTTCATTTGATATGTCACACGATATTATAAAAACTTATGTTTGAAATTTTCCAGTTTGACCCCCAAAAGTGACCCACATACTAAAAATGTAATAATTTACGTAACGCCAAAATTTAACAGAATCAGTCCAGTGGATCCGGAGAAAACTGGCTGCGACAGCCGGACAGACAGACAGACACCCGAGTGATCCTATAAGGGTACCGTTTTTTGTTCGGAACCCTAAAAATGTGTTTCTTTTCAGTTTGTGGTACGGAACCCTTCGTGTGAGAGTCCGACTCGCACTAGGCCGGTTTTATTTAGGCTGTGGCTTCATTACGCTGTAAATGGAGTTTCAAAGAGTTTTTTTTTTCGCCTCAATATGTTTGAGCATAGATCAATGAAGGAGGGAACGGGGTTTCGTTCTTTGATGTTGATTGACTTAGGAAGTCGTATGTTAAATTCGATTTGAGGCGATAGAATTATGATAAAACGATTTTATGAGTAGAAACTTGTTAACTCGTTTTTTTTTTTGCTAAAATTGTTTTTTTTTTGATATTTGGTTTTTTCTTAACTAATATCTAGGGGTAGTGCCCCACCAAGACGAGCCAAGCGAAAGCGAAGCGCAAGGGCACTACCTCAGACTGGGGTGGGCCGGGGCTGCCTTCAAGCGTCTTCTGCCCAATCTAGTGGGTCCAAACGCCTCTTACCGGAGGCTTTACACGGGGTCGTGCGGTCCATGGCCGTTTATAGGGCGCCGGTACGGGCGCCTACTTTTAGAAAGCGACCTGCTCGTTACCTCAACGTATCTGGAGGCGAAAGCCCTCGTGCTCATTTACGAATGGCGCGTGGAGGCGCAAGGCCAAGGCGAGACTCCTCTACCACGGCACCGCCTTGTCCTCATTGAGGCGATCGGCGGCGGGGACCTCTCGCGTCTAGCCCTGGTTCAATCTATGGTCCGGTGCGAGGAGGCATAGGAAACGGTCACTTCATTCTGCGAAGCGAAGGAGGAGGCCGAATGCGTGAGAGAGAGGGAAACCTCACGCCCCAACCGCCGCAACAGAAGAAGACGCTCTGGGCGTCGGGAGTCGCAGGGCGATTCCCGGCCATCGTAGGCGCGGACCTGCGGATGGCGAGCATTGAGTGGCTCGCCGTCTAATCAGAACCACGCCCGGGTCGATGGCGTGTTGTGTTCCACGCGTGTCTCAAAAAGATGTCAGCTTAGTAAACGGGGCCCGCTAGGGTCAGTGCCTTCTAGGCTTGCGGAATTTATTCGAAAGAGTCACCGCGCCCCTGGAACGCAAAGGGCACTAGGAGAAACACGGATGGGTTTTAATCAGTAAGAGTCTGACACTCCCTTATGCCTCTCCCAGAGCGGGAAGAATAATTTGATGATTTCCCATCCTAAAAAAAACTACCTATTCTCGAAGAGTCTTTTCCTTTTTTTTAATAATTTCTGAAATTAGTTTGTTTGCTTTTTACGTTTTCACGCCTAAATGGCCATACCGATCTTGGTAAATTTTGGTACGAAGATAGATGGGATTATTTTTTTCTACACTAATGTTATAAAGAGATAAGATTTCTTTGTTTGTATGTATGTTTGTTTGAAATTAATAGGCTCCGAAACTCCTGGACCGATTTGAAAGACATCACTATTAGAATCCTACATTATCCCTGATGAACATAGGTGCGGATAGCGGAAACTCTACTATCACCGTGGCAGGGGTAGACTTCTCTTCTGGTTGGTTTCCCCATGACCAACTTTATGTAGCTCTATCGCACGTTAACAATTCCTCCCGCTCTAGGCGGAGCGAGCGTCAGACTCTTACTTACTCTTACTGACTTAAACTCATCCGTGTTCCTTCTAATGCCTTTTGCGGTGCAGGGCCGCGATTCGAACAAATTCTGCAACGTGTTAACAACCCTAGCAATTTTATTCTTTAACATCATGCATAGAGAAGCGTTATCATTAAAAACTTTTTAACAAAAAAATTAAACCTCCAAAAAAACAAAAAGCAAAAAATAATAAACCTTTTTACAAAAAATTACTTTAATTTCGGAAGTCGGTGTTTTTGATTGTTTCTTCGTATTTTCGAAACGAAACTTCCGAAATGAAATTATTTTTTTTATTTTTTGTTGCTATATTTTACTAATTACTACAAACATGGGTAGGCCTACAAAAAATGCTACACAACTCAGCATTAAAATCTGTGAGTGAACAATAAATCATTCCCACCCTTAGGGTAAGATTTTTTTTTTAATTTATATGGAGCCACTTTCGAGGTATACCCTTTCCAATAAAAAAGAATTATTATCAAAATCGGACTACTCTGTAAAAAGTTATGCGTGTTAATATACAAAAAATAGACGCGTCGACTTGAGAACCTTCTCCGTTTTTTCCTCGGTTAAAAACGTTTCTCATTACGAAAAATTACGAGAGCTGGTTGGCTTATTTGGAACAGAAGAGGTGAAACAGCCAGTGCCTTGCATAATACTCTTGCAAATTTCTAAATCTAAGAGGAGTCAAGCTATGCTAAATATTGATTTTTCGTATGTATCTCATCTTAGAGATCTTATCTAGCGACAAAATTTTACTTTCCGACTTACTCGCGAACGAAGTCGCGGGCAACAGCTAGTTACCTATAAAAAAGTCCGTAATGTCTAACTATTATGATTAAGTCGCAATGACCGCTTTTTGCTTAAATAATTGTATCAAAACCCGGGCGGAATGGAATAGTGGTGATTTTGGTATCATGATAGTTATCCTTATCCATTTAAATGATTTTATAATTAAGGTGGATTATGTACATGTAAATTACACTTCAAATTATTAAAATCTAACCTTTCGTTTATGTAGTAGTTGTAGTTTACGACGGGTATAACATGCTCTAAGTAAGAAAAATGTTTCGATTAGAACGAACTGCCCTACGTTGAGTCTTTACACATTACGCTACAAAGAGGTACGTATAGGAGATGAAGTTCGTGGAGTACCAACTAAAACGCGGGTGCTAGTCCATACTAATATTATAAATGCGAAACTAACTCTGTCTGTCTGTCCGTCTGTCTGTTGCGCTTTCACGCCAAAACTACTGAACCGATTTATATGAAATTTGGTACAGAGATAGCCTAGAGCCTGAGAAAGGACATAGACTACTTTTTATCCCGGGAGTATGTACGCAGGCGAAGCCGCTGGCAGAAGCTAGTCTTCTATAAAATCTCCTGTATCGTGGGTGCATTCACAAACATATAAATTCACATACAAAAACAGCCAGACCCGGAACAACTATCTGTAGACCATACAAATACATATTTGTTCCGTACGGGAATCGAATCCGCGACACGAAGCGTAGCAGCCAATCGCTCAACCACTGCGCCAACCGTATCGTCAACTATAAAGACAGTTATAGGCTATTTTAAACCGAAGTCATGCGTAAAAGTAGTTATTACACATAAAATGTCTTTCTAAGATTAGTCCACAGACATAAATATTAACCATGTAATTGCATAAATAAGAATAGGTCTGTTATGCCATATTGAATAGTTTCCTTTCCAACTCATAAAAAGCGTAATACCTACCGTACTCACGTTATAATATTCACAAACAAAACAAACCAATATGCATGAACAACATAAACGCTGAAATTCAGCAACGGAACTACTAAGATTTTTTTCAAAATAATCTGAACATGGACGGGTGGGTACATTTGCATACGCAGAGTCCTCATACATAATAGACCGTAAGCCAGGCTAAAATTTTGTCATACATTTCCTCCCGGACGATAACTTGTAAAATGGTTAAGAGATCTTTATCATGAACCTCTTTGAACGTCAGCTGCGATTCAGTGGGTAGGTTAAGCAGCGGCAGCACCCCAAACACGTTGAAAACAATTTTTTTTCAGTTATTTCCTCCCAAATGAAAATTGTGTCAGATTATAATATGCTGAACCAATATCTTGCAGAAAACAAAACGTCGGCAGGCTGTATCTCGGTGGGAAGGTCGTCAGCTGGTCACACGAACATGTATTTTTTTCATATTTTCAGGCATTTCGAAGTCGAATAACTTTAGACACGTCATTTCCTCGCCGATAAAAAATGTCAGCTGATACTTAATATGATCCTGTAAGCAATAAATAAATCAGGTGGCAAGATGGCGAGGGAAAACTCGTCAGCTGGTGAATTTAAGTAAGCGATAGATGCCCCCTTCAGGGCATTAGCTGACGACCTTACCACCTAGATATAGACTGACGTTTTGTTTTCTACAAGATATTGGGTTAGCTATAATCTGACACAATTTTTGGATTTTTGTTTTTTTTTTATTATAGTACAACTTGTTTGGGAGGCTGCCGCTGCTTAACCCAGCCACTGAATCGTAGGTGACGTTTTTGGAGGTCCATGATAAAGCTCTCTTAACCGTTTTACAAGTTATCGTCCGGGAGGAACTTGGTCATAGAAATCTGTTGCTGGCTCGCGGACCATAAGTAATGATACAACTATATCAGACGAGTTCTCGACATCGACTATTTGATCGTGTGACTATTTCTAATTCAGGAGCAGTCTATTTGTACACTGTTTTAGTAGCGCACAGACGTGAAATGGTTTAAAATGTGAACGCATTTTGAGAAGATAAATTATTCCTGCCAGCCAGCAAAAAGAATAAAATTATATTTTTCAACCTAATCGAATTATCATAAAAGAATTTTTCACAATAATCTATTATAAAAAATAAAAAAAATTACTTGTTCGAGTCAATGTGTTGAATAAAATCATTTGAATAACGTTGGCATTTTCCATTGTCTATAATGTCACAATTACACTTGGTCGGTAGCTCGTATTCGATTGCCTATGGAATTCGGAAAAACGACTAAGTGTAAATGAACAGCTTTTGTTTTGGTTACCCGATACTGTTTTCCTTTCAATTTTCAAGCAGTACTTCGCTACTCGTCACAATGAGTAGTGACGATCCAACCCGAACGCGGGCGCAGGGTCGTTTGCCCGAGTTCCAGTAACCGAACGAAACAATGTTAGTAATGCATCGGGTGCCTGAATTCGAGTAACGTCTTTCGTGCAACCGAATACGGGCCAACGACCAAGTGTAATTGCGCCATTACGGACTCGACTTCAGTTTAGGCGCAGCGTACCTCGGTTGCAATTACAAAATTTTGCGAACTTGCGTAAAAATCTAGATACTATTTCAGAATAATTTTGAGAAGCAGTGAGCGACTGAAAACAAAAGCGATTTGAGGGCCAATCTTACTGAGTTGGCCCTCAAATCGCTTTTGTTTTAAAGCAAAGTTCTCAGTCGCAATCTGTACTCTATCTAAATATATATAAATCACGTGTCACTTTGTTTGTCCGCAATGGACTCCTAAACTACTGAACCGATTTTGATGAAACTTTGTCACTATCTGTTATTTGATCCAACTTAAAAGATAGGATAGTTTTTTGGAACGGGAAAAAACGGGATACGGGGAAAAAAGGGATATGCGCGTACGAAGTCGCGGCGAAAGCTAGTATACTAATATAAAAAGCTGAAGAGTTTGTTTGTTTATTTGCTTGAACGCGCTAATCTCAGGAACTACTGGTCCGATTTGAAAAATTCTTTCAGTGTTAGATAGCCCATTCATCGAGGAAGGCTAAAGGTTATATATCATCACGCTAAGACCAATAGGAGCGGAGCAGACGAAGTAGCGCGGGTCAACTAGTCTGTCGTAAAACCTCATTTTTTATAAATTTTTGACGGATCGCTACTGAGATGCGAATGTGCATGTCGCTTGAAAATTTGTAAAATTGGCACTCAGAGTCAGCTTAACGGATCTAAAAAGGCCACTTTAGCAGAATCAGAAAGCACATCACCGTCCGACCCGTCACTGTCAAATTTTCCCAATCAACCTTGAACCTAATGCGTTAGCGATACAGATGAAAATGAAATATCACAGATGGTTGTGTGGTTAATACTAAGATTCTAATATGATTCTTCTAAAGTGGCTTTTAGACCCGCTGGACAAGTGACATTCTGCCAGCGGTAGAGGGGCAAAGGCGATTGTAAAATCGTCAAAAATATATAGGACTAGCTTCTGCCAGCGGCACCGCCCGACTGACAGACTGACAGAGTTACTTTCGCATTTATAAAGTTAGTAAGAAAAGTAAGGAAGTAAGGATTGACAAACGTTGTCGAAATATCACGTGACATCGAATGCGATTGTCAATAGAATGGCATTTTATATCGCGCCTCAGATCATAGTGGAATTAATGCCGTGAACGTCGTACTTAGCCTATAATAATTTGTCGGCTAAGTATGACATCCATGGCATTAAATCCATTTTATATCGTTCAATGGGAGACAGATCATCCAAGATAAGTCAGTTAAAAATTTGTGTCTCCAACACAAACAAACCAACATAACTATTGCATTGTTATAACTAGTAAGTAGCACAGACGGCGTCAGTGCCAAGGTGGTGACATCTGCTAGAATATTCTACGACACATGGAAGGAGGCGTTTCTATTGTTACTGACTGTAAAGTAGGAAAATTTTATTCATGGTTAATAATTTAAGAAAATGTTAGCAAGATAAAAATATATTCCTATAAATGTACTATAAAATATTGATTTGTTCAACGTGAGGGTCCTGTCCAATGCTGAAGTAACAGTTGTATATACCTAATGTCTTTCTGCGAAAATCCTGGACTCGGATGATTTTTTCAACTTTCCCTAGACAAATATATTCCATGATCTCTAATAACAAAGAAACATTATGTAGGCATTTTCGTAGCATTGGTAGGACAAGAGCCATATTAAAAAGTAAATAAATAAGTAAAAATCTTTATTAATACAAAAACCTTAGAGACTTAAGACTAGGATACATAGCTTGGTTAACTAAAGGTCATACGGATAAGGTAAACCCTGACTCCTAAACTAGGTGATCCTGTGACTTAGGAGTCAGTGTTCTGCTGTCACTGTGATACCAAAAACCTTTTATGTTGTGTTCTTACATTAAAGAAGTATAGTATAGTTGTAGCATACGTTTCATAGTTGTAAGAAATCAAACCACTTTAGCAATACATAGTCCAACTTCTTTATTTCTATATCCTACAGTAGTCCTGTCCAACCGGGGATTGTCATTGGATATGCCTTCACAGTGCAAGTACGGTATCAATTCACCAGATTTCTTAAAAGGAAAATAAATAAATCGTGTTAATTTACCAGGAACCATTGGTACAGTTCTCCAACAAATTATTTCCAAGCAAAATTTCTATCACGTAAATTCCACCATTACCTCCTATAAGCATTAAGATCCCCTCCATTAACCAACCAGAAATGCAATCACCATAGACAGTATCATAACCTGATCCCCTAATCACAGAGAATACGGAAATTAGACCGCTCCTATAATCCAGCCTAGGCAATCATCATGCCGCATTGAATATGTTATCAGCAAATATTTATGAGCTCCCGTTGTAGGCCGCGGTTAAATATGAACGAGAGTAATTGACGCAAATGTGTGCGTCTGAATTAGTGAGGACTTGGATTGTGGAGGAGTGAAAGAATAAGAGTTAATACAATGTAACGAATGATGTAATGAAATGAATTATGCAAAACCTATAATGAAAGGTGATCAATATGAATAACTTTTATAATGGTAAAAACACTTTTAAATCGCGAAAAACAAGTGATTGATAACGTTTCTCCGTATCAGTCTGGAGTCTTGATTTTCTCCCGATTGATGGCAAAAGGGTCAATTAAAACTTAAATAATTGACGATACGTGGGTGAACCTACTACAAGTATACCCCCTTTTTTAGCATGGGAAATCATCAAATGACTCCTCCCGCCCTGAGCGGGACAGAAGGGAGTGTCAGACTCTTACTGACTAAAACCCTTCCATGTTCCTCCTAATGCCCTTTGAATTCCAGGGCCGCGGTGACTTTTTCGAACGAATTCAACCCTGGCAGGCACTGACCCTAGCGGACCCCGTCTATTACGCTGACATATCCTTGAGGCGCGCGTGAAACACGACGCGCCGTCGACCCGGGCCTGGGGGGCTACTCGCTAACGAAATCCGTAGTATCGGGCTTAGTTGCGGGCGGGCGTATTCTACTCCGTATCACCTACAGACTTACGATTAGTCCCGAACCCGAACTGAGAATGAATGACAACACCATTTCACAGTAACTGTCAAATCGTGTTATCATTAGTTCTCAGTGGTTAGGTGATACGAAGTAGAAAATGCCCGCCCGCAACTAAGCCCGAAACTACGGATTTCGTTAGAGAGTAGCCCCCCTGGTTCTGATCGGACGGAGCTACTTATATTTCCGGCAAAACAAGCGTGATTTTACGTTAGGACAAAAAAGTAGTATAATTGAGAACCTCCACCTTATTTTGAAGTCGGTAAAAAAATATTGTGATATTTAATTCAATTGTGTGTCACATTCACACCCTCTAACGAAGGTGACATTGCCACAGATTAAATAAACATTGGAGGCAAAGTTCATTACGTCATACAGCTCGATGTTTGCACATCATCAAGATGTCATTCGGTTCACTGCATTGTTTAATGTGCTATTTTTTATGAAGTTATGGTTCCGAATATCCGTAATGAAAGGAACCCTTATAGGACCACTCGGGTGTCTGTCTGTCTATGTGTCGGTCTGTCTGTTTGTCTATCTGTCGGTCTGTCTGGCTGTCTGTCCGTCTGTCACAGCCAGTTTTCTACGGATTTACGGACCGATTCTGTTGAAATTTGGTATACATATGGACTTCGCGACCCAAACACGGACGTGTTACGTAAAAAATATTCTTTTAGTATGGGAGTCACCTTTGGGGGTCAAACTAGAAAATAAAAAATTGGTTTTTCAAACTGTTTCCTGTGATATATCAAATGAAAGAGGTTACTGTGAGGGTTTTAATTATATTTTTATCATAATTTTAAAATAAATGGTTTTGAAGTTATTCAAGAAATTAGACCAAAAATTACCATTCCCCCCCTTATCTCCGAAACTACTGAGCCTAAAAATTTGAAAAAAAATGCAGATAATTGTTCTATACCTAAAGATTACAAGAAAACCTAAAAGAAGTCTGTAGTGTTACATATATTAAAAAAAAAATTAAATTGGTTCGGAACCCTTTGCACGCGAGTCCGACTCGCACTTGGCCAGTTTTTTTATATTGATAATGAAGTTTGTTGTTTTGTTAACACGGCAAGTGTTTTGTTTAAAACATTTGAATTAAATAAAAAATAATAGGTAAAAATGAAATAAAAGATACTGAGCTGAGAGCTGAGACTCTAGACAGCTAAGTAATTCCAGATAGAAAAACACTGTGCTTAACCCGGAAACAGAACCCTGGACCCCATGCTCAACATTAGCGCTTGAAACTTCTGCTCTGTTCTATACAACAACTAGACTAACGAGTTAGTTATTTACATAACTAGAAGAACAATAAATTCACTCTCGACCTGACCTGTACTGCTGCTTACCCCAAAATACCGTTCAATAAATTCACTCCGCTAGCTGGTCAAGCGGACTAAGTTATGCAGCTTTGAGCCGGCAATGTTTTGATTTAATTTGACTACACATACCCAGCTGTTGGTTTAGCGCAAGTGTTCTAAGTCCCATACAGCCTCACATGTACCTACCTAGCTGGATATACATATTAGGTACATATATCTATCTACACTAATATTATAAAGAGGAAAGATTTGTTTGTTTGAAATGAATAGGCTCCGAAACTACTGGACCGATTTGAAAAATTCTTTCAGCAATGGATAGCTACATTATCAGGGAGTAACATAGGCTATATTTTATCCCCGTGCTCCCACGGGAACGGGAACTACGCGAGTGAAACCGCGTGACGTCCACTAGTGGATAATAAACAGTATTATGTCAGACTGAGGTTAAGAAAAACCGGTATGAGTAGCTGTCACCGGGAAGTTGGAAGGCTAAGGCACTTTTCTCACCGCCGCCGCCGGCGATCAACAAGTAGCGAGTAAGCTTCAAACTCGAAACGAGTTGGCGAGCAGCGAGTAGCGAGTGAAAACTTTCAATAGTTTTGACGCTCGGCTTTCAGCGAGTGCTTTTGTTAGACGGGCTTTTACTCGCAATACTCGCTCCGGCCTGCACTATAGGTAAAAATTACCGCTGTTTGGTGAGTTCTGACCGCCAAGCGAGCATCGCCGAGCGAGTGTCGCTGAGCGAGTGTCGCTGAGCGAGTGTCGCTGAGCGTGTGTCGCTGAGGGAGTACAATCTTTGATAGCTCTTGTCGCTGCAACCAACTAGTGGTAAGAGCCGCTCGCGCCGGCAGTGTGAACAGCCACCTATCGACTATTCTTTGTCTCTTTTACTCACACGAGATATTTCTTTCGTCCCTTTCCTCAGCAAGCAAATAGTCGGTAGCTACTCGCTTCATCGCCAGCGGTGAGACAAGTGCCTAAGTCTTGTTCTTAAAAAGCACTCAAATTTAAGTCGCGGTATCATCTCAGCTACAGTCAATGTCAAAAACTTGTCAAAATGTTGGAAAAATAAAGCCTTTTTTGACAGTTTGCGACTGCGATGCAAATACGATAGGATACTAAGATAAATCTCTATATACGATTTCTCGTATACAGCGATTTATCGTATCATATATACGAGAAATCGCTCCGTGTAAAACACTAATATTCAACTGCTGCTGCGATTTGAGCATTCAGGATGCTCTACAATACCGGACATTTCGTTTTCCTCAATATGCCATTTATATAAGCCAACCATTATAGCAAGAAACACAGCAGTAACCAAAAATAAGGTCAGGCACATATATGTTTTCAGTTACTTCTGATGTCATCAAAATCTGTACTACTTGTTAGGCCAGTACGGCGTATGGCCTGAACCAGGAACTAACCCTCTTCACTTAAAATTAATTCAAAAGGATTATTTTAACAACCCTTTTCCATCACACTTTTTACAAAAAAACTCAATTTTATAAATCCCCAATTAGGAAAGACAATAAAGATTCAAGAAAATTCTAGTTCTTTTGAAAAGAAAAAGTTGCCCATTTTTTTGGTTTTTCTAAGAACCGGGGTAGCTTATAAAGCCTTCCAAGTAAATTAATTAGGGGGGTGTAGAGGGGGTTGAAACCTCGAAAACCCGACACCACCGCTTATGGGTGTAGATAACATGTGGAACGAGGAATTGTGGGTTATTTCGGAGGGTTAGGCAATTACAAACAGGTTAAAGTGTAATGTATCCTCCTGATTGGGGAATTAAGAAATTAAAAATGGTTCGTCACGTATGTTTGAGTTACAAGAGTGAGAATGAACGTGGAAGGTTTTAAAGATAGAGGAAGACTACTAATTTATAATCTATGGTTGGATTGTGTGAATAATCATATGGTATATCCTATTGTTTTTCATTTTTAATCCGAATTTAATTGTTCAGTATTTCTGTATGATTTTAATTTTATCTTTGTTTTTACGATTTAAATTCTTAAGTTTAAGTAATAGCTATTTAAGAATAACTTTTGTTTTGCTCTGACAGTTTCGACAGCGGCTCTAAGCCTTTTGTAAAGATAAGATTAGATATTTATTTTGCAAATATGGGTACAAAACATGGTGACATAAAAATGTAATTAGCAACAGCCATATTTTACCAGGAAGCATGCAAAAGTACAAAATACATTAATGATTCTAAGTACATAATAATAAAGATAACAATATCAATATAAAGATTAATTAATACGTTAATATATTGATTTACCTTGTGGAATGTAAACAAATGGATATGAATAACTAACATTATGAATGCCAAAGAGAGTTCTTTATTTTGGTGGCGATTTTGATAAAATTTAGGTGCAGAGATAAATGGAGCTGTGAAACGGTTTTAGGCTACCTTTTTGTGAAAATCAATATTCACACGACCAAAGCCGCGAACAGTGGCAAATATAAAGGCAAGATAATGATGATGTCTGTACGAATGATTGGTTTTCAGCTCATGAAAATAAAAACAGGGTTGCTGAATAGTGATACGATAAGGAATATAAACTTCCCTCCAAGAAAATGCGGTGAAGTATTGGCCACGTAGCGTGTGTCTAGTGGTCCATCTTGGCCGCACGCTGACTTCCTTATACTTCGGCTGGCCGCTCAAGTTTGAACGAGCCCGTCCGAACGGCTGTGACCATATGCTCTGTATGTGGAAAAAAATATACCAAACCAGTATATTTATACTTGACTTTAAAATCAGATAAATGTGATGTACATTTTTTGGAACGAAATTCCTTATCGCGCGTTGCGAAAGGGGACTAGACGCAAAAAATTAAGACCAAAAGTTGTAACGACACTTTTTGCTATAGTTGTAAGCCGTGCGGCGTGCGCGTGTTTCTCTGTCTGTCTGTCTCTCTCTCTCTCATAGAAAGCCAGCCAGTTATTTGACAAGCCAATTATTACTAAAATTGAGCCTACTGATTAAGTTTATATTACATTTTTTTTTCAGATTCAGATTCAATTTATTTGCATTGTATTTGTTAATAATAAAAAAATATATTATTATAACTTAAAAAAAAGTATTACAATTCCTTCACTAATTAATCGAAAGGAACTTCGTTCCATCCGGGTGCCCTTTTTTTTCTTAAAAAGAAGGCTTAATGGTGACATCGCAATGGATGACAAACTACAAAGTAAAGTAAAGGCGGACACCCACTGCAACGCACGAAGAGACTACGCACGTGTATGAGGCTTCACCTTGCATGAAAATGTATGAGATTGTCTCCACTGCAACCCACGGACACGCTACGCATCAATTGACGTAGTAGCGTAGCTAGCATGGCTGACACCCGGGGTGGATAATGTGTTGACACCCCACAAATGCGGGGTGCCCCCCAAATAATTATGAGTTTGGCCTTTGGCCTTTCGTTCTGGTGACGGCAATCGCAAGCCATTTTTTGGAAGGGAGGGGGGAAGGTGTGCCATTTGCGCTGCAGGTTTTTATTTTCAGGAATGTTCTTAAGTAAATCATACATACTTATAAACAAAATCTCGAAAATTAGATTATTTTGATTTTGTTTTCGTCATTATCTAAACCCAACTTTGTTGAGTAACGCAAATAAACTCAAAAACCAAAAGAGGGCAGAACACAAGAGCGAGCGAAGCGAGCTTGAAAATTTTCGCATCCCACCTCGGATAGGTTTTATATTCTTTTGATCATTCATACTTAAATAGAAATAACTTTATGGAGTGATGCAAGAAAGCCCATTAACTGAGAGAGGGCAGAACACAAGAGCGAGCGAAGTGAGCTCGAAAATTCACGCACCCCAACTCGGAAAGGTTTTGTTTTCTTTTGATAATTTCATACAAAAACATAGTCATTTTGTTGAGTTAAATACAGAAACGCTCGAGTACAAAGACAGTGCAGAATGCAAGAGCGAGCGAAGCGAGCTCGAAATTTTTTACATCCCACCATGGACGGGTTTCACTATGTCGCCCTTTAAGGGGTGACACCCGACCGTGACAAAAAGTCAACGAACGAGTGTCACCCCAAAATGCAGAAAACCTAGAGGACTAAAGAAATTTTCGCACCTCATCTCGGAAGGGTTTTATTGTATTTTGAACATTCATACTGAAATTGAATTTTTTTGTTGATTTATATAGAAAAACTCAGAAAGTCAGAGAGCGCAAAATGCAAGAGCGAGCGAAGCGAGCTTAAAAAATTTTTGCACTCTACTCCCGACAGGTTTCATGGCGTCAAACGTTTAGGGGTGCCACCCGATAGTGACAAAAACTAGTCAACGAGCGATCGGGTGTCACCCCTAAGCGGATGTCACCCGGTGCGCGCAATTCTATAAGCTTAAAAGAAGGAGATCAAAAACAGCAAGAACCTTATACCATACCGTGGTCTGACAAATAAAAATGACTTTTAATCGTATTTATTCGTACAACGCTGTCTCACACAAAGTATTAGTCATTAGTCAGTATCCCACTCAAAGTATTGGGCCACCTGCATGTGACACCAATAAAAGCTTGGTGAGGCCGTCATTAAAACAAATTTAGGCAAAGAGAATAGATGAGTCTATAATAAAATTTAAATACAGTATTGTTTGATGTTTAAGGAATGCTGGTAATTACTATCAAAATTTGAGCGGTAGTGTACGTAATCGAACCGTTTTCTTTGCAAAAATTAATGCAGTACCTACTTCCAACCACACTGAGATCGTCCCCCTGCCCACACACTTTATGGTGACCACCGAGCAGTCCAGGATTCCAGTCACGCGCCGCCCCGAATTGAAAGGTGGCGAAGATTGAATAAAGATGGCGCCTCCGCCCTTATCAAATCATCCTGCCTGCGTTTGAAACGAATAAAAACTGATTTCGTTATCACCCTTAATTTTGTGCGTATGTATCACGCTGTCCCTTAGGATTGCGGGGATTGTGTTGGACTTTTATAAGTTTTTAGGGTTCAATAGAACTCTATTACTAAGCCTCCGCTGTCCGTATGTCCGCCCGTCCATCTGTCTATCAGCGGGCTACATCTCAAGAACCGTAATAGGTAAACAGTTGAAATCACAGATTGCCGCTATAACAAAAAATTTAAAAACATAATCAAATTAAAAATTGAAGGAGACGCGCTTTATGAGAGTTTATGACGATTTTAAGAGTAAGACACGCACGCTCGCTCGTTTTTTTTAAGTACGAGAATTAGCCTTCTCTTTACCTATATTTTACTTGTGTCCGTAATAACTGAAGTTTTGTAGGAAATCCCTAGCGACGCTAAGCTGAAGCCATGTAAGCAACAGCAATAAACTGCTAAGTTTTATAATGCAGCTCTCGCAAACGATGTTACATGAACACTGCACTAACCCATCCTCCTATGAGCCTGGTTTACGATCACATACACTATTAACTATTTAATATTTCTCTACTCCACTCTAACCTGTTGTTACGAGCCACTCCTGAACCGGCTCCATTTGGATACCGATGTAATTTAAACAGAATTTCGGTGAACCAGTAGGTAAACCTGCAAATTTTAAATTATTCTGACGATCTATGTACATACTCGTATATCGGAATTTAAAACCTAATATATAAAAAAAATCCGTTACCAAGTGAGTAAGTGACTGACAGACAACGCACAGCCGAAACTACTGGTCGTAGGAAGCTGAAATTTGGCATGAAGGTTTCTTGGTGAATGTAGGGGAGCACTAAGAGAGGAATTCCCGAAATTCCAGCGGGAACAGGAAAAAACAGGATATGCGCGTACGAAGTCGCGGACAAAAGCTAGGTAATACGATAAAGTTGTACAGAAGATTTTCGAGGTAACCACGTTTACCGAGGTCATTCTATGGATGCATCCATTTCACATACCCAGACTCCCAGCGTAATTCGAAAAGCACAGCCGTTGGTCCCAGCTGACATTTGAATGTCTTTGAAATTTGTTAAAGCTGCCCTTCCACCATAATGTGCGAAGATACGGACCGACGCATGTGTTTGTCAATAACCAATACAATCGCTTCATTCACCTAGCCTCGCTCAGCGCAAGCGATTCTATTGGTTCTTAACAAACACATCCCTCGCTTCGCATCCTCGCACATCATCATCATCATCATATCAGCCGAAACGACGTCCACTGCTGGACATAGGCCTCCCCCAAAGGGGATTGCCATAATCGCCACGCTTGGCAGGCGGGTTGGCGATCGCAGTGTATGGTGTTGCGTTTTACAGAGAACGCTGCTGCCCATTCTCTGGTGAGTCCCTTAGTCGCCACTAACGACACCCACGGGAAGTGATGGGATAGTATTATTCTTTTAGGGCACCATACGACACCGGCCGACACCATACGACGTCCTCGCACATCTCTGGTGGAAACTCACCCTAAGAGTTGTGTTGCTATTTTTGGTGTACCTACAATAATAGTAGATTATATACCGAGCGGATAAAGCAGTGTCTTATGTCATGGGCGTCATATTAAATCCCGAACACTATGAAGGATTCGAGAGTTAACTCCCGAGCGTTGCGAGAGAATTTAGAGTTTAACTCATGAGCGAAGCGAGGGAGTTTATACAAGAATCCTGAATGCAGCGAGGGATTTAAGCTACCCCAAGGCAAAGACAATCGCTCCAATGAGCCTCATCAGAAGACTCAATGTCACTCAAAGGGCAATGGAGAGGGCAATGCTTGGGGTTTCCTCGCGTGATCGAATCGGAATGTTGATATCCGCAAGAGAACCAAGGTTACCGACATAGCCCGAAGGATCGCCAAACTAAAGTGGTAGTGGTCAGAGCACATTGCTCGCAGAACAGATGGTCGATGGGGCCGATTACCTGGTAAAGGTCGCGGGTAGCCGATGAATACGAGACGCACTGGACCGGTCGTTGTGGCGACGCTTGGGGGAGGCGTATGTCCAGCAGTGGACATCTTTCGGCTGATATGACGATGATGATGATGATGAAGGCAAAGATACCTTTATCCCTGAGAAGCATACTCTACTTTTCATACCTTCTGCGAGAATATTGTGCTTAAGTCATTAAAAGAGGTGACGCGCGTCGGCCTCCAGTGCTAGGAGCAGACCGCGCATCCGAAGCTATGCCTCCAGCCCACCGGCAATTTGATTTGAATTTGGAAGCCCATTTTGACTGCGCTCGCTGCACCTAGCATAACCGGAGGAAGGCGGAAGCCACTCGCGGGTTAGAATGACGTACTTTACGTTAGGTTTGCATGGGTAACACTGGTAAAAAAAAATACTTTTTGTTTGCTAAAATTAGAATTATTGAGACATTAACAGTTTTCCTGTAATTTTATTTTGAAGTGGTGCTTTGAGACGACAACTGAAGTTTTCAGCTGGTTCTAGTACAGGCACATTATATTTTTTTAGGATTGGTTGTGTAGCAGTTGGCACGTCAAGATACTCAACTATTCTTTTATATTCAAAAATGCCAAAATAAAGCTCACATTTTTTTTTAAACTCGTGGTGCAAAATTTCCTTTTTGAGTTTTAAAAATAATTTCACAATAGATAGAACACTTTTTCAACAACATAAAAATAAAAAAAACGTAAGTAAACTACTGTTATATTATCGAAAAAAAAATCTGAATGAACAAGGTTAAGGGAAAATGATGTTACTGGTAGTAGCTGTAACACAAAAACTATACGTGATAAAAACAAAATAAATATGGTTTTGTAATAAGGGTAGGTAGGTCATTCAAAATTAGTAAGCTCATTCCTTGTTGCAAAATCTTGTTGACTAATGTAATTTGAAGTTTTCGTGCAGGTGGTATGAAAAGCATATTATGTCTATTTATCAGGAGCAGAAAAGAAAATCTGACAGAGCATTTTATTTTAAAGCTGTTCACTTGTAAAACTAACAACTGTGACACGTTTTTTTTTAATGTTTTTATCAACTGTTCAATAAAGAAAGCTGTTCCAATCAGTTGAAAAAATGAAGAGATAAGTCTAGATTCTACTGAGTATTGTCTCATAAAACATCGCAGAATCCTCTAGCAACCAGTTCTTTGAATTTCCTTCCATTTGTATTATTTGTAAGGGGAAACAGCAGAACTGAAACGATTAGAAAAAAACACAATAATTTCTTTCATGAAGTCGTAGCATATTTTATTTCATACGATCTTTTGCCCGCGACTTCGTGAGAATCAGAAGCTAGTCCACGGCTCGAATTGGTCGATTCTTATGGTGAAGAACCGGCAAGAAACTCCACTACTATGCATCGTATATAGCACCGGTATGTTACAGGTAGATATAGCCCCACTTCACTTCAGCTCAGCAGTAACTAGTAGGCAGAGAAGTGCTCTCACGTACGAACACTTGGGCTGCACAGCCACTAACTAGCCGGGGTCACGCAGATAGGTCAACTCACTTAGATATTGTAACTTGTTACGTAAGTAAACGCTAGGTGAATTCGCTGTCAAGAGGTTTTCAGGCTACACAACTATTGATAACTATTATAATTCATCGGATTTTTACTAAAGAGGCTTGTTTCAGCCAAAATCTGAAAGATAAATTCAACAATGACAGGAACCTGTATGGAATTTTCCGCCAGATAAAAAAAGCTCCCAAATATTTGTAGCCTAAAAGCAAAATAAAAATGATATCAGGGGTTTTCTAAAAGCTTGCGACTTACATAGATACGACGTATTCCAAGCGTTTTTCATAGGTACCTAAATACCAATGTATGTACATGTTGTATTTATGTTTTTGTATGGTTACTCGTAAAAGTTCTGGTTAAAACAAAATTGGGTTTTCCTCGTATTTTAATCTTCTTTTGAAACCTCTTTTAGAACTATTACTGTGAAAGATAAACACAAACTTTGTAGGACGGTATTCAATTGTTTTAAAAAGCACATATCTTTAGGTTTTCCTACAAACAAAAATTGATAAGGAGATAACCTAGTGCAAAATTAAAAATATTCAACTGCCATGCATCATCTATAATATAAAACTTTTGTACGAAAATAAAACAATAGCCACAACGGCGACTCAGTGAAAGCCGTGGAAAAAATCCACGGAAAAGCTCAATCCTACCGTCACAGCATAGGATTTACAAAAGCACAAATAATAAAACAGGACTTTAAGAAAACACTGATATGTTTTTTCAAAGTCCTGTTGTATTATATCTAATTGGTTTTTCAAGATTACTGAGAGACTGTAACGAACTCACTATTAAGAGATACCGCTCCGAAAACTGTTACCATAATTCTAAGCAAGTCAACAAAATATTTATAGGCTACGCAAAAATGATTGTTGTAATAAATGTAATCTAGAGTTACCCACTAAACTTCACGCCAGATCCCGTGAAGTCTTATCTTCCCTTCTCTGCCTCTTCTGCCAAAGATACCTAGTAGCTACATACTATTGTACTACCTGTCCTTTCAGAGACACCACATAAAACTCTCCCATTTGTTACTAAAGAGTACTCGTAAACTACTGATGGCGTATTTAACACTGATGCCGCGATTGGCCAACTACTGTGCCCAACTATTATCAGCCATCGCCTCTAAAATAATAAGTTTACCTACGTTGTCCTATTGTTAATTGCCTCACTACGCCACTGCACCGCGCACGGCGGTGGTGGGTCGCACGGGATTTGTCCGGACGCGGGCCGGACGAAAGCTCATCTGGCCCCGGCTACTAAATATTACGTACAATAATAATAAGCGGATAAAATATTACACAATCGCCTCATTGGTAGACTCGCTTTTTATTTTTCTTCTAGTTTGCATCGCATCAATTTCAAATCCAGGAAGTTTTCCATTATGTTGACCTTTTTTTTATTTGTGATGGGTTTGTCGGTTAAAAATAACCTTTTTAACCGACTTCCAAAAAAGGAGGAGGTTCTCAATTCGGTGGGTATTTTTTTAATGTATGTATACCGATTACTCCGTGGTTTCTGAACCGATTTCTGTGATTCTTTTTTAGTTCGATGCAGCGTACTTGCCATTTGGTCCCGTAAAAATTTTGTTCCGTAGTTCTTATTTTATGAAAATTTTGGCTTATTACAATTTCTGCGTTGACGAAGACTTCGTCCAAGTATCACCACTTAAAAGTGATTAAAGTGAAAAATAAAAAACTTTTTACAAAAAATTATAACCGACTTCCAAACAAAATATTACAAAGAATAAAATAACTTTAATTTCGGAAGTCGGTGTTAAAAAACAAAGAAACAAAACCAAAAACACCTAGTATATACAGTTGGAAAAAAATATGACAAACTTATAGAAGTATGAAGCAATCTTACGTGTAGGAAATAGTGGTTCCATATTGCTAATTCGTTCCTAATTTAATTATGTATTAAATTTACCTGAATGAGTGGAAAAAGTTGATGAGTATAGTGGAAATGATTCACTGCCAATAACTCTGCTCAGACATACACAAAATAACTTTTTAATGCCATCATGATTCCACTGCACTTTCCAGTGTCCCAGTAACGTTACTGACCCGTAATGACTGGTACAAATGTTCAAATGACAGCCGGGACCAACGGCTTAATGTGCTGTCTGAGGCACGGCAGAAGTTCGGTATGTTTTGAATGGTCATCCATCCACGGAGCGATTTCACGAGCTCCTCGTTGAAATATTTCCATATGTGCTGAACAGACCAAGCAAACAACAACACAATAAGTTATTACAATGTAACAGTAAAACCAAGAACACACGACGTCTGCTTACCCAGCTTCTAAGGAGTAAGATGCACCGGATAACCGGAGAGCGCCGTATAGCACCGTGTGCGGCCCGGAAGCGAGGCTCATCTGCCGCAGCGAACTAAATTGTTAACTCACAGTCTTTTAAAACATCCCAACTTTTGCCCGTCGGAAACTTGCCGCTATGTGGATAGGGTGACCAGGCTGTTGAGATCAAAAACGGGATGAAAGACATGTTTCCGTTGATACAGGACTAGTCTAAATAATATCAACACTTGCGCCGCGGCGACAACTTGACTGCCCGACGTGACAAAAAAGGCTTTAACTAGGCAGCTTTAACAGCATGCTGTGGGGTAATTTTTGTATTTTAAGGAGCATTCGTATTCGCCTCGCAGTCACAAACTGTCAAAAACATTTAAATTTTCTCATTTTGACAAGTTTTTGACATTGATTGTCGTTGAGATGGCATTGCGTCTTGAGATTGAACGCCTATTACGTGCGAAAATAAGTAGGGTGTCATGTGCTAGTGAGAAACTTATTTGTTTCAATTTCATTACTGCGAACATTTTATCACGATGCAGCTAAATGTAACGTTTGGTAATTCAACTAACTCCTACGTGAATTACATTACAAGATGTCTGTACCTACTGATACTAATTACATCGATTTATTCTATGTATTTTTCGAATATGTCTTTGCTATCGAATAGACATTATAATAATAGTAGCATATTACGAGATACAATTCTAGCCAGGCCTACGTTTGATGTTCATCATCAGTCATTGAGTTTTTCATCCAATAATTCTAGGTAACAAGGGACAAGAGTTCAGGACTTTTTTTAAAGTAACAATATCTCCTTCAGAGCTGACTCATGGTCACCGCCGTTTGAAACTTGTAACAAAGTTACAGTAACCGAAGTACGAACTATGTATCTAATTAATAGAATGCGCACTCTAAGTGAATTGTTGATTCATTTGCTTGAACTTGTGCTCAAACTCGGGATGTAAATAACTGAAGAAGACGGTTACGATTGTGCGGGGAAAAACTTTGAAACAGTTGGGTTTCTTTTTAAAGAGAAACTGCTTGCCAAGCTGTGTGTGATTTTTAATTAAGTACGATTTTCTTATCTAACTAGGTATTCTGAGGAAGCTCGAAAATGGAATCGGTTACTGAAAAGTTGTGTAGAAATCGGTTTATATGGTACTAGTGGACGTCACGCGGTTTCACTCGCGTAATTCCCGTTCCCGTGGGAGTACGGGGATAAAATATAGCCTATGTTACTCCCTGATAATATAGCTATCCATTGCTGAAAGATTTTTTCAAATCGGTCCAGTAGTTTCGGAGCCTATTCATTTCAAACAAACAAAAAAATTAACAAACAAATCTTTCCTCTTCATAATATTAGTGTAGATGTAGACTAGCTGACCCGCGCAACTTCGTCTGCACCACAATTTTCATTACTGCTCCGCTCCTATCGGTCTTAGCATGATGATATATAGCCTATAGCCTTCCTCGATAAATGGGCTATCTAACACTGAAAGAATTCGGACCAGTAGTTCCTGAGATTAGCGCGTTCAAGCAAACAAACTCTTCAGCTTTATATATTAAGTATAGAGTATAGATGGGTGTACATGTGATGCGAAGGAAAGAGGAAAATATCGTAGGGAAAGTTAAGTGAATGAATGTGTATGACTTGTGTGAAATCCAAAACCAAAACCCTTCATCGGGGCAGCCGGGTGAAAATATATATTGTGATTATGACAAGAGAATGATGAACGAGTCAATAGTCATGTAGTCAGTCACTATTCATTACCGTGGAGCGAGGCAGCGGAGCGGAGAAATCGAGAAGTATCAACCAATGGAATTGCATAAAATCTCCGCACCGCGTGACTCACTGACATTTTGACTGACATGATTGGTAAATATTTCTTCGTTTCTCCGCTCCGCTGTCTCCCTCCGCTTAAATGGACAGGCACTCTTAGTCCCGAGTTAAGCTCGCCATTTTCCCTCAGGAGCACGATGGCCCACTCCACGTAAACTGAGATCCTCGCCTTATTAACCAACTAAGTAACAAGGCACTTCATAGCTATCGCAAAGCCAGTTTATCAAACTTCGTATCTATACTTATACTTACTTAGGTACTTATACTTACCGATATATAAAGCTGAAGAGTTTATTTGCTTGTTTGTTTGCTTGAACGCGCTAATCTCAGGAACTACTGGTCCGATTTGAAAAATTCTTTCAGTGTTAGATAACCCATTTATCGGGGTAGGCTAAAAGCTATATATCATCACGCTAAGACCAATAGGAGCGGAGCAGTAATGAAATTTGTAACGCAGACGAAGTTGCGCGGGTCAGCTAGTTATGAATATTTACCAACATAAAGGCAAAATAAATTCAACATTAAATTTACGAATACAAAAGCCGTATTATAAGTAGTTCTAAAGCTATTTATTTCACAGATTACATATAATTGAAGCGTATTGTCTGGCCCACAAAGGAGGCACTTTCAAACTTGTACAGTAATCGTTTTATTCCCGAACACTTGGTGAAGTGAGAACAATGAACGCCGCCCTTTTCAGCCTGTAAAAGAATAAGGCCTCGGTTATTATCTGTGAAAAAAGTTTGGCTAAGTCAGGGAGATTTCCCGGTTGGATAGGAGTAGATATCTAGCCATTATTGTAATCTAAGTACTTATTCTGAAATACTTTGGTACTCTTAGAATCTTCTTTACATAGTTTTTTTTTTTTAAAACACGTTGCCCCATTCTAGGATTTTCTCCTGTATCGTGGGTGCGGTTACAAACATACAATTTCACAAACACAAACAGCCAGACCCGGAACAACTATCTGTAGGCCATACAAATATTTGTTCCGTGCGGGAATCGAACCCGCGACACGCCGCGCAGCAGTCGATCGCTCTACCACTACGCCAACCGTGTCGTCGTGTCGTTTAAAACAAAGTCGCTTGTTTCGTTTGTACGCTTATATCTTTTAAACCACGCGACGGATTTTAATGCAGTTTTCATCAATAGACAGATTGATTCAAAAAGAAGGGATTTCGGGACGAATTATATGTTATTGCGTCCCGAAACTCGTTCGGGGACGGGAAAAAATGGGATAAACGCGTACGAAGTCGCAGGCAAAACCTAACTTAGAACATTTTCAAGACACGTGTGATATCAGCTACGCAAATTATCATTTGACATTGTATCAGTGAATTCGATTTGGTACCTAAGGTCCGGAAGAAGTTATTTACAAATCGTTGAGGTTAATAAGTTATCCCAATATTTTGTTGGCTGTTATAACCGTAAGAAAGTACAAAAAATTCATAGCATCTAAAAGAATTCATTCGGATCCTTCGTTACGCTGAAGGCAAAAGTTTTATAATTTTCCTTGTCACTGCCAGTCAAACGAGAAGATTGAGGAAAAAGAGTTTTCCCTTAAAAAATAAGCCATTCTTTTAATCAGTACCCAGCTACCCGTCCGCGATAAAACTGTGTACGTACTGTGAAATTTTTCTGGAACTTATTCGGGACAGTTTCGACCCCGGGACCCGCGCCCCTTAAAGCAGGTTTCACGGGATGGGGACATCGCCCCGGGACGTGTTTAGAGCGCTTTAAAACTTAGAAAATCCCCCTTTTTGAATTTGTGCTAAAGTTCTGCTTCTGGCCGTAGGAGGTGAAGCGATCTGGTTATTGATTTTCACGACTAAAGGCGAATTTCACCAACGAAACTGATCGTGATCAGCATACAAACCACTATACGAGCTGTCAGTGTCTTTTTTTTTCTGTGGAATATTGACACTGACAGCTCTTGAACGCAGTTCACATGTACTGATCGCGATCAGTTTGGATTGGTTTAAATGGCCCTAAAGCACTTTTCTCACCGCCGGCGATCAGCGAGTAGCGAGTAAAGCTTGAAACTCGAAACGAGTTGGCGAGCAGCGAGTAGTGAGTGAAAAGTTTCGATAGTTTTGACGCTCGGCTTTAAGCGAGTGCTTTTGTGCGACGAGCGATTACTCTGAATACTCGCTCCGGCCCGCACTGTAGGTAGAAATTACCACTGGTTGGTGAGTTCTGACCGCCAAGCGAGCATCGCCGAGCGAGTGTCGCTGAGCGAGTACAATCTTTGATAGCTCTTGTCGCTGCGACCAACTAGTGGTAAGAGCCGCTCGCCAGCACTATGAACACCAGCTATCGACTATGAATGTATGTGTCTATTTTACTCACACGAGATCCATATCTTTCGTCCCTTTCCTCAGCGAGCAAACAGTCGATAGCTCATCGCTTCCTCGCGTGTGACAAGTGCCAATGGGAGGCAAGCTCGATCTTTATAGAGATAGGTACTAGGTTTTGCCCATGGCTTGGCTCCCGTTAAAGTAGCTTCATCTATCTGTACCAGAATTCATCAAAAACGGTTTGGCGATTTAGGCGTGAACGCGTAATTAACTTACTTTCGCATTATAAAACTCATATTAGTTAGGATGATTTCATAACTCTTAGGTATTGTAAACTTTGTACTCTTTCGTCACAATTTTTTACCTATTGAATATAATCATACTATAGCAAAATTAGCCAGGCATGCACAGATATATCTAGTTACCATGATCTTGATGAATATGAGGTAAAAGAAGAAGAAGCAATACGGTCCCGTTATATCTAATATGTATCCGTCACCACAAACAATCATAAAAGGTTTTATTAGATTACGGTATTTGTGAAGACTATAGCTTACGCGCTGAAAAAGGAAATTCGTACTTTTTTCAGTGAAGAGGTATGTTCCATCGAGAATGATAATTGATCTAGGATTATCTTCATTACCAAAAATATAATTGGGCAATATTCTGTTCCGCTCTATTGTGTCATCTCGGGTTATATGGTCCAAACCCATATGAAGAGGAAAAACAACCGAATATTAACCTCGGTTTTTAACTACCTGAGTGGCTGAGTGACGCCGGGATATTGTTAAGTAGCTCTCCGTGTGTAATACCCGAAATTATTTATTGATAAAATAAATAGATCATATAGTTACTTTTTAAATATGTTAATATTATTAACCTAGTATTATATCTATTATCAACAATCTAGTATAATATCAATTATCAAAATGAGCTATTACAGTGTATAATTGCTTTGTAATCCTATTGTAAAACTAAAATCAAAAGTTAGTATATTACAGGTATTCTGCCCCTGAATTAATATTTAGAGCAATTTTTTTATGTGCTAGCCAGTAAGGATGATGACCGGAAGTATATCATTTTTTTATACTAATTTTTAGCGATTTTTTGAGATACTTATCTTTGCAGTCGGAAGTGGGGTAATTTTCTATGGAAGTTGCAACTTCTCCTTTCACCGTCGAAGGGCATAGCTACATAAAATAAATACACAGACATCTCAAAGAGTCGGATCGAAGGTTTGATGAAGAAAACGGTACTCCAATACGGCACATAGCCATGGACATTTTTCTATTAGAAAGAAAGAAAGAAAAAGAAAGAAAGAAAAATGTTTATTTGGGACTCGCACAAGACACAGTAGTAAAATACGTAAAACTAACAGTTATAAAAATATGTTTACGCAGTTAAGCGGCATCCTTAAATTAATCTGTGCGAGGCCAAAAAGGTCCCTGTCTCAGCATATGACCTAACAACAGCTATACACAGCTATATTCATTTTTTATTTTCAATATGATAAAACAATATTTCGTGGATGACCTACTGCAAGAAATAACAGCACCGAGCAAGTCAGACTCTACTAAATAATTTTATCTTCAACTTTGAATAAAAACTGAAAAACTTCTTACATAACATCTTTTCTTTCCGCAATTTTCTTTTAAAATGGCCCTGTCTCTCTGCAACAAGAGGACGCAATCATTAACTCCGAATAATGTTAAGCAGAGAGGAAAAGTTGTTAAACGCCTGCACAAACACAATAGCAACAAGTTTCACCCCGGCGCTCTGTCAGCCATTGTCAGCAGGCGTCCGTCTCGTGCCATTGCATAACTTAATGCACCCTATAAAGTTCCTTGATTTCACGGCCATTTGTTTTTATAACTTTAACAATAATTATGGTTGACTTCTTTAAATCTGAATGGAATATTTGTATAGTTGTCGCCAATGAACTTTGCAAACAAGATGTCGTAAAAGTTTCTTCAGAAAAGAAAATGAAATTAATTTTGCAAACTGTGTATCATTTCATCAAAGTTTTTATCTAACATGAGTACAATGCAGTTTAAATTTTTATTGTTGATTATTGTGAATATTTGCGACATCTATGGCGAGGACGAAGATAAGCCGATTGGTGCCACAAAGGAGATGGACTACACAGTTTTGGCGGGTGAAGCGGAGAAGCATAAGACTGACATTTTAGACTTTTTGAATCAGTCTCATGTTAGGGAACAATATAAAACATTATATAACTGCCTGTTGTCGAAGTTAATCGAAGGTAAGCTGTATTATTGATTATGCCTACAATACGCGTCACGGTTAGTTAAAGATTCGGAGAAACAAATTAAAAGTTACAAACATTCGCTCGGGAATCGATCACGACGTCAGTAATGTTTAATTTAACTTTTAGTATTTGTTAGAAGTTCGTTTCTTGTTTTTTAGACTTTCTTATCTCTTCGCTAACGATAACAAGCGCGATATTGGATTTCGAAATAACTTTATTTTACAAACGTCTTTTGTTTAATTTATCTGCTTCATGTGGGAGTCATGTGGGTTCTAGATCAAACCAATTAGGTATGTACGTAGCATAAATACAAAATGAAAATAGGAATAACGTTGAGTTTTATTTCAAAACTGATCTTAACCATTACATTTTCACAATCTCTGCCTTTGAAAGGAAAATGTTCAATTACAAGTGGGTCCTCTTCAACTTAGGGCCCGTAGCTGTAATGACCCACGGTGGCCACACTGCGTTTACTGCAAGAGACACGGGCCCCAAGTGGGTGATTCCCGCTACACACTTTTGAATAACTCTATTATTATTATTCCTTAATCCATCCTACGGATTACTGTCTTCTTACTGGCATAATGCTTAAGAGATTTGACTAGATCTTAGTACCTGCATAGAACAAGATTTATTTTTAACCCGATCGCGGCAAAGCCTAAAGGAAGCCTAAGTAGGCATGTCCATCATATCAAGCATCAAGCAGACAAAAATACTACATATTAATCATTGTTTTGTTTCAGATGACAATCACTCAAATCCAGAAAGGCGAGGTACAAATCTTAAACTATAAGTATCTGCCTTTTTTAACCCCCCCCCCCCCACCTTTTTATCCTTAAGGATGAGAAATTATCAAATGACTCCTCCCGCTCTGGGCGGAGCAGAAGGGAGTGTCAGACTCTTACTGACTAAACCCCAACCGTGTTCCTTCTAATGCCCTTTGCGTGTGAGAGGGTTACAGAATCGCACTGCTGACAACGATGATGTGTTCGATGATGGACTGATGGTGTACTCATAACATATTAGATTAAAACCACTAACATAATGCGTTACAGGATGGGCAAAATCCTTCGTAGTAAACTCCGATCGATTCTGTAAACATGTAAAAGTAAAGGCTTGGATGAAATTATCACGAAGTAAACTGTCATTCAATCTTGATTACATGGATTGACAGCTCACTTCGTGATCACTTCACCCTGGTCTTCACTTCGATATGTTTCTGTAAACATGTCGAAGGTACGTATGCTTATGAAGCGTAGCGTGCCTTAACCGACCTTGTGGCTCTATGAATATCGGCGATATTAACATCTGTTAAGAGCAATTAGCAAACAAGAATAAAAATCCTATATTTCGACAAGGGCTTCACTGATAGAACAGCACTTCGTTTAGAGCCTAAAGCCCCCTTCTTTTAGGATAGGAAATCATCAAATGACTCCTCCCGTTCTGGGCGGAGCAGAGAGGAGTGTCAGACTTATACTGACTAAATTCTATCCGTGTTCCTCCTAATGCCCTTTGTCAGTTTTTTTCCAGGGCCACGGTGCCTCTTTCGAACAAATTCCGCAACCCAAAGCCAAAGGCCCTACCAAGGACCATTCAGGTCAAATAAATAAGACAGAAACTAAAAAGTCCCTCTATTCCAGCTGCAACACCAGAGCTGATCCTGCCCAGCTCGACGCGCCGCATCGTGTCGGGGCGCAACACCTCCATCGCAGCCGTGCCCTGGCAGGTGTCCCTGAGGGAGAAGACGTACCCCATCTGTGGGGGCTCGGTGATCACCGATGTGTGGCTGTTGACGGCTGCTCATTGTCTTTTGAGGTATGTTTTTAGGGTTCCGTACCCGAAAGGCAACCAACAGCGCCCTATTACTAAGCCTTCGCTGTCGATTCATATGTCTGTCAGCGGGCTGTATCTCAAGAACCGTAATAGGTAGATAGTTGAAATTTTCACAGAGTGTGTATTTCTATTGCCGCCATAAACACAAATAAAAATTAAATATTAAAGGGGACTCCCATCACGAAACGTGTTTTTTTTTTCAACTCATGGTGCGGAACCCTTCGTGAGGGAGACCAACTCGCATTTGGCCAGTATTTTTTTTAACTGTACGTATTTTTTTTAAGAGGAAATGCTGGCGGAGGGACTTTGTATGTAAAAAGTCATAATTCGAGGTTTGGCTCTCGACTGTTTTCTACGCCAATATTGGACCGATTTAAGAGATATTTCACAAACTGAATAAGAAGGATGTATACTGTGTGCTTATGTTTTTTTTTTCATTAAAGTTGCCAAATTTGTACACTAGGGCTCTGTTGACAGCGGTCTATCGGACAATTTTGAGCATTTTTTGAGGGTTCTGGTGCTTATACTAACAAAAAGGAAAACATAGGGACATAGTATATATCTTTCTTATTTAATTTATGTAATATCTTTTAAATCGGTTTAATATTGGAGGAAAAAACAGGCGAGAGCCAAACCTCGAATTATGACTTTTACATACAGAGTGTCTTTGACCGCTTTTCCTCTTAACACGTACCAGTTACTGGATTGCGAAGGTAAGATAGGTAGTTGCTCTTTATCAAATACTGGTATTCAGTTGCATCCGATTAGTCTGGAAGTTACCCCAATATATGTAGTTGGGAACAGGCTAAGTAGATTGATTTGAGTGTACGACTAAACGCAGACAGACACTACGCCGATAGACTGAACACCGACAAGACTTTACTTCGACGGGACTCTTCGCCAACAGGACACTTCGCCGACAGGACTCTTCGCCGACAGGGCTCATCAGCGACGCAATAAAAAACGGGGTACTCTGAGTCGGGGTGTTGTCCATCTTCAGTGTGTCGCACAAGCGTGCATACGAACTAAGGTGAGTCGCAGTACAGTTTTGTCGCATAAGCGTTAATCGCACATCCATTTGTCGAGCTCACGTAGTACACTTGATACCCTACACAAACAATGCAAGATCTTTATTTTTTATGAATTGTATAATTACAAGAAAAGCATATTCGATTTCCAAATCTGATTATCGGAGATAAGTTGCGTCGCTGATGAGCCCTGTCGGCGAAGAGTCCTGTCGGCGAAGTGTCCTGTCAGCGAAGTGTCCTGTCGGCGAAGAGTCCCGTTGAAGTAAAGTCTTGTCGGTGTTCAGTCTGTCAGTGTAGTGTCTGTCGGCGTTTAGTCGTACACTGGATTGATTTTGCCGATTACCTAGGTACATTATGCGAAACTTATTTTTTCTTTTTTGAGGACTAATAATTCAACGTCTTATCAGTGAGTCCACTTATAAAGTTATCATCATCATCGTCATATCAGCCGAAAGACATCCACTGCTGGACATAGGCCTCCCCCAAGTGTCTTCACAACAACCGGTCCTGTGCGCCTCGCATCCATCGGCTACCCGCGACCCACATCAGGTCATCGGTCTACCTTGTGGAAGGCCTTCCAATACTGCGTCTTCCGGTAGGTACGCGGTCACTACTCCAGAACTTATCGGCCCCATCGACCATTTGTTCTGCTAGAAATGTGCTCTGCTCACTGCCACTTCAGTTTGGCGAAAGTTGATAAATGTTGGCCGAAATAATTACACAAATCTTTTAGCCGAAACAACATGATCATTGGACGTTTTAGAAATCATTTTAGAAAGCTCACAAAATAATCAATTTATAAAACTCTTGCGTTACTGACTGACTGAGTGACTGACAGACAACGCACAGCCGAAACTACTGGTCGCAGAAAGCTGAAATTTGGCAAGTAGGTTCCTTGGGGATTAAAGGGGAGGATGACCGGAAACTTCTAAGGGAACGGGAAAGAACGGGATATGCGCGTACGATTCGCGGACAAAAGCTAGTACTTTATATTTTATTTATGTACCATTTTATTAAAAAGCGTTAACACCTGCTATATTTTTCACTATATTGCAAACAAAGAAAGAAGTCACCGCAATTTCGTCACGCATATTTTCTTACTAAAATTGCAAGATTAAAACTTAAACTACAGAATTAATCGACCATCAAGCGTACGCCGAGAACCCAAAACTAAACACACAAGAGAGAATAAAAGCAAAAACAATAAACAGTCAACGAAAACCAACCGACTAGAGGAGCCGCGACTACTCGAAATAAATTCAGGCAGTACCGCGCAGTTTTTATGGTCCGCCCCTAGCGAATTGCGTTCCTTTCGCCAATTTCAATTTATGCCCTAGCGAGGGATGGGGGCAGAGTTTTTTCCGATGCAAAATAGCAATCGCCAGAGGCCATGGAACAACGCAGCCACAGTGTGTTACTGAGGTAGTGGGCCTCCTGGGAGTTTACGATGCTCCGGAGAAATTTATTGTCACCCACTTGGAAAGCGATACGTTGCTGGCGAAATGTTGGGCCATGTTCCGTTCAATATCCTTCGTATTAGGATTGAGACGTTTGTTTCTTGTTGTGTTTTGTGTAATGGGTTTATTTGTGATAGGTACTGTTATTTGCGTTGGTGATATTTGTAACGTAGATGTCGACATGCCCCTGCCAGGGTTGCGGAATTTGTTCGAAAGAGTCACCGCGGCTCTGGAATGCAAAGGGCATTAGAAGGAACACGGATGGATTTTAGTCCGTAAAGTCTGACACTCCCTTCGGTTCCACCCAGAGCGGAAGGAGTCATTTGATGACTGCCCATCCTTAAAAAAAAAACTGGCCAAGTGAGAGTCGGACTCGCGTGCGAAAGGTTCCGAACGAATTTTTTTTAACATTTTATTATTTTTATTTTAACACTAAAGACTTCTTAAAGGTTTTCTTGTAATCTATAGGTTAAGATCTATTATCCCCATTTTTTTTTTCTAAATTTTAGGCTCAGTAGTTTCGGAGATAGGGTGGTCATTTTTCGTCTAAATTCTTGAATAACTTCAAAACCATTTATTTTAAAATTATGAAAAAATATAATTAAAACCCTCACAGTAAGCCCTTTCATTTGATATGTCACACGAAATTGCTCAAGAACTTTTTTTTTTTAATTTTCTAGTTTGACCCCCAAAAGTGACCCCAACACTAAAAAAATAATGATTTACGTTACGCGTCCGTATTTGAGTCACAAAAGTCCATATGTGTACCAAATATGAACAGAATCGGTCCAGTGGATCCGGAGATAACTGGCTGTGACAGACAGACAGACAGACAGACACCCGAGTGCTCCTATAAGGTTTCCGTTTTTTGTTCGGAACCCTAAAAATATCGACATGCCAACAGTAGTTTAGTGTTTATACTACAGTTTATGCTACGTAGATTGGTTGCGAACAAACGAACCGATTACTGAGAATACTGAATACTTTATTTTGTAACAAACTAGTGAATATTATTTAACTAATATTTACTAACAATTTACAGAGTTACTGTTATGTTTTTTACATTACTTCAACCCTGTTTTCCGAAAGAACCTCTTAAAATAATCTACACCGACATATTGTCACAGAGTCACAGCACAAAAGTAATGACCACGCTCCATCTCGTTAAAAGGGCGCGAGTACATTGCCATCCGCCGGTCAAAAACCCTAGGCTCCGGACTGCTACCGAGAAATCCCTAATGCTATAACACAATAACACTTTACCTGACCTAGGACTCGAACCCAGGTTCTCATGGTAAGCAGTAGCAATTGCTACCACTTATTTTTTTTAACGGGGGAAAATCCTCATGGATGTCCTCCGCCCTGGGGCGGGTAGAGGGGTCTGTCAGACTCTTACTGACTAAAACCACCCCGGTGTTCCATCTCTCCGGGGATCGCGGGAACTTGCGACTTCCGTAAACCCCGGCTGGTGCCGGCCCGCCTCCGCAGGTCAGCGGTGGTGAGGTGTTTGACTCCCCCCACGACGCCAAAGAGGGGCGCCGGGAACACCACGCGCCGCCACCTCGGGTCCGGATGAATGGGGGCGACGGACATCCCCTAGTCTGCCGCCCCTGGACCCAGTTAGGGGGGCCGGAAGAGGGCAGCGGATGCCCTCCTCTGACGCCCGGTGCGCCTGCTGCGGGCCGGGAGAAAGGTCGAGATCTCCCTCTCCCTTTCCGCAGCCTCCTTCTGCGCGATGACTGTTTCGCAGAAGGAGACCACCGCGTCCCAGGATTCCTCGCTGTCGACCATAGCACGAACTACGGCCGGCAGCGAGAGATCACTGCCTACCACAGAGATGAGAGCACGGCGTGGCTCCTCCCAAGCGGCACACTCTGCCAACGTATGCCGCGCCGTGTTCTCCCGGCTCCCTGCCTATGCGACACACGAACCTCCCGAAGCAGCCATGCACCTAGAGGACCTGTGTCACAGACCAACGAGATAGTGAGTTACTCGTTTCTAAGTTAGTACAACCTTCCTCTTTGCTTCGCCGTAGTCGGGTCAAATAATCGTACTACTCTTCTTATTCCCGGTTTCTGAAGTTTTTATCGGTTCTTTATCTGTTCGTTAACGCTTTTTGTCATAACACCGTTAATTGGTGAGTGGTTAACGGACAGATAAACTACCTCAGAAACCGGGCATTAATCTAATAAAATTGTTCTCAATCATCAAAGCCCGCGTCCATTGATAGAAACAAAAACAAACAAAAAAAACTTTTTTACAAAAAATATAACCGAATTTTGGAAGTCGGTGTCAAAAAACGAAATAAACAAAAACACCGACTTCCGAAATTAACGTTATTTTATACTTTGTAGTGTTTTGTTTAGGAAGTCGGTTATATTTTTTGTAAAAAAGTTTTTTATTTTTCATTTTTTTGTGGTACCTACGTACCCATTCACAGCGTACCGGCGTGATGTTATGTTATGAAACAAAAGTTACTTGCTTTGGTAAAGTGCTTTCGGTGTAAAGGTCCTGTCAATACGAATGAAATAAGCCCAAACACTTGGTAATTCCTATATACCGATGTGGAGTTCCCTTGACTCTCTGTCGTCTCCATCATCAAGTCTGATCCAAACCTTCATTCTTTTGTAGTATCACCCGTTATACACACGAATATTGAGTTTTTACTAGATACGTGCCTACAATTTTCGAGAGTTACCCTGGATTTCTCAGGGTTTCCATCATCAGATCCTGACGTGGTGGCAATGGGACCATCTCGGAAGCATACCCTTTCATATAAAAAAAGATTAATCGAAATCGGATCGTAAACGACGAAGTTAACCGCGAACACACTTAAAAAAAATATATATACGCTGTCGAATTGAGAACCACCTTCTTTTTTAGAAGTCGGTTAAAAAAGGTGGACTCCTATTTAGTTCAATAGTTCTGTGTTTTCAGATGTTTTCACAATAGCTCGTGCCTAATTACAAATTAAACGGGCACGTGAACGATTTCAATTACATTTTATCGAAGGTCGCGTTTTTACGACAACATGATTTCGCAAGCGCTTGTTCTCGCTCGACGTCGATTATTGCGACGAATATTATATTATTTGCATTGTTATGGGAGGTGACGTCATCCTCGGTTTTGTTCAAGACCTGTAACTGTAGCTTTCTGAATGGAGCCATTGTCTAGTTTGCTGTTGGATTGTGTAATGGATTAGGTACCTACCCAGTCTGTGGTGGTTGTTTCCTAATATTGTGTAGGCAGCTTCTTTGTGTTGATTATTCCGATTTCTTGATCAGACTGCTCTAGGAGGAGAGTAATAGTTTTAGTAAGCAGCGGAATGCTTGTGAAATGCTTCGTACTGCATGCATGTATGACTCCACCAGTATTCCTTACAGTCTTCTTACTATTAACTACTATGACCTGGATGATTGGTAAAACACCGGCATGAGCTATTTCAATTTTGTTCCAGAAGTTGGCAAAATAATTTAAATATGATCAATTACTGTTAAGCACCTGATCATTTTCATGAAGAGAGCCGATCTGTTGCCATATCGGGAACCGAATGACGTAGACTAGAGTCAAGAGCAAACACACCTCAAGTAAAAAAATAAAGACAAAATAATAAAGTCAAACTTAGCATCCAGAAATGCCAACCAAAAACTGCCTTTCTGTGTTTTTTAACGCATATTTCAGCAACCTTTTTTTACTATTGCTAGGCACGCGTTTGACCACTATAAGTTACTTATTTTGATTCTTAATTATGGTATGCCTTATCTGCCTGCCTAGTCTTTTCCTAAATATATTGAGGTCGGTTTCCAGTCAAACCGGATTCAGCTGAATGCCAGTATTTTACGTGGAGCGGCTGCCTACCAAACCTCCACAACCCGTTTACTGCTTGGCGCAAATAAACACACAGATTACCATGTGTTATCTACGATAACTTTCCACAACCAGAGCCCGAGCGAGCGAGCTGAGCGTGCGCCTGGGCTCGTCATGGAAGACGCACGGCGGCGAGATGTACGATGTGAAGGAGTGCTACGTGCACCCGCGCTACGTTAGCAAGACCAAAACCAACGATGTGGGGCTGGTGCGCCTGTACTCACCGCTGAGGTTCTCCGCCAGGGTGCTGCCCATACGGCTCGTAGCCAAGGAGGCCAAGCTACCTGCCAATGAGCCTGCTATTGTTAGTGGATGGGGGAAGCTAAAGGTACGGGTTTTAATGTCCTTCATCTATATTAACTACCACACTCGTCTTTTTAAGTAGGTACTTGTAGCGACATCTATACCATAAAATACAATCTACAAAACAGACCTGAAATCAGGCAGGTGCCCACCAGACTCCACCCGCCTGGTCGGAGGATCCTCCCTTTCCAATAGATTTCGTGGAACTTTCCACCCTGTTCTACAAACCTTTATATACCTACCGGTTTACCTTCTCCTTTCCTAAGGGCACAAATAATATTTCAGGGCGTAGTTAAAATATAATTCAGTCATCAAACAGCGCTGAATGTCGCTATCGCCAATCGCGAAAGCCATTTGCATAATAAATCTTCAGAAATGGTATATGATATAGGTATTCACCGTATTCCACTTCAACCTCTAACAAAACTTGCTACTTGCTTGCTTCTAGGAAGGTGGACCCAGCGCGACTTACCTGCAGTCCTCCACCATCAAGACGATTGCTATGAAGCTGTGCCGTCGCTCCGGGCTGGACAGGAAGGCCATCGACCCTGCTTCCATGTTCTGTGCTGGCTCCTTCAGCCAGGCGTCTCCTGATGCTTGCCAGGTAATGACATCGTAATTCTGGTTTTATAAGTTAGTATGGTAGTGGTGTAATGGATGTGTGTAGTGTAGTTAGTTCGAAGAACCCAGTAACCATTATTTATCGAACTCTACAGTGAAAATTGAGCTATTGAACATGTCAAATCTCCTCAGAGCACTGAGACATTTCGGCTGTTACTGCTAAAAGGCAGCTTTATTGACACAAATGTTATTAATATGGACGTCTCTAGGCGCTGACAGTGTTTCTGGGATTTACCTTTTATTTGGGGTTTGGCCTTTTGTTAACGTTAACCAACTTCGAAAACAAAGAGGTTCTCAATTCGTCTGTAGGTATTTATGATTGGAAATTCACATAGCTATTGACTTTCTTACAGAAAAAAAGCCAGCAGTGCTATTCTATAAGTAACTATTTCGATACCGAGCTTCACCTGAGTGACAAAGCTCACTAATACGAATTTGATACCTCACCTCGGATTCCGCTGTCGAGACACGAAAATATTGTTACAGAATAGCACTACTGTACCTATCCAAGCAGTCAGAAAGTTATACGTCACATTTACATGTCGGTACCGCACTCCTTTAGAGAGGACTCGGGTCGGTAACTCTTGGACTTTTCTCCATACAAACGCATTCCGCTGTTTTCTTCATGGATAATGCAGCTAGAGCAATGATTTTTTTCCAAAAAGTGTAGATCAAATTAATACGTCTCGCTACAATTTTCTTTTTTCCGAAAAATAATCACTTTAAGAATTATGACAATCGAAAAAACAGCCCGTTTTTACCGCCATGTTCAGATGACTGTCAGACAATTTTGATAAGTTTTTAACAACATTAAAAAATAATGTAAGCATAGACATAGTCTTCCTCTAAATTTTGATATATTTTATTTTTAGATCAGTCCAGTTTTGAAGAAAAAAACAGCGGAATACAAAACCGTCTTTTGGTCAAGGTTTTAATAGGTAAAAATCAGCCTGAGCTGCAGTTGTCGCTTTCGCACTTTACTTGATAGGGCACAGTGCTACGCATTGGCAATAGTTTTTTCAAATTCCTCGGGACTAGAGTCCCCTCATAAGACAGTTTCACACTACCTCCTCCTTCCCAGGGCGACAGCGGCGGCCCCATCGTGTACGAAGGCGTGCTCATCGGCGTGGTGTCCTGGGGGCTGGGTTGCGCGCGCGGCAACTTCCCCGGCGTGTACACGCGCCTCTCCTACCCGCTCATCTACGACTGGGTGCACAACCACATCACCAAGAAGACGGATAACAACACTGCTTTATAAATTGAAATATATTATAAACTAGCACATCCGCGCAACTTCGTCTGCGTCATATTTTTCATGAATGTTCCGCTCCTATTAGTCGCAGCATGGTTTTATACAGCCTATAATCTTCCTCGATAAATGGACTGTCCTACACTAAAAGAAGAATTTAGATTTTTCATTCGAACCAGCAGTTCATGCGCGTTGAACCAAACTAACAAACTCTTCAGTTTTATAATATTATATTAAGTACTAGCGACCCGCCCGGCTTCGCACAGGTGCAAATGTTTATTTAGCCCAAACTAACAAAGTGAACATCTAATTACCAATATCAATAATATTGCTATTTTTTACTATATATAGGCATACGTTTGACCACAATCTCACCTGAAGGTAAGCGATGATGCGGTCGAAGATGGAGCACGTTTGCCTAGAAGCAACCTATTCACTCTTGTCTTAAATACTCCCAGGTTGTAGCTATCTGGAAACACAGACTCTGGCAGGGAATTCCACTCCTTAGCTGTACGCACTATGAATGTGTTCCCAAAACGTTTTGTGCGCGTGGGTGGGATGTCCACCATGTACCGGTGGCGCATCGCCGTTCGTCTTGTGGTCCGATGATGGAACGGGCTTGGTTCAGGCTGAAATAAAAAGTGCAATAGACAACCGTCAACGACGTCTGCTCTCAGGTGCTACCAGTTCGGGACATCTCTACCTCTGTTATAATTATTTGATTGCGCGACTTACTTTCATTTTGAGATATCTCGAAAGATATTCATCCAAATTAAATGAAGTAAATGGCAATTTTGCTTTAAATTAAACACTCAAGATGACTAACATATTTATTAAGATTAGGATTTGTACTATATTGGTGAAAACACGTCTGCAATTGAAGCAGTATTTTATATCAAATTTGAATATCTTAAAAATGGTTTTTGTGAGTCAACCATAAAAAAATAGACATATGCTATCGCCGACTTTTTCGTTGGTATTGATGTGTTATCTAAAACTGAATTACATTGTTTTGTTCTATCATCAATTGTTTTCGCAGCGCACGCGATGTAAACAATTTTTAGATCATTTTTTTCCGACCTCTTCAGTAATAATCTTCATTTATCAGCCAATTTACACATAACCTTGAAAAATTATATGCTTAAACCTTCGTCGAGAACCACTCTATCTAATAAAAACAACCTGCATGACAATCCGTTGCGTAGTTTTAAAGATCTAAGCATACATAGGGACAGACAGACAGCGGGAAGCGACTTTATGCTATGTAATGATAGATCAAAGGTTTTGGTTGGGGAACTCTTTATGTAAGGAGATCGTCAAAGAAGTACCAATAAACTTGCTGTGTTCTTTGATAGGTAAGTACCCGTGCCGCTGGTGCAAAGGACAGACTTTGTTGCGCTTGCTGGGGAGTTTGTTGCGCTTGCTGGGGAGTTTGTTGTCCTTGCTGGGGAGTTGTTACGCACCTTCTTTTTTCAAGCTAATAGTAGGAAATGGTGATGGTGAGTGGCACACGAGACATTTTTTCTGAGATGGCAGACCATCTGAGACAACTCTGGTGTCGCAGATGCCTATGATTGAAATAATAATAGTTTGCAGTTTGCAACCCTTTTAAATTAATTTAACTTGGTTAGCGTATCAGGGAATTGTAGACAGACAGTTAAAAATAAAAATACAAAATTTCGAGAATTGTTTATTGAAAATTAGTTTCCACGTATTTCACCTGGATTTGAAATAATTCAAGGCTTTACAAAACAATATAGACCACGTTCACATATTTCTCGAGTCAAAAGATATTTATTTAATTTGATTTATAAAATTAACATCTAAAAAAAATACATATGATCAAAATAAGAATTATCGTAGGTAACATGATTTAAAACATTTAAAATTATAACATAAATATAAGTGTTTAAAAATTTAAACTACCTAGGTAATTAAAAGTAAGTTTCAACAAGAAAAACAAGTGTATAATCACGATTTATCTACTTTAATACAGCACTATAAAAAATAATATGCACTAAGAAATACTGACTTCGTTTTAGTGTAGAATTTACGAATTTCAACAATATCACACATTCACAGATTTCTAATGAGGTGCTTTGACAAAATATTTAACATTTTACACAGTAACCAAAAAAAACTAACAGTTTTCACTTTAGCCGCAGTCTCTTTGTATCTAAGGTCAGCCGGTGTATTCTGTAAACATCTCACCGGGAACACAAAAGTGGAGTGCGCTTGAGTAACTGTTAGTCCTCCTTGATTATACAGATTTAAAGCTCATTTATATAAATCGGTAGAACGGGGTTAATAGAAACGCAGGGGTGAATAGAAACAAAACTTTCAATGGTATTTTCACTTGAATGCCACATCATGGGTTTATAAAAAATGATCAATCTTTTAAAACTAATATTGATTTTAAAATTGAAATCCTTAAATGCTGCAAGCAGAATTTAAATAAAGTGAAAATCCCCTCTAATGTTTTGTTTCTATTCACCTATGCGTTTCAATTCACCCCGTTTTACGGTACTTCACATACATTCACGGTGAGGTTTTTACAAAATCGACCAGCCTTTGCAATTGACTGACACTCGGTTCGATTAAACCATTGAGAGTCCATTTCAACTTACTGAAATTTCACTGGTTGGTTTAATTCTCCTGTTTGAAGTATCGAAGATTTAGCATACGAATCGTTTTGCTGCAACGCCATCTGTTGTCCAAAAGTGGAACTTATTTATTGCACGCCATCTATTGGCTGTAAGTCCTGACGCTTCACAGTGCTCCGCCTTCTGGGGCACTAAAGCTACTCTAGAATATTCGGCACGTGGCCAGATTTGATACTAATGCCGTCTGCTTGTTATTTCAATAAGTACCACAGATATTTTCACAATTCTGGTAGATAGCACTCTTCTTGAAATATAATTAAAGCACTTTAATAATGCCACCGCATGGTGTCGGCCGGTGCCGTAAAAGAATAATACCATCCCATCACTTCCCATGGGTGTCGTAAGAGGCGACTAAGGGACTCACCAGAGAATGGGCAGCAGCGTTGTCTATAAAACTCAACACCATACACTGCGATCGCCAACCCGCCTGCCAACCGTGGCGATTATGGCAATCCCCCCCCCCTTTGGGAGAGGCCTAAGTCCAGCAGTGGACGTCTTTGGCTGTTATGACTGACTGACTGACTTTAATAATGGTCTAAGTAGAATGTGTGCTCTAGTTCTGTCAACTTGCGTCACCACATTGATACAGCAGTGTCAGACATTTTAGTCCGAGTCACTGCGTGTTTATGTAATATATATATATAATCCTGTGAAATAATTGTGAAAAATGAATCTCTATATTATCTTAGGTTTAGCCCAGGAAAATAAAACCAAATTGAGAATAACTTGCCTTAGCATAAATTGCAGTAAAACAAAAACTATACGAAACTTAAGCAAAAACTGATTTTCGAGACCCTTGACTATGGTTGATGACTTGACTACCGTAGTATCAACTTTTCATAAAGTATATCTACATATCTGAAGAATTCCGGTGAAAATAACTTTACTAGGTTTTGTTATCGAAGAAAATGTTTTATTTTCCTGGGGTTTTTATAGAATTTTTATTGTTTTATTTTATACGGTTTGTCATTGTTGCTTGTCTGAGTTACCCAAAGACCAGAAAATCTAACATTTGAAAAAAACAAGATGCTCAATACCAAGAAAGAAAGGCGCAGAAAAACTTTGAATTCGAGGCACCAAAGAGCGAAGCTAAAGTTATATTAACAAACTACATTCTACGTAAATTACAATATACAAAAGTTGTGCTTAATTAGTTCGTGCTTAAACTACTACAAATTACATTTAGCACATACGTAATAATTATCTTGAGGCAACTCAGCATACTGCAGAGCTAAGAACTATTCTTAGACAAATTTCTAATGAGTAAACCAACCAACCATATTTTAAATTAATTAATTATTGCCAAGAAACAATACCTATAGTACATTTTCTAACAACACAAACACTTAAGCTATTCATGGGAGACTAAAAATTAAATCACTAAAGCCTCGTATCTACTAGGCATGATTTGACGCGCAACACGAGACGCACAACAACGCGCAACGTTGCCAGCAGGCGCGCAACATTGACAATGTTTGTAAAAAAAGTTTCGTTGCCAGCAGGTGCGCAACATTGACAGTGTTACTTAAAAAAAGTTCCGTTGCCAGCAGACGCGCAATATTGACAATGTTATTAAAAAAGTTCCGTTGCCAGCAGGCGCGTAACATCGACAATGTTACTAAAAAAAAGTTCCGTTGCCAGCAGGCGCGCAATATTAACAATGTTACTAAAAAAAGTTCCGTTGCCAGCAGGCGCGTAACATCGACAATGTTACTAAAAAAAGTTCCGTTGCCGGCAGGCACGCAACATTGACAATGTAGCTACAAATAAGTTTCGTTGCCAGCAGGCGCGCAATATTGAAAATGTTACTAAAAACGTTCCGTTGCCAGCAGGCGCGTAACATTGACAATGTTACTAAAAAAAGTTCCGTTGCCAGCAGGCGCGTAACATTGACAATGTTACTAAAAAAAAGTTCCGTTGCCAGCAGGCGCGTAACATTGACAATGTTACTAAAAAAAAATCCGTTGCCAGCAGACGCGCAATATTAACAATGTTACTGAAAAAAGTTCCGTTGCTAGCAGGCGCGTAACATTGACAATGTTACTTAAAAAAAGTTCCGTTGTCAGCAGGCGCGTAACATTGACAATGTTACTAAAAAAAGTTCCGTTGCCAGCAGGCGCGCAACATTGACAATGTTACTAAAAAAAAGTTCCTTGTTGCCGTTCAACATGATGAGCAACAAGTTGTGCATCGTCAAATGTTGCCTAGTTGATACGAGCCTCGATTGAATAGAGAGGTAACGTAATGTCTCATTACAAAATAGTCACATCGTCATCTTTTATAAATAAATTCGATTTAAATTCTTCCTATTTGTACTACTTTAAGTAAAATATTTCGTAAAGTTGGGACGTCTTCAAATGTGAGGAAAGGAATGTGAAATTAGGACTATCTATAAGCTCATGAGGTTTTGAAACAAGAGACTTACATAAAGGGGCTGTTCTTTTTTCCAAAACATACAACTACATTCTGTTCACAATTGTTTTACTTCTGACAGGAACCCAAACAACAACCATGATGCTTGCTGTCAAAATCACAGTGATCCTTATGCTCGTTGCAATAAAGTTGCTAGTGGGTTATTCCTTGTGTTGCTGTTAGATGTAAAATAACTGTAAACAGCGAGTCTAAAATGGCCACTTTAGCAGAATCAGAAAGCAAATCACGCTACCGGTCACTGTCAAACTTTCCCAGTCAACCTTGAACCTAACGCGTTAGCGATAAAGATGAAAATTAAATTTGACAGATTGTTGTGTGATTAATATTATGATTGTAATACAATTCTCCTAAAGTGGCCTTTTTAGCCCCACAGACCGACGGACTGTTGCTACTTCGTTTCAGCAGTGTTATCGTTACACTGCTGAAAGTCTACAATTTATTAAGGGTACATTCTGGCAACAGATTTTTACATTCAAACAACGAACGCATATACATCCTTGTTACTCCACTCGAGGCGTCAAGGGATCTTTGCTACATTATAAGGCTATGAGTAAGATACAGAGACAAAATTAAGCGTTATCTTACATTCCCTTTTCCGATCCCTCTTTGCCAATTGGCTCAGCTTGGTTCTGTCTCCAGCCTATTAAGAAGAGAATTTCAAATGATATCTTTCTTTCTCCTCCACTGTGTTTTTCTGGCTTGGTGGTTGCCACTGTCTGGAGAAACGAGATTTGGTCTTTTAGGTCATGAGTATATTCTGTTTCTGGCTATCTAAGACTACATTCAGCAACAGATATTGCAATATATCAACATACAGTTACTTATCATCGTATGGCTAGAATACTCTTTCAGAATCAGTTTTAAATTAAAATAATATTAAGTTTTGGACCATTAAAGTAACAGAGTTATTCATAATATCTTTGCAATTTTTTGGAATGGTTCTACATTACAGTAAATTACTTACAACAAAATGTACAATAGTCATAAATGTCTATTATGCTATCACTATTGTGATACAAATATATACAAAGTTACAATTACTCATATATTTTATATATATACAGATTAAATATAAATTGAAAAGTTAATAATTACAATGATTTTACCTACTACTGGGTATCTACATAATAATAGAACCGTGAAACTAAAAAGATTTTAGCTTAATTACTACAAGTATACATATCATATGGTTTATACTATACATAGACTGCGAAATTTTACAAAACCAACTCGACACTTTACAAAATCACTCAAACATTAGTACCACAAGTTAGAAAACCTCATTCCAAATACACAACACTTTACAACACTGAACATCCTTCCAACATTCGCATCTTCTGATTACCAGAAGATCCCAACATTAAACAGACAAGCCTAAGCAATCATCAATGTCCATCCCTTGTTCTTCTTACGTCAGAAGAGCCAAGAAGAAGCTATAACTGTGAAGAATCCGAGGCCGGCGGAGAAGGCACGGCCTCGCGATGCCTAGGTCTTCTTCCCCTGCTGAGGACGTTTTAGCAAATGCAAGGGATCTTTTCTGTACCTCGCGAAAAGCTCCCTCTTGAACGTTTCGAAATGTTTCCTGTTCTTCTCGTTCTGTTTCTCCCGCCAGAGGGGGCGGTTCCTTCTAGCCTGCAATCCCCAGTGGATCGTGAAGATCGGGGACAGCACCTTGAACTGGTACCCGATTAAGAACATCTCGTAAACCTGGAAACGAAATGAGAGGGTTACGTTCCGTTTCAGCATGGAGACAGTGATTCAAACGTAGCATTAGAGCTTTTCTTGTCGGTAATAACTATAACTTGCATTTTTTATTATAACTTGCAAATGCAATATTGTCGTAAATTAATTTCGTAAGAGTCAATGGGAGGTTCAATAAAATATACGTATGTGGGTCTACAAAGGATCTTTTATTTCATATCTGCATTTCAATTGACTGGAAAATTAAAATTACAAATAAAACAACATTATGTATAAAAACTTTATTACAAAACTGTCTTTACAAAAATAAATAAAACGTAACACTTATTACAGTCTAGGCAGAGCTTAAGACCGATAAAAAAATCTGCAGACAATTAGGCCAATAGGGACCAAATAACTTACCATACGATGAAGTAACTAAACTACCAACTATTCAAAGAGGATTGCGAACTATGATGTACCTAATATGTAATAAAAAATAACAAGGCAATGAAAACTTGGAACGAGAACAAAATGCCTCAATGCTACAGTACACAAACTTAATCGCCGAAACAAAATTACAAAAACCATATTTCCTAGTAATCGAAAAGCTGGCTTCACGCCAGGATAACGCAAGCACTAAGTAACCGGGATAACTTAAGCTCTGCTGGATTCTACATACATTTATCTATCACAGTATCGCTGTAATTTAAATCTACATGGTTGGGGATAGGGTTGAGATTGGGTTAGACTCCTGTGTTATCTGTGATCCAATTCCTGAGTGAGGCTATGTTCGTGAAGACGGTGGGCGAGAGCGGTAATGCGCATCCTCTGGCGAACGATACGACGCCAAATGCGGTGTCGCGGAATACCGCAGGACCTCCGGAATCACCCTGAAAGTAGTGCAGATAAGTAAGTTCGATGATTTTGTTGAATATTAGACACTGGTCAAACTGAGGCGAATCGAACACAGAATGCAAAATGAAAAATGCTTGCGCCAATTGCGTCAACTAACTCGTATGGAGGAGTTCAAATCTAATAGATGTCGACATCCTAATTGTTAAAAACAATCAACAGAAGCAAGCGCGTCCAGCATCCAGTGCCGGTTACTTCGCTATTTAATATTTTTGCAGTAAAGCCTTTCGTAGATTTGCTCATGTATTCCCTTTCATATCACCTCACCACTCACCTGACAAGAGGACACTCCTCCGATGAGGAAGTGTCCCCCACAGAACATGTGGTTAGTCAAGGAGTCCCCATAGGACAGGCGACACAGCCAGTGCGGTACTACTGGCACGTTTGCCTCCATCATGATGCGCGGGATTCTACGGCCGCCTACCTGTAGAATAGAGGAGGATGAAGGATACATTATGTCCAATGGAGTTTCTTGTCCGTTCTTCTCCATAAAAATCTACCTTTCCGAATGGACAGTAGAATTACTTCAGTATTTTATATTTTTTGTAATGTGAATGACGTTCAAAAGTGCCGTTAAATGGCCTTAAAAAAAACGATTTGGAATAAGACTTTTACTTTGCAAAACAGATACAGAAGCATATTATATTAAATGTTAAAAACAAACTACAAGGTGCTATCGAAATATTTGTCCACATTACGATTCGACCAGTAAATGGCTAAGTAATGGATTGATGTAAAACTACGGGTACTGTGTTAAATGTTACGATAAAATACCTTGTGACATATTAGAACTAAATGAAAGACAATTTAAAACATATCAAAAGTACACTTTGTAAATTAGAAGATTACATTCAGGATAAGAATGCTTGGAAGCATGCTGGTCCTGCTCCATTGGACAATCAGTGTTGTGGACAAAATCAAACTGGTTGCTTTATGTATTAACTTTATAGATGTTCTGTTTCTTTTTTTGTGTTTGTATTTTTCTGCTAACTCACACACTGTTAATTAGTGATTCCAATATTTGTAAATGTGTGAGTATCATGTACTTATTTAGAAAATTAATAAGTCTACCTCTGCATACCCTAGGTGCATGGTCCTCACATATAACTAAATTTTTGTATACCAAATATTGTAAAAGATGTATTTGTAAAGAGTAACTACGGAGTTTTTTGTCCGTTCTTCCTTTCCGAATGGACAGTAGAGTCACTTTAGTATTTTATATTATTTGAAATGTGAATGACGTTCAAAAGTGCCGTTTAATGGCCTAATTGGAATAACCGTTTTGACTTGACTTTTGACTGATAAGGTCAAAAAAAAAAACAAAAAACGAAATAGAAAAGAAATAGAACAGGAGAGGGTCCAAAAAGTTTTTTTAAAATTTCATTTGGCCCTAAGATCAGCGAGTTGTTTCTTCAGAAGAATCCTTCCGACTATCAGTAGGATTCCAAAAGTAAACTGCACGTATAAATATTATGTCTCTCATACTCACAGCAGTAAGCCCCCATCCAGTCACAGTGAGCCTCACAAGCGGGACAGCCTGTCCCCTCGTTGGGAGTCTAATAGCCCGTATGTTATCGTTGAAGTTCAGCGGCCTGGCCAGCCTCAGCGCGGCTATGTCGTTGTCGAACTGAGGCCGTCCGTACTGGGGGTGGACGGTCACGTTGGAGACCCTCACTATCCTGCCGCCGGAGTCGCGGCGAGTACTACCCACGCGTAGGCGGATTGCTCGAGGGGAGACGCTAAAATAATTAAAAATAAATTAACATAGTGTACAATTTATAAGAATAATTAAGCAGATAGACGTAATCCATCAGAAATACCTTCCATATTACAGCAGAATAAATAGACCAAAGCGAACAAGACAAAAAATATGACAAGAGTATGTTTTTTTCATATTTCGTTTGAACTGTGAACTACAACATTGAGATAAATCATATAAGACCCTCGTGTCTGACTTAGGGACGGTCATTTATGATGACAAGTAATCTTCAACCTTTTGTCTATGCCAAGTATGTAATCTTTATTCAACCTTTTATATGGCTGTTTTGTCCTGTTGCAAAGTAAAGATTATCACCCTTATAAACCAGTAAGTCCTTTCGGTAGAAGTTAAGTTGCTTTATATCATTTAAATATTGAATAGATTGTAACATGTGTAAATTGGTTTCCACTATAAGTTTATTGCACAACGCTCTATCTATATCCGCTGTCTCTTCCATTCGGACGTCCGGGCCAAGTAGTGTGCCAACTACTCAAATATATATGCCCACAGCATACCACGTTACGTTCAATTGGTTGCATGCAGTGCTACTGACAAGTGCATCATCTGACTGAAGAGTTAGTTACAGATCGAAGTTTCAAGCTTAATGAAAAATCACAGCAAAGGTGATGAAAATAAAAAATAAAAGAACAAAGAAATCTTAATCAGCGCTAATAGACTTGTTTCGAAAACACAATTAAGATCTAGCAATGCTAAACTGATTACTATTTCCGAACAATTTCTTAGAAATCTAGAAATAATAACTGCAAGGTTTTGCACATTTTTTGTCTAGCTCTTAAAGAAACAGAGCGAAGACTCGATCGAGAATTAACTGAAAAAAATGTTGCAGTTGATATAGCTCAAAACAAAAACAGAATCGTACTATCAAATAGCTTAACAAACTACTCGAAGCTTGCAAACTGATCTGTTTGCTCCACAAGAATCATTCAACCATGCTCTCCATCAAGCCAAAAATGAGCCCTCCAGGTCCATGAATATCCGACGTACGAGCATTGCATCGTAAACTCGTGAAGAAGCACTCAACCAAAACATTCACAGCGCAGAGCGAAGGGCTCTTGAACCCACGTTACACTGTGCTTCATAAAATATTCACGCAGAGAAAAACTAGCGGGTCATGGCTGTGACGGCCACGATTATACAGCGCGACTATTTGCTTTGGACGATATTGTTAGGGCTCCTGTAATGTACCAGTTAGTTTCAGATGATACGTTTTATAGCAATAACATTTGTCATTAAGGAGATGAAGTTTGTTTTAGAGCAAATGGACCATAAACTCTCAGATTCTATTAAAAATAAGCTGAGCTTTCATCTTCAAAACTAAGAATCGTCAAAGAGAATATAATAACTGAAGAAGACTGACAAATTAGCTCATTAGAAATAATGAAACCCAAAGATACTGAGAAAATGATGGAAGACTTGCAAATCAGCATTAAGAATTTTAGTACCGCGCTTCGCACTATGGAAATGAAACGTCCTTCCTTTGGCGAAATATTTCTCGGACATAAATAATTTTCCTCGGCCTATATATTTAACGGAACCCTCGAAGTGATAAGCAACAATGTTAAAGAAGACCATAAACCCTAAGTCCCGCTCCTCTGGTCACAGTTTTATTATTACTAAAGTCGTAAAGTTAAGAAACGTTACGAGTATGACCTTGACACCGGAGAGCCCAAAACGGTGTAGTCTACGAACAATATCTCCGAATTTACTACGCCTAGTAAAAAGTATAACTATTTTTATGATTACTGATAAAATGGAACGTCAACAAAGCCCCATTTATGGTCGCATTAAATTCCTCTTTGATTTTTCCTGCCGGAATAATTTGGATTCAGAGGCTGACCGTAAAATTTATGGGCTTTCAGATTCAATGTTTGCAGATCTATAGGGGTTTTCAATTACAGGAAAAGTAAAAGCTTTACAACAGACTTACTTTTTGTTCATTGCATTGGAATTAGTAGTATTACTTTATTACTCGTTTTCTTTAGCTATGTACTGAATACATTAACATACCTAATGCTACGGACTACAATGGGGCCATAATATTCCAACGACGATAATATTGCTGCCTGCCTAATTGCTACCTGACCCTACAGCGTAGGATGCTAACCAAATATGGCTAAGCCTGCCAAACCTTAAATTAAATGTAACTGTTATGAAACTTACTTCTGAACACAATGCGCAGCAGTCAGCACATAGTCCCTGCTGATAATGAATCCTCCACAGAATGAGTTTCCATTCAACACCATGGACACCTGGTAAGGGTGCCTGTTCACTGATGTCGGTCTGCCCCCAATGATCTGACCGCTCAGTTCCGGACAGGCTTCCTCTAGCTCTACGTCTAGTTCCTGTTGAGTATCCTCTGTATTTTGGGCATCGTCTGCTGCTGCGTCTGAGCAACATTCTGCTTCAACTGCTTCTTGGAGATCTGTAAGTATATTAAATTTAATAGTTGTTTTTGCACGATGACAAGTTTGATCAAATAAATCATTATTGAAGAGAACTTGAAAAGCGAGCGCATCCTTATTTAGGGCGAATATCACAAGAGCTGTCGACCAGCTCTCTCTCGATCGACACCACGTCCAAAGACTGTCAGTGACAATATTGAAGAACAATGATGATTCTAACACTTGAATTCGGTTTAGATGTGTTAATCACGTGCAGTTTCATTGGTGAAATTTGCCCTTCATATATTAAATTTGATTGAATATAATAAAATAGATTTCCTTTACCATTTAGCGTGAATTTCGACGACATATGACATCAAGCCATCTTCACCAACCAACCAAAAAATCAAAAAGCCATCTTCAACACACAAGCAACAAGAATAATCACTCACCCACAACCCCGACGAGACACAACAGTAGCAGCCCGGCAGTCACCGCAACCATGATGCCTGGTAGACTCCACCTGCTTCGAGCACAGACTTAGCCAGCGGCGCCCGCGCAGCGACAATGTTCCAAATTCAAATTATTGCCAAACGTCTGGCGCAGGTAATTTCGCACGGTAAGTCACGGTCACGACCTTTTCTCCGGCTTCCATTAATCGAGTTAAGTCAAGGTGAAGATTGGGGTAAAAAATTGTGAGTTTACGAGGTGACTTAATATGCGAAACGTTGGTATGACTGTGTAGTAGGACGAGGACAAAATAAAAGGGCATAAGTATTTAAACAATCGTACAGGATCCTGGCTATGAGAATCACAAAGGTAGGCAGATACTGTAGATTTTCCAACAGGAAAAGTAAAGCAGTTGGTGTTTTGAACGCGTTAGCTTCGACGTCCGGCACTTGTCACTGACACTAGGAGATGATTAGCCTTAAATAAATTTGCCCGATAGTGAATAAGCTTATTTCAAAGGTTTATATTGACAGTATATTATGGATACCCATGTGTTAAAATAACAACAACAATTTTTTTATCTTTTGGAGATGTTAAAAGTGACAGTAAAAGTCGTCTGATATTATCTGCAGTTAAAAAGCAGCCAAGTTTATAAAGACGTTGTTACGCAATAAAAATAGATACAACAGAAGTACATTTAATAAAACCGAATGTCCACACCCAGAGCATGAAATTAAATCAAATCTCAAAGTGCCCAATATATTGTATTTGAGAAATTAAACAGAGGCGAGTCAATTGGTAATGTTTAATTCCTTTTTTTAATAAAACTTCTTATTTATTAAAACAGCATTGTGTTGTAAATCAGACTCGGGTCTATTATGACTAGGAATTTGGGTTCTTCTTTTCATTATCGTTTGACGCAACTCTTGCGCAAATTGAACTTCTTATATCCTCTAGATTTTATTTTGTCCTTTGAGCAGAAAAAACGAAATAGTATCTAGAGTCCTTGATCCAGATTAGGACCGCCGGAATTTGGTCGGATCTAAGAAATTAAATTTCAACAACTCAAGTTAAAATGCCAAAATACTACCCTAAAAAACCTTAGCCATGTCCATAGATCTCGATATCCGTGGCCAAGTTTAAGATGGGAAGAAGTCCGCAGCAATAAATCTGTGTCTGTAATTCAGTATTTTTAAACGTCTACCGTATGGTAAACAACAGATCATTTGCTGAACAAACAAGACCTTCACAAGATAATAAAGTATCATCGTACGGTTTAATACGCCCCTACGTCAATCGCAAATTAGAAACGATCATAACTATAATATTGTTGACGACTCGCGTGTTTTACGAGAAACATTAAAATATTCCCACCCGCTCAGCTCTCGAACCAAAGGCTTGTTTATTTTTAAAAACACTAACTTTTGCACACGACTTCGTTCGAACGGTTCACAAAAATTGACATGCGTGTTGACAATATCTCTTCACGTTCGTGGTTCTGTTGGAAATATTTTATTTTTTTGGTGATTGTAAAGTTTTGGGTTTATGTGTTTTAGTTTAGTAGTTTTTGTTTTCAAAGTTTGCTGGGACTGTTGTTTTAAACATGTTACGTTAAAATGGAAATATTTCATACTTTTTTAAGGATGTGGAATCATCAAATGACTCCTCCCGCTCTGGGTGAAGCAGAAGGGAGTGTCAGACTCTTACTGACTAAAACCCATCCGTGTTCCTTCTAATGCCCTTTGCGTTCCAGGGCTGCGGTAACTCTCTCGAACAAATTCCGCAACCCCGGCTAATATTTCATCCTGCTGTCATAATTCATAGGCCCTGAAAGTAAACGGAACCATATAGGATCACTTGGGTGTCTGACTGTCTTTCTGATCTCCGGATCCACTGGACCGATTCTGTTGATATTTGGTGCACATATGGAGTTCTGTGACCCAAATACGGACGCGTTACGTAAATCTAAAAAATTTTAGGGGTCACTTTTGGGGGTCAAACAAGAAAATCAAAAAAAAAGTTTTTTGAATAATATCGTGTGACATATCAAATTAAAGGGCTTACTGTGAGGGTTTTAATTATATATTATTTTCATAATTATAAAATAAATTGTTTTAAAGTTTTTCAAAAAATTAGACGAACAATGACCATTCCCGCCCTTATCTCCGAAACTACTGAGCCTAAAACTTTGAAAAAAAAAATGGAGATAGCACCTACAGATAACAGGAAAACCTATAAGAAGTCTAGTGTTAAAATAACATGTTATAAAAAAAATTCGTTCGGAACCCTTTGCACGCGAGTCCGACTCGCACTTGGCCAGTTTTTCATATTCACTTTCATTACTAGCATGGCGGCGACTGTAACTGACTGCTTTATATTGTACTAGCTGACCCGCGCGATATCGTCTGCATTACATTTTTCATTAAGGGTGCTCTCTCGAAAGAAGCTTAAAAATAGCGTGCAGATGAAGCAGTTTTTCGTCGGCATTTACGAAGAAATTACATTAAAAAAAAATACGTAGTAATCTACATGATATTATGCGTAATTTGGTTTAGCTAGAATTTATGTATCGGTCTCACATAGATTTGGAGATTTGGAGGTGATTTGGTGATTTTTTTTCTTAAAAAAAATCACCAAATCACCTCCAAAGCTTTGAGATGAAACCATTTTACTCCTTCATTTTTTATCAAAAGAGTATAAAAAATACATTTACTGCTTTGCAATACAAACGAAAATAATTTGGTTTTGTTACTTTTTAAAAATATGAACTATTTTATTATAAAAAAATAAAAACACGGGTAGCGGAGTGGCGCGTGGAGGTGTAGTTAGCTCCGTTTGTATGCACAAGGTCATTGGCATGTATACAAGCCTTAATGCTCCGCTCCTATTAGTCGTAGCGTAATGTTATGTACCCAGGAGCAACAGATAGCCTTCCTCGATAAATGGGCTATCCTACACGAAAACATTTTTATAAATTTGAATAAGTAGTTCTTGATATTAGCGCGTTCAACAAAACGAACAAACTCTTCAGTTTTATAATATTAATTATTATAAAAGTATTACTATTTTATTATATTATTTTTTAGTTTTAATGTATTAATATCAATAGGCTATTGAGTCTATTGATGTTAATACTAGCGTTCCCCCGCGGCTTCGACCTACCCCGCCACTCTCTTATTTTTTCCTTTCATAAGAACCTTCTCCTGACAATAACAATCACAACAAAAAAAAACCGGCCAAGTGCGAGTCGGACTAGCACACGAAGAGTTCCGTACCATAAACCTTAATTTTTATTATTTGTTGTTATAGCGGCAACAGGAATACACAATTTGTGAACTGTCTACCTATGACGGTTCTTGAGATACAGCCCTCTGACAGACAGACGGACGGACGGACGGACAGCGGAGGCTTCGTAATAGGGTTCCGTTGGTTACCCTTTGGATACGGAACCCTACAAAATAATTAGCGCAATCGGCCCAGCCGTACATGCGTGATACCGTGACCAAGGGAAATAGGGATTAATTTATATATATGTATTATATAGATTGTGTTTATCTAATCTTATCTAATCTAATATAATGGTGTACTTTATTCTTATAGGTAAAGCGGCGTAGGCTGAAAAGTCCTTTGTTGCAGTTTCTATACTATTAATCAGTCTTCTAAATCAAGACATCGATCAAAGCAAAAGACAATCGTGAGAATTGAACTGTGTAATAGTAAGAATACAAATAATTCAGTCTAGGTCAGTAATATCGGGCCTGTTGTATTAAAAATAGCCAGACAGGTGAAAATCGATTCGCTACCGCGCAATATAATTCCGTTTAGAAGTTGAAGTGTTTCTGTTATTAGTAAATATTGATAATTTTCTACTAAAATTTTTCTCAGTATCTGCTTGCTGCAATAAAGGCTACCTAAATCTTTATCCTAAAAACTAGCTGACCTATGCCCAATTTTAGGCGGGATTTTTCGGGTTTATATATAGCCTATGACACTCACAAATAACGTGGCTTTCTATTGGTAAAAGAATTTTCTAAATCAGTTTCCAAGATCCAGAGATATTACCCTACGACCTCATAAACTCAAAAACTTTACCTCTTTATAATATTAGTATAGAGTATAGATAATTGAAAAATTAGCTCACAGGACCAAAATTATATTGAAAGGACCAAACCTTCCAATACTAAAAGTGTGTCTTTCCAATGCGTAATCATAATTGTAAGTGCTTGTTAGGTACGTATGGTTTTATTTAATCAATCAAGCAACCTTATTTTATATAAATGATGTTATCTAATGGCTCATTTACACTAGGTCGTTGTGACACATAAGGTTTTATTCGGTCACCCACAAGTGTAACCAGGTTTTCGGTTAGCCGATTTGGCCGCAGACCGTTTTCCGAATCCGGTAAACCGATAAATACAGTCGTCATATTCGGTGACCGACTTAAGAGGAGACTCTAGACCCGAGGAATTTGTAAAATAGATATTTGAAGAAAGTATTGCCGATGCGTCGCACTGTGCCCTATCAAGTAAAGTGCGAAAGCGACGACTGCAGTTCAGGCTGATTTTCACCTATAAAAACCTTGACCAAAAGACGGTTTTGTATTCCGCTGTTTTCTTCTTCAAAACTGGACTGATCTAAAAAAATCATATATCAAAATTAAGAGGAAGAATCTATGCTTCTATTATTTTCTATTTTGTTAAAAACTTATCGAATTTGTCTGACAGTCATCTGAACATGGTGGTAAAAACGGGCTGTTTTTTTGGGTCATTGGATTGTCATAATTCTTTAAGTAAACGCGTGCCTCTATCATTTTCTTTTTCGGAAAAAGAGAAAATGATAGAGGCACGTTAATACGTGCCTCTATCATTCAATCTACATATTTTGAAAAAAAAAAAACATTGCTTTAGTAGCATCCACGCTTCTGCAGTGCGTCGGCGATGTTTGACAATGCGCGCACTGACGCAGTATGGCGCAAGAAATCTGCATCGTTACTTCGCAGGTTGCGTGACAGTCCTAACATCATGCTGCACTCGATAGCTGCCCGGGCAGATAGCCCGCTTGTGTGGGCATTAGCCGATCGAACGAGGTCTGTTTTAGTTATTAAGTACTAACATAGGCTAAGTAATTTTGTTACTAACACAGTGGACCGCATTTGTAGTCTGAATAAATAAATAAATTAATTAAATTATTCACGAAGAAAACAGCGGAATGCGTGCACGAAAGGCACAAAAGTTACCGACTCGATCCCCTCTCAATGTAAACGCGCCATAAGTTCGCCCAAATCCAATATCACAAATCGTAGATATTCTCATAAATACTTCTGAAGAGGTAGGTACTCGTGCAATACTATGTTTTTAACCAGATTAAAACATTCCGCACAGACCAACAGACTCACTAACACACATACCTATTTCTGCTAATTTTAGCGTCAGCATCCGGCGAGGTCTAAAAATAATTATAAATCTACGCTTGCAACAGCGAGCTGTATGAAATGTTAAAATATCTTGCGCTGCAGCGGGCGTGCTGAAAGCTGAAACTAATGATTGTATTATCTGTTATTTAGCTATTCAATAAAACTGTGAAAGTTTTGCGAAAATTTTGATGTAATGCCTGTTTAAGATAAAAACCTGTTTTGTCTCGATTCTATTAAATACTAGCTGACTAGCAACTTCGTCTGCGTCATATTTTTCTCCGCTCCTTTTGGTCGTAGCATGATGTTATAGCCTACAGCCTCCCTCAATAAATGGGCTATCCAACACCTAAATATTTTTTTCAATTCGAACTAGCAGTTCCTGAGATTAGCGCGTTCAACCAAACAAACAAACAAATTCTTCAGCATTATAATGTTCCTAGTTGAACCGCACAAATTCGTCTGCTCCGCTCCTATTGGTTTTAGTGTGATGATATATATATATCCTATAGCCTATAGCCTTCCCCGATAAATGGGCTATCTAACACTAATTTATCTATCTAATCTAATTTTTAATAATCAAATCAAACCAGTAGTTCCTGAGATTAGCGCGTTCAGGCAAACAAACAAACAAACTCTTCAGCTTTATACATTAGTATATATAGATAAAAATACATTTCCAAGGATACATATTATGTGTCTAAGTCTAACCGTCTAGCTAGATTTAAATACGTAATAGTACATACCTAGTTTCGCTTTAACCTGTCAGGATCCGTAAGGACCGATTGGGGCCAAATCGCCCCAACCGTAAGAATCCGTAAGGCCCTATTGGGGCCCAGCCGACTCGCGCGGTGTAAACGTTACTTGTATGCGTCTTGCGGATTATTTTCGTTAATTTTTATTTTGTTTTTATTGCTTTTTATTATTTCTCCAGTTAGTAAACAAAACAAAGGTCCTTCTGAGGTAAAATTTCTCACCTACCTACAGTCTTACACGTTTCAGCTTCAGTCCGTACATACAATTAAATACCTAGACTCAATCATTATAATAGCAACTGAAAATTGGCATGAAATATACCTACCTAAGTACCCTATACCTTTTAAGGTACTACTAGAAAGAAAAGAGAATGAAAAAGTGCTTATTGTGACAGAACTGTCATGCGTACATACAAATTAAGGTAACAGGAAAATAATACAAAAAGTACCTAACTGCACAACAAAAGTATTCCAAAACTGAATAACTTTCTGCAGGATACGAAACAAACACATTTAGTTTCAATGTTTGCTGTTCAGAAAATAAATTTAGCATCTAAATTACTATTTTTAAGTTTTTTTTTTTTTTTTATTTGTGATGGGTTTGCTCTTGACTCTAGTCTAGGTCAGAGATGACAGAGACAAAGTCTACGATGGAGCGAGCTTACCCAGAAGGAGCCTGTTCACTCTAACTTTGAAGAGATTAGGGTTGTAAGCGTTTGGAAACACAGACGCAGGCAGAGAGTTCCACTCCTTTGCTGTGCGCATTATAAAAGACGTTTGGAAACGCTTAGTGCGAATTGGTGGAATAGTAACAAGGTAGGGATGGTAAGATGCAGTGCGTCTGGATGTCCGATGGTAGAAGGGGGCCGGTGGAATGAGGTCGTGGAGTTCTTGGGCACACTCACCGAAGTACAATCTGTAGAAGACCGACAAGCAGGCAACCTTACGGCGATGAGCCAAGCTATGTAGCTTGGTATCCACCAGTTTTTCGTCACCGATGAGCCTCTTAGCTCTGCGTTCTACCGAGTCAAGCGCGGCAAGCTGATACTTAGCTGAGCCATCCCAAAGGTGGCTACAATACTCCATGCAGGATCGGACTTGCGCTTTATATAGAGCAGTGATTAACGTTACAAAGACCATCATTTTATTTAAAGTTATTTAAACATTCTTTGACACAGAAATGAGGAAAACAAATGGCGCCGCCTAGTCATGCATCTGTTTTTATCCTATCACTAACAATGAATGCCAAAAATGAGACAATTAAAATAATTTGGCGATCGATTCATTAACAAGTAAGCACTCGCTATTAGAACAATATCTATAGTTGAGCCGATCAGCACTTCAGCTGCCGATCAATTCTGTTTACACATCGAGGTGAAGGAGCTGTCACGAAGCGAGCTGTCATTTTATCTTGATTACTTGGATTGACAGCTCACTTCTTGATCACTTTACACAAGGCTTCACTCCGACATATTTACATAATCGAGCAGCTGGTCTATTTCGTATACATATCACCGTGAAACCTTAGCTGGAGTGAGCTTGACGTGAGCTGTCAAACCGACCAATCAAGGTGAAATGGTACTATGCCCTATCACGGCGTGATGTTTACAGAATAAATCGGCTGGAGTTCAGTATTGGAACAATAGAATATAATATAACCTTTGGATGGATTTAATAGAGGGAAAGAAAGGCAGATCAGTAGGTAAATTTAGTTACACTATTATATGGAAAGAAAGAAAAGAAAGAAAGAATAAAATTTATTTAGCACATATATGAAACACGCACGGTACATAGAATTAGAAATAACAAACAAAAAGGGTATGCCAGAAACTAGTGTGTGTCTCACGGTTGCGCTAAAAAGGTCTATTTCAGCGATGTGTCAGACTGACTAATGCTGTCTGACGCTGGTTTTCAAATGAACCTTTTAAAGGCCGAGTCCGGTTCATTTGTTAGGTACAATATTATAACATAGTTCATGTTATAGTCATAAAGTAGATATAAGAGTACTTAAACATGTATAGTTAAAACATGGTATAAATTACAAAAAATAATAATAATAAAAGTGATGAAGATATTATAAGAATGTATGATTGTGCTTGTGCGTGTAATGTGTTCAAATAAATAATATCACTGACGGAAACGAAATAAGCTATTTGGGTATTGTTTTGACAAAAAAAAAAAAAATTAAATTGATAATAACAAAATGCGATGAAAATAATTACGTACTTAAATACTATACTAAGTGAGTCAATTGAAATTGCTTTGGATATGGAGTTACTACATAATAGATAAATATAACAATATCTATAGTCGAGCCGATCAGTCAGTGACTCACTGACCTTCGACGGCGACGGACCGCGACAATGCCAGATGTTACTAGACAAGTAATAAGAGGCAGCGAATCAATACTCGCGTCACAAATCACTAAATGCAGTTAACGCTGTGCTTGTCATCTTTAAACGATTTTTAAATATTAAAAAAATATTATTAGTTCTATGGCAACTAGTATTTCACTTATAACTAAGTTACTAGTCTTGTCTTTGATTGTTAAGAAAAGATTAGGTTGCTATTTTTGACGTGATAACGTCTTATAAATCGTTGAACGCCGGCTGCATTCACGAAAAAGTGTCGCGTTCCGAGAGCGAGAGCGCGGAACAAGCGATAGAGAGGCACGATCGGCCTAAGCGTTCGGCTTGTTTGTTAAAAATTCAATTGTTTTCTTAAAACGTTATCACGTAAAATTATCGTTCGTAAACCGGCTTTACAGACAACCAATTTTTTGTCCAAAACAGATATCGTTTCTCGATTTTGTCAAGCTCCATTAGAATAAATGCCTGAAAATATAAATGAATGAAAAGACTAATCAAATCGGCAGCATCGACCAATTAAAATCGTTTCTAATTTAGCTCTAACCTCATTAAAAGCGAGACTAGAGTGCGAGCGAACATTCGAATACATTCGACATTGTCAAGATTCCAAAACTTACGCAGTCCGTTCATCCTCTAGTACCAATATTTTGGATACCAGCCATTTGGACAAACACATTAAGAAACAATACTCCTGTGTTTCTCATGAATTACGGAACAAATAGGAGTCTACGTAATTTACGGGGCGAGCGGAATTTCACGTACTAAAATCAGGTGGGTATGAGATGGCGCATGCAGCTTTATAGGTAGTCTAGATCTGGTTTTTTCGCAGTGCGGTTATCGACCAAGGTTCCCGGATCCCGGAGAAGGACTCCGGATCGGACGAGAAAGGGTTTTTGGAGATCCTTAAGGCTTGTATACATGCCAATGACCTTGTGCATAGCTAACTACTCCTCTACGCGCCGCTCCGCTGCCCGCAAATTTAATTTATTAAAAAAAATTACACATATTTTAAAAACTAAAAAAAAACCAAATTATTTTCGTTTATATTGCAAAGCAGTAGATATTTTTTTTTTACTTTTGTTAAAAAATTAAGGAGTAAAATGGTTTCATCTCAACAATTTGGAAGTGATTTGGTATTTTTTTTTTCTTCTTATGTGATACCGATACATAAATTCTGGCTAAACCAAATTACGTATCATATCATGTAGATAACTACCTATTTTTTTCAGATGTAATTTGTCAATAAATGCCGACGAAAAGTTGCTTCACCTGCACGCGGTTTTTAAGCATTTCTCGAGAAAGCAGCCTTAAAACCTTAAAAAGTAGTTTTATAACTCGTTATTATCTTCCTGCCATTGTATCATGTTATGTTCCTGGAATTGGCGTTTTCTTACTTCAGTCTCCGTTTGTTAACCGACAGTTGCTTTTGCTCCCGTTTCTTTCATCAAAATGTTCTTCAATTATTTGGCTAAACCATGAACAAATCTTAAATACCTTGAGAAACTATTATCAGACTGTTTATTTTTTCTTTTACATTTCCGTAAACTTAAAGAAAATACAAGACGCATTTTTAGGGTTCCGAACAAAAAACCGAATCCTTATAGGATCACTCGGGTGTCTGTTTGTCTGTCTTATCTGTCTGTCCGTCTGTCACAGCCAGTTTTCTCACTTCTATGACCCAAACACGGACGCGTTACGTAAATCATTAAATTTTTAGTATGGGGGTCACTTTAGGGGATCAAACCAGAAAATTAAAAAAAAAAGTTTTTTGAACAATATCGTGTGACATATCAACTGAAAGGGCTTACTGTAACGGTTTTCAATATATTTATTTCATTATTTTAAAATAAATGGTTTTGAAGTTATTCAAAAATTAGACGAAAAATGACCCTAAAATTTTGATCTATAGATTCCATCTTCTAACTTATTCTTCGATATAGAATCTTTACCTGTAGATTACAGGAAAACATATATTATAAGAAGTCTATAGTGTTAAAATAACACGTTAAAAAAAATGAAATTCGTTCGGAACCCTTTCCGCGCGAGTCCGACTCGCACTTGGCTGGTTCTTTTTTAAGATTTATGGCAAAAAACATGACGAAATTGTAAGTGTGACTGAGACAGCACTAACCGCATGTGACGTCACTCGCAAGACACGCCTTAGTGAGTCTACGCCATCCACTACAAACGACGTTTTGCGTGACAGCGACAGAAGAATAAGTTCAAAAGCGTGAAACTTCAATTTTTCCTCCGCTTTTGTTTACTTTTTCTACAAATCATACTTATTTTTTAGGAACATATTTATAATAATGTATAAATATATTTTTTAAAGTAGTCAAATGTCCTATTCACAAACAAAGAATCTACTTAAACAATATCTGGATTCGTTCATGTTCTTCCGCAGCGCCTGGTAATTCGGGTACGCCGGATTAAACACATTAATCCAGTGTTGTTTCAATATCGGAACGTTAGCATCGATAAATTTCCCTGTGACCAATTACGTACTGTCCCGAATCGATAAAAAAGTACGTTATTTATTACGATTCGTACTTCGATGCTTTAAGAGCACGTGCTTGGAAAGTTTTTCTTTTCGGTATTGAAAACAGAATGTATATGGAATAGAATGGAAAACATTAATCGACACAGCACAGTCACAATACAACAGCAACAAACACATATTAAAAACCGGTCAAGACTTTATATTTTAATTTTAAGACTTTACATACTCTTCTCTTGTTGTTACACACTATTGTCTACATTTCTTTTTCATTTCTCCTGTCGCAGGTCTGCTGGAAGAAATTTCATTAGAATTAAGCAGTTCCTTTGTACTCATATTTATAATGTTAAATTTTACTGTTTTTCTGTGTGTACATAAATAATAAAATAAATAAATAAGACCGAGTCGGACTCGCGCACCGAGGATTCCGTACCATCATATAAAACGTGAAATGTTTTTAAATTTTCATCGGCGAGGCCTTTATTCGTTGAGAATATTAACAGTGTATATTGCAGTCATAGATCAGCTACATCTCTTGCCCGCTAGTGGAACTAATGTAATGTTTGTTGGTGACTTTTGAAAAAGCGAGTTTTATTTTTCCTGTAATCTTTACATAAACTTCTATCCCATAGAACAATTCAGATTTTTGTCCATGCAAACTTCGGAGATAAGGGGGGGGGGGGTAAAAAAAATATCTGAGAATTTAAAAATAGTGCTCTTTTTATATGATACCCTACAGGTCCTAGTAGCACCACATGGATTTTTTAGAACCCTTTCAGTCGCTGTTGCAAGAAAAATATATATATTTTTATTTCTTTCTTATTTGCAAAATAGTTGAACAAACGTGATCTAAAACTATTCTAAATTTTAAGTTCATAGCATTAGTAGTTCTTGAGATATCCAGCTGACAGACTTAGTCACATCATAAAGGTTCCTTTTTACCATTTTAGTACGGAACCCTAAAAAGAGAGGAATATTTTTACAGAACAACATACCCAAAGCGTCACCATATCAGCGTTTGCTGGGCGCCCGACACCCAGGCAGTTGGTATCATTTTCTTTGATTAATCATCAGCTTTTCTATTTAGCAACTCTATTGCAGGTGGGGCGGCTGCCTTAAATTCGATGTCGTTGTTTTTATTTTTGTGAATTAACAGCGGTAAATTGCTGCCAATTAATTGGTCGTAAAATCGGCAAGACACCGATCCAAAGATTGCACTTAACCGCGAAACTGGAAGTAGTGGTTAGTTTTCCTTGTTTAACAAGCAGACGATTTTTATTATTTTGTGTTTCAATGTGGCTTTAAATACAATAAATATTGATGGGTTTTAAGGAATGAGCCGCCTAGAACTCAGCCTTAACCAAAGGCTTAACATACTTTCCGAGAGACGGAGGAGTCTTGGTAAGTAATATGGTCACCCATCGCAAACTGACCTCGGTGACTTACAAAAAAAAATTCTCTATCTCCAGAAGCTTCTATGTGAGGATGAAGTATTACAGCCCACACCCCACTACAGGCACCTCTGAAGTTTCTTCTAAGTGTAGTGGGCGTTTTATAGCCTTCACGAGGATTTTATTTTTTATTTTTCTCAAGGAAACCCTATTTTTATTGCGGTCCTTAAACCCAACACGTAACTCTGTACAAGGATCCACGCTTAAAGTGAATGTTGTTATATTTGAATTGGCAATAACTGGTATAATATTAAAGCTCCTAGAAAGCTTCGCAATTAAATATTTAAATAATTAATCTAACCCTTATCAATATACAAAAAAAATATCCGTTAGTGACTGACAGACAGCGCCAGCGACAGCGGAAAGTTATTATGACGCTTTTATATCCAGTGGTCAACCACTGACACTCCATTGAAAGAAATGGCATAGAATCTTGTCAAAATCAACCATTATGAAATCAATGATAGACCATTCTGACACTATTGTAATAGCAGACTTGGGGCCCTGGTCGTAGAGAGCTGAAATTTGGCGTGTAGGCTACATGCCTAATTTCACCAGTAGTTTCAGTTTCTTGGGGAGTTAAGGGGAGCGAATTTCGGAAAATCCTATCTTAGTGGATTTTCCGAAATTCCTACGGGAACGGGAGAAAACGGGCTACGCGCGTACGAAGTCGCGGGTAAAAGCTAGTAAGATTATAAAGCTGAAGAGTTAGTTTGTTTGGTTGAACGCGCTAATTTCGGGAACTACTGGTCCGAATTGAAAAATTATTCATCGAGGAAAGCTATTGGCTTTATAACATCACGCTACGAGCAATAAGAGCAGAGAATTAATGTGGCGCAGGCGAAATTGCACGGGCCAGCTAGTAGATAAAAAAACTGGCCAAGTGCGAGTCGGACTCGCGTGCAAAGGGTTCCGAACGAATTTAATTTTTTTTAACATGTTATTTTAACACTATAGACTTCTAATAATAGTTTTCCTGTAATCTTTAGGTAAAGATCTATTATCTCCAATTTTTTCGAAATTTTAAGCTCAGTAGTTTCAGAGATAAGGCGGGGGGAATGGTCATTTTTCGTCTAATTTCTTGAATAACTTCAAAAGCATTTATTTTAAAATTATGAAAAAAATATAAATGAAACCCTCACAGTAAGCCCTTTCATTTGATATGTCACACAATATTGAGTGAAAGTGACCCCCATACTAAAAATTTAATGATTTACGTAACGCCTCCATGAGTCATAGAAGTCCATATGTGTACCAAATTTCAACAGAATCGGTCCAGTGAATCCAGAGAAAATTAGCTGTGACAGACGGACAGACACACAGGCAGACACACTCGAGTGATCCTATAAGAGTTCCGGTTTTTTTTTCGGAACTCTAAAAAATGTCGAGAGTCAAGTGTCAACTTTAATAAAAGGAAAAGCATAAAAAAAAACATTTGGATAAAATTCAGAAACTTGTATATCCAGCAAGTAATGAAAATTGCATAGCAACAGGGAGTGTTGATGTACCTAACAACATGGACAAAACTGTAGCTCATAAAGCAACAAGACATTCCTTGTTTTACGTATTCCACCGATCCGCTGCGGCCGACCGGGCCAAGAGCGTCGGCGTTATATTTACACGACATAAATTACAACACGTCTTTAAAAATAGACACCTTCGCAACACAACAACAGAAGACATTCAAACGCTTTGAATTAACCGAATTTTAGTGCATCCGCAACCTAGGACCACGACTTCCCATTGGATAGATTTATTCATCCAATTTACATTCCATTGCGTTTTTCTTTCAAAGTACTCCGTTGTTACATTGCCGGCACGGTGCATTGGATTGCGATTGTTTTAAATTTTAGTGTCGAATAATTTCATAGTACGGTGATTTGCACACAAGTGCAGATTTCGAAGCTTTAATTGAAATGTTAACGGTTATTGCGTCGTTCAGAATGCGTCTATAAAAAATGTTTGTGCATGCCAAATGGCTGTCATTATTACTAATTGGATTCACTAATTTAATCTCTACTGTTTGGAACTGAACTGGACAAATTGGTGTTAATTGAAATATTGGCGGGATTTGTAATTGTGACAAAGGTGTCGTATCTAAAATTGGTTTGAAGTAGTGCATCTTAAGATAAGAAACGATTTTAAAAAACCAGCCAAGCGAGAGTCGAGCTCTCACACTGAGGGTTCCGAACTCGAACTATAAACCAAAAAAAAATCGTTTCTTGTATTGGAGGCCCCTTTAATTTTTAATTAAATTTAATTTGTATTTAATTTATTTTGTACGAGGTGTCGCGGGAAAAGAATACTTGGAAGGATTTGGGAGAAGCCTTTGCCCAGCATTGGGACAGTACAAGTTAAATAAAAAAAAAATGTATTTGTTTTTGTTATAGCGGCAATAGAAATACACACACTGTAAACAACTGCCTAACTGTTACGGTTCTTGAGGTAAAGCCCGCTGATAGACAGGCGGACGGAAGGACGGACGGACGGACAGCGGAGGCTGAGTAATAGGGTTCCGCTGGTTACCCTTTGAGTACGGAACCCTAACAACGAACTGCATCCATCTGAGTTCGATCGAGGACTACTAACATAACTGCTTTGATTAAGTACATGGTTCTATTCACAAACTTCTATTTTATTATCACGGTGTAGTTTTTTTAACCCAAAGGTTGACCGATAGAAATGCAATGTTGCATTAAATCCGCCTATATATACCAGTACATACAAGTTTTCTTTTTGTGATGGGTTTGCTCTTGACTCTAGTCTAGGTCAGAGATGACAGAGACAAAGTCTACGATGGAGCGAGCTTACCCAGAAGGAGCCTGTGCACTCTAACTTTGAAGAGATTAGGGTTGTAAGCGTTTGGAAACACAGACGCAAGCAGAGAGTTCCACTCCTTTGCTGTGCGCATTATAAAAGACGTTTGGAAACGCTCAGTGCGAATTGGTGGAATAGTAACAAGGTAGGGATGGTAAGATGCAGTGCGTCTGGATGTCCAATGGTAGAAGGGGGCCGGTGGGATGAGGTCGTGGAGTTCTGGGGCACACTCACCGAAGTACAATCTGTAGAAGACCGACAAGCAGGCAGTTTAAACAAATCATCTTATTTATTAGGTACTAGTTGAACCGCGCAACTTCGTCTGTTTTGCTCCTATTGGGCTTAGCGTGATGATATATAGCCTATAGCCTTCCTCGATAAATCGGATATCTAACACTGAAAGAATTTTTCAAATCGGACCTGTGGTTCCTGAGATTAAGAGTGTTCAAGCATACAAACAAACTCTTCAGTTTTATATATTAGTTAGAAGTATAGATATAAGTAGTTGTCATTTCAGTAAAGAAGCGAATTGACAAATCTTTGCCGATTTGCAAATGCTTTGCAACTTTGTCTAGAAACCATTATTTAGATTCAAAATTATCAATGAAATTAAATTCTGTCGCGTGTATCAAAACGTAATTCGTTTAATTTTAGGCGGGCAGACGTAAATAACTATTAAATGTTAAATAATCTGTGTTCCAGAGTGGGGGATACTTATCAATGTCATGCTCTCCACATTCCTGAGATATAATTTATAGCTTTGACTATAAAACTGTAAATAACAAGGGAATTTAATAAAATCCACACCAAGACGGAATTGTAGAGAATTTTGCAACCGGTCAGCGCACACTCACGACACGTCGCGGGGTCCCTTAGCGCGCTCTCCAATGCCGTATCAAGAAATCCTACAATTCGATGCCACGTAATCAATCTTTATAATTGACATTTATGTCGTATTGTTACTAAATAAGTTATAATGTCCTATGATAAAAATTGGAATCCTCTGCATTCCGTCCCGATGTGAATAGGCCCTTCAGAAACATTTTTCAGTTATCTTTCGTTTCGTAATTTCAACCGATTCTATTATTTAAAAAAAACCGCATCTAAATCGGTTCACCCGTTTAAGAGCTACGGTGCCACAGACAGACACACAGACACACATAGCGGTCAAACTTATAACACCCCTCTTTTTTGGTCGGGGGTTAAAAATAACAAAAGACAGTGCAATAACCTGCTTAGATACCGTGAATTACTTCGTTGTTTGGTGGTTGCAAGTGTTTGTGCTGAGCATAAGTTTCGGGGTTCGATTCCCGGGTAAACAACAAGGGTACGAAATAAAATCTTAGGAAGACTTTTTTTAAGGATGGGAAATCATCAAATGACTCCTCCCGCTCTGGGCGGAGCAAAAGGGAGTGCCAGACTCTTAACAACTTCCAGGGCCGCGGTGACTCTTTCGAACAAATACCGCAACCCTGGTAGGAAGACTTTACTGACATTTTTCAGGCAGCCAACTGGATTATTCAAAAATAACAAAAGACAGTACAATGAACTGCTTAGGGGCCGTCTCCAGGAGCGAGAGAATCGCGGCGATATTATCGTCGTGCCACGTATTTCTATAACAACTCTATGAACGTGTCTCCACACGGTGATATTATCGCGGCGATTCAACCAGTGAAAAAACGTCAACTCGCGGCGATTCTATCACTCTTGGAGACGGCCCCTTACATAACTTGAATAACCTCGTTGGTTTGGATGTTGCAAGTATTACTGTTGACTCTGTTGAGCATTAGGTCTGGGGTCCAATGCACAGGTCTGACAGATGGGGCAAAGTGTCATTAGGTTTTTCCTTCTGGAATATCTCAGTACTCGGAGTATGGATTTGTGCTCAGTTGTGCCCCTTATTACGTAAACTTAACTAACTGGCGAAATGTGGGTCTCATGTACTATTTGTGAACACCCTACATAACCCATAGGGGAACACAGGTGAGTTTGCATGTTATATTTGAATTTCTATCTAGCAAAAGTGTTTTACAACGCGAAGGAAACTTTGAAACACTTCTTCAAAATCAGTTTAGTACTTCTATATCCGTTAATTCTAGTAACATAACAAGAGATTATACATCCAACGGATACACAAGTAAAGAACCATTACATCTACAAACGTTTACCTCCCATAAAGAATCCCTTGAAACAATAGTAAGCGGCGCGCAACGTAAATAGCTCTGGTTATGAAAATACTCGCGTGGAATATTTCTGTACCGCGCCGTAATGTGATACGTGATACTGTGCGGAATGCGGGGGCAGGGGGAACTCTTTTTATCCTAAAAAGACTGAGGTTTTGGAAGATATAGTACTAGATTTTTAAATCCTATCTTACTATCCTAGTCCTGCTGAATATTTGGTATCTACTGTTTCATACAAAAAAATTGAACCGAACTGAATGAAATTTGGCACACACAGATGTAGTTTATATAATCTATATTGACACATGCACAATAACAAACGAATCAACAATAATAATGTATCATTTTACTTGTTTACATCATTCGTTTAATTTTTTTTTTTATTAAAACAGCTTTAAACATCTCAGATCTTTGACAGTCGTGTGTTTAACAACCAACCTTACCCCGGGTTCTTGTGTGACTTAGCAGATGGGTTGTGAAAGTAAATGATCAGATGCTCCATATCAAATACTAGTATTCAGGTGCCTCCAATTCAACTGGAAGTCGACATCATAGTTGGAAGTCGATATAAAACAGTTGAAAAAAGGATGGGATCTGCTCAATCTTTTCTTAATTATGTTGATGTCGGCTATTCAAGTCATAGGTGAGCCTAGGGCTTGCCTAAACACAAAAATAAGAGTTTACAAATGAATGCAGCATCCAATAGGTTGATTGTAAGAACTACGCTTAATATCAATTTAAATGTAAAGATAGTAGAAAACTTTGGAAGGTAGGCGATACAGAGAGTTAAGTCCCGCACACCTCCATTGTAAAGGGAAGATCCTCCGACCAGACAGTTGTTGTGTCTGGCGGGCAACTGCCCGATAGTTGATATTCGGGCTGATATATATGTTCAAATCCCACGGTAAACTCTGCTTGTGCGATGCAGGATTTCAACCAAGTAGTTCGCTGCTAGTTGGATAGATGGCGTCGCGGCTCTTTTTGTTGCGATGTAGATTTGCTCCGTTGGTTTTTCTTGTGGCGGCATTGATGCCGCTACAAAACAAAGGTATCAATTTATTTATCTTCGTACACTTCAAAGACATAGTTGCAAAAGCGCCAAAATTCTCAAAAGTCTATCATTTGTACGGTTTAGCGAGGAAGGCTTTTGGCACATTTGCAACAACACTTCATCAAGGGATTAACGCTGGATTGTTGGCCAAAGTTGTATTGTAAAACGTGCTCCAAAATAGCAGGTGCATGACCCATCTTTATTGTTCAGCTGCAACGAATATAAGAATTATAATATTGCTACGTATGAAAAGAGCTTAATTGCCGGTTAGTAGCGTAGTGACAAAGATACCTGCAGTACTGCACTACAGATTTTAAGTCAGTACAGGAAAAAACTGATTAAGAGGGCTATTACATTTATTCTTGGATTTGAGCGTTTGACTCCAAGTTTATATGTGTGATTATGGTTTATATATAGCCACAAAAATATATGGCCAAGAAAGTTTGATTCTTTTTCTTGGGAGTGCTTTAACCAATTATTTCAATTTGTTTATGTGTTTTTAAATTTCTAGTATAGGGGGTCACTTCTGGGGGTCAAACTAGAACATTTAAAAAAAGTTTTTCAAACTGTATTGTGTGGCGTATCAAATGAAAGGGCTTACTGTAAGGGTTTTAATAATATTTTTTTTCATAATTTTAAAACAAATCGTTTTGAACTTATTCAAGAAATTAGACCAAAAATTACCATTCCCCCCTTATCTCCTAAACTACTGAGCCTGAAATTTTGAGAAAAATGCAGATAACAGTTCTATACCTAAAGATTACAGAAAAAAAACATAAGAAGTCTATAGTATTAAAATAGCATGTTAAATAAAATTTAATTAATTCGGGAAACCTATAAAAAGTCTGTAGTGTTAAAATAACATATTAAAAAAAATGGTTTTGCACGCGAGTCCGACTCGCACTTGGCCAGTTCTTGTGCTACAGATGTTATTACGTTACTGCATATAATTGCTTAGGTTCTATTTTCACAGACTAAAAAGTGCGTCACGGATAGTCTGTCGTCTGCGCGGCACCTTCGTGGAGTTCAATTTAAGTCTAGACTATGGATATCAGACTGATGAACAACTTCATTCTGTAATTTATCTATTAGACCATAATATGAGCAGTCACTCTCATATACTAACAGCTGGAAAGTTCATTGGATATACAATAAATACGTGGTTAATACTCCGACACAGTCAGTCTCACAGCTGTCTGCGATAACAAGAACTATTAGCTCGATCGCGATAGCCGGGCAGTCAGGCCGGGTGACGGGAATATGGCACTAATTTGTAGTTACAACACAGTCAGGCAAACGGTTGCCAGGTTGTTGCCATGTAGCGCGGCTAGCCCTCAAGTTTATGACTACGGGCCAAACACTGAAAAATACTAGAAACACGTCAATGATTCAACTTTCGTATTATATTGTATCTTGTAAAGACTACTTACGTAGATTCAATAAACCTGCATCGTCTTCATATAGCGTTTTGTGAATGTGAGGACTATACAGGGTTATTTGTAAAACACCAACAACCTCTTAGGCAATAAAAGTACACATGATTATAAAAAACTTTTACTTTGAGACCAACCCTGAAAACTCGAAAAAAAATATCAACTGTAAAATACATTGTCATTGGCTGAATATTGCATTTTGTATGAAACAGCTGATATTTTTTTCATTTTTTCGGGATTGTTCTCAAAGTAAATCAGCGACAATTCAGGGGTAGCCCCCTAAATCACCGCAACATCGATGCACACCGTTTACGCATGATGGAATGAAAGTCATCTATTCGCGCTGCTGCAAACATGCGCGATGCTCTGCAAAACCGAGGCAGCCTCAACAATATCCTCAGCGCATTATTGTACTGGACGCGCAAAGCGTTGTAAGCCTTGTTGGTTCTGAAGAGCGTCAGTTTTACCTCGTCAGTGCATTGCGCAAACCTGCGGGCAAGCATATTGCATCGGGCTGCCAACACTCTGCGCTCCCTATCTATATCCTGGTCATCTGTGAGAGAACCCGTGACCACATGACCGAGGTATTTAAATTGAGTGACGATTTTAAATGGTGTTCCTTGTAACGTCACCGGTGGTATATTTGTAGGTGTATTATTATGTAAAGGGTGATTTTTTTGCTGGTATCTTTTTGGCAACAATATTTTTGACAGATCACGCGTGAATCGTGTCTTGTGTCATTGTCAAACTTGTTCAGGTTGGTCTATAATTTAACCATGAATCGACTTACGAACGAACAACGCTTGCAAATTATTGAATTTTACTATCAAAATGCATGCTCGGTTAAGAGAGTGCATCGCGCACTTCTTCCAATTTATGGGCAGTTTGGTCGGCCTACTGATGCAGCTATTCGGAAGCTTGTGACTAAATTTCGAACCCAGTTTACATTATTGGACATTAAACCACGAACACGCATACGTAGAGTGAGGACCGAAGAAAATATTGCGGCTGTATCCGCCAGTGTTAGTGATGACCGTGAAATGTCGATTCGCCGCCGTTCGCAGCAATTGGGCCTCTGTTACTCCACTACGTGGAAAATTTTGCGAAAGGATTTGGGTGGAAAACCTTACAAGATACAGCTGGTGCAAGAATTGAAGCCACACGACCTCCCACAACGTCTAACATTTGGTGAATGGGCATTGGAAAAGTTGGAGGAAGATCCACTTTTTTATCGAAAAATTGTGTTCAGCGACGAAGCTCATTTCTGGTTGAATGGATATGTCAATAAGCATAATTGCCGCATCTGGAGTGAAGACCAACCAGAAGCATTGCAAGAGCTACCACTGCATCCCGAAAAATGTACTGTTTGGTGTGGATTATGGGCCGGTGGCATCATCGGGCCGTACTTTTTCAAAGACGACAATGCCCGAAACGTTACTGTGAATGGCGAGCGCTACCGTGTGATGATTGGTGTTTTTTTTTTGCCCAAAATGGAAGAATTGGACATGCCTGACATGTGGTTTCAACAAGACGGTGCCACATGCCACACGGCACGCGAAACAATGGCCCAATTGAGAGCCGCCTTCGGTGAACAGTTTATCTCACGTTTGGGCCCGTCAATTGGCCGCCTAGATCGTGTGATCTAACGCCTTTGGACTATTTCTTGTGGGGCCATGTTAAGGCTCATGTCTACAGGGATAAACCAGCAACGATTGACGCACTGGGAGCCAATATTGAAGCATTTATTCGTGATATACCGGCTGATATGTTGGAGAGAGTGTGCCGAAATTGGGCCTTGCGAATGGGCCATCTAAACCGGAGCCGCGGCCAGCATTTGCATGAAATCATCTTCAAAGATTAAATTATATTGATCGTTCTATCGATACCAATAAAGATTCCATCAAATTTTTCAAATTTTTTGTGTTTTTTTTTAAAATCAAATCCTATACCTCTTAAAAAATCACCCGTTACTTTAAAAACCACCACCTCACTTTTAGTAGCATTATACCTCAAGCCATGAGCCTCCGCATACCTCTCACACGTGGCCAACAACTTCCTTAATCCACAGACTGATGGGCTGAGCAGCACTATTTCATCAGCATAACTAATGTTATTGATTATTCTGCCATTCACAGAACAATCAACCATAGTACTTCTCAGCTCACCATTCAGCCGGTCCATGTACAAGTTAAATAGAGTGGGTGAAGTCAACCACCCCTGCCTCAGTCCACAATCTAGGTATATTATAATTCACCAGGTCAAAGACCTTCGACAGGTCCAAAAAACAAGCATATACAGGTGTCTTCCTGTCTGTGTAGTACTACACAGTTTGCTTGAGACACAGAATTGCACTTTCCGTCGACCAACCGGTTCTAAATCCAAATTGCGCGTCGTTGAGTTTGCGCGTCTTCAACTGCCTCTCAAGCAGGCTGTCCAGCACTATGCCAATGAAATAGGCCTATAATTGTTAAAAGCAAGAAATGCATTTATTAAACTAGCTGTTACCGGTAACATCATTCTCATATAAAATATAAACCCAAATCTTTAATGGTTTTAGGCTGTGTGGGCTATGTACCAACTGCTTACTAGCATTCAATCAATTTGCCTAGTCTTTTCTCAACAATATTGGGCTTCCAGCCTAACCGGGTGCAGCCTATCCGACTTACAACCTGGTAACTGGGTATCACGGTACCCCTTGGGAAGACTGGTGTCAGATTGTTTGGTTTCTAACTACTCTTAACGACTTTCAAAGATGTGTAACTGATAGCCGGGACCAACGGCTTAACGTGTTTCCTCTGAGTAATTAATCGTGGTCACCCATCCACGGACTGTCCTAGACAAGCGTTGCTTAACCTCGATGATCGACGCCTGCAACTGTTATTATTTACGAGCTCATCTATTGATAAAAGAGTCGCTTTTGACACGATGATCAACCATGTTTCAACACACCTTTTCGCTGTTTATTTTACAAAAAACCGTTCAGTGCCAACAGTTTCATCGGCGCATGTTTTTCCAGCGTGTACAAAAATCCGAGCAACACACAACATATTCTTTGAGCGAACAACATAATAACCGGGCGTCGATTATGGAGAGGAGCCAAACGGGACCATTTGGCAGAGGCGCTACAAATCTATCAGTAGCAGCCCGACGCTATGGGAGCCTGGTACATGCTGATTAACTTGCATCCACGCTGGGCTTTTTGCAGGTTGGTAATATAACAGTCTGTCAATGTTACGAAATGCAAACTTTTTGACAAGACCTTAGAGGTAAACGCAAATGGTTTAGACACTTATGTCTTATTGATAACGCCGATTTTCTAAATTAAAAAATTGCAAGAATATTGATCTGCTCCTGAATTCTGTTTCTGCCACCAATGATGAAAAATCTATATACTGCTGCAAATAATGTAAGTCATCTGAATGTACTACTGAAAAAAAAAGCCATAAGCATAAGAGAAACTAGGTACTACAGAACAGGTACGTGAAACATACCTCGGTCTTACTCCAATAATTAAAATCAACGCGCTTTTAATAGTTCTACTAATAACCAATAAGTTAGCCAGTAATTCGTTCCACAAAATATAGATGAACAATGACTGCCAAGGGCGTCTCAGCAAATGAACGCAAACGATTTGATGCTAACTAAAACACACGTGTAAATAACAATTATGTTTATGAAGACATTGCTAGTGTCGTTCATGTGTAATTTTGAAATTAATGGTATACTAACTAAACGAGCATTTTACCTAAAGCGCTGCTAATTTGATCTCTACAATTAAGGTATAACGATTATCCTTGGCAAGTCCGATGTCAAATTTTCGGGACTACCCATTACAAATTTCAGACAGGGCCGACCACCTGAGGTGATAAATATGTGCTGAGACACGAGGGTCTAGCTTAGCAATGACATCTAGTTTAACCTGACCAAAAAACTTAAATGTTATTTTTAAGTAGGTTATTTACAAAATAAATGTCATGTAGGTGTGTATATCCTAGGATGCTTCCTGAAGACCTATGCGGACCTTACACGTTCAAGTGAATTAATCAAATAGGCGGGTTCAAACACTTTCTCAAATTGTAATGAAATCTATGGGAAAATTTGATTAAAAATTAGTCGTCAAATGGCATGATTTGATCAAACAGTTTGAACCAACTTGTTTGATTAAATTGCTTAAACGTGTATAGCCCGCACTAGAAAGTTGAAATTCGATATGTAGACTAGGATATTCTCAAAAACAACGATTAAAAATAAGAATTCTCACCGTCCTGGGTTGGACGGTGATATTCTACAGGAAGGTGTTCTAGGGTTAGGACTAGGCTCGACTCGAGATCAGCCTATCTATTCTGTAGAAACCTGTTTATGACAACTTAGGTCGAGAGAGCTTGATGTGAACTGTCATTCCATGTAGAATGCATGCCATGAAAAATACAAATACAAATATTTTTATTTATTGAACATAGGTGTAGGTCAAGTAAAGATGTTGTAATTATATCAAACGCTATGTCTAGCCGTCATCGACGTACAAATATTATTCTGGTACAATTCATTATGATGATTATAAAAAATATCAAAGAGTATGTCACTCCATGTTCATCGTCATCATCATCATATCAGCCGAAAGACGTCCACTGCTGGACATAGGCCTCCCCCAAGCGTCGCCACGACAACCGGTCCTGTGCGTCTCGCATCCAGCGGCTACCCGCGACCTACTTCATGTTTCACTCGTCTCTTCGTCACACTTCAATTAATATATCAAGGTGACATTTTTACAGAATATCTAGCACTACTGATATTTTTTTTTTATTTGTGATAGGTTTGCTCTTGACTCTAGTCTAGGTCAGAGAAGACGGAGACAAAGTCTACGATGAAGCGAGCTTACCCAGAAGGAGCCTGTTCACTCTAACTTTGGAGAGATATTCCAGTCTTGCTAAGAAGTATCGTTCTCCAGTTAATGGGTTAAGGAGGTCTGGTAGGCAGCCGCTCCACGTAGTAAGACACTGGTAATCAGCTGAATCCGGTTTGACTGGAAGCCGACCCCAATATAGTTGGAAAAAGGCTAGGCATCTGATCTAGCATTACAGATATTTTTTCAACAGTGAAATTACATGAAATATTTTTAGTGGGATCGACATTACCCATAACGCTTACGAAGTTTTACTTATTAATCTCGCCTTGCCTTTCGTTCTGCATTTAATACTATAGGATTTGCTTAATTAACCAAGTAAACAGCCAGCTGTCGCAATAATAGTTAGTTAAATAAATCATATTAGGTACGAGGTGTCGTGTTCTAATTAATTAATTAGCAGGCAAGGTTCTTGTTTTACGCTAAATAATTTTAACCTAAAGTACGGGTATTGTTTGACCTAGAAGTAAAATTAATATTTAGTTACTTATTCACAAAATCCTTGACCAGCAATAACTCGGAATAATACTTATTGATTTATAGATGAATTGTTTTAATATACAACATCTGTACCCAGTAATCAGACGGACATATAAGTAATTACTGGTATTCAAAAGCCTGATATGAAAAATGTCTTTATTGGGATTTTGAATTACCTAGGTAATTAATCGTAAAAAGTACAGATCCAAATTCGAGAATTTATTCAAATTATTAGAATTATTACCTCCCTCAGGTCTTTAAGTCAAAAGTGAATAAGTTACTTCTAGGCCATCCTGCTCCATCTTCGACCACATCATCGTTACCATCAGCTAAGATAATGATGAAAAGCCAGCCTGTAAATATGCTGACTTCTATATACTGACTGTAAATGAGGCGGATGTAATAATAACTCAACATAATAGGTAAATACGCTAATATTACGAAACCAATCAGTTGTTTTCCAAGAAAACGGCCGAGGTCGACGGACACCATCAGTTTGTGATCGGCGAACAAAAATAGCCGCTTAACAGAGAAACAGCTGTGAGCCACCTTCACGAGTAAATTGAAGAACACTTGTATTTGTTCGCAACGATTATTTAGATTAATTACTAGGTATGTAATGTGAATTAATTATAGGGTTAACCTGTCTGGGTGAGCTTGGCACATCATATTCCAGCAGAGCACAACAAAGTGAGTTTTATTCGCATGCAGCATAGTTCTAAAGTTTCTGATACTTTTAGGGTTCCGAAAAAAAAACAGAACCCTTATAGGATCACTCGGGTGTCTGTCTGTCCGTCTGTCACAGCCAGTTTTCTCCGGATACACAGGACCGATTCTGTTGAAATTTGGTACACATATGGACTTCTATGACCCAAACACGGACGCGTTACGTAAATTATTAAATTTTTAGTATGGGGTCACTTTTGGGGGTCAAATTAGAAAATTAAAAAAAAAGTTTTTTTAACAATATCGTGTGACATATCAAATGAAAGGGCTTACTGTGAGGGTTTTAATTATATTTTTTTCATAATTTTAAAATAAATGGTTTTGAAGTTATTGACGAAATTAGACGAAAAATGACCATTCCCCCTTATCTCCGAAACTACTGAGCCTAAAATTTAAAAAAAAGGAGAAAATAGGTCTTTACAGAAAAATGAAAAAAAAAATGGAATTAGAAGTCTGTAGTGTTTAAATAACATATTAAAAAAGTTAAATTCGTTCGGAACCCTTTGCACGCGAGTCCCGACTCGCACTTGGCCAGTTTTTTGGAAATAGTTCTGGCGTTTTTCCCGGAAAAAGTTAAATGAAAATATGTATATTATTGTATACCTTACCTTAAGTCGTAAAAGGAAACCTAGTTACTTTTTGTCAATTTTTGGGCCGAGAGATCATTTTTAACTGTTTTCCAATTTAGAAGGAAGTTACTGCGGTTGAAAAATAAAAAAGTTATCCTTGGAAAATAATAACATGCGGCCGATTCCTGAATTGAGTGTCGGGTAGTAAGAACGTGTCAAGTCTAATTCCAAAGTTTGACAATTATGTTCAGGTTTTCATTTCAGACATTGAAAAATACTCAAATGTCAAAAATAAGTTCATAATGTACAGCTTTATGCCTGAAGTAGTGTACTACTTATATTTTCTAAAGCTTTAGGTGCAGTTCAAGGGCCCTATTATGACGCACTAATGCCATAAAAGGGATAGTGTTATGCACCTTGTATAACTCCGTTTCTCTCCCACACCGTTAACATGATGGTTTTAAGATGTCATAATAGGTACCCAAATAGTTTTCAGGCCAAAAAGGTTAATTCCCTAGCATTTTTGAACAGTACGAATGGCCCTGTTGTGTTCACATAATAATAAAACAAAAGTACGTAAGCGTTGTTATTACGGAAACCGATAAACATTATATTGACGTAGATACACGAACGGTATGACGTCTATATAGAAATTACAGGATTCGGGCGTAAATGTAGTAAGTTAATTGAGTTTTAAACGCCTCCTGACTGCACTGTGAGAAAGATGCCACGTTCCTTTCGGCTACTGCAACCATTGATATATATAAAAACCCAAGATGCACAGTCTCGAACAAATGCAACACTCGAAACTGTCGTCAAAAACTGACATGTATCAAGTGTCATGTGGGAGTTGTGTGTAGTTATACTATAAACAATTTTTTTAGCAAATTCAACCTTAAACGGATCGCTTAAAGTTGTTTTTACAAAGCAGTTCAGTATGGCGAGTGATACGCAATTTTTTTTTTGCAAATACAACCTTACGCGGATCGCTTAAAGTTGTTTTTACAAAGCAGTGCAATATGGAGAGCGATGCAAGACTGTTTCAAACTTGCGCATAATTATACATATTGCGCTTATTTTTTCCGAATGATTTTTTTTAACATGTTATTTTAACACTATAGACTTCTAATAGGTTCTCCTATAATTTGAAGATAAAGAACTACATGCATTTTGTTAAAAAATTTAGGCTCAGTACTTCAAAAACTATTTATTTTAAATTTATGAAAAAATATATTTAAATCCCACACAGTTAGCCCATTCATTTCATATGAGTATGTCACACAATACATTTTGAAAATCTTTTTTTCTAAATTTTCTAGTTTGACCCCCAAAAGTGACCCCCATACCCAACATTTATTTATTTACGTAGCGCGTCCGTGTTTGGGTCACAGAAGTCTATATGTGTACCAAATTTCAATAGAATCGGTTCTGTAGATCCGGAAAAAACTGGCTGTGACAGACAGACAGACACCCGAGCGATCCTATAAGGGTTCCGTTTCTTACGGATGTTCGAAACCCTTAAAATGCTTTTTGTCTTTTAATAGAGTTACTTTGTAAAACTATCTGAAAAATACTTGAAAATTGAAAAAGGAAGGAAGGAAACACGCTGTCTTTTGTAACTTTTCATAGTGAACTTGTGACTCATTTAATTTTTACTTAAAAATATGTAAGGAGATTCTCTGTCCCAAATATTTCTCGAAATAAAGATTATTTTCATTTTTTATTTTTATTTTTATTTACTTTTGAAAAGTGGTGATATAACTAGTTTCTTTGACTAGCGAACATAATTTATTAACATAACTTGAAATTTTAGGAATCTTACTGTATTTCTTGACTACACAATAACGATTGTTTTCCACGCCACCCATAAATAAATAACGTCATCGCAGTTTTAGAAAGATTTAACACCAATCAGTGACGTCAACGCTAATACATTGTGCACCCACTGCTAGCTGATGTATGCGTTCAGAATACGCAGTGCTGCTAGCTGTGCTGGCTGATGTATTTTAATACATGTTACATAATGTTGTTATGCGACTCGAAGTCGATAAAAAGCATTAGTATAGAAAAAAAAATACATGCCCTTTAAACCAAATGCGCTTTGTCCACCAATAATAAATGCAAAAAAAATATTACCAAACTCTTATGTTAACTGTTATCAATTTTTAACCGACTTCTAAAAAAGAAGGAGGTTCTCAATTCGACCGCGTATATATTTTTTTCTTTTTTATGCGTTCGCGGATAACTTCGTCGTTTATGAACCGATTTCGATGAATCTTTTTTTATATGAAAGAGTATGCTTCCGAGGTGGCCCCATTGCCACCACGTCAGGATCTGATGATGGAAACCCTGAGAAATCGAGAGCAACTCTAGAAAATTGTAGGCACGCATCTGGTAAAAACTTGATATTCGTATATATCGGGTGATACTACAAAACAATGAAGGTTTGGATCAGACCTGATGATGGAGACGACAGAGAGTCAAGGGAACTCCACATCGGTATGTAGGAACTACCAAGTGTCTGGGCTTATTTCATTCGTATTAACGAGACCTTTACACCGAAAGCACTTAGTAAATCGGAAGTCGGTTCAAAAAACGAAATAACCAAAAACACCGACTACCGAAATTAAAGTTATTTTATACTTTGTAGTGTTTTGTTTCTGGAAGTCGGTTATATTTTTTGTAAAAAAGTTTTTTTTAAACTTAATTGTATTTGAAAAGACTTTTTTAAACTTAATGGTAATTTATAAGACTTTTTTACACGTTAACTCATCTAGTTTTTTACTCTTAATCTCAAACAAATCTGAATTGGAAATAAAAGCGCACTTCGGTTGGTGTATTAGTATTTCCATAGCCAGAACGTCTACCATGAGTTTTATTAATGTATACTCGAAAGCGACTGTAGTTAAAAAAATGTATGAAAACTTTAAAAAAACAAGTTTCTAATTTATTTTTTATTTGTTAACTAAAATTTTACTTGCAACTTGCTTGTTTGTTAGTTAACAACACAAACAAATAAATTAAAAACTTATTTTTTTAAAGTATGCACAATTTTTTTTAACTAGAGCCGCTAGCGAGTATAGATTGATAAAACTCATGGTAGACGTACTGGTATCTGCGCCGTAGCCCAGTGGAATGCATTCGGGCATTTTGCCAATATCTATGCGTCTCACCTGCGTATTCCTCGTGAACCCGTAGCCGAGGAACCTCTCATCATGAGCGGGCACGGTGTCGGCGGCCACGTAGAAGGGCTCGTACAGCAGCTCGAAGTTCGTCACGTTGTGGCTGATGTGCGTCTGCGCAGACTCGTTGCCGCCGTTCGCTTCCCATCTGCAATATTCAGCCTCATGGAGAAATAGTCTCGAGTCTAGATTCGCGTGATTCGACTGGTCGTACGATTGTTCGTAATCCTAATTTACTGGTCGTACGACTGTTCGTAATCCTAATATATAAAATTCTTCCGGTAGTGACTGATTGAGTGAATGACAGACAACGCACAGCCGAAACTACAAGTTTTAGGAAGCTGAAATTTGACGTGTAGGTTCCTTGGGGAGTGTAGGGGAGCACTAAGAGAAGAATTCCCGAAATTCCCACGGGAACGGGAAAAAACGGGATATGCGAGTACAAAGTCGCGGACAAAAGCTAATCTCTAACAAATCTAGTCAGACGAGAAACATACCGACAAAAACATGAGCGTGAAGCAATTATTTTGAAAGAATATTTAAAGACCTGTAAGAAGTTAATTAAGAATAGCTGTTTTTTTTAGTTACTTTTTTCATTTTCCACTTACCGAGAAAAGTTCGAAGCGTACTGATTGTATATGAACACTTTCCTATGGAATGGTATCGCTAGCTTACTCCTCGAGAGCCGCACCAGCTCCGACTTGTTCGCTGGGAACTTCGCCACTCTCCGGTCCAGCTCATAGGTAGGCACCACATACGCACACAGAGGGCACTTTGGCGTACTTGCCAGAAAACTGTCTAAGGCATCCGCCATTCCTCTCGAAGGTACTATATCAACATCCACTAGGAAAACAAAAGGTGTGTGGCAATTCTTTCTCGCTAAATTCCTCATGTGATTCTGAGGATAAGGGTGCCTCGCTCTCCACGCGACAGTGTCCGCGCGCCTCTCCCCCGGCGGCAGCGGGTTCGCGTCGCAGTCCCTCGCCCACGTCGGCATCGTGCCGTGTAACCCTGGTCTATCCGATGGCATAGTAATATGTAAAGCTAGTCTTGAATATATTTCTGGTTGGCATCTAAACAACCAAGTAGTGAAAGCTCTTAACAGTCTCAATTCGTCCCCGGCCACGAAGACAGCGACTGAAACGGGTCCCGTCCAGTGGGCCGCTATCCTCAGCAGCTCGTGTAGCCTTTCTATAGAGCTCTGCGTGGCGAGGCACACACGGCTGTTGGCGGACACTTCGGCGAACAGGTCTCCAACTGCCGCGTAGTCGAACAATCTGTAGGAGCGGCTGCCGTCCCACCTGCCGAGCCGCAGGTCTAACCTGGCGATGGGGTCGTCATCTACGGCGGAGTTGGGCAGCGTACCACCGATGCAGGGCTCGCAGGTGGGGGGGTCGGAGGGCGGCGCGGTGGCGTGCAGCGGGCAGGAGGCGGGGTGTAGCAGCCACAGGTTGGCGACAGCGTTGTACGCCACCAGCGCCAGCGCCGCGAACATCACCACGCTCCATTGTAATCGCCAGCTCCGCTGATACAAACAGAACATTAGTGAGGTTCGCCCCAAAAGCAATGCTCATCTGAAAAAAATATACGTACTGCAGAGTAAATGCTTCTTTTCATGAAGACAAGCATTAGTCATAATAGGAATATATTATTATAATGAATACACAACGGAATGGGGACGAAATGCTCTGTGATTATTATTGACTGAAATAGAACCCGTCATCTCTGCATCTTTATGTAGATTTCAACTCACACACAATTTTGATTTTGCTTTAAAAACGGCTATAAGCAAGTACCCTTGCACCGGGAAGTAATTCGTAACAACAAACATCTGATTTTTTCTGAAAAAAATGCCGTAGGTATGTATTTTGTACTATCAACGTAAAGGGTGTCAAAGAAAAATGGGTAGAAAATTATATAAAACAAGTAAACAGTGTGACAAGTCACAAAAATACTGTTATATGTAGCATAAATGTGTTCATAAATGCAAACTGAACGTTCTATCAAAGACAAAATAACATAATTCGAATGTCAATGCCTCAAATAAAATAAGCATTATGTGATTATACTAAACGAAAGAGAAGTACCAACGCCTAACCCTTAAATAACATTGAATGGTTCAAAGGACACAGCTATTCTCGAGGCAACGATACAGCGAATGAACTCGCCAGAGGGGTAGCGGTGGGACCTGAACCCATTGTGAAAAGGCCCCTCCGGAAACTCACCAGAGGCCAACATCACAAACCATCGACATAGCAAGGAGACCGTGCGCAGGACAAGCTGCCGGCCGGTTCACGAAACAGGCCCTCTGACTGAGTAAACTAGAATTGCGTTCAACCACAGCCATCCAATCTGGCTCCATTAATAGGAGTTAATAGGAGAGAAGGACAAGACGGCAGCTCATTTGCTGCTACCCGGTGGACTCTGGATACAGGCCAGAGTATTACGGATATAGAAGTTAGGTACCCTGCTTGAGATAGCCAGTAACATGAAATATAATAACTAATTTATCGTTAAGTTTCAGACACCAGCCCGAAATATACCTAATACAATGAACGGCGCTTGTATTAGACTTTTAAAAGAAGCCGAGAATCAGTTATTCTTCCTGCCATCGATGTGATATTTTTTCTTTTCTACTGCACGATACCTTCTACCAAAAATAAAAGTCGTTTCCCAGCGAATTTGTACCAAGTTACTAAACTTTGATGTACAGAACACGTAGTGGTTCTGTTTCAACCCTGTAAGTATAGATCACATCCCACATAGCTAAACGAATTTTGTAAGAGTTTTCTAGCTTAACTACCTATAACTAAAATTTTAAAAGTTTACTTAATTATGATCCCATTTGGATCTTACTGTGATTTATATTCAACTTCAAGTATGACGCATGTCATCATCAAATCATTTATCTATAGAGGTTTGTTTATTATTGTATATCCAAACTCTTTCGAGATTAATCTAAACCAAAATTCATCGTTTTTTTTTTTTAAATTTTTACCAGAGCCCAAGGGGAACATGCCTTAGGGCTGCAGACTACAAGGCACAAACATATTCATAAAATAAGCACATAGTACCAAAGTATTAGTAATTTATACTTTTCTAGCCTGCCGACTCGTAACTTCTTGTCTTTAAAAAGAAAATCTAACCGATGCGAAAATTTTCGAGATCGCTTCCTTCACTCTTTCATCCTTGTATGCCTAAATCGACATAGAAACTTCTATAATTTTAAAGCACCTTTAACATACCACATTCTTTTAATTCTAAACAGATTTTGAAGCTTTTCTACTTAAGTTGACAAACATCAAACATCGCGCTCTTGCAATTTTTTTTAAATTTTAGAAATCACCGTTATATCACGAAGAGTTCTTTTGTGTCCTAAAAGTACGTCGCGAATCTTTTTGGGAATTACATAAAGGACTAAATAGAAAAAAGGTGCTGTATGCATGCTGTATGACATAATATCAAATTAAAGAAAAACAATGAGAACAAAAACAATATTAGATTACCACTTTATCCCTTCTTGCTTTGCCCATGTGTACGGTTCAGGTTCTTATGGATGCACGGGGCTTCTTCAATCTAATGAGAGAAAAAAACACAATGATTTTCTACAATCCGTTCAAAAATTTCAGTGAAATCCTGCTTGTAGTTTTAATATGTTTCCCTAAACTGTTAAATTAGTGTTTTTTGTTGATTTTATATAGGCTAGTTACACAAAGGAGAATGCCGAAAGTAAATTGAGACGACGAAAATAAGTAACAATAGAAAGAACAGAACACACTGATCGGTTATCAAACGAAATCGACAAATAATTGGTTACTTAGTATTCAATGATTTTGCTTTTATGTCTCATTTTGAAAGCAATTCTATAGGTTTCGTAAAGATAATAACCCAATCTAATAGACAAATCTAAAAATCATATCTAAATGTAGGTAACAATAACTATTTTATGAAAGTTTTCGAACAATACTGAATAAAAATTACTGCACATTCCTTTAACAAACCGATTGTTCGTCACTGATTACTTTGACACAGGAGAACTGGTAAAAGTATTAGACTGTTACCATATAATGGAGAGGAGCAAATTGTCGGAAGAGAGACACCCATCACCTCACGACTTGAAGCACAAGGAACCTCTGCCTTTTGGTCGTGAACTGCAGAGGCATATAAGCTCTCAATCAACTGCGTACCCAAGTAGGCCGCTGCAAATATAATCTGGCTTAATGGTGGATATTGATCCATCAGACACCCGGTGCGAGGGTGGTAAGGTGCAGAATACTTAATTCCCATTTGCTGGAGAGCCCCAAATACAAAACACCTCTTCTTTTTTAAAGATGGGAAATCATTAAATAACTTCTTCCGCTCTGGGTGAAGCGGAAGGGAGTATCAGACTCTTACTGACTAGAACCCATCCGTGTTCCTCATAATGCCCTTTGGGTTCCAGGGCCGCTGTGACTCTTTTGGACAAATTCCGCAACCCAGGCAGGCACTGCCCCTAGGGGGCGGTCTACTATGCTGACATCACTTTGAGGCGCGCGTGGTACATAACGCGTCGTCAATCCGGGTCAAAATGTAAAAAAGCACCTGTAGGTTAAACAAGCCTCCATCGAAGCAATAATTTTAGCCACCTGCTGGGCCCAAGCTATATTATCTGATAAACCGTCGACACGATAAGAAAAAAACCAGATAATTCGATTACCCCTCGTCGTCGTGACATATTTCCATACCTGGCACCTGTAGTAGACAGACGGGTCATTGCCATCGTGAATCCGCTGTGAAAAAAAGATATTGCTATTCGTCCTGTACAGCTCCGTCTGTCTCTCCCAACGGAATCTTGAAGGCAGAGAGTGCTAGCTACATATATGTAACGCGTTTCTGAAGGTTTGCTACGGTCTTCCTGTTGATCCCTCGGTCTAGCCTTTTCTCAAGTAAGTTGGGGTCGCGGGCATTCAGTACAAAAGTTCTGCAGTGAATTCCTGCACCTTACGTGGAACGACTGCCTATCTGAACTACAAATCCCACTTAATAACACGATACTCCTTAGTAAGATGACGAAATGACAGGGGGAACCAACAGTTTAACGGTATTATACAACCTGTAACAAAATAAACGTAATACCTCTTAAAGGATCACTGTTTTTTTTTTATTTGTTATGGGTTTTCTCTTGACTCTAGTCTAGGTCAGAAATGACAGCGACAAAGTCTACGATGGAGCGAGCTTACCCAGAAGGAGCCTGTGCACTCTAACTTTGAAGAGATTAGGGTTGTAAGCGTTTGGAAACAGACGCAGGCAGAGAATTCCACTCCTTTGCTCTGCGCATTATAAAAGACGTTTGGAAACGCTTAGTGCGAATTGGTGGAATAGCAAAAAGGTAGGGATGGTAAGATGCAGTGCGTCTGGATGTCCGATGGTAGAAGGGGGCCGGTGGGATGAGGTCGTGGAGTTCTTGAGCACACTCACCGAAGTACAATCTGTAGAAGACCGACAAGCAGACAACTTTACGGCGATGAGCCAAGCTATACAGCTTGGCATCCACCAGTTTTACGTCACCGATGGGCCTCTTAGCTCTACTTTCCAACAAGTCAAGCGCGGCAAACTGATACTTAGCTGAGCGATGGCTCAGCTAAGTAGCTTTTGAGATGACAAAGGCTTTGTATAGGGTTAAAAGCTGTCCAGGCCTGAAGTATCGCTTTACCCTATTTAGGATTCCCCTCTCCTAATTATTTAAAGTTTTGCTGTGCCCGACAGGGTCCATATTTGTTTCTATTTATTCATTTTACCTGTATTCCACCTATATTTCTACCTGTATGTGTACATTATGGATTGCAATAAACGATTGGAGATTGAGATTGAGAGGATGCCCAGCTTTTTGGCCGCGGTTTGGGCTTTGTACTCGATGGTGGCGCCGAAGTTAAGACTGGATGTCAACTCCATGCCTAGGAGCTCGAGCCGATCAGTCACAGGAACAGATGCACCTCGAAAAGTAGGAGTTTGATCAAAACGACTCCTTTTTGCGATCTCTGGCATCTAAGAGTCACAACGAGGTAAAGATGGTGGTTGCTTGGAAACAGCGTCCAGACGCGATTTGCTTGCAAAAAGAGTTGCAAATAAATTTGTTTTCTCACTTGCAGAGTGAGCCAGCGAGCCATCATAATTCAACATTAGAGGCAAAGTGGGTCGACAGAAATTCGTTTCAACCGCTTTCGACAGGGACCAAAACTGCTTACTACCCGGAGTGTGCAATGCTAGTTTGGCCCCGATACGTCCCACATGGTTTCTGGTACGGGTACATCCACTCTTATGGTGGGCGTTGAAGTCCCCCAGAAAAATGAGCTTCGCTGTTGGGTACCGTTGCTGGGCTACGTCGACCGACTCCACGAGGGAATTAAACAGCGCTGTTGTCTCCTGGTCACCGCTGTGCGATCGGTATACGCCGATGTAGATAAATTTCTCCACGCCATTGTCCACAAGTAGCCATATGGCAGAAAATCCCGATTTCTCAAAGCAACGGAGACGACAACAACAAATGTCATCGCGGACGTATACACAAACCCTAGCCTGCTTCTTGGACTTGTGTTCCAGAGATTAGCCCGGGTAGTTGAGGTACGCCACGTCCGACGGAGTTGTTACCGGTAGGAAAAACAGGTGCGGCTTCTCGGTCTCAGGATGGTGATGGACCGGATGGAGATTGGAGTGCAACCCCCTAATATAAGTGAGGTGCACTTTTAGCGGGAGGAAGTGCAGCCGTTGTTTTACCTTATTTTTCTTAGCTTTAGTCATCATGGAGAGTAGTTGGGGAAAAAAGTCGAACTGTCGAGGCGCTGCTCAGTGAACCAAGTGGAACACTAGAGCTAAACTAACCTATGGGGAACTCATTTGGAGACTGCGGGGACGCTCGAACCCCCCCGGAAATGGCCACCGGGTCCTCCCATCCAGTCGCCGGCTGGGACGGTGGAGCATACCGGGATTTTTCGCTAGTTGGCGGGGCAGCCTTTGACACGTTGCTGGCGTGCTACTTGGGCCCCTTACTAACTGCAGTCGGCCAACGGCTGTCACCGTGCTTCGGATCCCGATACCCTCCAAAATGAGTTACCCGGAAGACCGGTTCTGAACAGAGCAACTGACAATCTCCTTCTCCCCCAAAGGAACTGGCACTCCCGCACACCGACGGAACACAGCAAGTACCACGGGATGGTGGTAGCGAGGCAGGCGGCTCTTTACGGAACCTACCACCGCATTAAGTGGAATCGTTCTACCGTACCACAGGCAAGCCTGTGGTGCCGTTGCCCGGGGTGGACCGCGAAGAGGTAGATCCCAAACCACCCCAAACTGTACTCATCATTATGAAATCAAGAGTTAAACACAACTGTTCAGTAGATACTTTTTGTCGAGCGGGCAGTTGATTTTTTTTCCGATTTCAGTGTTCGTCCCATAGTGACAGTTGTTTGTAATGATGAGAAAACGAGCCCTTCAGAGGTATTGCGTTTATTCTGTCACACGTATTATTATAACTCGGTGTGATAAGATGGTCCGCAATTCCCATTACATACATGAAAAAAAACTTGCCAAGTGCGAGTCGGACTCGCGTACAAAGGGTTCCGAACCAATTTCATTTTTTTAACGTGCTTTTTTAATACTATAGACTTCTTATAGGTTTTCCTTAGGTTGTAATCTATATACGCATTTTTTTTCAATAAAAAAAAATGTGATATATGTATTTATTGGCGCAGTGGCGAAGAGCCTACGTTATATTGGTTCAAGTCAGGTTTCCGACAGTTCCCATTGTCAACAGGTGTTTTTAGGGTTCCGAACATCTGTAAACAATGGAACCCTAATAGAATCACTCGGGTGTATGTCTGTCTGTCCGTCTGTCTGTCTGTCTATCCGTCTGTCACAGCCAGTTTTCTCCGGATCTACTCGACCGATTCTGTTGACTGGACTTTTGTGACCCAAACACGGACCCGTTACATAAATAAATATATTTTTAGTATGGGGATAATATAAACTAGAAATAAAAAAGATTTTTAAACTGTATAGCGTGACATATCAAATGAAAGGGCTTACTGTGAAGGTTTTAAACTGGTGGAAGGTTGAAAACCTATAAGAAGTCTTTAGTATTAAGATATCATGTTAAATTAAATTAAATTGGTTCGGAACCCCTAGCACGCGAGTCCGACTCCGACAGTATTTTTTTTAAGGATGGGTAATCTTCAAATGCCTCCTCCCGCTCTGGGCGGAGCAGAAGGAAGTGTCAGACTTCCCCCATCCGAGTCCTCCTATTGCCCTCTGCGTTCCAGGGCTGCGGTGACTCTTTCGAACAAATTCCGCAACCCTGGCAGGCACTAACCCTAGCGGGCTCCGTCTACTATGCTGACATTTCCTTGAGGCGCGCGTGGAACACAGCGCGCCGGCGACCCGAGCCTGGTTCTGATCGGACGGCGAGCCACCCAATGCTCGCCATCCGCAAGCCCGCGCCTACGGTGGCCGGGAATCACCCTGTAGCGGCATCAATGCCGCCTCAAGAAAAACCAACAGAGCAAATATACATCGCAACAAAAAAAGAACCGCGACGCCATCTATCCAACTAGCAGCGAACTACTACGCCGAAATCCTGCATCGCGCAAGCAGAGTTTACCGTGCGATTTGAACATATACACCAGCCCGAATATCAAATATCGGGCGGTTGCCCGCCAGACACAACAACTGTCTGGTCGGAGGATCCTCCCTTTACAACGGAGGTGTGCGGGACTTTACTCTCTGTTCCGCATACCCTCCAAAACCCTGCAACTCCCGACGCCCGGGGCGTCTTCTTCTATTGTGGCAGCTGGGGCGTGAGGTTTCCCTCTCTCTCAAGCGTTCGGCCTCCTCCTTCGCTAGCATTACTGCTTCGTAGAAGGAGGAGACTGCTCCCCATGCCTCCTCACTCCGGACCATGGATTGAACCAGGGCCGGACGCGATAGGTCGCCGCCGCCGATCGCCTCGACTAGGACATGGCGGTTTCGAATGTGTAAAAAAGCAGTGACGCCTCTTCTTGCAAGTGATGTTTTCATAATTCGTGTTACGTTTTCAAAACTTTTGCAAGACAAGAGAGAAAGTAGACCTAATTTACAGCTATAGGCTTAAATACGTCTACCTACTTTTTTCCTATCTCCATTAAGCAATTACTAGTTATTTTTAGAGCTAACCCATATCACACAAAATATGAGTAGGTAGGTACCTAATTATAATACGGACCAGTGACTATAATGATAGTAGAACACTAACCATATCGTATTTTATAAAATAGTTGGTATTTTTTCTACTTATTAATAAAGAGAAAAAAAAAATCTCTGGGACCAAGGCGATCATATTGGCATTGTTACCAATATTTTCTGATTTTTTTTTCGTTTTCACAGTACAGATCTGTTGAACAGTTCAAGCACTACTCAGCAGGTAGCTATTGAATACCTACAGGTCAAATAATCCTTCCTAACAGTGGTAGGAAAAGGTACAATTAGGTAGATGCTCTATTTTTAGATATATTCGCGCAATTTTCAGAAAAAAAATACTGAAAAGCCTTAACATCAAAATACTTACACAGGTATGTACAATTAAATTAAACACGTTTCTTTTTTGTTCCCTAAAACATTCCAGCACTGAAGAGACACGCTATTTTCATGTACACAAATGACACTTGCTAAAATACACACACGGAATAACTAATAACAACTGCATTTTCTTTGAGGTTATTGTCTTAAATACTTTCAACGAAATACTAAGAAAACTTAACCGCACAGTAAAAGGAATAATTTCCATAAATAAAACGTTAGAAAAAGCGATAAAATTCTTTTGTTTTAATTAGTAAATAACACAAACATTGAGCCCGTGGGTGGTGAAATATAATAACAATTGCGCATGACGCGATTGCAGACATGCGCAGTAGGCCCCTCGCAAAATTCAACGCTATATCTACACCTACCATATGTTAGGAAACAGATATGCAGGTGGGTAGGTAGATAGATACGTGTTTCATTTTTAGGTGCCCGAAAAATGAATTACTGTAGTTACCAACACACATGATTTACGTACACACATAAAAAAAAATTGTGTTGTGTGTTTTCGTTAAATAGAAAAACCCTGTTTGAAATTAAAAAATAAAACTATTTTTTTAGTAACAAAAATTGAGTAAGTAATCAGAATGTAATTGTAACAGGAATTTTATAGAAAGAAAAAGACTGTTTAACCAAATTTAAACAACAATTTATTAATAAAAGGTTTATATTCAATATAATATAACTCCTCCCCTGGCTCGAACACATGCGGAGATCCTCCTAGGTATGCTGAGGATCAAGTTATCCAGCATTTCTTGGGATAACCTGTCCCATTCTTGAATAGCGGCTTCCCTGAGCTCTGGCACTGACTGGGGACGTGGCTGACGGTTCCAAATAGCTCGCTTAAGAGCATCCCACGCGTGCTCTATTTGGTTTAAGTCAGGCGAGCCGGCAGGCCAGTCTAACCTTGTGATTTCGTATTCTTGGAGAGCAGCATTGACTCGTTGAGCTCGATGTGTGGGCGCATTATCATCGGTCAGTACAAATTGGTGCCCATGGTTTACTCGGAATGGTTTGACAATGCCATCAATAGCAACTGCTTTATACATGTCTGCTGTCATGAAGCCTCGATATGGGATCAAAGGCGTTCTAGCTCCAATCATAATACTGAGGTGTAGTAAGTACTATCTAAAGTATAATATCTATTACCTATCCATATTTGTAATGTGTCTTCCATTAATATATAATACACTTGTACTCTTTAGTCAGTAATCGCTTGAGAACAGTTGTTTCAATAACACAACATGGGCACAATACCACCCCAAAAGGACACCGATTTCCCGCCTTGCTGAACTGTTCCAGTGGCAGTTCTTTGCCTTTCAAAGTCTCCTAGCCTTCTCCAGACACGGACACGTCGGTTATCTGGATGAGTACTGATTCGTGATTCGTCAATGAAGAAACTGTTTTGCCAAATGTTTTCTTCTTCATCTTCTTCATTTTTCCGAAGCCAGCTAGGGAATTCAGAGGTGGTCGCCAAGACATCCGTGCTCGTAATCCAGCAAGGTGTAAGCAATTCCGAGTGGTAACTTCAAACCCAGAGGCGGCCCGAACTGCTTTTATTTTAGTAGCGTTGATTGTTGGGTCACGGGCTGCCAGCAATCTAATATAGCACTTTTGGACAGCAGTCCAAACAATTGGGCTAAATAATATCAAATAATTATACAGATGTTATCACATTGTATGTCTACTAATGTCTATCTACGAAAGCGATAACCGTAACACTAAATAACTACATAATACACCTCAGCTCTGCCTGCCTGCCGATTTTATCACACATGCAAGATTGAAATCCAATTAATTATTTGCCACCTTCATAACTAATAACCTAATAACAATACAGTGCGAGTCTTTATGTGCACATATGAAAATGAAGGAAATTATGCTTAATTTTATCGACGGAAAACGTGTAAATTTTTTTTATAAGTATTTTTAGGGATTCCTTAAAAAAAAAATGTGTACAACTGTGACCCCAGTGTAAACAAAACTGTGTAACGTTTAAACTAAATGATTTATCGCGATGAAACAAATTCCAGGATGATCGGAAGTAATTAGGCGTCCTCATAAAATGAAAATGCGCTGGGTCTTTCTTTATAAGAAATTTTGGGATTGAGTTATAAATATGAAATTTTTACTATCGGGTAGCTAATATGATGAAGAATAACTTAAAGATATAAAAAGGTAGGTCTGTTTGAGAAATTTAGTAGACCCCGGAAGAACACGATGTTACAGCACCCAGAAGGCAGCGCGAAAGTGCTTGGCAATGTGTGTCGCGTCGGTGTGCGGGTACCACCGTTCTACCCAGAAAAACAATGTGGTTTTCGCTGATGGCGAGCCAGTTCGTGCTGGCGAACATCACAACCGACAGCACAAGATTCTATCACACCATTTCGAGCCTGCATCCGATTTACGCAGCAGAGGTGGAAGACATTATCCTGGACCCACCGGCACCCGACAAGTAAGAGAGGCTCAAAACGGAGCTCATAAAGAGGTTGTCGTCATCGAGGGAGAAGAAGGTGCAGCAACTTTTGACCCACGAAGAGCTGGGCGACCGCAAGCCCTCGCAGTTTTTGCGACACCTGCGCCATCTGGCGGGACCCGGCGTGCCAGAGGAGTTCTTACGTACCATTTGGACCAGCCGTCTACCCAGCAGTACGCTGGACGACGCGGAGCGTGCAACTACCTTTCGCCGCTACCAAAAGTACCCTCGCGCGCTTGCTTACCGAAGCTTATCTGCTCATTGCTTCTGCTTGCCTTCTTCTTCTTTGTGCTTCTGCAACTGTGAACTTTCAAACTTTCTCCTTTTATTCTTCCAACTGTTTGTTGTGTATGTGTGGACTGACAGTAAACACCGTAAGTGAAATAAGACTTTTATTTCTCGACACATCCCACTTCATTGGTACACTAATAGACCTCGAGCCAGGCTCAAATTTTGTCATACATTTCCTCCCGGACGATAACTTGTAAAATGGTCAAGAGAGCTTTATCATGGAGTTCTGTGAACGAAAGCTGCGATACGGTGGGTGGGTCAAGCAGCGGCAGCCTCCCAAACACGTTGAAAATATTTTTCTTTTCAGTCACTTCCACCTGAATGAAAATTGTTTCAGACTATAGCTAAACCAATATCTTGCAGAAAACAAAACGTCAGCCAGCTGTATCTCGGTGGGTAGGTCGTCAGCTGGTCACACGAACATGTAATTTTTTTAAACATTTTCATTCAATCTTCCCGATTGAAAATTATGTCAGATTATAGTTAACCCAATATCTTGCAGAAAACAAAACGTCAGCCAGCTCTATCTCGGTGCAAAGGTCGTCAGCAAGCGCCCTGAAAGGGGCATCTATTGCTTACTTAAATTCACCAGCTGACGAGTTTTCCCTCGACATCTTGCCAGCTGATTTATTGTATTACTTACAGGATCATATTAACTATCAGCTGACAATTTTTTATCCGGGAGGAAATTACGTGTCTAAAGTTATTCGACTTTATGCTTCATGCTCCGACTATCCTTTATTTATTATTTTTCCATGAAAAGCCCTTACAATTTATACATATTTAGATTTCGAAGACCTTATTCTATAATATATTCCATAACTATTCTAGAACAAAAATTTACAAAATTCCAACGTGACTGACTTTCACTTTACTAGTTTCCTTATATTTCGAAAACTAGATGTCCTATCGACTTGATTATTTTTGTGATATTGTTTTATGTAAAAATCTTTTATTTGAAACTTATTTTGTAACAATACCTCCATGAACAAAAAAACACATTTTCAAGTTACGTAATTATTTTACTGTACAAAATCTTACTTGAAAATTCTCTTGTAAACTATCAAAATACGTTGTTATTAAATTCTAGAAAACTAGTACACACTGTTGTGAATAAATAAACATGTCAGCTGGCTCAGCTGATGCTCTGAGCCGTGTAACGGAGGAGCATCTATCGCCGTTTTAAATGCATCATTCCCCTCGGCATCTTGCCAGCTGATTTTGTTCATTACTTACAGGATCTTATTAACTATCAGCTTACAGATTTTGATCCGGGGGGAAATTACGTATCAAAAGTTATTTGACTTTATATTTCATGCTCTGACTGAATGATGTAATATTTTTGTAATATCTCGATTTAACGGTATGATAATACAGGGAGTGTTGTTTTTTCTCAAAATCAATCGGTTCGATTGCTGGCTAGGAATAGGGATTTTTCAGTTGTGAACAAAATTTAAAAAAAAAATCCATAAAAATAAAAATTTAGAATTTTTTTAATACGTTTTCCGTCGACAAAATTAAGCATAGTTTCCCTCACTGTCATATGTGCCCATTAAAAGATTCATATAGTAGAATTTTTCAAGATCTACTGAAGATAGACAAAATAATACCTACCTGTACACAAAAAACTGGCCAAGTGCGAGTCGGACTCGCGTGCAAAGAACCAATTTCATTTTTTAACATGTTATTTTAACACTACAGACTTCGTATAGGTATTCCTGTAATCTTTAGATATAGAACTATTATCTGCATTTTTTTCTAATTTCTTCAACAACTTCAAAACGTTGTGACAGTCCCAACACAAGTACTATTCTAACTTACTGGGGCTGCCACAATTCATGTATGCTCACAATGTTTTGAGATGAAATAAATATTTTTGTATTTTGTAACTTCAAAAATATTTAATTTAAAATTATGAAAAAAATATAATTAAAACCCTCACAATAAGCCCTTTCATTTGATATGCCATCCGGTACAGTTTGAAAACTTTTTTTTAAGTTTTCTAGTTTGTGCCCAAAAGTGACCCCATACTCGAAATTTATTAATTTACGTAACGCGTTTTTGGGTCACAGAATTCCATATGTGTACGAAATTTCAACAGAATCGGTCCAGCAGATCCGGAGAAAATTGGCTGTGACAGACAGACAGACAGGCAGACGGACAGACACTCGAGTGATCCTATAAGGGTTCCGTTTCTTACAGATGTTCGGAACCTTAAAATCAGGAAGATGTTCGTGGCATCAAGGCAGCAGACAAATTGCTCAAAAAAGTGTCCAAGTGAAAAAACATACAGGTCCCAATTATTTCCTGTGTATAAGGGCGTACCACAAGGCTCCATAATGGGTCCGATATTTTTTATAGTGTTTGTTAATGACCTTATACAACACATGAGGGAAAAAACTACGGGATTTATCCAGCTTGTGGTGTTTGTCGATGATACCAATGCCGTTGTCTCGGCTGACAATATACACGCTCTTAATTCCATAGTTAATCAAACCTAAGATATCTTTCACAGCTGGTTTACAGTTAATGCCAGCAAAAGCAATGTAATGCTTTTTTGTTCCACTTCCAATAATAAAGATAACATTAACTGCGTCACAAATAGAAAAACAGTGAACGTGGTCCAGGTGGTTAAGTTTCTGGGAGTTCATATCGATAGCCAGTTCAAGTGGAAACAAGAGCTAGCATACCTGGAGAAAGCAATCAGCTCTGTCGTTACCTACAGACCAGCAAACTGTCAAATTTTCCCAATCAACCTTGAACCTCATGCTTTAGTGATAATGTAGAAAATCTATTAAAGAAATTTGACAGATCGTTGTAGCTTGATGTGCTGGCGTCTGTACTAAGAAGTCTAAGAAATGAGGTAACCGTAAAACATTTAAAAATGGTCTATTACGCATTAGTAGAGTCAAAACTGAGATACAACATAGTTTTCTGGGGAGGAAGTTATGATTACAATACCCAAAAAGCTTTTGTGATTCAAAAAAAGAGCAGTCAAAACCATAGCCAGAATCAATTCCAAGAATCATGCAAGCCTCATTTTAATGACTTAAATTATATTGACATTCCCAATTTCCCAAGCTTGTCCCTACTTAGTCACTTATCAAAGTATATCTTTGAATATGAGACTGAAAATAAAAGGCAAAACAGGGAAAGTACAAGAAGAAATGATCTCCAGATGAAGCAAGTGTCGCACCTGAACATTGTAAAGCATAGCGCCTACCACAAGTCAGTTAAAAAAGAAAAAAAAACTGGCCAAGTGCGAGTCGGACTCGCGTGCAAAGGGTTCCGAACGAATTTATTTTTTTAACATGTTATTTTAACACTACAGACTTCTAATAGGTTTTCCTGTAGTCTTTAGGTAAAGATCTATTAACTCCATATTTTTCAAAATTTTAGGCTCAGTAGTTTCGGAGATAAGGGGCGGGGAATGGTAATTTTTCGTCTAATTTCTTGAATAACTTCTAAACCATTTATTTTAAAATTATGCAAAAATACAATTAAAACCCTCACAGTAAGCCCTTTCATTTGATATATCACATTATTCAAAAAACTATTTTTTATATTTTCTAGTTTGACCCCCAAAAGAGACCCCCATACTAAAAAAATAATGACTTACTTACGTAACGCGTCCGTGTTTGGGTCATAGAAGTCCATTTGTATACCAAATTTCAACAGGATCTGTCCAGTAGATCCGGAGAAAACTGACTGTGACAGACGGACAGACAGACAGACACCCGAGTGATGCTATAAGGGTTCCGTTTTTTTTTCGGAACCCTAAAAAGATGAATTATAAATTGTATTGACTTGAAATGTAAATATTATTTTATTTTATGAATTGACTAATGGCATTTATTTTTATGTTTTTTTTTTGTTTTTTTTTTTATTCTATTTATTCATTAATCTTACATACTAATTTACAACGCAGTCATTCGCCAGAGAACTAAAGTAACCGACATTGCGGACGGGCAGACGGTCGATGGAGCAGACATGTGTTGGAGTGGAGACCGCGTATGGGCAAACGTAGTCTGGGACGCCCTGGGGCACGATGGAGCAGACATGTGTTAGAGTGGAGACCGTGTACGGGCAAACGTAGTGTGGGACGCCCTGCGGCACGATGAATCGATGATTTAAAGAAATTCTAAAGGTCGGATACGATATAAAACAGCATTCTTAAGATCGTCTTTACATTGCTCAAAATTAAGTTCGGCTTCTTTAGTCCAATTAATATAACTTTTATCTTTACGTTTTGAATTTCCTAAGTATTTATTTAACTCAGTCTGATGATCAGCTGAATGGGGTATGCTTACTCTATAAAAATTCAGTATTCCCAAAAATCTTCAAAGTTCCTCAATAGTTTCTGGTTTGGGAAAATTTGAAATTGCTTTGACCTTATCCTGTAGGGGTTTAATTCCTTCAATTGATATTTCATACCCTAAAAAGTCTAATTTTTCTTTACCAAAACTGCATTTAGAAAAATTAATAGTTATTACAAACTCATTAAATCGTTCAAATGTTCTCTATGTTGCGTTTCATTTTCCGAACTTATTATTACATCATCGAGATAGTTAAATAAGAAATCTAAACCTTGCGAGACTTTATGATGCATGAAACGCTGAAAAGTTTGCGCTGCATTACGTAATCCAAAAGGCATGCGCACGAATTGAAATAAACCAAAAGGTGTCATGACAGCCGTCTTTTTAATGTCATTTTCCGCGACAGGTATACATTTTAAGCTCGATTTATGTCTAACTTCGTAAAAATCTTCTTGTTAGCCAAATTATACGTTAAATCATAAAAACGAGGCACAGGGTACCGATCCGCTTTCGTAATCGCATTTAAACGTCTATAATCTCCACATAGCCTAATATTGCCGTCCTTCTTGGGTACTACATGCAGAGGACTTGCCTAAGCGCTATCGCTCGGCCTACAAATCCCAAGTTCTTGCATAACCCTACACTCATTTTTGGATTTTACGTACCTGTCCGGTGGTAGCTGTCTAGCTCGCGCGTGCATTTGGGTTCCCGTTGTCTCTATGTGATGACACACGCCATGTCTCGGTGTCTTTTTATATGAAATAGGTTTCGTTAAATCTGGAAACTTGCTCAATAAGTCATAATATTGGCAATTTTCAACAATAGTTTTTACAGTGGGCTCAGTCGATCTGGAGTGATTGCCTCTCGTAATCAAATTAGTTACTTGATCGACTAGTTTTCGTCCGTTCAAATCAATTAACAACTTATGATTAACTAAGAAGTCAACACCTAATATTGGTTGCTGTACGTCCGCTATCGTAAATAACCAACGGAATGCTCGTCTAAGATTTAAGTCTAGTTCCATACTATGGGTACCGTACGTATTGATCTCGGTCCCGTTTGCAGCGTACAACTTATAACTAGCACTATTTGCGTTATCTTTCTTGAATACGACTCTGTGAGGTAGAGTACAGACACATTTGCACCACTATCTACTAAAAAGTTCAAACGTGTTTTCCTCCTATCCATGACACATAGACGGTGATTGACGTGAGCACGGTCACAGCCTCCCGTCGCTGACTGCACCGACTCTAGTTTTCCGATGACTTAGCGTTTTTCTTCTCCCAGTTGCATATATGGCTGCACACACTTATTCGCCTTGTTGCAGAATTTTTAGTGATAGTAACATAACCAGTTGGGGTTTTCAGGTGTCTTCGCCTGGTTTCTTGACCTTGAAGTTGATCGCGACCTGGATCTGAATCTTCGATTGTTGCCTTTTTGCTAGCGACCTCTAGAACTGGTCTCCAACTTGCGTAATCTGTTGCCTAATTTATTTATTTCCGCTATCACCAAATCAGATTTGTCCGATGGACCTGGTTTTTCCTGCACACCAGCAACACTGTGGATCGGGGTAATAGATTCTGCGACCTTGTCTGCAATCGACGCTAATTTCTCCATGTCTTCTTCATCAGTTACGGCTAGAACTCCACGTACTCATCATCATCTGCCTAGCCTTTTCCCAACTATATTGGGGTCGGCTTCCAGTCAAACCGGATTCAGCTGAATACCAGTATTTTACGTGGAGCGGCTGCCTACCAGACCTCCACAACCCATTAACTAGAACTCCACGTACTGATGGTGGTAAATGATTTTTCCACATTACCGTGAGGGTGTCATTGGTCACTCTTCCTCTGGCGAGATCTTTCATTTTCCGGAGGAGATGCGATGGTAGTTGATCGCCTAACTCCATTTCTCCAATTAGCTTCTTACTCTGTCGTTCCGCAGAGTCCTGGTAAATCGATATTAATAATGTCTGCTTCAAGGCCTCATCCTCAAACAAGACAAGTACCAGGACCAGGACAAGGTCTATCCGTGTGCCAAGTTTGATCCAAATCCGTTTAGGCGTTAAGCCGCGAAGAATTTTAATTTTTTTGGTATGCGTCATGCTTGGCGCAAATAAACGCTTTTTCTTTCTTTCTTTCTTTCTTTCTTTCTTTCAAATAGGTAACTCGTAACGTTAGGATGTAAGTACGGGGCAGTGGTTATTTTTTTCTCAGATTTCGGGGTTGGGCACATTGCAAAAAAAAAGTTAGTTATAGTGATGAGTTGGTACAGTCCCGGAATCTCAATGGTTTTGTATTATTTCTCTAACACCCTGTATGTCACACAAAGATTATCAACCTTAGGTATTAAAAACTCTTTAACCATAATTATGCTTAGTTTAATTACAAATGTATAATTTTCAGATTATTCCCTATACTTGTAGTATACGGTATTCCTTGCCAAATTTTGTACTTCTAGGTCAACGGAAAATACCCTATAAATTTGATTCGCTTGAGAGTGTCGAAATATACGTTTTTTGCGGTATAAACGGTCGTATCTTGTTTAAGTTAACGTAGTTTAACTGTAAATTTGATTTATTCACAGCTTCAGGACTGTAAACACATGAGTATATGTCTGATTATATGGTTTTAATTTCAACTTGATACCTCTACGCGTTCCCGAGATAAAGGGTCTTGACAGACAGACAGACGGACGGACAACAAAGTGATTCTTTAAGGGTTCCATTTTTTCATTTTTGAGGTACGAGCCCTAAAAAGAACTATTTGAGCTTCTTTGGCCACCAAATCCATGGTCCTCTTATCCGATCGTGAAAGATTCCAAAAGGGTTATATCACTAAAAAAATATAGTCTGTATTTAAAGCAATATGTACCTACCTACTTTGTACGGAACCCTCGGTGGGCGAGTCCGACTCGCACTTGTCCGGTTTTTTTTCAGTACCTTTACCTAACTTTAAATAATTTTTAACCGTTGCTATTCCGCTACTGGATAAGGCCTCCCCCAAGTCATCCTAGACATTCTCCTTCCGCGTTCCGTCTCGAACCAGCCAGTCTGGGCCGCCCTCGACCGGAGCCTTCCATTTGCAGAAACTTTCAAGTATTCAAAAAATAACGCTCACAGAGGTTTTCGGGAGTTTCCGATCACAGACTATTTTCGGACGTAAATCCCCCTTACTAATGAACTCGGCAATAGCTACTAAACTGTTCACTAAGTTTAGTAAAAAATAGGTCGCACATTTGCTTAGTTCAGTGTACCTACACACTGCTGTAAACTCCACATAATATTATATTTGTTTTTCTCTTCTTATTTTCCCACATGACAGGGATTAAAGATAACTGGCAAAATGTAGGTGCTATTCATCTTTTACTATCTCTTCCTTGCAGGAACACAGGCATGACACTATGATATTAAAATGCTTTTGAGAGGTTCCGTATTTAAAGATTCAAAAAGGAAACCCTAACAGAAAGAAATAATAATATAGTATTTTTTTTCTATTGATAGGCATACGTTTGACTACTACCTCACCTGATGGTAAGCGATGATGGAGCACGTCTAGTAACCTATTCACTCTTGTCTTAAAGACTCCCAGCTTATAGCTATCTGGAAACACAGACTCTGGCAGGGAATTCCACTCCTTAACTGTACGCACTATGAATCGTTTTGTTCATGTGGGTGGGATGTGCACCATGTACACCATGTGGTAAAACCGACAGGAACTCGGCGTGGATGCTCAAGACTTTGGAGCTTCGACTCGACGAGCCTATCGTTACCGATGATCCTCTTGGCTCGTTTCTCAATTGACTCAAGGGCATCAAACTGGTATCTGGCAGATCCGTCCCAAAGATGAGAGCAGTACTCCATACACGATCGAACTTGCGCTTGATAGAGTTTGAGCAGTTGTCCGGCGTGAAGTACCGTCTCACCTTTGCTAGGATCCCAAACTTTCTGGCAGCCTTTGCCTCTATGAAAGGACCAAAATTGTGGGTAGATGTTAACGTAACACCAAGAAGCTCAAGTCGGTCGGTTATCGGCACGGTTACACCTCGAATAGATGGAGCTGGGTGGAATTGGCACCTTTTAGCGGAAAAAAGACACGATTGGGTCTTAGCAGTATTGAACTTGACCCGATTGCAATCGCGCCATTCAGAGACAGCCTGTAAATCTGTAATCCAATCACACAATCCGGCTGGCATACCAAAGGAAGGAAGCTTACTAATAAGCTTAAAATGCCAGGCCCTGTCGAAGGCCTTCGAGATTTCAAGAGAGACCGCTAGTGCCTACTCGTGCTTCTCTATGGCCTCACTCCAGATGTGAATGGCATACGCTAGAAGATCCCCAGTTTACCAATTACGGCGGAACCCGTATTGTCGGTCGCTAAGGATATCATTCGCTTCTAGGTATGCGAGGAGCTTATGGTCCATACTTCGACAGGTCAGCTCGACTACCCTTCTTGGGCACGAGCTGCACGTTAGCTTGCGTCGAAGCCTTCGGCACTTTTCTAGTCTCATACGAAAGGCGAAATAGGCGTAACAAGATCGATCGATCGTCAAGATCAATAGGACTGGAATTAATGGGACAAAAATTTGATGTAGGAAAATGGTGTAAAACAAACCTAATTGAAAGTTGCGCGGTTGAGTTGCAGAATCACCCCGTAATAGTTGTGTGTGTCTACAGACCTCCTAATTTGGACAAGGCTTTAATGAATACTTTCCTTTTTGGTTTAGATAAAATTCTCAATGACATCTGTTTTAAACGGAAGAAAAAGGTAATTTTATGTGGTGATTTTAATATAGATATTTTTAAGGATAACTGCGCCCCTCGCAGTTTTAAAAACCTATTGCAAGGTTTAATCTGAATTTAGGTGTGCTCACTCCAACACGACTTTGCAGCGGAATATGCATTGATAACATTATAGACAATATAAGGGGAAGTAAATGCGTAACGGTCGAATTGGCATTGTCGGATCATACAGCACAACTACTGCAATTTCCTGTTAAAAAAACGTGCGTACTCCCATAAAGGTACATATTTAGTCGTAGTTACTGTAAAGATAATATGGAAATTGGCAATTTTCAATCTCTTTGAAAAAAATATAAATGACATTGATAACAGAAGTCCGGTAGCCGCTCTATTCATGGATATGAGCAAGGCATTTGATTTTGTAGATAGAACAATACTTTTAAAGAAGTTGGAAAGATATGGAGTAAGAGGCAATGCTTAGAACCTTTTGAAATCGTACTTATGCAACAGAAAACCAGTTCTTGAACTGATGAAAAACTGAGCGTATGTATCGAGTCAGAGAGCAAATAACTATGGTGTGCCCCAAGGTGGGATTTTAGGATCTTTATTGTTTATAATTTGCGTGAATGACCTGCCCAGGAAAACAAAACAACCTATGGTTTTGTTTGCTGATGATAGCACAGTCGTTTTTAAAGATGATAATGATGCGACGACATTTGAGGGAGAGATAAACCACTGTCTCCAAGTATTAATACAATGGATGAACGCAAATAATTTAAAAATGAATATTGACAAAACTAAAATAAGTAATGACTTCTCTGAAGGACCAATCATAAAAAACTAGACATAAAATTTCGAGACAATACAATTTCAGAAACGACAACTACAAAATTCTTTGGATTGGAACCAATGACGTATTATATATAGACACGTCATGAACCAACATCGCGGCGTTTAAAAACGGCGATAATACTAGATAGCTACTTATACGCGTGAAGAAAGGGAAAGAAAATATATATAATACGTTAATTAGTTTTACTAATTAAACTATAAAAAAACACACGACGGCATGTTTTTTTTATGTTTTGCACAGGTTTACACACACAATATAAATTAAAAACAAACGTAGTGTCGCGCGACAGCTTGGTGCGTAACTAAGCGCGATGTGGCCAATTGGCTTCATTTCATGTTGTCATTTTAGAGTGCGGACAACGTATCTATAGTTTTAATATCATTGATTGGAACTGGATAGAGACATGTCGTGGAAAACTCACACTGACAGTGTACGTAATCGCCTGAGCTAAAAAAAAGAAATCTATCTGTATAACAGAACATACTTTGGTTATTACTTTAGTTCAATTTATTTTCATTTTCATCTCTTTACATTAATTTATTATGTTTTGAATGTACTGACATTACTTTTTGACTCTGACATTAGTTACGTATCATTATATTTTTTTTATATTATTGTGACATTTAATTCTTTGACATTACTCCTTGATCTCAATTTATGACATTGTATACGTTTTAATTTTAATTTTTGACATAGCATGGTTTTAGTGATATTGATGACATTTGTTTAATTTGAGTAATTAGTTTGGTTGATATTTATGAAATTAAATAAGAATAAGAATATTTTATTTGTATATAAAATGTTTAATTTACAATATGGTAGGTACCTATGATCCTTACAATAATTAATGACATTTATAATTCAAATAATAATTTTGCATGCCTAAATTGGTAAAATACAGTGAACTGCGCATTCACCTAACAGCTGGAATGAATAACTATGTACTGTGTTTCGCAATAAAGATTGAAATTGAAAGATAAAACATCTTCTGTCCGACACGTAGTTTTCCACTGATAAGTAGTTACCTACCTATCTGAAATATTAATAATAGATATTTAGGTATTTGGTCACGGATCAAGGTACTTACAGTTACGGGTCCAGATATTAACCATTAAAGTAGGTGACTACTATAAAACATTTTTAACTTATTGATTGTGCACTGGTGCTGAAAGAAATTGCACCTAAATGTTCTTACTATAATTAGGTAGCAATAAAATAAATATCTGCGGCTATTATCAAAACATGAAAGTTAATTTGTTTCTTTATTAGGTACGGTCAGCAACAAAAGTCGATTCAAAGTTCCGTTATAGGTTTTGAATAAAATTATAATATTCTAGCAGATACGTTGGATAACACACATTTCCGAGAAGCCCACTAACGTTGGAAGATTTGTGATGTCAAGTGTTTGTGGTACTATTTACGCTACTTCAGCGAAGCAGGAAGTTTATGAAGTAATTTTTTTTCTTTTGGTTTTCTAAACGAAAAATGTGCCGGTGTTAGCAACGTTCCGTTAGTAACACATGACATTGACATTGTCATTTATCAAAGTGACAGTTGAAAACTTGTTACAGAGGCACAGGATGTGCGCGTTAAAAACATAACCTAATTTATAAACATTATTTTTATAGAGTGTTCAATTAAAACTTTAGCAATATGTTTAAAATACCAGCATGGGAGGATGACGGACCTAAAGCTGTATCAACATTTTTACAAAAAGTAAAGGTAAGTTAATGATACTTATTCCTAAATAAATGTATTACAGTTTCAATACGTGCCCCCGCGTGTTTTTACTACAAGAAACATAACATCAAGTAGTGGAAGGTATGTTCCTTGAGAAAGAAGGCTATGTCAATTCCTAGTAATTAAGTAATTAGCCTTTGACATGTACAAGTAATTTAAAATTTCGATATTTTTTAAGTCCTCGCGCCATAGCGCCCCTAAGGCTACACTCCAACTGAGTTTTGTTTCTCAATAACACCAAATACTTATTAAGAAACAAGTACCCTTACATCTAGTCCAAAAAATAACCCTAGATGTCTACGGTATCTACCCTACCCTATCATTGCTTACCATCAAGTGAGATAGTGGGCAAACATGTGCCTTTATTTCGCCTTCATTATCTATCACATAGGTACTATAAAAAATATTTCTCGGTTTCTATAGCTTTTGTTTTCTATAATGTTTATTTTTCAGAAAAAAGACAAATTACTAAAATCAAAAGATAATCATGTTAAAGAAAAGAACAATAATTTTAGTGTGAAAGGTCTCAAAGATGCATCACGGAAACGTAAAATCGAAAACATAATATCAATCAAAACGAAACAAGATACAAAGAAGAATAAATATGAAGAAACTGTCACCATTCCAGAAGCACAGAACTTTGATGAAATACTACTGAATGCTAAAAAGAAAAAGTTCAATGAGGTCATTGAAAAGGATGATCAGGAGGACTTGTTGTTTTCTGAAAATAAACCAGAGAAAAGAAAGAAACTGAAAGCTAAAGTTATTCCAAATAGTTTAAGCATAAATGGTAAATCTACAGAATTTACAAAACAAAATAATAAAAAGCAAAATAGAATACTTGATAAAGATAATAAAGTTACTGAACCTGTTGACAACAAGAAGGCCAAACTGAAATCTCTACTAGAGTTGAATGTTAGTAAAACTGGTAAGAAACAGAAAAATAGTAAAGCTGAGGAAGATGATAATGAGTCAAATAGTGAAGTAAATGAAGTTACTGAACCTATTGATAATAAGAAGGTTAGATTGAAATCTCTACTAGAGACAAAAAGTCATAGAACCCCTATTAATGTTAGTAAAACTGGGAATAAGCTCCGAGACAGAATGTTGGAGAGGTTAAAAGGTATGTTTACTCTTTTTTTTTTTTAATAAGGAATGTTAATCAAAATGTTGTCTATTAATCAACTCCAATGTTAGTTATGTTATACTTCTTTTTTAGGATGGGTAATCATCAAATGACTCCTTCCACTCTGGGCGGAGTGGAAGGGGATGTCAGACTTCTTCAGACTGACTAAAACCCATCCGTGTTCCTCTAATGCCCTATGCGTTCCAGGGCAGCAGTGACTCTTTTGAACAAATTCCCCAGCCAGTTATATTATCCTAGCGTCATCAAAACTTTCAAAAGCATTAGCCAAGAGCAAGATCATAAAGTATCCTATTTGCTAATTTAACAGTCTATAACTAGATATTTAACTGATTCCGAATAAAATGAAAGAAAAAAAAAAGTAAAAACACTTCCTTGTGGGGATTATTAGCTCTAATTAATGTCAAAAGCAGAAAAGAGGAGGTGCATGATGTTTCTGCCCTGGTTCGGAAAAAGCTTTAATCTGAGGCAGAATAAAACTGAGCCCAGTATAAAATTATATCTTAACAGTATTCCTAAACATTTAATTTCTTCCAGCTGCTCAATTCAGATACTTGAATGAGAAGCTCTACACATCATCAGGATCTGAAGCCCAGCAATTGTTCCAAAGTGACCCAACTGCCTTCCAGACATACCACCAGGGGTATCAGCTACAAGTCAAGAAGTGGCCCGTCAATCCATTAGATGTTATTGTTAAGAAAATTATGAAAATGTGAGTTCTTTTTTATTTTATTTGCCTAAAACTCTATATCCTAGAAAAATGTAAGCAATAAATATTTGAAATTCTTGCTATATTTTTTTTTTCCATATAATTCCATTTACAATCGGTCGTCGGACCATAAGGGACCGTCTCCACGAGCGTGAGAATTGCGGCGAGTTGACCTTTTTAGGTTTCCGTACCAAAATGCTAAAAAGGAAACCTTATGGTGTGACTAAGTCTGTCCGTATGTCACAGCTGGATATCTCAAGAACTTCTAATGCTAACTTGAAATTTGGAACAGTTTAAGATGATGTTTGCTCGACCATTTTGCAAATAAGAAAGAAATAAAGATGTACTTTTTTGGGCCTCGTGGTTTTCGACTTTTGACGAAATATTTATAAATTTTGACCCCCCCCCCCTATCTCTGAAGTTTGCATAGAGAAAAATCAGAAATTATTCTTTGTGATAGAAATTTATGTAAAGATTACAGGGAAAATAAAACGATATCCCTAAATAGCACACTATCAGAAATCATCAACAAAAATTACATTAATTCCAATAGCAGTCAAGACATGGAGCTGACCTAAAACTGCAATATACACCGCAATGTTGAAATTCCCTGACAAATATAGGTCTCGCCTATGAAAATTTAAAAACATATCACGTTTTATATGATGGTACGGAACCCTCCGTGCGCGCGTCCGACTCGCTCTTGACCGGTTTTTCATTAATCGAATCGCCGCGTGTAGACACGTTCATCATCACGCCGAGTTATAGAAATACGTGCCACGGACAATAATATCGCCACGATTCTCTCGCTCGTGGAGTCGGCCCCTAAGCGAATTCATTCCATGACAAATGACATTAAAAAAAACAAATATTTTCATCATCTACAAGCTGTAGGGTCGAATAAATCCCTACACTATTTTAAAATAATCTCCTAAATAGTTAAGTGTAATTCATTTGTAGTTTGTGCAAGGTACCAAAGGTCTTTTTCGTTAACTAAATTCATTCCTTTCCTCACCAGGCCCAAAACCCATATGATAGCCGACTTAGGCTGCGGAGAAGCAGCCTTATCACGCCGGGTGCCTCATAAAGTCCGCTCCTTCGACCTGGTGGCCACCGCTCCAGAGGTGGAAGCATGTGACATGGCCCGCACTCCATTGTTGTCAGCCTCCATGGATGTCACGGTGTACTGTCTCGCACTGATGGGCACGGACCTTACGCAGTATCTGGTTGAAGCTAACAGGGTGTTGAAAATGGGGTAAGTTTAAGTTTTTCGACTGCTCTTGCCAATTGAATTGTAGAGATGTTTAGAACTAAACAGGCTGTTTTGTTGAATTACTTGATTCTTTGGAACATAACCTCACTTTCTGCTGGTCTGGAGGAGGTATTTCCAATAGACATTAAGGTGTTTAATACATAGACTAACCGCCAGTTATATTTAAGTCCCACGTAAGCGGGGCAAGCCTACCTTACTTGGCACATATCCTAAATCAATTCTTATCATCATCATTGGTAGCCTTGTTCCACACAAAAGTATTGCCAAAGCTTGGCAAGCGTCCACAAGCTCCAAGCCTTTACAAACGCTTGGATGCCATTTACACGCTTGCGAGTACGTTAGTATGTTCCGGACAGGCAAGCATGGCGGACGTACACGTTAAAGTTGTGAGGCCTCGAGAAAGGCCCTATTCTCGTCGTTAGACCAATTACTACTCAGTACCTGGATGACCGAGCCTTGCTCGGTTTTTTTTATTTTAAGGGGTTTTTAAAAATGAAATCTAGCTATATCGATTTATCGCTCCCAAAACCCCTACATATTAAATTTCATGAAAATCGATGAAGCCGTTTCCGAGATTCAGATTTTACATATATAAATACAATTATACATATATACAATGCTCATTTAAAGGTATTAGATGATCGTAGCGAAAAATAAAAACGTCCGTTCGGTGCGAGCTTGTGAGCGAAACTAAACACGCACCAACGTGTAAATGCGTCGCAAACGCTTGCTGCAAGCTTCCTTCGATCTGTGTTCAAAAACCGACTCTAGTCCGGATCGGCGACAAGCTCACGCAAGCCAAGCCAAACACCCCGTTCACACGCTTGTGCTTGTGGACGCTTGCCGTGGCTTGGCAAGTGTGTAAACGTAGCATAACATATTCCAGATTGAAAAATCCAGTAACAGTGAGTGACCTAAATAACGAAACCCAAGCGAAGGATTCGCCAGTTTTTATAATTGCCCTATTTTGTCCCCAGTGGCCATCTCCTAATAGCCGAAGTAGAAAGTCGCTTTGACAAAGTGGAGGATTTCGCAAAGGAAGTCGAGAGACTCGGCTTCAAACTGAAGCAGCTGGACAAGAGTAACAACGTATTCTTCTTCATGGAGTTCACTAAGATCCGGGATCCGCCGGTGAAAAAGGCGAAACTACCCGCTTTGACATTGAAGCCTTGTTTGTATAAGAGACGATAAGTAAAGATTTTAAGGATTTTTTGTGTTTTATTTTCTTGTATTCAGTAACTTTTTTTTAAAGGATGCGAAATCATCAAATAACTCCTCCCGCTCTGGCTTTACTGACTAAATCCCGTCCGTGTTCCTCCTAATGCCCTTAGCGTTCCAGGGCCGCGGTGACTTTCCTACCTGTCAAAAATTACACGAATAATATGCGACGGAGTAGTGTAGTATTCAGCGGCGGATGCAAGACTATCCTTGATCCGCTGAAAATTTGGAAGAGTAAACACTACAAAAACATAAACATTTTATTTTGCTTAATTTTCGTAAATTCCTCAGACTTCTTCGTCCTTTGGAGGGAGGGGTTTGATCTACCTCCCCCCCCCCTCCTGGATCCGCCAGTGAGAGTTTTGCTAACAGACATTTTGCACGGATAAAAAACTATGTGAAATAAAACAATTCATAATAATTTACATACTTTATTTAATAATCATCAATGATACGTATTGATTGTCGTACACTTTATTTACCTGTTATAGGTTCTGTATTTCATTTGCTTATAATTACATTATCACAATCATTTTGATATTACCCTTATTTATATTTTCATCACAAATATATCGATATTATCATTATATTGTTAATTCCATCCAAGAATAAGCCGATTTTGATGTAGCGTAACAACTTGGATGTATAATACTGTCGCTAAAAGAGGAACAATGACATAAAATCATCAATTATAATGAAAATATTAACTCAGTTCTATATTATTGTTTTGTTTTTACATTATATTAAATCTTTTATTCACTACTCTTTATTTACAATTTACTATGCGGAACTAACCGGTAAAAAAAGTTGTGCAACACTGTTGCAGCAACATGTTGCAATATGCAGTGTTGCTAGCAACACAAAGATTAATAAAAATCATCGTCATGCCGTTCAAGGTTCACAAATATTTAAACATTGAGTTCTTCCATAACATCCTCGGCTTCAGCGCGAAGATTCTCCACTTTTTCAATGAGTGTCATCTGTAACATATGTTAAGGGCTTGATTTGTAGTGGACTGTAAATGGACGGTATAGATAGTAAAACGATTGCTTTAAATACTTATATTATTCACTGAGCACTTTGATACAGACAACGCAACGTTAGTTCGTTGGCAAGAAGCGATGTTCAGGAAGTCGCTATGACATTGACATTATAGTCATTTTAATACAGACTTAAATTAACTTTGTGTTGCCCTCAACAACATATTACCTACACATTTAATATTGTCAACAATATGCCTGTTTATATTGGGGTCGGGCTCCAAAACTGGATGCAGCTGAATACGGCCTAACGTGCTTTCCGAGGCACGGAGGAGCCTCGGTATGTGGATATGTGTAATGGATGGTCGGTCACCCATCCACGAACCGACCGCGGCAAGCGTTGCTTAACCTTGAAGTGCGACTCATGCAGCTGTAGCCACGAGCTCCTCCAAGAAATTATAAGCGAGAGATTACGTTTCTCACAGCTGGATTTCGAACAGGTATAAATCCGGAAAAAATGAAGGACCTCTTTTTCGGACTTAGACTCCCATTTGGTCCGTTATGCGTGAGTGTACTGGCTTGCAAAAGCACAGAAGCTTCATGGAGGCTTCACAGGCTTAAGATTTTTTCTCAGGCTTTACATATCAAAAAACAGTTAACAATATTTTAAGGTGGAAAAAGTTTTTAAGCATCTTACCCTGGCAGCACTGATGAGTTGATTGGCGGCATTGCGCGACAGATGCGACACGCCCGACATCAGATCGTCCACAGAAGCTTTCGCTAGATCTTCAATCCGTTTGTAGCCCGCGCGTAACAGTTGCATCGCACGCGCCTGTAAGTCAGGACATAGTTACTTCCCGAATATGAATCAGCGGCCATTCATACAGGCCAAAATCCCACTGTTCATACGTTCAAAACAATCAAATTATACAGTAAACTTTCGTACTGATCGACCCGTAAGAATGCGGCGTGAGCATAAAGCGTTCCATCCAAAGTTTGTCAATAATACACAGCTTTTAGCGATAATACTGCCCATTGTTACACTCTATTATTTTTAAGCCTTTATAACCCCCCCCCCCCCCCTCGTCCTCGCCCTTAATAAATAAATGATTTCTGATTTATTGCACTTTGTTATGTTGTACAATAAAGAATATCTATCTTCTAAATATTGCAATGTTCCATTAGCTGCTGTAACTTATTCACTCGCCTAGGAATATAAACCTTATTTAAGTAATCATAAGGTCAAATTCGTATGGCACTTAGCCCCCTTTTTAAGGATAGGAAATCATCAAATGACTCCGCCCGCTGAGCAGAAGGAATGTCAGACTCTTACTGACATAAACCCATCGTGTTCCTTCCAATACCCCTTGCGGGTGTACCCTTGTTTCGCAGACAAAAATTTCATAGAATTTCGTTTCGCAGAAAATGTTTCACATAATATTTGGTTCTTGTAATTTTATGTCGAATATTATTGTTTCAAAGACTACTTACTTGAATGAAACCTATTTCACAGAAACACAATTCCATAAATTTCATGATCACATTTTTTTATTTAACAAACTTATGAAACAGCAGAATTATTTTTTAACAAATTTTGTTTGTCCGGTGTATTTTTCCATGGTATTGTAGATTTGAGTGAAAATGTCCATGGCATACTTTTGAGATGGCAGAATTTGATTCGGATTAATTTTACTAGGCATATTGCCATTTCTATAAAAAAAGCGTTTTAACCTTAGTTTTAAATTAAATTATGATCTTAAAAAATCAACATGAAAAAAATTAGTGACAGAAACGAATCGCTGTAATACCGACCCCACGTAGTCTTGTCTGCCCTATCCCTAGAGTGTAATTTAAGCCCGCGTAGGCGCGGAGGGGCGAGGCGGCCCGCGAGCTGAGGAGCAGGTGTTATGAGGCGAAGCTGCGGTGGTGAGCGTTAAAACCATCTGCGACGATAAGTTCCCGTGGGATCGCCGGAGCCCCGCAGCGCCGGAGCCGTGACAGAAACTATGCCTACTGCATGTTGCATGCTCGCCTGCATACTGTATGCTTGCTTGCATTCTGCATATTGCATACTCGCCTGCATACTGCATGCTTGCTTGCATTATGCATGTTGCATGCTCGTTTGCGTGCCGCATGCTTGCTGTGTGCTTGCTGCATGCTTGCTGCATGCTTGCTGCATGCTTGCTGCATTCATGGTGTATGCTTGTTTGCATAGCTTGGTCTTTTATTCCCATCGCCATTTGCCACCTTTGCCGCTTCGCGGGGTGCTGTCGGGCGGGTCCGAATCCGAATTAAAAGTTTTGCTTGAGTAGAATTTACCCGCATTGTTTTTGTGACCGCGATGTGTAATTTTATAGAAGGGTACTTATGCATTTTGAGAAACGTTTAGAAACTGTCACTCGATAAAATGTTTTTCTTAGTAACAAGTTTTATATTAACTACTCAATATGAGGATAAAAAATATTTGATTTGTTATTCTATGATATCATGAATATCGAAACAAAGTTTATTTGTAACATAAATTTACGATTTAAATTTATTCAAAGTAAGTATTCTGCGTATTGATTTTTCTATGAAATGATAACACGAGAAAAAAATTATGTGAAACAAAATTCTATGAAACTGTCGTCTATAAAACAACGTACAACCGCCCTTTGCGTTCTAGGGCCGCGGTTGCTCTTTCGAACAAATTCCGCTACCCTGGGCACTGTACCACCTACCTTCTTAACATTGGGCTGCTCCCTAAGCTGCTGCAGCTCGAGCACGGTGCAGTGCTGCAGCCTACTGGCTAGCTCGGTGAGTAGAGCACAGAAGCTCCACAGGCCCGGATTTGGCCATGACGCACAACACTGTACCGCCTACCTTCTTAACGTGAGAGTCAAAATGTCGGGTGTACCTTAACTAATCGAATCAACCTATTTACCAAAAAAATGTACCTAAAATGTACCATTTAGTACCTAGGTTTAAAAAAATTGTACCTCTTTCAGAACTAAATTATTTCGAAATTAAGGTACACCCGCCATATTGACATCAAGATGGCGGGTGTTCTATAATATTTTATTATTTAACCATTACTCATAAAATATAATTACACCAAAAAATTGTACCTAAAAAGTACCTACCCCAAGTAAAAAAACACACTTGATATGTTGGATACTTCCTGAGAAATAAAACAACTATGTCTCGTTAACTTTTGTTTATTATTATGAATTATTGATCTCAGTACATATTTATATATATTTTAGGGATAATTATTCAATTATAAATCATTAATGTTAATAATGCGTTAAAGTTATTACCTCTATATTTGCGTCCATTACGTAATGCAAAAATGGCGGGTGTACCATAGCAAATTAAATTATACCAACTACAAAACAAATGTACCTAAAACATACTATTTTGTACCTAGCTCTAAAAAATCTGTACCTCCTTCAGAACGAAATTATTTCGAAATTAAGGTACACCCGCCATATTGACATCAAGATGGCGCGTGTTCTAAAATATTTTATTATTTACGCATTGCTCATAAAATATAATTATACCAAAAAATTGATCACTTGGAGAGAAATAAAACAACCGTGTCTTGTGTATAAGGAAACACGATAATTATCATGATATATTGATATAGTTATTTATACATTTATGTTTTACGGATATTTATTAATTACGAATTAAATGCACACGAATAATTATTATATTAATAAGTTACTATATAGCAACCGTCCGCAATTAGCTTCGTAAATGCACATTCATGATAAAGTATGTTGCGGGTAGTTGATAAACAATTTGCAATTTGCAGTCTGTTTCCTGATTCATCACGTATGATGAATCAGGAAACAGAGTGCTTCATAGTTTACGATACGCATAACTTTATTTTCATTAATATAATTTTCATCGCGATCATATAGAATTAATCACTATGAAACGCGGAAAAAAAAATGTTGTTGATTTAAACGAACAGAAAAAAGTGTTTTGTAAATTTATACAACATTTTCCATCAATTCATGATTTACCTTCACCCTGTAGTGCAATATTTTCAAAAATGTCTAGTGAACTTCAACGACGAATATCGCCTAAAGCACTTTATTTATCGATTAAAAGAAATTTTGAATACTTTTTTCCCGTGGAGGATGAAAACAGTGAAGATAATAATAATGTAGGTTCAGAGAATAAAACAGAAGACGCAGATATATTAATTACGAAAGATGTTGATACAGAAAAAGAGATTGAGGAAGAAAATAACGAAGAAAATTTTTACGTCGTGGATAAAACTACATGTACTGAAGAAGGTAAATCTTTTAATTTTTCACTTGATTTATATCAATGGAGGAGAATTCGGCCAATCTCAAAATGCTCTGTTCGTATGAGAGCCAATAATCCAGTTAAACAAAAAAAGTGGATATTACCTAAATATGAATGGGCAGACTTGTTAAGGGAAAAAATATGGGAAAAAACGAAATCTCCTTGCAGTTGGTGCTTTAAAACTTATTATGTTAAATGCAATGAAAGAGTGACTTTTCTCGGTGAATGTAAAGAATGTAATGCTAAAATAAAAATAGTGATTACATATCCTACAGAAAATATTGCTTATTGCAAAAGTTTAATTACAGATTTTGATAAAAATATTAAACATAATATAAGAAAAAAAATCAAATTGTCACCCATAAAGCGTAAAGAATTGATGGAAGAAATGAAACATGAGTCTCCGATAACTGTTCATAAAAAAATAATTAGTTACGCAATGGAAGTTGGGGATCCACAGCCACCCCATCTACCTTCACATGGAACTTTACGACAGATAAAGCATGAAAGTAATCTTAGTGAGTATTACCATAAAGATCCAATTTTGGCTTTATTGTACATGGCTCAAAACGTAAAACCCTATACCGATTTTATTAAACACATAACAATTCATCCCCATTTTTATATTTACTATTGGTCTACGTCACAAGAATTATACTATAATCAATATCGTAAAAACCATAGAGTTATACTGAGTATCGACGCAACTGGTAGCATTTTTAAAGAAACTGACTTAATTGTGAAAAATTACTCTTTGCTGTACGTTGCTATAATGTACAGCGAAGAAAATAAAAGAAGTGTTCCGGTTGCTCAAATGATTTCTAGTTCTCAGACGATGGATACTATATTAAACTGGTTAAAAACTTGGAAAAATCAGAAATCAATTCCTAACGAAGTGATTTTGGACCAATCTTCAGCGCTAATAGGAGCCACGATCAAAGCTTTTACTGAACATAAGTGTACTAATGATTATCTTGTAGAATCGTTCAGGAAACTTGACGCTGATGAGACATCACCCGACGCCTTATATGTTCGCATCGACACAAGCCACTTTGTAAAAACGATATACAACCTTAACTGTTTTCGGAACGTGGACCAAAGAACTAAAGCGTTTTATTGTAAGTGTATTTTGTATCTTAAAAATCTAAATGACTACGGAACTGCAAAACAAACAATTTTAGATATAATAACCGTAGCTCTCAATAAATACGATAGTATTGGATCTCCATGCGATGAAGCTAAAACAAGGTTAAAAATATTCGGTAAAACCATGAATCTTCCAGATTATAAAGATTTGGAACATTATAGTTTGCCAGAACAACTTATATTGGAAAAAGTTAAAGACGTTAAAGAAGAACTTACATTTCCCAAATGGTATCAGGACAGATTAAATCGCGAAAATTTGTTAGTTACATTAACAGATGATGACAGTGACTCCTTATCACACGAAAACTTATTTTACATGCCTACTTTTATACCAACACTAACCCGGTTAGTACAGCAACTACCGTTGTGGTCAAATGTAATGATTCCAATATATAATTCAGAAAACCAAACTGCGTCTTCATCCAACGTGGAAAGTTATTTTAAAACACTAAAGAGATACTTATGTCATATTGACGTGAAATCCAATAGATTGAGATTGGACCAATTTATCGTCAAACATGCAGATTTTATAGATGGGGAATTAAAAGAAGCTATAGGTAAAGTAGAAACTACAGAGAAGGGTGACTTGAAAAGAAGAAAAAATACGAAAGCAAAGGTAAATAAAACAGAAGATGATTTCCCAACAGACACAATTTTTTCTAAAACTCCATCGTTTTCTGAAAATTGGAAGGGCAAAGGTGACGCTCGAAAGGCCACGAAGAAAAAAAGAGTGAAAATGCATAAACCTGTGCCACTATTGTTAAATGGAACAAGACTACGAACTGTCATGAAGGATTTACACGTATCGAATACTTGCGCATTCGACTCGGTTGCACAAGTAATTGCAGTAGGGTGTGTTGAAGGGTTTTATTTAAATACTCATGTACTCAATCATCAAAATGAATTTTGTCAGTTCATAAAAAAAATGATTGATGTCAAAACTACCAGAACAGATTTATACAAGTACCGCGCATACCTACTTCAGTCATATTTTAAAATAACTGATATTAATCATAAAGTTTTCATCTCTTGCGAATGCAATATAGCTTATATTTTTGAGAATATTTTGATAGACGCAATTTACAGTGCCTCTGTACAAGAATCATATTGAATATTGAATGTGGCATTAACAAAGTACAAAGAAAAATTGCTTTTCTCCCACTTAATTTTAACATGCCAAATATATCAATGCTCAATCAATCGGCAGAGTCTATGTTATGTGAAGAAAATAATATTGTACAGTGTAGACGTAATGACTGCAACGGCATACGAACATTAAAATACGAACTAAGTAATACAATAACTTTTGAGCTGAATCAAACAGATGTAATTTGTCTTAAAGACATACCTATGGAAATAACATTAAATAATACAAAATACGAAGTTCTTGGATTAATTGAGTTTTTACCGTCCGGCGGCGATGTTACAGACATCCACAATATTGGTCACTATCGGGCTCATTGTCGTCGTAATGCTGAATGGAAATGTTTTGATGATCTTAATAATTTTATAACCAAAACTCCAAATTCACTTATCGCTAATTGCATTATGTATGGACGAAAATAAAGAGGTACTTAATAACTTTGAAACGTTATTAAAATTCATGATTTGTAATTGACAAATTATCCCTAAAATATATATAAATATGTACTGAGATCAATAATTCATAATAATAAACAAAAGTTAACGAGACATAGTTGTTTTATTTCTCAGGAAGTATCCAACATATCAAGTGTGTTTTTTTACTTGGGGTAGGTACTTTTTAGGTACAATTTTTTGGTGTAATTATATTTTATGAGTAATGGTTAAATAATAAAATATTATAGAACACCCGCCATCTTGATGTCAATATGGCGGGTGTACCTTAATTTCGAAATAATTTAGTTCTGAAAGAGGTACAATTTTTTTAAACCTAGGTACTAAATGGTACATTTTAGGTACATTTTTTTGGTAAATAGGTTGATTCGATTAGTTAAGGTACACCCGCCATTTTGACTCTCACCTTCTTAACATTGGGCAGCTCCATAAGCTGCTGCAGCTCGGGCGCGGCGCAGTGCTGCAGCCTGCTGGCTAGCTCGGTGAGTAGAGCACAGAAGCTCCACAGGCGCGGATGTGGACATGACGCACTACACTGTACCGCCTACCTTCTTAACATTGGGCAGCTCCATAAGCTGCTGCAGCTCGGACGCGGTGCAGTGCTGCAGCCTGCTGGCTAGCTCGGTGAGTAGAGCACAGAAGCTCCACAGGCGCGGATGTGGACATGACGCACTACACTGTACCGCCTACCTTCTTAACATTGGGCAGCTCCATAAGCTGCTGCAGCTCGGGCGCGGCGCAGTGCTGCAGCCTGCTGGCTAGCTCGGTGAGTAGAGCACAGAAGCTCCACAGGCGCGGCAGTGAGGCACAGAAGCGTGCCGCGCAGGATGCCAGGGTCGCGGATGTGGACATCACGGACTGCACTGTGCCGCGGGCGAGGCTGTACCTGGTTAATTGTATGGGAGGGATGGATACAGAATTGTTACTTTGCGTAGTATTTGATTTGTCAGCCCATACTGTCCCAATACTGGGGAAAGGCCTTTTTTACAGGGGGAAATCCTCATGGATGCGGGAACGTACGCGAGTTCCGTAATCCCCGGCTGGTGCCGGTCTGCCTCTGCGAGCCACCTCGGGTCAGCGGGGGGAGTGAAGCAAACCTCGGGTCCAGATGAATGGGGGGCGACGGACATGCTGGGGAAAGGCCTCCCCCAAGTCTTTCTCGTACCAGTCCTAGGCCTCGGCGACACAGTCCGTCGTTGGGCACCATTTGTTAGAAAACTTTTACCCAACGGTAACAGTGCATGTAATGATGCGTCTAACGTGACACGACCAATCCCATTTGATCTACAGTCTTCTTATCCACGTTAATAATTCCCGTTTTGGAAAGCAGCGTGATATAGAATGATAGTGGAAATAGTAAAGAAGTAAACAAATATCTGTTTCTGGTAAATAAAGAACTTTGATACCCACACACAAAATCTATACTAATATATAAAGCTGAAGAGTTTGTTTATTTGCTTGAACGCTCTAATCTCAGGAACTACTGGTCCGATTTGAAAAATTCTTTCAGTGTTAGCCCATTGATCGAGGAAGGCTATAGGCGCGGGTCAACTAGTTCAGTATAAACGCTACAACTTCAAGCATTTTTATAAACTGTCAAAGTCAAAGTAAAAAAGAATTATCGAATAGTAAGTTCATGTAGAGCCAATGAGACTAATGCTCACTATTCACTTACTTGTATGCGACTGCAGGGAAAGGCATTTGGTTCCACAAGTCTTGCAGCATTAGCGCTAAGTAGAAGCGACATAAAACTATCTCAGGTACGTTCTGTAAGCAAAAACGTCCACTAAAGAAGAATCAAAGAGAGAGAAAATCTTTGTTTGTAATATTTCTCTTGGCAAAAGTAATTAAAATCGTAAAGACTTACTTTAATAGGTTTTCCAGTCATCATCCTTATTGCATTGTGTTCTGTGATTTCTAATATTTTTGCAGTCTGAACCCCTTCTTCATCTAAGCTGCAATACTGAAAATGGAACACGACTGGCTTACATAGTATTTTCTTTTTTTATTTTCAACCTTATCGATTCCTGCTAACAGTTAAAACTGGCATACAAAAGATTATTTAAAAAAAAAGAATAAAAATATGCTCATCGATTTACGCCAACTTTTTGTTCAATACAACAGAAGGTTGGAACGGACGGTAACCCATTCACGGATCAATCGCGGCAAGAGTTGCTGAACCTTGAAAATCGACCTATAGAGGTATGTGGAACAGAGAGTAACGTCCCGTAACCCCCCATTCAAAAGGGAGGATCCTCTGAACGGACGGTTGTTGAGTCCGGTGGGCAACTGCCCGATATTCAGACAGTTGTATATGTTCAAATCGCAGGAAAACTCTGATACCACGATGCAGGATTTCGTTAGTAGTTCGCTGCTGGTGGAATAGATGGCGTTGCGGTTCTTTTTGCTGCCGTGCAAATTTCACTTCGTTAGTTTTTCTTGTGGCGCCTTTTATGCCGCTACAGACCTTTGCATCTGTCGTCACATAAGAAGACTTACCAAGGAGTAGTAATGTGAGTAGTCAGGCCTAATGCCCGCTGCGTCGTGCGGCGTCACCAAGTACAGCAGGTGTAGACTGCCCATCAGCACCAAGCTCCTGGACGCACGCTCCAAGTCCAGCAGGAGTTGCTTAGCCACTGACAGGTCCATGCAACCTAGGAGGCGGTGATTAAGTGTCAAGGCATATTGAATTTCATTATTCTAGTCATAAGAATTATTTTGAATGGCTCCTGGACGCACACTCCAGGTCTTACAGGAGCTGCTTGGCCACAGACAAGTCCATGCAACCTAGGAGACGGGGTTTAACAGTGTCTAGGCATATTGAACTTTTGAGTACAGCCATAAGAATTATTTTTACCGGCTCCTGGATGCACGCTCCAGGTCTAGCAGGATTTGCTTGGCCACTGAAAGGTTAACGCAACCTACAAAATGAAGTTTAGAATATCAAGGCGTAATGAACTTTATTACTGAAGAAATAAGACATATTTTTAATGGCTCCTGGATGCACGCCCCAAGTTCTTTAAGCAATATAATTTTTTTTTTAATGATTCACAGATAAAACGTTCTCTAACACTATAGCTTTAGGAATAGGGCTTAGTTTTGATTGTAGCTCATTGCATAGCTGCTCTGCTAGCTACGAGTACCATCTAACTTGTATCATAATAATTGTAAAATAATATCCAGACGAGACCTTTCTAAAGAAGCAACTTTACAACGCACAAAATAAATATACATATATGACTCGACATCTAAAAATGAACCTTATTTGTACTAACTAAATTGATATTAATTTAATTGGCAATAAAATCAATAGAAATTAAAGATTTAATCATGATTTACCTTTAATAGCCGCATTGCCCAAGGAACTGACTGTAAGTTCACTATCATTGTAAATAGTGCAGTCTTTCTCGCTTATATGCGACTCATCTTCGTTGGAGTGTCCTTTGTTCACCGCCTCCAATGCGCCCGATTGAAGGAGAGAGCGGAGGGAATCGTCGCAGACCGATTTGATGTCGGAGGGGCTAAGAATAAAGGGATTAAATACAATTTCTTATATAAAAAAGCTTGTTTTATAACATTTAGCACAAAACGTTTTTGGAACACATTCATTGTGCGTACAGCTAAGAAGTGGAATTCCCTGCCAGAGTTTGTTTCGTGATTGCATAGATAGATACAAGCTGGGTGTCTTTAAGTCAAGAGTGAATAGGTTACTTCTAGGCCATCTTCGACGGCATCATTGCTTATCATCAGGTAAGGTACTGGTCAAACGTCTGCCCATCAACAGTAAAAAATTGGTTATTGAATCATGACTGAAAAATTAGGGACTACAAGCTGGTTGGTATGACGGCCGCCAGAGCCAACCCCAAATAATAATCCACAATAAGGACTGTGTGCAAACACAAATCGCCGATGTCACCCAAAAAGCGGCAACAGTCTCCTTGCCGTCGTTGCCAACAGATTAGACGGGCCTTTTATGCTGCACTGGCAGGTCTTACATGCACCATGAATAAGTCATGGAGCAGGTAATTTTTTCATTTAACATTTTCATTTAAGTTATTGACATTTTTAATTTTATTAACTGACCTTTTAATTTATATCCATTTTAATTAAATTAGATTTTTTTGACATTTTTATTTATTATTAACTATAATTCATTTATAATTTTTAAAAACTGTATTTTATCTTTATTTCTAATGTTCAATACAATCCCAAGTTTAAACAGGTTTCAGGAGATTGTTTGTCGTTATTTTTAAAATTATATTAACTAAACAAAGTATTAAGTGCTACTAACACCTACTTTGGACCAAAAGTTGTCTTGGATGAATAAATAAATAAAAATAAAAAGCAGCCAAACTAAAGTAAGACTGGGCCGGACACGTCTGTCGCATGTCGAACGGAGCATGGCTTTTTTTTTTAACGGGGGGAAATCCTCATGGATGTCCTCCGCCCTGGGGCGGGCTGAGGGGTCTGTCAGACACTTACTGACTAAAACCACCCCGGTGTTCCATCTCTAACCTGCGCCGGGGATTGCGGGAACTTGCGACTTCCGTAATCCCCGGCTGGTGCCGGCCCGCCTCCGCGGGCCACCTCGGGTCAGCGGGGGGAGTGAGGTGTTTAACTCCCCCCACGACGTCAAAGAGGGGCGCACGGGAACACCACGCGCCGCCACCTCGGGTCCGGGTGAATGGGGGGCGACGGACATCCTCAAGTCTGCCGCCCCTGGACCCAGTTAGGGGGGCCGGAAGAGGGCAGCGTATGCCCTCCTCCGACGCCCGGTGCACCTGCTGTGGGCCGGGAGAGAGGTCGAGATCTCCCTCTCCCTTTCCGCAGCCTCCTTCTGCGCTATAACTATTTCGCAGAAGACCGCCGCATCCCAGGACTCCTCGCCGTCGACCATAGCACGAACTACAGCCGGCAGCGAGAGGTCACTGCCTACCACAGAGATGAGGAGGGACATCACTCCATAGGACAATCTAGGGTGTAGTAGACATTGTGAAACTGGTTGATATGTTTGTGTTTATTGTATTAATATTTACTATGTAAACAGGTGTATTTACTGATTTTCATATTTAATTTAACTCACACACTGATCATATAAATCAATAGTTGCAAAAATTTGTACGTATGTGAGTATTATGTTCCCTTACTAGCAAACTTATTAATTTTACCTCTGCTGGCATTTCTTTATTGTACCTACTAGTAGTACATAAGTGTTGTTTTGGGAGCATCGTCCTCACATATAATCAACTGATTAATGTATGCAAATATTGTAAAGCTTATTTTTGAAAAGAGTAACTATGGAGTTTCTTGTCCGTTCTTCTCCATAAGAATCTACCTTTTGCGAACGGACGACTAGAGTCACTATAATATTTTATTTTATTTTAATTTGACGTTCAAAAGTGCCTTTATTGGTCTAGTTGAAATAAATCGTTTGACTTTGACTTTGAGGGCACGGCGCGGCTCCTCCCAAGCGGCACACTCTGCCAGCGTATGCCGCGCCGTGTCTTCCCGACAGTCGACGCAGTGGTGACACCGAGCGTCCGGCTCCCTTCCTATGCGACACAGGAACCTCCCGAAGCAACCATGCCCCGAGAGAACCTGCGTCACACGAAATGACAAGGAGCCGTACCTTCTCCCGAGCCACAGGTCGAGCACTGGCCGGATGGCCTCAATAGTGAAACGGAGCATGGCCTAAAGCAACCACAATGTGGGTCCTTGAAAATGTCCGGCGGCATCGCGGCAGACTCAAGAAAAGATGGTGGGACAAGCTTGACGACAGGATTGGTCTACACTTGCCCAAAACCGGGCGGAATGGAAGGAAAAAGGGAGGCCTTTGCCCTTCAGTGGGTCACAACAGGCTAAAATAAGTCCCAAACCGCAGTAAACGGTTTCGCTGATCCAGAAGACGACGAAAGGACTGACACCTCAGTAAAAGCCTTAACAGTAGCCTTTTTAGATTTTTATGTTGTTAACTTTTAGTACTTTTTATTATTGTTAGTTAATATATTATTTTGCGCGAGACAAAAAAAATTTTTTTTTCTTTTTCCTTCTAGATGTGCGCATTATGATTTATTCGTAACTCACGTGTCATCCCCAGTGACAGCCAGCAGGGTGCAATCCAACAAGCTCCTGAGCTTGGGCCGCGTGGTGGTCAGCTTAAGTGCGACAGCACTGAGCAGCAGTGCGCCGGCGCACGGTCGCAACTGACTGCGCGCGGGCGCAATGCCACCGCGGAGCACTGCTTGTAGCTGCGGCCACTCACGAGAACCGCAGATTACTATGCTTTCACCTGGTAACGTGTACTTTGATTTTATGAAGCTTCAACAACATTTAAGATAGCTAGAAAAAAACTGCAATAGAAAAAAATATCAAGAAAGGACCTATTTTGTTTGTCTCGTAACGTTTTGTTTTTTTTTAGCCGGTTGCACTGTGTGAAAACCCCGATTTTTGTATCTTTCATGTTTTTATTCAAGTAATCGATAGTTTCTCACATTTTTGGTACGGGAGTAAAACTCCGGCTTCGCTACGACTTGTAGTTTTCATAGTTTCATAAAAAATATCAAAGCAAAGTAATTACTTTGAGGAAAAACAGGCAAATATATCTCAAACATTCACCTCAACCCTAGAAGAACCTTCCACCTGGGCACGCATTACCGTGGCCGACCTGAAAACTCTTAAATAGATTCTGCACTCAGGTCGGCCGCAGTAAAGACTACCTCCATAGCTGGGGATTCTCGGATGGCTGCGGTACTTCAGTTTTTGTCTCGCCGCAGTCCGTGGCCCACCTTTCGGCTTGTGCCGCATGCCGTATCACCTGTACAAGTGAGGACCCTATGGCTGCGTCAGCGAATGGTGTTACCGTTGCTGAGTACTGGGCCAAACAAAAAAAAACTGGCTATGACAGACGGACAGACAGACACCAGAGTGATCCTATAAGGGTTCCTTTTTTTATGGATTTTGAAACCCTAAAAATAATAAAACTGTATTTGCCGTCAAAGCGCTTAAAAGAGTATCTCAAACATGTTTCTCACCAGTCTCGCAGACCCCCGCGCGGCCGGCTCTGCCTACCATCTGCCTGTAGGCGCCGAGCGTGATGAAGTCGCGGCCCACCAGCGGCGCGCGGATTATCACACGCTGAGCGGGCAGGTTCACACCCGCTGCTAGCGTTGATGTGCAGCACAGCACTGATATTGCACCCGACCTGTTATGGAGTGATAAATAAACCATCCAACATGTAGTTGTTTTGCATCTGGGATGCAAAAGAATATTCTTGCTATTGATGTTGCCACGAGCAATGGAAGCACAATCTGGGCTGACAAAACTGTGCAACAAAACGACAAAGATAGACTTTCGAAAGGAAAAAAGAAAAGCCTTTCTTCTGCTGTCTTTCTTGTCCTCTCCCCCCCAAACCAAAGCAATTGCGCCTGCGCGACTGAAAGCGATCCATCTGTCAAATTGTAATAGAATAGAATAGAAAGTTTTTATTTTAGACCGGAGTCCATAAGGCTGTGGCCTCGGCGGCAAAGGGAAAGGGGGGTAGGCTATCAGAAAAATAGGGCAAAAATCGAGTATCTTTATCTGAAGTTCTACCTGTAAGCCTGTTCCAGCAGTGACCGCTCATCACTAGCTAACCCGGCATGATGGTAAGCGATGCCGTAGCGTACTGCAAACGCTAACTCAGCATTCGCTCCTTCCGCTCGCAAAGCACTTTCAAGCGCTTGACGCTCTGCCTTCTTGTGGGATATCATCTCTCTAGATGTGTAAAAGAGAGTACAGTTAAGATAGTCTGTCCTCCTCGTATTGTAAATGCTTTCCGTACTATGAGAGATCAGATTACGTCGTTGTGCGTGAAATCTACAATAATCTATTTATCTATGTAGACTTTTTGTCCCTGTACTGGGCAAAGACTTCCCTCTCCCTTTTCCACACAACTTTGTCCCTTGTAGTCCGGTCAAAATAGACATTTCAAAAACAATAACTCTGATGGAGCTGAATTTTGTAGAGACCTTGGGTATAGCAGTAGAAATAAAGTGCCTAAAGTCCCCATCGATCCCGTGTGCTAAAAAGTTATTCAAGGTCAAAGGTCAACATTTTCGGACATTGGATTTTTCTCGTAAACGGAAAGTTTTATCAAAAATACAGCTCAGACAAAAATTGTAGATCACAAAATTATCTACAAAATGGTGTTATTTTTTTTCCTAAGAATCACCACTCCGAATAGATGGCGATTCTGAAAGTTGAAGGACCCCCAAAAATCCGAAAATGTTGAGCTTTGCCCTTGAATTACTTTTTCAGCATACATGGGATCAATGTGAACTTTAGGCACTTTATGTTACTGATGGAGTTTTTGTTATTTAATCACTATTTTTATGTCTAATTTGACCGGACTATTGCTAGTACGGGCCCGTCTGTTCGGTAGAAGTCGAGCTCGTTCCGCTATCTTGGGTTTGTTCTGCCGCGATGTCTTCTGGCATTTAATGGGACCCATTTGGGGGTTCTTTTCGGCTTGGTCTTGTTTGACATGCGGCAGACATGTTTTTGGGCTACATTTAAACACATAAATATTTTCATTTGTAATTGCAGGTGCAGTTTATAATTTTCTAATCTTTTTATAATTTTTTACTTACCGTCTCTGCAACTTGCACAGTAAAGCAGCCACATTCTCACAGTTGCGCTTCGTAGAACAGAAGACCAGACAGCTGCCTTTCGGCACCACCTCGGAGACCAGACCTCCGAGGAGATCTGGGTCTAGAGTTGTTGCAGCTGCTGAGTACTGCAATTATAACTCATCACTTTTATTTCAGACCTCATTGCTTTTGTCAACAAATAAGAAGTAAAGGAACTAAAGATCCCTAGCTTGACGTACTCCGTCAGCTCCACCGGACGGAACTGACGCTGGAAAACGTCAGCTTACAGGAACACACTTACATCATACTTGAGCTCTCTGTGGGGCACGAGCTCGACCCCCTGGGCGCCCCACACGACGCGGTGCAGCACGGCTCCCAGCTTGACGTACTCCATCAGCTCCACCGGACGGAACTGACGCTGGAACACGTCAGCTCGCAGGAACTGAGCTATATCGTGCAGGTTGCCTATTGTGGCTGACATACCGACGATCTGGATGTCCTCTGAATGATGAGGAAGGTGTTAGTAAAATAGGCAGAATTTTCTTCACTACACTATATAGTTATAATATTTTATTATGATTATATTGGGGGCAAACATAAAGTGAGAATTAAACTTACGATTGGTAAAAATAACAGTTGATAATAATGTTTCAAGAGTACCGCCGCGACCCTTCTCGCCAATTAAATGTAATTCATCAACCTAACAAACAATAAAACAACATTTTTTATTGGAAATACACAGTGAAAAGAATCTGTAAATAATGAGATATCTTACCACAATCAATCCAAGCTCGTGCAGCCTATCCAGCTCTATCAAACTCCTGACTAAGGCCAGGCCCTTCTCAATGGTGGCTATGTAGATACTGTTCTTTCGACGTCGCTTTTTAGGTGGTATGTGTCCCTTGCCTGCTGCATACTCTTCTACTAGAAACTCTAGTTGTACGGCGAATGTTGATAGAGCCCAGATCTAATAATAAAATAACTTATGTATGAATTACATGAAATGGCATCTTTAGCTGTTTATAAAAATGATGCAAACCCAAAAATTTGATTTGCATGACAAAACATTATATCATAGTTATTTTCAAATAAGATTTCTTGTAGTTCAAAATTGAGCAATATTAGTTAGCTGTTTAATTTAGAGTAATGATATTATGCCTTTTGAGCTACTAGTTTTTACAAATGCAAATTCTTTCCAGGATTTTCTTTTTTTTCTGTGGCTTCAAACCCTTAGGATACATTGCTTTCTTTCCAGGATGAATGCTGATGATACTCACAACCATTCACATTTATGCAGTACTAGCTGTCGCCCGCGGCTCCAACCGCATTAATGGCGAAAATTGTCCCAAGGGAACATATTCCTGGGATAAAAAGTTTCCTGTGTTATTCCCGACTAATCTACGTCTGTGCTAGATTTCATCAAGATCCATTCAGCCGTTCTGATGAGATTGAGTAACAAACATACATCCATTCATACAAACTTACTTTCACATTTATAATATTAGTATAGATTAGTCAAGGAAATAATAAAAGGATTACTTGTAAGAAGGAAGGATTACTGAATGGCATTTGACTGACACTTAGATTTAGCTCCTACCTTTTCCTGCACAATAGCCACAAATGGCAATATGAACAGAGCATTCTTCTTTCTGTTGAGCACTTCCCGTAACATAAGGACCTCGGCCACCAGGGTCTTGCCTCCGCTTGTGGGGAGAGCATAGATCAAGTTCCTTCTTTCACGCACTGAATCCAAGCTCAGGCATTCTTCTTGCCATTCTAAAATGGAATAATTTATAAGTAAAATATGTTCACCATAGGTTTTCATCAACTAACTTATTCCCAAAGCTTTGCTTGGTTGGCCTATCCCACAAGAACCTTGGATAAAAAAATACATTCAGCATCAGCAATCAGATTAGTAAATATTACCATTAAGCATGAACTGGCTCAGAACCATAAACAATAGAAGGAATGAAGGGCCCTTTGCCCAACAGTGGAACAGTTCAGGCTAGATGTACAAAAAATTATATTATAGAATAGAATAGAAAACATTTATTCACCACAGACACAACACATCAGCAAAAAACACAAAATAAAAAAATTAAATTAAATAGACAATAGTTAGTGAAGTTATGATGAGCATGCCCATGCCAAAAGGGTTACCACTATCAGCATATGCTGAGATGGTAACCCTAGCATAAGCAATACCTCTTTCTTAAATTAGTTTACATTGAGGTGAGAAGCATAGTAGTCTGCACTCACCATAAAACTTTTCAATGTTCCTGTAAGTCTTGAACAAACCTTTAGCAATCATTGGCAGACCATAGAAAGTATTGATAGGATTTACTACTGCCGTGGTTTTCTTTTTAGACTCCTGTGCGATTTGATCGGGATGGACAAATTTTTCTATTGCATCTTCTTTGATATCAAGTAAAAAAGAATCTCTAGTTTCAAACATTGAGCTCTTATTCTTCATAACATCATCAAGGTTGCTAATCGACTGGTTTATGATATCAAAACTCTTTTCAATCTTGTCTTTAAAACTTTTGTCAACATGATTAACGTCAGATTGCTCTAACTTCGATTGAAACATATCTTCTGAAATATCTTCAATAAATTCCGGTTGAGCTTGATTATCTGCGATTTCATTGTTTATTTCACAGATTTCATTTATATTACTGGTACATACGTTTAATGATTCCCATTCATTTCTAACAGAAGACTGTAAAACATCAGGGGAACACGGTATATCGTAGGACGAATTGTTGTTGTCCGAATCGCAGATACTTCGAAATTCTACCTGATTGCATGGTAGAAGTGGAGAATCACACCTATCTGTGGCGTCGGTTCCATTTTCGGTATATGTAGAACTGATTGGACTGCAATCTGTAAGTAAATCGCTATTCTGTGCAGCTTTACTTAAACTTAAACTTGATCGAAATATTCTTCCAGTACCCAGTCGCCGGCGTTTCGGTGTCGAAGTATCCTTAATTTTACTTAAAGAGTGCATTTTAATATATTTTATAGTTGATTTACAACTTGATTGTTACTTATATACTGGATTTGTTACCTATTTTCATGATGTTTAAATAAAAATACACAAACCCAAACATAAACATAACCAAACAACTTTGACATTTCGGACTTTTTCAAACAAGTTGTGACAAGTTCACACACATGACACTCATGGCAGTGACATTTTTGTTGTTTAGAGTTTGAGAGTTGCCAGCCCAACTGTTTTATTTTTATTTTATTATAAAATCATCCATGTCCATATTCTTGGTAAAACAATATGACGTCTATTTCAATTTTGCTTGCAAGATTTTAACTAAATAAACAAATAACCTTTTCGGCACATTACCAGTGGCCAGCGATGCAGAGGAAATTTTTCGACGGCATATTTTAGTTTAGTTTTAGTTGGAGTTTTTTATTTAAGATGTATAGTAATAGTTAGTAGTAAATTAATAATCAATTAATATACTTATACATACAAATGTGAACTGAATTCAATGCATGTAAAGGTACTTCTTAAACTTAGGGAGTTAGGGGCGTCATTCAACTTTGCCGCCCCGGGCCTCTGACGGGCTTAGTCCGCCACTGCAAAAGTGGGCCAATACTATTGATCAATATCAGTAGTATTAGTTTTGATTACTCTTGGTCAGAAAATAACGATAAAATAAAATTCTTGGTCAAAATCCATATTCTTTTCCCTATTCCTTGGATGACGGGAGGGATACAGATGGCCATGCGACGCAGAGACCGTGCGTTCCGTAAATATAAGAGGAACCGTACTGATGAGAACTGGACTCAATTTAAGGCATCAAGGAATAGATGCAACCAGATGATACGCAATGATAAACGCCGCCACATTCTAGAAAATATTTCTACTGCATGCTAAACGCCGCCACATTCTAGAAAATATTTCTATTTCCTCTTCTGCCGATATTTGGAAATTCCTTGGAACATTAGGTATCGCCAAACCGCGACATTTAGACCTTCCCAATTCCATGAACTTAGACGATCTCAACCGACATTTCTCCACTGTGCCTACCATGGATCGTCTCACTAAAAAACAAACTCTGTCACTGATCTTTGGTCTAACGCGACCTCGTATTGATCCTTTTCGTTTCGTTCTAGTTGAGCCGGGAGAGATCAGAAAGATCATACTTTCCATTAAATCCAATGCGGTAGGATGTGATAATATCACTCGTGGTATGATAATAACCATCCTGGATCACCTCCTACCTGCCATCACCCATATAGTCAATTTTTCCTTATACTCTGGAGAATTTCCCACCTTGTGGCGTAAAGCCTATGTTCGTCCACTGCCCAAAGTCCCCAATCCGACTCTTCCATGCCACTTTCGCCCAATTTCCATTCTTCCCTTCCTATCCAAAAGCTTGAGGCCTGTGTCAATAAACAACTCACTAAGTTTGTGCAGTGTATTTCACTGATATGCCCCCTACAATCTGGGTTCAGGCCCGGGCACAGCACTGTTTCCGCCCTTCTTAAAGTAACTGGCGATATAAGGGCAGGACTGGAAGACACTAAAGTCACAGTTCTGGTGTTGGTCGATTTCTCGAATGCCTTCAATAACGTCAGTCACAACATCCTGTTGGCCATTCTGTCCTATGTCATCGTCTCTCCTGTCGCACTGGAATGGTTTGCTTCCTACCTTCAGGATCGTCAGCAGTCGTTTCACGTTGGGGACTCATCCTTTAACTGGTATGATTTAGAAACTGGCGTTCCTCAAGGCGGCATACTTTCTCCTCTTTTGTTTTCCATTTTCATTAATCTCATCACGTCCCAACTTCAGTGTGCGTATCACCTGTATACTGATGACCTGCAGCTGTACTGTCAAGGGAGGGTCGATGAAATACCTGACATTGTTGACAAGTTAAATAGGGACTTAATAGCCATTCAAACCTGGTCCGATAAATTTTGTGTTACAGTTAACCCTATAGGCCGACCGTTTATCTGAGTCCTCGCCTGCGCGGTACAGGGGCGCGGGGGTATGACGACAAAGGGGACTGAGACAGGTGCGGGCAGCGGGCGAATTTTTGTTAGAGGTGGGTAATCTTTATTCCGGAAAGTGAATTGATTCACTTATTCCGACTCCGGATCCGGTACCGATTCACCTTAGTTATTCCTTTGGCACCGTTTGGCACCGGCACTCACTCGCTCATTTGGTGCTCTGGTTCCCCTAGAACATTTAATTCATTAGGTTCACTGGATCATTTGGCACTTGTATACCGTGCCGTGGCACCGTTTGGCACCGGCACTCACTCGCTCATTTGGTGCTCTGGTTCCTCTAGAACATTTTATTCATTTGGTTCATTGGATCATTTGGCACATTTTGTATTGAACTGAACAGTAGGTCATTTTATTCATAGGATTTAAATTTCGCGCAGTGTAATAAATGTCGGTATCGCATGAGAATTTCAAGTGGCAGTTTGTCAAGAGTTCAAGATATTTGTTTGGGTTCACTTAAGAGTTGGGCACAAAAAATTGTTCTTTTAGTAGGGATCCGTATACCCGAAGGGTCTAAACAGAGACCAATTGCTGTCACTCAATTACATGTCGGTCTGTCTGTCGTCTGTTACAAAATTTTGCTCCGAAGAATTTTTTAACTTCCCATTGACTTATGAACTTGAAATTTGGTGGTAGGTACTGTTTATTATAACGTATTTTACTAATATGTACCAATATTTGGTACGGAACCGACGAAAATGTGCGAAGTCCGACACGCACTTCGCCAGTTTTTGATATCTGTGACACTTAACGATAGTTCATTACTGGAATGCTGTATTGAACACTAAAAAAATATTCACCAGACTGCAAATTCAAAAAACTGCGGCCGTGCATTGGTACCTATAATAAAAATAAATCCTATGAATAAAATGACCTACTGTTCAGTTCAATATAAAATGTGCCAAATGATCCAGTGAACCAAATGAATAAAATGTTCTGGAGGAACCAGAGCACCAAATGAGCGAGTGAGTGCCGGTGCCAAACGGTGCCACGGTATACAAGTGCCAAATGATCCAGTGAACCAAATGAATTAAATGTTCTGGAGGAACCAGAGCACCAAATGAGCGAGTGAGTGCCGGTGCCAAACGGTGCCACGGTATACAAGTGCCAAATGATCCAGTGAACCAAATGAATTAAATGTTCTAGGGGAACCAGAGCACCAAATGAGCGAGTGAGTGCCGGTGCCAAACGGTGCCAAAGGAATAACTAAGGTGAATCGGTACCGGATCCGGAGTCGGAATAAGTGAAACAATTCACTTTCCGGAATAAAGATTACCCACCTCTAACAAAAATTCGCCCGCCGCCCGCACCTGTCTCAGTCCCCTTTGTCGTCATACTCCCGCGCCCCTGTACCGCGCAGGCGAGGACTCAGATAAACGGTCGGCCTATAAGGCCGGCCGCATACGTTCGGTTTCCTGATTAGGTTTTCCGATCAGGAATTCAGATTCGGAATTCCGTGAGACGTTCAATTTTCTGTTTTTTTGACCCGATCACACGGCTCGTTTTTAAAGGAACGTCATCTGTTTTTCCCATTCGGAAAATAAACGAACGTATGCGCCTAGTTGAACATTTTGTATGTAACGCGAGCATTCAGGTCTCCGAATCGGAATTCCTTATTAGGAAACCTAATCAGGAAACCGTACGTATGCGGCCGGCCTAACAAATGTCAGGCTATCATTATTGGGAGTTGCACCATCCAGTTTAGCAACGTTTCGAGAAACGTTGCTAAACTGGATGGTGCAACTTTGCCTCCTGTTCTTTTCGATAGTACGGTCATTCCATTTAGCACTGACGTAAAGGACCTAGGCTTACGTATCGACAGTACCCTGAACTGGCGTGCTCAAGTCGCTAACGTCAGTCAGAAAGTTACGGGAACGCTGCGGGCTCTGTATCGCTTGAAAAATTTGTTACCATCGAATACGAAGACAATACTTGTACAGACCCTAGCCTTCCCATCATCGATTATAGTGACGTGTGCTACTATGACCTGAATGCAGGGCTCCTCAACAAACTTGACCGTCTTCTAAATTACTGCATTCGATTTGTTTTCAATTTGCGCAAATATGACAATGTCTCTGCGCATCGATCTCTTCTGAACTGGCTGCCCATACACCAGCGCAGAGAGCAAAGGGCGCTAACTACCTTGTTCTCATTTCCTAATTCCCCTAGTTATCTAGCACCCCACTTTCAATATATTTGCGCAAACCACAATAGAAACTTACGCTCATCGCATAACTGTCTTCTTCATTGTCCCTCTCACCGTACTGACTTCATTCACTGTTCTTTCTTAATTCTATCAATTTCTCTGTGGAATGCGCTATCCCAGGAAATCAGGATGGCAACCAACCGATTGACCTTCAAGGTCAGAGTTCGCGAGCACATTCGCAAGAGGTTAGGTTGAGGAGAGGAGGCAGTACCTAGTATCGTTACAGCGCTAAATTTTTAGTCATTGTTTGTTTGCATGAACTGTTAATGCATATTCGTGCATTAGTTTGTTCATTGAGTATATATATTACAGTACCTATTGTATGTATTATAGCTCATATATATATTTGTATTTATTAAATATCTATTAATCGCGTTTTTTGCTCAAAATTGCACCTAACACTAATTGTCTCTGCATCACCCAAAGGTTGACTGGTAGAAAATGCCTAAGGCATTAAGTCCGCCTCTGTACATTTGTGTGCATGAAGTATAAAATAAATAAATATTCCTATATTTTTAAATTCTCTTTGTACAGTAAAATTTTCAGCAAAATGCCTTTACTTATTCGTCTTCCTTTTTTAGTTCATTTCACAAATGTATAGATCGTAAAGAGTACCTAGAATGAGAAATACATTTAATTGGTAAATGTTTCAGTGGTAGTAGCACTTTACTTTCAAAAGATATGTTCAGGAATAAACAAATAAGAATCCCCAAATCGTTCTTACTTACCAAATAAACATCGGGGGATAAGTTTTTGTTATGATTCTAGGTGCTCAATTTACCCGTCTACTGTAGTCAATCTCACAAAATTTTCCAAGTGAGCAAGTGATACGTTCTTCAGAGCCCACCCAAGGCCCCTGAAAAAGACTAGGTACTTTAATATGGACATTAAGTTGACTAAATAATAAGTTTGTTTGTTTATTACGCTTTCACGCTGACATCGCCGAACCGATTGAATTATTTATATTTTTTTTACTATAGATAGGCATACGTTTGACCACTATCTCACCTAATGGTAAGCGATGATGCGGTCGAAGATGGAGCACGTTTGCCTAGAAGCAACCTATTCACTTTTGTCTTAAAGACTCCCAGGTTGTAGCTATCTGGAAACACAGACTCTGACAGGGAATTCCACTCCTTAGCTGTACGCACTACGAATGTGTTCCCAAAACGTTTTGTGCGTGTGGGTGGGATGTCCACCATGTACCGATGGCGCATCGCCGTTCGTCTTGGTCCGATGATGGAACGGGCTTGGCGGAATTAAATCATGCAATTCCGTCGCACACTCTCCAAAATACAGCCGAGCTTCGACTCGACGAGCCTGTCATACCGATGATCCTCTTGGTTCGTTTCTCTCAAGGGCATCAATCTGGTATTTGGCAGATCTGTCCCAAAGATGAGAGCAGTACTCCATACACGATCGAACTTGCGCTTGATAGAGCTTGAGCAGCTATTCCGGCGTGATGTACCGTCTCACCTTTGCTAGGACCCCCAACTTTCTGGCAGCCACTTGAGCCTTTGCCTCTATGAAAGGGCCAAAATTGAGGGTAGATGTTAACGTAACACCAAGAAACTCAAGTCGGTCGGTTATCGGCACGGTTACACCTCGAAAAGATGGAGCTGGGTGGAATTGGCTCCTTTTAGCGGAAAAAAGAAATTTAATAATATTTTGGTGAAAATATAGATGGGACCCTGGAGTCGATTGCAAGCTACTTTAACGCAAGCATAGCAGCTAGCAAAAGTTAGTCTTCGTCTTATCGTGTGGGCAGTAAGGTCTAGCAACACCCTAGTGTCAGAGTTTCTAAACCGCCTGAAGGGCCTCTGACATGGTTTATTTGACGACGGCCATTTGGCGGCTACTTGGGATTTGAACGCTAGTAGGTTAATGCAATAATATACCTGTTTAGGGTGAGTTCAGCAAACCTCATCATTAACAGGTGCAGGACAGGCTACACTGTATACCACATATTCTTATTCATTATTCATATTCAATCATCGAACTATCAGAATCCACTGATGGTCATAGCCCTCTCCCAAAGTGCAGTTACACACCATCTTATACACTGCGGTTCACATCTAGTTAATTCAACAGCTTACAGTAGTTGTTCGACGCATTTGTTCATAACATACTTTAAAACAATAGGAAATAAAATTAAAAAATACATTTTTATGCAGCTTTGGATATCAAAAAACGAATCATTAAAAACATGTAAATAAATAATAATTTTTCAATGATTAATTCAAGTTTTTAATTTTTAAACTACGTAAATGTTAATAAAAATGGAAAAATATATATAAATTTTTGTTTTTCCAATAGAGATCATTCTGAAACCTTTTAAGAATAGCTCCATTGAAGGAAAAAATCTCAGATTTATAGTTTAACAATTATCACATTTGCAATATTCATGTCATCCCACCGGCCCCCTTCTACCATCGGACATCCAGACGCACTGCATCTTACCGTCCCTACCTTGTTGCTATTCCACCAATTCGCACTAAGCGTTTCCAAACGTCTTTAATAATGCGCACAGCAAAGGAGTGGACTCTACCTGCGTCTGTGTTTTCAAACGCTTACAACCCTAATCTCTTCAAAGTTAGAGTGAACAGGCTCCTTCTGGGTAAGCTCGCTCCATCGTAGACTTTGTCTCTGTCATCTCTGACCTAGACTAGAGTCAAGAGCAAACCCATCACAAATAGCAAAAAAATGTTCAAGCAGAAAAAAAAACCGTTAATTAACTGTTGCATAACTAATTGAAAAATCGCGATAAAAATAAATTGCCAGCGGAGTATTGTGCATTCATCTATCTAGTAATTACCTGATTTTTTTCATTTCTTTATTTTGATATTTAATATGTATGAATCAATTTTATTGTTAAAGTGGCCGAAGCGGGCGTGGCTTGCGAAAGCCAGAGTACCCGTTTTCGGTGGTATTTTCACCCCTATGGGAAAGTTATAAATATTGGTCCTACAGTTCCGAGAGTCAAAACTTTTTCTTAGGAAATTTCCTCCTCTTTTCGATTCTTTTTTTAGATTTCAAAAATGTTTATCAAATTTTGAGATATTTGCAAAAGACCAAACCCTTCTTTCTTTTTTCAGTAAATTGTTTATAAGTTTTGCAAATTTTTTCGAGCGGTACTTTGTTTTTTTTTTTCAAAAATTATCCACATGCTCTTCCGAATCGAATGACACCTCATTCATATTTTTCTGACACAGCTGAAAAAAAGTGACCAAAAAAACACTTGTTGACTAGACTAAAGGTCAGATGAACAAAAATTAGTTTGGGTGTTTCTAAGTGTGCCACTAGGAGGAATGTTTGGCCCCCTTTTAATTTGTGATGGTATGATCACAGACATCCTGAAATATCTGCCAGAGGTATCATCACGTTAGCTATCAGGTTGCTTTGCGATCCCAGAGATGGTACAATCACAACCAAACAGTTAAGAAATTATTTTAGGTTAATTTTCGAAGTATTGTAGAAGAGTGGACGCGCCAATCTGTGAAGCAGAGAGTCAATAAATGCCCAACTGGTCATATTCCCTACGTCAGCACCGCGTCTCGTTCCGACCGCGTGGGCCACACCTCCGCTTCGCCTGAACGTCTCGCTACGCGGCCAAATAGCAGAGCTCATAATAAATGCATAGGAACAATATGACTCCCCACCTATTGCCGATCTGCCGAAGCTAAGCAAAATATAAAAATGTAGCGATTCTGTCGGTAAGCTTTTAGTCAGGCCTGCTGCTCTCCGCCGTCTTTGCCTTGACGGACAGACCGGCGTCGGCTCATACTCACACATCCGTAAGTGACGTTTAGCTACAGTTTAAACTAAGAAATCATAAAATACACAAACTATGACCTAACATAATTATCCGGCGATCAATAACAGAAACCAAGAAATTACGGCTATCCATTTTCTCCAACGAGAAAGCGTACTTCCGATGAAATCTGAATACATGGCAGTTATGTTTACGTATCACTCGGATGTACCATTTTACAAGTTTTTAATAACACGAAGTAGGTGCTGATAGGAGTGCGGACCATTGACCTTAAACGAGCCTTTCTTGAGCATGACAACAATCGTCGTTAGCGCCTGGCAGTAAGAGTGCGGTAGTATCAGCCCAGCAACTGAAGCAGGTTGACTTCCTCCTGCTGTGGCCGTTGCACCTGCAGGCGTGCTCGCGGGCCGGCCTGGCCAGTCAGTTTCCCTTTAGAAACCGGAGCTGGCTCGCAATCGTCGGCTCAAAAATGACCGGCGCTAAATATAGAGGCGGGCGCAGGGGGGGCGAGCGCGCGCGGCCGCTGCGCCGCCCGCCGCCGGCCAGAGCCGCCCCGGTCGCCGCGGACTCCACATTCCAACGTCGCTGTGCTGCCGGTTGAAGAACCAGTGCCGTGACTGAGTGACCGTCTTCCACCCGTGCGACGTAAGTGCCGTGCCGTGAGAGTGCCAGTGACGGGCCCAGCGGGCATATAGTGTGTAGGATAATGGTGTTACGGGAGTCCTTGTGGATGTTGAGTTCGGAAACGTTCAAGATAAAAGACAGCTCGTAAGGAGGCTGGTCTAAAAATAATCGCGCGGTATGTGCCAAATGCGGACAGGCGCGGGCGTCGCCACGCTGAAATAGAAGCAACCGCCTTGTATAGTGCGCCGGATTACGTTACCGCCCGAGACTCGCGCGCAGCGAACGCGTCAAGTTTCAGCGAAAATCTCTACGTGGATGTATGAGAATCGCACTCAACATATGATTTCAATTTTTGTGTGAAAAAATATGCATTTTTTTAAATCATACACACATTTACACTACACACTATACCCGAAAAAAAAACAGAACTAACAATTAGTTTAACGCCAATGTCACGCATTATTTTACAAAGTTTCAAATTTGAAAAATTCTAATAGTTTTGGTGGTTGACGATACCAGCATCATAAATCAAAATATGTAAAAATAATTAACCCTGAAGAAATCACAACAATCAACTTCAGGGACAAATGTTCAAAGTTTATGAAACATTAAATTTAAAATATATATATATTAAAAGCGGTTACACATTCTTTATCAATGCGGATGACTTTTTTGCGCGAAAGTTTATCATACTTGCACAAGTTCCTAATAAAATAAATTGAGACAAATATCTTAATGGTTTATAGAATTCCGATCAACCGAAGCATTAAAAGACCATTGATTCTAAAGATAGGCGCACATAGAAAGAATTTCAAGATCTATGAAAATAGAACTTTTTAATAGTAACCAGATGACAGTTGTTACATTATTACCCGACTTTCAAATAGATATTGATAGATGGTAACATTATTTAGGTACACTGGTGAATACAAAATAACTTAAAACTATAAAGTTACAAGCGGCTTTTTTCTGTTTTAGATATTTTTATACTCGGACCCTCTTTCGTCTTCTTCTTTCCTACGAAATGAAATGAAACTTAGTTATGAGGTCACAAAATGATTTGAAGTCATGGATTGTTTCCCAAATTATTTTTTTTAACTCAACAGACACTTATTTGAAACTTTTTTAAGCTTTTTCTCTTATTCCTTTTTTTTGTTTCTTTATAAAACTTCTGCTCGAACCCATGTACAAAAATCTTCTAACAGGTTTAAGCAAGCATGCAGAAATAAAATCAACATTTTGTCTTTAGGTTGGAAGTTTTCTCCTTTGATTAAATAAACAGTGAAGTAACATATCCGTTTCCGTTTAATCCAATTCTTCATTATTTTATTTTATTTGCTCGGAACTTAAGATTTCACTTCATGACCGAAGCTTTCTTGACCTAATTTGAAATACCTATTACATATTCAAGGAAACTCATTCTATTTAATGAGTTGGTGATAGTTTTTTTTTTATTAAATGACATAAGTGCACTGAAAACGATTCTTCTTGTTCTCGTGCCGGTTCGAAAACAGTTAAACGTATTGAATAAGTGAATAGTTTTAATAAAAATTAAAGTGACTGAAATCCGAAGCGGAAACAGTTTAACACAAAAGCAATTTAAGAATGGTTACTCGCGGAAAAATCTGTGAAAATTCAAGGCTCATCGAAATCCGAATCCTAGGCAACATTGAGTTGAACGCGAAATCCAATTTTACACTTTCTTTGAACACTTGCCAGCACGTAGGTGTGCAAGAAGGCAGGAAAGATAAAACCGCTAAAAATAAAGTAGACTTCATAAACAAAACGCACGCTTCCCGCGTTCATGTTTCGCGCCCACGCCATTTTTTTAATGTTGGCACCGAAGAAAAAGTTCGACGTTATTGATATTGCTATTGTCTATTTCGAGTTTATGTATGAGTTGCGTGTTGGCTGACGGTAATTAACTAAAATGAAGCAGTGATTCATCATTTTTAGGTACCTACCTACCTACAGCAAAATTACAATCAACAAATTCCAATTACATTTTACAACCCACCTACAATTTTTGTGATCGGGATGCTAAACTAGAAAATATGCCATTCAATAAAAATAAATAGATTTGCACACGATCTTTCAAAGTCTCGTCGGATAAGCCACATTCCAATTTCCAAGTCGGATTAACTGTATTGGCAACACCGCCAGAAACTAGAGGAGGTGAAATGTAGGTTTTAAACATTAGACGGTTATGCGTAAAACGTCAATAATCTATTTCGGGCGCCAAATGTAAACACATGTGAATGCACTGATGAGAGAAAAATCTGTTCGTCGATAAATGTTAATAGATGCATCTATTGACGCGATGCCAATATCTGTTGCGTTTTGCCATGACGTCACTTCTCATGTAAACAGAACCGATAGTGATTTATCAACATTAGATCGAAATGTATTGGTTATTTTGATACCTAATTGGATGGGATGAGTTGGCAATCTGATACTACTGCAGTTGTGATCTTGTACTCAGCACGTTAGATACTACAGAATTTGCCTCCGAGAGGTGCCAACGAACTATCAATCGTTCAACGAACCATTGACAACACTTGGCGTTCTGATCACCCGGAAAGAGATAACATCAAGTCGGCAAATGCAATGCGGACATTTTAATTTAAACTAAGAACCGGTTAGGAAGCAATCCAGGCTATTGAATTCAACGTGGCTTTTTCTTTTACAGATTAAATAAACTACCACCATGTCTGACGAAGAAGAATACTCGTAAGTATTGAACACATAAACACACACACAGTCAGGACCTCGGAACGTAAGATGTTTCTTTGCTTACACCACACAACACGAATACACGATACTTATTGCTACACTCTTCCACACTACATGCAATCTGTCCCCCCTTTCGTAGTCTGTCATATAACCATATGTATTTATTGTGCTAACTACACAAAACTGTTTGTCTGTTAGTCCTCCAATGTGTACGTTAACCCCATTCCTATCTACTCCACAGTGGCTCCGAGGAGGAGGAAGTAGAAGAAGAAGTCCAAGAGACGTAAGTACTAAGACATCTCAGCGGTCAGTCTCTCCCGATTCCTGGAATTAGTTCTTTTAGAAACTGTTTGGTTTTGAAACACTTCAGCTTCTCTCGGCCTGATTTCTTACTTTGCCTTGGCGATTCTATCATTTTCCAAAACTATTAGAACGGTGGAGTACACGTGATGTACATTGATAGTCTTACTTTTTTGGACATAAGCGTGAACTATTTGAGCATGATCGCAAGGTTTGATTCCCAGTTTCTTGGAACCCCCCAGTCTCGGGCTTGTTGCACGCCCTCACCAAACCCTGTTCTCTCTTTTGTTGCAGGAAGTAAGTGGCGTGCCATTTTGGTTGATCCGGCACTCACAAATGCTTCGCTCGTTTTAGGCTAAGTTTATTAGAAGGCGACCCTAACGCTTGTAGCGCTTATCTCATCGCTTTCGTTGCTTCCAGATATACAATTTACACTAGGTGCTGCAGCGCTGCATTCCGAGCTTTCTAACATTGAAATCATTCATATAACAACCGAACCATGAGTTTGATGCTATCGGAAAGATCAGTGTAACGAGGACGAGTAAGTGCCTGATCTTTCCATGTACAAATGGAACAGTACCTACCAGAGTGTGGTCGAAGTTGTGAGTGAACATCAATTTGGCTTTAACCCTAAGCTTCTGATACTGTCTATCAAATGGAATACGTTATACTTCTTCGCGGCTGCACAGTTTTAATCGTGTTTTGTTTTTTTCTTTTCCCGTCGCTGCTCCTCTCGTCGTTGCAAACTGAAGACCCGCTTCTAAACCAGAGTAAGTAAACTCTAGTTACGATCTGCCCTACCGCTTCGCTTCTAGCCACTGAAACTGTTATGGCACTATGATTGATTGGCACAAAATTAACGAATCTTATACCAACTACAGATTTTGCTTAAGCAAAACGAAGTACGGTCCTTTTGGCAAAATTCTAAAATGTTGATTACAACGGCTAGTGGCTTGTGATGCAGTGTTTGTATCGTGTATGCGCAGAATACACTAATTGTCACCGCTTCTTTTATTACGAACAATGAATTTTGCAATAAAGAAGTAGAATATTGTAAAAGATAAGTAGAAGGCTGATTGTTGTTTTCTGTTTCTAGGAGTAGACCATCGATCGCGTAAGTTGCACCGCTCTCTGTGGTGTCACTAACTATAATCCTATCATTAACTGGACAAGGCGCGGGCGCATGTTTTTTACGATCGTTTCCCAAATTTATCGTATCCGACCAGATGATCGTTCGGCGAATGAACAACCGCACGCCGACGTCGGTCGCTATTTTTATATCGGTTGGTAGGCGTTCTATTTTAGAAAACCGTACTGTGCTGCGCCCGCGCCATTCTGCAAAGAAACAAAATGTCGGTCAACGGGCGACTGCTCGAGTTGCCCCGACTTATTTTTGATTTATTGCATGAAAGTAATAACACGACATCGAAGCATGACTACCTTGTAATACATAATATAATATTGTCGTAATATGTGTATCTGTCCGTGTACCAGTCATGGTAATTATAAATGTTGTCACAAACCCACAACAAACAATAATATCATTTACAAATACAAAACTACACAACTATGAATATAAGTAAAACAAAAAGCCAAGATTAATTGATCTAAAATGTGTGTTATACGATTTTATAGAATGAGGGATTATAAATCGTATAACATTAATAATGTTAACAAATAAGTAATGTTGTCACGTAGTTGTTCAGTACACAAGTATTAAAGCTAAAACTTTAACAATATGTACAGTTCCTGATGTCCCTGCTTACACAACGATATAAAAGCGTAACAGCGGAAATTTTAACTTTAACGAGTTATCGTAAAACTCAATCACCGTAACAGAAATTATATGTATTGTGACCGTTATAACAACGGTTTCTAACATTAACACAAACTTATTTCATGACAACATTATTAATATGGCTACTCTGTATTTTCAGGGGTGAGGGAGATCCAGAATTCATCAAGGTAATTACAACGAATTTAGCTCTTCCAATAACTGACTTCACATATTACCCAAATCTCATTTAAAATCTATCAACATTGATTGCCCATTGCTCTAGACTTGGTCTCGGGATTTCATCAAATAGCTAATATTATTTTTGTAAACAGCGTCAAGACCAGAAGCGGTCGGACTTGGACGATCAGTTGAAGGAATACATCAACGAATGGCGCAAACAGCGGGCCAAGGAGGAAGATGAGCTCAAACGCCTCAAGGAAAAGCAGGCTAAGCGCAAGGTGAGGCTCGTTAACTTGGACGATATGACAGTTGCAAAATATTGCTATTTAACACACATGATGTCTAAACTGACTGTTTTCGATATTGTAGGTATCTCGCGCTGAAGAAGAGAAGCGCCTCGCCCAGAAGAAGAAGGAAGAGGAAGAAAGGAGAGTTCGCGAAGTTGAGGAGAAGAAACAGCGCGACATCGAAGAGAAGAGGCAGCGACTCGAGGAGGCTGAGAAGAAACGCCAGGCTATGCTCCAGGCTATGAAAGACTCTAGCAAAGTCGGACCTAACTTCACCATCCAAAAGAAGAGTGATAACGTAAGTCCAACAAAATTACTGTAACACATTTCTACGAACAGGTTCTTCTGTATTTCTTTAAAACTATAACTGTTTATTATTTGATAAACACCCTGTTTATTACTCATTTAATGTGTAAACAATTCAAATAGTTATTTGAACTGTTCTGAGGAAAAATAACGTCTGTTTGAATCATCAAACGAAAATAAAACTTTTCGTGTTTACATTTACAGTTTGGCCTTAGCAACGCTCAACTGGAACGTAACAAGACCAAGGAGCAGTTGGAGGAGGAGAAGAAGATCTCCCTTTCCATCCGCATCAAGCCCCTGAACATCGAGAACCTCGGCACCGAAAAGCTCAGACAGAAGGCCACAGAACTCTGGGAGTGCATCATCAAACTCGAGACAGAGAAATACGATCTTGAGGAGAGGCAAAAGAGGCAGGACTACGACGTGAGTATAATAAGAATCCAGTGATAGACGCGCGTTTCTGAGATATAAAAGAACTTCTCTTCAGTAATAGAATGTTTTTGCCAACAGTTAAAAGAGCTCAAAGAAAGACAGAAGCAACAGTTGAGGCACAAGGCCCTCAAGAAGGGTCTCGACCCTGAGGCACTCACAGGAAAGCACCCGGTAAGTACAACACAAACATTCATGAAGAATATGACTTAGGCGAGTCTGTGGCGAGAAACAGTTACTGAGGTGATGTTTTATTTTCAGCCCAAAATCCAAGTAGCGTCCAAGTACGAGCGACGTGTCGACACAAGGTCCTACGACGACAAAAAGAAGTTGTTCGAGGGTGTAAGTATTCGCACACAAAATAACAGATATAAGACTTTACCTACTACATAAATAATAGACACTATGCAAAGTCTAGAAATTAAAGACACATTAATTTTCGGAACACATTATCAAATCTTGCCCTACATAATTTGGACATCTGCCAAGATCTCGATTCAGGTCACTTTCACATCCATTTAATTTCCAGTCGTTACGTAGTAGCGATTTAAATTATAACACACGTCTTCGAGGAAATATCAGCCGAGTTAAAAGTAGCACACACAATCCGAAAATAAGTTGTTAAAATTAAAGAACAAAGACTCCAAGAAATCAGATCTAAAAACAGATGCATGAGACACAATTACGAATATGAAAAATGATATTGATGTTGACGTTTAAACGCAGGGTTTGGATACTCAATTGGCAGAGTTTATGGATAAAATGTGGAACGAGAAGATGAGCGAGTTCATGAATCGTACCAAAAGTAAGAGGCGAACGCAATGTTTGGCGATTGTGTTCCCAATGTGACCCCTCGACGCATGTCTTCACGGCATGTCTTGTTCCATTTGTCACCTAAATGTACCTTTGTGTACTGTTGAAAAAATATGGTCGTGTGAGTTTTTACTGCAGAATTTCAACTGCTATTTGAAAAAGCTTCAGCAATCTTTTAGCACCCACAGTAAATTCTCACCAGCTATATTATTTCGACAGTTAAAAAGATCCAAGTTGGATAAGCCCCAGTCGTGTGCATATCTCCTGTTGTACCACTATCATTGTATTTACCCTGTGTTAACGATTCCTATAGGACCTTGAGAAACTGAACAAGGACTTCCTCGAGAAGGTCTGGCAAGAGAGGGCCGACCAATTCGGTGGCAGGCAGAAGAGTAAGTATACCAATTTAATTTTGCAGTCTATAAAACCTTAAATATATAACGTAAGTTGGAATTTTGTTTGTCCATCTGCAAATTTAAGTCCAATTCATCTATCATTGAAGACTCCGTGCACAAGTTTTTGACGATATCTTGTTGCATGTAATTCGTCTTGTTCCTCCTTTGTAAATAACTGTTTGTTAGTAAACTATACACGAATATTAACTGAGAAGCAAGTAGTAAAATGCACTTTGTGAACATGTTTGTAGACAACTCTCATCAAAAAAGATGGAATGGTTTACAATTTTAGTTATGCCATGCGTGGCTGATTTGTGAGGTTTTGGGTTTAACTCCCAAGTACGATCTCAATTGCCGTGAGATTTTCTTTTAGAAAACGCTTTACTGGACAGCCTTCATTTTCAAGAACCATAGACCGAGCTAGCGACCGTGGGCTAGCTTAAATCCCTCGCTGCATTCAGGATTCTTGTATTAACTCCCTCTTCGCTCGAGAGTTAAAGTAGTTAACTTTCGGATCCTCCATTAGGTTCGGGATTAAATATAACGCCTGTGACATAAGACACTGCTTTATCCCCTCGGTGCATAATTTATTATTATGTACTTTGATACTAATACTTCTTAACTGATAACAGCGAGGCTGCCCAAGTGGTTCGGTGAGAGGCCCGGCAAAAAGAAGGGCGATCTCGAATCCCCTGAAGGCGAAGAAGACGTCAAGGCCGAAGTCGAAGAGGACGAAGAGCCCGTGTACGAGCCCGAGCCCGAAGAAGAGGAGGTTGTAGAGGAGGAAGAGGAGGAAGAGGAGGAGGAAGAGGAGGAAGAGGAGGAAGAAGAAGAGGAAGAGGAATAAGTTAGTATTGAACCTTATTTGTATGGACAATTTGAGTATGAACGTCATTGTCAAGTATATTTTGCCTGTAAGTTTCGAAATGGCAACGCTAGATGGCACAGTCTACTTCATGCACGTTTTCCTAAACTGAGCGTGCAGGAACCGCAGGTGGCAGCACAGAAGCATCAATTTCAAGTATTCTGAACCTTAAAGTTTCGAATATGAGACACTAGATAGCATAATCAACGCCGTGCACGTTGTCTATGGAAACGCCTTAAATTCATAGCAGAGATGTCGTTGTTGTCCAAATGTAACTGATGAACGTTCACTTCACTTCACGTTTACAGGTATATTTTAAAAGTAGGTACTTGTCAGAATTTTCTTTGTTCAAGATATCTGTTGGATTATCACTAGGACTGGCCTGAACTGGCAGAAAACAGATTTGTACAGTTTGAATGGAGAAGCCTCTTCCTGAAGTGGGCAATGTACAGTAAACAAAGCTATTGGGTATGCAGGCAGCTTACTTTCAACTACTTTTAAACAATGTTGTGAGTGTGCTGAGTAGAAAATTATTGTAGAACACACTCGTAAGTATGTCAAAAGCTTAAAAAATTATAATGCACACATTAGAAATAAACATTGACAGTGCTGTGGAAAAATTAATATTTTTGCCTGTATACCGAATAGCTTTGTTGACTGTACAAAGGCTATTTGGATTAGATTGGAATATCAACTCTTTATTATTATTCCATATAATCTAGTAGTTCTTGCCCGCGATTTCGTACGCCCTTATCACGTTTTTTTCCGTTCCTGTAGGAATTTCGAAAAATCCTCTTTTAGTTCCCCCCCACACTCCCAAGGAACCTCCACGCCAAATTTTTACGACCAGTAGTTTTGGCTGTGCGTTGTCTGTCAGTCAGTAACGCAAGTTTTATTTAGAGGTATATTGATGATTTCGATAAACCCATATTTTCCCAGAAATTCAGATCCCTTAAAATCGCAGAAAATTAATTCAGGATACTTTATTCCATTTTGCATATTCACTTATCCTCACCGACAATTTTTTTTTACTCTTGATATGCACGCGGTTGACCAGTATCTCACCTGATGGTAAGCGATGATGGAATTATTTGACACCTAACTTATTATTATTTTGTTCCAGACGTACGCAGCACGATTGACCAGGGAAGCTAGATCGCCGACACTCTCGGGTCGGACAGTACTGTTTTGTAACCAATCCATTAACTTATTACTATTATAAATTATTTTTATTATTTATACTGTTGAATCATTCGTTACGGAACATGGACATTTTTTGCACTTTGAACGTCGTGAACAACTATGGCGTAACAATAAACTAATTTATTTCATAAGGCTGTCGAGTTTTTTATTTTACCTTACAATATAGGTTTTTTTTAAGGATGGGAAATTATCAAATGACTCCTCCCGCTCTGGGTGAAGCAGAAGGGAGTGTCAGACTGTTACTGACTAAAACCCATCCGTGTTCCACCTAATGCCCTTTGCGATCCAGGGCCGCGGTGACTCTCTCGAATAAATTCCTGTACCCCGGCAGGCACTGGCCCTAGCGGGCCCCGTCTTCTATGCTGACATCCTTACAATATAGGTGCTGCAGTCATACGTAAAAATAAGGTATCGACACAAAACAAAGTAACCGATTTCCGACCTTAAGTTATTTTTTTGATGTCGGAAATCGGTTGCTTCAAACTCAAATTTTTTATTTCAAGTAAACCATTTACAGGCACTTTTTTTTGTGTGCGTGTATGACCAGGTGCGTGCATGTCCAGGGACTGACTCTTCTATTTTTATTAAGGAGCGTTCACATTTGTATCGCAGTCCATAACTATCACAATCAGCTCTGATATTCCTACATTTTGACGTTGATGTTTGCTGAGATGATATTCTCCTCCTTATCGTGTCGACGATTTCGAATCAGATTTGCGAATTGAATTTGAACGTTTTTTAAGAGGAAATGCGAGCGGCGAGACTTTTCCCTCTTACTATAGTGGACCGCTTTAATAGATATTTTATAAACTTCTTCTTCTTATCGTGTGGGCAGTAAGGTCTAACGACCCCACACACCCTAGTGTAAGAGTTTCTAAGCCGCCTCAAGGGCCTCTGACATGGTGTATTTGACGACCGACAATTGGCGGCCGGGACCACCGGCTTATACGTGCCTTCCGAAGCATGGAATCATCTTTTTATCAGACAATCAGGTGATTCAAGCCTGCAATGTCCTAGCCAAACTGAAAACAACTTTACAAAGCATGCTTTTATCTGAATAAGAAAGATATACACTGTTTTTGGTGTTTTTGAAGGTTCTAGTGCTTATACGAATAATATATCATCAAAAAGGAAAACATAGGAGCACAGTATATTTTTCTTATCAATACAGTTTTCTTATGAGAATTTGCCTTTAGCAAAGGAGTATGGGGGAGGCCTATGTCCAGCAGTGGACGTCTTTCGGCTGATATGATGATGATGATGATGAAAGGAGTATGTAGGGATCATAGCAGGTGACGTTTTATAGTTCCTCCCCACCTTCGTAGAAATAACCTTGAGTTTATGTGTAACGATGAGAACAGTCATCACTCATCAGTAAGTACAAAACTGGCAGTGATAATAAATAGCATTTGTTTAGTCTGAAAAGCGAATCTTGTATTCTTGGCTCCAGGCCAGGCAAGGCATGAGTCAGATTTAAAACAATATCAATCTAGACTTCGTGCAATAAAGCAAAAGAGTTTGTTTGTTTGAACGCGCTAATCTCTGGAACTACTAGTCAGATTTGGAAAATAATTTTTGTATATGATAGCCACATTCATTTCGAAGGCGATAGCCTTCGAAATGAATGAAACAGACACGGGATATGCGTCGCGGGCAAAAGCTAGTAACATATATATAACCTTCTTCAGATTCTGCCTATCCTGGTTCAATGTTTCCGTTGCATTCTCCCCTATAAGTAACAGTGACTACTTATAGGGGAGAATGCAACGGAATTGATTTTTTTAAATTTTAAACTTCGATATCGAATTGATACTTTTCCATCGATACTCGATTTTTTTTTGTCGATACTTTAGAAAATCCTTGATTCTATTAATATCGACATTGCGTCAGTGAGTTTAGAAGTAGAATGGTTAAATCTCGTTAGATTACGAGTAATCTGTTGCTCTTCGTAAAAGTATTTGAGAAAAGCGTTAAATATATATATTGAATCGACTTCTACAGAGTTTACTTGCTACTACATTAACACTTTTAGTGCCACGTGCAAAAGTGTTTTTACATTTTTAGTGCCAAGCACTCAACACATGGGCCTACCAACGATTCGTTCGTGTGCCCACAACCCGCGCATGAACACAAGTCACACATAGCTACTTAAAACGATGACTCTTATGCGGGTTGTGGGCACACGAACGAATCACTGCTCGACCCATACGCTGAGTTCTTGGCACTAAAAGTGCCTTGAATAAGTATGAGAATGTTAAATACTTGAAGAAGTGGTACTTGTAAGTTTCGACGATTTTGACTACCCAAAGTATCGGATTTTCGATAAATTAAAGTGATTTTTCAAGCAGAAAAGCGCATCAGATAATATATGAGTATAGAAAGCCTAAATACTTGCTTTAAATAGGGGATTGCTAGAGGTATGAAAATAAAAGAAATACATAAATTGTTATTGTTAAATGGTATATTCAATACAATAAATCTATAATAATAAATGTTCGTTACAACTAAATAGCGTTATACAAAAGGACTAACTAACAACTACACAAATAATGACACTTAGTATTCAATAATTAATTTTCTACAATGCCTTGCATTCAAATACGTACAAGATGAAAATATATTATTAACAAATAAAATTAAAAAATCTAAAGTTGCCTGTACACTTACCCGCTTTTATCAATATCGATCGTTCTCGACAAAGGAACGACACTATTACAAAAAATCCAGATCGGATTTCATCGATTGACTTTTTGCGATCGACGAAATCAGGCAAGTCTATAGGTACCATCATACAAAATAGATTTATTCGAAAGAACAACTAAAGTCAAAATTAAAATGTGTGGATTCAAGATTCCATAAAAAATTATCGTCTACCCATTGATATGGTCAAACTAAGCTTAGACATTTTTGGCAGACTAACACAGTACTGTGACAAGACACATGCCACAGGTTTTGTCATGTTTCTCATAGAATTAGTTGGCTAAATCAGTGATATGTGTCGCGTCAAGCGTGAGAGCCGGCTGGAGGTCAGCAGAGAGCAAGACTCGACATAACCTAATTTAACACAGGTTTAAGTCTTCTTCTTCTGCCGGGCGTTACTAATCCCGGCGTTTGCCAGGCCTCGCCTACATAGAACATAAAAGTTTCAGTAAGTAAAATAAATGCAACGCCTTATAAAATAACTCAAACACAAATGCTGTTAGTTTTGTTGAATTTAATTATATTATCGAACTAATTTAATACATTTTAACGATGGCAAGGAACTTAATAATACCCAGGTAATCTAAAAAACGAGATTTCAGAATTTATATAATCGATTTCTGATAATATCCTAGCTGGACAATTCATCAGACCTTGTATAGAACTAACGCAATCAATTGTTTACAAAATCGTTTTCCTTCTGAAGCTGCAATGCATTCCAAAACAACATCTAGGACTGCGCCACAAAGGTCCAATTTAGAAGTAGCCTCTACTACAGCGATTCTAATTTTAAACATCTTTCAAACCGGGTTATAGAACGCGTAAGATGCAATCATGGAATAACGACTTTAACAACTACAGAACAAGGTCTAATCTCGCATATTGTCGCGGACAAAACATGTTAACCAGATATCCAATTCGATTCCTACACACAACAAACATACATAATTACTTCTCCAGGAATGTTTTTGCCACTACATATTGTGACATTAGTCAAACATAAATTTTTGCTACAATGACTATTTATTGGCAGTCAATTATAAAAATCAATCATTTTCATACCGAAGTAAAACGCACTTTACCAAATTCGTGAGCATCACGATGGCGGGACCAAGTCCCATAAGTCCACGACCATATGCAACAAAAACATGCAAGCAATAAAAGACCTAAAACATTTTGCGCCCGCGACTGCACACCCTTTTAATACTAGAAACGTTTAGGACTAAATTCGTGTCACACAGTGTAGTTGTTAGATAGTCAGTATACATGTATGGTGATATCTTACGCGGCGGGAATGGTGTTGGACTGCGGCTTCTGCTGAGGAGTTTTGTGCATCATGTTGATCTTGTCTCCGAGGGATAGCGCCATACCCTAAAAGACAAATAAAGAAAGCAATGATGAGTCGGCAATGAAACGACTTCAAACATTTTAGGGTATGTTTACGAGTGCAGTCCTAATTGTACTCATGAAGTCTCCGTATCTATACTAATATATAAAGCTGAAGAGTTTGTTTGTGTTGTGTCAGATCACTTAATCTTATAAATGTAAACTTATTTTAATTACATTAAGGAACATCGAGCATTGACACGAGCTCTCAAACCCTCTATCATTTTACTTATATCACTCCGTTATAAACTTTTCTGATAACAAATTCTCCATGGAAGTGTGAAGTCTGTTAATGTAACCTTTCTCCTTTTTACATAAAACTTACAATTAGGGAAATACACTTTTTGTGAATGGGAAATCATCAAATGACTTCTCCCTCTCTGGAACGGGAGGAAGTGTCACACTCTTACTGACTAAAACCCATCCGTTTCCTCTTAAGAGGGCTATTACATTTTTTCTTGGATTTGAGCGTTTAACTCGAGTTTTAATGTGTGATTATGGCTTATTTAAGACGCACAGGACCGGTCGTTGTGGCGACGCTTGGGGGAGGCCTATGTCCAGCAGTGGACGTCTTTCGGCTGATATGATGATGATGATGGCTTATTTATAGACACAAACTTAAAAAAAATATATGGCCAAGAAATATTCATTCTTTTTTTGGGAGTGCTTTAAACAAATATTTCAATTTGTTTACGTAAATTAGTAAAACTTTGTCTCTGCAAAGGATGTTTCATAAAATGTTACTTTGGGCATCTATTGATGCTTTGTCACATCGAAGGTATAATAATTTAATCATTAATAAAAATGTATATAGTACAACTGTATCTTCTACTTTGGAGTGCTTTATTCAATTTATTATGTTTCATACAGTTATACACCAAAAATAATCCGTAAAGCAGAGACTTACTGATAATTATTCGTCCGAAATTATATTTTCTATGAAAATATAATCCAAATTCAAACAAAAACTAACTAATAACTTAGGTTATTATGTTGCCATGCTTGAAAAAAAAATGTAAAATAATATTTTTAAACAATTGTTGTATACAGCGCTACAATCACTATAGATCTCGGGAAACGCGGTCTGTAGCTTTAGTCCGGGCCAAGCGCTCGATTTTGTAACAGCGCCCTTAATGCGTTCCATCGTCACGGTAACTCTTTCGAACAAATTTCGCAACCCTTGCAGGAGAATGGAGAATAAGTTAACCTAAGCGTTCGCGGTGAGATGTTTACAGAATAAACCAGCTGTATTTCTACACAGGTCACAGGCTTGATGTCATGAAGGTTACCTATCATAAGTTCGAAAAATATTTGACCGAATTTCATTTCACCTAAAACTTTTCAAGTATTATCGTTTCATTTTAATTTACTTCATCAAAGTCATGTCTGCCACTGTATCAATTGACTTATTATTATCAATTCGACATTTTTCGTTACTCCGACGTTTTATTTGGTCGAAAAACTTCTTACCAAAGTTACACTCAGCCGAAATAACATTTCTTCGAAGTATTATGTTTCCGAACATTCATTATACCACTGTTTTAAGTGGTATAATGGTGGTGTGGTGGTATTGGTGGCGGTGGTTAGCAAAAGTGGTTTTAAGTGGTCCCAGTAAATAACATGCAAACAAAGATGCTTGCTTCAAGTATGCAGCATGCAAGCAGGCATATGTTAGCATGTAAACAAGCACGCAAGCAAGAATCCGGCGTGCAAACAAGCATGCAACATGCAAGCAGGCATGCAACATACAGCAAGCATTGTTTGTCACGGCTCCGGCGCTGCGGGGTTTGGGCGGCCCCACGCGAGCTTATCGTCACAGATCCGCGCCGAAGCGGGCTTAAATTACACTATAGGAGTCGGGCAGACAAGACTGCGTGAAGTCGGTTTTGCAGCGATTCGTTTTTGTTACTAAATTTTGTAGCACAACGTATTGACTTTTGATGACGCTGTTGGAATTTAATATTGAAAATGCTTTCAATTAGCCGGCTATATATTTGTGACTAAATAATATTCCGTAAAATGTTGTGTGGTTATGACACATGATACTTCGATGATCTAAAAATATGTCAGATAATGCATATAGCAAAAAAGACGTCGGTCAATAATAGTTTTCGGTAAAATGAAATTCGAACAAAAAAAATCGGAAGTGATCGGTTCCCATGAAGCTACAATATCATACTACACACCTGGCTCTTAGCCCTTATCCGCACGTGTCCGACCACGGGCGAGTTGGGCTTGTGCAGCGGCGTCTCGATGCTGAGGTTGGAGCGCGTACAGGTACGCCGCCATGAAGCTACAATATCATACTACACACCTGGCTCTTAGCCCTTATCCGCACGTGTCCGACCACGGGCGAGTTGGGCTTGTGCAGCGGCGTCTCGATGCTGAGGTTGGCAAGCGCGTCCTCGCCGAAGATTGAGCGCGCGTACAGGTTCGCCGCCATGAAGCCGCACTGACCCGATAGTGCCTGGGGATGGGGAAACATTCAGTAGCAACTCGATTTATGTCAAGTTTTATTTTGGAAAGTCGAGGGTAAAAGATCTCGTGTGCGGTCTACAACACGGTAGAGACCTCATCAAATCTGTAACACACTCCCACTCCGCTAAACATAGAGCTGAATGGCGCCGCAACACAAGAGTAGTGTCGGCGCCACTCTCGACCGAGACATGATCACGACGACTCTGGCAAGAGTGAACGACTAAGTTGAAGCGACGGTACCAGCGGCTTCGCCTGCGATATTTTCAGAAGTTGTCCCAAAGCAAAGTATAAGGGGATGGATGAAAATAGTACATTACTGCAGCGGCCAGCAAAGGAGGCATCGACGGACGAACGTGTAAAAGTGGGCCGAGGCGAAGCTGAAGCACACATACGTAAGTATATCAATGCCTAGTTGTGGCCAAGGCTTGTATAGTGCTTTTTTCAAATAATGCGCGGAAATTTAAAATACTATTACTTTTCAAAACCAATGACGAACAACGAACAGCATTAATTTTTCCCGCGTAAAGTGTTCATTTGTTTTTATTTCAACAAACAGCTTTCTATTTGCAAGCCAGTTCGAAATTTAAATAAAACCTTTGATAAGTTACCTCCATGGTTGTCATGTTTCGGAGCAAAAGATCGTTCCATTTTTAAATTACACGACACTTGAGTTTACTTTTGCCGGCCGCTGCTGTACTGGCCAAATTCCAGTACAGCAATTTCGATTCATTTCGAAGAAGGTTGTCAAAATAATGCTCAAATTTCCAAGCATGTCTGAGAAAAAATTAATAATGTAAAATTATGCATGACGTACCCTTTACCTGACTGGCTCATACAATACAATTTGTCACTAAAACATCAAAAAATGCTGAGTGTTTTCTATGGCTACTTTGTTCTACAGTTATTTCTCTTTAAACCTTTCCCAAAATTTTGGGAACTTCCGTTATTTTAAGATCCAGCTATATAACATTTTTTGGGAACTTCCGTTATTTTAAGATCCAGCTATATAACATTGACGTAATAGTGAAAGAATGGTACCTTTTCAGGAGTGAGACACTTCATGTTGGTAGAAGCTAGTAGATGTTGTAAGTACTCGCGCAGATCTGTGATGTTCGTGTTCACGGACACCTGTGGAAAATATAAAAGTTGAGTATGCAATAATAACTTTATGATTCATTGACCGAAACATGAGGAAGGTCGATAAAAGCGTACAGGATTTTCTGATGACTACGAACTTTAGTTAGATTCTCATCTTATTGTACAACCCAGTATGTATCTGCGACAACGAATCAAGCTAATATTAACAGTATTAACTGACTGCGTATAGACTTGCCGTACAATGAGAAGTCAGTTTACAAGAACCAGAAGTCAGACGAAGACAGGAGCCAGGAGTCAGTCAGTGGCTAGGAACCTTTTCATGTCACCATTGCTCTTTTTTCAACTTTATGACTCTAATAATAAAGCGCATTCTCCAATGACATTAGAAAGTGCTTATGACGAAAATTACAGGCATCAGTGCAGACGGCGGGCTGGATGTAGTCCACTACGTCGATGTGGATGTCGTTCAGTACCACCACGATGTTGTACAACTGTGCACTGTATGTCTATGACATACGAGTGTTGTTTACCTTGTTCTCCCACTCGAACTCGGCCCACATCTGCCTGAAGTCGGCATCAGTGCAGACGGCGGGCTGGATGTAGTCCACTATGTCGATGTGGATGTCGTTCAGTACCACCACGCCGCGGTCCATCGAGGCGCCGGATACTTCGTATACTGGGGACGAAATGTTGAATTAAATGTGAGATCTTAGTTAGGCAAAAGTTTATTCCGTTATATACGATTTCGTCGGATGAAGAAGTGTCTTCTTCGTCATTATTATAGGTATTGTAACTCTGACTAGCAGAATCATATCTTTTGGCTGGATAGCACATCACCAAAAAACTTCTTCCGCTCTGAGAAAAGCGGGAGTGTGTGTCAGACTCTTACTGAACAAAACATAAGGCGAGGTAACTCTCTCGAACAATTCCTTTACACTAGCAGGCACTGCCCTTAGCGGGCCTCGTCTACGATGCTGACATCTGCTTGAGGCGCGCGAGGAACACAGCGCGGCGTCGGGCCTGCGCCAGCGCGCCACGCCCGCAGCCCGCGCAGGAGCTGGCCGGTGTCCCCTTCTGTTGTGGCGGCTGGGGGGGAGGGACGTGAAGTTGCCCTCTCTCACACACGCTCGGCTTACTCCTTCGCTAGCATCACCGCGTCACAACACGGAGGTGACTGCTTCTCACGCGCCCTCGCTCCGCAGCATGGATTAAATAAGGGCAGGCAGCGAGGCGGGCGCACGAGCGCGGGTACCAATTAGTCCTGAAAATTGCGTGCCACAGAAGCGCGGCGCTGCAGCCGTCAGCGCAGTTACAGTGCCGGGTCACCCGTGCCCAGCACACACGTAGCTTGTTGACTAGAACTACACTCACCGATGTTCCCGAAGATGATGCCGTTCTCCGTGGAGGCCACCTTGACGTGTGCCTTGATGGTGGCGTAGTCCCGCGGCGCCAGCACCACCGCCGCCGGCCGCTCCACCAAGCGCAGGTCGCCCAGCGTTGCTAGCTCCACCGTGCAGTTCTGTAGCGTGTCGTCTGCGGACAATATCATACTTTAGTCAAAATAACGAAATTGACAAAAATCATCATCATATCAGTCGAAAGACGTCCACTGCTGGAAATAGACCTCCCCGCACGTGTCACCACAACAACCGGTCCTGTGCGTCTCGCATCAATCGGCTACCTGAAACCGTCACCAGTAGTGCTATTTTGTTACAACATTTTCGTGACTCGACAGCGGAATTAGAGGTGAGTGTCAAATTCGTAAAAAGGAACGAATTTTTTGTGTGTGTTGTGTTTAATAAAGCTCACAAATTTGTCACTCAGGTGAAGCTCGATTTCGAAATAGTTATTTACAGCATACACCAGCTAGCTGGTCTGAGGTCCACCTCGTGAGAGGTCTTCTAACGCTGCGTCATCCGGTACGCCACTCCAGAACCTTTCGGCCCCATGGACCAAGTAAATACTCCAAATGAAATAGTAATTATTTTTGCCAATATTGACCACTATCTTACTCAGTAGTCGGACGGCAGAGCGTTTTTAAGTAGCGAACCGACATGCAACGCTCTGTCTAAATCGACGCACTTTTCCGCGCCGCTTCTGGTAACAGTCACAAAATCCCGAATATAAAAGGGTGAAACGCCGATAAGAGCTGACAACACTACGTGGAGTCGGTTTTACAGCGATTAGTTTCTGTCACTTACTTTTGTAGAAAAACTTATTGACTGTTAGGACAATATTTTAATTTAAGATTCAAAATACAAAAAAAAAATTCGTTAGGTATATTAAACAATAGGTCTTTTGACCGTAGTTATTTCGAAAATAGTTAAAATATATTTGGATATTATAAAATGTAACTAAGTGAATATTATACTGATTGAACCTAAATCAAAATCTTAATTTTAGCAGTTTATTCGAAATATTGAGAATCGGAATATCGTTTTTCGGATCAAAAACCCATCGAGCATTTGATTCTTCGGACGTATGAAAATCGGAAAACAAACAAATCGCATTTATGAATTTCGGCCAAATAAGTTTCGTGATTTATAATAATAGATATTATAATTATTAGGTATTATGAAATTCGGACTTTTGAAAATCGGAATATCGAAATTCGGAATAAAATATTTCGGAGTATTTGGGTGTTCCCGCAAAGGCTCAAGTGGCTGCCAGAAAGTTCGGGGTTCTAGCAAAGGTGAGATGGTACTTCACGCCGGAATAGCTGCTCAAGCTCTATCAAGCGCAAGTTCGATCGTGTATGGAGCAATTATATGTGAAATTGAGCATATTATAGGCAAATGGTCGTCTCGGCGAACTAGTGCGCTTTCGACCGCGATCGTGACAATATATAAGAATTCCGTGTTGTTCAGTGTTTTCTTTAAGAAACTGCAGCCTAAACCAAGACTATGTAAATCAAGGAATCACTTACACTATCTAAATATAAGTAATTTACTATATTTGTCTTTAAAATCATGAAAAACAACAAATCGCAAAATATGTTAACGTACGTGTTGTTGTTATGTTATGTTTGTTAATATGTTGTGTGTTGTTGTTGTTGTATGTGTGTTGTTGTTGTTGTTGTATGTGTGTTGTTGTTGTTGTGTTGATATGTTGTTGTTGTTGTTATATGTTGTTGTGTGTTTTGTTATGTTATGTGTGTTGTTGTGTTGTTTTTATGTTGTCTTTTCTCTTACTATATTATTCTTGTTTTCAAATATCACAGCGACCGTATTATTTTTACTATAAATACATTGCTTCTAATCCACTACCTAAGTTTTTCACTAAGTCACTGGACAAGCTATGTAAATATTACAAAAGGATACTTTATTAAGCGGATGCAACGCGTAATACGGCCGCTGCTTCTTGCGACGAGTTAATGATGTGCTTGTGCAGATCCACCTACGTAGGTTATCGACACAATGTCGATTGACGAATGAAATCTTGCTATAAAAGTTTATTTTCTATTTGTGTTTTAATCCGGTTATAAGATGGATGTAAAATAACGCTTTTTACCTATTTACAGCGTAATAGAGAAATGCGTAACTAACTTTCGTAAAGTGAGTTAGTTAAACTTTGGGTTAATAATTGGTGGAGTGCTTATAATATTTTCTGGACATGCCGTTTTTTATTTATTTTATTTTTAGGCCCCAAAAATGTTTTTGTCCATGAAAAATGTTTTGTAATAAATGGAAGATTCGATAACTTTCTGATTTAGTCAATCACTAGCATATATGTGAAATAAAATGCTTTTGCACAGCACAATGATATCGACCGTTGTTTTTGTGTGCGTAAGTTGTACGGTGTATGGTAAATGCACGCTGTGTTTGACGCAATAAGGTTTATAATTGATTGTGTAGTACGTTCTGTTTTGAGAAGTGCGGGTGTATGCGCGACTGCGTATCTATTGCTTTTACTGACGTGCATGTGTAGTAGTTGCTTTATGGAAGGGGAAGACTGGAGACACAGGGTCCCGGTATATTTTCGTCTAACGGGCATATCTCCTTATTGATTATATCTATGGATCGGATCATTTAAATCCATCATCGGAACACAAGACGAACGGCAATGCGCCATAGGTACATGGTGGTCATCCCACCCACACGCACAAAACGTTTTGGGAACACATTCATAGTGCGTACAGCTAAGGAGTGGAATTCCTTGCCAGAGTCTGTGTTTGCAGATAGCTACAACCTGGGAGTCTTTAAGACAAGAGTGAATAGGTTGCTTCTAGGCAAACGTGCTCCATCTTCGACCGCATCATCGCTTACCATCAGGTGAGATAGTGGTCAAACGTATGCCTATCTATAGTAAAAAAAAAAAGATGATCCAGTTTCTAAAACGTCTATCTCTGGATAAATACCAGAATTTCTCACGCTTCTTCTCCATCAAGACAATATAACTCACCCGTCTGGTTGACTACGAGCACGTCCAGCACGATGTCGTACTGGTTGACGGCTACGATGGCCTCTGCGTACACGGGGTCGGAGAAGCCGGTGAGCTTCATTAAGATAATAGACAGCACTCACCCGTCTGGTTGACCACGAGCACGTCCAGCACGATGTCGTACTGGTTGACGGCCACGATGGCCTCTGCGTACACGGGGTCGGAGAAGCCGGTGAGCTTCGTTAAGATAATAGACAGCACTCACCCGTCTGGTTGACCACGAGCACGTCCAGCACGATGTCGTACTGGTTGACGGCCACGATGGCCTCTGCGTACACGGGGTCGGAGAAGCCGGTGAGCTTCGTTAAGATAATAGACAGCACTCACCCGTCTGGTTGACCACGAGCACGTCCAGCACGATGTCGTACTGGTTGACGGCCACGATGGCCTCTGCGTACACGGGGTCGGAGAAGCCGGTGAGCTTCGTTAAGATAATAGACAGCACTCACCCGTCTGGTTGACTACGAGCACGTCCAGCACGATGTCGTACTGGTTGACGGCCACGATGGCCTCTGCGTACACGGGGTCGGCGAAGCCGGTGAGCTTCGTTAAGATAATAGACAGCACTCACCCGTCTGGTTGACCACGAGCACGTCCAGCACGATGTCGTACTGGTTGACGGCCACGATGGCCTCTGCGTACACGAGGTCGGCGAAGCCGGTGAGCTTCGTTAAGATAATAGACAGCATTCACCCGTCTGGTTGACCACGAGCACGTCCAGCACGATGTCGTACTGGTTGACGGCCACGATGGCCTCTGCGTACACGGGGTCGGCGAAGCCGGTGAGCTTCGTTAAGATAATAGACAGCACTCACCCGTCTGGTTGACCACGAGCACGTCCAGCACGATGTCGTACTGGTTGACGGCCACGATGGCCTCTGCGTACACGGGGTCGGAGAAGCCGGTGAGCTTCGTTAAGATAATAGACAGCACTCACCCGTCTGGTTGACCACGAGCACGTCCAGCACGATGTCGTACTGGTTGACGGCCACGATGGCCTCTGCGTACACGGGGTCGGAGAAGCCGGTGAGCTTCGTTAAGATAATAGACAGCACTCACCCGTCTGGTTGACCACGAGCACGTCCAGCACGATGTCGTACTGGTTGACGGCCACGATGGCCTCTGCGTACACGGGGTCGGAGAAGCCGGTGAGCTTCGTTAAGATAATAGACAGCACTCACCCGTCTGGTTGACCACGAGCACGTCCAGCACGATGTCGTATTGGTTGACGGCCACGATGGCCTCTGCGTACACGGGGTCGGAGAAGCCGGTGAGCTTCGTTAAGATAATAGACAGCACTCACCCGTCTGGTTGACCACGAGCACGTCCAGCACGATGTCGTACTGGTTGACGGCCACGATGGCCTCTGCGTACACGGGGTCGGAGAAGCCGGTGAGCTTCGTTAAGATAGTAGACAGCACTCACCCGTCTGGTTGACTACGAGCACGTCCAGCACGATGTCGTACTGGTTGACGGCCACGATGGCCTCTGCGTACACGGGGTCGGCGAAGCCGGTGAGCTTCGTTAAGATAATAGACAGCACTCACCCGTCTGGTTGACCACGAGCACGTCCAGCACGATGTCGTACTGGTTGACGGCCACGATGGCCTCTGCGTACACGGGGTCGGAGAAGCCGGTGAGCTTCGTTAAGATAATAGACAGCACTCACCCGTCTGGTTGACCACGAGCACGTCCAGCACGATGTCGTACTGGTTGACGGCCACGATGGCCTCTGCGTACACGGGGTCGGAGAAGCCGGTGAGCTTCGTTAAGATAATAGACAGCACTCACCCGTCTGGTTGACCACGAGCACGTCCAGCACGATGTCGTACTGGTTGACGGCCACGATGGCCTCTGCGTACACGGGGTCGGAGAAGCCGGTGAGCTTCGTTAAGATAATAGACAGCACTCACCCGTCTGGTTGACCACGAGCACGTCCAGCACGATGTCGTACTGGTTGACGGCCACGATGGCCTCTGCGTACACGGGGTCGGAGAAGCCGGTGAGCTTCGTTAAGATAATAGACAGCACTCACCCGTCTGGTTGACCACGAGCACGTCCAGCACGATGTCGTACTGGTTGACGGCCACGATGGCCTCTGCGTACACGGGGTCGGAGAAGCCGGTGAGCTTCGTTAAGATAATAGACAGCACTCACCCGTCTGGTTGACCACGAGCACGTCCAGCACGATGTCGTACTGGTTGACGGCCACGATGGCCTCTGCGTACACGGGGTCGGAGAAGCCGGTGAGCTTCGTTAAGATAATAGACAGCACTCACCCGTCTGGTTGACCACGAGCACGTCCAGCACGATGTCGTACTGGTTGACGGCCACGATGGCCTCTGCGTACACGGGGTCGGAGAAGCCGGTGAGCTTCGTTAAGATAATAGACAGCACTCACCCGTCTGGTTGACCACGAGCACGTCCAGCACGATGTCGTACTGGTTGACGGCCACGATGGCCTCTGCGTACACGGGGTCGGAGAAGCCGGTGAGCTTCGTTAAGATAATAGACAGCACTCACCCGTCTGGTTGACCACGAGCACGTCCAGCACGATGTCGTACTGGTTGACGGCCACGATGGCCTCTGCGTACACGGGGTCGGAGAAGCCGGTGAGCTTCGTTAAGATAATAGACAGCACTCACCCGTCTGGTTGACCACGAGCACGTCCAGCACGATGTCGTACTGGTTGACGGCCACGATGGCCTCTGCGTACACGGGGTCGGAGAAGCCGGTGAGCTTCGTTAAGATAATAGACAGCACTCACCCGTCTGGTTGACCACGAGCACGTCCAGCACGATGTCGTACTGGTTGACGGCCACGATGGCCTCTGCGTACACGGGGTCGGAGAAGCCGGTGAGCTGCGTCACCTTGGACAGCTTGCCGCGCTCCTCACTCACGCCTGTGCTGCGACCTAACCAACAAAAACGTTTTTATTATTTTTTATCTAGGAAAGTACCCAACTGCGCTGGGCATACCGAAAGGGTTACCATCTCAGCGTTCGCTGGGCGTCAGATACTCAGGGCTGGTTTTGTGTCCATTGTTTCCTAGCGAGTGCACCGTCCGCACGTCGTACCTTGCAGCGCCTTGCTGAGCGACAGCTCGAACATGTCGTGGTGCGTGCTGGCGGCCGCGCTGCCGGCTAACTGCGCGAAGATAATGCCTGCCTCCACCTCCACTTTGTTGTCTTTGTGCTTGGTTTCACGGTCCTGTGGGGCAAAACAACGAATGTGTGTTGATTGTCTGCAGAGAATAATTGTGTTCAGTAAAGTTGCAGGGGGCGAGTGAACAGGACCGATTCGTCAGGGTCGTTTTGATATAGGGTCAAATTATACATATCATGGGATCCAGTTGTCAATGGGGTCGAGTTGAAGAGAGCATTTGTTGAAGTCGAGTAGTCAGATCTCAAATGATATGGTCAATTTGAGGTGGTTTGTTTTTACAGGGTCAAGTGGTCATGGGGTCAAGCTTTCAGTGACCATTTATGTTACGGGTTTCGAGGTATAACACAGAGTTGAGTTCAAAAAGGGGCCACTTTTTGGAAGCCTGTTTTTCGGGTGGGTTTTTTAATGTTACCTTGTCAGCCTCATCCAGCAGGTTAGCGGCCCGGTCGGGCAGCGCCAGCAGCGCGGCCAGCGCGTCGCTGGAGCCGCCCAGCAGCGCGCCGCGCACGATGGGCGGCCGCGCGCTGCCCGCCAGCACGCACATGGCGCCGTGCTCCAGGTCGTCGGCTGTCAGCCCTGAAGTTGCGCCGCTCGAGCCTAGGAAGAATAACTTGTGTGTCAAATGGTATTTTTTATATTGGCGGGTGTGTGAACTTTTGTAAGAAGCCTACGCAGTTGTTACACAGCGTAGAGGGAATGCAGCGAGAGGGAATGCGGTGTTCGCCGTACTTAAAGTCTTCCCATGAGGATAAGGTTCAATTGTCAGGGAAACATTTATGGTCTTTTTGCATCTTAAGTTTGAAAATGAAACTGTAATAAATTTTATTTTTACATTTCAACAGATAACAAATTGTTTGAAGGGCTATTATAATATTAGTCTGTGTTGGGAAAGGTATTACTCACCAGCATTCTGCTTATGATAAGCCAGCAGGGTAGACGCGAGATGTATGGCGGCGGTGGCGTCGCGCTTGTCCAGCTTGAGCGCCAGCTTGCACAGCGCGGAGCAGGCGCAGGCCGCCGTGAAGCTTTCCCCCTCGCCCAACGCCGCCCACAGGCCCGGCCCGGAGCTAGCGGGGGTTGTGTTGCTACTGTATGAACACCAAGTAGTCAATTTAGCGTAACAGTAAATGGTACTTAAACATCCATACTTAAAACATGCTGTATTATTACACCATCCGAAAGTGTAGCTAATAAGAATCAAATTCTGAAACTAACACATGGCTGGTTGGGGATGTATGAAGGAGGCTCCTTGTGTAGCGCACTTTCTTCCATCAGGCACTTACCTGAACCGAGCGCTCGGCGCATCCTGGACAGACTCACCTAACACCTTTTAAGACGTGCCAATCCGTCCTTTGCGGTGGTAAGGCTACCGCCCGCCTGGTTCGCGACCACCCTGTCATCGGAGTTCGGCGTTAAGCAGCCTGCTGTTTCGTTGACGCGTGGGAGTACCAGTGCCTTAGGGAATTTGAGAGTTGGCAATTGCGTTGTTCAAGGTTAGTGTAAGCCTACGAGTGAACCTCGTCACGGCAACTCACTCTGGAAGGTAGCGGGATCCGAAGCACGGTTTTGCCGTTGACCAACCGCAGGAAGTTGGGGGCCCAAGTAGCATGCCAGCCACGTGTGAAAGGCTGCCCCGCAACCTCGCGAAAAATCCCGAAATGTTCCGCCGTGCCAGTTGGCAACTAGAAGGGAGGACCCGGCGTATCTTCGGGGGAGTTCGGACGTCCCCGCGGTCTCCAGGTGAATTTCCTTTATAGCGAATTAAGCTCGTGTGAGCTGTTTAGACAATTGGACTCGCCGGGTGTTCTCCCAGTCGATCTAGAGGTGCAGCGGCGTAATGCAATGTACTACTACGCTAGAAAGATCACGGACCCAGAGTTTTTACCGCAACGCGACCGTGCTAAGATCTGTAGATTACTAAAACCCCAGACTGACGTCTGGGAGGAACTTTTATCCGAATGGCAATGTAGGTGGGAAAATTTCATTAAAGGCCGTCACCTCCACCATTTTTTTCCATCCGTTCGTGAGCGGCTGGATAGGACATAGCTGGAGGTGGATCATTGTGTTGCCCATTTTCTCACAGGTCATGGCAACTTTAAGAGTAAACTATTTTCCTTTAGGCTTGTGGCCTCGCCTTTATGTCAATGTTCTACAGCCGACCATGAATACGAACAATCCGCACACCACATCTTATGGGAGTGTATTCTTTGGCAAACTGAACGCAATATTATGTTAGATAGTATTCAGGTTACATCTGGAGTAGTTTACTACACGGACCTTGTAGAAACCAGAACAAATTTCCGTGCGTTCAAGCGATTTTGCCATACCAATTACTGGAATCAAAAGTAGCTCACAATTTAGGACCCATTAGTTTTTAATTAATATATAATCCGTGGTGCTTGACAACTGGGCTTAACCCAGTTGTATATGTCCCTTGGTGCCTATTGGCCTAGCTCTATTCTGTCTCCTGCTTGATAAGGAGGGTGGAAATTATACATATTATTTTTCCTACTCCTCCCAGTGGCGTTACCTACATATAAGCCCAAAAGCCCGGCATGCCTTACTAAAATGCTCGATAGAGAATCAATATCAAACCCAAACTATTTAAAAGTTCGCGCGCTTAATTCTTATCAAAATAACACAAAGTATGCTACCTATGCCACATTACTACATAACTACACATCGCGATTGTTCGCGCGCAGAGTTTCGCATTTGCAGCGTCTACATATAGCTATCTCGCTTACACGTACCGGCTTTTACCGGGCTTTCAAATACTATCTCCGTCACTTTCGCACTTATAGCGATGTGCCGTATAACGAGTTCTAAACCTTGTGCGCCTACAAATCGATCAGTATTGAAGATTAAGCCGTGCATGCGTATGAAGTTGCGCGCGTATGCGTGACCTTGTCACCTTGCCAACTCTGCAGTGTTGCCGTTTTAGCGACGTTGTGAGATCTTGGAGATTTTTAACGAGTTTGGGGACTTTTTTTTAGATTTAGCAACAATAAAAACTAGCGACTTTTTAAAATAACGAAATTAAATACTCAAGCAATATCTTAAAAATAAAAAATTTGCGACATCTAGCTAGATTTTTCATATACCTGGTGACTTTTTTTGCCTAAATGACAACACTGCAACTCTGCGTAAGTAGTTCTTGACACCGGAGTGCAACTCACTTCAGTTTTATTTGCTTGAGAGTTGAAAAGTTATGTTGTTAAAGTTTTTTGTGTGTTTTCTTAGATTTTCTCAGTGATACAATTGTTTTGGTGACTTACCTACAACAATGGAGGTAATTGTACCTTGTGAGGATTTAAAATGCGTTCAAGTTTTGATTGGCGAAGATAAGGTAAAACCTTTAAACTTTGCTCAGAAAAAACAGTTAAATTCTTCATTAAAACCGACGCCTAATCTGTGTTTTTCTCAGACTAGTAAATCGCATAAATGAAAATTTAATAGATCAGTGTATAAAACTACTTGGATTGTTGGCTGTTCGCACACTAATAAGTTGTGTTCGTTTTGCTGCCTATTTTTTTTCGAATGAAGATTCCGTTTGGAATACATCTGGTTATAATGATTTAAATAACATATCTGGCGCCATTAAAAGGCACGCAAATTCCTATAAACACCTGTGTGCAATGGTTTCTTTCGGTAATTTTGGTAAACAACGAATTGAGACATCTATATCAGTTTATGAGAAAATTGCGATGATACATACGAAGGTACCTACAGACTCAGTCGAAAACTGAACTTTCTTTTTTTGAAATCGGTTAAAATTTTATTGGGCTTGCCTTATTTTGAAACCCTAGGCACGCCACTGACTCCTCCGTTGTACTTTTCTGATTAAATTCGTTGCAGGATCCAAGACAGTTTAATCGTTTCTCCGGGACTCGTCGGGCTTCATTGGCTCGGCGTTTTTCTGGTGGTCGCCACTGTTGATTCTGGCTCTCAGGAGTTGCAGTGGTTGGGAATGCGTAGCGGGCTGGCCCAAAAAAAACATTGGACTCGCCTCGCTTTCTCTCAGTTCCCTATTAAAACTCTTGAAACCGAATGAAGCGCAAAAATAAAAGGTATAAGTTTAAGCAACGGCGGCACTTCCTCCCTCCCTCTTAAAGTGCAATTCACCAACATCCGTGGATTGCACTCAAATATCAATTCGGTCCATTACAACTGTAAGACCGAGAAGCCGCACTTATTATTTTTGACGGAGTCGAAGATAGCGACCCCTTTAGACGTGTCGTATCCAGAATACTCCCTCGAGCATAAGTTTAAGAAGCAGGCCGGGGTCTGCGTATACGTCCGTGATGACATATGCTGTCAACGTCTCCGTGGCTATGAAGTTGCGGGTTTTTCTACTCTGTGCTTGCTGGTGGACACCGGCTCTCATAAAGGAATTTATGTCGGTATTTAAAGGTCTCACAGTGGAGATCAGGAGACGACAAGACTCTTTGACCATCTTACAGGGGCAGCCGAATTGACCCAAAAACAATCTCCGCTGTCGGATATTTATCTGACAGCAGAGATTGTTTTTCTGGGGGATTTTAATGCCCATCATCAGGAATGGCTTTTTCCATTCCAGAAAACTGACAACGCTGGAAAAGAGGCACGCAAGTTTGCGATATCATTAGATCTCCACCAACTGGTTGAACAAAAGCTACCAGCATTTAGGATGTTGCAGGCCAAACACCTCCAGCTCCTGCAAAGATTCCGCCATGATGACAATGTCATCTGCAAATCGGAAGTGCGAGATGTACTGACCGTTGATATTTATGCCCCGTCCTTTGCAATCAAGCGTCTTGAAAAAGTCCTCCAACGCGTTCGTAAACAGTTTCGGAGAGATACCGTCTCCCTGTCTTACACCTCGACGCAGTTGGATTGGTTTTGTGCTCTGTTCTTGTACTTGGACGGTCATTGTTGCGGCCATATACAGACATCCCATCGCCTCTACGTAGCGGCAGTCAATGAGACATCTCGGCATGGATTCCAGGACAGACCAGGTATCGACGGTATCGAAGGCTTTCTCGTAATCCAGATACGCTAGGCACAGAGGCTGATTATATTCCTCAGGCTTTTGGATTATTGGTCTGAGGGTGTGTATGTGGTCCACGGTGCTGTAGCGTTTTCGAAACCCGGCTTGCTCCGGCGATTGGAAGCCATCGAACTTTTGGGCGAGACGATTCGAGATAACCCTCGAAAACAGCTTGTAGACATGACTCAGGAGTGAAATGAAAACTTTATGGGATGGCTCAGCAAAACACGAGCTTGCTGCATTGGACTCGGTGGAACGCAGAGCAAAAAGGCTTATAGGTGACGAAACGTTGGTGGCTTAGCTTCACAGCCTAGCTCATCGGCGTAGTGTTGTAGCGGCATCAATGCCGCCAAAATACCTACGGAGCAAATCTACATCGCAAAAAAAAAGAACCGCGACGCCATCTATCCAACTAGCAGCGAACTACTGGATTGAAATCCTGCATCGCGCAAGCAAAGTTTACTGTGGGATTTGAAAATATACATCAGCCCGAAGATTAACTATCGGGCAGTTGCCCGCCAGACACAACAACTGTCTGGTAGGAGGATCCTCCCTTTTCAATGGGGGTTTGCGGGACTTTACTCTCTGTACCGCATACCTTCAAAGTGTTGCCTGCCTGTCGGTCTTCTACAGACTGTACTTTGGTGAGTGTGCCCAGGAACTCCACGACCTGATCCCACCATCGCCCTTTTACTACCGGAATACCAGACGTAACCCGCCTGCCTTCAAAGCAAGAGTGAACAGGCATCTTCTGGGCACGCTCGCTCCATCATAGACCTCATCCATCACTTTCCATCAGGCGTGATTGTGGTCAAGAGCAAGCAGATACCTCAATGAGAAAAAAAAAAAACAAAAAAAAAATGGCAAACTAAAGGAAAGTGTTCATATTTAACAAAATACTTTTTTAATTTTCAAACAAAACAAACTGGCCTAGTGTGAGTCGGACTTACGTGCAAAGGGTTCCGAACCAATTTCATTTTTTTTAACATTTTACACTATAGAATACTTATAGGTTTTCCTGTAATCTATAGATAAAATCTATTATCTCCATTTTTTCAAAATTTTAGGCTCAGTAATGTCGGAGATAAAAGGGGAGGAATGGTCACTTTTCGTCTAATTTCTTGAATAACTTCAAAACCATTTATTTTAAAAGTATGAAAAAAATATAATTAAAACTCTTACAGCCCTTTCATTTGATATGTCACACGATATTGTTCAAAAATCTTTTTTTTTATTTTCTAGTTGGGGTAAAACTAGAAAAATTGACCCCATACTAAAAATTTAATTATTTACGTAACGCGTCCATGTTTGGGTTACAGAAGTCCATATGTGTACCAAATTTCAACAGAATCGGCCCAGTGGATCCGGAGAAAACTGGCTGTGGCAGACGAACAGACAGACAGACACCCGAGTGATCTAAAAATTTCAGTTACGGTTGAGGTAGGTAACTTTCGTCAGAAAGGACCATGAGTCATTTTGGACCAATCACTCAACAGTGATAAAACCATATGAAAGCTGTTAGGGCATTATTAATTTCTTATTATGGCAGCTACCTCGAATTCGAGCGCGAACATGGTGTTTTGAAACGTTTTCAATGCTGAGGAAGCATCAAAATTCATAGTATCAAAACTGTAAACAAAACATTTTTTAATACGCCGTTCACACTGGTGGCTAGCGGTCTCATCCCCCCCCCCCCCCTTTTTTTAAGCATGGGAAATCATCGAATGACTCCTCCCGCTCTGGGCGGCGCAAAATCAAAAAAAGTTCTGATCGGACGGCGAACCACTCAACGCTCGCCGTCCGCAGGCCCGCGCCTACGGTGGCCGGGAATCGCCCTGCGACTCCCGATGCCCGAGACGTCTTCTTCTGTTGTGGCGGCCGGGGCGTGAGGTTTCCCTCTCCCTCACGCGTTCGGCTTCCTCCTTCGCTAGCATTATTAATTCGCAGAAGAAGGTATACTTCACCGTCTCCTCCGGGTGATCCTCGCAGAGTTGACACCAGGGTGTGTTCTCCGATCTGAATCCGAAACAGATATCTACCGAAACAACCATGTCCGGTGAGAACCTGCGTCAGGCGGAAGATGAGGACGTCATGGCGCTGCTCTAGCCACTCCTCAAATCGCTTGGATTGTGGCATGTCCAGCGCTGGGTTGGGACCGTTGCTGTCTCCAAACCATCAAGAGATCTTGCCGGAGCTCCGTCCGCCGTGCCGCCTCCACGCGCCAACCACAATCGAGCGCGAGGGCTCTCGCCTCCAGATCCCACGACGGCAGTACGGCAAGGAGGCTCGCTGCCTCGCCCGGAGACCGTGCGGTATCCCCGGGTCAGCCGGATGGCCATGACTCTGGGACGCGTTGAGGTATCGGGCTGGATGCTTATTACCGTTATTTCGGATCCCGATGGTGGCCTGTTCCGAGAACCAGCACATGGCTTCGGATTTATGTAGGGCGAACTCGAGACCCAACTGCAGGATCTCTCAACGACTGTCGCAAGCCCGCTTGTCATAACGTCGGCCGCCGCCTAGTGCGATCCCCTTTGTGCCAGGACCAGCGTGTCGACAGCGTAGCAGACCACGCTGACGCGACTAGGGAGGTCGGCGCGCTGCACCCAGTCGTAGCCGATGTCCCACAGGAGCGGCCCCACCCCCGGTGGAACATCGCACGACATCTCTCGCCGGTTCCACTGTCCCAGGTGGCCGGGGTAGATGACGGCCCTGTCCATCAAGTAAGCGGCGAGGTTCACTTGACGAAGGCTTACGGACGCGATGAAGGTAGGTCGGCATGCAGTGGTGCAACTCCAGAGCAGGGTGTTTAAGGCAATGGCGATGACGACCCTGCCCCAGGACACCGCATGACAGGGCGCTCGACGGTGGACGTCATCATGCGCGTAAGAGCCCTCTCGACGCCCCCGTCGAGCACCCTGTGCGGAAACCAAACTGGTTCTCCACCAGATCCGGTCCCACTCTCACCAAGTGTCCGACGAGGCGGTTTGCAATAACTCTTTCAACGAGTATGCCCACCTCGTCGAGCAGCACGATGGGCGGTATGCGGTCGGAGAGTTCGCAGGGCGCCCCGGCTTCCTAATGAGGACCAGTTTCCCCGTCTCCCAACGAAGTGGAAACTGGCCCCTCTCCAAACATGCGCTTAAGAACCCTTTAAGTCGAGGCCCGAGAGCCTTCGAGGCCAGGACCCAAGCTTTCTCTGGTTAGCCGTCAGGTCTAGCGGTGCCTGGTGTATAAGCACCGTGCGGCAACGCACGCCTTGCGCAGCGTCACCAGCTTTCGCAACAAGTACACCTGGCGGCGTGCGCGTCGTGGCTGTACCCGAAGCATTTCCCGTCACATATATCGGAGATGGCTTCCCGGAATCACTCCACACCCAGGCCTCCACGATTGAGGTAATTAATGGTCTATTTACAATAGAAATATGTTGAGAGAATAATTTAACCTACTGGCTGCTTAGAGGGCGAGTACAATAACCCCACATTAGGCTACTGTCCTAATGAGAACAGTTAACCAATGGAATTGCACAAAATGTCAGTCGGCGTCCATGGACAGGCAGCCTAATGGCAATGACATTCTGAATTAACTGCGATCAAGCGAGCATAGATTCCATAACACTATACTATTGTACCTGTCTCACGGGTCAGCACACGATAGAAACTTAGGCACAACTTCCTATCAATGTAATATCAATACACGAATACAAACATCTTGTTTTATTTCCGTTTTTTTTTTATATGGCGGCACGTTTGGCGCAGTGGTTGAGCGATCGGCTGCTGCGCCGCGTGTCGTGGGTTCGATTCCCGCACGGAACAAATATTTGTATGGCCTACAGATAGTCGTTCCGGGTCTGGCTGTTTGTGTATGTGACTTTCTATTTTTGTAAACGCATCCACGATACAGGAGAAATTCCTAGTGTTGGGCAACGTTTAAAAATAATGCAATTTTAGTTTTCATCTAAATCAGACTGGACACTCCTTTCAGTGTTTTTCAATATTCCTCATAGTTTCGGATTTGGCCATGAAGTCACACTTTAAAAATTCACCTGTATAACATAACTCACACAGGCAAGTTGAACGCCGACTGCGAGGCGTAGGTGCCGTCACTGGTGACCAGCTGGCGCGGCGCTGACGTGTCCTGGACCTTCGCAGCCGCTGGCTCCGTTTCTTCCTACAAAAGTAGCATCATTTTAAAAACAATGGACTAAAATAGCCTTCTCCGAACAATCCGTCGTGAAAGCCTGTATTCTGACGCCTGACTGTGTGGATCAGTGTTTCGTAGGCTTTTCCTCAGCGACAACGCCCGTCTTCTGGCTCCCACTGTATAAAGACTCTGTTCCAACTGATGCAGTCTACATACACCGTTAAATTTTGATCGTTTTAATCCCGTGGAGGGTCGATACGGTACATGAAACACTGTCGATTTGTAAAGATAAAATAAAAAATACAATACATTTTTCTAAATCTCGAATTAATATACGCATGTACGAAATTAATTACTTTAGGTAAACGAGTCAATGATCTTTTAGGTAGTTTTCGGTCGTTGCGTACTAACTACCTACAGGTCATTGAACTCGCCCCGCTGATGTTTACTTAAAGAAATTAATTTCGTACATGCGTAAATTAATTCGAGTGAAAAAAAAAAGTTCTTTGTTTTTTAATTTTATCTTTACAAATTGATAGTGTTTCATGTAGCGAATCGACCCTCCACGGGATTAAAACGATCAAAATTTAACGGTGTATATGAATATCAATAATTGACAAAACCCCCACCTTGTGTTCCCCTCCCGCGGCCGCCGGGATAACAGAAGACAAGACGTCGAGCGCCGCCTTGGCCCGCGCCGGCGTGTCGGCGAACTGCGCCAGCAGCCACAGCGCCGAGCGGGCTATCTTACCCACGCGGATGCCGCCCACCGATTCTAGAAGTTTCTGGAAACACACGGAACTGTAAGACTAACTTAGAAATAGCTGTAATTTTTTTTATAAATCTAGCTTCTTTTTAGGATTGTGGAATTTGTTCAAAAGAGTGTCGTGGCCCAGGGAAGCTTCTCTTAAGCCCGAAGTCCGTAGTTTTAGCCTTAGCTGCGGGCGTTGTCCACTCCGTATCACCTAACCACTAAGAATGAATGACAACACGATTTGACAGTTATTGTGAAATCGTGTTGTCATTCATTCTTAGTTCGGGTCCGGGACTAATAAAATTGTTAGTCCGTAGGTGATAAAAACACCCGCAACTAAGCCCGTAACTATGGACTTCGGGCTTAGAGAGTAGCCCCCCTGGAACGGAAGGGCACTAGGAGGAACACGGATGGGTTTTATTCAGTAAGAGTCTCAGATTCTTCCCAAAAAGTAAAAAAGCTTGAAGTATAGGCCAGCACCAATGCTCGCGAACATCAACGATGTCTGATTTGGTCTAATGATCGCTTACGAGATTACTAAGCGTAAGAACCTTGATTCGATTTCGAGGTCAGGCTATATTATTGGGTTCTATTATTATACAAAACTCGCGAAATGTTGGCGTAGCTGCATTCCTCTGGCCAAGGTACAATATGGCCGCTATGAATGCAAAATGTTTTTCTTTCAGAACGGAAAGAAGCTGTATCAACTTGCTACCAAAGTTACTCTGATAGACAAGACCATGTACATTGTTTACCTGATAGATATGATCCCTTAGGTCCACGAAGGTGTGTAGAGCTGAGCGCAGGAACAGCATGACGTCCTGCGCGGCCGGCTCGCTGCCGTCGCCCAGCAGCTCCAGCAGCGCCGGCGCCACGCTGCCCGCCACTTCCGGGAACTGAAACAACACATTTTACGATCAGTTCAGCAAACCAGGTGTTGTGCTATGGGGGATGCGCGGACAGACACGGCCGACTAGTCTCCCGTGCGGCATCGCTCTAACAACTGGTGCAAGCTATGGGGGATGCGCGGACAGACACGGCCGACTAGTCTCCCGTGCGGCATCGCTCTAACAACTGGTGCAAGCTATGGGGGATGCGCGGACAGACACGGCCGACTAGTCTCCCGTGCGGCATCGCTCTAACAACTGGTGCAAGCTATGGGGGATGCGCGGACAGACACGGCCGACTAGTCTCCCGTGCGGCATCGCTCTAACAACTGGTGCAAGCTATGGGGGATGCGCGGACAGACACGGCCGACTAGTCTCCCGTGCGGCATCGCTCTAACAACTGGTGCAAGCTATGGGGGATGCGCGGACAGACACGGCCGACTAGTCTCCCGTGCGGCATCGCTCTAACAACTGGTGCAAGCTATGGGGGATGCGCGGACAGACACGGCCGACTAGTCTCCCGTGCGGCATCGCTCTAACAACTGGTGCAAGCTATGGGGGATGCGCGGACAGACACGGCCGACTAGTCTCCCGTGCGGCATCGCTCTAACAACTGGTGCAAGCTATGGGGGATGCGCGGACAGACACGGCCGACTAGTCTCCCGTGCGGCATCGCTCTAACAACTGGTGCAAGCTATGGGGGATGCGCGGACAGACACGGCCGACTAGTCTCCCGTGCAGCATCGCTCTAACAACTGGTGCAAGCTATGGGGGATGCGCGGACGGACACGGCCGACTAGTCTCCCGTGCGGCATCGCTCTAACAACTGGTGCAAGCTATGGGGGATGCGCGGACGGACACGGCCGACTAGTCTCCCGTGCGGCATCGCTCTAACAACTGGTGCAAGCTATGGGGGATGCGCGGACGGACACGGCCGACTAGTCTCCCGTGCGGCATCGCTCTAACAACTGGTGCAAGCTATGGGGGATGCGCGGACGGACACGGCCGACTAGTCTCCCGTGCGGCATCGCTCTAACAACTGGTGCAAGCTATGGGGGATGCGCGGACGGACACGGCCGACTAGTCTCCCGTGCGGCATCGCTCTAACAACTGGTGCAAGCTATGGGGGATGCGCGGACGGACACGGCCGACTAGTCTCCCGTGCGGCATCGCTCTAACAACTGGTGCAAGCTATGGGGGATGCGCGGACGGACACGGCCGACTAGTCTCCCGTGCGGCATCGCTCTAACAACTGGTGCAAGCTATGGGGGATGCGCGGACGGACACGGCCGACTAGTCTCCCGTGCGGCATCGCTCTAACGACTGGTGCAATCAATGACATAATCAGTACATACCTTGAGCGCAGCCCTATGTAGCGCACGGACAAGCAGCTGGCGGTACTTGGCAGCATCGTCATGGTCCGCAGAAGTAGCTCGTGCGGCCTCCTTGCGCAAAACTTGGACTAACTCCTCTGCGTGACGAGAACTGACTAGCTCCAGCGCTATTAGGAAAAGATATTTATGTTTAATTTCACTTGAAGAAAGGTTGAAAATAGGACATTTTTTTAGAAGAAGGAAGAATTAGAACTGCCTTCGAACACAATCACATTGCGCGGCAGTAATTATCAGTTTAATATTTCACATGGTACAATTTTGGAATCATAAGGCAGTTCGATACGCGGAAACAAGTGGACCCCCTAGCACCCGGCGCTTATGAGCGTGGGATTATGATCTCAATTTTTTTTTTTGTTGTGGTATGTGAAAGGCTAATGACTATGGACAGTGGGATTTTAGACATTCACTTTGGCAGTAAAAGACAATGTAAATGAAAAGAGCAATGGTCCTGGCCTATCGGCAGTATTGGTCTACACTTGCCCAAAGCCAGGAGTGAAAGGAAGAAAGGGAAGCCTTTGTCCTGCAGTGGGACACAACAGCATAAAAAATAAATAAATAATAATGGTCCCACTCAACCACTCCGAGTAAAGTCTTATATTTTAGGCTTCAACTGGTCATCGAATTTGCAGCCGCTTGGCCTAATATAGCTCATCACCTACCCCAAACTGATTAATCAAGATTATTCCACACGATCAGCTATGCACTCACCTAGCTGCAGGGTGTGCTTCCTCACGTCCAGGTCGGACGACGCCAGCACGCGCAGCACGTCCATGGCGAGGTCGGGCAGCGCGCGCACGGCGGCCTCTCCGCCCTCCTCGCGCAGCGCCGCCAGGCGACCCACCACGATCAGCTTCACGTTGTTGTCGCTCTCCTTTACTATCAAGTCGATGTAGCATGCTGCTGCTGCCTGCGGGACGAATAAGAGCATAATTTAATGTAGGTGTGTGGCGCATGAAAGTAGGATTGCTCCGCATGACGCAAAACAAAACACAAACTCTGTGTGGAATGGGTGTTTATTTTTGCAGTCAATTAGTGTTATCGAAATTTCCATAAAGAATTTGTCAGTAACAGACTGGAGTCTGGATTTGTATCCAGTTGATTGCAACCGGTTCGATCACTCTTACATGCGAAATGTAGGTGTACTATATGTACACTTCTGCCGAACCTTTGTGGAAGAAAGGCACGATGATGTTATGTATGTTTACTAGGAAAATTTTAAATTGTTTAGGTACTACGCATGTAAGGCAAGCTTAAAGCATGAAAAAAATTTATCAGTTTATGATTGTTTGAAAGATTTAAACTGACATTCACTTCTGACAACAATATTGAGGCAGTTTGTAAACTAACGACAAAAGGGAGGGAAAAAGGGGGAGTGGGGTAAAGTGGGTTATCATCATGTTTCAAGAATAATCCTAAAACATTAGCAATCTTGAGGGAAATTGAAAAATCACTTGTTTCGCTAACATATAATATAAACTTTGCTATCCTGATTAAAAACTTAGATAACAGCTACACAATTACGTAAGCAGCCATCAATACTTACTTTGATAGCAGCAGGAGCGTTAGACAAGGTGACGAGCGTCCCCGCGGCTTCGTACCTCACGGCCGCGCTGGTGGCGTTCAGTAGACCGTACACTGTGCGGATGAAGCGGGAGCGCTCGGAGGGGTTCGCGTGGCAGACCTACACAAAGGAAGATCCAAAATAAGTTAATGTTCTTTATTTATTTAGAGTGCCGCCACATCGGGTACGTTTTTGAATATCGAAAATTAAAATACCTATGCTTAAAATGTCAATGTTCAAAACATCGAAAAATGAAATATCGAACCATCATAAAACCGAAAATTAAAATAAAGAAAGTTTATGTCATCGAATGGTTAAATAACCAAATAGCCTACGTCCAATATATCTTAAATCGAAATATCTACAAAAGTTACATCGAATGCCCTAAATATCGGAGTACAGAGTATCGAACATCCTAAATTTCGGCTTGCTGGTCGTGCTTTGTTACAGCGGGCTGGGGTTGCTCTCCCTTCGCGCCTCCGGTTTTTTATGTACACTCTAGGGGTAACAGTCAAAAGACTACGTAAAGTTGGGGTACCCTGATTCAGTTTTGGAACAATTTCGACCTATTTTATTCATGAAAATCGGTGTCCAGTGTACAAGCGTAGGTCAATCGTGAAGGTATTATTTAGCTCTTTAAATTAAAATATTGCCTCAAGACAGACAAGAAAGTCAATATGTTGTGCTACGAAAGTTAGTATCAGAAACGAATCGCTGCAAACCGTCTCCACGTAGTCTTGTCTGCCCTACCCCTAGAGTGTAATTTAGAATCGCGTAGGCACGGACGCGCGAGCCGGCCCGCGAGCTGAGGAGCAGGTGGTTTCAAAACCCGCTGCCGCGGCTGAGGCTGGCTGGCGAAGCCGGCCAGTAAGCCAAAACTGCGGTGGTGAGCGTTTAAACCATCTGCAACGACAAGCTCGCGTGGAACTACCAGAGCCCCGCAGCGCCGGAGCCTTGGCAGAATCTATGCTTGCTGCATGGTGCACGCTCGCTTGCATGCTGCATGCTTCTAATCCGTGTTCCGACATGATAATATTCTATAAACAATACGTTAAACTTTTGCAGTAGACAGACTAATTACTAATAGCAACGCGTTTGCAGAGTGTGACAGTTTCAAATCTACCTACATTTATGAATACAATCATACAGCCTGTATAAAAATTTCTCCGGTATTTCAACAAGTAGGTATTTTTAACGTAGATATTATGAACTTAGATGTATTAATTGTTGATATTTTGAACTCAGGTATAATGTCATTCGATATTTTAAATCATTCGATATTTTAATCACTCGGCATTTCAAACTTTGACATTTTAAGCGTAGGTATAACAATTTTCGATATTTTGACACAATCGATATTTAAATTTTCGATGTTTTGAACGTTGGTATTTTAAGCGTAGGTATTTTAATCTTCGATATTCAAATACGTACCCGCCACATCACATACATTTAGCAATTGAATATATAATAAGGAGCAGAGTTGACAAAGTCCGGAATGTTAAAGATGTCTGTGAAACTAGATTCACTATGACTATACAAACAAAACCTCAATCCCCTTACCTTATAAATGAGCTCCACGATAACTAACTGCAGGATATCTCCGAAGCCCTGCACGTTGTCGAGCCGAGACGCGAGGTAAGACAGCGCGCGCTCCTGGTCGGCGTGCAGCAGCATGAGGAAGGCGTTCCTCTTGCACGACATGTCCTGTTCTGTCTCCAGGAAGTTGGCCACCAGCTCCGGCGCGTCGGGGATTAGGAACTCGAAATTTCTGATGGGAATATGTAATATTTAGTGGACTTGAAAAAATTCCCTGTACCACTGATGTAGATAGAAAGTCAACCCGTATGTGCAACCCATAAGATCAAGTTATAAGGGAAATAGCCTAAAAAATGGTCTGTAGTTTTAAACCTCGACTTTCATTTTGAATAACACCTTGCATAAAAAATTTAAGAAACAGAGCTTAAATTTTCTTGTTTTTGTTATTACTATTGATAATTTTATAGAAAAACAAAAGTTGTGTTGCATTAAATCTTAATGAAAAATAAATGGAAATTTGTACAGAAATTAACTGTTAGACACTTTAGTTAGGTGATGAATTGATGGTGCAAAAGTATAAACTGACCTGTAAATAGTGAAAATGGCGAGCACAGCATTCCTCCTCACATAAGAGTGACGGTGGTCCAGACAAGCCCTGATGGCAGGCATGAGGGGCTCCAGGAGCTCCGGCTCCTTCAGCTTACACAAGAAGCGCAGGGTCGAGCCTCGGATGAACTCATTGGGGTGTTGCAAATCCTAAGAAAAATTATTTGGTGTTTGACATGTTTGTGGTCTCCACCTTTATGGTTTTTGATACACCTATATATGTAGCAGCAATTACGTACTTAGTAGTTTAGCTAGCAGCCAGTATGCAGTATTTTATTAGAAGTGCAGGTAATATTGTGTAGTAACAGTGTTGATTTTTCAGCTTTTATATATCTTGGCTAAATGGTAAGTTGTTGTGTACATGATAGGCAAGATATTATGAATATGTTTACTAACAAGTAAAAGACTTAAAATTAAACACATCCTATTTCCTAATAGAGGAGTATGTAACAAAGCCTGTTGTGCTGACCCCAATAAATGTGAATGATGAACAAGGAATTATTATATAAACACAAGTTTAAAATAAACCTAGATCAGGCAACGCACTACATTACCTTCAGAGTTCTATTTTTTACTGTAATCTCATATTAATTTTGTATACCATAGTTTACATACAGATTATTACAATCCTATTATAGTCATAGATTAATATATACCTACTACTGAACCATATGTATACTTTTTGGGAACTTTTTACAATTTCAATAAATTTTATTAATATATTATATTATACAGATCTTTGAATACGCAACAGGGTCCAAAATTGCTTCTATTTATTATTAATATGTACAGTTTACCACCTGTATTTGTACATTATGAATTGCAATAAACATTTAAGATTAATCAATTAAATATTCACATACCTTCCTGTAGGCATCACAAACAAGGATCATCTCCTGCATCAGCTTGCCATCAGGTGTGGTCTTCGGCACAATCTCCCAGAAAATGAGCAGCAACTTCTTGATCATATGGTCCTGCAGTGGCAGCACGAATCTGATGATCAGCATCAGGAGACCGGGGATCTTTTCACCAGAGAGGATAATGCCTATCACCTTCTTTAATGCTTCTGTCTTCTTCTTTATGTCACCTTTTTCTGTTTAGGAAATAGGATATGTAGAGATAGAATGTGGAGTACTTTGATAAGAGATGGTGAATAAGTTGCTATGGTCCTTTTATTGTATGGCCATCAATATTTATAACTCTTTTGTTACTGGTGACTGAAAGTGTGACTGACAAATGCACAGCCAAAACTACTGGTCATAGAAAGCTGAAATTTGGCATGTAGGTTCCTTGAGGAGTGTAGCGGAGCACTAAGAGGATTTCCCGAAATTCCTACAGGAATAGGGAAAATAAGTTGCGATCAACACAGCAAGTTTGATATTAAAATTGAATAATGCCAAGAAACATGTTAGGGCCACTATTATGAAGCATTAATGGCAATAGGATCACTGATTATTACATGAGACTTAAAAATAACTGAGGAATTGTGGGTGTGCTACAATTACACCTCTGCCTAACTCTAGACAGGTATGATGATATATTAAATTCATGTCTGTTCAATCTGTTGTGGAAAAGGGTGGTAGCAATTGTCCAGTACTACAGTGACACATACCTGAAACATACTGTACGTCTATCATGAGTTTTATTAATCTATACTCACTCGCGACTGTAGTAAAAAAAATGTGTGAACTTTTTAAAAACAAGTTTTTAATTATTTTTTTTTTGTTGTTAAGTAAAGTTTTACTTACAACTTGCTTGCTTGTTAGTTAACAACTTAAACAAATAAATTAGAAATTTGTTTTTATAAAGTTTTCATACATTTTTTTAACTACAGGTGCTAGCGAGTATAGATTGATAAAACTCATGGTAGACGTACTGATACAGCCTCATGACACTTGCTACACTCAACAGTAGATCTAATGGGTAACTTACCAAGGTCCAGCTTGAGTTGCATCTCATTGTAGGGCTCCGAATCGGTCGGGAAATTGATCAGAGTATAACATGGCTGTTCCACACCCGCCATGCTGCAATTTCACAGTAAATTAGAGCCTATTCTGGTAAATGTACCCCTTAAACATTTTAAAAAAGCAAAATAACAAATTGAGGAATTGTTAAGTGTTACAATCAATACAGTTAAGGTCTTACTGGAACATCTGATTCAGAGGTCGTGTTTAAATCTTATTTTACTGTTACTACTGATTACTTGTTCAATCCATTTTCAATAATAAAATATGAACGAAATTACATTAAAGCTACTTCCTAATAAGTAAGAGGTGTTGATTTTTCCCATAACCTGTATCTTATGCATGAAATACTGAAGTAATTGAGATTTACAAGCGTCCGGTCGGCCCGTCGTTCATCAGTATTTACTTACCTGAATTAATTTTAGTAATCGGTATTATTCGCACTAAGCTATGTGTGTTCACTTTTTGTATTCTACCTCTGAAGATATCTATAAATTAAAGGGCAAATAGGAATTGATAGGAATATTTTACAACCGAAAACTAAAATAATACGTGTCCACATCCACAACTCAAAACGTCAACGTGACATTTATAGTAGTGTCATCGTTGCGATTATTGTAGTGGTCACTTGAACCAAGAGTAGTTTTTCTTGATCAAACTAATGAATTTCAAAAATGATTTGATAATGAGAGTAGAATTCTTGGTAAAACCGGGGTCGGTAACATGAAATTTAAGTCACCATCAAACTTAACTAATGATTCTGAATGCGACGACGCGGTTTACTCCTGTCTCAATGTTTTCCACTTAATTTAACTTTAACACAATGCATTCTGTGGAGCCTCTTACCTGTAATACATAAGTATTATTTATTTCACGGAGGAATTGCCGCTAACAAAAATAAACATTATTATTCATTAAACAAAAAAGGACACCAGATTCACCAGCAAACCAATTACAAATCAATTATGTAAAGATTTTTAGTGTGAGCGCAAAAACAAAAAACACACCGCTCGTTTAAATTAAACTAAGAATTAGAAATATAAATACTTGCTACTTAAAAAAGGTAAGAGGCCCCATGACTCAATGGATTTTCTTTTACAAGTAATTTAATTTTTCGCTCCGTTTCCCTTTATCAAAGACTACAATAGTTTGCTGGCTACATGCATTTATTTCTGACTAGTTGACCCGCGCAACTTCGTCTGCTCCGCTCCTATTGGTCTTAGCGTGATAATATTTAGCCTATAGCCTTCCTCGATAAATGGGCTATCTAACACTGAAACAATTTTTAAATCAGACCAGTAAATCCTGAGATTAGCGCGTTCAAGCAAAAAAACAAACACTCCAGCTTTATATATTAGTAATAATAGAAGTAATAGATTTAGTCGATAAATCACTTGAATACGTGTTTCTACTGTGGTCTAAAGTGGAAAAATCAATACAAAATTGAAATGTCATAATTGTCAAAACGACAAAAATATTTGGACGTCGTCGCGTTTGCGCGTCGTTATAGTTGTAATTTGTGTGTTATGAACTGTAAAACAAGTCGGAAATCTTTTAAGTAATGTTTTAAAATATAGATCCACAATGGATGTCTTAGTGACCTTATTTTATGTTCTGTTTTCAATGTGTGTCGTTTATCCGCCCACCGAGTTCGTGTCGGCCGGCTTTACAATAGCTCAGCTGTTCGAGAATTGGCTCGGATCTGAAAATATGAATTTTATCGGATACCACATGAAGAGGACGACGCTTACAGCTATGGTTCACTCTGCGTTGCCTTTGGGTTACGTTCTCTGCCTGTTTCTAGCAGGGGACCGTAACCCTTGGTTGCCTGCGGCAGCTGCTGCGATGGCCATAATTCCTTTACTTATGGCCTATCGTCTGTTGTGCTGGTGGGAAAACGGTCAGGCGAAACACCCTATCGTGAAGTCCCTGCTAGCTTACGTGACCCCCGGCACTGATTGGAGACTGGTGGCTGCCAACCTCAATATTGAGTATAGGAAGTAAGTAAAATTTCCTAGCGGTTTAGTTGCTCCGACAAAACACTAAAAACTCACCAACAAATGGAGTGCCTGCGTTGCCACACAGCGAAAAAATTTTAATCTTATATCCTGTAATTTGAAATTAATAATCATGCTAATGTAAAAAAAAGAATCTTTCCCTTTGAAATATAATATTATTTATTTAAACTTTATGTACAGTAGTGGTACATTGGCGGGGATCTTAGTACAGTGGTTCTTAACTGGTAGTCTGCGGACCACTGGTCCCTGGTAGCAACCGAAGTGGTCCAGGAAGCCGTCTATATTTAAGCACTTTTTATTATTTTAAAAACAATCACTGAAATCAGTTGGATTCAGTGCATTTGGCTTTGAGCAGCACTAAATCAAACATTTAGAAATTAATAAAGAGTATGCAGTCAGAAAACAGCTTTAAAATAATATCATAACTGGGAAATATTAAAAAAAAAATATTGCTTTGCAAAATTTTAGCTATGTAAGATTTTTTATTGATTTACATTAATTTAATTGTTACCTTCAAAAAGTTGGTGGTCTCTGGCAGAACAGAAATTTTGTGAAATGGTCCATTGTGACTAAAATGTTAAGAACCACTGTCTTAGTATTATAGTCAAAGCATACTATGTTTCAAGAAATTAACTGTGTTGTATGTATGTAAATCGGGCTGGTTTCCGCAACTCCACGACTAAGCGCGTATTTTGCGTGCAGAATTAACTGTGTTACTGTTCTGTTCCTACAGTGTGGACAAGGTGTCAATTCAGCTGAACGCAACTAGCAGGTTCGTGGCTACCGAGACATGGTTGATCAAGCTGACGCAGTACAAGCTCAATGTGGTCAAGCAAGGAGACTGCACCCTTGTGGCTACTGCTGTAAGTACTGACATTTAATTTGATGTATGTTTAAGTGAGTCTGGTACCCCAGAGATGGGTTTAGGAGCCGAGGGTGCAAAGTGAGAAGAAGGGAGGATGAGCTCAAAATGACTTTAGGTCCACTCTGGCTATGAGTGGCGGCAGATAGGAATCAGTGGAAGGCATTGGAGGAGGCCTATGCTCTACGGCACACTGAGCAAAGAAACATACAGTGAATAGTTAGCTAAGTTATATTTAAGTCATAAGGCCCGGCAAGAAACCCGAAACCAGCCTCGGCGTCCTTAGGTATGCTTACGACTGCCGAGGCCGCCCGAAGCAGCTCTCAGGCGCTCGAAGCCGCCGTAAAGGCGACCGATAGTGGGCGCCGCGCCTAAATGTAAAAATATTCAGAAATAAAGGCTTTATTATTATGTTCAATTATAAAATAATTTATTCAAATAAAACGTTTACAAAAAGTGCACATTTAGCCAGCTCCATGTACACACTTCCATATAATTATAGTTACTAAAAATAAACTAAAACTAAGATATTATTACAATAAGTGCAAGTAATGGTTGTTCGGAATTGCAATGTTAGGTAGCAACCAGACCAATCTAGATTAATTTATTTAAACCTGTGTTTCAGGCAATTAATTTACACATAACTACATACTTAACATATTAAAAGTCCAGAGGTACCCTATGTGGTATTCTCCTGGCAAGCCCGTGTGCTCTATGTGGTACACAACCTCGGAGTAACTCTATGGGCTCTGGTGCTACAGACTAGTGAACTTTTTAGAAGAAACTAAAGAATGCCACCTGCCATAATCCTAAAACAGTCTTTTTGCATTGTTTATATTTATACAAGTTATATGATCAACTTTTCTACAAAATCATTCTTTGGATCAATATGTTCAGGAGTTGATTTTCAAGACTGAATTTCAGTCCTGCTATTCTTCCCAATAAATGCATCATAAATAATAATGTATTCCATCTAAAAAGGAACCAAGAAAAATAAGTTTTGAATTTACCTGTAGGTATTCTCATTAAAAATTAAATGTAATATAAATCTCAACTCAAGGTTTTTGAGGAAAATGCATTTTTTTTTTATTTGTGATGGGTTTGCTCTTGACTCTAGTCTAGGTCAGAGATGACAGAGACAAAGTCTATGATGGAGCGAGCTTACCCAGAAGGAGCCTGTTCACTCTAACTTTGAAGAGATTAGGGTTGTAAGCGTTTGGAAACACAGACGCAGGCAGAGAGTTCCACTCCTTTGCTGTGCTCATTATAAAAGACGTTTGGAAACGCTTAGTGCACATAGTTAAAGTAACACAATCAGCTAATTCAATTGGCAATTATAACAAAGTTTGATAAACTCTTATCAACTGATATTTTTGGTTAAAATGTAGGCATTCTTAATGAATCTCGCAATGGACTCATTCTTATCTTTAGTTAGTTGTTTAATTAATTATATGATTGTACTAAATAGATAATATTTTAACAGGAAGTTGGGAACAGATAAATAAAACATCTGAATTCTAAAAAGGAAAGATATGATTTAAATATAAAGCTTATTTCAATTTAAAACATTGTTATATAGATCATAAGTCTCCTCTTTGGTTTTACCATTTTTATTTTTTTGAGGTTTGGTTGTTCTTGACTCTAGTCTAGTTCAGAGGTTACAGAGACAAGTCGACTATGGAGTGAGCTTGCTCAGAAGAAGCCTGTCATCTGGCATACATATCTTATTAATAGCTTTAAGAGTGCTATTAATAGAATAGGAGTTGTGGTTATCCAACTGAATATTTTGCTCTGCTTTTATTCTGCAGTTTAAATTGTAAAGACTTTAGACCACATGCATGATCATTGTTACTTTTCAACACATACCCTTAGTCAGGAGACCGGGTCTAAATAAGCCACCTTAGCAGAATAAGAAAGCAAATCACACTACTCATCACTGTCAAATTTTCCCAATCAACCTTGAACCTAATGCGTTAGCAGTAAAGATGAAAATTAAATTTCACAGATTGTTGTGTGATTAATACTTTGATTCTAATATTGGCCTTTTAAGCCCCCCTGAGCCTTGGTACTGAAACCCTAGCCAGACTCGGAGTACTGAGAATATTATAGCTTATCAATCAATATATATAAAATTCGTCCATTACTGATGAGTGACTAACAGACAACGCACAGCCGAAACTTCTGGACGTGAAACAATGAAATTTTGCATGTAGGTTCCCTGGGGAGTGTAGGGGAACACTGAGACACTGTTTTTGTGTATCAAGATAATGATATGAATAAGCTTGACCTCCATTTATAAATCACTAGCACTTCGCCCGCGACTTCGTCCGCACTGCAATTTTCATAAGGATCCCTAATTTTTTTCTAGACAAATAATATATTAAAACCTTCCTTGAGAGCCACTCTATCCATTGGTGAAAACAGCATAAAAATCGGTGCTGTAGTTTTTGAGTTTATCGCGAACAGACAGACAAACGCGGCGGAGGACTTTGTTTTATAATATGTAGTAATAGTGATAATGACAGTGCTAAAGGATTAAAGAAATTTGACTAACTGAGACAATTCCCAAACTTTCTGAATTCATTAGCGACTCGCTGACTTTTACTTATGACCTTGTTTTTTTTTTTTATAAAAAGTTTCATATTCTAATGCCAAACTTTGACTACATAACATGTTTTTAATTTGTTGTTCTCAGCAAATACCGGTTTTGTTAAATAACATCATGATTCTATTGAAACATAGGTATTATTTACTTTTCTAGAAACAGTGTTTAATGTTGTTTGATAATCATTTTTATCCAGTTAGCGTACAATGATGACGCGATTAGACGTGCTGTGCTTTGGGTCGTAGGTTCGATCTTTGACTAAACAGTTCTATGACTTACGGCTTACTGTTCAGGATCTGGTAGGATTTGTGTTTGAAATCGCGATCAGCATAGCCACATAGACCTAAGCATTAGATTCTATCCCAAAACATAGGCTTTGGTTCTGTACCTTTTGGGGAGAATGATATAAAATGGTAATTTACATTGAATAGACTAGTTTTCGTTTAGCGAAAATTTGGCATTTATCTTAAATGAATCATACAAAGCCACGACCATTCGTATCGGGATGGAATCTACAGGTTGTGAATAGCTGTGCAGGTTGACGATACAGAAGAAATACTTTTCCAATGCAGCCAATTACCTACTGCGACTATCGCGCCATTCGTATGTATCCCCGTTCCTTATTCTTTACTAGCTGACCCGCGCAACTTCGCCTACGTCATTTGTTTCATTATTGCTCCGCTCCTATTGGTCGTAGCGTGATGTTAGCCTATAGCCTTCCTCGATAAATGGGCTATCCAACACAGATTTGTTTTAACCGACTTCCAAAAAAGGAGGAAGTTCTCAATTCGGTGGGTATTTTTTTTTTATGTATGTACATCGATTACTCCGAGGGTTCTGATTCGATTTCTGTGATTATCTTTTAGTTCGATGCAGTATACTTGCCATTTGGTCCCGTTAAAATTCAGTTTGGTTCAGTACCTAGTTTTTATTTTATGAGCGTTTTTGCTTATTTCAGTTTCTGCGTTGACGCAGACGTCGTCCAAGTAACACCACTTAAAAGTGAAAAATAAAAAAAAAATTACAAAAAAATATGACCGACTTCCAAACAAAACACTACAAACAATAAAATAACCTTAATTTCGGAAGTCGGTGTTTTTGGTTTCAAATTCTCAATTCTCAATTCTTTATTGCGTACCATAATGTTTACATAGATGTTAGGGTTATTTTATTTTAGTCACAATTATGGACCCTGTCGGGCACAGCATACATTAAAAACTTGGAGAGAGGAGGAAGGATACAGAGTGTTTGTTACAATATTTAATTACAATTATTTTTGAATTAAATATTGTAACAAACAAAAATTGTAAAGATTGACTTCGAGCACTCAGCGCATACAGACGTGCCCATCAATTCATAATTATTAAATATAATAAATTAACGTTTGCATAAATAGTGACCTACTTTTTTGTGTGCATACTATCGTGTCTGACAAGTACAATTTAAAAGTGCAGTTTGATCAAAAATGGTCTGATTAGTATATTATAATTTGAAAAAATGGAAGGCAGCCCCTTTAACCGGAGTGGGTTGACGCGACGCAGCCCCCCACCAACACCTACATCGGCACAGCCCCAACAACCAAGACGTGACCAAGCCATGGAAGACGAGCAAATGGAGACAATTTCGACTCCCGAAATTCAGAGCTGGATGAATTCTATCGAGCAGTGTTTAAGTGAGGTATGTACGATTGCTTCTGATGGGAAGTTGAATTCCGAGCAGAAGTTAAAAATAAGCAATCTTTGCCGTAAGGTCGGACATGGTGTTTCGCAAATGGCGGTTCAGTACCAGTCACTTAAGCAATATGCTTATAAGACCCACAACTCTCTCAACATATTGACAGAAGACCGCAACCTTAAGGACTACGTTATGGAGATGAACCGGACCATTAAGGAGTCCTGTGCAAGGCAGGAAAGAGAAACAACATCGTTTGCAGATATGGTGAAGAAGGGGTCTAACAGCTTTGTTCGTCCTAATTCTTTTAGCTCCGTGGCCATATTTCCTAGTGATCATTCAAAGACAAGTGAAGAAACCAAGAACATAGTCCAAAAAATCATATGCCCTGGTGATATGAAACTGAAGGTCAGAGGTGTACGCAAAATAGGTAAAGGAGGACTTATAATTAGCACGGAGACTAAGGAAGACCTGGATAAGCTCAAGCAAACAGTACAACTCGCTTCGGCAGCTCTCACCGTCGATGAACCTCGAAAGCGCAAACCACGCATAATAGTTATAGGGGTCCCTGCATCTATGGCTGAAAATGAGGTTTATAAATGCATTTATGACCAAAACTTGGCCGAAAAGCTACCGAATATCTCCAGAGATACATTTTTGACCTCAATAAAACTAAGCCACAAATCTGGCAGAAAAGATGCGGATAACTGTAACTACATTGTAGAAGTTTCAGCTCATATCCGGAAGGCTCTCATCACACAGGACCGATTATTTGTAAATTGGACATCCTGCCCAGTTCGAGACTTCACACTGGTGACAAGATGTTACAAGTGCCAGCAGTACGGTCATGCAGCCAAGACGTGCAAAGTAGCTACCTCTACATGTGGACACTGCGGTGAAGAAGGGCACACTATTCAAGACTGCACAAAGAAAGCCGCTGCGCCAAGATGTGCAACATGTTTGCGCTTCAAAAAACCAGCCAACCACAAGACGGGAGATCCAGAGTGTCCTGCTAAAAAAGCTGCCGAGAACAGGTACTTAAACTCGATCGACTATGAAGGCGCCTAAGAGCGCCACATATTTATTTATATTTAAGACTTACTAGTTTATATTCTTCTTTACCCTAGATATGGATAACAACCTGATTTCCGATATAGATAACACATTTGTACCCGTTTCAAAGTCATGCCAGGTTGAGGACTGCGTACAATATCTCTCCGATTATCAAAAGTCACTAACCATACTAACCCAAAACATTCGCAGTATTTACAAGAATATAGATAGCTTTAACATTTTTCTTCATAGACTCAATTTTCATTGTGATATTATGGTACTAACCGAATGCTGGCTATCTAATCGCCAGGATAACCTCCCAGAAATGCCAGGATACAACGTATTGTATACAAAACTCAACAACAACCAAAATGACGGCGTGGTGGTCTATTCTAAGGAAACATTAATGATCACAGTCGAAGAACCTACTCTACAAGACTGTACGTGTAACTGTTTAATCATCAAAATCGGTACAACTACAGCAATAATCGCTATATATCGATCCCCTTCCGCTAGAAACTTGGATTCTTTTAACGCTTCCTTAAACCAGATTTTTCAAGACCTAAGCTCTTTTAAGAATGTTATATTAACAGGCGACATAAATATAAACATTAACTCTGGAAACTGCGATGCAGGGACTCAACAGTATCTTAATATCTGCTCATTCCATGGCTCTCTACCTGCACACACTTTGCCTACTCATCATAGCGGCTCCTGCCTCGATCATATGATCATAAAATCCAGTTTATCGTATGTTACGCTTGTTACTAACTCAACAATTACTGACCATCACGCTGTTCTACTAACCCTAAACTTAATGCTGCCTAAGCCAAATCGTCCCCAGACCAAAACCCAATTAAACACAAACAAACTCGAATATGATTTAAGCAAACTTGACTTTAACCCAGTTTATAATACTGCTGACGCAAATTTTGCTTTATCGTACTTAATAAAACATGTTCAATCAGCAATATTACGTAACACTACTGTTATAACGACAAATAAGAAACTTTATAATATCAAGCCTTGGATTACTCCTGGCCTTATTCGGTGTATAAGACACAGAGATAAACTTCATCAGGCATCAAGGAGAAACCCAGCTGATAGTATCATAAAAACCACATATAAAAGATACAGGAATTTTTGTAACAACCTTTTAAAGAGCTTAAAAAATAATTACGATAAAAATGAACTAAAGCGAGCAGGAAACAACAGCAAGCAACTTTGGAAGCATATTAAAAACGTCACTTATACATCAAAACAGCGTGAATCAAATTCGAGTTTATTGCTAACTAATAGTTCACCTCTTTTATCAGCCAACCTTGTCAACAACTTTTTCGTGAATGTTGGGAAAACTCTTGCCGAACAGATTCCAAAGAATTACTGTGTTCAATCACCTTCCCAAGAATTGAATAAAGTGCGCGCGCTAAAATCTTTTGGCTTGCTGGACACTGACGAGAACGAAATAAACCGAATTATTTGTGGACTGAAAGACAACTGTGCAGTGGGATGGGATAATATTAGCAATAAGATCCTTAAACAATTCAGGCATATCCTGGTACCTCCCTTAACATATATATTTCGTATTTGTCTTTCCGAAGGCATTTTTCCTAGATGCCTAAAAAAAGCAGTTGTAATCCCTATCTTTAAATCCGGGAACAAAGATTTTGTTAATAACTATAGGCCAATATCATTACTCCCCTCAATATCTAAATTACTAGAAAAAATTATAAACAACAGACTAGTGAACTATTTAGAAAAAAACCATTTATTATCATCTGCGCAATTTGGTTTTAGAGCCAAGCTATCCACAGCCGATGCGGTGCACCACCTGACCGATTACGTTTCAGAGGAACTTGGCAAAGGAAACCAGACCCTGGGGATCTTCCTTGATCTAGCGAAGGCCTTCGACACAGTATCTATTTCTAGGCTCCTTACTAAATTAGAGACCATAGGAATAAGGGGAACGCCGCTGAAACTGTTTGCTGACTACCTAGACGACAGATATCAATGTGTTAGAATAGACGATATTACGAGCGATGAGCAAAAAACTACTGGTTTTGGTGTTCCTCAGGGAAGCATTTTGGGCCCAACCCTTTTCCTGATTTATATGAACGATTTGTGCAATTTAAACATTAAAAATGGCAAAATTGTTTCATATGCTGACGACACGGCCTTAGTATTTACCGCTAAAACCAGTAAAGAATTGTACGAATACGCTCAAATAGGTTTCAATACTGTGACTAAATGGCTTCAAAGCAATTTACTAACATTAAATGCTGACAAGACAAAATATATTCACTTTTCCATGCGCAATCCTCAATTTAACGCTACTAACTCTCATCTGTTTGCACATAAATGTGGATTCCATCACTCAACCAGTACATGCGATTGTCCATTTATCCTCCAAACATGCAACATTAAATATCTTGGAGTTATTATTGACAATACACTCTCTTTTAGACCACATATCGAAAGTCTGGTTAAAAGAGTACGTAAATTAATATATGTTTTTAAAAAACTGCGGACGATTGCAGATTCAAAATTAATCACACAAGTTTATTTGGCCCTAGGTCAATCTGTAATTCAGTATTCTATCACTTCATGGGGTGGAGCACCCAAAACTCTCTTACTCCCTCTTGAGAGAGCTCAGAGAGCCATTTTAAAAGTAGCCAATTTCTATCCATTTCTCTATCCCACAGATCTCCTATACAAATCTTGCAACGTACTAACTGTTCGCCAGCTTTTCATTATGCATTTGGTATTAAAACAGCACACCATGCTTTCTTATACCACCGAAAATACAAATAAGAGACGGAATGATATTGTATGTGATTCAAATGCGGTTTCAAAGTATGTGTTTGTTAAAAGATTTTTTACATTTTTAGGTCCATTTCTGTACAATCGATTAAATAGGAAACTAAGTATCTACAAGTTAAATTATTATAGCTGTAAAAAAACAATTGTGAAATATTTGCTTAGTATCTCTTACGTAGATACAGAAGATCTTCTTTTTGTCTGTAAATAAATTATGATGTGTCCTTTAAATTAAGTTTTTATTATAGTCAATTGATTTGATTCATTGTTAGTTTATTATTTTAAGATAAAATGTATGTATAAGCACTTTCTAGCCTGAAGCACAGGTCTATCCTAGTTCAGGCAAATTAGCAACTGTGTTCTAAAAAGTTTAAGATTTATTTTATTGTAAATGTGCCCCTTTAATTTAAATAAACGATTTTATTATTATTATATATTATTATATATTTAAAAATACCCACCGAAATTATTTCTATTTAATTTATTACGCAATTATTTATTATGTCATTAATATTTTGAGTATTTATTAATATAATTAGATATGTAATTAATTACAATTTATCATTTAAGTATTCGTTTATACTATAGTAGCATTTACTTATAAGGAAAAATTTCAATTTATTGATAAAAATATTATATTTATTTGAACATTTTATTATTTCGGGTAACTTATTATAGATTTTTATGGACATGACGTAGGCACTATTCGAGTGCATCTTTAATCTCGATGTTGGTAAGTTCAATCTATTTTGATGTCTTAAAGTTATTTTACTTTGTATGTCCTCTCTTTTTGTAAAGAATTCTGGGTACTTACGCACAAACTTACATACTTCGAATATATAGAGGCAAGGCAGGGGTAAAATTTTTAGTTCCAGAAAATGAGGTTTACAGCTATCGGTGGCTTGAATGTTTACCAAGATACGAATAAATTTTTTTTGTAGGGTAAATAAGGTGGGCGCATCAGTGCTATTTCCCCACAGGATTACACCGTATTTCAGCCATGCGTAGGCGTGCGCGTAATACGTCATTAGTGCAGTTTAAAGGTCGGTGGTTTTTTTGATCTCGCGGTTTTGTTTCTTTGTTTTTTAAATCCGACTTCAGAAATTATATGTTTTTGTAAAAAGTATTTAATTGGATCCAATAGTTTTTTAATTGGAACCAATAGTTCCTGAGATTAGCGCCAACCAAAAAAACAAACTCTTCAGCTTTATAATATTAGTATAGATGTGTCTTCTTAGCACATTATACCTTACTCAGCTAGCTTTAAATCAACCTTGTTCAACAGACCGACAGCCACAACCTAACCCCATCAGGCGAGGACGAAATCCAATACGTCAACATTGAAGCAATCCCGACTCGCGATGACGTAGAACGGTTTACCTTCCGCATCTCCACCACGGCGCTACGAGACTTGCAGCCAAGGCTGTCGCAGGCAGTCAGGGTGCCTGACCATATCTCACTGATGCCGACCCTGATTGAAAGATTCGTGACCGTCTTCAAGCAGTATGTCGATCAGAATCCTGTTTATTATGTTGATCAGGTATGTGGACTGCAGATATTTTGTATTTCTTGTTGCAAAGGTTACTTGGAGTCTCTAATTTTAGTCTAGGTCACACAGTCATTTTTATTTTTTGGTTTATTCTTACATATTTTCTGCTTGCATTGCACTTTTTGTTGAATGAGCTTGTTACCATCTGGCAACTAGCCATAAAATACGTTCTAATTTCACAGGAGCTAGAACTTTGCATCGGTTGCATGCAGTATCCTGCAGATGTGAAGCTAAACAAGCGTTGTCTGGCCCCTCCCCCGCATCTAGAGGGTGGCCCGCCACCATGCACCCAGTGCAATTGCCGGTTAGTAATTCATAATCCTCATTTATTTGGTATAAGCATCAGTGGCTTCACATTTTCGGCCAGGACAAAGCTTTTGATCAAGTAGAACATACTAAGGCTTGCCACTATTCCCTGTCGTTTAATAAGCAGCACCTAAAACGCTTGGAATAATGATGAGTTATAGCTTGTATTATATTTGTAGATAGATAGAAGTGTAAGCTGTTAATAGTTTTATTAACTCTGGTTTCAAATTGGTGTGTCACAGGGTTCAATTCTCGGTCCGACCCTAATGACCTCTTAAAATAGCAGCTGTTTACTAGACCTGTTACGACAGTGTTTTGTTTGTGGCATGCAGTGTCCTCTGGTGTTGCTCGTGCATGGGTCGCTGGTGGGCGGCGCGCGCGCAGGGCCCGCCGGCCGGCTGGCTGTCCGGGCGCGCCACGTGCCCGGTGTGCCGCGCGTCGTTCTGCCTGCTGGACGTGTGCCCGGCGCGGGCCCCGGGCTCCTGATGCCCGCGCCCGCCGCACGTGCTGCTGACCGTCACCGCCATCTACCGGCGCTAAGTGACGTGTGCTGACGTGCGTGCGCGACCACGATGCGGAGGGAGAGGTGCAAGCCTTTGTTTTGAATTTCATTTTGCGATTGAAAGCGAATGTTTGACTTTCTTTAAGAATGTTTGTTAATTCTGATGTCTGACGTAACCCAGTATTGCTTGTGGTTTAAAAACATTACCGCGAATTTTTTTAAAATTATAGCTTCTCAGTGATGTAGTATTTTGCTGATATCTGTATTTTGATTGATGGAAAATATTATTTTAAGCTTCGATGAATTAGTGTATTTGCACTTGCACCTCTATAGTAATGTTTTTGTTTTCGTTTTGCAATATCTACTGATGATGGACAGTGAAAAATTGTTTATTTAATTGTTTATTTGGTCAAAATGTTTAAACGATACTATTGGTATGTGTTGTTATTATTATTTTTGCCCAAAGAGGCTCTGTATTGAATGTTAGCATTGATCTTATCAATTATATACACAATATTATACCATTGATGTCTATACATAATCATAATCATTTATATAAAACACAGTTAATTATTCGGTGTTGTAGAAAACATAGATTATATTTGAAGTAGGCTTGAACGAGGTAATATCTGATTTTGAAACTAAGACAATAAAAGGTTTTCTTGGCCAAGTCTCTAAACTCGACTAAATTAAATAGTTTGGATTGCTAGTATATAATTATCACGCGCAAGCTTGCTTGAAAATATACACCTTGGATGTATTTTTAATATGACATAATAATTTATTACTTATACAATTTTAAACTATAAACTGAAAATGTATACTTTATATCTGAATGTGTAGATATCGCTGTAAGTGGCGTAGAATCATAGTGATGTGAAAAATCGACTTAGATCAAATGGAAATCGATTTCGCACATCACTTAATTTAGGTAGGTTAACATAAATAATTAATTACAGGTATCTTTTATCTTAATAAATGCATTTAGAAAGTCAGGGCAGTAAATCGAAGTTTATGTTGACATACACTTAGTAGAAATATAATCACCTAAATGTATTGCATGAATTATATTGACATAATAACCGTCTACTTATAAATGATCTGTTACGCTAATAAATAAATCAAATACAATTTTAATGGGCAATATTGTTGTTATTAATTACTGCGGTTGCATTGAGTGACAATGTACAAATGAGGCCAGTTGTCTGTGTTGGCATTGAGTGGAGTAGTTTAGATGGTATCTCTAAATCGCACGGAACCCTGGTGAAGCCTTGACCTCTAGCTAAAGGGCGCGAGTTCACGTGGTAGTAGTTTATCACTTGTTAACTTCCCGACGTTTGACATCCTTGATTGTTCGTGCTTCATCATTTGAGACAACAGAGATTGGAACGAGCTTTCCATTGTTTACCTCTCGTATAAACCAATGAGCTATTTTTTGTACGGTTTTCAAACGCAGCGTTTGTGTGATCATCCTATTTATGAACAGATGCTTTACGTTTTTTAGACGGAATTATAATTCGTCTTGCCGTATTTGATGTATGATGGATTATGCATACACTTATGGGTCGGTTACGGGTGAGCCATTTTTAGAAGTATCTTTAATTTTTTATGATTTAGAAATTGCTTCGTTATTCTCAATGTTACGCGCCAGAATTAATAATAATAATAATAATAAATTCATTTATTCAGGTAATTACAACCCATTACAACACAAAAATCATAAAATCACAAATGAAAATAAGAACAATAAATTAAAATCCCATCAATAAGTACATAACGACATTTACGTATTAGAGCAAGTGTGCCGCCTGGAAGAACCGATGCTCCTCATGAAGGAACTTCACGCGTTCTTCAGGAAAGACATGAAGGAGGTGAAGGATAAGGTTGCTCAGCATGACAACCGCTTGTCACGCACTGAAACCAGGATCAGCAAGTTTGATGACGTCATTGCTGATGTGAAGAAGGAGTTGGGCAACCTTAAACTTGGATAGGGGATTGCAACTTCTGCAGCCAATACACCTTCGCTACGTGGGTTCAAAGTTCCGCCGTTTGATGGGACGTCTTCTTGGTCGGCCTACAAAATACAGTTTGAGGCTGTCATAAAAACGAACGGGTAGACTAAACACCAGGTCATGACTGCCCTCACCCTAGGTCTGCGCGTCCAGGCCTTAACTGTCCTGGAAGCTCTCGGTAAGGAGGTGACTTACGAGCAGCTCCTTGAGGCGTTGGAAGCCAAGTATGGTGACGCTCATCTGGAACACGTGTTTTGTGCGCAGCTCAGGGATCGCGTGCAACGCAGCAGTGAGAACCTGCAGCAGTGGGCCCTTGGAAGTGGAAAAGCTGACGCGAAAAGCGTACCAGTCTGTAACTGCGCTCATTGAAGTGAACTTGCTGCAGGTATTCATTGATGGCATCCGTGACCTTGAAGTTAGGGCTGCTGTGAGGCTCGGGCACCACGAGACGCTTAAGAACGCTTTGGTCCATGCGCTGGAGGTGGAAGCTGCGTGGCAGGATTGTTGCTACCATAGCATTAGGGAGGTTGCAGCAGTTACGGTTTACGACCGGTTTAAAGGATATAGCCCTAGGTGCTACGGCTGTGGTGAAAGAGGTCACCTTCGACCTAGTTACCCTAAGCGGACTACAGACAGGGAGCTTTGCGGCAGGATTATCGTTTTCACCGTGGCATGGAGGTTGCAGCAGCTGCAGTTCGTGAACGTTTGAAAGGGTACAGTCCTAGATACTATGGTTGTGGTGAGAGGGGCCACTTACGATCCAGTTGCCCTAAGCTAACTACAAAAAGGGAAGATAGCCGATCTCCACATGGTAGGGCGGCTAACAATAGCGCCCAGCGGCTGCAGGAATACGACTTTGTAGTCGAACATCGCAGGGAAATGTCATGGCAACGCAGACGCATTGTAAAGAAGACCTTGCCCTGAAGACCACAAGCATTGTACTAGGCAAGAAGGTAAAGATGTACCTATGAGCATGATCAAGTCAGACCTCAGCAACGAGTGGAAGGAAATCCTATAACGTGCACAGCAGGAAGATTCGGACATCAAGCCGATTCTGGAGTAGGTGAAGGCCAATGCTCCTAAGCCTACGTGCAGCAATGTCTCAGCAATGAGTTCGATCACAAAAAGCTATTGGGCGCAATAGGACAGCTTAGTGATTCAGGATGGAGTACTATGCAGTAAAAAATACTCGGGGAGACAGCTGTCATTTGCAAATGATTGTCCCTAAAGCCGGATGTTTTACAACTGTACCATGATGGTTGTTCAGAAGGCCATATGGGAGTAAAACGGTCTCTACTGAAGATACGGGAACTGTTTTACTGGGTCCATAGTCGTGTCGAGGACTGGCGTCGCAGATGTACAAGTTGTGCGGCTGTAAAAGGACCTCAGACTCGTATTAGAGGTGCATTGAAAATGTACAATGTTGGTGTACCATGGGAAAGGATAACCAGTGGCGTGCCTAGGGTTTCAAAATAAGGCAAGCCCAATAAAATTTTAACCGATTTCAAAAAAAGAAAGTTCAGTTTTCGACTGAGTATGTAGGTACCTTCGTTTGTATCATCGCAATTTTCTCATAAACTGATATAGATGTCTCAATTCGTTGTTTACCAAAATTACCGAAAGAAACCATTGCACACAGGTGTTTATGAGAATTTGCGTGCCTTTTAATGGCGCCAGATATGTTATTTAAATCATTATAACCAGATGTATTCCAAACGGAATCTTCATTCGAAATAAATAGGCAGCAAAACGAACACAACTTATTAGTGTGCGAACAGCCAACAATCCAAGTAGTTTTATACACTGATCTATTAAATTTTCATTTATGCGATTTACTAGTCTGAGAAAAACACAGATTAGGCGTCGGTTTTAATGAAGAATTTAACTGTTTTTTCTGAGCAAAGTTTAAAGGTTTTACCTTATCTTCGCCAATCAAAACTTGAACGCATTTTAAATCCTCACAAGGTACAATTACCTCCATTGTTGTAGGTAAGTCACCATAACAATTGTATCACTGAGAAAATCTAAGAAAACACACAAAAAACTTTAACAACATAACTTTTCAACTCTCAAGCAAATAAAACTGAAGTGAGTTGCACTCCGGTGTCAAGAACTACTTACGCAGAGTTGCAGTGTTGTCATTTAAACAAAAAAAGTCACCAGGTATATGAAAAATCTAGCTAGATGTCGCAATTTTTTTATTTTTAAGATATTGCTTGAGTATTTAATTTCGTTATTTTAAAAAGTCGCTAGTTTTTATTGTTGCTAAATCTTAAAAAAAGTCCCCAAACTCGTTAAAAATCTCCAAGATCTCACAACGTCGCTAAAACGGCAACACTGCAGAGTTGGCAAGGTGACAAGGTCACGCATACGCGCGCAACTTCATACGCATGCACGGCTTAATCTTCAATACTGATCGATTTGTAGGCGCACAAGGTTTAGAACTCGTTATACGGCGCATCGCTATAAGTGCGAAAGTGACGGAGATAGTATTTGAAAGCCCGGTAAAAGCCGGTACGTGTAAGCGAGATAGCTATATGTAGACGCTGCAAATGCGAAACTCTGCGCGCGAACAATCGCGATGTGTAGTTATGTAGTAATGTGGCATAGGTAGCATACTTTGTGTTATTTTGATAAGAATTAAGCGCGCGAACTTTTAAATAGTTCGGGTTTGATATTGATTCTCTATCGAGCATTTTAGTAAGGCTTTTGGGCTTATATGAAGGTACCGCCACTGAGGATAACCCTGGATGTTGCGGGACCGTTTCCGGAAAGTGAAAGTGGTAACAAGTATTTCATGGTTGTAATGGATTACTTCCCTAAGTGGCCGAAAGTCTTCGCCATTCCAAATCTAGAAGCTTCAACAGTTGCAGATAAACTGGTTCATGAAGTCTTCTGTCGTTTTGGAGTACCCTTGGAGATTCACAGCGATCAAGGAAGGAATTTTGTGTCACAAATATTCCAGGAAACTTGCCGAGTTATGGGTACTCATAGAACCCACAATCGGATGGAATGGTGGAACGATTCAATCAGACATTGGTGAGATACCTAGCAAAAGTTGTGGAAAACCGGCAACTCGATTGGGACAAGCATATACAGCCGTTTTTGCTGTCATATCGAAGTGCTGTTCACGAAAGCACATCGGTGACACCAGCTTTCGCAAACTGAGGTAGAGAATTACGGTTGCCTGCAGACCTGATCACCGGAGTATCACCTGATGCCCCACGCAGTATAACCGATTATGCAAATGACTAGTGGAACAAAAAAATTACATTTATGAGCACGTCAGACAATCGGGCCAGCAAATGTCTGAAAAGATGAAAGCCCGTTATGACCGCAAAATGAACAATAAAGGTTTCGGCGAAGGTTTACTAGTGTGGTTGCACGATCCAGTTCGCAGTAAAGGGAAATCTAAGCTTCAAGCTAAACCACACCACACCATTGTACCATATCTCTGGCGAAATAAATGATTTATTTATTTATTATAAATGGGACGGGCCGTACCGGATTGTGACAAAAATCAATGACGTGACCTACCGTATACAAAAAGGCACAAGAAGTGCTCCTAAGTTCGTCCATGTACCCGTAGATCGACTGAGCCGTTACTATGGGACTGATAATGCTCGGAACGAGCATGTCTTAGGAGGATATTCTCGATGTTTCGACACCTGGTCAGTTGGGGCCGGAATGTACCCGAACTTTCCAGATGTTTCCATACTAGAAGGTTCAGGTCGGTATAAAAGGGCGGACATCCGGCGACTGGAGTCAGTATTGAATTGGCGATACAAGCGATAACTTCGAGAGCGATCTTCAACTGCGAATTACAGTGAAGTGTTCAGTAGTGCGATTGTGTGTTATAATTAGTGTGTTTTAAAGTGCTAATAAGTGTTATAAATTAAAGTGTCACTTTTGGTTAATTTATCGGCTGTTTTATTGTCACGAACCCCAAGCTCGTAACAATAGGCTTTAAATATGAAATTAAATGGCTTTAAAACCCAATACTAATTACCAAATATCCTTGAGCTCGTTCTTGACCATCAAAAATCGCTTTTCTGATCAAATCTGTTCCCATTAAAATTGACCAAAACTTGTCGCCTCGGGTCATAATCATAGGGTCTGAACTAATCTGAAGCACACAATAATCACCCGATTGACCGATAACTGTCGGTTTATACATCTACCCGTGATAGGTATAGGTATAATTAATATGCCTGACAAGGACGCTGAGCGCGCTAAATGCCACGATTACCGCAGTGGCTAACTGGTGGTCAAGTGCAATAGGTCGAAGTGTGGTATATATTTTTGGTTTAGGTCAATGATTTATGAACTAGATTGAAGAGAAGAACTTAGATTGAATGCAAAATCAGTGCATGGAACTGTAAGTTGTTTTTGTAACTTTTCTGCGACATAGTGTTGGAAGTCCCTACAATCATTCAATCTTACAATTGGTGTGTGAAGACTCATCGTGAACGTAAAACATTTAATTGTTATTTTAGTCTTGATGAATTCATAATGTGCCAGTAAATGATTATATCAATCTTCATTTTCCGAATTAACAGTCATCCGTAATAGGTACATTTTCTTTATCCTTATAACAATTCTTTGAACTTATACAGTGTCTTTACTAGTATTTCGGCTTCTGGTTATTCCTACATTCCTACAGTTATAATAAATTATAAGTGAATAAAAGCAAGTAATCATGAGAACGTCAAAAGTGAGTGAAACGATCCAGCATTATTTCAAAAGCACAACATTGCACGGCTTCAAATATTTGTGTTCGGTACACTGCGTCGATCGGTAAGTGTTTCCACTCTTAAGTTATAAATTAAAGTACAGTTTACTCCATCACTCGTCACTCAAGGTTCATTGGAAGACCAGCATAAAAGCTGATTTCCACTAAACGGCTCGCAGCGCATCGGTTCGGAACGGATCTTACAATCTTTTAAACGATATTAAATCGTGTATACAGTATTGAAAGTCTATATTACCAAGCCGCGCACAGCAGCTTGACCGCGGGAGTACACAATTTGATACGGTTTAAAATTGCGGTTTAAAGATTGTAAAATCCGTTCCGACCCGATGCGCTGCGGGGCGTTTGGTGAAAATTATCCTACAGCATCGGTTCGGCAACATTGCTGAAACGAACGTCAAATCTTGATCGGTGGGTTATTCAGAAGTAGTTTAGAATGTACTAAATCGATTGATGTAAATAAATGTATCTTCAAAATTTAGAATAGCAATCTGTTTCTTTAAAGTTTGAATAAATTTATCAAGAATTTAGGTAAAAAAAAGGTAGGAAGAAAGAAAACATGTTTATTTGGCACACAGTGTACAGAAGCCAGCACATCAAGCTACAACAATCTGTCAAATTTCTTTAATAGATTTTCAATTTTATCGCAAAAGTATTAGGTTTAAAGTTGATTGGGAAAATTTGACAGTTCCGGGTAGCTTGATGTGCTGGCGTTTGTACCTAACGTACACACAATGTAGGAGCAACAAAATCATAACGCTATTATAATATTGTACCTATTATCTATGATCATAACCCTCTTTTTGCTTCGCCGCTGTCAGCGACACGAGTCGTGAACACACTCCATTGGTCGGTTTGACGACGACAGCTCTGACGCTTCACGTTATTGGTTCGTCAGCCAATACTCATCGGCTAATGGGTTTGACATTCGTTCGCCCGCCGTACATTGGTGAGATCACTCGACTGCATTCATCTGTGCTCACAACTCGTGCCGGCTACTATAAGAATGTTGCCAGTATCGGGTGGCTCGTGTGCTGCTGCGCGAGCGCGTGCTGCGCGGGCGTGCTCTGCGCCGTGCTGTGGGCGCGCTTCCTGGAGGTGCCGGCGCTGCTCGCGCTCAGCGACGACGTGCGCTCCGGCACGTACGTGCGCGAGCGCGTGCCCGCCGTGGTCGTGTGCCCGCCGCCTGAGAGCGTCGCCCATATGTTTCTGGAACAATTGTAAGAATCTCTCTTTGTATGATCGAGGTTTGTATTATGATGTCAAATGAGAGACTCTCATACGAAGGGTACCATAAACCGAAAAAACACTTTTCCTGTATGAGAGCCCACTTTGATTTTTAATGTAATTTAATTGGGTTAAGGGACATCTCGCCCACGCAAAAACTGGCCTGTGGGCCAGATGTCGACTTTTTAAAATATACGTGGGTAGATTCGCCCGGACCAGTTTAGTAGAACAGGCCAGATGTCTCCTATTAAAAAGTAAAGGGATATTTCGGCAAAATCGTATATTTTTTAATTAAATATCCGATAAATCTGTAACTCATCGCATCAAATGACCATTATTTTAACCAAAAAAAAAAATACAGAATAAAGTAACCATCATATCAAACTTATAAGTACATAATTAGCTAGTTTAATACAATTTCTTGGTAAAAATATTAATTATGTAGTATTACTTATGTATAATTTGAATTATATAATACATTTGTTTACAAATTACATAGTTTTTCAATACAGTGTCCTACGCAAATTTCTTGGTCCACTAATTCTTTTAAAATTGTCGCTATCCTAGTGTCCGTTAATTTAGTAACTTCTTTTTTTTTGCTGATGAATCCTTTGTTTATAAAGCCCAAAATAGTAGTCTTAAGTCCCTTTGTAATTTATCTAATAATGTTGCTATGTGGTTTTGGCTGAATCTTTTTATTTAAACTCCCATTCCAGGTCTCGACAGAGTTATTTGTTCTATGTTCAACTTTATAAAAACACCATTTATTAGAAAACGGGGACTTCTTGTCTACAGTGCATGTAGCATGTGTTTTCATAATAATTGTTAAACTCGTTAATATTACCGATTTGTGCATTCTCACCCTTAATATACAACCAGCCATCCATTACCATTTCCTCGGGAAGGTGGCATAATGCCATACAACGTTTAATGTGATCTAAACATTTTTTTATATCTAATTTCTCCGTCTTTCTCCACAAACAACAACTATTTAAATGGTGTTTTTATAAAGTTCAAATTATACATATAATTAAGTAATACTACATAATTGATATCTTTACCAAGAAAATGTATAAAACTAGCTAATTATGTACTTATAAGTTTGATATGATGGTTACTTTATTCTGTATTTTTTTTTGGTTCAAATAATGGTAATTTGATGCTTTGGCCCGCAGGCCAGTTTTTGCGTGGGCGAGATATCCTTTAATCCATTTAATTTATTATTTATTGTTATGTCGATAGAAATACACACACTGAAAATTTCAGTTGTCTACCTATTACGGTTCTTGATTCTTGAGATACAGCTCGCTGACAGACAGACGGACGGACGGACAGCGGAGGCTTGGTACTACAGTTCCGTTGGGTGCAGGTACTTTATGAAGACCTATTTTCTGAGGTCGAGATTAATAAAAGTTGCTAAGCACGCGCTTAGGCTAAACATGTCTTCTGTCGCATAACAGTCAAACGACGAATGCAAGCTGGAGACGGCACAGCTAAGGAAAACGTACGTTCTAACTAGCTACGAAAAGTTTATTTATCCCAGCCTGAGTGCTATCAGTCATTGGCGTTAGCAGCGGAAGCATCCGTAAGAAAGGACAGGATGCTTTTGTGTTATCAGGAACCACTCTGCCCCTTCCTCTGACGTTCCAAAGGGAAATTATGTCGTTGTGACTTGTGAGAGAGAGACTGAGCTATACAGAACGCATGTGACTATCTCGTTTTCACATCGGAAGCCTGATGGCATTGATATTTCAAAGTAGGGGTTGGGTAGTACGTCTCGTTGACGCATGGCCTGTCGAGCAATGTCTCCACTTTTGGTTATATCTTGTCCATTCGTATCTCTAGCATATGTCCAGTCCATCGCCATTTTAAAGTTTTACATGTTTTCTTTGCATCCTTAAATTTAGTTGTTTTTAATATTTTCTAATCTTATTCTATCTTTCCTCTTGACGCCCATTACGCTTCTCTCAATTCCGTTTTGACATACCTTTATTTTGTTTATTAAGCTATCTGTCAATGCCCATGTTTGGCAACCATAAGTTAAGCATGGTAAAATGCACGTATTATACACTTTTCTTTTCTCTTTGATAGGCATGTCCTTGTTTTTCATGACTTCGCTTAGTGACCAATATCTCTTCCATGTATTGGCTATCCGTCGTTCAATCTCTTTGTGCATGGTGTCTTCAGCGGCTATGAGTTGTCCTAGGTATACGTATTCTTCGACATATTCTATCATCTCTAAATTGACTATGATGGTATGCGTCTATGAAGAGTTACTCATAATCTTTGTCTTTGCCGTGTTCATTGTAAGTCCAGCTTTCGTATAGGATTAGTGCAAATTGTAGATTTGTGATGCGGCTATATGCCCAGGGTGCGCAGGGTAAACGCCTCAGCCCCTATTAATAAAAGCTATTTATTTTCGAAGGTCCATCAACACGCCCCAAACAAAACAGATCCCCACGACGCTCGCACGACTTCTGACTGGAAAATCAACGGCAAAGGATCAGCTCGCACTGTTAGACGAGATCCTGGCTTCTAACAACGTGACTCTACCTCAAATGATGATGAACTTCACTCCGGGTTGTGATGCGCACACCAAGCGGTGTCGGTACCAGAAGAAGATGCTCCCCTGTGAAGGACTGTTCGAGAAGGAGTTGACGTACTGGGGGATGTGCTGTGTTATGCGGCCGAATAAGTGAGTTCAGTGCAATGGTTCAGTGTTTTAGATTTTGAATAAGACGGATGAAAATAGATTGCATGTAGCGGAGATGAGAATGTTGAGATGGATGAGTGGAGTAACGAGAGTGGATGAAGTGAGAAATGAGTTCATTAGAGGTAGTTTAAAAGTGGCGCCAGTGACGGAAAATTTTAAGAGGGGGCTCGATCAATCAATCATTTATTTATTTGCAAACATGGGTATTAGTACATAGATGTTCTTTTTACATGATTATGTTTTTTTTTGACTCGAGTCTGTAATTCTTGGGCCTTTCTCCATACAAACGCATTCCGCTGTTTTCTTCGTGGATAATGCTGCTACAGCAAAATTTTTTTTTCCAAAAAATCTAGATCGAATTAATACGTGCGACAATCCAAAAAACCCGAAAAAACAGCCCGTTTTTACCGCCATGTTCAGACGACTGTCAGACAAATTTGATAAGTTTTTAACAAAATAGAAGCATAGATATAGTCTTCCTCTAAATTTTGATATTTTATATTTTTAGATCCGTCCAGTTTTGAAGAAGAAATCAGCGAAATACAAAACGTCTTTTGGTCAAAGTTTTTATAGGTAAAAACAGTAGCGGTGTTAGGGTAGGGCGCGGTTGGGCGACGGCCCAGGGCGCCAGATATAGAGGGGCGCCGCAGGCGATCATCCGGGGGGGTCCGCACCGTTTAACACCCGCTTAGAGGTGACATCCGACCGTTCGTTGACTGGATTTTTAACGCAATGACACCCGTCGAGAGGGGTGCAAAATTTTTTGAGGTCGCTCCGCTCGCTTTTGGATTCTGCACTCTCTAACTTCATGAGTTTTTCTGCATAAATCAACAAGATTTCAATTTATGATCAAAAGACACTGGAAACCCTTTCAAGATGAGGTGCAAAAATTTTTTTAGTTCTCGATGTTTTCTGCATTTAGGGGTGAAACTCGACCGTTCGTTGACTTTTTGTTACGATCGGGTGTTACCCCTAAACGGGTAACGTAATGAAAACCCGTCCGAGGTAGGGTGTAAAAAATTTCGAGTTCGCTTCGCTCGCTCTTACATTCTGCACTGTCTTTCTTCTCGATCTTTTCTGTATAACTCAACAAAACGATTATGTTTATGTATGAATGACCAAAAGAAAATAACACCTTTCCAGGGTGCATAAATTTTCGAGCTCGCTTTGCTCGCTCTTGTGTTCTGTACGTCTGCCATGAGTTTTATCAATCTATACTCGCTAGCGACTGTAGTTAAAAAAATGTATGACAACTTTAAAAAAACAAGTTTCTAATTTATTTTTTTAGTTGTTAACTAAACCTTTACTTGCAACTTGCTAGCTTGTTAGTTAGCAACTTAAACAAATAAATTAGAAATTTGTTTTTTTTTAGTTTTCATACAGTTTTTTAACTACAGTCGCTAGCGACTGTACTGTAAAAACAAGTTTCTAATTTATTTGTTTGAGTTGTTAACTAACAAGCAAGCAAGTCGAAAGTAAACACAACAACAACAACAACACAACAAAACAACACAACACAACAACATTCAACAACAACAACATCAACATCAACATTCTGATTCTGATTCTGAAAACTTTAGTTAACAACTAAAAAAATAAATAAGAAACTTGTTTTTTAAAAATGTTCATACATTTTTAAACTACAGTCGCTAGCGAGTATACAGCCTCTCTCAGTTAATAACCTTTCTTGCATCATTTAGCTCCCGTCATACCATTTGAACTTAACCCATCGTATCGGAGTGTCCTAAGTTCCCTGTGCCTTATGTTCCGCTATTTGGCTAAGCAAGTCATTAAACGATATTAAACCAAGTCATCTGCCTAGCTGTTTAAATTAATGCCGGGATTTTACTTAGCTCGCTAATTAGACGGCGCCGTTCAAAAGCAAAACGGCGGGGTATCTACGATGCAGCCGTTTGTATGTGGGCTACGCGTTACTAAGTCGTTTTGACGAACGTGAAGTGCGTATTCAATGCTGCGTACTTCATTTCAACCGAATTGAAATCGGCTGGACGTGAGGTAGCCGCATTACATTCCAGCGGCATTTTTCACTCCAGCGCGCCTACTTGTAATACGGCGTGTTATACGATATGGCAGCGACAGTGTTTGAAAAGCCTCAGTGCTTCACGTTGGAAAGCAAGAAAAACCAGTGTTAAAGCAGTCCGTTATCAAATCAGTGCCATCCGATGACGGTTTAAATACATTGTCTCTTGAAACTCTGAAAACTGTTGTTCAAGTCTCTAATAAGGCTACCACTTTAGGCGACCGGTAAAAAAAACGGCTAAAGTTTCATTGGTTGTTTGGTGTGCATACTTATTCAAATAAATGTATTTAACTTTGTCAATCGGAAACTAAATTGCTGAAAACATCGACTTTTACCTCGGACAGAGGATAAGCATTGCCATACAACGTAGCAATGCCGCCAGTCTTTTGGGCTCACTTCCAGTGGACAGCGATGCGGACGAATTTTTTGACGCCTTATTTTAGTTAGGATATTGTATTTTAAGTGTATATATTTAGTATAGTTTAATTGAATAAAGAAATTTTAGTCGATTAAAGAGTTCGCCGATAGATTTTTTTTCTTTTAATTAATAGTTATTTCATTATATCCGTTGCCTTTTTTTTCGTATAGGTTTGAATTGCAGTTAGGGGGCGCCGTAAAATTCTCGCCCAGGGCGCCAGTAGTGGTAAAACCGGCACTGGGTAAAAATCAGCCTGAGCTGCAGTTGTAGCTTTCGCACTTTACTTGATAGGGCACAGTGCGACGCATCGGCAATAGTTTCTTCAAATACCTATTTTTAAATTCCTCGGGACTAAAATAGTTATAAAAATAAATGTGGATGGATGGAGAAGTAGAGGAAGGCCAAAGAAAAGATGGATGAATTGTGTGAGGAGCGATATGAAAGAAAAGGGAGTTAGAGATAGCGTGACGGCTGATAAGACAGAATGGAAGAAAAAATTGTGTTACGCCGACCCCAAGTAACATGGGATAAGGGCAGGAAGATGATGAATGTTCTAGATTTTTGATTTTTTGACAATATCACGCCTACATCTCAATCTCCAATCGTTTATTGCAATCCATAATGTACACATACAGGTGGTAAAATGAATAAATAAAAACAATTATGGAGCCTGTCGGGCACAGCAACACTTTAAATAATTAGGAGATACTAATATTATAAATGCGACAGTAACTCAGTCTGTTTGTTACCTTTTCACGGCTGAACGGATTTGGATGACACTTGGTACACAAGTACTGAAATAGGGCATGGAATACCTATTTTTGAACTTCTCATCGCGGAAGTATATTATACGGGCACAGCCCAGCGGCTGTGCCCGCGTGATAGTCGAAAGTTATCTAGATAGAGGTAGTAGGTATCCTTTGAATCCTGCAAGGGTTGCGGAATTTATTCTAGAGTCACCGCGGCCCTGGAACGCAAAGGGCATTAGGAGGAACACGGATAGGTTTTAGTCAGTAAGAGTCTGACACTCCCTTCTGTTCCCCCCAGAGCGGGAGGAGTTATTTGAAGATTTCCGATCCTTAAGAGGGGACTCTAGTCCCGAGGAATTTGAAAAATAGGTATTTGAAGAAGCTATTGCCGATGCCGTCGCGCTGCGCCTTATCAAGTCAAGTGCGAAAGCGACAACTGCAGCAGAGGCTGATTTTCTATAAAAACCTTGACCAAAAGACGTTTTGTATTCTACTGTTTTCTTCTTCAAAACTAGACTGATCTATAAAAATTATATATCATTTAGAGGAAGACTATGTCTATGCTTATATTATTTTAAATTTTGTTAAAAAGTTGTCAAATTTATCTGATAGTCGTGTGAACATGGCGGTAAAAGCGGGCTGTTTTTTCGGGTTTTTGAATTGTCATAATTCTTTAAGTTATTATTTAAAAAAAAAAAAGAAAATGATAGAGGCACGTATTAATTCGATATAGATTTATTGGAAAGAAAATCATTGCTCTAGCAGCATTCGCCACGAAGAAAACAACGGAATGCGTTTGTATGCAGAAAGGCACAGAAATACCGACTAGAGTCCCCTCTTAAAAAAAAGATGTTCTTCGGATAGGTTGGCAGAAGTGCATAGCGCACAGTCATTTCACGAGTTTGCAATATTCCTACCTATATGATCTTATAATCTAGCAGAATGCGCTCGCACAACTTACGTATTTTGTTCCCTTTTCCGTGAAAATACTGCGATTGAGTCTTAGCAACGAAATAGTGTGCTTATTGAAAGTGTCCTGGCATTAAGGGCTCGTGCAGGCAATCTGCTTGCACTCAGCATTTTGTCCAATAGGGTAGTAGACTAAAAAATCTAATTAATCCGTCAGATAGATTTTCAAAAAATATCCGTCACATATTTTTTTTCACGTTAACAAAAAATTAAGACGATACAGTGCGTTGAAAACTCGTGTCACACATCATTTGATTTCAGTACACTTTTTAACGACAAGTGACGTCACAAGCCCCGTAACGCGTTTTATCTTCGCCAAACTTTTATTTATTTTATTTTACAATTTATGTACACTCATTACATAGAAAGATAAAAAAGAAACAACAGAAAAATAGGTACAAAGGTAATGCTAATTTCAAAAGAAATCTCTTCCAGCATACCTGCGAAAGAGTTGTATAAAAGATATGTAGACACCGTGTGTAAAAGGTATAAGTACTTACAAATAAAACAATAAACTTTAATATAACATACAATACATAAATATTACTAAAATGAATATACACTAGTACATACTAAATAATATTATAAGATAAATAATAACACGTTACATACTTATATGCAACTATGACGGTCAAGAAAGGTAGTGTTCTTTCACTCTTCTTTAAAAAACTAACTTCTATTATTTATATAAAGCAAAAAATACGTGTCTAATATTTTTCGATAAAATCTAACTGACGGACTAAAAAGAATGATATTTATTTACTCCGGACGCATCCCTATTGATTGCAAATTGCAAAACTAACTGAATAGGTACTACTCAGTACCATTGCTCTCGCTATGACGCAGGCAGTCTAGCAGCTGAGTCTACAGAGAATCATAATATTTATATTTTAATTTATGTGTAGTGTGTACGTACAACTGTAAATTAAATTCCTTCGCAAACTGCACAGTTTGCCTATGAATTTTAATTTACTGTTATTTAGTTGTGAATTTAAATTATTCTAATACTAGCGTCTGCTACCGGCTTTGCCCACGTGAAATTAGTACCTACCTATATTATCCCAAGGGAACGTATTTTGTAAATCATAATATTTATATTTTAATTTACAGTTGTTCAATTGTGAATTTAAATTATTCTAATACAATCTTCTGCCACCGGCTTCGCCCACGTGAAATTCGTACCAACATTATCGCAAGGGGAAATTCGTACGTCCTCATGCTGAATCAGCATTTACACCACGTGCATTCGCCCGATCATGACGTATGCGTGTGCTACATTCGCCCACGTAAAGTCATACTGGATCCATAGGATGCAGGCCCTCCAAAACCGTTTTCTCCGAAAGGCCCCCCCCTCCGAAGGGTGCCCCGTGGTTCGTTAGGAATGAGCGACTCCATGTAGACCTTAAAGTCCCGACCATCAATCAGTTCATGAAACGCCTTACAAAGCGTTTCATCGAATCTGCTGAAGTGCACCAGAACCCACTAATCGCATCGGCTACCCGATTCGCTCCCTCCCAGATCAGTAGGATCCGCCGTCCACGGCACACGTTGCGGCCGGATTCTACTCCGTATCACCTAACCACTAAGAATTAATGATAACACGTTTTGACAGTTACTGTCAAATCGTGGGTCATTCATTGTTATTTATTTATTTATTATATACTTTATTGCACACCTCATACTTAAAGCAGAGTAAAAATTATATAAAACAAGTGTACAATGGGCGGACTTATCGCACAAGGCAATCTCTTAAAGACAACCTTTAGATAGACTAAACGAAAGGAGATAGAGTTAAGGCTGTCAGTGTACAAATGTTCTCGTTTCATTGTTAGTTCGGGTTCGGGACTAATCCTAAGTCTAGGTGATACGGAGAAGAATACGCCCGCAACTAAGCCTGAAACTACGGACTTCGGGCTTAGAGAGTAGCCCCTTAGAAACAGAATAAACGCAATACCTCTTATTTTACTCATGGTCATTACTCGGGGTATACTCGGGGTCATTTTACTCATCATTATGCACAACTTTAACTATGGCACCAACATTAATCTCGCGAAAAAATATCGACTCCCCCATACATTTATGTGCGCATAACTCGATAAAATGTACTGAACGGCTGATTTCGTGGATGGTCTCGTAGTAAAAGTTGTTCACAATGATAAGTACAATGACCCCTTAAGAGGTATTTCGTTTATTCTGTTACACATTGTATAATAATAGTATGGACTAGCTTATACCTGCGACGTCATGCGCGCATATCCCGTTTTTTACCGTCCCCGTGGGTATTTTCGGAAGTCCTTACTCTCCCCAAGGAACCTTCATACCAAATTTCAGCTTTCTACGACACGCAGTTTCGGATGTGCGTTGTCTATCAGTTAGTCATAGTCATAGTCGGCTTTATAATGTTCCCACTGTTGCGACTCAGGCCTCCTCTCTAGGAGAGGGAATGGGCCGTAATCCACCACGCCGGCCCAATGCGGGTTGGTGTTATCACAAGTCTTCGAATTTTTGGTTCTAGGACATGCCGGTTTCCTCACGATGTTTTCCTTCACCGTTTTGAGAGCAGTGGTGATGTAATAAATTACACAAAGTAATGTGCCTGGCTGGGTTTGAACCCGCGACCTACAACTTGTAAGTCGAAGCCATTACCACTCGGCCACCACTGCTCAGTGGCAATTAGTCACTCACTCATTAACTCAGTAACGGAAGAATCCTAATATATAAAATTCTTCCGTTACTGAGTGACTGGCAGACAACGCACAGCCGAAACTGCTGGTCGTCGAAAGCTGAAATTTGGTATCTAAGTTCCTTGGGGAATGTAGGGGAGCACTAAGAGAGGATTTCCCGAAATTCCTACGGGAACGGGAAAAAACGATATGTGCTTGTACGAAGTCGCGGGCAAAACCTAGTTTTATATATTAGGATTTGTATAGGATGATTATATTCTTGTTGGTATTTTCTCTTCAGATTATGGCACGTGCAAACGGGGCTTCTGGGCCGGTCCCACACCACGCAGATGATAGACTTAGTGCTGCAGTGCACGCATGGCTCTGAGATCTACGGCTGCCAGGTGAGGCAGGCGACCATTTCGTAGTTTGGGGGGCCCACGTAACAACTGCAGAGCATGATTTGCTGATAACGGTTCGAGGTTTCCTATCTTTTAACCGACCTCAAAAAAGTAGGAGGTTCTCAATTCGGTTATATTTTTTTATGTTTGTTACCTCATAACTCCGTCATTTAACAACGGATTTGAAAAATTCTTGTTTTATGCGAAAGGAAATACCTACAGGATTATTTTTTTTTAAAGTGTGCCTTCATGCTCAAATCCGAAACTATGAGGGATATCGAAAAACACTGAAAGGAGTCTCGAGCCAGGGGGGCTACTCTCCATCGAAATCCGTAGTTTCGGGCTTAGTTGCGGGCGGGCGTATTCTACTCCATATCACCTACAGACTTACGATTAGTCCCGAACCCGAACTGAGAATGAATGACAACACGATTTCACAGTAACTGTCAAATCGTGTTATCATTAGTTCTCAGTGGTTAGGTGATACGGAGTAGAATACGCCCGCAACTAAGCCCGAAACTATGGATTTCGTTAGAGAGTAGCCCCCCTGATTTTAATTAAAAGTAAAACAGCATCATTGGATTTTTGAATAATAGTTGTTCATGCCCGTGAACCGAATCGGTCGATTTTGAAAAAAAAAAACACTGCATTATAACACCATCCAAAAGTGTAGCTAATGAGGATCAAATTCTGGGAAGTAATAACACACGGCAAACTAAAGGAAAGCTCTCATTTTAACAAAATACCATTATTAGTAGGCACACCTATAGGAAACGTGCACAGTTCCTGCAGGTTTCCTGTCTAAGTTGTCTAGAGGTTAATAGTGATACTCTTTGTTAATAAGTAGTCGATGTTTGTTCTTCGCAGTTAGTCACGTACTACGAAGGAGAGGAGTGGGTGGAACCCCACACGCTGACAGCCGGCTACTTCTACATGGCTCAACTCCGCTTCAGCGCCATCCCGGAGAACCAGAACACCCATTCCACCAGCCTGGTCGAGAATGCCTGTGTGCACGATAAGAAGTATTCTAGAACTATTTGTATGGTATGTTTTTTAATTTAATTTGATGTATTATGTTTGAGTAAAATATCGATGCGGTGGTGCCTTAGGGGCTGCGCACACGTGCGTCTTGTGATAGACACAAGCTACCTATATTTGATTTCTATGTAACCAGTATGATATCAGCTTTTCCCTGCGCAGACGTTACAGGACACAGCAACTACGGTTTCTGTGATGATGTGCCGTGTCGGTAACAAAAAGTGACTACGTTTGCGCAGCCCCTTAAGGGGGGACTCTGGTCGGTAACTCTTGAGCCTTTCTCCATACACACGCATTCCGCTGTTTTCTTCGTGGATAATGCTGCTAGAGCAATGATTTTTTTCCAAAAAATCTACATCGAATTAATACGTGCCTCTATCATTTTCTTTTTTCCAAAACAAAATTACTTAAAGAATTATGACAATCCAAAAACCTGAAAAAACAGCCCGATTTAACCGCCATGTTCAGACGACTGTCAGACATATTTGGTAAGTTTTTAACAAAAAAGAAAATAATAGAAGCATAGATATAGTCTTCCTTTAAATTTTTTTTAGATCAGTCCAGTTTTAAAGAAGAAAACAGCGGAATACAAAACGTCTTTTAGTCAAGGTTTTTATAGGTAAAGATCAGCCTGAGCTGCAGTTGTCGCTTTCGCACTTTACTTGATAGGGCACAGTGCGACGTATCGGCAATAGTTTCTTCAAATACCTAAATTTCAAATTCCTCGGGCTGTAGCTTAAATCGCTTTCCGGAACTCTTTTGAAATACGTCATGTCCGGCCATCGCAGATTGGACAACACTACATGACGTAAACTATGAGCTTTATCTCGTCTGTAGGAGCGCGAGCGTAACAACTGAAGTGTACGTCAATGCGTCGACGACGCGCCGCCCGAATGTCCTCAACGACACATATTCTTAGAAAAAATATATCTGTACGTAGTACGATGGCAGACATTTTTATGGTTTACTTTGAGTCGTGTTGGTCTTGAGTGTATGATGTGTGAAACGGTCACTTGTAAGCTATAGTAGTTAATTGACCGCATGCACAAGCACATTAACCGCTGTGCCCTAAGTCTCCGAAAAGTGGGTACCTGAGGGGCGGGGACTGAACCCAGCCTAGGAAGAGAACTAGCGAGACGACCAAGACTCCACAGCAAGGGCTGCAAGGGACTGCGAGACTGCAAGGATTAGTTCGAGGTAGCTCGGGAAAATAAAACAGATCTTTGCCCATCAGCGGGACAGTATAGGATGAATACAAAAATACAAATGAGTCTAATTAACCAGAATGCTGGTGATTTTGACTCTCAACCAACGAGAGTAAAAATATAACCTCAAATAATGATCTCGTTTACCTACACTCTACCAAGACTCGTTATTGGATGTTGCTTTTCTCGGCAGCGGAGGTGCGCAGAGAAAGCGTGCGGCTGCAGTGACCCGCTGCAGTTCAAGTACCGCAACACCAAGAGCGGCCTCCCCGCGTGTCCCATCACGAGACTCAGCTGCTTGAGAGCCAATGAGTACAAGAAGTACGGTAAGTAACTCACAACATCAAGTCTCACTCACATTTCTTCAGTTAGGGTCGCTACACACATAAGCGGGCTCGGAAGTATTAGCTGAACAACAACGCCGGCCCGAAGCAATTACGGGACTTGTTCGGTTTCAATCGGCTTGTCGGGAAGTTCATTCATGGCAAAAGCTACTTTTATCAATAAAATTGCTTACTAAAAACGCATTGATTTCAGGCAATGTCACCTGCCAGTGCTTGCCGTCTTGTAAGAAGATCACCACTTACACGGTCCTAGAGTCAAGTCCCATGACCGTCATCCAACATGCCATTGATCCTTTATAGTAAGTTACAACCGTCGTGTTACATATTCCTTAGTTCCGATTTATAATAATTGAACCTTAAACAACATTGATATATAAAAAGATGCACAGTCCCGAACAAATGCAACACTCGAAACTGTCGTCAAAAACTGACATGTATCAAGTGTCATGTGTGAGTTGTGTGTAGTTATACTATAAACAGTTTTTTTGCAAATTCAACCTTAAAAGGGACGCTTAAAGTTGTTTTTACAAAGCAGTGCAGTATGGCGAGCGATGCGAAACTGTTTGAAACAAGCGCACTATTTCAAATTGTGCGCTTGTTTTATGCGGACGTTTTTGAGATGCTGAGTGTGTATCTTGGGTTTTTATAATTATATCAATGTTAAAAAAATATCAGCTTTATGTGTGCGATATTAGGTTGATATCAGAATGATTGCGACACGTGCCACAACCACACCACACCGTCGCGGCAAAAGGTGGTCAATTTGTGGTTACGTCATTACGTTTGAATGCCGCAGCGACACTTCGCTGCGACTTCTTGTGGTTGCGTTGTGGTACCTTCAGAATGTGGATGCGTTTGCGATGTGGCTGGCCGCTAGTTCGCGGTGTCGCTGGAGGTTGCGTTATAGTTGCCACCTGGCTGCGATGTGGTCGGTATCACACACGCGGTCGATAATGACGGAAAAGTATGGCCCGTGTGAATTTAACTATTCGGGCTCCAGACTCATAGTGTTTTTTGATATTCCTCAGTTTCGGATTTGGCCCTGAAGGCACACTTTAAAATTTCATCATCATCATCATCATATCAGCCGAAAGACGTCCACTGCTGGACATAGGCCTCCCCCAAGCGTCGCCACAACGACCGGTCCTGTGCGTCTCACATCCATCGGCTACCCGCGACCTTCACCAGATCATCGGTCCAGCTTGTGGGAGGCCTTCCAACGTTACGTCTTCCGGTACGCGGTCGCCACTCCAGAACTTTTCGGCCCCATCGACCATCTGTTCTGCGAGCAATGTGCCCTGCCCACTGCCACTTTAGTTTGGCGATCCTTCGGGCTATGTCGGTAACCTTGATTCTCTTGCGGATATCATCATTCCTGATTCGATCACGCAAGGAAACTCGATGCATTGCCCTCTCCATTGCCCTTTGAGTGACTTTGAGCCTTCTGATGAGGCCCATTGTAAGCCATTTAAAAATTCACCCTGTATAAAAATTAAAATGGCCGATATTTGGCGCCATATTATGTCTTCAAAACCTATCGAGTGGGGTATCAAGATAAAGGGCTCGAGGAGACGATTCCAAAAATGTAACTCACTAACATGTAGTAAATAAAAAAAATACTTTGTCAAAAAACCAGATCGCTAAAAACGACTAAAAAGCATGCCGTTCAATCACAGATCTGATGCCACCAACTGCATCAGACTGCTTGAAAAGAAGCGACTTGTTTGGCAATTTTTATTCGTTTTTAGCGGTCGAGGTTTTTGACAAAGTAATTTTTACACGACTGCCTAAAAAAAGGAGTGTTATGTTTTCAGGGTTCATGTATGTATGTATGTATGTTTGTGAGTTTCTTTATTCCATCGTAACTCCTAAACGCCTTAACCGATTTCGATGTATGTGGTATCGTTAGAAGCGTTACGTTATCCCGCGTAACATAGGATCATAAAAAATACGGAAATATTTTTTTATTTTCATGAAAATTTGCTGACCTATACTATCATCATCTAGAGCTTGCTTAGTACATAACAAAAATATATAACAGTAGTATTCAATATGCACTCGTTCGCTAATAATGAAAATTTAAAAAATAATTTTAGGACAGCCATGGTTCCAACAAATAATTGAAACTGAAAAACAACTTTTTTATTGCAGTCGGGGGACAGTAGGTACTCTGTAATTTCTTTAATGGTCCCCCGACTGCAATAAAAAAGTTGTTTTTCAGTTTTAAATTTTTGGCCCAATGCTTGTTTTTAATTTTTTAGTTCATTTTTGGACATGGCAGGCGTGTTTTTGAATTTTTTAATTATTTGTTTTTAACTGAAAAACAACTGTTTTATTCCATCGTAAGGAGAGGGAGCCTGTTCACTCTAACTTTGAAGAGATTAGGGTTGTAAGCGTTTGGAAACACGGACGCAGGCAGAGAGTTCCACTCCTTTGCTGTGCGCATTATAAAAGACGTTTGGAAACGCTTAGTGCGAGTTGGTGGAATAGCAACAAGGTAGGGATGGTAAGATGCAGTGCGTCTGGATGTCCGATGGTAGAAGGGGGCCGGTGGGATGAGGTTGTGGAGTTCTTGGGCACACTCACCGAAGTACAATGTGTAGAAGACCGACAAGCAGGCAACTTTACGGCGATGAGCCAAGCTATGCAGCTTGGCATCCACCAGTTTTACGTCACCGATGAGCCTCTTAGCTCTGCGTTCCACCGAGTCAAGCGCGGCAAGCTGATACTTAGCTGAGCCATCCCAAAGGTGGCTACAATACTCCATGCAGGATCGGACTTGCGCTTTATATAGGGTTAAAAGCTGTCCAGGCCTGAAGTATCGCTTCACCCTATTTAGGATGCCCAGCTTTTTGGCCGAGGTTTGGGCTTTGTACTCGATGGTGGCGCCGAAGTTAAGACTGGATGTCAACTCCATGCATAGGAGCTCGAGCCGATCAGTCACAGGAACAGATGCACCCCGAAAAGTAGGAGTTTGGTCTTAACGACTCCTTTTTGAGATCTCCGGCATCGAAGAGTCACAACGAGGTAAAGTTGGTGGTTGCTTGGAGCCAGCGTCCAGACGCGAATTGCTTGCAAAGAGAGTTGCAAATAAATTTGCTTTCTCACTTGCAGAGTAAGCTAGCGAGCCATCAGGTTTCAACATTGGAGGTAACGTGGGTCGACAGAAATTCGTTTCAACCGCTTTCGACAGAGACCAAAACTGCTTACTACCTGGAGGGTGCAATGCTAGTTTGGCCCCGATACGTCCGACATGGTCAAAACGTGCCCTACGTAAAACCCGCTTGCAGAACTTAGCGGCAGAATTAAAGGCTCTTTTCCTCGCGCGAACCCTACGTGCTTTAACCTTTCGGTCGCGGGCCTTGACCCACGCTTGGTATGCAGACTCTTTACGGGCCTCAGCGTGGGCGCATTCTGCATTATAAGGCCGGGATTTGTGACCGAGCGGGATATCGGAGAATGGAATAAAGTACTCCATCCCCTGCCGAATCACGTCCGCAATCAAGTCAGCCAAGCACGAGGGGTCACCCGAGGAGAAGCACACTTGCCGCCATGGATAAGATGCTAAAAAGTGCCGCATCTCATCCCAATCTGCTGACTCGTATCTCTAGGACTCTTATCTGGAGGAGAGCAGGTCAATACGGATTTCACCAGGCAGTGGTCAGACGTTCCCAGCGGAGCTGAGACCGATACTGAATGACTGCCCGGATCAGTTGTCAGCAGAAGGTCCAAGCAATTGGGTGTATGGGCGTCAACATCCGGTACCCGCGTTGCCACATTCACCAGCTGGGTTAGATCTAGCGTTAAAGCAAACTTGCGCGCGTCTAACCCGGCATGGTCAGTTTTCTGGTACGGGAACAACCACTCTTTATGGTGGGCGTTGAAGTCCCCTAGAAAAATGAGCTTCGCTGTTGGGTACCGTTGCTGGGCTACGTCGGCCGACTCCACGAGGGAATTGAACAGCGCTGTTGTCTCCTGATCACCGCCGTGCGATCGGTATACGCCGATGTAAATAAATTTTTCCACGTTTGTGTCCAAAAGTAGCCAAATGGCGGAAAAACCCGATTTCTCAAAGCAACGGAGACGACGACAACAAATGTCATCGCGGACGTACACATAGACCCCAGCCTGCTTCTTGAACTTGTGTTCAAGAGAGTAGCCCGGGTAGTTGAGGTACGCCACGTCCGACGGGGTTGTTATCTTCGTCTCCGTTAAGAAAAACAGGTGCGGCTTCTCGGTCTCAAGATGGTGATGGACCGGATCGAGATTGGAGTGCAACCCCCTAATATTAGTGAGGTGCACTTTTAGCGGGGGGAAGTGCAGCCGTTGTTTTACCTTGCTTTTCTTTTTAACTTTTGTCATCATGGAGACTAGTTGGGGAGAAAAGTCGAACTGTCGAGGCGCTGCTCAGTGAACCAAGTGGAACACTAGAGCTAAACTGACCTGTAGGGAACTCATTTGGAGACTGCGGGGACGCCCGAACCCCCCCGAATATGGCCACCGGGTCCTCCCATCCAGTCGCCGGCTGGCACGGTGGAACATACCGGGATTTTTCGCTAGTTGGCGGGGCAGCCTTTCACACGTGGCTGGCGTGCTACTTGGGCCCCCTACTAACTGCGGTCGGCCAACGGCTGGCACCGTGCTTCGGATCCCGCTACCCTCCAAAATGAGTTACCCGGAAAGCCCAGCCCAGTGACCAAGACCGGTTCTGAGCAGAGCAACTGACAGTCTCCTTCTCCCCCAGAGGCACTGGCACTCCCGCACACCGACGGAACACAGCAAGCTGCTTGACGCCGGACTTCGGCGGGATGGTGGTAGCGAGCCAGGCGGCTCCTTGCGGAGCCTTTGTTTTTTTTTTTCAGGATGGGAAATCATCAAATGACTCCTCCCGCTCTGGGTGGAGCAGAAGGGAGTGTCAGACTCTTACTGACTAAAACCCATCCGTGTTCCTCCTAATGCCCTTTGCGTTCCTGGGCCGCGGCGACTCTCTCGAACAAATCCCGCAATCCCGGCAGGCACTGGCCCTAGCGGGCCCCGTCCTTTATGCTGACAGCTCCTTGATCCTTGCGGAGCCTACCACCGCTTTTAGTGGGATCGTTCTGCCGTACCACAGGCAAGCCTGTGGTGCCGTTGCCCGGGGTGGACCGCGAGGAGGTAGATCCAAAACCACCCCAGAATTTTTGGACATGGCAGGCGTTTTTAATTATTTGTTTTTTTTTATCTGTTCTTTTGGTTGCAGCTCCGGACTGAACGTCACTCCAACAATAGTAGTGAACTTGAGAGTCAATGTGGGCCATTCCCGGGTGTTCCTGCTGAACCCGACTGAAACGTGGCTCACTTTGCTGTGTGAGTATCCGTAAATGAGTAATACTAGCTTACCCTGTTGCGGAATTTGTTTGAAAGTGTCACCGGCGCCCTAGAACGCAAAATTCAATGCAGTTAGCGTGTGCTTGACAATTTTCGCTCCAGCAGCTTGGCCTAAGTCTTCCGCGTACAAAATACGTTCGCTCTATTGAAGATAAATACAACCTGTAACAGAATAAACGCAATACCTCTTAAGGGGTCATTTTACTCATCCTTATGAACAACTTTTACTATGAGAACAATCCGGAAAACGCGAAAAAAAATCTGCTGTTCAGTACAGTTTGTCGAGTTATGCGCACATTAATGTATGGGGCAGTCGATTTTTTTTCGCGATTTCAGTGTTGGTCCCATAGTGAAAGTTGTTCATAATGATGAGTTCAATGACCCCTTACGAGGTATTGCGTTTATTCTGTTACAGGTTGTATACTATTCTGCAAATAACATAATTTTCTTGGTTCCAGCGTCCTTAGGCGGTGTTTTCAACATGTTTCTGGGTGTCGGACTATTCAGCGCGTTGGAATTCCTATTCTTTTTAATAGCAAAGTTACCGGTAGCTTTAAGAAAATCTTCTGAAATAGACCCCACTGCTAGGCACACTGTCTCTGGACCTATTCGGTAGGACTCAGTCGGTGTTAGGGACTACTCACATTTATTCAGCTCCATTCGCGTTTCGCTGAATGATTCTGGTCACACTTATACAGCTCTGCTTCTATCAGCCGCGTACAGTGTCGTAAGAATGAGAAAGGCGCTGAATACGCGGCGAAGATGGTAAGATGTCCGTGACTACCGCAGGACCACCGCCGCCAATCGCTTCCAGATTTGGTAAATAATTAGTACTCAATTAGTACTAATTATTAGTACTCGAACAAAAACTTGGTACCTTCGTAGTTTTCGAGAAAATCTTTGAAGGTGGTCTGGCGGTAGTCACGCTCTTTACTCATTTAGTATTGTGCTCTGAAAATGGAAATTTCTAAGAAGAAATAGATAAAATTAAAACGCAGACGACAGTGGATCGACCCAGTACAGGTACAGACCAAGAACTAGATATAAAGATTGAGAGTTTATCTCTCTCTCTGACAATTCTACGGACTTTAGACTGATAAAACTAGAAGGCCATTTCGCTCTTGGACTATACCTACCATAAAAATTGAACTCTGTATCTTCTAAACTAAGACCCGATTAAACCTGCGACTTGGCGAAAACTTGCGACGAATTAGCGACTATTAAGAGAGAAAACAGATCTTCGCTAGGTGCCCTAGCAAGCAAGCTGGGGTAGGTGCACCCCAGATCGGCCACCTATAAACCCTTAAAACTTTTGAACCAATGATCGACTAATTTTGGTATTTGGCGACGAATTAGCGACATTTTTTTTATCAAAATTAAAATCCCTGATGGTGGCCATGCCGGTGTCAGTCACATTAGGAGTCGAGAACCATCCGTGTACCGCGCTGTTCCGCCGCGTAAAGTCGCGTACGACGCTGAATGCAACGGAACAGCTCTGAACTCCATACATAGCACTCGCATGATAAAAACACATTAAGTATAAAATGAGGACAAATTTTGTCCTCATTTTATACTTGTTTGCCGCGAAAGCTGAATGGATGCGGACGCATCTCCATACAAAATCGTTATTTTCTGTGGGCATAAGCTGAATAGAGCTGAAAAGGTGTGAGTACTCCCTTATCGTGAAAACGACATCTGTCATCTTTTTTTTTATATGAAACGGATTGGCGAGACCCTCCACCAACCGAAAAGTCTATGTGGCTAGTGACTATGTCCTGTCAAGTATACCTGTTATGCTACGGCCACACTACCGTAATATGGCAATAATTATGGCCATAGTTGGTGCTTTTCAGTTGGTTTTGTTTCAATTATGGCCATAATTATTGCCATATTACGGTAGTGTGGCCGTAGCATTACAGTTTATATGTTTCTACGGTAACGTGACTTATTGTTCCTTAAAAATAAATGTTTAGACGAACTTGTTTTTTTTAATCTATTTCGCCACCCTAGTACTAAAGCATTTTTTTACACAACATTGATCATAGTGGTCTTATTTTATAAATGACTAGTGGACGTCACGCGGTTTCACCCGCGTAGTTCCCGTTCCCGTGGGAATACGGGGATAATATATAGCCTATGTCACTCCCTAATAATGTAGCTATCCAATGCTAAAAGAATTTTTCAAATCGATCCAGTAGTTTCGGAGCCTATTCAATTCAAACAAACAAACAAACGTACAAACAAACAAACAAATCTTTCGTCTTTATAATATTAGTGTAGACTACATAGATAACGACCGCGTGAATGACAAAAAAAAAACTTATGTTTATTTCAGACTATAATCTAACTCTGTGCCCAATTTCATTAAGATCCTTTCAGGCGTTCTGGCGCCCATTCTCACAAACGCATTGTCATGGGTCGTACTTGCAAAGCGAGTACCAGAGCTTCCAAGTCCGTCCACCTTTAGACACCAGCGCCAAAAACCAAGGCTCGAGATACTTTCAAGTATTTTCTTTTTGCATCGAAAATTGATCCGTAAAGTCACACAAATAAGGAGTGCAATCGCGTATGCCAAAATATGATACTCTGAACTTTCAAGCCTTGTTGGAAGAAAAATACTTGCATAGAACATTGATCCGTAACCTTGTACAAACAAAGAGCACAATCGCGTTTACAAAAAAAAAACTCTTTTAAAGTAAAAATACTTGCATCATAGGAAATTGTTCCGTGCGCTACTTTTGATACTATCGCATTTAAGAAAAAATTACGCGACCATTGAAAAGTGGGATTGAGCACCTACCTACGTAGTTTGTAAACAAAAACATCGCTGTCGCTCAGTCAGATCTCGTGGTAGGCCTTTTTAACCGACTTCTAAAAAGAAGGAGGTTCTCATTAGTTACTATACTCTATGGTGGTAGGTTAGGAAGAATAGTATTGCAGATTAATAGGTAGGTGTATAGTTTGGTGGATTATTTCCAATTTTCTATCAATAATAAAGGTTAGCATGGTAAAATGAATAGTGAAACCCTTTCTTCCTACTTCAAAAACAGGCTTAGGACTGTCAGCTGAAGAATGTAATATTATTATTTTCTTTAATCTGCTTCGAGAAGGCGCGCGCTGCCCGAATGCGGCCGAAGCGGGCCGAACAATTCACGAACCGTGGAGCGTCGCGCGTCGAAAGTGTGGCGTAGGCAAGCCAAATAAAATACTTTGATTGATGAAGGCTCCAAATCTAGCCTTATTGGAAGTAAAAATACTTGCATAGAACATTGATCCGCAACTTTATACAAATGAAGAGCACAATCGCGTTAACAAAAAAAAAAACTCCTTCTAAGTAAAATACTTACGGAGGGAGAATATTAAAATACTTTGAAGTCTTGCGAGTATTTCAGGTCGGCACTTGGTGTGCATACTTCCAAGTAAATACCTGGTATGAAAACTTTGTCGCGTAAATACGCACCTTCCCTACAAACGCATTTATCTACACTAATATTATAAAGAGGAAAGATTTGTTTGTTTGTTTGAATTGAATAGGCTCAGAAACTACTGAACCGATTTGAAAAATTCTTTTAGCATTGGATAGCTACATTATCAGGGAGTAACATAGGCTATATATTATCCCCGTACTCCCACGGGAACGGGAACTACGCGGGTGAAACCGCGTGACGTCCACTAGTAGTATTATAATAGTAGGATTCAGTGTAAAATTTATTTAGTCAATTTTAACGAATTTAAAATACTTTTTTGCGGTTAGCTGTAATTGAAAAAATGCTAAGAGAGTCAGAAGTTTTAAGAGCAAGAATAGTAACTTTGAGGGAAGAAGGATACACCACGAGAGAAATAGCACGCAGAGTTGCTATATCCCAATCCTGTGTCGTCGTGACCACGTTGCAGAGGTACCACGGGATGGGCAATTTAGCTGACCGACCCCGTAGTGGTCGCCCAACTGTTTGGACTGCTGTCCAAAAGCGCTATATTAGATTGCTGGCACCTCGTGACCCAACAATCACTGCTACTAAAATAAAAGCAGAAGTTCGGGCCGCCTCTGGGCTTGAAGTTGGCACTCAGACCATTCGGAATTGCTTGCACCGGCTGGATTACGAGCACGGAGGTCTTGGCGAGCGCCTCTGAATTCCCGGCAACGTCAACGACGGAGATTGCAGTGGGCTAGGCTTCGGCAAAATGAAGAAGAGGAAGAAGAAAACATTTAGCTAAACCGTCTCTTCGTTGACGAATTGCGAATCAGTACTCATCCAGATAACCGACGTGTCCGTGTCTGGAGAAGACCAGAAGACCGTGAAAGGCAATGAACTGCCACTGGAACAGTTCAGCAAGGCGGGAAATTGGTATAATTTTGGGGCGGGACGGTATTATGATTGGCCTTTGATCCCGTATCGAGGCTTCATGACAGCAGACACGTATAAAGCAGTTGCTATTGATGGAATTTTCAGACCATTCCGAGTAAACCATGGGCACAAATTTGTATTGGTCGATGATAATGCGCCCGCGGGAACACCCAAATACTCCGAAATATTTTATTCCGAATTTCGATATTCCGACTTTCAAAAGTCCGAATTTCATAATACCTAATTATATCTATAATTATAAATCACGAAACTTATTTGACCGAATGTCATAAATGCTATTTGTTTGTTTTCCAATTTTCATACGTCCGAAGGAACAAATGCTCGATGGGTTTTCGGTCCGAAAAACGACATTCCGATTTTCAATACCTACTTCGAATAAACTGCAAAAATTAAGATCTTGATTTAGGTTCAATCAGTATAATATTCAGTTAGTTACATATTATAATACCCAAAGATATTTTAACTATTTACGGTCATAACACCTACTGTTTAATGTACCTAACGAATATTTTTTAGCATTTTGAACCTGAAATTAAAACATGGTTTTAAACAGTCAATATGTTTTGCTACAAAAGTGAGTGACAGAAACGAATCGCTGTAAAACCGACTCCACGTAGTCTTGTCTGCCCTACCCCTAGAGTGTAATTTAAGCCCGCGTAGGCGCGGAGGGGCGAGGTGGCCCGCGAGATGAGGAGCAGGTGTGAGCGTTAAAACCATCTGCGACGATAAGTTCGCGGGGGACCGCCGGAGCCCCGCAGCGCCGGAGCCGTGACGGAAACCATGCCTGCTGCATACTGCATGCTTGCTTGCATAATGCATGCTTGCTTGCATAATGCATGCTTGCTTGCATAATGCATGCTTGCTTGCATAATGCATGCTTGCTTGCATAATGCATGCTTGCTTGCATACTGCATGCTTGCTTGCATGCTTGTCTGCATGCTTGCTTGCATGCTGCATGCTTGCTTGTATGCTTTCTTGCATGCAGCTTGCATCTGTCATTCGTTTTTTAATTCTACCTAATAATAAATTACTAAACATAATAATAAACTTTGTTCTGACGAGCAATTGTGTTGATAGACCAGGGTCGATAATTTTTGAAACCAAAAAAATAATAGTAGGATGAAACCCATTGGAAAAGTAAGAGAATATAACAAAAATGAAAAGAAAAATAATTTACGGGCGATCTGAGGTCGGGAAGTGGATGTGGGTGAGTTTTTAAGGAAAAGAAAACGGTTTATCTCGATTTCCGGCAAAACTACAAGCCCTACGGGAAAAAGTAAATGACAAAGTTGTAGGTAATAAAAAGATCTACAACTTTTGTATTTACACTTTTTTCACATAACCTCAAAATTTATGTAAAAATTTCAAATAACCAAGATTTTGGTTTTTTATTTTTCTTTTACGAAATTTGGTGAAAACTTACCTTTTTATGTCCCAAACACACTGTAATGTTTTTGAGTTAAAATATTTATGTTTTCACCTTTTTTTGACTTAACCACTTAAGTACGTCAACCAACACTGCTGATCGTCCCCGCCTCTTGGCTGTGGGAGAATGGCAGTCAGGCCTCTGGCTATAGGCATTACCGTTACCCAACATAGGTACTATGCTGAGTGACACCACCTTCCGGATCGCTACATGCCTGCGTCTGGGTGTTCCTACCGGAGCTTCACATCGATGTCAATGTGGTGAAGCAGTCAACTGCCTCGGACACCATGGCCTAACCTGCAGTGGAAGCGCTGGTCGTGGGGTCCGAGTGCTCATCGAGTTTTTTGTGAAATCAGCAAACAACTAGTCGCCTATCACGTGACCAGAGGGCTGCCTTTTTCTTTGGTCAGCGAATCAGCTTTGCCATTCAACGTGGTAATGCTGATTCGCTGTGTGGTCGCAGTGTTCTGGGCAGTTTTCCCGTTGACAGCGATGTGTACGATTTTTTTCGATATCCCATGAGTTCTTAAACGCCATTTGTACGTTTATACATATTTTCTACTAGCTTGTGTATACATATTAATAACTTGACAAACATAAAAATTGACATGGTTTAAAAAAAAAGGTAATAGTTTGGTTAATTTGTTATTTAACAGAGGTATAAATAAATTGATATTATGCATCTTCATTTAGGCCCTACCCTACCTAGCTAAGTTGTTAATTAGTTTACATAACATAAATTATCCTAATGAAAAAATGCTGATATATTATCTTTTTCTCCATCTCCGAACCAACAGTTGCTTGTTAAGCATATTGATCAGCTGAACGAAGAGGCATCCGGGGTTTGTACAAAACTACTTTTGGTAAGTTTATTAGTCATATATTTATGATCAGCTATCTATGAGTTGCTACTCTAGCGACTCCGTTTATCGCTCTTAGGCACAATGGGCTGAACAATAGTTCGGTTCATTCTGCATAGATCTATTTTATATATTAACTATGTATGTTAATTCAATATGAAAAAATAAACAGTAAAAAAGATGATTTTTTACAGAAGGAAAAGTCATGCTTTGATGATGAAGCTTATACAAGTGCACTGACCGACATTGATAACCAGGTTCAGGCAATCGCCAAACCAAAAATCGACCCCTTGCAGTTTGGTATAAAACTGACAGTATCAGGTAGGTAAATAAAGCATGTCAATCAGTCTCAATACTATTAGCATATCTTTATTCAATTAAATTATACTAAATATGTACACTTAAAATAAAAAATCCTAACTAAACTAAGGCGTCAAAAAATTCGTCCGCATCGCTGTCCACTGGAAGTGAGCCCAAAAGACTGGCGGCATTGTTATTTGCAAAATAAAATAAAAATAACTAAATAGGGAGCAATAAAAGTCTTATCATGCCTTGATTTCAGAAAAACAAAATAAAAATCTTTGCATTTTAATGGCAATTTAATTTAATTTAGGTGACGATATGGAAACTATAACTGTGCCTGCAAAACCTCTTTTTATCGTAAAACAGGAGATTGAAGAAGATAGTATTTCTGCGGCAAGTAGTGGTGAAGAATTTCCTGACTGTAAATTTTGTTCATCATTTTTCAGCTAGCTTACTTAGCCTGCATTTATTAATGCATGTAGCCTGAAAGTGGCTTCCAATTTTAATATAATAAACGGCGTGAGTCGTGAGCTCAATCTTCATTGGTACGTTTGACGTCGACAGCTCTGAAGCTTCATGTTATTGGTTCATCAGTCAATGTTCATCGACTATTGCGCTTGTATGTTTCGTTCGCCCACCGTACATTAGCGAGATCATCCTGCTGCATTCATCTGTGCTCACGACTCGTGCTGGCTACCATACTACACATGTGTGATAGATGTCTGCTTATTCCGCATTTTGATCCAAGAAAAAGGAGCCTGAAAATAAAGCTTCTGCAAATGAAGAGTATTACAAACAAAAATTAAAAAATGCTAAACTTGAAAGAAAGTTTCTGTTTGAGAAGCACAAAATGGAAAAAGAAAAGCACTCTATAGAATTAGAAATCCTGAAATTACAAAGACAAAAATTGTTATAAATTTTAATTAAGGGTTCCGTACCTAAAGGGTAACCAATGGAACCCTATTACTAAGCCTCCGCTGTCCGTCCGTCCGTCTGTTTGTCTGTCAGCGCGCTGTATCTCATGAACAGTAATAGGTACACAGTTGAAATTTTTGAGTGTATATTTGTATTGCCGCTATAACAACAAATAATTAAAATGAAATGAATTCAAAATAAAAAGGGGCCCCACACAAGAAACAGTTTTTTTTTTTCAGCTTATGATACGGAACCTACCTAACTCCCACTACATATACTGCCACAGCCGTATTTTGCGGATGAAGTCACTAATTTGGTTTATTTTGTTATGGTGTAGGTCATACTTCGCGCAAAAAATTGTTTTCTTTTATTTCATGCTACCACACCAACTGAAATCTAAACAGCCTCGAATCCGGTCCATCACGCGCGGTCGCGGTCGGTCACGGACAATATGTAAACAAAACCAAAAAAATATAGGCTCTGACGCTACATAATGGCCCCGGGTCCGTGAGAAATAATGGAACGAATATATCAAATCAAAACTTATTATAGCTCCCCCAGCTATAATAGTTTTGATTTGATGTATTCGTTTTCACTTTATAAAGAGCCCCTTTTTAATATGTGCTACAGGCCCCGCGCTGGCTTAATCCGGCACTGGCGAGCAGCGAGCATAAATCTTGACACCTGAGCAATTCCTGATGGAAAATCCATTTTCATCATTCCTGATGGAAAACTGTTCGATCTAGAAATCGAACGCTGTTCGGATCAGCAGTTGTGCTTTCGACCGCTACACCAACAAGGCCGCACATTACGGATGCATCATGTTTGTTGAATGTTGAAAATATTTGTAAGGCTATCCATATTCAAAATACTGAACTTAACCAAAAAAAACGTGAACGAACGCAGCAATAACTCAGGAACACATTTTGACAGATTTTGGACATCCTGTCAGTGTCATGTCAACACTAATGTCAAACACACGTGGTTAGGTTATGTTGTTCAAGTCCTGCAGCTTGTGTTGATTTATTCCAACAAATAATTGCAGTAGTATAACATAAATCATAAAACATGTCTTCGTGGAAAAAGGCAGCGAAGGCCAACCAGAAGACGCACAAAGAACGTCATCAGCCAGAAGCGCGGAAACATTTAGGTCTACTAGAAAAGAAGAAAGATTACAAGAAACGAGCTGACGATTACCATGAGAAAGGCGAAACTCTAAAGTTATTGCGGAAACGGACGCTGGACAAGAATCCTGATGAGTTCTACTTTCATATGATCAATTCTAGGGTGAAAGATGGGGTGAGTCTAGTGGTCTACAACTTTTAAAAGATTGAAGAAAGTTATTTTCTCCTTTTTATTTTGTTTTGTAAACCTCTGAAAGTTAGTTTGTTCCTTCCTGAATATGAACAACATTAATAATGAATAATGAACTGATCAGATAAGAATAGAAATAAAAACCCTTTAAACCTATTATAGAATTCACTTGAAAATAAGTCAAATTAAAGAAGTTAGGTAATTTCATGTTCATGCCTAGCCTACTGATACAAAACATACTAATATGTTAATTTGTATTGTAACTTTTTAGGAGCATCATGAAGTTGAAAAGGTGGATGAGCATTCGACGGAGCAGGTGAAGCTGATGCAGACACAGGACCTCAAGTACATCAATATGAAGAGAACTATAGAGAGCAGGAGGATCAATAGATTGCAAGTAAGTTTAGTCTTGGTCCTTTGACTAAAATTGTTTCTTTATTATGGGGCCGTTCAACTGTTACATATGTACAAATGGGGATGGGAAGTCTTTACTATGCTATAAATAGGTATCGCGAAAGTCCGCGAAAGTAAAAACTAGACCAATGCTTACGTAAGCATAGGAGGGACAGGTAAGAGCTTTGATTACTATAGCTGACAAGGGGGGCTTAAAAATGAATTAAATTTAATCCAGTCTATTTTCAATCAGACGTAATTTTTTTTTTATTTTTATAAATAATTAATTTAATTTATGATTGTGTTTTCATGTTTATTTAGTTTTATTTTTATTCGAATGTCCTAACTAACCTAATATTAAGATAATTACCATAAATAACTAACATAACTCGTCCAAATTATTCATTTTGTAACTTAGCCGTTTACTGTACATGCGGTGTTAGCCTATAAGTGATTGTTACACTTGTAAATGTATCTCTATCAATTGTAATGTATCTTTTAAGGTGTAAACAATTGTTGGCTAACCTACTAACTAAATAAAATAAAAAAATAAATGTGATCATATTTTACGTTGCACTCTTATTCTTTTAACCTTTTAAAATCTTTAGTTTACACCTTTCCTGCAATAGTGTATAGTAATGTTGTGGTTGTCTATAAGTGTTGCAGCACTAGAATATTTTATTTTTTGTAATGATTATTAGCTCTAAGTACGGTGTATGCAATGTTGACAATCCTAATAAATAAATATACTACACTCAGGTTTCTTTAGCATTCTGTAGGATGATCATGAAGAAAAGTAAAACATACTCCATCAAATTAATATCTTTTACAGGCGCAGCTCCACATGACTGATGTAGCAGAAGCAATTCCCAACACTCACACATTCTTCATTGAGGAGGGAGAAGAGAAAGAATTTGACTTGGCCAAGCGACTGGACACACACCCAGCATTGTTGGGCAGGAAGTCCAACCGGCCCAGGATGGCGGATCTGGACAAAATTGTACTGCCTGATGTTAATGATGAGGTTGGTATTTTTAATAAATTAATTTTAACTGCAGCAGAACTAAATCCAAATCTAAATTTGGTTCTATCACCATTTTGCGTGAGCCATGGCGGCTGTCACTCCAACCAGCCAACCCCCCTCCAGAAACAGATCAGTTTTCCCAGTGTGTTCAAGAAATCCATGAGTTAAATTCGGTGTCCCTATTGTATGCCTCCGTATTTCGGCGACGTCTGTGCACTCAAGGAACACGTGCGATATCATTTCCTCCTCCATGCATGCTCTGCATAGAGGACTGTCAGTGACATCTATTGTGTGGAAGTGTTTGTTCAGTGCCCGTTGATGGTTCCTTCCACCATTCGCAGAAGGCCGGGGTAGTTTTTTGTCTAGGGGTGGCATAGCCTCCTTGGTCTGCCTGCAGCCTGGTGCCAAGCCCCACCATCGTTCCGTTTGTGTGTGGGTGTGTTCTTTTAGCCATGAGTGTAGCTGGTTGAAAGGTACTACTACTTTACTATGGGTTTGGGTGCATCGGTTATCGTATCAGATCCCCTCCTGGCTAGCTCATCGGCCGCGACATTTCCCAGCATAAGTAATTTATTTCAACTAAGCAAAATTTATTTAATTACCTAGTGTATGTTTATGGTCTGTTGTATTCTATTTCTGCACTGCCTTGGTGGAATTTTAAAATGAGAATTGTATACTTTAGGTAATTCAGACAGACTTATGCCAAATGAGGGTTTTACCAGACGGCAGCACTGAGTCGTCAGGTCCAGACATCTGTATAAACGCTTATGTTTTCCGACATTAGATAAATAGACGTAAACGTCATGTTTCCTACAAATAGACTTTTTAAAGCAAGAGGACCTCTAACCTATGTGGCGCCAACAAACAAAAAAATATTCTGATAATCATCTTTAATACAAATTCACCCAATTGATGTATAAAAAACCCAAGATACACACTCAGCATCTAAAAAACGTCCGCAAAAAACAAGCGCAATATGTATAAAGCTGACCCGCGCAACTTCGTCTGCGTCACAATTTTCAATACTGGTCCGCTCCTATTGGTCTTAGCGGCCTTCCTCGATAAAAGGGTTATCCAACACTGAAAGAATTTTTCAAATCGGACCAGTAGTTCCTGAGATTAGCGCGTTCAAGCAAACAAACAAACAAACAAACTCTTCAGCTTTATATATTAGTATAGATTGTGCTTTGTAAAAACAACTTTAAGCGATCCGTGTAAGGTTGAATTTGCAAAAAAAATAGCGCGTCACTCGCCATACTGCACTGCTTTGTAAAAACAACTTTAAGCGATCCATGTAAGGTTAACACACAACTCACACATGACACTTGATACATGTCAGTTTTTGACGACAGTTTCGAGTGTGGCATTTGTTCGAGACTGTGCATCTTGGGTTTTTTATATATCAATGATCTATCCTAATATATAAAGCTGATGAATTTGTTTGTTTGCTTGAACGCGCTAATCTCAGGAACTACTGGTCCGATTTGAAAAATTATTTTGGTGTTAGATAGCCCATTTATCGAGGAAGGCTATAGGCTATATATCATCACACTAAGACCAATAGGAGCGGAGCAGACGAAGTTGCACGGGTCAACTAGTTACTAGAGATGCCGCGAATACTCGCTATTATTCGGTATTCGGCATTAATCGGCATTTATCGGCATTTTTTTGTTACTCGTCGAATACCGAGTAATAGTGTTCATTATTCGATATTCGGCGAATAGTTGTCTAAATAAAATAAACTTAAATTAAATGGACAGAAAAACTATACATAGACGTAATCATTACTTGTATTTATCTTTAAAGACAAAACACAGTATTAATATTTTTAATGTTAAAAATATAAAAGTTACAGTCAGTCTTTAATTCGATGAATATTTTTAACTAGCTTCTGCCAGCGGCTTCGCCCGCGTGGTCCCTAGGGAACATACTCCCGGGATAAAAAGTAGCCTATGTCCTTTCTCAGGCTCTAGACTATCTGTGTACCAAATTTCATTTAAATCGGTTCAGTAGTTTTGACGTGAAAGCGCGACAGACAGACAGACAGACAGAGTTACTTTCGCATTTATAATATTAGTAAGGATAAGGATATTAGTAAGGACTAAGAAATCAAAAAAAAAAATGAAAATCAAAAGACATTTATTCAAACTAGGCTGAAAATCAGCACTTTTTGAACGTCAAAATTTACATGAAGACCGTCCCCCAAATCGCCCAGCCCGTCACCAGTTCCAAGAAAGAATATCCTACATAAGCACTGGTTCTCGTTACGAAAATTAAAACACCGATCGACGTCACATCAAGCAAGCTCAGCACAAATGACAAACAAGACAAATGCGCAGCGCAAGCGAAACCGATTTGACGGGAAATCCCTTACACAAAATGAGGTTATTCCCCGTAAAATATGTTAAAGGGTTGCCATGATATTAAATAGTCGTAATCTTAGATTTTTTAGATTACAGTAACATATAAATGATAGGTAAATTCAAGAAACTACTACAAGTACAGGGTGCTCGCCGGCAGATTTCATACTTAAAAAAAAAATGAAATAAAAATATAAAGAAAAACCAAGTTACTTATTTATCATCTTACAAAATGCGGATTTTAGGTTTTAAAAATCACTCCACTCAAATGGCGTCCTGCCAGCCGCAAACATTCTTGCAATCTTTGTTTTATGTTGGCGAAAACTCGCTTTCCATGCCATTTCCAGAAATGGCGCACCAAACTGTGGTCTTCGGGCTGTGGAGAGGCTTTTCATGAATTTCTTTTGGATTGCTCGCACTCACTCTTTTTATTTTTAAAGTAAGTAAGTTTATTAACGTACCCTACGATGTGAAAATACGCCTCGTCACTGAAAAAGATGTTACATAACCGCGTAGGCGTAAAAAATCGTTCCAGAACGACTCTAGCATAATTCAGCCTTTTTATGAAGTCATCTTCTTTCAACTGTTGGATGATTTGGAGCTTATATGGATGGAGCTTCAATTTTTTTTTAATAATTTTGTGAACTGATGTCTTTTTCAAACCCGTTGATGCTGCACTCTTTCGGACAGACTTACGCGGATTATTCAAAATTTCCCTTCTCTCCAGTTCTGCGTTTTCATGAGTTGTAACAAACGTTTAAGGTCCCGGCCGAGGCGCATTTCCAACTGATCCAGTTTCTCTAATCTTCTGTACCCACGTCCATATCTGTTGGTTTGACGGACCATCCTTTATCCGTCGGATATCAAAGTGAGAACAAAACCGACGCCTCGCCACATAGATCGAATTATTGTTCGCAAAATACGCCTCAACCGCAAAAACGCGGTGCGGTCCACTGACTTACGGCTATTAAACAACCCGCAACACTCCCGCGCCGAATGATACCCCACTGCCACCGCTGACGCTTTGCTAGTCGCCGTGATCTCTGTTCAAAGTGTAAAATCTGCCGGCGGACTCTTCCTGTATAATATTATTATTTGATAACAAATAAGTTATTTTGTATACTCCTTTTTATGTCGAATAATAATGGCGAGTATTCGACTATTCGCGGCATCTCTACCCATTACCGTACGCAGAATAGGCTTCGCTTGTGCCAGTTGCCTACTTAATCTAACAATGCTGCTTCTAGGTATAATCCTCTCATAATAACAAAAGAAAAGCCAGCCTACAACTTCATACTTTATATTATATACACTCTTATACCAAATCCTTATTTCCAGACACTAGAATCAATGAAGAAGAAAAAACAGAAGATCTACAGCGAGCTATCAAAGAGGATAGAGAGGGAGAAAGAGCTGACTGTCATTCAGCAGAAGATGGAGCTGAAACGTCACCTGCAAGATGTGAAGGTCATGAAACCTAAGAGGTTAAAACCTGGCACCAAGAGCTCGGCACCTGTGTATCAGTTCCAATATATGAGGAAGAAGTAATTGTGAAGCCTGAGTTTTATCATTTTAAGGGAGTTCTGGTATTAAGTAGCCAAGCACTGTTCTATCCCCACATTGCTGTAACATAAGTAATCTGATCGTGTGGGTGAGACGATGATGTTTATTTTTAAATTTTCCTCTTGAGTTTTTACTGAAGTACCCTTACGAGTATAATTGCTTCTCTGGAATCTTGGCATAAGTATGGTCTCAATCATGCTGAAATACCAAGGATTACACACTTGCCATGGAAAATATCAAATTTTTATTGAGTGAGAAAATAAAAATACTTGTTCAATGTTAAAATTCGTTTTAATTTTTCGTAAAAAGTAATTTTTGTTAATTACTTTAAGAGATGCACCCGAGCTATTGCGCGACATAATGATATTAGTTAGAAATTCAATATGGTCATCGAATTAAATACTATCATTTGGAAATTGAATACAAAGTTAGTTTTCAACTTAAAATATGTTTTAAGTACAACTTAATGTAGTTAAAATATGTTTTAAGTTTATTATCAATCATTATAAAAATACTTAAACCTAATATATTTAGTTCATTGGGTAAGACATTGACTGGTCAAAGATTCCGAAGTTCAAATCCTTTCCATTGAACCCTCCAATTATCAAGTGTGTTACCTACTTGATAATTGGAGGGTTTTATCACTCATTGTCAGGAACGTTACAACATCAACGTATAGCTAAGCAAGTTAATTAGGTAACTCGCGTTGGTTACGTCAAGGAAGAAACGAATAGCAGATTGTTTAATTTAAATAAAATACTTGAAGTACAACTTTTAAATACTTAGTCGAACAGAAATATCAGATATTGGCTAACTATCCTTACAAAAAAATTAAAACTTCCTAAAGAACAGACAGACATTTTGAAATAAGAATCAGATCTAATTTTTTCACAAAATAATTTCTTCTTAATATATGATTACATCGAAATTAAATAAATACATCGCATAATACAATTCGCATCACCGTTGTTTACCCCTCCGAAGTTAGGTTTTAGTGACAACAGCGCAGTTGCAATTGCGTAGACACAAGTGTTACGTTCCTAGAATATTTTTTTGTTGTTACCTATTATATTATAAACAAGTAAAAAAGACTACCAGTAACAATAAAAATATCAAAAAGTTACACCACAAATACATACACCACAAAAACACAAAAAACAAATCAATTAGTAAGAAATAACCAAAATAATTAATTAAAAACAATAACAACGTGTAACACTTTTCGCATCATCAGTCGTATTGCATTGAGCAAGCGGGTCACACGTATGCGACGAACGTATACGAGCGAGTGAGATGCCATTACACCCGCCATCTTGCGCGAACACGCGCAAGCGTGACATACCCGCGCATGCGCTGTAGGTACCTACTTCTGTTCTTCGATTGCGACGTACTTCGGGCAGGTAATCTTGCGTGACTGGAACTGTACCTACTGTAGACTACTTTTAGTTTTAATTAATTTTACATCTGTCTGTTTTGTGCGAGTCCCAAATAAACATTTTTCTTTCTTTCTACCAGGAGTACATCGCATTATAAAAGTTGTACATAAACCCTAAGGCGGTAACTTTCAAATAAGCTAAGATCTAAAAGTCTTTGGTAGTCCAATACTAAATGACAGTGTCACCACAGCACGCACTTGTGTTCTGGGTTCATGGGCGAGCCCGCGGGGCAGGACCAGGCGTCCGCGAACTCCTTGGAGTTGCTGAGCGTGCCTATCACGCGGATCTTGTGCGGACTGTGCTTGCCTACTGTTGCGTTTCCGCACCATGTCTGTTGGTAGAAGAAAGTTAGATGGGTTCATAAATATATCTCAGTACTTTTGAAGCAATGCCAAAAATGGCTAGTTATATGGATGGTGTAAGACATCTTTTCGTGGTATGTCATTGTGTCTAAGCCAAGTCTAGAGTATCAAAGCGGACAGGTCATCAAGTTTTGAAATAAACAGGTATTAGGTATTGCGGGTTCCAAGGCAACCGAGGTCAGTACTTTTGCCTGGGACAGAAATATGGAGGTTTACTGCGCCTATCAATATTTTTTTTAACATTTCATACCCACGATACAGAAGAAATTCCTAATTCTCCTGTATCGTGGGTGTGTTCACAAACATATAAACTGACGTACACAAACAACCTCCCCCGCCTATAAAATCACACCTCTATCCATGTATTTTTTTAATAATACCTGCGCGAATCCCAAGAAGAACAGCTGATCCGGCTTGTAGTCGGTCAGACCCGGTAGCGACACCCTGCTGCCTGCGGGCGCTCGCTTAGCGAACAGCTGGTAGGCGTGGAAGGCAGCTCGGAGTCCGCCATTGTCGGCGATGTTCTCGTTCAGGGTGTTGAAGCCGTTTACCTGGGGAACAGAGGTATAGAGATCAGTCCTATTATTTATTATTATTACCTACTAGCTGTGCCCGCGACTTCGTTCGCGTGGATGTCGAAAAATATCTGTTGCATAGATAAAATCTACTTTAAGTTAATACCTTGCGTATCCTGATCTCAAACTTAAGAAAATAGGAAGAGGGTAATGCAGGGCACTCTACCATCTCTTCCGGTTGAAATGCCGATTAGCCCGGGTAATCTCCTGGTACATACCTACCTCGAGCTAGGTATCAAAATCAACAAAACCGACTATCGAATGAACGGTGGTAGGTAGTCTTCAAACTACGAAACAAAGAAACTGATGAATTAAGTTGATTCTTAATTTTGTCCAGCCTTAATTTTGTCTCTGGCGAGGCGGCGAGCCTCCTTGCCGGACTACCGCCATGGGATCTAGAGGTGAGAGCCCTCGCGCTCATTTACGAATGGCGCGTGGAGGCGCTACGCCGGGGCGAGACTCCTCTGCCGCGGCAAATCGCAGCACGGCGGACGGAGCTCCGGCGGGATCTCATGGCAGTATGGAGACAACGACTGTCGCAACCCAGCGCTGGGCACGCCACAATTGCGGCGATAAGTCCCCTCTTTGAGGAGTGGCTAGAGCGGCGCCACGGCGTCCTTACCTTCCGTTTGACGCAGGTACTCACCGGACACGGTTGTTTCGGGAGGTACCTGTTTCGAATACGGCGGAAGGATACGACCAGATGTCAACACTGCGAGGATCGCCCGGAGGACACGGTGGAGCATACGGTGGAGGTCTGCCCTGCTTGGGCGGAGCACCGCCGTGTCCTCGTCGAGGCGATCGGCGACGGCGACCTGTCGTGGTCGGTCCTGTTTCAAGCCATGGTCCGGAGCGAGGAGACTTGGGAAGCGGTCACCTCCTTCTGCGAAGCAGTAATGCTAGCGAAGGAGGAAGCCGAACGCGTGAGAGAGAGGGAAACCTCACGCCCCAGCCGCCGCAACAGAAGAAGACGCTCCGGGCGTCGGGAGTCGCAGGGCGATTCTCGGCCACCGTAGGCGGGGGCCTGCGGACAGCGAGCATTGGGTGGCTCGCCGTCTGATCAGAACCAGGCCCAGGTCAACGGCGCGCTGTGTTCCACGCGCGCCTCAAAGAGCTGTCAGCATTAAAGACGGGGCCCGCTAGGGCCAATTCCTGCCGGGGTTGCGGGATTTATTCGAAAGTCACCGCGGCCCTGGAACGCAAAGGGCATTAGGAGGAACACGAATGGGTTTTAGTCAGTAAGAGTCTGACACTCCCTTCTGCTCCACCCAGAGCGGGAGGAGTCATTTGATGATTTCCCATCCTTAAAAAAAAAGGAAAAAGAAACAGTTTCTTTGATTTTCCCTGACAATTGCAGATTACAGAACACCGATATTTTTTTTACATTTTATGTTAATTAGTTCTACCGGGTTTATAGAATCGATTTACTGTGTAAGAATAATCGAATTTTTTAAATCGATATTTAGTAGGTACTGAAAGAGGAGACTTATTAAATGAGGAGCTCGTAGCTAAATAATAACAGTCGCACAGGTCGATCTTCATGGTTTACCAACTCTTGCCTAGGTGTCTCTGTGAATAGTTGACCATATTATTTAACATACCGCGACTTCGCCGTGTTGATCGGTAGCTGATCCGAATATAGTTGGGAAAAGGTTAAGCATACCTATATTAGAAAAGACAGACAATACCATTTGGCCCCAATTGGGGCTGACGGTCCTTGAGAGAGTAACTCTGCCGTTTTATGTCCTTTTCATTGAATGGCGGCCTAAATGATCCCCAATGCGCAAATGTGTCAAAGTGGCGAATGGGTCTGTCATGTGACAATATTTAATTAACAGGCTGGCAGATGCTTAGGCCGTCTATTAATAGGGTAGGTAAATGTATGACGAAAATATAATTATGAAATTATTTATTTTTTGGGAATCCTAAATTCTATTAAATGCCGGGATGTGCAAGCGTTGCTTAACCTTGAAGATCGACCCGGGCGGCTATTATATTCCGTGGTACGTAGGAATCTCGGTATGTTAAAATGGTCACCCATCCACAGACTGACCTTGGCAAGCGTTGCTTAACCTTGAAGATCGACCCGGCCGGCTATTATATTCCGTGGTACGTAGGAATCTCGGTATGTTAAAATGGTCACCCATCCACAGACTGACCTTGGCAAGCGTTGCTTAACCTTGAAGATCGACCCGGGCGGCTATTATATTCCGAGGTACGTAGGAATCTCGGTATGTTAAAATGGTCACCCATCCACAGACTGACCTTGGCAAGCGTTGCTTAACCTTGAAGATCGACCCGGGCAGCTATTATATTCCGTGGTACGTAGGAATCTCGGTATGTTAAAATGGCCACCCATCCACAGACTGACGTTTTTACGTGAAGCGGCTGCCTACCAGACTTCCCCGACCCATTAATTGGGTAACACGGTAGTTCTTGGCAAGACTGGAGCCAGATTTACTGGCTTCTGACAATCCGTAACGACTGCCAAAGATCTTCAAATGACTAAATGTTATTTTTTTTTCCTTTGGTATTAAGAGTTTCACAAATAATATACGCATTCATTCATGAAACAGTTCTAAACTGTTACTATTTAATTATCTCAATAGATGGCGGTGCGTGTATGTGCTTCCCGTAATGAAACTTTAAACGAAACCTTTAAATACAAATATCTTTTGATAGAGTGAACCGATTGCGATGAAACAAAAACTAAGTTATACCTCCAGTTACGTACAATTTTAATGCGTGAAATTTATCTACGTTATTTCTGTACTTTTTACGTGATGCCTGCACATCCAAACAGATAAACAGACAAACAGACAAAAATTCCAAAAATGATGGAAATGGGTTCTGTAAGTTACCCTTTATCTCCCTAGCTATTTTTTAATTTTTTATTTTGAATGTACAAAAACGACTCTTCAACAGATTTATTATATGTATATAGAAGATTATTTTAATTTATCTATCCTATTTATTTACCTATTATTTTTTTGCTATGTTAGGAATGTGGATGCCATAAAGCATTTGCGTTATAAATACCTTGAAATATGGTCTTAATATTGAAGATAACCTAAACAGAAAGGAAAGCTTCACCAATAAGTAATTCAAAGTGCAAGGCATGTGGCGAAAGATTTCTTTGGTTACATTCACATATCTCGTTTTATTTCAATGTTGATGCACACCATGACACCTGAAGGCGGATTATGAGGGTGCATTGAACGGGTCAAGACGCAACCCTGGCAGTATCCTCGCTACCGACTGACTTGATGATGGTCCACTTGATACAAGAAGCAAAGATTTGAGACTCAAATCATTTATTTCAAATGTACCAAACGTTACAGGCGCTTTCAAAATGTCGCGTTCATAGCGTAGATCTCTATGGAGAAGGACGTGCAAAAAACTACAAGTGCGCGTTTTATGCACGTTCTGAATTTTCTTTCAGTTGTCAGTAAATGTGATGAACTAACTACGTAAAAAGGATACATGCAATGCCATCTATTGACCCAAATAGTACTTTCGAAGGTATGAGATTACACCAAAACATATTTTTAGTTATAAGTGGTAAATTTAAAATGTCATAACTCATTCATATTCCATAGTGGCGTTATGCATTTGATCTCATTTTCGCAGTGTTAAGATTACAATAGTCGTCAACTTGCGTACGCTTATTTTTGCTAAGGTTAACAAGCTAAAGCTGCTCAATAAGACCTGTACTTTGGAGGATTTAATGAATACCACCGATGCTGCAATGAACGTAGCCACCTACTGGGTCAAAACAGCATAAAGGGTTAACCATCGACTCGAAAAGACGAAGTAAAATTAACCTTTACAGGCCTGAAGCCAGGAGTCACGTCACCCGTGAGCAGGTGGTGAAGTCCCATGATACAGGAGTCGTGAAAACAGTTGAATTAGCTCGGTTGATCGGATGTCTAACTGTGTTTCAAAATGAAGGCTGTTGGAGGTAGCATTACAGAGTGATCCACACTGAAGAAGACCGAATGGCTTGGAGACGTGACGTATGTGGTCGTGGTCTTCAGCAGTGAGGAAACGACGTTGAAGAAGAAGGCCACTCAAATTCGCATAATTTTACGAATACCTACTGTTAAAAATTGCTGACGGCGTATACCACAATCAAGGTGGTTAGGTTATTTTAGAAGGTAGCCTTTGTTGTCCCGTTGCTTCAGCATTAATTCATTTCTTCTGTGTACGGGGAACCATCGACCAAGCAGCAACCATCAATATGCATAATATTAATAAATGTTTGTGGGGAAAAATTTCCATGAAAACAGGCATGGAAGAAATGGTACACATCATCCTATTAAGTTTTATGATTTTTATTTATATATTTCATTTCGATTAAATATTGCAAAAGCACTCGGCTGGAAGTCACACATACCCAACAAACTGTTATAGTAGCTCAAATAAGATTTCGGCTGATTGCTCCAGTGACGATGTGATCATTCCCAGAATCCCCCTCATTCCCAATTATTTTCCATTTATTTTCAAAACTGGTAAATTCCCAGTGAGCCTATGATAGTTACGTCATGACCAGCTCAGGGCCAGAAATTATCCGTTGCGGGCTTCATCCTCCAGTGGATCATGGGGAACTGTAAATCCCTAGGCAATGACGCCACAGACGAACTCGCGAAGAGGTTCCAAGATGGTAGTGCTGGACCCATACCTATACTTCCTGCTACCTTTCTCACAGTTTCGTACATGAATTTGCCAGAGATTAACTATGGCAGTCAAAAACGGTGACTAACTTGACTACTTCTCAGCCTTAGTAGAAATACCTTCCGAATAATAATAATAGGTATAACCACGGGTCATTGCCCTCTAAAAAAAATTTTTACAACAAAGGCGCCTTAGACAGCCCAATTTGTAGAGGTTGCTTCGACGCCGACAAATCAGTCGCCCACTTCATCCTTGAAATGAGGCCGTTGCTTCCCGACGTGAACAAATCCTTGGAACGATGAGTTGAGACGCTCCGTGAAACCTGTGGAGCACCCAGGAGGCTTCTGTGCATTTGGATGAAGCTAGGCTGGCTGACTTAGCCAGGACACTTAAGCGCAATTATGGAGTCTCTACTCCATCCGTTGCGGGGGTAGACTTCTCTTCTGGTTGGTATATCTGTGGCCAACTTTATGTAGCTCTATCGCGTGTTAACAACCCTAACAACTTTCTTCAACATCGTGTACAGAAAGAAGTTTCTCATTACGAAAATTACGAAAAAATAATAAAGCTAGATGGCATTTTAAACAGAAGAGATGATACAGCCAGTGCCTTGCATAACAGTCTTCCAAATTCCTAATTCTAAGAGGGGTCTAGCAATGTTAGATATTGACTGTTTGTATATCTTACCTTAGCGATCTTACATAGCGACATAATTTTACTTTTCGAAATACACGCGAACGAAGTCGCGGGCAACAGCTAGTATGAAATATTTCAACAAAAAAAAACAAAATGGCTGCCACAAAGCAGGGAAGTGATTTGGACCCAAGCTTAGAGTGCAATTGTACTTTAAAATAGCTTATATTTAAGTGTTTAGAATATCACTAGTCCATGCCCGGACACATTGTATATTATCACGCTATGTGCTATGGAGGATGAGCAATACTCAAAAATGTCTGTTTTGAACGAGAAAGTGCACATGGTTCGAGCCTCACCAACAGTAAATATTTTTGTATTTATTTCTTCTTTTGAAATGTATTTTTACACCATAATCATATCAAAATAAAAATAAAATAGGTTTCCGCGTACTTAAAATAACGTTTAAATTAATATTCGACATTTTTCCCAATAGTTTAGCGAGGAATTTTTATAAGAAGCCACTACATATTACAAAATTGCAGATACTTATGGGTCTAACCTTAGCAATGTTTATCATCACGCTATACTTTCAAGGAGTTGAGCAGCGAACACCCATGACATAAATAAGATCGGCTGTTTTAACCAATTGTCTTCATTAGTTACAGACAAGGCAGCGGTTTAAAGACTGCCTGCCGAAAAGGCTGGTGTGGGTTCGAATCTCAACAAAGTTAATTTCTTTTTTTTTATTAAACTTATGCATTTTCTTTCTTTTATTATTCCTATTTAAACAAATATGCATTTTCTTTCTTTTATGATTCCTATTTAAACAAATATTTTCAGATGTTCATAAGATGTATTGTTGTATTTCGGATATTTTTTAGCATTTATCCAATAATGCCAAATCAGACTGTTAAAGTATAATTAACAGAAACTATTTTCTCTTTATCTGTATTCTGTTATGTTTGTATCACGTGAAAAAGTACAAAACCAATGTATATAAGTTTTATACATAAACCTGATAGAAATTGTAGCAATTTTCTAGAAGAAATCAACGTATTATTCTACGTAATGCAGATACACGCAGTGTCATCTATTGACCGACATATTACTATCGAAACTTGAGAATTACACTAGAAACAATTTCTAAGTTATTAATTTTACAACGTTTAAAAAAAAGTTATTCTTTTAATACCTAAAAAAAATATCGTTCTGAATGCACATAATATTCCTATTAATAAAAATTAAAACAAACTCTGAACTTATATTTTAACATTTCCACTACATATTCCATAGATGGCATTATGCATTTGATCTCATTTTTGAATCGCGGTATTAAATTTGGTCAACAGGCGCGCGCTTACATTTGCTAAGCTTTGCTAAAGTTGCTGGGCTGTAATATCAACCTAGAACGGGTGGCGAAGTCTCACGATGGAGGAGTCCAAAGAATTGTATTAACTCCGCTGAAATTGGGTTTCTGTGTTTTAAAAACATAGGTAAAATTGTTTCGATTTGCGTTCCTGGTTCAGAATTAATAAAAAATCAACTTGATTCATCAAGTAGTTTCAAAGAAGATTGTCCGGTTATTCAAGAAGATAGCCCGTACTATCCCGTTGCTTCACAGCATGAATTAATTTCTTCTGCCATGTGTACGGGGAACCCACCGACCAAGCATCAACTATCAATACGCATAATGTTGTCAATTTTTTCTGGAGAATGTATGGAATGTATTTCCATGAAAATGGCTATGGAAGAAAATGATTCTTCTTATCTATTTAGGAGATCTATTTAGGTATTTAATTTCTATAAAGCTTTGCAAAGTCACATACATCCAACAAATAGTTTTGTGTTTAATTTCAAAACTTTTAAATTCCCAGTGAGCTGTGAGCCTATGAAAAGTCATGACCAGCCCATGGCCAGAAATTATCCGTTGCGGGCTTCACTCTCCAGTGGATCCAGGGGAACTGTAGATCCCTAGGCAATGACGCCACAGACGAACTCGCGAAGAGAGGTTCCGAGATGGTAGTGCTGGACCCGTACACACTCCCCTCCTACCTTTTCCATAGTTTCGTACATGAATTTGCCAGAGATCAACTGAACTTCGTGGTAACAAATGGTCACGGGCTACAAATTGCAGGCAGTCAATACTGGCAATGTCAAGCCTATACACGCGACTAACTAAACAACTTGTCAGCTCAAGTAGAAATACCCTCCGAATAATAATAGGTAAAATAACGGGTCATTGCCCCCTAAAAACATCTTTTCAACATAGGCGCTCTAGACAGCCCAATTTGCAGAGGTTGCTTCGAACCGAGGAATCAGTTGCCCACGTCATCCAAAAGTTAATATTTCCATGAAAACGGGCATGGAAGATATAGTACACATTATCCTATTTAGTTCAATGATTGTATTTACATATTTAATTTCGAGCAAAGGCACTCGGCTGAAAGTCACACATCCAACAAACTTTTATAGTAGCTGAAATAAGACTTCGGCTGATTACTCCGGTGGCGACGATGTAATCATTCCCAGAATCCCTCTCATCCCCAATTATTTTCTATTTATTTTCAAAACTGTTATTTTCCCAGTGAGCCTATGATAGGTACGTCATGACCAGCTCAAGGCAAGAAATTATGCGTTAAGGGCTTCACCCTCCAGTTGATCATGGGGAACTGTAGATCCCTAGGCAATGACGCCACAGACGAACTCGCGAAGAGGTTCCAAGATGGGAGAGCTGGACCCATGTCCACTCTTCCTGTTACCTTTCTCACAGTTTTGTACATGAATTTGCCAGAGGTCAGTTAAACTTCATGAGAGCGAATGGGTACGGGCTACAAATTGCAGGCAATCAAAAATGGCAATGTCAAGCCTATACACGCGACTAACTTAACTACTTCTCAGCCTAAGTAGAAATACCTTCCGAATAAACCTTCCTAATAATAATAAGTATAATCACGGGTCATTGTCCTCTAAAAAAATTTCTACAACAAGGGCGCCATTGACAGCCCAATTTGCAGAGGTTGCTTCGACGCCGAGAAATCAGTCGCCCACTTCATCCTAGAAATGAGGCCGTTGCTTCCTGACATGAACAAATCCTCGGAACGGTGAGGTCGCTACGTGAAACCTTTAAGAGTACCCAGGAGGCTTCTGTGCATTTGGGTGGAGCTAGGCTGGCTAACTTAGCCAGAACACTTACGCGCAATGGACCGAATGGGAATCTAAATGCGGATTACGGAGTCTATACTCCATCCGTTGCGGGGGTTGGTCTACCCCCAGACTTATTTTCTGGTTAGTATACCCATGGCCAACTTTATGTAGGTTTATCGCGTATTAATAGACCTAGCAACTTTCAACATCGTGTACAGAAGTTTCTGATTACGAAAATTACGACAAATTAATAGGACTGGACGGCATTTTGATCAGAAGAGATAATAAAGCCAGTGCCTTGCATATCAATCTTCCAAATTCTTTATTCTAAGAGGGGTCTAGCAATGCTAGATATTGACTGTTTGTATATCTTAGCGATTTTACATAGCGACATAATTTTACTTTTCGACATATATGCGAACGAAGCCGCAAGCAGCAGCTAGTCTTCATTAAACTGAGTGCAAATTTACCAAGTTCGTAATGTTCTAGTTTTAAGTGCAAGGTTTCGTGTTTAAAACAGTCAACTGCCTTGGAGAGGTCACAAAAGACTTCTACTACTGGTGACTTGAGCCTCTTCCCATGCTGTACATGATATGTGTTTTAATTACAGGTGACACCAGCGTCAGTCGTACAACGTTCTTTGGTGAAACCATACTCCTGTAAGATTTTATTGGTGTTACAATGATTGAGCATTACTTTTTCAAAGTTCTTGCTGAAAACCGTCAACACGCATTCAGGTCTATAGTTAATGGTGTCTTAAATACCATTGAACCGTCTTGATAAAACAAATCAAGCAGCTAGGTAATGAGGAGAGATGAAAATTATGTTTCTCATCAAAAAAAAAAGGAAAGAACACCACACATAACAAAACTTACAGTATGGTTTGGCAGCTGCGGCATTGGGTACTTGTTGTACTGGTCGATGATGCACTGCGCTCTGCTTTGGTAGTGCTCCACCGCCGCCTCCGACCACCACTCGGTCAGATTACCTTTCTCGTCCAATCGCCGACCTACGAACAGGAATTCAATCAGGAGATACAACCAAAAAAAGCCTAAGCCCGTGAAGCTAAATACCTTCTTAATTTATACGTATGGATCTAGAGGTTAAATAATATCCGCCGCACGGGCCGATCTTTGAGGTTAAGCGATGCTTGCCAAAGTCGGTCCCTAGAAATGCGACCATCCATGGTAATGGAGCCGTTGGTCCCGGCTGTCATTTGAAGATCTTTGACAGTTGTCAAGGGGGTTCATGTTACTCAGTTACTGGGTTGAGCAGGTCAGACAGGCAGTCGCTCCATGCATAATACTTACTGGTACCTACTGCATTCGGTTAGTCCCGAAGCCGCCCCAATATAGTTGGGAAAAGGGTATGCAGAGATTGATTGAGGAAGAAAAGCCTGTCTGGCCCAGTTGAAGGCCACTCGAAGGTACTTAGGTTATTTTGGTAGAAAGTAGTTTTGTATAGTACTATTACCTGTATTGTCAAATCCGTGAGTGACTTCATGTCCCAATGTGGTACCAATGGATCCGTAATCGATCGCTCTGAAACAGACGGCTGCTGTTATTTCTTTCGTTCAAAATGTTGTTGCTCATATAGTTTTAGTGGTTAGTTAGGGAGTTAAGTGGGATATTTGATGGTACTCACTCAATTCCATTTCCGTAGAACGGTGGCTGCAATATAGCGGCTGGGACAGCTGGAAAAGAGAAATTTTCTGGTTAGTAACCAAGACAAAACCATAGAAATGGCACTGTTATAATAATGGTGTTGGAGACCAAGACTGAAAGAATACACTCGGAACCGATCAAGTCAGTTTGATTGTTATTGTATGTTTGTGCTGTCTGCTGTGCCACTCCAAGAGCAAAGGTCTCCCCAAATCTACTATGAATTAGTAGATCTTGATTTTAATGTTGTGTTTCTCCTGCCGAATTCTTAACAAAGTTCCAAATTGTGATGTTTCAGTGAGTATACTTACTGATAGAGTTGATGATAGGCCAATAGCTGGCGTTAACCTCAGTAGCGGGTTTTTTCCAGCTGTTCCTGTCGGGCTTCTCTCTGAGCGATTCCAGCTTCTTCTTCACTTCCGCGAAAGTTAGCTTCAGGTACGTCTCGAACTTGTTGCCTTCTACTACTTCCGTCTGAAATGGTTATAAGAGATGATAAACAGCGTCTGGTTTTAAACAACGTGGCAAAGAGTGAAAAATCTTTAGAATAGAATAGAATAGAAAATCATTTATTCAGCACAGACAAACGCACAGCGACAAAGTAAACAGAAGTAATAGTAGGTACACAATTGCGCTGAGCGTGCCCATAGCGAAAGGGTAACCATTCATCTTTTAGCAGTTTCTTAAGTCTTTTCAAAAACAGAAATGCCTTGCAAAATTATGTCGAAATGAAGTTTGGTTTTTTCCATTTATTTTTAAGCGAAAGAAAAGGGATTTAGAATTCTGATACTTTAAGGATATTTGTAGCGTCCACTGCTAAACCCAAAGGTTTTGCTCTGGGTCGCCTGCATTCCTTTCACGAACTTTGATCCAATGATGGAGGCATTTGGACATGGCTAGTAGTTGACGAAAATAATACTCACGTCTTCATAGTACTTGTCAAGCTGCTCAGGCGTCAGTAGCCAGGCGGGGAAGCCCACGAGGTTCTTGATGGCCTTCACCTTGTTCTGGATCCTAAGACGCGTGGTGGAGTCCATCCAGTCCAGTTCCTGCACAGCGGCTGCGAAGGTGGAGCGGACGTTCTCCAATATCTCTATGGCCTAGGGAAATCGAAAGTTTAAATCTATACATATAATAAAACAGTAGAGACCGTGATTTCTGTACATGAAACAAAACTAATAAAAATCGAGTAGGAGCGATCAAAAAAAAAGCTATAGGACACAAAAAGAGCATTTTCAATTTTTTTGTCTGTCTGTCTGTCTGTACACGCTAATCTCCGAAAATACTGAACAGATTTTGTGTGGGTTTTCAAATTATATTAATTAAATAAATTAGATTAAGCAAATATCTAAGAAACATCTAGGAAAAAACGTTATGAACATTTAAAGTTTTTAAAATTACGTATCATCGTTTATCGACAAGTTTTGTTCAACTTTCAGTTATTCGTTTAGCATAAAATTTGGCTTTAAAAACATATTCTAAGACATTGTTATCATCACGCTATATCTTCGAGAAGCTAAGCAGTCAATAACCATAATTTATTATAATATCGTCTATTTAAACCAAACGTTAATTGAATTCGTAGACCCGGCGGTACAATGACTGGCTTCCGAATGATTCGGTGTTAGTTCGAACCCTAGTATTCACAACTTTTTAAAATTGTTGTGGACTTATTTTTTACTTTTTTATGTTTCTGTTCTAATATTTTCGCTGGCCACGACTTCGTTTGCCTATACGTTTAAAAATGTGTAGAACTGGATGTGACGAAGTACTGAAATTACAGATTTATAGTAGGATAATTAACGTAACCTATTTTTTGTTTATCAGTATTGTATTTGACCAAACCGGAGTAGATAACTTTTACACATCAACCTGATAGGAACTTGTAGCAATGTAGATGAAATCAACTTACTAAGTAATAGATACCTGCAATGCCATCTATTGACTCAAATAGTACTTTCGACACATGACATGACAAAAAATATCGTTCTGAATGAATGTAATATTTCTATTAATAAAAATAAAACGAACTCCAAACTAATCATTTGATAGGTCAACTTAAACATATTCCATAGATGGCGTTATGCATTTGATCTCATTTTTGCGGTGTTAAGATTACAATATTCGTCAACATACGCGCGCTTACAATTGCGAAGCCTAATAAGCTAAAGCTGCTCAATAAGATCTGTACTTTGGAGGATTTAATGAATGTCACAAATGCTGCAATTAACGTAGCCACCTGCTAAGTCAAAACAGCATAAAGAGTTAACCATCGACTCGAAAAGACGAAGAAAAATTAACCTTTACAGGCCTGAAGCCAGAGGTCATGTCACCCGTGAGCAGGTGGCGAAGTCCCATGATAGAGAATTCGCAAAAACAGTTGAATTAGCTCAGTTAATCGGATGTCTAACTGTGTCCCAAAAACTTAACATTCGTTATGATTTACGTTCCTAGTTCCAAATTAATTAAGAATCAACTTCACAGTTTCTTATCTTCGTAGTTTGAAGAATAGCACCATAATATAAACACGTTAAAGTTCAAATATGCAAACATATGGTCTTCTCTATGGTCCGACGCCATAAAGAAGGCGGTTGGAGGTAGCATTCAATCAATCAATCATTTATTTATTTATTTGCAAACATGGGTAATTATTACATACATGTTCTTTGGTCACAATCCTCAGCAGTGAGGAAACGACGATGAAGAAGAAGATATATAATTTTACGAATACTGTCAAAAATTGCTGACGGCGTATACCACAATCCAGAAGGTGGATAGGTTATTTTAGAAGATAACCTGTGTTGTCCCGTTACTTCAGCATTCATTCATTTCTTCTGTGTGCGGGGAACCCACCGACCAAGCACAACCATCAATACGCATAATATTGACAAATGTTTGTGGGGAAAATATTTCCATGAAGACGGGCATGTAAGAAATAGTACACATTATCCTATTGAGTTCAATGATTGTATTTACATATTTAATTTCGAGCAAAGGCACTCGGCTAAAAGTCACACATATCCAACAAACTGTTATAGTAGCTGAAATAAGACTTCGGCTGATTACTCTGGTGGCGACGATGTTATCATTCCCAGAATCTCTCTCATTCCCAATTAATTCTATTTATTTTCAAAACTGTTATTTTTCCAGTAGCCTATGATAGGTACTTCATGACCAGCTCAAGGCCAGAAATTTTGCTTTAAGGGCTTCACCCTCCAGTTGATCACGGGGAACTGTAGATCCCTAGGCAATGACGCCACAGACGAACTCGCAAAGAGGTTTCAAGATCGTAGAGCTGGACCCATGTCCACTCTTCCTGTTACTTTTCTCACAGTATCGTACATGAATTTGCCAGAGGTCAGTTAAACTTCATGAGAGCTAATGGTCACGGGCTACAAATTGCAGGCAATCAAAAATGGCAATGTCAAGCCTATACTCGCGACTAACTTAACTACTTCTCAGCCTAAGTAGAAGTACCTTCCGAATTATTACCCGACTACGGCAAAGCCAAAAAGAAGGGTAATGATTTTAGCAGTCTATGTATGTATGTATGTATGTATATAACTATGTTCCACTCTTACGCCTAAACCACTGAGCCGATTTTTATGATTGAGTTATCAATAGATTCTTAAAAACGTTCCGGGTGACATTGGCTATATATATGTATTTTTCCTAAATGTATTGTGATGGAGTTGACACGTAAATTTCTGTCCACGAAATTTTTGGTATCAAAATTTGGTATTGTGACATGTTTGGTATCAAAAGAAAGGTCTTGATGAGCACATTACAAATATGTATGTATATCATATTGTCTAAGTAAATGTATTTGTTTAAATTGCTAACAAACAACTAAAAGCGAGCTTGCACTTCGTGGGACGTAGCTGTACAATTTAGTGAAAAACATGATCAAATTGATACCAACGTGAAGTTAATCAAATCTTTGAAATCTTTACAATTTGTTATGCCACTCGTTAGAAGAAAAATAGATAAAGTGAAATATTTATGTTTCGGATTTTTTCGAAGCTCGATAGATGGTGTTAGCGTCGAAATAAATCACGCCATGCTTTCGTTTCTGATGTCGCTGCGTCCCCGTAATGGGACGTGGTGAGCCGTCACGACCCTGCCCTTGGCAACCTCACGACCCGTAAAACGGGCCTCTCACTGTGTTCCATAGCTAAAAATGCTTAAATTCGTCGAGTGAGCGCCTGCCGAAAAAGTGATAGCAACTCATACGCAACGTGTATAAATGCTAATTGTATACTGCAGGCGCGCTGCGGCGCCGTCATCTCATTGTCGCATTTTCACGACACCAAGTCGGCAGTCAAAAGGTTTTGTTTGTTTTTTACCCGACTACGGCAAATCCAAAAGGAAAGGTTATGATTTTAGTTGTCTATGTATGTATGTATATATGTATGTTCCACTCTAGCGCCTAACTAAACCACTGAACTGATTGTGATGAATAAGGTATCAATAGATTTGTAAGAACTTTGCGGGTGACATAGGCTAGGTATACATTTGCACTTTATTTAAAATGCGAGAAAATACACGTAAATTTCTGACTCTAAAAAATAATTTTATTGAGATAATCATAACATGTTTGGTATCAAAGGAAAGGTCTTAACGAGCACTTTATAAATATGTACAAATATTGTATTGTCTAAGTAAATAAATATGTATAAATTGTTAATAAACAAGCGACAGTGAGTATTACTGAATAAGTAATCTATGTAGAATCTGTAGAAGAGTTGTTGTTGTACATTAAAATTAAATAAAATAGCCAGGAATAGGTACTATTTGAAACCATTTCCAGTATTTAATTTTTTGACCGTTTGTCTGTTTAGTTGTTCAAAACACGTGGAAAGTATAAAACGAATGCAGATAACTTTTATCAATTGTAATTTTATAACTCAAAGTACAAAATTAAGGTTTTGTTTCATCCGAATCGGTTCGCTCTATCAAAATATATGCGAATTTAACATTAATTTTCATTACGTATAGCAAATACATACACGTAACGCCATCTATTGAACAAAAATCGTACTACCAGTTCATGGAAATAACACCAGGCCTTAAAACTGGAAAGTCGCAGGGAACAGCCGATAGAAATGTTTATATAATATTTATTCAGCCTTTTCCCAGCGTTCCGCAGCTGAATACCAGTAATTTACGTGATGCGGCAGATCTCCACAACCCAGAAACAGGGTAACGCGGTACTTCTTGGCAGACCTGGTGTCAGATATTCTGGCTTCTGACCATCCGTAACGTCTGCCAAAAATCTACAAATAACAGGCGGGACCAACGTCTTAACTTGCTTTCCGAGGCACAGAGGAGTCTTAGCATGCGTTGTTTAACCGAGAAGATCGACTCGCGTGGCTTTTGTCATTTAGCCCCAAGATTCTCAGAGACCATTATTGATAATTAGCCGTATTAAATGGGATGAAAAGTCTGACAACTTATGTTACTTATGATTTTGTATCTTTAAAATAATAAAAATAAGTATGTATGTTTATAATTCTGATTGGTATCCCCAACTCTACGTTAAAGCGCGAATTTTGCGAACAGTCTCCTGAGATTACTGACTAATATTAAGTAGCATTGTAAGCAAATCCGGACTTTATGACCAGTAGAAACAATAAACCGTTTTAACTTGTAATAGATAAACAAAATTAAATGAGTCAGAGTTCTTTAACATACTGTATATTAAAGAACTTTGATTCTTTTAATTGGGACAAGCCCGCCACACATTCCCAACCACTGCAACTCCTGAAAGCCAGAATCAACAGTGGCGACCACCAGAAAAACGCCGAGCCAATGAAGCCCGACGAGTCCCGGAGAAACGATTTAACTGTCTTGGATCCTGCAACGAATTTAATCAGAAAAGTACAGCGGAGGAGTAGGAAAATAAATATATATATAATTTGATTCAGAACTTTGATTCATTTAATTTCAGTGCAAATTAAACTTCCGGTTTTATGCGGAAACCTGGCATTAGGTCACCCGCAGGCCTTAATGGCTTATCACCCGTGGTGAGGGGCAAAGCCCCGTGATAAGTTCGTCGCGACTTTTAATACAAGGTTTTGAGTTTTAAGACAAGACATAAAGTGTTGGTTATGTACCTATGTCCTAAATCTTCATCAACTGTCCAACCTTTTCCCAAATATGTTGGGTTCGGCTTCCAGACAAACTGGATCCAGCTGAATACCACATCCCAATAACTGGGTGGCCCGGTACTTATTGGTCAGATTGGTGTCAGATTTTCTGACTTCTGACAATCCGTAACGACTGTCAAAAGTCTACAAATAACAGGCGGGACCAACGGATTTAAGTACTTTCCGAGGCATGCAAGAGTCTTGGTATGATAAGATAAGACGATCAACCATCCACGGAACGACTTCAGCAACAGTGGCGTAGCTAGCATGGCTGACATCTGGGGCCCCTGAAAAATTTATGCCTTGCGTGGTGACGGAAGTCACAAGCCATTTTTCGAATTTTTTGCACCTCATCTCGGACAGGTTTCATTGCGTCCCCTGTTAAGGGGTGACAACCGACCGTAACAAAAAAGTCAACGAACGGTTGAGTGTCACCCGCAAATGTAGAAAACAGCAAGAAAGAACTAAAGAAATTTTTACATCTTATCTATGCATCACCATCACATTTTTTCGCCCATATCCACGCAAACAAAGTCGCGAGCATAGCTAGTTGTAGATAATTAAAATGATAGCGACGTGCAGTTATAAATAGAAACGATTTTTAAAACGGAAAAGTATAAAATTAAAAAAAAAATAGTTTAAAAAACTGTAACCCGACTACAGAAAAATAAAAGTGATCTCAAAAGTATGGAACAAGAAAATATTTCAGAAACATATCAAGAGAGGTACAAAAATGGTGAAAGTAAAGCCGTGGTCGCATGCCTGTATATCATGTGGGTGCCTGCACACCTATAAAACTATAAAGGCATGCGACCACGGCTTTACTTTCACCATTTTTGTACCTCTCTTGATTTGTTTCTGAAATATTTTCTTGTTCCATACTTTTGAGATCACTTTTATTTTTCTGTAGTCGGGTTACAGTTTATTAAACTATTGTTTTTTCTAATAAATGTAATCACGGGTCATTGTCCTCTAAACAAAAAAAACTACAACAAAGGCGCCATTGACAGCCCAATTTGCAGAGGTTGCTTCGACGCCGAGAAATCAGTCGCCCACTTTATCCTGGAAATGAGGCCGTTGCTTCCCGACGTGAACAAATCCTCGGAACGATGAGGTCGCTACGTGAAACCTGTAGAGAACCCAGGAGGCTTCTGTGCATTTGGGTGGAGCTAGGCTGGCTAACTTAGCCAGAACACTTACACGCAATGGACCGAATGGGAATCTAAATGCGGATTACGGAGTCTCTACTCCATCCGTAGCGGTGGTTGGTCTACCCCCAGACTTATTTTCTGGTTAGTATACCCATGGCCAACTTTATGTAGCTTTATCGCGTGTTAACAGACCTAGCAACTTTCAACATCGTGTACAGAAGTTTCTCATTACTGCTGGCTGGACGGCATTTTGATCAGAAGAGATGATAAAGCCAGTGCCTTGCATATCAGTCTTCCAAATTCTTTTTCTAAGAGGGGTCTAGCAATGCTAGATATTGACTATGGTTGTCTATTGTTTACCCGAAGATTATATACCATAATCATCATATTCCCGAATTTCATTTGCCCGAATGTTTTGTTTGCCCTAAAAGACATGACATACTGTTAATTGCCCAAAACTTAGATACTATAAGATACGAGTGCCATACGTATTGTTTTTCATATTTTTAAGTAATAATTATCAAACATAATATTTAAACGCCATAATGATTATTAGACATAACATTTAGGTTGATGGTGGGCTTGGTCGACGGAGCCCCGCTTCGCGGGGCTCCTACTTATGTGTGGTTTATAAAAAAAATAACCACGAAGGGGATGGCGGCATCCCCTTCTAACCTAACTTATCCGAGTCGGAGTACCCTAAAGTCCCGATTGCATCCAGTTTCTTCTGATATAACAACCGTTACATACCCAATGTCGATGGCAAATGATGTTATGGCATATGATAATTATGGCATGTGATAATTAGGGCATGTGATAATTAGGACATGTGATAATTAGGGCATGTGATAATTAGGACATGTGATAATTAAGGCATGTGATAATTAGGGCTTACAATGATTATGACAAATGATGTTATGGTAAGTGACTTTATGGGAAACAAAGCTTCTAGCACGTGACTAATATAGCAAATAAGAGTAGGGCAAATGAATATTACGTCGTATAATATTATGGCTGTTGACTATTATGGCAAATGATATTAGGGTAAATAAAATTCGGGCAAACGGCGGTATACCATTGACTATTTGTATATCTTAGCGATCTTACATAGCGACATAATTTTACTTTTCGACATATACGCGAACGAAGTCGCGGGCAGCAGCTAGTATGTAAATAATTATGTTACGTACCGGTAAATAAAAATCGATTCCATTCTATGTTGTTGCCCCTACTCACAAGTTTGGCTGCCTAGTAAGTTAGCAAGTGTCTTTTTTTATGAAATAAGAAAAGATGTGACAGACATTTCTGTTAAACAAGTCCTTACTTGAAATGAATTTAGGGAAAACGATGTGCACACAACGCTTTTAACGACTAACTACTTTAATAAACCATATAAACTGAATAAATTTATTATGTTCTATCAATGGACAACTATGTTGCAGGTGATAATCATAAATTAAAATATTAATTTCTGCGTAGACTTTATAAAAAGTGTATTCGTAGCTACGGCGTAGCAAGTGGTGATACAGCTACTCTCGGTGCGTAGCAAACAACTAATTTGCTACGAGTGAAGTTTCTCATTTACCATTTATCATTTTCTGAAATTATTTCAATGCTATATACCATAGTTTGTAGCAAAATCGCTGAAATTATCAAGTGCTTTTCAAGTCAACAAGTGCTTTTTAAACAGGCAGAAGCCCGCGAAAAAGCAAGCAGTACAAGGAGCGTAAATATACCTTTATCTTGCGCTGCCAAAATGTTATCCGTGACTCTCAAAAGTGCCGTAGCAGTATGTAAGTACAACACTGTTTGCGATGCCTGACTGTAGATGCGGAAGTATTAAAATTTAATTATTTTCCATATATTGGGACAACAGCTGGCACACGGCCTTCTCGGCAATTTTGGAAAGGCCAGGCAGAATGCTAATGGGCCTGAGATCTTTTAGGTCCGTTGGATTCGGTTTTTTGGGGAAACGGTCTACCTATTGCAATTTTCTAGATGTCAGGGAATGTTGCAGAGCCGATTGAGCTGTACACAATGTCGGTGATGGGTTTTAGTGTATGAGGGATCAAAAGCATATTCAGGGCCTTCCGCGTTATTTTTTTTTTATGAAATTTCCTCCTTTTTACCCGACTACGGCAAAGCCAAAAGGAAGGGTAATGATTTTAGCTGTCTATGTATGTATGTATGTATGTATGTATATAACTATGTTCCACTCTGGCGCCTAAACCACTAAACCGATTTTTATGATTGAGGTATCAATTGATTCTTAAAAACGTTCCGGGTGACATAGGTTATATATATTATTCCTAAATCTATTATGGTGTACTTGACACGTAAATTTCTGTTCACGAAAAAAATTAATTTCAGATAATTGTGACATGTTTGATATCAAAAGAAAGGTCTTGATGAGCACACTACAAATATGTTAGTATATTATATTATCTAAGTAAACGAACATGTTTAAATTGGTAACAAACAAGTAAAATCAAGCCTGCACTTTATACGAGGTGGCTGTACAATTTAGTGAAAAACATGATCAAAGTGATACCAACGCGAAGTTAATCGAATCTTTGAAATCTTTACGATTTGTTATGCTACTCGTTAGAAGAAAAATACTTAAAGCGAAATATTTATGTCTCGAATTTTTTACCCGACTACGGCAAAGCCAAAAGGAAGGGTAATGATTTTAGCTGTCTATGTATGTATGTATGTATGTATGTATGTATATAACTATGTTCCAATCTAGCGCCTAAACCACTAAACCGATTTTTATGATTGAGGTATCAATTAATTCTTAAAAACGTTCCGGGTGACATAGGTTATATAAATTATTCCTAAATCTATTATGGTGTACTTGACACGTAAATTTCTAACCACGAAAAAAATAAATTTCAGATAATTGTGACATGTTTGATATCAAAAGAAAGGTCTTGATGAGCACATTACAAATATGTATGTATATCATATTATCTAAGTAAACGAACATGTTTAAATTGGTAACAAACAAGTAAAATCAAGCCTGCACTTTATACGAGGTGGCTGTACAATTTAGTGAAAAACATGATCAAAGTGATACCAACGCGAAGTTAATCAAATCTTTGAAATCTTTACGATTTGTTATGCTACTCGTTAGAAGAAAAATACATAAAGCGAAATATTTATGTTTCGAATTTTTTCGAAGCTCGATAGATGGTGTTAGTGTCGAAATAAATCACGTCATGCTTTCGTCTCTGATGTCGCTTCGTCCCCGTGATGGGACGTGGTGAGCGGTCACGACCCTGCCCTTGGCAACCCCTCGACCCGTAAAACGAGCCTCTCACTGTATTCCATAGCTACAAATGCTTGAATTCGTCGAGTGTGCGCCTGCCCAAAAAGTGATAGCAACTCATACGCAACGTGTATATATGCATGTTGTATACTGCAAGCGCGCTGCGGCGCCGTTATCTCAGTGTCGCATTTCACGACACCTAGTCGGCAGTCAACAGGTTTCGTTTGTTTTTTTACCCGACTACGGCAAATTCAAAAGAAAGGGTTATGATTTTAGCTGTCTATGTATGTACGTATGTATATGTGTATGTTCCACTCTAGCGCCTAACTAAACCACTGAACTGATTGTGATGAATAAGGTATCAATAGATTTGTAAGAACTTTGTGGGTGACCTAGGCTAGGTATGCATTTTCACTTTATTTAAAATGCGAGAAAAAGCACGTAAATTTCTGACTCTGAAAAAAAAATTAAATTGAGATAATCATTATATATTTGCTATCAAAGGAAAGGTCTTAACGAGCACTTTACAAATATGTACATATCTTGTATTGTCTACTTACTGAATAAGTATCTGTCTAGAATCTGTAGAAGAGTCGTTGTTGTATATTAAAATAAAATAAAATAGCCAGAAATGGGTACCTACTAATAGAAACCATTTCCAGCATTTAATTTTTTGACCGTTCGTCTGTTTAGTTGCTCAAAACACGTGGAAAGTATAAAACGAATGCAGATAACTCTTATCAATTATAATGTTGTAACTCAAAGTACCAAATTAAGGTTTTATTTCATCCGAATCGTTTCGCTCTATCAAAAGATATGTGAATTTAACATTAATTTTCATTACGTAAAGCAAATACACACGCGTAACGCCATCTATTGAACAAAAATAGTACTACCAGTTCATGGAAATAACACCAGAAAATTACATACTGTGGAGTTATTTGTGAAACTTTTGATACGTAGCAAAAAAAAAGTAAGCATTTTCTTATCTTATCGTAAGGGATTTATCGATATATGTAACCGAATTGATATTTTGCCAGATCAACTTCAAGGTCGACGGATAGCATTCTTAACTTGATCTCAATTTAGCGGTGTTCTTCGCGGAAGAAGGACTCCCGCCCACGTCTGCTAACACATGTAACCAAACTTATAATAAGCTAAAGCTGTTAAAAGATAGACCCGTATAAGTTTGCTAGGTCTTAAAATTAGAAAGTCGCATGGAACAGCCGATAGATATGTAAATATAATATCTATCTAGCCTTTTTCCAGCGTTCCGCACCTGAATACTAGTAATTTACGTGGTGCGGCAGATTTCCACAACCCAGAAACAGGGTAAGGCGGTACTTCTTGGCAGACCTGGTGTCAGATATTCTGGCTTCTGACCATCCGTAACGTCTGCCAAAAATCTACAAATAACAGGCGGGACCAGCGGCTTAACTTGCTTTCCGAGGCACGGAGGAGTCTTGGCATGCGTTGTTTAACCAAGAAGATCGACTCGCATGGCTTTTATCATCACCGAGATTCTCAGAGACCAATATTGATAATTAGCCGTATTAAATGGAATGAAAAGTCTGACAACTTATGTTACTTATGATTTTGTATCTTTAAAATAATAATAATAAGTCTGATTGGTATCCCCAACTCTACGTTAAAGCGCAAACTTTGCGAACAGTCTCCTGATGTTACTGACTAATATTAAGTAGCATTGTAAGTAAATCCAGAATTTATGACCAGTAGCAACATTAAACCGTTTTAACTTATAATAGATAAAGAAAATTAAATGAGTCAGAGTTCTTTAACATACTGTATATTAAAGAACTTTGACTCATTTAATTTCAGTGAAAATCAAATTTTGGGTTTTATGCGGAAACCTTAGGTCACCCGCAAACCTTAACGGTTTATCACCCGTAGGTGAGTGGCAAAGCCCCGTGATGGTATACCGCCGTTTGCCCGAATTTTATTTACCCTAATATCATTTGCCATAATAGTCAACAGACATAATATTATACGACGTAATATTCATTTGCCCTACTCTTATTTGCTATACTAGCTGACCCGCGCGGCTTCGCTCCCGTCAACTGGCTATTCTACCTACCGACCCTAACCTACCTACCCTACCTACCTACTCTACCTACTTACCTATCTTACCTACCATAGCTACCCTACCTTACCTACCCTACCTACCTACCCTACCTACCTACCCTACCTACCTACCTACCTACCCTACCTACCCTACTCTTTTTTTTGTATTTTAATTCTTATTATGCTATTCCGGTCGAAGACTAATCCAAAAACACAAAAATTATGAAAATCGGTCGAGCCGTTCTCGAGTTAGAAAAGTGTTAGAACAAACCCGACTTTGTTTTAAAAATATTAAGAAGATTAAGAATTTTGCTATATTGTGAAAGATTCGACCTTTTTCTAGAAGACATTTTTTATATTAGCGAGACAAAAATAAAACGCATAAACTGAAGGAAGACGGACAGTGGTGGCTTATTAAAAAAAAGGGTTCCGTTAGCAAACTTGGTACGGAACCCTAAAAATCGACTGGGTTCGCACAAATCAAAATCGTACGCGAAGGCTTAAATAATAGGGTCCCATTAGCAACTTTGGCACTGAACCCTATAATTTGCCTTGGCTCGCAAATCGAACCGTTTGATACTTAGCACGAATTAAAAACTTAGTTGCGGACAACCTGGGAGTCTTTTAGACAAAAGTGAATAGGTTGCTTCTAGGCAAACGTGCTCCATCTTCGACCGTATCATCGCTTACCATCAGGTGAGATAGTGGTCAAACGTATGCCTATCTATTGTAAAAAAAAAAATATTCCACTCCGTATCACCTAACCAATGAGAACTAATGATAACACGATTTGACAGTTACTGTGAAATCGTGTTGTCATTCATTCTTAGTTCGGGTTCGGGACTAATCGTAAGTCTGTAGGTGATACGGAGTAGAATACGTCCGCAACTAAGCCCGAAACTACGGACTTCGGACTTAGAGAGTTGCCTCCCAAAATCGATCGCTCCCGTCACCGTGACCACCTTTGGTACGATACCTTATTATAAAAAACCAAACTACTAACCTAAACTAAACTTAAACCTAACTACTAACCAAAAAATGGAATCTGTCTGAAATATAAGATTTTTATTTATTATTATTAGCCTTGTTTCGCAAATCGAACCGTTCGTTGCTTTGCTCTAAACGGAATCAATCGCGGAGGCCTAGCAGTAGGGTCCCGTCAGCACAGCACCTTTGGTACGGAACCCTACAGGCCTGATCCGCAAGTCGAACCGTCCAGAACTTCGCAAAACTAAATCAGTTTAAGACTACGATAAATGCACTTTAAACGAAACCAGCACCAGAGATTTAACCAATTATGGTCCCTAATAGTTTAAGACCTTTCAGGAACCAAACCGAAATTCCTTCGAAACACGACTGTGTTTAGAAATTGTGTGAGGTCATTCTCCAGCGGAAAATCTTAACACCGCAATTCAGAAAAACGCGTCATCAGTGCAACGCCATCTATCGACCTTGTAAACTGACAAAATATTTGGCAGCGGAAGACGTTAAATAAGAAGCCCGTATTAACGGTAAATAACGATAAGGTATAATAATGTTTAATTTTATTTTGCTACGTCTACGTAATAAAAGTTTCACAAATAACTCAATGTGTTTTGGTGTAACATTCATGCTTTCATGCATTTTTGGTTCCTCAATAGATGGCGCTCTGACTAATCAGAATATATAAGGAAGTTTCTTACTAAACTAAAAATTCAATATATTTTGATTTTGTGGATCGATTGTATCGATCAATAACGAAAAGGTATAAAATGATCACTCTTATTTTGCCACGTATTAAAAGTTTCACAAATTACTCAACAATTTTGAATGCTTACGTGCATTTTATTTTTCTCAATAGATGGCGCTCTGACTCATCAGAATACATTAGGAAGTTTCTTCCTAAACTTAAAAATTCAATATCTTTTGATTTTGTGGGTCGATTTTGATGAAATAAACGCTAAATGTTACTCGGGTTATCACTTAATATTTTTAATTACTTAGATTTGCAATCTAATCTGTGGTTTAAGCGTGATGCTCCCACAAACGCACAGACAAACAGACAAAAACAAAAATTGCATTTTTGTGTTTTATACCTTTTTCCTGAGTTTTCTGTGTAATTTTCATGCAAAAATGTTCAATGTACAGAAACGGTTAGTCTACGATTTTATTATATGTATAGAAGACTACGTCTACGTATTAAAAGTTTCACAAATAACTCAATCAATGTGTTTTGGTGTAACATTCATGCTTTCATGCATTTTTTGGTTCCTCAATAGATGGCGCTCTGACTGATCAGAACACAGTAGGAAGTTTCTTACTAAACTAAATATTCAATATATTTTGATTTTGTGGATCGATTGTAACGATAAATAACGAAAAGGTATAAAAATGGTCACTTTTATTTTGCCATGTATTAAAAGTTTCACGAATAATACAACAATTTTGAATGCTTTCGTGCATTTTATTATTTTCTCAATAGATGGCGCTCTGACTCATCAGAAATTCAGAATACATTAGGAAGTTTCTTCCTAAACTTAAAAATTCAATATCTTTTGATTTTGTGGGTCGATTTTGATGAAATAAACGCTAAATGTTACTCGGGTTATCACTTTATATTTTTAAGTACTTAGATTTGCAATCCAATCTGTGGTTTATGCGTGATGCTCCCACAAACGCACAGACAAACAGACAAACAGACAAACAGACAAAAATTACAAAAATTGCATTTTTGTGTTTTATACCTTTTTCCTGAGTTTTCTGTGTAATTTTCATGCAAAAATATTCAATGTACAGACACGGTTAGTCTACGATTTTATTATATGTATAGATTAGTCACGTGCTAGAAGCTTTGTTTTCCATAAAGTCACTTACCATAACATCATTTGTCATAATCATTGTAAGCCCTAATTATCACATGCCCTAATTATCACATGTCCTAATTTTCACATGCCCTAATTATCACATGCCATAATTATCATATGCCATAACATCATTTGCCATCGACATTGGGTATGTAACGGTTGTTATATCAGGAGAAACTGGATGCAATCGGGACTTTAGGGCACTCCGACTCGGATAGGTTAGGTTAGAAGGGGATGGCGGCGTCGTGTGAGCGAGCGAAGCGAGCGAATAGACCCCGCCATCCCCTTCGTGGTTATTTTTTTATAAACCACACAGAAGTAGGAGCCGCGGGGCTCCGTCGACCAAGCCCACCATCAACCATGCATAGAATATTTTATATTATGGCTAATAATCATTATGGCGTTTAAATGTTATGTTTGATAACTATTATGGCACTTAAAAATATGAAAAACAATACGTATGGCACTCGTATCTTATGGTATCTAAGTTTCGGGCAGTTAACAGTATGTCATATGTCTTTTAGGGCAAACAAAACATTCGGGCAAATGAAATTCGGTTAAATGAAATTCGGGAATATGATGATTATGGTATATAATCTTCGGGTAAACAATAGACAACCCCCCGTGATAGGTTCGTCGCGACTTTTAAGACAAGACATAAAGTGTTGGTTATCTATGTATGTTCTAAATCTTCATCATGTGTCCAACCTTTTACCAAATATATTAGATTCAGCTTCCAGACAAACTGGATCCAGCTGAATACCACACCCCAATAACTGGGTGACCCGGTACTTTTTGACCAGACTGGTGTCGGCTTCTGACAATCCGTAACGACTGTCAAAAGTCTACAAATAACAGGCGGGACCGACGGATTTAAGTACTTTCCGAGGCACGCAAGAGTCTTGGTATGAGAAGATAAGACGATCAACCATCCACAGACTGACTTCAGCCACAGTGGCGTAGCTAGCTAGGGTGACAACTGGGGCACCCCGAAATATTTATGCGTTGTGCGGTGACGGAAGTCACAAGCCATTTTTCGAAATTTTTTAAACCTCATCTCGGACAGGTTTCATTGCGTCCCCTGTTAAGGGGTGACACCCGACCGTAACAAAAAAGTCAACGAACGGTTGAGTGTCACCCGCAAATGCAGAAAACTGCAAGAAAGAACTAAAGAAATTTTTACATCTTATCTATGCATCACCATCACATTTTTTCGCCCATATCCACGCGAACAAAGTCGCGAGCATAGCTAGTTGTACATAATAAAAATGACAGCGACGTGCAGTTATAAATAGAAACTATTTTTAAAACGGAAAAGTATAAAATAAAAAACTTAGTTTAAAAAACTGTAACCCGACTACAGAAAAATAAAAGTGATCTCAAAAGTATGAAACAAGAAAATATTTCAGAAACAAATCAAGAGAGGTACAAAAATGGTGAAAGTAAAGCCGTGGTCGCATGCTTTGGAACACAGTGAGAGGCTCGGTTTATGGGTCGAGGGGTTGCCAAGGGAAGGGTCGTGACCGCTCACCACGTCCCATCACGGGGACGAAGCGACATCAGAGACGAAAGCATGGCGTGATTTATTTCGACGCTAACACTATCTATCGAGCTTCGAAAAACGGAAAAGTATAAAACGAATGCAGATAACTTTTATCAATTATAATTTTGTAACTCAAAGTACAAAATTAAGGTTTTATTTCATCCGAATCGGTTCGCTCTATCAAAAGATATGTGATTTTAACATTAATTTTCATTACGTAAAGCAAATACACACACGTAACGCCATCTATTGAACAAAAATAGTACTACCAGTTCATGGAAATAACACCAGAAAATTACATACTGTGGAGTTATTTGTGAAACTTTTGATACGTAGCAAAAAAAAAGTAAGCATTTTCTTATCTTATCGTAAGGGATTTATCGATATATGTAACCGAATTGATATTTTGCCAGATCAACTTCAAGGTCGATGGATAGCATTCTTAACTTGATCTCAATTTAGCGGTGTTCTTCGCGGAAGAAGCACTCCCGCCCATGTCTGCTAACACATGTAACCAAACTTATAATAAGCTAAAGCTGTTAAAAGATAGACCCGTATAAGTTTGCTAGGTCTTAAAGTCGCATGGAACAGCCGATAGATATGTATATAATATCTATCTAGCCTTTTTCCAGCGTTCCGCACCTGAATACTAGTAATTTACGTGGTGCGGCAGATTTCCACAACCCAGAAACAGGGTAACGCGGTACTTCTTGGCAGACCTGGTGTCAGATATTCTGGCTTCTGACCATCCGTAACGTCTGCCAAAAATCTACAAATAACAGGCGGGACCAGCGGCTTAACTTGCTTTCCGAGGCACGGAGGAGTCTTAGCATGCGTTGTTTAACCGAGAAGATCGACTCGCGTGGCTTTTATCATTTAGCCCCGAGATTCTCAGAGACCAATATTGATAATTAGCCGTATTAAATGGGATGAAAAGTCTGACAACTTATGTTACTTATGATTTTGTATGTTTAAAATAATAATAATAAGTCTGATTGGTATCCCCAACTCTACGTTAAAGTGCAAATTTTGCGAACAGTCTCCTGATGTTACGGACTAATATTAAGTAGCATCGTAAGTAAATCCAGAATTTATGACCAGTAGCAACATTAAACCGTTTTAACTTATAATAGATAAAGAAAATTTAATGAGTCAGAGTTCTTTAACATCCTGTATATTAAAGAACTTTGACTCATTTAATTTCAGTGAAAATCAAATTTCCGAATGTATGCGGAAACCTGGCAACATTAGGTCACCCGCAGGCCTTAACGGTTTATCACCCGTAGGTGAGTGGCAAAGCCCCGTGATGGTATACCGCCGTTTGCCCGAATTTTATTTACCCTAATAGTCAACAGCCATCATATTATACGACGTAAAATTCATTTGCCCTACTCTTATTTGCTATATTAGTCACGTGCGAGAAGCTTTGTTTCCCATAAAGTCACTTACCATAACATCATTTGTCATAATCATTGTAAGCCCTAATTATCACATGCCCTAATTATCACATGTCCTAATTTTCACATGCCCTAATTATCACATGCCATAATTATCACATGTCATAACATCATTTGCTATCGACATTGGGTATGTAACGGTTGTTAAATCAGGAGAAACTGGATGCAATCGGGACTTTAGGGCACTCCGACTCGATTTTTTTATAAACCACACAGAAGTAGGAGCCCCGCGAAGCGGGGCTCCGTCGACCAAGCCCACCATCAACCATGTATAGAATATTTTATATTATGGCTAATAACCATTATGGCGTTTAAATATTATGTTTGATAATTATTATGGCACTTAAAAATATGAAAAACAATACGTATGGCACTCGTATCTTATGGTATCTAAGTTTCGGGCAATTAACAGTATGTCATATGTCTTTTAGGGCAAACTAAACATTCGGGCAAATGAAATTCGGTTAAATGAAATTCGGGAATATGATGATTATGGTATATAATCTTCGGGTAAACAATAGACAACCCCCCGTGATAGGTTCGTCGCGACTTTTAAGACAAGACATAAAGTGTTGGTTATCTATCTATGTTCTAAATATTCATAATGTGTCCAACCTTTTACCAAATATATTAGGTTCAGCTTCCAGACAAACTGGATCCAGCTGAATACCACACCCCAATAACTGGGTGACCCGGTACTTTTTGACCAGACTGGTGTCGGCTTCTGACAATCCGTAACGACTGTCAAAAGTCTACAAATAACAGGCCGGACCGACGGATTTAAGTACTTTCCGAGGCACGCAAGAGTCTTGGTATGAGAAGATAAGACGATCAACCATCCACAGACTGACTTCAGCCACAGTGGCGTAGCTAGCATGGGTGACACCTGGGGCACCCCGAAATATTTATGCATTGTGCGGTGACGGAAGTCACAAGCCATTTTTCGAAATTTTTTAAACCTCATCTCGGACAGGTTTCCCTGTTAAGGGGTGACAACCGACCGTAACAAAAAAGTCAACGAACGGTTGAGTGTCACCCGCAAATGCAGAAAACTGCAAGAAAGAACTAAAGAAATTTTTACATCTTATCTATGCATCACCATCACATTTTTTCGCCCATATCCACGCGAACAAAGTCGCGAGCATAGCTAGTTGTACATAATAAAAATGATAGCGACGTGCAGTTATAAATTGAAACTATTTTTAAAACGGAAAAGTATAAAATAAAAAACTTAGTTTAAAAAACTGTAACCCGACTACAGAAAAATAAAAGTGATCTCAAAAGTATGAAACAAGAAAATATTTCAGAAACAAATCAAGAGAGGTACAAAAATGGTGAAAGTTAAGCCGTGGTCGCATGCCTTTATAGTTTTATAGGTGTGCAGGCACCCACATGTCCCACATGATATACAGGCATGCGACCACGGCTTTACTTTCACCATTTTTGTACCTCTCTTGATTTGTTTCTGAAATATTTTCTTGTTTCATACTTTTGAGATCACTTTTATTTTTCTGTAGTCGGGTTACAGTTTTTTAAACTAAGTTTTTTATTTAATCTTTTATTAGATTTCAAAAATCTCAATTAGTTTTAAGAGATATTAGCAAAAAACCAAACCCCTTTCTTTTGACAGTAAATTGTTTATCAATTTTGCAATTTTCTCAATCAGATTTTTTTTTTTTTTAAATAGGTATCATCCACATGCTATTCCGAATCAAATGACGTTTCATTCATATTTTTCCGAGACTGCAGAAAAAGTTGAGCAAAAAAGCACTTGTTGGTTAGATTATTTACCTCTACCTATAATTCATTTTTAGGGTTCCGAACATCCGTATGAAACGGAACGCTTATAGGATCACTCGGGTGTCTGGCTGTCAGTCCGTCTATCACAGCCGGATCTACTGGACCGATTCTGTTGAAAGGACATGGTAAAAAGTAGCTTATTAATCAACACGTATGCAACCGTTACCATAATTCCTAGTTTTTTTTTTAATTTACATTTTATTTATAACAATGGAACGGACACTTCTTAATTACGAAAACATTTTTAAAAGTAATTCACTTCGGTTTTAGCCCTTTATTTTTAAATCTCAAATCGTTTATTGCAATCCATAATGTACACATACAGGTGGTAAAATGAATAGATAGAAACAATTATGGACCCTGTCGGGCACAGCAACACTTTAAATAATTAGGAGAGAGGAAGAGCGTTTTAGATTATTTATCTTGTAAAATCAATGTTTAATATTTCCTGTCCAACTTGTGCCTATTATTGAATATTTTATGCATATTATTATTCTCTACATATCCATTTTTGGATTAAATTACGTTTTTAGTTGTTTTATTGTTTATTTAATATTGGTTTTTATTATTAGAATAGTGTATTATTTATTCACTATTATTAATAGAATACTATATTATTTATTTATTATTATTAATAGGATAGAATGTCATTTATTTATTATTATTAATAGAATAGAATGTCATTTATTTGTTATTAATATAATACTGTTATTTATTTATTTATTTATTATTATTAATAAGATAGAATGTCATTTGTTTATTTATTGTTATTAATTGAATATAATGTCATTTATTTATTTATTATTATTAATAGAACAGAATGTCATTTATTTATTATTATTAAGTTTACATATATATCCTGTTATAATCCGTAAGGTATTCTTCCAATGTGTAATAACTTTTTTCAATTAAGAATTGTTTTAACTTATTTAAAAAAATACTGGTTTGTTTTCTTGCTTTATGTTTCCCGGTCGTTTATTATATATTTTGCATGTAGCTTAAGGCGGGACGGAGGTAAATTTAACCTATTTTTATGGCGCAGCGAATAGTTCGTATGTATATCTCCCCGTGTGTTGTAGGAATCTGGGTAATTGCGGACCAGTTTGCATAACTCCAAGATATAAATACTAACCAATGTGAGAATCTTGTGTTTTTGGAAATACGGCTTACAACTATCCGTCTGTTCTATATTAGTGATTATTCGTATCAGCTTTTTCTGTAGGGTAAATATGGAGGGAGCGTTTGTGCTATTTCCCCATAAGATTATGCCATAGGTAAACCATGCGTGTGCATATGCGGAATATGTAACTAGCGCGGTTTGGAGGCTTGTAGTCGTTTTGATTTCGCGTAGGGCGTATGTAAATTTGCATAGTTTTGATTTTATCTTCTCTTTGCATAGTTTTGATTTTAAAATGAAACAAAGTACTCTAAGCGCTTGATCTATGAGTAAGATTATCAGTAACAAAAAGAATAAAGCGACTGAAAGCGCTGTGTTTAACGAGCTACATCGACACTGACAGTAGATGAATTGATAGATGACACCTTGGCAATTTGCAGATAACGCTTTTAGATCTGACTGAGACTGAGATCCCAGATCTGCCAGACTCCCCTTTTCCTCACTAACAAAATATGTGGGACAGAATAATGATAGTATGCACTTTTAACGTACTCATACCTGCTAGTTTGGGCCGACGGCTAATTTTTATTTTCTTTGTGATGTATCAAAGGTATTTCAGTAGTCATGCAGGTAGTTTTGCATCTTCCCAAATCCTGTCAGACTTCAGCTTTCGTTATTTGCACCTAGTCAATGAAATATGCCCAAATTACAGCCTTGTGATGGATCTCACTCGTACTGTTTACAGTATACATAAAAATCCGTACCCAGACTTAAAAAAAAGTGATTTAATAGCTTTGGCACCTGATACCTGGAAATCGGCCGTTGGCCTAAGTTACCACGTTTGTGTATGTTCAAAGAACATACATATTGTGGGCGTTCCAACTAGGGCTTCTGGAACGTCCCCGGAATCGATTCAATAAAACAGCCTTTAAGCGATTTAAGAGATTATATTAAGCTGGTGCTCTCAAGAAAAACTTTTACAGAACTGTCATCAAGACAAATCAATCATTATATGTCAATATATTAAACCTATTCTAAATTCCTAATTCTTCTAAAGCTTTTTTAATTATTAAATTGACGGAGGTTCCCGGAGGGTGAGCCATCCAAGGAGGTTGTATCACATGAGCTACGCCCTCACGAATAGAAGATACTAGGAAAGTCTTCCTGTAATCTTTTATTCCAAGCTTTGGAAGAGTTAAGCACCTACCTAACCCTAACCAGGAGTCCCTACCTCTGGCAAGACTCTTTGCTGACAGGGGGTCATATGCTTCTGGAGAAGCAGCTTCAGTCATGTCCTGCGATATCTACACTAATATTATAAAGAGGAAAGATTTGTTTGTTTGTTTGTTTGTTTGAATTGAATAGGCTCCGAAACTACTGGACCGATTTGAAAAATTCTTTCAGCAATGGATAGCTACATTATCAGGGAGTAACATAGGCTATATATTATCCCCGTACTCCCACGGGAACGGGAACTACGCGGGTGAAACCGCGTGACGTCCACTAGTACATTATACTCTTAAATTCTTATGCGCCATTTGCGCTGGACAATAATGCAGTCATGCTGAAACCCTGCTGCAACAAAACTTGCCTAAAAGCCGCAACACATTGCCGAACGTAAACAAAAGAATATGGAAATTCACATCCATCCAGAAGGGATTGACTTCACGAAAGTTACCCTAACTAGTCTACGCGGCAGCCAGACGGTTAAGAAGCGAAGGTCTATTCTGTCAAAGAATTAACTCCTAACATCGAACTCATTCCAGTAATCAAAATCTGTTAAAAAAAAAAATTGAATTGAAACTATTTGCCTCCATCGAACAGCTCAGCCAATGGTGACAACTTGCCACCCCTTGCGAAGGCTATGCCCCGTATGCAAAGTTGGTATCACCGCCCATGGAGTCATTCAATTGCGTTACAGTGGACGCTGAAACCTTAATAGAAATATAAAACTGGAATAACTTCAGCCTAGCTAAATATCGATATTAATCGCGACCTTCTCTTCTCTACCCGGCGCCTCCACCACATGTGGGCGTTCCAACTAGGGCTTCTGGAACGTCCCCGGAATCGATTCAATAAAACAGCCTTTAAGCGATTTAAGAGATCATTATATTGAGCTGGTGCTCTCAAGAAAAACTTTTACAGAACTGTCATCAAGACAAATCAATCATTATATGTCAATATTTTAAACCTATTCTAAATTCCTAATTCTTCTAAAGCTTTTTTAATTATTCAATTGACGGAGGTTCTCGGAGGGTGAGCCATCCAAGGAGGTTGTATCATTTTAATTCTTAAAAAATCGAAGTGGAGCAACTAAGGCATGTGGGGTATCATATGAGAGAACGCTACTAGCACATTCTCAAAGATTTTTCTTTTTTTTTTGGCCGTATGGTTTTTGACATTGTATGAAAAATTTAAAAAATAACCATTCCTCCCTTATCTCCGAAGTTTGCACAGAGAAAAGTCTGAAATAAATAATGGCGGTCGTCAATGAAACCATGTCAGAGGCCCTTGAGGCGGTTTAGAAACTCTGACACTGGGGTGTGTGGGGTCGTTAGATCTTACTGCCCACACGATAAGAAGAAGAAATTATTAGTAATAGAAGTTTATGTTAAGATTATAGAAAAAATAAAACGATGGTTCTAATTAGCACACTTTTTCAGAAATCATCAACAAAAATTACATTAGTTCCACTATCGGACAAGAAATGGCACTGATCTAAACTGCAATAACCACCGCAGTGATAAAAATTTGACGAATAAGCCTCGCTAATGAAAATTTGTACGGAACCCTCGGTGCGCGAGTCCCACTCGCTCGTGACCGGTTTTTTTTTTCATAATTTGGCCGTAACTTTAACCAAACCTACGTACAATTTTAGTCTTACCTTCTGCGTGGCCGTATAGTCGAAGTGCCTCTCGACGTACAGGTAACTGAGAGCATGGCCGAAATGTTCGTAGACGTCGGCGGTGCAGGTTATCCAGCGCGCCTTGCTTGCGGGCTGCCTTGATACGGCGCGCGATAACTCGAATATCAGGTTCACCTTAAAGTACACCATCCACCAAAGGTAACGTTCTGTAAATGATAGATTAAACGTATTTATTTTAAATCACTGAATATTGTAAATCATAGTTCAACGCCGTCTGTACGTATGTGCGCGATAAACTCAAACAAGACTTTCAAACGATTTTCGCCAATAGACGCAGTGTTTCATGAGGAGTGTGTTTTGGATGGTGTTACAATACAGTGTTTTTTTTCAAAATCTACTGGTTCAGTTCCTGGGTAGGAACAACGATTTTTCAAAAATCCAATGATGCAGTTTAAAAAGTTTTCATCAAAATCGGACTCGAGTGTCGAGCCCGATTTTTCAGTTTTTTTCGACATTCCTTATACTTTCGGCTAAATCCGAAACTATTTAAAGGCACACTTAAAAATTCACCTTGTATAGGTACATGCTGTGCTCAGCAGTGAGATGTTTAGAAAGACTCACCAATAATAACAGGCTCGGTGTTCGCCAGCAGAACGGACAGCTCCTGAAGATAGGGCAGGCCACAGAGGTAGACTTTGTCCTGATGCTGGAGTGCCACGCTCGTGTTGGAGAACACCACTTTCAGGTAGTGGTCCCAGTCGTGCTGCGGAAGAGAATGTACATACTAATTATGTGATTATTCATTCTCCTATCACAAACTATTCAACTCGATACCGAAGGTCTTCACCCTACCTAGCTCTATCTATTCTTCCTTTATTGAAAAACACACAAAAATGTTTGTAAGTTAATGTAATGTTTGTAAGTACAGTTTGCAAGCTAATCTTACAAACTATAATATCGGTTCGACATTATCGGTTGGGGGCCGAGGCACTCGCTTCCGTAAGAGAATACCCATTGTTAGCCCCTACACGTGGTCCCCGGGTGGTGCTAATCAGGTGATACTAACTGGTGGTAGGTTTCGGCCGATTGCTTGTGGGGTAGTCACACTGGGCAAAGACGTACGATACCGGAACGCGGCTAGGCCGCGCCGTGAAATGGCTACACTGAGCATCAGCTCAGTGTAGCCATTTCAGAGGAGTTGGGTCGAAATAATTGTTTCAATGCAGGCAGACCATCCAGGCTTGCGCTCACATGGCCGTTTCGGGAGACTAGTCATGGAGAGCAGCGGGATCCGAGGCACGGTGCGCCGCTAGCCTACCGCAGGTAGTTGGGGGCCCAAGTAGTGTGCTACCCACACATGAAAGCTAGATCGTGCTGGTTGGAGACCAGACTATCGTCTGGTCGCCCGATGGACATTCCCGGGGAGCTCGGGCGTCCCTGAAATCTCCAGACTAGTCCCCTAATGATTCCGTCCTGTCAGAGTGTGCTTGAAGGTTAGCAGCATGGAACCTCATTTAACTTCCTTCTCGTCTCCTTCCTTCACTCACACATGACAATAAGGAACAAAAAACAACAGCACTACCTCTCTAACAAAGTGCACCCAAACAACATTACAGATCTGCACTCAAATCTCGCTGCAGTCCATCATAACTTGGAAACTGAGAAACCAGCGCTCTTGTTCCTTTCCGAGACGCAGATCGGAAGTTCTTCGGACGTGTCTCACATGTCCTATCCAGGGTTAACCCTGGAGCACTATTTCAAACCATGCGCGAGTAAATTGAAAAGCAATAGATTGACACTTCGATTTAACTTACGAACTTCTTTTAATATGTTACTTCGATACTAAATATTAACCAGTTTTGTTTATTATTCAATGTTCTACAATTTATCGGACTTATTTTGACGATAACACTACGATTATAAGAAAAATGCAAAATAATGATGCGCGCGATGAGGATTTTTGACATTTCATTTATAATAGTGTACTTTAGACAATGCCGCCCTGCTTCTTTAAGAACCTGCTTAAGAATTACAGGCCCATTTCACTTGCGAGCTATTTCTACAAGCAGTTTTCCAGAGTCATCAGTAATCGTCCCGCGTGCAGGTTTGTCGAGTTTCAGCCTCCCGAACAAGCCAGATTCCAAAAAGGCTTCAGCACCGTAGACCACATACATACGTTGCGGCAGGTAATACAGAGGACCGAAGAATATAATCTGCCCCTCTGCATAGCGTTTTTGGACTACGAGAAAGCCTTCGCTTCGATCGAGACTTGGGCTGTGCTGCAGTCTCTCCAACGGGGTCAGTTGGACTATCGGTACATCGAGGTGCTGAAATGTTTGTACGAAAACGCCACCATGTCAGTCCAATTTCAGGATCAGACCTCGAAACCTATCCTCCTTTAAAAGGGAGATGTCTTCGATATTGTTCACGGCCGCAATGGAGGATGTCTTCAAGGTTTTGGACTGAAGAAGACCCAGGCACTCACCTTCGATTTACCGACGATATAGTCGTCATAGCTGAGACTACGGAAGACCTCAATACAATGCTCGATGACCTCAGTAGAGCTTCCGAAAGACTGGGTTTGAAAATGAACATGGACAAAACGAACATCATGGTAAATACCCATGTAGCTCCCACTCCTATCAAAATCCGAGACTCTACCCTCGAAGTTGTAGACGAGTACGTCTACCTAGGACAAACGGTCTAGTTAGGTAGGGCTAACTTCGACAAAGAGGTCGACCGCCGAATCCGACTCGACTGGGCAGCGTTCGGGAAGTTGCGATTATTTGCCTGATTATCATAGTTGACTTATTAGCTACTTTACTTCGATAAATTGTTCGTTATGAGAAAATAAACTGTTTTAATTAGAAGTTTATTTATTTATACTTTGTAAAATTATTACGAATAAACGTTTTGCTATCACTTATGTAACATTTTTATTCATAACCCCTTTATGCAATAAGCATATTAGAATAAAAATAATTATTGCATTATAGTTTGTTTCTTTCGTTTATTTATTTATCGTATAATAAAAGAACAGATGAAGATTATTGTTGAAAAGAAAAAAAAAGTCTCTCCTGAAGATTCGAACCCAGACCTAGGTATTTCACAATCCTATACGAACAGGTTCTCAACGCTATGGGTTCTAGTGGACACAGGCCTGGATTAAATTGTCTATGCCTCTGTCCACCGTTCGCACAGGGGTGATTTGGAGACAACTGGGCTCACACAACATCTAAGTGAGGCGGCAGATGCCCTTCTGCCCAACTGGTGTTACTGAGGGACTTCAACGCCCACCATCAGGAGTGGCTCTTACCATACCAGTGCACAGATCATGCTGAACGAGAGGTGCGAAAGCTGGCACTAGCGTTAAATCTTATCTAGCTGGTCCAGGGGGCAACGAGGGTTCCGGATGTTGATTTGCACACCATACAGCCAATAGCTTGAACCTTCTGCTGATAACAGGTCCAGACCACTAATCGGCGTCAATTACGTCACCACTAGTTGGTGGAACCTAGCCCGAGAGGCACCCGGGGGGTATGGCGATATAGGTCAGCAAACTGGGATGGCATGCGATCTTTCTTCGCATGTTATCCTTGGCAGCCTACTTGCTTTTCTTTGACTGATGCTTTGTCATGCGCGGACGCCATGACGAATGTGTTGCGGAGGGGAATGGAGTACTACATTCCGTTTTCTGACGTTACAATGTCTGGCGAAGCTCGTCCATGGTTTGATGCCAAGTGCAATCGCGCTGATGCGCCTAAGCACGCGGCGTACCTAGCATAGGTCGACACTCGTACGCGCAAAGCAAATGACGTGAGTCAGAAGAAGAGAGCCTTCAACAGGTCTGCCAAGTCCTGCAAGAAGGTGTTGCGGAGGGCTCGGTTTGACCACATTAGCCGAATAGGGAACAAACTTTCGTCATACCCAGCAGGTACTAAGGCTTTTTGGTCTCTGGCTAAGTCGGTCGAATCGAACTTCTGCCGCCCCTCAACCATCACTGCTGAGACCCGACGGGATGCTGGCCCACTCCACTGAAGAGAAAGCGAACTTGTTTACTTCTTTGTTTGCGGAATCTTCACGTCTTAACCCTGGTGGCGCGAAGCCCCCTACTTTTCCTGATGGATGCGAGTCGAGTATGTCGAACATTCGCATTCATCAGAAGGACGCCCGTAGGGTACTGCGTAACCAAGACGTGAACAAGGCTAGTGGCCCCGACGGGATACTGGCAATTGTTCTGAAGACTTGTGCGCCTGAGTTGTCTCCGATCTTGACACGCCTATGTCGCCGTTCGTTTAAGACTAGAAAAGTGCCGAAAGCTTGGAAGCAAGCTAACGTGAAGCCCGTGCCCAAGAAGGGTAGTCGAGCTGACCCGTCGAATTATATAGACCTATCTCGGTAACGTCCATACTCTGTAAGAACCGAGATAGACGCGTGCTGAATCAAAAGCTTCTGGCATATTTAGAAGCGTAAGATATCTGTAGTAACCGAGAATACGGGTTCAGCCGAAATCGGTCTACTGAGGATCTTCTAGCGTATGCCATTCGCATCTGGAGTGAAGCCATAGAGAAGCACGGGGAGGCACTAGCGGTCTCCCTTGACATCTCGAAGGCCTTCGACAGGGTCTGGCACGATAGACTTATTAGTAAGCTTCCTTCCTTCGGTCTGCCTGCCGGATTGTGTGATTGGATCGCGGATTTCCTGAGGGATCGGTCTATCCGAGTGGTCATAGATGGCTGCTCGTCTGGACTGCTGGATATTAATCCTTCTCTTCCTTCTGCATATTAATGATCTGCTAAAACCCGGTACCTTTGGGTATGCAGACGACAGCACTGTTGTTGAGAGGTATGTGTCCAACGCACGAGCTGGTGGGTCGCAAATCCGGTCTATCCGGGAGGCTATGGTTGAGCGCGTGAACGTATCCTTACAGGCTGTCTCTGAATGGGACGATGCCAATCTGGTCAAGTTCAACGCTGCTAAGACCTAAGCATGGCTATTTTCCGCCAAATGGAGCTAGTGCCACCCAGCTCCATATTTCCGAGGTGCAACCGTGCCGATAACCAAAAAATTTGGGCTTCTTGGGGTTACATTAACATCTACCCTCAATTTTGGACCTTTCATAGAGGCAAAAGCTTCATTCACTCATTCATAACAGCCGGAAGACGTCCACTGCGGACATATTTCCGTACATATTTCCGAGGTGCAACCGTGCCGATAACCAACCAATTTGGGCTTCTTGGGGTTACATTAACATCTACCCTCAATTTTGGACCTTTCATAGAGGCAAAAGCTTCATTCACTCATTCATAACAGCCGGAAGACGTCCACTGCGGACATAGGCCTCCCCTAGGGGTTGCCATAATCGCTACGCTTGGCAGGCGGGTTGGCGATCGCAGTGTTTGGTGTTGCGTTTTACAGAGAACGCTGCTGCCCATTCTCTGCTGAGTCCCTTAGTCGTCTCTTACGACACCCACGGGAAGTGATGGGATGGTATTATTCTTTTACGGAACCATACGGCACCGGCCGACACCATACGGCAAAAGCTCAAGTGGCTGCAAAGAAGTTGGGGATCCTAGCAAAGGTGAGACGGTACTTCACGCCGGAACAGCTGCTCAAACTCTATCAAGCGCAAGTTCGATCGTGTATGGAGTACTGCTCTTATCTTTGGGACGGATCTGCCAGATGCTAATTTGATGCCCTTGAGTCAATTGAGAAACGAGCTAAGAGTAACATCGGCAATGATAGGCTCGTCACGACGAAGCTCCTAAGTCTTGAGCATAGACGACGAGTTGCTAGCCTGTCGGTTTTCTACCGGTTGCATTTTGGGGAATGTGCGACGGAATTGCATAATTTAATTCCGTCAAGCACGTTCCATCATCGGATCACAAGACGAACGGCGATGCGCCACCGGTACATGTTGGACATCCCAACCACACGCACAAAACGTTTTGGGAACACATTCACAGTGCGTACAGCTAAGGAGTGGAATTCCCTGGAGTCTGTGTTTCCTGATGGCTACAACCTGGGAGTCTTGAAGTCAAGAGTGAATAGGTTACTTCTAGGCAAGCGTGCTCCATCTTCGACCACATCATCGCTTACCATAAGATAAGATAGTGGTCAAACGCGTGCCTGTCAATAGTAAATTAAAAATCCAAGGAGACTTTTAAAAGTGTAATCTATTGAAAGCTTTTTTTGAGTCAATGTTTATAGAGTAAGATCCCAAAGCGATCAGACATAACTTATCTTCACATAGATGAAACCTTAGGTTCTCAGTAGTATCTCATGTTCTTTGAATACCTGCGTACTTGTGGAGCTCGCCTTGTGACACCTGATCAAGTTGCAGGTAAGAAAGTCAACTAAAAATAAGAGCTACTTAACCTTAATTGACATGGCTGATTTTTTAATATGTTTTGTAGAATATTATTCGAAAATAGTGTCATAAGTATTAGACACTTTTCATGGACCAAAACTTTTGTCAGACGCTTTAGAGCTCCACAGTAAATAAATTAATTTCACTTATTTTTACATGTCTGTTTTTGAAATAGTGTTCCCTTGTTTCGCAGACAGAAATTTGATAGAATTTCATTTCGCAGAAAATGTTTCACATAATATTTGATGCTTATAATTTTATGTCGAATATTATTGTTTCAACAACTATTCACTTGAATAAAACATATTTCATAGAAACACAATTCAATGAATTTCTATTCACATTTTTTTATTTAACAAACTTATCAAACAGTAGAATTATTTTTTAACGAATATTGTTTGTTCGGTATATTTTTCCATGGTATTGTATTTCAATGAAAATGTAATCAATACTTAATATTATTGTTTTATATGTCCGAATTTACAATAGTATACTTTGAAGATGGCAGAATTTCAATAGGAATAATTTTACTAGGCACAGTGCCATTTTTATAAAATAGCATTTATAACCTACTTTAAAATTAAAATACGTCTTGGAAAGTCAATATTTTGCGCTACAAAACTTAGTGACAGAAACGAATCGCTGTAAAACCGACTCCACGTAGTCTTGTCTGCCCTACCCCTAGAGTGTAATTTAAACCCGCATAGGCGCAGAGGGGCGAGGCGACCCGCGAGCTGAGGAGCAGGTGTTATAACGCCCGCCGCCGCGGCTGAGGCTGGCCTACCTCAGCCGGCCAGCAAGCCGAAGCTGCAACCGTGCCTGCTGCATGTTGCATGCTTGCTCATATGCTGCATGCTTGCTTGCTTGCATGTTGCATGCTTGCTTGCATGCTGCGTGCTTGCTGCATGGTGTATGCTTGTTTTTATGTTTGCATAGTTTTGTCTTTTATTCCCATCGCCATTTCCCGCCACCATCGCTTCGTGGGGCTCTGTCGACTGGGCCCGAATGCCAAGTTTTGGCTTGCCTAGAATTTATCCGCATTCTTTTTGTGAACGCGGTGTAGGAGGGTATGCACATTGACAAAGGCGGGAATTGAAGCGTTTAGAAACTGTCACTCGATAAAATGTTTTTCTTGGTAATTAGTTTTATATGAACCAAACAATATGAGGATAAAGAGTATTTGACTTGTTATTCTATGATATGAAAATCGAAACTTTTAATTTTATTTGTAACAAAAATCGATGATTTAAATTTATTCAAAGTGAGTATTCTGCGTATTGAGTATTCTATGAAATGATAAAACGAGTAAAATTTTATGTAAACGAAATTCTATGAAACTATTTTCTATAAAACAACGTACAAACTTTTTAAATATGTTATGAAGGCAATTATTACAAAGGTATATTTCATTACTCAGATAAATTGTAGTGACCAGTAAACACAAAAAAATATTTAGCTGAGAGAATGAGCGCGAGAGCACTATACACATGCGTTTCAGAGCGAGTGAGACGTCCATGGTCACTCGGTTCCTCTTCCTTTAAAACTCACAATCTTGTTTCAGTGTATGCAATTATTATCCTCCTCTTCTTTACTACATAGTATAAAACAAAGTCGCTTCCCGCTGTCTGTCTGTCCCTATGTATGCTTAGATCTTTAAAACTACGCAACGGATTTTGATGCAGGGTTTTAATAAATAGAGTGATGCAAGATTAAGGTTTATATGTATAACACATTCTAATAAAGTTTTTTGATAGGAGAGAAAAATCAATATTCCGTGATCAAGTCGTAAAAAATATCGATTTCCGGGAGCTTTCATGGCGTACGCTGGCTTAACCTTAAGAAATATAAGATAATTGTGTTCTAAAGAATTGTAGTTCTTATAAAAAGCGAGAAAAAAGTCCGCGATGGCATATTATGTCTATCTCCTGAGGTAGACTCACAGTAACTATTTTTATCTTTTAAAATTTTAATAAAACTATGACGTAATTTGAAAAGCCGTTTTCTCCTATTCAGTATTAATCCTTATCCTAATAAGTGTATTCATTATCTTGAAAATTTAATATCGATTAAAAATACCATTTATATGTGTGTGATATGTTAGAACATATCACAGAATTAAAATTACGCGCGACTGAAGAAAATATCATTCTCAGCGAAACATAAATGGCAATGGCTAATGGTTACTTTAACCGTTTTCATCTTTTAAGTTTTGCGTAAAAAGTAATGCATTATTTTAGAAGCTTATTTAAGGTGTACGGTGTTAATCTATATAGATTATCTTCAATATCTATTTTAGAACGTATTTACTCTAAACACCATTCAATTTAAATGAATATCTTAGGAGTTATCGCAACTGCCGGGGTCGCGGGACTGTCTAAACAGGGTACCGGGGCCCTGGAACGCAAAGAGCAACCGAAAGAACAGGGTGGTTTTTAGTCAGTAGGTCTGACAGTCCCTTCCGCTCCATCCAGGACGGGAGGACACATTTGATGATTTTACCACCCAAAAAAAAAGTGGAACTATTATAAAATAAAGGCACCCGTGTTGCAAAATAATTTTACAGTAGGCGCACTTCTTTTTTTGTTCTAAATTTTTCGAGAGCTAGAGCGAAGCCGGGGCGGGTCACTAGTTTTATAAAAAAATGATAATAATATACTTAGATATTAATTAATGATTACTTTAATGTTGAAGTTCGTCTTATTTAAATAGAGATGCAAAAATATTGAATCGAAAGCAGTAAGTACTTTAAAAATATTTTACTCTGAGACGCATGCACATAGTGGTCTTAAGCTCATTCTCTTGGCAGAATATTTTTGTGTTTAGGAGATGTGTGGTCACTACAATTTGTCTGACTAATCTATACTATATAATATTATAAAGAGGAAAGATTTGTTTGTATGTTTGTTTGTTAGTTTGTTTGAAATGAATAGGCTCCGAAACTACTGGACCGATTTGAAAATTTCTTTCAGCAATGGATAGCTACATTATCAAATCAAAATTAAATCAAATCGTATATTTCAAATAAACCATTTACAGGCACTTTTGAATTGTCAAGGTCGGTCAGTCCAACAAGATGAAGCTATTTGCACGTTCCAAAGCGTAGATCTCTATGGAGAAGAACATAGGCATATCAGGGAGTAACATAGGCTATATTTTATCCCCGTACTCCCACGGGAACGGGAAATACGCGGGTGAAACCGCGTGACGTCCACTAGTGAAATATAACTTTGTTCCTTAATAACGTATTTAAAAAATCAGACATGTTAAAAATAAGTAAAATTCATTTATTTTTGTGGAGCTTTAAAGCGTCTCACAAAAGTTTTGGTCCATGGAAAGGGTCTGATACTTATGATACTATTTTATAATAATATTCTACAAAACATAAATAAAAATCACCCATGTAAAGTTAAGTAACTCTTTATGTTTAGTTACCTGTCTTACCTGGTACCTGCTCAGGTGTCACAAGGCGAGCACGCAAGTATTCAAAGAACATGAGACGCTACTGAAAACCTAAGATTTTATCTTTGTGAAAATAAGTTATGTCTGATCGCTCTAGGATTTTGAACTATTAACTCCTAGATTCTTCGTGCCCAGTAGGTGACCACGTTAGTTGCAGCATCAGTGGCATTCAAGTCCCCCAAAGTGCACGTGTATGGGCGCTTGAGGTACAACTTGTAGCTATTCAAAATAGAAGTCTCGTACCTGTTTCCACTGCGGGGCTCCATTAGGACCCTCTATTAGTTGCTGCACGGACAGGTCGTAGGCCAAACCAGTGTCTTTTGCGGTCGTTATCTGTGAAATGAGTTGCAACATTTACTCATTAAATTATTATAACATAAGACTACTACATGCTAAAATTAATTGTATCAAAGTAAACAAGAAGACCAATTTATTGATTGGCTTTCAGCAACAACTCGCATTGATCAACTAGGTATTAGCTGGGTACAAATTCAGATTCAGAGTTGCAAGCGCTACAACTGAGACTTCCTTATAAAAAAAATAATGAAATGTCTGTAAAGTCATTTTACGGACGATAATTTTACGTGATAACGTCATAAGAAAACAATTGAATTCGAAACAAACAAGCCGAACGCTTAGGCCAATCGTGCCTCTCTATCGCTTGTTCCGCACTCTCGCTTGCACGCTCGGTTCAAGCGGAACGTGACACTTTTTCGGCGTTCATCGATTTATAAGACGTTATCACGTCAAAAGAAAACCCTTTGAAGAATGCCTTTTTACCCAGGTCGGAGATTGAGACTAGAACCCCTGGTCAGTAGCTGTACCATGAGATCAACTCTAGTTGAAAAAAATCTGTCAAGAAACTCCTTTATTTACTCTTTTCAAAGAAATATTTTACTATATTTGGTTGTTGTTTCGTGAGTGTCTTCACATCATCACATAACTTACTTGTCATACCGAAAGCAGAGACGCATAAAAATCAAAAACTTACGTTGTACAACTGTTTGCTGAATTTCACGACATCATCAGCCAACTGCTGGGCGTTTATTTCGTTGTCGGCGTTGCTGATCTTGAAGCGTATGTATTTGTGGTACTGCTCCCAGTTGTTGAAGTGGAGGAATTCAGGCCATGGGTAGACTTGGTTGACCTGGAACGACTTGTAACTTGAATACCTTATACTATTTAGCTTTTGCCCACGGGTAATGACTGGATGGAGAGCGAGAGGAAGGCCAAGTAGAGTAGAGTAGGGACTCCTTTTTCCGCATTTAGACTCTCATTCATAAAAATTGAGGTTTATGGTACGGAACCTTTCGTGTCCGACTCGCACTTGGCCGGTTGTTTTTAATAGTCAGAACAGAAATATGTGTGTCGTCTTGTTTTTCCGGGCTGGAATTGTAAATGCTATAAGACTCACAAGTATCAGGAGATCAGAAACATGTCGAAGTATTTCCAGGGTTGGAATTGTGAGCGGTTAGGATTCAAAAGTACCAAGAGATTAGAAACATGTCGAAGTATTTTCGGGGCTGGAATTATGAGTGCTACAGATTCACAAGTAGATACCAGGAGACCAGAAATATGTCAAATTATATTTTCGGTAAGAAAGTAAGCGCTAAAGATTAACAAGTACCAGGACACCGGAAACATGTTTTAATATTTCCGGCGCTGGAATTTTGAGTGGTTAGGATTCAGAAGTACCAGGAGACCAGAAACATGGAAGTTTTTTCCGGGCTGTAATTATGAGCGTTAAAGATTCGATAGTGAATTTCCAGCGCTGGAATTGTGAGTGGTTAGCATTTAAAAATACCAGGAGAAGCGAAACATATCGAAGCTTTTTTGGGCTGGAGTTATGAGCGCTAAAGATTAGCAAGTACCAGAATACCAAAACCATGTCGAAGTAGTTCTGGAGCTGAATGTACGGACAGTAAAGACTCACAAACTATTAGAATAAAGAATCATGAAGATGAATTTCCGAGAATGAGAATATGGGACAACGAAGTTGCGCGCCACCTCTAAAGTCTACGCAGACGAAGTCGCGGGCGAAGTGCTAATTTTAATAATAATTTAAATATACTTTTTTGATATTTTTAAATGTTTATTTTTTGTAGAAATATTTGAAAATGTAAGTTATTAATTGAATAATAAACGGAATAATAATAAAAAAGTTTTATTTCGGGTGGCATAGACCCATCGAAAACTTAACATGGTCAACACAGTACACATTTATTTGCTATGACTCGCCACACTAACACAAGTCATGACCCAGTGATTTTAGAAGGGACAATCGAAACGTAAAGCTATTGCATTCAGAATGCCGTTTTTGCTACCCCGCATAAGGGTCAGCAGAGAAGCTGCTTTTTTGCGCATGATGGCCTGGAAACTATCAGTGCGCTACATATACTGGTAGGGCTTAAGTCGAGATAACCCCCCCCCCCCACATAAATATTGCATCAACATAACGACGAGCACGAAAGTGCTAAATCGATGCAACGTGACGCACAACTCCGACTAGACGACGGCCCCGATTTCAAGCATGCACTCTCTTTTGATTCCTACATCTTACTTACACAACTTAACAGTTAAAAGAGTAAAAATTAAGGTTAAAACATTTATGAGTATTCTCCAAGAAAATTCCAGATATGTTTCCTCACCTTTAATCGGTTCCGGCTAGGGTTTTCGGCATCCTGGGCGACCTGCACGCTGAGCAGCATGTCCAGCCCGAGCTGCCTCCTGCCTCTTCCAGCCACTTCCTCCCACCTGAAGTTTGCGCTCATATTCGTGGGAGGGCGTGGAGGCAGTCCTAGTTCTTGCAGAACCCTATGAAAGGTGTTCTTGACGTCGGCCTCTAGATTTTCTGAAGGGGGATTAGAAGAAAATAGTGATTGTTTCTGTATTGAATGTGTATTTGGACGAATTTGGGACCCTTTTACCATCATTGTTAATTTTCATCACCATCATTTCGGCTGGAATGATGATGTAGACAACAGTGGGTGATCAAAAGAAAAGCGGCAACTACATATCCATAGTCCCTTGTTACTATCTATTTTTAGAAATGTAAATGAAGTTAAAGAATCGGACAAGTGCAAGTTGGATTAGCCCACCGGGGGTTCTGTACAAATTTGCAGGTACATATAACTATAAACAAAGACTATATTTTTCACAATGTATATTATTTTTATTTATTTGTTCAGATTTAATTACAAATGTATAGTTTTCAGATTTTTCCCTATACTTGTAGTATAAGACGATATTACTTCCCAAATTTCATTCTGCGTTTCATCACAAGATACAGTTTGTAAAACTTATTTTTATTAATTTTCTAGTTTGACCCCCAAAAGTGGCCACCCCCATACTCAATTTTTTTTTATTTACGTAACGCGTCCGTGTTTGGGTCACAGAAGCCCATATGTTTACCAAATTTCAAAAGAGTCGGTTCTGTAGGTAGATCCGGAGAAAACTGCCTGAAACAGACGGACGGACAGACAGACAGACAGACACCCGAGTGATCCTATAAGGGTTGCGTTTCTTACGGATGATCGGAACCATAAAATGTAGTGGGCCTACTATGACGTGCCAATGCTATGATGATTAAGCTGTGATAAGGGGATAGTGTTATGCGTCTTGTATAACTCCGTCTCCCTCCCACACCGTGATCATGGTCGTTTCTATACGTCATAGTCACAGTCTAAAGAATGACCAACACTCACCAGTTATATTCATACACGTCCTATAAAAGCTCTTCGCCTTCACCACACTGTTCGGCAGTCCCTCATCATCCTGGGCCTCCAAGAGTTTGCTCAGGTCGCTGAACACTTGTACCTGGAGCTTTTCCATCGGGTCCCAGGATGGGGACCAGGCTGGCACCGGGTTCTGTTTGTTCCAGCCACCGCACGCAAACTCGTAGAAGTCTGTGCATGGGTCCACATCTTTGTTCAAGTTTTGAAGGATTCTTGCGGCTGTGGGTGAGAGATATTTTATTTAATTCAACGTAAACGAAGCAGAATGACTATATAAGGAGTTTGGTTAGCGTTTTGTAGTTTCTGTCGGGTAGACAGAAACTATGGCGAAAGGCGTGAATTTATGTACAGTAAGTAAAATCACGAAAATTGGGTAGCTCAGTGGTCAGAGAGTAGGCACGGGTCGCGGGTTTGAAACCCGCAATGAACTCCCACTCAAAAATATATAGTTAGAATAGTAGACGTTTTTTATTAAAAGGAAGGAGTAAAATAAAGAGGGTCACAATTCTATGGAAGCTGTTAAGTTTCAAGTTAAAACCTAATATACATCAAGGAATCGATAGGAAGTATCGGTGGTAAGGTATCACCTGTAAGTCTATCGGGATACAAAATAAAATCAAATCCATATACGAAACAATCAAAATCAAATCAAATCAAAATCAAAACTCATTTATTATTCAAATTAGGCTGAGAATCAGCACTTTTTGAACGTCAACGTTTACAAATAGACAGTCCCCCAAAACGCCCGCCCGTCACCACTTCCTAGCGTTTTAGCTGTGGAGAAGAAGTGGCCGACAAACTCCCCAGCAATAAATCAACATAGCAGTTCGCGACTCTCTCTAAACAAAAAAAAAACAAACCTGTATCCTCAATTAGTGTAGTGTTTTTCTTAGTGACAGTGTTATCCTTGTTAACTGACGAAGCATTTCGGGCATCAACATCCCCGAAATCTGTAAAAACAATAACAAGCACTGGGTATAAAAAAACTGACAAAAGTTATGATATTAAAACTGAACGTAAACAATTATGAGGAAACGCGGGTGAAGAGACCTTGTATATAAAAAATCATAACTCGAGGTTTGACTCTCGCCTGTTTCATCGTCCAATATTGGATCAATTTGAAAGATATTATACTATACTAAATGAGAAGGATATATACTGTGTCCCTATGTTTTCCTTTTTGACGATATATTTCAACTTGATGTAAACAAAACTTTGTAACAATTTATTATTTTTAAAAGAGTGTCCGTGGAGTTTCTTGCACGTTCTTCTCCATAGAGATCTACGCTTTGGAACGTGCAAATAGCTTCATCTTTTTGGACCGACCGACCTTAACAATTCAAAAGTGCCTGTAAATGGTTTATTTGAAATAAATATTTTTGAGTTTGAGTTATTAACCATATAAGCACTAGAACCCTAAAAAATGCTCAAAATTGACCGATAAATCGCTGTCAACAGAGCCCTAGTATCCAAATTTATCAACTATTAATGATTGAAAAGAAAACTTAGGGACACAATATGTATCCTTCTTATTCAGTTTGTATCGGCATCAATACCGCCAAAAGAAAAATCATCGGAGCAAATCAACATCGCAACAAAAGGAACCGCAACGCTATCTATCCAACTAGCTGCGAACTACTACGTCGAAATACTGCATCGCGCAATCAAAGTTTACCGTGCGTTTTGAACATATACATCAGCTCGAATGTCAAATATCGGGCAGTTGCCCACACCGGACACAACAACCGTCCGGTCAGAGGATCCTCCCTTTTCAACAGAGGTTTGCGGGACTTTACTCTCTGTTCCCCATACCTATAAGTTTATGAAATATCTTTAATCTTTAAAATCGGTCCAATATGAAAACATGGAGGAAACATGCGAGAGCCAAACCTCGAATTATGACTTTTTCCATACAAAGTCTAGCCGACCGCATTTCCTCTTAAGAATCCATTATATAATCTTTCTTGTTCAAACAACAGTCAAAGGCAATCTCACCAATGCATCGAGTGGTTTGATGTTTTTATTGATGTACTAGCTGACCCGCGCGGCTTCGCTCCCGTCAACTGGCTACTCTACCTACCGACCCTAACCTAGCTACCCTACCTACCTACACATTCTTTTTTTTTTGTATTTTAATTCTTATTATGCTATTCCGGACGAAGACTAATCCAAAAACTATGAAAATGGGTCCACCCGTTCTCGAGTTAGTTAGAAAAGTGTTCGAACAAACCCGACTTTGTTTTATACCTAAGAAGATTAAGATTTTTGCTATATTGTGAAAGATTCGACCTTTTTCTAGAAGACATTTTTATATTTTCGAGACAGAAATAAAACGAATAAACTGAAGGAAGACGGACAGCGGTGGCTTATTAATAAATAGGGTTCCGTTAGCAACCTTGGTACGGAACCCTTAAAATCGGCTTGGTTCGCACGAATCAAAATCGTACGTGAAGGCTTAAATAATAGGGTCCCATTAGCAACTTTGGCACGGAACCCTATCATTTGCCTTGGCTTGCAAATCGAACCGTCTGATACTAAGCACGAATTAAAAACTTAGTTGCGGGCAACCTGGGAGTCTTTAAGACAAAAGTGAGTAGGTTGCTTCTAGGCAAACGTGCTTCATCTTCGACCGCATCATCGCATACCATCAGGTGAGATAGTGGTCAAACGTATGCCTATCTACAGTAAAAATAAATATATTATATATTCTACTCCGTATCACCTAACCACTGAGAACTAATGATAACACGATTTGACAGTTACTGTAAAATCGTGTTGTCAGTTCGGGTCCGGGACTAATCGTAAGTCTGTAGGTGATACGGAGTAGAATACGCCCGCCTGCAACTAAGCCCGAAACTACGCATTTCGTTAGAGAGTAGCCCCCCTGATCCGCAAGTCGAACCGTCCAGTACTTCGCAAAACTAAATCAGTTTAAGACTCTACGATAAATGCACTTTAAACGAAATCAGCACAACTCAGAGATTTAGGCAATTTTGGTCCCTAACAGTTTAAGACCTTTCAGAGACCAAACCGAAATTCCCAAAAACTACGACTGTGTTTAAAAATCGTGTGTTTGATTTTGTGGGTCGATTTTGATGAAATAAACGCTAAATGAAAAATCTTAACACCATAATTCAGAAAAACGCGTCATCAGTGCAACGTCATCTATCGACCATGTGAACTGACAAAATATTTGGCAGCAGAAGACGTTAAATAAGAACGTATGTAACGATAAATAACGATAAGGTATTAAAATCTTTACTTTTATTTTGCTACGTCTACGTATTAAAAGTTTCACGAATAACTCAATCAATGTGTTTTGGTGTAACATTCACGCTTTCATGCATTTTTTGGTTCCTCAATAGATGGCGCTCTGACTGATCAGAACACATTAGGAAGATTCTTACTAAACTAAAAATTAAGTATATTTTGATTTTGTGGATCGATTGTAACGATAAAATATAAGGAAAAGGTATAAAAATGATCACTTTTATTTTGTCACGTATTAAAAGTTTCACAAATAACTCAACAATTTTGAATGCTTTCGTGCATTTTATTTTTTCTCAATAGATGGCGCTCTGACTCATCAGAATACATTAGGAAGTTTCTTCCTAAACTTAAAAATTCAATATCTTTTGATTTTGTGGGTCGATTTTGATGAAATAAACGCTAAATGTTACTCAGGTTATCACTTAATATTTTTAAGTACTTAGATTTGCAATCCAATCTGTGGTTTATGCGTGATGCTCCCACAAACGCACAGACAAACAGATAAACAGACAAACAGACAAAAATTTCAAAATTTGCATTTTTGTGTTTTGTATCTTTTTCCTGAGTTTTCTGTGTAATTTTCATGCAAAAATATTCAATGTACAGACACGGTTAGTCTACGATTTTATTATATGTATAGATGAACATAATTTAAAAATCATCAACAGAAGACTACATTATGTGCTACATTACGAACACGTGTCGGCACTGCGTGCAAACTTAATTTCATAATATAAAGTGCGTCTCAAATCTTTGAAGAAAAACATATTTAAGTACTGCTGGTAGGTGAAATAAACGAATTTATTTGTACAATAATTTTCTCGCAAAAGTGGCGCAGTTATCCCTTCCAAAGAAAACATGTGGACTGTGAAATAAGTGACTAAGAACCACTTAACTTAGGGTTAAATCAGCGTTTAATTTCGAAATGTTTGCGACAATTTGTATTTTAATTGGAGCGATATATGAAGGGGTAACATGCGCTGTTTCTTTGAAAACTTTGCAGTTAAAGTCGTAAGTTACATAAAGCTAATAAACAATATAAATAGACATTGGAGGACACTGCCGCCTCGTTGATATACCTTAAGAGAACTATGAGCAATAATACAACAGAGGTTGTAACAAAAATAATTTCTCTTCTAATAATTCAATATTATCTAGATTCTAGATGATTTAATAAAGTCGTTTCAAAATAATTGAAAATTAAATTGCATAAGTCATAAAATAAAAGCAATGCCTTCCGCTTTATTATTGCTTTTTTCATAAAATTAGCAATTAAAAATTGCTATAATTAAATATCGAAAATATTTAAGGAAGAAAACGAACCTGTGTCCTCAATTATTGTAATTTGTTTCTTAGTGAAAGTATTATCATAGTTAACTGCTGAAGCAATTCTGGCATCAACAACCCCGAAATCTGAAAAAACAATATCAAACACTCGGTATAGACATACTGCCAAAAATTATGATGGTAAAAATGAACCATCAAGAATCCATTATATAATCTTTCTTAGCAAAACGCAATCTCACCAACGCATCGGGTGGTTTGTTGTTTTTATTGATGTATAAAAATAATTAAAAGCCATCAAAAAAAGACAAAATTATTTTCCTAAGTACTAATACTATATTATGTACTACATAATCAATACGTATTGGCACTGCGTACAAACCTAATATCAAAATATAAAATGCGTAGGTGACTCAAAAGAAACATAGCAAAGTACTACTGGTAGGTGACTCAAAAGGAACATAGCTAAGTACTACTGGTAGGTGACTCAAAAGAAACATAGCAAAGTACTACTGGTAGGTGACTCAAAAGGAACATAGCTAAGTACTACTGGTAGGTGACTCAAAAGGAACATAGCTAAGTACTACTGGTAGGTGACTCAAAAGGAACATAGCTAAGTACTACTGGTAGGTGACTCAAAAGAAACATAGCTAAGTACTACTGGTAGGTGACTCAAAAGGAACATAGCTAAGTACTACTGGTAGGTGACTCAAAAGAAAAATAGCTAAGTACTACTGGTAGGTGACTCAAAAGAAACATAGCTAAGTACTACTGGTAGGTGACTCAAAAGAAACATAGCTAAGTACTACTGGTAGGTGACTCAAAATAAACAGCTAAGTACTACTGATAGGTGACTCAAAAGGAACATAGCTAAGTACTACTGGTAGGTGACTCAAAAGAAAAATAGCTAAGTACTACTGGTAGGTGACTCAAAAGAAACATAGCTAAGTACTACTGGTAGGTGACTCAAAAGAAACATAGCTAAGTACTACTGGTAGGTGACTCAAAAGAAACATAGCTAAGTACTACTGGTCGGTGATTCAAAAGAGTAAATTTGTTTAGAAATTATATTTTTTATTTGGAACATGTAACAAAATAAACGCAATACCTGAAAAGGGCAATTTGTGCTGTCCGTATTTGTACAATCGACTGCCCCATTCATTTATGTGCGCAAAAATCGACAAAATGTACTGAATTATATATATTTTTTTTCCCTAGTAGTTGTGAAGACCCACTTCAGGCCCATTTTCAGGTATCGCGTTTACTCTGTTACACTTTGCATATCAAAATATGTATATCCTAACTAGTCTACTAACTAGTGATAAATACGCCCGAAGTTAGCCGAACGACGCACTACGATGACGAACACTGAGTCGCGACGTCACTGAGGCGGAGCGGTGAGCATTTTTTTACATTTGTCATTTGTAGATTACAAACGACAAATGTAAATAATGCTCAAATTCAAAAAGTCTAACAAAAGCTGGACTGGCTGAACACCGTCTAATTTAGTCGGACACACAACTATAAAGCCTGGCTGTGTCCGGTTTTATCCGGAGGTCTGGCAACGTTAAACGCGCTGGTGCAGACAGATGATGCAGCAAAATATGCACTTAATGACTCTTATAATTAAATATTGTCTAGATTCTAGATGCTTTAATAAAGTCGTTTCTAAATAGTTGAAAATCCTATTGCATAAATAATAAAATATTTTTTTTTAATAGTTTTTTCTCTAGCTAAATAGACATACGAGGACACTGCCGCGTCGTCGGAATACCTTAAAATAACTAGGTTTCAACAATAATACAACAGAGGTTCTAACAAAAATAATTTTTCTTCTAATAATAAAAAAGGATCTAGATTCTAGATACTTTAATAAAGTCGTTTCAAAATAATGGAAAACTAAATTGCATATGTCAGAAAATAAAAGCGATGCCTTCTGTTTTATTATTGGTTTTTTTCATATAATTATTGGCAATGAAAAATAGCTGTAATTAAATATCGAAAATATTTAAGGTAAAAAACAAACCTGTGTCCTCAATTAACGTGGTGTTTTTGTTAATGACAGTATTATCGTTGTTTACTTCTGAAGTATTTCGGGCAACAACAACCCCGAAATCTGAAAAAACAATAATAAGCACTGGGTATAGAAAAACTGACAAAAATTGTGAAAATAAAACAGAATATGAACAATTATGAATCTATACTAATCTATTAATGCTAATTGCAGCATTGTGTTCTGCATTATAAGGTTTGGCAATGAAATCTTTTTTTCCCAAATTTAACCTCAACCTCATTCGTTTAGACACAATTTTCTTTTTCTGATCATATTTTAAATTGAGATTCCATCGAAATGACACTTGACAAATTTCAAAAAAATATGGTCAGTGTCTGGTGAATGTTGACAAAAGTCAGTTAATATGAATTAATACAAATAAATTGGAAGAAAGTAATTATAAATCCATCAAGTAGGTACCATGTGTTAAATGTGAAGTATAATAATGTAATCCAAAGGCAGCTAGCTTATTGTTCTAAAATATCGGTACGTAAATATTTTCACTTTCTTTCTTAGAAATTCTATTTGAGAATTATGTCACTCATATTTCGTTTATTGGTGTAGATACCGATCGGAGCTGACGACGGTATCGGTCCACGGGCCACCTACCATATCTGCGAAGGCTAGATGGTATCCGTGAGCATAATTATTTAATCTTTCGAGTTCTCTTGGAGTACTTAAGCGCGATCGCGAAGCGTGATCGTGTGATCGTCGCCGACTCCCAGGATTTGTGCAGTTTATGGACCTAAATATCTAATCGTAGATGTTTTAAATTGTTTTCATGTTGTTAGCATAACGTGCTGCTCCTTCCGAGCAGGTATTTAGTTTCCTTATTTTCTATCTGAATATTGTCTAGAAGTTGCGAAAACCACTTAGAGCCGCATCTTTCATGCAATTTAGCAGTTGGAGATGCTCCTAGACCGTGTTTTATTGATTGCAATCACTATCTGGTTTAGAAGCACGTTTGTTCTCGAAAGGCATCATTAACAAATTTGGAAAAACGTGCCTGTCTTTTTGCGTTTTTAATCATTTATAACCAACTAAATAACCAACTGAAAAATTCACCGACTCACCGACAGATATTTAAAGATTTTTTTTTTAATTTGTCTGTTTTTTATATCTTTTTTTATATTCACTATTAGGTTTTGTTTTTATTTAAAAATGATATACGTATGACTAGCGAAGACCCCATCTTTTATTTCGCTACATAATATATTAATATCTATACTAATATCTTTCTATAAAAAGGTCGTTAAAGAGTAACGATATATCTATACTCATATACATATAAAACTGAAGAGTTTGTTTGATTGAACGCGCCACGTTCAAGCAAACAAACAAACAAACTCTTCAGTTTTCAGGATCTACTGGTCCGATTTGAAAAATTCTTTCAGTGTTAGCCCATTTATCGAAGAAGGCTTTATCATTGTCATCACGCTAAGACCAATAGGAGTGGAGCAGATGAAGTTGCGCGGGTCAGCTAGTGTTAATATAATTTGCGTGCACACTGAATCAACTGGTTTGAATTAGTTGATGGGGTGTCGCTACATTCGAGTTTTTGAACTTTCTGCGTGGAATTACGAGGATAGTGTTCGGTGCGCTCGGGAGAGACATGCTAAGCCACGCGTCTCGATCTGTCAGAAATTATGTGACCTTGTCTCTTAAATATTTGTAACTAGTTTACCCACGCAACTTCGCCTGCTACGCTCCTCTTGGTCTTTGCGTGATGATATAGCATATAGCTTTCGTCGATAAAGGGGTTATCTAACACTGAAAGAATTTTTCAAATCGGACCAGTAGTTCCTGAGATAAGCGCATTCAAGCAAACAAACAAACAAACTCTTCAGCTTTACATATTAAAAAAGTACAGATATAAATATAGATTTACAAGGTAAATAGCGCGGCGTTTATTTGAAATAGTCGCAGAACTTGATTAATTGATTTATTTAATTAGTTATGCAACAAATATGTACATAGTATACTAGTTGTAGAAAGTGATACTGGGACATATTTTCGTCTTTCTACTGTAACAAGCTTGCAATGTTGTAAGCTTGTTAGAGATTTCCATGAAAATGAAATTGTAAACACGATAACCATTTTTTCTCTTCTGTCTCTTTTCAAAATCATTCAATTTTGAACATTTCGATCAAGAACCACGTCCTATATTTAAAAAAAAAACTAATAATTTTGAAATATATATGTGGTTGAGTTTAACTAACAAACCAGCAAGCTGAAGTGAGATGCTTCTTTCAAAACAAATGGTGTTAAGATTTCTCTCACATAAGAACAAGATCGCTACGTATATTTTAAGTTCTTAGTTAAATATCTTGTATCTGTAATTAATTTTAGCCATTCACTACTCTCCTAGAGAGGAGGCCTGAGTCCCAACAGTGGGAATATTATAAGGCCGACTACGCTATGCTATGCTATTCACTACTTTTAAGTTAGGAATTATCTTTATAATTATAAGATTTTTACTACATGTTTTCTTTCAGTGGCTATTTTAACACATTTTACTGTAAAAGTTTATATGAATAAATTGATTCGAAAGATAAATGACTGAGTTCGAAGGTAATCTGCAAATTCACAACCAGACAGTGCATTTCTTAACAAAGACATGTTAATACTAACTGTCAGACTTGTAACTGTAATTGTAGCATGTACAAAAACTGTTAAGCATCCTTCCGTGGAGGATTCCCATGGAGATGCCATGGTGTTTATAGTGTTATTTTAAATAGCTGTACTTGTAGACAGCCATTACACTATTTACATACCATCGATAAACTACAGGTTTGAATTAAAATAATTAAACACTTGCCTACCGCAAAGCCTGTACTCCGGTCCAAATCAGTTGACGCTGTATCTCCATATTTTGGACTTTTCCAAGGCTTTTGATACTATACTTCTATCCTACTTCACCATCTAGGCTGAAGAGAATGGGAGTGAGAGGACGTTCAGTTGTTATTTTAAAGAGCCACTACTCGGAGCAAGCCATATATTTCAAAATAGAGTCACTATTAGTGTAGAATATTCAATAATCTTAGATTTTATCACGGATTGATGTTGGGGCCAACATTATTCCTATCAGATATAGCTATACTACCAGTCATTCATATAGGCAGTCGAAGAACAAGATCAGCTGCATCTAAGTATACCAAAAGTTGACTGATGATATACAAACACTTACCTGTCCCAAAGCACTGTGGGCTGCGGTACTCGGTGAGCACAAACACTACTGTGTACGCGGCCAGGGCTATCAGCGAAATGCCCAGAGCAACGATGAGCACTAATGAACCTTTGACAGTGCGATCTCTGGAAAAGAAAGATGTAAGCACAAGTTATAGATTACTATAGGTATTCTGTTGATCTTGCTAGATGACAGTGATGTGTTGTTTTAGTGTTTTGTGGAAAGAATAAAGTATGTACAGTGCATAGTAAAATAATAACGGTTTTGGGGACAAACGTTTACTAAATCATAACAAGTCATTTTAATGAAGGTAATCATGAAATAACCTTGAGTAACTGGACATGAGGTCATAATTAGGCTAAAAATCTTTATTCGAACTTTCTACCGTACCCATACAATTAATTCAGACATTCAAATATAATTCTAAACAAAAAGCAAAAATAAAAGCGGAAAACGAGATAGGTTTTAAAACATCCATACTAATTGTGATATTATATTGCTGAGGATACCAAGTTTGTATTATGTCGCATTAGTTTTGAAATGGACGAATGTATTATTTTTTACGTAGTCTGCGAAATATCCTTGTAACTTAATTGATCATTCAGGAGACTTCAGGAGTGTTTATCATGATTGTGTTAGATAAACTGGCCAAGTGCGTGTCGAGCCACGCGCTGTGTAGGGTGCAAAATCTAAATATATGGTAAGAGTCTTCGAGCTAAACCGTGGACAGACAGACAGACGAACATGGAATATTAATACATTTTGTTAAAGTGGTTGCTCATAATGGGCCTCACCGGAAGGCTTAAATTCACTCAAAGGCCAATGGAGGTGGCAATGCTTGGAGTTTCCTTGCGTGATCAAATCAGGAATGATGATATCCGCAAGAGAACTAAGGTTGCCGACGTAGCCCGAAGGATCACCAAACTAAAGTGGCAGTTGGCAGGTCGATGGGAACGAAAATTTCTGGAGTGGCGACCGTGTACCGGAAGACGCAGCAGTGGTGGTCCGACGACCTGGTGTGTGGTCGCGGGTAGCCGATGGATGCGAGACGCTTAGGACTTGTTGTTGTGGCGACACTTGGGTCTATGTCAGCAGTGGACGTCTTTCGGCTGATATGATGATGATGATTTTGTAAAGAGAGATCACTATCTCTACTTGGTAGAATCTACCAACATAGTATAATGTTTTCAATCTGAATCGCGACGTTACTTATGTAATTGTATTCTGAAATATTTTGAAGGGTTCTGGGTTTTCAATAGACGCACGAAGTATGTGAAAATGAATGTTTTTGTTTTCGAGCCATGAATAAGCTATTTTTGACGAAATGTTAGTCCTGAGTATTTATGTACCGGTTTTTGTGGACTGTGAGATCAAAGTTTGAAATCAGTTGTAAACAAATTAATAAGTAGCTTTGTTAATCTAGTGCTGAGCATGGTGTTCTGGGTTCGATATCCAAGTCAAGCAAAGTGTTCTTAGCGTTTGCATCAGGAATTGTCCCCTCAAATGTTCTTTGCGTTCCAGGGTCGCAGTAACTCTTTCGAACAATTACGTAACCTTGGCTTACAAAACTATAGGAAACTTTTAGGTGACAAAAAATCTACATAACAAAATTATAAAGCCTGTCTCTTAAACTAGGAGACCTCTATCTTAACTGTACAGCAACTGTAGAGTCAGCAAGCACTCAGTTGACTCGGTTTTGTAACCTGTATTAGGTAGCGAATGATAGTTTTGCATTGTGTATGAAAAATGCACCAGCTTGGTGTTGTGTATACGCTGTGATGGTGGGTATGAATAGATGGTACCTAAATGTGAAAATTCTTGTGCGCAGTGGCCCATGTTTTAACGTGTAGTGAAGGGCGTTAGTTCCAACTAGATAATGATAGAAGTGTTCGTTGTAATGTTCGTTGTTGATAAAATCGGCCAATTTGTCTGTCCGGCCAGCATCTGTATCTTGATTTATTTGAGAGAAAATTTATAAAACTAGTACATCAATCGAATTCGCTCTAAGGACTGGGCGGTCAAAATATGTGACGTGAACACGAGAAGATCATATGTAAAAGGTGTCCGTCCAACTGTATTAATTTTCCTTATTTAGTCACGGTCAAATATCCAAGTTATTTAATCCGTAGGTTATCGGACGTGGACTTACAATTTTTTTTCTTTGGAGCTCGCCGCCACTTTTCCTGAGTTGGGGCTCTCCGCTTCTATATCCATGACCTAGAAAGATAATACACCATAAATAAAATTAAAATATAATCATATTCCAGTTTACCTGGGATTAAGATAGTCTAATAAAACTAAAACATAATTACGTCAAATAAATGCGTAAATGACGCAAGATGAAACCTTATTGAGGAATTTTGAAATTGATAGAGTATCGTTGGACGTATTGCAATTTACCGCTTGTACATGGTGGACATGAACCCATAAGCACAAAACGTTATGGGAATATTTTCATTTTGCTTAAAGTTAAGGAATTCTGTGTTTCCTGCTTACTACAACTTGGGGAAACAATATTTAAGGCACGAATGAATAGGTTATCTAGCCAAGCATGCTTCATTTTCAACCTCATCGTCGCTTGCTAACATCAGGTGCGGAAATGGTCAAATGCGAACATAGCAATAATAAAAAAATATCAGAATTAGATATTGATGAAAAAGTTAAATGCTACAATCGCGTGTCGCCCTAACACTATTTCACGAAAATTTATTTGCATGTGTAAAAGTTAACAATTTAATTACCGAACTGTAGTAACAACAATTAAATGTCCAACTTTCAATGGCAGGTAACGAAATTCATTGCATAATTACACATATTCGGATGGAGGATTGGGCCAAGACTGATGACGTATTTGAAACCCTGGTTGGGAACTAAGGGTCGAAGTCGAAGCAACATGATCTACCTACCGGATTACGAGAACATCTCGTCAGAAACATGACGAGCAAGCTTAAACGAAATTCTGATGGCGTAACTAAGGAAAACGTCAGTTTAGACGACTAAATCGGCCCGATAAAACGAAACTCAAATTAAATACGAATAAATAGGAGTCGGTAAAGGTTAATAATAAAAAGGGCGGCAGTAGGTCATACTCGCTATTATCAGACAATAAACACTATCAAATAAACACTTAAATGTAATGCCTGAAAAGAAAATATTCAATTTTCAACTTTTGTTTGTTTGGGACAAGCCCGCCACACTTTCCCAACCACTGCAACTCCTTAAAGCCAGAATCAACAGTGACGACCACCAGAAAAACGCCGAGTCAATGAAGTCCGACGAGTCCCGGAGAAACGATTCAACTGTCTTGGATCCCGCAACGAAATTAATCAGAAAAGTACAGCGGAGGAGTCGGAAAAAAAGATATATATTTTCCAATTCACTCCTTATCAACCAGGAGACAGAATAGAGCCCGATTTTCAACTGTAATTTATAGATCTTTGGCCGTCTTTATAGTTTGTCAGAAGCCAGTAAATCTGAATTCAGTCTTTCCAAGAACTACCGTTTTACCCAGTTACTGGGTTGTGGAGATCTGGGAGGCAGCCGCTCTACGTAAAATACTGGTTTTAGCTGAATCCGGTTTAACTGAAAGCTGACCCCAATATAGTTGAGATAAGGCTTTTTCTTTTCTTCATTTCTAACGTTGCCCGACACTAGGAGTTTCTTCCGTAACGTGAGTGCGTTTACAAACATACAATCACATATGACACAGACAGCCAGAGCCGGAACAACTGTCTGTAGGTCTTACAAATATTTGTTCCGTGCGGGTATCGAACCCGCAAGTCCATACTCTAGATGGCGCCCAAGTTTTACTGAAAATGGTCACGAACCACACAAGAAGCTCTACACAAGTAATATTGTGTGGCGAAGGCGATTCTTAAAACGTCAAAAAGGTGTGGGCTCGACCAACGCTGTCAAAATGTATATTCTTTCCGAAACAAAATTCTATTTTAAACATTATTATTTTGTTCTACACTTCAGTTTAGTTATTCAAAGGTTGACTGGTAAAGAATACCTTGTTGCGGTAAGTCCGCCCTTGTACCACTATAGTACGAGTACATAAAGTTTAAATAAATAAATGTCACGTGATCAAACCCTTGGTCAGAGCACTGGGTTCCCGATTTTCCTCTATGGAGTTAAGACGTGGACAATCCTAGCAAGAGAAAGACGGAGGATTGACGTATTTGAAATGTGGTGCTGGAGGCGGATGCTCCGAATCTCATGGACAGCCAAACGCACAAACATGGCTGTCCTTTCTCAACTTAATATAAAGATCCGATTGTCTACAGTTTTCTTACAGTGTATTTTGACCTATTTTGGCAACATAATGCGAAGGGGAGATAGTAGTTTTGAAAAACTGGTAATTGTTGGCAATATTGAAGGAAAGAGAGCACGTGACAGATCACCAAGGCTGATCTGACCAAGTGAAAGAAGCTACGTCCTCAAGCAAATTCCAGCAAGAGGTTATGGAAACTTTGGACCGGAATCGATGGGGATAGATTGTCCGCTTAAAGGGGTCAGGTGACCACGATCCTCAGTAATGAGGGACCGACTGAAGAAGATCAAACCCTTACATTATCACATTTCGGAGATCACATTCGCCAATAGAACGGCACGTTGCCTAGCGACACAGAATAAAAGCACAAATACTGAAACAAATATACTCACTTGTATTTTTTGAAGTTGTACAGCTGCTCCCGACGTCCGACCAAGTAATGATGATTGGGGAATGCTGGCTGCCCTTATATTTATACCCAAACTATTGTAAAATTTAAGCTTATCAATGTGGCATGATAAGCCATTTAGCCACTAGTTTTAATTAGGGAAAACGGTATATGTGCGTACGAAGTCAAGTTAATACGTGACGTCACGAGGGACTTCACGTAATAACCTACACGTCTTTCATGTATAAAAAAAACTGCCCGAGAGCGAGTCTGATTCTCACTCGAAGGTTGTCGAACTATAAACAAAAATAAAAAACTCTTTTACTGTGGGGAGCCCCCTTTAATTTTTTTTATTTCTTCTTATAGCGGCAATAAAAATACACATTCTGTGAAAGCTTCAACTGTCTACCTGTTACGGTTCTTGAGATACAGCTCGCTGATAGACAGACGGACGGATGGACGGGTAACGGAGGCTTAGTAATAGGGTTCCGTTGGTTAAACTTCGGGTCCGGAACCCTAAAAACAATAGAGGTAGCAAATACTTCACGCCATAACGTAGTCTTGTCCATGCATCGCTCTGTTAGTGCAGAGTTATTCAATGTTCAGCGCACGCGCACCTAACAACAGTCCGATCGTGTAAAAGAAGTCTTATCTCGTCTACGTACGGATCACTTGAACCCCGAAGAAGAAGCTAATTTGGAAGCACTTTGCGCTCGGTACGCCGATGTATTTTATATTGCTGGCAAGCTATTATCTTTTATGAACCAATAAAACACTCTATTCGAACAACACATGATGTGCCAATCTACGCAAATAGTTACCGATACCAATTTATACATAAGCAGGAAGTTCAAGATCAAATCTCTAAAATGTTAGATCAGAACACATACGTCCTTTACAGTCTGCGTGGAGCTCTCCCATCTGGGTAGTTCCCAAGAAAGCTGACGCCAGCGGAAAAACCGAATGGCGCTTGGTATTAAACTTCAGGAAGTTAAACGAGAAAACTATAGATGATCATTGTCCTATACCCAACATTTCGGACGTCCTTGACAACTTAGGTAACTGACTATTGTTGTCAAGATAACCACAAGGTGGCTAATTGTAAAAGGTTCGCCGGTCTCGATGTAGATAAGCGTCGTAATTTTGTCCAAACAAATGGTTTATGCTATAACTGTCTAGGGGCAAATCACTCCGTATATGTATGCCGCCAGTCCTCCAAATGTCATATATGTAAAAAGAAGCATCATAGTCTTCTTCATCTCAAGAATGTCTCCAAATCAGTTGGTGATAGTAACAAAACTGATCAAGTAGCAGAAAGCAGCGTTTCTGTTAATACTTCAACCCAGAGTAATTCCACTAATGTTTTACCACCCTTGACCTCGCGAGTGACTGCTATCAAATTGAGATGAACCCAGATGACACTTTGAATTCTTACGCATGCCGATGTGTTTAAAAAAATCTCCTTCAATCTTTCAACGGGTGATGGACGAAATCTTCAAAACGTTGTGTGTTTGGTTTATTTAGATGACATTATTGTATTTTCAGTATCCCTTCAGGAACACATGGTCAATTTAGAAAAGGTATTTCAGGGACTCAGAAAATCTCGACGGACGGACAGACGGACAGCAGAGGCTTAGTAATAGGTTTGCGAATAGAGCTGTCCTGAATCGACTTCTATCGTGATCCTTTACGTTCTCTAGGAATGAAAAACCAGCCAAGTCGGACTCGCACACGAATTGGTTGGAACCTAAATTTTTATTATTTGTTGTTATAGCGGCAATAGAAATACACGATCTGTGAAAATTACAACTGTCTACCTATTACGGTTCTTGTGATACAGCCCGCTGACAGACAGACGGACGGACGGACAACGGAGGCTTAGTAACAGGGTTCCTTTGGGTACGGAACCCTAAAAACGGTTCATAATTTTATTGTTTGAGTATCTATGGAGGGATATTAGGGAAAGGTTAAACTTAATACTGAAACTTTATTGCATGTTCATCTGGCGCCTATCATAGTTAGTCACTTTTGGAGCAACAAGCGTCTATATCTTCGATTATCGAATTGGTTACATATGCTTTATTTTTTCTAAGGATGGGAAATCATCAAATGACTCCTCCCGCTCTGGGCGGAGCAGGAGTGTCAGACGCTTACTGACTAAAACCCATCCGTGTTCCTCCTAGTGCCCTTTGTGTTCCAGGGCCGCGGTGACTCTTTCGAACAAATTCCGCAACCCTGACAGGGAGTGCATATGCTTACGTTCCACTTTGCATTCTTCAGTACTAAATTGTTCAGAGAAGTTATTAATTTACTTTTCGTATGGACCGGGAATATATTACAAATCTTAAACAATTTGTCATAATTATTATATACGCTTTCTTCAGTTTTTTAGTCTACAAATAGTTTTAGGAACCTAATCTGTGAGTTATAAATTTTATCGAAGTGTGTAGGGAAGACCATATCCGCCCAAACCGTAGACGATAGCTACGTCATCAAGTGCGTAATACAATGGATACGATACTTTCCTGCTGATAACATAATAGTCCAGGAAAATCACGCCGAAAATTAGGCTAACTTAGTAATAATTCTTAAGTCCGATTTTACTGTCGTTAACGTGTAGAGGCAGGGAATATGATCATGGTGATGGGCAGATAAGATGTTTTCCCGCAAAAACTTAACTCCGGTTGTTCGTTATTTTTAATGAATTACCTAATTACTAGTGGACGTCACGCGGTTGCACCCGCGTAGTTCCCGTTCCCATGGGAGTACGGGGATAATATATAGCCTATGTTACTCCCTGATAATGTAGCTATCCAATGCTAAAAGAATTTTTCAAATCGGTCCAATTGTTTCGGAGCCTATTCAATTCAAACAAACAAATCTTTCTTCTTTATAATATTAGTGTAGATAACAATACACCTTGGGTCGCTTGTCCAGGGGGATGGGGATATAGACCGAGACGAAACGCACCGGATCAACTCAGGATGGATGAAATGACGACAAGTCACTGGAACAACTTGCGACCCTTGGATGCCCCTCAAGTTGAACGGGAAAATCTAAAACGACGATGAAAATAGATTGCATGTAGCGGAAATGAGAATGTTGAGATGGATTTGTGGAGTAACGAGAATGGATAAAGTGAGAAATGAGTACATTATAGGCAATTTAAAAGTGGAGCCAGTGACGGAAAAGTTAAAAAGGAAGTGCTTGTCTTGGTACGGTCATGTGAAGAAGAGGGATGAAACGCATGTAACTAGAAGAGTTATGAATATAAATGTGGATGCATTACGAAACAGGACTTTAAATAAGATTGAGGGGCCGGCATTGCGTACGATTAACTCGAATTGTATCCCGGAAACTTGGGAGGGAATTAGGAGTGCTTTAATAAATAATTTCGCTGAGTAACGCGATGAAACATCCTTGTACAATGACTTAGCGCTTTTAAGGCAAGGTTCGTCCACCTTGCATGAATTTATGAACGGAGTCAAAATCTGTTTAACACCATGGCTTATATCAACCTACATGAAACGAAAGCGAGTACCATTGAATCGAAACGCACTTTGTACAAGAAACTCACGTTGTAGTCGTACTTATGTACGTGGTATACGTGACCAGTTGGGTTCTCGCACTTGGTGCATGCGGCCAGATAGATACAATAGGGAAAGCTTTAGAGTTTGTGCATGCAGAAATGAACACGTTGTATTTGCAGCAGCGCAACGACCATAGTCTTGACACGAAGTTGCAGCCTCTGCCTCAGGTAAGGCCTAAATTCCCTTATGGTTTTAAGCCACCGACTCACGCGGCATCACCAACAGCTTGTCTTTTTTAATGTGCCACTCCCTAGTTCTTTTTATATGCCATGACCCTAGCGACGCCGTCTATGCCTCAAGGACAGCAACCAGTTCCGATTTGGAAAAATCTACCCCCTTTAAATCGCGGACCCATAAGTGTGCCGCAAATGTTCAGTTCGCCGCCATCCAATTATATATCCCAGCGTCAAGTTTTTAGAATGCCTGGCCCCAGGCCAACTACTAGTAACACCTCTTATCCTATTGTAACGGCGGCATTAATGCCGCCACAAGAAAAACCAACGATGCAAATCTACATCGCAACAAAAAGAACTGCTACGCCATCTATCCAACTAGCAGCGAACTACAACGTCGAAATCCTGCATCGCGCAAGCTGAGTTTATAGTACGATTTGAACACATACATCAGCCCGAATATTAACTATCGGGTAGTAGCCCGCCAGGCACAACAACAGCTTGGTCGGTGGATCCTCTCTCTTCAATGGAGTGTTTACTCCCTCTAAAACAAACTATGAGTGGCATAAGTCACTTTATGGCTAGACCATACGCACCACGTGCATCCCATGATTGGTCAAAATCTAGGAATCCGCCACCCCCAAATTATTTCAGAACACGGGAATTATTTTTTAACAATCTTAATGACCAGTTGCAGTATGACTATTAGATCATAACGATTATTTGGTGAGCGGTGATTATTGGACACCCAGGAATATTTTGATTATCCCATTTACTTGTAACCCAGTTAATATAATAATTTTAGTTATCTTTTATTCATTTACGACTCTTGCAATAGTAACCTTTACGAAGACATAATACCGACTAACTTATCTAAATTAGTTAAAGTTTCTGTAAACTCTGAAGACGATGACGTTTTTATTCCTGAACCGTATAATACAATTTTTTTCATAAGTGATGGCGTTACAACAGTAAGAAACAATAGAGGAATTATAGAGGTAGTAAATACGTCACGCCATGACGTAGTTCTTTTCATGGATCGCCCTGTTAGTGCAGAGTAATTCAATTTTCAGTGCACACGCACCATCAAACAGTCCGATCGTGTAATAGAAGTCTTATATCGTCTATGTACGGATCACTTCTGAACCCCGAAGAAGAAGCTAATTTGGAAGCACTTTGCGCCCAGTATCTACGCCGATGTATTTTAAATTGATGGCGAGCCATTATCTCTTATGAACCAACTAAAACACTCTATTCGAACAACAGATGATGTGCCAATCTGTAGTTGTGTACAAAAAGTTATCGATACCCATTTATTTATGCATAGGCAGGAAGTTCAAAATGTGGAGCTCCCCTATCTGGGCTGTTCCCAAGAAAGCCGACGCCAGCGGAAAAATCAAATGGCGCTTGGTAGTAGACTACAGGAAGTTAAACGAGAAAACTATAGATGACCGTTATCCTATACCCAACATTTCGGAGGTTCTTGACAAGTTAGACGTAGTTACACCGTATGGTATCGGCCGGTGCTGTATGGTGTCGTAAAAAATAATACCATCCCATCACATCCCATGGGTGTCGTAAGAGGCGACTAAGGGACTTGCCATAGAATGGGCAGCAGCGTTCTCTGTAAAACTCAACACCATACACTGCGATCGACAACCCGCCTGCCAAGCGTGGCGATTATGGCAAACCCCCCGAATGACAAGCACAACCAAAAAATGGCCCCTAGTCCCCGGCAGCCCGTCTACCGGCGAGGCAAGGGGTGCGAAGAATCCCCGGAGTGGACCCGGCTACCAAAACAAACACCGACGACTGGACCTGGCAACACTGAACACGAGAACACTCCGGACCAACGAGAAGATCACCGAACTTGAGGAGGAATTGAGTAGGTTGCGATGGAGTATTGTAGGATTGTTTGAAGTCCGAAGAGAGGTGACACGATAATTCTCAAATCCGGCAATCTGCTCTATTTCCGGGAGGGTGACCAGAAGTCCCGGGGTGGTGTCGGGTTCATCGTTCACAGGTCCCTTGTGTCCAATGTGGTGAGCATCGAGAGTGTGTCGACCAGGGTGGCATACCTGATACTTAGAATATCGTCAAGATATTCGTGGAAGGTCGTACAGGTTTACGCCCCAACCTCGACACACCCCGACGACGAAATAGAGACCATGTATGAGGATATATCCAGAGCCCTACATGGTCATAAAACTCACTTCACCGTGGTCATGGGGGACTTCAACGCGAAACTGGGCAAACGAGACGGTGACGAGCTGCGAGTGGGGCAATTGGAATTTGGACGTCTGAACCATCGGGGACACTTACTGGCTAGTTTTATGGAGAAGGAGGGCCTCTATATGATGAAATCCTTCTTCAGAAAGCGTGAGCACAGGAAGTGGACCTGGCAGAGCCCAGACGGTATAACTAAAAATGAGATTGACTTCATCATGTCGACGAAGAAGCAAATATTCAATGATGTCTCTGTGATTAACGCGGTGAAAACCGGAAGTGATCACCGCATGGTAAGAGGCACATTGAATCTAAATATCAAGCTTGAAAGGTCTCGACTGATGAGGTCTACGCTCCGTCCAACACAGATCCAGATACAAAACTCCGAGAGCTTTCAGCTCGAACTTCAGAACCGTTTCGAGTGCCTAGGGAGCTCCGTGGACGAATGCAACGATGGGTTTGTGGAAACTGTCCATACGGTCGGGTCTAAGTTTTTCAAGACTCGCCGTACAGATAGGAACAAGAGGGTCTCTGATCCTACTTTGAAGCTCATGAAGGAGAGGCGGGATATGATTCTGCAGTCTTCAGAAGATGCGTTCAGATACCGGCAGCTCAATAGTCTCACAATATATATAAACGACCTCTGTGAGCTAAAATCTCCCAATTGCCAAGTAGTTGCATACGCAGATGACACTGCACTTTTTATCCACGGTCCCACATGGACTGATGTGAAAGCTGATGCGGAAGCTGCTTTGAGTAAAGTCATGTGCTGGTTATCACGTAACCTGCTAACGCTGAACATTAGTAAAACCGACTACATAACTTTCGCATTAAAAACCTCTGCTCTCCCACCTCTAAATGCTTTCTTTATAAAATCTCATACTTGCCAAGAACCGTCTTCTAACTGTGATTGTGAAACAATATCTCGCGCCACCACTATCAAATACCTTGGAATCTATATTGACCAATTGTTAAAATGGCAATGTCATATTGATGCCCTAACCTCACGTGTAAGGAAGCTAATATACGTGTTCAAATTGCTCCGAAATGCTGCTGACTTGGAAACCCTTATGTTGACCTACCTTTTCTCTATGCCAGTCAATACTATCATACTACATAACGACATGGGCTGGGGCAGCAAAGACTATACTCTTGCCTCTAGAAAGGGCACAAAGAGCTGTTCTCAAGGTTATGACTAAAAAGACCTTTAGATACCCAACCTCTAAGCTTTACACTGACACAGCTGCTCTGACCGTGAGACAGCTTTTTATACAGCAAACGATATTTAGGAAACACGCAACGCTAACTTTTGACCCTACAATATATAATCGCAAACGTCGGTCGGATATAGTCTGCCCCACAATCAGACACAGAACGACAATGGCTAAAAGGCATTTCAGAGTTATAAGTTGTTTCCTGTACAGTAAAATTAATAAAATTTTAAACCTGTACGCCTTAAGGAAAATTGAATCAAAAAGAAAACTAAAACTTTGGCTTCTAAAACTAAATTACACAGACACTGAAAACCTCCTTAATCAAGATTAATAAAAAGAAAAAAGAAATTAAGTTACCAATCGCTAATGAATTCCTAATAAAATATTAATAAGCATAATTATTAAAACATAAAAACGCGCCCATTTCCTTAAATAATAGCCTAATTTAATTAAACGTCATCCGTCCAAACGTAACGCATCCACTGTACACACACTCAGAAATACATCCTCACCAGCACTCACTCTCTCCCATATAGTACACACAAACACACACACGCACGTCGTGAATGGGGCACATTCATATATTTTTATTTTTTTATTTAAGTACTTACCTAATTTTATATGGATTCCCTATGTACAGGCATGCCTAATTTGGGAATCCAGTTAGTCAATAATTTTAATACTACAGAAGTTTGAAGTAATGTTTTCGGTGAGGTGGCGAAGCTACCTCTAGTGTCCGTAACACAGGTTAATTCCTAGCACGGAACTGGAGGGCTACTATCTAACGAAATCCGTAGTTTCGGGCTTAGTTACGGGCGGGTATTTTCTACTCCGTATCACCTAATCACTGAGAAATAATGATAACACGATTTCACAGTTACTGTGAAATCGTGTTGTCATTCATTCTCAGTTCGGGTTCAGGACTAATCCTAAGTCTGTAGGTGATACGGAGTAGAATACGCCCGCCCGCAACTAAGCCCGAAACTACGGATTTCGTTAGAGAGTAGCCCCTCTGGGGTTTACTCCGCTATCCGCTGTAATATTCGTTTCCGTCACTCATGGTGTAGTATTTAAGTTAACCTGTACCTACTCAAAGTTTTGAAATAAAGATTATTATTATGATTATTAGACGGATCTCCAAGTCCTTAAAAAGAGACCCCCGCCGCTTTAATACTGCAAAGATTAAAGACGCGATAGAGCGGAATAAGGGCTCCAGGGTCTTTGCTAGAGATCTGTCTATTGGGCAAAGCCAGCTCACGAAACTGAAGACCGCTGATGGCAGAACCATATCCGCCAAATCGGAGCTTCTGAGAGAGATCGAGACGTTCTACGGACAGTTATACTCGTCAATGACTAAACCCGATAAGAATCTAGCTAACGACCCAAGAGCTAGACCCGGCACTATACCGAGGACATCCCGGACGTCAGCCTGTATGAGATTAGGATGGCTCTGAAGCAGCTAAAAAACAACAGGGCGTCGGGTGAGGACGGAATTACGGCCGAACTCCTGAAGGCGGGTGGAAGACCGGTCCTTATGGCCCTTCAGGAACTGTTCAATTCCGTCATAATTGAAGGGAAAACACCACAGGCATGGAGCAGAGGTGTGGTGGTACTCTTCTTTAAGAAGGGCGACAATGCCCTGCTTAAGAACTATAGGCCCATCTCACTTCTGAGCCATGTCTACAAGCTGTTTTCCAGAGTCATCACGAACCGTCTCGCACGCAGGTTTGACAACTTCCAGCCTCCCGAACAAGCTGGATTCCGAAAAGGCTTCAGCACCATAGACCACATACATACGCTCCGTCAGCTTATACAGAAGACCTAAGAGTAAAATCTGCCCCTCTGCTTAGCGTTTGTGGACTACGAGAAAGCCTTTGATTCGATCGAGACTTGGGCTGTGCTGCAGTCTCTCCAACGGTGCCAGATCGACTATCGGTACATCGAGGTGCTGAAAGGTTTGTACAAAAACGCCACCATGTCAGTCCGACTTCAGGATCAGACCTCGAAACTTATCCTCCTGCAGCAGGGTGTGAGGCAGGGAGACGACATTTCTCCGAAACTGTTTACAGCCGCAATGGAGGATGTCTTCAAGGTTTTGGACTGGAGAAGGCTAGGCATTAATGTCAATGGCGAGTACATCAGTCACCTTCGATTTGCCGACGATATAGTCGTCATGGCTGAGACTACGGAGGACCTCAGTACAATGCTCGATGATCTCAGTAGAGCTTCCGAAAGGGTGGGTCTCAAAATGAACATGGACAAAACCAAGATCATGGTAAATACCCATGTAGCACCCACTCCCATCTTCACTTTCAAATTTTCACTTTTTTTATCACCCTTGACCTCGCGAGTGACTTTTATCAAGTTGAGATGAATCTAGATGATATTTACAAAACCGCCTTTACTGTCAAGCATGGACACTTTGAATTCCTCCACATGTCAATGGGTTCAAAAACTTCTCCTTCAACCTTTCAACAGGTCATGGACTGATGAACAATGTCTTACGAGACCTTCAAAACGTTGTGTTTGGTCTATTTAGATGACATTATTGTATTTTCACTTTCCCTTCAGGAACACGTGGTTTATTTAGAAAAGGTATTTCAGAGAGTCAGAGAATCTCATTTCAAAATTAAAATGAACAAATCCGAATTCTTAAAATTAGAGATTGCGGATTTATGACACATCATTAGTAAAGCCGGTATTATTACGGCATTAACCACTAGTGAAATGAACTACATCACAATTGAAAAATAACTGCTAGCAATTGTGTGGGATAAAATGCTACTAATACAACAAATACTCTCCGTCCATACCTATTTGGTAGGAAATCCAAAATATTTACAGATCATAGGCCCTTACAAAAGTCCTGAATTTAAAAAACCCAATTCACGTTTTTGAGTGTAGTGCGATGCGCGGTCTAGTACGGTCGTGCTTGCGCTACTCTGTTCGAATATTTAAGAGGCCTATTCCAATTTGACTGTTTTTTTTTAACGTAAAATGGCCAACTTTGGCTTTCTTATTCTTAGAAACTGAAATATTTAGACAACTTTGGCTTATTGTCGAGAATAGTTATATGTATAGTTCGTAGTGGCCTCACTTTTCGAATTTTTGTCTTATCTATTTGTAAAACGCCAAAATTCCGAAGTAAGTTTCTCATGGAATGCGCGACGGCACTTTTTCGAGCTCGTGGATTGAACTACTGTACTAACCAAATGAAATGAAAAATATATCATAATGTTCCATGTATAGTAAATTAGTTTGTAGTGGCCTCAGAAATTTGAAAGAAGAATGGAAAATCCGTAAAAAAATCCCGTTCAAATCCACAAAATACTACTAAAATGCTTAGAATGAACTGAAAATTTCTCCTTAATACATTAATATTATATTGTAAAATTTATACCAAAATTTTCCCGTGGGTTAGGCTTATGTCCAGCAGTGAACTTCTTTCGGCTGATATGATAATGATGATACCAAAATAAACCAAAGTTCGTAAGAAATAAAAATTGTATAAATAGTCATTAAGTAAGTTATTAATAAACCCAAATGAACGAACTGTCTTATTTCAACATAATGCGATGAGTCAGCAGTTTTGTGTGTGAAAACGCAATTTTGTTATAGGGTTCTTAATTCGCGAATCGTGCGACTGTAGCCGCTGCCCGTTTTTCGTACCGCTTTGAGTTCACAACCGCTCATAGCCAACGATTTGTTGGTATTCATCAAGCATGCCATCGATTACATGGACGAAGTTAGCATCTTGCAGATTTGCAAGTCCGCCTACAAGGAGGATGAAATAAGAACGGCCAGTTGCTGCTTTTCCGAACGCTCGGCAAAGAAGGCCAAATGCCGTCCCGCCGAAGGGATAGGACAGAAAAAAGTGTACAAGACATCGTCACTCTGCTGAAGTCGACCGTCCCAGACGACGTGCCTGATTCTGTGGCGAAGGATCTGCAATCTGCATAAGCTGCCACCCGTCACATTCGATCACGTCGACGTTACCAGGTTGCTGAAGGATATCACTTCCCTGAAAGCCTGAAAGTCTAGTCGAAGTACAGTCAAAGTTAGAGCTGTCGGATAACACCATAGGTGAACTACGTGCTGAAGTAGTGTTGTTGCCCAGCGCTGTTTCGGTAAATAGGTTACCAGACAAAACTTGAGTGAACACGCGTTGTGGAGCGCAAAACTTTTCTGTCGGCAGTTTTGAGTCGGCAACCTCAGCTGTGTCACCACAGTTGCTAAAATTGCTAGCATTGCATCGTGTTCCAACGCCGCCGTCTCTATCTCGTCACCTCGTCAATAATTTGGTTTTAAATGGAAACAAAAACGAAGTGCATAAGATAAAACTGCACAGAGATGGCTAAGCAGCGCTGTCAGAATAAAATTGCTAGAACATTTACGGGTGTTGATACCGCGAGAATGGTCTATTTTAGTTACTTTCATAGTACCATGCCATACGGTATCTTACTATGAGGACAGGCTCCAGACATCGAGTAAATTTTTATTTTGCAGAAAAGATCAATAAGAGCCATATACAATCTCCGCGCCGGAAACTCCTCTGGAAACGCATAGGTTGGTGTGGTCTCTAACGTGCTGAAATACAAAGGATTACACATGGCAAGAAAATCGTCTGAAGTTTTTTAATGAGAAAATAAAATACTTGTTCAATGTTTAATTCGTTTTATTTTTCGTAATAAATAATTTTTGTTCATTACATTAAGAGATGCAACCAAGTTATTGCGCGACATAATGATATTAGTTAGAAATTCAATATGGTCATCGAATTAAATAATATCATTTGGAAATTGAATTAAAATATGTTTTAACTACAGCTAATGTGACTGTTCCTAAGTTACCGTAAGCTGATAAAATTTTCGTTTTTCCAGAATTAACCTAATTGTTAAAGGTCGGTCCTGCCTGTAGTTAAAATAAGTTTACGCTTATAGAAATCATAGAATTGTCCCTAATTATTAATCAATATAAAAATACTTAAACCTAATGCATTTAGTTCATTGGGTAAGACATTGACTGGTCGTAATTCATTGAGCATTGAGCTCAACACACTTGAACCAACCGGGCCCCTAATAATTGGAGGGCTTTATCACTCATTGTCAGAACGTTACAACATCAACGTACTAACTAACAAAGCTAATGAGGTAACTCGCGTTGGTAACGTCAAGGAAGAAATAAATAGCAGATTGTATAATTTAAATAAAATACTTTACAACTTATTTAATAATGAAACAGAACCGTTTATGCTGTAACGGCCTCAGCTCAACACAATGTCAACACTCAGTTTTATTTAAAAAGTCTAGGTATACGTTGAGCGTATATACTGTTTAGCAGTTTCTAACTGCCTTTGTGGTCGAGTGGTTCAGGCATTTGCCTTGTGACACGGTGGTCGTGGGTTCGATTCCCACGGGAAGTATACTTTGTAAAAGTTGTTTCCAGTTTGGCTAGGACATTGCAGGCTTCCCTGATTGTCGGATAAAAAGAATGATTCCGTGCTTCGGAAGGCACGTATAAGCCGGTGGTCTCGGCCGACAAATGGCGGTCGTCAAATAAACCATATCAGAGGCCTTTCAGGCGGTTTGGAAACTCTGACACTAGAGTGGGGTCGTTAGACCTTACTGCCCACACGATAAGAAGAACATGCAGTTATTAAATTCAAATTCTTCATGGTTTCGAAATGGGAATCTGCTAATCAGTGCTTAAACATACTTTTTTTAAATAAATAATTCCTACGCTTAGTAGGAATGCCCGAAACTAAGCTGGCGGATGTATCCATTCGCCGCAGCTACCTAACTTTCTAGGTTAGCTAGTACAAAATAATTTCTTCATAACAAATGACTACTAACTACCTACTTAAAGATAAGCCCATTGCATAATACCAGGAGGGCATCACAGTATAAAAGTTGTACGTAAACCCTAAGGCGGTAACTTTCAAATAAGCTAAGATCTAAGAGTCTTTGGTAGTCCTATACTAAATGACAGTGTCACCACAGCACGCACTTGTGTTCTGGGTTCATGGGCGAGCCCGCGGGGCAGGACCAGGCGTCCGCGAACTCCTTGGAGTTGCTGAGCGTGCCTATCACGCGGATCTTGTTCGGACTGTGCTCGTCTGTCTCCATTTGGGATTTCAGAGCGCTATCTTTTGAGTATCCGCACCATGTCTGTTGGGAGAAAAAACTTAGATGGGTTATTAAATGTATTGTAGTACTTTTGAAGCAATGTCTAAGGAGAAAACCGAATAACTGCGAGTCGTACTCGCCCACCGAGGGTTCCGTACAAATTTGTATGCACATATTACTTTAAATAAAGACTTTATTTTTTGTGATTGAATTACAAATGTATAGTTTTCAGATTTTTCCCAATACTTGTAGTATAAGACCGGTGTACGACTAAACGCCGACAGACACTACGCCGACAGACTGAACACCGACAAGACTTTACTTCAACGGGACTCTTCGCCGACAGGACAGTTCGCCGACAGGACTCTTCGCCGACAGGGCTCATCAGCGACGCAACTTATCTCCGATAATCATATTTAGAAATTGATTATGCTTTTCTTGTAATTATAGAATTCATAAAAAATAAAGATCTCGCATTGGTTTTTAATATAATAACATTAATACCTAATGTGACGTTACAACATTGTAACGTATATTATGGTACCTTTTGTGCGACACACTGAAGATCGACAACACCCCGACTCGGATAGGTTAGGTTAGAAGGCTAAGGCGGGAGCGAAGCGGAGCTCCCGCCTTAGCCTTCGTGGATTTTTTTTTTTTAAAGCACCCAGAAATAGGAGCCCCGCAAGGCGGGGCTCCCAATCTTCAGTGTGTCGCACAAGCATAAGTTGCGTCGCTGATGAGCCCTGTCGGCGAAGAGTCCTGTCGGCGAAGTGTCCTGTCGGCGAAGAGTCCCGTCGAAGTAAAGTCTGGTCGGTGTTCAGTCTGTCGGCGTAGTGTCTGTCAGCGTTTAGTCGTACACTCGTAAAAGACGGTATTACTTGCCTTTCATAGTTCTAGGTCAACAGAAAATCCCTACTAATATTATAAATATTAAAGTTTGTTTGTTACGCTTTCACGCGAAAATTACTTAACCGATCATCATGAAACTTTGTACACATATTCTTGGAGGTAATGAACTTTTTACTAAAAAAATACATATATTTTTACGACAAATACTGCGGCACATACCAAAACGAAGTGGGCACGGGTCAGCTAGTATCCTATAAATTTTGATTCCCTTGAAAGTGTCGAAATATACGTTTCTTGTGGCACGAACGGCCGTATCTTATTTAGGGTTCCGTACTCTAAGGGTAACTAACGGAACCCTATTACTAAGCCTTCGCTGTCCGTCTGTCTGTCAGCGGGCTGTATCTCAAGAACCGTAAAAGGTAGGCAGTTGACATTTTCACAGATTGTGTATATCTTTTGCCGCTTAGTAACAAATAATAAAAATTTAAGTTTATGGTGCGGAACCCTTCATGTGCGAGTCCGACTCGCACTTGCCGGTTTTTTACATTAACTTAGAAGTTTGACTTTTTTACAATTTAAAAGGACTGTAGACCTGATTATATGCTTTAAATTTCAACTCGATACTTCCACGCGTTCCTGAGATAAAGGGTCTTGACAGACAGACGGACGGATGGACGGACGGACAGCAAAGTGAGCCAACCGTGTTATCAAACGCAGTTTGAAGATCATTAATTTCTTATTCTTGCTTATTATATTGATCTTTAGAAAAACACTCAAGTTGCTCTCACTTCTCTTGTATTAACGTCTGGAAATAAATCCTTTTAGATGTCCTTCGGCCCGTGGCGGGCGCAGGACTCTGTCAGACTCGCACTGACTAAAACCACGTGTTCTGTAGCAAACTTCGGCCGCTCCCCCGGCAGCTGCAGTCGTGCGTGCCATTTTCTCATGCCTTTGCAGTTCATGCAACAAACTCCTCCGTCTATAGAACCAAATCTCTATCCAAATATTTTTTTAAATACCTGCGCGAATCCCAAGAATAACAGCTGATCCGGCTTGTAGTCGGTCAGGCCCGGTAGAGACACCCTTCTGTCTGCAGGCGCTCGCTTAGCGAATAGCTGGTAGGCGTGCAAAGCAGCTCGGAGTCCGCCGTTGTCGGCGATGTTCTCGCCCTGGGTGTTGAAGCCGTTTACCTGGGGATCAGAGGTATTGGGATTAGTGCTATGTGAGGAATGTGGATGCCAAAAAGCATTAGCATTATAAATACCTAGTAGGTTGGTCTTAATATTGAGGAAAACCTAAACAGAATATAAAGCTTCATCAAATAAGTAATACAAAGTTCAAGGCATGTGGCGGTAGATTTTTTTTGGTAACATTCACCGTTTTATTTCAATGTTTATGATTCAAGACACCGTGGCACCTGGAGACTGATTATAAGGGTACATTAAACGGGTCAAGCGGCATCCCTGGTGGGAACCTATCACTTTAACGATTTTTTTTTTGTTCGAATTTTATTTTACCAAAAAGTATAGACCGACGTCTTTTTTGCTATATGCATCATTTAGATCATCTAAGTATCATGTATTATAGGTATTATTTTAACGAACTATATTTCATCGATTTACATAATAAGTTTGTGCTATTAGCCGAAGCCTCTTTTGAACTTTTTACATTTGCCAAATTATTTATTTTGCCATATTTTCACCATACGGAAACTACATTTTACGGAATATTATTTGGTTACAAATATATAGCCGGTTACTTGGTAGCATTTTCAATATTAAATTAAAATAGTGTCTTAAAGAGTCAATATGTTGTTCTACAAAATTTAGAGACAGAAACGAATTGCTACAAAATCGTCTGCCCTACCCCTAGAGTGTAATTTAAACCCGCGTTGGTGCGGACGTTTGGAGCGACCCGTGAGCTGAGGAGCAGGTGGTTTTGAGGCCCACCGCCGTGGCTGAGGCTGGCCGGCGAAGTCGGCCAGCAAGCTGAAGTTGCGATGGTGTGCGTATAAACCAACTGCGACAATAAGCTTGCGCGGAGCCGCCCAAACCCCGCATCGCCGGAGCCGTGCCAGAAACAAAGCTTGCTGCATGTTGCGTGTCCATAAAGTTTTTGACACGTTCTTCTCCACAGAGATCTACGCTTTGGAACGTGCAAATATGTAGCTTCATGTTTTTGACTGACCGACCTTGACATTTCAAAAGTGCTTATTATAAATGCTTTGAATCTTGAATCTTTGCATGCCTGCTTGCATGTTGCATGCTTGTTTGCACGCTGCCTGCTTGCTTGCATGCTACCATATGCCTGCTTGCATGCTGCCTTATGCTTGCATGCTGCATGCCTGCTTTCATGCTGCATGCCTGCTTGCATGCTGCATTCCTGCTTGCATTCTGCTTGCCTGCTTGCATGCTGTATGCATGCTTCTTACTGAGACCACTTAAACCACTTTTGTTAACCACTACCACCACCACCATTAACATCAGTTAAAACAGTGATATAATGAATGTTCGGAAACATAATAATTCGAATAAATGTTATTTCAGCTTAGTGTAACTTCGGTAAAAAGTTATTCGACCAAATGAAACGGCGGAGTAACGAAAAAAATTGAATTGGTAAAATACGTCAACTAACACAGTGACAGACGTGACTTCGATGAAGTAAAAAAAACCAAACGATAATAGTTGAAAAGTTTTAGGTGAAATGAAATTCGGTCAAATATTTTTCAACCTTATGATAGGTAACCAACCCTGGCAGTATCCTCGATACCGACTGACCTGATGATGGCCCACTTCAAAGATTCAAAGCATTTATTTCAAATATACCAAAAGTTACAGGCACTTTCGAAATGTCTTGTTCCATAGCGTAGATCTCTACGGATAAGAATGGTTGACAATTTTCTTTCAGTTAATTGGAGAATTCTTTCAGTTAAGTGGTACTTTGTTATTGAATTTTACACTGAATCTCAAAAAAGAAGTGTGTAATTATGTAGACATTTTTACATCGATTGTAGACAAATTTGAACAAGCTAACCAATAAACTATTTTTGAGCCTGCTTTAGTGCGGTATTTTCGTCAAGATTAATTTGTGTAACGTCTATTTATATCTGAAAAATAGTGGACGTATCATCAGCAAAAAACACCATTTGTTGTTGTTTGTTTTTAAAGGATAGGGTAGATCATTGGTATCTATATTATCTGTACTAATAATATAATAAAGCTGAAGGGTTTGTTAACGGGATATGCTCGTACGAAGTCACGGGCAAAAACTATATTATAAAAAGGAAAGACCAAATATTGAACCTTGCGTTACCCCCATTATGACTTTTAAATCTCGTGAATTGACACCATTTATTTCCCTGCTGCTGTCTGTCATTTAAATATAACTTCACTAAACTGAGTGCAAGTTTACCAAGTTCGTAATGTTCTTGTTTTAAGAGCAAGGTTTTGTGATTAACACAATCATCTATCTTGTAGAGGTGACAAAAGATTTCTGTTCCAACTAAAGATTCTTCCCATGCTGTACATATGTGTTTTAATTACAGGTGACACCAACATCAGTCGTAAAACCATACTCCTGTAAGATTTTATTGGTGTTGCAATGATTGATCATTACTGTTTCAAAGGCTTTACTGAAAACCGTCAACACGCATACAGGTTTATAGTTAATGGTATCTTAAATACCACTGAACCGTCTTGATAAAACAAATCAAGCAGCTAGGTAATGAGGAGAGATGAAAATTATGTTTCTCATAAAAAAAAAAGAAATAACACTACACATAACAATACTTACAGTGTAGTTTGGCAGCTGCGGCATTGGGTACTTGTTGTACTGGTCGATGATGCACTGCACCCTGCTTTGGTAGTGCTCCAGCGCCGCCTCCGACCACCACTCGTTCAGATTACCTTTCTCGTCGAATCGCCGACCTACGAACAGCAATTCAATCAGGAGATAAAACCAAAAGAAGCCTAAGCCCAGAAGCTAAATACCTTCTTAATTTGTACGTAAGGATCTAGACGCTAAATAATATCCGACGAACGGGTCAATCTTTGAGTTTAAGCGATGCTTGCCAAAGTCGGTCCCTAGATATGTGACCATCATTACCAACATACTGACACTCATTTGTACCTCAAAAAGCTCTTTAAGGTCCCGGCTGTCATTTAAAGATCTTTGACAGTGGTTACGGATAGTCAGAAACCATAAAATCGGATAATCAAACTTGTCAAGGGGTGTCATGTTACTCAGTTGAAGGCTTTTATAAAATTTGGATGACATAATTATTGGCAAAGCAAGGAGGAGGAGGAGGAGCTCATGGCTAGATAATAACAGCCGCACGGGTCGATCTTCAAGGTTAAGCAACGCTTGCCAAGGTTGGTCTGTGGATGGGTGACCATCTTAACATACCGAGTTTCCTCCGTGCCTCGGAAAGCACGTTAAGCCGTTGGTCCCGGCTGTCATTTGTAGATCTTTGGCAGTCGTTACGGATAGTCAGAAGCCAGTAAATCTGACTCCAGTCTTGCCATGAAGTACCGTGTTACCCAGTTAATTGGTTGTGGAGGTCTGGCAGGCAGCCGCTCCATGTAAAATACTGGTATTCAGCTAAATCTGGCTTGACTGGAAGCCGACCCCAATGTAGTTGGGAAAAGGCTAGGCAGATGATGAATTATTGGCAAAGCAAACCACGAGGGCCACTCGAAGGTACTTAGATTATATTGGTACAAAGTAGTTTTGTTTTACCTTGATCGTCAAATCCGTGAGTGACTTCATGTCCCAATATGGCACCAATAGATCCGTAATTGATCGCTCTGAAACAAACGGTTGCTGTTATTTGTTTCGTTCAAAATGTCTACGCATATCTTCCCAACTTTTATAATTTTGTTTTGTTTCATATTTTTTTTGGGATGCGTCTTGCTTGGCTCAAACAAACGCTATTTTTTTTCTTTTTTGTTGCTTATACAGTTTTGGTGGGTAGTTAGAGAGTTTGAATGGGATATTTGTTTTTTGTATATTTATTTATTGGTTCTCACTCAATTCCATTTCCGTAGAACGGTGGTTGCAATATAGCGGCTGGGATAGCTGGAAAAGAGAAATTTTCTGGTTAGTTACCAAGACAAGACCATAGGAATGGCACTGTTATAGTAATGGTGTTGGAGACCAAGACTGAAAGAATACACTCGGAGCCGATCAAGTCTGATTGTTATTGTATGTTTGTGCTGTCTGCTGTCCCACTCCAAGAGCAAAGATCTTCCCAAATCTACTATACCACTCTTGATTTTTACTTCGTGTGTCTCCTGCCGAATTCTTGAGAAAGTTCCAAATTGTGACGTGAGTATACTTACTGACAGAGTTGAAGTTAAGCGAATAGAAGGCGTTGACCTCAGTAGCGGGTTTGAGCCAGCTGTTCCTGTCGGGCTTCTCTCTGAGGGATTCCAGCGACCTCTTCACTTCCGCGAAAGTCAGTTTCAGGTACGTCTCGAACTTGTTGTCTTCTACTACTTCCACCTAAAATGGTAATCAAAGATGATAAACAACGTCTGGTTTTAAACAGTGTGGCAAGGAGTGGAAAATCTTTTCAGCAAGCATTCATCTTTAGCAGTTTTACATAAGTCTTTTCAAAAACAGAAATGCCTTGCAAAATGTTGTCGAAATGAAGTTTGGTTTCTGTTTATTTTAAAGCGAAAGAAACTACTTGTTTCTTTCTTCTTGTTTGTTTCTACCTACAGTACTATCACTCCTCTCTTTAAAATCCATCCAAAGGTTGTCTTTAAAAGATCGCTTTTAGAGATAAGGCCGCCACTTGTGTCACCCTATGTTATGTTTTCTTCATCTATTTTTTTTCTGTAACTTATATGGTGTATATAATAAAGAGTAATCTATTCTATTCTATTAATGTATGCCACAATTTACTTTAAGGATACTTGTGGCGTCTAAACTTTTTGCTCTAGGTCGCCTACATTCCGTTGACGAACCTTCATCCAGTTGCTGTTGCTCAAATGATGGAGACATTTGGGTATAGTTAGTAGTTAACGAATACAATACTCACGTCTTCATAGAACTTGTCAAGCTGGTCAGGCGTGAGCAGCCAGGCAGGGAAGCCCACGAGGTTCTTGATGGCCTTCAGCTTGTTCAGGGTCTTCCGGCGCGTGGTGGAGTCCATCCAGTCCAGCTTCCGCACGTCGCCTGCAAAGGCGGAGCGGACGTCCTCCAACATCTCTATGGCCTGGGGAATTCGGAAATTAAAATATGTAAATTTGCTTCTTAACGGTAAATAAAAAATAAAAACATAGATTCCATAGTATGCAGTTGCACCTACTCACATGTTTGGCTGCCTAGTAAATTAGCAGGCTTTTTTTTAATGAAATAAGAAAAGATGTGACAGCCATTTCTGTTACAACAAGTCCTTACTTGAAATGAAATCAGGGAAAAAGATGTGCAAATAACGCTTTTCACGACTAACTACTTTAAAATATACAAACACATAAAATGATGTTCCATCAATTCTGGTAACTATGTTGCAGGTAATAATCATAAATTAAAATATTAATTTCTGCGTAGACCTTATTAAAAGTGTATTCGTAGCTTCGGCGTAGCAAGGGGTGATACCTAAAGCTACGGTGCGTAGCAAACAGCTAATTTGCTACGAGTACATTTTTTTCTAATTTACCATTGTAACGTTATCTGAAATGATTTCAGTGCTATATACCATAGTTCGTAGCAAAATCGTTGCTTAAATTACACAGGGTGGCCAGAATATTGACGTCCAAAAATACAATTTTGGTTCCTCGTATCGTGGGGTATCCGAATCACCCCCATGTATGTTCCGCGACTTTTCATAGTTTTCGAGCTATGGATGTTTTTTCTGATTTTTTGGGAATGGTCAACCTAACCATTTTTTTTGCAACTGACTTTTCCTGAGTTGTTCTTTTAAGCATAAAATATCAGCTTCGTAAGTGTGTCGCAAATTATCAAAATGTTGCTCTAAAGTGAAAAAATTACCTACGTCCATTAAATTATGACCCACATTTTTAACTTTAGACTTAAGCTTTCATAATCATTAAAAAAGTGGTACTTTTATAATGATTATGAAATGACTTTGGCTAATATCGGCCTCCAAAGACAACGATAAAATTAGCCAATTGATTAAAAATACATTTTTGGCCAGTTTACCATTATTACCACACGTGGGCGATTGAAATTTCACATGAAGTGAGAGCTCCAACGTTTCAACATCGTTTCTTGGAAAATGGCCTTCCATTATTGCTGGAAGATCTAAGTCTCGAACTTAGACGAACCATGGTGTTACAAAAAATAAAAAAAACAACCAACTTTCGGTGTTTTTGGTTTTGTTTCTTCGTTTTTTGACACCGACTTCAGAAATTTAGTTATTTATTTATTTTGTACTTAATTCTACACAATACTTAATATATACACTTAAAATATCCTAACTAAAATAAGGCGTCAAAAAATTCGTCCGCATCGCTGTCCACTGGAAGTGAGCCCAAAAGACTGGCGGCATTGCCACGTTGTATGGCAATGCTTATCCTCTGTCCGAGGTAAAAGCCAGCCAGTTATAGTTAGTTTTGTTAACTGTCTACCTATTACGGTTCTTGAGATACAGCCCGCTGGCAGACAGACGGACGGACGGACAGCAGAGGCTTAGTGATAGGTTCCGTTGGTTACCCTTCGGGTACGGAACACTAAAAAGGGCCACTGAAGTATAAGAATAGTGTGTGAAAATTAAAAAAAAAAATTGAAATAAAGGCACTGTATGAATGAAGTGCCTACATAAAAAATATTTGACACAGAAATCCAATGTGCGGTGTGTGAAGGCAGCTGTCTTGTGCGGCTGAATAGAAAGTTGTTGCGAGCCCTTCTACTAGCGATCAGGCTCAGTTTGTTGTAAGGGTAGCTCGGCTGCCTGTACTTTACAACGCCAATCAGCAGGCAAGCCAAGTGCAACTTACGACGCGACTTCATTTTGAGAATTGAGTGCTTATTTAAAAATGATGTTACGTGAGTTCTTGGAGGGATTGTAGAGGTAAAGCAAAATCGAGCGCAGGCGTTTTGCACCTTCAGTATCAGTCGATCAGTTCTTGACAGTAAGCGAGGGCCCATAACTGTATCCACATAATTTACATTTGAGAGTACGAGAAACTCAACTTGTTGGATTCACAGCTCCTCAGGTTACAGCTTTATTTTATAAAGAAACTTCAGCCGATAAAAACAAGTGTCCACTGACGCTGCCACATGCGCTTCGTATCTTAACTCAGCGTCCATGTACAGCACAAGATAACGTGCTTCACTAAGTCGACTGATCGACTTACCCAGAAGGATAACGTTGAGTACTGCAGGCACTGCACTGATTTCTCGACGAGGTGGGCAAGCTTTTTGAAAGAGTGATTGCAAACCGCCTCGTCGGGCACCTAGTGAGGGTGGGGCCGGATTTGGCGGAAAACCAGTTCGGTTTCCGCACGGGGCGCTCGACGGTGGACGCCATCATGCGTGTGAAAGCCCTCTCGACGGGGGATGCGGTATCTCGGGGCAGGGTCGTCTTGGCGGTGTCTCTCGACATCGCCAATGCCTTCAACACCTTGCCCTGGAGTTGCATCAGGGAGGCACTTCGGTATCACCGGGTGCCGACCTACCTCCGTCGCGTAGTCGAGGCTTACCTGACGGACAGAGCCGTCATCTACCCCGGTCACCTGGGAGAGTGGAACCGGCGAGAGATGTCGTGCGGTGTTCCACAGGGTTCGGTTCTGGGGCCGCTCCTGTGGGACATCGGCTACGACTGGGTGCTGCGCGCCGACCTCCCTAGTGGCGTCAGCGTGGTCTGCTACGCTGACGACACGCTGGTCCTGGCGCAAGGGAGTTCGCACCAAGCGGCGGTCGATGCTATTACACGCGGGGTTGCGACGGTGATTGAGAGGATCCGGCAGTTGGGTCTCGAGGTGGCCCTACACAAGTCTGAAGCCATGTGCTTCCATGGTCCTCGGAACAGGCCACCATCGGGATCCCAAATAACGGTAGGAGGGGTTCACATCGACGTCGGGTCGACGATGACGTATCTAGGTCTCGTCCTCGACAGCCGGTGGAACTTCGCCGAACACTTCCGACGTTTGGCTCCTAGACTGGGGCGAGCCGGGGCTGCCTTCAAGCGGCTTCTGCCCAATCTAGGGGGTCCAAACGCCTCCTGCCGGAGGCTTTACGCGGGGGTCATGCGGTCTATGGCCCTTTATGGGGCGCCGGTGTGGGCGCTTACTCTGAGGAGGCGTCCAGCCCGATGCCTCAACGCGTCCCAGAGGGTCATGGCCATCGGGCTGGCCCGGGGATACCGCACGGTCTCCGCTGAGGCGGCGAGCCTCCTTGCCGGACTGCCGCCATGGGATTTGGAAGCGAGAGCCCTCGCGCTCGTTTATGAGTGGCGCGTGGAGGCGCTACGCCGGGGCGAGACTCCTATGCCGCAGCAAATTGCAGCATGGCGGACGGAGCTCCGGCGGGATCTCATGGCGGTATGGAGACAGCGACTGTCGCAACCCAGCGCTGGGCACGCCACAATTGTGGCGATAAGTCCCCTCTTTGAGGAGTGGCTAGAGCGGCGCCACGGCGTCCTCACCTTCCGCCTGACGCAGGTACTCACCGGACATGGATGTTTCGGGAGATACCTGTTTCGGATTCGGCGGGAGGACACGCCTGGGTGTCAACATTGCGAGGATCGGCCGGAGGACACGGTGGAGCATACGGTGGAGGTCTGCCCTGCTTGGGTGGAGCACCGTCGTGTCCTCGTCGAGGCGATCGGCGGCGGCGACCTCTCGCGTCCGGCCCTGGTTCAATCCATGGTCCGGAGCGAGGAGGCATGGGAAGCGGTCACCTCCTTCTGCGAAGCAGTGATGCTAGCGAAGGAGGAGGCTGAACGCGTGCGAGAGAGGGAACGCCCCAGCCGCCGCAACAGAAGAAGACGTCCCGGGCGTCGGGAATCGCAGAGTGATTCCCGGCCACCGTAGGCGCAGGTCTGCGGACGGCGAGCGTTGGGTGGCTCGTCATCCGATCAGGACCACGCCCAGGTCGACGGCGCGCTGTGTTCCACGCGCACCTCAAAGAGATGTCAGCAAAGTAGACGGGGCCCGGTAGGGCCAGTGCCTGCCGGGGTTGCGGAATCTGTTCGAAAGAGCCGCCGCGGCCCTGGAACACAAAGGGCATTAGGAGGAGCACGGATGGGTTTTAGTCAGTAAGAGTCTGACACTCCCTTCTGCTTCACCCAGAGCGGGAGGGGTCATAAGGCACTGCACTGATTTGGCTCTTGGTTCCGAAAAGCAAATAATTTTTGTTTTGGTTGGGTTAAGCACCAAACCGTTGTTCTTAGCCCAACATGCTATTCTATTGAGATCATCGTTGATCCTTTAACGTACTGTCACAGCCATAGTCACTCGGCTGAAACGAAATATAAACTTACAAATCATCAGCATAAATATGGTACCTACATTGCATTAAGGATAATCTATGCACAATACAAAATAATAATTATGGGACCCAGTATAGGGCCTTGAGGAACTCTCCTACAAACGGGGGTGAGCGCCGAAACAGAAAATGAGCAATTGCTTAACCGTTTCTCTACAAGCTGCTAACGTTTTGTGTGTTAACTAAGAAATTTCTGTACTGTATTTTGATCAAAACCATAATGTTTCAGATTTTTATATTTCTACTAGCTTTTGCCCGCGGCTTCATACGCACATATCCCGTTTTCCCGTATCCCGTTATTTCCCGTCCCTTAAAACTGTCCTATCTTTTAAGTTGGATCAAATAACAGATAGTTACGAAGTTTGATCAAAATCGGTTAAGTAGTTTAGGAGTCCATCGCGGACAAACAACGTGTCACGTGATTTATATATATTTAGATGATTCATACACGCAAAAGCCCCCGAAAAATCAAGCAGAACAAGGAACGTACATAGGCCCTTATCTTGCCCACCAAAATATTATCCGTGACTCCCAAAAGTGCCTTAGCAGTAGGTAACACACTGTTTACGAAAGCCTGACTGTATCTGAGGCAGTATTTCATATATTTTGACAACTGCTGGTGGCCTTCTCGGTAATTTTGGAAAGCCAAGGCAGAATGCTAATGGGCCTGGGACCTTTTTCGGTCTGTTGGATTCGGTTTTTTGAGTAACGGTCAGACGATTGCAAATATTTAGATGTCAGGGAATGTTGCAGAGTCGATTGAGCTGTTCACAATGTCAGTGATGGTTTTTAGTGTACGTACAGGGATCAAAAGCATATTCAGGGTCACCCTATCACTACCTTCCGCATTATGTTGGTCCTAAGCAGTTTGGGATTCAAGCCTTTTTTATGAAATTTCCTCCTTTTTGAACATTTTTTTAGATTCCATTAATCTTAATTAATTCTAGAGATATTAGCAAAAAACAAACCCCTCTTGCTTTTGACAGAAAGTTGTTTATTTTTGCTTTTTTTTCAAACATCATCCACGTGCTATTCCGAATCAAACGACGTTATTTAAATTTTTTCCGAGACTGCTGAAAAAAGTTGAGCAAAAAAGCACTTGTTGGTTAGACTATTCAATCAAATCAATCAAATCAAATCGTATATTTCAAATAAACCATTTACAGGCACTTTTGAATTGTCAAAGTCGGTCAGTCAAAAACATGAAGCTATTTGCACGTTCCAAAGCGTAGATCTCTATGGAGAAGAACGTGCAAGAAACTCCACGGACACTCTTTTAAACCATGTGATGTGTTACAAAAATCTTGTTAACATTAACATTGATTGCTTCTATATGTGAGGACAATGCAAAGAACAAGAAAAACATATAAACAATTCAAAATGCAGGTACAGATTAAAATAAGCCAGTGGCAGGTAAGAGATGACCAGTTTCAACTGACGGCGCCCGTTCACGAACATGACGCGTGCATCAGCACCATCTAACTCAACCATTTTGAAGGGAATCAAATGATCCAAAACACGCGCCACCATCAGCAAAACATTTGTGTGAGCATGACAAGCTCTCAACTGCCACGCTCGTTCATGTCAAACTAATTTAATAACGAAATCTATAATTACATATGTAAATGGCTCCATAGTGCTCACATTTACAAAAAATTGAAAATATGCTTCTACGTTATACAAAACTATGGTTTCAAGTAAATAAGAAAAGAAAAAAAAAAGAAGGCTGCTTTATTGTGTATACTTTGCTAATACAATAATGCAAAGAAATGATAAATAAATGATTGTATAGGAGAACAAAAAAAGGGTAAGCATTTCTTCCAATTATCGAAAACCTAACAAGTGGACCCATGCTGCTGTGGCTGTGGAGCAGGACCGGCATTTAGCCAAGCATTTTTATCAAGGACATAATCTTCCAGTTTATAATATGCTTGTCTACATAATGTGCGTTTTATACATGTTTTAAATTTTCTCTCATTCAGTTCGAGAATATTAAGTGGTATTTTATTATAAAATTTAACACAGTACCCCATAAAAGAAGTGTGTACTTTAGCTAATCTGAATCGGGGTTGATCTAATTTGTTCCGATTTCTAGTATTAAAATTATGCCTATCACTAATTTTACTAAAAAGATGAAGATTTTTCCGAACATACATAATGTTTTCATATATGTATTGACAAGGTACCGTCATGATGTTAATATCCTTAAACAATTCCCTTAGGGAATCGCGCCGGCGGAGATTGTAAATGGCTCTGATAGCTCTTTTCTGCAGAATAAATATAGACTCGATGTCTGCAGCACGTCCCCATAATAAGATACCGTAAGACATGATACTATGAAAGTAACTAAAATAGACCAGCCTCGCGGTATCTATATCAGTAAATTGACGGATTTTTCTGACAGCATATGCTGCTGAACTTAGCCGTCCCGCAAGAGATGTTAAATGAGGACCCCATTGTAGCCTTGAGTCAAGCGTGATCCCCAAGAAAACTGTGTCATCGACGAATTCAAGTTTCTCTTGGTTCAATACTATGTCACAATTAATACTTTTAACGTTCGGTAATGCAAATCTGATACACTTTGTTTTTTTCTCATTTAAAACTAAATTATTAGCAGTAAACCAATTTTGGACCTGCTGAAGGGCGTTATTTACATCGTCAAGACTTGTGGCACGCCTATCTATCTTAAAAATTAAGGACGTATCGTCTGCAAATAACACCATTTGAGTTTGATTTTTTAAAAGATGGGGAAGATCATTAATATATACCAGAAAGAGGAACGGACCCAATATTGAGCCTTGTGGTACCCCCATTTTAACTTTCAGACCCCGTGAATTGACACCATTTATTTGAACTTGCTGCTGTCTGTCATTTAAATAAGACCTCACTAAACTGAGTGCAAGTTTACCCAGTCCGTAATGTTCTAGTTTTAGGAGCAAGGTTTCGTGATTTACACAATCAAATGCCTTGGAGAGGTCACAAAAAATTCCTATGGCATCTTGCGCCTCTCCCCACGCTGTATAAATGTGTTTTAACAACGTGACTCCAGCGTCAGTCGTACAACGACCTTTGGTAAAACCATACTGTTGTTCGTGTAAGATTTTATTGGTGTTAAAATGATTGAGCATTTGATTGAGCATTACTTTTTCAAACACTTTGCTGAAAACCGGCAATACAGATACAGGTCTATAATTATTAGTATCTTTATTATCTCCAGATTTAAAAAGTGGTATCACCCTACTATATTTCATTATATCCGGAAAGACCCCTTGGTCAACACATAAATTAAATATTAGTGCCAAGTATGGTGCTATGGTCTCAAATATGGACGTGCACACTTTGATAGACATTCCCCATATGTCTTCAGTCAATTTAATTTTGATTTGCCGGAAAGCTTTAATAACTGTCATAGGGTTGATATGTTTGAATTGGAATTCAACCGTACAACCTGGAATGTTTGCTTCCCTGAAGTCTGAATGGGTCCCTCGAGTATCTGTCTGTCTCTCTATCTGTCACAGCCAGTTTTCTCCGGATCTACTAGACCGATTCAGTTGAAAGGGCATAGAACCATTGTGGCATAGCTCTCCGCCGCCATTTTTTTTTCAAAGTTCACACATTTGCCATGCATATATGGGTGGAAGACACTTCAACAAAGGAAAAATGTTAGGAATATAGTGGCCTAAAGTATCACGTTGCCGAGATATTTCGAAGTAAAGTCACCACGTAGCATCATGACTATCATTAAAAAGTTATTTAATTATGTGGTTTGTAGCCAACGAGCTTTTGGCATTCGTCAAGCATGCCATCAACTGCATGGACGAGATCAGCATCTTGCAGATCTGCAAGTCCTCCTACAAAGAGGAAGAGGTACGCAGTGCCAAGTTGCTGCTATTTCAATCACTCGACCAGGTGGCATCTCGCCGGAGGGATGGTGGGGAGAAGAGTCTGCAGGAGATCCTGCTGAAGAGGACCGATCCGGGTGCCTATTCTGCAATTGTCGCCAAGAACAAACCTGCTGTGTCGCAAACGAAACGACAAGCAGTATCACCAAAAGGGGAAAGCAGAGTCGCTCAGCATCGAGCGCGACTAAAGGCGCTGTGATGTACAGCAGGGACCACCGAAGAACACATGCGGTTAGGACGGCTTTATCAAGGGGAAGAGGAAGAAGAGCGTCGATTTCCATATATTTAGATTTATTTCTAGACAGACGGATGGACAGACTGTCCGACCAAATCGTGTTTGTATCTCGTCGTAAAACGTGGACATTAGAGCTCTGCCTCATTAGCACATCGCATCGCCGCAGCGGCGACACAACGCAACACAGCCACCACCAATATGGTAAAAAGCCATACTGCATTTACCATATTGGTACGGAACTCTAAAATTGACCGTTCCCCACTTTATATCCAAAGTTTGCGTAGAAAGAAATCTGAAATTATTATATGTGATAGAAATTCATGTAAAGATTACAGGAAAAATAAAATGTTGTCTCTAAATAGCACACTTTCAGAAATCATCAGCAAGAATTACATTAGCTCCACTATCGGTAAAAAAATGGCACTGATCTAAAACTGCAATAGTTACCGCAGTGGCAAAATTCTCTGATGAATATAGGCCCCGCCGATAAAAATTAAAAACGTTTCACGTTTTATATGATGGTGCGGAACCCTCGGTGCGCGAGTCCGACTCACTCTTGGCCAATTTTTTATTTCATAATTTGGCCGTTAACTTTAACCAAAGCTACGTACAATCTTACTCTTACCTTCTGCGTAGACGTATAGTCGAAGTGCTTTTTGCCGTACAGGTAACTGAGAGCGTGGCCGAAGTGATCGTTGACGCCGGCGGTGCACCTCAACCAGCGCGGCCTGCGCTGCTGCTCGAAGTACAGCGAGCGGAACTCGATCAGCGTCTTCGAGAACACCATCCACCAAAGATAACGTTCTGTAAATAGTAGATTATATGTTTTTATTTAAAATCAAATAATAAAACATAGTCCGCCGTCACGTCTGCACGTATGTGCGCGATAAACTCAAACAAGATTTTCTAACGATTTTCACCAATAGATGCAGTAATTTATGAGGGGAAGGTTTAGGTATCTAACTCATTAAGATTTTGTGAAAATTGGCGGAAATATGAGATGATTGTTGGACATGTTGAAAAAAAAAGACCTCTATGAAGACCTCATGACTTGGAGTTGCGTCATATGTGGCACACGCTGTGCTCAGCAGTCAGAAGTTTATAAAGACTCACCAATAATGACCGGCTTGGTGTACGCCAGCAGAACGGATAGCTTCTTAAGGTAGGACAGGCCCCAGACGCTGACTATGTCCTGATGCTGGAGCGCCACGCTCGTGTTGGAGAACACCAGTTTCAAGTAGTGGTCCCAGTCGTGCTGCGGAATAGAATCGGATGAAGTACGAAGATACACAGTTTCAAAGTAATGATAACGTGTACACTTTACCGGACATACTAATTATGTGATTATTAACTCTTAAATCACAAACTATTCAACTCGATACCGAAGGTCTTCACTCTAACAGGCTCTTTATATTTTTATTTTTTTTTAAAACGCACAAAAACATTTTGTAGGACAATCTTACAAACTATAAAATCTAAGGAGACATTTAAAAGTGTAATCTAGTAAAACTTCTTCTCTTTTTGAGTCAATGGTTGACTCCTAGATTGTTCGTGCCCAGTAGGTGACCACGTTAAGTGCAGCATCAGTGGCATTCATTAAGTCCCCTAAAGTGCACGTGTATGAGCGCTTGAGTCACTCCAACTTGTAGCTATTGAAAATAAAGATCTCGTACCTGTTTCCACTGCGAGGACCCATACGTTGGGCCCTCTATTAGTTGCTGCACGGACAGGTCTAAGGGCAAACGAGTATCATTGCGACGCCTTGGGATCATTATCTGTGAAGTGAGTTGTAACATTTATTAATTCATTTACATTCACACACTAAAATAATATTGTATCAAAGTAAATGAGAAGAAAAATTGATTGTTTGGCTTTCAGCAACAGCTCGTTTCATTTCTGGATACTTTGAGTCGTGGATTTCGATTTTACCATGGATCAACTAGGTATTAGCTGGGGACAAATTTAGATTCAGAGTTGTGAGCGCTGCAACTGAGACTTCCTAAATAGGAACCCTTTGAAGAATGCCTTTTTAACCTGTTCGGAGATTCGAGAATGGTCAGTAGCTGTGATCGTGACTTTAAGACCAACTATAGTTGAAAAAAATCAGCCAAGGAACTTTTTTATTTACTCTTTTCAAAAAAAAGTTTTGCTATATTTGGTAGAACTTGGTTTCGTGAGTGTCTTTACATCACATAACTAACTTGTCATACCGAAAGCAGAGAAGCATAAGAATAAAAAAACTTACGTTATTCAACCGTATGCTGAAATTCACAATATCATCAGCGAACTGCTGGGCGTTTATCTTGTTGTCGACGTTGCTGATCTCGATGCGGATTATATTGTGGTACTGTTTGTAGGAGCGAAAGTACTTGGGCCATGGGGAGACTTGGTCGATCTGAAACGAACGTGTGACTTGAATATCTTATACTAGCTTTTGCCCACAAGTTATGAATATGGAGAGGGAGAGAAGACCAAAGAAAAGATGTATGGATTGTGTAAGGAGTGATATGAAAGAAAAGGAAGTTAGTGATTGCGTTACGGCTGATAGGACAGAATGTAGGAAAAATACGAGTTGTGCTCCCCAAGTAACATGGAACAAGGGTAGAAATATGATGATATAAATGCAATGAAAATGGCGGTAGCTAGTCTTTGTTTTGTTACTAACTTTTGCCCTCGGCTTTGTTCGCGTCAGAGTAGTCTCTAACCGTCTCCAGGGTTTCTCTCAGTACCTAAATTCATCAAAATCGGTTCGGCGGTTTAGACGTGTAAGCGTACCAAACAAACAAACTCGCGAAAAATCCCGGTATGCTCCACCGTGCTACCCGGTGGCTGGATCGGAAGACCCGGTGGCCATATCCGGGAGGCTTCAGGCGTCCTTGCAGTCTCCAAATGAGTTTCCCATAGGTTGGTTTAGCTCTAGTGTTCCACTTGGTTCACTGAGGAGCGCCTCGACAGTTTGATTTTTTTTCCCCACCTATCACTACTCTTACCCTAACATGACCAAAGCAAAGAAGATTATGGTGAAACAACGACTGCACTTTCTCCCACTAAAAGTGCACCTCACTAATATCAGGGGGTTGCACTGCAATCTCGATCCGATCCATCACCACCTAGAGACCGAGAAGCCGCACCGGAAGAAAAAGTACTAACACAGTACAGTATAATGGGGAACTTCTATCAATATACATGACAATAAAACACTACCAGCATTTGGTAGAAGGCCGAAAGCTTACAGAGATACGGAGTAGAATACGCCCGCTACTAAGCCCGAAACTACGGATTTCGGGCTTAGAGAGTAGCCCCCCTGATGACAGGATCTCATAAAAATCGAGGGAAACCTTCAAATTTTATAGGCACATACAATGTTTTTCATAAACTTTCTAACGCTATTGGGATATTTGTGTCTCGTAATCATCAACTCATGTTGCTGAGCTGATGATAGAAGTTGTAAGTTAGGATCTGATGATGGCATCCCATGAAAAATGTTTGTTCAGCGACATTTTTGCCCAGTGTCAACCGATTTGGATGAGTCTTTTTTGTTTAAAAGAGTATTTTCCCAGACTGGTCGCATTTCAATTTGGTGAAGATTTGATGAAGAACTTCGGAGGGAAGCAACGGAACTCTTCAATAAATGATGGCAAATGGATCGGGATTGCTGAAATCGCATGTCTGTTCATTATTTACACCAGTTAATAACATAACATTACGCAGGTGCGCTGTGAATGGGTACGCAGTTACCACTGAAAAGTTAAAAATTAAAAGCTTAAAAAAAATACGTGATTTGATTCGATTTGAACTGACTTCCAAAAACAGAACTTTAATTTCGAAAGTCGGTGTCAAGAAACAAAATATGTAACCAAAAATAACGACTTCCGAAATTAAAGTTATACTTTGTAATGTTTTGTTTTATCAAGTCGGTAGTATTTTTTGTAAAAAGTTTTTATTCTTCGAATTTGCTCTTGGACTATACCTTAAAAGTTTTGAACCAGTGACCGACTAATTCTGATGTTTGATCGACTAACTAGCAACAAATGATATGCCGTAATATGCCGTATGTTGTCGACCGGTGCCGTATGGTGCCGTGAAAGATTAATACCATCCCATCACTTCCCGTGGGTGTCGTAAGAGAGCTAAGGGACTCACCAGAGAATGGGCAGCAGTGTTCTCTGTAAAACGCAACACCTTACACTGCAATCGTCAACCCGCCTGCCAAGCGAGGCGATTATGGCGAACCCCTCCTTTGGGGGAGGCCTATGTCCAGCAGTGGACGTCTTTCGGCTGTGATGATGATGGTGAGCAAAAATTTATGTTATCACAATTTAAATCTCTGATGGTGGCCATGACAGTGTCAGTCACACCTGCAGGTCTAAAAAGGCCACTTTAGCAGAATGAGAAAGCACATCACGATACCCGTCACTGTCAAATTTTCCCAATCAACCTTGAACATAATTCGTTAACGATAAAGATGAAAATGAAAAATGACAGATTGTTGCGTGATTAATATTATGATTCTAACATAATTATCTTAAAGTGGCCTTTTTAGCCCCCCTGTACTCTTTGTTTTGATGGTCCGTGGGCCTTGTCAAGGTAACACTTATGTCACTTTGTTGCAGATCCTGTCAGATTTTTGTAATTTAAATATTTTTCTAACAATATTTTACATAGTTCAGCAGTTTAAAGTTGTTATTTATTAAAATAATGCTTGTTTGCATGAATGCTTGTATATGCTTCTTGGAGTGAAATAAAAATATTTCCCTAAATAAATAATTATATTTCCTTACGTAATTGACTGAATAGAAATGGTAAATTGAAAACTGACGATACTAAATATTTGGCTTATTTTATTTTGCGTACTTAAAATATGTCATACCAACTGAAACATTTGACTACATTACTAGGTGGTAAACAAGTTATTGTTTTAACGTTCACTTTCCAAAAATTAGATTTGCATTACAATTATTTGCGAAGATTTTATTTTCTAATTAATAATTTGGCAAATGAAATTATGCCGAAAATTTTTGATAATTTGACAATTTTTTTGAAACCATAAAAAAGCTTGCCATTTCAAAGCTTCGGGTTAGTTTAGGTACTGCATCAAAATCTCTTTAAATAGGTCATCAAAATCTTTTAAAGTAGGGAAAGAAGAAGAAAACGTATTCTGCGAAAATGTGGCTGTAAGTTGAACATAACACAACAAAACTCAGGTGGGTGTTGTCAAAATTCATCCGACGACCGATGTCCGATGACCGATGTCCGATGACCCCTTCCACTCCTTATCTAAAGAAAGGATTCCAGTTTCTTTGCGATTCTCAAACGAAAATCCCACTAGCTTTTGCCCGCGATTTCGCACGCGCATATCCCGTTCCCGTAGAAATTTCGGAAAATCGCTTAGGACATCAGATAACATGAGACTAGAAATGCCAATGCATTCCACTATATTTTTAGACAAGTGTTTTACAGTCCAGGCCGCTCGTATATGTAATACATTGCCAGCATTAATTAAACGCGCACAATCGCTACCGTTGTTAAAAGACTTCTTGTTAAGCTAGGTTTACTAAATATTACTGTGGTTCCTTTCTCGATGCAATTTTAATAATTCTTACATAATACGCAACCTTTTGGTTAAAAGAGTAAAAGTTTGGGTTAAAACATTTCTGAGAATTCACCAAGAAAATTCCATATGTTTTCTCACCTGAAATCGATTCCGGCTAGTGTTCTTGACATCCGGGAAAACCAACACCCTGAGCAGCAAGTCCAGCTTGAGCTGCCTCCTGCCTCTTCCAGCCACTTCCTCCCACCTGAAGTTTGCGCTCATCTTCGTGGGGGGGCGGGGGGGCAGGCCTAGCTTCTGCAGCAGCTTCTGAATGATTTTGATGCCGTCAGCTCGTTCTGGAGAGGAGTGAGAAAAGTGTTTCTGTATGGAATGTGTATTTCGTTTTACCGTGGTGTCTTTTTCGTAAGTTAGGGGTCTTAGTTACTAAGAATAAACAACATTCATTGATCATTTTCATCTTCATCATTTCGGCTGGAATGATGATGTAGACAACAGTGACTGATCAAAAGAAAAGCGACCACTACATATCCATTATTCCCATATATATCATTAAAATGTAAAATGAGGCTATAACGAATCCTACTTGAGGCCCTTTGTGTCAGCTTATGTAATGTTATCTTGTTCTGTTTTTCTGTAATACATGTAGTGAATGTATTCAAGAAAATACTTCTGTATAAAATCTCACCTGACGTATTTAAAGTCGCTTAGAAAAAGTAGTCAAATCAAGGACAAAAGAATGCCCATTAACACTCACCAGTATTCATACACGTTCTATACACACTCTTCGCCTTCACCACACTGTTCGGCAGTCCCTCATCATCCTGGGCCTCCAAGAGTTCGCTCAGGTCGCTGAACACCTGTACCTGGAGCTTGTCCATCTGGTCCCAGGATGGGGACCAGCCTGGCATCGGGTTCTGTTTGATCCAGCCACCGCAAGCAAACTCGTAGAAGTCTGTGCATGGATGGACATCTTTGTTTAAGGCTTGAAGGATTCTTGAAGCTGTGGGTGAGAGACATTTAGGTAAGGTTTACATGTCACATAATTTGACGTTTTCGATCAGGTGGTGTGAAAACAACTTTTACTATAAGACCGACATTAAAATTGCGAAAAAAAATAGACTGCCCCATTCATTTCTGTGCGCGCAACTCGACCAAATGTACTGAACAGTAAGTTTTTTTTTCGTAAAAGTTGTTCATAAACAATGACCCATTTTCAGATATCGCGTTTATTCTGTTACACTTTGCACATCAAAATAAATCCTAACTAGTCTGCTAACTAGCGATCACAGGCTACGAACACGCCGGAAGTTAGCTGAACGACCCACGACAATGACGAACACTGATTTCCATAGGGCCGAAGGTTCGGTAAATTTTTGGCCGAAACCGAATCTGTGGCCGAAACTGAAACCGTAGTGGTAGAACGCAACTAGCGATAAAAGGTGAGGCGGAAATCAACAAACGAAATTTAAAAAATAAATGCTCAAATTAAAAAAGGCTAGCAAAAGCCGTACAGGCCGATACGTTTAATTTAGCCGGACACACAACTAAAAAGCCTGACTGTGTTCGGCTTTATCCGGATACCTGGCAAAGCTAACCGCGCTGGTGCAGATAGATGATGCAGCAAAATGTGCACTTTCAATTAAATATTATCTACATTCTAGATGCTTTATTAATAAAGTCGTTTCAAAATAATTTAAAATTAAATCGCATAAGATATAAAATAAAAGCGATGCGTTCTGGTTTAGCAGTTTTTCATAAAATTATTAAATATCGAAATTATTTAAGGTAAAAAACAAACCTGTGTCTTCAATTAATTTAGTGTTTTTGTTAATGATAGTATTATCCTTGTTTACTTCCGAAGTATTTTGGGCATCAACAACCCCAAAATCTGAAAAAAAAAAACAATAAAAGAACTAGGTATTGACATACAACAATTATGATAGTAAAACTAAACGTAAACAATTAAGAATCCATTATAAATAACTATTCTTGTCCAAAAGACAGCAAAATGCAATCTCACCGATGCATCGAGTGTTTTTTTGTTTTTATTGATGGATGAAAATAATTAAAAAATCATCAACAAAAGACACAATTGCTTTCCTAAGTACTCATACACTTACCAACACGTGTTGGCACTGCGTGCAAACCTAATATTATAATTAGTGGATAAAATTAGCGCATAAAATGCGTCTCAAATCTTTGAAGAAAAACATAGCTAAGTAGTGACTCAAAAGAATTGATTTGTACAATAATTTTCTCGCAAATTGGTGCAGATATCCCTTTAACCTTAGAACGTGCGTGTTATTTCCAAACTAGCTGTTGCCCGCGACTTCGTTCGCGAGTAAGCCGAAAAGCAAAATGTTGTCGCTAGATAACATCTCTAAGATAAGACATATACGAACAGTCAATATCTAGCATTGCTTGAATCTTCTTAAATTTAGGAATTTGGAAGAGTATTATGCAAGGCACTGGCTGTTCCACCTCTTCTGTTCCAAATGTCGACCAGCCCTAGTAATTTTTCGTAATGAGTAACGTTTTAATGATAACGCTTCTCTATACATGATGTTAAAGAAAGTTGCTAGGGTTGCTAACACGTTGCGGAATTTGTTCGAAAGAGTCGTCGCGGCCCTGCAACATAAAGGGCATTAGGAGGGTTTTAGTCAAAAAGAGTCTGACACTCCCTTCTGCTCCGCCTAGAGCGGGAGGACTTATTTGATGATTTCCCATCCTTAAAAAAATAATAAAAAGGGTTATTGACGTGCGATAGAACTACATAAGGTTGGTCATGGCAAACCAACCAGAAGAGAAGTCTACTCCTGCAACGGAGAGATTAGAGTAGAGTAGAGACTCCGCTATCCGCACCATGTTAGACTCCCATTCGGGTTTAGGTTTGGCGGAGCGACCTCACCGTTCGGGCAGCCGCGAAATTACTTTTTGAATGACGCGGGCAACTGATTCCTCGGTTCGAAGCAACCTAGGCAAATTGGACTGTCTACAGCGCCTATGTTGAAAAGATGTTTTTAGGGAGCAATGACCAGTAATTATACCTATTATTATTCGGAAGGTATTTCTACTTGGGCCGAGAAGTCGTTTAGTTAGTCGCGTGTATAGGCTTGACGTTGAAAGTTTTGACTGCCTGCAATTTGTAGCCCGTGAGGCCCGTGACCATTTGCTGTCACGAAGTTCAGTTGATCTCTGGCAAATTCATGTACGAAATTTTGGAAAAGGTAGGAGAGGGAGTGGGTACGGGTCCAGCACGACCATCTCGGAACCTCTCTTCGCGAGTTCATCTGTGACGTCATTGCCTAGGGAGCGACAGTTCCCCTTGATCCACTGGACAGTAAAGCCCGCAATGGATAATTTCTGGCCATGTGCTGGTCATGACGTTTCATAGGCTCACTGAGAATAGAACAATTTTGAAACTAAACAGAAAACAATTTTTTGGTTGTATGTGACTTTGCAAAGTTTTATAGAAATTAAATACCTAAACAGAAATCATAAAACTAAATTGGATGATTTGTATCATTTCTTCTATGGCCGTTTTCATGGAAAAACATTCCTTATATTTTCCAGAAATATTTGTCAATAAGCGTATTGATGGTTGATTTCTTCTAGAAAATTGTTACAATTCCTATCAGGTTTATGTGTACTTAAAAGTTATCTACATTGGTTTTGTACTTTTTAACGTGATTCGAACAAAACAGAATACAGATAAAGAGAAAATAGGTTCTGTTAATTACAATTTTACAGTCTGGTATTATATTCCAGACTGTGAAGCAACGGGATGAATATCACAGGCTAATATCTAAAATAAACAAACAATCTTCTAGAAACTACTTGATGAATCAAGTTGATTTTTTATTTATTCCGAACCAGAAACGCAAATCGAAACAATTTTGTGTTTTTAAATATATAAACCCAATGTCAGCGGAGCTAATGCAATTCTTTCGACTCCTCTATCGCGGGACTTCGCCACCTGCTCTTGAATGATATTACGTATAGGCCCAATATTGGGCAACTTTAGCAATCTAGCAAATGTAAGCGCGCGTCTATTAACCAATATTCTAATCTTAATACCGCGATTCAAAAATGAGATCAAATGCATGACGCAATCTATGGAATATGTAGTTGAACTGTTAAAATACAAATTCGGAGTTTGTTTTAATTTGTATGAATAGGAATATTATGTGCATTCAGAACGATATTTTTTTAAGGTATTAAAAGAATTAAAGACGTAAAAGTAATAAATTAAGAAATATTTTCTAGTAGTTTAGTGTAATTCTCAAGCTGTCGATACTAATATATCGGTCAATAGATGGCACTGCGTGTATCTGCATTACGTAGAATAAGACGTTGATTTCTTCTAGAAAATTAAATTGCTAGAATTCCTATCAGGTTTATGTGTAAAAATTGATGCGAACAAAACAGAATACGGATAAAGAGAAAATAGGTTCTGTTAATTATACTTTAAAATTCTGGCTATAGTTAGCATACTTGGAGAAATACTAAAAAAATATCCGAAATACAACAATAACATCTTATGAATATTTAAAAATATTAGGTAAAATAGGAATCTAAAAATAAGGAAATTCATAATTTAATTTAAGTCTAAAAAAAGCTATGACATCTGAGATTTGAACACATGCCGACTTTTTCGGCAGGCAGTCTTTAAACCGATGGTCTATGACTACTGTTGACAAATGATTGAAATAGCCAATCTTATTTTAAATGTCATGGGTTTTCGCTGCTGAGCTCCTTGAAAATATAGCGTGATGATAAACATTGCTAAGGTTAGACCCATAAGTATCTGCAATTTTGTAAGATGTAGTGGCTTCTTATAACTATTCCTCGCTAAACTGTTGAGAAAAATATGGAATATTAATTTAAATGTTATTTTATGTACCCGAAAACCCATTTTATTTTTATTTTGACATTATTATGGAGTAACAATTCATTTCTAAAGTGAAGATAAATGCAAAAATAATATCTGTTGGTGAGGATCGAACCATGTGCACTTTCTCGTTTAAAACAGACATTTTTTAAGATTGCTCATCCCCCATAGCACATAGCGTGATAATATGTAGCTATAACCTGATCGTACCTATAAGCACACACACACAAACCACACACACACCTAATAAATATATACATAATGATACATACAATTCGACATTTTTTACCTATTAAATTTTAACATTTATTTACCTATTACTTTTTGACATTTATTAACCTATTTAATTTTGACATATTTTGACCTATTATTCTTTTTTTTTATAATCAATTCATAGTCTACGAACACAGACCTAATAAATATATACATAATGATACATACAATTTGACATTTATTTACCGATTACGTTTAGACATTTTTTTTCCCTATTATACAAACACGGACCTAATAAATATATTCATAATTATAAATACAATTCTACATTTAAAATAATTATTGAAAATTCAGAATACCTTGAAATGCTACTTAGCCGTCTTCCTCTCTCCTAATGTTTGCTGTGCCCGACAGGGTCCATATTGATCTCTAACCTTGTTATACCATCTATGTTATACATATGGAACGCAATAAAGTATTGAGTATTGTAAGGATTATTTATGCAAAATTTGAAGAAAATCGGTTCAGTAGTTTTCTCGCCAATTGGGAACATACACCTTAAGTTTTACTATTTTATTATATGTAACTAGCTGTTGCCCGCGACTTCGTTCGCGAGTAAGTCGGAAAGTAAAATGTTGTCGCTAGATAAGATCTCTAAGATGAGATATATACGAAAAATCAATATCTAGCATTGCTTGACTCCTCTTAGATTTAGAAATTTGCAAGAGTATTATGCAAAGCACTGGCTGTTTCACCTCTTCTGTTCCAAATAAGCCAACCAGCTCTAGTAATTTTTCGTAATGAGAAACGTTTTTAACCGACGAAAAACGGAGGAGGTTCTCAAGCGTATATTTTTTATGTATTAACACGCATAACTTTTTACAGAGTAGTCCGATTTTGATGATAATTCTTTTTTTATTGGAAAGGATATTTTTAGTCGAAAGTGGCTCCAAGTAATTTAAAAAAAAATCTTACCCTACGGGTGGGAATGATTTATTGTTCACTCACAGATTTTAATGCTGAGTTGTGTAGCATTTTTTGTAGGCCTACTCATGTTTTTAGTAATTAGTAAATTACAGCTACAAAAAATAAAAAAAATACTTTCATTTCGGAAGTCGGTGTTAAAATACGAAGAAACAATAAAAAACACCGACTTCCGAAATTAAAGTTATTTTTTTTTTTGTAAAAAGTTTTATTATTTTTTGCTTTTCCGTTTTTTCGGAGGTATAAATTTTTGTTAAAAAGTTTTTAATGATAACGCTTCTCTATGCATGATGTTAAAGAATATTGCTAGGGTTGTTAACACGTTGCAGAATTTGTTCGAATCGCGGCCCTGCACTGCAAAAGGCATTAGAAGGAACACGGATGAGTTTAAGTCAGTAAGAGTAAGTAAGAGTCTGACGCTCGCTTCGCCTAGAGCGGAAGGAGTCATTTGATGATTTCCCATCCTTAAAAAAAAAAGGCTGGTAACGTGCGATAGAGCTACATAAAGTTGGTCATGGGAAAACCAACCAGAAGAGAAGTCGACCCCTGCCACGGTGATAGTAGAGTTTCCGCTATCCACACCATGTTAGACTCCCATTCCCAGTCAGTCCTGGCTAAGTTTTGACTGCCTGCAACTTGTAGCCCGTGACCATTTGTTGTCACGAAGTTCACAACGAACAACGATGAACAATAAATCATTCCCACCCTTAGGGTAAGTATTTTTTTTAATTTATATGGGGCCACTTTCGAGGTATATCCTTTCCAATAAAAAATAATTATTATCAAAATCGGACTACTCTGTAAAAAGTTATGCGTGTTAATACACAAAAAATAGACGCGTCGACTTGAGAACCTTCTCCGTTTTTACGTCGGTTAAAAACGTTTCTCATAACGAAAAATTACTAGAGCTGGTTGGCTTATTTGGAACAGAAGAGGTGAAACATTCAGTGCCTTGCATAATACTCTTGCAAATTACTAAATCTAAGAGGAGTCAAGCAATGCTAGATATTGATTTTTCGTATATATCTCATCTTAGAGATCTTATCTAGCGACAACATTTTACTTTCCAACTTACTCGTGAACGAAGTCGCGGGCAACAGCTAGTATGTAATATAGATAATAATAATAGATATGCCATTCATAGGCCGTTTTATTCACAAAAATGAAAACAAATAAGTAAATAAACTCGCTTTTAAAAGCCAACCAATATGAAATTTTACATTTCAAAGACCTCACGCTACACACGCGGCGAATTCAAACGCGATAAACCTCATTGCATGCACACTGAATCAACAAGCTTGAATTAGTTGACAGGGTGTCGCTACATTAGGTTTTTTATATTTATTTATAAAAAATGTATTTGTGGTTGAGTTTAACCAATGAACCAGCAAGCTCAAGCAAGATGCTTCTTTCAATACAAATGTTTTTTGGATTTTTCTCAAATAAGAACAAGATAATAAATGCTTAGATCCGAAGGTAATCTTAGTATCCACGAGCAGACACGGCGTTTCTAAACAAAGACATATTAATACTAATTAATTATTATCAGACGATAGAGATCCAATCTAAAATGATGGGTCATTTGCATTATGCAAATGTTACGTTACTTGCATCGTGAATAAGACGCTTAATTACCCACTCCAATATGGCAATAAAATGTACATTTGTTATAAAAATTGTAGTATGTACAAAAACTGTGAAGCATTCTTCCGTGGAGGATTCCCATGGAGATGTCATAGTGTTAATAGTGTTATTTGAAATAGCTGTACTTGTAGACAGTCATTGCTCTATTTACATACCATCAACAAATTATAGGTATGAATTAATTACTAGGATATAAGTAAATGTGAATATACCTAAACACTTGCCTACCTCAAAGCCTGTATTTTGGTCGAAATCAGTTCGTTAAGTGATTCATTATTTCCATAATTTGGACTTTTCCAAGGCTTTTGACACTATATTTATATACCTACTTCACCGTCTAGGCTGAAGAGAATGGGAGTGAAAGAACTTTCAATTGTTATTTTAAAGAGCCACTTCTCGGAGCAAGCCAAATATTTCAAACTAGAGTCACTAATAGTTTAGAATATTCATTAATCTTTTGAGTTAATCAAGGTTTAATGTTGGGGCCAACATTACTTCTATCAGTAGATAGCTATACTACTAGTCTTTCAGATAGGCAGTCGCAGAACAAGATTCAGCTGCATTTTGTTAGACCAAAAGTTGGCTGATGATATATGAACACTTACCAGTTTCAAAGCACTGTTCGCTGTCACAGGGCTGAGGGCTGCGGTACCCGGTGAACACCAACACTGCGGTGCACACGACCAGGGCTATCAGCAACGTGCCCAGAGCAACGATGAGCACTGATGAATATCTAAAAGTGCGTCCTCTGGAAAAATAAGATATAAAAACAATTCATAGATTACTATATGCTGTTGATCTTACTAGATGCTCGTGATGTGTTGTTTCAGTTGGTAAAAAGAAAAAAGTGTGTACAGTATACAGCAAAATCATAATTATGTAACGGTTTTATTAATCATTTTGACTGTAGGTAATCATGAAATAGCCTTGAGTAACTGGACATGAGGTCATAATTAGGCTCAAAAATCTTTATTTAAACTTTCTACCATACCCATACAGTGTTTGAAAATTTGTGATCACATATAATTCAGATAATCAAATATGCCCCAAAAAGCAAAAATAAAGGCGAGATAGGTAGTTTCAAAAATCTATACTAATTGTGATATTACATTGCGGATGATACATGTTACACGGAACAGTTTGTATCATGTCGCATTAGTTTTGAAATAGACGAATGTATTATTTTTTACATAATCTGCGAAATACCCTTGTAACTTAATTGATCGTCCAGGAGACATCAGGTGTGTTCATTATGATTGTGTTAAATTAAAACTGGCCAAGTACGTGTCGAGCCACACGCAGTGTAGGGTTACCAAAATCTATCTTTAACTTTCTAGTGCTAAGAGTCTTCGAGCTAAACCGTGGGCAAACAGACAGATTTATACATTTTGTTAACGTGGTTGCTCACAATGGGCCTCATCAGAAGGCTTAAAGTCATTCAAAGGGCAACGCTTAGAGTTTCCTTGCGTGATCGAATCACGAATGATGATATCCGCAAGAGAACCAAGGTTATCGACATAGCCCGAAGGAACACCAAACTAAAGTGGCAGTGGGCAGGGCACACTGCTCACAGAACGGATTGTGGATGGGACCGAAAAGTTCTGGAGTGGCGACCGCGTACCGGAAGACGCATCGTTGGAAGGTCTCCCGCAAGGTAGACCAATGGCCTAGTGAGGGTCGCGAGTTTGGGCTCTCCGCATCTGTGTCCATGACCTGGAAAGATATTTATTTATTTATTATACACTTTATTGTACACCAAGAGTATGAACAAAAAGGAAACTTAAAACTAGACACATACAATGGGCGGCCTTATCGCATTCCGCGATCTCTTACAATAAATATAATTAAAACATAATCATATTCCAGTTTACCTGGGATTAAAATCTATACATATAATAAAATCGTAGACTAACCGTGTCTGTACATTGAATATTTTTGCATGAAAATTACACAGAAAACTCAGGAAAAAGGTATAAAACACAAAAATGCAATTTTTGAAATTTTTGTCTGTTTGTCTGTTTGTCTGTGCGTTTGTGGGAGCATCACGCTTAAACCACAGATTAGATTGCAAATCTAAATACTTAAAAATATTAAGTGATAACCCGAGTAACATTTAACGTTTATTTCATCAAAATCGATCGACAAAATCAAGAGATATTGAATTTTTAAGTTTAGGAAGAAACTTCCTAATGTATTCTGATGAGTCAGAGCGCCATCTATTGAGAAAAATAAAATGCACGAAAGCATTCAAAATTGTTGAGTTATTTGTGAAACTTTTAATACGTGGCAAAATAAGAGTGATCATTTTATACCTTTTCGTTATTGATCCATACAATCGATCCACAAAATCAAAATATATTGAATTTTGAGTTTAGTAAGAAACTTCCTTATATATTCTGATTAGTCAGAGCGCCATCTATTGAAGAACCAAAAAATGCATGAAAGCATGAATGTTACACCAAAACACATTGATTGAGTTATTTGTGAAACTTTTAATACGTAGACGTAGCAAAATAAAAGTAAACATTTTAATACCTTATCGTTATTTACCGTTACATACGGGCTTCTTATTTAACGTCTTCCGCTGCCAAATATTTTGTCAGTTTACATGGTCGATAGATGGCGTTGCACTGATGACGCGTTTTTCTGAATTGCGGTGTTAAGATTTTACGCTGGAGAATGACCTCACGTGATTTCTAAACACAGTCGTATTTCGAAAGAATTTCGGTTTGGTCTCTAAAAGATCTTAAACTGTTGGGGACCATAATTGGTTAAATCTCTGGTGCTGGTTTCGTTTAAAGTGCGTTTATCGTAGAGTCTTAAACTGATTTAGTTTTGCGAAGTTCTGGACGGTTCGACTTGCGGATCAGGCCTGTAGGGTTCCGTACCAAAGGTGCTGTGCTGACGGGACCCTACTGCTAGGCCTCCGCGATTGATTCCGTTTAGAGCGAAGCAACGAACGGTTCGATTCGCGAAACAAGGCTAATAATAATAAATAAAAATCTTATATTTCAGACAGAGTCCATTTTTTGGTTAGTAGTTAGGTTTAGGTTTAGTTTAGGTTAGTAGTTTGGTTTTTTATAATAAGGTATCGTACCAAAGGTGGTCACGGTGACGGGAGCGATCGATTTTGGGAGGCTACTCTCTAAGTCCGAAGTCCGTAGTTTCGGGCTTAGTTGCGGACGTATTCTACTCCGTATCACCTACAGACTTACGATTAGTCCCGAACCCGAACTAAGAATGAATCACAACACGATTTCACAGTACCTGTCAAATCGTGTTATCATTAGTTCTCATTGGTTAGGTGATACGGAGTGGAATATATTTTTTTTACAATAGATAGGCATACGTTTGACCACTATCTCACCTGATGATAAGCGATGATGCGGTCGAAGATGGAGCACGTTTGCCTAGAAGCAACCTATTCACTTTTGTCTTAAAGACTCCCAGGTTGCCCGCAACTAAGTTTTTAATTCGTGCTAAGTATCAAACGGTTCGATTTGTGAGCCAAGGCAAATTATAGGGTTCCGTACCCAGTTTGCTAACGGAACCCTGTTTTTTAATAAGCCACCACTGTCCGTCTTCCTTCAGTTTATGCGTTTTATTTCTGTCTCGCTAATATAAAAAATGTCTTCTAGAAAAAGGTCGAATCTTTCACAATATAGCAAAATTCTTAATCTTCTTAATATATTTAAAACAAAGTCGGGTTTGTTCGAACACTTCTAACTCGAGAACGGCTCGACCGATTTTCATAGTTTTTGTGTTTTTGGATTAGTCTTCGTCCGGAATAGCATAATAAGAATTAAAATACAAAAAAAAGAGTAGGTAGGTAGGGTAGGTAGGTAGGATAGGTAGGTAGAGTAGGTAGGGTAAGTAGGGTCGTTAGGGTAGGTAGGTAGGTAGGGTAGGTAGGTAGGGTAGGTAGGTAGGGTAGGTAGGTAGGGTAGGTAGGTAGGGTAGGTAGGTAGGGTAGGTAGGATAGGTAAGTAGGTAGGTGGGGTTGGTAGGTTAGGGTAGGTAGAATAGCCAGTTGACGGGAGCGAAGCCGCGCGGGTCAGCTAGTAGTCTAATAAAACAAAACCACAATTACGCGTAAATAAAGGCGTAAATGACGCAAGATGAAAACTTATTGAGGGATTTTGATATTGATAGAGTATCGATAGACGTATAGCAATGTACCACTACATGCATACATGATGGAAATCCCACCCATATGCACAAAACGTTTTGGGATTTTTTTTATGTTGCGTAAAGTTAAGGTATTCTGTTTCCTGGTAACTACAACTTGGGGAAACAATATTCAAGGCATGAGTGAATAGGTTATCGTTTTATCGGTATGAGTTGCCGAACTTTGTTAACAACAATTGAGTGTCCAATTTTTAATGTCAGGTAACAAACTCCATTGCATAATTTAAGCATATTAAGATCGAGTATTCGGTCAAGACTGATGGCATATTTGAAACAGTGAAACGGTTTCAAATACTTACTAAGAGTCGAAGTACGCAATGGCAGGAAAAGCAACATGGATCTACCCACCGGATTTTAAAATGAAAAGGAATTTGTTAGAAAACTAGCTTTTGCTCGCGGCTTCGTACGCTTACATCCCGTTTCCGTAGGAATTTCGGGGAATCCTCTTTTAGTGCTCCCTTACACTCCCCAAGGGACCTACACGCCAAACTTCAGCTTTCTACGACCAGTATTTTCGGCTGTGCGTTGTCTGTCAGTCACTAAATCAGTCAGTAACGGAAGAATCTATATACTTAATATATAAAGCTGAAGAGTTTGCTTGTTTGTTTGCTTGCTTGAACGCGCTAATCTCAGGAACTACTGGTCCGATTTGAAACATTATTTCAGTGTTAGATAGCCCATTTATCATCACGATAAGACCAGTAGGAGCAGAGCAGTAATGAAAATTGTGACGCAGACGAACTTGCGCGGGTCAGCTAGTTTTATATATATTGATTGATGACTAGTTGATCCGTGCAACTTGGTCTGCTTCGCTCCTATTGGTCTTAGCGTGATTTTATATAGCCTATAGCCTTCCTCGATAAATGGGCCATTTAACACTGAAAGAACTTTACCAATCGGACCAGCAGTTCCTGAGATTAGCGCGTTCAAACAAACAAACAAACTCTTCAGCTATAAATATATAAAAAGCCCAACTCCTACCCTACTCCTACCCTACTCCTACCCTACTCCTACCCTACTCCTACCCTACTCCTACCCTACTCCTACCCTACTCCTACCCTACTCCTACCCTACTCCTACCCTACTCCTACCCTACTCCTACCCTACATACCTACATTGTTTAAACAACAGTAACTGCTTGTAATTCAATATGAACTTTATACAATAGCAATAAAGCTCGCTTTAGTTAGAAAACGTTTGTATGGGAAAAATAAAAGGGCTGTTTTTAGGGTTTCTCCGGCAATTATTCGAATTTTTCTCGCCGTAAAAACTATCTTTGAACTTCAACGAACATTTAAAAAAAAGAATTGGCCAAATTGGTCCAGGCGTTGTTGAGTTATGCGCTTACCAACACATTTTGCGATTCATTTTTATATTATAGATAAGTATAGATATAGATACCTATCTCGTAAGATACGTTACCTCGGCATAACTAAGTAAAACGTCGAAACTAGAAAGTTTCGAGTTCAGTACTGCTATTCTGTAACAACATTTTCGTATCTCGACAGCGGAATCCGAGGCTCACCTCATATCAAATTAAGATCTTTATGCTGTGTGCAATAAAGCTCACTTTGTGATTTTTATACTCAGGTGAAGCACGATATCAAAATAGTTATTTACAGAATAGACTAGCAGTTTGGACGATTATATCGGCCCGAAAAAAAGAGTCCTTAATTAAAAAGGAATTGGTGTCCGAAAAGATTAATAATAAAAAAAGCAGCAGTAGGTCACACTCGGTATTATCAGACCAAAAAAATACCTACTTAAATGTAGTGCCTGAATAGTTTTGCCGTACCTAGATCTCTAGCAGTAATTTCGGAAGTCGGTGTCAAACGAAATAACCAAAAACACCGACTTCCGAAATTAAAGTTATTTTATACTTTGTAGTGTTTTGTTTTTGGAAGTCGGTTATATTATTGTAAAAAGCATTTTATTTTTCAATTTTTAGTGGCACCTGCGTACCCATTCACAGCGTACCGGCATGATGTTATGTTATGAACTGGGGCCTATTTAATAAAACTTACTTAGTGCTTTCGGTGTAAAGGTCTTGTCAATACGAATGAAATAAGCCAAAACACTTGGTAGTTCTTACATACCGACATGGAGTTCCCTTGACTCTCTGTCGTCTCCATCATCAGGTCTGATCCAAACCTTCACTGTTTTTAGTATCACCCGATATACATACGAATATTTAGTTTTTAGATATTCGTATGTATATCGGGTAATTGTAGGCACGCATGCCTACAATTTTCGAGAGTTGTCCTCGATTTCTCAGGGTTTTCATCATCAGAACCTGACTTGGTGACAATGGGACTGCCTCGGCAGCATACCCTTTCATATAAAAAAAGATTAATTGAAATCGATTCATAAACGACGAAGTTATCCGCGAACACACATAAAAAAAATATACGGTCGAATTGAGAACCTCCTTTTTTGAAGTTGATTAAAATCAGTAAATCTTACTCCAGTCTTGCCAAGAACTACCGTTTTACCCAGTTAATGGGTTGTGGAGTTCTGGTAGGCAGCCGCTCCACGTAAACGCTCAACCACTGTGCCAACAGTGTCGTCAAGTCCGTGTCAGGCTAGGCGATGATGTTGGATTTTCAACTTAGCGCCGAGAGTTGAAAATCGAACAGCATGCACTTTCATTAAGGCATCCAGATAGGTGGTGCCTACGCACAACTAACCGAATGGGAGTCTTAAGTGCGGAACATGGAGTTCCTACTATAAATGGCGCCTAAGTTTTTCAAAGGTTGACTGGTAGAGCATGCCTTGTTGCATTAAGCCCACCCTTTTATAACTACAGTGAGACAGACTACGAGTACATTAAGTTTAAATAAATAAATCTCACGTTATTTAACCCTTACATTATCACATTTCGGAGATCACATTCGCTAATAGAACGGCATGTTGCCTTGAGACTAAGGAGACAGAATAAAGCACAAATACTGAAACAAATGTACTCACTTGTATTGTTTGCAGTTGTACAGCTGCTCCCGACGTCCGACCAAGTTATGATGACACGGGAATGCTGGCCTACCTTACATTTATACCACTATTGTAAAAAACATTGAGGAATTAAAACCAGAAAACTAATTAATTTGAGTCTCTCAAAGTGGCATGATAGGTTATCATAATTTTAATTAGGAAAAACGGTACGAAGTTGCGGAAAAAAACTAGTATTATGATAATTGATAACATGTTCATATGGTGTTTTGTTGCGATAATATACACGTAACGAGCGACGTCAAGTGCGAGTCGGCCTCTCACACGAAGGTTTCCATACCATAAACAAAAAAAAATACGTCTCTTATATGAGACTAGCTGACCCGCGCAACTTCGTCTGTGTCACAATTTTCATTACTGCTCCGCTCCTGTTGGTCTTAGCGTGATGATATATAGCCTATAGCCTTCCTCGATAAATGGGCTATCTAACACTGAAAGAATTTTTCAAATCGGACCAGTAGTTCCTGAGATTAGCGCGTTCAAGCAAACAAACAAACTCTTCAGCCTTATATATTAGTATAGATATAGATTAATTTTTATTATTTGTTCTTTTAACGGCAATAGAAATTCACACTGTGTCAACTGTCTACCTATTACGGTTCTTGAGATACAACCCGTTGACAGACAGATGGACGGACGGCCGGGCAGCGGAGGCTTAGTAATAGGGTTCCGTTGGTTATCCTTTAGCTACGGAACCCTAAAAATAACTTAGGTACTTAATCAATAAAATTGACCATAATATTCGGCCAGTTTGGGTTAGTTATTCTGCCAAACTGCATAACAATTTGTCAGCAGTTGTTCTCCTTAACAACACTAAAAATGTTGTTTTTACAAATAAACAGAATGACCGGAACATTGACGCCCAAAAATAAAATGTAGGTCTCTCGTATCGTGGTGTATCCGAATCACCCCCATGTATGTCCTGCGACTTTTCATAGTTTTCGAGCTATGGATGTTTTTCTGAATTTTAGAGAATTATCGACCTGACCACTAAAAAAAAATCTAATGATTAAAGTAGAAGACTTTGTCGAGATTTTTTTTACAACTGAATGTTCATGAGTTGTACTTTTATGCATAAAATTATCAGCTTCGTAACTGTGTTGAACGTTATGAAAATGTTGGTCTAAAGTGAAAAATTTACGTTCGATAAATTATGACCATTTTCGACTTTAAATTAAAAATCTAAACAGATGACTTCATGGTTCCTTGAAATCCCATCACTTTTCGTGGGTGTCGTAAGAGGTGACTAAGGGGCTCACCAGAGAATGGGCAGCAGCGTTCTCTGTAAAACGCAACATCATACTCTGCGATCGCCAACCCACCTGCCAAGCGTGGCGATTATGGCAAACCCCCCTTTTGGGGGAAGCCTTTGTTCAGCAGTGGACGTCTTTCGGCTGTTATGATGATGATATGATGAACTGCTGTCCAGACTTTATGGAGAAACCTACAGAAGCTTCTCGGAAAATGAGCTTCCATTGTTGCTGAAAGATGGGGGTCTCGAACTTAGACGAACCATGGTGTTACAAAAATTAAAAAACTTTTATAAAAAAATACAACCTATTTCACCTTCCTCTTCAGTCTCCATTAAGAGCTCTATCACAAAATTGCGTTTTCACTCGCAAAACTGCTGACTCATCCTATTATGTGAAAATTAGGCAGGTGCAAACGTTTATTTTAACGTTTATTATTAATTTATTTAATGAATATTTATTAGATTTCTTTCGAACTATGGTTTATTTTGGTATAAATTTTACGTAATAATAATATTAATGCATTAAGGAAAAATTACAGTTCATTCTGAGCGTTTTTAGTAGTTTTTTATGGATTTTAATGGGGTTTTTTATGGATATTCCATTCTTATTTCAAAGTAGCTGACCCGTGCAGTAGCGTAGCTAGCATGGGTGACACTCGGGGCGCATGTCACCCCACAAAAGAACCGAAAATAATGATGGGTTGCGCCTTACGTTCTGGTGGCGGCTGTCTTGAGCCATTTCTCGGGATGTACATTTTTTTCGGAAATGCTCATATATCACATTTACATACAAAATCTCGACAGCTTAATTTAAGGATGCCGCTTAACTGTGTAAACATATTTTTATAACTGTTAGTTTTACTTCTACGTGTCTTGTGCGACTGTGCGAGTCCCAAATAAACATTTATAGGATTCCGAACAAAAAACGGATTTTTTTTTCATAATTTTAAAATAAATGGTTTTGAAGTTGTTAAAGAAATAAAACGAAAAATGACCATCCCCCCCCCCTTATCTCCAAAACTACTGAGCCTAAAATTTTGAAAAAATTGGAGATAATAGATCTTTACCTATAGATTACAGGAAAACCTATAAGAATTCTATAGTGTTAAAATAACATGTTAAAAAAATAGTCCGACTCGCACTTGGCCAGTTTTTCTTTCTTTCTTTAACTCAACTTTGAAAATTTTTGCATTTCACCTCGGATAAGTTTTAGGTATTTTCTTTTGATCACTCATACTTAAATGTACAAAGAACCTAACTTTATGGACTGATGCAAGAAAGCTCATAAACTGAGAGAGGAAAGAAAACAAGAGTGAGCGAAGCGAGCTCGAAAAGTCATGCAGCCCGCCCCCCGGAAAGGTAGTATTTTCTTTTGATCATCATCATCATATCAGCCGAAAGACATCTACTGCTGGACAAAGGCCTCCACCAAATGTCGCCACAACAACCAATCCTGTGCGTCTCGTATCCACCGGCATTCTTTTGATCATTCACACATAAACATATAGTCATTTTGTTGAGTTAAACTGAAAAGCTCCAGAACAAAGTGTGGGCAGAACGCAAGAGCGAGCGAAGCGAGCTCGAAATTTTTACACCCACCTCAAACAGGTTTCATTACGCAGCCCGTTTAGTGGTGACACCCGACCGTGACAAAAATTTACAAACTGTTCATTGTCACCCCTAAATGCAGAAAACCACAAGAACTAAAGAATTTTTTGCACCTCATCTCGGAAGGCTTTTATGTCATTGATCATTCATACTTAAATAGTAGTATTTTGTCGATTTATGCAGAAAAGCTCATGAAGTTGTGAGAGTGCAAAATGCAAGAGCGAGCGAAGCGAGGTCGAAATTTTTACATCCCACCTCAAACGGGTTTCATTACGCCGACCGTTTAGTGGTGACACCCAACCGTGACAAAAATTTACGAACTGTCGGTTGTCACCCCTAAATGCAGAAAACCTCAAGAATTTTTTGCATCTCATCTCGGAAGGCTTTTATGTCATTGATCATTCATACTTAAATAGTAGTATTTTGTCGATTTATGCAGTAAAGCTCATGAAGTTGTAAGAGTGCAGAATGCAAGAGCGATCGAAGCGAGCTCAAAAAATTTTGCAACCCCGCTTCGGACAGGTTTCATTGCGTCAAACATTTAGGGGTGACACCCGACAGTTACAAAAAACAGCCAACGAACGGTCGGGTGTCACCCAGTGCGAACCACCCCCCAAAGCCCAAACTGCGGCCATAAAACTGGTCATTCTAAAAAAAGTGAAGTACTTAGGCCTGGACAGCTTTTAACCCTATACAAAGCACAAGTCCGATCCTGTATGGAGTATTGCAGTCACCTTTGGAATGGCTCAGCTAAATACCAGCTTGCTGCACTCGACTCGGTGGAACGCAGAGCTAACAGGCTCATCGGCGACGTAAAACTGGTGGATGCCAAGCTACTCAGCTTGGCTCATCGCCGCATGGTTGCCTACTTGACGGTCTTCTACAGATTGTACTTCAGTGAGTGTGCCCAAGAACTCCACGACCTCATCCCACCGGCCCCCTTCTACCATCGAACATCCAGACACACTGCAACTTACCATCCTTACCTTGTTGTTATTCCACCAATTCGCACTAAGCACTTCCAAACGTCTTTTATAATGCGCACAGCAAAGGAGTGGAATTCTCTGCCTGCGTCTGTGTTTCCGAACGCTTACAACCCTAATCTCTACAAAGTTAGAGTGAACAGGCTCCTTCTAGTTAAGGTCACTCCATCGTAGACTTTGTCTCTGCCATCTCTGATCTGGGCTAGAGTCAAGAGCAAACCCATCACAAATAAAAAAAAACCCTAAAAAGTATTTAACTAAATGAATTAAATTTACTAACTTATACAATTTTTAATACGAACTGCTACAAGAAAGGACTGTGGACACTGACAGATAGTGTTACATCAGACTTTTTTTTAAATTGTTATTTGTATTTTATTTACACATGTTTTCAAATTTGGTGGAAACTCATTTACTAACGTCGGTGTTATGAATTTTCTTGTGAACTTACCAAAGTATGGTAGACGCCATAAATGTGCAATAACGGTAATTGACCCTCATACATTTATTGACTTTTATATCAAATCAATAATAAAGTTGTCCTGAATCGACTTCTATCGTGATCCTTTACGTGCTCTAGTGATGAAAAGCGGTTCATAATTTTATTGTTTGGGTGTCTATGAAGGAATATTAGAGAAAGGTCAATGTACTTTATTGCAAGTGTATCTGGCGCCTACCCTAGTAAGTCACTTTCGGAACAACAAGCGTCTTTGTCTTAGTTATCGAGTTGGGTGCATGCTTACGTACCACTTTGCATTCTTCAGTAATAAATTGTTCAGAGAAGATATTTAATTTACTTTTTGCATGGACCGGGATATATTATAATAATTTTAAACAATTTATCATATTTTTTTATTGACGCTTTCTTCATTTTTTTTCTACAAGTAGTTTTAGGAACCTAGTCTGCGAGTTATTAATTTAATTTAATTATGTATAGGTCGGCCTTATAATGTTCCCACTGTTGGGACTCAGGCCTCCTCTCTAGAAGAGGGAATTTAATTATGTACTGAACTTAAACCTGCGAGCACCGCGGCTGCCATGTTTTTTGGTCAATCGGGGGCCATAGGATATTAAACACTGATTTAAAAATGAAAAGAAGTTTAAACCGCGTGATTCGGTATGGCATGTGGGATTATGCGTCAATTTCAGTTGATGCCCAATGGCACACATGTGTGCCGATGAAAAATCACCGGTTAAGACCATATCCACACAAACCTTAGTCGATAACTACGTTACACATTGCGTAATACAACGCATACAATACTTTCCTGCTGATAACATACAATCCAGGAAAACTACGCCGAAAATTACGCTTACTTAACAACAATTCTTAACTACTTATGTCAATCTCTTATCGACTACTGTGTCACATCCTGGGGAGGGGCCGCAAAGACTCATCTTCTCGAGGTTGAGAGGGCACAACGCGCTATTCTCAAGGTTGGCGCCGGGCTTCCTTATTTATTCCCTACTGTTGACCTTTTTAAGGAATGGGATGTGCTTACGGTACGACAGTCCTTCGTATTGCGTACAGTGATTAAAGAACATTCCTTACTGCAGTTCAATCCAAATCTTCAAAAGGACAGGCGAAGAAGGGGCAGGGTATGCCAGACTCTCCGCCGGCCTCGTCACTATCGAGGCCATCCGGCCAGTGCTCGACCTGTGGCTCGGGAGAAGGCACGGCTCCCTGTCATTTCGTGTGACGCAGGTCCTCTCGGGGCATGGCTGCTTCGGGAGGTTTCTGTGTCGCATAGGCAGGGAGCCGGACGCTCGGTGTCACCACTGCGTCGACTGTCGGGAGGACACGGCGCGGCATACGCTGGCAGAGTGTGCCGCTTGGGAGGAGCCGCGTCGTGCTCTCATTTCTGTTGTAGGCAGTGACCTCTCGCTGCCAGCCGTAGTCCGTGCTATGGTTGACGGCGAGGAGTCCTGGGACGCGGTGGTCTCCTTCTGCGAAACAGTTATCGCGCAGAAGGAGGCTGCGGAAAGGGAGAGGGAGATCTCGACCTCCCTCCCGGCCCGCAGCAGACGCACCGGGCGTCGGAGGAGGGCATACGCTGCCCTCTTCCGGCCCCCCTAACTGGGTCCAGGGGCGGCGGACTTGGGGATGTCCGTCGCCCCCCATTCATCTGGACCCGAGGTGGGGGCGCGTGGTGTTCCCGTGCGCCCCTCTTTGACGTCGCGGGGGGAGTCAAACACCTCACTCCCCCCGCTGACCCGAGGTGGCCCGCAGAGGCGGGCCGGCACCAGCCGGGGATCACGGAAGTCGCAAGTTCTCGCGATCCCCGGCGTAGTGAGAGATGGAACACCGGGGTGGTTTTAGTCAGTAAGAGTCTGACAGACCCCTCCGCCCGCCCCAGGGCGGAGGACATCCATGAGGATTTCCCCCCGTTAAAAAAATAAAAAATAAAAAAGGGTATGCCAGACTCAAGCTTTGAACTGTGCTCACTCCCATAATTTCTTCTTGTTTCTCGGACCTTTCCTATATAATAAACTCAATGAAATTCTTAATATATATCCACTAACAAAACATAAATGTAAAGACACGGTTACTTCTTACTTGAAAACCCTTGACTATCAGGCAACAGAAAAACTGTTACTCCCTCTCAGATAGACTTTAGAAAATCTAACATAAATAGTCTTCCTGTCCGCTGCTCTTACGAATTATTCCCTTAAACCTTAAACCATAATCAACAATGCTCGCTCCACAGTCACTCTACAACTCTCACTTACCAACATTCACATATCAACATTCACTCATCAACAATCACTCACTAACACTCTTCAACTACTCACTCGCAAACAGAGATATCCACTACGTAGGTGTATTTTTTTTTTTTATTTGTTTAGTTATTTTCTCTTTTTATTTTGTGTCTTATAATTTAACTAGCTGACCCGCGCAACTTCGCTTGCGTCACAATTTTCATTACTGCTCCACTGCTATTGGTCTCAGCGTGATGATATATAGCCTATAGCCTTCCTCGATAAATGGGCTATCTAACACTGAAAGAATTTTTCAAATCGGACCAGTAGTTCCTGAGATTAGCGCGTTCAAGCAAACAAACTCTTCAGCTTTATATATTAAGTAAGTATATAGACAAGCTGACGCGGCAAACATTATTTTGAAAATGAAAAAAATAGCCTACGACCTATTTTCGGATCTAAATATACCTACAAAAAAATCATAAAAATCGGCCAATCCGTTGCGGAGGAGTTCGATAACAAACACAGCGTCACGAGATTTTTGTGTATTAGATATTATTTTAAGGGTTCCGTACGAAAATGGTACGGAACCGTCCATCTGTCACAGCTGTGATTATTGTGTACTCGTACCTACTATTATTTCTGTTCACTTTGTCTATGTTGCTGTGAGTTTGTGTCTATGCTGAATAAATGTTTTCTATTCTATTCTATTCTATTCTGGGTATCTCAAGAACTACTTATGCTATCAACTTGAAATTTGGAACAGTTTTAAATGACGTTTGCTCAACTATTTTAGGGCATATAGGCCTATATCCTAGGGCATGTGGAGTATCATATGAAAGAGCGCTATTTGCGCATTCTCAAACATTTTTTCTTTAGGCATGGTTTTCTACTTCTGACGATAAATGTAAAAAAAAAATACCAGTCCCCCGTCTTATCTCCGAACGTTGCATAGAGAAAAATCTGAAATTATTCTATGTGATAGAAGTTTATGTAAAGACCGCAGAAAAAATAAAACGATGTCTCTAAATAGCACACATTTTCAGAAATCATCAACAACCACCACTAACCACCAACCACTTCCATCCACTAACGGTCAAGAGATGGCGCTGATCTAAAACTGCAATATACACCGCAGTGATAAAATTCTCTGACGAATATAGGCCTCACCGATGAAAATTAAAAAAAAAATCACGTTTTTTTTCTTTATTATTTTTTGTTGTTCTTTTTTATATGATGGTTCGAAACCCCCGGTGCCGAATCAAAAAAAAAAAACAATCAAGAGCGAGTCGGACTCGCGTCCGACTCGCTCTTGATTGGTTTTTTTAACTTATTTTGTATTTCAAGCTAAAAATTAACTACTTTCTTTTGATAAAATTAATAAATGATATTTATTTGGCAAATAGGTTACAAGTAACTCTTTTACACGTCATTTTGTTGACATATTAATCTAGATGAGGCCGGTATTTCCTAGCTGACTACCCTGAGAAGAAACACCGAAACAAACTCAGAGGTCATAGTCTGTTTTGAAGTCAATACAATCGCCAATAACATATGAATAACCATGTAGGTTAACGTCTGAGGTGGCCTTTTGAGGAAAGCACCACACAGGTTTGAGTGGGCTTGTCCAGACAGTGCAAGCATTTGTCAGTTATCGTGCAGCTCAACTCAGAACTTTGAGGAGCTCAACGCACCGACGAACAATGCCAAAGTAAGGACATTTGGGTAAGCTGCATAATATACTCAAACTGCCAGACAGTCATGAAATCAATCCTTAAAATAACCACCTACTATTTTTTACTTACCTAAATATTTTGATGTAGAAGTCACGAACTAATACGGTGTTATGGGTGAATAAAAAAATCAAAATCATATCTCGCATTCCATTCGTACTAAAGCAACAGAAATTGGTGGAACGGTAGGTAACTGTACATAAAATTAATGGAATAAATAGAATATGTAGTTCTGTTTTTTAAATAAGATTTTTTTTTCGTTTTTCATGATGCGGATAATACGAAACTTTGATATTTTTTTTTTTAAATAATACTACAAGTCGTAGCGAAGCCGGAGTTTTACTCCCGAACCAGAAATGAGAGAAACTATTGGTTACTTGAATAAAAACATAGTGACACAAAAACCGGGGTTTTACATACTGTACCATGGTTTGATTCCCAGGTACAGTTATAATAATAATAGCCTTTATTTAACAATCTTTCTTAAAATGTAGTTACAGTAATTTAATTGTTTGACACCGGTCCGTAAAGATTGTCTTGCTGCCCAGCATAGGACTCCCCTAGAGTTCGCCAACGAATGCGATTCTGCGCTTGTCTTTTCCAAGTATGTCCTGCTATTTTTTTTAAATCGTCTTCCCATCTACGACGCTGTCTCCCTTTCCTTCTTTTGTGTTGTCTCGGGCACCACTCTGTTACATCCTTAGACCATTTATCCTTGTTGCTCCTAATCATATGTCCTGCCCACCTCCATTTTAGTTTTTTAATACAATAAGTAACATCTGTGACAGGTACAATTAGTATTTATTTTATCTTTTGAACAGTATTTTTACATCATAATATTACCAAAATAAAAATGATATGGGTTTTTGTGTACTTAAAATAACATTTAATTTTTTATTCCACATTTTTCCAAACAGTTTAGCGAGGAATTGTTATAAGAGAAGACACAATATATTACAATACTAGCTGACCCGCGCGGCTTCGCTCCCGTCAACTGGCTATTCTACCTACCCTAACCTACCAACCCCACCTACCTACTTACCTATCCTACCTACCCTACCTACCTACCCTACCTACCTACCTACCCTAACGACCCTACTTACCCTACCTACTCTACCTACCTATCCTACCTACCTACCCTACCTACCTACTCTTTTTTTTGTATTTTAATTCTTATTATGCTATTCCGGACGAAGACTAATCCAAAAACACAAAAACTATGAAAATCGGTCGAGCCGTTCTCGAGTTAGAAGTGTTCGAACAAACCCGACTTTGTTTTAAATATATTAAGAAGATTAAGAATTTTGCTATATTGTGAAAGATTCGACCTTTTTCTAGAAGACATTTTTTATATTAGCGAGACAGAAATAAAACGCATAAACTGAAGGAAGACGGACAGTGGTGGCTTATTAAAAAACAGGGTTCCGTTAGCAAACTTGGTACGGAACCCTATAATTTGCCTTGGCTCACAAATCGAACCGTTTGATACTTAGCACGAATTAAAAACTTAGTTGCGGGCAACCTGGGAGTCTTTAAGGCAAAAGTGAATAGGTTGCTTCTAGGCAAACGTGCTCCATCTTCGACCGCATCATCGCTTACCATCAGGTGAGATAGTGGTCAAACGTATGCCTATCTATTGTAAAAAAAAATATATTCCACTCCGTATCACCTAACCAATGAGAACTAATGATAACACGATTTGACAGGTACTGTGAAATCGTGTTGTCATTCATTCTTAGTTCGGGTTCGGGACTAATCGTAAGTCTGTAGGTGATACGGAGTAGAATACGTCCGCAACTAAGCCCGAAACTACGGACTTCGGAATTAGAGAGTAGCCTCCCAAAATCGATCGCTCCCGTCACCGTGACCACCTTTGGTACGATACCTTATTATAAAAAACCAAACTACTAACCTAAACTAAACCTAAACCTAACTACTAACCAAAAAATGGACTCTGTCTGAAATATAAGATTTTTATTTATTATTATTAGCCTTGTTTCGCGAATCGAACCGTTCGTTGCTTCGCTCTAAACGGAATCAATCGCGGAGGCCTAGCAGTAGGGTCCCGTCAGCACAGCACCTTTGGTACGGAACCCTACAGGCCTGATCCACAAGTCGAACCGTCCAGAACTTCGCAAAACTAAATCAGTTTAAGACTCTACGATAAACGCACTTTAAACGAAACCAGCACCAGAGATTTAACCAATTATGGTCCCCAACAGTTTAAGATCTTTTAGAGACCAAACCGAAATTCTTTCGAAATACGACTGTGTTTAGAAATCACGTGAGGTCATTCTCCAGCGTAAAATCTTAACACCGCAATTCAGAAAAACGCGTCATCAGTGCAACGCCATCTATCGACCATGTAAACTGACAAAATATTTGGCAGCGGAAGACGTTAAATAAGAAGCCCGTATGTAACGGTAAATAACGATAAGGTATTAAAATGTTTACTTTTATTTTGCTACGTCTACGTATTAAAAGATTCACAAATAACTCAATCAATGTGTTTTGGTGTAACATTCATGCTTTCATGCATTTTTTGGTTCTTCAATAGATGGCGCTCTGACTAATCAGAATATATAAGGAAGTTTCTTACTAAACTCAAAATTCAATATATTTTGATTTTGTGGATCGATTGTATGGATCAATAACGAAAAGGTATAAAATGATCACTCTTATTTTGCCACGTATTAAAAGTTTCACAAATAACTCAACAATTTTGAATGCTTTCGTGCATTTTATTTTTCTCAATAGATGGCGCTCTGACTCATCAGAATACATTAAGAAGTTTCTTCCTAAACTTAAAAATTCAATATCTTTTGATTTTGTGGGTCGATTTTGATGAAATAAACGCTAAATGTTACTCGGGTTATCACTTAATATTTTTAAGTATTTAGATTTGCAATCTAATCTGTGGTTTAAGCGTGATGCTCCCACAAACGCACAGACAAACAGACAAACAGACAAAAATTTCAAAAATTGCATTTTTGTGTTTTATACCTTTTTCCTGAGTTTTCTGTGTAATTTTCATGCAAAAATATTCAATGTACAGACACGGTTAGTCTACGATTTTATTATATGTATAGATTGCAGATATTTATGAGTCTAACTTGGCAATGATTATCATTACGCTATACTTCCGGGGAGCTAAGCAGCAAAAAACCATGAAATAAATAAGATCGGTTATTTTAAACCACGGTGACAATTGTCAACAGAAGTCATAGACCGTCGGTTTAAAAACTGCCTTTCGAAAGACTTGGTGTGGGTTCGTATCCCAGCAATTGTAATTATTTTGAAAATTATACATTAATTTAATTGAATAATTTCCTTTCTTGTTTGTATGTTATGTTGTATTGTGTATATTTTAAGCATTCATCCATGCTAAAATATAATAGCTAGGTTGTTGAAGGATAATTTACAGAATCTATTTTCTGATTTTCTATATTCTTTTATGTTCGCATCACGTAAAAAGGTACAAAACCAATTATTTAAATAATTTGTATTCATAAATCTGGCAATGTAGATGAAATCCACTCATTACGTAATGCTGATACCCACTGTGCCATCTATTGACCCAAATAATAGATACTATCGACGGCATGAGATTACACCAAAACATATTTTTAGTTACTAGTGGTACATTTAAAATTTCTTAAAAACATGATAAAGAAAGAGACAAATAAAGATTGATTGATTGATGATTCTTTTAATATCTTAAAAAATATCGTTATGAATTAACATAATATTCCTATTAATAAAAATAAAACAAACTACAAACTTATATTTTGATAGTTCAAATTCATATTCTATAGATGAAGTTATGCATTTGATCTCATTTTTTGAATCGCGGTGTTTAGATTAAAATATTCGTCAACAGGCGTGCGCTTACATTTGCTAAGCTTAATATGCTAAAGCTGCTCAATAATGAACTTTTACAGGCCTGAGGCCAGGGATCAACCCACTTCGATTCGACGCCACACGCGAGCAGGTGGCGTCGAAGTCTCATGATTGTCGCGAAAAAGTTATAAATAAAAATAGAATAAGCTCGGTTAATCGGATGTAGAACTGTGTTCTAAAACTTAGGATAATTTTGATATACGGTCCTGGTTAGAATAAATTAAGAATCAACAAAATTCATCAAGTGTTTTCATAAGTTCATAGTAAACATATCAAAGTTCAAATATGCAAACATTATGGTCTTCTTTATGGCCCGACGCCATAAAGAAGGCAATTGGAGGCAGCATGACAGAGCGGTCTACACTGCAGAAGAGTGCATGGCTTGGAGAAGCGTCGTGAGTGGTCGCGATCCTCAGCAGTGACGGTTCACGAAAAAGAAGAAGAAAGCCAAATGAGCATAATTTTACGAATACTGTTAAAACGGCACAAACCACAATCAAGAAGGTGGTTAGGTTATTTTACGAGATAGCCTGCATTGTCCGTTGCTTCAGCATTAATACATTTGTTATGTGTACGGGGAAACCACCAACCAAGCAGCAACTATCAATACGCATAATATTGAGAAATGCATTTGGGGAAAATATTTCCATTTAAACGGCCATGGAAAAGTACACATCATCCGACTAAATTTTATTATTTCTATTTACATATTTAATTTCTATACAACTTTGTCAAGGCCCTCGGCTGAAAATCACTCATTTCTAACAAACTGTCATAGTAGCTGAAATAAGATTTCGGCTGATAGCTCCGGCGTGAAGCTCCGGTGACGTTGTTTTCATTCCCAGAATCCCCCTCATTCCCAATAATTTTCTGTTTAGTTTCAAAACTGTTCAATGTCCAGTGAGCCGTCATGACTAGCTCAGGGCAAGAAATTATCCGTTGCGGGCTTCACCCCCCAGTGGATCTGTAGATCCCTACGCAATGACGCCACGGAGAAACTCACGAAGAGAGATTCCGAAATGGTAGAGCTGGACCAGTACCCACTCCTTCTTTATCACAGTTTCGTTCATGAATTTGCCACAGATCAACCAAACTTCATGACAACTAATGGTCACGGGCTACAAATTGCAAGTAGTCAAAAATGGTAATGTCAAGACTATACACGCGATGAACTAAACGACTTCTCAGCCTAAGTAGAAATACCCTCCAAATAATAATAGGCATAATTACGGGTCATTGCCTCCTAAAAGAACATCTCTACAACTTAGGCGCCATAGACAGTCCAATTTGCAGAGGTTGTTTCGAGACCGAGAAATCAGTCGCCTACTTCATCTTGGAAATGAGGCCGTTGCTTCTCGACTTGAACAAATTCTCTGAACGAAAATGTCGCTTCGCGAAACCTGTGGAACACCCAGGAGGCTTCTGTGCATTTGGGTGGAGCAAAGCTGGCTAACTTAGCTAGAATGCCTACGCACAACGAACCGAATCTAAGGATAAAGGAGTATCTACTCTATCCGTTGCGGGGGTAGACTTCTCTTTTGGTTGGTATACCCATGGCCAACTTTATGTAGCTCTATCACGTTTTAAAAACCTAGCTGCTTTCTTCAACATCGTGTATAGAAAAGCGTTATCACTAAAACGATTCTCATTACGAAACATTACTAGGGCTTGACGGCATTTTGAACAGAAGAGTTGATACAGTCAGTACCTTGCGTAACAGTCTTCCAAATTCTTAACTCTAAGAGGGGTTAAACAATGCTTAATATTGATTATTGACTTTCCGACATCCGAATCATGGAATCGAAGACAAAGCTAATTTGGAAGCACTTTGCGCCCGATACATCGATGTATTTTATATTGATGGCGAGCCATTATCATGTACGAACCAAGTAAAACACTCTATTTGAACAACAGATGATGTGCTAATCTACATAAAAAGTTACCGATACCCATTTATTTATACATAAGCAGGAAGTTCAAGATCAAATCTGTGGAGCTCCCCCATCTGGGTAGTTCCCAATAAAGCTGACGCCAGCGGAAAAACCAAATGGCGCTTGGTACTTCAGGAAGTTAAACGAGAAAACTATAGATGACCGTTATCCTTTAAATGTTGGGTACATTTCGGACGTCCTTGACATGTTAGGAAATTGTCACCTTGCAAGTGACTTTCATTAAGTTGAGATGAACCCATATGACCTTCACAAAACCGCCTTTACAGTCAAGGATGGACACCTTGAATTTCAACGGGTGATGGACAATGTCTTACGGGACCTTAAAAACGTTGTGTGTTCGGTCTATTTAGATGACGTTATTGTATTTTCGATATCCCTTAAGAAATACATGGTTAATTTAGAAAAGATATTTCAGAGACTCAGAGAATCTCATTTCAAAATACAAATAAAAAAATCCGAATTCTTAAAATTAGAGACTGCGTATTTAATACACATCATTGGTAAAGACGATATTATTACATAATTAAACACTAGTGAAATTATTTGCGATAGGTGATCCGAGAATTGCGCGGCTGTAGCCGCTGCCCGTTTTTCGTACCTCTATGAGTACACTAGCGCTCATAGCAAACGATTTGTTGACATTCATCAAGCATGCAATCGATTACATGGACGAAGTTAGCATCTTGCAGATTTGCAAGTCTGCTTACAAGGAGGATGAAATTAGAACGGCCAAGTTGCTGCTTTTCCGAACGCTCGGCAAAGAAGACCAAATGCCGTCCCGCCGAAGTGATGGGACAGAAAAAAGTGTACAAGACATCGTGACTCTGCTGAAGTCGACCGACCCAGATGACATGTCTGATTTTATGCCGAAGGATCTGCAATCTGCATAGGCTACCTCCTGTCACATTCGATCACGTCGACGTCACCAGGTTGCTGAAGGGCATCACTTCACTGAAAGCGAGCCTGGTCGAAATGCAGTTAAAGTTAAAGGTGTCGAATAACACCATTGGTGAACAACGTGTTGAAGTAGTGTTGTTATGCAGCTTTCGTAGTATCATGACATACGGTATCTTACTATGAGAATGGGCTTCAGACATCGAGTCAATTTTTATTCTGCAGAAAAGAGCAATAAGATCCCTACACAATCTCCGCGCCGAAAACTCCTCTGGAAACGCATATGAAAGTATGGTCTGAAAACAAAGGTATGGTCTCTAACATGCTCAAATACAAAGGACACATGGCAAGAAAATAATAAAGTTTTTGAATGAGAAAATAAAAATACTTGTTCAATGTTTAATTCGTTTTAATTTTTCGTAATAAATATTTTTTGTTCATTACATTAAGAGATGCACCCGAGCTATTGCGCGACATAATGATATTAGTTAGAAATTCAAAATGGTCATCGAATTAAATAATATCATTTGGAAATTGAATATAAAGTTAGTTTTCAACTTAAAATATGTTTTAACTACAACTTAATGTAGTTAAAATATGTTTTAAGTATATAGAATTCATAGAATTGTCCCTGATTATAAATCACTATAAAATACTTAAACCTAATACATTTAGTTCATTGGGTAAGACATTGACTGGTCAGCAATTCCAAACTTCAAATCCATCCCATTGCGCTCAACACACTTGAACCAACTCCTAATAATTGGAGGGCTTTATCACTCATTGTCAGGAACGTTACAACATCATAGTACTAGCTAACAAAGTTAATGAGGTAACTCGCGTTGGTTACGCCAAGGAATAAATAAATAGCAGATTATATAATTTAAATGAAGTACTTTACAACTTATTTAATAATGAAACAGAAGCGTTTTTGCTATAACGGCCTCAGCTCTAAGTATACGTTTAGTTTATATACTGCTTAGCAGTTTCTAAATTCAAATTCTTTATGGTTGCGAAATGGGAATCTGCTAACCAGTGTTTAAACATTATACTTTTTTTAATAAATAATTCCCGCGCTCGGTAGGAATGCCCGAATCTAAACTGGCGGATGTATCCATTCGCCGCAGCTACCTAACTTTCTTGGTTAGCTAGTACAAAATAATTTCTTCATACCAAATGACTACCTACTTAAAATTAAGTCCATCGCATAATATCAAGAGTGCATCACAGTATAAAAGTTGTACGTAAACCCTAAGGCGGTAACTTTCAAATAAGCTAAGATCTAAGAGTCTTTGGTAGTCCTATACTAAATGACAGTGTCACCACAGCACGCACTTGTGTTCTGGGTTCATGGGCGAGCCCGCGGGGCAGGACCAGGCGTCCGCGAACTCCTTGGAGTTGCTGAGCGTGCCTATCACGCGGATCTTGTTCGGACTGTGTACTCCTTCCACCATTTTGGATTTTAAAGCGCCTACTGTTGAATTTCCGCACCATATCTGTTGGGAGAAAAATGTTAGATAGGTTCAAAATGTGTGTCTTTATGCTTTTCAAGTGTCAGTTTGGAAGTCATCCGGGTATAAGGCCTTTCGGGGTCTAAGCCAACCGAGATTAGTATTTCCGCTTAGGACAGAATTACGTATGTTTGCTGCGCTCATCAATATTTTTACTAAAGAACAATCGTTTCTCGTGCTTACTTATTATAAGTAATGATTTTAAGGAAAACATTCTAGTTGCTCACACTGTGGATATCCTCAGCCTTGAGGCAGGTAGAGGGATCGGTCAGACTCTTACTGACTAAAACCATATGTGGTTCTGCAGCTACGTTTGCCTGGCACGTTGGAATACGCGCACTAAGTCCCGCTCCCCAAAACAGGTAGCTCCACAAGCACCCATGCGGCCCCTCCCCCCTACCCCCACGGCTGCAGATCGTATACAGCTATACGCGCGTTAGAACTCCTTGCTGATCGTAAACCATTTTCTATCCACTTCAATAATCACATTACCTGCGCAAATCCCAAGAAGAACAGCTGATCCGGCTTGTAGTCGGGCAGGCCCGGTAGCGACACCCTCCTGTCTGCAGGCGCTCGCTTAGCGAACAGCTGGTAAGCGTGCAAGGCAGCTCGGAGTCCGCCATTGTCGGCGATGTTCTCGCCCTGGGTGTTGAAGCCGTGTACCTGAGGAACAGAGGTGTAGGTATTAGTGCTTTGTGAGGAATGTGGATGCACAGGGGCACCAAAATGCATTTGCATTAAAAAACCTAGTAAGATGGTCTTAATATTGAAGAAAACCTAAACGGAAAAGAAAAATACAAAAAAAAAAAATGTATGTGTATGTATGTATTCACAAGGCACCGTTATTACGTTAATTTCCTTTAACAGTTCCCTTGAAAAATCACGCCAGTGGAGATTGTAAATAGCTCTAATAGTTCTTTTCTGCAGAATAAAAATAGACTCTATGTCTGCAACCCGTCTCCATAGCGAAATACCGTAAGACATGATACTATGAAAGTAACTACAATAGTACAATTAGTTTCGCGGTTTCTACATCAATAAATTGACTGATATTTCTGCCAGCATATGCTGCTCGAAGTGATATCAAGTGATGTGTGCTTTCGGTGAATTCTAGCTACCTTCCATTCGGTAAAACAAATCTGATATACTTGGTTTTTTCCTCATTTAATGCTAAACTATTAGGAGTAAGCCAAATTTGAACCTGCTGTAAAGCATCATTTACGTCGCCAATATTTGTTGAACGTGTATTTATCTTAAAAATTAAGGACGTATCATCAGCGAATTACACCATTTGTGATTGTTTTTTAAAAGACAAGTCACTAATATACATTATAAAGAGGAAAGGGCCCAATATTGACTTTTAAGTCCGTTCAATTGAAATCATTTATTTGAATTTGCTGCTATCTGTCATTTAAAAATGAGTCCACTAAACTAAGTGCAAGTAAAGGTAATAACATAAACCAACGACGTCGTGAGCCTTTTCACTCGCTGTACATGTGTTTTAATTACAGGTGACATCAACGTCAGTCGTATAACGTCCTTTAGTGAAACCATACTGTTGGTCGGGTAAGAATTTATAGGTGTTAAAATGATTGAGCATTACTTTTTCAAAGACCTTACTCAAAACCGGCAACACAGTTACAAGTCTATAATTATTGGTGTCTTAAATACCGCTGAAGCCACGATAATTGTGACGGATGAGGTACGTCTTGATAAAACAATCATGTGCTTAGGTAATGAGGTTGAAAGAAGAAGATTATGTTCTTCACCAAAAAGAAAAAACTGGCCAAGTGCGAGTCGGACTCGCGTGCAAAGGGTTCCGAACGAATTATTTTTTTTTTAACATGTTATTTTAACATTACAGACTTCTAATAGGTTTTCCTGTAATCTTTAGGTAAAGATCTATTATCTCCATTTTTTTCAAAATTTTAGGCTCAGTAGTTTCGGAGATAAGGGGGGGGAATGGTCATTTTTCGTCTAATTTCTTGAATAACTTCTAAATCATTTATTTTAAAATTATGAAAAAAATATAATTAAAACCTTCATAGTAAGTCCTTTAATTTGATATGTCACACAATATTGTTCAAAAAACTTTTTTTTTTAATTTTCTAGTTTGACCCCCAAAAGTGACCCCCATACTAAAAAAATAACAATTTACGTAACGTGTCCGTGTTTGGGTCATAAAAGTCCATATGTGTACCAAATTTCAACAGAATCGGTCCAGTGGATCCGGAGAAAACTGGCTGTGACAGACGGACAGACAGACAGACAGACAGACAGACATACAGACAGACAGACACCCGAGTGATCCTATAAGGGTTCCTTTTTTTTCGGAACCCTAAAAATAACAACAAACAGAACAACACACAGAACAATACTTTTTTTTAATGAGAAATCATCAAATGACTCCTTCCGTCATGGACGGAGCCGAAAGAAGTATCAGACTCTTACTGACTAAAACCAATCCGTGTTCCTCCCAATGCCCGTTGCGCTCCAGGGACGCGGTGACTCTTTCGAACTTTCGCAACCCTGGCACGACACATACAGTGTGTGTACTTACAGTGTAGTTGGGCAGCTGCGGCATGTGGTACTTGCTGTACTGGTCGATGATGCACTGCACCTTGCTGTGGTAGTGCTCCAGCGTCGCCGCCGACCACCACTGCTTTAGGTTGCCTTCTTCGTCGTAGCGCCGACCTGACAGAATAGTTTAAAATAATGATACGAGCTTGTGTCGGGGTGCCCTAAGTTCCCATAAACCTTACCTAAACTAACCTCACATCATGAAATGGTTAATTCTACGATGTGGCCACGACAGATAAATAAACACTACAACTTTTAACTGCCATCACGCAGTAAGTTTGTGCCAGATGGACTGTAAGAAAACTTCAGGTAGTTAGGTTAGTTCTATGGATAGAAGGTAGACGTGTATACTATTTTACCTTGATCGTCAAATCCGTGCGTGACTTCATGTCCCATTATGGCACCAATCGATCCGTAGTTGATCGCTCTGAAACAAATGGTTCTTATTATTTCTTTCGTTCAAACATTGTTGCTAAAAAAGTTTTTGGTGGGTAGTTAGAGATTTAAATGGGATACTTGACGGTACTCACTCAATTCCATTACCGTAGAACGGTGGCTGCAATATACCGGCGGGGAAAGCTGCAAAAGTCAAATTTTCTGTTTAGATACTAAGACAAAAACAATAGAATTGGCACTGTTATAATAATGGTGTTGGAGACCAGGATTGAAAGAATACACTCGGAGCCGATCAAGTCGGTTTGATTGTTAGTGTATGTTTGTGTAGTCTGCAGTCCCGCTCCAAGAGCAAAGCTCTGCTCAAATCTACCAACCCACACTTGGTGTTGTATTTCTCCTGCAGAATTATGGAGAAAGGTCCAAATGGTGACGTTTCATTGAATATACTTACTGACAGAGTTGAGGGTAGCTGAATAAAAGGCATTGACCGTAGTAGCGGTGGCGACCCAGCGGTTTCTGTCGGGCTTCTCTCTGAGAGATTCCAGCGACTTCTTCACAGCCGCAAACGTTAGCTTCAGGTACGTCTCGAATAAGCTGCCTTCTACTACTTCCGCCTGAAATGGTAACAAGAGTTATTAACAACGTTTGGATTGGAACGCTAGTTAGCAAGGAGTGGGAAATCTTTTATGCAACCTATTCATCATTTTCTATTAAAAGAATTTTCAAAAAATAAATGTCGAGCAGTATGCCTTCGAAATTCCAAAAATTCAAAATTCTGATAGTTTTATGGACGTTGACGAACCTTCACAACACCTCAGGCTCAACTAGATAAACTTGAGTGTCTTCAAAACCTTTACATAAGATTTATATTTGGCTTGCGTAAATATGATCACATTTCTGAATTTCGGACAAAACTCAAGTAGCTTCCCATAAGTCTTCGCCGGGATTCTCATATTTTATTTCTGCTCTACAGTATTCTTTTCAATCCTACAACCCCCTCTTACCTTAAAGAACGATTCAAGTTCCTTCATGACACACATAATAGATATATGAGGTCATCGGAAAACTTAAGACTAGAAATGCCGATGTATTCCACCACCTTCTATAACAATTCTTTCACGATTCAAGTGGTGAGGTTATGGAATGTCTTGCCTGTGTCGATAAAACGTGCTCAATCTTTGTCCATTTTTAAAACTTTGGTCAAGAACCACTATCTCTCTCTTTAAAGCGTTTTTTTACAAGAGCTCTCTGATATTTTTTCATAATTATCATTGTATAAATTTGTCTATTTAGTATGTATTGATGTTTGTATAAATAGTACACCTAAGACTACCTACAGTACTGTATCTCCTTTTTCTCTTTAGAATCCATACAAAGGTTGTCTTAAAAAGATCTATTTTAGCGATAAGGCCGCCCATTGTGTCACCCTATGTAATGTTTGTCATCTATCTTTTCTGTAACTTATATGGTGTACAAAATAAAGAGTATTCTATTCTATTCTTCACTTAGTTTCTGTTAGTTGCTCAAATGAAGGAGGCGAGGCACTCGGAGATAGTAGTCAACAAAATAATACTTACGTGCTTATAATGCTTGTCAAGCTGTTCATGCGTCAGCAGCCAGGCGGGGAAGCCTACGAAGTTCCTGATGGCCTTCAGCTTGTCCAGGGTCTTCAGGCGCGTGGTGGAGTCCATCCAGTCCAGCTCCTGCACGGCGGCTGCGAAGGCGGAGCGGACGTCTTCCACCATCTCTATGGCCTGGAGATGGAGGAAACTCAAATAAGTATCGTAGGTAAAAAAAAATCCTAATCTGTTTATAAAAAAAATCCTAATCTATTGCACATTCACAGATAATATTTGGCTGCTTGTGGTTAAGCAGGGTTTTTTATATGAAATAAGAAAAAGGCACAGTAATATCTGTAAATAAAAATTCTTACTTGAAACGAAATTTAAGGAAAAAAGTTCAACACGTAACGCTTTTTAAGGAAAAATGTTTTACACACACCAACGACTTTCAACCATACTTTTCCATCCATACTAGCAACAACCTATGTTTCAAAGAATAATCTTAAACTAAAATATGAATTTCTGCGTAGACCTTATAAAAAGTTCAATTGCTACGGCATAGCAAGGGTGATCGAGCTACGCTTGCTACGACGACCTTTTGTTCTGCGCGTAGCAAACTACCAATTTTCTAGGAGTTGAACCAACAAATAACCCGTTAGCTGTGTGTTTACCACTGTAAGATTAAGGTTTCAAAAGTGATTATAGTGGGAGATTTAAGTGTGGAATCGTAGTTTGTTGCAAAATCTAATATTTTTTGGGGTTCCGAACAAAAAACGGAACCCTTATAGGATCACTCGGGTGTTTGTCTGTCTGTCTGTCTGTCTGTCACAGCCAGTTTTCTCCGAATCTACTGGATCGATTCTGTTGAAATTAGGGACACATATGGACTTCTGTGACCCAAACACGGACGCGTTACGTAAATAAATATTTTTTTTAGTAGGTATGGGGTTTTGGGGGTCAAACTAGAAAAAAAAAAGATTTTTGAACACAGGGTTTTAATTATATTTTTTTCATAATTTCAAAAGTAAATAATTTTGAAGTTATTCAAGAAATTAGACTACAAATGACCATTTCCCCCCTCATTTCTCTAACTACTGAGCCTACAATTTTGAAAAAAATGCAAATAATAGTTCTTTACCTGAAGATGAAAGAAAAACTACAAAAAGTTTGTAGTGTTAAAATAACATGTCAAAAAAATTAAGTTGGTTCGGAACCCTTTGCACGCGAGTCCGACTCGCACTTGTCCAGTTTTTTTCATAAGTTACTTTAACAAAAACTACATATAATTCTTACCTTCTGCCTGGACGTATAGTCGAAGTGCCTCTTGACGTACAGGTAACTGAGAGCGACTCCAAAGTTGGCGTTGACGTTGGCGGTGCAGCTCTTCCAGCGCGGCGTGCGCTGCTGCAGCCCGAACACGGCGCGCGAGAACTCGAAGCCCAGCGAGCGGAACGCGCTCAGCGTCATAGGCGCCACTGTCGAGAACACGCTCCACCACAGGAAACGTTCTGTAAATGATAAATGCATATTTTCAAATCACTACATGTTATAAAACCGTCCGTAGACAAGTCCCTCGCCACGTCTGTCCGTCTGTACGCGATAAACTAAAAACTACCGTACGAATTTACATACAATTTTCACTAATAGACAAAGTGTTTCATGGGAAAGGTTTAGAAGTATGTGACGATTTCTACTGGAAATGTCGAAAAAAAGACTTATAAGAAGACCGCATTACTTAGAGAGGCATCGTATATGGTCGCTATTCTCAGCAGTGAAGTTTGTAGAAACTCACCAATGATAAAACAGGCTTGGTGTCTGCCAGCAGAACGGATAGCTTCTGCAGGTAGGGCAGGTCCATGAAGATGACTCTGTCCTGGTGCAACTGCAGCGACCCTCATGTTATTGAAGATATACTAAGAGCTAAGGAGACTCACCAATAATAACAGGCTTGGTGTCTGCCAGCAGTACGGACAGCTTCTGCAGGTAGGGCAGGTCCATGACGATGACTCTATCCTGGTGTAACTGTAGTGCCACGCTAGTGTTAGAGAACACCAGCTTCAGGTAGCGGTCCCAGTCGTGCTGCGGAAGAGAATCGGATGACAAATGAAGCAGAAGTGAAGAAACACGGTGACAAAGTAAAACCCAGGAATTCCAATGGTCCCCAGAGATCAACATTTTGGTAGATAGACACGCTGACGCGCCGTAGCAATCGCACAGGCGCAGTTTATTGCTGTGTAAAGAACCTTAGAATATAAGTGGCTAACAACGTCATGAACTGTCGCTTTTTCGTGATTCGTGAAAGAAAATTTCGAGCTGCTAGGTATAAGACGAATTAGTTTTTGCAATAAAGGAAAAAGTCTATATTCTAAGGACCACAGCTAAGGACCAGTAGAATTCCGATACCGAATCTTTAGATTTAATTTTGAGACTTTTTAAGGAGAACCTAAAAACTCTTGGCAGACTTTTGATAGTTTTTTTTATCAGTCAATGGTTAACGTCTTAGTTTGTTTGAGCCCAGTAAGTGCCACGTTAATTGCAGTACCAGTGGCATTAATTAAGTCCAGCATGTGCACTTGGGGCACTCCAACGTGTAGCTATTTAAAAGTGAAGGTCTCGTACCTGTTTCCATTGCGGGGGTCCTCCACTAGAGCCCTGTATTAGTTGCTGCACAGACACCTCGTGGAACAAGTGAGTGCCACTGCGACGCACCTCCACTGGGGTCATTATCTGAGGAATGAGTATGAGATATCACCACTAAAAACTTAAAATGTATGTAAGTAAATGACAAGACAAATTATTGAATCGCTTTTAAACGATCACACATGATAGATAAATTGTCTTGTTTCTGGATGCTTCGAGACTGAAATTCGTTTTTACCAGAGCTCAGGTATTAGACGGGAACAAACTCAGATTCCGAATAACAAGTGTTAAAACAGAGAATTTACTCATAGAAAAACCCCAAACCACTCCGCCTGATGCGGAAATCGAAACCAGGGGGTCCTCGTAAATAGGTTAGGTAGGTACGCTTGCACCAATGAGCTCGTAATTCTCCAGTATGTAGACCTATTGATATTCTCCAGTATGTAGACCTATTGATATTCTCCAGTATGTTGACCTTATGATATTCCTCACAAACTGTATAATCTTTTCCTTGAAAAACAGGAAGAACAGAACAATAAGATGCACAATATCTAACCTTAGCCAACTTCTTGCTGAAATCCACGATATCATCAGCGAACTGTTGGGCGTCTGTCTCATTATCGACGATGCTGATCATGGAGCGGATGTACTTGTGGTACTGCTCCAGTTCGTGCGAGAACTGCTCCGGCTGCAGCAGGTAGCGGTCGCTGAACCCAGGGGACACCTGCTCGATCTGGAAGGAAAATGTTACTTTATATTAGTTCTTGCTCACGAATGAATATAAATGTAGCTGGATGGAGAGGACATTTTGCACTAGGCGTGTAAGCACTAGGAATCTTACAAAATGCTCAAAATTGTCCGATGAATCGCTGTCAACAGAGCCCTAGTGTACAAATTTGGCAACTATTATTCAAAAAAGGAAAACATAGAGACACATATACATCCTGCTTATTCAGTTTGTGAAATATCTCTTACTAGCTGACCCGCGCAACTTCGTCTGCGTCATAAAATGTAATTATTTACGACATCACATTAGAAACCTCAAAAATTACAGTATTTCTCCACTATTTAATGGATGTTATTATCATCATCAATCCGTTGCGTAGTTTTAAAGATTTAAGCATACATAGGGATATAGGGACAGAGAAAGCGACTTTTGTTTTATACTATGTAGTGATGTCGGTCCAATATTGTTGGAGAAAACAGTCGAGAGCCAAACCTCGAATTATGACTTTTTACATACAAGTCTCGCCGCCGGCATTTCCTCTTAAGGATGAATAAACAAATTTGTTATTTGATAGCCTTGTTTTGACCACAGCTGACTAAATTCCTCCATTATTTTTAGGGTTCCGTACCCCAAGGGTGACCAACGGAACCCTATTACTAAGCCTCCGCTATCCGTCCGTCCTTTTGCCCGTCCGTCCGACCGACCGACCGTCCGACCGTCCGAACGTCCGACCGTCCGACCGTCCGACCATCCGACCGACCGACCGTCCGACCGACCGACCGTCCGACCGGCCGTCCGTCCGTCTATCTGTCAGTGGGCTGTATCTCAAGAATGATAATGGGTAGACAGTTGAAATTTTCACAGATTATTTACTTATTTCTAATACCACTATTAAAAACACAAATAAAATAAAATTAAGGTTTATGATATGGAATCCTTCGTGTATGAGTTCGACTCGCACTTGGCCGGTTTTTACTAACACACCTACGATCTAATATTGTGCCTCGTGTTTCGGCCAGCGTCGCTTACGTTTGGGGAATTTCTCAAACTGCGGGGAATCTAAAATTGTTTGGGGAATTATTGGGTAATGCATCATGTGAGGAAAATGCGAGGATTTTTTAATATCGATAGTTCAAGCCAAGCCAGAACTCATTCACTCAACAATTCAAAACAGTTATCTTAACATTTTTTTTAGGTGATTTATACATATCGAATTACTCCCTTTCTAGGGTTCCGTATCCAAAGGGTAACCAACGGAACTCTGTTACTGAGCCTCCGCTGTCCGTCCGTTCGTCTGTCTGTCAGCGGGCTGTATGTCATGTATAGTAGGCAGACACTTGACAGCCTTGTAGACACTTGACATTTTCACAACAACAAATATAAAAAATCCGGACAAGTGCGAGTCGATCTCGCCCACCGAGGGTTCCGTACAAATTTGCAGGTAGTAATTACTTTAAATAAAGACAATATTATTTATGATTTAATTACAAATGTATAGTTTTCAAATTTTTCCTTATACTTGTAGTAAAAAATTAAAAAAAAATAAAACAGAAAATACCCTATACATTTTGATTCCCTTGAGAGTGTCGAAATATACGTTTTTTTGCGGCATAAATGGCCGTATCTTTTCAACTTAACTTAGAAGTTTGATTTTTTCACAACTTCAAGGGACTGTAAGATTGAGTATATGGTTTTAAATTCAACTGGATACCTTTACGCGTTCCCGAGATGAAAAGTCTTGACAGACAAACAGCCGGACGGACAACAAACTGGTCCTATAAGGGTTCTGTTTTTTCCTTTTGAGACACAAAAAATTAAACTAAATGAAGAATTAAACAAAGCCCCCATACAAGAAACGTGTGTATATTTTATTTTTACCCTTATTATTTTGTAGCTCACCTTAAATGTAGGGATCGTTGAAAATAAAAAACCGAAACACTGTCTTTAAACTTCTTATTATTTTATTTTTAACCTTCTTATCTGCCAAATTATCTTCATTGCATCACATTTAATTTTCGGCATTATTTCGGCAACTTTTTTCTATTACGAATGGTAAAATAATTTTGTGTATCATATAAATCTTTTGCTTACATTTTTATTTTTTTTATTCAAAGTAATTCCAAAAAATATTTAAACATAAAAGAAAAAAAATATAAGCTAAAAAACTTTAAAAAAGTTGAAGCATGTTTCATTTATTTCAAACAAAACTGAGAAGAATTTGTGGGCAATCAGGAGATTTTTTGATGCGCATTTGTATATTATTTCACAATTTTATTCGTCTATTAGTTTATAAGTATTTAGTAGTTATTTTAGGTTAAAAATTAATAGAATTGGGACTCATATCACTCTTCATAATATCCCTACATATTTTATACTAATATACCTGTACTAACTTTTGCCCGCGTCTTCGTACGCGCATATCCCTGTTTTTCCCGTTCCTGTAGGAATTTCGAGAAATCCTTTCTCAGTGCTCCCCTACACTCCCCAAGGAACCTAAATGTCAAGTTTCAGCTTTCTACGATCAGCAGTTTCGGCTGTGCGTTGTCTGTCAGTCACTCAGTAACGGAAGAATTTTATATATTAGGATTTTTCCTGTTCCCATAGGAATTTCGGGAAATCCTCTCTTAGTGTTCTCCTACACTCCCCAAGGAATCTACATGTCAAATTTCAGCTTTCTACGACCAGCAGTTTCGGCTGTGCGTTGTCTGTCAGTCGCTCAGTAACGGAAGAATTTTATATATTAGGATTTTTCCTGTTCCCGTAGGAATTTCGGGAAATCCTCTCTTAGTACTTTCCTACACTCCCCAAGGAATCTACATGTCAAATTTCAGCTTTCTACGACTGCAGTTTTGGCATTTTATATACTAGGATTAAATTCTTCCGTTGCTGACTGAGTGACTGACAGACAACTGACAACAACCGACTATTTACTAAAAACAAACAAAAGACATATTAATTGAGGTAGGCCTCAGTATCCATGACTTAATAGATGTCATTCGATAAATAATTAATTTAATTCGATGATATGATGATAATTATGTCGCGCAATAACTCAGGTGCATTTCTTATTTTTATGAACAAAATTAGTTATTACGAAAAACAAACTAACTCAACGTAATCTAAAGATAAGGCAGATTATGCTCCATTTATAGGGATTTTCCTTCCTTCCCGTTGAGCTAGAATGATGAAGTTTAGCAACAACATAGTTCATATAGTACAAAATAAGGAAAAAGTCTGAAAATAGGGAATTTGTAGTTTAATAACATAAAAAAGGCGATTACAAACTTATGTTTTCGGTTGACGTGACGTACATTGATGAACGTACGTCACAAACTCGATACAGTTACCCGGTGCACACTTACACGGAAAAACCAAGACTCGATTGGAACCTTCGGTGCGCGAGTCAGCCTCGCACTTGTCCGGTTTTTTTATAGTTCTCCGATTATACGAAGACGTTAGAACTGATTCGGTTTTTTTTTTGTTTGAATGGCTTCCCAGGTGGTCCCATAATGGACAGAATAACGAGATACTGGAGAAGTAGAGGGAACTGAAACACATTTTACAGGCGCACTTGAAGTGAATTGGGTATTTTTTGTTAGACCATATTCTTGGACTGGTTTCATTTTAATTTAGTGAAAATGTAATAAATAACTTTGGAAATAGGCAACGGAACTTTTCAATAAATGATAGCAAAGAGACCGGGATTGCTGAAATCGCTTGTCTGTTTATTGTTTGTTTCTACCAGTTTTATCATAACAACATGCCGCGCCCGTATGCTGCTTAGGAGCACAAGTAAATGTCAATTTAGCTGTGAAGAATCACCACTAAAAAGTGGAAAATATCTTTAATTTTCCAAAATTGGTGCCAAAAAACGAAGAAACAAAACCAAAAACACCGACTTCCCAAATTAAAGTTATCTATACATATAATAAAATCGTAGACTAACCGTGTCTGTACATTGAATATTTTTGCATGAAAATTACACAGAAAACTCAGGAAAAAGGTATAAAACACAAAAATGCAATTTTTGAAATTTTTGTCTGTTTGTCTGTTTATCTGTTTGTCTGTGCGTTTGTGGGAGCATCACGCTTAAACCACAGATTAGATTGCAAATCTAAGTACTTAAAAATATTAAGTGATAACCCGAGTAACATTTAGCGTTTATTTCATCAAAATCGACCCACAAAATCAAAAGATATTGAATTTTTAAGTTTAGGAAGAAACTTCTTAATGTATTCTGATGAGTCAGAGCGCCATCTATTGAGAAAAATAAAATGCACGAAAGCATTCAAAATTGTTGAGTTATTTGTGAAACTTTTAATACGTTGCAAAATAAGAGTGATCATTTTATACCTTTTCGTTATTGATCGATACAATCGATCCACAAAATCAAAATATATTGAATTTTTAGTTTAGTAAGAAACTTCCTTATATATTCTGATTAGTCAGAGCGCCATCTATTGAGGAACCAAAAAATGCATGAAAGCATGAATGTCACACCAAAACACATTGATTGAGTTATTTGTGAAACTTTTAATACGTAGACGTAGTCTTCTATACATATAATAAAATCGTAGACTAACCGTGTCTGTAAATTGAATATTTTTGCATGAAAATTACACAGAAAACTCAGGAAAAAGGTATAAAACACAAAAATACAATTTTTGTTTTTGTCTGTGCGTTTGTGGGAGCATCACGCTAAAACCACAGATTAGATTGCAAATCTAAGTACTTAAAAATATTAAGTGAATAACTCGAGTAACATTTAGCGTTTATTTCATCAAAATGGACCCACAAAATCAAAATATATTGAATTTTTAGTTTAGTAAGAAACTTCCTTATATATTCTGATTAGTCAGAGCGCCATCTATTGAGGAACCAAAAAATGCATGAAAGCATTAATGTTACACCAAAACACATTGATTGAGTTATTTGTGAAACTTTTAATACGTAGACGTAGCAAAATAAAAGTAAACATTTTAATACCTTATCGTTATTTACCGTTACATACGGGCTTCTTATTTAACGTCTTCCGCTGCCAAATATTTTCTCAGTTTACATGGTCGATAGATGGCGTTGCACTGATGACGCGTTTTACTGAATTGCGGTGTTAAGATTTTCCGCTGGAGAATGACCTCACACAATTTCTAAACACAGTCGTGTTTCGAAGGAATTTCGGTTTGGTCTCTGAAAGGTCTTAAACTGTTAGGGACCATAATTGTTTAAATCTCTGAGTTGTGCTGCTTTCGTTTAAAGTGCATTTATCGTAGAGTCTTAAACTGATTTAGTTTTGCGAAGTTCTGGACGGTTCGACTTGCGGATCAGGCCTGTAGGGTTCCGTACCAAAGGTGCTGTGCTGACGGGACCCTACTGCTAGGCCTCCGCGATTGATTCCGTTTAGAGCGAAGCAACGAACGGTTCGATTTGCGAAACAAGGCTAATAATAATAAATAAAAATCTTATATTTCAGACAGAGACCATTTTTTGGTTAGTAGTTAGGTTTAGGTGTAGTTTAGGTTAGTAGTTTGGTTTTTTATAATAAGGTATCGTACCAAAGGTGGTCACGGTGACGGGAGCGATCGATTTTGGGAGGCTACTCTCTAAGTCCGAAGTCCGTAGTTTCGGGCTTAGTTGCGGACGTATTCTACTCCGTATCACCTACAGACTTACGATTAGTCCCGAACCCGAACTAAGAATGAATGACAACACGATTTCACAGTAACTGTCAAATCGTGTTATCATTAGTTCTCATTGGTTAGGTGATACGGAGTGGAATATTTTTTTTTTTTACAGTAGATAGGCATACGTTTGACCACTATCTCACCTGATGGTAAGCGATGATGCGGTCGAAGATGGAGCACGTTTGCCTAGAAGCAACCCTTAAAGACTCCCAGGTTGCCCGCAACTAAGTTTTTATTTCGTGCTAAGTATCAAACGGTTCAATTTGCGAGCCAAGGCAAATTATAGGGTTCCGTGCCAAAGTTGCTAATGGGACCCTATTATTTAAGCCTTCGCGTACGATTTTGATTTGTGCGAACCCAGTCGATTTTTAGGGTTGCGTACCAAGTTTGCTAACGGAACCCTTTTTTTTAATAAGCCACCACTGTCCGTCTTCCTTCAGTTTATGCGTTTTATTTTTGTCTCGCTAATATATTAATATTACCTATTATTTAATTATTGTTTTGTTTGTAAGTACTTATACCTTTTACACACGGTGTCTACTTATCTTTTATACAACTCTCCTTTCGCAGGTATGCTGGAAGAGATTTCTTTTGGAATAAGCATTACCTTTGTACCTATTTTTCTGTTTCCTTCTTTTTATCTTCCTATGTAATGTGTGTACATAAATTGTTAAATAAATAAATAAATAAAAAATGTCTTCTAGAAAAAGGTCGAATCTTTCACAATATAGCAAAATTCTCTTCTTAATATATTTAAAACAAAGTCGGGTTTGTTCGAACACTTTTCTAACTCGAGAACGGCTCGACCGATTTTCATAGTTTTTGTGTTTTTGGATTAGTCTTCGTCCGGAACAGCATAATAAGAATTAAAATACAAAAAAAAAGAGTAGGTAGGTAGGGTAGGTAGGTAGGATAGGTAGGTAGGGTAGGTAGGGTAAGTAGGGTAGGTAGAGTAGGTAGGTAGGTAGGTAGGTAGGTAGGTAGGTAGGTAGGTAGGGTAGGTAGGTAGGGTAGGTAAGGTAGGGTAGGTAAGGTAGGGTAGCTATGGTAGGTAGGATAGGTAAGTAGGTAGAGTAGGTAGGTACGGTAGGTAGGTTAGGGTCGGTAGGTAGAATAGCCAGTTGACGGGAGCGAAGCCGCGCGGGTCAGCTAGTTTTATAATAATAATAAAGGGTCTGATACAGAAGGCAGTACTCCTCGATACGGCTCGTATTGTGAGGAGGTTCCTTTCTCTGGAGCCCTAACCACCGGTAGCTTGGACCCTGCTCCCGACACCGGCGGACTACTATTTTTTTATATTTTTAAATGTTTTTATAATGTGTTGTTTTTAAGAAATATTTAAAAATGTAAATTAGTATGTAAGGATAAAAAATAAAGATAATAATAATAATCATTTATAATTAGTGTTTTTGTTTGGAAGTCGGTTGTATTTTTATGTAAAAAAGTTGTTTATGTCATTAATTAATAGGCAAGCCATTGATGACATAAACAACTTTTTTACATAAAAATTAGATTTTTTCACTGAAAAAATCTAATTAGTCCGTCAGTTAGATTATCAAAAAATATTTGACCAGTGTTTTTTCTTTTGTTACGTAAACCAAAATTGACGAAGATACGAATTCTCAATACGGCATGCCGTGGTATAATTTTGAGTACGTTCTGACATCACGAGCCCCACTCCCGAGTTTTGATGCGTTTTATCTTTGTCAATATTCATTGATTTACAAAAATAAAAAACGTATTCATTATTTTTCAATACTCTAACTGACGGACTAAATACATTTGCCGTTTATTGATGGTGGTAACTAGACTATTATTGGGATTGAGACGGATCCTGGGAATGAAAACAACATCACCGGAGCAACCTGTTAAGATTCTGGCTTCGATGGCATTTTGTTGGAGATTTGTGAAGTTCAAACGAGTGCCAATGTAAAGTTTTAGAGGGATTAAATATCTCTGTAGAAATGATAAAACTTTGCTGAATAATGTGTATCATTTTCATCCATGGCCGTGTTTATGGAAATATACTATAGGTACCTACTTTTCCCAGAAAAATTAGTTCATATTACGGGTATTGATAATCGCCGCTTCGTTGCGAGGGATCAAAATAGTTCAATGGAGAAAAGAAGTTATAAACAAAATTAAAATCATGGACACTTCTGGGAATTGTAAAAAATGTTTTCGGATTTTGAGGTCATAAATATGCCGATAGAAACATACCAAATGGACTAAGATCTCAAACTGCCAGACCACTGTTATTTTCTCACCAACAAAATGTGTGATATAGAGCCTACTAGTGTTAGTATGTTCTTTTATCATACGCAAACGTGGTAACTAAGGCCGATGGCCGATTTCCAGGTATCAGGTGCCAAAGCCATTAAATCACTTTTTTTAAGTCTGAAGGTAGGTACTGATTTTTATGTATGTTTTACAGTACGAGTGAGATCCATTACAAGGCTGTGATTTGGGCATAGTTTATTAACGAAAACTAATGTCTGACAGGATTTGGGAAGATGCAGAACTACCTCCTTGACTACTGAAATACCGTTGATACATGACAAAGAAAAAAATATTGGCCGTGTCGGCCCAAGCTAGCAGGTATGCGTATGATAAAAGTACATACTATCACTATTCTATCCCACATATTTTGTCAGTGAGAAAATTATTAGACTGAGATCCCAGACCTCCCTTAGGTCTGGTAGCTCTGGGATCTCAGTCTGAAAGTGCTGCAAATGCCTGAAAAAGTTACACGTAAGTTCTCTCACCACAACTCGATTCCGGCTGGTATTCCTGACATCCTCGGCGACCTGCATGCTGAGCAGCACGTTTAGCCCGAGCTGCCTCCTGCCCCTCCCGGCGACCTCCTCCCACGTGAAGTTTGCGCTCATCTCCGTAGGGGGGCGGGGGGGCAGGCCTAGCTTCTGCAGCAGCTTCTGAATGGGCTTGATGCCGTCGGCTTCCAGTTTCTCTGGAAGAGGAAAAGTAGAAAATAGTGAATATTCAATGTTTCTATATGGATTCTACTTGAAGTATTTTGTCTTGGTGTCTTTATTATAAGATAGGAATCTTAAGTTAAGAAGAATAAAGGCAGAAACTCCCCGCGGTGCATGGCGAGGCTACGCACGTGTGTGAGGCTTCGCCTTGCACAAAAACGTATGAGATTGTCTTCACTACAACCCATGGACACGCTAGACATCAATTGTCGTCATGGTACACGCGTGGCTTGTGCTCAATGCTGTCAACGCCATGCACGTTGTGCACACGTTACACGTTATACACGAATATTAACCCATGACTATGTCAAAACCATATGCACACGTTACACATTATACATGAATATTAACCCATGACTATGTCAAAACCATATGCACACGTTACACGTTATACATGAATATTAACCCATGACTATGTCAAAACCATATGCACACGTTACACGTTATACATGAATATTAACCCACGACTATGTCAAAACGATATCGGCAAAAAAACGTGGGTAGCCTCTCCGTGTGCCGCGGTTGTGTAGTGTGTACTGTAGTTATAACGTAGACCCACGTTATCAAACAAATGAAAACCCATCAAGCCGCATTTTAGCTGCGTCGGCGCAGCTAAAATGCGGCTTGATGGGTTTTCGCCTTAAGGAGCACAGCACCGTTCAACACGTGTCCATAGCCACGCCTTGGGGAGGCCTATGTCTACCAAATCCATCATCACTTCAGCTGAAATGATGATGAAGAGACAGGAGAGGCATCAAAATCAAAGCGGCATATGCAACCCATCTTTCCTGTTCACCATCATTAAAATATTAAAATGAAACACAAAAGGTATAGTCATCGTGCCTCATTGTGTCACCCTATGTAATGATTTTTTCTTCTATCTTTTTTGTAACTAATACGTTGTACAGTCAACAAAGCTATTGGGTATGCAGGCAGCTAACTTGCAACTACTTTTAAACAAAGTTGTGAGTGTGCTGAGTTGACAATTATTGTACAATACACCCGTAAGCATGTCAAAAGCTTAAAAAATACAATGCACGCATTAGAAATAAAATTTGGCAGTGCTGTGAAAAAAATAATATTTTTGCCTCTATACCGAATAGAAAGAGTAATCTATTCTATATAAACCTCGCCATTTTTACACCACCTCGATTTTTAAAGTCGCTTTAAAAAAAGTAGTCAGGTCACGGACAAAAAATACCCAGTAACACTCACCAGTATTTATACACGTCCTATACAAGCTCTTCGCCTTCATCACACTGTTCGGCAGACCCTCATCATCCTTGTCTTCTAAGAGTTCCCTCAGGTCAGTGACCAGCTGTTCCCTGAGCTTGGCCAGCTGGTCCCAGGATGTGGCCCAGTCAGGCACCGGATTCTGTTTAATCCAGCCACCGCAAGCAAACTCGTAGAAGTCTGTGCATGGGTCCACATCTTTGTTCAAGGCTTGTAGGATTCTCGAGGCTGTAGGTGAGAGGGAGAAGGATATATCAATTAATTAAGGGCCTCAAAGGTCAGAGAGAAGGAAAAAATACGGGTTTTAATCCCGCCCCGAAGACCTGCTCAAAAAAGTATAGTTTAATATTGATAATTTGTTTGAGTGAAATGAATGATAAAAATTAAAAAAAAAAAGATAGAAAAATGTTTATTTGAGACTCGCACAAGACATATAAAAGTAAGATAAGTAAAAGTAATAGTAGTAATTAAATGGCTCATATTCACAACACTATATGAAACCTGTCAAAAAGTTTCCAATTGAACCGCTTAAAATCAGGAGTAAAATTTAATATATCAACCCAATAGAAAGAGTATCGGTGGCATGTAACGCCAGTGTTTATCGAGATACAAAATAAAATCAAACTAATCTATCAAATGATATTAACAAAGCAGCCTATAGTTCGTGACGCTCCGAGGGGGAGGGGGAAACAGGAAGCTCGATAACTTTCTCTACGAATGCATAAAATATGCGCAATATCTTAATAAACAACAGGTTATGCAACTCGATGCCTACCCACCGCGGTGTGCAGACAGATGATGTAGCAAAATGTTAGTTGCATATCTATAATAAAATAAATCACTACATATTATAAAACAAAGTCCTCCGCCGCGTCTCTCTGTCTGTCTGTTCGCGATAAACTCAAAAACTACTGCACCGATGTTCATGCTGTTTTCACCACTGTATAGAGTGGTCCTCGAAGAAGGTTTTAGTATTATAATTTCTCTAGTAGAAAAACAACAGGGATCCTTAAGAAAATTGCAGAGCGGACGAAGTCGCGGGCGAAGTGCTAGTAAAAAAATAAAATAAAAAAAAATGTCTCTAATAATTCAATATTATCTGGATACTAGGTAAAGCTATTGCAAGACAATTGAATTTAAATTCCATATCATGACATAAAATAAAAGCAATGCTTTCTGATTTAGGAGGTTTTTCATCAAATTGTCAAAAGAAAGTATAATTAAACTCGAAAAAATTTAAGGTAAAACAAACCAGACCTGTTTCCTCAATTAGCGTTGTTTTCTTAGTGATAGTATTATCCTTGTTAACTTCCGAAGCAATTCGGGCATCAACAACCCCGCAATCAGTCAAAACAACCACAAGCACTGGACTTAGAAATACTAACAAAAATATTTTGATAGAATCCATTATATAATCTTTCTTGTTCAAACGACAGCAAAACACAGTCTAACCAATGCATCGAGTGGTTTGATGTTTTTATTGATGTATGAAAATAATTAAAAATTCAACAACAAATGACACAATTGTTTTCCTAAGTACTAATACTACATAATTTACTTCATTACCGACACGTGTTGGCACTGCGTGCGAACCTAATGTCAATATATAAAATGCGTCTCAAATCTTTAAAGAGAAACATAGCTAAAGTACTGCAAGTAGGTGACTCAAAAGCAGTGGCGGGGCAAGACTAAAATTTGAAGTGGGCAAAATGGCATTATTATGCGAGGCCCTTTAGGTCCTACCTAAAATAGAGTGTTTTTTTTAGTTTTTCACAGGTTGGATTCTACGACTGAGGGTGAGATGCGGCGAACTCAATTGTACCCCGCCACGAGTACCTAGTATTGATTTTCAGTTAACATTTTGTGGAAAAAAAAAATTATATTGGGCGAAAAAGGGAAAATTCAATAAAGATTGACTGAAAGAAGCTATGATGTAAAAGCGAGCGTAGTGAGCTTTTACGAGTAAATCATAGAGCCTATCCTGCCGCGGCTAATATATTGACAAAACTTAATGAAGCAAACCTTCACAATAAAAACAATTAAAATAGCAAGATCAAGCCAAGTGAGCTCAAAAAAAATTGAAATTATTTACCGACAAGTTGGCTTAACTTCGATTTTTCTGAATTGAAAAAAGCCAAAATTGCGAGGCCCTTCGCATTGCGAGGCCGTAGGCGGTGGCCTACGTCGCCCACGCCTTGCGCCGCCTCTGCTCAAAAGAATTAATTTGTACAATAATTTTCGCAAAAGTGGCGCAGTTATCCCTTGCGAAGAAAACACGTGGACTGTGAAATAAGTGATGTAAGAACCACTCGGGGTTAAATCAGATAGATAGATATATACAACACATAACGAACATAGAACATGCGTTTTATTTCGTAATGTATGCGACAATTTGTTTTTTAATTGGAGCAATATACGCAGGGGTTTAATGCGCTGTTTCTTTGAAAACTTAGCAATTAAACTTGTAAGTTACGTAAGGAAAACAAACATTATAAATAGACACAGGAGGACACTTCGCGTCGCGTTGGAATACCTTAAGAGAATCATCTACAATAATAATCAACATCATCAGTATTCGGATTCAATAGTTTGTAACAAAAATAAATACCAATGATAAATCTTTATTATTTAGGAGGTAAATAGCGCGGTTTTTATTTGAAAAAGCCGCAGAGCCTGGTTAATTAAATATAATCAGTTATGCAACACATACATAGTAAACTAGTTGTAGAAACTGAGACTGAGACCTATATTCCCCTTTCCACCCTAACAAGCTTACAAAATATTATTTCCATGAAAATTAAATGTACTCAACAGTTTTTCTTTCTTCTTTCATTTTGCGAGAAATATATTTTTGTGTAGAATGTTCATCATCATCATCATATCAGCCGAAAGACGTCCACTGCTGGACATAGGCCGCGCATCTTGCATCCATCGGCTACCCGCGACCTTCACCAAGTCATCGGTCCACCTTCATCGTCATCGGGCCTCCCAACGTTACGCCTTCCGGTACGCGGTCGCCACTCCAAAACTTTTCGGCCCCATCGACCATCTGTTCTGCGAGCAATGTGCCCTGCCCACTGCCACTTTAGTTTGGCGATCCTTCGGGCTAATCGGGTGTAGAATTTTAATGATTTTAAAATTTACTGGCACTTCGCCCGCGCCTTCGTTCGCGCTGCAATTTTCTTAAGGATCCCTATTTTTTTCTAGACAAATTATGTACTAAAACTTTCCTCAAGAACCACTCTATCCATTGGTGAAAACAGCATGAACATCAGTGCCGTAGTTTTTGAGTTTATCGCGAACAGACAGACAGACGCGGCCGAGGACTTTGTTGTATAATATCTGGAGATATGTGGTTGAGTTTAACCAATGAGCCAGCAAGCTCGATCGAAATGCTCCTTCTAGTACAGATCGAATAAAAAGTTTTGCATACTATGCATTGATTTGAAGCGGTAGACAGACATAGGTATTTCACTTTATTAAGATTTCTCTCACAAAAGAACAAGAGAATAAATGACTAGGTCCAAAGGTAATCTGCATATTCACAACCAGACATGGCATTTCTTAACAAAGACATGTTAATACTAATTATGAGACGATAAAGATCCAATCTAAAAGGATGAGTCTACAGCATTTGCATATGCAAATGTAACATTACTCGCATCGTGAACGAGACGCCTTATTACTCCAACATGGCAATAAAACGTACATTTGTAATTAAAATCTAGTACAAAAAACTGTGAATCATCCTTCCGTGGAGAATTCCCATGGAGATGCCATTGCCAAGGTGTTTATAGTGCTATTTTAAATAGCTGTATAGTTGTAAACAATCATTACACTATTTACATACCATCGATACATTACAGGTTAATAACGATTGCGCAAATCGATACGTGCCGTGGTAAATGTTATGGTATAGGTATGGTAAAATGTGGTAATCTCCGCATTTTACCATAAATACAGTGGCGTATTTCTTTTTTCAAACTTGTTTATTTTTAATGCCGTTTGCTATGGCGGGATGTTTGCGCGATGTTGTTTTGTTGTTCAGCATAATTTGCGCACGATTTGAATTAATTACTAGGATGTAAGTAAATGTGAATATACCTACGTCATGTGAAACAGGATGTGTATTAAACACTTACCTACCGCAAGGGCTGGGGGATCTCAGGATGAAATTAGTATATTAAGTAATGAATTTTCTCCATAACATTTTGGTATTTTCCAAAGCTTTTGACACTATTTCTGTCTCAACTTTGCTGTCTAAGCTGATGAGAATGGGAGTAAGTAAGTAAGTAAGTAAAATTTTATTTGTTTAAACATGGTGTACATGATATGAGATAATAATGAGATACAGAAAAGTTCTAACATGTTCAGCCGCATATCGTGGCGTAAAAATTGGTAGAAAGAGATGGATGGAGGCATGGATGGTGGATGGTGGTGGTGCTATATTAAAGAGCTACTCGCAGTGGGCCAAAGACTCATTGTTAGTGTAGAAGAGACCTTATTTTTTGGAGCTCCTCAAGGATTGATGTTGAAGCCAACATTATTTCTTCTTTATCATCTTGAAGCAGATAGATAAACTCGGTCAGGAAGACAGTCGTATATATTTTTTTTTTATTTGAGATGGGTTTGCTGTTGACTCTAGTCTATGTCAGAGATGTCAGAGATGACAGAAACAAAGTTTACGATGGAGCTTACCCAGAAGTACCTGTTCACTCTAACTTTGAAAAGAATTGGGTTGTCTCCTTTGCTGTGCGCATTATACCCACAATACTGGTGGAATACTGGTGGTTTCATATTCCACCAATAATGGTGGAATAGCAACAAGGTAGGGATGGTAACTTGCAGTGCGTCTGAATGTCCAATGGTAGAAGGGGGCCGGTGGGATGAGGTCGTGGAGTTCTTGGCCACACTCTCCGAAATACAATCTGTAGAAGGCCGATAAGCAGGCAACCTTGCGGCCATGACTTGAAATAACAAGTATTCAGCTGCGTCCGATCAGTTTAGATGTCGACCCCAACATAGAAAAAGCAAATGATATATGAACACTTACCAGTCCCAACGCACTGTTCGCTGACACATGGCCGAGGGCTGCGGTACTCGGTGAGGACCAACACTGCTGTATATACCGCCAGAGCTATCAGTGATATGCCTAGAGCACCGATGAGCACTGATGAACATCTGACGGTGCGTTCTCTGGAAAAGATAGAAATAAACCCAATTTATAGATAACTATCTGCTGTTGATCTTACTAGATAATTGTGATGGGTTTTCTGACAAAAATAAGAAAGTAGGTACAGCAAAATAATAATTTTGTGGACTGTACCGGTTTTGGAGACAAACGTTACACAAATTATTTTTACTGTAATCATAAAAATTGTTTTGAGTGACCGGACATGAGGTCATAATTATGTCCATAAATGTGTATTCAAACTTTCACCATTGAGTGTTGAAAAAATTGGGATCAAAAATCTGTAATTCGGAACAAATAGGCTTGTCCACTGAAAAAATCTAAATAGTCCGTCAGTTAGATTATCAAAAAATATTTGACCCGTTTTTTTTCTTTTGTTACGTAAACCAAAATTGACGACGCTTTTAAAATTCTGAATACGTCACGCCGTGGTATAATTTTTAGTGCATTCTGACGTCACGAGTCCTCACTCCTGAGTTTTGATGCGTTTTATCTTTGTCAATATTCATTGATTTACAAAAACAAAAAATACGTGTCCATTATTTTTCAATACTCTTACTGACGGACTAAATAGATTTGCAATTTATTGATGGTGGAAACTAGCCTATTCTTAACAAACCCCAAAAAACAAAAATACCATACCGATGGAAAAACGAGATAAGTTGTTAAAAAATCCAAAAACATTGTGATATAAAATGGCGGAGAATACCACGGAGTAGTGCTACTGTTATCAATATTGTATTTCATCGCATACGTTTTGGAATAGAGGAATCCACTATTTTAACGTTATCTGCGAAATAGGCTTGTAAGTTAATTGATCGTTCAGGAGACTTCAGAAGCGTTCATCATGTGTTAGATTAAAAAACAGTATTATTATGTTGGTACATTTTGTAAAGAGAGATCACTTTCTCTACTTGATAGATAATACCTACCAACATAGTATAGTGTTTCCTATATTTTAGATGAGTATCTGACACGCGACGTGACTTATGTAATTATATTCGACAATGTTTTGAAGTATTCTGGCGTTTCAAAAGACGCAAGAGTAGTAATAAATTAAATGAAAATTAATGTTTTTGTTGTTAAGTCATGAATAAATGATTCATGAGGAAATGCAACGTTAGCCCCTAGTATACATCATCAACATCATCATAACAGCCAAAAGACCTTTTCTGCATCACGAATATAATTCAGTAACAGCTTAAAGTCTGTGTGTACGCCCGGTTGATGGCAATTTGTTCGCCGTCTATTACAAAAATCTGACCATTCAGATTCACGGGTCAGGGGGGCTACTCTCTAATGAAATCCGTAGTTTCGGGCTTTGTTGCGGGCGTTCGTATTCTACTCCGTATCACCTACAGACTTACGATTAGTCCCGAACCCGAACTGAGAATGAATGACAACACGATTTCACAGTAACTGTCAAATCGTGTTATCATTAGTTCTCAGTGGTTAGGTGATACGGAGTAGAAAATTCCCGCCCGCAACTAAGCCCGAAACTACGGATTTCGTTAGAGAGTAGCCCCCCTGATTTGTTCAAAGTTTAAAAAGTATTGACCCTGTCTTAAGTGACCCACTAATTAATTTTGATAGTTTTGACTAAACCTATCCATGTTATTATTATTCTACATAACATCACTATTAGGGTTCCGTACCCGAAGAGAAACTAACGGAACCCTATTACTAAGCCTCCGTCCGTCCGTCCGTCTGTCTGTCAGCGGGCTATATCTCAAGAACCGTAATAGGTAGACAGTTGAAATTTTCACAGATTGTGTATTTCTATTGACGCTATAACAACAAATAAATATATTGTATGATCTCTTGCTAGACCCTACATTACTTTTAGATGGAAGATGAATGGAATAAAAGAAGGTAAGTACTAGAACAATACTATATTGTCCCAAAAGTACTTAAAGGTAAAATGAGTTAATAGACTGATGTTGTGGCAAATGAAGTGAGTGACGCGGCCCTTGTTGGCTGCAACGAGAACGCTTGGCTGACTTGATAGCCCAACGCGAACTGAACTGTATTATGAGTTGAAATGTATGTGCGGCGTAATCTGCTGAATTGCATTATGCGCGTTTCATATATAAAATCACCAATGTAACGGATATCTCATATAGTAAACAGGATATTCGCCCGATTTTTACGCAATTTCCTCAACAAAGAAACATCACTGAAAAGCACAAGCTTTGTATCTTAAGCAGTAATAAAAAAAACAAAATATTGTCAATTGCAGAAGACTCATTTCAAAGCTATGAAATTTGCCATTACCTGACACCTAACTGTGGGATAAAGAAACTTATCAATAACATTGAACAAAAATTAGAAAACTACACAATGTATGACTACTGCCTGATTTTGATTGGCGAAGAGGACTTTCGACGAACTAATAATTACGTCGACTTAACAATTTCCATACGTGAAACTCTTTTGAAAATACAGCACACAAATGTTATAATTTGCGCACCAACATTCAAATTGAACGACTACTCAACTATGTTTAACGGAAGAATAGAGACTTTTAACAGCCTTTTATACCTAGATGCATGTACTCATAACTTCGCATATTTGTTCGATTCAAACTATTATCTTTCTTATGATTTCAAAATGTTTTGGGAAAAAAGCGGAACTGTTAACAATCACGGCATGTCAAAAATATTTGTAAATCTTAGTCTAATGATAAACGAATTCGTATATTGTGATAATGAAACTAATCCATTAAATGTAAATAGTAATGATATACAGCACCAGCAACATGGTAGTATGTTTTTTCGTAAATAATGGAAGTGAGTATGCATCCACCTTAATGCATCAGAACATCGCTGGACTGCTAAACAAAATTGATCTCATAGAAGTAAGCTTGAACGAATTGTATAAGTGTAATATTAATGTACAGATTATGTGTTTCTCAGAGACCTTTGTGAAGTCGGGCGATGAGTCCAATATTAATTTTAAGAAATTTAAACTTGTCAGTTCCTTTTCAAGGAAAAGGGAAAAACGGGGAGGCGTCTGCATCGTAGTCCATAAGTCAATAGATTGTAAAAATATTGAATTTCTCAAAGACCTTCGTATTGAAAAAGTATTTGAGTGTTGCGGTGTAGAGATACCCACCATGCAATGTATTGTTATTTGCATTTACCGAGTACCAAACTCAAATATTAATTTTTTTTTCGAAAAATTGGAATTATTGCTATATAAATTACTGTTAAAACATAAAAAAAGGATCATCATTGCAGGAGATATGAACATAGATACATTAAGGAATAGCCGAGATTCAATTAAATTTAAGGATATCCTCTCTAACTATGGTTTTTACCTGCACATAGAGACACCTACACGTCAAAACTCTTGCATAGACCACATATTCAGCAATTTAAAAAGATCTGTAGGAAGTACTTATGAGCTTTTCTTGTCAGATCATAATACATGCCAGTTACTAAAAATGTCAGCTCTAGAACAGAAACTTGGCCCAAAGTATTGGTACATGAATGTAAGGGATTATTCTGTTGATAATATTAAGAAATTTAATGAAATCATGAATAGTTTATCGTGGTATGATGTTTATAACGACAATGACGCTAATAGGACATTCAATAATTTTCAGGACCTTTTCATCTTATTATACAATTTATGTTTCCCTATATATAAAATCAAAATTCATAGTAATAATACTTCACCAAAATGGATAACGAAGGGTATAAAAATTTGTTGCAAAAATAAAAGAAAACTTAAGAAAGCTTATTTTCAAAAACGGAATAAGGAAATAAAGACCAGATACATGAAATACAATAAAATGTTAAAAAGATGTATTATCCTTTCCAAAAAGTCGACAAATCATAAATACATCCAAAACTCTAAAAATAAAAGTAAAGCAACCTGGAATATAATTAACAATAAAGCCGATACAATCAAAACTTATACGCAAATAGATGCACTAAAGTCTAATAATGAATTAATATCTGATCCTGTGCAAATCGCAAACGCGTTTAATGATGCGTTCATTTCAGTTGCGGATAATAATAACAGCAATAACTCAAAACAAAAATATTTTGCAAAACACTTCTCTCAGCCAGACATTAATTCTAATAGTATTTTCTTGCGCCCTTGCACAGAGTCTGAAATCATGAGAATAATTGCTTCTCTAAATAATAAGAAATCAGTAGGTTATGATGAGATCTCTACAAAAGTGATAAAATCATGTGCAGAAGCACTCTCTCCCATTCTATGTCATTTAATAAATACATCGTTAGTAACCGGTGTCTTCCCTGATAGATTAAAATGTTCTATAGTCAAACCTTTGCATAAGAAAGACTGCACACTGGATATTAATAATTACAGACCCATCACTCTTATACCCATAATTTCTAAAATTTATGAAAGAGTCATGTACCATAGAATACGTGAGTTTTTGAACAAAAATAAAATACTAAAAGAAGAGCAAAACGGCTTTCAAAAAGGCAAGTCAACAACACTTGCAGCTTTCTCTCTTGTTAAATCTATTACAGAAAAGATTGATAAAAAACAACCCGTTACTGTTGTTTTCCTTGACATGAGTAAAGCATTCGATTTAGTAAATTACGACAAGCTGTTAGATAAATGCGAGCGCTATGGCATTCGGGGCCCGGCACTAGATTGGCTCCGAAGCTATCTCTGCGGTCGTACACAGTGCGTAGAAGTGACTCGCATCAACAAAAACTTCACATCAACAACCTACAGATCTGACTTTAAGAGCAATCGGTCAGGAGTACCACAAGGTAGTATTTTAGGACCTCCTCTGTTCCTACTGTACATCAATGATCTACCGAATGCCACCAATCAAAAATGCGTGCTGTTTGCCGACGATGTTTCAGTGATTGTACCTAGCAATAATATTCAAAACCACGAAAGAGAAATACACGAGACACTAAATGACATAGTTGGTTGGTTAACACTAAATGACCTTAAGGTGAATTTGTCCAAAACAAAATATGTACATTTTAGTAACTACAATCAAATTAAAAAGCATAATTTCAACATTACATTCGAAGAAGAAAAAATAAATAGAGATGACAACATTAGATTTCTTGGTATTGTCTTAGACGAGCACTGCAATTGGAAATTACATGTAAATACGGTATGCAAGAAACTCAATAGATTTGTTTACGCTCTAAGACAATTAAGGAAAACAGTTAGTGAGACGGCAGCTCTTACTGCTTATCACGGCCACGTAAGCTCCATTTTAAGGTACGGGTTATTGTTATGGGGCAACTCGCCACACATTAGCAGAGCTTTCATTATACAGAAAAAGTGTATCAGAGCAATAAGTAACGTCGGGCCTTTTGAAACATGCAGGCCACTTTTCAAAAAACTAGGAGTACTTACTCTTGTATCTATGTACATAATGGAAATTGGGATGTTTATCAGAAACCAATCACAATTGTTTGTAGACAATAATGAAAATTATAAATATAAATCAAGAGACCCTACTAAATTGAAAACTCATACTTCTTGTAAAAGCGCATTGCATAAAAGGAATAGTTATAGGATGTCCATTAAAGTTTATAATCACATTCCACGTTTGTTGAGAGAGCTTCCTTTATATAAGTTTAAAAAACAAATGAAACTATGGTTACTGGAGAACTGCTTTTATACATTAGATGATTTTTTTAATTGTAAGACTTAATCTCTGTAAGTTATGAGTTGATCTCTTGTATTTGTGAACTATTTTATTATATTTTACTATAACTAGTAGTAAATTTTCGCATGCCTCCTATTGGTGAGATGTGTGAAACTCTTTCTACTTCCTTGTAACACCCATTGTACCATATCTCTGGCGAAATAAATGATTTGATTTGATTTGATTTGATTTGAAAATAAAAATTAAGGTTTAGTACGGAACTCTTCGTGTGCGAGTACCTACGACTCGCACTTGGCCGGTTTTTGCAACAAACGTTTTCTCCTGCTTGTGCTCAGTGACAGTAAAAACTGCGAGTGCTCTCTCATTTCCGGCAGTAATGCAATCTGTATGGAAATTTCACCATCGCCGTGTACTTATTACTTTGAGAATTGTCATAAATTGTATCTTTAATTGTTTTTAATAGTTAAACAGATGGTGTGTTGTAATTGTTGTGGTTGTTGTGTTGTTGTTACACAATTAGAAATTGAATAATATGACAATGATGACGTATATGTAGAAACTTATGAGAATATGTGCGACTGGTATTTATGTTTGACAAGCTGTGCCCGCGACTTCGTCCGCGTGTAATAGTGTCTTTGGGTAGCATTTTTTAATTATTTAGGCTAATTATTTTACAAATAAGACACATATGTATAAAAACTTTAATGAGCTATTTGCATTCACATAAACTTTACATATTTCCATACAAACTTTCATCCCTTATTGTTATTTTACATTCAAAGTTCGTAAAACTTTTACAAACTTTGAATGTCATGTTTATTTATATCGAATCAACAGCCTAAAAAATAAGTTTCAAGCTTCTAGCTCTAAAAATGACGATACTTCCATACAACTTTTCGACCCCCCCCCCTCCCTATTCCCTTACAACCCTTTTTTCGCATTAAAAGTAGCCTATGTCCTTTCTCAGGCCCTGGACAAACTGTGTACCAAATTTCATTTAAATTGGTTTAGTAGTTGTTGCTGGGTCGTTTTAGACCTATTGCTTCCCAGCGAAAACACTAGGAAGTGGAGATGGGTGAATGTTCAGAGGGGAATCTTTTGTTTGACTACCAAGAAATCTAACTTAATAAGTTTTTGATTTTGTCTTCAAACTTTGCAGCAGTCAGCAATGCCATAAGCTGGACAGTACGTCTACCATGAGTTTTATCAATCTATACTCGCTATCGACTGTAGTTAAAAAATTGTACGAAAACTTAAAAAAAAACAAGTTTCTAATTTATTTGTTTAAGTTGTTAACTAACAAGCAAGCAAGTTGCAAGTAAAACTTTAGTTAACAACTAAAATAATAAATAAGAAACTTGTATTTTAAAAGTTTTCGTACAATTTTTTAACTACAGTCCCTAGCGAGTATAGATTGATAAAACTCATGGTAGACGTACAGATATCTGTATAGATTTATTAAGATATTCTTAGTACTATCTATACTATCATCATCTGCCTAACCTTTTCCCAACTATAATGGGGTCGTCTTCCAGTCAAACCGGATTTTAGCTGAATACCAGTATTTTACGTGGAGCGGCTGCCTACCAGACCTCCACAACCCATTAACTGTGTAACACGGTACTACATGGCAAGACTGGAGTCAGATTTACTGGCTTCTGACTATCTGTAATTCTATCTATACTATACTAGCTTCTGCCAGCGGCTTCGCACGCGTGGTCCCTAGGGAACATATTCCCGGGATAAAAAGTATGTAGTAGCCTATGTCCTTTCTCAGGCTCTATACTATCTCTGTACCAAATTTCATTTAAATCGGTTCAGTAATTTTGGCGTGAAAGCGCGACAGACAGACAGACAGACAGAGTTACTCTCGCATTTATAATATTAGTAAGGATAAATACTAGCTGACTCGGCAAACGTTGTTTTGCCAAATAAAAAAAATACCCTACCACCTATTTTCATACCTACCGAATATACATACAAAATTTCATGAAAATCGGTCAAGCCGTTTCGGACGAGTTCGGTAACAAACACCGTGACACGAGATTTTCTACACTAATATTATAAAGAGGAAAGATTTGTTTGTTTATTTGTTTGAATTGAATAGGCTCCGAAACTTCTGGACCGATTTGAAAAATTATTTTAGCATTGGATAGCTACATTATCAGGGAATAACATAGGCTATATATTATCCCCGTTAGGAAAGTAATTTCCCTCATAAAGTAGGGATAATATGAGAACTGTGTAAGTGTGCCACACAAGCGTGACGAGTATACATACAATTATGGAATTATCTATCAAATCAAATCAAATCAAATCAAATCAAATCGTATATTTCAAATAAACCATTTACAGGCACTTTTGAATTGTCAAAGTCGGTCAGTCAAAAACATGAAGCTATTTGCACGTTCCAAAGCGTAGATCTCTATGGAGAAGAACGTGCAAGAAACTCCACGGACACTCTTTTAAACCATGTGATGTGTTACAAAAATCTTGTTAACATTAACATTGATTGCTTCTATATGTGAGGACAATGCAAAGAACAAGAAAAACATATAAATAATTCAAAATGCAGGTACAGATTAAAATAAGCCAGTGGCAGGTAAGAGATGACCAGTTTCAACTGACGGCGCCCGTTCACGAACATGACGCGTGCATCAGCACCATCTAACTCAACCATTTTGAAGGGAATCAAATGATCCAAAACACGCGCCACCATCAGCAAAACATTTGTGTGAGCATGACAAGCTCTCAACTGCCACGCTCGTTCATGTCAAACTAATTTAATAACGAAATCTATAATTACATATGTAAATGGCTCCATAGTGCTCACATTTACAAAAAATTGAAAATATGCTTCTACGTTATACAAAACTATGGTTTCAAGTAAATAAGAAAAGAAAAAAAAAAGAAGGCTGCTTTATTGTGTATACTTTGCTAATACAATAATGCAAAGAAATGATAAATAAATGATTGTATAGGACAACAAAAAAAGGGTAAGCATTTCTTCCAATTATCGAAAACCTAACAAGTGGACCCATGCTGCTGTGGCTGTGGAGCAGGACCGGCATTTAGCCAAGCATTTTTATCAAGGACATAATCTTCCAGTTTATAATATGCTTGTCTACATAATGTGCGTTTTATACATGTTTTAAATTTTCTCTCATTCAGTTCGAGAATATTAAGTGGTATTTTATTATAAAATTTAACACAGTACCCCATAAAAGAAGTGTGTACTTTAGCTAATCTGAATCGGGGTTGATCTAATTTGTTCCGATTCCTAGTATTAAAATTATGCCTATCACTAATTTTACTAAAAAGATGAAGATTTTTCCGAACATACATAATGTTTTCATATATGTATTGACAAGGTACCGTCATGATGTTAATATCCTTAAACAGTTCCCTTAGGGAATCGCGCCGGCGGAGATTGTAAATGGCTCTGATAGCTCTTTTCTGCAGAATAAATATAGACTCGATGTCTGCAGCACGTCCCCATAATAAGATACCGTAAGACATGATACTATGAAAGTAACTAAAATAGACCAGCCTCGCGGTATCTATATCAGTAAATTGACGGATTTTTCTGACAGCATATGCTGCTGAACTTAGCCGTCCCGCAAGAGATGTTAAATGAGGACCCCATTGTAGCCTTGAGTCAAGCGTGATCCCCAAGAAAACTGTGTCATCGACGAATTCAAGTTTCTCTTGGTTCAATACTATGTCACAATTAATACTTTTCACGTTCGGTAATGCAAATCTGATACACTTTGTTTTTTTCTCATTTAAAACTAAATTATTAGCAGTAAACCAATTTTGGACCTTCTGAAGGGCGTTATTTACATCGTCAAGACTTGTGGCACGCCTATCTATCTTAAAAATTAAGGACGTATCGTCTGCAAATAACACCATTTGAGTTTGATTTTTTAAAAGATGGGGAAGATCATTAATGTATACCAGAAAGAGGAACGGACCCAATATTGAGCCTTGTGGTACCCCCATTTTAACTTTCAGACCCCGTGAATTGACACCATTTATTTGAACTTGCTGCTGTCTGTCATTTAAATAAGACCTCACTAAACTGAGTGCAAGTTTACCCAGTCCGTAATGTTCTAGTTTTAGGAGCAAGGTTTCGTGATTTACAGAATCAAATGCCTTGGAGAGGTCACAAAAGATTCCTATGGCATCTTGCGCCTCTTCCCACGCTGTATAAATGTGTTTTAACAACGTGACTCCAGCGTCAGTCGTACAACGACCTTTGGTAAAACCATACTGTTGTTCGTGTAAGATTTTATTGGTGTTAAAATGATTGAGCATTTGATTGAGCATTACTTTTTCAAACACTTTGCTGAAAACCGGCAATACAGATACAGGTCTATAATTATTAGTATCTTTATTATCTCCAGATTTAAAAAGTGGTATCACCCTACTATATTTCATTATATCCGGAAAGACCCCTTGGTCAACACATAAATTAAATATTAGTGCCAAGTATGGTGCTATGGTCTCAAATATGGACGTGCACACTTTGATAGACATTCCCCATATGTCTTCAGTCAATTTAATTTTGATTTGCCGGAAAGCTTTAATAACTGTCATAGGGTTGATATGTTTGAATTGGAATTCAACCGTACAACCTGGAATGTTTGCTCTTAATAAATCAAATGAGACCTCGGGTGAAGAATTTAAAGCTTCAGTTGTTTTTGATGGTATATCAGTGAAAAATTTTACAAATTCTTGAGCTACTTCTAAATTAGAGCTTATGGCACCATGCGCAGTCTCTAGTAAATAGTCAGTGTTTCGTACTTTATTTCTGTTAGTTTCATTATTGATAACTTTCCAAACTGTCTTTATTTTATTATCTGCCAATTTGATCTTGTTGCTTATGAACAGGGCTTTAGCTACTTTACAAGTATTTCTGAAAACCTTAGAATATTTGTTTACATACTTATTAAAGGATTCAGTGTTAATGAAAGACTTAAGGCCGTATAGATCATATAGTCTTTCCCTACTTATCTTAATGCCTTTAGTCGCCCAATCACTAAATATAAACTTAGGGAAAGTATCTTTGGACTTCTTTTCAAAAGTTGCATTGAATTCTTTTAGTACCACTGAAAAGAAACCATCATAAAATTTATTCGCATCCTCAATATTGTGGCCTAGAGCATTTAACTTATTTTGTAAGGTCCCATTAAATTTTGCTAGTTTGCCAGTTGTTATTGGCCTAAATTGTATTTGAACTTTTTGCAAGGCTGCTTTATACTTAAATGTTACCAGTTGACCACTGTGATCAGATTGAAGGTAATTAACTATAGCTTTATCTAAATAATCACAATCGCAGAATACATTATCAATACATGTTGCAGAAGTTGGAGTTATTCTAGTTGGTTCTGTAAAAACATTAGACAGATTGAACGATTTAAAAAGACTTAAAAATCTGCTGCTATTTGAATTATTTTCTAAAATATTAATATTAAAATCTCCACAAATAATCACGGATTTGTTACCTGCTGCAAGTTTCGCAAGGACATCTTCCATTGTTGTTTCAAATAACGTAAAGTTTTGAGGGTTAGGGGGTCTATACACGCACACTATAACATGCTTATCTAGCTCAACACAGGACAGTTCGATGCAATGTTCCACTGACAAGCTAACAATGTCATTACGTTGCTTAAATTTTAAACATTTTTTAACTAAGATGAGGGAACCACCGCGCGACTTAGATTTGCGGTTAAAACAACTGCCCACACTATAATTTTCATAACTAATTAGCATCTGGTAATCCTTCAACCAGTGCTCACTAAAACATACAATGTCATTCATTGTTTTCTCTAAAAACATTTCAATTTCTAATATTTTGGAAGAGACACCTTGAATATTTTGATGAAATATTTTCAAGGCATGCTGCTTACCCCCTTTCTGACATCTACTTAACAGAGAGCAAGAAGATACATTGTTTTTGGTAGGCATAACTATTCTGTCATTGGTATCCTCTGTTGTCTTAAGACTTAGTTTAAAAGATTATCCGGAGATTGCCCCAAGAACTCAGTATCATCACTTGGCAGTGAGTTGCAACTACTTGTGGCCCCCACGTTAAACAATGAGACTTCCATAGTGATACATGGAACCTCCTTCGTACAATTTGTAAAAGAATTTGTAGCAATAGTGCTACAGTTATTTAAGCCCTCCACCTGATTCTTAGTATAATTACTAAACATTGTGGATTTAATTACACAAGACTTCGACATACTACTTATGTCTGAGTTAATATAATAAGCTAATAGCCTTGCTATTGTGTGTCTAAAACTAATTGGCAAATACACAGTATCCCTAGTCGATTTTAAATGTTCCACAAAAATATTTGTGTCAAAAAACATAAACTTGTCACTATAATGACTAACTAAAAAATGCATGTGTTTATTTAACCTATGAATATAATTATTTTGTCTAATTGACATCTTATCAAAATATGGAAAAGCACACAATATTATTTTATTACAATTTAACTTTAACATCTCAGTTAGATTGTCTGTGATATCTGCTTTTCTTACATTTAAACTATTCCCTATAAACACCGTAATGTTGGTATCAGAATTATATTTATTATTTATTAATGATGCCATAATATGTTTGTATGATGAACCTGGCATACAATAATTTTGTGTAGAATAACTCAGGTTGTTACTAACTAATTTCCCTAAACCTCTTCCTATACTGTCTGAAAACATAACTGAATGATAACCACTATTCGCAGAAAAATAACCACCAATCTCAAGCTGATCAATTTGAGTTAAATCCTGTTCAGAATCAATTAAGTTTTGTTCAATGACACAGTCTTGAGACAAAATCTGTACCTGGGACGGGACCACTGTTACCTCAGGCTGGACGGCATCAAGGTTTGATGCTGTCTGGCAAGTACACTGACACATAACTAACTCATTTGCAGCAAGAATATGTTCTTTTATTTGATTCTGAGATTGAATATATTTACAGTTAAGTGAACTCAGTGAAGCCTCGAGTACCTGTATTTCAGACTGTAAGTGCTGTGTATCAATTTCATATATTTTTATGCTGTCCTCAAGTTTAATTTGATAATTATGTAATTTACTAATAAGTTCAACACGTTCTTTCCTGAGTGGAATATTCTTGGAAAAGTGTTTATACTGCTCCTTGTATCTATAACATTTTTTGATGAATTTATTTATTTTTGCATACCTTTTTAACTTATTATGACTACTTTTATAACTACTGTTCTGTTTCAATATGGAATCCTCAGTTAGGTCAATCGTGACTAAGGAATGAGGTTTACAATTATTTGAACTAATTAGTTCATTAAATAAGTGGTTTGTTTCCTTGACCTGAGCTCTTTGTTTTTCATTCTGAAATTTGATAATACTACTGTTTGCATTTATTAGTTCATCCTCTAGGTCCCTAACTTTACGTAAAGCCTCCTCATACAAGTCGCTACAGTTGTTGAAATCTATCTTATCACAGAGATATTAAATCTCATAATTATATACACAACTATCGTCGTTCAGAAACCGAAACTGAATTCAGCGAACCGTGGACGATCTGTCATACTTAAGTGCATGACTTCTTCGCTAACTCATAGACACAAGTAACACTAGTATACCAAGTATTGACTAGACAGTTGAAATTGCCTCTGTGGTCGAGTGGTTTAGGCGTTTGCCTTGTGACCCGGTGGTCGTGGGTTTGATTCCCACGGGAAGCATTCTTTGTAAAGTTGTTTCCAGTTTGGCTAGGACATTGCAGGCTTGAATCACCTGATTGATAAAAAGATGATTCCGTGCTTCGAAAGGCACGTATAAGCCGGTGGTCCCGGCCGCCAAATGGCGGTCGTCAAATAAACCATGTCAGAGGCCCTTGAGGTGGTTTAGAAACTCAGACACTGGGGTGAGTGGGGTCGTTAGACCTTACTGCCCACACGATCAGAAAGATGACCAAGTATAGATAGATAAGTACCTACTTCTAATTTTGCGAGATATAACATTGGAAATATAAGGTTCCATTAAACTAGAATATAATTTTAACACAGAGTTTAGTACTAATCAAAGATTCATACTGATCATATTCTTCCCCTATTTTCTACTACTATACATACTTTTACATACATACTAATTTGTTTTAGATAAGCGCTCTTCATCCTCTCCTCTATAAAACTTATTTGTGCTGTGCCCGACAGGGTCCATAATTGTTTCAAATTTTTTAAACATACCAACTGTTATAATATTCCTACATTATGGAACGCAATAAAGTATTGAATATTGAGTATAAATTGCTGGCACACTAGAATAAAAATATCCATTATGGGTAGTTACTTGACGTGGTCACTTACGCCTGCACATTTGTAGTATCAGAACTATGAGATAACAAAGACATGGTTTTGATTTTGCATTGGTAACCAACATTTTTAGTGTACGAGTATTTTCGTTAGCTGATTTTTTTCTTGTTAGGATCTAATGCGTTTTCTATTATTTTTTAAACAATTTCCTTATTTTGGTGGTCTGAATGATATCTTAAAGATTGACCATCTATTTTAATGGAACCGTATAAATTAGAATTGGACATCTGGTTCAGCACCACGCCATAGAAACCCTTTCTTCTCTCGTGATACTGTCGTACGACAGGAGCTATTCCGAAATATTGCTGAATACTTGCTGTGATGAAAAGTTTCCTTAACCACTGAGCATGAGTGATATTTGTTCGGCTGACTAGCTGCTAAAGAGCATTCTAATAAAGTCCCGCAATTTCAAACATAAATCTCTGATAGATTTATGCAAAACTGGGCATATAGCTGTCTGTTTCAAAGATGAGAGTTGAATGAACTTGTCTACACTTTCAACAATGGTTCCGTTCACTGATCCCTTTCTCAGTTCACTAACGCCCACTATACAATTCTAATTTAACACGTACCACAGATATGGTAGTTCAGGATATCTTGTACGAAGAAGATGAAGCCTAGGCAAACGTAAAACATAATCTGAAAACGAGGCTAATAAATAAATAACTCGTGGTGATCACGAGCCTGAGCATGTTGTTTTTTTAAGGATGGAAATCAAATGACTCCTTTCGCTCTGGACGCAGCATAAGGGAGTGTCAGGCTCTTATTGACTAAAACCCATCCGTGTTCCTCCTAGTGCCCTTTGCGTTCCAGGGCCGCGGTGACTCTTTCGAACGAAATCCGTATCCCTAGCAGTGAGCATGATGTCCTGGATTCTATTTCAGGGTAGGGCAAATTGCTATAGATTTCCCATCAGGTATTTTTCATTAACAGTCCGAAGTCTGGACTTGTTACACGGTTCTAAAACTTAGCTTGTCAAATATGGGTGTACTATACCTTGTAACCTATACTTCTGCCGTGTCCTTTCGGGGATTACAGGGAATGAAGTGAAGTTATAACCATAGACATAAACTAGTCAAGATATGATCCTACTTTACTCGGTAACTGTATTCACCAAGTTTATGAGTGGTTATAACATAGTTTATATAAACGGCTATAATCTAAACTAATATCATAAAGAGGAAAGGTTTTTTTGTTTGTCTATACTAATATTATAAATAGGAAAGATTTGTATGTATCGAATAGGCTGCAAAAATACTGGAACGATTTTAACCATTTTCTTAGCAATAGAAAGCTAAATTATCAGGAAGTAACATAGCTATAATTTATTTAAAAAAAAAACCTGAGGGGTGTCAAGGGACACCCGGATGGAACGTCGATTAATTAGAAAAAAAAAATTACTTATATTATTTTTTTTATTATTAAAAAAAAACCTAAACAGAAATAAAAGACGAAACAAAAATAACAGGCTAGCTTTCTATGAGAGAAAGAGAGAGAGACAGACGGAGAAACACGCGCATGCCGCACGGCTTACAACTATAGCAAAAAGTGTCGTTACAACTTTTCGTATGAATTTTTTCCGTCTAGCCCCCTTTCACAACGCGCGATAAGGAAATTCGTTCCAAAAAGTAGAATCCCTACGAAAAATGCAAAACTAAACACGCGCAAACGAAGTCGCGGGCGAAGTGCTGGGAATCTATAAACATCGTCGCCGCCATCTTCCGGCCCGCCCGCAGGCGAGAGGCGCGGAACTCTCAACAAATAACAATTGCCATCGCGCATCGGAGCGGTTCCATCTTCCTTCTCAATCAGTGAGGAGTGAAGAGGGAACTTCTAGCAATGGGATGATTGATACCTTGCACTGTGTTATTGTACTTACAGAGGAGAAAACGAATAAAGGAGTCTGGTCCCTTTCTGTATTGTAGGTGTTTGCTTTTTAAAGCCCATTCTAACAATGGTAGACACGAAATCTGTTAGTGATTTTGATACTACAGATTAGGTTAAGTTAGTTTAGGTTTTTAAACCGTACTTGTTTGGACTGTTTTTTTTATAAATTGCTATCATTAATGTTCATTTACTGACGTAATCATTTGGTTACTTCCTATTTAGGGTTCTGTAACCTAAGGATAACCAGCGTAATCCTATTGCTAAGCCTCCGTTGTCCGTTCGTCCGTCTGTTTGTCGGCGGTATCTCAAGAACCGTAAGAGCTAGACAGTCTAGGCAGTTGAAATATATGTATGTATATACAGAGTATGTATTTCTATTGTCGCTATAAAAACGAATAGTAAAAATTAAGTTAAATTTGTAGCGGCATCAATGCCGCCACAAGAAAAAGAAACCAACGGAGCAAATCTACATCGGAACAAAAAGAACCGCGACGCCACTTATCCAACTAGCAGCGAACTACTACGTCGAAATTCTGCATCATACAAAACATATACATCAGCCCGAATAACGACTATTGGGCAGTTGCCCGCCAGGCACAACAACCACCTGGTCGGAGGATTATACCTTTTCAATGGAGATTTGCGGAACTTTACTCTCTGTCTGCATACCCTCTTAAAATTAAAAGGCTGTCATACAAGAAAGGTGTTATTTTTGGTTTATGGTACGGAAAACTTCGTGTGAGAGTCCGACTCGCACTTGGCCAGTTTTATGTAGTTTGTTACTTTACCTGCTACCAGAAATAAAAGAGCAAGACTTTTAGTTTGGTACCACATAACAGTTTTCATTCAGACAGACATGCGAATAACAGTTCAAACATAATGACTTAACTGCAAACATCAGCACACTAATGAATGCTAATTAGTTAGCCTCCTTTTACAAAACAGTTAAATTGTAAACAATACATGTTAACACAGTCTTGACACAGACCTCCTACAAACAAACAGAAGCTCATAAGAACCGCTATTTAGAATACTGAGCTTTCGAAGAAAGTGAGACCACAAAATTCTAGGTTTTTATTGCGCAGTACTATGTAACTATTCGACTGTATTTTTTTCTTCTTTGGCAACTAAGCCGTTAACGACTATTCTGCTAGTGTCTTTTCGACATTTGGTGCCAGCTGTCATTGGTGGATCACTTTGACAGTCGTTACGGGTAGTAATAATAACAATATTATTACTATTCTTTACATGTATTTTTAAATGTTTTTTTTTATATTTGTTTAATGAAATATTTAAAAGTATAAAATGATAAGTAAATAAAATGAATAAAGGAAATAATACGAGATCATATGACGAGAACCTCGTGAAAGCCGAGAAAGATGAACAAATCAAGTATATTGACTTGGCTTGCGAGGTTGTCGACATGTGGGATGTGGATTCCGAAATCAGTGTACCGATAATCGTATCAGCCAATGGCTTAAAGCCACGAGCCTCGACCAACACTTCAGGAAGCTCTCATTAGGCAGCTGGATTAAGGGCTTGATTCAGAAAGCGGTACTCTGGTCTGGACACGGCTAGTATTGTTAGGAGGTTCCTCTCTCCGGAACCCAAACCCTGTTCCCGATACCGGTGGGCTACTATTTATATATTTTTAAATATTTTGTTATTTTTTAAATAGAAACATGAAAAATGTAATATATTAGTATAGTTGAATGAATAATGGTGATAATATAAAATATTTTTTTCAAGTTACAATGAATATTTTTTTATAAATACCTTAACCTAAGTACACAAAACTATGTTAGTATAACTTAATTGCACTAAGTCAAGTGTGTGTAGTAGTGTAACTTAGTTGCAGTAAGAAACCAAGACATCTGATGCAAGTCTTGCCAAGGAAAATTGTGTTACCCATTTACTGAGTTATGTAGGTCTATAGAGGTATGCGGAACAGGGTGTATAGTCCCGCAAGCCTCCATAGAAAAGGGGGGATCCTCCGACCACACGGTTTTTGTGTCCGGTGGGGAACGGCCCGATAGTTGATATTCGGACTGTTGTATATGTTCAAATCGCACGGAAAACTCTGATATCGCGATGCAGGATTTCGTTAGTAGTTTGCTGCTGGCGGGATAGATGGCGTTGCGGTTCTTTTTGCTGCCGTATAAATTTCGCTTCGTTAGTTTTCCTGGTGGCGGCATTGGTGCCGCCGCCAGAAACACAGTCTATATAAAATAAGGTACACATCTACACCCGGTTAGAACGGAAGACGATACAAACATAGACATGGAAGAGGTAGGCAATACACTAAACCTTGCTGTAGCCATGACTTGGCAGATAAAGGCATGGCAACTAATGAAAGATGATATGCAATCCAACATTATCTAACCTGCTTGACTATTAGCGAATAATAGTTAAGTGGGTTAGATAATGTTGATCACAGACTCTACCTATAACGTACATCAGGAATAAAAAATATTCTTTGGCGATGTGAATATTATTTTATTCCTGATGATAGATAGATAGATCATTTATTTGGAACAAGGACAGAAACACAACACACAAAAGCACAGTTACACTAGAAAATACAAATAATTAAATGAAAACACAAAAATAAAAGGCAAGAATGTATAGCAATTACTAAACCAAAGAATTGTCATTTTGATGAGTCCACTTTTGATCTCGATCTGACTGTAAGCGGTGGATGACGATCGCAAAAACTGTTTTGTATGTGTATATGTTTTAGAAATTCCTTATGCGTAATTTATTACTTTATTTTTGAATTTATGTTATCAAAAAACAAGCCATCATTTACATTTTTATAAGTTTTCCTCAAAATTCAATTCAATCTGAAATTCTTCCGCATACTATCCCCAACAAAAATGTTCGAAATGTGCAAATATATTGTCCATCGAAGTTGAAGCAAGGCATTGACTTGGAAAAAAACAGAGTAACGGTACTAACTCCGTGCTTTCCGCTCTGTTTAGGTCATTAGGTATTCTGCTCATGCCCTACGAAGACGTCGCGAAGATTTACAGTTCGGTCAAACTCGTGAGTAAGCCGAAAAGTGGCCGCAACGTGATAAATGTTTTTTTGGATCCCATGAAGGTAAGGGTGATTGATGGGTTTTTAGGCATGGTGACACATTAGTCAGTGGTAGTGCATTGTTCGACACACCTTTGTGGTGATTTTAAAAGCGATAGGTGTTCATTATTTTCCTGTCCTTGGCCCATGTTACTTGGGGTTGATGAAAACTGTTTTTTCTTTAATTATTCCTCACCAACTGTCACGCTGTCATTCACTCCCTTGTTAGGGTTCCCAAAGGGTAACCAACGAAACCCTATTACTAAGCTTCCGCTATCCGTTCGTCCATCCGTCTGTCATCAGCACTTCAGCAGGCTGTATCTCAAGAACCGTAATAGGTAGAAAGTTGTAATTTTCACAGATTGTGTATTTTTATTGCCGCTATAACAACAAATAAAAAAATTAGGATTAATGGTACGGAACCCTTCGTGTGCGAGTCCGACTTGCACTTGGCCAGTTTTTTTATAATAATAAGATAAGGGAGTGACACAATTTAAGCTGTCCATCTTTTCTTTGACCTCCATCTCCGTTTTGATCCTAAAAGTGATATTATGTGAATTAGGTAGGTGTATTTTCCAACAGCTTCTAACACGATTACTCTCTTGCTCATCTGTATGCAACATGTTAGATAGATTACACAACTAAGCCCTCAAACAGGTTGTATTGACTCTAGTTAAACTTTTAGCAGCTGTTTCTAAGGTAATATAATTTATCTTTACAACAATATCGCTTATTAACAACACTAAGTAACGGTACGCACTTAATGCCTCGATAGTTTGATCTGATAACTATCTGGCATTGACTGTTTCATGAAACGGTAATTTATTTCCGATTTGTGCACATTAGAAAATGCAACTAAAGAAAAAACCAAGCGGTAACTAGTTATAGCAAAACTGACAGCACATAGAGATTTATGAAAGAATAAGACCAAATTGGGATTAGGGTATGTGGGCAATGACGGTAAAGTAGTTTTCAGCAGACGAAAGTTTGCTTAAACCATAGGTAGCAAGAAAAGTCACCAAACTTAAGGGGATACCTTTAGAAAAAGGCCGTTTTTCGTTTTAACGTATCTTGTTAGGTACTTCGAACAGGGATGTGAGATTACGGTATATGATTTTTGACTTTATGATCTAGTATTTAACTGAAGGAATACACGATACGAAGAAATTTTCTCGATAGAAAAAAATCACAAAGTTCGAAATATCTTTTTACTTTTTTTAGCTACAAGACGCAACGCTTTAGATTGATCCTATGAAAATAACTTTATAGCATATAAAATAACCTTATCGAGGTTTCAACTGAACAGATTTCGATATAATAATACTTTTATGTTATCAAATACGAAAATTTATTTTGGCACTTACGTTTTTTTATTCCGAGCTACACTCGTATTATCTTCATCTCATCTTTTGCCTTGCAAAATTATTTGCATCTCTCTCATTTGTTCAGTTCTTCAGATGCTCCGTGGAGCTCTTGCAAGCAGGACCTGTATCACTTTTCTGCAAATCGGAGCTGTCAGATCTTCGTAATTTCAATATATTTTTTACAGTAAATGCTAATAGTTTAGCCGTTTACAGATAAATTTAGTGTTAAAAAATGTCTGCACCATGTGAATGTGTATTTTTATGACCTTGAACAATATAAAACGCAATATTTTTCTATCCACACTAATTTTTGAATTATGTATAAAATTGGTATGAAATAAAAGAGCAAAACTAAATTAAGTACAACGTCGTTGGGACTTCCTACCTGAAGGCGACAATGGACTCGTTTACCAGGAAATGAATAGCATCGGCTTGAAGAAAATAACGTCTCCAAGTCATCACCTTTACTTGTACATACGTACTGTATCCTCCAATGTTCTCATCTCACAAAGCAATATTGGGTAAACATTATGTTTTCTATATTGGAGTGACTGTTTATACAGCGTTATTCTTACATTTTAACTCAAGACACACGCAAAAATAATTGTTTTCATTTTAGGATTGAAATACGTCAAACATCAATGTGTCAAGAATGTGTTAAATGTCGAAGGCAACAAGCCTAGGGAAAATTATGGAGTCGCGTTTGAATTGTGAAAAATGTGTTTAGTAAATACTAGCTTTTTACCCCGACTTTTCTGCGTGGGTTTTAGAAGTACCTAGCAGAAATAAATGAAAAATATTTAATCCTACTAATGTTATAAATCTAAATCAATATGATGTTGTAATAGTTGTTAGGCCAATTTTAATTTAACATAATTCTGGGCTCTTGATATTTTGTGACTCTTTATCCCTCATCATTTCAGCCTTACTTCATCTCGTACCACAGACATATTTTTGTAAAAATAAAATATTAGCAAGTTCAATTTAATTGACAATGACGTAATTTCAAAGCCTTAAGTTGGTTATGACGTATTTTCAACGTCTCATTAGATATATCGCCAATAAAACAGTATGTAAATCAAGCCTTCTCATAAAGTCGGCGAAAAAATTATACATTATTTTTTAATTTTTACCTTCCAAATTTGTTTAAAACGCTTACTTTCTTTCGCATTTACGACAATAAACATTACAAACATCAGAATAAGATTAACATTTTTCCGCCATTCCAACCTATCAAAAGTCTTGGTATAGTTTACGAAGACAAAAACAGTACAATACAATATCAGCGTTTTACCTGAAATAAAACGCATATTAAAATACTTACCCCACTGGAAGCTTTCTTATGAGATCTGTTTGTTATCGCCTGGTACTATACTGTAGGCCAATGTGATAAAGCAAGAAAGAAGAGAATTTAAACAAAGTTGTAATTAATAATTTATGCATTTATTTAAATAAACGTATAAAGCAATTCAATGAAAGTACATAGATAAGTGTACTTTCTAGAAACTTTATCTATAACTACTATGTGTAACTCAGAAATATAATTAAAACTTTTTTTTAATAAGAAATCATAAATTGTAATCATAAACAACCAATTTAAGAATATCTGTTCTAGGTAAACAACATTTTTATTTAGCAATGTTAATCAATTGGATTGAACAATTGTGTGACGTTTTATGAATCAGTACTTCTCATTATTTCTCGTCTATAAAACTGCTGGAATGTATTAGCTGAACGCCAATTTCCACGTGCCAAGATTTCGTCGAGAGGATAATTTTGAAACCAGCTTTTGGAGGCTACAGCAGACCGGGTGCTACCTGGTGTGGCTGCAATGCCAGCTTCCCGAAACAGGGTCTTTACCCATCCTGTAATGGCTGTACGTTCACGTGTACGTGAAGCAGGTTTAGCCACACCTCTAATCGTAATAAATAAATTAGTTGATTTTGCGTCTATCGTTTAATAATGCTATAGTTTTTTCTGTCCAGTATATAGGGTTAAGGTTAGAACTATCGGTATTTAAAAGCAATTTCCAGCCGGATTGCTTATAATTAGTGCTGTCAGTTTTGGAGCCAAACTGAGGCCAAAATATTATACTGCTATCAGATCTTATGCAATGATTAGGATCGATATTAAGTAGAGTTAGATCGTGTATTCGCCTACCAGAGCAAAGCAACAACAAAATTCCAGTATGACGTGATGTTTGAAATAGATTATTTGAATTAATTGTGTAATTATTCAAAAACTAAATTAATTTATCAATATCCCAAACTGGAGGCTTTGTGACCTTTGAATTTTTAAGGGCAATAGATTTTAAAACATGTCTTACTAGAACGTGTGAACTTAACAGGTTTTTAGTGTAGATTTTCGGCAAGAATAAGCAGTGATAGTTGTTGAGCGTCCCTTGTCTATCGCGTCGGACCACCTCCACACTTCCAAACATCGAGGACAATGTTCTCGACCTGCGGTGGTGGGAGTCCCGTCGACGTGTCTATTAGGTATCTCTGTAGGTTTCTCAGATTTAAAGGAGCTGCGAGCGCTCGGGCTTTGAGATCGGCACGTCAGAATACCCTCTCCCATCGAGGTACTACTAATAGGAATATTCCTATCGACTGTTTTAAGTGAGACAGGACTTTGGGGACTAGGAAAGGTGGTGGGAATATCCGTGCGAGCTCGTAATTCCATGGGGCACTGAAGGCATCGTGGAACAGAGCTTGAGGATCTCTCAGATCTAGGGACACGTAATTGTACACTACGTGAGCAGTCGCCGAGGCAAATAGATCTACTATTGGGGTTCCCCATTTTGCAAACACTGTTTCAACACAAGTCGGTAGTAAGTGCCATTCTGGAGGTTGGCGAAGGCGCGATAAATGGTCAGCATGATTGTTGTATTTGCCTGGAATGAAGTGTATGTTGAAGTGTATCTGATGTTGGTCTAACAAATTCAGAATTCGATAGATTATTTCCAACAGGGATAATGTCCTCGTACGTCCTTCCTTTCGTAAGTAATTGACCGCAGTTCTGTTATCGCTTTGAATGAGGAGCGAACTTTGATGAAGCCAATGAACTTGGTTCTGAAGAGCATATAAAATTGCTAGCATTTCTTTTTCATTGCAATGCAGCGTTTTCTCTTCTTGCGACTAAGTTCCTGACAGAGCTAAATTGTTCGCTTGATCCGACGCATCTGTCGTCAGAAAATTTATTGGAGGAGTACTGAAGGGGTGTTGACCTTTGACAATTTTGGGCCCACCAGTTTAGTTCCTCTAAGACACCTTGTGGTAGTGGGTAGGTCTTTGATGGCAAGACTGGCAGCGAATTTACGAACATCAGTAACTGTCGATGATTGAGCCGACCCCGAGGGACAACAAAACTGGCAAAATTTATAAGTCCCACTATTTTCTGCAACTCCTTTAAAGTTAACAGCTCTTGTTCGCCTGATTTATCCTGATAGCCTGATTTATCTTTGTAATGATGTTCTGAATCTTTTCTTTTAGTAGAATTTTTTTATTTTCCCATGGTTTCTATAGTATCCCTAAATAAATTATCTTTTGAGGAGAAACAACAGATTTTACGAAATTTCCTGTACACCCCAGTTTTTGTAATATTGGTACAGTTATTTTGACATGCTCGCGAAGCGTGTGAACAAAAATGGCGTGCCACTTTTTTACGAAAATAAAAACTACCTGCAACCACCAGGTGGTGCCACTGAGCCGGAAGTAAAGACAGGATTAAAGTACGAAAACTGGTAAGAAATCGATGGGAAACGGAAATGCCATCTCACATGAAAGCTTCCAGTGACGGTCAAGTAGTTTAATACAAGTATTTTTCCATGATTTGGTATAAGTCTTGAAGAAGTTCCGTGGATGAAACAACAATCAGGATGAAACTATTTACTACTTAGCAATATGGACCTGAGGATGGATCCAGGGTTATCCTACAGCCCCGGATTTGGAATGCCGCATATAATAGCAGCGGTGCTCATGTATACTTCCGATGGAACTTTACTGAAAGGGTCATTACATCACATTTAGGGTCTCATATCAACCGAAAGACGTCCACTGATGGACATAGGCCTCCCCCAAAAGGGGGGGGGGTGCCATAATCGCCACGCTTGGCATGCGGGTTGGCAATCGCAGTGTATGGTTGATTTTTACAGAGAACGCTGCTGCCCATTCACTGGCGAGTCCCTTAGTCGCCTCTTACGACACCCATGGGAAGTGATGGGATGGTATTATTCTTTTACGGCACCATACGGCATTTAGGGTCTAAAACTGATTAACTATGTCCAGCAGTGGACGTCTTTCGGCTGGTATGATGATGATGATGATGATGACTGGTTAACTAGGTATTGAACTCAACTAATATGATAAAGAGTTAAAAATATATGTTTTTTTTTTATTTGTGATGGGTTTGCTCTTGACTCTAGTCTAGGTCAGAGATGACCGAGACAAAGTCTACGATGGAGCAAGCTTACCCAGAAGGAGCCTGTTCACTCTAAATTTGAAGAGATTAGGGTTGTAAGCGTTTGGAAACACGGACGCAGGTAGAGAGTTCCACTCCTTCGCTGTGCGCATTATAAAAGACGTTTGAAAACGCTTAGTGCGAGTTGGTGTAACAGCAACAAGGTAGGGATGGTAAGATGCAGTGCGTCTGGATGTCCGATGGTAGAAGGGGGGATGAGGTCGTGTAGTTCTTGGGCACACTCACCGAAGTACAATCTGTAGAAGACCGCGGCGCAAGCAGGCAACCTTACGGCGATGAGCCAAGCTATGCAGCTTGGCATCCACCAGTTTTACGTCACCGATGAGCTTCTTAGCTCTGCGTTCCACCGAGTCAAGCGCGGCAAGCTGATACTTAGCTGAGCCATCCCAAAGGTGGCTGCAATACTCCATGCAGGATCGGACTTGCGCTTTATATAGGGTAAAAAGGTGTCCAGACCTGAAGTATCGCTTCACCCTATTTAGGATGCCCAGCTTTTTGGCAGCGGTTTGGGCTTTGTACACGATGGTGGCGCCGAAGTTGAGACTGGATGTCAACTCCATGCCTAGGAGCTCGATGTTTACAGAACGTTCGATTTATTTTTCACTGATACAAAACAGATTGACTACTTATCTTTTCATTCGTTTTCATAACTTGTGTAGGTACATATTTCAATTACGATTAAAATATAACTTTTATACAACTGGTCCACTCCATACCTTCCGTATGCCTAAAAGTCTCTAGTACTATCTCTATCGCACAATTATGGCCATGTTCTTAAATAGTCAACAGAATTAGTAGTTTTCAAAATAATTTGGGGCCATACAAAACATGATATAATTTACCAACGATTGTAAAAAATGAGTATTAAAACAAATCAATATATTTCGTTGCTCGATATTTTATTAAATTGTATTTTATCTACGTCTAAAATCACTGTTTATAAGAGTGCTGATTTGTGTTAATATTTTGACAGAAGAAGTTTATGAAGTTTGCATGCGGGCAACACCGAATGAGTTGGCGGTTTGAATTAATTTCATGTTGTGGCGCTAGGTTCGATATTTCGGACTTTGCACATGGAAGCATGCGGGGACTGCGCGGTGCCAAGAGATGAAATCGGTGCTTTCGAGCTATCATTTATTTCAAAGATACGGCCTTAAGTAGCAAATGTTGACATTGCTCGCAGAACAAATAGTCGATGGGGTCAAAAAGTACTAGAGTGGCGATCGCGTATCGAAATTCGAAATACGCAGCCTTGGCGCGGCGTCCCACAAGGTGAACCGATGTCCTAACGAAAGCGGGAATGCGCAGGATACGCTAGTTATTAATTTGTATTAGTTATAATCAATTTATTTATATTTTAATATTTTTATTGTAAGTTAATGTTATGAATTATTTTAATTGCTTAATCAAAAATTGTGTATGTGGTGTTAGCCTATAAGTAATTGTTGCACTTATAATGTACGCATAACAATTAAACTTAATGTAAGTGTTGTGTAAACAAATGTTGGCTATCCAAAATAAATAAATAAAATACGCACAAGACTGGTCGTGTGTGTCTGTGGCGACACTTGGGGGACATCTATGTCCAGAAGTGAACGTCTTTCAGTTTTTCGGTTGATAAATAAAACACGAGGAAAGTGTGTTAAGGATTTTACCTAACCACGTACTCGTATTCCTATATCGTATGTCTCATTTACCACGAAAGTTTAGGCAATGACTTTGTCGTCGTGATATCAAAGGGAAACTGATAGCATCTAATATTCTTGGACATGACAGTAAAAGCTTGGAATTTCCAGCGCTGCATTGTCGAGTGACACATTATGTAAAGCGCTTTTCCGGTTTATTGTGTAGACATCGATGACAGACATTAGTTTCATTGTCTGTATTTAGTCACATTTGTAAAGCTATATAATTATTTTCTCTTATGAGAGGTATTATCATCTTACAGCTTGTCAAGTCTTAATTTACACACAATTTTCTATTGTTACGTTACTTCCGGGAGTAGTATGTGCATCTATCGATTTAGCAGTTACGATTTTGCTTAAAAATCATATCTGTCTTCAATTTCAGCTACTGGAATCATAAGAAGAAATATATGTAGCTAGTTGCTTATTTTTCAGGTCATGGACACTTCATTGGCAGTGCATTTTGACCTTACTAGAACCATGCCTTGTTCTTCAACATTATAGCTATTATTATTACATAATCATATGTAATTTTATTTTATTTATTTTATTTATTTATTTATTTATTGGTTCACCAACAATTGTTCACACTGGTTTAATGTTAAAAATACATGCAATAAATTATTATACATCAGTGCAACAATCACTTAAAGGTAAACACCGCATGCATAAGGAAGTTGTACAAAAAAAATATAAATTAGACTAATCTAGCCTTAAGTTAATGTTAATGTGTTCATAGGGAATACATTGAACACATTTCCCTTCAGAGCTAATGTAAGGTCACTATTGGAGATTTTTATGAAGATTGGCTTTCAATTTGCCCAATCTGTCAAAGTGTAAATCGATTACATCACTACAGCTATTAATGACCTTGCAGAACCTCGCGTATGGAGAATTAGCGCCTAGAACTGTTCTTCTCTGTGGTGGGCAGAGAGGTGTTATTTGACTGCGAGGAATTCTTGAGGGGGCACGGAAATTAAAATTTCCGTGCCCCCATTGATGAACTTGGCAGTAATCATAATACTACTGCCAAGTTCATCAATTCATGCCATAATCAGTGTGTCAATGCAATTTTAGTAACATCACATAAATGAATAGCAATGGAATTATATTTATTTGCCAGCATATAGGTTCATAATAACATGGTAACATAATTTTTGTCTCACTATTATATTCGACTTCTCAGTCGTGCAAACATTTCTAGAGTAGAATATGCATAATAATATCATGAAATTACATCAATGTTATAATAAAATGTATATTCTTGCTTCGTTAATAAAAATTTGTTCATTGGAATATAATATTATCTAAGAGTTAAGATAGTTCATCAATTAATTAATTTCATTTATATATTTAATATCAAAAATTTAAATAAGTCAACAATTTAAATAAGGCAATAGTTAAAATAAGTCAACAATTAACATAGTACATGCTAACAAAAATTATGGACGAAGTCTGAATTTTCTCTTATTATTATTATTATTTCCTTTATTCGATAAATATTCCTATAAATTACATTTTTAAATATTTCTATAAAAAATAAAAAAACATTTAAAAATATAAAAAATAGTAGCCCACCGGTATCGGGAACAGGGTTAGACCCTGTGGTCAGGGCTCCCGAGAGAGGAACCTTCTAACGATGCGCGCCGTGTCCAGGATTATTATTGTACAATTAAGTTCATCAATGCAAGTCGATCTATGTCACTACGTTTTCATGTAGTACTGCGTGTCAGCCTACTACAGAGGGTTGCTCCGTTGGTCTCGCTGTCACAAGCGGGGCTGCCGAGCGTGGAGTCATGTGTTTGATTCACAGGTCGGGGATAAAAAATGTTATTGGTTTTTTCCGTTTGGAATGTCTCTGTGACAGCCCGGAGTTTGAAGGTTACTGTTGTGATACCCTCGTGCAAAGCACGTTACTTGCTATTACAAAATCGAGCGCTTGGCCCAGACTAAACCTACAGCCCGCGTTTCCAGAGATTTATAGTGATTGTAGCGCTGAATATAACAATTGTTTAAAAATACTTTTTTACATTTAAATAAACAAATGTTTTTTTTTTTTCAAGCAAGGTAACAAAAAGTAACTAATAAATAAGGTTGCTTAACCTTACGTTAAGTTACTTTTTGTTTGAAAGAGTGTCCGTGGAGTTTCTTGCACGTTCTTCTGCATAGAGATCTACGCTTTGGAACGTGCAAATAGCTTCCTGTTTTTGACTGACCAACTTTGACAGTTCAAAAGTGCCTGTAAATGGTTTATTTGACATAAACGATTTGATTTGATTTGATTTGAAGCCGTTGGTGCTGCGCCATATCTCACTCCGGTCGCGTGGGTGTCCGTGTCATCGGAATACGAGTGTTGGAAGAGAGAGTGCACCTGTGTTTGCGCACACACGTGTGCAATATAATGTGTCCTTTTTTATTATTTTTAGGGATGGGAAATCATCAAATGACTCCTCCCGCTCTGGGTGAAGCAGGAGGGAGTGTCAGACTCTTACTGACTAAAAGCCATCCGTGTTCTCCCTAGTGCCCTTTGCATTCCAGGGCGCGGTGACTCTTTCGAACAAAGTCTGCAGCCCAGCAGGCACTGGCCCTAGCAGGCCTCGCCTTTAATGCTGACAGCTCTTTGAGGCGGGCGTGGAACACAGCGCGCCATCGACTCGGGCCAGGTTCTGATCACACGGCGAGCCACCCAATGCTCGCCGTCCGCAGGCCCGCGCCTACGGTGGCCGAGAATCGCCCTGCGACTCCTGACGCCCGGGGCGTCTTCTTTTGTTGCGGCGGCTGGGGCGTGAGGTTTTCCTCTCTCTCACGCGTTCGGCTTCCTCCTTCGCTAGTATTACTGCTTCGCAGAAGGAGGTGACCGCTTCCCATGTCTGCTCGCTCCGGACCATGGCTTGAACCAGGGCGGAACGCGATAGGTCACCGCCGCCGATTGCCTCGATACTATAATATGTCCTGCGCCGATGAGATTGGCCGCCATGGTCAAATTCGGTCAGGGGGCCTATATACTACTGGGACAAGAGCCTCCTCTCTCTCAGATGGAATTGGTCATCATCCACCTTGTCATCCAGTTTAGTTGATATCACATGTCTCTGAACTATTGGTTCTAGGACAATGCCGTTTGCCTGATGACGTTTTCATTCACTGTTGATTAATAATTTATACAAAGTAAAACGCCTACCTACATTTGTTCGAACCTAAGCCCTTATCCTGGATGGGAAATCACCAAATGACTTCTCCCGCTCTGGGCAGAGCGGGAGGGAGTGTTACACTCTTGCTGACTAATACCCAACCGTGCTCCTTCGAAATGCTCCTTACATTCCAGGGTCGCGGTAACTCTTCAAATACCACGAGCTAGACCAATGTTCTTATCTCGATAACAGTGACATCATTGCTATCATCCGTATGGTGTGTCGGCCGCTGCCTTATGGTGCCGTAAAAGAATAATACCATCCCATCACTTCCCGTGGGTGTCGTAAAAGGCGACTAAGGGACTTGAGAAGGGCAAGAGAATGGGCAGCACATACACTGCGATCGCCAACCCGCCTGCCAAGCGTGGCGATTCAAACTCCCCCCTTTTGGGGGAGGCATATATCCAGCAGTGGACGTCTTTTGGCTGGTATGATGATGATGATGATGCTATCATCAACATAAAAATCATGTTTAAATTGAATTCCAACACAGATGTTACTATAAAAACCTAACTCAACTGCACGTAACGCTAACCCATTAATAGTGACCGCATGACACGGTACAGTTTCCATTGGATCATTGTGTTCTACACGCGATTTGCATAACTATGGGACGAAACAAATGCCCAATGTTTGAACACTTTCTAGTGCTGTCTGCATTGGTTCCGGTGTTCATGGTGAATATGGAAAACATATGTTCCTTTTGGGTTAATAGGTAGACTGCGTTGTTATTCGTTTTGAAAAGTTTTGTATGTGCAAGTTTTGGGTCTTACTGTGATGTTTACTTTCTTTGGAAATCTCGTTTTCAGTTACGGATGAAAGTCGGTGTAAAAGAACAACGCGGTCACCTCTACACAACGTGTAACAGAAAAAAAGCAATATCTCTTAAGGGGTCATTGTACTCATCATTATGAACAACTTTTACTATGGGACCAATCACGAAATCGCGAAAAAAAATCAGCTGTTCAGTACATTTTGGCGAGTTATGCGCACAGAAATGTATGGGGAAGTCGATTTTTTTTCGCGATGAATCTAGTTGACCCGCGCAACTTCGTCTGCGTCACATTTTTAGGGTTCCGTACCCAAAGGGTAACCAACGGAACCCTATTACTAAGCCTCCGCTATCCGTCCGTCCATCCGTCTGTCTGTCAGCGGGCTGTATCTCAAGAACCGTAATAGGTAGGTAGTTGAAAACTTCACAGATTGTGTATTTCTATAACAACATGGCAAATAATAAAAGTTTAGGTTTATGGTACGGAACCCTTCGTGTGCTAGCCCAACTCGCACTTGTTCATTAATGCTCCGCTCCTATTGGTCGTAGCGTCATGTTATATAGAGCCTTTCTCGATAAATGGGTCATCCAAAACTAAAAGATTTTTTCAATTCGAAGTAGTAGGTAGTTCCTTCAAGCAAACAAACTCTACAGTACTCTCTACACTTGTATTTTATTATTTGAAATATGAGGACTGAAAATAAGAGAAGAGGAAAATATTATTTTTAAAACCTAGTGTTTAGATAAAGTCCGTGAAATCTCACTAGAAAAACATGGTTATACTGTGTCATCATCATTATCGTCATCATATCAGCCGAAAGACGTCCATTGCTAGACATAGGCCTCCCCCAAGCGTCGCCAAAACGACCGGTCCTGCGCGTCTCGCATCCATCGGCTACCCGCGACCTTCACCAGGTCATCGGTCCACCTTGTGGGAGCCCTTCCAACGTTACGTCTTCCGGTACGCGGTCGCCACTCCAGAACTTTTCGGCCCCATCGACCATCTGTTCTGCGAGCAATGTGCCCTGCCCACTGCCACTTCAGTTTGGCGATCCTTCGGGCTATGTCGGTAACCTTGGTTCTCTTGCGGATATCATCATTCTTGATTCGACACATACTGTGTCAACAGTAAGTAAATTGGATTTGTAAAAACGCATTTAAGAACTGATTGCGACATTTTTATTTGATCAAAGCAAAGTAGCCCGGAACTATAACATTAGGAAATAGATTTATTTTGTTACTACACTAGATACCACATGTATTTGAAATTATAAGTCAACGTCCAGGCTTAACTTTCATTAGCTTCCGCTACAACTTACCTCAATCAATTTAATGCGGCTGAGTAATTAAGATTAGTTGTTGATTAGTTAGAGCTGTCCTTTAGGTATAGACTAGGTTTATTTTTAACATATATCCTAGTTTAATTATTTTATAAAGCTACTAACTTTTTTGTTTTCCCGTTCCCGTGGGAATTTCGGGAAATCCTCTCTTAGTGTTCTTCTTCTACACTCCCCAAGGAACCTACATGACAAATTTCAGCTTCATACGACCGGTAGTTTCGGCTGTGCGTTGCCTGCCAGTGAATCAGTCACTCACTCACTCACTCAGTAACGGAAGAATCTATACTAACATATAAAGCTGAAGAATTTGTTTGTTTGCTTGCTTGAACGCACTAATCTCAGGACCTACTGGTCCGATTTGAAAAATTATTTCAGTGTTAGATAGCCCATTTATCGAGGAAGGCTATATGTATATCATCACGCTAAGAACAACAGGAGTGGAACAGACAAAGTTTCGCGGGTCAACTAGTTTTATATATATTGATTGATGGTTGATATAGGATAAAAGCTCGGTCCGCATTCAAAACTTATGTCGATAGATAATTCTGATGACCCGATTTAAGTTTTTTGTAACTTTCCAGACGATATTTTACTATTTACTTGAAAATTAAATAAATATCACGTCGCGTAGCTTGAAAAACAGTCGTTCGACGAATTTTGATGGGACTTTCACGATCACTATACCCTTTCACTGATTCAAATGGTTAACACTCGAGTTTTGTGAATCATGCAGCAGGCTTAATATTTTTTATTGATGTTTGTTGGTAATCTGTGGAAGTAGTTCCGACCGAGAAAATTATTTCAAAGTTACACTATCACTTATTAGCGTAGTAGTGGAGTGCCTGGGGTGTTAAAAACGTGAAAACCTCGGACTTGAATCACAGTGAACGAAATTGAAAAATAAAAAAAATGGAATGGTTAGCTAATAATATGCATAAAAAGTTTACCTATTTGAAAATTTTGTTTTTTTTAAAAAAAAAGCTGGCCAAGAGCGAGTCAGACTTGCGTGCAAAGGGTTATTTTAGCACTATAGACTTCTTATAGGTTTTCCTGTAATCTATGGGTAAAGAACTATTATATGCATTTTTTCAAAATTTTAGACTCGGTAGTTTCAGAGATGAGGGGGCGCCCCTTATCTCCGAAACTACTCGATATCAAAGAAACAGTTATCAGGCATTTCATTCCATTAACCGTAACCTCCTTCCTCCTCTTTCAAGCTGATTATAACCCCATGAGCACCATATCGGAAGCCACAACACCTGATCATTAATAGAAAGCCGATTACTCGCTATTTAAGTCACCTAATGGCACATAACATTGCTTCCGAAACACTGGCCAGTGCCAGTAATACTGGCAGTTACTAGCTGAGTGGCAGTAACTGGCAGTTCATGGCGGTTCAATGCCACGGGGACCTGCGCGTGCGCCGATAAAGTGATTAAGGCGGAGCACGTCCGAGGCTTTCCTTTGCGTAAAGGTTAAGGTAGAAGAGGTTAGCGAACTTGGTAAGTATTGTTGAAAGTTTAAATCAAATCAAATCAAAATCAAATCAAATCGTATATTTCAAATAAACCATTTACAGGCACTTTTGAATTGTCAAGGTCGGTCAGTCCAACAAGATGATGCTATTTGCACGTTCCAAAGCGTAGATCTCTATGGAGAAGAACGTGCAAGAAACTCCACGGACACTCTTTATTTTATGATGGATGGACGGATGCAATCTGGAATTAAAGGCGATCATGCTTTAAATGTAGATTTTGGAGGTTACGTTTTAAGGTCTGTTTTTACTTTTCGGTGAAAAAAAGATACCTAAACATATATTTTTTTTTTAGTTTATTTTTGTGGATGGAAAATCATCAAGATAAGTGAGTTGTCCCGCTCTCAGTTTACTAGGGTTCTCTTTTTTGGCCGAAGCATTACCTTTAGATGTTTTTAAAAAAATCTTTATTTCTAGAAGAAACCTTTTATGTCTAGATAATAAATAAATAGACTTTACTTAAACCGGCTAATATTAAGGCTAATGCTTATCGCTTGCGCTTATAACTTGCGGCCTCCACGTGGGTTCAAACGCTCGCGCTCTATCCGAATGAACCGTATCATTGTGAGTTGGCTTCGTTGACAATAATAGCTCCTAATAAGGATGTCACTTTCGCTTTGAATTGATGTGTGCGCCAAGTGATGTACTTTCGACGGTAATCGAGTAGGATATCGTAATATCTTTGACTTCATTTGTAAGTTGTTGCGCAATTAATACTTATTGTAGTGATCGTGCTGGTTATTTTTCTATTAGAATTTTCAATAACTTGACAAATAATTTAAAACATCTACAGTTGAGTTCAAATGAGTGTGGTACCGCGCCATAAGCATAAAGTTAGTTGTATTGTTCTTATTAACGTACTACCACCATAAAAATCATACCTTAAAGTATGATAGACACATGTCATCTCAATTCGGACTATCCTTCTGAAGAATCCCAGAGTCGGAGGAGACAACAAACTTTTAATATACAGGGTTACCTGTAATAGGGAATATGCATGAAAAAAATATTTATTATCTATACAGTTTATCTAAAAATATACACAAATATATTACTAACAGTAAAAATAGAATCAAAATTGCTCGAAAAACAAACGTGATATAATTATTTTAAACAAATGTATCTGTCCCTCTCGCGAAAACGCTGTTTTCTATGGCAGCTGTATAGGCGCCAAGAACTTTGACGTCACAATTCATATCGGACTTCTCTTTCTAATTGTAAACTTTCAAGCTTTATAACTTCATCGCTGATGAAGGTATTTAAAAAATAATTTCATAATTGTTTATTAGAGTTAATAAGTATTTCATTTTGCAAATAAAAAAATTGCATGCGTATTCCCTATTCGACGTATATCCGTCAGGAGCTGATAAAGGGGCCCCCAAATGTGTGGCCGAAATTCAAGATATTTGAATTTTAAGGTTTTTTCGATATTTACCCAAAGTTTGACATTTAATTAAAAATAAAAAAAACTACCCATTACCATTAGAAATTATATTGTAGCTGGCATTTCAATTAAGCTATGAACATAATTAAAAATAATAAATTTAACAAATTAATTAAAATTATGACCTACCTAGATAAAGTATAGAATATTAGAATATTGAACCAAACATCACCGGTCATGAATAATACTAAGTTAGTGGTCAGTGGTGAAAACGAGATAAAACAACAACAGTTTGATCATTTACCCGGTAAACCTTAAACCACAGCAAAAAATGCAACAGAGATATCGTCGACGAAGCATGGATGTCAAGGCTCAAGGCGAACAAACGAGGCTCTATCAGCCAGTACTATCGGCCAGTACTGGCAGCCAGTGGACATGGAGAGATGATAGATTGGACAGTTTTGTGGATGTGCATCACTGTGAATCATCGCTTTGTGCATACTCAGTCATGTTTTATCTCTTTTGTTTCAGAGTTAGTCACGGTTTTCTGCCTTGTTTGATGAGCAAAACTAAATACTATTTTTGATGTATGATCACTAGTTTAATGCAGTTTTTTTTTTAATATTCTGCAACTATAGCTAAGTAATTCATGATTCGACTAGTTAAATCTTACTAGCGAGCAAAATCTCAGCACACATCTGTAGTGCTATTCTGTAACAACATTTTCGTGTCTCGACAGTGGAATCAGAGGTGAGTATCAAATTCGTATAAACATAAGACCTTTATGTTGTGTGTAATAAAGCTCACTTTGTGAGCTCTGTCACTCAGGTGAAGCTAACTTATTTACAGAATAGACTAGCAGGCCTGGGTTGACTATGGTGAGTGTAGGCAGGCCAAAGAGGCACTTCCGTCTATAGATGGCCGATTTACAAAACAAGCCCTAAGACTGACTAAACAACAGTTGCGTACAGTCACAGCCATAACAACTGGCCACGGGTCTTTTAATAAACACCTCTATGCTATAGAAGTCACTTACAGCCCGCTATGCAGAGCCTGCATGGAGGAGAATGAGAAAGCAGCACACCTGCTTCTAAGCTGCCCTGTAATCGCGGATTACAGGGCTAATACTTCGGAAACCCAGGTACCCTCTGTGAGATAGTCGGTAACACCAAGGCGTTGCTAACCTTCCTTGGGGAGCTGGGGTGGATCGAATGACACATTTGTCCCACCTGCACGCAAAATATGCGCTTAGTCGTGGAATTGCGGAAACCAGCCCGATTTACATACATACATAGACTAGCAGGCACAGAACAAGTTTAATATATATCTTGATTAGTACTTTCGTAAAGGTCAAATATACAAAACATAGGTAGGTACCACTGTTTACTAATTTAATCCTATCAAGTTCTTCCGTTACTAAGTGACTGAGAGACAGCGCACAGCCGAAACTACTGATCGTAGAAAGCTAAAATTTGGCATTTAGGGAGTGTAGGGGAGCGCCAAGAGAGGATTTCCCAAAATTCCTACGGGAACGAAAACGGGATATACGTGTACGAAGTTGCGGGCAAAAGCTAGTCCTACTATAATTATGAATGTAAAAGATTTTGTAGGGCGAATGGATGGATTTTATTACTCCTTCACGTAAAAACTACTGAACTGATTTTGATGAAACTTTTCAGTAGCTTTGTAGATCAGAAATATCATCTATACTAATATATAAAGCTGAATCTATACTAATATATAAAGCTGAAGAGTAAGTTTGCTTGAACGCACTAATCTCAGGAATTACTGGTCCGATTTGAAAAATCATTCAGCGTTAGATAGCCCATTTATTGAGGAAGTCTATAGGTATAAATCATCACGCTAAGGCTTAAAAGAGCGGCACAGTAATGAAATTGTGACGTAGACGAAGTTGCGCGGGTCAGCTAGTATTTTATAACAAGTAGTACAATGTCCATGCGAGTGGAACCGCGGACCGCAGCTAGTTTTAACATATTAACCTATTAAACTCTAACAAGATCATTCCATGATCAAATCAATCAATCAATTAAACTTGCAATTACAAAAATTGAATAATAACTCAATGCTTTTAACCTAGAACTTGCCAGTAAATCACTGGTTTGAAAACAAAGATGCATCTCATGACGCAGTACGTAATACAATTAATTTTCCTAATTATCGTACAAGTAACTGTTCGTGATTTATTATCCATTACATAACCTGGTTAGGAATAATATAATAGATGGATATCTGTCGGCTAGATTGCTAAATAAATTGTGTAATTATTTGGGCGAAATCGAGCGGTTATAATCGGTGGCTAAATACTTGAATTGAATATTAAAATAGATGACCTAGGTTCGGTTCTGTAAGTTATGTCATCATTTTTGTTTCAGTTTTAAAATCCGTGTTTTCATATTGGGAGTGAAAATGACAAATTGTTTGGGATCTATCCTATAATCTTACTTCTTACTGTTCTTACTGTTCCTACTTATCCCTACTAATATTATAAATGTTAATGTAAGTTTGTTTGTTACGCTTTCACGCGAAAGCTACTTAGCCGATCATCTTGAAACTTTGTACACATATTCTTGGAGGTATCAGAAGTAACATAGGATACTTTTTATTAAAAAAAAAAATACGAAAAATTCCGCCCAACGAAGTGGGCACGAGTCAGCTAGTAATGTTATAAATGCGAAAGTTTGTGACGATGTATGTTTGTTACTGTTTCCACTCAGAACGCCTGAAAGGATCTTCATGAAATTAGGCACAGAGGTAGATTATAGTCTGGAATAACACATAGGCTACTTTTTATCCCGGGAGTACGTTCCCTGAGGAATCACACGGACATGTTAATCTAGTTAGGTAGCCTCGAAGATTGCTACTAGTTTGACGAGTTGGTGGACCATCATTGTTTATCATGAAGTCGTAATCAGCCTTTTATTAGTAATCCTCAATCTTGTGTAATCCTCATGGATCGGATACCCTCAGTCTGGTAAGAACGGAGGGTTATCTCGGCCCAGATTACAATTGAATTCGCGCGAACTTGCGACTAGTACCTATCCCACTAGGTACCATGTAGTGTGGCTGAGTTACTAGGTATCATGTAGTGCGGCGGATTCAACGAATGCATATTCTCCCAAGTCCTGATCAGTGTGTGATCAATCTTGACACGAATATTTCGCACTAAGCGTGTCCAAACGTCTTTTATAATGCGCACAGCAAAGGAGTGGAATCCTCTGCCTGCGTTTGTGTTTCCAAACGCTTACAACCCTAATCTCTTCAAAGTTAGAGTGAACAGGCTCCTTCTGGGTAAGCTCGCTCCATCGTAGTCTTTGTCTCTGTCATCTCTGACCTAGACTAGAGTCAAGAGCGAACCCATCACAAATAAAAAAAAACATACTGAGTATCAAGTTGAAGCATAATTAACAACGCTCAATAAATAACAAAGTTACCTACAACAGACGTTGTTTTGTTTTATGAATGAAACAACTTCGTATACGTACGAGTAACTTCGCGTGGTCTGTCACTATTCATTATTCCATGCCAGTAGATTCAATTGAGGCAAACGCCACGATATCCTGCGGCTGATCTACTGCACTTACAAATCACGTTTGTACGTGACTTTGAAATATGTGGATATAGTCATTCTATTTTTCGGAAAATATGGGTCGAAGTTTAAAAGATATTGTCAAGGAAAAGCATGCGGGGAAAAACTGAATTCACATTTTACGAACTGGATCCCCGATCGATTTATCCTCAAATTAAGATTCAGTGTTTGTAATGTTATGTACATACGTATAAAAAAGTTTGTGGGGAAAAACTGAATTCAAAACTACCTTTCGCCCGCGAGTTCGTACGCGCATATCCCGTTTTTTCCCGTTCCCGTAAGAATTTCGCTAAACCCTCTCTTAGTGCACTCCTACGGAGTGTAAAGGAGCTACATGCCAAATTCCAGCTTTCTACGACCAGTAGTTTCGGCTGTGCGTTGTCTGTCTGTCACTCAATCAGTCAGTAAGGAAAGAATTTTATATATATTGATATGATAAGATTCGATGTATCTAATGTTATGCACCTATAACATATTAGGATGTAGATATTGCTGATGTTATCATTCAATATCGTCCTACTCTTTTGCCAGTTGAATTGCGGTCGACACAATATGTCTTCCATACTTCTACGCTAGTCAACCCCTGGTGTACCTATTAAGCAACAAATTCAATACTCATTACTTTATTGCGTTCCATATGTATAACATAGCTGATAAGCATAAGAGCTGATAAGCATAAGAGCTGATAAGCATATGATAAAAAGCCATAAGAGCTGATAGGCATATGATAAAAATGTCCAGGAAAAAAATCCTTTCACAAAGGTATTTTACTTCAAATCTTTGTTAGCATCTTTTCCGTTTGCCTACACACAAATAGGTAGGTACAATTTAAGTACCTCCATAAGAACCGTTAATAACCTTCGATATTATCTAACTATTTATTAACACATCACGCACAATTTAATCATCCTCAAACCCGCATAATTTACATGAAAACAATATGCAGTTATCATCTGCCGAATCCGGAAGTGTTGAGACTTGAGCGGTGGAGACGTCTCACAACAAAGGGTAAAAATGAATATTACAACAAATATATATACGTACATAAATAGGTATACGTAATTACTGATGCGAAGCTTTCTTTGTTAAGTGACTTATAGGCTGTTACAAAGAGGAAGGGCAGAAACAATGTGTCGTTCCATTCCACGCATACGTAAACGCTTTGTCATTATTACCAGTAATTGAATGTTAATTACACGATTTGTTTGCAATGAAAAGGGATTTTCTATCAATGTGCGAAGATGCGCTGAATATCTTAGTGACTTAGTCAATTGAAGAAGGAAATGTGTTGTATTGACATCATTTAGTGATAATAAAATGCATGCTTTATTGCAGACGGCGTAAGCGTCAATGTTGTGTGAGGTGATTAATAACTATTAATAAAAGATACCAAACAACAGGTTACTAAGAACGTATGTTTATTAACACTTCCTGTAGATAAAATGGTCTGGAAAATTAATTATCTTGATTGGTGTTATCGATTTAGGAACTCATCGTTTCTCAGTCATTGGAGCATGCTTACAGCTAGCCGAGAACATCGGAACAACATTAACACTAACTGCACGTTTACACGATGGATTTTATAGACCTGGCAGTAAGGGCAGTCAGTCTTAGGAGAATGTCCTGACTGTTCACATTTTTAACCGACAAAAAAACGGAGGAGGTTCTCAAGTCGACGCGTATATTTTTTTTATGTATGACCACGCATAACTTTTTACAGAGTATTCCGATTTTGATAATTCTTTTTTATTGGAAAGGGTGGTCCCATATAAATTTGTAAAAAAAGACTACCCTAAGGGGGGAAAATAGGGGTGATTTATTGTTCACTCACAGATTTTAGTGCAGAGTTGTCTAGCATTTTTTGTAGGCCTACCCATGTGGGTAGGCCAGGTGGGTACAACAAGTAATAGTTAAAGTAGGATTATATAACAGTTAATAGCTAAAGTAAGATAGGTAGCTATTTTAAAAGTAATAAAAAATTAAGCATGTATTAATTAGTAGATTATAGCCACAAAAAATTATAAAATAAAAAAATTAAACCTCCGAAAAAACTGAAAAGCAAAAATAATAAACCTTTTAAATTTTTTTGTTAAAAAGTTTTTCTCAGTAACAAGTAACTGTATCCATAGAATTGAAAATATATAACACTTAGCATGGACATTGACAAATATAATTAAACAGAATACTCTTAATTACCACCATATAACTAACAGTAAAAATAGATGACGGAAGATTACAAAAGATGACACAATAGGCGGTCTTATCGCTGAAAATGATCTTAAGGCGGTGTTATCATTTTCAATGCCAACAGGCCCGAATAACCCAACCTCAACACAAAATCTTTTTCTGAGGACTAGAAAAACCGGCCAAGTACGAGTCGGACTCGCACACGAAGTGTTCCATACGATAAACCGTAATTTTTATTATTTTTTGTTATAGCTGCACTATTGCAGCTATAACAAAAAATAATAAAAATTACGGTTAATTATTTTCACAGATTGTGTATTTCTATAAATACACAATCTGTGAAAATTTCAACTGTCTACCGATTACGGTTCTTGAGGTACGTTCCCCTGACAGACAGACGGAGGGATGGACGGACGGACGGACGTACGGACAGCGGAGGTTTAGTAGTAAGGTTCCGTTGGTTACCCTTTGGGTACGGAACCCTAATTAGTAATAGGGTTCCGTTGGTTACAAAAGTTCCATACACTTGCCCTAACTGGCAGTTTAAAATTTCCAAAAAAGGAGTACTTACTTGACACGGTAGTTCAGAACCTGAATAACACAGCCCTGGCAGATTAAAATTGGGAGGGGTATATCGGGGCGATTTCTGACAACATCAACCTCGCTCCCAAACAGAATAAACTGAGATACTCGGCGATCCATATTTCATGAACTCACAAATATCACTGCACTAACAACTTTGCATTTTAGTATTAAAATATTTTACTAATTGATGATATTACTGTTTGATGATATTGGCATAAGTGACTGTCTTCAAGGAGAGAGAGACTTGTGCTCGATTTAGAGAACAATACAACAAAGCCCTTTTCTTTTGTGATTATAATAGAAATTAATAGAATATCAATAGCTGATTGTAAGACATTACAACATGGGAGTTTTGTGAGTAAGTAGGCATTTCTTTGGTAAAGAATTTTTGACATCGCAGTGGATTAAAGAATATAGCAATGCATGTAGTACTTACAGTTCGACACCTCGTCTAATAAGTCTGTTGTAAAATATCATGTTTTGTGTACTGTAATTATTCTGTTTGAGGTTTTGATATACTTTCTGCAAAAATCCCGTAAGTACTAGAGCTGATTTTTCAATCTATACTAATATATAAAGCTGACAAGTTTGTTTGTTTGTTTGCTTGAACGCGCCAATCTCAGGGACTGGTGGGCCGATTTGAAAAATTCTTTTAGTGTTAGATAACCCATTTATTGAGGAAGGCTATAGGCTATACGCTAAGACTAACAGGAGCGGAACAGTAATGAAAATTGTGACGCAGACGAAGTTGCGCGGGTCAGCTAGTCGTCAGATAATTTGAAGACCAAATATGACTACTTCACGTTATTTTCCCTTAAGTGACTCTTTCTAGGGTCCCGTACCCGAAGGGTAACCAACGAAACCCTATTACTAAGCCTCCGCTGTCCGTCCGTCTGTCCGTCCATCCATCCGTCTGTCTGTCAGAGGGCTGTATCTCACGAACCATAATAGGTAGACAGTTGAAGTTTTCACAGAGTATTTATTTGTATTGCCGCTATAACAACAAATAATAAACATTAAATTAAATTTAGAATAAAAGGGGACTCCCATACAAGAGATATGTTTTATTCGGTTTACGGTACGGAACCCTTCGTGTGAGAGTCCGACTCGCACTTGGCTGGTTTTTTATCTCTCAGGTAAAAATTATATCTGTCTATTGATAAAGTTAGACATTTTATCTCTCACATTTACCTGTAGTGTGTATTTTATTAGTTAATGGGTTCTGGAGGTAAAATACTGGCATTCAGCTAAATCCGGTTTGACTGGAAGCTAAACCCAATGTAGTTGGGACAAGGCTAGGCAGTTGATGATCAATTTTATTAAATTGCTAGCTTTTGATCATATATTGTTTATTTTCCACTCGATGAAAAGACATTTAGCAAAAACATTAAACAATTTTTTCAGTATTTGATTTTTACGATTACCGATTTATTACTTGAGGGCATCGAGTAATTTAGTTAAATTAAATAGGTAGATAATTAAAACAATTCAATTCAACCCAACCTATGATGACATTGTACGCTATGGAAAAATACACAAATAACAAAATCAATGATCAGCGTTGAACTATATCAAGAAACTTTAAACCGCAACTTCAATTACATACAAAACTCTCAATAGATATAACGTACCTAATTAGCAAAAAGGTTAATGGTATTCAAGGTTACACCACACGTTTTATAAAAGCGGAAAGTCCCATGTTTTGTCCCATATCAAATGTTAAAAAAACGTCGAGTGAGCCGATAAAAAAGGGTACCTAAATCAAGACGAGTCGATCTGCAAAGAAATAACTTGAATTCACGGCGACGGCAAGCGACCGGACGGTATGTCTTTGTTTCCATGGAAGATGGGTAGACCTTTAGTGTGGGACGCTACTTGTGTCGATACTCTTGCGCCATCCCATCTTCCTAGCTCGTCGTGCTGTGCTGGTACTGCTGCTGCGGCTGCTGAGAACCTCAAGCGGCGGAAATTTAATAACCTTGTTGGCAATTATATTTTTGAGCCGTTTGGAGTTGAAACTCTTCGACCGTGGGGTCCGAGTGCTCATGCCTTATTTAAAGATCTTTCTAAACGCTTAGTTGACACTTCGCGTGACCCAAGGGCTGGCTTTTACCTCGGACAGAGGATAAGCATTGCCATACAACGTGGTAATGCCGCCAGTCTTTTGGGCTCACTTCCGGTGGACAGCGATGCGGACGAATTTTTTGACGCCTTATCTTAGTTAGGATATTCTATTTTAAGTGTATATATTTAGTACTTTAATGCTGTACCTAGTTCATATCTAAATAAATAATGATTTATAATAAAATGTATTAAAGAGAACGATGAAAATTAACCAATACGAATAAAAAAATGCACTACTTTCTGTTCTTTTTTTTCAAATGTTGTGGTTTCAGTGACAGAAAATACTGCTTTGTCTATACATCACAGCAAAACCTATAAGAAGAAAAGGTTAAAAAAGACATGTAAAAATATGATTAAATCGGAACTCCTTGCACGCGACTCCGACTCTCACTTAACCGGTTTTTTTATTTTGGCCATAATCTCCTTCAAATACCCCATGGCCATACTAAAACAAAAGTAAACAATTCCATGAGATTAGAACAAAAAGCATTGCTATCTGAGCGGCGGCCTTCTTTGAACTGCGGAAGAGTTCAGAGGCCGCCTCTCGAGTGCAGCGAGATGAACGAAACTGATGACACAAGAAACTTACAATATTTCTTACTTTATAGTAGTACTGCATGGCTTATTGGTTTTTAACAAGGTTCAAGTTTGGGAATCTCGGTACAGTCATGAGGCTATTTCAATACGCCCCTTATTGAAATAACCTCTACTTGTGAAAGACCTTGTGCAGAAAGCGGTTTAATTTTATTGCCTGGCTAATATTGTTACCTCGTCTCTCGTTTTTTCTAATACTAAGAACACAAGGGTACACGATCGAAAAAATATAAGAATACTTAGTTAAGTTAATGTGGCCAATTAGTCACGCAATTTTTAGGTGCAAAGCAAAGTAAGTAAACGACTTTAAAACTGGCTGTTATAAGTGTTTTGATTTTATTTTTATTTTATAATCATATATAGTATTGTTAAGCATTTGAAGTTCATATTTCTAGTTGATATTGACGATAGTGATCACAACCACATCTTGTTAGTACGAGTGTCATTGACTCCAACTTTATCGTTCTGAACGTCTGAGCTTCTTACATAACACCATTAAATCAAAGCACGTAAATAAATTTACTGTCCATAAAACGTGATATAAAAGCCTATAAAAAAAACATTTTAGAGTCACGTGACGAACTGCCAAAACACGCGGTGTAAAAGACATCAACGCGCTAAATGAATTTTTTAACGGCATTATGCACTTCGCGTATATTTCTTTGAAGTCGTATAAAATATTGCGTTTACGTCTTGATTTTCTTTTTCATATAATACATTTGAAGCAATGTCTGACGTTTAATTTTACGTCTTGATTTTCTTTTTCATATAATACATTTGAAGCAATGTCTGACGTTTAATTTTATCCAACACAAACTTATCCTGGTATAATCTTACTCGTACAAAATTAAACTTGAAACCGCACACCGCACCTATTCATCTAAATCAAAAATATATAATTATATTGAAAATGATCAACTACTGTACCCATCTAGACAAGCTCACACACCACCACAAATAACCATAAACCGACCTACAGACAAAATAACATAGGAAATCAGTGAACACCGTTGTGTCGGTTACATAACATAACAACCATCATACAAGTCATACGCATCAATCACACAGCGCATACAGGCGAGGTGTTCAGTGCAATTGTATGCAATCGTTGTATTACCATAACGCTATGTCATGACATGTGGAGGAGGGTTGAGAGATGGGTGACAGATTTTTTGTTGATATATTTTATTTATATGATTATCTGATACTTTTTTAAGTCTGTCATTGCATTTATACATTTTGACTCATAGTGGACTTATGAGTCAAAATGTGAGAGGCTCAACAAAAAAAATGTTTATTAAATGAATCCACATCCCGGACGAGTTTTGGTTGCGGTGTCCAATCTCAACAGAGATTAGCCAAGTACGCAGAAGATTTTATAGTGACAAGTGTGTACGCAACACAAGTGCACTCTATACACCGTGTTCCGGATGTTATACATAAACTTTGACCATTTTTCATTATGGACACATTAATCAATTCTTATTTTTATTAATTTTCATACAAACTACACCTTGACGTAAATAATCCGATATGCGGCATGCATATCGGATTATCTTTATTCGAATTGGCAACGAAAAACGAATGAAATTCAAATAGCATTTGATAGATTTTTCATTTTAATTGCAGTAAGACCCTTTCATACTGCATAGCTCAATTAAATGAAATTACAATTATGTTTGTAACAAAGCCTTTTTAAGTCCTACTTCCTTTGTGCATTTGTTTTGTTAAAGCTATAGAAGCGTTTGCTAAAGTAAATGGATAACGTGAAGAACACGGTGTATATTCCTTTACTATCATAGTCAGATGTAACGGTAATCCAACATAAAGGCTTTAAGTGTTTTCTGAGGCACGAGGGAGTCACACAACCAATTCCCAATCTCGCGGGCTATACTGCTACTTTTTAAATAACCGAATTTCGAATATTCCTTCTTAAATAAGAAAAGTGGTAACGACACCACAGTCAAACCATTACTACGGTTTTGTGGGGCTTAGTTTATTAATTATGTTAGCCATATGTGATAATAAATAAATAACAATCTGTGTCAAAATCTAGGTAAACTTACATTTTCAGGAACTTAACTGTTTTTTTAGAAATGTAGATAATATTGTTTGAAACTTGTTGATAAGTGTGAGAAAGAATGTTTGTAATGTTGTATGCGCACGTTTTTGTGATATATGCTTTGATGGTTTTGAGATAAACCTTGCAAGATTTGCATCAAACCTGTCTCAAACCATCTGTAACGTTGCACAGTTACAAATCTTTACATGATATAAAGTTAAGCAAAACCAGAAAATGAAGTCTGCGGTTGTAGTCTTTCAGTAACTAGGTACCTACTGAACTTTTCAATTCGCTAATGAGAAAAAAATTCATTTAACAAACCGTCAGAAAATGAAGTTAATCGCAGAATAAAGAGTGCATGGAGAAGATATTGGTCTTTGAAAGAAGTACTTAAATCACGCATCCCGATTCGCTTGAAAAAGAAAGCTCTGGACACCATTATATTACCTACTCTACTCTACGGTTGTCAAAGTTGGACTCTAACAAAGGCAGTTACAAACAAACTTCAAGCATGCCAACGAGCAATGGAGAGGAGTATGTTAGGAATTAAACTCCGAGACCGAAAAAGAAGCAAAGACATACGACGATGCACTAAAATAATAAATGCTGTGGAATTAGCTTGCAGACTGAAATGGCGATGGGCAGGACACGTAGCTAGAGCCACAGATGGACGATGGAGCGAGAGGGTCCTCTATTGGTACCCTCGCGATGCAACACGCACCAGAGGCAGACCCAGGCGTCGGTGGTGCGATGATATTGTGGACGTGGCCGGCCCCATCTGGACTGGAATAGCCCAAGATGGAGAGGAATGGAGAAAGATGGAGGAGGCCTTCGCCCTTAAATGGGCACCCAAATTATAATATTTATCGAACAATTCATTATTCTATTTAATTTATTCAATCTATATAATCAATTTATTTATTTAAAGTTCTTTCGTTTATGTAAAAAATATTAAAATGCATGATTGTCATGAATTTATTAAAATAGGGATTTTTATGATAATATTGTAATTAATTTTAATGTAATTTTTGGGAAATAAAAGGCTTAAATAATAATAATAAAATAATAAATAATAAGAAAAAATATTGAGAAGAACTCAGAAATTCTCACGCTCATGTAACAAAATCCTATAGGTCCGCTATTAAGCAATATATATAATATGATAATTACAATTTCAAAACTTTTCCTCCAATTCAATAAAATACCAAGTCATCATAATGAGTAAGCGAAATCGTGATCGACGCTCATCATTCAAAGAGCGCTTAAAGTTTCGCTGTCTCGCATAATTATACGCAACATGGAACATTACGATCCGCACATAAGTATTATACAAACATAAGCACTTATTATTATACGCACTTTTGCGTTTTCCTTTTGTCTTTCGTTGCGTGTCGAAATCATTTGTTTTGTCTCGAGTGGGCTGACACAAAGTGACATTGTATCAGCAATAAGAATTGTCAAAAAGTTCAACACGCGAAGAATTGTCATGTCGCTTGATCAATTTCAAGCATTGATCTATAAAAAACCCAAGATACACACTCAGCATCTCAAAAACGTCCGCAAAAAATAAGCGCAATATGTATAACTATGCGCAAGTTTCAAACAGTCTCGCATCGCTCGCCATATTGCACTGCTTTGTAAAAACAACTTTAAGCGATCCATGTAAGGTTGAATTTACAAAAAAGAATGTTTATAGTATAACTACACACAACTCACACATGACCCTTGATACATGTCAGTTTTTGACGACAGTTTCGAGTTTTGCATTTGTTCGAGACTGTGCATCTGGGGTTTTTTTATATAACAATCATATATCAATTGTTGACGTACGACGGCACGGTTGGCGCAGTGGTCGAGCGATTGACTGCTGCGCTGCGTGTCGCGGGTTCGATTCCCGCACGGAACAAATATTTGCATGGCCTACAGATAGTTGTTCCGGGACTGGCTGTATGTTTATATATATGTTTGTACCCACGATACTGGAGAAATTCCTAGTGTGGGGAAGCGTTTAAAAAAAAACATGTTACTATGTATCTAACCACTAACTGACCCGCGCATCTTCGTCTGCGTCACATTTTTCATTATGCTCCGCTCCTATTGCTAGTAGCGTGATTTTATATAGGCCTTCCTCGATAAATGGGCTATCCAACATTTAAAGTATTTTTCAATTCGAACCAGGAGTTCCTGAGATAAGTTTTTTTTTTACTATTGATAGGCACGCGTTTGACCACTATCTCACCTGATGGTAAGCGATGATGGGGTCGAAGATGGAGCACGCTTGCCTAGAAACAAACTCTTCAGCTGTATGTTATTAGAATAGATAGATGATATGTACTATTCTTAACTGTTATAGTGGGTACTGTAAATTTTTATTATATTTTAGGTCGGGGGGCTTTCTGAATGAGTTCGTAGTCCTAGATTCCACCGATATTATTTCCCCTCAACCCTTCATTAACGTTTCTTTAGAAATAAGATTGCAAAATGCAAAAGCATTAAATTACTTGGAGTTCGTCCCTAATTAATGCAACCGCGTGACAATGATATCGTGTAATGACGGTGCGAAGGACAACAATTAATAAGAACCTACTATTATGCGCTGTAATGCAAACCTCTCATAGCTTCCCTTGATCGTTTGCCATATTTCCATGCTTATATCTATAAATGCAAAAGTATCTTTGATAATAAAAGAGGCTTTAAAAGATGCTATGAACAATAGAAGTGAAGCAAAACTGCTACATTTGAAATAGGTTCTTTTAAGTCAAGAATGAATAAATTACTTCCAGGCAAGCCTGCTTCATAGGCGGCCACATCATCAATTACCGGTGTCGACATTAACAATATTTTTATTTTATTATACTGTTTGTAAGTTGTTTACATTGTATATTTATATATGTATGAAGATTATAATAAAAAGGTCTAAAATAAGTTCAAGTTAAGTCCACGAAAGACATACAATTCGCGTGTCGCTCTGTAATCTTATAAATAACGTGTAACACATGACATAATAAATATAACCGTATTGTTAACTTTTAGTTATACAATCGTTGCGTAATTCTATTAACTTTTATTCAAACCGGCATTTATAGTTTATTATTATTAAGTTTAGCGCTTCTGTATTGGATAACTAATTAAGATTTTATTTACAGTTTATCGTAATTATAATAAACAATTATTTCATAAAATTGCAAATAGTTGTGCAAAATAAAGAAAGAACGCTGAAAAAATAGAACTTGGGTATGAACAATGGGCTAATATCGTAGTTTGTTGTGAGAATATACAGTGCTCATGGTATTTTTTTAATCATTCATAGCTAATAGGTTCGCGTTCCTCACCTTATAGAAGTAAGACTGTAAACTTGAAAGACTCCACTCACAAGAGCTACGGTAAATTTTTGTTTTGTCTTTATTAAATTGAATTTCAAATTGCTATATACCACGAGAAGCTATAAATTTTGTAGGCACAAATTCAATTGTTTTGTTCCCTGACTCAGACGCATTCTAGTACTACAAAACATTAGGCAACAGCGCTTTTTGTCGATAAAATATAACCCGACGAAGTGAAATTGTTTGTTAGTTTCGTATTACACGTAGGTTACTTTGAGATGATTGAATTTGGGATTATTTGCTGTCGCAACGTAACTTAGTACAAGTTCTTTGTTTACAAAATATATAGCTTCTCGTGACGGGTACTATAATTGTTATTTTAATATTGAATCACCATTCACGATTTTCCAGAGTAATTCCCGCCTCACCACAAATAATTTCCTCATCAGTTCTTTATACAGGCTCCAATACATCACTGTCTCTCTCTGTATTATTCAAGAAATTAAAAGATACATCTCAGAAGGAAAACCAGTTAATCACGACGAAGTTATGCAGTAAACAGACTATCAATCTTCAGTATTTCTCAATTTGTAGTAAACTGCAATAAACATTCCGCGGGTATAAACTATAAGTATTATATTAGTGTTGTATAAGGTGAGTCGGTACGTTATGTCTACGACTGCGGTCACGACCCCACAGGCTTCCTACATTTCAGCATTAGTGTCAGCTGTTTCAGACATCGCCTAATAATTTTGAATGTGCAGTCTAACATGGACTTGTGGAGTAATAGCAGACGTGTTATTATTAAAGTGGTTGAATTATATTATGTAATTAATTGTTCAAATGAAATGATTAATTTTTAATTTAACTGATCTTGTTGCAACAGCTTCAAGTATTTTGATCTAATAATCCACACTAATATTATAAAGATGAAAGATTTGTTTTTCTGAATTGAATAGGCTCCGAAACTACTGGACTGATTTGAAAAATTCTTTTAGCATTGGATAGCTTCATTATCAGGGAGTAACATAGGCTATATATTATCCCCGTACTCCCACGGGAACGGGCACTACGCGGGTGAAACCGCGTGACGTCCACTAGTTTAGTATAAAACTAAGCCCCGATATCTGAAAAAAAAAACGCATCCCTTTACACGCGGATGATTTGTAAATGATCGATATTATTTTTTTTCCAGAAACCAGGAGTAATAAAATTAAAATTATCCTACTACATTTCTTCTTTTCGAGATGGAACTGAAATGTAAGTTGAAGCACAAGAAGACATCACCTGATGTTTACGAGTTTTTATTAACATGTATAACCACATAACCTACTTGAAGTTTATTACCTCTGTGGTTGGCACAATTATTGGAAATCTAAACAGGCACTAACAATTTATTATTTTTAAAAGAGTGCCTGTGGAGTTTCTTGCACGTTCTTCTCCATAGAGATCTTTGGAACGTGAAAATAGCTTCATCTTTTTGGACCGGCCGACCTTGAAAATTCAAAAGTGCAAATGGTTTATTTGAAATAAATATTTTGAGTTTGATTTTTGACCCTACACCTAGTTTGTACAGTACAATTATTTTGTTAATGTCCCTCGGCAATCCTCGTATTTCCGAATACAAACGAATTTCCTCCTATTTAAAAAAAATACATTAAGTTAAAAGACTATAACAACTCTATAAACTTCCAAGTTGATTGAGAGCGTCCGGTCTGCACCAAGTGCGAAGGTAAACTGAGAGAAATCCGACGAACAAAACACGAAGTTTGCCGAGGGACATTAAGAAAATTGTTATCTTGTACCTACTAAGCTTTCAGAAGATATTACTCTAGAATACTTGAAAGGTATCGCTGACAATATCCATTACTTCGAGACTTGAAACAATAGATATTTGCGTGAAATAACACTTTAGCTCAGTGAACACAAACACTGAGTCAGTCAGTCAGCATCGTTTTGCTTACAAAGGGTAGTATTACGATGGATTTCCTTTGTCTGCATATTATTTAGTGCTTAGATAACTGATTGACTACTAAACTGAGATATAACTTGTCATAAACTTTACTATGATTACAGGAACAATATAAACTTGTAACGGAAACCTTTTTTTCCTTCCTGATTGTGTGAGTAGGCAGTGTTATTTTATTTTATGCGGTCTTACATAATGCAATAAACAATTTCTTTGTGATAAGCTGTGCGCCCGATGGGATTTTTTTATCGGCAAGGCGAACTTCCATGCAATATTTCGACCATTGTTTAACAACTTTAGAAGTTGAATAAAAAATTACCCTTTTTTTTCACCCCCACGTTACATAATTAATCCTTTTTAAGATTTTTATATTCTTTTCGAGTCGATGGTGACCCTTAAAAATTTTGTGCCCAGTAGGAGGCATTTTAATTAAGGAGAAGAATATAAATTTAATAGGAGAAACATGCAAGTAAGTAAAAGACGCTGTGTTGAATGTGATTTTTTTTATTTAGGACAAACATGCAAGTAAGAAAATAACGCTGTAAAAGTGTAAATCATATCTAGTTGTGTCTAGGTGACAGAAAATAAACTCAGAAACAATAACATAGGTGTACCTAGAACGAATGATTTTGTAAACACTGATTTAAAAGAGTGTCCATGGAGTTTCTTGCACGTTTTTCTCCATAGGATCTATTCTGTGGAACGTGCAACTGCCGCGCTGGAGATAGGGTTGTTAAGCGTGTTCTGCTGCAGAGCAACTTGCTGCTCTTGTCGCTAGTGCGGCAGAACTAGCTTCATCTATTTGACTGACAGACCTTGACTATTCAAAAGTGTCTATTTGAAACATTGATATCTAAAAACCCGAGATACACACTCAGCATCTCAAAAACGTCCGCATAAAACAAGCGCACCATTTAAAATTGTGCGCTAGTTTCAAACAGTCTCGCATCGCTCGTCATACTGCACTGCTTTGTAAAAACAACTTTAAGCGATCCGTGTAAGGTTGAATTTGCAAAAAAATTGTTTATAGTTAAAAAAAACTACACACAACTCACGCATGACACTTGATACATGTCAGTTTTTGACGACAGTTTCGAGTGTTGCATTTGTTCGAGACTGTGCATCTTGGGTTTTTTATATTAATTTTTGATTGAAGACAGAAACAATTGCAATACCTATGCACATAAACAAGAACGCCGAATTTTATCTTAATCGTTATGACGAAGGTCAATCCATAAATACATCGTTTTCAGGGTTCCGTGCACATCAATATAAAAACCGGACGTACGGTAGCTGCATTATCAAGATAACTTCAAAATTATCACCTTGGGATGTCACCTATAGTTGCGGAGACAATACTAAACCTTCGGTAACGGAGGGTCGTGGGTTCTGTTAAATAGTGTTTGTTGCATTCTCTATTAAGATGTTTTAGCATTGTGGAAGAAATGTATTTAAGACTTGTTAGGGTTCCGAAAAAAAAAGGAACCCTTATAGGATCACTCGGGTGTCTGTCTGTCTGTCTGTCCGTCTGTTTCAGCCAGTTTTCTCCGGATCCACGGGACCGATTCTGTTGAAATTTTGTACACATATGGACTTCTATGACCCAAACACGGATGCGTTACGAAAATTATTAAATTTTTAGTATGGGGGTCACTTTTGGGGGTCAAACAAGAAAATTTAAAAAAAAAAGTTTTTTGAACAATATCGTGTGACATATCAAATGAAAGGGCTTACTGTGAGGATTTTAATTATATTTTTTTCATAATTTTATAATAAATGATTTAGAAGTTATTCAAGAAATTAGACTAAAAATGACCATTCCCCCCCCTTATCTCCGAAACTACAGAGCCTAAAATTTTGAAAAAAAATGGAGATAATAGATCTTTACCTAAAGATTACAGGAAAACCTATTAGAAGTCTGTAGTGTTAATATAACATGTTAAAAAAATTAAATTCGTTCGGAACCCTTTGCACGCGAGTCCGACTCGCACTTAGCCAGTTTTTTTTTAAATTTTAAAATCATTTTATAAACGTTACCCCACACTAGGAATTTCTCTTGTATAGTGGGTACGTTCACAAACATACAAACTCACATACAGAAACAGCCAGATCTGCAACAACTATCTGTAGGACATACAAATATTTGTTTCGTGCGAGAATCGAACGCGCAACACGCAGTGCAGAAGCCAATCGCTCAACCATTGTGCCAACAGTGTCGTTGTTTGATTTAAGAGAAGCGTTATTTGACGTAGTTGTCACATTTATTTGTTACAAAAAATAGCTGTACCGGTTTTAATTCGCTGCTGTTTTTTTAACATGTTATTTTAACACTACAGACTTCTAATAGCTTTTCTGTAATCTTTAGATAAAGATCGATTATCTCCATTTTTTTCAAAATTTTAGAATCAGTAGTTTCGGAGATAAGGGGAGAATGGTAATTTTCGTCTAATTTCTAAAATAACTTCTAAACCATTTATTTTAAAATTATAAAAAAAAATTGAAACTCTCACAGTAAGCCCTTTCATTTAATATGTCACACGATATTGTTCATAATACTTTTTTTTTCTAGTTTGACCCCCAAAGTGACCCCCATACTACAAATTTAATGATTTACGTAACGCGTCCGCATTTGGGTCATAGAAGTCCATATCTGTACCAAATTTTAACAGAATCGGTCCTGTCGATCCGGAGAAAACTGGCTGTGACAGAGGGACAGGCAGACAGACAGACACACGAGTGATCCTATAAGGGTTCCGTTTTTTTTCGGAACCCTAAAAAACATGCTTTTACATTCGATGCGCATTCCTTACATTCAGCTATACATAAAAATTACTAAAAAACATACAGAACCTCACGTACATTCGAAAGGCGCTTTACTTTACCTACCCGCCTCTTTGAACTTTTTTATTATTTGCAGCATTTATTTGGGCAACTCTTGTATATGTTAACATAACTATCAGAGTGACGTAACGGTAACTGTTGCGGGTTTAATCAGATATTGCAAGAGTCAGTAAGAACTCAGTTGACTCGGTTTTGTAACCTTTATTAGCTAGCGAATGACAGTTTTGCAGAGTGTTAGATTATTATTTTTTTACTATTGATAGGCACGCGTTTGACCACTATCTCACCTGTTGGTAAGCTATGATGTGGTCGCAGATGGAGCACGCTTGCCTAGAAGTAACCTATTCACTCTTGACTTAAAGACTCCCAGGTTGTAGCTATCAGGAAACACAGACTCCGGCAGGGAATTCCACTCTTTAGCTGTACGCATTATGAATGTGTTCCCAAAACGTTTTGTGCGTGTGGGTGGGATGTCCACCATGTACCGGTGGCGCATCGCCGTTCGTCTTGTGGTTCAATGATGGAACGGGCTTGGCGGCATTAAATTATGCAATTCCGTCGCACATTCCTCAAAATGCAACCGGTAGAAAACCAGGCTAGCAACTCGTCGTCGATGCTCAAGACTTTGAGCCTTTTAAAATGCACCAGCTTAGTGTTGTGTATACGTTGTGATGGTGGGTATGAATGGATGGTAAATGTGAAAGGTCTTGTACACAGTGGCCCATATTTAAATGTGTATGCTGCAGTTAAAACTATGTATATCTATAGATTGTATTGTTCGTAGCAATGATGAAATTGCCCAATTTACTATGTACCTAGCGTCTGTGTCTTGATTTATTTGAGTGGATAACTTTAATACCTAGGGACATCAAGCGTGATTCATGCTAAGTACTAAGCGAACAAAGATACGATGTCCCTTACACCGCTCTGTTTTTATCCACTCTTCTTTCTTTATCCAGGCGATCTTCCTTTGGAATGCGCTTCCTCTGAACATCAGGACGGCAACCAGTCGGCTGTCCTTTAAGGTGAAGGCACGTGAGCACATTCGCAAGAAGTTGGTAGAATCCTCACAGCGTTAATTCGTTGGTTTCGTTCTCTCTTAATAACGTTGTAAATTTTATTTATGTGTATGTATGTATCTATTTTTTTATGGTTGTATTTTTTTTTCTGTCTCTGTTTTTTCTTTTCTATAATTTGCACCTGCCATATTTTCTCTGCGCCACCCTAAGGTCGACTGGTAAAAAATGCCTAAGGCATTAAGTCCGCCTTTGTACAGTGTTTTTTTACTTGTGCATAAAGTTTTAATCAATAAATAAATAGACAAAGTATGAGTATCGTCAATACGAGAAGCGACATGATACCTACGGAAAAGGTGTCGGTCCAATCGTATTAACTGTTCATTTTTGGTCTATGTCCAGATAGGTAATCGAAGAAGACTTACAATTTTTCTTCTATGGAGCTTGACGTCACCTTCCCGGAGTTATGGCTCTCCGCATCTATGTCCTTGACCTGCAAAGATAAAGTTAATACACACCATAAGTTAAACAAATCAGATACAGATAATATTCGTGGGATTAAGTAAATAAATAAAACGGGACGCAATCTAAGTAGAACAGCTTCAAGCTAGATACGCAAGTAAATGCGTAAATAGCTAGATTAAACCTTATCTAGGACTTTTTTAAATCAAACGAGCATCGTCGCATCATCGGACCACAAGACTTATGGTAATGCGCCACCGGTACACGGTGGGCATATCACCCATACGCACGAAACGATTTCAGAATACTTTTATTGTTAGTGGTGGAATTCTCTGCCGGAGTTTGTGTTTAGTGATAACTACAATCTAGGGTTCCAGTGTAACTCGCTTACCAGGTGAGATAGTGGTCAAATGAGAGCCTATCAATAGTAAAAAGTATCTCAAATAGATATTGATTAAAAGGTTAAAATTCATAGAGATATCGCGTGACCCCCGACACTATTTCACGAAAACTTCTTTGCATGTGTAAAGATTTGTATCTTACCAATTTACCGCTAATAAATATTAATCATCATTAGCAAAAAATAAAATTAATGCTTTGCTATAACATAAAGATTTGGATGTTCGTGTTAAAGTTAACAAGTTAATTAACGATTTACTAACTTTATTAACAACAATTAAGAGTTCAATTTTCAATGCCAGGTTACGAACTTCTTTGTATAATTTAAGAATGGGATCGAGGACCCGACACGACTGATCGTATTTGAAACCAGTGAACGTATTTAAGGGTACTTAGGTTCGAGTATACAATGACAGGAAAAGCAATCTGATCTGACAGACAAAAAATTGGCCAAGTGCGAGTCAGACTCGCACATGAAGCGTTCCGTACCATAAACCTTAATATTTATTTGTTGTTATAGCGGCAATAGAAATACACAATCTCTGAAAATTTCAACTGTCTACCTATTACGGTTTTTGAAATACTGCCCGCTGACAGACAGACGGACGGACAGTGGAGGCTTAGTAATATGGTTCCTTTGTAATAGGGGTCCCTTTCGGTACGGAACCCTAAAAAGGAACACAATTTGTCTGAAAATGTCTAGCCAGATACGAGCTAACTAGAATACAAGCAACTACGTAAACCTCGATGTTTGAAAGTTTTACACGAAACAACGCACAAAACGTTTTGGGAACACATTCATAGTGCGTATAGCTAAGGAGTGGATTCATTCCCTGCCGGAGTCTGTATTTCCTGAAAGCTACAACCTGGGAGACTTTAAGTCAAGGATGAATAATTTACTTTTAGGCAAGCGTGCTCCATCTTCGACCAAAACATTGCTTTGAAATAATGGTCAAACGTGTGCCTATAAAAAGCAAAAAGGTTTCGATTTCGAGAGCTAAAGCAACACGATAAGAAGAAAAAGAATCTTAAATTAAGAATCAATCAAATCTCTCTCACACGACCCCACCCACACAACCTAGTGTCAGAGTACCCTATACTCTGACACTAGGGTGTATGGGGTCGTTAGAGCTTACAGCCCACACGATAAGAAGAAGATTCAAATCTGAAAAAAATTGTTATGGGGTGGCCATTTCGAAGAATACCGGTCCTAAAAGAAACCTAGGTTCAACATAAACGACGTCGGAAATTACAAGGTGAAGACGTTTTTTTACAAGGTGGACCGATGACCTGGTGAAGGTCGCGGGTAGCCGATGGATGCGAGACGCTGTGGCGACGCTTGGGGGAAGCCTATGTCCAGCAGTGGACGTCTTTCGGCTGATATGATGATGTAACGTCAATTTTGTTAAACTAGATCATGCCTAGATGAAACACCGAAGAAAACTAAGTTATCGAAGTCTATTTTTAAAATCCATGTAATGGTAAACATGTTATGATCTATTCTGGGGCAGACGCCTCAATAAGTCATACAAATAAATTACTGCAATATAGTAATATTACTTCAGTGATGTAACAGTGAGCGTGGATCTCAATATCGGCCGGTAGTAATGCAATGCCGAAACAATGAGCCGCCGCCGCCACACCGTCTCTCATTGTGATAGCACACGTAATATAAACAATGCTGATTTACAATAAAAATATTATAAGAAGGTAAGTATTCCGCTAAATCTTCCGCGGTACATAAGACATTTTGGTGATTTCGTTTGATGCATAGCGCATTTTTGTTTCTAATATACAGAAAAATCCTACCTAACTCAAAGGTACTGACCGGTGTTACGAGGCGTAATGTAACATGTTAAATAGCGAGCATTCGCGCAGTCAGTACGTGGAAAAAGCACGAACACGCGAGCAACGAGCTGCTCGTTGCTCGTTTCGAGTGCTCCGCCTGCTGTCGGTTTTTTGGCGAATCCCTTTGTGTGTTACGCAGTTCAGCCAGTACGTCGCGATAAGTCAGACATCTTATCGTGTCTTGCGAATCTGGAGCATTGGTGAGCAAAGAGTTCGAAACGCGCTTGTCACACGGTTTTGAGGACACGCCGTAACGTAACATGCTCGCTGCGAATGGTACATAGCAGCCCGTAACACCGGTGAGTACCCAGCTTAAGGTTCAAAGCTTAAATACATATCGGAGTAACAATATAATTACCATGGAATATGTAAGGATCGTAGCAGTAGCCGTTTTGCCACACTTCGTGGGAAAATCAGGCGTGTATGTATGTACCAAAATTACTAATTACATAAAAAACTACATAGTGTCACTTCTTGATCAGCACAGCCTTGTGAACCTTGAACCCATTGCTTGTCTCTTGAATGTAAATAATCATATTTTTTTTATATTTGTGTTGGATTTGCTCCTGTCTAGGTCAGAGATGACAGAGACAAAGTCTACGATGGAGCGAGCTTACCCAGAAGGAGCCTGTTCACTCTAACTTTGAAGAGATAAGGGTTGTAAGCGTTCGGAAACACGGACGCAGGCAGAGAGTTCCACTCCTTTGCTGTGAGCATTATAAAAGACGTTTGGAAACGCTCAGTGCGAATTGGTGGAATAGCAACAAGGTAGGGATGGTAAGTTGCAGTGCGTCTGGATGTCCGATGGTAGAAGGGGGCCGGTGGGATGAGGTCGTGGAGTTCTTGGGCACATTTCACTTGCGCCATCCTTATTTATACAATCAGTTACCTTGGTAAAATGTGTGAACTCCTAATCTCGAGATACCTAGCTAGTTAGTGATAGTTGTCAGCCACATAAAGGGCACCAAAAAGATAGTAAAATGCAGACAGGTCTTATCATGCGGTGGATCTCCTTCTGCCGTTTCGAGCAACTGTACATAACAGTAGTGATAATAGGTACTTTTATCTATGCTGAGCATAAAATTGACACTCGACTATGTAAGCGATACCGATACGTCTTGTCGCTCAAAGTAATTTAGGCCAGCTGAATAATTTTGTGAAGAGTAACTTACAATGTAACACATGGGCAAAGTAAGAGCGCACAGGCTCCTTCTGGGTAAGCTCGCTCCATCGTAGAATTTGTCTCTGTCATCTCTGACCTAGACTAGAGTCAAGAGCAAACCCATAACAAATAAAAAAAATAGGTACATGATAGAAAACTGAAAAGATATTTCAATAATAAGAAACAAAGAGAAAGTTAAATAATTCTTAGTAAACAACAAATGTTACAATTCTAAGAATTAACAACAAAGTGAAATAGTAGGAAACTTGAAAAACTGCTCAAAACGTACTTCCAAAAAAACTTGATTACAAATATCGAATTATTCATTTCCAGTAGAGTAAACACTAAATATAAATAGTTACAACTACAATAAAACAGTGAAACTATCGTTGCAAAAGTGATTGAAACAAAATTGCTCTGACTAAAGTTGAAAAGTTGCAAAAGATCTGAATAGCGATAGATTGCAGTGTCTCAACATGGGACTAATTAATTTAACAGTTAGAAAACCAACAAATAGATATAATGTCAGACAAGATGATACAGATTCAAATCAGGTTATATCCAGGCTGAAATATAATGCTGTATTTTCTCAATTGCCTTGGAGATTTTATTACTATTGATCTGAATTGTATTTTAACTTTGACATAAATTCTAAATTTTTTGTAGTTTTAATGTTTTGATTTTGAAATTTAATCTTGATTTTAGCTGTGACCTCATTGTTTCGATTCTCTATTTTATATTTTTTTGTTTTATTATTTTAATTTTAATTGTAATGCTGTTATTCTCTTATTTAAAATTTAGTTCATGTTTAAGGTTTTTGCTTTTTGACTCAATATTTAATATATAAGAATCTTGTAACATTGTGCTGCCACACAAAGTATCCAACGTACTAATTCCATGATCCTGGGCCACCAAGATACAGGCTGTGCCTAGTTTGGGGCCCATGGCCACTTCTGTTACATTCGCTATCTACCTCTATTCTTCATTGTGTAATTGCTTATGTGTAATAACTTGTGTGTGTGCCAATAAATAAATTATTAAATTATTAAATAATGCGGAATTTGTTCGAAAGAGTCACCGCGGCTCTGGAACGCAAAGGGCATTAGGAGGAACACGGATGGGTTTTAGTCAGTAAGAGTCTGACAGTCCCTTCCGCTCCGCCCAGAGCGGAGTTATTTGATGATTTCCCATTAATTAAAACTGGCCAAGTGAGAGTCGGACTCGCGTGCAAAGGGTTATGAACGAATTATTATTTTTTTCAGGTTATTTTAACACTACAGACGGCTGATAGATTTTCCTGTAATCTTTAGGTAAAGATCTATTATTTACATTTTTTTCAAAGTTTTAGGCTCAGTAGTTTCGGAGATAAGGGGGGAATGGTATTTTTTCATCTAATTTCTTGAATAACTTCTAAACCATTTATTTTAAAATTATGAAAAAAATATGATTAAAACCCTCACAGTAAACCCTTTCATTTGATATGTCACACATATTGTTCAAAAATTATTATTTTTTAATTTTCTAGTTTGACCCCCAAAAGTGACCCCCATTCTAAAAATTTAATGGTTTACGTAACGCGTCCGTGTTTGGGTCATAGAATTCCATATGTGTACCAAATTTCAACAGAATCGGTCCAGTGGATCCGGAGAAAACTGGCTGTGACAGACGGACAGACAGACCGACAGACCCTAAAAAAGGGCTGAAATCTAAAGCCCCGGTTTCAGCTGAAAGTAACTTGCTTGGAAGTTTAATTACATTGCAGGCTACCCATGTATAATGTGATCAAGCGCTCGATCGTGCTCCGCAGTGTAATTAAATTTGGATGCAATTTGCTGACAATAATAATGAAAAACGACTGCAATAATTCGGCCATTTCGACCGAAAGCCGACAAAATCCGACAGCTAGGAAGAAATCACGGTCACGTAAAAGACTCCGACAAGCACATTGTAAGTATGGACTATTCTTATTCTATATTTGGCAAAGATAAAAAGAAAGACATCACAAATGGATTTAATCGACACAAAGTTTTGTCGGGCATCCATCACGATGCTCAGCAGTGAGCTAACGACTGAAAGAAGAGGAGGGGATCGAAGAACCAAACCTTGAACTCGGAAATAATGAAATATGATATTTTGGAGGTATGTTGAACAGACACCCCCATTGAAAAGGGAGGATCCTCCGACCAGACTGTTGTCGTGTCTGATGTGGGTAACTGCCCGATAGTTGATATTCGGGCTGATGTATATGGTCAAATCGCACGGTAAACTCTGATTGCGCGATGCAGGATTTCGACGTAGTAGTTCGCTGCTAGTATGATAGATGGCGTTGCGGTTCTTTTTGTTGCTATGTTGATTTGCTCCGTTGGTTTTTTTGTGGCTGCATTTTCTACAATATAAAGGTTTGATAATGACGGATAACCAAGAGATAATAATAAATGAAGTCGCAGTGTTATCCAATTTTACTGCCATCATAAACGTTCTTGTAAAACAAACTTCCCAGCAAGTGGATGAAGGAACTAACACATTAGCTAATGAGCCTATTTCCTCAATACGACACAAACCTTAACAATGCTTTAAAAAAATCGGATGTAGATTATTTCCCATAAAATCGTCTTCCGTACCAACCGTTTACCTATTCCTAGATTACAAAGGTAGAGGTTCTTGACAAATGACGTTCTGTCAGCGGTAGCGTGGCGAGGGCGATTGTCGAAACGTCAAAAATGTACAGGATTGATAAACGCTGTTGAAATGTCACGTGATGAATCCCTTATATTTCGAAATAGAAATCATTTATTTGCCAATAATGCAGGTATACATTTAATACGGTTATTTTATGGAGACTCCCAAAAATTTTACCATACGTTATGCAAAATTGTTTAAGATTCACGAAAAAAAAACATATTGCCATAAATGATATCAAATTTAACAAATAGCAAAATTCTTAATTAACACGAAACACAATAATCATCATCATAACAGCCGAAAGACGTCCACTGCTGGACTTGGGTCTCCCCCAAAAGGGGGGGTTTGCCATAATCGCCACGCTTGGCAGGCGGGTTGGCGATCGCAGTGTATGGTGTTGCGTTTTACAGAGAACGCTGCTGCCCATTCTGTGGTGAGTCCCTTAGTCGCCTCTTACGACACCCACGGGAAGTGATGGGATGGTATTATTCTTTTACGGCACCACATGGCACCGGCCGACACCATACGGCATAATCATCATTCATTCAAAATAATACTGTCAATAATACAAATATGTCAAAAGATAATGTAGATGTGTAAATAATACTGGTTTCCTCACCTCTGCATCTAACACTGTTAAAACAATTCTCTTGACACGGGTCAGTGGTCAATCTTCATCGTCAATGCCTACAAATCACCAACATCTTTCAACACAAGACCTAGCTTCTCAGTTGATTGCAAACCAATCGAAGGTAAATCAGCTGATGGTAGCTTTGAAGTTACAAATCAATCAGTTGATGGTTCATGGTCCTCATTGAAGCGTCGTAGTGCGAATTGGTTTTCGCAACGTGGGCCAGTGTTTGTCCAAGCTCCAGTGCACAGTGAGTTACCTAATTCTGAGATGGACGTTTTTTTTAATAATATTGTTAGGTTCTAGGTATTGAGTTGCTTGGTCTATTCAGGGATAGCGAACCTATGGCACGCGTGCCAGTGGTGGCACGCAGCACAATAATTTTGTGCACGCCTATATAAGATTACTATTAGCATCTTCATGAAAGTTAAAGTTAAGTTAAAGTTAGTTAAAGGTAAGTTAGTTCATACTGAAGTTTTGCTTTTATCTAAAGAAACACGAAACTGATAGATAACATTAAGATTGCTTTATGAATTTATAGTTACAAAAAATAGTAAATTTTATAGCATCTAGTGTTGTTTTTTGTCCATTGGATAAGCCAAGTCAAGATTTTTTAGCGGCACGTCATGGCTACATTAATATTTTTTAATGAAAATGACACAAGCACCAAAAAAGGTTCGCCATCCCTGGTCTATGTTATGGCATCTACTGCCGTTGCATCAATAATTGCGTGTTGGGGGACTGTGTTTATGTAGAATTTTGATAAAACCAAACCAGCCAGCCAGCCTAATTTGAATAAATGTCTTTTGAGTTTGACTTCGAACATTCTTGTATTTGGTGATTTTTACTAGGTTCTTAAATATTTTGTATTGCTTATTGAATATTTCTTCCTCTAATTATCACAAGACATGGGTGTTTGCTATATTTGTTAAGTGTGTTTAATTTTCTTTGAGAAAGAGCGTTTGGTTAGAGACGTTCAAAGGAAATTTTCCAGGTCCTTGAACACTATACCTAAAAACAGAGAAATACATTTAAAACGGTTCACAACGGTCCAATTTCTTTAAAATGGCTTTGTTTGCTGGCAAAACACAAGGAATTACACTTGAAATTACAACACACAACAAAACCTGTCATGGTGGCAAGCTGTTATTTTGATAGATTAATGACGTTTGACATTTATTTCTGAAATGTTTATTTACCGGCAACGAGACGAAAGTGACTGAAGTGACATTGTTGCGACAGCTGACAGTTATCTTTCTATGATCTATGGTTTACTGTCATTGTTTTTAAGTACAAAAGAACTAAATCGATGCGACGCCAAGTTGAAAATCGATAAATGTAATTTATAAACATCAATTAACTACCACAACAGTAAACATTTAAATGAATTAACTGTATTTTTCCCGAATTCTACTGATTTTTCTCTTTTTTATGAGGTAGTGTACGTAGACCTAGCCCATTTTGAAACATCTCCTTCAACTCCTTTATTTGTGTCAGAATTGTCATTATTAGTGAATGTTGTTATTATTTTTTATTCTAAACTTACATTATTTTTATTTATATTTGCATGGTGTATGGCAATATGGCAAACATGATAGCATAAGTCCATGTTATGTACAATTGTATGTATACACATGTTTGAGCAATTAAAGTTATCTGAATCTAAATCTGACGTATTAGATTTTTTTTTAAATTAAGGTTTTTGCTGTCGAAGTGTCCAACTATCGCACCCTCCAACACGTGTCCTCATATACAACGTGTAACAGAATAAACACAATACCTCTTAAGGGCCCATTGTACTCATCATTATGAACAACTTTTACTATGGGACCAACCCCGAAATCGCAAAAAAAATCAGCAGTTCAGTACATTGTGTCGAGTTATGCGCACAAAAACATTTTGGCGTCGATTTTTTTTTGGCGATTTCAGTGTTGGTCCTATAGTAAAAGTTGTTCATAATGATGAGTTCAGTGACCCCTTAAGAGGTATTGCGTTTATTCTGTTACAGGTTGTATTTGTGGTCTTCTTCATCCATTTATCTCATACAAGTGTATTAAAATTTAGATTTTTCCTGGGTCATTAGATTTGTTCCAAGGTCAGACACAAAACATAAAGTTATTTTGAAAACAAAAGAAAAACTTGCATGATGTGTTGAACAATTATGAATAACATCCGAATAGGATTGGCTCGTTAATCTTGTCTTTAAATGTAGGAAGTCATATAGTGCATGTTATGTTTTATAGGTCATTAGTTTATAACGCGTTGAGAAAAAATACCGGTCAAGTGCGAGTCGGACTCGCACACGACGGGTTCCGTACCGTAAACCGAAAGAAAATAAGTTTCTTGTATGGGAGCCCCCTTTCATTTTTAATTTAATTTAATTTTTAGCCGACTTCCAAAAAAGGAGGAGGTTCTCAATTCAGTGGGTATTTTTTTATGTATGTACACCGATTACTCCGAGGTTTCTGATACGATTTCCGTGATTATTTTTTAGTTCGATGCAGTATACTTGCCATTTGGTCCCGCATAAATTTGATTCAGTTTAGTTCAGTAGTTTTTATTGTATGAGCATTTCTGCTTATTTCAATTTATGCGTTGACGAAGACGTCGTCCAAGTATCACCACTTAAAAGTGAAAAATAAAAAACTTTTTTCAAAAAAATATTACCGACTTCCAAACAATACATTACAAAAAAAAATTAGTGTTTTGTTTGAAAGTCGATTATATTTTTTTGTAAAAAGTTTTTTATTATTTTTTGTCATAGCGGCAATAGACATACTCAACCTGTGAAAATTTCAACTATTAAGGTTCTTGAGATACAGCCCGCTGACAGACAGACAGAAGGACGGGTGGACGAACGTACGGACAGTGGAGGCTTAGTAATAGGGTTTTGTTGGTTACTCTTTGGGAACGGAACCCTAAAAACCATTTGTCTGAATCATCTTTACATAAAGTTGTTGCAAAAACTGTATAAGCTTAAATTACTTTAATCACAGTTTTGAAACTTGATTCAAATCTCAAAGCGGTCAAACGAGCTCATTTATTAAATGCTCTTTTGTTTACAAAATGTTAATCTGTGAGAACCTTTTAAATACAATATTAACACTGACAGATGTTCATTTATTACAGTAGAGTACGTGATCTTCATATTGTAATGAAATACAATAAAAATAATAAAACACCTCATAAAATGTTTCTTGGATAACAATAAGTCCACTTCAAGTCAAAACATTGCTTCGAAATGTTCTCAAGTGAGGGAAAAAGTCGTGACTTTACATAAATACTCGTACATGGTACAATTGTTCCACTATTGAGTACAAAGTAGGTAGGAAGTTAGATAATTGGATCGAATCCGACGCCGAACAAACGCATATATATCCGATCGCGTGCAGTCAATGCTTCGTCCAATGTCGTCTACAGCCGCACGGTATAACAAACGATATGATCTGAGAGCCCGCGACTGCGTTATTTATACTATAGTGAAAGATGTTAAGAGAAAATGCTGGCGAAGAGACTTTATATGTAAAAAGTCATAATTCGAGGTTTGACTCTCGACTGTTTTCTCCTCCAATATTGAACCGATTTAAGAGATATTTCACAAACTGAATTAGAAGAATTTATTATACTGTGTCTCTATGTTTTCCTTTTTTGATTAATAGTTGCCAAATTTGTATACTAGGGCTCTGTTGACAGTGATTTATATAAATAATTATATATATATAAAATATAATTATAATTATGTTGACAATGATTTATAGATATCGGACAATTTTGAGCATTTATGAGGGTTCTAGTGCTTATACGGTTAATAAATCATAAAAAGTAAACATAAGGCCTCAGTATATATCCTTCTTATTCAGTTTGTGAAATATCTCTTAAATCGGTTCAATATTGGAGGTTATCATTTAAAAATTCACTGACAGAGTAATAGCATTTTTCAACTAGTAGTATCGTTAATTTCTTTTTGTAAAAATTATTTGTATCATTTTTAATGTAATTAGTCATATATGGTAGATGGGTTTTATAGGTCCTAAAAATCACAATAATTTAGCAAGAAAATTACTGCAGGAGATTTTCATGGTGACAATGCCAAAGGCGCCAGTAGAAATCGAACAAATTTCACCAAAGACAATGAAAAAAAACTGCTCGAAATGGTCATGATAATTTAACGTCAAAACATGCCGTTGTAAAAAATAGACCTTCTTAATCTAATTAAGTAACGTATTTCATAGACAGAAGGTCCAAACGTAGTTAAGCTTCGATACAAAATAAATCCACGTGATGGTAAAGTGTAGATCACTGGCTCTTGGCTCATAGTATCGAGAGCTATTATGTCATAACGCTCCACTTGCAGTGTGTTGGCCCAATTGCAAGCGTTTTTGTCTATTTTGTGTTGCAGGCTTGCAGGTCACTCGGATACGATTCGAAAGGACTGGCGGTGCATTCTATTCATACCATCTTTTCGAAACAGTTCGTCAGTACTAGATTTTGGTGTTATAGCACTGCCTTCTGTAACATGCCTAGTTTTGGTCTGTTTCATTTTTTACGTTGTTGTATTTTTACTTTTGTAGTATTGGTAATATTTAAATGCACCTGCATGTAATTATGTTTCATAAATAACTAGATTTAACCCGCGGTTTCACTTGCTTTAATATCGATTTTAGCAAGAAAATCTATAACCGTCTCTAGGGTCACATCTACCTTTATCCGAAAACTCATCAAAATCGCTTCAGCAATTTCGGCGTGAAAGCGAAATAAAAAAATAAACTTTCACATAAATTATGGTTAAGGCGCAGATACCCCCTCAGTAGCTGATTATAAAATGAGAATCACGTCTAAACGATCAGTCAAATACAAAATTCTTTATTTCAAATAGAACAGTTACAGGCTCTTTTGAATTGTCATGGTCCGTCAGTCAAATAGATGAAGCTAATTCTGCCGCGCTAGCGACAAGAGCAGCAAGTTGCTTTGCAGCAAAACACACTCGCTCACCCTATCTCCAGCGCGGCAGTTGCACATTCCAAAGAGTAGATCCTATAGACACTCTTTTAAATCAGTGTTTACAAAATCATGATAACAATCGTTATGAATTAATGCCTGACATTATACAATGCAAATGAGACTGAGTCTATACAATGCAAAGATAATCTTACAATCGTCAGCAGGTCCAATTTCACATCATAATCAAAATTTGGGCATTTTCGTCGTTGTGGAGCGGACCAGTGTAGTTTTTGGAAAAAAATATATGTTATGTTAGACCTATTTTTTTTTTTTAATAATTTGACATATAAAAATTTCTAGTTTTAGTTTTTCAACATAGTGTCATTAATTTGTAAAGTTATGTCTAACACGGACATAAAATGACAATACGCCGCCGGGTGTATTTTAATGAAATTTACACTATCTCAAAGACAATTTAATTATCTACATTTTGATATATTGCTATTTTTTTTAAAGTCATAGAATAATTAGGAAAGTATAAAAAAACTACTGAATTTTGGGTCGCGCGGGTGTGAAACGAGAGCGCGTTTGGTTCCCTAAAGGTCGTCGGCGTGTGTCGTCGCCTTTAGATTGGGTTTACCTTGTATCTAGTGTTTACCTATCGCTATGACAGGTGTGAGTTTATGTACATATGAACGTTCGTAAAAAAAAAATCATTATCTATTTAATTCTGCTGCTAATAACACTGATCAATCCACAAAACAGCCAATTCCATTCCAATCACCACTGAATCCAAATTGTCAGAAAGCACTCAAAAACCCTGAGTTTACCTCACATTACGAAACAATGTGGGAGCGCAGTGCGACAATATTGCAACGTGCAAGGTTTCACCGCGTGGGACGGTACAGCCATTTCTTATTGATAAACTTTCCCTTTAGCTGAGTATTGTCTGGCTTAGGAGCCTTAACCTTATTTTTCTGAGCATTAAAATGTAAATCTGGAATGTTTTTTTAACGACTTACTTTGGAAATACTTGCATAACTTTTTATTAAAGTTGTTCTTAGAGAATAAGCATTATGAAGGTTACATACCTTCATAATCCTTATTTCCAAGGGTAAATTAATCCCAAAACCTATCTACCGTAGCAGCGCATTTTAAGATACTACACCTTAAAATAATTGTGAAAATGTCTTAAAGTAATGACAGACTATTACTAACATTATTCGTAATCTGTTGTTTATGTGAATAGCCTCTTACTAACAATTAACACCTAAGCTATGCTTGCGTGGGAAACTGTCTTGTTTTTGTTTAATTATTTACTACATGACTGTTTTTCATTTACATTATTCTAACCGTATAGCAGCAAGCATGCTCTTTTTATGAGCCTAAGATAATACCTAAACTTCTCTGAATCACTGTTACTTTGAAAATTGACCACAAAGTTTAAATAAACAGTCATAAAGAACCACAGCTTCAAGTTCTCGGTCCGATCGTGACCTCCAAATTCGCGCCACTGCAATGCAACCGCCCGCCATATTTGTCGCAACCGCCATTTTCCACGTTTTCGCGCCAAATAACGTTTCGTTCGATCGCTCCATTGGCTTCACCAAGAAATAGTGGATACCGCAATTTAGAATAGTAAAGTTTTCCAAAAGAAACTCTAGTTCATGATGAATGTAATAATATCGTAATAATGTTGAAAATATTTGTGGGTGTTTAAAAATGGCGGCGGTTCAATGACTGGAAAGTGCAAAAGGGTCCGTGATTTAGCAGTTTTTGTTTATTTTCTATCATTAAGTATTATGTTTTCTCTTATTGATATTTGCCAATATTGCAACATAACTGTTATTATAGAACAACGTAGTACGAAATTGTATTGTTTTTTTTTCCCGGTCTACGATTCTACCACTTACACAGACCCGAAAATAAGAATGTTCATCTTATCTCGTAGTAGGTACTTATCTGCTTATTGGCTTACGAGTTTTATTCATTGTCTTCTTGAGATTTATTGACCCTCAGTTCTTACAAAACCATTCTAGCAAATTAACCTCATCTCAAGCTGATCCAGTCAATCCGTCCGATTCACTGTAGCAATAACATTAGGTACCCTCTTCTGGGGCAGTCGTGTAAAAAAGGAATCGTGCTTTGTATAATATGTATGTAGGTAGGTATATCATCCTAATAATTTCCATGCGTACCTACACCTAGGTAGGCACATAATCTATGTTCCTCATATCGTGAACTAACTAAACGTGTTTCGAGTGTATTTGCAAGCGTAATTGCATAGTGCTCGCATTAAACAACATATTATGTAAACCAGGACTGAAGACGCTACTGCCTCCTTGGCACACTTGCATTCTATTGTGATTATTGTCCAAGTTATTTTTTTAAACTTATACAATACTACTTATACTGAGATAATATATTATTGTGGGATGTTAAAAGTAAAAATGTTGCTCATTTGACTATAGCGAAAGATTTTTTTTTACTATTGATAGGCCCGCTTTTGACCCTATCTCACCTGATGGTTGATGATGTGGTCAAAGATGGAGTACGCTTGGCCAGAAGTAACCTATTAATTAAGGTGTTGGTCTTTTAACAGATTCAGCTAGGTACTGGATTTATGTGAAACTAGCTTTTTGCGCGGCTTCGCTCCCGTAGCATTTTCAACAAAAACTGTATGTTTTCGGGATAAACCTAAAGTAGCTCATGGAACTAAGCAAAGTGTAGTTGGTTTCAGTGATCTGTGTGATGAGTGAGTCAATCAGTGAAAAAATGTTCATGATCTAAACCTTCCCGCGAAATTAGAACTTCTGAAGATTACCAACCAAAAACTTATATAGTACCTACTTACTATTTTAGATAACTATCTATATTATTGCAATTATTTTCAAAAAGTGAAAGAATTAAGAAATAGTCAAAGTTTCCTTTCAATAAAGGATATTTTGTGGAGGTTAGTCATCACGTTAGAAAATTACCAAAATAGAATACATTCTTGAAGTGTCCAATATTTCTTATTCAAGGACCATGAACATTATAGTAAGTGTGATGATTAGATATCTCGCATAAAAAGAAGGAACAATTCTTTCTGTACAGCTCTAATTTAAGACCATATTTACCATGTGACAACATCCTAAATAGATAAGAAAATAAAACACGTATTGTAATTAAATAAACTCAAACACAGACAAACGGAAATATCCTGCATCTAGATTTAAAACCCGGAATTAACAATATCATAGACAACCGGAAGCTGACGTAACAGGCTCATAACGAGACCATAGACAGACACATTGCTTATCTATGGATGGAGGGAAAGCGCGGGGGCTATACTTATGGGGTCCGTAACTTTACTTCGAGAGTCGTTTGTTCGATTAACGGTTAGTCGACTGAACGATTGTTCGAATGGACTTTATTGCGAAACAACCTTTTATCGACAAACGCTACGTCGACTGAACGATTCATCGAATATTTATTAAACTCCTTTAAGATATCATACGTTCTTACCGCAGATTTAGAAACATGAAATTTGGTAATAAAATAAATGGTTTTGAAGTTATTCAAGAAGTTAGACGAAAAATGACCATTCCCCCACTTATCTCCGAAACTACTGAGCCTAAAATTTTGAAAAAAAATGGAGATAATAGATCTTTACCTAAAGATTACAGGAAAACCTATCAGAAGTCTGTAGTGTTAAAACTAACATGTTAAAAAATGAAATTCGTTCGGAACCCTATGCACGTGAGTCCGACTCGCACTTGGCCAGTTTTTTTTTTATCTTTTTCCACTTTTTATGGTTTTAAATAGGTTCCACTTCTTTCTTCCTAGGAGCCCATTCCAGCGGTAATGCCATGATTCAACAGAATTTTGGGAATTAGGCGTGTTTAATTCCAAACGATCATGGATCATTCACTGTTTTATTCAACCAATATGTGTATCCTCTAATAACAATAAATTCCTCCCTTGTTTCGATTTCATAAACTTTTTTGATGACAATTGAGACAAAATCAGGTTATAAACAAGAAAGGTGGTGGTGGTGTGGTGTAATGCGCCATGCTAATGCAAAACAAAACACAATGAGGATAATTTCATATTTAGTTTCATTTTATAAAATCGCATAGGCCCATTTCCCATTAAAATAAGAAGTAATTTATTCAATAGTTTTAGAAACAATAAATCGCAATATGAATTGATAATTAATATCGTATAATAACATGCATCCTGTAGTCTTTGATAATGATACGTTAGTTACTTAATCTCGTAGAAGCAAAGGGACTACTACAATCTATAAGCAAACATAGTATTTCTCGGGTACAAGTGAAGCCAAGGCGCTTCTCATAATAATGTTTAGTTAGTAGGTTAAAAGTGTTATTACCAAATTTCATGTTTCTAAATCTACGGGGAGAACGTATGATATCTTAAAGGAGTTTAATAAATATTCGATGAATCGTTCAGTCGACGTAGCGTTTGTCGATAAAAGGTTGTTTCGCAATAAAGTCCATTCGAACAATCGTTCAGTCGACTAACCGTTAATCGAACAAACGACTCTCGAAGTAAAGTTACGGACCCATACTTATGATTCGTGCTGTGGTGTGACGCAATGAAGATGGGTTTTAGATCGAAAGTTTGGATAAAAGGTAATGTATCTAGTGGATAAAATAATATAATTATGTAGTACTCAGTTACCTAATCATGGTTCTACTATGTGGTAAATATAATTCGAAGTAATATTTACAAGCCTTTTTTTTAAGGATGGGAAACCATCAAATGACTCCTCCCGCTCTGGTAGAAGCAGAAGGGAGTGTCAGACTCTTACTGACTAAATCCCATCCGTGTTCCTCCTAATGCCCTTTGCGTTCCAGAGCCGCGGTGACTCTTTCAATCAGATTCCGCAACCCCGGCAAATATTTACAAGCCTACAAAATAATTAAAGACAACAACCTACATTTTTGTTTGTAATAAATTGCAATATTACCGATTAATTTTCTCAGAAATTTAGGTACCAGTTTGGACCAACTATATCATCATCATCATCATATCAGCTGAAAGACGTCCACTGCTGGACATAGGCCTCCAACAAAAAAGGGGGAGGGGGCGTTCCATATTCGCCACGCTAACTTTTGACACCAACTATATGGTCAGGTATAAATTCTATGAAGTCCTGGACTTCGTGAATTTACCAACAGATCTCTATCATCCCTCATGGTCTATGTTTCTATGCGCAGACTTGTTTCTGATACAAATGCATTGCTTTATATTTACTACTAGTCAAATTTTATGAATAAAAGTAGAAATTGAGAGTAAAACATTCAATAAAACAATTGAAGATTAACTTTTAAGTTCCAACTGTCTCCTGATACTCCTGAAGAGGCTTGGAGGCAATCTGGATTAAATATTGTAACTAAGCATGTCAAGTTATGTCTGTCATGCTTGTTCAAGAATTCTACAGGTGCGATTGTCAACGCGTCTCCAGCACGGGTCTCCTGTCATCATAAATGTCAACCAACAACAAATAAAAGATAAAGAAATCGTAGTAAAATCTTACTTGTACAATGGCCAGGGGTTTTAGAGAATTCCTGTGGAAAAGCTGGCTATAAATTAAAGACGCGACGAGAATAATTCATTAGAATATCAAGCATTTGTCTCCATGATTGATGCTAAGTACCTACTTTAAAAATAAAAAATAAAATTCAAGATTCCAGTAACCCCCCTCTTGGGTTTTTTTCGCCTAGATAGACATGCACCGATGTTCTTTTGTTTCTTGTGATGTTTAATGCAGTGCTTACAAAAGCGTCATTACTATAAAAGTTTAACTTTGCTGCTACGCTACGATCACCAGAAACAACATATTTTAACAATGTGTACATAATAAATTCAAAGTCCAGGACCAGGAGAAATAGAATGCTTTGGAGGAGGCCTTCAACTGAGGGGGGTTCCAGTAAAATAAATAGAAGTAATACAAATATTGTTACCTACTAAAGATTGTTAGGGTTCCGAAAAAAAAACGGAACCCTTATAGGATCACTCCGGTGTCTGTCTGTCTGTCCGTCTGTCACGGCCAGTATTCTCTGGATCCACAGAGCCGATTCTGTTGAAAGTTGGTACACATATGGACTTCTATGACCCAAACACGGACGCGTTACGTAAATCATATTTTTTTTAGTTTGGGGGTCACTTTTGGGGGTCAAACTAGAAAATTTAAAAAATTTTTTTGAATAATATCATAGAATAGAATAGAACACTCTAAAATCATCAATCATCTCTAATATCATGTGATATATCAAATGAAAGGGCTTACTGTGAGGGTTTTAATTATATTTTTTTCATAATTTTAAAATTAATGGTTTTGAAGTTATTCAAGAAATTAGACGAAAAATGACCATTCCCCCCCTTATCTCCGAAACTACAGAGCCTAAAATTTTGAAAAAAAAAATGGATATAATAGATCTTTACCTAAAGATAACAGGAACCTATTAGAAGTCTGTAGTGCTATTAGAAGTCTGTAGTGCTAAAATAACATGTTAAAATTTTTAAATTCGTTCGGAACCCTTTGCACGCGGGTCCGACTCGCACTTGGCCAGTTTTTTTTTATAATAAGTACAATTACATAGATAATAATCTTTTATTTATTTTTTTCTCTCTAGTGTTAACGTAGTATTAAGGTAGCTATCATTAATTAATCATTTATAAACTGGAATTAAAAGGCTTTTTTTATTTTTATTTATTTACATTAACATAATAAGGACGTGCCTAGATTCTAGCCCAGTGTTGTGGAATTTGTTCGAAAGAGTCACCGCGGCCCCGAAACGCAAAGAGCGTTAGGAGGAATACGGGGGGGGGGGTAGTCTGTAAGAGTCTGATACTCCCTTCCGCTTCGCCAGAGCGGGAGGAGGCATTTGTTGATTTCCCATCCACAACAAAAGACTCCAGCCTAGGAGCAGTTTATAAGTCAGTAAACATTGCCGTTAATATGTCATCGTTGACCACGTCATCGCTTGCCATCAGGTGAGATTATCTAAAGCGAGTCTCTTAATAATGAAAAAAACCGGCCAAGTGCGGGTCGGACTCGCACACGAAGGGTTCCGTACCATAACCCTTAATTTTTATCTCTTCTTCTAATCGTGTGGGTAGTAAGGTCTAACGACCCTACACACCCTAGTGTCAGAGTTTCTAAACCGCCTCAAGGGCCTCTGACATGGTTTATTTGACGACCGCCATTTGACGACCGGGACCACCGGCTTATACGTGCCTTTCGAAGCACGGAATCATCTTTTTCGGAATCTGTGAAATAATCAACTGTCTACCTATTACGGTTCATGAGATACAGTAGCTTTATAATATTACTAGCTTCTGCCAGCGGCTTCGCCCGCGTGGTCCCTAGGGAACATGCTCCCGGGATAAAAAGTAGCCTATGTCCTTTCTCAGGCTCTAGACTATCTGTGTACCAAATTTCATTTAAATCGGTTCAGTAGTTTTGGCGTGAAAGCGCGACATACAGACAGACAGAGTTACTTTCGCATTTATAATATTAGTTAGGATATAGTACAAATATTATGGATTACTTCTATGCTCTATAAAGGGAAATCTACTACTACACAAATCCACTGCAGTAAAATTCCTTAACAATTTATTGCTAATTGATATCACCGCATTGCATAAAACAAGTATTTTCTATGTCAAGCGCATCCTGCTAGATTACTACACACTATAAAAAGTCCCCCGCCGTGTTTGTTTGTGTGTAAGTTTGCACGCGATAAACTCAAAAACTACCAAACAGATTTTCGTACAGTTTTCACCTATTGAAGGATTGATTCATGAGGAAGATTCAGGTCTAACTTGTCCAAAGTCGGATTTCTGTTCCGTGTTTCTGTTTCCGTTCCGGATCGTGTAATAAAATTCATGACTGTCAGTTTTTGTACGAAGTAACTGTCAAAAATCTAAAATTTATTCGAAGGTTCATACTTATACCGGGTAAAAAGGTTTGGTCGTATTCACCCTTAGGTGTATAATTCGTTAAGTTTTTGTGTAAATTTACTGAATAATGGCGATGTTTGTAGACGATGTTTGTGATCATGCCAACACGTGCGAAACCGGGCGAATTATTAAGAGGAAATATATATTTTGTTTGTTTGTTTGTTATGAATTAACTCAAAAACTATTGAACCGATTTCAAAAATTCTTTTACTATTAGAATGCTAAATTGGCCCTAACATAACATAAGCTATAATTATTACTAGAAAATATTAGGGAGAAAATTGCAGCGCGGACGAAGTCGCGACCGAAGTGCTAGTCTATACTAATATTATAAAGAAGAAAGATTTGTTTGTTTGTTTGAATTGAATAGGCTCCGAAACTACTGAACCGATTTGAAAAATTATTTTAGCATTGGTTAGCTACATTATCAGGGAGTAACATAGGCTATATATTATACCCGTACTCCCACGGGAACGGGAACTATGCAGGTGAAACCGGGTGACGTCCACTAGTATAGTATAATTCTAGACAAACTACGAGTACTTCAAACAGTGAGATGAATCGTCACTTAAAGTCCCCAAAATATAAGATCCGAAGTCCGATTTGACAGCTAAGTAGAGAGGGATAGAAGATTGCTTTACTACTAAGTGCGAAAGAGATTTATTTGTAAATCGGACTTCTTAGATTTTAGTGACTTTAGTAATAATTAAATCAACCTATCTATGAATAAAAGATAAGTTCGTGTTTCATTAAATTTAGTTACATGGATACATCTTCATTGTTGTTCATTATCACTATGGGAGATAGAAAAACGTGCGAGAGAAACGTTTTGCTAAGTATCTGCAGTTTTTATGTCATGTTTAGAATCCACAGTCATTTGTTTTTATAAACATGTTCGTTCTAATTGTTATCTCGCATCTTTATGGCGTTTAATGTGGAGTACATGTATTGTTTATGAAGTGATAATTTTAATTGGTTTGGTTGATGGTGTTCAGAATGAATGTAACTCGATTAGGTTGCTACGGTGGTTTAAAATAGGTTAGTAACGACTTTGTTAAGTAGATACAAATATCATCGACCTCGGCGAAGATAGTGGGACGAACTCCTACCAAAAAAACTGGACCTAACTAGCAAAGGGCAGAGTTGTGTCGATACTGGGAGGTTTTGCCCATCAGTGGGGTAAAATAAACTAGCTCGAACAAACTAAATACTTATGACAAAGGGCTGGTTTATGAATTGAGTACCTATTTGGATGTAAGAACTGGATAAAACCCTTGTTTAATAGATACATAGAGATTAACAAAAACACGAATACAAAATTCTTGATTTAGAAATCGGGTATGTTGGTAATTACGACACAAATTAAGAACTTTATAATCCAATTGGGCACCCTAATAATACCAAGAAAGCATTAGAAGTACCTATTATAAATCGTGTCAAAACAGACCCTTGATCTCTGCGAAGGTAAACGAGGCACAATAACATTATCACAGTCTGTAGGAAGTGGTGGCGCATTCACGGCTGTGACCAGTAACTAGAAGCCACTCGACTAACGTACGGATAGTGAAATTTTAGCTACAATTACCTTATTAATGTTGGCATCAGACTTCCCTATCGACGCGCTTAGGTGTTCGCTTCTAATTATACTAGACAATTTGTTTAGTGGAAGAAACTTGGTAACTTATTTTGTATCGGTTTCATAGAAAACTAATTCTGTAATCGGAAGACCACGATTGAGTATGTCTCACCCATATCCCGTTAACGATTGAATATCTATTTCTAATGGGCAATTGTTTAGGAGTCCAAAAACTGCCCGGTCGCTGAAAGCCGATAATTAGGGTTCCGAACAAAAAAGATCACTCGGGTGTCTGTCTGTCAGTCTGTCCGTCTGTCACAGCCAGTTTTCTTCGGATCCACTGAACCGATTCTGTTGAAATTTGGTACACATATGGACTTCTGTGACCCAAATATGGACGCGTTACGCAAATAATTAAATTTCTAGTATGGAGGTCACTTGGTGGTCAAACTAGAAAATTTAAAAAAAAAAGTTTTTAATCAATATCGTATGACATAACAAATAAAAGAGCTTTCTGTGACGGTTTTGATTATATTTTTTTAATAATTTTAAAATAAATGGTTTTGAAGTCAAGAAATTAGTCGAAAAATGATCATTCCCCCCCATATCTCCGAAACTACTGAACCTAAAATTGAACTATTAGAAGTCTGTAGTGTTAAAATAACATGTTAAAAAAATGAAATTCATTCGGAACCCTTTGCACGCGAGTCCGACTCGCACTTGGCTAGTTATTTTTTTTTTGGAGTATCAAATCAATATTATTGAGTCTTGTTAAATTATTCGAAGCTTTCTAGCACGAATACAATTTGCCGACATCATGACCCCATTTAAAATTCGATGTACCAGATAATGTCAAAAATAAATAAATGCCACATCTCTTGAATATGCCACTTTTCAACTGTAAATGTCAAAATACGCCATTCCTACACCTTCCGGGCCAAATTCAATAAAATGCCATCAACACAAAGGATCCCTAATCTAGAGCAGTTCTAAATCGTGCCAAAGTAGACCTCCTTAGCTCGTGATGTAGGAAACGTGCCTGTTAGCTACGGCTGCAAATCTACAAGTAAGTGCCGGGCGTACTGCGGCGCAAGCGCATCCGTTATGCAAGGACAAGAGCGTTTAGGGCTGATATACAGCATTTAAAGGTAATATAAAAATAAATTGTTATATTACCTTTTCAAAAAAATGTTACCTGTATTCATGGTATGAAGAAAAACGACAAACAGTCGTAAGTTCATAAAAAAGAAACGGTCTAGCTGCTTTCTTCAAGAATTGAATGAAACGAGGAATTTGCATCGTATTTAATATAGTGACATCTCTCTCTTGTTGTGTGCTTATTGACAATTCTTGAAGTTATGCATTCGGGAAAATTGATCTAAAGCTTGGAGTCGGAAAGTATTTTAAAGAATGTAGAGACTACAGTTACACGAGAAAACTAAACTACTCACTACATAATAAACTATTATTCCTACCCAAAAGCATTACACAAAATTAATTTATCGATTATTAAACAAAAAACGAATACTAATAGCCATTTTCCCACGCGCCTAATGATACACCTGTGCAAGCACTTAAAACAGTATTAATAATAGATATTTATTAGTAAGGTGGGGTCTCAAAATTCTCAGCCAACAGAGGTGGTGACCCTAGGATCGTCTGCCGCACCTTCCACGAGCTATTTGGAAAACTATTGAGGTTTTACACTATACGGCAGAACGATTTTGTAAGAGCAATATCTTGTATCAGCATCTTTTATTGTGCTATGTTAAACTGCAGGTTTGAGGAATGTTTAAGGTGAGGAAAGTAATATGGGTAATAAAATTTAATTTAATCCTTTATTTCAGGCATCTATGGCTCATAAATAAAATATATAAACGTAAAACAATAACAGGTATAAATAAATACATATTACAATACTGATTAACACTATAAACTACTGCACACGAAATGACGGCGTCGTGTTTCGCTGCCTGGTGCCGCGCAGCTGGCCGCGCGGAAACGTCGATACACGACACCTTTCGGCCAAAAGTCTGCTTTGAGGAACACCTCAAATATCAAATATTAGTTTTGAAAGTACAACTGTTGACGATGCGCTAAGGAGGAGACAGTCAAATAGCCAATAACAACAGCGTACAGCTACGTTAAAAAACTTACGTACCTATTCAGCTTTGCAGCCTGAATAGTACTGAGAAGAAAATATCAACTCCGCAAAAAGGCCATGTGCCTAACACGGCCTAGCTTACTCTCAAGGAAGATCCACAGCTGTGCACGGTGCGCGAATACTTGCAAAGGTGTTCTTTACCATATCATTTCTAAAATGCATGCGAACCGCGCAGTTCATGCGCGTGCACATACGTGGATCCTCCTTCAAAAAGACAGCTAAAAAATTCCTGTAGCCACCAATCAGAGTACTAACCCCAATGCAAGGAGATCGTTGAGTTAGCTATCTAGAGGAAGCGACCTATCCAACAATCAACATTTACGAGCAGTTACGAACGAATGGAAAAAGAACTGGCCAAGTGCGAGTCGGACCCACACACGAAGGGTTCCGTACTGTAACCTAAAAAATGTTTATTGTATGGGAGCCCCCTTTCATTTTTAATTTAATGTGTATTATGTTTCACAGCTTCATTCGAAGCGATTTATTGTTTACGTATTGTAGCAGCGCTTCCATGTACCAGCCTTGCACGGATTTTAGAGGTAAGTAAAAGGTTTTTTTTTTTTTTTTTTGGTTGTAGGTATCTTTCATTTCACTGGCAACACTATCCGTTTACCCCTACTTTGCCCCCACTACACTATTTCTCTTTAACGGTTCGCAGCCATTTTGATATCATTCCGCGTTTCCGTGCTCAAGCCTTCGCACGTCTCCGTTCCTTAAATTACAAAAATTGCAAACAGTAAGTTACACAGATATTATAAAAATATTTTCAGTGATGCGAGGTTACCAAATTTGGGTCTCCTCTGTCATTATATAAAGTGATGCGTACTGCTATACTAGGGCTGATACTGTCACATAATCATTTTAATAATACTTACTTACCTAAATGATGCGAGGCTACCAAGCTTGGGTTTCCTCTGTCACGTAAAAAGTGATAAGTATTGTATTAACTACCGAACGTATTCTAAAAAGAAACGTTTATGGCAGATTTTTCACACCATCAACTGGATGTGGACTGCGCTATGTCACAGAATGAGGAAGCTTGCTTGTTTCAAAGCTTCACCTTTTGGTGGCTTGCCATGTTCGCCGCCACGTGTCTCGCCGCATGCCTCGCCACGTGCTTGTTCTCCGTGTCTTGCTTCGCCGCCACCAGCTCCACCACCGCAATGCATCGCGCCTGTATCGCCTTCTCCCGGCACCTCAGCAGAAGCACAGCCAGAAGTGATGGAAGACCAAGACTTAGATGAAGACACCCTGCAGTTACTCAGCGATGCTCCAAAGACGGACATAACCATGGGCCCGTCTGTTCATAAGGACGTTGCCAATCGCTGGCAAGATATCCTTACTAAGGGCTTGGCTAAGGATGTAAAAGAAAAACTTTTAAAAAGTTATTTCGTGCCCAACAATTGTGATCAACTGCTGGCGCCAGCTCTCAACCCGGAGGTAAAGGCAGCTCTGCAGGATACTCTGGTAAAGAGAGATTCGGCCCTCATGTACAAGCAAAATCAGCTTGGTATAGCATTGTCAGCCTTAGCGTCCGCTACTGACATGATTATATCAAATGAAACGTCCAAACAAAAACTTTTGAAACCAATAAGAGACGCTTGTCGTATATTATGCGATAGTCATTTTTGGGAGACAAAAACATGACGTAAGTTTATCATTTCTTCCATTAATATTAATTTAAAGGACGCCTTGCTTGAAACAAAAAGAGGTAGTTTCTTATTTGGGGAAAATGTTACAGACAAGGTCAAAGCCGCCAAGACAATTCAGCAATCAGGAAATGCCTTGAAACACGCCCAAAGGCCAAAATATAACAAGCCCAAAGGTATCCCAAAAGGTCCAAACAAGAGTCATTTAAACTACAGCCCTCAGCGCCGCAAGACGGACAACAAGCTGAACAATACGAGGCGAGCTGCTCGTCCTGCGTATCGGCCGCCCGCACCGCCGCAAACCTGCGGCAATGCGCGCCGTTACTCGTCCCCGACCAGGCCACCGCATCGGAAGTAACTAATTAGGTACTAACCGCCGTCAGGCTGCAGTATTTTTTCAAAAAGTGGTCAGTTATTACTACTGACAAAACGATTCTGTCCTGGATAAAAGGGTACCAAATACCTTTTAAATGTTCACCATATCGTACTGATTCTCATAATGTTTTTCCCAAGAATATTCAGGAAGCCCAAGATTTTGATAAATCAATCAAAAACCTACTAGATAATAATGCAATATCTCATTGTCATTCTGTTAAAGAAGAATTTATATCGAGTGTATTTTTAGTGCAAAAACCAAACGGCGACAAGAGATTCATATTGAACCTTGAATGTTTAAACAAATTCATAGAGACCAAAACATTTCAAGATGGAGGATTATCGTACAGCCTCAAAGCTTATAACAAAAAATTGTTATATGGCATCAATAGATCTTAAAGATGCTTACTTCTTAGTTCCCGTACATATTTCTCACCGAAAATACCTTCGTTTTAAATATAATAATACCCTTTATGAATTTAAGTGTCTACCGTTTGGTTTATGTACTGCTCCATATGTCTTTACAAAATTGTTGAAGCCAGTTATGGAATATCTAAGAACCCATGGCATGATATCAGTTGTAAATATCGATGACATTTTTTGGATCAACTTTTCTTGAATGTCAAAATAATGTTAACAAAACGAAAACATTACTCAAAAACGTAGGTTTCATTATAAACAAAGAAAAAAGCTGCTTAGAACCGCAAACACTATGCAAGTTTTTAGGTTTCGAATTCGACTCGAAAAATATGTTATTAAAATTACCTGGTACCAAAAGGTCAAAAATAAAAGAATACGTTTCTAGCTTCTTAAAAAAGCGTAAATGTAAACTTCGTGAATTTGCTCGGTTCATAGGTTTATTAATTTCAGCTTGTCCTGCAATTCAATATGCATGGCTTTACACTAAACTTTATGAACAATTTAAATATTCCTGTTTACTTAGCAACCCAAGCTACGAACAGGTAGTTCGGCTGCCCAACAGCTAACATAGTGATATGTTGTGGTGGCTAGATCATATTGATCATGGTTCATTTTCTTTAACTTGTGATCAATATGATTTCGAAATCTTTTCCGACGCGTCATGTACGGGTTGGGGAGCATATTGCAGCACAGATAAATGTTTTGGCTATTGGAAAGATAGTGAAAAAACCGTACATATTAACGAGTTAGAGTTAAACGCAACTTTTTCTCGCACTTAAATGTTTTGCACACGAATCTTATAATTTAAAAATATTATTACGAATTGATAATGTAACTGCCATATCTTGTATTAATCGCATGGGCAGCATACAGTTTGAACACTTGCATAATATCACTAAGGAAATATGGCAGTGGTGCGAAAAGCGTAGAATAACTATTTTTGCATCTTACATAAACACCAAAGATAATTATGAAGCAGATCAATTATCACGCATGAAATTTCAGGACACAGAATGGCAACTTAATGACTATGCGTTCAGCCAAATAATACATTATTTTGGATACCCTGAAATAGACCTATTCGCGAGTAGGAGTAATGCTAAGTGTCCCAGGTACATAACTTGGAAAAACGATCCTGACGCTTATGCAGTCGATGCTTTCACCATTTCATGGAAAAATAAACTATTCTACGCATTTCCACCCTTTTCACTTATCACAAAAACAATGCAAAAAATAATTCATGACAAAGCAAATGGCATAGTTGTTGTACCACATTGGCCAACACAACCTTGGTTCTCTGTTTTTCAAAAATTAATTTGTTCCAAACCAATCTATTTTGAACCAAACGTTAATTTGTTAACTTCTCCTTTCAGAACGCCTCACAATCTGCATCGCACCCTGAAATTGGTTGCCGCGAAGCTTTCAGGCAAACATTATTAAAAAGACATTTATCTGATAAATCCATTGAAATTATGCTATCATCATTATCTGATTCAACTTATAAACAATATGATGTTTGTATAAAATCTTGGTAAAATTATTGTAATACACATGATTATGATTATTTCTCGGTTTCAGTTCCTGTAGCCATTCATTTTCTTACCACAATTTTTGAAAAAGGGGCAAAATACGGTACTATCAATTCATATAAATCCGCATTATCCTTGTTGTTAAGTATTGTGGCAAACGATGATAGAATTAAGCGATTTATGAAAGGAGTTTACAGATTAAGGCCTAGTAATCCAAAATACAATTTGACATGGGATCCCACCACTGTTTTAAATTATTTAGCACAAAAATGGCCTAACATAGACATTGATTTGGAAACCCTTTCTAAAAAGACTATTACCCTATTGGCTTTGGTAACTGCACATCGCGTTCAGACATTTTCATTAATCAAATTAAGCAAAGTTCAAATAAATTCTGCTATTGACATAACTATAACAATACCTGATCTGATAAAAACTTCCAGACCTAATTCTTCACAACCAGTGTTAAGATTACCTTTTTTCGACGTCCGTCCTCAGATCTGTCCCGCTAAATGCTTAGAGGTTTATATAAATAAGACTCAACCACTTCGCAAAAATGAGTATTTATTTGTAAGCTACAAAAAACCACACTCAAAAGTTTCATCACAAACACTAAGTCACTGGATAAAAGATACACTTTACAGTAGCGGTATAGATACGTCCATATTTAGTGTACACAGCACTCTTCATGCAGCCACATCCTCAGCCAATAGACTTGGAGTCAATATTGACCTCATAAGAAAAACTGCCGGATGGACTGCATCTTCTTCTGTTTTCGCAAAACATTATTACAGGCAGGTTGTAACTGATCCTCATCTCTTTGCCACTACAGTACTTGCTAGCTGTCATAACCTGTAACAAATAAGTACCTATTATTAGATTAAAAACATAAAGTAATTTAAAATAAAGTTAAATAAATGAAAAGCAGTTATAATAAACTTGTGATTACTCACCTGTTCTGTTTAATTTCACATTTTTGTCTCTGAACATCTACAATACGTAAACAATAAATCGCTTCGAATGAAGCTGTGAAACATAATTAAAAATCAAACGAACTTACCAAGTGAAGTTCGATGATAATTATGTGAACAGCTTCATTCGAAGCGATTTATACCCTCCCTAGAAAACTCATCTACCCTACCCTAGATAAATAAAAATGTGAAATATTTATTAGCTTTCAACAAAATGATATCAAAATGGCTGCGAACCGTTAAAGAGAAATAGTGTAGTGGGGGCAAAGTAGGGGTAAACGGATAGTGTTGCCAGTGAAATGAAAGATACCTACAACCAAAAAAAAAAAAAAAAAACCTTTTACTTACCTCTAAAATCCGTGCAAGGCTGGTACATGGAAGCGCTGCTACAATACGTAAACAATAAATCGCTTCGAATGAAGCTGTTCACATAATTATCATCGAACTTCACTTGGTAAGTTCGTTTGATTTTTAATTATTTCTTGTTATAGCGGCAATAGAAATACACACTCTGTGAAAATTTTAACTGTCTACCTAGCTATTATGGTTAATGAGATACAGCCCGCTGACAGACCGACTGAGGGACGGACGGACGGACGGGTAGGGTTCCGTTTACCCTTCTGATACGGAACCCTAAAAATTGACATTAACATTCAAATAGGCAACGATCATAAAAACTGTTGTGTGCATATTTACGGCAATATAAACGGTATTAACAATGAACGTCCATTCATATACTCAATGAATAACAAGCGAGCGAAAATCGCAACCATGGTCGAATCCACAGACAAAAAATACAACAATAGTTTTAATAATTCGGTCAAGATGACATACGAGTAATGTAACTGTACACCCAAACACCCATTGTAGGAGACTAGGAGTCACACGGGTGAATGACCGATCCGATCTTGTCAAAAAATTACAGATGACAATTCGTCACCCTCCCCGCTAACTGTCGTATCTCACAAACTGACGTATCTGCACTGACATTACCTACGTATTCATAACTTTGTTTCGAATAAGTTCTCTCTAATCGTCGTCTCTGTGTCGTTTACCGTTTAGAAGATAATCACGTATTTTGTTTTGCGTAAGTGCAAAAGGAGGGAAAAAATATTCTCACTACCTGTCGTATGAACATACTACAGTTAGAAAGATTTTATTTTTTTCGTCGCGATTCAAAATAACTGAAGTATGTACATAGGGCACTTAGCTAGGTTTTTTTCTACGATGTTTACACATTTTTATTCATTTACGTCGTATAGGTCAAAGCTTTTTTTACGAATATGAAGCTTATTGCCATAGTAAGGGAAGTCACATTGCGGTACGCCAGGGGGGTGCGGGTGGGCGGACAGTGAGCCCAATAAAACAGCATACCAAAAGCCCTTCTTTTTAAGTATTAGAAATCATCAAATGAATTCTCCCACTCTGGGCGGAGCAGAAGGCAGTGTCAGACTAAAGCCCATGTTCCTCCTAATGCTCTTTGCGTTCCAGGGCTACAGTGCCTCTTTCGAACAAATTCCGCAAACACCTAAAGCGCTTATTACACTACACGGTATTCAGGGCCCTAAGTTCCGATTTAGGGTGGTGTAATAAGAGTAAGGGACCCTAATGAGAGTGACCGGAGCGGCCCGGTCTAGTTAGCTCCCTAACTCCCTTACTACCGGGCAGTGTAATAGCGGTTAGGGAGCAGTGCTGCCAACACCAATTTAACAAATTCCCCGAAAATCTAAGTCAAATTCTCCAATTTGGGGACAGAAAATCTACAGATTCCCCACAAATTCGATATTTAGAATAATATCAGAAGAATAAAATCGATATTTAGTATCCCCGCATCTTGCCAACCCCCAATAAATCTCCAATCAACTTGATTCCCCGCAGTTTGGGGAATTCCCCACACTTTGGCAACGGTGATCACTTCACAACTGAGTTAGGGCCGAATCGACCGGCTAATGTAATAAGCGGCTTCTTAGTTAGAGGCCACCCTTGCCACCGGGCCCTGAATACCGTGTAGTGTAATAAGCGCTTAAAGCCCTGCAACATGTCTCCGCAATTTATAGGGTCCCGTTAGGTGTCTTCAATTACGGAATCTGAAAAATCATGGTATTCAAACTTAGCGCGTTAAATCTCCTAATAAGTGCTCGACCTGTTTGCTGATAGATGCAGTGGACGGAACAAAAATTCCATCGTGGCATCGACTTTACTGTATGTCATAAACAATGCCACAAATATTCAGGAAATCACCTACGTTTCTCCGTGCCATGTCACGGACAAAGCGAAGGAGATTCCGTACACAGCACCATCGGTGATGCTCTGAAAACAAGTGGGGACATTTTTGTACCGTGCCAGCTACCTCCAATTTTTAGATTGGCACGGAGAAATAAACCGTACGTAGTCAATGTTCTCACACACACTGATTTACTCGATTTTAAAAAACTTTCAGCCGACCTTAGGATGCTTTCTATCCGAACAGACGATGAGGGCCGAAGCTTGAACTGGACAGAAAGGACGGAATTTTCTGTCCAAAAAACTGAACCCGAAAATAATTTTTTAAGAATAGCCACGGTGAAGGAATTCCACGTTCTTTTTCTCTTAGGAGACAAGTCTCTGTTTTCTTGAGAGAGGAAATAGGACTTCTTCATCCGACACCGCCCAAAATTTCGATGGAAAAATATAATGAATTGTTGTCACTAACAACAGGAGACACCCCAGTCATTAAGTTGCCGGAGCATGTGGCATTTTATACGTCACTTTTTCACTAATTAAATTTTTATTATTTGTTCAATTTACTGTTGATTTTACTAGCTGGATTTTTTGGAATTTAGCTCTTACGTTAATATTTTTCTAGTTCCTGTGTTCAATGAATAGAGACTGTTAACTGATCGCTTTAACCCTAGGTAAAGCAAGTCCAAATTAAAGACTAATACTTATGTTTGCAGACTGTGATTGTGATATTAAAGTAACTACATATAAAACCTTTAATATTTCTTAAAAACAAGTACAAAATGTATAATTAGCAATAAGTACATTATTATAAGCTCGAAGTATTAAACAAATAAGGTTAATTTTCAATTCATCTCATCAGGTACGGTACTTATAGTTTTCACATAGAGTACAAAGCTAGATTGCCAAAAATGTAAAAAAAAAAATTGTAACTTCTTAAATGTAACTTGTAACTTTTTAAGGTTACTAACGAGATTTATATTTTATTTTTAATAAATTTATATGATATTAATAGACTTTTATTTATATTTTATACCAAATAATCACGTCGTAACAGACACAAGTTATAAAACAAAGTTCTCACAGAGTGACGTATCTGCTTCAAATTAATAGAAGTAAATAAATAGATACCTTAAGGCTTTAGGACAACTACTAACTTAAAGAGTAAGCCAAGAGCAATGTAAAACACTTATTCATTCATTAATAAAGCCACAGCTACCGCAACTACAGTAACATGATTGTACCGCCCGACCGAAAAACTGTTGCCCTGGAAAAACATCAATTTCTAGTTAGGACAGTTAGCAGGGAGGGTGACGAATTGACCAAGCCATTGTTTGATAGTTCCTAGGTCCTAACGGTGCTTTAAGTATGATACATTTAAAACGGGACCGGATTGATCAAGGATAAGGTACAGTTAAGTACTTTGGTGGTAAATTGTGCATGACATGGTGATTCGTGTTGGCGTGTCATCGGATGATAGAAAGAACGACTGTGGAAGTGTTGATGAGGTTGAATAACTGTGCTCGGAAGGTAGTTTTACGCGTGATAGAATTCTTCAGGACTAGTGACCGAAGCTGATGACACACGTGAAAGATAGGAGTTATAATCACTGGATTAATGTTCCGCTCCTATTGGTCGTAGCGTGATGTTATATAGCCTATAGCCTTCCTCGATAAATGGACTATCCAACGTTAAAATATTTTTCCAATTCAAACCAATAGTTACTGAGATTAGCGTGTTCAACCAAACAAGCAAACAAACTCTTCAGCTTTATAATATTACTACTTGACCAGCGCAACTTCGTTTGTTCCGCTCCTATTGGTCTTAGCGTGATGATATATAGCCTTCCTCGATAAATGGGCTATCTAACACTGAACAAATTTTTCAAACCGGACCAGTAGTTCCTGAGATTAGCGCGTTCAAGCAAACAAACAAACTCTTCAACTTTATATATTAGTATAGTTATTACCTAGTATAGAATAGATAAAATCTTACAGCTTAGACACTAGCAGGGTGTTTCTAATCAATCCTTTCTTGAAGCTATGACTAAATGCACTGACTATATCGATGCTGGCAGGGTCATATTTTTTTAAATTCAATTTAGGTACCATAGACTTACGTAGGTATACCGTGTACTGTACAATGTCCCTCCTAATGTATTAACAGGGTTTATAGTCAAACACGCCTACTTTAGTCCGTACAATCTAAAGTGATGTCATTTAATAGTACTATACCTATTACAGATCTATTGTAGTCCGATAAAAAACGCACTAGTATTAGCAATGGCCTTTATATTGTTATGTACACAGTGCATCAAATAGAAATATACCTAGACACACAAACTGACAATCACGACGATGGTTATACCACTTGAGTTTAACTATAAGAGGTCAAGGGCAGAAACGCATGTTCAACGGATTACAATGAGAGAGACATATAGAACTGAAGTTGGTCGCACATCGGGTGTTTACGTAGATACATGTAGGATGGTGTTCAAGTCCCTAGTCCCCATAGATCAATCTACATCATATGAGAGATAGATGATACAATTTTGTAGAATTCATACTCATTCTTCGATAGGTACGAGTTGAGGCTTATTTTTTAGTTTTCATACTTTCTAACTACACAAGCCAGTTTTCATACTGCCTCCGTGGTCGAGTGGTTTCGATTCCCACGGGAAACATACTTTGTAAAGTTGTTTCCAGTTTGGCTCGGACATTGCAGGCTTGAATCACCTGATTGTCTGATAAAAAGATGATTCCGTGCTTCGGAAGGCACGTACAAGCCGGTGGCCGCTAAATGACCGTCGTCAAATAAACCATGTCAGAGGCCCTTGAGGCGGTTTAGAAACTCTGACACTAGGGTGTGTGGGATCGTTAGACCTTACTGCCCACTCGATAAGGAGAAGAAGATACTTCCTATTGCAAATCTGCAACTAGGAGTACACCTCAGATTCATTGTTCTGGTTTTCACGGAGTTGCGACTGTTACAGATTTCGTAACTCACTGAAGAGAGATTTCAAACATTGTGATATCATTTTAGTGACAATGCATCATGCACTAGTTAGGTATAAGGATTTTCACAACCGCATTTTCATTTTTTGCAAAACACGGAAACCAAAAAAGACATTCATTTCATTTATTTATTTCCTTGCTTGTTATCTACGCTATTATTTTCAAAGCACAAATTAATTTCGAAAAGTTTTAAACGTATTGGTCTCTTCCCGGTTCGCCATTTGGTTTTAGTTTTTCAATATGGCGGAACCGAGAAGAAGCCAGCCTCTATACAAAAAAGTTCGAACGCCTTTATTCCACATTCAAATATTTTCTTGTTCCCTTCCTTGTTTATGTTTATTTTTAGAGTACATGTCAATTTTATTGGCCGAATATAAATAATGCGGACATAACAATGACCGCTGCAGATGAAGTACGAGTATTTCGCAAAACATTTTCTTGTTTTGTTTTGCTTTATTGTGGTGTGTGAAATAAAAACTGGAAGTGAGGCAACAATACAATAACTTATACTTAAATATTTTATTTGTAGAGTTTTCAATCAAATAAATAATTTACAGTCAACAAAGCTATTGGGTATGCAGGCAGCTAACTTGCAACTACTTTTAAACAATGTTGTGAGTGTGCTAAGTAGACAATTATTGTACAACACACTCATAAGTACGTCAAAACTTAAAAATAGCAGTGCTGTGGAAAAATTAATATGTTTGCCTTTATATCGAATAGCTTTGCAGCGGTTTATTTCTCCCTTTAGAAATATGAAACCCGGCCAAGTGCGAGTCGGTTCGAACGATTCATATTTTTTCAACATGTTTTTTAAAATCATATCCTTCTTATAGTTTTATTCCTGTAACTAGCTGACCCGCGCAACTTCGTCTGCATCACATTTTTCATTACTGCTCCGCTCCTATTGGTCTCAGCTTGATGATATATATCCCTATAGCCTTCCTCGATAAATGGGCTATCAAACACTGAAATAATTTTTGAAATCGGACCAGTAGTTCCTGAGATTAGCGCGTTCAAACAAACAAACAAACTCACAAGCTTTATATATTAGTATAAAGTATACATTTATAAGTATAAAGAAATGTTTTCAGTATTCTTTTATTTATTTTTTTGAGTTATGGAGCAAGAAATAGTAACACATAGCCACTCGAGCCTATCTTACATCGATGATACCAAAAAATTAAAGTTTCAAACAATATTTAGCATAAATAGCAATGCAAAGCTGCCTTGGGGAATCATTTTATTTACTAGTTGACCCGCGCAACTTCGTCTGCCCTGCTCCTATTAGTCTTAGCGTGATGATATATAGCCTATAGCCTTCCTCGATAAATAGGCTATCTAACACTGAAAAAATTTTTCACATCGGACCAGTAGTTCCTGAGATTAGTATTACGTACAAGTATTACGTAACGCAATTTTTGGAGATTTTTGACCCTCCCCCCCGTGTAACGCGCCGTAACGTTTTTCTGTACCACCCCCTCCCCCCTAGTAAAACGTTACGTAACCACCAAGTGCCCATTTTTACCTAAAAGTCACAATTATGTGGCGTAAAGTACCGGGAAGTCAATCCAATTGAAATTTTGAGAAAAAAAAAACGTTTTAAAAAATGCGTGAGAGCATCCCTCCATGCGACCGTTCTGAAGGATTAAAAAAAAATAATGTTACGTAACGCGTAGTTTAAAATTTTACTGGCTTTTGACAATCTGTAACGATTGCCCAAGTTCTTCAAATGACAGCCGGGACCAACGGCTTAACGTGCTTTCCGAGGCACGGAGGAAACTCGGTATGTTAAGATGGTCAGCCATCCACAGACCAACCTTGGCAAGTTTTGCTTAACCTTGCTATAGACACCTACCTATATAATATTATCTTACAGCTATTGCACTCACAGCACAACAAAGTATAGATATAGAGATAAGTATAGATATTATGAAATCCCATAAAATGTACGTAATGAGTTCGATTGTGGAAAACTTTTGTAATTTTCTTATAAACCGTGAATTGGCAAAAAGTAGGGGAGTAAATGAACCGAAAAATCTTTCTTTTTGTTTTTTCAACATACATAATTGAGGCAGCTATGGATTTGCCCCACTTTCTGCGCTCTTACATGGACTGACTGCCGACAAATAATGAAAGAGCTTCATGAAAATGTATGATACGGCTACATTTTTCATGGAGCTATTTTTCAGTTGACAATTTCCATACTGAAATACAAAAAAAAACGCTTAAATGCTACAAGTACCATCTTGTTTTCCATTATCTAGGTTGCCAGCTACTCATTAATTTACATCTTCGTGTAATCTACGCCATAGCTGTATAAAACCTTTGTATTTATACAGTTACCTAGTTTTTTTTTCTCCGTACTGATGCACAGTACAGTCCATCAGTTTTTGCAGTCATTAGAAATGTGATTACGAAATAATTACAAACAAACGGTCGGTTATACAACTCGCCAATTATCTGCAACTGTACTGTTACTATCTGATCGTGAATAGTTATTGTTATCTAGTTATTATGTCGATTTTCAGCCTTGAAGGTAACAGAGAAGTTTTATAATATATATTTTTCATGTTCATTGAATGAATTCGCAAGAATACCATAAGCATACCATTTATGTTACAATTTGTAAACTAACAAAGTATCACCCTATCGCTTTGGGATCCTGTAATGATAGAAGTGTTGTGATAAATAAATAAATAAATAAAAAATAAATGTAGGAGTTTGCATAAACTGCATCATGTTTTAAATGATGCCCTCGTATAGGTAAGTACAGAGTTGGCTGACTCGCGCCACTTCTTCTGCGGCACATATCTTTTCCCAACTATATTGGAGTCGGCTTCCACTCAAAAATATTAAAAAATTGTTGCTATTCCACCAATTCGCACTAAGCGTTTCCAAACATCTTTTATAATGCGCACAGCAAAGGAGTGGAACTCTCTGCCTGCGTCTGTGTTTCCGAACGCTTACAACCCTAATCTCTTCAAAGTTAGAGTGAACAGGCTCCTTCTGGGTAAGCTCGCCCCATCGTAGACTTTGTCTCTGTCATCTCTGACCTAGAATAGAGTCAAGAGCAAACCCATCTCAAATAAAAAAAAAACAATAATATTGCAGTTTTCGTTTTCATCATAATCGGCCTCAAAACTCGTTTGAGTGTTTTTCGCTACTCAGTTTCGAAAATGACCATCGAGACCATCTTGAAAAATTCACCCTGTATTTGAAATCAGATCACAGAGTTAACAGAACATTGAAGTTTTAAATTACGAGTGTTAATAAGTGAGTTTTAATAACTTCATGAATGACTGAATAAGCTTAGTTTTTCTTTACCATTTAACCTATCTAAAGGAACATTGTATCTACTCATCATAATAACAATTTTTAGAGTTGGAACCAAAATAGGATTTTAAAAAAATCTACACGTGGTCTCGTGTCCCGCATAGATATAATATTTCTATGTCTATGGTGTCCAGCCAAGCTCATATCATCTGCTCCATACATTTTGCTGGTCTAAGTGAATGTACTGAACAGCTGTTTATTTTTCGCAAATTGTAATTGACAAACACACAAACAAGCTTAGATTGACCTTTCAAGCCGTTTCGGAGGAGTTCTATAACAAACATCATGTGACACGAGATTATTATATATTAGATTATCTATACTAATCTATATCTATACTAATATTATAAAGAAGAAAGGTTTGTTAGTTTGTTTGAATTGAATATGCTCCGTAACTACTGGACCGATTTGAAAAATTCTTTTAGCATTGGATAGCTACATTATCAGGGAGTAACATAGGCTATATATTATCTCCGTACTCCCACGGGAACGGGAACTACACGGGTGAAACCGCGTGACGTCCTCTAGTCTGTTATATTTTTTTATTGGATGGTTATTTGTGATCAAAGGCAAGCCTATAAAGCTCAGGGAACCATTTTTAATTAGAATTAGACAATACTGTACTGACAGTCAGATAAGTTTTAAGATTATGGCGTGCATGGAGCAAACAAAAACAGAACGTGACGAACCTATTTTAACATGAATGTACCTAGGGTACCTATTGACAAGAATACTTCTAGACTTATCTCCGAAAATGGTTCGCGGAATTACAGGAATCTTAATCTTAGGTTGAGACATATATCCTCAAGTTCTAAATCGAACAATCGATTGCATTTTAATGCGGGTAGTTGCTTACTCCAATTTCGACTATTATATATAAATATATTTTTTTTTACTATTTATAGGCTCGCGGGTGACCACTATCTCACCTGATGGTAAGCGATGATGTGGTCGAAGATGGAGCACGCTTGCCTAGAAGTAACCTATTCACTCTTGACTTAAATACTCCCAGGTTATAGCTATCAGGAAACACAGACGCCGGCAGGGAATTCCACTCCTTAGCTGCACGCACTATGTATGAATGTGTTCCCAAAACGTTTTGTATATCGTACGTTTGCGACTTCCGATGAATGATTTAGACATGTAAACTCAAACAACAAAGCGTGCTCTAATATTTATGTCATACAAGATGTTTCGATTATACATCCAACGACACATGTTTTGACCAAACTAACGTGACCTGTAAACAATTTGAAATTATTCAATGACAAAGCATGGTTTATTTTGGTCGACCGATATTTCGTAGTGTAGGTTCAAATGGTTATTTTGGTTTCATATTTTCGTTGTACGTTTTCGACGTAATTTGCAGTCGGACAATGTAGAATTATTTATTGATAGTGTGCAAGTATCTGATGGGTGTGTAAGTAATACTGAGATTTAGATGAGGAAAGTGGAAAATTGAAAACAAAGACCAATGACGACACGGTTGGCGCAGTGGTTGAGCGATTGACTGCTGTGCTGTGTGTCGCGGGTTCGATTCCCGCATGAAGCAAATATGTGTATGGCCTACAGATAGTTGTTCCGGGTCCGACTGTTTGTGTATGTGTATTTATACGTTTGTAAACGCACCCACGATACAGGAGAAATTCGTAGTGTGGGGAAACGTTCTTTTTTTTAAATGTATAGGTGATGAATCTGAATTTTTCAAGTGGACGTGTAAATATGTTTATTTCCGAAACTATGAGGAATACCGAGAAATATTCAAAGTAGTCTCGGGTACGTTTTTGACGTAAACTAAAACTGCATCATTAGATTAATGACATAATCAATATTAAATTTATTTTGATCCTATCTATGTATATCGGTAACGTACGAACCGTAAAAAAGAATTTGATCTAAAATAATAACTTCCTAAAATTTGGCTCCAACTTAGCGCTACTTTTGAGTGAATAATTAACACAATGTTTGTGTTTTTTTTCCAATATTTAGGAATTCAATGATGTAGTTTTAGATTTCATCAAAAAAGGCCGAGAGTCATTTGAGAATGTTTCGCTATTCCTCATTGTTTTGGGTTTAACGATTCACGACTATCTCCTATCTTTTAATTCCACAGTGCCAATTCTACTTATTAGGGTTCCGAAAAAAAAACGGAACCCTTATAGGATCACTCGGGTGTCTGTCTGTCTGTCCGTCTGTCACAGCCAGTTTTCTCCGGATCCACTAGACCGATTCTGTTGAAATTTGGTACACATATTGACTTCTATGACCCAAATACGGACGCGTTACGTAAATCATTATTTTTTTAGTATGGGGGTCACTTTTGGGGTCAAACTAGAAAATTAAATAAAAAAGTTTTTTGAACAATATCGTGTGTGCCGTCGATGAAAGGGCTTACTGTGCGAGTTTTAATTGTATTTTTTTCATAATCTATACATATAATAAAATCGTAGACTAACCGTGTCTGTACATTGAATATTTTTGCATGAAAATTACACAGAAAACTCAGGAAAAAGGTATAAAACACAAAAATGCAATTTTTGAAATTTTTGTCTGTTTGTCTGTTTGTCTGTTTGTCTGTGCGTTTGTGGGAGCATCACGCATAAACCACAGATTAGATTGCAAATCTAAGTACTTAAAAATATAAAAGGATTACCCGAGTAACATTAAGCGTTTATTTCATCAAAATCGACCCACAAAATCAAAAGATATTGAATTTTTAAGTTTAGGAAGAAACTTCCTAATGTATTCTGATGAGTCAAAGCGCCATCTATTGAGAAAAATAAAATGCACGAAAAAATTGTTGAGTTATTTGTGAAACTTTTAATACGTGGCAAAATAAGAGTGATCATTTTATACCTTTTCGTTATTGATCGATACAATCGATCCACAAAATCAAAATATATTGAATTTTTAGTTAAGTAAGAAACTTCCTTATGTATTCTGATTAGTCAGAGCGCCATCTATTGAGGAACCAAAAAATGCATGAAAGCATGAATGTTACACCAAAACACATTGATTGAGTTATTTGTGAAACTTTTAATACGTAGACGTAGCAAAATAAAAGTAAACATTTTAATACCTTATCGTTATTTACCGTTACATACGGGTTTCTTATTTAACGTCTTCCGGTGCCAAATATTTTGTCAGTTTACAAGGTCGATAGATGGCGTTGCACTGATGACGCGTTTTTCTGAATTGCGGTGTTTATCCGCTGGAGAATGACCTCACACAATTTCTAAACACAGTCGTGTTTCGAAGGAATTTCGGTTTGGTCTCTGAAAGGTCTTAAACTGTTAGGGACCATAATTGGTTAAATCTCTGAGTTGTGCTAGGTTTCGTTTAAAGTGCATTTATCGTAGAGTCTTAAACTGATTTAGTTTTGCGAAGTTCTGGACGGTTCGACTTGCGGATCAGGCCTGTAGGGTTCCGTACCAAAGGTGCTGTGCTGACGGGACCCTACTGCTAAGCCTCCGCGATTGATTCCGTTTAGAGCGAAGCAACGAACGGTTCGATTTGCGAAACAAGGCTAATAATAATAAATAAAAATCTTATATTTCAGACAGAGTCCATTTTTAGGGTTCCGAAAAAAAAGGAACCCTTATAGGATCACTCGGGTGTCTGTCTGTCCGTCTGTCACAGCCAGTTTTCTCCGGATCCACTGAACCGATTCTGTTGAAATTTGGTACACATATGGACTTCTATGACCCAAACACGTAAATAGGCGTTACGTAAATTATTAAATTTTTAGTATTACTAAAAATTAAACTAGAAAATTAAAAAAAAGTTTTTTGAACTTTATCGTGTGACATATCGAATGAAAGGGCTTACTGTGAAGGGTTTAATTATATTTTATTTCATAATTTTAAAATAAATGATTTAGAAGTTATTCAAGAAATTAGACGAAAAATGACCATTCCCCCCCCCCCTTATCTCCGAAACTACGGAGCCTAAAATTTTGAAAAAAAAATGGAGATAATAGATCTTTACCTAAAGATTACAGGAAAACCTATAAGAAGTCTGTAGTGTTAAAATAACATGTTAAAAATTTTTAATTCGTTCGGAACCCTTTGCACGCGAGTCCGACTCGCACTTGGCCAGTTTTTTGGTTAGTAGTTAGCTTTAGGTTTATTTTAGCTTAGTAGTTTGGTTTTTTATAATAAGGTACCGTACCAAAGGTGGTCACGGTGACGGGAGCGATCGATTTTGGGAGCCTACTCTCTAAGTCCGAAGTCCGTAGTTTCGGGCTTAGTTGCGGACGTATTCTACTCCGTATCACCTACAGACTTACGATTAATCCCGCACCCGAACTAAGAATGAATGACAACACGATTTCACAGTAACTGTCAAATCGTGTTATCATTAGTTCTCATTGGTTAGGTGATACGGAGTGGAATATTTTTTTTTTACAATAGATAGGCATACGTTTGACCACTATCTCACCTGATGGTAAGCGATGATGCGGTCGAAGATGGAGCACGTTTGCCTAGAAGCAACCTATTCACTTTTGTCTTAAAGACTCCCAGGTTGCCCGCAACTAAGTTTTTAATTCGTGCTAAGTATCAAACGGTTCGATTTGCGAGCCAAGGCAAATTATAGGGTTCCGTGCCAAAGTTGCTAATGGGACCCTATTATTTAAGCCTTCGCGTACGATTTTGATTCGTGCGAACCCAGTCGATTTTTAGGGTTCCGTACCAAGTTTGCTAACGGAACCCTTTTTATTAATAAGCCACCGCTGTCCGTCTTCCTTCAGTTTATGCGTTTTATTTCTGTCTCGCTAATATAAAAAATGTCTTCTAGAAAAAGGTCGAATCTTTCACAATATAGCAAAATTCTTAATCTTCTTAATATATTTAAAACAAAGTCGGGTTTGTTCGAACACTTTTCTAACTCGAGAACGGCTCGACCGATTTTCATAGTTTTTGTGTTTTTGGATTAGTCTTCGTCCGGAATAGCACAATAAGGTAAGCCTAAAAAGAGTAGGTAGGTAGGGTAGGTGGTAGGATAGGTAGGTAGGGTAAGTAGGGTAGGTAGGGTAGGTAGGTAGGTAGGTAGGTAGGGTAGGTAGGTAGGGTAGGTAAGGTAGGGTAGCTATGGTAGGTAGGATAGGTAAGTAGGTAGGTAGGGTAGGTAAGGTAGGGTAGCTATGGTAGGTAGGATAGGTAAGTAGGTAGGTAGGGTAGGTAGGTTAGGGTCGGTAGGTAGATTAGCCAGTTGACGGGAGCGAAGCCGCGCGGGTCAGCTAGTTTTAAAATAAATGGTTTTGAAGATGAAAATTAAATTTGACAGATTGTTGTGCGATTATTATGATTCTCCTAAAGTGACCTTTTTAGCCCCCCAGGATAATATGCAATGCATAAAGAAGGGTTTCGAGAAACTTGGTGGCGTAGCGCTAATAGCCACCATGATTTGGGGAAAACTTAATTGTAGGCATTTCTTATAGGTACCTATCAAATGATTTTTTGTGGGTAGTTGGAAAATAAAATGTTTGCGACATTGTTCCAAATTAAAATATAATTACCAATACCTTTGACTTGGAGTTATATCTAGCTAGGTACCTATAGGTAGATATACCTTAAACAAGAATTTTCAAAGAGATTCCGGCTGCAAGTTTCAGTTTTCAGGTCAATGGAAGACAAGAAGTTGTAAAATTGACTTTTACGATTTAATTAACCTATCTACCTATATAATTGTAAATTTATAGATGTCTCATAATGAATATTTCATCAACTGATGAAGTGAGAAAAAATTTAATTGTTTGATGAACAAACAAATCCATTGTAGGTATTTCCCTTGATTGCAGTTTTGCAGGCAAGACTCAATTGATCGTCTCGAGGTATTTAGATATAGGTATTTAGATTTTTTCATTTCGATAAACTGAACGATAATTATAATTATTTTATTGTGCTTAACTAACTACCCACTTTTGAAAACTGCGTTTATTGTTACACTAAGTACGCTATATCTTTCTAACCCTTTATTTAAAAAAATACTAAACATCAGTGATAATTGACGTAAAAACAAAAAATACTTAAATAAACCTTACCTTATATTTCATTTTGATTAAAAACTCGTCTTCTTTCAACAAAAACACAACACTAACAATGACAAAAAATAACAATTAAAATATTCTACTTTAAAAAATAATATTTCTCGTTCATAAAATTGTAAATAAATAAATAAATTCGTCAAAGTTTGCGATCGCGAAATGTTTTGGCGCGCAATTCGCGTCCGCGCGCATGCGTTCAGTGCGGCTGCGCGGTAATGGCTGCGCTTTGCGAGACGCGACGGTTTTGCTTCCCCGCCATCGCAGTGCAACGACCCAATACTGGCCGCGAACACTTCCTCAGCCCGATGCAATGAAGGTGAAGGTAAAAGGTGAAGTGCGAAATTGTTGCCGAAATGACCAGTCGTCGTACGGCCAGTACCTACGCGTTCGGCCCACTCGACCGATAATGCGTTTCACGCAGTTTTCACGGTTTGATAATGCAATTTATTATTGAGACAGTGACCTACAGTTTTTGGGCAACTGATATCAGCGCTAGCGCGTAACTTTGTTTGATTGACCACGATTTTACGATTTATGTGTCAACTGTCAACGTGAAACTGGGGTTACTCGAGGATAGATTGAAATCAGTTGCTAAATAAAATAGGTTGATTTGCAAATATTTAAATGAAATGCAATTGATTGCTTACGTATGCAAACTTGACCAATGTAAATGCACATTTCAGAAATCTCTTTACTGAACGTGCTTTTGGGAGCTTTCTTTAAGTACCTACCTACTTAATCATAAACCAGTAGGTGTGGTAGGTAAAGTAGATGCCTAGGTAGGTTAGGTGGGTATTAAGCACCTGCTGATAAAGCACGTTTGCCCCAGTGCATTTTGCCCCGTTATTCATGAATGTTGAGTAAACCAAAGCTGGTCTTAACATTTGGTCTAGCGCCGGTGTGATTCATCCTATGGATTCATCACAGCTTCTTACCAAACGGAATGAATTCCACTGCTGATGTGTATTGTGAAGAACTGAACACAATGATGGAGAAGGTCGCACGTCTCCAACCAGCTTTAGGCCTTTGGTCAGTCAGTTGTCTCCGCTGCTCCTGTGCGACAACGCGCGACTTCATACTGCACAGCAGACTGTATCCAAGATACAAGAGCTGGAGTTGGAAATTCCCCGTCATCCGCCGTAGATACTCAACAGAACTTGCGCCTATAGACTTCTACTTTTGCCAGAATTTGGATAGCTTCTAGGCGGGAAAATAATCAATAGTTATCCGAGAGGCAGTACAAAATACCTCTGAAGAATTTGTTGCCTCCCGTCCAGCTGATTTCTTCAAGAGGGCATCAATAAATTGCCACTGCGTTGGCACAGATGCATCGATTTCAGGGGTGATGATTACTTTGATTAGATAATAGGAATAAAAAATATAGAAAAAAAATACGTTAACTTTCTAGGTTAATGAGGTTTCGAGGTTTGGCTCTCGCCTGTTTCCTCCTCCAATATTGGACCGATTTAAAAGATATTTCAAAAACTTAATGAAAAGGATATATACTGTGTCACGTATATAATACATTTTGCTGTTCTTAATCGACTTCTATCGTGATCCTTTAAACGTTCTCTAGTAATGAAAAACGGATCATAATTTATTGTTCGGGTATCTACGAAGGGATATTAGGGCAGTGGCATAGCTAGTCTCAAGGAGGCCCTGTATCAAACATTTCTGGGGGCCCTTTTTTAGGGGTCTTGTTTTTTAAACAAAGTGCTGGTTTTACACATTTACCGCCCCAAAGCTATAAAAATTTTGCCACTCCTACTGACTTCTAAAATTAGATATACTGTTCACAATAAAGTTCATTCCATTTTTTAGGGAATAATCTAGTTTCTAGATTATTTTTATAACTTTTTGGGTATATTTTTAAGCTAAAAACAGCAAAGCTTTGTTTTTACTGCACGAATAGGACGTGGTGGGCTAAGGATATACGTGCGCGATGCGCGCTCGGAAACGGACGCGTTTGTGCTACACTGCACGAATATTTTATTGGCGTTTTGCGCGGCCGTAACCGCTGCCCGATTTTGTTCGCAATGGCTACAAAGCAGTTCATTGCTAACGAGCTTTTGGCATTCATCAAGCATGCCATCGACTACATGGTCGAGGTCAGCATCTTGCAGATCTGCAAGTCCTCCTTCAAAGAGGAAGAGGTACGCAGTGCCAAGTTGCTGTTATTCCAATCACTCGACCAAGTCGGACAGATGCCATCTCGCCGGAGAGATGGTGGCGAGAAGATTCTGCAGGACATCATCGACCTGCTGAAGAGGACCGTTCCGGATGACGTGCCAGATTTTGTGGCGAAGGAGCTGCACAAGCTGCCTCCCGTCACATTCGACCACGTCGACGTCACCACGCTGCTGAAGGACATCACGTCCCTGAAGGTGAGCCTGGCTGAAATGAAGTCCAAGTTGAAGTCATCCGATGTCACCATAGGTGAATGGCGAGCCGAAGTAGCATTGTTGGGCAGCGCTATTCCGGCAAGTGGATCACCAGAAGGCTTCAATGTAGATATATGTCGCGGGGCAAAAAATGCTTCAATATGCAGTTTTCAGTCGGTGAGTGATTCTACGTCATCGGCTGTCAAGAATGCAAGCGTTGCATCGTGTTCCGCTGATCGCGTTGTACCTGCCGGGGAAGCGAAGCGCGTAATAGGTACATCGACCCCCAAAAGTGCCTATTTTACAATTACCACCAAGACGAAACCTGCTGTGTCACAAACGAAAAGACAAGCAGAAAAACCATAAGGGAACCCTCCCGGAGGGAAAGGGGGGCAGAGTCGCTCAGCATCGACTGCGACTGAAGGTGCTGTGATGGATCACCAACATCATGATCCACCGAAGAACTCATGCGATGAGGACGGCTTCATCAGGGTGGCGAGAAAGAAGAGGAAGCCTATTTATCGGAACCAGTGTGGGACAGCGCCGGCAGAATCCAAAATGCTGCTACGTCCTGCAGTACCGACGACGCAGCTGTACGTGTCCCGTTTACACCACTCTACGAAGACTGAGGACATTGTAGAGTACATACGGGTGAAGACCAACTGGGTCCTTGAGGGTGGAGAAGATAGAGGCGCGCCATAATACCAAATTCAAGTCGTTCGTGGTGCTCGTTCCGACCCATCATTTGGTGACCTTCTTCATGGAAGAGTTTTGGCCGAAAGGTGTGCTGTATCGGCATTTCCGCGGCCGACTACGCGACACCTCGCAGCGCAACACGACACAGTCTCTTCGTATTCAGTAGTTTTTAAGAACGTTGTATAAATTAGGCATACGTATTAGTTTAGAGCTATTGTTTTTATGTTTATATATGTATTGTGTTTTATGGGCCTAAGTTGTCTGAAACAAAGGATAAATAAATAAATAAGGAAGATAGGTAGGTAAGGCCCTATACTAGAGGTGAAACGTATATACCTGAATAGATTATCTGGCTGGACGCTTAAATATGTACTCCGTGCACACCACATAAACGCGTATCGAGAATTTAGACGTATGGAGTCTGATACTATACTCGCGAACTTGCGGTTTCGCGTAGACGAGTGTTGCGACTTGCGTTGCGACCGACAAGCTCGGTTAGTTTCGGAGATGTTCGGTTCGGGAGTCGAAGTTAGAGAGTCGATTTATTTGTTTTGTGTTACTAAACCTTATATCCATACAAATAGAATCACTATTGCGTTGCGATAACTTGGTAAGTGCATATCAAAACAAGATTCTGTGAAAATATATAGCAGTTTTTTGTTTTTTAAATCAGTACGTTACACAATACGTCACAAGACCGGTGCTGTGTTGTTTTCGTAAACATATGTTTTAAGATTTTTGGTGAAAAGTGACTTTTAGTGTATAAGAACTTAGTTTTGTTGAAGTGTGTTGTGGTGTTTAAGCGATTGTTTATTTATATATTTCTAAATTTGAAGTAACGACGGCTCCGAAGAGAAGTATCGTATGGCATTATTTTACCGATAAAGGGGACTATAAAACATATTGCAAAATATGTAAAATGGACCCTTCATTTTAGACATCAGTGTCGAATTTGATGAATCATTTGAAGAGACGACACGGTGCTATACGGTCTGTGCCCAGGGAAAGTGAACAAATGGAGCAGATAGAACCATGACTTCCAGAACCTTTACCGTCAGAACCTTTACCGTTCCAACATTTTGATATTATGGTACTAACCGAATGCTGGCTATCTAATCGCCAGGATAACCTCCCAGAAATGACAGGATACAACTTATTGTATACAAAACTCAACAACAACCAAAATGATGGTGTAGTGGTCTATTCTAAGGAACATTAATGATCACAGTAGAAGAACCTACTTTACAAGACTGTACGAGTAACTGTTTAATCATCAAAATCGGTACAACTACAGCAATAATCGCTATGTATAGATCCCCTTCCGCTAGAAACTTGGATTCTTTTAACGCTTCCTTAAACCAGATTTTTCAAGACCTAAGCTCTTTTAAGAATGTTATATTAACAGGCGACATAAATATAAACATTAACTCTGGAAACTGCGATGCAGGGACTCAACAGTATCTTAATATCTGCTCATTCCATGGCTTTTTACCTGCACACACTTTGCCTACTCATCAAAGCGGTTCCTGTCTCGATCATATGATCATCAAATCCAGTTTATCGTATGTTACGCTTGTTACTAACTCAACAAGTACCATCACGCTGTTCTACTAACCCTAAACTTAATGCTGCCTAAGCTAAATCGTCCCCAGACCAAAACCCAATTAAACACAAACAAACTCGAATATGATTTAAGCAAACTTGACTTTAACCCAGTTTATAATACTGCTGACGCAAATTTTGCTTTATCGTACTTAATAAAACATGTTCAATCAGCAATATTACGTAACACTACTGTTATTACGACAAATAAGAAACTTTATAATATCAAGCCTTGGATTACTCCTGGCCTTATTCGGTGTATAAGACACAGAGATAAACTTCATCAGGCATCAAGGAGAAACCCAGGTGATAGTATCATAAAAACCACATATAAAAGATACAGGAATTTTTGTAACAACCTTTTAAAGAGCTTAAAAAATAATTACGATAAAAATTAACTAAAGCGAGCAGGAAACAACAGCAAGCAACTTTGGAAGCATATTAAAAACGTCACCTATACGTCAAAACAGCGTGAATCAAATTCGAGTTTATTGCTAACTAATAGTTCACCTATTTTATCAGCCAACCTTGTCAACAACTTTTTCGTAAATGTTGGGAAAACTCTTGCCGAACAGATTCCAAAGAATTACTGTGTTCAATCGCCTTCCCAAGAATTGAATAATGTGCGCGCGCTAAAATCTTTTGGCTTGCTGGACACTGACGAGGATGAAATAACCCGAATTATTTGTGGACTAAAAGACGACTGTGCAGTGGGATGGGATAATATTAGCAATAAGATCCTTAAACAATTCAGGCATATCCTGGTACCTCCCTTAACACATATATTTCGTATTTGTCTTTCCGAAGGCATTTTTCCTAGATGCCTAAAAAAGCAGTTGTAATCCCTATCTTTAAATCCGGGAACAAAGATTTTGTTGATAACTATAGGCCAATATCATTACGCCCCTCAATATCTAAATTACTAGAAAAAATTATAAACAACAGACTAGTGAACTATTTAGAAAAAAATAATTTATTATGATCTGCGCAATTTGGTTTTAGAGCCAAGCTATCCACAGCCGATGCGGTGCACCACCTAACCGATTACGTTTCAGAGGAACTTGGCAAAGGAAACCAGACCCTGGGGATCTTCCTTGATCTAGCGAAAGCCTTTGACACAGTATCTATTTCTAGGCTCCTTACTAAATTAGAGACCATGGGAACAAGGGGAACGCCGCTGAAACTGTTTGCTGACTACCTAGACGACAGATATCAATGTGTTAGAATAGACAATATTACGAGCGATGAGCAAAAAACTACTGGTTTTGGTGTTCCTCAGGGAAGCATTTTGGGCCCAACCCTATTCCTGATTTATATTAACGACTTGTGCAATTTAAACATTAAAAATGGCAAAATTGTTTCATATGCTGACGACACGGCCTTAGTTTTAACCGCTAAAACCAGTAAAGAATTGTACGATTACGCTCAAATAGGTTTCAATATTGTGGATAAATGGCTTCAAAGCAATTTACTTACATTAAATGCTGACAAGACAAAATATATTCACTTTTCCATGCGCAATCCTCAATTTAACGCTACTAACCCTCATCTGTTTGCACATAAATGTGGATTCCATCACTCAATCAGTACATGCGACTGTCTATTTATCCTCCAAACATGCTACATTAAATATCTCGGAGTTATTATAGACGAAACACTCTCTTTTAGACCACATATCGAAAGTCTGGTTAAAAGAGTACGTAAATTAATATATGTTTTTAAAAAACTGCGGACGAATGCAGATTCAAAATTAATCACGCAAGTTTATTTGGCCCTAGGTCAATCTGTAATTCAGTATTGTATCACTTCATGGGGTGGAGCACCCAAAACTCACTTACTCTCTCTTGAGAGAGCTCAGAGAGCCATTTTAAAAGTAGCCAATTTCCATCCCTTTCTCTATCCCACAGATCTCCTATACAAATCTTGCAACGTACTAACTGTTCGCCAGCTTTTCATTATGCATTTGGTATTAAAACAGCACACCATGCTGTCTTATACCACCGAAAATACAAATAAGAGACGGAATGATATTGTATGTGATTCAAATGCTGTTTCAAAGTATGTGTTTGTAAAAAGATTTTTTACATTTTTAGGTCCATTTCTGTACAATCGATTAAATAGAAAACTAAGTATCTACAAGTTAAATTATTATAGCTGTAAAAAAACAATTGTGCAATATTTGCTTAGTATCTCTTACGTAGAGACAGAAGATCTTCTTTTTGTCTGTAAATAAATTATGTGTCCTTTAATTTAAGTTTTTATTATAGTCAATTGATTTGATTCGTTGTTAGTTTATTATTTTAAGATAAAATGTATGTATAAGCACTTACTAGCCTGAAGCACAGGCCCATCCTATTTCAGGCAAATTAGCAACTGTGTTCTAAAAAGTTTAAGATTTATTTTATTGTAAATGTGCCCCTTTTTAATTAAATAAACGATTTGTTATTATTATTTATTATTATTATTTTTTCTACGTTTTTATCAATAAAAGCTGACAATCCTAAGCCTTTCCCTTTTATTTTTTTAGTTTTCAACTAAAGTTTTACTTGCAACTTGCTTACTTGTTAGTGAACAACATAAATAAATAAGTTAGAAACTTGTTTTTTTAAGTTTTCATATATTTTTTAACTACAGTCGCTAGCGAGTATAGATTGATAAAACTCATGGTAGACGTTCAGTTCTGAGCTAGTAAGCCCTACTAGCTCATTGTTTTGGCAGCCATTTTGTCAGTGCCGGATTTACCATAGAAGCCGAAAAAGCTGAAGCTTGACTGATAGAAAAGAATGGAAGAAAAAAACGTGTTGCGCCGACCCCAAGTAACATGGGATGAGGGCAGGAAGATGATGATATATTTTTTAACTACAATCGCTAGCGAGTATAGATTGATAAAACTCATGGTAGACGTACTGTCTTGGCAGGCCGCGAAGGCGATGGCGGGACTAATGTATAGCTTTGCGTCCAGCCGCCGGGGCCCTCTCAGTCCGGGGCCCCGTACCTTTGATACGGCAATATCTACGCCGCTGTATTAGGGAAAAGTCAATGTACTTTATTGCAAGTTTATCTTGCCTTATATATATAAGTTTATATGCCTTCTATACGCGTAGGCTAGTATTATATTATCTGTGGAAGGTAAGTACGCCTACCTAAGTACTTTTTGGAATGGCATTAAGGTAAAGATTAATAAATGGAAATGTGCGATATGTGCCTGCTCAGATGTGGCTTGACATACATGACACTATGATATATGAATTTTTCAGAAGCAGTTTGTAGTTTGAAAATTGGTCGTTTGATCTGAATGTGACACAACCGTGCATCGGGCAGCACGAAAGCCGTTGGTCCTGCGCCTTGTCTTGCCTTGTCTCCCCGTAGTTCTGTCTGATTGCCGTCCCATCCCATCGGACTAGTGCGCTTGTGTTTGCACACAGAATTATACACTAGATTTAATATCTCTTACGTACTTGGCTAAATTCTGTGTATTGAGCTGAATGCAATATGGAAGCCTAAAATGTCACGTTGATGAGATATATGGAGATAAAGATCACCATGTGGAAACGATGCAGCATTAAAAATTAACGAATGATAGGTGCCTATTTACGCTCGCATTCATTTTACTCACTGACATAGTATAACCTCCTAAACAAGGGCGTAGCGAGGTACCCTCCCCCCCCCCCCCCCCGCCTAGAAGATGCAGGAATGCTCAAATACCGTAAAAAATACGTAGATAGCCTATTAATAAACCAAAACAAAGTTTGATTCTATTGATAGCAGTAGCGTAGCGAGGGAGGGGCAATGGGGGCGGCCCGCACCGAGTGACACCCGACCGTTCATTGACTGGTTTTGTCACTGTCGGGTATCACCCCTAAACATTTGACGCAATGAAATCTGTTTAAGTGGGGTGCAAAACTTTTTGAGATCGCTTTGCTCGCTCTTGCATTCTGCACTCTCTAAATTCATGAGCTCTTCTTATATATTAATCAACAAAAGACTTCTATTTAAGTATGAATGATAGACAGTAAAAACCTTCCGAGATGAGGTGTTAAAATTTCCTTACTTCTTGAGGTTTTCTGCATTTAGGGGTGACACTAAACCGTTGTGATTTTTTTGTCACGGTCGGGTGTCACCCCTAAACGGTTGACGTTATTATACCTGTCTTCCGAGGGGGAGTGTAAAATTTTTCGAGCTCGACTCACTCGCTCTTACATTCTGCACTCTCATTGCTCTCCAACTTTTCTGCTACTCAAAAATTTATAAAAATACTTGTAAAGTAGCTAAGGCTTTATATATAAGCAATAAGGTAAAAACAGCAGACAGTAAAATAAAGACGGTTTGGAAAATTATAAACAATGAAACAAATAGGAACAAAAGATATAACACTGATTACGGATTGAAGACTTCTCATGGACTTATTAGCGATAACAAACAAGTTGCTCAAGAATTTGTAAAAACTACTGAAGTCTTAAATTCCTCGCCTTCACTTGCTTTTGATTTATTACAGGCGAACGTTCCAGCCTGCCCGACTGAATTTAATTTTAAACATAAAAACCCCATAGTAGTAATAAAAGCTTTTAAACAAATCAAAATTAAATTGACCGAAGATCTATGGAGATTGTCTATCAAAGTTTGTACCTCAATTATCGAGACTATAGCGCCGTACTTAGCTTTAATATTTAATATGTGTGTGGATCAAGGACTCTTTCCGGACCTAATGAAATTCAGTAAGGTGATACCACTTTTTAAATCCGGGGATAGTAAAGACACAAATAATTATAGACCAGTATCTGTGTTGCCAGTGTTTAGTAAGGTATTTGAAAAAGTGATGCGAAATCAAATGCTTAATCATTTTAACACGAATAATATCTTTCATGATAAACAGTATGGTTTCACCAAAGGACGTTGTACAACTGACGCTGGTGTTACCTTACCAAAGCACATTTTTAATACGTCGGAGGACGCACAGGATGCCATAGGTATATTTTGTGATCTCTCGAAGGCGTTTGATTGCGTCGATCACGATACATTACTCCTGAAGCTCGGGCATTACGGACTGGTCAAAACAGCTTTAAGCTTGGTCAAATCTTATTTGAATGATAGGCAGCAATTAGTTCAAATAAACGGTGTCAATTCGTCGGGATTAAACGTGATAATGGGCGTTCCCCAGGGCTCGATTTTGGGTCCTTTCTTGTTTTTGGTATATATCAATGATTTACCCTATTTATTGCAACAAAAACTTGGTATGGTGCTGTTTGCCGACGATACCTCTTTAATTTTTAAGATAAATAGACAGACAGACAATGTTGATATCATAAATAATGCCCTAATGCAAGTCCAAAATTGGTTCACGGCGAATAATTTGGTTCTGAATGAAAAGAAAACGAAATGTTTAAGATTTGCCTTAGCCAATGTCAAAAGCAGTGATTGCGGCATAGTATTGAACAGGGAAAATCTAGAATTTGTCGATAGAACGGTTTTCCTGGGAACTACGCTTGACCCAAGGTTACAAAGGGGCCCTCATATAACATCTCTTTCAGGACGGCTAAGTTCAGCAGCTTATGCTGTTAGGAAAATCCGCCAATCAACGGATGTCGATACCGCAAGACTGGTCTATTTCTTTCACAGTATCATGTCCTACGGTATTTTACTATGGCGACGGGCTGCAGACATTGAGTCTATTTTTATTCTGCAGAAAAGAGCCATCAAAGCGATATACAATCTCCGCCGGTGCGATTCTCTAAGGGAACTGTTTAAGAATATTAATATCATGACGGTACCTTGTCAATACATTTACGAAAACATCACGTATGTCAGAAAGAATTTACATCTTTTTAGTAAAAGAGGCGACAGATATAATTATAGTACTAGAAATAGGGATCAATTAGTTCAACCAGGTTTCAGACTGGCAAAAGTAGCCTCATCTTTCATGGGGTACTGTTTAAAATGTTATAATTAGATACCTTCCCATATATTAGAACTTAATGAGACAAAATTTAAATCTTGTATTGAACGCACACTATGCAGGCAAGCATATTATAAGTTGAGGGATTATATTGAAGATAAAAATGCTTGGCTGAATACTGGTCCTGCTCCACAGCCACTAGGGCGCACAAAATAATCTGTTAGCATTTGGAAACATTGTTGGACCGGCTGAAGATTGTAAAAAAACAGTATTTGCATTGTATAGACTCAATTTATTTAGCATTGTATAATTTCATCCATTTTAACGGCACATGTGTGAGTACTGTGTACCTTAAACTTAAGCTATAGCTATCAGTTTTAGGTTTGTTTCGACTTGAATGTACCCTGGCGGTTGGGAGTGTCATGCTCACACAAAAGTCTGGCTGATGGTGGCATATGCGTTAGATCATTTAGCTCCCTTCAAAATGGTTGAGCCGAATGGTGCTAGCGCATGCGTCATGTTCGGGAACGAGCGCTGTCAGTTGGGACTGGTCATTTCTCAGCTGCCATGGTTTATTTTAAATATTTCTTTGAATTGTTCCTTTTTTTTCCGGACGCTTTTATCCGGCTCGTCTTTTACATCGTTCTCACATGTATGTATAATTTCAACTTGGTGTAAACAAAACTTTGTAACAATTGATTATTTTTAAAAGAGTGTCCGTGGAGTTTCTTGCACGTTCTTCTCCATAGAGATCAACGCTTTGGAACGTGCAAATAGCTTCATCTTTTTGGACCGACCGACCTTGACAATTCAAAAGTGCCTGTAAATGATTTATTTGAAATAAATATTTTTGAGTTTGAGTTTAACTCAACAAAATGACCATGTTCATGAATGAATGATCAAAAGATAATAAAATCTTTCCGGGGGTGCATACATTTTCGAGTTCGCTTCGTCTATTCATGTGTTCTGCCCTCTTTGAGTTAATGAGCTTTCTTGCATCAGTCCATAAAGTTTCTTCTATTTAAGTGGGAATTATCAAAAGAAAATAAAACCTATCCGAGATGGGATGCAAAAACTATCGAGCTCGCTTCGCTCGCTCTTGCGTTCTGCCCTCTCTTAGTTCTTGAGCTTACTTGCGTCAGTCAGCAAAGTTGAGTTTAGTTAATGATGAAAAGAAAATCAAAATAATCCAAGGAAATTCCTGAAAAAAAACACATTAAGCACATATGGAACACCTCGGATGGCTGGCGACTACCAGAACGAAAGGCGCAACCCATAATTATTGAGGGGGCGAATTTCATAAGATTGTAGGTACTATGAATGGTTGAATAAGATTCATATTTTGCGCGCGAAAATGTTTTCTCGACACCGCGCCACATCTCTCCGTTCCCCGCGCGCCCGCGCCACCGCTGAAACGAGTCAACATCGCCTCGCTTACACTGCGCTGCCCAGTCGACGTTACCATTTCGTTGTTGTGAAATTTCTTGTGAAATTGTAAAATAAATTCATCGATGGATATTTTATATTTCATATTTAACGTAACCTGTCCTATTGCTCATGCAGCATTTACCTTAGACACTTTTATTCTTGGTTTGTCTACGTCCCCCTTAACAAATTCCTAGCTACACCCTTGTACTTAAAGAAATATACCTAACTGAATAAATATTATTTTAGACTAGCTGTCCCCCGCGGCTTCGCTCCCGTCAACTGGCTAGGTAACGGTAGGGTAGGATAGGTACCCTGCTCTACCTACATTCCGAACATCCGTAAAAAACGGAATCCTTTTAGGACCACAGGTGTCTGTCTGTCTGTTCGTCTATCACAGCCAGTTTTCTCCGAATCTACTGGACCAATGCTGTTGAAATTTGGTATACAATGACTTTTTGTGGAATGGACATCTGTGACCCAAATACGAACACCTTTCGTGAATAATTAAATATTTAGTATAGGGGTCACTTTTGGGGGTCAAACTAGAAAATTTAAAAAAAGTTATTCAAACTGTATCGTGTGGCATACCAAATGAAAGGGCTTACTGTGAGGGTTTTAATTTTTTTTTTTATAATTTTAAAATAGCTAAATAGTTTTAAAATTATTCAAGAAATCAGACCAAAAATTACCATTACCCCTCTTTTCTCCGAAACTACTGAGCCTAAAATGTTGAAAAAAATGCAAATAATAGTTCTATACCTAAAGATTACAGGAAAACCTATATAAGAAGTCTGTAGTATTTAAATAACATGTTAAAAAAATAAAATTGGTTCGGAACCCTTAGCACGCGAGTCCAACTCGCACTTGGCCAGCTTTTTCTTACCTAAGAACCTTCTCCTGACAACAAAAAACAACAACAATGAAAAAAAATTGCGAAATCGATCTAGTCGTTCTATTTTTTAGAACGACTAGTAAATAAGGATTTATTTATGTAAATACCTATAGATTATTTTTTTAGGTCTAGTTAGCATTTTGAAAACATATTCATATTCTGTGCGGTTGTCATTTGTAGATCTTTGGCAGTCGTTACGGATTGTCAGAAGCCAGTAAATCTGACTCCAGTCTTGCCAAAAAGTACCGTGCTACCTTCGTGTGCAGGTCTGGTAGGCAGCCGCTCCACGTAAAATACTGGTATCAGCTGAAACCGGTTTGACTGGAAGCCGACCCCAATATAGTTGGGAAAAAGGCTAGGCAGATAATGAATGTCCTCGTCGAGGCGATTGGCGGCGGCGACCTCTCGCGTCCGGCCCTGGTCCAATCCATGGTCCGGAGCGAGGAGGCATGGGAAGCGGTCACCTCCTTCTGCGAAGCAGTAATGCTAGCAAAGGAGGAGGCCGAACGCGTGAGAGAGAGGGAAACCTCACGCCCCAGCCGCCGCAACAGGAGAAGACGCCCCGGGCGTCGGGAGTCGCAGGGCGATTCCCGGCCACTGTAGGCACGGGCCTGCGGACGGCGAGCATTGGGTGGCTCGCTATCCGATCAGAACCAAGCCCGGGTCGACGGCGCGCTGTGTTCCACGCGCGCCTTAAAGAGCTGTCAGCGTAGAAGACGGGGCCCGCTAGGGCCAGCGCCTGCCGGTGTCGCGGAATCTGTTCGAAAGAGTCGCCGCGGCCCTGGTACACAAAGGGCATTGGGAGGAACACGGATGGGTTTTAGTCAGTAAGAGTCTGACACTCCCTTCTGCTTCACCCAGAGCGGGAGGAGTCATTTGATGATTTCCCAGCCTTAAAAAAAAAAAAAAAGGCAGATAATGAATCATACTCTGTGCTATGCGGTTTGGTTGAGACCATGGAGAACAGAGTGGCGCTACAGTGACATGGGTAGGGTAGGTGGTTTAGGGTAAATTAAAAAAAAACAGCGCCAAAAGTTATTAGAGTAGGATAAAAAAATAAACAAGGAAAGAACAACTTCCTGTTCATTATTATTTCGTTATGGTGCAAGTAAGAAACAATGATACATGATGTTTTTATGTATTATGTTTAGTAAATAGTAAGAAAATAAATACGTTGCAAAGATGAGAAAATAGTATGTTCAAAATAAAGACAACAAAAGTTCATCAAACTGCAGCTACGCTAACGCCATTCTGGAAGGTTTTTGAACTGTTACAGCTTACAGCTGGATACTTTTTCAACTTTTCCCCCATACAAAATCGCCCTTCTCGCCTCTATTCTCCATGCTTGTCTTGTCCCCCAAGATTGTCCTCCTTACCTCTGACCTCTATTGTCTCAACTCAACTATGGAAGTTGAGTTGAGACTATGTTAGTAATACAGATAGAGTGCGCGCAAGATAAGTCTGCGTGCGGTTGAAATCGGAAGTAAACGTGTTAATTTTATAAGTACGTCAATTAATATAATCTAGTACATTAATAATACCTTCTTTCACCTTTCACTTACGATTCGAGTAATATCATTTTTAATAATAGACGCAGCGCCACCATCCGCGCGCAGATTTATCTTGTGCGTACTCTAGTCTGTGGATTAGTCTCTAGTTATCTGTGGTCTTCGGCATTGTAGCCATGGAGAATAGAGTGGTGTTCATCTATAATACTATACTATACTCTATGGTGGTGTTAGGGATGCGCAACTGAAAAAAATATATCGATATTTATCGTTTCGATATTTTCAAACAGTTTCGATAAATATCTAGTGAAAAATATCGATATATCGTCGGTTTTCGCATGATTATTCATACATATTTATTTATTTATTTGGGACAAACAAACAGTAACACATTATATCTGCGCAAATAATATAAACAAAGATATTACATAAATGTGAAACTCACACCGTCATCCACAGCATATACTATTATATTCCCTAATAAAATAGTATTTTTTATTCATGCTCGAGCCTAAACAATTATAAACAAACCAGTAGTCATCAGATATGGACATAAGTATCTAATAACATTAAACACGAAGCCAAAGTTGCGTTAAAAAAAAAACAAAATTGATACGAATTCGATACTCTAAAATAAATTTCGAATATCGATATATCTCGATTAAAAAATCAACGATATAATTGATAATCGTATGGAAAAGAATCGATACTTTGATAACTCGATGTTTTTGCCCATACCTCTAGTGCTCTAGGTGGTGTTGGAATCAATAAATAAATGTATGATGATGTAGTGTGTACAACACCATCAGCACCGGTGTAAAAATGTAAATGTGGATTATTTATTGATCGTGTTGATTGTTTTCGCTCTTGTCTTTAGGCAAAAGTGATTCAGTATAATTGTGATATTAGTTTTATATTGACAATAAAATTCTTCATCCAAGATGATGGAATTTGTCTCGATGAAGGTAGCGATGCTGGATTGGTAAGCGTACATTATTATTATTTAATGGCTGTAAGAGTACATAACAGGCTTGTTTCCTCTTCGTTCCCATGGATTATCCCACCGAAATAGCATATTTCCGGGACACCCTATTATTGTTGCTTTCTAACAGTAATAGAATATTCTTCATCAAAGAGGTTTCTTCTACCAGAGATCTTTAACAAACTTAATAATCAATATATTACCTCTTTACAAAAATCATATTTTAGGATTCCTTTACCGGTTGAGTTCCGCCATAGGTGTGAACACGCTTTTCTACAGTTGATTCCTGATATATAACCTCTGATTCTGATCCCATTATACTGATATTAAAATATAAGTGGGAAAAGCCGTGTTTCCTGAACAGATGATTACGGAATGCCGTTAATAAGGAAAATAATACAATTAACCGACAATTACCTATCGTGCTGCTCGCACGAGCGCGCTTTACGCCCTTGACATTCCAAACAGCGATTCGGGCTTAGTACTTACCTATAAAAAATATCATCCTTGGTTTCTGGCAAGTAACTGGCAGTAGACCAGGTTGTGTAATCATAAAACACAGGGCCTGTTCTATCCAGCCCATCACTAGCTGTTCTCCCAACGGGGTCCTAAGCCGAGGTCAGTGCCCTACAGGGGGTGCCCTTAGCATTTAGTTGCTTATTTTGTAAGCTTTCTAATAAGTATTGTCTGGAGGCTTTAATTTGATATTGTCTGGTCAAGCAGACGACTTCCTGGATGACCTGTGAGAAACCACTCATAAAAACAAAAGATAGGCAACCAAGACACCACAGCCTGAAGTTTCTTTACAAAATACATGGTTTTTTCAGGTATGACAGAGAAGACAGGGGCATCCATTTTCTAAAAGAAGATGATGTAGATCGCTGTGCCACAGAGAGGCTGCTTAGAAACCAGTTTTATGACCCCCTGGTATCCAGCGAATCTGAGGATGACTCCCCTAACAATATAAACTGGGATGAAATCTTTAAGAATAAACAGGTTAGTTTTTTTATAGCATGTCTCTTTAACTTTACAATGAGCATCAGTACAACTCTGCCACTTTATCTGTGGACCTCGCTGGAATGTGAATCCGCCTCCTGTTCCCCTTTTCACCACCCGCACTCGTCACGTTGCGTCAGTACGGTTAGCAGTTTTATTGCTTATACTGACATGACATATTGACACCAGGTCCAGAAATAATGTAACCATGTAACAGCTCATCTGCTAATCTTCCAAAGTGAACTTGGTTCATCGCGGATGTATGTAGTTGTGATCATTTAAATACCACTTCAAATAATCATGCATTTTAATATTTATTTTTATTATATCTCACTATCTCATCTGATCTTTTCACTCTTGACCTAGGTTATAACCATCAGTATTTTACAGACTCCAAAGCTGTACTCATAATGAAAGTATTTCCAAAAATGTTGTGCTTGTGCATGTAGGTGAAATGTCCACCATGTTACTTTTGTGCATCGACATACATCTTATTGTTTGACTATGGATGGGTAGATGTTTGTTCAATCATGCAGGAACAGCTTACTTCTTATCCCAGGATTATGTTTCTTTAACTTTAACTAGCAGAAGCTAGTTGAATAAAATTATGTTCTTTTGCAGCTACAAAAAAGCAAATTATTTGTGCCATGTGTCCGACCACCACCTCCGTACCCGAGGGTGTCAGAACTGAAACCTCACCAACACATTCAGATCTTAAAGATTCTGAGTGTTGACTACCCAAATATTTTGGAGGATCTGAACCTAGGCAAACCGACCAGAAAAGATTTTAAAGAATTTGAAGTAAGTGTTTAATGTTTTAATTGGATTTTATTACTAATGCTGCGGTCACACTACTATACCGTTAACCACCTGTTTACCATAATAATTATGGCATTAAATTACTGCGTGAAGTAGTGTGGCTACACTACAGTTTACCTAGATATGACTATGAACTAGGCATAGATATTGCCTACCATCATATGCCATATTGATTGACGTTGCAAAATTATGGCCATAAATCGTGGCTATACCTAGGTGTTGTTTCAATTATGGCAATAATTATTACCATATTATGGTAGTGTGGCCGTAGTATAAGTGATATTATCAAATGAGATTAACATTCTGTGGACACACAAACTTTAAAAAAAATTTTTGGCATCTGGTATTTCTTATCAAGGGTTCATGAAGTATTAAGTCTAGTTTGTTCTGAAATTTTTCAGTTTCCATTATAAAATAACAGAAAATTAATTAATTTGTATAATAAAATATAACATTTTAACAAATGCAGTTTTTTGTTCAGTCATTATAATTATCGTCACAGATATACTGGCAATAACATACATTTCAGCCACTCAGATGTAGTAACAATGGTTGTAACTCCTTAAAACAATTCCAGGCTGTTAAAGAAATATACTTAAAAGAACAAGAAGCATACAGAGAATGGGCAAAGTCCCTATGGGTGACCGACCACTGTATCCGGGCACTACGTCCAAAGCCTGCAGTAGAACAAGTGTATGAAGCGGAATTCAAAATGAAAGCGCAAAGAATGCAGACTTTGCCGAAGCACTATGATTTAGCTGCTCATATATCATTAGAGAGTCAGAGTAACAACTGTGATGCTGTGTTTAAAGAGGATTTGATTAAAGTGAGTATACTGTAAACTATTTCTTATTGTTATTATGAATATGATCTACAGTAACTTAACTGATGTTCACACACATATTACAAACTCATAAATGATCAAGAATAATACACTTAAAATAAATTATGAGGTAAAATTGAGACAGTAAACCCTGAGAATTTTTTATTCGAGATTTACACCAACAAAATTATCAAGTTTAGCATTCTGGATTTTAAGTCGAATTCTAGGGTTCCGCACCCAAATGGTAACCAACGGGAACCTATTACTAAGCTTCCGCTGGCCATCCGTTTGTCTGTCTGTCAACGAGCTGTATCTCATGTAGTTAGTACTTGTTTTAGTGTGTATTTCTGTGGCCGCTATATCAACATATAATTAAAAGACTTGCGCTTGGCTGGTTTTTAAGTGACCATTTGTATTAAAAAGCTTAACTTGCAATGGTATTTAAACTTTGTCTTTTATGACATCAAGTATTGAAGTATAATTCACTTTCAGGTCACTTCAGCAGAGATACCACTGGTCCAAGTCCCAGATAAGATTGAAAAGCAGTTCAACATAATCACACCTTGCACTGTGCCAGAGCCTTGCCAGAAACATCCATACCAGATTGTATTGCCAAGTAAATATGACTGTTCCATATCTTTCTTGTATTCCTGTTTCATTAAATCTCAAATCAAATCAAGAATCTCAAATTGTTTATTGCAATCCATAATGTACCCATACAGGTGGTAAAAAAAATAAACAGAAACAATTATGGACCCTGTGGGGCACGGCAAAAATTATTATTATCAAAATATTATCAAAATCTATACTAATATATAAAGCTGAAGAGTTTGTTTGTTTGTTTGTTTGCTTGAACAAGGAATTAATCTCAGGAACTACTGGTCCGATTTGAAAAATTCTTCCAGTGTTAGATAGCCCATTTATCGAGGAAGGCTATAGGCTATATATCATCACGCTAAGTCCAATAGGAGCGGAGCAGTAATGAAAATGGTGACGCAGACGAAGTTGCGCGGGTCAGCTAGTATATATATATTTTGTTAATTATTATTATCTATTATGGTCTGACAATATTGTAAAATCGCAGCTTAGCGGTAGCACCTTGGGCGACGGGAGGGGGGTGCACTTGCACCCCCCTGGCTTTCAATAACACATACGAAAGCATGAAGATACAAAAAAAAATAGACAAGAGGAATTTAGTAAAAGAGACCTAGCTAATCCGAGGCGACGTACTTAAGAGCTCCCTCGCGTTCAGCCTTGTATGCGTCTTCTTTAGTTCTGGGCAAAAGAAAACCAATCCTATTCAAGACAGGGTTTTGAAGATGCATCCCCCTGAAAATGGTTCTGCCGGCACCCATGAGTAGCACTTACGATTGCATCCACTAGACCAAAATTCTATTAAACCTGAAACTCGATCTAATTTCATAGTCTTGCTGGCAAGTTTGATAAAAAAAACATTATGGCAACATTCCAATGTGGCTGTAAACCTATATATTTTCTTTTCTCCACTTGCAGATGAAGAAGCCCTATCAATGCTGCCAATCACAGAGATACACCGTGAGCTGGCAACATTCGCTCTGAACAACGCCTCACAATACATAGCGAGTGAGAACGCGCTCAAGTGCCTGACGCAGTGGAACAGACACTGGCTGCTACCACTGTCTGTGTGCGACACTATTGGACCTGGTGAGTTCTAACTTGGCTAATCTTTTCTTGCTCTCTTTTAGGTAGTACAACTTTTGCCATAGAACCACCATCCTTATGGGATTTAATTACGAAATAAAAATTAGTTGTTCAGTCAATCTCAACAAAACTTGTTCATGAGTACAATTACCTTTTCAGTTTTTGCTTTATATATCTTTTATCCCCTACCCTTATACCTATACCCTTTCTATTACCATTCATCTTGTGCATATAAGATAATAAAGAGGTTTGAGAATATATTGCTGAGAATATTACAAAGAGGTAAGTTTGTGAGGTTGTAGGGGGTAATCTCTGGATCTATTGAACCGATTTTGATAATTCTTTTACCAATATAAAGCCACGTTATTTGTAAGTGTCATAGGCTATATATTAACTCGGAAAAATACCGTCCAACGAAATGGGCACGGTTCAGCTAAATAGTAATTATTCTTATTTTCCATCTCTGTCTAGCACTGTTTTTTTGCAGATAAATCAACTGTTATAGTCTCTCTGAGACACAGTCTGAATGTCACAGCTATGTCTGTGATTCCAAACGCTTACAACCCTAATCTCTTCAAAGTTAGAGTGAATAGGTTCCTTCTGGGTAAGCTCGCTCCATCGTAGACTTTGTCTCTGTCATCTCTGACCTAGACTAGAGTCAAGAGCAACCCCATCGCAAATTAAAAAAAGCTATGGCTTAATCAGGTGTTTAATTGGTAGCCTAGCTTTTTCATAGAACGGCGCCGTTCAATCAGCGAAATGAATGTTTAGGTTTTTCCGAAACCTGTATTTATCTCCTGTTATTATTATCGCCGTCATCATAAAAAAGTCCGCGGCTACCACAACCGCTGGTCCATTTAAAATATCTCTGACATAATGTACGCCTGTTAGGTCAGTACATTATTATAAACATAGTTTTCGTATTCAGATGGCGCGAAAGTAAACGTGTTGGTACTGGACAGCGAGTTCTCCGTGCACAAAGAGGCGGCGCATATGAGGTCGTACAAGGCGTTCCGACATCTGCTAGAAAGTGCGCTGATACCGTGAGTTAACACAGTTTACTTTTGTCACCAATATTGTTTTTTTTTTTTGTTAGCCCACATTTGTGTTCCACTGCTGGGCAAAGGCCTTCCCTTTCTGCTTTCCAAACCTCTCGTGTGTTGGACGATTTCTATAGAGGGCAGTGGCGTAACTATAGGGTGGCAGGGCTGGCAAAATGCCACGGGCCCCCGGACCGAGGGGCCGCGATCTCAAAGTAACCTAACATTTACAACATAATTTAGTAACAATTATAAGTTGTATATACCTCTACTTAAAATCATATAAATATGTAATACCTATGCTTTTGAAAATTATATTTATTATGTAATGTGTAATAGAGTAAACGCAATACCTGAAAATTTATTTATTATTTATTTATTTATTTATTTTATCATTGAATTATTATAACACCTTTACAGATTGCTCCAAGACGATGTTATAACTTATATATTACAAAAAATATACATTACAGCAATCATCATTTAATTATTATTTAAATGTCCAGACCTTTTTCAATTAAATTTTGCGCTGCTTTGATAAATCTCGGCAGGTTTTGGCAAAATATATCTTCCGATGTGACTGATATATCATTAATCAAACGTATGGCTCGCGACATAGGGGCAAACTTGAGTAAATTCGTCCTCGCCAGTGGAACGTCTAACAGAGCGGGGCGGCGGCGCGCACCCACGCAGCCGTCCGGCGCGCGCAGCCGCAGCGCCTCCAGCACCTCTGGGTGGTGCAGCAAACCTAGTAGTACGCTAGCCACATACTTGACCAGCGCCACGTCTCTTCTTACAGCCAGCCTGGTGTACCCGACCATGCCCAGGACGAACAGACTCGGGTACATGAGGGGATAAAAAGGGTAAACCCCATATTCCTTTAAATACAGAAACCTCGCAAACTTGTTCTGTATTTTCTCCAACATGAGGCTGTACTTTCCCTCATGAGGATTCCAAATAATTGCACTGGTTTCCAGGTGGCTCCGTACCAGAGCATTATACAAAACCTTCACAGCAGCCATATCGCTAAAATCCTTACATTGTCTCAAGATAAAACCGAGATTTCTGAAAGCCCTGCCGCACACCTCAACGATATGTTTGCGGAACATCAACTCCGGCACCATCTGCTCGCCCAGGTCCCGCACCTGTGTGACACGCGGCAGTACCTCGGTGTCCATCTCGTACTGATGATGTAATGGAGCACGCGCACGGCTGTAACTCATCACACAGCACTTGTTGATATTAAAATGGAGTTTATTAGATTTGCTCCATTGGACTACATTATTAATATCTGATTGGAGCCGATTACAATCTGCCTCATCTTTAACCGCTAAAAATAGCTTTAAGTCATCCGCAAACAACAGACACTTCGCCTCTTTGACCACAGTTGGCAGATCGTTCACTACCAATATGAATTCCAATGGCCCGATATTACTCCCTTGACTTACCCCTGAGAACGTGAAGTAGGGCCTGGAGTCATGTCCTGCATACTCGACGTACTGTCGTCGCTCGCCAAGGTAACTCGCAAAAAACTTAAGCAAGTGCGGTGTGAACCCCACAGCAGCGAGCTTGCATAAAAGTACATCATTATCCACAGTATCAAAAGCTTTCCGGAAGTCAAAATATGCCACATCCACCTGCCCCCCGCCGTCAATAGCGGGCGACAAGTAAGTAACAAAAGACAGCAAGTTGCCCCCCGTACTGCGACCCGGCCGAAAACCGTGCTGTGCATCCGATAACCGAGAGCTCACTTGCGTATAGATACTCTTATGCAATACTGACTCGAATACCTTGGCGAACGCAGACAGCACTGCCACCGGTCGGTATCCACTCACGTCAGAACCCGCACCTCCTTTGGGTACTGGGATAACTCGCGTAATCTTCCATTTTTCCGGGTAGTGAGCCTCCTGCAAGCACAAGTTGAAAATGTACAACAAGGGCTCCTCAAAAACCATACGACAATCTTTGACAATGTAAGGTGGTATGCCGTCCGGGCCTACTGAGCGCTTCGGCTTGAGGCGCAGGAGCGCCGCGCGCAGGTCTCGCGCGCTGAGGCGGTCGACATGCACGCGCGCCGACCCCGCCGCCCCGCCGCCCGCGCACTCCGCGGCCCGCGGGTCCAGCGTTGGCTGCTGCGGGCTGTACACCGAGTGGAAATATGAGGCGAAACATTCTGCACACTCCTCATCCTTCAACAATAAGCCGTCCTTCGTGACTTTCGGTTTATTGCGGCTAGCTTGTTTACTTCTTATCATGCTCCAGAACGACTTCGGATCACTTTTAAGGTTTTTCTGAAGTCTGTTTTGGTAGGCTTCATATGTTGAAGCGATTTTAATTTTCACTCGAGCTCGATACCGAGAAAACCTTTCATAATCACTCCGGGAACCAGTTGTTTTATATAATTTATGATAACGCCACTTGAGTTTGATATCACTTATCAAATCAGATGTGTACCATTCTAGATAACTAAACCTAGACCCTTTCTTAAGAACTTTATGGTTTCAAAAGGGATCATTATATTCATCATTATGAACAGCTTTTATTATAGGACCATCACTGAAAGAACTCGACAAAACGTACTGAACAGCTTAATTTTTTTGCGATTTCGTGCTTTTACCCGTTGTATATTTAACTAAAATGGACACAATATTAGTAATAAGTACTGTTGGGTTTCTACTTCAGTGATTTATTAAAATTAAATTACAATGTTACGATTTTTACTGGGGCCCCATCCAATGAATTTGCCACGGGCCTCAGATGGTATAGTTACGCCACTGATAGAGGGATGGGACGGTACAGAGAGTAAAGTCCCGCAAACCTCCATAGAAAAGGGAGGATCCTCCAAACAAACAATTGTTGTGCCTTATGGGCAACTGCCAGATAGTTGATAATCGGCCTCACGTTAAACTCTGACACCGCAATGTAGGATTTCGTTAGTAATTCGCTGCTGGCGGGATAGATGGCGTTGCGGTTCTTTTAGTGGCGATGTAGATTTTGCTAATAGTTTTTTCTTGTGGCGGTATTGATGTCGCTATATTTCTGACCAAGTTTGTCACGCAAACATGATAATACCATAACACCACCTTCGCCACGGTCGACCTCGTCGTCTTCCCTCAGGCGTCCAGTGAGTGATGCTCTTCGTCCAACTATCATGTGTACATTCGTGTGACGTGGCCTGTATAGATTAACTGCAATATATTAATTTCTTTGAATATTTTTTCTTTAAGACCACTCACAAAAATCGTAACTCAATGCGCCCTCTATACAAACGCTATCCTTAACACGTTCAGTGCCACCGACTCGCCCGGAGAGTCCACGTAAATTTTATTCCAGCGCCGTAGACTCGCCCGTCGAGTTCAATGTGTTTGCTATTTTTTTCCAAAATGCATGTGTATTTTCTGGTTAAAATGATACTGAAGACTAAATATACCCTAATCTAAAGAATTACGTGGTGGGCCGGGTGTGCAGACCCAGTTTATAATCGAAAGAAAATAAACTATTCTGCAATGCCTTGAACTCGCTAGGCGAGTTCACTGACATAGATTCTCAAACTTTTATTAATGAAATATCTATATGTACGGTTGATACTTTTATTTTCATTTTACCAAAAGTCACATTCACTCGTAAAACAACGGCGGATTGTGTTCTACATCTTGTAGGGGCTCGAATTTGGTGTTATTATATAGGCAAATTTTACCTTACACGCTACTTTATCACGCAATTGCCGACCTTATGTAAACACAATAAGGATAATAAATTGCATAGTTATTATTATGAAAAGCATTCCCAACCAATTCACATACTAACACGCAATTATCGAACTTATGTCAAAGTAATAAGGATTATGTAAGTGATTTGTGGAATATAATGTGCAAATAGTTGTCTATGAGCTATTTTATATTTATTATACTCGTACCAATTTTGTTATCATTGCTCTTGTGAGTCAGAGGAACTGTTTAAGTAACCATTGTTGTAAGTATTGCTCTTTAAACTCAACTCTCGGTCTATTACTTTAAGAGTTATAATTGAAAGAGGATCCCTTCGTATTGTTAAAAAATAGCCGGCAAAACAAAAGGCACCAGTATTTTTTAACATGAACGTGCTGGTTAGTAAGCAATATAAGCACTGATAACATTGTTTTTTGCGAAGCTCTCATTGGCCAATCTTCTAGGAATGCACTTGCAAATAAACATTTCATTGAACCTATTGGGTTTCATTTTGTGAAATCATAAGCCCATTTTCTATAAACTATACTTTCAACAAATTCCTTTCTTATTGTTACACACAATCCTAGGAGTGCGAGCGAGAGTTCCGATATGTCTTTAAGTGTGAGCGAGCTTTGTAAATTTTATTTAAATTTTAGTGTTATGAACGACCCTTTCCTCATCGCACGCGTTTATCTGTTATCTATCTTTGTGACCTGGCTTTCGATTACTGGACCTGTTGAAGTACCTACTGTTTTAACCCCTGGCAAGCGTTTACTGGACTTTGAGATTCTTGTGTTTTTATTAATGTGTTTTGTGGTGGGCTGGAAATAAGGATCAAAAGTAGCCGCAGCTTGACTTCTGAAAATCTGTAAGTACTCTCTATTTGTGTTTATTTATTATATAAAAAGTTTAGTTTATTAGAATGTTAGATTCTCATTCTAAATATCTCCTTGAATTAAATATATTTCTAATAGTCCTTGTATTTATCCATACTAATACATAATATTAATGCGAAAGTAGATCTGTCTATCCGTGAGTCTGTCTATTAAAATTATTGTGATTGAAAGTTCGTATGGATGTTTCGTTTTTAAGCTAGAAACTTAAATCAATCGGTATGAATAAATATGACATTCAAAGCTTTCCAAATTTTTATCCCTGCATTTCCTTTTATAAAAGCCAAAGGGACTCATTGATTTGTATTTTAATGTTGAAAATATGTATTAAAGTAGAATCATTAATTAAAGAAATAGTAAAATAGTAATTTTTTGTCCAAGGCAATATGGATCCTTACGAGAACCCCGTACCTGGAACTTCTCATTCCTGGGAAGACCCCGCTTGGAACACGCTCCATATAGAAGAGACACTCAGGATGATGGATTCATTCAATGAAGAACCAAACAGAGAAGACACAAATTTACGTATCCATTCACCTCAATATCCAATCACAGATTCCGAATTATTTGGAATATTGTCGGAAAACGTAATAGATGAATTGGAGACCGATAATGATGGTGACTTTGATTTCGAATTTGTCGAAGAAGATACTCAACAAAACTATGTTGCGCCTGATGAAGCATGGATGCCCGGAAACCCACAAAACTCCAACGAATTCCCATTTGTGAAGTCCCCCGGACTGAAAGAAGATGTTGGTGATGAGCCCATTCAATATTTCGACACATTATGCACATCCCAGCTGTTGGAATTACTTAAAGACTGTTCCAATGAATATGGAGAAAATGAGAAAACGTCGGCAGCGGGTAGAAAAAGCAGAAAAATATCTTGGAAGCCTGTAACATGTCAAGAACTGAAACTTTTTTTTGGTCTCATATTTCATATGGGATTTGTAAAACTAAATCGCTTCAATGATTACTGGAAAAACGATGAGTATTTTAATCAAACGATATTTAGAAAGGCAATGTCAAGGAATCGATTCATGTTAATTTTACGAATGCTATGTGTGTATGTGGGACAAGTGACGTGTAGTTATGATAAAGTAAAAAATATTATCGACTACTTTAATGAAAAAATGATATCTCTATATTACCCAACACAAAAAATAACAATTGACGAATCAATGATGTTATGGAGGGGGCGATTAACATTTAGACAGTATATGAAGGGGAAGCGTCATAAATACGGCCTAAAGTTCTACGCACTGGCTGACCAGCTCGGGGTTATTATGAAATTACATTTATATGGCGGTGCATCTGATTATCTTGTAGGCGGCAAAAATCATGTGCAAAAAGTAGTTGACCATCTGCTTTCAAATTTTATAAATGTAGGACACCATTTATTCATAGACAACTTTTATACAAGCGTCAGTTTAGTCGAAAAATTGTATGCTAGTAAAACCTTTTGCACAGGTACGCTTCGACAGAAGAGGAAAAATAACCCTAGAGAAATCGAATTAAGTAAATTAAAAAAAGGCGAATTATGTATTGTTCACAAGAATAATATATGTGTGTTAAAATGGAAAGACCAAAGAGAAATTAGGGTCATATCAAGTAAATATAATGGAAATTTAGAACACACGCGAAATCGACGGGGTACATTAAAATTAAAGCCTCAAATGGTTATCAAATATAATAAAAGTATGAAAGCAATCGATCGTCATGACCAAATGCTCTCGTATTATTCATGCGAGCACAAATCTATACGATGGTATAAAAAAGTAATTTTACATGTCATGCAAATTCTATTGGTCAACTCCTTTTTTTTATATAATAAATGCAGTTCAAAAAAATTAACATTGTACGATTTCCGCTTAAGTGTAATTAAATCAATTGTAGAACCTCATTTGCCTTCCGAATTACAAATGCCTTTAAAAAATAAAGTTCATTGTATTATGAAACTAACAAAAGATACCCACGGCAAAACAAAGCGAAGGCGCTGCAATCAATGTTGGCGCACATTAAAAAAAGGGTGCAAACCATATTTGCATGCGAAGATTGCCCTGGTCAGCCTGGATTGTGTATTGAGTGTTTTAGACCGTATCATAGTTATTAAGAATAAATACAAGAGTGTTGCCTAAAAAGTTGTTGATTATTTTGAGTTGATTTGTTGAGTTGATTTAAATTGTTTAATTGTTTACTATATAAGTTGTGTAATAAAAAACGAGTTTCGATTAATTTAATGTTTTATTTACCTAACGAATTTCAACTTAACAAACATAATATTATAGATTTATTTTTCATTAACACAGCCCTTAGACTAACTCAGACTTGTAGATCAAATAATTTATGTAACTAATCAACATATTAATAAACTATTTACTAACAGTCTTTCATAATTGAGGTTCAGTCATTCTATAATTTTTAGTGCCAGTTATCAGACCTTAAATATTTTGTGAATTGTTTTCAATCAGTTTAATTATCTGATACATAATAAAACGCCTTTTAAAAATAGGCACATTTTGAATTTCACGTCCAATAAAAATGCCAAAACCTTCGTTGGCCCTCTCTATATAATTTGAATTATCAGTATTATTAGTTTGAGTGCTGCTTTCAGTAAGATTTAAGTTTGTCGTATTTGTTGAAATGTCACGTGTCTGATACTTAATATTGTTGTCATCCCAGTCTTGAGAATTATTTTCAAACAGCGCCATAGAGTCGTCTTCTTTATCAGAATGATCTGAAACGAATATGAACTATGAATGCAACCAGTTTTTAGTCGAAATTACATTAAATGTTTGAAACTGGTTAAAGTTAATTAAATGAAAATTCCATCAAAATAGGTTTAGCCAAATAAAAGGTAATCTCGGAAAAACTTACATACTAGTTAGGCTGACCCCACATTTGGCGTGCGCGATCCTCGGGCGTGCGAGTAGCGCGAGCGCCGCGCGCGCGCTGCGTGAGCGTCGGGTGTTGCCGCCGTGTGACGTGCATGCAGGGTGCGCGCAACGCGCGCGCGGCGCGCTCGCGACGCTCGAGTCGCGTTCTTACCCCTTCGCCCGCTATCCCTGCCGCCCGCTTTGGCCAGTGCCGTGTTAGCACACGTCGATGCGTTACTGTTACTGTGTGCATGCACGTCACACGGCGGCAACACCCGACGCTCACGCAGCGCGCTCGCGCTACTCGCACGCCCGAGGATCGCGCACGCCAAATGTGGGGTCAGCCTTAAACTGAGAACCTCCTTATTTTTTAAATTTGGTTAAATTAATAAGTTACCTTCTATGCATTGTCGCTTTCTTGGTATCTCCTCCTCCATCTGAGTTAAATCGTCGTCGTAAGACTCCGTTTCTGGCACAAATTGCACTAAAAACATACCAGACACTTCTTAATAAATTTCGAACGTAATCAAAATGTAATTTTACTTAAAACATTATAATATAACAAATTGAATAATCATTACATATTTAAACGTTATTCGAAACTTCACAGTAAACATTTTAAAACTGTACTGTTTTTTAAACTATATTCTTAAAAAGCCCGTATCAAAATGTTTCCGGGTAAAATTGGTTTTTATTTAGTCGAATTGAAAACCTCCTGTTTATAAAAACAATATTAGATATTTAAAATATAACCTCAACAATAACCACTATTTATAAGATTGACAGTCACTGCATAAATTACGAAACAAACTTACCTTTTCTTTTATCTATAGTGTTTCTTGCCATTTTTATATGTTAAATTACACCGTATGTTAGTTAAACACTTTTTAATTGCGTTAAACACGTAACGTACACTGTCACGGCCACAAAAATAACAAAACATTGTTTTCACCCTAACGCTATGCCACTGAACTCGCGTGGCGAGTCGATTCAATTCGTGTTACAGCGCCGGCGACTCGCCCAGCGAGTCCAACGTAAAATGTAGGCGGCATCCGGGACAACATCGCGAAAATCGTAGTGGTAATGAAAGTGTTAATGATATATTTTGCAGTGAAATACACCCTAAACTTATAAAGTTGAATATCGTAGTAATCAATATCGTGGTAGTGGGGGTTTTATCTGCTAACTAGTTTTTACCCGCGATTTCGTACGCGCTTATCCGCTTTTTCCCCGTTCCCTAAGGAATTTCGGGAAATCATCTCTTAGTGTTCTTAGTGAACCTTTTTTTTTTACTGATGGGAAATCATGAAATGACTCCTCCCGCTCTGGGCGGAGCAGAAGGGAGTGTCAGACTTTGAAGGGAGTGACCTACTTGCCAAATTTCAGCTTTCTACGACCAGTAGTTTCGGCTGTGCATTGTCTGTCAGTCACTCACTCAGTAATGAAAGAATTTTAAATATATTGATTTCAGTAAATGTCATCCCATTCTTTCCATATTGACAAATATCTAAATGGCAGGAGATAATAATTGTACAATGTGCTTACCAGGTCATCAGAAAGACAGAGGATATGGGAAATAAAGAAGAGCAGAGTTAAAAGGAAAGAAGTAATTGCTTCTGCTAAATTTAAAGTGCCTTCCAAGTCCAGTGTGCAAGATATGGACATGAGCAGTGACGATGAAGACAGCCATTTGTTTATTGACACAGGTATGTTTCATCTCTTTTGCGCACTAACCTGTTGTATAGCATCATCTCTTTCTCGGCGCTTTTACTTTAGCTAGAACTTAACTTTTTTACCTATAATAAAGTACAACCATAGTAACGAAATATAAATGATTAAAAATGGTTCTATAAGTCATTTTTTCTTTCAGGTGACGATGTAGAGATGACTGAACCAAATTTCGCAGGTTTTGGTTCACCTAAAGCAGGATTTTCTTCACCACTGCATTCACCCAAAGCTGGATTTGCCCCACCAAGTGCAGGTTTTCGTTCACCCAAAGCAGGATTTGCCCCACCTAGTGCATGTCTTCGTTCGCCCAAAGCCGGATTTGATACACCAGCTGCAAATCTACGTTCACCCAAAGCAGGATTTGCCCCACCTAGTGCATGTCTTCGTTCGCCCAAAGCCGGATTTGATACACCAGCTGCAAATCTACGTTCACCCAAAGCAGGATTTACCCCACCTAGTGCATGTCTGCGTTCACCTAAAGCAGGATTTGACCCACCAGCTGCAAATTTACGTTCACCCAGAGCTGGATTTGCTCCACCTACTGAAAGTATTTTTTCACCCAAAGCTGGAATTGCCTCGCCTACTGAAAGTCTATTTTCACCTAAAGCTGGATTTGCCTCGCCAAATCCAAGTATTGTGTCACCAGATACGAGTTTTGGGTCACGAAAAGCTCTTTCGTTTGGGTCACCACCAGCCAAAAAAAGTATGAGAGAAAAGATTGAAGCTACCCCGCGTAGATCGGCGCGTTTATCTGGCCAGCCAACTACTGGAGTCGTTTTGAGTGCTGAGAGTAGTAAAGTCAATGAACAGTGGGCGGCTGTGTCCGACCCGCCTACCACGACGGCTGCCAGGAGGGAACTTGCCGAGCCAAGCGAGGAGAGCCCTGCTGTCACTGATATTGGAGTGTATAGCTGTACTTGTAAAGGTAGGTAACATTTTATTTATACACGTCACTAATCTTTTTGGCAAAAAAATTTTTTGAGCCGTTTGGGGTTGAAATTAACGGAACCGTAGGGTCCGAATGCTCATGCCTTATTTAAAGATCGTTCTAAACGCTTAGTTGACAGTTCGCGTGACCCCAAGGGCTGGCATTTACCTCGGACAGAGGATAAGCATTGCCATACAACGTGGCAATGCCGCCAGTCTTTTGGGCTCACTTCCAGTGGACAGCGATGCGGACGAATTTTTTGACGCCTTATTTTAGTTAGGATTTTTTATTTTAAGTGTACACACTAACTAGTATAATCTAAGTTTTTTTTTATATTTTGACTTTGCGTTGAGTTTTATCTATTTAAGCTAGTTTTTTTGGTTGACTGTATATATACAGGGTGAATTTTTAAAGAATGTCTTCATGGCCAAATCCGAAACTACGAGGAATATCGGAAAACACTGAAAGGTGTGTCGAGCCCGATTTTATTTTTGAAAAATCCTTGTTCCTACCCAGGAATCGAACCACATTTCTTACACTTCACGTCACATTGGTTGGCCATGTTTTATTACTTCCCAGAATTTGATCCTTATAAGCTACACTTTCGGATGGTTTAATAAGACAGGGTATTTTTTTTTCTTTTTAAAAAAACACCCTGTATTAGTGGAAAAAACTCAGAATTAATTTTTATGTGTACTGTGGGCTTTTCAATTAACCCTTTATAGGATGGCTCATACAAACATGGTCAGTCACTTCAAAGTCGTTATGTATAGGTATAGATTTTTAAACAAATAATAAATGTTTATTATTATTTGTTTATTATTATTGATTTTTATTTGAATATTGAACCTTATGAACATATCCGCGTTAGATTAGAACACAGGGTTTTCTTGAAATATCACAGTATTGTAACTATAACTATCGTTCTCTCAGGTACGTTATATGAGAAGCCTCCACGACGATCGTTCAGGAAGTGGCAGTTTAGGAGAGAGGGTACTGATGAAAAGCATGACATAGTCATTCATAGTCCACACAAAGCTAAGGTGAGTATCTTGGGATAATTACGACTATCACGCTGGCTGCAACTATCTTTTTATAAAATTCTTCCGTTACTGACTGATTGAGTGGCTGACAGATAACGCACAGCCGAAACTGCTGGTCGTAGAAAGATGAAATTTGGCATATAGGTTCCTTGGGCGCGACTTCCTACGCGCATATCCCGTTCCCGTAGGAATTTCAGGAAATCCTCTCTATGTGCTCCCCTACACTCCCCATGCCAAATTTAAGCTTTTTACGAGCAGTAATTTCAGCAGTGCGTTGTCACTCAATCAGTAGGTAACGGAAGAATTTTATGTATATTGGTTGCTATCTTGTGACGTTCGTATTCCATGCTACCTCCTGCACAAACAGGAAGGGATGTGTATGAAAAACTAAGACTTTTTGGATTAGCGTGGTTTGCCGCTCCAATGACCTTACTTATTTGACCATTAGTCCAGGAATATTAGGTGGCACCTCAGAATGAGAAATAGCTATAAACTTGTATAAACCTTTATTTTGACACCCTTATTTGTATTTATTATCAATATTGTAGACAATTAAATTTCCTACAACTTTTGTTTCAAAATTTTTTATACTTTGAATTGTTTTCGACACAGAGGGTGAAGAGCGCGCGGTTAGAGCATCATTTCAGGTCAACTGGTAGTCTCGGTCAAAAACACGCCATATAAAGTTCATTTATTATTGATTTTTGTGACTTTTGACCTTGGATTTTAATAGTCACGAAAACCCTATCATATGTAGGTTTTGAGACAACTTTTAGGAGGTCAAAATACAAGTTTTAAACAAGTTTATAGCTGGCTATCTCCAATTCCGACATTCTTAACTAATTTTGAATAATTTGACTGGACTACAGTACAATTGTATGGACTTCAAAAGAGAGTTTGACCTCTGAGTTTGTTTCGGTGTTTCTTCTCAGGGTAGTCCGCTAGGAAACACCGGCCTCATTTAGTTTAAAACGACGTTAAAATGTTTGACGAGTAAGTGCTATTTACAACCTGCTTACAAATTATCATTTAATGAATCGGCGGCCCGGACCTAAATACCTCTTTTCACATCTTCAATATTCTATTTATTTTGTTCGTACAGGATAAAACAGAAGAACTCATACTAGAACCGTTACTAGAATACCAGATAGACTTGGGAGCGACCGAACAGACGCCCGACGCGGTGCGGAGTGCGGCCTTATCACTCGCGCTTAGGAAAAAAGCTGCCTTACTAAATGGTATGTATAAGATTACTGTTTGCAGATGAATAACATACTTAAATATGTATAATTTATGTTTAAAATATGGTTTGTGACGATTTTACGCAGCTTTAGATTTCATGTTCTTTTCCCAAAATCAGCCAAGAGCAGAATTGGCCCAAGTGCATGTCTTCATTCACCTAAAGCTCGATTTGCCTCGCCAAATGGAGGTTTTATGTCGCTACATGCCAGCTTTGGCTAGCCACGAGCCAAACATTAGCAGCGTTCTACCCTCTGTGTCATACTCGCCAAGTCTGTGCGTACCTCATCCAGGTTTTCACTGCTTTCTAAACTGGAAATCTCCCCCACAGTTCGCGTAGACGGCCCAACGGGTGATGTGGTAACCTTTGAGAAGCTATCCTCCGAAGTGTTCGCCGAGAGACACCCTGACGTGACGCGCCAGGTCATCAGCACGATACACGCCGTGCTCAGCCAGCTGCAGCAACTGAGACCTGGACACTATGTACTGCAGCATGAGGTATGTAAGATGAACAGCTTCGAGAAGCTATCCTCTAGCTAGGAGACACCCTGACGTGATGCGCCAGGTCATCAGCACGATACACGCCGTGCTCAGCCAGCTGCAGCAACTGAGACCTGGACACTATGTACTGCAGCATGAGGTATGTAAGATGAACAGCTTCGAGAAGCTATCCTCTAGCTAGGAGACACCCTGACGTGATGCGCCAGGTCATCAGCACGATACACGCCGTGCTCAGCCAGCTGCAGCAACTGAGGCCTGGACACTATGTACTGCAGCATGAGGTATGTAAGATGAACAGTTTCGAGAAGCTATCCTCTCGCTAGGAGTCACCCTGACGTGACGCGCCAGGTCATCAGCACGATACACGCCGTGCTCAGCCAGCTGCAGCAACTGAGGCCTGGACACTAAGTACTGCAGCATGAGGTATGTAAGATGAACAGCTTCGAGAAGCTATCCTCTCGCTAGGAGTCACCCTGAAGTAACGCGCCAGGTCATCAGCACGATACACGCCGTGCTCAGCCAGCTGCAGCAACTGAGGCCTGGACACTAAGTACTGCAGCATGAGGTATGTAAGATGAACAGCTTCGAGAAGCTATCCTCTAGCTAGGAGACACCGCTGCAGCGTGAAATAAACTTTAAAGTGTAGGTTGCAATATTGGTTTTCCAAAAAAAGTTTACATAGTCTTTTTCCAACCATTCCCAACAGAAAAAAGCAACATACATACATATCTAAAATATGAACAGCAGCTTTATTCTGTAAATCGCCTACATCAACTGCAGTTCAATTCTGCTGACATGTCGAAGTGTAGGCTTGGATGAAGTGATCACGACGTGAGCTGTCAATCACGTGAATTTCGTGATCACTTCACCCAAGCCTACACTTCGACATGTTTACAAAATCGACCGGCTGGAATGACGGCTCACTTCACCCTACGGCTGGTACATAGATAAATTAACGTGTATTGCTGTCCCCTCAGCCCAGTCACGGCGCCAACGCCATGCTGATGAGTCCGCGCTCGGCTCATTCACCCTTTTCACGGAGTTTATAACAGAACCGATCGGCTGGTACATAGATATATTAACGTGTACTGCTATCCCCTCAGCCCAGTCACGGCGCCAACGCCATGCTGATGAGTCCGCGCTCGGCTCACGAGCGACACTCGCTGCTGCTCAACTTCGACAGCGGACAGCTCCTCGACGACGAGGCGCACATGGCCAAGATGCCGCCCACCATCAGCACTGCGCTACTGCCTTACCACAAGTAAGTTACAGGCTCATTACACATGCCGCTAGGGCCGCTAGGGCCTGTGCCTGCCGGGGTACAGGAATTTGTTCGAATGAGTCACCGCAGCCCTGGAACACAAAGGGCATTATGAGGAACATGGATGGGTTTTAGTCAGTAAGAGTCTGACAATCGCGTTCTGCTCCGCCCAGAGCGGGAGGAGGCATTTGATGATTCCTTAAAAAACAAAATGGCTCATTAGTCAGGTTGAATGAAGGTACAGTACAACAAATTTCGTAATGCCCCTCGGCAAGCTTCGTGTATCATCAGTTGTCGGATTTCTATCAGTTTTCTTTTGTACTTGATGCGGACCGGACGCTCTCAATCAACTTGGAAGTATATAAAGTTGTTAATACTCTTTTAACTTTATGTAATTTATTTTAAAAATTGTAAGGGAAATTCGTTTGTATACGGATATGCGATGATTGTCGAGGGACATTAAGAAAATAATTATACTGTATTTATATGTACTCGAAATTAATTAATGTATTTATATGTACTCGAAATTAATTATTGTATTTATTTACAATTCAATCCATTGCCAGCAATTCAACTTAAACTACACAACGCTAAAGCCGGTACTCGAGTTTGTAGTGATGGATTTAAATGATCTCGAATGATTAATTCAAGTGAATTTGAAGTCAGCACTATTTTTTTCAGTGGGTATTTGTATTAAAAAAGCTTTTATCAAAGTATACGTTAAAATGAAATTTAAACTTTGCCATGTATGACATAAAGTTTGGTTTTTAAAAATGTTGTTATCTATCTCCAATTCCATAAAATACCGCTTTTATTGTGCTAATTGACCATCTGTATCTTTAGATATGCATAAATCTTTGGTATTCTGATTTTCTGTTGTCCTTCTTGGAAACTACATGTCTAAATATAGTAATGTCTAAATATATCAGTTAGTTTTTTTTGTAATATAACTGGCGAAAGTCGTTGTACTTGCAAACCGTGTCCAAACCTCCGAAAAATACAGACCTGATATTATGATATATTTAGACAAGTAATTTCATGAACTTTTCTCATTTCAATAATAGTATTTTGCTGAAAAAAGCGCATTAGCCCGTCAGATAGATTTCCAAAAAATATTGGACACGTATTCCAAAAAATATTGGACACGTAGTACGTTGAAAACTCGCGTGACGACAATTTTTACTAGCGACGTGACGTCACCAACCCCCTCCCCCGAGTTTTGATGCGTTTTATCTTTGTCAATATTCATTGATTTAGAAAAACAAAAATACGTGTCCATTATTTTTCAATACTCTAACTGACGGACTAAATAGATTTGCAATTTATTGATGGTGGAAACTAGCCTATTATGTATGCTCTCATCACACGACTGAAATCTATCAACATGCTTCGGCACAGACTGCATTTGATGTTTCACTATCTGTGTTTTACTGTCTGTATTTTATCTGTCTCATTTCATAAACCATGCAATTACACTCACTTGCAGCCACAGCACTATCTTTTCCCATCTCTCAGCGATCACAAGGGCCCTATCACATTGAAATTTTGGCGAGCGTGTGCATTCCTCGCCTAGTTTCAATGTGGGAGGGGTCTTAGCTCATGTAGGGATGGGTGCGCAGAGCAAGAAGAACTGGCGAAGACATGCGGAACATCCTCTCATCATCATCTGGTCATCATTTCTTCATTTGTTTTTGTCGCCGTTCTTTTTTTATGCTTGTATGTTTTGTTATACTACCTGTAATAGAATAAACGCAATACCTCTTAAGGGGTCATTGTACTCATCATTATGAACAACTTTCACTGTGGGGCCGATGTTCGTCACACAGTGAAAGTCGCGAAAAGAAGCCGGCCAAGTGCGAGTCGGACTCGCCCACCGAGGGTTCCGCACAGATTTAATAATCTACTAATAATAATATCTACATAAAAAATATCTAATAATAATCAACATAAAATATTACTTCAAATAAAGACAATTTTTTCATGATTTAATTACAAGCGTATAGTTTTCAGACTTTTCCCTTTACTTGTAGTATAAGACGGTATTACTCGCCAAATTTCATAGTTCTAGGTCAACGGGAAATACCCTATACATTTTGATTCCCTTGAGAGTGTCGAAATATACGTTTTTTTGCGGCATAAACGCCGTATCTTTTTTTAAGTTAACGTGGAACTTTGATTTTTTCACAGCTTCAAAGGACCGTAAACATCAGTATAATGATTTTAATTTCAATTCGATACCTCCAGCCGTTCCCGAGATAAAGCGTCTTGACAGACAGACGGACGGACAACAAAGTGATACTATAAGGGTTCCGTTTTTTTCTTTTGAGGTACGGAACCCTAAAAATTGACGCCCCATACATTTATGTGCGCATAACTCGACAAAATGTACTGAACAGCTGATTTTTCCCCTTTAAGAGGTATTGCGATTACTCTGTTATAAGTTGTATATTAAAGTCCTCCAAGGACTTCAATATCAAGAAAATATTGCGTGAGTGTCTATGCGCGTGTTTCAAGACAGGACGGCGCACGCGCATGTCTCTCCACTCAGCTTTAAAGCTCGTATCTACTTTATATCACAATGTAATAATTTTGACATTAATATATATATATATTTTTGTAATTCCATGTGCAAGAGAACTGTTGCTGTCTGTGTTCTTTTTTTTTGTATTACTAATTAAAAATTAACATGAAATAAAATATTTGCACACCATATGTAATGGTCTTGTATCAACCTACACTGTACTACAATCTGGCAAATAAACAGATTTGATTTGATTTGATGGGGGTCGACGAAGCATGACAGACTCATACTACTTCGCCGTCCTCTGATATTTAAAAAAACATTGTATGTGCCTATAAAATTTGAGGGTTTTCCTCGATTTAAATGGGACCACCTCTGGGAGGTTTCGAATAAAAAACAATTTAAAAGCCGGTCCACAATCGGCGGAGAAATCGGTGAGCATACATAAAAAAAAAGAAAAAAAACATACAGACGAACACAGAACCTCCTCCTTTTTGAAGGAAGTCGGTAAATAAGGGTGATTACACACAGCGACTTTTTGCAGCGCTTATTCAATCGCGATGCAATTTATGCCCGTTTACTTAATTTGCTTCACTGCTCGTGTCGCGCAGCCTACCGCATACCTTCTGCAAAAATACGCCGTGTGACATCGAATAGGCAAAAACTTTTTCAGAAGAAATTGTATGTTTTTCGCTGCATATGTGACAAATGTTTGATTTTATAAACCAAGATCAACCTTTCGGTTTTGCTTTTCTGTAGTCTAATAAAACTTTGAATTTACTGATAATGTATTATGCTCTCGTCTCATATTAAGTTGTGTCGCGCTCCCAGGGTTGCTTAATTTGTTCGAAAGAGTCACCGCGGCCCTGGAACGCAAAGGGCACTAGGAGGATGGGTTTTAGTCAGTAAAAGTCTGACACTCCCTTCTCCTCCGCCCAGAGCGGGAGGAGTCATTTGACGATTTTTGTTTGTTCACTATTTCCATTGCAAATATAACTTAATCAAAGATTCACAAACGATAATATCTTCCACCACAGACACCGTAGAGTGCTTCCTTGCGCCTTCACACCGTACGAGGGCCTCGTGGCGAAGGAAACCAAGAAACCGCCGCCGAAGAAGAAGCCGCCCCCACAAGCCATCAAGGTAAGGAAACGGTCGAAAAAGCTTAAATAATTATGTCTTTTATCTTCAGGAGCGGGGTAAGGTATGCGTATGCCGAGGAATTTTCGTTTTTATTAACGTGTGGTGAATTTATTTTAGTTTAACTTTTTTTTCTTTATTGTTTGGCTGATAATGCCATTGCCTGTGCAAGCTGTGCTGGCTGTGTGTGAGGGCGAATTTCACTAATGAAATTGAACGCGATTAAAACTTATAGGCCGCGTTAAAGAAGTGTTAGTATCATTGTTATACATAGTGACAATGACAGTTCTTTAATGCAGTTTAGGTATGATGATTGTGTTCAGTTACATTGGTGAAATCGGCCCTTAACATACAGTATAAAAATCTACAATTATTGTTGATTTTTTTACAATGCTGCGCGCTCTTATTGAAAGTACGTTCAAGGAGCGAAGATATTGAGCGAATAACAGATTTACTTCCAGTACAGCGGGTGTACGCAACGATTCCGAACTGTCATTTTCGTTCTAAATGTTGCCAGTGGTTGGAAAAATAATAAGTTGCAAGTAATAATATCTTTAAAGTGCAAACATTCCTTGACTGTACTTCTGAAATACATTCACCACATAGCCAGATAAAAACTAGAACATTTCTCGGTATACATGCATTGCACTTTATCACTATCGTTTTGCCTTGCACGTTCAGTAAGCGATTGTAATACGGTGCAGTGCTCATGTTTGCTTCAGCCATGGTTCTACGACTCTTTCCTTTGTGTCAGTGTCGCGGGTTCGATCCCCGCACGGAGCAAATATTTTTAATTTAAATGTTTGTTCCGAGTCAATTTTAATTTTTTTGTAAATACATCATGCGTCGTTGGGAAAACAGATTTAAAAATCCAACGGCGGTGTATTGGTAAAGTTCTTCAGAAAAAACGAAGAAATTAATACTTGGCTTATCCACGTTATGACCGTAGTTTATATTCAGAACGGCAGCAGTCGATTGAGGATAATTAACAAAAAACAAATGCAGTATGCGGTCCCGGATTCGATTTCGGGTAAAAACTAGTCTATCATCTGCGAAAGCATATTTCTATGCTTTCATAAAAAAGTGTTGGTGTGCTTTCACCAAACATGTTGCTGCATATACACAACTGTTTAAAAAACGTTTCAATTCATTTTGAAAGTTTTAAAAACAGAACATTCCCCCCGATATAAAATAAACGACAAAAATCTTTACCAAAAGGTCACTAATCGTTTTAGTGAAGTGCGAAACCAGAGTTAAACCAAGAAATAATTCTAAAGTAAAAATATACATACCCGAACTTGCGACGTCTGTCGTGCTGAGTGTAAACTAAAGACATAACGTGGATATGTCGAGTTTCAGTCACAAGTATTTTCGGGTATAAACTATGTGTTGTATGTTTGTTTATGTAACCTTCAGAAAGAAAAATACGATTATTACAGGAAGATTATTTAGTGAACACACTTCAAAGTCGAAAGATTTTGGGCATTTTTACAAGCTTTTGTTATTGTTCCAAGTATTTATTTATTTATTTTGCGGAAGGCTTCCAAACTTTACTTAGTAGAAAAGTGAAGAATATTTGTTAGAGTTACATGTCGTTACAAAATTATAAGTGGCGTTATTTATCGTCCAAATCTTACAATGTTCATTACTAAAGTAAAAATTTAAATAAAATCTGTTTGTAATGGCAATATTACCAGATACACTCGTATTATTATAACAAGAAGATTTTACATATTTAATTCCGTAATGTTATCATCTCACCATAACTAAACGTTTTTCCGTTTTGTAGTGTTGTCGCTAAATAATAAGCCTGTAATAAAAATACTTTCTTTCTATTTCACTCTTGACTAAACGCTAATGTTCCTTGCGGCCTGAAATACGGCTTGAATTTTCAGGTGTTTCTTCAGGAACATCAGAGAATGATGAACTGAGTCAGTGTTTAAAATGTGCCTTTATAAACGTCAGGCCAATGACCCCCGTGGGGTGAGGTTGACGTTTATAGTCCCGCAGGTCGCCAGTAGCAGGGTAGGTTCGAAGGGGCGACCCTGTGACCCACTAGTGTCTGTCTGTCTGTCAAATTTTTTGTTTTTCTTTTCAGTTTAAATAGGCACCCGTGACTTCGTCCTCGTCGATGACAAAACAAATAGTATTTTTATAAAAATAGTAGTAATATGTATTTTTAAATATTGTGTTTGGCTCAGCATTCGACTACGGTGACACCATTCGCTGACGCAGCCATAAGTTCTTAACTGACGGTGCTTTGCATGGAGCGATTTTCTCATTCCAAGATTTCGATTAAAAGGCATACAAACCCAAAAAATACCTTCTTTGATCATAAATGGTGCAAGATTTATTTATGGCAAATACAAAACTTTGTATAAAAAGCGATTGAGAATTTCTCTCCATGTATATCATGAATACTTAGTAGATATATTTTAGGTTTAATGTAATTTTAGCTCAAAATAACGATATTAATTATTGTTAATACAATCCATTAATAAATATTTATTTATAAAATCTATAAAATATAATATAAAAAGACAAAAAGTCAATTAAATAATACATTTAAAAATAAATACTTAAACCAATACTAACAAAAACTATAAAAGAACTGTAGCTGTAAATAACAAGTTTGTTTTCTGAGCAAATAAATGAATATTCTGTTCTATTCTATTCAAGCTTAAAAATATTAACTTTTAAGTTAGTACCTGTTTTTATTTTATTTATATTGTATGTTCTTACTTCTTCTCTTCTTCATTGCTCTTTCCCACTTTATGTGGGGTCGGCTCTCCTAATTTGTTCTTTGTGTTCTTACGTAATATCATAGTAATTCTAATTCTTTATTGCACACACAAGAACATACAAACGCAACAGGACAGCTTATGCACAAAGGCGAGCTTAACTTAGAATTGGGTAATAGTAATTGCTATAGTTCAAATAAAACTGGCCGCGACAACTTCATCACGCGGACGAAGCTGTGGGAAAAGCTAAGTACATCATCAAATACCATAGCGTAGGCACATTTTAAACGGCCGCTGTCTCAGTTCCACAGGTACCTATCGCAAATAGTCCCGAAGGTACTTGGATTGTCTGTTTCACATATCAACATCTACTTGTTTAGTTGCAAGCGGAGGAGCTGGATAAGGGACCTCGTCGAAAGGTATTGAAGGGGTTATCCAACAATTTTAACAAACTACCCGCCGTAAAGTATGAAAACATGAAGCTTGATGCCTTACAGAGATTAGAGGAATAGTTCCACTGGGCTCGGTGTTATTAGTTAGCAACAATTTTTAGTTTTAAGTTTAGCAAATGCTTTATGTTTTGTCTTAAAGCTTTTATACAAAATATGTAAACAATTTTTAATTATGAAGCATTGTTTTCTTGTTTTGGGCAGTTTGTGTCACGCATTCCAAAACTGATTTGAGCATTTCCAAATTTAATTAATTTTTATTTTACTGTATTTATTTTAACAGCTGACAATGGCTTTCATTTTATTTTTATTAAATTACAAAATTTCAAACTGCATGCCTGGAATTATACGTTATATTTATTATATTATGCCTTTGATTTTACCCGAGTTGAACTATCGCACTAATCTCTGAATGACGGGATACGGTTTACTAAGAAACAGCCTACCAGCGCAATCAACGGAGAAGACATAAACATCTCGAAAAATCAGAAGTGGACTGCTATTTGTTGTGTAAATAATCAGGATCTCCATTTGATTTATTTAATGGTATTTTGATTGATCGCTGCTTCGGTTTCACATTGCGCAAGTCATCATGCATGAGGTTTGAAATGAACCTAATGAAATTCGGTATCATCGGCAATTAAAAATTGATTACTGTTTTAAACAGACATATTTTCAAAATTAATCGAGTAGGTACACACAATAAGCTGCTGTTACGAAACCTTTGGGAGATTATTTTGCCCTGTGGTTTAACTATTCTCTTGAACATAAAAAACTTAGTTTCACTCGAACACATATTTTCTTAGACTTACGTCATTTGGAACTGAAACGGTCATTATTTTTCACCGTATAACTCCGTTGATTGTATAGTATCTATGACTGTTGCACTCATTGACCTCTACGCCGAACCGGCAGAGATATTTGTCCAAAACCGTCTCAGTGATGGGCATGGACCATGCTTTTTGTCCGCCTGTCTTCCAATGATAGTCAACTGCCACGCCACGCAATTGTCATCATTAGAAGACAAACTCTTTTATTTAAAGCCTTATTTTCCCCTTTTAAAATGAATAAATGTAAAATTTTGAACATATCTCCATAGGGAGTCATGGCGGCCAAAAAGTGAAATATTCTCTCATCGCTTGAGAGCTTCAGAAGTGGGATATCCAGTGGCGGATCAAAAATATAGACTCACAAGCATGAGCTTGGACTCAAGGCTTCTAACTCATGAGGTTCCCCTCCACGGTAACCAGAGATGGCTTTAGCGAACCATAATTACAATATCGCTGATGCCCAAGCGACCTTTTTTTTCTAGCTTGGTAAAGTTAAGATTGCAATTATACTGCTGATCATGTGTGCCCCATTCTCTAAAGTGTAATAATTCTATTTTAGGTATCAATTCCGGATTTGAACAAATTCACGTTATAATATGTGATTTTTTTCAATTTAACGACTTTCAGAGCTGATGAAATGCTCAGGGGAGGCCTTGCCCGAAGGTAGTTGGGCTAGTAGCTTGTTGAGTTACAACTTGAAAAGAGTAAAATGTGTCCTGTGCTAAGGCTAAGAACTTGAAAAACTTATAGCAGCAAATAATAGGAGAGGGGCCTATTGACATTCACCAGGCATTATTTTAGCACTTGAGTGTTACCATTTTCCTGTATGACCCACAGTACATATCCGCCACTGTGATCTCCCGTAACACTTTTTCAAGGAGATACACATAACTGTCCCATTGTCTGTCATAAAAAGAAATTAAATAGTTTTGGGCGTACTGGGAAAGTTAAGTTGTTAGAAAAAGATTAAACTTTGACTTGTTCGCGTTAAATATTAATTGAAGAAAATAAACATGTACGATCTACATTGTTACAGCCACAGTTAAAACGTTGACTTGATAATATTTAATGCATAGAATGAATACTCTAGAATTCTAGATCCTCAAAATGTATTGTGTTTCAAAAAATGTTATTTACGATATTGTTTGTAATAATAGGGGGTCATTAGTTATTATACTTACCATTATGCTTGTATAACTATACTTATTATTTTGAATTCGAGTAACAGTTAAAAAAAACAATGTGATATTTTAGGACAAGATACTGTAGGTAATAAGTGAAATAATTTTGTAATTATTATTAATACGTTTGTGACTGTAACATCTTGATTTAATAATAAAGTTAAAACTAGAAAAAAACCTACACTTTTTATCAAGAATGCAAGTCAAAGTTTATCTTAAGATTTTTTTAACTAAATGCGAATGTTACGGAATTATTTTTGTTTCAGTTTCCCAAGAGGAGGCGCAAGAAGAATAACTGGTGAACTCATAACAAATAAAACTTAATTTATTCCATAATTTATTCATAATAATATAATTATTCCGTGTTTGATATAATCATTCAATTAAAAATCGTGATTAAATAAATAGTGTCTTTCTGTCTAATCTAGTACATTCTCCTCTAATATACAAATAGCGTATTCTTGGATTAAGCAGCTTCATCGAAGTACCCCTCTAGTTGCGTAGCGATCTGCAAATAAAACTCTTAATTTAGATCTTATAAAGGACACCAAAGAGTTAAGCTAGAAACACTACACTGGAAAAAACACTGCTTCCTGGCCAATCGAGTAAAAACCTAAGCATGGTAATTAGATGGAAAACTGAAGCTAAATAAAGGATGATAGAGGGGGGACATTGGCATCTGGCACTAGTTCTGAATCGAATTGAGTCGTATAACCGGCTAATATCTAAATACTCTCTCTTTCTAACATTCAAATGTGGTCGTAGAAAGTGTAAGGTAGCAACAAGGCCCGTCTCTATCTCCCTTATATTATAGAACTGACCTGCACAGGACTATACTTGATGTATGTGTCAGGTTTCTTGGAGAACGGCAGCGAGGCGTAGTGGTCGTAAAAAGTGTAGGGTAGCAACAAGGCTTGTCTGTCCCCAACATTATAGAACTGACCTGCACGGGACTGTACTTGACGTATTTGTCAGGGTTCTTGGAGAACAGCAGCGAGGCGTCGTGGTCGTATAAAATGTAAGGTAGCAACAAGGCTTGTCTGTCTCCAACATTATAGAACTGACCTGCACGGGACTATACTTGACGTATTTGTCAGGGTTCTTGGAGAAGGGCAGCGAAGCGTAGTGGTCGTAGAAGGTGGTGTAGGGCGGTAACAAGGCTTGCTTGTTGTCTCTCTTGAGCGCTTCTCTCAGTTCCGCGTCCGGCACGCTGTAGGTGCGCTGCACGCGGGAACATTCCTCCCACTCGCGGTTGAACGACTGAGGAGAGAATAAATTCTTTATAGATTAATACTTCAAACCACGAAACTGAAAAAAAAAACATTACAGTATAAGTTATATATTTTTTTTCAGTTACCTATACCTTTTCATACGTGGGGGTTGCCGCGTACCCGGCGGCGAAGTGTGTAGCCATGTACGTCAGCGTCCGCACGTACCGGCGTTACTTGTCCGCCGGGTACTACCCCGGCCACCCTGCAGGGTAGCAAGCGGGCCGTGTGAAGGCACTATCTCTAGCAGTGGCCGCCGAGCTCTTTCGTTTAATATAACGATGAACACCCCCACTAATGTACGCCTGACGTACAGTTAACAGGCTAAACTTAGTAAAAAAAAAAAATCGCATTCTTACTGCAAACTTATCCTTGAGAATCTGCCTGTCCTTGTCACGCAGCTTGGCAGGTAGCGGCTCGTCTAACACAGTGTGTGCTAGAAGTTTGTTCCAGCTGTAACAGTAAAGGATTGACCAATTTTTGTATGTACTACCTATCAATAAGTTTTTTTTTACTATTGAGCTGCTCATATTGTTGAGCTCCTCAAAGGTTGCTGCACGATAACTGACAAATCGAAGCCCACTCAAACCTGCGTGGTGCTTTCCTCAAAAGACCACTTCAGACGTTAACCTACATGGTTTTCATATGTTATTGGCGATTGTGGACTCCAAAAGAGACTTTGACCTCTGAGTTTGTTTCGGTGTTTCTTCTCAGCTAGGAAACACCGGCCTCACCTAGTATAATATGACAAAAAAAAACTGTCGTGTAAGAGTTACTTGTAACCTATTGGCAAAATAAATATTATTTACATTGATAGGCACACCATTGACCACTAGCTCACCTGATGGTAAGCGATGGATGTGGTCGAAGATGGAAAAAATTGTACAAAAATCTTGGGGCTATATCGGTTTTCTACTTCAATTGTTACATATTTTCATTTAAGCTTAAGATATACCTCTGCAAGTAGGAATTCTTGTGTTCCTGTATCATATCCCTGTAGTTAGACTCACACTCCGGCTCAGCCAGCATCAACACGTCTAGAAGGCTGCTCCGCTGCAGACCCTGGAATCAAATGGAACAAATTTACTATTAACCGTTTCAAGAATCAAATCAAATCAATTAATTCATAAAACTTTTACGATAAAATGAGTATAAGTACTTACAGAAAGATAGATAATATATATAGTAAAAATCCTTACTAATATCCTCACTAATATTATAAATGCGAAAGTAACTGTCTGTCTGTCGCGCTTTCACGACACAACTACCGAACCGATTTAACTGAAATTTGGTACAGAGATAGTCTAGAGCCTAGTGATGGGGAAAAGGAACATTCTCGCAATGAGAACATTCTCGGAACGAGAATGTTCGAGAATATTCTCGTGAGCCGAGAACATACGAGAACTTAAAACAAGTCGGTGATCCTTCCAGTTTTAACATGAAACAGATAACTATGATCATTTTTATTTTCATTATTAGATGTAATTAACATATATTTCACTGTCTATAAATTGGAGTGGTGCCATAACTAGCAGCTCTAATAAACTTAATTACTTGTTTGATTCTGGACTTTGTAAAAAGATTTATAAAATCGATGATTCATAAAACCTGGACATACATATAAAAAACAGCCTGAAAATGACTACCTAGTCTTTAATGAATAATCAACATAAACCAAAGTGATTTAAATAAGAAAAATACTTTAAGCAAGGATAATAGAATCTAGAAGTACTTACCTCCTATAAAGTGCTATGAATATGTGATTTTAGCAGAAAAATATTTATTTTTGGTACCAACCTATTTTGAATAAATCAAGAGAAATTAATATGACGTTCCTATTTTTATTTTATTTTGACAAAATTACAAGAATAAAGATCTTCTAGGGTATACCATTCACATCTGGAGTGAGGTCATCGAGAAACATGGGGAGGCTCTTGGTCTGCCTAGATATCTCGAAAGCCTTCGACAGGGTCTGGCACGATGGCATTATTGGCAAGCTTCCTTCCTTTTGTCTGCCCGCCGGATTGTGTGATTGGATTTCAGATTTCCTGAGGGCTCTGTCTATCCGAGTGGTCATAGATGGCGGCTCGTCCGGACTGCTGGATATTAGTGCTGGGGTTCCTCAGGGGTCGGTGGTCTCGGCATTATTCCTGCTGCAAATTAATGATCTGCTAAAACCCGGTACCTTTGGGTATGCAGACGATAGCACTGTTGCTGAGAGATACGTGTCCAATATACGAGCTGGTGGGTCGCAGGTCTAGTGTACCGGGAGGTTATGGTTGAGCAATTGAACTTGTCCTTACCGGTTGTCTCTGAATGAGGCAAGTTCAATACTGCTAAGACACAGGCGAGTCTCTTTTCCGCTAAAAGGAACCAATTCCACCCACCTTCATCTTTCCGAGATGTAACCGTGGCGATTACCGACCGACTTGAGCTTCTTGGTGTAGATAGAGGCTAAGACGGTACTTTACGCCAGAACAGCTGCTCAAACTTTATCAAGCGCAAGTTCGATCGTGTATGGAGTACTGCTCTCATCCTTGGGATGGATCTGCCAGATACCAGCTTGATGCCTTGAGTCAATCGAGAAACGAGCCAAGAGGATCATTGGCAATTATAGGCTCGTCGAGTTGAAGCTTCAAAGCATCGACGCCGAGTTACTGTCGGTTTTCTATCAGTTGCAATTTGGGCAATGTGCGACGGAATTGCATAATTTAATTCTGCCAAGTCTGTTCCATCATCGGACCACAAGACGTACGGCGCGGTGCGCCACCGGTACATTGTGGAAACGTTTTGAAAACACATTCATTGTGCGTATAACTATGGAGTGGAATTCTTTGCCAGAGTCTGTTTCCTGATAGCTACAACCTGGGAGTCTTTAGGTCAAGAGTGAATAGGTTACTTCGAGCAAGCATGCTCCATTTTCGACCGCATCATCGCTTACCATCAAGTAAGATGCTGGTCAAGCTTGCCTTGACTTAAGTTCCTGTGTCCCCTAGATGGGGCAGAGGGCGTCCACAGTGCGCCGCCATTCTGAACGGTCTTGAGCTTCGCGCTTCATTTTGCTCCAGGTCTTTCCTAATTGCTTCGCTTCTGCAATGATCGTCTGGCGCCAGGTCTGGTTGGGGCGACCACGTTTACGCTTTCCTTGGGGATTCTAGGGTTTGCCTCGGTATGTGTTCAAGATTCCTTCGGAGCGAGCCTAACAATAGTAAAAAAAAATGGTCAAGTGCTAGTCGGACTCGCGTGCAAAGGGTACCGAACCAATTTCATTTAAGTATCAGGTTATTTTACCACTATAGACTTCTTTTAGGTTTTCTTGTAATCTGTAGGTAAAGAACTATTATCCGCATTTTTTCAAAATTTCGGGTTCTGTAGTTTCGGAGATAAGGGGGGGAACGTTCATTTTTGGCCTAATTTCTTGAATAACATAAAAACTATTCATTTTAAAATTATGAAGAAAATTTAATTAAAATTTTCACAGTAAGTCCTTTTATTTGATGTCACACGATACAGTCCCGAAAAACTTTTTTTTTTTTCGAAATTTTCTACTTTGACCCCCATACTCAACATTTATTTATTTACGTAACGCGTCCGTGTTTGGGTCACAAAAGTCCATATGTGTGCCAAATTTCAACAGAAACGGTGTAGTAGATCCGGAGAAAACAGGCTGACACAGACGGACAGACAGACACACAGACAGATAGACAGACAGACACCCGAGTGAACCTATAAGGTTTCCGTTTTTTGTTCGGAACCTTAAAAAAGATGGTTTTGTTATCAATTGATACTGTATTTTAGTTTCGAAATTCCCCATAATCTAGTTTGCTTCACGAAATGTTTCAAAATATATATAACATACAAGTAACACACTATACATTTCATCTATCATACAAATTTCAAGACAGGATTAGATTAAAGTTAGGTTTTGTTACTCCGTTTTTAAGTTCTCATTAATTCTCTGCTCGGAGAACATTCTCGAGAACATATCCGCAAAGTTCTCGCTAAGAGAATGTTCTCGAGAATTTCCCATCACTACTAGAGCCTGAGAAAGGACCTAGGCTGCTTTTTATCCCGGGAGTACATTCCCTAGAGACCACGCGGGCGAAGCTGCTGGCAGTAGCTAGTCTTATATAACGGTAATTAGTGCTTAACTTAAAACTAGTGTATGGCTAAAATTAATTACAGGTACAAGATATTTAACTAGGAACTTAAAATGTATGTAGCGACCTGCCCGATCTAGGTTTATTTAAACCTGTGTTTCAGGAAGAATAGTAACAGATATCTGAAAGTAAAACCAACCAAGGTGTAACTGACGCTTTACAAAGTCGTGACATTCGGATGTCATCCGCCGCTCTATTGTGTCGCGGTGGAGTGAGCAGCGTGAAGTGAATTGTCATTCCATCTTGTTTGTACAGATTAACAGCTCACTTCATATTAACAGAATCCCACTGCAGTCATTGATATAATATACCCAAGATGCACAGTCTCGAACAAATCCAACACTCGAAACTGTCGTCAAAAACTGACACGTATCAAGTGTCATGTGTGAGTTGTGTGTAGTAACAATGTTTTTTTCAACCTTACACGGATCGCTTAAAGTTGTTTTTACAAAGCAGTTCAGTAAGGCGAGTGATGCGCAATTTTTTTTACAAATTCAACCTTACACGGATCGCTTAAAGTTGTTTTTACAAAGCAGTTCAGTAAGGCGAGTGATGTGCAATTTTTTTTACAAATTCAACCTTACACGGATCGCTTAAAGTTGCTTTTACAAAGCAGTTCAGTAAGGCGAGTGATGTGCAATTTTTTTTACAAATTCAACCTTACACGGATCGCTTAAAGTTGTTTTTACGAAGCAGTGCAGTATGGCGAGTGATGCGCATTTTTTTTTGCAAATTCAACCTTACACGGATCGCTTAAAGTTGTTTTTACAAAGCAGTGCAGTATGGCGAGCGATGCGGGACTGTTAGAAACTAGCGCACAATTATGCATATTGCGCTTGTTTTTTGCGGACGTTTTTGAGATGCTGAGTGTGTATCTTGGGTTTTTTATATATCAATGACAGAAGTATGCGCTTTTTTATCACGATTCAAGAAAAATCATCGAAAGTAATAAATTTTTGCAAGTTTCAAACCTGATTCACACGGCTCTACTCAAACTCAAAGCATATACATATTTCAAATAAACCATTTACAGGCACTTCGGTCAGTTAAAAACATGAAACTATTTGCACGTTCCAAAGCGAAGATCTCTATGGAGAAGAACGTGCAGGAAACTCCACGGACACTTTTAAATCATGTGATGTATTACAAAAATCTTGATAACATTATCTTTGATTGCTTCTCTATGTGAGAACAATGCATAGAACATAGAGTATATAAAACAACTCAAAATGTACAGATTAAAATAAGCCAGTGACAGTGACTGGTATGACCAGTTTCAACTGACAGCGGCCGTTCACGAACATGCCGCGTGTGTCAGCACCATCAGCGAAAACATTTGTGTGAGCATGACAAGCTCTCAACTGCCACGCTCGTTCATGTCAAACAAGTTTAATAACAAAATCTATAACTAATTACATATTTAAATGGCTCCATAGTACTCACATTTATAAAAATTTGAAAATATGCTTCTACATTATAAAACTACTAAAGCTGTCTGTTGGCACACTACAAACAAAAGAGGTACAGTAGTACCCAACTGACCGATGTACCTGCGCAGAAGATGAATTTTCAAAGCGCGGGAAATGCTATTGACCAATCGGCACGCTCCACGCAACGCGCTTCTTATTCCTGTACCGCTATTGGTCGGCAGCTGCCGCCATGTTAGCGCCGCGTGGCATGCACGTGACGCGAGTGAGACGGAACTAACAGCTGCAGTGTATTATGAACCTTATAAAAGTGAAATAAGGTTGATTGTAAGTTTGCTTTGTTTCGTTAATCTTCGGGGCCATACTTTCTTTTTTGTGCGAACGAAGATTCACGGCGCGCCTTATCAGTTGGGTACCACTGTAATGTGCAAGTATTGACAATGTTACCTGTAGTAAGTATAAAGTGTTGTTCAGCAAAAATATCGCTTTCAACGCATCGGGATACTGTTCACTTTTGTTTCTAAGTGCGAAGTTCAGCTGGGCTAGTACTTTGCCTGAAACAAACATTTTATATTATACTAGAGTCTGGCCATAAATACTGTTACAATTAAAAATAAGAAAGAAATTACGTTTGAATTTGGAATCTGTCATTTTTATACGATTGTTCATTGAGATTTCTAATTTTGGCGCCAATACATTGTACAATATTTTGCGATATTAAAATGGAGTGGGGTGATAAAGAGAACCGAATCGCTGTGATTGCATTACACAAAGTTGGTATGGAGTCTAATGCAATATTTTAAACTCTCCATACGCTTGGTATTAGTCAAGTGTTTATGTACCGGGCTATTAATAGGTACAATGAGACCTCCTCTGTTTGTGACAGAAAAAGATCTGGCTGTCCACGTAGTGTTCGTACGAAAAAGGTGGTCAAAGCAGTAAGGGAAAGAATTCGAAGAAATCCTGTCCGAAAGCAAAAGATTTTATCTCGGGAGATGAAGATAGCACCCAGAACCATGTCGCGTATTTTAAAAGATGACTTAGGACTTGCAGCCTATAAGAGACGCACTGGTCATTTTTTAACTTATAATTTAAAAAAGAAAAGGGTGATAAAATCGAAACAACTACTGAAGCGGTACGCAAAGGGAGGTCACAGAAAAAAATTTTTTACGGATGAGAAAATCTTTACAATTGAGCAACATTTTAACAAACAAAATGACCGTATTTATGCTCAAAGCTCTAAGGAAGCTTCCCAATTCGTCGATAGAGTGCAACGTGGTCATTAACCAACTTCAGTGATGATTTGGTGGGGTGTTAGCTGTGAAGGAGTAACTAAGTCATATTTATGTGAAAAAGGTATCAAAACATCTGCACAAGTGTATCAAGATACCATTCTCGAGAAGGTATTTAAGCCCCTTAACAACATTAATTCAATAACCAAGTATGGTCCTTCCAACAAGACTCGGCGCCGGGTCATAAAGCTCGGTCCACGCAGTCTTGATTGGAAGCGAACGTTTCGGACTTCATTAGAGCTGAAGACTGGCCGTCGTCTAGTCCCGATCTTAATCCGCTGGATTATGATTTATGGTCAGTTTTAGAGAGTACGGCTTGCTCTAAACGCCATGATAATTTGGAATCCCTAAAACAATCCATACGATTGGCAGTGAAGAATTTTCCCATGGAAAGAGTGCGTGCTTCTATTGATAACTGGCCTCAACGTTTAAAGGACTCTATAGCAGCCAATAGAGACCACTTCGAATAAGCTTTTTATATTTTAAATTGTTTTATATTTATGTATAAAACAAACACACTGTAAAAGTAATAAATATAATTTGAAATAAAAAAATTTCTTTGTGACAATATTTATGGCAAGAGTAGGTATTATTGTCTTAATAGCAAAGCGTTGAAACACTTATCACGATTTAGTAAGCCGAAACTAGAGCACGCCGTACCCCTATAGAGGTATGCGGAGCAGGGTGTCAAGTCCCGGAAACCTCCATTGATAAGGGAGGACACAACAACCGTCCTCCGACCGGACGGTTGTTGTGTCCGGTGGGCAACTACCCGATAGAATTTTGATACCGCGATGCAGGATTTTGTTATAAATTCGCTCCTGGCAGGATTGATGGCGTTGCGGATCTTTTGTTGCCGTACAAACTTCGCTTCGATAGCTTTTCTTGTGGCTGCATTGATACCGCTGCACTCTAACATGGCTTTCTCAATCTAATTTTTTTAATATTTTTTATAAATACATTGTAAAAACTTACGCATGTATACAGCCAACATGACTGCGTTCCTATCGTGGACGCCAGACAACTGACTGACTGCTCGGTTGTATGATGGCTCCTTATCGAGTGCCGGACCTGAAAAATCGATTAGAATTATGGCATTATTCAGTGGAAGGGAGTACTTGTTGTCTTATCTAAATAACACTAGGTTTGGCTTAAAGTCCACTGAAGCGAAGCGGATATTTTATGCAATACTAGATTTACGAACCAGTTAAAAAAATTGGTTGTCTTCAAAGTCGGTTTACGGACGATAATTTTACGTGATAACGTCATAAGAAACAATTGAATTCTTAACAAACAAGCCGATCGTGAATCTCTATCGCTTGTATCGCGCTCTCGCAGTTCTCAACTCGCGCATCAATGGACAGACACAGTCCTCAACTCCGCTGCGCATCAATCAATGGACAGACACAGTCCTCAACTCCGCTGCGCATCAATCAATGGACAGACACAGTCCTCAACTCCGCTGCGCATCAATGGACAGACACAGTCCTCAACTCCGCTGCGCATTAATGGACAGACACAGTCCTCAACTCCGCTGCGCATCAATCAATGGACAGACACAGTCCTCAACTCCGCTGCGCATAAATGGACAGACACAGTCCTCAACTCCGCTGCGCATCAATGGACAGACACAGTCCTCAACTCCGCTGCGCATCAATCAATGGACAGACACAGTCCTCAACTCCACTGCGCATCAATCAATGGACAGACACAGTCCTCAACTCCGCTGCGCATTAATGGACAGACACAGTACTCAACTCCGCTGCGCATAAATGGACAAACACAGTCCTCAACTCCACTGCGCATAAATGGACAGGCACAGACCTCAACTCCGCTGCGCATCAATGGACAGACACAGTCCTTAACTCCGCTGCTCATCTTTGGACAGACACAGTCCTCAACTCCGGTGCTCATCAATCAATGGACAGACACAGTCCTCAACTTCGCTGCGCATCAATCAATGGACAGACACAGTCCTCAACTCCGCTGCGCATCAATGGACAGACACAGTCCTCAACTCCGCTGCGCATCAATCAATGGACAGACACAGTCCTCAACTCCGCTGCGCATTAATGGACAGACACAGTACTCAACTCCGCTGCGCATAAATGGACAAACACAGTCCTCAACTCCACTGCGCATAAATGGACAGGCACAGACCTCAACTCCGCTGCGCATCAATGGACAGACACAGTCCTTAACTCCGCTGCTCATCTTTGGACAGACACAGTCCTCAACTCCGCTGCGCATCAATCAATGGACAGACACAGTCCTCAACTCCGCTGCGCATCAATGGACAGACACAGTCCTCAACTCCGCTGCGCATCAATGGACAGACACAGTCCTCAACTCCGCTGCGCATCAATGGACAGACACAGTCCTCAACTCCGCTGCGCATCAATGGACAGACACAGTCCTCAACTCCGGTGCTCATCAATCAATGGACAGACACAGTTCTCAACTCCGGTGCGCATCAATGGACAGACACAGTCCTCAACTCCGCTGCTCATCTTTGGACAGACACAGTCCTCAACTCCGCTGCACATCAATGGACAGACACAGTCCTCAACTCCGGTGCTCATCAATCAATGGACAGACACAGTCCTCAACTTCGCTGCGCATCAATCAATGGACAGACACAGTCCTCAACTCCGCTGCGCATCAATGGACAGACACAGTCCTCAACTCCGCTGCGCATCAATCAATGGACAGACACAGTCCTCAACTCCGCTGCGCATAAATGGACAGACACAGTCCTCAACTCCGCTGCGCATCAATCAATGGACAGACACAGTCCTCAACTCCGCTGCGGATCAATGAAAAACAAACTCAAAACGGTGGTTCCAGTCACAAAAAAATTAACACAGATGTGCTTGTGTAGCACCAGTCATCATCAAATTACGACCTTGCTCTGGGCGAAGCGAAAGAGAGTGTTAGACTCTTACAACCTAAAAGCCACCCGTGTTCCTCCAATGTCCTTTGCGTTGCAGAGCCGCAGAAACTCTTTCAAATAATTCCGCAACCCTGCCAGTGACTCACCTATAGTATGTATGAGCTGCGCGAGCGCCTGGCAGTGCGCCAGCGCCGCAGCAGCGAGCTGATGCACCGTGCCGTCCACCGGACCCGCTGCCGTGTCCGACCTGATGCCTTCCACCCACTCCTCCAGGGACTCACCTATGGTATGTATGTGCTGCGCGAGCGCCTGGCAGTGCGCCAGCGCCGCAGCAGCGAGCTGATGCACCGTGCCGTCCACCGGACCCGCTGCCGTGTCCGACCTGATGCCTTCCACCCACTCCTCCAGGGACTTCACGCACTGGAATACAAGGCGACATGATTAGGCGCTTAGGTATTTCTGCTGGCGAATTTACGTTTCCATCCGCACATGCGAAGCATATTGATATCGCCCTCGACGAGACGTGTCGAATAATATCGGGAATTTTAGCCGATAACTGGTATTACATCTCCAGTAGTACGAAGGGATATCGCATGCGCCGTTGAGAAAAATAACCAAGTATTTGATTTCCGACTACGAACACACAAAAGCCCCAGGAAGACTTAAGAGCATACTTATAGTGAGAAGTAAGTTATGGGAAGAATAGCACCCACTACCACTCGACTGAACGTGGCCGCTTACTGGACACAAAATGTTGAAGAGTCACCGAGTACTTGAAAAGCAGAAGAAGCTTGTTATTCAGACAAACGATACACAAATTTCAAGCTAATCGGAAAAAATTGTCTTGCATTTCAAAACCAGGCTAGGTGGTGCGACGATCGCAGGGTGGCTGGTAGCAGCAGGATGAAAATTGCTGGAAGCAGCTGAATGAAAGTTGCTGGAAGCAGCTGGATGGGAGTTGTCGAAAATAGAGTGGGATGGCATGCACTAGGAGAGACCTGTGTCCAGCAGTGGACTGTTCTAGGCTGATGATGACGATGCATCTCAAAACTTCGCGTAGATACTTACATTCGCCTGGCAGTGCTGCAGTATGACCGCATAAGGCTGCGGAGACGCAGGCGCCAGCGCTCGCTCGAGCTCGGGCTGCAGGCGCGTCAGGCGTGCCAGCACTGCCCAGCAGCCGCTCGCGGCGCCGCAGCGGGACGCCGCGCGTCGCGAGCGCATGCAGGCGCGCTGGGGGACATCACATACATTATATTACATCACAATAACAATATAGCGAACGCGCAGGAACTATAGGTGGCAGCACAGAACTATCAGTGTCAAGCTTTTTTATGGAAAATGTTCCGATTTGCGCCACTGGCAGTCTTCAGCGTGCACGTTCCCTATTATGGTCCACGTCAAATAAAGGTTCTCGACAAGAATATAAGCAATTATATCACACAAATGTGGCCGTCAGATTTGTTATGACGGGGAACATGCATGGCGTAGACTACGCCATCTAGCATTACAAATTAGAAACTGGCGTAAAAAATATTTGGCACTTCTGTGCTGCCACCTATGGTTCCTGCACGTAGCCTATAGCTTTTTTTTAAGGATGGGAAATCATCAAATGATTCCTCCCGCTCTGGGTGAAGCAGAAGGGAGTGTCAGACTCTTACTGATTAAAACCCATCCGTGTTCCTCCTAATGCCCTTTGCGTTCCAGAACTACGGTGACTCTTTCGAACAAATTCCGCAACCCCGGCAGGCACTGGCCCTGGCGGATCCCGTCTTCTATGCTGACAGCTCTTTGAGGCGCGCGTGGAACACAGCGCGTCGTCGACCCGGGCCTGCTTCTGATCGGACGGCGAGCCACCCAATGCTCGCCGTCCGCAGGCCCGCGCCTACGGTGGCCGGGAATCGCCCTGCGACTCCCGACGCCCGGGGCATTTTCTTCGGTTACGGCGGCTGGGGCGTGAGGTTTCCTTCTCTCTCACGCGTTCGGCTTCCGCCTTCGCTAACATTACCGCTTCGCAGAAGGAGTAGACCGCTTCCCATACCTCCTCGCTCCGAATCATGGATTGAAACAGGGCTGGACACGAGAGGTCGCCGCCGCCGATTGCCTCGACGAGGACACGGCGGTGCTCCGCCCAAGCATGGCAGACCTGCACCGCATGCTCCACCGTGCCCTCCGGGCGATCTTCGCAGTGTTGACACCCGGGTGTATCCTCCCGCCGAATTCGAAACAGGTATCTCCCGACACAACCGTGTCCGGTGAGTACCTGCGTCAAGCGGAAGTTGAGGACGCCGTGGCACCGCTAAAGCCACTCCTCAAAGAGGAGACTTATCGCCTGGATTGTGGAGTGCCCAGCGCTGGCTGCGACAGTCGCTGTCTCTATACCGCCATGAGATCCTGTCGGAGCACCGACTGCTGTGCTGCAATTTGCCGCGGCAGAGGAGTCTCGCCCCGGCGTTGCGCCTCCACGCGCCATTCGTAAAGGAGCGCGAGGGTTCTCGCCTCCAGATCCCATGGCGGCAGTCCGGCAAGGAGGCTCGCCGCCTCGCTAGAGACCGTGCGGTATCCCCGGGCCAGCCGGATGGCCATGACCCTCTGGGACGCGTTGAGGCAACGGGCAAGTCGCTTCCTCAAAGTAGGCGCCCACACCGGCGCCCCATAAAGGGCCATGGACCGCACGACATAAAGCCTCCGGCAGAAGACGTTTCGACCCCCTAAATTGGGCAAAAGCCGTTTGAAGGTAGCCCTGGCCCGCCCCAGTCCAGGAGCCAAACGTCGGAAATGCTCGATAAAGTTCTACCGGCTGTCAAGGACGAGACCCAGGTACGCCATCGTCGACCCCACGCCGATGTGAACTCCTCCCACCGTTGTTTGGGATCCCGATGGTGGCCTGTTCCGAGATCCATGAAAGCACATGGCTTCGGACTTGTGTAGGGCCACCTCGAGACCCAACTGCCGAATCCTCTCAACGACTATCACAACCCCACGTGTCATAGCGTCGGCCACCGGCTGGTGCGACCCCCCTGCGCCAGGACCAGCGTGTGGGACTAGGTCGGCGCGCAGCACCCAGTCGTAGCCACTCTCAGGTCTACCTCAGTTACCTCAGGAGCATCGTCATCGTCGTCATCGGTGTGGTCCGCATCGGGCACCGCAGGTGCTGGAGCCATAGGTGGGGGAGTATGCTCCCCTCGCGAGGGGAACATATCGCTCACTACGTCCTCCACCAGTTGGGGCCGGAGACTCTGCTCAGCTTATTCCACACCATTTTTTTTTATTTGTGATGGGTTTGCTCTTGACTCTAGTCTAGGTCAGAGATGACAGAGATAAAGTCTACGATGGAGCGAGCTTACCCAGAACGAGCCTGTTCACTCTAACTTTGAAGAGATTAGGGTTATAAGCGTTTGGAAACACGAACGCAGGTAGAGAGTTCCACTCCTTTGCTGGGCGCATTATAAAAGACGTTTGGAAACGCTTAGTGGCAGTTGACCGTCACCGGCGAAAGCCATATTGACGGTCACTGAGGAGATCATTGTCTTCAAGGTAGGTCAGCAGCTTACTGTTCAGAACCCTTTCCATAACCTTGCATAGGATGGAGATAATGGCGATCGGACGGTAATGTGCAGGGTCAGCACGGTCTCCCTTTTTGGGCACCGGTTGCACATTCGCAAGCTTCCGTGATTTCGGCACCGTTCTTTTTTCAAGAGAGAGGCGGTACAGGCGTGCCAACACAGGAGACAGTTCAGGTGCACATTGCCTCAACACTCTCGCTGGAATGCCGTCAGGCCCGCTGGCCTTATTCACGTCTAGACTGCACAATACTCTTCGGACCTCTTTAATGTGAACTGTGATCTCCGGCATCGAAGAGTCACAACGAGGTAAAGTTGGTGGTTGCTTAGAGCCAGCGTCCAGACGCGAATTGCTTGCAAAGAGAGTTGCAAATAAATTTGCTTTCTCACTTGCAGACTGAGCTAGCGAGCCATCAGGTTTCAACATTGGAGGCAAAGTGGGTCGACAGTCGTTTCAACCGCTTTCGACAGGGACCAAAACTGCTAACTACCTGGAGGATGCAATGCTAGTTTGGTCGCGATACGTCCGACATGATCAAAACATGCCCTACGTAACCCGCTTGCAGAACTTAGCGGCAGAATTACGTGCTACGTGCGTAACCTTTCGGTCGCGGGCCTTGATCCACGATTGGTATGCAGACTCTTTACGGGCCTCAGCGTGGGCGCATTCTGCATTATACCAAGGCCGGGATTTGTGACCGAGCGGGATGTCAGAGAACGGAATAAAATACTCCATCCCCTGCCGAATCACGTCCGCAATTATGTCAGCACAGCACGAGGGGTCACCCGAGGAGAAGCACACTTGCCGCCATGGATAAGATGCAAAAAAGTGCCGCATCTCATCCCAATCTGCTGACTCGTATCGCCATACTCGTCTCGTGCCTCTAGGACTCTTATCTGGAGGAGAGCAGGTCAATACGGATTTCACCAGGCAGTGGTGTTCCCAGCGGGGCTGAGACCGATACTGAATCAGTTGTCAGCAGAAGGTCCAAGCAATTGGGTGTATGGGCGTCAACATCCGGTACCCGCGTTGCCACATTCACCAGCTGGGTTAGATCAAGCGTTAAAGCAAACTTACGCGCCTCCAACCCGGCATGGTCTGTTTTCTGGTACAACCACTCTTTATGGTGGGCGTTAAAGTCCCCCAGAAAAATGAGCTTCGCTGTTGGGTACAACGATACCCAACAGCGAAGCTCATTTTTGCTGGGCTACGTCGGTCGACTCCACGAGGGAATTAAACAGCGCTGTTGTCTCCCTGATCACCGATTTACATCGGTATACGCCGATGTAAATAAATTTCTCCACGCTTGTGTCCACAAGTAGCCATATGGCAGAAAAACCCGATTTCTCAAAGCAACGGAGACGACGACAACAAAATGTCATCGCGGATGTACACACAGACCCCAGCCTACTTCTTGAACTTGTGTTCCAGAGAGTAGCCCGGGTAGTTGAGGTACGCCACGTCCGACGGGGTTGTTATTTTCGTCTCCGTTAAGAAAAACAGGTGCGGCTTCTCGGTCTCAGATGGTGATGGACCGCATCGAGATTGGAGTGCAACCCCCTATCATATTAGTGAGGTGCACTTTTAGTGGGAGGAAGTGCAGCCGTTGTTTTGCCTTGTTTTTCTTTTTAACTTTAGTCATAGTGGAGAGTAGTTGGGGAGAAAAGTCAAATTGTCGAGGCGCTGCTCAGTGAACCAAGTGGAACACTAGAGCTAAACGACCCTGTAGGGAACTTATTTAAAGACTGCGGAAACGCCCGAACCCCCCCGGATATGGCCACCGGGTCCTCCAATCCAGTCGCCGGCTGGCACGGTGGAGCCTAGCATTTTTTCGCTAGTTGGCGGGGCAGTCTTTGACACGTGGCTGGCGTGCTTCTCGGGCCCCCTACTAACTGCGGCCAACGGCTAGCACCGTGCTTCGGATCCCGCTACCCTCCGAAATGAGTTACCCGGAAAGCCCAGCCCAGCGACCAAGACCGGTTCTGAGCAGAGCAACTGACAATCTCCTTCTCCCCCAAAGGCACTGGCACTCCCGCACACCGACGGAACACAGCAAGCTGCTTGGCGCCGGACTTCGGCGAGATGGTGGTAGCGAGCCAGGCGGCTCCTTGCGGAGTGTACCACCGCTTTTAGTGGGATCGTTCTGCCGTACCACAGGCAAGCCTGTGGTGCCGTTGCCCGGGGTGAACCGCGAGGAGGTAGATCCAAAACCACCCCACAAAATTTGTAGGGTCACATTTTGTAGGGTCTTCCCCACGGGTCCCCGTTCAGAGACTGCAGCACCTCCTTGCGAGCCAGATCCTTGGCCCGCAGGATTCCCACTCGGAAGGCGGCCTTCACCGCTCTGTACTCCTAGTATAGCTCCGCCTCTCTGGCTTGCGCATCTGGAGGACGGATGCGGAGCCTGCGGTGCCTACTGTACGGGCGCCGTGACCACCAGTACACCTGGCGGCGCGTTCTGGCTTAACCCGACGAGAGTTTGGTTCGGGGAGAAGTACACCCCAACCACGACAATGTCTCCGAACCGTGCTGCTACGCACCCCTGTCCTCTCCTGACGCTCTCGAGGGACGGGGTACCGGTAGCGGCCGACGAAATTAGGGCCACCGAGCCGTTCAGGTCCTCCACCCAGTCATCCCTGGGCGGGACAAAGTACAGCATGTAGCCTATTGCTGCAAAAGTATCAGATCTAAGTCCTCACCTCGACATCACTGGCGAGGATAGTGAAGCAGTCTTTGAGCACGGCGGCCAGCAGCGGCGGCAGGCGCGGCAGCGGCACCAGCCCCAGCAGGTGGCGCTGCTCGTGGCGCGCCAGGCGACACACGGCGGCCGCCACGTTGCCCGCTATCTCCGCTTCCCACTCGTCCAGGGCTTCGCTACTTTCTTCCGTGTCTGAAGGGAGAAAGTCATGTTCAAATAGGGTATTTTCAAGAATTTTATTAGTTCGTCAGATAGACTAAAAAAGGGCTCGGTATTTTTTGCGATTTCAAATTGTTAAAAACTGATAAAGATAAAGCGCATCAAAGCTGGGCAGGTGACGTCGCACTGTAATCTTCTTCATTTTTAGGGTTCCATACCCAGAGGGTAACCAACGGAACCCTATTACTTAGCCTCCGCTGTCCGTCCGTCCGTTCATCCGTCCGTCCGTCCGTCCGTCCGTCCCACCGTCTGTCTGTCAGCGAACCGTATCTCAAGACACGTAACAGGTAGACAGTTGAAATTTTCACAAACTGTGTCTTTCTATTGCCGCTATAACAACAAATAATAAAAATTAAGGTTTATGGTACGGAACCCTTCGTGTGCGAGCCAGACTCGCACTTGGCCAGTTTTTTGTTTTAGTGAAAAGAAAAAAAATACGTATCCAATATTTTTTGGAAATCTTTTTTCATGTAAACAAAAAATTAAGACCTTTTCTTGAACTTTGATGCGCCTTTGCCAATTTTTATAAATATGAAAAGACAAAAAATACGTGTCCGTTTTTGAAAATCTAACAGACGGACTAAATAGAATTATTATTTCTCGGAAAATATCCTATTGACAGTTGGCGATGTTGATCCTGCAGTGAGTGTAGGACTTTTAGTCTTCGACGTCGCATCGCACAAAAACTCTTTCTGTAAATTTAAGGAATTACTGCGTTGGGATGTCACGACGCTTGTATGTGTCCAGTACGTCTACCATGAGTTTTATCAATCTATACTCGCTAGCGACTGTAGTTAAAAAAGTGTATGAAAACTTTTAAAAAACAAGTTTCTAATTTATTTATTTAAGTTGTTAACTACGTATACATTTTTTTTTTACTACAGTCGCTAGCGAGTGTAGATTGATAAAACTCATGGCAGACGTACTGTTTCACAAGTCACGACTAGTCTGGGAAACTGCTGTAGGTAGTGTTCGCGCCTGCTCATTTTTTGAGAGCAAATCTTCAATGTGTGTTTTGAGTCTACAACCATTTATTTTTTTGAATATTCAGTCTAGTAACGGTAGACGATTGTCAAGCAAAATTTTACACTCATCATTTCGGCTCTGCGAAAAAGAACATTCTAATTTAATTCAAATTATACAGTTTTCAAGTTATCTATGAGTTTTTCTTAAAGAAATTCCAATCTTGTGCGTAAACAATAGTAATACGTTAAACCGTAAAACAATATGTTGGTGTAGTCTAAAGCATGTTCCACACGTTGTTGTAATCCTGCGTGCCATCCAAGATGACCTTGCTTGTGCTTATCCGTGTAGACGGGAGATGCAATCCAAATTCAAACAAAATTCGCAGATGGAAACCAAGCTCCCACCAAGGTCACCTTGGATGAGACGCTGGATTACATCCGTGTGGAACATGCTTATAGTGAATGGTCTCTATCTACCTATGATGATGTGTGTCACGAAATTACAACATACCCATGTGATAAAATGTCGAGAGTGCCTCCGCTGCTGATTGCTCCCTAAATACAAGTAACTGCATGAACCAACTGGCATATTCTGCGATTACACTAGCCACCAAAAATACAACCAGCGAAGTAGCAAACCCAAACCAAACACATACGAATGAATATAAGGATCAGTTACCGCTGGTTCCCAATTCCGTTTTCCTTGGGTGCCGACGCGGGCAGAGGAGGCACTCCCTAAACTGTTTGAAACACTGTCCAAAGTGCAACTCCGATCGCAATGCTACACAGAAAGAAGAAATCAAGAAGAATCCGAGTTAAAAAACGACTCAAATATGTGTATCAAGTACTTTTTGTGCCATAGTGTGTGTCTTTTGGTTGTTAATGTTGCAGACAAAATTATGTCCATTTTAGATAATCTTTGTATCTTGTACAAAATATTATTAAGGATTCGTACTTACGTTCGGATATAGACTTCCTGGGTCCTATAGCGAAACCGGTAGATTGTTCCAACGTCTGGGAAGCTTTCATCATTATCTTGTTCGCGCGTTTCTCGATACTAGACAAAAACATTAAATTTATAATAAACATTATCGCTTACCATCAACTGCTTCCGTGGTCGAGTGGTTTAGGCGTCTGCCTTGTGACCCGGTGGTCGTGGGTTCGATTCCCACGGGAAAAAACATACTTTGTAAAGTTGTTTTCCAGTTTGGCTAGGACATTGCAGGCTTGAATCACCTGATTGTCTGATAAAAAGATGATTCCGTGCTTTGGAAGGCAAGTATAAGCCGGTGGTCCCGGCCGTCATATGGCGGTCCACAAATAAACCATGTCAGAGGCCCTTGAGGTGGTTTAGAAACTCTGACACTAGGGTGTGTGGGATCGTTAGACCTTACTGCCCACACGATAAGAAGAAGAAGAAGAAGACCATCAGGTGAGATAGTGGTCAAACGAGTGCTTATAAAAAAAAAAACATTTTTTCCCCCCTTACATAAAATGCTTGCAAAATTATCTACCCACTAATTACCCGAATGCCTCAGGAGCAGGTTAATGTTTTTTTAAATTAACTCTTTACAGGAAATGATAAGGTGACAACACAGGTAAAGAAAAAAGGTAGTTTCTATGTTTATACTTACACTTTCTGTAGTTTACTAGTTCTTCTCTGTGTGCTGTCTGATCGATGCAATAGATTCTTGGCCCTCTGTAATAAAAAACTTTATTAAGTATTTTTTTTAGTATTTCTAGCAGGTATTACTGTTGTTGCTGAGTACTGGGCCAAATATAAAATTTAAAAAACTATTTCCCATCTAAACTATAAAAAGAGGAAGCAGGCTAGCAACACTTTTTTTTCGTTGGTTTTTTATCTGCCATCAGTCTTCATTTATACTAATATATAAAGCTGAAGAGTTTGTTTGTTTGCTTGAACGCGCAAATCTCAGGAACTACTGGTCCGATTTGAAAAATTCTTTCAGTGTTAGATAGCCCATTTATCGAGGAAGGCTATAGGCTATATATCATCACGCTAAGACCAATAGGAGCAGAGCAGTAGTGAAAATTGTGACGCAAACGTAGTTGCGCGGGACAGCTAGTAGACTATAGTCAGATGTGTTTACGGGTCAATGACTTGTAGAGTGCTTCCTCCAGCGAGGAAAGCTACTCTTCTTTGCAACATATTCATCATCTGTTGTGCAGCCTCGTTATATCATGCCTCTTGAGTCGATTGGATTAATTTTGGAACATCAGTTGGACCGCTAGTTCATTTGGGTGACGAGACAGACGCTCTTTGTATTTTCCCGCAGTCAATCGGATTTCTTCCTTAACCGTGGTCATATTTAACTAAAAGTCCTTGCTGCAAGGTATTAGATGCGGCAACTGGATCATTATTACAGGCCAGGATAGAGGTGTCGTCAGCATACGTAGCTGTTGTTAAGCCGAGTGATATTGGAAGATCTGCAGAGTACAGTGTTTACAGAACGGGCCCCAAGATAGATCCCTGCGGCATGCCTGCTTTTATATTATGAAAGCCAGAAGATGAACCTGCCTCTTTCACCTGGAATAATCTGTCCGAGAGATAAGATCTCATCAACATGAGGAGACCATTGTGCGATACCTAGTCAAATGCTTGTTGAATGTCTAAAAATACAGATGAGCAGTACTTTTTCTGTTCTAAGGCTTTTCTTACCGTCTCATAGACTCGATGGATTTGCTCGACTGTGGAGTGCTGCTGTCGGGAACCAAACTGATGTTCGGATATTATCTTGTTTTCTATTAGTATTGGTAGGATTCTGCGCAGCAGCTCTTTCTCAAACAGCTTTGACAGGACAGGCAGCAGGCTGATTGGTCTATACGAAGTTACTTCGCTCGCTGGCTTGCACATTTTATGGATCATCATTGTCCGTGAGATCTTCCATATCTTGGGAAAATATTGCACTCGGAACATTGCGTTGAACAGGGTTTATAAGGGATTATAAGTACTAAGGCTTTCTTAGGCAGTTCTTTTAGAATTTCCTTTATTATTAAGTCCAAGCCAGGTGCTTTTTTTGTCTTTGCGTTCCTTGATAGCTTTGGCGATCTCTCTCACAGATACTGGTTTTGGAGGCATTGACATTTGATAGTCCTGGTTGAGAGCTACATCCACACTCGTTACTGATTCCAGATCGTCAGTCTCATTTGGAGTGAAAACATTCGACAGATGTTTTGCAAATACATCGGTTTTCTCTTGAGCAGTTCGAGCCCAAGCATTGCCATTTTTCCTTATGAGTGATATTGCACTCTGCGGCTTCTCGTATGCTTTGAACTTCCATAGGAAGTAATTTGTTGAAGAGATAGCAGATAGTGATTCCAGCTTAGACTGGAACGTATCGTCGTGGCAGCTGCGGATTATATCTTTCAACTCCTGAATTGCCCTATTCAATGCGCTGGCTAGCAGCACTTAATTTTATTACGTTTTATTGTATTCGAAGGGTTATTATTTGATAAACCGGGACCTCAGATAGTCCTTGAAGGCCACGAGCGAGCTCTTGGCGGCGGGCGCGCGGATGGCCAGCAGCTGGTTGGTGGGAGGCAGCAGTCACTCACCATCAGCGGCGACGCAGCCATAGACCGGGACCTCAGATAGTCCTTGAAGGCCACGAGCGAGCTCTTGGCGGCGGGCGCGCGGATGGCCAGCAGCTGGTTGGTGGGAGGCAGCAGTCACTCACCATCAGCGGCGACGCAGCCATAGACCGGGACCTCAGATAGTCCTTGAAGGCCACGAGCGAGCTCTTGGCGGCGGGCGCGCGGATGGCCAGCAGCTGGTTGGTGGGAGGCAGCAGTCACTCACCATCAGCGGCGACGCAGCCATAGACCGGGACCTCAGATAGTCCTTGAAGGCCACGAGCGAGCTCTTGGCGGCGGGCGCGCGGATGGCCAGCAGCTGGTTGGTGGGAGGCAGCAGTCACTCACCATCAGCGGCGACGCAGCCATAGACCGGGACCTCAGATAGTCCTTGAAGGCCACGAGCGAGCTCTTGGCGGCGGGCGCGCGGATGGCCAGCAGCTGGTTGGTGGGAGGCAGCAGTCACTCACCATCAGCGGCGACGCAGCCATAGACCGGGACCTCAGATAGTCCTTGAAGGCCACGAGCGAGCTCTTGGCGGCGGGCGCGCGGATGGCCAGCAGCTGGTTGGTGGGAGGCAGCAGTCACTCACCATCAGCGGCGACGCAGCCATAGACCGGGACCTCAGATAGTCCTTGAAGGCCACGAGCGAGCTCTTGGCGGCGGGCGCGCGGATGGCCAGCAGCTGGTTGGTGGGAGGCAGCAGTCACTCACCATCAGCGGCGACGCAGCCATAGACCGGGACCTCAGATAGTCCTTGAAGGCCACGAGCGAGCTCTTGGCGGCGGGCGCGCGGATGGCCAGCAGCTGGTTGGTGGGAGGCAGCAGTCACTCACCATCAGCGGCGACGCAGCCATAGACCGGGACCTCAGATAGTCCTTGAAGGCCACGAGCGAGCTCTTGGCGGCGGGCGCGCGGATGGCCAGCAGCTGGTTGGTGGGAGGCAGCAGTCACTCACCATCAGCGGCGACGCAGCCATAGACCGGGACCTCAGATAGTCCTTGAAGGCCACGAGCGAGCTCTTGGCGGCGGGCGCGCGGATGGCCAGCAGCTGGTTGGTGGGAGGCAGCAGTCACTCACCATCAGCGGCGACGCAGCCATAGACCGGGACCTCAGATAGTCCTTGAAGGCCACGAGCGAGCTCTTGGCGGCGGGCGCGCGGATGGCCAGCAGCTGGTTGGTGGGAGGCAGCAGTCACTCACCATCAGCGGCGACGCAGCCATAGACCGGGACCTCAGATAGTCCTTGAAGGCCACGAGCGAGCTCTTGGCGGCGGGCGCGCGGATGGCCAGCAGCTGGTTGGTGGGAGGCAGCAGTCACTCACCATCAGCGGCGACGCAGCCATAGACCGGGACCTCAGATAGTCCTTGAAGGCCACGAGCGAGCTCTTGGCGGCGGGCGCGCGGATGGCCAGCAGCTGGTTGGTGGGAGGCAGCAGTCACTCACCATCAGCGGCGACGCAGCCATAGACCGGGACCTCAGATAGTCCTTGAAGGCCACGAGCGAGCTCTTGGCGGCGGGCGCGCGGATGGCCAGCAGCTGGTTGGTGGGAGGCAGCAGTCACTCACCATCAGCGGCGACGCAGCCATAGACCGGGACCTCAGATAGTCCTTGAAGGCCACGAGCGAGCTCTTGGCGGCGGGCGCGCGGATGGCCAGCAGCTGGTTGGTGGGAGGCAGCAGTCACTCACCATCAGCGGCGACGCAGCCATAGACCGGGACCTCAGATAGTCCTTGAAGGCCACGAGCGAGCTCTTGGCGGCGGGCGCGCGGATGGCCAGCAGCTGGTTGGTGGGAGGCAGCAGTCACTCACCATCAGCGGCGACGCAGCCATAGACCGGGACCTCAGATAGTCCTTGAAGGCCACGAGCGAGCTCTTGGCGGCGGGCGCGCGGATGGCCAGCAGCTGGTTGGCGGGCGGTACCCCTGCTGCAGATAGCCAGGCTGCTGCCGCGCGCATGCTCTCTAGGGCCGTCGCTGAAGTACTGCCGCTGCCACTAACGGAGACACTGTCGACGCTGGAGTCTGGGAGGGAAAGAACGTTGTTTTAATCACAAGTCTATCATATGCATCTATGCTCTGGGTCTGTCTTCAGTAACAGTATAACTCGATGCAGCTCAACAAGCCGCTGTTGTAAGCTCAACTGTTTGGTTAAAAGGTTAAAGCTTTTGTGATCTCTGCCTTAAAAAAAATTGATTGGAACTATAAGGATATATTGTTGTATTACTTCTGCACTTTGTGTAATTGATGCAATCTTAAAGCAGTTAGAGTTCCTGCGGTTTAGATTCGCGCGCCTTATCTGGTTCGAACTTCATTACTAGATCTTGAGGTATTTTTTTTGGTTTACTAATGATAAGCATAAAATACATTGGCACAATTTACATCGGCATAACGAAATTCAGCATAATGATCATTACGCATTATATTATTAGGCATAAATGTATTGTCATACTGCTTGTTGAAATAAATAGTGCTAGCATAATAATAATGAAGCATAATTTTATAAAGCATAATGTTATAAACGCATAGGTATGGTTTATAAAAAATAACCACGAAGGGGATAGCGGGGCCTATTCGCTCGCTTCGCTCGCTCACTCGACCCTGCCATCCCCTTCTAACCTAACCTGTCCGAGTCGGGGTGCCCCAAGTCCAGAGCTCGCTTCGCTAGCTCTTGCATAATTCCAACTTATGCCAAAACATATTAGACTAACCGATAGTTATGCTAACCTTTGCATTATGCCAAAGCATTATTAATATTATTCAGCAGTATTATTATGCTTATAAGAGTTAAAATAGAGCCTTAAAATTTTATGCCAAGAGGGGTACTACCATATTTTTATTTGCAAAAATAGAGGTGTAAAGAACTATACTTGCCTTCTTCCAAAGCAATCATGTCCATGAGTGTAGTGGGTGACAGAGGCCTCGTGTTACGACTCAACAGCTCCTCGAACGCATTCTCTAGTTTAGACACACCAGTATTGTACAGCTGATTCTGTTGAAAATAATTATATTCGTTGCAAGTCTCGGAAATTTTCCTGTAGCATATAACAGTAAATCTATTTAGCTCGTCTGTTACATTTTCAAGAACTTATGTAACATATTTTTTGCCTTTTCGAAATAATCAAAATCGACAAAGATAAATTGTTTGAAAAAAGTGTACTGCTTTCATGACAAAAAAAAAATGTGATCAATATTTTTTGGTCATCTAACCTTGCTATAAATTGCTATAATATTAACTTCTGAAAATATAGATTTAAAAAATTGTACTTACAATGTTTTCCAGTTCAACACTCTGTGGGTTGTTCTTGTTGAAATATCCTTGTGCATCTGCTAGTTTGTCTAGTGCCTGGAAAGGAGCTTTGATTGTAAATCATCTTACTGCTTGTCCGTAAAGTTCCACTTGTGCTATCCAGGGATGTCAGTTTGAACTTTACAATGTTCCTTAACTCACATTCTTTTCTTGACAACATGTATTTGAACTTAGCTCTCCTAATTGTAACAAAAAATTTAACATTTTTGCAATAGCGATTCAAACAAAAAAATTAACAAACATTTTATAAACTCACACCATTTTCCATAGCTGTTAGCAGAAACTACTGAACATTCTGTCATCAATAACTTACTTCAAGATAAACATTGAGTGACTCCGTGGTGCTCGTGTGAGGTCCAGCTTGTATCAGGTCTGCTAGTTCTCTGCTCACCATGTAGTAATTGATTACATGGTCTAGTGAGCGCACTGTACGCTCCATGTCTGGAAATACATAATTTTATTTATTACTTATCCAACCACTTTGTCCTCCCAATAACCCCTGCCTGTCAGAATTACTTAAAATCTGACCTTAATTTCTTGTCTTATCACCAAAAGAATTTTTGTGCAACATTGTAACTTTCCAGATTTTTTTATCTTTTTTATTTCAGATAGGTTTGCTCTTGACTCTAGTCTAGGTCAGAGATGACAGAGACAAAGTCTACGATGGAGCGAGCTTACCCAGAAGAAGCCTGTTCACTTTAACTTTGAAGAGATTAGGGTTGTAAGCATTCAGAAACACAGATTCAGGCAGAGAGTTCCACTCCTTTGCTGTTTATTTTTAGATCCAAGGGTTAGGGCTATTACTGAGTTAGCTTTTGAACAAGTCAACATTACCCAAGGGGGCTAAAAAGGCCACTTTAGGAGAATCATAATATTAATCACGCAACAATCTGTCAATTTTCATTTTCATCTTTATCACTAACAAATTAGGTTCAAGATTGATTGGGAAAATTTGTCAGTGACGTGACTGACTTTTTTAGACCTGCAGTTCTATACTGTATCCATTTATACAACTAGTCATATACTTAAAAAGGATTACCATATCTTCTTAATTGATTGCCTAAAGCACCAGAAAAAAGTTTTAAATACAACAAAAACTTACTCTGATGAATATGTTGGAGTCTAGCAGTGTCTCCATACAGAGGCAGCACAGCCGTCTCCAGCTGCTGCAGCCTCTGCTCACATGCGCCAAGCACGTTGCACACGTCACTGGCCAGGGTGGAGCCGCTCTTGGCTGCAGCCTTCAGCTCTTGGATGTTCGTCATCTCCTGGATTGAGAATGGTTCATGTTGTAGGAAATACGTGTTAGAGATCATCGTGAGAGTATTATGTTCCACAAAACTACAGTTATTTGCCATCTGCAGACCCATTTCTGTTCCTAACAAGATACTGGTGAAAGCACAACAAACAAAAATATACGTAACAGAATGATGACACGCCCCCAAAAATGATGATGTTTCTCGTCAATCAAGTCACAATATCGGATGCATATTTTGAGTTTTTATTAAAGTTGAATATATTTTTGATTTTGAAAGCTATTTATGTGCCTTAATTTAGTATTGCAAAGTATATTTCAGGCGTAAACATACCTTTCGTAACTTCATTTCTATTTCAAATTTCTTCTCTACTGCATACATCTTGGATGATTTTAATAGGTTTTAAGCAATCATTAATCTTCTACTGAACCTTAAATTACAATTTATCAGTTTCATAGCCCGTACAATACTAATTAAAAATTGTTATCAACAATCTCGAAAATATTTACGTACGACAAAATTGTAATCTGAATTCTGAACGACATGACAGTCATGACATTGACACACATGACACTATCGTTGTCAAAGTCAAGTCAAATGTCGGGTTCCATTACTACTATTGGTCAATTCTTTAGCATACTTTCAACTGCGTGAAAATGTTCAACTTTTTAAATTTCATTAAAAGAACCTTAAGTTCAGCACAATAATTGTCACCAGTACATAATGTAAATCCACTCTTACGCACAAAACATTTTGGGAATACTTTCATTGTGCGTACAGCTAATGAGTGGAGTTCCTTACCGAAGTCTGTGTTCCTTGATAGCTACAACCTGGGGTAGTCAAGTGGCGGTTTTAATGGTGACGATTGCCCAATCGCCCAGGGTCTCGCTCTTGTAGTGGCCTTATTTTCCAGCAGAAGTAAATAGTAGCGCAACAATTTATATAAAGTTGGATTTCGTATAGGAGTTATGTTAACATAATTATGTACCTACTATCAATCAATCATCAATCTATACTAATATATAAAGCTGAAGAGTTTGTTTGTTTGTTTGCTTGAACGCGCTAATCTCGGGAACTACTGGTCCGATTTGAAAAATTCTTTCAGTGTTAGATAGCCCATTTATCGAGGAAGGCTATAGGCTATATATCATCACGCTAAGAACAACAGGAGCGGAGCAGTAATGAAAAATGTGACGCAGACGAAGTTGCGCGGGTCAGCTAGTATATATATATAAAATTCTTCCGTTACTGACTGATTGAGTGACTGACAGACAACGTACAGCCGAAACTATTGTTCGTAGGTTGGAAACAGGTGGAGTGTAGGGGAGTACTAATAAAGGTTTCCCGAAATTCCTACAGGAACGGGAAAAACGGGATATGCGCGTATGAAGTCGCGGGCAAAAGCTAGTAATAAATAATTATGTTACAGATTAATAATCGAGTTTGAGGAAATCGATTACACTGATTTGATTAAATTGTCACGAGATCGGTTTTCATTCGGTTACCACAGATTTGGTTTGTAACGGGGACAAGGGCCTCAAAAGAATTTGCCACCCGCCCGGAGCCTCAGGCCGCCTCTGACTTGGGAATCTTTAACTCAAAAGTGAATTGGTAAGCTAAGACAAGCCTTGCATTCCCATAGTCATAAAGTTTGCTGCTTTTGTGCACAATATTCTTATCTAATTATGTTTCGACCAAAAGTAAAGTCAAGATAAATCTTAGAAAAAAGCAAATATTACATAATGGTCCCTATTTTTTACTAGTTTGTTCTTTATTTTAATTGGATGTTGAAAAGCACCTATTTTTGATTTTACCTCTGGACTGTATTGTATTGTAGTAGTAGAGGTGGAGGTGACAAAATATCCGAACGCGCAATGTGTGGTGACGTGCCGTGAATCTCGAAACGTGGCTGACGTTTGCGTTGTTTTGTCAGTTCTCTGTCCGTGATTTCCAATATCGGTGGCTACTAATACTACGCTAAAATTGCGTTGTGCTTAGTATTACTTAAAAACCATTAATTTAATTATTACAAGTAAGTAATTGTGCGTTATTTACCGTTCTGCCAATCGATTCCTGTAGGAAAGGCGAATTATATCCATCGAAAATCTCTGGTTAAATCTAACTGTTCCGTGTCCTATTTCTAGAATAATGGATCAAATCGCTAAGTTCGTCGAGCCTGGCAAGCAGTTCGCCAAGGACTCTATCAGACTGGTCAGGAGATGCACAAAGCCCGACAGGAAAGGTATGTTATCATTGACATGATTACTTATTATTATGTGTACAGTTACGATGTTGGCAGTGTTCCACCGCGGTCCCGTTGTTTCTAGACGGCTGCATCATAATTAATCTTCATAAAATGACAGAAAGTTTCACTTGTTTGAATCTACTTTCACTACAAAACATCAGTTATCTCAAGTGTAGCTTCTTCTGGACATATGTTTCAAGATTTTGTTGGATATAAGACAGTGAACTAAACGACAGTGGAAGGAAAAGTAATTCCCTAACAATATTAATTGTATTCTGAATGAGAACTTGCTGTTTTTATTTAAAAAAATATCTTAGTAGCTAGATAAAAGATTTCAATGTTGACACCTCATCATATTTATTGTGATGATGACATTAAATCTGATCAATCATTGTAAGCACAGCTTTTTCTCTGCTGTTTGTATTTTAACATGTAGCTATACCCAATCCAAACTCCCAAGTAAGGCTGACTGTCCACTGGAGCGGAGAAATTTTTAACCAATGGAATTACATAAAATCTCCAGTCCGCGTCAGTCACTGAGATTTGGTTTTTAGATGTCTTTTTCATCTTTAATCAGCTGATAGTTTTAAGTTGGCACTTCCAAAACACATTCAAAATTTTATTAGAAATAGAACTTGGTTTTAGTCTAGCTTGTTCATACCTTGCCAGAGAGAGGCCTTTCACAAACCATTCTGTAACCTTGTCTGACTCACTGCATGACATACCGAGATTGTATGTGAAGTTGGTAGTCTATCAAACTGGTTAATTGAACTAATATGTGTATCCAGTGAGTAAAAAAAAATCAAATAACACTTCAGTGTCCCCAATCCATATTATAGACCAAATTGGTAACTTAACAATGTTTGTTACTCAATCATGTCAGAATGGCTGAAGGGATCGTGATGAAATTTGGCACAGAATTAGATTATTGTTTGGATACTTTTTACCCTGGGAGTATGTTCCCTTGAGATAATTTTCAACATCGACAATTGGTATAGTATTAATTGAAGCAGATGTGAAATATTATAATAACTCTAGCTTTTGTCAGGGGCTTCGCTGCTGACATCATGTCAATAGATCATACCCGTGGTGTAAAACGCATCCAACGCCCTTTTTCAAGGTCTTTAATAATCTCTAAATCAATATTGGTTTAAGTGTGAGAATGTTACAAAGAGACAGCTACTTTCAGTTATATTATTAGCATGACTTTTTAGCTAATATATGAAAGAGAACAGATTATCAAATAATTTTCTGACAGTTAATATAGAATTAATGTAAACATAGCAGTGTTGTTCAACTTCTGTTGGTCATTCTCTTTGATATCAGTCTTCCTTTGCAACCTTTATAATATTGCTCAGGCTGTTTTGAGTCTGATGCTGTTCTTCATATCATAATTATAAGGGCATTGTGCATTTTGTTGCAGATTTAAAATGATTGATTAGAAAGTTCAGAAATATTACTAAAACTCAACAATATAAGGCTGTTTGTCAATCTAGTAAATAAAGATTATCTCAAGGTGTCCAGTCTTTTTGATAAAAATGTCTTTCCCAGAACGAGAGGGAGACTTCATGCCTATTCATCATCAGCATATTAGCCACTGCTGGACATAGGCCTCCCCCAAGTGTCGCTACAACCAGTCCTGTGCCTCCTCACAAAGGATCAATCCTAACAAAAATCTTAATGCCTCCCAACTTTTTTGAAAATGTCATATTAATCCTAACTTATCTTTTATTTCCAGAATTCCAAAAGATCGCGATCGCCACAGCTATTGGTTTCTGCATCATGGGTTTCATCGGCTTCTTCGTCAAACTTATACACATTCCTATCAACAACATCATTGTCGGATCATAGACTAAATAGTATAGTTTTAGCCTTAATTCTACATGTAAGACCCTCAACAACTTTATAAGTTAACTTCATTTATAAATGTTTCTTAAAAAATAAATTATTCAATCCATTTTTCTTTATTTTTCTCACTGGCAACTTTATACTTTAATGTATACCCATGTGCATGAGTTAGTGAATGGTTATATCTGAATTTTGTGGAATGTATCTTTTTGATTTGTAATATATTACGATAAATTACATATTTATTAAATATATTAGATCTTTACTGCACTGGATTTTTCTATTACTATTGTTTATTATGGTTCCGAAAAAAAAACGGAACCCTTATAGCATCACTTGGGTGTCTTGTCTTTCTGTCTGTCCATCTGTCACAGCCAGTTTTCTCCGAATTCACGACCGATTCTGTTGAAATTTGGTACACGTATGGACTTCTGTGATCCAAATACGGACGTGTTACGTAAATGATTAAATTTTTAGCATGGGGGTCAAAATTGAAAATTAAAAAAAAAAGGTTTTTGAACCATATCTTGTGACATATCAAATGACAGGGCTTACTGTGAGGGTTTTAATTATATTTTTTTCATAATTTTAAAATAAACGATTTTGAAGTTATTTAGGAAATTAGACGAAAAATGACCATTAAGTAAGCCTAAAACTTTGAAATAAATGGAGGTGATAGATTTTTACCTATTTATTACAGGAAAACCTATAAGAAGACTATAGTGTTAAAATAACGTGTTCAAAAAAATTAAATTCGTTCGGAACCCTTTGCACGCGAGTCCGACTCACGTTTGGCCCGTTTTTTTTTTTAATTAAAATTGGTCCCTGTAGAAGGAACAGGAGTAGGTAACAATCTTCAGGAGGCTTTAGGTATGTTGTTTACTTACCATATTAAAAAAAAACCGGCTAAGTGCGAGTCGGACTCGCACACGAAAGGTTCCGTACCATATACCTACATTTTTATTATTTGTTGTTAGAGCGGCAATAGAAATACACAATCTGCGAAAATTTCAACTGTCTACCTATTACTGTTTGAGATATAGCCCGCTGACAGACAGACGGACGGACAGCGGAGGCTCTGTAATAGGGTTCCGTTGGTTACCATTTGGGTACGGAACACTAAAAAGCCGTGAATTGTATGGATATTAAAATTATGCAGGTACCTATGTAACTCCGATCCGAAGTTTGTTTATAATAAGTTAGTTTAGGTATTAGCATACCTACAGACCATCATCCACCACCACCTGACTACTTGCAAACCCAGGAACATCTGTGACCTGGCCTATATGGAAAGCACTGAATCAGTTGCGCAACCTAGGTAGGCCGCTGCAGATACCAACCTGCAGTGCCGGATTAAGGTCGACTGCCAGAAAATGCCTAAGGCATTAAGTCCGCCTTTGTACAGTGTTTTTTACTTGTGCATAAAGTTTTAATAAATAAATAAATTAACCCATAAGCAAATTAAGCAATTGCTTAGGGCATCATGTCTGGGGGAGCACCATAAACAGATAAACTACAGGAATTAGAGGTCGTAGGTACCTTTTTTATTCTGGGCAAGTGAGATGGGGTGCGCCAAAGTTCACCTAAATTTTCAACTCCGATGATTGGAAATCCGAAAATGTTCTTCCTAACGTTTTTCATCCTAACAATCACAATTCCTAACTACTCCGTCTCTAATGTTCATAATTCCGAAGCATTCAACTTCATAATGTCAGTAGCCCGACAGGGTCCATATTGATCTCTAACCTTGTATATACCATCTATGTTATACATATGGAACGCAATAAAGTATTGAGTATTGTGTTTTATTTGTTTTCCTATATTTTCACAACAAAACAAGCGAAATTTTTCTAAGTATTTTTTTCATAGTGCCCCCAAGACGACTCTGACCGGAATTTCATTCATTTAAGACAAAAATCAGTGAAACGACCTTTAATCATTCTAAACAGTATGTTTAGGATAAAAGCGTTATGATAAAAAACAGTAGAAATTTAAATATATTTACATTAATGATATTATTAATTACAATTTTCGGAAACATGAGTGTTATGAACATCGCCGGTAGCACTACAAATAGTATGAATGAAAACTTTAGGATGAAAAATTTTAGGAAGAGTGATCAATTCGGATTACAAATCATTAGGAAGAACAATCGGGTAAAGAACATTAGGTGAGCCGATATGGACCCAGTGAGATGACGTTTGTTAAAATATTTTGCAAATTAAAAAGAAATAAAAATGTAGGTAAGTACCTATATACTTTTTTTGCAACAACGACTGAAAGGGGTTCATAAAAATTCATATGTGGGGTATCATATGAAAGAGCGCTATTTGCACATTCTCACTCTTTTTCGACTTTTGATGAAAAATGTAAAATTATCTCCGAAGTTTGCATAGAGAAAAATCTGAAATTATTCTATGTGATAGAAGTTTATGCAAAGATTATAGGAAAAATAAAACGATGTCTCTAAATAGCACACTTTTTCAGGGATCATCAACAAAAATTACATTAGGTAGTTCTACACCGCAATTATAAAATTTTCTGCCGAATATAGACAGGCCTGTGCCGATAAAATTTAAAAATATTTCACGTTTTTTTAGTCTAAAAACTACCAGATTTGGATTTTAAGGACACCAGTTAAAGAAAATCCTAGTCAAAAGGCAGAGTGCTAAAATGTTCGAGCTTGCTCTTGCTACATGATGTGTTCTTATCATATCTTACCTTTTCTGTACCTAATGGATAGGGGGCACCACGGGCATGGATTGCTGAGGGCATCAAGAAGTCTCTGGTACTGCCAACCATGAAGGTATAGATAAAAGTGGAGACCGCACTCTAAATACCTAGGTGAAGCCGACTGTGGTCGGAGGCTCTTTCTGAATACATACATAAGATAAAGAAAACAGATATCACTGTCTCGTTCTTATGTATGTATTCAGAAAAAGAGCGTCCGACCACAGTCAGCTTCACTTAGATGTTAAGAGTGTTGCCTCCACTTTTATCTATACCTTCATGCTGCCAACCTGGCGAAATGAAGTTCCATAGACCCTGACTTAACCATGCATTGACTCGAAAAGAAGAAGCATACCTAAAGACTTAATCAATCTTCGGATCATAAGCTGGTTATCTTCTATTATTGGCATTTTAATCTATGGTAAGTAGGTAATTAAGGAAACATAGAAAAACAAATTAACAATTTAATTGAATCACAATATTTGTCATTTTAAAACCCTAAGAAAATGTCATTTTCACACAAAACAAATTAGATCAAATCTAAAAGTTTTCTTATTAAATTACTAAATCTATTCTTTGAACATCTTATGATTTCTAGATTTGAAAACAATAACGTAAAACATATAACATAATCCTAATTTTACTATATTATCTAATTTGCATTTTGCGCCTTTTTACCCGACCTTCCCAGAAGGAGAGTAATGTTTTTGAGTGCGTAACCATAGTAACTAGAAATAATATTAGAAAGGATTTGCCCTAACTAATTTCCTACTTATGACGACGAAAATGTCCTAATTGTATAGAAAACTTATGCGTGCCATACCGACACGTTCAAGTAATTTGATCAAACAGGCTGGTTCAAACTGTTTGATCAAATAGAAATACGAATTTTCGTATTTCTTCATGCCATTTGACGACTTATTTTTATGGTTCCGTACCCAACGGGTAACCAACGGAACCATATTACTAAGCCTCCGCCGTCCGTTCGTCCGTCTGTCTGTCAGTGGGCTATATCTCATAAATCGTATTAGGTAGATACTTAGTTGAAATTTTCACAGAGTGTGTAGGTACCTATTTCTGTTGCCACTATATGTAACAACAAATAATAAAAATACGATGGTACGGAACAGAACCCTTCAAGCGCGAGTCTGACTCGCACTTGGCCGGTTTTTTTATTAAATTTTTCTACAGACATTCATGATTGAAATTTGAAAAAAAAAACTATTTGAACCAGTCTGTTTGATCAAATTACTTGAACGTGTATCGGTAAAACGGGGTGAATAGAAACGCAGGGGTGAATAGAAACAAAAGTTTGACTAGCATTTTCACACGAATGCCACAATATTGGTTTCTAAAAAAATATCAATCTTTTAAAAGTAATATTGATTTAAAAACTGGAATCCTTAAATGCCGCAAACAGAATTTAAAGAAAGTGGAAATCCCTTTCAAAGTTATGTTTCTATTCACCCCCTGCGTTTCTATTCACCCCTGCGTTTCTATTCACCCCGTTTTACGGTATAGCCCGCATTATAAAATTATTTCTTTCTACTAAATACAACTATCAATCTCTAGCTTTCTCAAGGACGTGTATGTAAAAGCTGGGCACTGGAACATCCTTCAACGGCTTAAAGTCTGCGTAGATGGAGTGCTTGGCTTTGTTGTCGAACGCCTCGTCCAACATCTGAGTGAACTTGTCCAGTTTGTGGGGGAAGTAGCACAGGCGGAACTCGCTGGAATCAGAGAGAAAAGCAATTAAAGTAGGCGCCAGATAGACTTGCAATGAAGTACATTGACCTGTCCCAAATATCCCTTCGTAGATACCCGAACAATAAATTATGAACCGATTTTCATTACTTGAGATCGTAAAGCATCACTATAAAAGTCGATTCAGGACAGCTTTGTCTTTATTTCTGTTTTTGATATTAAGAAAGTCAGTTATTGCACATTTATCTAGGTGCCTAGGTACCATAGGTACCTAAACTGTCTATATGGATAACGCAGTAGCAGGTTCGAATCCTGCTTGAAACTGCACTTGTATGAAAAACCTCTTACAAATCTTATTTGTAGTTTTGGGATTAGCGGTGATACCTAAATGAATCGCTAGCTTATAGCCTTATATTTTACTGAAGGATTTCATCTCGATGCTGATTCGGGGCCAATTTCTGAATTGAGTGTTTCAAAAAAGCCTCAGTGATGCTCGGTATGTACCAAATTCATGTGACAGCGGGAATGAGGGTGGGGAACTGCGCAGCGAATGCGAACTTCACCGACGTCATTACGATGAATCGACCTATAATTAGGTCTGTGCTCTACCTTAGTAGAAAATAAATTTTAAGATACAATTAAGTTTGTAATTCACAAGGTACAGCATGGACGTAACAGTCCAACAGTGAAACCTTTTACGACAGCAAAGGTGTGAGATGATCTCTACGACGAAACTAAGATTTGTTTTACTTAATAACAGAGAGATGGCGCTGTGCGCACTGTCCTAGTTCCAAGATCTTGAATGTCTGGTTTCAGAAATTCTGGGGTAAGTAGATAATCTTTACTTAATATTATAAATGCGAAAGTAACTGTCTGTCTGTCTGTCGCGCTTTCACGCCAAACTCACTCCAAATTCTCTAACAACATTTTCGTATCTCGACAGTAGAATTCGAGGTGAGTTTCAAATGAAGACCTTTATGTTGTGTGCAATAAAGCTCACTTTGTGAGTTTGATCACTCAGGTGAAGCTCGATATCGAAATAGTTTCTTACAGAATAGACTAGCTGAACCGATTTAAATGAAATTTGGTACACAGATAGTCTAGAGCCTAAGAAAGGACATAGGGTACTTTTATCCCAGGAGCATGTTCCCTTGGGACCATGCAGGCGAAGCCGCTGGCAGAAGCTAGTAAGTCATATTATAAAACAAGGTTAGGCGGCGGAGGGCCGCCGCGTCTGTCTGTCAGTAGGCGACAAACTCGAAAAGTATGTATTTAGTAGTACTGAACGGAATGATATTATGTAATTTATTAAGGTAAATTAAAAGGGGTAAGGTAAACTGGCTAAAATATGCTATTGATTGTTTAAGATGTCGCCAAATTTCATGCAGACTGGGAGCTTATAGTAGCCGGCACGAGTCGTGAGCACAGATGAATGCAGCAGGGTGATCTCGCCAATGTACGGTGGGCGAATGAAACATGCAAGTGCAATAGTCGATGAGCATTGGCTGACAAACCAGTAACGTGAAGCGTCAGAGCTGTCGTCGTCATACCGACCAATGGAGAGCGTGCTCACGACTCGTGCCAGTTATTTTTAGATTAGGGTCACTCTGGTGTCTGCTTGTCCGAAACTACTAAGCCTAAAACTTTGAAAAAAAAAAAAACACCGGTAGCACTCCGGGAGTGCCGGCAGAAGTGAAAACATGTAAATAATACATCCTTACTGTCGCGGTCACATCATAGACAAACCACCGACAACAAAATAAACAAAAAGACACTGACGTGTGGCCGCGACAGCGACTGTCAGTGACAGATGTCAATCTTGACACAGTTCCTGACATAAACAAAACGAACCATAAAAACAACAAAAAATAACGTTGTGTTTAATTATAAGTACAAAAATACTATCATTTATGAGGTAGAATACAATGTTTATTTATTGCGCTATCGTACACAAATATGACAATTTACATGTTATTATTCATAATATTATATCGTTATTTATTTATATATTACATTAATTTTTATCTCTTAGAAAAATCAACTTTCATCCATAATTTTGTAATTCCGTAATTTCGTATCCTTGGATACGCGTGGCACGCTGTACATAAACACAGACGGACATTCGCGCAAGCGCCCTGTGCCGCCTAAGCGGAGCAGCACACTCAGGCACGGTAGAAAGAGTGGGAGATACTAGTTCCTCTCCCTTCCCCTCGATCTTACGCTTTTTCGCATCACGTGACCCTGACGCGAGCCGTCTTACGCTTTTTGCGATTAGGTCACGTGACCCTGACGCGAGTTTAAGATTTTATACTCATTACAGAAAAAGTGCTCAACGCCGCTAAAGAAGTTTTCACTTCAAAAACGGAGATCATAGATCTTTACCTATAGATTACAGAAAAATCTCTAAGAAGTCTATAGTGTTAAAATAACATATTAAAAAAAAAATGTTCGGAACCCTTCACGCGAGTCCGACTCGCTCTTGACCGGATTTTTTTCCATGTAATCATGTATGCTCCGCTAACCTTGCGAGGCTTGCGGGTTGCTAGTAGGTAAATGAAAGAAGCTCACCTCCTTTCATTGTTGGTGTCATCGATGGTGATACAGTAGTCTAGCGCGACCAGCTGAGGCTTGCCGCCGACCACGAGCACCGATGTCCTTATGTCTACTGGGTATTTGCTCTGGAATTTAAAAAATTACATTAAACGTAACGTAAGGCGACTAGGGGACGCGCCAGAAAATGAGCAGCAGCGTTCTCTGTGAAAATCAACACGATACACTGCGATCGCCAACCCGCCTGCCAAGCGTGGCGTTTATGGCACCCCCCCCCCCCCTCTTTTGGGCGAGGCCTATGTCCAGCAGTGGACGTCTTTCGGCTGATATGATGATGATGATAATAACGTTAAACGTTGGTAGGTAATTCAACAAGATTAGTTAAAGATCGCACTAGATAGTGAGTTTTGGAAGGAAATGGCATCCCCTGCCTTTGCGCAGGGAGCGGAAACAAATTAGTCGAGTAGCACTTTTGTTCTTGTTTTAGGTATGACTGTATTACCTATTTTCTTAAATAAATAAGTAAGTACTACTAATCGGTCTTATAGACAAGGTGGACGCAGTGGCTGAGCGATTGGCTACAGTGTGTCGCGGGTTCGATTCCCGCACGAAACAAATTATTTGCATGGCCTGTAGAATTTTGTTCAGAGTATTTGTGTATGTAGGTCTAAATGTTTGTAAACGCACCACGATACAGGAGGAATTCTATGTGGGGACACTTTTTTGTTATCTAATAAATCTACCTGTATTATTTTTGTAATTGTGTAAGTGTCTCCATAATATGATTAAAAGGTTTAATAATAAATTGACCCCGTTTTAAAATCTGCTTTCATTTGAAAGAGATTTCATACTAGGTACCTAAATAATACCTACGTGACACGTTATGTTATTGAATACGAGCGATATCCTTGAACTACACAAGTTCACTCGATTTAGCATAACGAATGTATTTGTCATCGTCTGAACTTGTTTATCATCTCCTACAGATAAAATTGAAAACTACACGCTGACCTGTTATTTAATAAATTTATCGTAACATACAGCAAAATTTGATAAAGATGTTATTACCGTATAATATGGTCCGTTTTATCAAAGAAATGTAAGTAAACATTTGTGATTACGAAATTGTTGACAAAACTTGCCTGGAGACAGAAATATCAGATGGGAACAGTGTCTTTTTGTCAACTCGATGAATTAAAACAATTTCATTTACCTACCGGAGACGTAATGTTACATGTTTATTCATCTATATTGTTATATATTTATTTAAATAACAAACTATATACACTTAAAATAGAAAATAAAACTCCTAACTATAATATGGCGTCAAAAAATTCGTCCGCATCGCTGTCGACTGGAAGTGAGCCCAAAAGACTGGCGGCATTGCCATGTTGTATGGCAATGCTTATCCTCTGTTGGAGGTAAGATCCAGCTCTTGGGTCACGCGAAGTGTCAACTAAGCGTTTAGCTAGTTCTTTAAATAAAACGTGAGCACTCGGACCCCCACGGTCCAAGAGTTTAAAAATATAGCACCTGTATATTTATTGAAACCGACGCAAATCGAATTGCGAACAAGAATACCGATAAGATTTACATGTTTATATTTCTAGTTAAGCATGAACATCGTTTTAGTCACAGTTGGTAATTTTATAAACACGCCTATGAGAATATTCACTAAATTATATTATTTTCACGAAAATATCTAGCCTCCAAGTTCTAGCGGTCAGAACTGAGCTACTGCTGATGATGAGCTACGGTGTTACAAGGTTCGATTACCGGCTGGGAGAGCCAAGAATTATTAGACTTTGACCATCTTATATTTCTCAGTACTAGTCCTTTTTTAACCGACGAAATAACGGAGGAGGTTCTCAAGTCGACGCGTATATGTATGAACACGCATAACTTTTTACAGCGTAGTCCGATTTTGAAAATTCTTTTTTATTGGAAAGGGTATGCCTCGAGGGTGGTCCCTTATAAATTTGGAAAAAAGCCTACCCTAAGGGGGGAAAATAGGGGTGATTTATTGTTCACTCACAGATTTTAGTGCAGAGTTGTGTAGCAGTTTTTGTAGGCTTACCTATGTGGTTATCTAAAGCCTGTTTTTTTTTAAGTATTTATAATACAACAATTAATAGTTAAAGTAGGATTATATAACAGTTAATAGCTAAAGTAAGATAAGTAGCTATTTTAAATAATAAAAAATTAAGTATGTGTTAATTATTAGTACATAGATTATAGCCACAAAAAAGTATAAAATAAAATAAGTTTAGGTAATTTCGGAAGTCGGTGTTAAAATACGAAGAAGCAATCAAAAACACCGACTTCCGGAGTTACCTAAAGTTATTTTTTGATTAAAAGGTTTATTATTTTTTGTTTTTCAGTTTTTTCGGAGGTTTAATTTTTTTGTTATAAAGATTTTTTAAGGACGGGAAATCATTAGAAGACTCCTCCCGCTCTTGGCGGAGCGGAAGGGTGACTAAAACCCATCCGTGTTCTTCCTAATGCCCTTTGCGTTCCAGTGCCGCGGTGACTCTTTCGAACAAATTCCGCAACCGCAATTCCGTAGTAGTCCTAGTAGGGAATATGCATGAAAAAAATATTTATTATCCATACAGTTTTTCTAAATACAGAACTACACAAAATACACACAACACACACACATACACAGTACAGTACGGGGGGGGGGGGTTGAGTAGATTAGTAGTAGTACAGTACTTATACTAACAGTGAAAATAGAATCAAAATTACTCGAAAAACAAACGAGATACAATAATTTTTAACAAAATTAATATATCTGTACCTCTCGCGAAAACACTCTTCTATGGCAAATGTATACGCGTCATGGACTTTGACGTCAAAGTTCATACCGGACTTCTCTTTCTAATTGCAATCTTTGAAGCTTTATAACTTCATTGCAGATGAAGGTATTTAAAAAATAATTTCATGATTGTTTATTAGAGCTAATAAGTATTTCATTTTGCAAATCGAAAAATTGCAAGCATGTTCTCTATTAGGGTATACAGATGTCAAGTCAAATACTTACATTATAATAAATAGAGTGTCCTGGCGTAGCCTGGCCTTCAATCATCGCATCATAGTTCCTATGGTCAATGAACAGCAGACCGCCTGGCTTCAGGCAGGTGGCGAAGTTCCTCAGGCACATCTTCTGGACCCTTTGGTCTCCGAACTCGTCCAACAGATGGGCAAAGGAGTTCCCGAGGCAGATGACAGCGTCAAACTGGGTGCCCGGCAGGAAGGATTCGATGTCACGAGGTAAGGTTTCCCAGTTCGCTTCCTCTATAACTGAAATTGGAAAGGGACATATCAAATTACCAGTTTTTTAGGTTGTATCTTGCTTGTAGAATGTATTTTGTCGTAGGTATTCGTAGTAAGCCACCAGGTAAATTGGTTGCAATAAGAAACTAATTGCACAGTTTGAATCACGGGAAATTCAATAGCCAGCTTTTATTTTTGGATCTTTTCCTTGTAAATGCAGTAGGTCGTGTAGAAATAAGGAAAAAATATCATTGTCTCTAGGGTACTTGAATGACCAGGTAGGCATAAACTCGTATTTTACTTCAAGTTACTTATACTGAAAAGTAGAAAATCAATGGGTAACATTTTCCCAACCCAACCCGGGCCTAGAATCGAACCGGACCTAAAGTCGGCAGTCACGCTTGGGACTATTCGGACGGACCAACATGGCAGATGCGTTCCATCCTACCACCCCTCCTATCCTACTTGCATACCATTGACTTACAACTTTTAAACTTTTAATCGCCATTGGTGAATTTCACAATAGCTGCAACGACAGCTTCTTGCTTTGTGAAATTTACCTACAGGTGCTTGCTGGGGAGTTTGTTGCGCCAATTCTTCTTCCCAGCTAAAACAATAGCGGGCGGGCGTTTCTTTATGTAGAACTTTGACTTTCAAACAACGCAGAAATTGAAATAAACAAAAATGCTCATAAAATAAAAACTACTGAACCAAACTGAATCAAATTATTACGGGACCAAATGGCATGTATACCGCATCGATCTAAAAAAGAATCACATAAATCGGATCAGGGGGGCTACTCTCTAACGAAATCCGTAGTTTCGGGCTTAGTTGCGGGCGGGCATTTTCTACTTCGTATCACCTAACCACTGAGAACTAATGATAACACGATTTGACAGTTACTGTGAAATCGTGTTGTCATTAATTCTCAGTTCGGGTTCGGGACTTATCGTAAGTCTGTAGGTGATACGGAGTAGAATACGCCCGCCCGCAAGTAAGCCCGAAACTACGAATTTCGTTAGAGAGTAGCCCCCCAGAAACCTCGGAGTAATCGGTGTACATACATAAAAAAAAAATACCCACTGAATTGAGAACCTCCTCCTTTTTTGGAAGTCGGTTAAAAGTGCTGGCACTCAGCCTAATTTGAATAAACGATTTTTGATTTTGAATTTGGTATAATAATAGGCACGAGTCGTGAGCACACTCTCGATTGGTCAGTTTGACGACGACACTTCTGACGCTTCAAGTTACTGGTTTGTCAGTCAATGCTCATCGAATATTGCGTTGCAAGTTTCGTTCGCCCACCGTACATTGACCAGATCACCCCGCTGCCATTCATCTGTGCTAACGACTCGTGCCGGACATTGATGGTAAATATTAACTCACTCCATTCGTCGTATTTGGAGTCTTTCCTCTTGTCCCACCGCGCCTTGAGAGCGTGCTTCAACATCTTGTCTGACGCGTCCACTGACACCACCTTGAAACCTTCGTTCACCAGCATCATGGAGTCGATTCTGAAATATTCGAAGGCGAAAACTATGAAACAATTGAATAACGGTAACCCGCCTGCCTAACCTAATGGCGGCCATACATGCTAGGGTTAGCATGATGGTTATAATCTTACAAACTTAACCTTCAGGCAAACCCTAGCGTGTATGTTATAAAACTGTAGATGGCAGTTATCTGTACGGGGCTTCCCCAAACTATATCTCACCATATTGTTGCTCGTTTATAGTGAAACGATCGCTTTCATAGTAAAACGGTGCATTGTATATTGTAGGTAAAATATTCTGCTACCTCATGTTTTTGAGAATAGAAGTTCTAAGTATTAAACTCACTGTAGTCTCCTAGACTATCAGCAAGCGTTACTACTGATTGGTCGTTCTTTTATGCAACTGCATGTTTCATAAAAGCTGGGAATAGACCTCAGGAACATTTTCAGGACATTTTTATTGTTTGCTAAAAATGGGCTATGCTATCAAAGTTAAAAAAACTGGCCAAGTGCGAGTCGGACTCGCATGCAAAGGGTTTCGAACTAATTTCATTTCTGTGACATGTTATTTTGATACTATAGACTTCTTATAGGTTTTCCAGTATTCTGTGGGTAAAGAAGTAGGTACCTATTATCTGCACTTTTTCATAATTTTGGGCTCAGTATTTTAGGAGATAAGGGGGGGAATGGTCATTTTTGGTCTAATATCTGTACCTCAAAAGGAATAACAGAACCCTTAAAGGATCACTTTGTTGTCCGTCCGTCCGTCTGTCCGTCTGTCTGTCAAGACCCTTTATCTCGGGAACGCGTGGAGGCATTGAGGATTGAAGCATATACCTACCTACTCAGGTCTACGGTCCCTTGAAGCTGTGAAAAAATCAACGTATGTAAGTAGTAATAACGTAAGAAAAAACGGCCGTTTATGCCGCAAAAAACGTAGGTATATTTCGACACTCTCAAGGGAATCGAAATTTGTAGGGTATTTTCCGTTGCCCTAGAACTATGAAATTTGGCAAGTAATACCGTCTCATACTCAGTGGCGGATTTACCAGCAGGCTGAGTAGGCTTAAGCCTAGGGCGGCAAATTTAACCTATCAATGCCGATGAATCGTGATTTTTTTGTTCATTTATGATTCCTAATACTTTTCAGAGTCCTTTTTTCGAATCTGGGATCAAAATTAAGTTCTGTCCATTAGAAAAATGAATATGGCCAATTTTAACTAAAAAACCAAAAAAATCGAAGACACTTTTTTCCAATATTTTTTTTTTCCCATTGAAGGCGTTCGAAAACCCCCTCTTTTCTTCAACCGTGAGTGCAAAAAATAGTTGTAGTTTAAGAATATATTTTTTTAATTTGCCGAGTAATTTTTTATCAATATAATTTATTTTTTCGGGTACAGAAAGTGAAATTTGTCTTGCCGCTGAAGAGATGTAAAGCGCTACTTTAGGGGTGAAAATGATAATGTCGACAAATTAATAAAATATATTTATAAACTACAACTATTTTGACGCCAGTTTCAAAAAGAGGACACTTGAAAGTATTAAGGATCTTAATTTTTATTTAAGAATTATTATTTTTTAATGATAAGAATTTATCTTGAAATTAAAAAAAAAATCTGTCTATCGGTTGACCCTGCAGGCCAGCCCCAAAACTTCCCGCTGTTTCCGAGCTCCTTGAGCTCGGAAACAATGTCGTGAATACATTTTAGAGCCCTGCGAGCTCGAAAATACTTTTGTGTGCCATTGTTTTCGAAAAAAAAAAACATTTTCTTATTGAGTTCTAGAGCAATGAACTTCTTTGTAGCCATTGCGAACAAAATCGGGTATCGCCGCACAAAACGCGAATAAAATATTCGTGCAGTGTAGCGCAAACGCGTCCGTTTCTTAGCCCACCACACCTTATTAGTGCAGTAAAAACAAAGCTTTGCTTTTCTTAAATTCTGTTACTAACCACCTTGCCTAAATATGGACTTTTTTGTCTGAAATATATATTTTTTTTAATATACCCAAAAAGTTGTAAAAATAATCTAGAAACTAGATTATTCCCTAAAAAAAGAGTTGTAACTTTATTGTGAACAGTGTATCTAATTTTAGAAGTCAGTAGGAGCGGAAAAAATTTATAGCTTTGGGGCGGCAAATGTGTAAATCCAGCACTGCTCATACCACAAGTATAGAAAAGCTCGGAAAAAAACTGCGAGACTCGATTCCTGAACTATTTGTAATATGAACCTACTAATTTGTACGGAACCCTCGGTGGGCGAGTCCGACTCGCACTTGTCCGGTTTTAATAATGCCGGAACTACACAACACTGATAGGTATTACTTATGTGATAAAAATACTAGATTTCGTCAGTAAAATCTTGCGCCAAATGACTTTAAAGTTCAAAAGATAACGAGTGTTTATAAGTTTAATACATAACATCGGCATATAATTTGCTTATTTAACTCGATAATAATTACAAAACAACTGTAAATAATGAGGCGATAGCATGTAAAGTGAATGTAAATGGGTCGATACGAGCAAGCTTTAAGTTCGCCAGAGAATGGGCAGCAGCGTTCTCTGTAAAACACAACACCATACACTGCGATCGCCAACCCGCCTGCCAAGCGTGGCGATTATGGCAAACTCCCCCCCCAAATTTGGGGGAGGCCTATGTCCAGCAGTGGACGTCTTTCGGCTGATAAAATGATGATGATGAGCAAGCTTTCCCTTGGGATTTTCCGGAGAAAATTTGATTATTAGGACAAGCCCGCCACACATTACCAACAATTGCAACTCCTGAAAGCTAGAATCAACAGTGGAGACCACCAGAAAAACGCCGAATCAATGAAGGTCGATGTTAAAGTAATTTAATTTATTTAACCCTATCGCATTGGGTATCTGTACCTAACGATAGCTGAATGCATGTCTGTAATAAATTGGTTAGAAATAGGCTACAGTTCAGTAAGGAACTAAGGACCCTTTTTGAGACTGTAGACTTGAAATGTAGGAAATGACAAACGGAAACATATTATGGTAGGTGCAAGATAAACTTTCAATAAAGTACAGTACCTACCAGTATTGACCTTTCCCTTCTTCTTCTTATCGTGTGGGTAGTAAGGTCTAACGACCCCACACACCCTAGACCTGACCTTTCCCTAATATCCCTTCATTCATAGATACCTGAACATAGTGCAAGTCGATTCAGGCAGGACTGCTTTATGTTGGGGGGGCCCGTATCGCTGTCGAGTCCACCATGAAGTACCTGGGATTGGTGCTCGACAGCCGTTGGGATTTCGGCCCCCACTTCCAGCAGCTGGCGCCCAAGTTGTTGGGCGCGGCTGGGGCGCTGTCATCGCTGCTTCCCAATCTGGGGGACCCGAGCACCGCCTGCAGGCGGTTGTACGTGGGGATCGTGCGATCGATGGCCCTGTATGGGGCCCCGATCTGGGCGGCTGACCTGACGGCCAGCACCATCTCTGTTCTGCGGAAGCCGCAGAGGGTGATGGCTGTCAGAGTCATCAGGGGTTATCGCACGATCTCCTACGAGGCGGCTTGCGCACTGGCCGGATCTCCGCCCTGGGACCTGGAGGCAAAAGTCCTCGCGTCATTGCATCGGTGGCGTGAGGACGCGCGGGCGCGCGGCGAGCGACTGATGCAGCGACACATCGAGCTGCGTCGGTCGCAGCTGCGCGAGGTCCTGGTGGCGGAATGGCGGGACAGGCTCTCACGCCCTTCCGCCGGCCTCGTCACTATCGAGGCCATCCGGCCAGTGCTCGACCGGTGGCTCGGGAGAAGGCACGGCTCCCTGTCATTTCGTGTGACGCAGGTCCTCTCGGGGCATGGCTGCTTCGGGAGGTTTCTGTGTCGCATAGGTAGGGAGCCGGACGCTCGGTGTCACCACTGCGTCGACTGTCGGGAGGACACGGCGCGGCATACGCTGGCAGAGTGTGCCGCTTGGGAGGAGCCGCGTCGTGCCCTCATTTCTGTGGTAAGCAGTGACCTCTCGCTGCCAGCCGTAGTACGTGCTATGGCTGACGGCGAGGAGTCCTGGGACGCGGTGGTCTCCTTCTGCGAAACAGTTATCGCGCAGAAGGAGGCTGCGGAAAGGGAAAGGGAGATCTCGACCTCCCTCCCGGCCCGCAGCAGACGCACCGGGCGTCGGAGGAGGGCATACGCTGCCCTCTTCCGGCCCCCCTAACTGGGTCCAGGGGCGGCGGACTTGGGGATGTCCGTCGCCCCCCATTCATCTGGACCTGAGGTGGAGGCGCGTGGTGTTCCCGTGCGCCCCTCTCTGACGTCGCGGGGGCAGTCAAACACCTCACTCCCCCCGCTGACCCGAGGTGGCCCGCAGAGGCGGGCCAGCACTAGCCGGGGATTACGGAAGTCGTAAGCCCCCGCAATCTCCGGCGTAGGTGAGAGATGGAACACCGGGGTGGTTTTAGTCAGTAAGAGTCTGACAGACCCCTCCGCCCGCCCCAGGGCGGAGGACATCCATGAGGATTTCCCCCCTTAAAAAAAAAAAAAGGACTGCTTTATGTCTATACTAGTTGACCCGCGCAACTTCGGTTGCTCCGCTCCTATTGGTCTTAGCGTGATGATATATAGCCTATAGCCTTATCTAACACTGAAATAATTTTTCAAATCGGACCAGCAGTTCCTGAGATTAGCGCGTTCAAGCAAACAAACAAACTCTTCAGCTTTATAGATTACTAGCTGACCCGCGCAACTTCGTCTGCGTCACAATTTTCATTACTGCTCCGCTCCTATTGGTCTTAGCGTGATGATATATAGCCTATAGCCTTCTTCGATAAATGGGCTATCTAACACTGAAAGAATTTTTCAAATTGGACCATTAGTTTCAGAGATTAGCACGTTCAAGCAAACAAACAAACAAACAAACTCTTCAGCTTTATATATTAGTAAGTATAGATATATAGACTAGCTGACCCGCGCAACTTCATCTGCGTCACAATTTTCATTACTACTCCACTCCTATTGGTCTTAGCGTGATGATATAAAGCCTATAGCCTTCCTCGATAAATGGGCTATGTACCCCTGAATGAATTTTTTAAATCGGACCAGTAGTTCCTGAGATTAGCGCGTTCAAGCAAACAAACAAGCTCTTCAGCTTTATATTTTAGTATATAGATTTCTGTTTTTGCTAAATGAAAGTCAATAAACGTATGTGGGGTCAATGACTTTTCTTGCACATTTATCTGGCGCCTACCATACAAATACAAAATTTTGCACTTACCCAGTACCACAAGCGGTGTCAAGCACCTTCTTGCAGCCATTCTTCTTGAGGAGTCCAATCAAGAAGTCTTTATAGTTCTGTGTCCTCTGGTTGCTGTCTCCGATGAACTTGTTCCATGTCCTGGCTGCCTTGCCGTCGGCATACTGATCCTTCACTCCCTCAGAAGGGATACCTTCCGACCTTGAGTGGAAAACTTGATCGGCTGACATTGTTTACTGGAGGAAGAGAAGTTCGTATGAGCAAATGTTTGAGAGCTATAGAAATGGAGTGTCTGGACTTCACAAGTACTTATTGAACGGTTAACACTTAAGTCGCTGAAGATACATCATCATCATCATCAGCCTATAGCAGTCCACTGCTGGACATAGGCCTCTCCTAGTTCGCCATTCAACTCGATTTCCGGCAACTCTCATCCAGCTGCGACCAGCTACCCTGCGAAGATAGTCCCTCCACCTAGCCTGAGAGCGTCCTACCTAACAGACAAGGACAGTACTCCAAATAAATTGACTGATGACCGCGGTAGATTTTAGGATTCTGCTAGATGCGAAAAGCACAAAGCTGGTCGATGTGGCGAGTTTTGGGGGAGGCCAGTGTCCAACAATCGACATCTCTCAGCTGAAATGATGACGATAAAAGGCTCTCCAAACAAAATTACTTTCTGTAAATGTTCACCAGTTCCTATCTCTTCCGGCTTGTACTGACAGCCTGTAAAACTCTTAATCGCTTGATTTCAGGGGTGGATCCAGGATTGTAGTTTGGGGGGGGGCATGACTCCGCTGAGGGTGGGTTTTAGCAAAGTAAACACTAAAAAAGCCCAGACTATTTTATTTTTCTTAACGCATGGCAAGCCTCCTTGGATTTATTTCCATAATTTCCTCATGATTGATCCTCGATGATGACGTCTTCCTTATGTTGTAGACAACCAAAGATATCTGGCTCTTTTGGTGGGGAGGGGGGGGGGTATGTTAAGCCCCTTATCACGCCCTGGATCCGCCCATGCTTGATTTCATCCAACTACCTAACAGAGTGATGACGCAAGATGATGCAACAACCATAATATTATGTTGTTCTCCGTTATCAGCGTGATAACAGATTTACCGCTCGAACGTTGATGATACTGAATAGATTGCGTTATTAATATTGTTTTGGATCGCTGTTTCCTTTTCATAACAACATAAGTAGGTACAAACGCATATGTCGTGTTTCCACGATGGCGGATTCTGCCCCCCCTGGATTGTCCAGGTGGGGGGGAGCTAAGGGGCTCAAGCCCCCTCCAAAAGTCCGAGAAATCTTTGTTTTTTTTTAAGGATGGGAAATCATCTAAGTAATGACTCCTCCCGCTCTGGGCGGAGCAGAAGGGAGTGTCAGACTCTTACTGACTAAAAACCATCCGTGTTCCTCCTAGTGCCCTTTGCGTTCCTGAGCCGCGGCGACTCTTTCGAACAGAATCCGCAACCCTGGCAGTTCTTTGGTAGTCTACTACTTAACGAAGTTAATGACGAATACCTTCTATATCTACTTATTTCTTTTCAATAAGGTAGCAAGTTTTTTGTTGTCAAGTTTGTTTGTTATAATTATGTATATTGGTCAATGGCCGGAGCGCCAAGCTGGTGAGCGAGTTCGAATCCCGTCTATTGCATGGTGTAATGTAGGGTTAGGAAAAATGTGAAACAACCATTAAAAATATCTTTGAAAGGAATTGTTACTGTCAAATTTCCTAATCAATCATTTCTTCGTTAAATGTCTGCATAGCCCCCTAAATATAAATAATTCAAGTATAACTCAACATTTGACGTAAGTAGCAGCTAATTAAAAAAAAAACTGATGGAATTAATAAAAATATTGTGTTGCCTACAAAACTTGAAAGTCTAATTTTATTTTCTTGCGGAATTCCAATACTTGTTTACAATCGATAAATGCGTAAATTCACGGAGTTCATTCATGTTAATGAGCAAAATATTAGCACCAGCCGTAGATTCATAGTTTTAATTCATGGTTGAAGTAAATAGGTATTTATTATAACCATACTGTGTGCGGTATATAGGGGACCCATACGCGGCACATGTAAACTCATGACACATTACATCAGTTTTGAAAACGATTGTAAAAATCTTCATGCAAAAAGTAGAAAAATACAATACCTCTATAAAAATTCAAAATGGGCGGTCTTTAAATAATTGAGAACTTTGCACTTTATAACGTTACTCTCGTGGTTATGTCACGGAATTATAGAGAACTTACAAAGTAGGTGACCGCTCACGAAAACGTCGCGAAACTGACTGATTGAGTTCCTCAGACGACGCGAATTATAACCGTTTTCTGTGTACAGCTGAACGTTTTCTAAGACACTAGTATAAACCAAATGCGTAACGAAAATTAATCTGTAAGTACTAAATATTATAAAGCTAAAGAGTTTGTTTGGGTGAACGTGTTAATTTCAAGAACTGCTGGTTCGAAATGAAACATTCTTTTAGTGTAGTATAGCCCATTTATCGAGGAAGGATATCGGTCGTATATCGTCACGCTTCGACCAATAGGAGCGGAGCGTTAATGAAAAATGTGACGCAGACGAAGTTGCGCGCGTCAGCTAGTCCTATTACGTATATTGTAACACTGTTCGCATAGGATTATAAGTGCTGTTTAGCCAGGTTTTTCTGGAATTTGCTAAAGGATATAAAGCTTTGTGATCAAAGGGAAAAGGTAAAATTTTCAGTGTGGTTATTAGAACACTGATTAATTAGGGTTTTCTTCATGTGGTGGATAAGGAAAATGGATCAATTTTACTCGGTTACAGTACAGCATGACGCAGGTCCAATGACGAGCAGGTTTGAGATCAAACATTTAGATTTTTTCCTGATTTAACTTAACTGGTAGTTTACTGAGTGACATTGCCCGAATCAGTTCCTTAGCTGTTGGCAAAAATCTCCTATGATTCCACATCGTGACGTACATACATTATTTTTCGCACTGTAAAAGGATTTGGAACCAGCAAGACTTTTATAAAATACATAGCCAGCATGTTTACGTTTTTATCAGGTAGGTAAAAGGTACTTAGGTACTTAACAAATTAAAATTCTTTGAAAATCTCGTGTAATTAAGGCCATCCATTTCCTTATAAATTGAGATAAAATAATGTTTTAGTAGACTCACACACAACAATAATAATTCGACAGTCATACATGGCGAATTAAGTAGGTATGACGGAGCAAATTTTTGAGATGACGAAATTAGAGATGATATGAGATTGGTTTATATCATAAGCTGAAGCGGAACTGAACCAGTACCACATAGAAATGTGATAAAGTAGTGGATGACTGTTTTTACCTACAGGATTAGGTAAATTAATTACTTAGTTAAACTCTGTAGACATTATTGATATCGATATTATCTAATGACAATAAAACAAAAAAAAAACTTTCAACTCACCATCGGGCGTTGATCCCGTAGTAGCCCGTAGTCAGCTGTTTCGAAAAATGTAGGTTGGTAGGTACATATTATTTTTTTATCGTCATAATTAGATATCGACTTGCCTAGGGTTATCCTATTAGACGGGGCCCGCCAGGATCAGTGCCTTCCAGGGTTGCAGAATCTGTACGAAAGTGTAACCGTGGCCCTGGAACGCAAAGGCCATTTGGAGGAACACGGATGGGTTTTAGTCAGTATGAGTCTGACCATAGAAATCTAAAAAACAGTTTATTATATCTAAACTTGTATGTTTATTATTTATTTAAATATGAACTAGGTAGAACATTAAAGTATGTGGGAGAAAAATGTGATTTCTGTTAAATTTTAAATATTTGCGTATTTTAGAGTAACTTCCGGTATAATAAGTTAGTGTATTGACTACCCACTCCCCGCCACTGACAAGCAAGCCGCACTATAAAAGAGCGTGCTTAAGGCTAGACCGTTCAGATTTTGTTTGGCTTCGAACTCGGCAAGAACCTTCTGAACAGTCAGGTATGTTTTGGTTTAAATCTATATTAATATTGCTCTGAAATATTATGTATTATGAATAATTATGTTTTGCTATTGAATTGCTGATGATTTTCATTTTTGTTTCTATGTAACTATACTATGATGTTAATTACATACATGTTACATTGTTGTTGTATTTACTGCAGTTATTTATTTCAAATTGCTCTGCTTGATTAAAAACAAATATCTAATTTATGCATTTCTTTTATTCTATTTGATTTTACCCCCACATCAGAAGCGGAATCGAGCGTCCATACACTCACACATTTTCCATTTTGCTTGAGTTTCAGGTAAGATGTCAAACTACGATCAAAACGTGGCTGCTAAGCATCCAGAAAACTCCGATGGCACCTCTAACGGGGAACTGGCGTCTCCAATCCTTGGCACGCGGGCCAGATGGCAGCGACTGCAAGAAAATCAAGACAGCACCGAATGTGGCCCCAGCACCAGTCAGAGCAAACCTTCGAGCTCGACCACTCCGGCTCCGGGACCAGACAATCAGGGCGGTAACTCTGTTCCTCTTGATTTCATGAAAACTTTTATGAAAGAAATGATGAGTACATTTCTGCAGGCTTCAAGTACTGCTTCTACGTCACAAGTAAGGCATCCATTACCACGTGCAAGAAATTTGGATAATATATATCTACCCCCTTTTGATCCTGATGATCGTACAGATACCATCCAAATATGGTGTCGTCATGTTGACGATCTGAAGTCGGAATACCAGCTTAACGAACGTGAAACTTTAAACCTTGCTAGGCGAAACTTAAAGGGGCGCGCTGCCGATTGGGCACGTCGTAACTATACCACGCTGACTTCTTGGGAAGAAATTAAGTCTAACCTCATTCAAACGTTTGCAGATGAAACCCGATACTATGACGACCTTACTGCCTTCATGGAGTATACGAGCGACAAGGCAAGCAGTTTGGCCGAATACGCATCCCGTAAATGGGAGCTGGCGAAAAAGGCTGTTGGTGTGAAAGTGACCGAGCTGCATTTGGTGGACGCCGTGATATCAGGTGTGTTGGACTTTCGTATTCGATCAGATTTGTTACGGTTGACGCCTAAAACGTTGCCTCAATTGATACAAAATTTAAATTCCTATAAACGTAAACATCCAGTAGATGATACTGCTGATCACAATATTCCTGCCAAAAAAAACAAATATAATCCGCAAGATTACAAGTTAAAACGTTGTCAAAAGTGCTTTAAGAAAGGTCATTTGCAAAGAGATTGTCGTACCCGTAAAGATTCAAATACCCCTACTAATAATACTGCCACTAGTCAAACTAATAAGATCCCCAATCAGAGTGACCAAACCAAGGAAGTGCCAACTGGTGTAACCCCTAAAGCTCACGTGGTGTGTTCATTTTGCAAGAAGTCGGGACATAAGTTTGAAAATTGCTTCAAACGACTTAATTCTAAACCAAAAACTGAAAAATCGGTAAATTCCTTATTGGTTACTAACAACCGTTCCACGATTAGCAAAATCGACGATTGCAACTATACCTGTCTTATAGACAGTGGCGCAGAGTGCTCATTGATGCGTGAAAGCATTGGGGATTCCACCAGTGGCAAAATATCTTTCAAAACTACAACATTACGTGGAGTTGGAGAAAACACATTTTGTTCTACCCGTACTAAAACTAGTCGGATTTGTATTGATGACCTGAATTTGGAGCTAGAGCTTGTATTAGTACCCGATCACTACATTCAATATGATATCCTTTTAGGTGAGAATCTTTTTGACATTCCTGGCATACAGGTGGTATTATCTAATTCAGAAACCAAAATTTCTAAGACTGCTTACACTATTAATTTTGTAGAAAAAATTGATTTAAAAACCTGTATTGATGGCGATGTCGACTCAATTGCAAAAAATCATTTACTTAATTTATTGAAATCTTATTTAGACCTTTTTACGTCAGGGAATTCTGTTAAACAAATAAATACAGGAGAACTGACTATCAAATTAAAAAATCCTGATAAAACTGTTCAAAGGCGTCCATATCGTCTTGCGCCTATTGAACGAGAGAATGTCAAAAAGATTATACAAGATTTAAAAGATAATGGAATCATTCGTGATAGTAGTTCCCCTTTCTCTAGTCCTATTTTGTTAGTTCGAAAAAAAGATGGAAGCGACAGGCTATGTGTCGACTACAGAGAACTTAATAGTAATACTGTTAGAGACCATTACCCTCTTCCACTGATTGATGACCATATTGGTAAACTTGTGAATGCCAAGTTCTTCACTGTTTTAGACATGGCTGCAGGTTTTCATCAAATACCTATAGCTCCCGGCTCCACTGAAAAGACTGCATTTGTCACGCCTGATGGGCAATACGAGTTTTTGCGTATGCCCTTCGGATTATGTAATGCACCGTCGGTTTTTCAAAGGGCCATCAATACAGCTCTGAAAACGTATGTAGACAAGTTCGTACTGATTTACATTGATGACGTAATCGTCTTCTCCAACTCTGTGCAGGAAGGACTTGATAATTTGAGAAAAGTTCTCGATTGTTTAAAGGATGCTGGCTTTTCGTTAAACATAAAAAAGTGTAAGTTTCTCAAAACAGAAATTGAATATTTGGGTCGAATTATTTCAAATGGCACAGTTAGACCTAGTCCCGGGAAAGTGCAAGCCCTTATAAAGTCTCCAGTTCCTAAGACAGTAAAACAGGTTCGCCAATTTTGTGGTCTGGCGGGATATTTTAGAAAGTTTATACCGAACTTTTCTCAAACGATGAGTCCTTTGTATGACTTAACTAAGGCCGATACCAGGTGGAACTGGACATCAAGCCATGATTCAGCAAGAGGAAAAATTATTGATCACCTCTCTTCTGAACCAACTTTGTCCTTATTTGATCCTACTAAATCTATAGAACTGCATACTGATGCCAGTTCCTCTGGGTTCGGTGCTATCCTATTTCAAAAACATGATGCTCAACTTAGGGTCGTGGAATACTTTAGTATGCGCACCACTGACACTGAAAAACGATATCATTCGTACGAGCTTGAAACTTTGGCCGTGGTCAAAGCCATAAAACATTTTAGGCACTACCTATTCGGTAGAAGTTTTAAGCTCGTTACGGATTGTAATTCATTAAAAGCATCTAGAAGTAAAAAGGAACTTTTGCCACGTGTTCATAGATGGTGGGCATACTTGCAATCATTCGATTTTGAGATTGAGTATCGTAAAGGAGAGCGCATACCTCACGTAGATTTTCTCAGTAGAAACCCCGCAATTCTCAACATAAGTAATGTTTTAAATTACAATGACTGGCTAGAAACTGAACAACAAAATGATTTGGAAACCAAACGTTTGATGGATTCAATTAAAAATGGTACAATCGACAAAAATTTAAGTTCTAGTTATGAAATTATTAATTATTATATCGTATTTATAGTACAAAGGATAATAAGACAAAAAAGTCTTTGTTCGTCCCTAAATCTTATAGATGGCACTTAATTCAGTTGTATCACGACTCCCTCAAGCACTTGGGCTGGGAGAAAACCCTAGAAAAGGTACGCGAACAGTTTTGGTTTCCAAACATGTCTAAAAATGTTCGTAGGTATGTTGAGAATTGCCTCACTTGTAAAATTAACAAAAGCCAATCTGGTTCTCGTCAAGTTACCCTACATCCTATTGAAAAGGTCCCTATACCTTTTCATACCTTACATATGGATACCACAGGCAAACTAACCGGCAGTAAATTAAAAAAACAGTATGCCGTAGTTTTTATTGATGCTTTTACAAAGTATTGTCTTATAAAACCCGTAACTAACCTTACTGCAAATGCTACAGTAAACTGTCTTAAAGATCTTGTCTTTACTTTTGGTACTCCCAAAAGAATTATTTGTGATCAAGCGGCGTCATACACAGGAAAGGAATTACGGAATTTTTGCCAAAACTGGTCAATTGAATTACATTTTATAGCAACTGGTGTCAGCCGTGCAAATGGGCAGGTCGAAAGGCTAATGAAGGTCCTCACTGACTGTTTCACGGTAGTCGAAAATACCACCCGAAGAAGCTGGAAGGATGCCGTTGGGGAAGTCCAACTTGCAATCAATTGCACCTTTAATAAAACCACTGGACAAACTCCCTTTCAGCTTCTCATGGGTTGCAATCGATCGCCTTTAGCCATTTCTGCTCTTGTAAATGATATTGAACGCTTGGACCTTAATGCTTGTCGGGAAGCGGCGAAACGTCGCATTGACCAACGCGTGGAGGTACAAAAACTTCAATTTGATAAAAACAAGGCAAAAATTATCCCGTTTAAAATCGGTGATATAGTTTTGATAAAACAAAATCCGCGTGCTATTATGAAACTCGACAGCAAGTATAAGGGTCCGTGCGTTATAACTAAAACTCATGAAAATGAACGATATACTGTAAAAGTTCATAGTACTGGAAACGATTTGTATGTTTCACACGAAAATCTGAGACTTGTTTCACCAGACTTAGGCTGTGAACTAACAGAATCACTAGATTCTGAAACTTAGTAACTTTTTGCCGTGTACGCATCCATAACATTCTGGCCAGGTGTTGGATGAGTGCTTGGTAATCAGTATGCTATTTTGGCCGTATCCTTGGGATTTTTTTTTACCGAGGCCATTCATTTATGCCGCGCCTTCCTGTAAGGCTTTTTACCGAGGCAATATTTAAAATAATATTATGTATGCCGCGCCTTCCTGTAAGGCTTTTTACCGAGGCAGTCTTGTGGTGATTATTTTAAATTGTTAATTGTCTAAAAAATGAATAATTTGTTGTTTTCATTTTTGTTTTTGGCAATTACGCATATAAATTGTTATTCACGAGCCATATCGGCTGCTCGTCAGAATGGCCGTGTGGGAGAAAAATGTGATTTCTGTTAAATTTTAAATATTTGCGTATTTTAGAGTAACTTCCGGTATAATAAGTTAGTGTATTGACTACCCACTCCCCGCCACTGACAAGCAAGCCGCACTATAAAAGAGCGTGCTTAAGGCTAGACCGTTCAGATTTTGTTTGGCTTCGAACTCGGCAAGAACCTTCTGAACAGTCAGGTATGTTTTGGTTTAAATCTATATTAATATTGCTCTGAAATATTATGTATTATGAATAATTATGTTTTGCTATTGAATTGCTGATGATTTTCATTTTTGTTTCTATGTAACTATACTATGATGTTAATTACATACATGTTACATTGTTGTTGTATTTACTGCAGTTATTTATTTCAAATTGCTCTGCTTGATTAAAAACAAATGTCTAATTTATGCATTTCTTTTATTCTATTTGATTTTACCCCCACAAGTACTAAATATATACACTTAAAATAAAATATCCTAACTAAGATAACACTCATAGATAAGGGGGCGTCCATAAATTACGTGAGGCATTTTAGGGGGGGAGGGGGTCGAGCCTAATCTCACCCAATCTCATGTGGGGGAGAGGGGGTTCACGGCAAATATCACGTATTTTTTTTTCCGAAAGCAACTGATGCAATAGTATAAAATTGCGAGAAAACTGTTCTTTCAACAAATCAATTTGCAAAACATGAGATGTTTGTGAGCTGCAGAGCATCGGTGAACATTCCACAGCGCACCAGCAAAACTACAACAGTTTAAGAGAGCTGATTTTACTGAAAATCACATGGACATGTTGGTTTAAGTAATTATTCTCAAGAAGAGAACACACATGAGTCCCTGTGGACTGAATTAAAATAATCTTTTACAAATTTCAATAAGAAAGAAGTCTTAACTAGTCTGATTCACTGATTGGAGTGTTTAGTCTAAAAAAACGCATTTTTTAAATCCCACGTGAGATTAGGACGTGGGGGAGGGGGTCGAGTCAAATCTCACGACATCTCACCAAGGGGCGTGGGGGGGTCGAATAATCGCCAAAATTGCCTCACGTAATTAATGGACGCCCCCTAACTTGTTAATTATATCTATGAGTCTGACACTCCTTTCCGCTCCGCCCAGAGCGGAACAAGTCGTTTGAAGATTTCCCATACTTTAAAAAAGATTGATTAGATATCGATGCTCATCACGAGTGGAGGTTCTCTTGTTCAATTTTGTAGCGAATCTGTATATCTACACAATACTTTACAAGCTTAACTGAAAGCCAAACACCTTAAATTCCTGTTAGACCCCATTAGTTTCCCATGGGCGTGCTTCTACTTTCGTTATCAATATGGTATTGTACGTTGTCACCGTGATGACGTAGCCCTACATGATGTTGCCGAGATGTTATCGTCAAGTATTAGGTCACGTTCACGATAGCGGTGTTTTGTCACACCGGGATGCGTGAACTCGCCTTATCATAATTATAACAAGATTTTGTTGCGAACTTAGAAGATTTTATATAAAAACCCGCGTCGATGTGCTTGTAATAAATTTTTCGTATTTTTTTTCTATTATTTTCTTTATAGTGTGTGTTTTTAAACATATGAAAAAGTTAAAAAAAAAACAAGTAATTAGTATTTTCATGGATTGTTCTAAAAACTATGAGGTAAATATTTTACTTTATCAACATGTGGTTGAGAAACACAGTAGGTATACCTAGTTGATATTTGGAGAGCAGCTTTATATTATTTTTTAGCTTTTATTGTTTTACAGTGGGTACTTACCTATCTAGGTAATATGCAAAACTTCCACATAGGTTTACGAGTATGTTTCGAAAGAAATACTTCTTAACCTGTCCAATTCCTAAAGAGGTCGAGAGTCCTAAGGAATTTTTAGCAATTTATTATGATCCAAGGAACAAATAAATAATCCATGTAAAGACCTGAGTCTGCTGAGGGCTATACAGGCCTGTCCTCTTAGATCCGAGTAAAGAGTTCCTTAAATCAAATATTGCTTTATCTAAAGTACACCCTTGTAACATGTGTACAGTAATTGCCCAAGTAAGGATTAATAGTAACATTTTGCGTTGACTTTTGCCCGACCCTCTTAATCCGTCAAATTCAGTCAGGCAAGTCAATTCTAGCAATCCCATCTTTATCTGCGGACAGAAAGCGAAACGACCAAAACTATTAGGTAAGACACAACCTAATTCTCTATTATAGAGCAGAACTAACCATAGGCGTAAAGGGGGGGGGGGGTCTGGTCGTACACTCTCAAGTGCTTGAACTTTTGAGTATTTTTCAAAAAAAGTTTCTTCTATTTAAGTATAAAAAATCAAACCTAAAGAGATGAGAGCAAATTTTTCAAGCTCGCTTCGCTCGTTCTTGAATTTCACGACCCCCCAGTTCTTAACCTTTCCTGTATGAAGCAAAATGTTAATTCTATTTAGATATTAATGGCTGAAAATCAAATCTATCCGATAAAGGATACAAAAGTTTTCAAGCTCGCTTCGCTCGCTCTTCAATTTTGTACTCCCTCAGTTTTAAACCTAGGAGAGGTTATGAAGCAAAAAGTTACTTCTATTTAGATATTAATTTCAAAACATCAAACCTATCGTCCCGGGCTCCGGGAATTTGGGGAGCTACCTGGGCCTTCTGACTATGACTGTCCTAAAATTCCATTTTTGATCGTGCACAACGCAATGATTTTTTTATTGGGCGTCGCATCTCAGGTTGGGGGCTAGGCCCCCTCTAAAAAAAAGCGCTAGATACGCCAATGGACTAACGACAGCAACACAACAGAATATTCTCTCATAAAATGCAATTACTTTCAATTAAGAACATTTCAGGCGACTGGGCGACAAGCAGAACATCAAGTTTGACACCACGTGTCAGTCCGACGCACGAACGATCGGGCGCCATGCGGTCAGCTTTAAACCTAACAAAAAGAGTTTGTACAGTCCGCGCAAGATAGGTCTACGAGCGAATGGTGGCGCTGCTCAGGGTTGAGCAATATTTGAATTACTTGGAATTAAAATACATAAATGAAATACAAATACGTATTTGGTATTTGTATTTCAACAAAACGTGAAATTGTCAATTTCAAGTATCAGTTAAAAATCTAGTGTTCAAACTGGAAACTGGTTTTACTGATTAATCTTCATTTACTCTACTTTTTATCCCATGCTGGACTGGAATACTTTTTATTCGTAAAAGTAATTTGTATTTCAAGTAAAAATACCTAAAGTATTTTGTATTTAAAATACTTGCGAGATAGTATTTTGTATTTCAATTAAAGCAAAGCATGTATTTTGCCCAGCCCTGGCGCTGCTTCAAATTGCAGGCCTAATTAAACATATTTCCTTCATTTATTTAATATAATATTGGGTAATTCAAATTGTAATTGTAAGAATTAACTGGCTAGGTAAAATAATTAATATACTACTAGATTATACTAATTAGCATTCTTATAAAATTAACTGCCTCCGTGGTAGAGTGGTTTAGGCGTTTGCCTTGTGACCCGGTGGTCGTGGGTTCAATTCCCACGGTACTTTACGGTAGAGCATACTTTGTAAAGTTGTTTTCCAGTTTGGCTAGGACACAGCAGGCTTGAATCACCTGATTGTCTGATAAAAAAGATAATTCTGTGCTTCGGAAGACACGTATAAGCCGGTGGCCACGGCCGCCAAATGGCGGTCGTCATAAACCATGTCAGAGGCCCTTGAGGCAGTTTAGAAACTCTGACACTAGGGTGTGTGGGGTCGTTAGGTCTTACTGCCCACACGAGTAGAAGAAGAATAAAATTAACATGTTTAGTTCCGATTTCAACCGACGCACCGCTACGGACTTGTCTGTGCTTCCACAGACGACACTCTTTCCACGGTGCGGGCTGATCTGCGTTCGTCCGCACAATCACGTACCATGGAATGCCGGCTTAAGAATATGTACGGCGCGACTTCTCATTAATTCGAGTCGGGATCCTCTCGACAAAAGACTATATCACGCACTTGAGAGGCGTGACTTCTCATTAATTCGAGTCGGGATCCTCTCGACAAAAGACTATATCACGCACTTGAGAAGCGTAACTTCTCATTAATTCGAGTCGGGATCCTCTCGACAAAAGACTATATCACGCACTTGAGAGGCGTGGCTTCTCATTAATTCGAGTCGGGATCCTCTCGACAAAAGATTATATCACGCACTTGAGAGGCGTGACGTCTCATTAATTCTAGTCGGGATCCTCTCGACAAAAGACTAAATCACGGACTTGAGAGGTGTGACTAGTGATGGGAAATTCTCGAGAACATTCTCTTAGCGAGAACTTTGCGGATATGTTCTCGAGAATGTTCTCCGAGCAGAGAATTTACGAGAACTTAAAAACGGAGTAACAAAACCTAACTTTAATGTAATCCAGTCTTGAAATTTGTACTGTAGATGAAATTTATAGTGTGTTAATTGTATGTTATATGCATTTTGAAACATTTCGTGAAGGAAACTAAATTATGGGGAATTTCGAATCTAAAATACAGTACCAATTGATAACAAAACCATTTTTTTTAGCTTTTTCAGGGTTCCGAACAAAAAACAGAAACCTTATAGGTGCACTCGGGTGTCTGTCTGTCTATCTGTCTGTCTGTCTGTTCGTCTGTGTCAGCCAGTTTTCTCCGGATCTACTGGACCGTCTCTGTTGAAATTTGGTACACATATGGACTTTTGTGACCCAAACACGGACGCGTCACGTAAATAAATAAATGTTGAGAATGGGGGTCACTTTGGGGGTCAAAGTAGAAAATTCTAAAAATTTCGAACTTTATCGTGCGACATATCAAATGAAAGGACTGTGAAAATTTTAATTAAATTTTTTTCATAATTTTAAAATGAATAGTTTTGAAGTTATTCAAGAAATTAGGGTAAAAATGAATGGGCACGCCACAATTGCGGCGATAAGTCCCCTCTTTGAGGAGTGGCTAGAGCAGCGCCACGGCGTCCTCACCTTCCGCCTGACGCAGGTACTCACCGGACATGGATGTTTCGGGAGATAGCTGTTTCGGATTCGGCGGGAGGACACGCCTGGGTGTCAACATTGCGATGATCGGCCGGAGGACACGGTGGAGCATACGGTGGAGGTCTGCCCTGCTTGGGTGGAGCACCGTCGTGTCCTCGTCGAGGCGATCGGCGGCGGCGACTTCTCGCGTCCGGCCCTGGTCCAATCCATGGTCCGGAGCGAGGAGGCATGGGAAGCGGTCACCTCCTTCTGCGAAGCAGTAATGCTAGCAAAGGAGGAGGCCGAACGCGTGAGAGAGAGGGAAACCTCACGCCCCAGCCGCCGCAACAGAAGAAGACGCCCCGGGCGTCGGGAGTCGCAGGGCGATTCTCGGCCACCGTAGGCGCGGGTCTGTGGACGGCGAGCATTGGGTGGTTCGCCGTCCGATCAGAACCAGTCCTGGGTCGACGGCGCGCTGTGTTCCACGCGCGCCTCAAAGAGCTGTCAGCATAGAAGATGCCAGTGCCTGCCGGGGTTGTGGAAACTGTTTGAAAGAGACACCGCGGCCCTGGAACGCAAAGGGCATTGGGAGGAACACGGATGGGTTTTAGTCAGTAAGAGTCTGACACTCCCTCCTGCTTCACCCAGAGCGGGAGGAGTCATTTGATGATTTCCCATCCTAAAAAAAAAAAAAAAAAAAAGGGTAAAAATGAACGTTTACCCCTTATCTCCGAAACAACAGAACCCGAAATTTTGAAAAAAAAAATGCAGATAATAGTTACCTACAGATTACAGGAAAACCTATAAGAAGCCTATAGTGTTAAAATAACCTGGTTACTTAAATGAAATTGGTTCGCAACCCTTTGCACGCGAGTCCGACTCGCACTTGGCCAGATTTTTTTTACTAGTTAGGCAAGCGTTTGAACAGTATCTTACTTGATGGTAAGCGATGATGCGGTCGAAGATGGAGCATGCTTGCTCGAAGTAACCTATTCACTCTTGACTTAAAGACTCCCAGGTTGTAGCTATCAGGAAACAGACTCTGGCAAAGAATTCCACTCCTTAGCTATACGTACAATGAATGTATTCCCAAAACGTTTTGTGCATGTAGGTGGGATGTCCACCATGTACCGGTGGCACACCGCGCCGTACGTCTTCTGGTCCGATGACGGAACGGGCTTGGTGGAATTAAATTATGCAATTCCGTCGCAGATTCCCAAAATTGCAACCGATAGAAAACCGACAGTAACTCGGCGTCGATACTTTAACTCTACGAGCCTATAATTGCCGATGACCCTCTTGTCTCGTTTCTCGATTGAGTCAAGGCATCAAGCTGGTATCTGGCAGATCCATCCCAAAGATGAGAGCAGTACTCCATACACGATCGAATTAACACTTGATAAAGTTTGAGCAGCTGTAGCTAGGATCCCCATGTTTTTAGAAGCCACTTGAGCCTTTGCCTCTATGAAAGGGCCAAAGTTGAGGGTAGATGTTAACGTAACACCAAGAAGCTCAAGTCGGTCGGTTATCGCCACGGTTACACCTCGGAAAAATGGAGCTGGGTGGAATTGGCTCCTTTTAGCGGAAAAAAGATTCGCCTGGGTCTTAACAGCATTGAACTTGCCTCATTCAGAGACAACCTGTTAGGACAAGTTCAAGTGCTCAACCATAGCCTCCTGGAGAGACTGGACCTGCGGCCCACCAGCTCGTACATTGGACACGTATCTCTCAGCAACAGTGCTATTGTCTGCATACCCAAAGGTACCGGGTTTTAGCAGTTCATTAATAAGCAGCAGGAACGATGTTGCCGAGAGCACCGACCCCTGAGGAACCCTGGCAGGCTGGCACTAATATCCAACAGTCCGGACGAGCAGCCATCTATGACCATTCAGATAGACCGAACCCTCAGGAAATCTGAAATCCAATCACACAATCCGGCAGGCAGACAAAAGGAAGGAAACTTGCCAATAATGCTATCGTGCTAGACACTGTTGAAGGCCTTCGAGATGTCTAGGTAGACCATAAGTGCCTTCCCGTGTTTCTCGATGGCCTCACTCCAGTTGTGAATGATATAAGCCAGAAGATCTTTCTTAGAAAGAAAGAAAATTTTTTATTTGGGACTCGCACAAGACACATAAAATTACATTTTGTCTTGACAATTTTTGTCAAAATAAAATAAAAATAGGAACGTCATATTAATTTCTCTTGATTTAATCTTGGTTGAATGTTGGTTGGTTTCTACTAAAATCACATATTCATAGCACTTTACAGGAGGTAAGTACTTCTAGATTCTATAATCTTTGCTAAAGTATTTTTCTTGTTTAAATTACTTTGGTTTATGTTGATTATTCGTTAAAGACTAGGAAGTCATTTTCAGGCTGTGTTTGTTTAATAGATCATCGAGTTTTAATCATAAATCCTTTTACAAAGTCCAGAATCAAACAAGTAATTAAGTTTATCATAGCTGCTAGCTATGGCACCACTGTCCTATTTATAGACAATGAAATATATGTTAAATTACGTCTAATAATGAAAATAAAAATGACCAAAGTTATCTCTTTCATGTTAAAACAGGAAGGATCACCGACTCGTTTTAAGTTCTCATAAATTCTCGTATGTTCTCCGCTCACGAGAATATTCCCGAACATTCTCGTTCCGAGAATATTCTCGCTGTGAGAATGTTCCTTTTCCCCATCACTAGGTGTGACTTCTCATGAATTCGAGTCGGGATCCTCTCGACAAGACTATATCACGCACTTGAGAGGCCTGACTTCTCATTAATTCGAGTCGGGATCCTCTCGACAAAAGACTATATCACGCACTTGAGAGGCGTGTCTTCTCATTAATTCGAGTCGGGATCCTCTAACAAAAGACTATATCACGCACTTGAGAGGCGTGACGTCTCATTAATTCTAGTCGGGATCCTCTCGACAAAAGACTAAATCACGCACTTGAGAGGCGTGACTTCTCATGAATTCGAGTCGGGATCCTCTCGACAAGACTATATCACGCACTTGAGAGGCGTGACTTCTCATTAATTCGAGTCGGGATCCTCTCGACAAAAGACTATATCACGCACTTGAGAGGCGTGTCTTCTCATTAATTCGAGTTCTGTGCATCTTGGGTTTTTTATATATCAATGGGTTCTAATCAAAAACTTGGCGATTCTTGTGTTCGCATCTGACCTCCACAACCGACGAATAATGTTTAAAAATTACGGAAAAAGTAAAAGGAAATACAACAATATTTTTTACATGACATTTATTATCATGAAAACAGTCTGAACTTAATTAAAATGATTGTTAAGTTAGGACTTTATCCAACGTACACAGTTGGTTGGGTTAAATAGATAACTCACATAGCCTTTAGTCAATAAAGAAATTACTAAACTATAACAAATATAGCTTATTATAACAGGCCGCGTTTCCACCTGCAAGTAACTTGCTTGCAGGTGGAAACGCGGCAGTAGAAGAAAATATAGTAATACATTCAAGTATACAGTTCGCGTCACGCTTGTTTACCTCACCGAAATATGTCGCAATTGATTGCGCAGGATGTCAATTTAGCAAAAAACATAGGACAGCGCATGCGCGCGGCCCAAGATGGCGCGTGTAATGGCGTCTCATTCGCTCGTATACGTTCGATATATAATTGTGTCCCGCTTGCTCAATGCAATAAGACTGTTGATGCAAAAGGTGTTGTTATTGTTTTTAATTATTTATTTTGGTTATTTCTTACTGTTTGATTTGTGTTCTTTTGGTGTATATGTTTACTGTTACTGTTTGATATTTTTATTGATATTGGTAGTCTTTTTTACTTGTTTATAATATAATACGTATAATAAAAACATATTCTAGGAACGTAACACATTTTTACGCGATTGCACCTGCGCGGTCGTCATTGAAACCTAACTTCGGAGAGGTAAACAAGCGTGACGCGAACTATACATAGAAAATATTTTTTGTAACTACGTTTCCGCTCGCTAGGTCAATTTTCAATCTTCAATAAATACATATTTTTACTGTACATATTATGAAGAAACTGAAAATACACAAACTCACTCCTTTTCCCATGAGAAAAATAATGATGCAAGAATGCATCATTCATGCTTCTTTTTTGATTTGATTATTTTTCCTTGTTTACACTCATACATGCCGCGCGTGTGCACCTGATGAAGAAAGTTTTTTTTTTACTATTGATAGGCACGCGTTTGACCACTATCTCACCTGATGGAACCGATGATGTGGTCGAAGATGGAGCACGCTTGCCTAGAAGTAACCTATTCACTCTTGACTTTAAGACTCCCAGGTTGTAGCTATCAGGAAACACAGACTCGGGCAGGGAATTCCACTCCTTAGCTGTACGCACTATGAATGTGTACGGCAACATAAGGCTATAATACAGGCTGTTTCGAAGTGCTTTGTCATATTTTTATGGGTGATATTGGGTAGCTGATATACATTAAGGAAAAAGTATAGAAACATACGCAGATTACATTTTTTTTTAAATGGAAATGACTTCTCAAGCACTCTGATGCATTTCGTGACACCAAAAATCTGTGATTGAACTAAAGTAAACGCCAACAACTGCAACAAATTGCTTGAGAAAGTAATTTCTTCGTAACTTTTTAGACGTATTTCTGGTCTATTTTTTAGGCCATTTTTAGATTTGCTATTTTTTTCTTGATGTATATCAGCTACCCAAAATCACCCTTAAATATGACTATGCATTTTTAGAAAAAAACTGTATAATATGCTTCTAACATATAAACGCAGCCAATTACTAAATACTTATAATATCAATAATACATACATATTATATGTTTTACACATTGCTAAAATATAAAAGAAATGCAATTGAAACGACACCAAATAATAAATGTCAATTTATGAAAGACTCACAGAGTTAATTACAGCGAATTATTAACTATAATCTAAGTGCTATATTCCCACAGTATTAAAAGATAATTTGACAATGCTCATCTACTGAGTTTTTTATAAAAACAGTAACTTTATTTTGTTATGTTACATGAACAATTAACACTTATTGCAAAAATAATCTGTTTCCATTGCTCTGCATTATTTCCAGTGTAAAATATGTACATTTTATTAAAATGTAATTAAGTATGAGGTTCTCTGCTTGAAGAACATACGGTTTTATTTAATAGATCGGTTTACAAGAAAACATCTAGCACACTTTGGCGTCAATGTGAATAATGCCAGCTGGGCACGAAACATGAGGGCATGGAAAAAGGATTAATACTTCATATAGATGAGCAACTCCAATTTAACTTGCTACGTAAGTTTCAATCCATTAAAGGACGACTCACAAAGCGGTCAGTGAACTGAACAGTCAGGAGCGCAGGCTGGGCGGTTAAGGGTTAAGGCGTACTTTAATTCTCCATCTATGAGAATACGAAGTATTGCTCCTTTTTCTATTGCTCGTCCTAGATGCAGCCAGTATCCGACGCGTCGATCCCCAACATCGCCAGATCATCCATTTCCTCCTTCTTCCTGGCAACGTTCCCATTCTCCTCTTTAGGTTTGAGTGGCGGCGCCGGCGACGGCGACGGCTCCGGCTTGAGCCGCTGCTGCTGCTTGTTCTTGGGGCGGGCCTTGTGCTGCGGGCGCGGCTTGGGGCTGGGCACGAGCGGCACGTGCGTGTCGTACAGCTGCGTGCGCGCCTGGAACAGCGGCGCGTTCAGGTCGAAGCCGAACATCTGCGACATCTGCGTCTGCATGAGCGGCAGCGGCGGGAAGGGCGGCATGACGCCGCCCAGGCCGGGCACGAAGCCGGGCGGCAGCGGGAACAGCCCGTCGCCCTGCGACAGCTCCGGCTTCACGTCCGTCGGGAAGATGATGTCCAGCGCGTCCTGGAAGTCTTTAGGTAGCGCCGGCTGCGGCGGTTGGGGAGTTTGAGGTCTGGAACAGTAATTATATGGTTGTTACTGAATTTTATCGTTAACTTGTTCTGATAAGAAAAAGATCACAATTGGTTGTTTTGCTGCTCAAAAAACAATCAGATTTAAATATTTGATTTATCCAGTACCTATGCGTTGACTGGTCTGGAAGTTAGCTCTGTACTGACTGGCATCTGGAGCTTCCTCGCTAACTGGTTTGAGGTTTCGTGTCCAGTGCATTGTGTGTCGTTATTTTTAATTTCAGATGGGTTTGATCTTGACTCTAGTCTAGGTCAGAGGTTACAAAGTAGACGAAGGAGTGAGCTTACCCAGAAGAGGCCTGTTCAGTCTAACTTGGAAGAGATTAGGGGTTCAATGTGTTCTGTGCGCATTATAAAAAAGACGATTGGAAAAGCTTAATGTGAATTGGTAGAACAGCAACAAGGTAGGGATGGTGACTTGCAGTGCGTCTAGATATCCGATGGTTGAAGGGGCTGGTTGGATGAGTTCGTAGTTTTTGGGCACACCCACCGAAATATTCTTTATATAACAAGTCTGTTAGAGTGTCTGTTAGTCGCGATCGCAACAGATGTAAGGTTAGGCGGCGGCTGCGCGGGCGGCACGTAGGCCACGGTGGGCGGCGCCTGCGCGGCCGCCAGCAGTGAAGGAACAGATGTTAGGTTAAACTCACGGCATCATCTGCGGCGGCGGCGGCTGCGGCTGCGCGGGCGGCACGTAGGGCACGGTGGGCGGCGCCTGCGCCAGCTGCGTGGGCAGCGCCAGGGGCGGCGGGCCCAGCTCCACCTGCGCCTGCCGCTCGAGCTGTGCGCGCGCTATCTTCTCCTTAAACTCCGCCACCTAAAGTTGGGCAGTGGGAACCAGCGTTCAATATATGTAATGACAGACAGAAACAGCAAAATGGTGGAAATAATGCATTTCGAAAACTATCTTTTAAGGTTTAGACCCTAGTGAAACCTAGCATATACCAGTTAGAGTTAATATTGTTTGTTTATTATGATTGTAAAAAGAAATCTCTGTAATTCTTTAGAAGTGTCGCTGCGTGTCGTGGACTACTTTTTTATCCAGATTGCACGATTTCCACAAAAAAGAAAAAAAACCACAGATAGGAATTCGGGCAAAAAAGGCTTGTTTTTCTGCGTTTGCCAAAGTGAAACCACCACCAAACAAAAGTCTTTTTGCCTTTTCTATTTCACAAAGTTCAAATAAATACAGTACACTCGTGCTCAACACCTACCTTCTTCTGTATCTCGGCATCCATCTCCTCTCGCCTCTTCTTGCTCACTTCCTCCTCTTCTTTCTTCTTCTGCTCTTCTTTCTTCTGTTCCTCGGTTTTGGAATTCTTTCCCAAATGCTTGTAAACAGGCATTTTTCCTATAGCAAATATATTATACAGACATGTTCAAATTAGACGGAGGAGGTCAGCTGTCTTCGCATTAGCTTGTGGAGTATGAATTAATGATATAATGATTTCGTTGTGAGAAAAGGATGGAGCTATCGATTATGTATATTGCTCTATCTCGCTCTGGCTTTGATGATATCTTAGTGTTTTAAGGTGAGACTCAAATTTCAAATCGTTTATTGCAATCCATAATGTACTAATGGTGGTAAATATTAATTAATAGAAACATTTATGGACCCAGTCGGGGGAACCGATCACTTTTCCGATTTTTTTTTGTTCGAATTTCATTTTACCGAAAACCGAAAATTAATTCACATATTTTTAGATCATCGAAGTATCATGTGGCATAGGTATTATTTTACCGAACTGTATTTCGCCGATTTACAAAATAAGTTTTTGCTATTGGCCGAAGCCTCTTTTGAACTTTTTTCATTTGCCAAATGATTTATTTGCCATATTTTCACCACCGAAACATTTTACGGAATATTATTTGGTCACAAATATTTATATAGCTTGTTACTTGGTAGCATCTATCTATATATATATAAAAATGAATTGCTGTTCGTTAGTCTCGCTAAAACTCTAGAACGGCTGGACCGATTTTAATAATTCTTTTTTTGTTGGATTCGCCAAAATACAGGGACATTTAAAAGAAAAAAAAAATGGGTAGGTAGATAGGGTAGGTAGGTAGGTAGGGTAGGTAAGTAGGTAGGTAGGGTAGGTAGGTAGGTAGGTAGGTAGGGTAGGTAAGTAGGTAGGTACGGTAGGTAAGTAGGTAGGTAGGGTAGGTAGGGTAGATAGGTAGGTAGGTAGGTAGGGTAGGTAAGTAGGTAGGTAGGGTAGGTAGGTAGGTAGGTAGGGTAGGTAAGTAGGTAGGTACGGTAGGTAAGTAGGTAGGTAGGGTAGGTAGGGTAGATAGGTAGGTAGGTAGGTAGGTAGGGTAGGAGTAGGGTAGGAGTAGGGTAGGAGTAGGGTAGGAGTATCGTAGGAGTAGGGTAGGAGTAGGGTAGAAGTAGGGTAGAAGTAGGGTAGGAGTAGGGTAGGATTAGGGTTGGAGTAGGGTAGGAGTATGGTAGGAGTAGGGTAGGAGTAGGGTAGGAGTAGGGTAGGAGTAGGGTAGGAGTTATATTATAGATGAAAATTGTGACGCAGACGAAGTTGCGCGGGTCAGCTAGTTTTCAATATTTAATTTAAATAGTGTCATAAAAAGTCAATATGTTGTGCTACAAAATTTAGTGACAGGAACTAATCGCTACAAAACTGACTTCACGCAGTGTGGTCTGCCCTAACTCTAGAGTGTAATTTAAGGCCGCGTAGGCGCGGAGGGAGTTATACTTAGCTGAAATGCTATTTCGGCTAAGTATAACTTTGGTAAAAAGTTTTTCGACCAAATTAAACGTCGGAGTAAGAAAAAAAATAGAATTGTTAATAGGTCAACTGATACAGTGGCAGACGTGACTTCGATAAAGTTAAAAAGAATGAAACGATAACAGTTGAAAAGTTTTAGGTGAAATGAAATTCGGTCAAATGTTTTTCGAACTTATGATAGGTAATCCCCTGTCGGATACTCAATGATTATATGAAGACATAGTTCGCAACACAGTCCTTTCAGCTAACACGTGACCTGATCACGTCCTTCTGACCCGACTCTTCGATGTATGGTAGAGCAAAGGATAATATTCTGCTGACATTGAATTGCACTTTATTTTTCAGGTCGTAAAGTCCAAAGTTCAACAATGATCTATTTGGACGTGAACGAATAGATTTCTTTGAAGTATAAGACGTTGATTGTAAAGTCTATTTACCAAATGTCATAATAAAATCCTCTGCTCTATATTTACGGTTTACGCAGAGCCTTAGGCTGCGTTCCCACCAGAGATGTACGAGGATGCGTAGCGAGGGATGTGTTTGTTAAGAACCAATAGGATCACTTGCGCTGAGCGAAGCTAGGTAAATGAAGCGATTCTATTGCCTCGCACATCTCTGGTAGAAACATACCCCAATTAGATGTTTAAGTGTATCGACGCAGTCTTAAGAGGAAATGCTGGCGGCGAGACTTTGTATGTAAAAAGTTATAATTCGAGGTTTGGCTCTCGACTGTTTTCTCCTCCAATATTGGACCGATATAAGAGATATTTCACAAACTGAATAAGAAGGATATATACTGTGTATCTATGTTTTCCTTTTTTGACTAATAGTTGCCAAATTTGTACACTAGGGCTCTGTTGACAGCGATTTATCGGACAATTTTGAGCATTTTGTGAGAGTTGTAGTGCTTATACGGTTAATAAATCATCAAAAAAGAAAATAAGGGACACAGTATATATCCTTCTTATTCAGTTTGTGAAATATCTCTTAAATCGTTCCAACATTGAAGGAGAAAACAGTCGAGAGCCAAACCTCGAATTATGACTTTTTACATACAAAGTCTGGCCGGCAGCATTTCCTCTTAAGTATGGTATCCAATTTTAAGAAAAGACAGATGACGATCTACGTCGTATCTAAGTCAACGATGTGCTATATTAATGTCGCAGCCAATTGGCTTAATCAGCCGTTTAATTGTCTGCCTAGCCTTTCCATTGAACGGCACCAATTAATTAGCGACCTAAATGACATACAGCCAACGCGTATTTACATCATTTAATGAATGAGTTTGATAGCAAACACTGTGATACGAGATTTTTGTATATTAGATTTAATTTTTGGGGATTCTAAATTCAAACAACAATCAATTTCAAGATTTTAACCTCGACGACTAAGCCCAGATGCGCGGCGTCCTATTTCTGTCTGCAGGGTTTAAACCTAACATGAATGGCATGATGGGAGCTAAGTTCGCTCGCTCACTGTAACTCCCGTCATACCATTCGAACCTACCCTATCCAGGTCGGGGTGCCTCAAGCTCCTTGTGCCCTATGTTCCTATACTTGGCTAGGCAAGTCATTAAACGATATTGAATCAAGTCATTTGCTTAGCTGTTCAATTAAATACCGGGATGTTATTTAGGCCGCTGATTGAAAATGAAAATGCTAGAGGCAGCTAATTAAACGGCTGATTAAGTGTTGTGTAATGGCTGCACATTAACACATAGTTTCTGGAACTAAAATCTTCACTGCATCAAAATTAAACGCAAATGGTGCGTGGCTGTTCAACATATTTCGTGATTGACAATTTGTTAGTATATTTTAGTGTTGATTTTAGTTCTAGAATGCTTATTGAGTGTTTTTTACGTACTAGTTGACGCTTATGCAGTTGAAATACAAATTATTGGTAACAGCAAGGTGATCTCAGGGAGAGGTTTTTGATCAGTAGTTAACTCACAACCAATGGTCAAAAAATGTGGAAAATATTCGTTAAAAATGTGTTTTTCGATGAATTGATGACTAATGGACAATAAATAACAATTAGTTAATAACTGACGATTGAGTGAGAAAAATGACATTGCATTTTAACGAAATTCAGCCACAGTTTTGAGTCGAGTTAAATACGTTTCAAAAATTTCCGTGGCTTTTACGCCCTGTCTCAGTGTGAGACAGGGCGTAAAAGCCACGGAGATAGTCTCATTTCAAACAGCGGGCCAATTCGTTGCAGTTACGGACAAACGCAAAGTATGTGAGTTTGTACACTTATATTTATTCGTTTTTCTGTAACATGGCGATATTACAGAAAAAAGGAAACTCAAAGAAACAACTGAATAATTGATTGTGAACAAAAGAAAACCGTGGCTTAAATGGAAGCTTTTATTGAATTTATAATTCTTAAGCCGTGTACGCACGAGCGAACGAAACATGGTGAACACGAACGTCGATCATCAAATTGGATTGCAACGAACTTTTTTGAAGAACAATGTTGGATGTTCGTTAGTGGTACGTACGGGCGAACAAAGTGTTCGATTTTCGTGTTCACCATGGTTTTGTTTGTTTGTGCGTACGCGGCTTTATGCGGGTCATATACGTGTCAGTAGTTTGATCAAACAGGGTGGTTCAAATTGTTTGATCAAATTATTGTAACGTGAATGGCCCGCATAAGTACAACCAAACTTATTAGAGTAATTCAAAGTCACCCGAAAAAAATAATCATCAAATTCACAGGTACAATACTTTGCACGTCTGCAACTGCAGTATCAAAGCGCACAGTTTGAAAGCCGACAATCTGTCTAGTCTCCTTACCTATGAAGGGCATCTTCCTGATCTCTGGTTTCTTGGTGTCGAGGCGCGGCGTGGTGTCCCGCTCGTCGCGGCGTCGCTCGCGGGACGAGCGGGACTCGCGGGACCGAGAGCTGCGCCGCTCGCTCTCTCTACAGGGGAACGTATTCACAAGCGTGTACTAAGAACTATGCAGTGTGGAAAAGTCTGTAATTGCGATACACGGCTAAGCGTATGCTGAGACGCAGGTGACGCAGGTCCACGTAGCGCAGGGCAGAGTAGATTTTGTAATGCATGAACCTACTAAAAGCTGCGTACGCTGCGGGGCAGGCGCGAGCGACGCAGAAGCCTATGATTGCTTCGCCTGCCCTGTTCTGCAAAATCTGTACAGTGGTACCCAACTGATAAGACGCGTCTGGCCCAGAAAGTATGGCCCCGAAGAATAACGAAAGAATGCTTAAATAGTAGATTGTTTCATAAGGGAGCAAAATAATATTTTTACGGCGAGGGCGCTTTTTTGAATCCTGAACGTAGCGAGGGATTCAAAGTACGTCGCCTGAGCCCAAAAATATATTTTGCGCCCGAGTGATACACTCCACTTTTCATCACCCACTATGAGGAAATAAAAAACGCCTCATATGTTATTGTAATATTATTATTTAGTAAAACATAGAGTAAACAACTAAATTGAAATTAAATATATCTAATAATAAAACAACTAAAAACTTATATTTGCATTTGAGACATTTTCGCAATTATGAAAATTTATAGTAACAGTTTTATTAGGAATAGAGATTATCTATCACATTTCTTGCGTCATTTCTAATACGTTTAGGAGTTGATTCTATACTTTCACTGTCACTTGAAGAACTTATTTTTCAAAACAAAACCATGAATTTCTAACAATCCGTGAAAATTGACGAAAACGCGGGCTGTAGTTAGCGCGATCGATTCTTTGGCGCGGAACACTAAGATGTTCCAAATTCAAAAAGTGCGCGGCAAAGATAATTGTTTGCCGCGCACTTTTATTAAAAACTCTTACTGCCCGTTAAAAGTTTCTTATAAAAAACCACCTTTGGGTGCACTTAAAGGCGAGCCAAGTCGTGTTTTTTGAATAGATAGGATGAAAACTTACAATCGACCTTAGACCACTACTATAAGGTTCATAATGCACTGCAGCTGATAATTTGGTGCATGCCACGCGGCGCGCGCTAACATGGCGGCAGCTGCCGACCAATAGCGGTACAGGAAAAAGAAGCGCGTTGCGTGGAGCGTGCCGATTGGTCAATAGCATTGCCAGCGCTTTGAAAATTCATCTTCTGCGCAGGTACATTGGTAAGCCATATCATTTGGGTACTACTGTACTGTTCTGCATCACCTGCTTCTTAGCATACGTTTAGTTTAATCCTACATCGCGCAGGCAGTTATCCGAGTTAGCCCATCGGACAAAATAGCCATCATAGGATGAGGAACTTTCCACCGGGTTACGCATACTTTAAAAGTAATGTGTGATCGAACTAAACTGGTTACTTTTGCATGGGCGTCATGTTTTCTTAACAATTAGTTCTATGATAGTGTTGTGGCATACTGCAATGATATTATTGTCTATTAGCGCACTTGAATGACATTAAAATGTGAAATAACAATGATGTCAAAGCAATAATTTAAGATGTCGAACATTTATTAATTTCATGCACTGTGGTTTTTGGCAACACAGGCAGAAGAAAACTAAAATACAAAGCAATAATAAACTGTATGGGTAATTGGATGTTGCCATTAGTGGCTAACTAGTTAATATTCTACTAGGTTTACATTCAACCTACGAATCAAGAGAAATTTAAAACTTCAAACCTTTTGAGAGGGTTTTCGACTTCGGCTACTCATGGCGTCACACTTGAAAATATGTAGAAGTGCAATTATGGCGGCACTTACCTGACTTTCCTCGATATTTCTACTGCACGCTCCCTGTCATTCCGATCTGGAGATCTACGCTTTTCATCGTCCACTTTTTCTTTCTTCATCCTAGATAACAGAACACATCCTTAGTAATATTATAAATGCGAAAGTAACTCTGTCTGTTTGTACCGCTTTCACGCCAAAACTACTTAACCGATTTAAATTAAATTTAGTACAGAGATAGTCTAGAGCCTGAGAAAGGACATAGGCTACTTTTTATCCCAGGAGTATGTTCCCTAGGGAACACGTGGGCGAAACCGCTGGCAGAAGCTAGTTTAACATAAATATTACAAAGATTAATGAAAACATGGGATGGGATCTTTTATTCAATCTAGATCACCCACGGCACAAATAAAATACATGCAGGGTTTGCGTTTCCACTAGAGATGACGATGCGTAGCGGCAGCAATGCCGCCACAAGAAAAACCAACGGAGCAAAATCAACATAGCAACAAAAACCCGCAACGCTATCTATTCAACTAGCAGCGAACTACTACGTCGAAATCTTGCATCGCGCAAGCAGTTTACCGTGCGATTTGAACATATACATCGGCCCGAATATCAACTATCGGGCAGTTACCCGCCAGGCACAATAACCGCCTCGTCGGAGGATCCTCCCTTTTCAATGGAGGTTTGCGGGAATTTACTCTCTGTTCCGCATACCTCTTAAAGGTTTACAAATACATCCCTCGCTACGCATCCCCGCACATCTCTAGTGTTAACGCAGCCTTAAGAAAGGATTAAACTGAGAGACACATTTATCTATCTATACTAATATATAAAGCTGATGAGTTTGTTTGTTTGCTTGAACGCGCTAATCCGTCCGATTTGAAAAATTCTTTCAGTGTTATGGCTATAGGCTATATATCATCATGCTAAGACCAATAGGAGCGGGGCAGTAATGAAAAATTTGACGCAAACGTAGTGGCGGGTCAGCTAGTTTGTCTAATAATTGCTTTGTATTTATGTGGGTAACTTGTGAGGGAACGTAGAAAATTGAGTCAACTGGGTTTAGGATGCTGCCATTTATTTTTTGTGAATTCCTTTTTGATATATCTATCATTTTAAGTTCCCAAATGCAAGGAAACGATAACGCGGCAGACCCAGAAAGAGATGGCGGGATGAGCTGGACTCTTTCTCAAAGGATTGGCCCAAAAGTGCAGAAGGCCGGAGAAAGTGGAAGGAGGGAAGAGATGCCTTTGCTCTGCAGTGGGGCAGCACAGCCTCATAAAAACAATATCAATTTAAGAGTGTTTATTCCTCAAGATGTTTCATACAAACTTTGAAGTCCTTTTCTTGGAAATGAATAACCTGATTTTAATTAAACTTGGTAAGCATACACTAGATATCTAGGTCTAAATAGCTAGTTGAGAACATTTTCTAAAAAGAGTTTCTAGAGAGAGAGGGAGAGAGAGCCATTTTAAGTTTTCTATAGAAAGTGAAAAATCACTCTTGTCAAATGTACTGTTGTGCCTGAAAGTGCATCTGGGTCCTGTCCTGCCTCCAAACTGCATATTGGCTGTCCTTTTTAGCATGACATGAGCTCACATCTAACTGAGAAACTACCTGCGTGCCTATCAATTAGTAATAAAAAAATTACAATTACTCACACAACTTTTGCCATCCCGGTCCAGAGCTTCACTTATAGCTGACTAACTGACCCGTGCCCACTTCATTAGGCGGTATTTTTCGGGCTAATGTATACCTATGAAACTCACAAATAACGTGGCTTTCTATTTGTAAAAGAATTTTCAAAATTGGATCAGTAGTTCCTGAGATATCCCCCAGCTACCTCACAAATCTTACCTCTTTATAATAAGAGTGTAGTGGCGTCAATGCCGTCAAAAGAAAAACTAACGAAATTTGTACGGCAGCAAAAATAATCGCAGCGCCATCTATCCCGCCAGCAGCGAACTACTAAAGAATCCCTGCGAGTGTCAGAGTTCTAGGTGCGATTTGAACGTATACAACAGTCCGAATATCAACTATCGGGCAGTTGCCCACCGGACACAACCGTCAAGTCGGAGGATCCTCCCTTCTCAATGGAGGTTTGCGGGACTTTACCCTGTGTTCCGCATACCTCCATCAGAGTTAGGAAATAAATAAAGTAATAAACAGTAGACGGTTACCTGCTCTTGAGTGTGTCCAGGAGTTTCCTGTCATTTTCATTGAGTCTGTCCATCTGGATGTTTGACATCCACTCTGTGAGGGTCTTGTCATCGCGACTGTCCTGCTTCGCTTTTAGCTTTTTATCTGCAAAGGAAAACATAATTTTGTAAAAAGATGAAATTACAGGCACATGACAAGGTATAGAGAACGTGCAGGAACTATAGATGGCTGCACAAAAGTGTCATTGTCAAGTATATTTTACTTATAGGTTTCGAATATGCAATGCTAGATGGCACAGACTACTTCGTGCAAGTTCACGTATTACTTCAAAAGACCATTGCTAAATCAGTTGCCAAAACGTTTTATATGGGATGACAGCCAAAGTATGGAGCAAATGCAGCATTCTCCTTGTTTTGTGGTGTATTCTTCCTCAAGTAACCTTGATTCAGATATTGACCTAGACTACAAACCCAACAACCAGCATAATGGGGTTGGCTTCCAGCGTAACTGATACATTCTTTACATGGAGCGACCTCCGCAACCTTGTTACTGGATAACATGAAACTTGGTAATAGGTGGGTATTGCATACGATAAATAAAGAATGAAGAATTTTTTTCTTTTTCAATGTTTTATGCTCAATTGTTTCAGAGATAAGTGGGGGAATGGTCAATTTACATCTTTTTTTCTTTAGTAACTTCAAAATTATTAATTTTCAAATGATGTAAAAATATGTTGGAGATCTTCAAATGAAAGGGCTATATATATGGGGATCCCCAGTAGGAAAACTTTCTTGTTGTTATTTTCTAATTAATCTCCCAAAATTAAGTCCACACTGAAATGTATTTATATACGTTACACATCCGTGTTTGAGTCACATAAATTCATAAATGTGTACTGATAGATTCTGAGAAAACTGCCTGTGACAAGCAGACAAATGAGTGATCCAATAAAGGTTCCATTTTCTTGTATAGATGTTCGGAACCCTTAAAAACTTACTAAATAAACTATTCAAACTTTCACATACTTTTACTAGTCTTCTTTTTCTTGACAGGCTCACTGTCAGAGCTGCTGGAATCGCTAGAAGAACTGCTGCTACTCTTTCTCTTACTCTTCTTTTTCTTGTCCTTTTTCTTCTTCTTCTCGTCTGGTGCGGGAGTGGGGGACTCCTTCCTCTTGGTGTGGAAGCCGTCTTTGTTGAAGGTGATGGTGTGCGAGGTGTACTGGGCTGGCTTCTCGGATTCGGACTTGACTTTGGTCGCGCGGTTCTTCTCGAAAGCTTTCTGACGGTCTGACATCCAGTCTGTCTCCCAGTGTGGGTTTTGTTCTACGAAGTTCTGAAAGAGCGAATAGGTTACTTGTAGGCAAGCGTGCTCCATCTTCAACCACATCATCGCTTACCATCAGGTGAGATAGTGGTCAAACGCGTGCCTATCAACAGTATAAAAAAAAGTTCTGGAAATACATTATTTAATTTTACATTTGAATTAAGAATGTTGAGACCCTTGGTGCTGGACAAGGTAAAGGGACAGTAAGTGTTTATAAAAAAAACTTTTTTTTTACAATGCTCTCAATGCCTTATATGTTCAAGTTCTAATTTCCTTGTAACTGAAAGTAAACACTTGTAATTTTTATATAAAAAAAGTTAAAAATCAAATAATGGTTGGTATATACACAAAAAAACTATAGTGTTTTTGTAAATAACTGAAAGATGGCATTTTTTAATAGTCATGCTGAAATTAACTTTATCTTAACGGAATAAAGCTGATATTAATTTGTAAGAAGGAAGTATTTCCGCTCTGGAATAGATATTGATGTGTTTATAATACTCACAGTATAATTCTTGGAATGTACGATAGACTTAAGATGCGCAGACGCACAGTGCAGGTCTCCAATGAACTGATCACACAGCTTGCAGTACCACGCGGTGGACGGCACGAAGAATTGAAGACCTTGGGGACAGAATAACTTACATTATAGATGAATAAAAACCAGCCAAGTGCGGTCGGGCTCTCACAAGAAGGGTTCCGTACCATAAACCGAAAAGCAAAACAAGTTTATTTTATGGGAGTCCCCTTAAATTTTTATTATTTGTTGTTATAGCGGCAATAGAAACGTACACTGAAAATTTCAACCTATTACGGTTCTTGAGATACAGCCCGCTGATACATAGATAGACGGACGGACAGTCAGACTTCGGGTGCGAATCCCTAAAAACGAATAAAATCCGCTTAGTAGAATGTTAACAATTTTCAGTAATAAACTCTAAAAACTGGCCAAGTGCGAGTCGGACTCGCGTGCAAAGGGTTCCGAACGAATTTAATTTTTTTAACATGTTATTTTAACACTACAGACTTCTAATAGGTTTTCCTGTAATCTTTAGGTAAAGATCTATTATCTCCATTTTTTTCAAAATTTTGGGCTCAGTAGTTTCGGAGATAAGGGGGGGGGGGAATGGTCATTTTTCGTCTAATTTCTTGAATAGCTTCAAAACCATTTATTTTAAAATTATGAAAAAAATATAATCAAAACCCTCACAGTGAGCCCTTTCATTTGATATGTCACACGATATTGCACAAAAAAACTTTTTTTTTTAATTTTCTAGTTTGACCCCCGTACTAAAAATTTTATGATTTACGTAACACGTCCGTGTTTGGGTCACAGAAGTCCATATGTGTACCAAATTTCAACAGAATCGGTCCAGTGGATCCGGAGAAAACTGGCTGTGACAGACGGACAGACAGACAGACACCCGAGTGATCCTATAAGGGTTCCTTTTTTTTCGGAACCCTAAAAACGAATAAAATCCAGCTTAGTAGAATGTTAACAATTTTCAGTAATAAACCCTAAAAACGAATAAAATCCAGCTTAGTAGAATGTTAACAATTTTCAGGAATAAACCCTAAAAACGAATAAAATCCAGCTTAGTAGAATGTTAACAATTTTCAGTAATAAACCCTAAAAACGAATAAAATCCAGCTTAGTAGAATGTTAACAATTTTCAGGAATAAACCCTAAAAACGAATAAAATCCAGCTTAGTAGAATGTTAACAATTTTCAGTAATAAACCCTAAAAACGAATAAAATCCAGCTTAGTAGAATGTTAACAATTTTCAGTAATAAACCCTAAAAACGAATAAAATCCAGCTTAGTAGAATGTTAACAATTTTCAGGAATAGTCAATCTGCTGAGCATTTTCCTATCTATGTTGGGTTCGACTTCCAGTCTAGCGGGATGCGACATCGGATCTCCACAACTTAGAAACCGGGTACGATAGCCCTTGTCAAGACCGGGTAGCAAATTTTCTGGCTTCCGACTATTCGTATCAGCTGCCGAAGATTAACGGCTTCAAGTGCTTTCCGGAGCACGCAGGAATCTTGCTATTTAATGGATAACGGTAGCTTAAGTGGTAAAACTACTCTGTAAGAGTATGGAACGCGTGCTGAATGCTAAGCTCCTGGCATACCTAAAAGCTAACGATATTCTTAGTGACCGACAATACGGGTTCAGCCGAAATTGTTCAACTGGGAATCTTCTAGCGTGCCATTCACATCTGGAGTGACGCCATCGAGAAGCACGGGGAAGCACTTGTGGTCTCCCTTGACACCTGAAGGACTTTGACAGGGTCTGGCACGATAGCCTAATTAGTAAGCTTCCTTCCTTCTGTCAGCCCACCGGATTGTTTGATTGGATCGCAGATTTCCCGAGGGATAGCTACGACCTAAGTCAAGAGTGAATAGGTTACTTCTAGGCAAATACGTGCCAGATAGTAAAAAAAATGGATGTCTCTCATTCACAGACCAACCACGGCAAGCGTTGCTTCAACTTGAAGATCTACTGTCTCGCAGGTTAGAGCTGGTTTTGTTGTGGTTCAAGATTTCAATAAAAATAATTTACTATGTAAAAAAAACTAACCTTTGATAGGCGTACGCTTGGTAGGCGCCGCAGGGAAGCTGGGGAATCCTTCGTTGGCACCCGATACGGAGTGCCAAGGCGCTTCCATGTGCGCTGCCGCCATCCTTCAACACAATTTAAATATTCCTATGAAATTACTCATTCAACAATATATAAAATCAGTCTAATGATTATCTTTTATTTTGCATAGGCCGCTAAGTGAAAACGCGTGCCTATTAATATTAAAAAAAAACTGGCCAAGTGCGAGTCGGACTCGCGTGCAAAGGGTTCCGAACGAATTTTTTTTTAACATGTTATTTTAACACTACAGATTTCTAATAGGTTTTCCTGTAATCTTTAGGTAAAGATCTATCATCTCCATTTTTTTTCAAAATTTTTGGCTCAGTAGTTTCGGAGATAAGGGTCATTTTTCGTCTAATTTCTTGAATAACTTCAAAACCATTTATTTATAATTATGAAAAAAATATAATTAAAACCCTCACAGTAAGCCCTTTCATTTGATATGTCACACGATATTGTTCAAAAAACTTTTTTTTTTAAATTTACTAGTTTGACCCCCAAAAGTGACCCCCATACTAAAAATTTAATGATTTACGTAACGCGTCCGTGTTTGGGTCATAGAAGTCCATATGTGTACCATATGTGTAAATTTCAACAGAATCGGTCCAGTGGATTCGGAGAAAACTGGCTGTGACAGACGGACAGATAGACAGACAGACACCCGAGTGATCCTATAAGGGTTCCTTCTTTTTTCGGAACCCTAAAAAAGGCTTTTACTCAATTAGTCTGTCACTCCCTTCCGCTCCGCCTAGAGCGGGAGAAGGCATTTGAAGGATTAATGATTTCCCACCCACAAAAAATAAAAAAAGGGGCGAATAGAAACAAATCTTTTGAATGACATTTTTCTGAATATGAAGCTCTGCTTGTAGCACTCCTCCTGCATTCCAATCTTTAAATCAATTCTAATAAAAAAAACTGACTTTTTAGAAACCAATAACGCGGCACTAAACTGAAAATACTAATCAAAGTTTTGTTTCTATTCACCCCGTTTTACCGATACTTACTTATGATGCGCAGGCGAGTGTAAATGGTTCAGATAATCCTTAGCAGTCGGCGGGAACTCGTTGCAGACCCGACACCAGTGCATCTCAGGGTCATAGTAAACGTAATTGAACTTCTTGTTTGTGGGAGACCTGAAGGAAGTCCATACATGTTATAGAAAACAGTCAAAATTGATAAAGATGTCAAGAGGAAGTTGTATTTTGCTCACGGTTGACAAATTGGTGAAAATTCACGAGTGAGGTTGCAATGTAAGTTTATATTTTAATTTTAGATTTAGGTTTGAGTCACGCTGTAGGCAAAGGCCTGCAGTGTGACAAGATTTAAGTTTAGAATTTGGATTAAAAAAAATGATTTTTAAATTGTATAATTATTTTTATTTATTTTTTTGGCTTTGGATGATTGTATTCACTCGCGCGGTTTTTGACGTGTAACATACAAAAAAAAGTCTGAAGTTTTCTTCTGTATCGTGTAGACGATCTGATAACACTGCTTCAAGAAGTTTAAGTTCTTCAACGTTTCAACATTTGCCAAAGGAGTTAGAACATTTTTCTAAAGTTGCGGCGCATGATCTAACACGCACATATGGGTAGATGACACTTAAACAAACAAAAATTGTTTGCAACATGGTGACCTAAAGTGTCATGTTGCCGAGATATTTGAAGGTAACTTGTGCTTAAATACAGTAGATTCTAATAATAGTTATCGGCTAAAATTAACCATTTTTATAAATTAATCGCTATTATTTTGCGAAGTGCTTAATAAAATGGTTTTCACATGTTCTTATGTTACTTTCCACCAATATAAATTATTAAATCAAGCTGGAAACTATTATTTGAATTTAATGTACCTAATGCATATCAGCACATAATATAGTCAATTTATAAGGATATCCATGATTTACTTTACCTCGAAACATTTTGGCAACGTGACACATTAGGGCACCATTTTCCTAACACTTTATTTCTTCAAGTGTCTTCTACCCATATACGCAAGTAAGATCGTACGCCGCAACTTAAAAAAAAATCAAAATGATGGCGGGGCCCAAGCAACTAAAGTTCAATCCCCATATCTTCCCAAATCATTGTTTTTTGTATGAGAGTTCCAATAACTCCAATGAAACAACAATGCTTTATGACAAATTTAATATAGACAGAAAATAAATAAAACAACTAAATACATTACAGTTTTTACATTCAGTTAACAAGATGGCGAAACATTTTTTTACATTTCTTTCTCGCTCACACGCAGTAAATTCGAGCGAGATACAAATAGAGGCACCATAAGTTAGCACTATATTATGTCAATGACAGTTTGGCTTAACATATCACAGCAATAACATGTTACAAAAGCTTACACCATACAAAATAATTATTTTTTATACTATTTTCGTAATTTACCTGTTCATGCCACCCGATAGCATCCAAAACATTATTTAACGCATGTACAAAATGTCATGTCTAAGCAGATTCCATCGGTGACACTTCAAGCAGTTTCCTTCTTGAGTTAGGCAGATCACTAATATGTCAAAGCGATTAGCTCGCAAGGGCACGCGAAAGCGGTGCAGTCCTGCTATTGGGAGAGAAGTATAGAAACTAAAACTATTTGTTTATACACACATTCACATTTAAAAATCATAAATGCCTAATTATGAAAGTTTATTGCTGTGCGCTTAAATATTTTCAGTAACAATAATTTGTAATAGATTATACAAGCTTTAGGACTTTGAAGAAAGAAATAAACTTTCAAATCTTTAATATAATTTAAAAGGAAATATAAAATTAGGACAGGCACGCACCTAGAGTTGCGCTTGCGCTCCGCCGCATCCGCCTCGTCTTCCACTATCTCGTGCGCCTCCTCCCCGATGATCCCGTTCAGCATGTCCACTACATTGTAGATCGTCTTCAACTTATTCTGTATCTCCAACTATAAGTAACGCATTGATGCCAAACATTATAGATCTTGTACAACAAGCCTTACAAGCAGAAAGAATAGACAAATATGAGCTGTGAGTCTTAGACCATAAGACATAATTTTTGTATTGCAAGTCAAACCTGTAACTTGGTGTTTTCCTTCAAAAACCTCTTGGTGTCCGGGCTCGGCGATCGCTTGGCGTCGCCGCGCAGTTCGTTCCGTTGGTCCTTCAACGTGTCCATTTCCTTTTTCAGTATGTTTGCTTTCTTTATGTAGTCTTCTCTCTGTTTAGACAATGCTGCTTTCTGGTGACGCATTTCTGATTCGATGGCAGCTGCGAAAATATTTTGCTATTTTATAAACTATACTGGGTTAGCAGATTAAGCGTACTGTCGTATTGTGAACAGTGACAAGAAATCTTAAATTCTTTCATAGTCTTGTCACGAAAGTTCAATACAACAATACGCTTAATGAAAGCAAAAATATGTAAAGAAGACTTCTCTTAGCTGTCATGGACCCGATTCTGCTAATTAGTCTCTAGAGGCAGTTCCTAGTAGCATTTTAGAACATTTGAACTCAGTGTAAAATCATGCAGGGATCGCAAGTAATAGCAGAATGTGGTTGTAGGCGGAACAGTTATTACGTTATCAGTAAAAGCAGTAAGAATTTTTCTTCTGCTAATTTCTGTAGGTTTCTTCACACCGGTATTTAAACATATAACTTGTAGAATCACTTTCCTATAAATATGCTTACAAACTAACAAGTAAATCAAGAGCTCCTGGAATAGAACACTTTAAAATAATAGGTTTTTTGGATACACAGTACAATATATCAAATTTGTTTTAAGTACATACTATTAAGCTTTAGGGAACACTGGAATCCTTTGGTTTGCGAAAACTGTTTTAATAATAATATTAATTATTTAAAACAAAAATAATTCATTACTAGCCTTACCACTATTCTACCATAGTCCAGTATTAATAAAGCAAGCTCTGTTGGAAAACCAAAAATATATGTGTAGGTGTCAAGACATTTATTTTACTTGCTAGTGCACTTGAGTAAACACTATAAAATAAAGTCAATATTTTATTTCAGATAGCTTTGTTTTCAAAATCAATTTGGCCAGTTTCTTAAAATATTAGATTCCAATGCACCCTAAGTGTAAGTTGCTTTAGTTTTAATAATAAGAATTAGTAACAGAATTAAGATTAATTTTTGGTGTGAATGATAAATGAGATAATAAACATCAGTAAACAATAGATGAGTATGTTAATTTGAATACAATATAAATAATTATACAAATTTTTTGACCAATGAATGTTTCATTAGCGTTTTCCTTGAAAGTTGAACCCGATTCTACATACCAACATGGTCAATTTAACACATTATGCACATAAAACATAACAAAACCAGAAGATTTTCACAACTTACTTCCTATAAAAAAAAAAACTGTCCTTCATTTGGCAGTAAGGCCACACAAAAATCTTCTTACCAATCTGAAAGAGCAAGTATTACAGGAGAAAAAAAAGGAAACGAAAAATATACCTTCTTTCTTGATCTGATCTTCAACGTTGTTAAGGAAGGGGGCTGGTGGGGCAGATTGTGTTGGGGGAGGCGGCAGAGACATCTGGTTCCATGCCGCCATGTCCGGAGGAAGTGGTGCTTGCGGAACTCCTACGGATGGGAAGTCATCGTAGATACCGCTGTAGGATGGCTGGTAGTTAGCCGGGTAGTTGCCAGGTGCAGGTGTGCCCTTTAAATTCAAAAAAATAAATTCCCCCAATTTACAAGGGTTATTTGTAAACCAGTAACAACCTTATAGTGGGTGCACCTACTCATGATTATAAACAAATTTTACTATGAGACCATCTCTGAAAATAGGAAAAAAAAATATCTGCTGTTTCATACGTTTTCATTGAGTAAATTTTACATTTTATATGAAACAGGATTTATTTTCTGACTTTTCAGAGCCGTTCTTATTGTAAAAGTAGTTTAAAATTATGAGTATTTTCACCGACTGAACCACTGCTAATGTTTTACAAATAACCTTGTATTGTGTCAAGATTTATGTACTTAATTTCGTGTAATAGACAGTGTCTTCCATGCTATGCTGTCACAATACATTTTTTTGTATTAGTAAAATAAATATGATGTAAATAAATACAGCTCATGTACATTAATTCAATACCTATTTATGTTTTGGTAGAATTCAGATTTCTAAGTATTCTCATGCTTCAACATAGCAGACTAGATGACCCGCGCTACTTCGTCTGCTCCGCTCCTATTGGTCTTAGCGTGATGATATATAGCCTATAGCCTTCCTCGATAAATGGGCTATCTAACAATGAAAGAATTTTTCAAATCGGACCAGCAGTTCCTTAGATGAGCGCGTTCAAGCAAACAAACAAACTCTTCAGCTTTATATTAGTATAGATTAACCCGGTCGTTGTGGCGAGGCTTGGGGGAGGCCTATTTATTTATTTATTTATTAATAAGCACACCAACAGCACGGTCACTTACAATTTATAATAAATAACATTTGAAATCAGCATTTTAGTAACCATGCAAATAACAGGTATGCATGACATTGATATGCTGAATATTAGAGACAAGAAGATAAACATAAGAGTGTGTACAGTAGACCTAAATCCAAAATACTACAAAAACAAAACAAATCTTGAGCTATATAGACGTACATTGTTCGCATTGTTTATATAAGAAACGTTTGTATGAAGCGAAACTCATAGAAAAAACATCGATAGGGTAATCCATTAAGTTAGACCTTTCATTATATAGCCTTGCCATACGTGTTAGGGGGATATTAAAGGTGGAATTTAAGGTAGATGTAGGTAATTGAAAAATGCGATGATGCCGCTTGCTACGTTGGCTAATCCTAAAGTTAAAATAGTTAATCACTTGCGCATCTATAGAACCATTTATAATTTTGTGTAATGTAAGTAAGTCAGAATGGATCTGTCTTTCTTTTAAGCTAAACATCTTATAGTGCTTTAACCTGTCATTGTAGTCAGGTATAGCTTTTCGGATCCCATTCTTCATACATAGATATCTAACAAAACGGGCCTGAACAGATTCAACATTATTAATATAACTTGAGTAATAGGGAGACCAAATAGAGGAACAATACTCCAAGGAGCTCCTTACCAGTGCGTTATAAAGTAGAATAATACTACTATAATTACGGAAAGGTTTTGACATGCGGATTATAAAGCCAAGCATTCTTTTAGCTTTAGCGACTATAGTCTCTACATGCTCACGGAAGGATAGGGATGTGTCAAAGAGTACACCTAGATCACGGATGACTGATACTCTACTCAGTACTGATCCATCTATGTGATAATCAAACTTAATGTAATTCACTTTATTCGTGAATGTAATAGTCTGGCATTTTTTAACATTGAGCGTCATTCTGTTGTTGCAACACCATTGATGAAGGACATCTAGATCTCTTTGAAGCTTTATACAATCGCTCCGGTCCGATATCCTGCAGTATATTTTCAAATCTACTAGAATCCAATCAACACTAAATATAATAGTCGATGAGATACTGCCTACTGAGAGACAAGAGACGGACAGCAGAGGTTGATTAATAATTTGGCTAGTTATCTTTTGTGTGAACCCTATAAAATAAGTCAGTTTAATTTGTCTAAAAAGGATGTAGAGGTTAGGTCTAAGAGGTTCAATAATATTACTATGGTTAAGATTTCTGCAACATAAATGCATAGCAGTTGTAAATCCACTTAACACTATTAGTGCCAAGAACTCAGTGTATGGGTCGAGTGCTTCGTTTGTGTGCCCACAACCCACATCTGAGTCATCGTTTTAAGTAGCTATATGTGACTTGTATTCATGCGCGGGTTATGGGCACATGAACGAATTGATGTTCGGCCCATGTGTTGGTGTGGAGTGCTTGGCACTAAAAATTTAAAAACACTTTTGCACTTGGCACTAAAAGTGTTAACTAGTCTACAGACTATAAAAGCACAGTTCCAACTGCCAGAGGCATTAGTTACAACATCTAATAGGTAAGATCCATTCGCAACTGCATTTTAAGTGCTACAAAGGAAGCCAAAAACTTACCATGTTAAACGATACATTATGCTTCAAGCTATTAAACTAAAATACTAGGTACAACCTTAAAATGTGTAAGTACATCACTATGTTACAATACCTCTTGTGGCGCAAAGCCAGGGGGAGGCTGCGAAGGGAATCCGCCACCCTCTGGAAACTGCTGGTTGTCCCAGAGCTCACTGGGGTCTGGTAGCTTGGCAATCTCGTTCAAAATGTTCTCATCAAGGAGGTCTTTATCATTCTTGCGAGGTGACCGGCTCCTACGCTTGTCATTATCATCCCGCCGGGGAGGAGTACGGCTTCGCTTGCGGATTGGAGCCCAGTTTCTGTAGTCATTGCGATCCCTGTCGCGGTCGCGGTCTCGGTCTCTATCCCTTTCACGTTCACGATCTCGATATTCCCTGTCCCTGTCCCAGTCTCTATCCCTGGTATAAAACGTTCTATGGTCTTTTCTGTGGTCACGAGACATGATCAATAATTATTTTCAACAAATTATTTGCTTTGTTTGATTGTGGCTTCACAAAAAAACACACGCCTCATTTGACGTTTAAGGCCGCCATTTCGGTGTTGCTCACATAAAATATGAGATGCTACAACAGGGTTGCTCTTTAAATAAATCTCAACTTAGAAGTTCTGTGTAACAATGACTGAAAAGTTATACTGAGCATTCTGTCTGTTTTTCTGGTCGTTTGTTAATTTTCCGAACGGTAAGTTGATTTCTACTGCTCCAAAATTCACTGATATAGGTAACCACTGTATTGTTTATTTTTGTTTGCGTATCGCTTATAAAATCAAAGTATACTAAAATGGAAGTATTTGGAAAAACGATGTAATCCAAGGATTCTACAGCAACCCCTCTAGGTAGCTGGTAATCTTAGTCTTGAGTGAAAGCGCGGGAGCGGAAGCTGGCGCGGTGGTGAGCGCAGTATCGGGCGCGGTTGGGTAGCCACAGTGTTTGATGTTATTAGACAACGTTACACTTTATTTTAGTGTTCGTCCACACTGAATGCGCGGTGATTAGGGCCCAGTAGCGTAGCTAGCATGGGTGACACCCGGGGCGGATTTTCGAGGTAAGGCCCATTTCGCCGAAGGCGTTCTCAAAACTTGGTGCAAGGACGAATTCACGCTGTAGTGGTCGCAGCTCTTTTCCCTGCCAGAGAAGAGTGTATACCGCCGCCGATGGCTTTGCCCACAGCTGCTGAGTCGGAGGATGAGGAGGTCCCTGAGGTGACACAGCCAGAGATGAGGACGGCCGTTATGCGTCTCCGGGCCAAAACCGTTGCACCGGGGCCCGATGGAGTTCCCGGCCGCGCGCTCGTCCTCGCTCTGAAGGAGCTAGAGCCCCAGTTGAGAGGACTCTACACAGCCTGCCTTGAGCAGGGCCGCTTCCCTACTCAGTGGAAGACAGGTCGTCTGGTCCTGCTCAAGAAGGCGGGGCGCCCAGCAGACTCGCCGTCCGCATACCGGCCCATAGTGCTGCTAGACGAGGTGGGTAAGCTTTTTGAACGGATACTTGCTGCCCGCCTCGTTAGTCACCTGTACAGAGAGGGGCCGGACCTAGACGGCAGTCAATTCGGTTTTCGGCACGGGCGCTCCACCATCGACGCCATAATGCAGGTGAGAGTCCTGGCGGAGGAAGCGGTATCCCGGGGCGGGGTTATGCTGGCGGTGTCCTTGGACATCTCCAACGCATTCAACACCCTGCCCTGGAGCTGTATTCGGGAGGCACTGAGGTACCACAGGGTGCCCCGCTACCTCCGCCGCATCATTGGGGCTTATTTGGCTGAAAGGTGTGTCACCTACAGAGGACGTGACGGTGAGGGCCGTCGTGATATGTCGTGCGGTGTTCCACAGGGCTCAGTCTTGGGCCCACCCCTGTGGAACATCGGTTACGACTGGGTGCTGCGGGGCGAGCTCCAACCGGGAGTGGACCTGACGTGTTATGCGGACGATACGCTGGTCACGGGCCGGGGGAGCTCATACAGGGAGGCAGCGTTGCTTGTGACGGCTGCGGTCTCACAGGTGGTGGGTCGCATACGACGCCTGGGTCTGGAGGTAGCCTTGGAAAAGTCGGAGGCCATGGTCTTTCACGGCCCCCGACGGGCGCCACCACCAGGGTCACGCGTCGTGGTCGGGGGGGTCGAAATTGCTGTCGGGTCTACCATGAAGTACCTAGGATTGGTGCTCGACAGCCAGTGGAACTTTGGTCCCCACTTTCGGCGGCTGACGCCCAGGTTAATGGGCGCCGCGGGCGCGCTCGCAACGCTGCTTCCCAATCTGGGGGGCCCGAGCACCGTCTGTAGACGGTTATACCTAGGAATCGTGCGATCCATGGCCCTTTACGGGGCCCCGGTGTGGGCTTCTGACCTGACGGCCGGCAGCATCGCGATACTGCGAAGACCGCAGAGGGCGATGGCGGTCAGGGCTATTAGGGGGTATCGCACGATCTCCTACGAGGCGGGTTGTGCACTGGCCGGATCACCGCCCTGGGACTTAGAGGCGAGAGTTCTCGCCTCGCTGTACCGGTGGCGCGAGGAGGTACGGACGCGGGGTGGTGAACCGATGCAGCGCGAGATCGAGTTGCGTCGGTCACAGCTCCGCGAGGTTATGGTGAGCGAATGGCGAGAAAGGCTTTCGCGACCTACCGCCGGCCTCGTCACTATCGAGGCCATCCGGCCAGTGCTCGACGAATGGCTCGGGAGGAAGCACGGCTCCCTGTCGTTTCGGGCGACACAGGTGCTTTCGGGGCATGGCTGCTTCGGGAAGTATCTGTGTCGTATAAACAGGGAGCCGGACGCTCGGTGCCATCACTGCACCGACTGTCGGGAGGACACGGCGCAGCACACACTGGCAGAGTGTGCCGCATGGGAGGAGCAGCGCCGTGCCCTCGTATCCGAAGTGGGACCCGACCTGTCGCTGCCGGCCGTCGCTCGTTCGATGGTCGGGAGCGCCGAGTCGTGGAATGCGGTGATCTCCTTCTGTGAAATCGTAATTTCGCAGAAGGAGGCTGCGGAGAGGGAGAGGGAGGCCGTGGCCACACTCCCGTGCCGCAGCAGGCGAACCGGGCGTCGGCGGAGGGCGGACAACGCCCTCTTCCAGCCCCCATAGAAAGGTCCGGAGGGACGGTGGACTCGGGGTCATCCGCTGCCCCCCATCCAGCAGGACCTGAGCCGGTGGCGCGTATTGTTCCAGACGCGCCCTACTGGACGTGCGGGGGGAGGACACCTCACTCCTCCCGCGAGCCTGAGGTGGCCCGCGTAGGCGGGCCGGCACTATCCGGGGATCGTGGAAGGCGCACTAGATCTCACGATCCTCGGTCCAAGTGTGAGAAGGAACACCGGGGTGGTTTTTAGTCAGTAAGAGTCTGACAGACCCCTTCGCCTGCCCCAGGCGAAGGACATCCATGAGGATTTTCCACCCCGGCAACAAAAAAAAAAAAAAAAAAAAAACACGATGAAAAAAACACGAAACAAACACGAATTCACGCTGGCCTGGCTCAAGCGGATCACCACCAACATGCCGTCCCCGATACCAGGGACCAGTCTAAATGTTCAACCCCAAGCTGAAATACCAAAGAAGGCGCTGTGTATGTTATTTGTGCCGGAGAACACAGAGGACACTCCGGCACTGCTCAAACTTCTTACCCGCCAGAATCCCAACCTCTTAATGAACACCTGGACCCTGACGCACGAGAGGACGAGACAGGAGCCCCCGGGTACCTGTCTCTTCTTCTGTGTGCCAGAGTCTATGGTTAAAATTATCAAAGAACAGAACAGGCGCGTGTACTACCTCATGGGCAGCATCTACATCCGCTTCCTGGAGGAGGGTGTTGCCAGTGGGGAGGTCACTAACCTTTCAACCAAAGCAGCTCCCGTCGCACCTGGGCCGGAGCTTGATCCGCCGCCGCCGCCGCCTGAGCGGTCCCCATCGCCACCCGCGATGGAGACCGTTGAGGAGGTGGAGGAGCGGGCGTCTTCCCCGGTCGAGATGGAGGAGCTAAATAACGAAGAATCAACACGGGATCCGTCCTCACCCGTACTACTTTCGGACGAGGACTGCTTTCCGGCAGGGGAGGAGAGAGAGGACAATGACAGCAGCCTCTGCTGTTCTCCCATGCGGGACAACTAGGATCCTGCAGACCAACCTCCAGCACAGCCAAACTGCGTCTGCTACCTTACGCAGAGTGCTGAAGAACCAAAACCAAAAGACCATCGCCTTTATCCAAGAGTCGTGGATTAGGGGGGGCAGAATATGTGGTCTTGCGAACACCGGAGGTAAGTTGCTGCTAGACACCTCCGTAAGCAACCCACGCACCTGCATTTTTATTCCAAAACATGTATCTAACCTATTAATCAACGAATTCTGTTCAAGAAACCTGACAACAACAAGGCTTTCCACAACAGAACAGGATCTCCCGGACATCGTCCTCGCCTCGGCCTACCTGCCAGGCGACGAGGACGTGCCTCTACCAGAGCTCGTCTAGCTGGTGGAGTACTGTGAAAGGGAGAAACTGGAACTCATCATCGCAACTGACTCCAACGCGCATCACACGCTCTGGGGTAATGTCAAAACCAACAACCGAGGTGAGGCAATGCTTGACTTTATTCTAAGCAATAATCTTGTATTACTCAACAAAGGTTCAGAACCAACTTTCATAAACGCACGATCACAAACAATAATAGACCTAACGTTAGCAAAAATAGGTATATCCAGCTCCATCCAGGACTGGCATGTGTCCAGTGAACTATCATGTTCTGACCATAGATGGATCCGTTATACCATCAACTTCAACCTACCAAAGCCACAACCGAGGAGAACACTTCGTAACACAGATCAATCCAAGTTCATCAGGCTGGTCAAGGCAGAGTTTAGTAAGTTACCCTCCCTTCCAGATGAAATTCCCATAACCAACATAGACGAACATATAAACAACCTCACATCAATCCTTTTAACTAGCTATGAGCAGTCTTGTCCACTCACTGTACCAAGGCAGGGTGCAAGGCAGTCCTGGTGGGGTCCGGAACTAGAAAGACACCGACACAGGCTGAGAAGGCTGTTCAACAGGGCTATGAACACACGGTCGCCAGGAGACTGGGACCGATATACAGTAAACCGTAGAACTTACAAAAAACTAATACGCCTCAGAGGAAAGAACGGCTGGAGGCGTTTCTGCACCAACATTGAGAATAGCAACCAGGCAATGAGGGTCAAAACCTGTCTCGCCGCCGAGACGGATCTCTCAATAGGATGCCTTAAAAAACCAGACAACACCTATACAATTAACGATGCGGAAACCAGCGCATTACTTCTCACCGCCCACTTCCCGGGCTGCCGGATTGCGACCCAACAAAGCTAGGAACCGCATAGGGATAGGGCCACGAGTAGCCTGGATTGGAAGGTGGCTTCAGAAGTTACAGACAAGGATAAAATAATATGGGCAATCAACACCTTCTTACCTTTCAAGGCGGCAGGGCTGGATGGTATCTTCCCGGATCTGCTCAGATGGAGCGGGGACTCGCTAGCTGAATACCTTGTCAAGGTTTTCTATGCCTGTCTAGCTCACCGCTACATCCCCTTGACATGGCGCGAAGTAAAAATATTTTTTATTCCGAAACCCGGTAAGAGCGATTACACTCAACCCAAATCCTGCAGACCCATCAGCCTGACCTCGTTTTTCCTGAAAACACTGGAAAAACTGGAGGACAGAACGATTAGGAGTCAAATTTCGCTACTTAAACCTTTACACCCAAACCAACACGCCTACTGCGAAGGCAAATCAACTGAGTCCGCACTCCACTGCGTGGTCACACGCATAGGAAATGGTCTCAAAGTCAAAAACCCAACACTGGTCGCCTTCATTGATATAGAGGGTGCCTTTGACAAAACAAATTTCGCCAGCATCAGTCACGCACTAGCTATGCATGGTGTGGCGCCAACGCTTATAGAATGGATACACAATATGCTAAAACAACGCGCTATTCAATTTACTGTCAACACCACCACGCGAGGTATTGTTAGCAGGGGCTGCCCACAGGGTGGGGTGCTGTCACCATTACTGTGGAACCTAGTTGTTAACGAGCTCATCACAGAGCTCAACGCTAGCAGTCTGTACGCGGTGGGTTATGCAGATGACATAGCAATTTTAATCACGGGGAACTTTGAAGGCGTCTTATATGACCTCATGAGGAAAGCCTTTAAAATAATCGAGAATTGGTGTGCAAAACACGAACTATCGGTGAACCCCACCAAAACAGAATTAATAATGTTCACCAACAAAAGAGTCCTTGGACCTCATAAACTTCCAAAAATATTCAACACCGAACTAACACTTAAAGATGAAATCAAGTACTTAGGAGTGATTCTTGATAGCAAATTGCTCTGGAATAAGCATCTTGAATACAAACTCAACAAAAGCACAATCGCACTTTACCAATGCAAAAAAATGTTAGGAAAAACTTGGGTGCTGTCTCCAAAGATCACGCTGTGGCTTTACACAGCTGTGATCAGACCAATGCTGACCTATGGCGCCTTGGTTTGGTGGCTGAGAACCGAACTTTCGGCCACCGTCTCCAGGCTCCAGTGGTTCCACAGGTTAGCCTGTTCTGCTATCACTGGCTGTATGAGGACAACTCCAACTACAGCAATGGAAATAACCCTACAATTAACTCCCCTTGACTTGTACATACAGCAGGAGGCGGCGCTAGCAGCTATTAGGCTTATGCACTTAGGCATATGGGGCAAGAACCACACCAGTCCACACGCTGGCATCCTGGACCGGGCGATTGAGTACCAGCCTCTTATCGCTGCCCCGTGTGATAGGACGCCGAATAAACCTATGTTCAACAAAAATTATAGCATACAAACAACAGAGGAAGAAAGGGATCAGTCAGGAGTAAATGAAGTACGCATCTATACATATGGCTCAAAAACTCAAAACGGTTTAGGGGCTGGTGTACACACCCTGTGAGTGTGTCGCCATAATACAAGCCGCAACAGCAGTAAAGCGTCTAGGGATACACAACTACGCAATAAGAGTCGTATCTGACAGCCTAGCTGTGCTCAAAGCCCTAGGAAACAAACAAACCAGCGCTGTGGCTCTGTCTCGCACACGGGTCCTAGCATCATGCTGAGCGATGGCCGTTTTGCGCGAATGTGACGCATATCTTCCCAACTGTTATAAAATTGTAATTTTGTTTTATTTAATTTTAATTTTTTTGGTATGCGTCATGCTTGGCGCAAATAAACGCTTTTTCTTTCTTTTTCTTTAAACCAACAGTAAATTAATCTTCGAATGTCACCTCGCCCTGGAGAGTATATCACTGTCTAACAGAATCACCCTCCAGTGGATCAAGGGGCACAGTGGATCCCTAGACAATGATGCCGCAGACGAGCTTGCGAAGAGAGGTTCCGAGATGGTGGCCCGTACCCACTTCTCCCCTTACCTTTCTCGCAGTTTCGTTCATGGATCCGCCAGAGATTAATTGAACTTCATAATAACAAATGGTCACAGGCTACAGACTGCAGACAGTCAAAAATGGCAGTGCCAAGTCCAAATCCGCGACTAAAAAAACGATTACTCAGCCTGAGTAGAAATAGCCTCAGAATATTTATAGGGACAATTACCGGTCATTGCCCCCTAAACAAACATCCCCTAAACAACTCTTCAACATAGGCGCCACAGACAGCCCACTCTGCAGGGGCTGCTTTGACGGCGAAGAATCAGCCGCCCACGTCATCCTGGAATGCGAGGCTGTGGCTACCCAACGTCAACAAATCCTCGGAACGGTGAGGTCGCTCCACGAAGCCTGTGGAAACTTCTGTGCTTCTGGGCAGAGCTAGGCTGGCTAACGAAGCCAGGATAACCACGCACAACGGACCAAATGAGAGTCTAGGTGCGGAGAATGGAGTCCCTACTCTACTCTACTACCCGGGGCGGATAATGTGGTGTCACCCCACAAATGACCCCAAATAATCATGAGTTGCGCCTTTGGCCTTTCGTTCTTGTGACTATAAACGCAAGCCATTTTTCGGAAGATGTGCCATTTGCGACGCAGGTTTTTATTTTCAAGAATGTTCTAACATCATACTTACAAACAAAATCTCGAAAAAAAACGGTGATTATTTTGATTTTGTTATCATCATTATCTAAACTCAATATTGTTGAATAACGCAAGGAAGCTTATGAACTAAAAGAGGGGACAGAACACAAGAGCGAGCGGATCAAGCTCGTAATTTTTTACATTTCACCATTTCCACCTCGAATAGGTTTTATTTTCAGAGAGTGATGCAAGAAATCTCATTTACTGAGAGAGAGCAGAACACAATAAGAGCGAACGAAGCGAGCTCGAAATTTTTCATTTGACGAAAGTTACTATCCGAGGTGGGGTCACCTCGGGTAGTAACTTCATGGACTGATGCCCGTTAATTGAGAGAAAGTAGAACACGAGCGAGCGAAGCGAGCTCATAAATTTTTACATCCTACCTCGCATAGGTTTTCTTGTCTTTCGATCATTCATGCTTAAAAATAAGTAACTTTATGGATTGATACACGAAAGCTCAATAATTAAGAGAGGGTAGAACACAAGAGCGAGGGAAGCGAGTTCTAAAATTCTTGACCCCAGATAGTTTTTATTTTCTTTTGGTTATTCATGTCATACTTAAATGGAAGTAATTTTATGGACTGATGCAAGAAAGCTCATTAACTGAGAGAGAGAGCAGAACACAAGAGCGAGCGAAGCGAGCTCGAAAATTCATGCACCGCAACTTGGAAAGGTTTTACTTTCTTTTGATAATTTCATACATAAACATAGTCATTTCGTTGAGTTAACACAAACGCTCGAGGACAAAGAGAGTGCAGTATGTAAGAGCGACCGAAGCGAGCTCGAAATATCTTACTCCCCACCACGGGTGGGTTTCATTACGTCGCCCGTTGAGGGGTGACATCTGACCGTGACAAAAAGTCAACGAACGAGTGTCACCCCTAAATGCAGAAAACCTGAAGAACTAAAGAAATTTTTGCACCTCATCTCGGAAGGGTTTTATTGTATTTTGATCATTCATTCTGAAATTAAAGTTTTTTGTTGATTTATACCGAAAAGCTCAGGTAGTTAGAGAGAGCAAAATGCAAGAGCGAGCCAAGTGAGATAAAAAATTCTGTACCCTACTTCCGACAGGTTTCACTGCGTCAAACGTTGAGGGGTGCCACCCGATAGTGACAAAAATCAGTCAATGAGCGGGGGTGTGACATCCCTAAACGGGTGTCACCCCCCCCCCCCTCGCTTCGCTACTGTTAGGGCCTGCGGCGGACGCGACGGCGGAGACGTGTCACAGTGACGTGCGAGCCGTTGTAGCGCTAAAGGAGTACCTATTTCAGGTGTTGCAAACCATGAAAAATATCAAGTGCGAATCGGATTTGGTATTTTTATTAGATAGTCGGATCCTGAGACGGGAGGTGTTGAACACAAGAGATGGCGTGCACGAAATTAATAAAAAGCCGTCCAAGTGCGAGTTCGACTCGCACACGAAGGGTTCCGTACCATAAACCTTAATTTTTATTATTTGTTGTTATAGCGGCAGTAGAAATACACAATCTGTGAAAATTTAACTGTCTAACTATAATGGTTCTTGAGATACAGCCCGCTGACAGACAGACGGACGGACGGACGGACGGACGGACGGACGGACGGACAGCGGAGGCTTAGTAATAGTGTTCCGTTGGTTACCCTTTGGGTACGGAACCCTAAAAAGCTTGCGGACTAGGCCATAACGCGCGGATAGGAGCGTTTGGAAACTAGGCGCTATCTTGCCCGAGCCCGTCGCTAGGCGCACTACGTTATTGACGCAAGCAGCAGTTTCATATGTTTGATATTTCGAGCCCGTTGGCGCCACCGCGCTGGGCTGGCAATGTGGACGCACACTTAGAATAAATTTCTTAATTCCAATATCAATAAAAATCTCAGTTTAAAAATTGCAAATATAATAATTCTTCTAAGTACAACAAGGAATGAAATATGTTTTATCCCCGCTACTATGTTTATGCTAGCAGTAGCTAGGGCCGTCACTGTGGCCGCATTGAATGGATAGGAACATTTGATATTTCTGCGCGCTCCGACGCTCGGTGCCGCCGCTCGTCGCTGCCGCCACTACGGCCGTAAGCTGTGGTTTCTTCTGTTTGATACTTCGAACCTCACTCTGTTCGCGGCTTTAGACCGAGTTTAATAAAGGGTCAATACCAAAGGTCGAACACGAAATCAAAAATAATCGCTGTACAAAATAACAGCAATTTTTTTCTATGCTATTAATATTGTTGGAAGTTACAGCCTCAAGATTCTGCGCGTGACCAATGACAATGTTGATTGTGATTTCATCATACATAATAGTTTAACAAAAGTCATCCACAGCTGGACATACCCTTCCCCGAGCATTAAATATGTATGAAAAACCAAATTTTGAATGTGTGACACCGGAGTCACCGGACACATCACACACTTTTTGTGACAAGCCTACTACCTACTAGTCCCAACCACTGCAACTCCTGAGAGCCAGACTGCACTTTGGCGGTTACCAGACTTTTTATGTGATGTCTCTTGTAGCCCTATCCTTGAAAAACATCTCCAGTTAGAGAAGATGTGGGCTCTTACTTTGAGGAGGCAACCTGCCCGTTACCTCAATGCGTCCCAGAGGGTCATGGCCCTACGGTTGGCCCGGGGATACCGCACGGTCTCTGGCGATCTGGAGGCGAGAGCCCTCGTGCTCATTTACGGATGGCGCATGGAGATGCAACGCCGGGGCGAGACTCCTCTGCCGCGGCAAGTCGCAGCACGACGGATGGAGCTCTGGCAGGATTTCATCGCGGTATGGAGACAGTGACTGTCGCAACCCAGCGCTGGGCACGCCACAATCGCGGCGATAAGTCCCCTCTTTGAGGAGTGGCTAGAGCGGGGCGCCAGGACGGCCTCTCCTTCCGCCTGACGCAGGTGCTCACCGGACACGGTTGTTTCGGGAGATACCTGTTTCGGATTCGGCGGGAGAACACGCCCGGTTATCAACATTGCGAAGATCGCCCGGAGGACACGGTGGAGCATACGGTGGAGGTCTGCCCTGCTTGGGCGGAGCACCGCCGTGTCCTCGTCGAGGCGATCGGCGGTGGCGATCTATCGCGTTCAGCTCTGGTTCAATCCATGGTCCGGAGCGAGGAGGCATGGGAAGCGGTCACCTCCTTCTGCGAAGCAGTAATGCTAGCGAAGGAGGAGACCGAACGCATGAGAGAGAGGGAAACCTCTCGCTCCAGCCGCCGCAACAAAAGAAGATGAATGCGGATGGATGCGGATGGCGAGCGTTGGATGGCTCACCGTCCGATCAGACCCAGGCCCGGGTTGACTGTGCGTTGTGTTCCACGCGCGTTTCAAAGAGCTGTCATAATAGAAAAGGGACCCCGCTAGGGCCAATGCCTGGCGGGGTTGCGGAATTTGTTCGAAAGAGTCACCGCGGCCCTGGAACGCAAAGGGCACTAGGAGGAAGACGGATGGGTTTTAGTTAATAAGAGTCTGACACTCCCTTCTGCTCCGCCCAGAGCGGGAGGAGTCATTTGATGATGAACCTTAAACAAAAAGTTAGAGAAGATAAATATGTACCTCCCTTAGGTATCCTAGGACCCACTAGAACATGCATGTTTGTTCAATTTTACTTTTAAAATTTTCATTCTGAAGGTTCTTTGCTAAAGTAAAATATTGGAATTCTAAAATATTCCAGCTCACTTCGCTCATGGTACATTATTGCAGGAGAAAACAGCTATCAAACGGCGTGATCAAAACTTACTGTTACGCTTGTTACATTCATACAACTTATGTTTAAATAAGGACAGCAATTACCAGTAACACTTAGCTTAAGGAAACTTCAAAGCGCCCGTTTGTCGTTCAATGGAGCTAAAAGCGGAAATTTGTATAACAATTTTGTTTACATTTCAAATACGTCATACTCACTGATCTCCATTAAATCGTTCAGCGGAGCGGAATAGACTTTTAACAAATGAAGTGAACGACAGCAAACGTTGTGTTTGGGGGGGACGTCACATCCAATGTTCCACTTGGGTTCATCTTATTTGACGGCTTAAGTGCGCCCCAGATAGGAATTCGCGCCAGTGCGACGCCATGGTAAAATTGGAGCATTAAGGCTTCAGGACACCTGATGAATTTGCTACATTTATTTAGACTATCCGATTGAATATGGATGCTTTAGTATATTGCTTTTTCCAGACAATTTGGGAGATTTGGGGAGTTGGCTATTGCTGTGCGCCTTATGTGATGTTAGCAGTCGGTAGGTCGGGCTTAGTTTGAGGTTTAAAAGACTTTTTTATTACGTAGGGTTACAAACAGAAAACCGGCCGACCAGCAAAGGGTTAGTTAACATGTTACTCTAAAACCATAGAATTGTTAGTACGTTGTCCTGTTTATAAGTAAAGAACTATAATTATCTGTACTTTTTCAAAATTTTAGGCTTAGTAGATTCGGGTATAAATTTGGGACTGATTGATCTTGTTGTTAGAAATTATTGTTATAGCACTTATTATTTTGAAAAAACAAACGGCTATCGTTATAGTGGTGTACTCTTGTTTCGCAGACAGAAATTTCATAGAATTTCGTTTTGCAGAAAATGTTTCACATAATATTTGGTTCTTGTAATTTTATGTCGAACTAGTTGACCCGCGCAACTTCGTCTGCGTCACAATTTTCATTACTGCTCCGCTCCTATTGGTCTTAGCGTGATCATATATAGCCTATAGCCTTCCTCGATAAATGGGCTATCCAACACTGAAAGAATTTTTCAAATCAACCAGTAGTTCCTGAGATTAGCGCGTTCAAGCAAACAAACAAACAAACAAACTCTTCAGCTTTATATATTAAGTATAGATATTATTGTTTCAAAGAAAAACCTATTTCACAGAAAAATAATTCAATGAATTTCATGATCACATTTTTTTATTCAACAAACTTATCAAACAGCAGAATTATTTTTAACGAATATTGTTTGCCCGGTGTATTTTTCCATGGTATTTTATATTTCAGTGAAAATGTAACTATAATTAAATATTATTGTTTTATAATATTTCCATGGCATATTAAGATGGCAGAATTGTATTCGAAATAATTTTACTACGCATATTGCCATTTCTATAAAATAGCATTTTAACCTTACATTAAAATTAAAATATGATTTAAAAAAATCAACATGTGTGCAAAAAAATTTGTGACAGAAACGAATCGCTGTAAAACCGACCCCACGTAGTCTTGTCTGCCCTACCCCTAGAGTGTAATTTAAGCCCGCGTAGGTGCGGAGGGGCGAGGCGGCCCGCGAGTTGAGGAGCAGGTGTTATAACGCTCGCCGCCGCGGCTGAGGCTGGCCGTTGGAGCCGGCCAGCAAGCCAAAGCTGCGGTGGTGAGCATTAAAACCATCTGCGACGATAAGTTCGCGTGGGATCGCCGGAGCCCCGAAGTGCCGGAGCCGTGACAGAAACCATCCCTGCTGCATGTTGCTTGCTTGCATTCTGCATGTAGCATGCTCGGTTGCGTGCTGTATGCTTGCTTGCTTGCATGCTGCATGTTACATGCCGCATGCTTGCTGCATGTTTGGTGCATGCTTGCTGTATGTTTGCTGCATTCATGGTGTATACTTGTTTGCATAGTTTTGTCTTTTATTCCCATGGGTATTTGCCACCGTTGCCGATTCTTTGTCAAACGTTTAGAAACTGTCACTCGATAAAATGTTTTTCTTGATAACAAGTTATATATTAACTAATCAATATGAGGAAAAAGAATATTTGATTTGTTATACTATGATATAATGAATATCGAAACAAAGTTTATTTGTAACAAAAATTTATAATTTAAATGTATTCAAAGTAAGTATTCTGCGTATTGGTTATTCTCTGAAATGATAATATGAGAAAAAATTTATGTGAAGCGAAATTCTATGAAACTGTCTTCTATAAAACAATGCACAACCCGTTATAGTACTTACTAATTTAGAAAAAAACAATTATTTTCATTAAAAACATTGAAAACTCAAAAATAACTTATCGGACTTGCCGAAACGTCGCGGAAATCTGACTGGATATACATATAAAAGGAGCTAAGCCCCTACGAAGTCTTAATGGATACTTTGATAAAGTGTCATTTGGCGATGACAGTTCCCAGTAGCGTAGCTAGCATGGGTGACACCCGGGGCGGATAATGTGGTCTCACCCCACAAATGAACACCAAATAATTATTAGTTGCGCCTTTAGCCTTTCGTTATGGTGACGGCAATCGCAAGCCGTTTTTCGGAAGGGAGGGGGGAAGGTGTGCCATTTGCGCTGCAGGTTTTTATTTTCAGGAATGTTCTTACATCATACTTACAAACAAAAACTCGAAAATTAGATTGTTTTGATTTTGTTTTCATTATTATCTAAACCCAACTTTGTTGAGTAACTAACACAAGTAAACTCAATAACTAAAAGAGGGCAGAATATAAGAGCGAGCGAAGCGAGCTCGAAAATTTTCGCATCCCACCTCAGATAGATAATATTTCCTTTTGATCATTCATACATAAATAGAAATAACTTTATGGAGTGATGCAAGAAAGCTCATTAACTAAGAGAGGACAGAACACAAGAGCGAGCGAAGCAAACTAAAAAATTCATGCACCCCAACTCGGAAAGGTTTTATTTTCTTTTGCTAATTTCATACACAAACATAGTGATTTTATTGAGTCATACAGAAACGCTCGAGAAAAACGAGAGTCCAGAAAGTAAGACCGAGCGAAGCGAACTCGAATTTTTTTACACCCTACCACGGACGGGTTTCATTACGTCGCCCATTAAGGGGTGACACCCGACCGTAACAAAAAGTCAACGAACGAATGTCACCCCTAAATGCAGAAAACCTGAAGGACTAGAAATTTTTGCACCTAATCTCGGAAGGGTTTTATTGTATTTTGAACATTCATAGTGAAATTTACGTTTTTTGTGGATTTATATTGTAGAACAACTCAGGAAGTCAGAGAGTGCAAAATGTAAAGGAGAGCGAAGCGAACTCAAAAAATTTTGCAATCTGCTCCCGACAGGTTTCATACGTTTAAGGGGTGCCACCCGATAGTGACAAAAACCAGTCAACGAGTGGTCGGGTGTCACCCGGTGCGTGCCGCCCACCTCGCTACGCTACTGACAGTTCCACTCCAAGTTCTCCGAGTCAGTGGCAATGCATCTTCAGCTATCGAGTCGATGATGTGTGGGCGCTCCTGTGATAGATGGACTCCTTGCTGTGAGTAATGGGCTGAGGGCCTGTTTAGGCAAGGTGGCAAGTTAGTAATATAGATAGATAACTTTGAAGATGATTGATCATGTGGGTTTTTAGAAATTATTGTTATAGTACTTATTGATTTAGAAAAATCAGTTGTATTAATTAAAATTATTGAAAACCCAGCAATAACTTATCGAACTTGCCGCAACGTCGTAGAAATCTGTCTGGACGTACATATAAAAAGGACCTAAACCTCTAAGAAGTCTTAATGGATACTTTGATATAGAGTCATTTGGCGATGACAGTTCCACTCCAAGTTCTCCGAGTCAGTGGCAATGCGTCTTCAGCTATCGAGTCGATGGTGTGCGGGCGCTTCTGTGATAGATGGACGCCTTGCTGTGAGTAATGGGCTGAGGGCCTGTTTAGGCAAGGTGGCAAGTTAGTAATATAGATAGATAACTTTGAAGATGATTGATTTTGTGGGTTTTTAATTTTTTTAACTTGTTATTTTGCAGACTTCTTGTAGGTTTTCCTGTTATCTTTAGGTATAGAACTATTATCTGCGTCTTTTTTTAAATTTTAGGCTCAGTAGTTTCGGAGATAAGTGGGGGAATGGTCATTTTTGATCTAATTTCTTGAATAACTTCATACTATTTATTTTAAAATTGTGAAAAAAATATCATTTTAACCCTCAGAGTAAGCCCTTTCATTTGATATGTTACACGATACAGTTTGAAAAACATTCTTTTTTAATTTTCTAATTTGACCCCCAAAAGTGACGCCCACACTAAAAAAATATTGATTTACGTAACACGTCCGTATTTGAGTCACAAAAGTCCATATGTATACGAAATTTTAACAGAATCGGTCCAGCAGATCCGGAGAAAACTGGCTGTGACAGATGGACAGACAGGCAGACACCCAAGTGATCCTATAAGGATTACGTTTTTTACGGATGTTCGGAACCCTAAAAACATCGAAAACTCAACAATAACTTATCGAGCTTGCCGCAACGTCGCGGAAATCTGTCTGGGTATACATATAAAAGGAGCTAAACCCCTACGAAGTCTTAATGGATACTTTGATATAGAGTCATTTGGCGATGACAGTTCCACTCCAAGTTCTCCGAGTCAGTGGCAATGCGTCTTCAGCTATCGAGTCGATGATGTGTGGGCGCTCCTGTGATAGATGGACTCCTTGCTGTGAGTAATGGGCTGAGGGCCTGTTTAGGCAAGGTGGCAATTTAGCAAGTTTGGTTTATAGATAACTTTGAAGCTGATTTATCGTGTGTGTTGTTAGAAAATATTGTTATAGCAATTATTTATTGCCATAGGTGTACTTAAAACCATGAGAAAAAAGTCTTATTTGTACAAAATTTTTAATTGTTCGTACACTTTTAGAAGTTGCTTGATCTGAAACGGCACGACAACACGCGCGCTTGACGGCACGGTTGGTGCAATGGAGGAGCGATTGGCCTACACTTGCTCCGGGTCTGGCTAATTGTGTATGTAAGCTTATGTGTTTGTAAACGCACACACGACAAACGAGAAATAGTGTGGTGCAACATTTTTATTTTGAAAAAGAAAAGAAGAAAGAAAGAAATCTTTTTCTCGGGGCTTCCCTTCCGTGGCCATGTCAGCCAGTCAAAGAGTGAAAGAATTTCGTTTTCGGATCAATACCTTTCAACAAACAAACAATTTTACCAACGAATGTCACAGCGCCTTACTAGAGTTCTTGTTACCCCTTTTGAACATTAAATGACTGATTCACAAAGGCGAGAAATGGAGCCATCACCCTTCAACACCTTTACTAAATACGGGGGTGACCTTGTCGCCTTCAAATTTCAATAAGCACTGTTATTGTATTGACATATTGGAATATTAATTACTATCGGGGCAGCATGTAACACTGGTATAAAACGGGAACCTTTGCTACAGGTTTCCACATTCGAGCAAGGTGTTCTGTGAAACTCAGGTGTTAAAGGTAAATTATTATCATTATTATTGTGCTAAACTGATCAGGATTGTGAATAATAGGCCTTATTTATAAAAAAATATCTTTAACCATAAACTGCTGGAAGATTCTTAATTCAAATTTTCTATGGTGAATTTGAATTTAGAATCTACTAATCAGTGCTTCAAACTAATCAATGATTCGAGTTAGAAATTTGTTATAAACAAGGCTGAATAATGTTTTTTTTTTTAATTTCTGTGGTGCGCTATTTGATTTCCAAAGTGTTGATTGTTCAGTTAACTTCGTACCTTCGTACTTACTTACCGAATAAACGGTTCGACTTCAAATGTTTCAAAAACTTGTACGAGACTTGTTTTTGCATCTAGGGACTCGATATTTTCCAAATAATAGGTATGTTTTAATTATTAATGGATTAAACTGCGCGTCTAAATCATACAAATAATTTGTCAGGTTTATTATTCTTCAATACATAAACGTGATACCTAATAGTTAGTAGGTACCTATTCTGAGCTATGTTGCATAATACATGTAGGTTAGGTAATGTAGTTACGTTGGTAAAGAAAACTAAGCTCCTTATAAGTTTATTTGCTTATGGCATGGCATGTTTTCAGTTCCGATATTCCGTTTTAATCTTGTACATATACTTTGCCAGTTGGCTGCCCGGCGCCATTAATACATCGAAGTGAATTTATTGCGTTTTATACCCCGGCAACTTACTGTGGTAATGCGACCAACGTGTCGAGTATCGACGAAAATTATCCGAATACTCGGTACCTACTTATTAAGTTGAAAGCTGTTCAATTATGACCCGGGGAATATTTTTACCACCATATTTAACAGTTTATAAATCGAAAATTACGTTGCCATTTGGTACCTGAGTATTCTTTTGTTTTAGCCGCCCAATACACGCTCATGGAAACGTCACTCGATTCCAAAAGTCATGATTGATGGTGAGTGATGGAATTCAATCAACTTTAGACGTTCTTTCTCAAAAACGCGACGTTATATTATTGACTGTTAGACGGGATTCGATAAAGGACAAGGACTAAACTATTACCCATTCCATAAACATATATATAAAACCAGTCAAGAGCGAGTCGGACTCGCGCACCAAGCGTTCCGTACCATCATATAAAACGTCAAATGTTTTTAAATTTTCATTGGCAAATTTCTCTGACGAATATAGGCCTCTACATTCGTTAGAGAATTTAAACACTGCGGTGTATATGGCAGTTTCAGATTAGCGCAATCTCTTGACCAATAGTGGAACTAATGTAATTGTTGTTGTTGTTGATGATTTCTGAAAAGGTGTGCTATTTAAGGATAGGGTTTTATTTTTCCTGTAGTCTATGTAAACTTCGGAAATAAGGGGGGAATGGTCAAATTTTTTTCATTTTTCATCAAAAGTTGAAAACTCTGCGGCCCAAAAAAGGTAAAAATGTTTGAGAATATGCAAAAAGCGCTCTTTCATATGATGCCCCACATGCCTTAGTAGCCCCACTTAAAATTTTTAAAAACCCCTTTCAGTCGTTGTTGCAAAAAATGTGAATTTTATTTCTTTCTTATTTGCTAAATAGTTGAGCATACGTCATCTAAAACCATTCCAAATTTCAAGTTGATAGCATTAGTAATTCTTAAGATATCCAGCTGTGACAGACGGACAGATGTAGTTACACCATAAGGGTTCCTTTTTACCATTTTGGTACGGAACCCTAACAAACAGACCCATTCGCTTAAAATTCGTGACTAATTAATTAAATATTCAGATTTTTTTCAATCAATTTCATGCAACCATCAGTCAGGTCATTACATGATAGGTTATCCTTCAGTCAGAGCCTTGACTGTGGTTAACAGACAGCAAATCCTACCGTGTAATGGGCTCCTTAAAATAGCTGTTTGAAGAACCCTGCTTGTATACATGCCAATGGCCAAAGTCAAAGTCAAAGTCCTTGTGCATACAAGCGGAGCTAAGTACTCCTCTACGCGCCACTACGCTACCCGCATTTTTAATTTATTTAAAAAAAAATAACACATATGTTAAAAAAGTAACAAAACTAAATTATTTTCGTTTGTATTGCAAAGTAGTAGATTTTTTTTTTTTACTTTTGTTGAAAAATTAAGGAGTAAAATGGGGTCATCTCAACGATTTGGAGGTGATTTGGTGTTTTTTTTTCTTATTATGTGATACCGTTACAGAAATTCTGGCTAAACCAAATTACGTACCATATCATGCAGATTACTACCTTTTTTATTCAGATGTAATTTCTCAGTAAATGCCGACGAAAAGTTGCTTCATCTGCACGCTGTTTTTAAACATTTCTCGAGAGAACACATTTTTTTTTCCAAATTTGAATATTTTATTAATGATTGCTTCTGCAACTTGTGTTTCGACGTGAGTCGAGTGGTTCGCCCCTGGAATATGGTGCACGTTTTAGCCCTTGCGGCGACGAATTCGGCCTAGAGCCGTCCGGTAAGGCTTCGATCCTATGTGATCGCTCCAACAATCATTCAATTTACAAATTGGAAAAAGAAACATGGTGTTTTACCCATAACATAATCCTAACCAACCTATGGCAATAAGGTATTTCCTGGATAGAAAAAGAATAATTATTATTGGTTAGTGATACCATACCTACGTTTCGAATATTTTTGATAATCTAACTCACCAACCGTCGAATCCGACTCGGCTGGGCAGCGTTCGGAAGGTGCGTGGTATCTTATCGTCTCATATACCACAGCGTCTCAAGACGAAAGTGAAACGTCGCTCACAATGGGCTTCATCAGAAGGCTTAAGGTCACTCAAAGGGCAATGAAGAGGGCAATGCTTCGAGTTTCCTGGCGTGATCGAATCAGGAATGATGATATCTGCAAGAGAAACAAGGTTACCGACATAGCCCGAAGGATCGCCAAACTAAAGTGGCAGTCGGCAGGGCACATTGCTCGCAGAACAGATGATCGAAGGGTCCGAAAAGTTCTGGAGTGGCGAATGCGTACCGGAAGACGCAACGTTAGAAAGCTTCCCACAAGGTTGACCGATGACCTGGTGAAGGTCGCGGGTAGCCGATGGATGCGAGACGCGCAGGACCGGTCGTTGTGGCGTCGCTTGGGGGAGGCCTAAGTCCAGCAGTGGACGTATTTCGGCTGATATGTTGATGATGATGATGATGAACTCACCATTCAAATGGAATTATTATTTTTGTGGGTACGATCAGGTTATGGGTACAACACCATTAATATATTGGAGAGAATTTATTGAGTTTGATACCCCGGACAACTTAAATACAGCCAACGTGTATTGGTTAAAATTATACGAATACTGTGTACCTATTTTAAAATATTAAAAGCTGTTCAATTGTGGAACAAAATCCCTATGGGAAAGAGAATTTTTTTAGTAATGGTGTTGAATGGCTATTTAAAGACTTATCAATAATTTAGGTACTCAAATAAGAAAAAACAAATAGAAATTTCGTATTTTACTTATAACATACTTATTCCTAATCAACCTATGACAATAAGGTATTTTCTTGGATATAAAGTAACTAACTAGTTCATTTTTGCTCCGCTCCTATGAGTATTATCGTGATGATATATAGCCTTCCTCGATAAATGGGCTATAAATTAAAATAAATAACAAAAAATAAATAATAATAAAAAAAATAAAAATAATAATAATAATAATAAATAATAATAATTTAAGTAATAGGGGGGTGGGGGGGGGTGTAATAGGGGGGTTTAGTAGTAGTAGTAGTAGTTGGTTTTAGTAGTAGTATTTTAGTAATTATTTAATAATAATTTAATTTAATTTAATTAAATCCGCTCTTTGTACAGTGTTTTTACAAGTGCTTATAAGTTTTAATAAATAATAACTGAACATAATTATAAGGTATTTATTTATTCAAAATTACGTTAATAACACCTTAACAGCTATAACGCCAATGAGATGTTGTGACAAACACAATTAAAAAAAATACAATCACAAATACAATAATATTATGAATGCGAAAGCAACTCTGGCTGTCTGTGTGTCGCGCTTTCACGCCAAAACTACTGAACCGATTTAAATGAAATTTGGTTTTTATCCCGGGAGTATATTCCCTAGGGACCACGCGGGCGAAGCCGCTAGCAGAAGCTAGTTAAAAATGTAATAAAAAATACAATTGAAATCAATTAAAATATACTTGGACATGAAAATAAAAAAATCAACTTAAACACAATTAAAACAATTTAAAATACAACAAAATTTCACCCAAAAATACAATAAAAATTCACCTTCCGAAGTTACTACTAGCGCCATCTAGTGTCGAGTAGCAGAACTAGTAGCTTCAAGAACCCTAATCTAGACTTTTCTGTAATTTTCTTTATTTTTCTTTTCTGAATTCTAGAACATTCTAGAATTCTCGACACAGTCAATCGCGAACATACCGCGAACATTCTAGATCTTTCTACAATGGAAGTTTCTGGAATTAACTGACGCCGTATAAAAAGCCTGCATTTATTACCACTGAGTCAGTATTGGATTTGCAATAGAAGCGATAACTTCGAAAGCGATCTTCAACTGTACCTATTAAAGTGATCAATAGTGAGGTTGTGTCTTGATAATAGTATGTATAGTCTCTGTTTTAGTTATTAATTTGGTTGTTTTTATTGTGAAGAACCCCAAGCTTGTAACAATATCAAACTAATATCTCCTGAAAGTGAAAAGTCACAGCTCTATTTTTAAAAACTTTTTAACCATAGCTTAGTTTAAATACTGATTAGCAGACTTTGTTCAACATTTTCCCATCGATATATAAAAAACATTTCCATAGAAAATTTGAATTTAGAATCTCTTGAACAGTATCAGTATATGATAACATTTTAAGGGTTCCTAACATCCGTAAAAAACGGAACCCTTATAGGATCACTCGGGTGTCTGTCTGTCTGTCCGTCTATAACAGCCAATTTTATCCGAACCTACAGGACTGATTCTGTAGAAATTTGGTAAAGATATGAAATTCTGTGACCCAAACACGGACGCGTTACGCGATTAAAAAAAGAATAACATGGGGTCACTTTTGGGGGAAAAACTAAAAAAGTTTTTCAAACTGTACCATGTGACATAATATTTTTTTTATTTTCATAATTTTAAAATAAGTTATGAAAAAAAAGTTGTTTAAGAAATTAAAAGAAAAATGACCATTTAGTTTTGGCCCAGTAATTTCGGAGATAACGCCTAGGGTAGTAGTCAGTGTAGCGATATAGACTACAGAAAACCTATAGGATATTTTTAAAATAACAAGCAATAAAAATGAGATTCGGAACCAGCACGCGAGTTTGAATCGCACTTGGACAGGTTTTTTTATGAATAAGCCTGTCTAACGTTAGTTACCAGGCACGAAACTAAACACCGGGAGGGTACAGCAGAGAATCATGTAATTGAAAAACGTAACGTAATAAACGCGTCTTTAGGCAAGCGACTAAGGACCTATACCAGTATTGCCAATTTTTCAATATTCAGATAGCTTTTTCCGAAGGATTAATTATGGCGATGGCGGTTAGACAGCTTTATTGCAAAGGTAATATTTAGTAAATGTGTTCTACTAATCTTGGGTTCGGGTGCAGGTTTAATAGAAACAACCAATTACGACTGTAGTTTATTAGCGACCAAAAATCCACGTTGTGTTACGGGCGCAGCTGTGCATCATCTGTAGGTAATATTACGCTGAGTAAGCTTGTACATTGTATCCCTACAGGCCATATTTATTCTTCAGTTGAAAATTTATTGATTATTAAAAACCTGTCGTAGATTAACAAGGTAGTCAATTACATCTTGATAATAACGTCGAGCTTCATTGACTTGGAGTTTTTCTGGTGGTCGCCATTGTTGATTATGGCAAGAATTGCACGTTGTACGCTGTTGCGGGCTTACACATCCTAACTTATGGTATTCAGACTTGTTCTTGGCAGATACCACAGCTGATACTCAAAAGTCAAAGAAACTATTGCCGATGCCGTGGCGCTGCGCCCTATCAAGTAAAGTGCGAAAGCGACAACTGCAGCTCAGGCTGATTTTGCCTTGACCAAAAGACGTTTTATATTCCGCTGTTTTCTTTTTCAAAACTGGACTGATCTAAAAATATATATATATATATATATCAAAATTTAGAGGAAGGCTATGCTTTTATTATTTTCTATTTTGTTAAAATTTTGTCTGACAGTCGTCTGAATATGGAAAAACGGGCTGTTTCTTCGGGTTTTTGGATTGTCATAATTCTTTTAGTATTTATGTTTTGGAAAAAAATATATAAGGGCACGTATTAATTAGACCTCGATTAAAAAAAAAAAAAACATTGCTCTAGAAGCATTATCCACGAAGAAAACAGCGCAATGCGTTTGTATGGAGAAAGGCCCAATAGTGATAAGAATCGCTTCATTCACCTGGCCTCGCTCAGCGCAAGCGATTCTGTTGGTTCTTAAAAACATCCTCGCACATCTGTGGTCTTTCGGATTCGGTCAGGTTTCGCTGATACCGGAGGCAAAAATTGTCATTCGACATTAACTCTAGGTAAATTCTATTGTTCCAGATGAATTCTCAGCAGTGCATCCTCCTTGTCACATTGTGCACTATCACGCTATGCTCTGCGCACATTGGGGGTGGGCAGGTGTCCTACCAGGACGTGAACCCTCAGGTCTACTGCGGCAGATCACTCGCTAGAGCCCTGGCGTACTTGTGCTTTGAGGACAGCGCCTCGGAGAACAAGCGGTCGGATTCTGGATCTATGTATAGTAAGTTTTTTTTTACCCTCGGGTTTTATAGTAGGTAAGGGCAGGGCGGACTTCACGTTTTTCACCTATTTTCTGCCAATAATTCCCTGTCTGGTGGGCAACTGCCCCAATGAATGGTTGATATTTGGGCTGTTGCACAAATACCGCGATGCAGGGGGGGGGGGATACTCTATAAGCTGGAAGTCCGTAGTTTCGGCCTTAGTTACGGGCGTTTTCTATTTTGTGTCACCTACGGACTTACGATTAGTTCCGAACCCGAACTAAGAATGAATGACAACGCGATTTGACAATAACTGCCACATCGTGTTGTTATTCATTCTTTGTGGTTCATCTAACCACAAACATAAAATCTGTAGACACAAAAATCTACTCCGATAAGACACCTACCAACAAAAGTACCTGAACAATCTGAGAGACGAACTGAAACGGCGACTAGAAGGACGTAAAAAAGATATCACTAAAAAATATGTCAAACGTGCACCTAAAATGACGAGAATCCAGCCAAAAAACTAGCTACACAAGACACAGAAGATGCAACCCCAAACAACACTACTCACGAAGTAAAGTAACTGATTCGTACAAAATACTAAATCCCTCAAATTTCTTTACGCTAACGCACATAGCATAGTGAAGCCAGGTAAACTTGACGAAGTAAATTGCATTTTACAATACAGCATATTCTATTTTTTATCAATGGGAAATCATCAAATGACTCCCGCTCTGGGCGAAGCAGAAGGGATTGGTCAGACTCTTACTGACTAAAACCCATCCGTGTTCCTCCTAGTGCCCTTTGCGTTCGTGCATGTTATTATCCTATCGGAAACCTGGATCAAGTCAGAATCTGAAGCCACTGTGACAATATAAGAGAAAATGCGGCGGAGTATCCATATTTGTTCACGGCTGCTTAGAACACAATTACTCTGAAGATCTGTGTAAATAAGACTATCACTACTTATGGGTTCATTTTAGATAAATACAAAAGTCCAAAATCAAATAAAAAAGGTGAACTTATGTTTCTCATAAGTGAATTGTATTCTTGTTGAGAAATAAATGTCTCAAACCGTTGATTTTTCCACACACAATTGTTCAACAACTGCAATCAATATGAAGATTATTACAATATATCCTCTGAAGTCTCAAGCGGGGCGCATCTTACAATAAAAGAAAGCTCTTTATAGTGTAGCAGCTGCTTATCTGCCGCCGCTATTTGTAAAAGTCAGCTGAAGAGAACGATTTATTACGGAAACAGTACCCGATCCGTCAGTATTTAATGCAATCTGAATGTATCGCCATAGTATTGCGGATTTATCTTGCTATTGAATGCATTGAGCAAGAGTAATTGTTTTATTGCTGATTCTGGAAGAAATTTAAGGTAGTTGGAATGAGGGCTACCGTTTTTGTACTCACCAGTTGGCGCCACTGTCGAGTGAGGTCCTTAATCGTAGCATTAAAGTAGTTATTACGCGCATGTGAATAAAGTTAGAAGAAAAATTATTTATGATGCCATGAACGTGCGATTAATACAACATAGATATCGTCGCAGTGTTACGTGGACTCATCATAATGCATAAAAAACAAGGACATTTACATATTTCCAACAGAAAAAAATTCAATGCAGTGGTCGGGAGAACCGTAACTTAATCTGCCATATTCAGGCTGTTTTAGTAAAAGTTCACAAAAAAAATCAAAACAATTAAGTAAATAAACTCGCGTCAAAAGCCAACCAACAGTAAAATTTGACATATCGAAAACTTCACGCTACACCAGCGCCTCTAGCGGTGAATTCCAACGCGATAGCCCTCATTGTTCTAAATAAGACATTTGACTGCAGGTAACAAGAGGAACTTTTACATTTCAGCTATCAGAGTTTCCCATATTATCGGCCTGGAATACAGAACAGTAGAACATACGCGAGCAAAATTTAGCTCGCATTGATATGGAACAATAGTACGATTCTGTAAAAATTTCACCGTATAAGCTTAGGTGTTGTGAACATGGAGTGAGCTGTCAATTCATATTAACAAGACGGAATGCCGATTCACTTCATGCTCACTCCGACTAAGTACACACGGCGACATGTTGACAGTATAGACCGGCAGCCAAGCGATTTTGTAAATATCTCACCGTGTAAGTTCAGGTCATCATCATCATATCAGCCGAAAGACGTCCACTGCTGGACATAGGCCTCCCCCAAGCGTCGCCACAACGACCGATCCTGCGCGTCTCGCATCCAGCGGCTACCCTCGACCTTCAACTGGTCATCGGTCCACCTTGTGGGAGGCCTTCCAACGTTGCGTCTTCCGGTACGCGGTCGCCACTCCAGAACTTTTCGGCCCCATCGACCATCTGTTCTGCGAGCAATTTGCCCTGCCCACTGTCACTTTAGTTTGGCGATCCTTCGGGCTATGTCGGTAACCTTGGTTCTCTTGCGAATATCATCATTCCTGATTTGATCACGCAAGGAAACTCCAAGCATTGCCCTCTCCATTGCCCTTTGAGTGACGTTAAGCCTTCTGATGAGGTCCATCAGGTGAAGTGAACATAAAGTGAGCTGTCTATTTATATTAACAAGACGGAATGACGATTCACTTCATGCTCTCTTCACCTAAGTGTACAAAGTGGAGTTGTTCGACGTCAAACTCGGACCAAAACGTTTTATTTCCCTTTCTCCCTTGTCAACCGTCACGCCATCACTCACATCCGCCCCTTTCCGTCCCTCGCCTCCCTTTGATTCCATATCACCATGTTACCAATGTAGACTAAAAACAAAAAAAAAACTACTTCCAGATGCTATCCTATCGCCATACTACAAGGACCAGGAAGGGCAGGGCCAGTTCGGCTGGCCATGGATGGCTCCTCACAAGGCCAGGGGCATGTCCCTGCCCTCCAGAGGCAAGAGGTTCGTCGTCAACGAGTGCTGCGATAAGGCCTGTAGCGTCAGCGAGCTGATCTCATACTGTTGAAGAGTATCTTTGAAGCGGTGTTGCTGATGAATATACTGGACATTTTGCGTTTATAATGTTAGAGAATTTTTTAGTCTGGTTTATAGTATACAAACTCGACGCTGAGTTTGTATCAAATCGAATTTGCCGGTATATTGTGTTAATATCTCATCGTGTTAAATTAGGTGAAGTGAGCGTGAAGTGAACTGTCATTTCGACAAATTTGATGTGATGATGAGATTTGCTGATTTTGAAGATTAACAGCTCTTTTCATGTTTACTTCACGTAAGTTAACACGTCGAGAAGTTAATTGCACTGTTGTAGTGTTATTCTGTGACAGCTTAGGTGAAGTGAAAATGCAGCAGTCTATTCAATTAAGTTCACATCAAGCTCACTACATTTAAGTCTTCACGGTCAGAGTTTATGGAGTAGACCGGTTGAAACGATACTGCCAATTTGATATTGATTCGAATTATATTTGATAACTTGCATCGTCGCGACTTTGGCTGATAGGACCATTAGAATATTTTATTTAATAAACAATGTCTAACAAAAAACATACGTTTGTTGGCTTTTGCAAAAAATATTGAATATTTTTTGCTAAAATAAAATAGACTCAAAAAACTGAATAGTCTTTTAATAAACCACTGTTATTTCATGATCTCATTTCATAACAATAAAACCTCTTTTAATAATAAATGTCCCGCGTTGGCAACACAGCGAGTGCACTATTTTTCTATATTATTATTTCATCTCAATGGATGACCATAAATCATTATAAAACGGGTAATCCCCTGATAGTGGATCGCTGCTCAGACAGTCGTTTATGTGGACTTTTTACTTTTTATAGTAGATAAATGTTGTTTATGAGTGAAAATATTTTATGTGATAATAAATTTATTGTTGTTGCAATATCTTTTTATTTTATAAAAACCTTTATTGGCTTATCTTTTTAGCTGTCATTGATATTTATTATCGAAGACATTTTGAAGCATTTGATATATTAAACTGTAGACATTTTAATTGTAGACTTTTTTACTTTTTTTTTTTTTACATACTAACATAGTTTATTAGTCAATACTAACACGTATGAGTATTCTGTCTGAAATAAAGGTTTATTATTATTATTTTATTTATTTATTTACTAGTGGACGTCACGCGGTTTCACCCGCGTAGTTCCCGTTCCCGTGGGAGTACGGAGATAAAATATAGCCTATGTTACTCCCTGATAATGTAGCTATCCAATGCTGAAAGAATTTTTCAAATAGGTCCAGCAGTTTCGGAGCCTATTCAATTCAAACAAACAAACAAATCTTTCCTCTTTATAATATTAGTGTAGATTTACATATTATTTATATTTTTAAATAATTCTAAGAAACATAAAAAAGAACATTTAAAAATACAAAAAATAGTAGCCCATCGGTATCGGGAACAGGGTCCAAGCTACCGGTGGTTGGGGCCCCTGAGAGAGAAACCTCCTAGCGATGCGCGCCGTGTCCAGGAGTACTGCTTTCTGGATCAAGCCCTTGATCCAGCTGCCCAACGAGAGCCTCCGCAGATGTTGGTCGAGGCTCTTAGTAATTATGCCATTGGCCGTCACGACTATCGGCACAATGACTGCTGTGTTCACATTCCACATGTCGACAACCTCGCGGGCCAAGTCAAGATACTTAGTTTTTTTAGCTCTCTCGGCCTTCACGAGGTTCTCGTCATGAGGGACTGTTATATTAACAATCATTGCGCGACGTTCTAGTCGGTCTATCACCACTATGTCAGGCTTATTGCCAACAATAGTCCTGTCAGTGATGATAGACCGATCCCAATACAACGTGCAATTGCCATTTTCAAGAACTGGGTCGGGCACATACCTATAGTACGGTACTTCCGATTCCACAAGATTGTATTTTATTATTATTAATCATTCGGTATATTGTTCAACATCGTTTTTTAACTTATAGGCCAGTCACCGTAGACAAATTAAATGCGTTAGGTCGCAGAAAATTGGACCATCCTGTTTTTTTGGGTGGTCGTTCGGATAGATGCCAGTAGTGTCCTCCCAATTTTTCAACCTCGAAAGACCTGCGCTAACTGCGTGGGACTCAGAAAACTTTTTAATTTTCGGTCATTTTTAAGAGTTAAGCTTAATTCTCTTAAACGGTGCGTTCTACGGAGAAAGTCAATCTAGATACTTTTAAAGTAGACAAAATTTTCTATAATTTGACTGTAACGGTTACTCTGTAGATGTAATACGAGTAGGTGTTGACGTAAAGCACTTCAAACATAGCAATTTTTGACGTGACAACGTCTTATAAATTGGTTTGCCGGGTGACACTTCAAGAAACTGCGTTACGCTCCGCTCACGTTATGCGCTCACAATGAGAGCGAGTGAGAGGCACGCGTCCCTTCCACTAGCCCGCCTAAGAGCGAGAGAGACAGACATAAAAAGTGAAAGGCACGCGTCCCTTCCACTCGAGCACAGTTAGCCCGCCTAAGAGCGAGAGAGACAGAGCGAGAGAGAGAGAGTGAGAGAGATAGGCATACACCGTATACCTATACCACTCAAAGTCGTTGTCACGTAAAACTTTCGCCCGTATACCGACTTTACAGGCAACCAATTTTTTTTCTAATAAGTTCGAAATTGGAGTTTTAGTTTTAAAGTCGGAGTAGGTAATATCGTTACATTACCATTTTTTTATGTACAAAATATCTAAGAACAGTTCAACGACTACACGGTGACGTATAAATTACTCATGTAAACTTTTCCGTCATGAAATTATAGGTTTTTCTTTGGTCGTGCAGAGTAAATCAAGAGGATTTTTTTTTAATTCCCTCCCTGCTAACTGATGTCTGCACACGACATTGTAAGTACTTCCACGGGCAAGGCGAATTAATATATTTTCTGAATACATACCACATATGAAGATGCAATTTTTGAATTACGAGATATCTGACTTTTTGGTACCGTCGAAATAGGTTCTTCTCTAATTTAGTATCTATACCTTTTAAAAAACGTTTTCACGTCAAAAGACTCACTCTACAAGGAAAGTCGTAAATCGGTTGAATCAGGCGGTTTTCCTTTATTTTTCAGAAAATTAAATACAGTAAAAATCGATTTGGTAGTCCTAATTCACTTTCTCTATACTAAAAATGTTAGTTTTTTGTTAGGGGATAATAGCAGTAAGGGAGCTAAACATCTTTAACTTCGGTACTCAAAATTAGTCACCTTACTAAGTCATTAACTCCGAACATACTGACAATTTCAAAGTCAAGTTAGTGACTTGACTTTGTAGTTGTCAGTATGTTCCACCAAAGGTTATTTTTGAGAAACTCATTTTACTGGTGTAACTTATGGTTATTATGAACTGAACAAAAACCTTAACTTTCACATTTTAATGTCATTATCTCCAAACTGACCTAAAATTAGAAATAGTTATATTTATAGCAAAAGTCCTTTTAAATAGCTCTTTCCAACGATGACTATAATTAATTATGCTATGAGGCGCTAAAAAGTGCTTAACTCCAGTATTCAAAATTATTTGTCCGTTCAAGTTAAATTTCATTTATTAACTTGAACGAATTCATAATTGACAAAAGTCGAATAAGTAGCCACAGATCTTCTAGAAAAGGGCTTCCCAACGGTAAATGACTTACGGAAATTGAACATTCGGTTATCTTCCCATAGTTCGATGACCATTCTCTTAGATTTTTGAAAATACTAATTTTCATTATGCCGTGTACTTCTGTTGCAGAAGTCAGCTGAGGTCCCGTCATCACGTAACGTAAATCATTCCCTTAATTATAATAGTAAAAGGAAAACATAGGGACACAGTTTGTATATTCGAGAGCCAAACTACGAATTATAAGTTTTTTTTTATAAATCAATGCTTTTTACCTTTTTACATACAAAGTCTTGCCACCAGCATTTCCCATTTATTCTAAAAGCAGATTCTAAATTCAAATTATCTATAGAACATTAATTTGAATTAAGAATCTGCTAATGAGTGCTTAAACTAATCATATGGTGCGAAAGATTTATTAAATAAGATTTTTTGATTTATCCACGTAGCTAAACGTTTACTTACAAATGGTTTCATTACAGGTTTTAATTAATATTTAACTACAATCAACTGGTAAACGGAGATTTTCAAGTTAATTTAGACCAAATTAGAGTATTTTTCAAAAATTCCCTACCCACAATCCAGGAATTCTATTCCTCACTCTAATTTCGCCTGCTTCGTTTTTATAGCGGTATTTACTCATAAAACTTTTAAAGCCCGGCTTCTTTCATTGTATCTTTTTGATGTTAATTGCATCTGCTCGTAATAATCTCTTTGTTTACGCCCATTACGGGGTAGGAATTCGAAATGGGATCCAATCCCTCACAAGGATTCGTCAGAGCGAGATAAAAACGAGCACATCGAATTGTTCGTTATCCATTGCTGGTTTTCTACTGATGTAACCCTTATGGAGCGTAAGTTAGCTGGTAGTGTATGCTTCAGTGTTGCGAGGTGTGAATATGGAATGAGTTTTTGCGGTGGCATAGTGTTGCAATATGGCAGTAGGTATGCACTTGTCGGTGATTCAGTATTCAAGTCACGGCGTACTCTAGGCGTTTGCCGGCGACGGCAAGTGCATTCGGTTTAGCATAAAGTTTCTTTACTGTATCTGGTTTTTGTATACGGGCGGTTGGAACGTTCTCGTTCGGTTGTTTAATAGGTGATGAAGATCTTGAAATTGGAGAAGTTGTTGATGACATTTGATGTTGTTCTTCTTTTTTTTGTGTCAACACTGTTCTTGCTGCATATTAACGATCTGCTTAAACCCGGTACCTTTGGGTATGCAGACGATAGCAAAGTTGCTGAGAAATACGTGTCCGACGCACGAGCTGGTGCATCGCAGATCCGGTCTCTCCGGGAGGCTATGGTTGAGCTCTTGAACGTGTCCTTACAGGCTGTCTCAGAATGAGGCGATGCCAATCTAATCAAGTTCAATGCTGAACCTGAGTTCAATGAAGATCCAAGCGTGTCTATTTTCCGCCAAAAGGAGCCAAATCCACCCAGCTCCATCTTTCTGAGGTGCAACTGTGCCGATAACCGACCAACTTGAACTTCTTGGGGTTACATTAACATCTACCCTCAATTTTGGCCCTTTCATATAGGGAAAAACTCAATTGGCTGCAAAGAAGTTGGGGATCCTAGCAAAGGTGAGACGGTACTTCACGCCGGAACAGCTGCTCAAACTCTATCAAGCACAAGTTCGATTGTGTATAGAGTACTGCTCTCACCTTTGGGACGGATCTGCCAGATACCAGCTTGATGCCCTTGAGTCAATTGAGAAACGAGCCAAGAGGATCATCGGCAATCGTAATAAACATGAGAAGAAATTGTTAATACGAAGCTTACTTATAATTTGATATTTTAATTTTAGTAACCACTGAGTGAAAACTTCTTCTTTGGGTTAAATAGTTTCTGCTAGTGGCTGCCGCAGCCGCGTGAAGGTCGGAAACTATCCCAAGGGTATATAATTATGTACTACTGGGCGATAACGTCATCCTGGAATAAGACATGGGTTAGACTCTACCCTACCTATATTTTTTCCTTGTGCAGTAAACGGAACAGCTTCACTTAAATAAATAAAATACGCCCACGCCATTTTCCTCCACTATGTACTGAAAAAGCGGCCAAGCGTGAGTCGAATTCGCACACGAAGGGTTCCGTACTAGAAACCGAATTTCTTGTATGGTAGCCCTCTTTAATTTTTATTATATGTTGTTATAGCGGCAAAAGAAATACACACTGTCTACCTGTTACGGTTCTTGAGATACAGCCCGCTGACAGACAGACGGACGAAGGGATGGACAGCGGAGGTTTAGTAATAGGGTTCCGTTGGTTACCCTCCGGGTACGGAACCGTAAAAAAGATCGGTACGTTTAGGTCGATTCAAATTTAAAGGCGGCTGTGAACTTCGCTTTTCACTGCGGAGTACCACACACGCCAACTCCGCTATCATTTGAATGTGCTACTGAGCAACGACTCACGGAGTGGTCCAAGCTGACATTAAATTTGAATCCACTACCTATATTTGGTTGCGAAATTCTAAATATTCTCTCTTGTTAATTTGAAATTAGTTGAGAAAGAAGATGCTATATAATTCCTTTATCACGCTTTGCGGTATCCAAGGGACCAAACATGTTTTAAACAGACAACGCCTTACTGCAGTGCGATTCTGTAAACATATCGAAGTGAACACTTGGGCGAAGTGAACGACAGGTGAGCTGTCAAACCATACAAACAAGATGGCGTGACAACTCACTTGTCGTTCACTCCATTTATGTGGTCACGGTGAGATGTCGACAGAATCGACCGGCTGTCAACCAAAGGACTATGTGACCCAGTTGGATATGAAGGAATAACACACTTATATATCTGTTCTCAGGGCAGGGTACATTGCTCGCAGAACAGGTGGTCGATGGGGCCGAAAAATTCTGAAGTGGCGACCGCGTACCGGACGACGCAACGTTGGCGCGGCCTCCCACAAGGTGGACCGATGACCTGGTGAGGGTCGCGGGAAGCCGATGGATGCGAGACGCACTGCGCGACCGGTTGTTGTGGCGACACTGTGGGGACGCCTATGTCCAGCAGTGGCTTTCGGCTGATATGATGATGGTGATACCTGTTCTCTAAGGCAGTCTTAAATACTGTATTTAGTAGTCCAGTACGTCTATATATATTTTTTTTCCTACTCCTCTGCTGTACTTTTCTGATTAAATTCGTTGCAGGATCCAAGACAGTTGAATCGTTTCTCCGGGACTCGTCGGGCTTTATTAGCTCGGCGTTTTTCTGGTGGTCGCCACTGTTGATTCTGGCTTTCAGGAGTTGCAGTGGTTGGGAATGTGTGGCGGGCTTGTCCCAACTAAACAAAGTCCAGTACGTCTACCATGAGTTTTATCAATCTATACTCGCTAGCGACTGTAGTTAAAAAAATGTGTGAAATCTTTTAAAAAACAAGTTTCTAATTTATTTGTTTAGTTATTAACTAAATATTCACTTGCAACTTGCTTGCTTGTTAGTTAACAACTAACCAAATAAATTAGAAACTTGTTTATTACCAGTTTTCATACATTTTATTTAACTACTCTCGCTAGCGAGTATAGATTGATAAAACTCATGGTAGACGTACATTAGTTTCTCCCGCCGGTCTGCAACCGTTAACAATAACAAGACAACATTTCCCCGCTTCCTTTTTGAAAGAAAACTCTTCAGACTCCGCAGTAAGGGGATGTTGCACTCGAAATACAAATTAGACTGGAGCCGGCCAATATTCTACCACTACCACTACAATGCTTTAAATGTTAAGACAAGGCGACATCCTTACCATCACGCCTGTACTCCCCTAATGGGTAGGCAGAGTTAACTAGTCTTTTTAGATCCACATATCGCCAGTTATGTCCATGCATTCCATGCAGATCCAACCCGCCCTGAATCCGCCAATGGGGCGGCTAAGGGGCTCAAGCTCCCAGGCGCAACAGCAAGAGCGGGAAAAGTCATTTGATGATTTACTATCCTTAAAAAAACTGACTCAACAGTCAAATGACAATAGGCTAGTTTCTACCATCAATAAATTGCAAATCTATTTAGTCCGTCAGTAAGAGTATTGAAAAATAATGGACACGTATTTTTTGTTTTTGTAAATCAATGAATATTGACAAAGATAAAATGCATCAAAACTCGGGAGAGGGGGCTGGTGACGTCACGGCGCTAGTAAAATTGTACTAACGTAGTGACGTCACTCGAGTTTTCAACGTACTGTATCTTCGTCATTTTTTGTTTACGTGAAAAAAGAAAAAATACGTGTCCAATATTTTTTGGAAATCTATCTGACGGACTAATTCATTTTTTTCAGTAAAATACCCTATCCTGGATCCGCTGCTGGTTCCATGTACTTGTAATAGTGGACCCATTGCCATTAAGGCACAGATGCGGGACATCTGGAATATTTTAATTCGAATGAGTAGTTCCTGAGTTTAACGCGTTCAATCAAACAAATACTTCAGCTTATTAATAAGTATTGGTTCGAACGACTGAATCTTGAATTTAAGTTGTGTACAATATTTGCTAAGAATCTGAAAAACACACCTAATGCTGCGGCCACACTACCGTGATATGGAGTAGTAATAATATTATCTCTTCGTTGAAACTATAAACAAAACACTTAAATTCTATCACATTATTTTCTTAACAAGTTCTCCGTAAAAATGTAAGAGCAAATCAGGGGATGGACTCAGAAACTTGAATACCTATCTTTTATTTTCACTAATAAATTATTATCTTATAAAAGTTTTCAGAGTTGTCTGGTCTTCTTTGTATATTGTTTAGAAAAATACCTTATTATCAGCAAACTTCGTTTTTATTTCGAAGAATTTCTCGCAAAAAATGGGGAACCTAAGAGATTGGAGAAGACTTCATTGTGAAGTTTATTAAAATTGTTCATAATTGTTTGTTGAAAGAATCCTATCAAAGTACCTACTTGTTAGGAATTTGACGAAAAACGAATTCAGCTAGTACGTAAATTATTGTTTTAAGAGGAAATGCTGGCGGCTAGACTTTGTATGTCATCATCATACTCATATCAGCCGAAAGACGTCCACTGCTGGACATAGGCCTCCCCCAAGCGTCGCCACAACGACCGGTCCTGTGCGTCTCGCATCCATCGGCTACCCGCGACCTTCACCAGGTCATCGGTCCACCTTGTGGGAGGCCTTCCAACGTTACGTCTTCCGGTACGCGGTCGCCACTCCAGAACTTTTCGGCCCCATCGACCATCTGTTCTGCGAGCAATGTGCCCTGCCCACTGCCTTTAGTTTGGCGATCCTTCGGGCTATGTCGGTAACCTTGGTTCTCTTTCGGATATCATTATTCCTGATTCGATCACGCAAGGAAACTCCAAGCATTGCACTCTCCATTGCCCTTTGAGTGACTTTGAGCCTTCTGATGAGGCCCATTGTAAGCGACCAGGTTTCAGTTCCGTATGTCATCACTGGCAACACGTACTGATCATAAACTTTCGTCTTGAGACACTGGTATGTGGAACGAGAAGATACCGCCGACCGATTTAAGAGATATTTCACAAACTTAATAAGAAGGATATATACTGTGTCCCCTATGATTTTGATGATTTATAAACCGTATAAGCACTACAACTCTCGCGAGCCAAACCTCGAATTATGACTTTTTACATACAGTCTCGCCGCCAGCACTTCCTCTTAAGTGGTCGAATTAATAACCTCCTTATTTTGAAGTCTGTTAAATGTGCCTCTAGTTGTCCATTAGCAATAGTTTATGGATAAAAACGGACATGTTAGTATGTGCAAAACTCTACCGTAAGACTCCTTTGGTTTAGCCCCATTCATGTCTACATTAAAATCAGGTCAAGCTAAACATGAAATCCAACAGATACTCGTATGTCCTTTGAAAGTCCTCCTTGCAAATGGTGGTCAATGGATGGTGGTGGGCAATAAAGTGGGGTCGACTCAAGCCTCACGGTGGCCGGATAAAGTGCTTCCCCGATGCATCGTCAGGGCTCGAACCTGTATCTGATGTCTGCGATCACTTTGGCATTCGTGCACACGGGGTTAGTAGGTAATGGATGTGGCAATGTTTTTAAAATTATACAGAAATCGATTATACAGATCGATAGTTGAGCACCTGCAGTTTATTTTGTTTGTGAGTGTACTGTGTTAATATTTTGAAAGAGACTATATACGAAAACTAGTTTTTGCTCGCGACATCATCATCTGCTTATACTATAATACCGCCCACACTATATACGCCGAATACCAGTATTTTACGTGAAGCGGCTGCCTACCAGCCGGTCTTAAAACGCCACTTTACCAGAATCAGAAAGCAAATCACGCTACCCGTCACTGTAAAAATTTCCCATTAAACCTTGAACCTAATGCGTTAGCGATAAAGATGAAAATTAAATTCGTTCCCATATTTCAGGTGTCCTCCCCTACAGTGTAGAGAAGCTACAAGCCAAATTTCAGCTTTCAACGGCCAGTAGTTTCGGCAGTGCGTTGTCTGTCAGTCACTCAATCAGTCAGTAATGGAAGAATCTTAACATAGTATAAAACAAATTCGCTTTTTTTCGTTATTACGCTTTTATCTTTTAAACTATGTGGTTTTTATCAATAGACGGAGTGATTCAAGAGAAAGGTTTATATGTATAATAATTCGACCCGAACTTCCTACGGGAACGGGAAAAATGGGATATAATGGGTACGAAGTCGCGGGCAATAAGCTAGTTTCATATATTAGGATGATAAAGGCTAGGCTGAAAAAACTATACATAAAAATGTTTTATTTTTAATAGTAAGTGAAAGTAGGGAAATCAATCTAAGCGATTTTAGGAAGGTACTAAGGGTATTATTTTGTTATCGCAAGTTCACACAGATTCGACTCCACGCACGGATGTCTCTGAGTCATGTAGCGTTTTCGTAGCATTTGCGTAGCACAAGCGTAGCACTGCTACGACGTAGCATACGTGTTAAATACTGTACTGGGTTTCGAAGCAACACTTCAATCCGAATAGGAGTATTACATATGTTGGAACCAATTTTTATAACTTTTTTAAAGAAGATATTGTATCATCGTTACCACATCCACATAAAACCACCGTTTGCTGCCTTGCTAGGTAAATCCCGAACGTCTACAGGCCAGAGTGTTGTCACTGGCCGCCGGGCCACTTAGACCCGTGCCTTATCTATAGATTTACAGAGCTGCGATACAGCCACAGGTATAGACAGGTTCAAGTACCGCCAACGTTGGGGCCAAGCTAATTGGCGCTGATTTTCAGGTAGTATGTTGGAACCAATATTTTAATATTTTTTTTAGTTAGGCTCCTGATTTCTGTAACACCGTCTGTTATTGTAATGAATCCAAAAGAATGTTGTTGTGTTGGTTTGAATTTAAGATAAATCAATTCGATTTAGCAAACTTTAATTGATATAACCATTGCCGACAGTCGTTTCTGCAGAAATGACCATGTTTGATTGTTTGGTTGACCGCCATGCGGACGTAGTCGCGAGCAGAAACTACTAATTTTTAAATATTAGAAAGGTTCGTTTTTGAAGCTATTCCAATCAGATAAGTAAAAATAGAAAGGTACTCAGGGACCCACTGAAAACCTCTACATGTACCCAGTAGTTCAGCAAGGCCTAGTAGATGGTCTAATAGCTTGCAAATTCAACAGTATTATAGATTTGCTGCACTAAATCTTGATAGCACTTTGCCTACTCCCACAAAAGGAGCCTTCGGCTGAGATATACAAATCGCCTTGAACACAGTGAGCATGTAACTAAATTGCAGAAATTCATATCAGTGTACGCCTCGCTTCGATCTTGATACATTGAATAGGGATGTTGCGGAGACTGTTTGGCGGAGCCCGAGCTGCAGGGCTTGACGTTGTAAAATTTGCCACTTCTTTTCGAATGGATGGACAACTCCCTAGATCGTTTGGGCCATCCTATACATACCATTATGGTAAATCACATTAAAGGGTTTTCGAATAGTAGGAAGACAAAGAAAGAAAGAAAGAAAAGAAAGGAAAGAAAGGAAAGAAAGGAAAGAAAGGAAAGAAAGGAAAGAAAGGAAAGAAAGGAAAGAAAGGAAAGAAAGGAAAGAAAGGAAAGAAAGGAAAGAAAGGAAAGAAAGGAAAGAAAGGAAAGAAAGGAAAGAAAGGAAAGAAAGGAAAGAAAGGAAAGAAATGAAAGAAATGAAAGAAAGGAAAGAAAGGAAAGAAAGGAAAGAAAGGAAAGAAATGAAAGAAATGAAAGAAAGGAAAGAAAGGAAAGAAATGAAAGAAATGAAAGAAATGAAAGAAATGAAAGAAATGAAAGAAATGAAAGAAATGAAAGAAATGAAAGAAATGAAAGAAATGAAAGAAATGAAAGAAATGAAAGAAATGAAAGAAATGAAAGAAATGAAAGAAATGAAAGAAATGAAAGAAATTAAAGAAATTAAAGAAATGAAAGAAATGAAAGAAATGAAAGAAATGAAAGAAATGAAAGAAAGGAAAGAAAATAAATTTTGTTTGTAAACTTGCGGAAGCGAATTGCAGATGCGGACATCGGATTTCTTGCGAAAGTTCCGCACATAACGAAGACGGAGACAACCCTACAGTAAATATACTCCGAGCGAACGATTCATCGGACCAAGTAATCTTGATACACAATAATACTGTATTGAATTCACTGGAATGTGTAGCGTATGGTTTGATAAAGTTATCTATATAAAAAGAAACGTTCCCACGATTGAGTTTCTTCGAAATCGTGCGTTTATAAACACAGATGTTACGAAGACATGTCAAATGGTTAAAAATGACAAAGTATTATTTTTTGTCTTCGTAATTTAATACTGTGTAGTTTTGTAGGTAACAATTTTTTTGGCTCACGCTTTGCTTACCTGATGGAAAGCCATGATGGCGATGCTGGAGCTCGCTTGTCTGGATGTAACTTATGATCCCCAGGTTGAAGATACTTAAGAAGGCCTCCGTATCAGGATCATTGGTTGTAAGTTTTAGTAAAGAAGTTGGTTAAAAAGAAGTTGGAACTTTGTTTCAACGTCTCCGTTATAAGAAGGAGAAAAACCGGCCAAGTGCGTGTTGAGCCACGCGCAGTTTAGGGTTCCATAGCTGCATGTAATATTTGATAGGTTGGTCGACAATTACTCGTTAAATTGTAAAGCCTACTTAGCCGTGATAGTTTTACTTTAAAATTCGTTAGATGCTACTACCATGATTTTTTTCACGTCTCCAAAAACAACCTTTTTGCTGGCAGAGGGGGCTAACAAAAATTTATTATATACTTTATTGTACACTTCATAACAAGCACAGGAAAATCGCTTATAAAACTAGTGTACAATGGGCGGTCTTATCGCACAGGGCAATCTCTTACAGACAACCTTTGGATGGACTGAACTAAAGAAGCACTTTCAAGTTTAATATTTGGCAAACGGATCCTTGGATGGAAAAATAGTTTTCGAACACCCGTAATATATTTTAAACGCACACCATGGGATAGACGATAAAAAAATTGCCACTTTAGCGTGCTCTATCATTGACCCCATCATCCCTTTCCATCAGGTGAGATAGTGGTCAAACGCAAGCCGACCAATAATAATTATAAAAAGAAAAATCCCTAAACAAAGATCGCTTCTAGCGACATGACTACCCATTGTTACATCCTACAAATTTCGAAACTTCTACATTTTAATTTGTTATGTATGGTGTACCTGTACACTAACGCTTATTTGTTGCAGTTTTATTCGAAACAGTCACCGCGGCCGGGAGCGCAAAGGCATAAGGAGGAACACGAATGGGTTTTAGTCAGTCACACTCCCGTCCGCTTCATCCAGAGCTTTAGGAGTCATTTAAAGATTTCCCATCCTTAAAAAAATCCTATAAAATAAAGAGTATTTCAATTCTTCTGTTCTAATTTTCGTCTCCAACAATATGTGTAGTTTGTGCTATTCTCATCCAGAAACACGTCTAAGCTAAACAAAATATTCAATTCCAATTTCCACAACAAAGCGGAGTACCACCCTCGCAATCCAGATGCATCCATCGGATATCGTTTGAAAGCAATCTCTCCTATGTTTCACCGATCCTTACGTATCAATCGTGTTGTATTGGATCACCGAAGATTGCAGACACGGAATCTTTGTACAAGCGTCTACAGTTGAACAACGAAAAGGTTTAACAATTTTAAAATTCCATTTCTGTTTTTAGGGTCGCTAATAATAACAGACGCACGAGCTTAAGCGACACTTTTTTTAGGATTAAAAAAAAATGATTTCTCCCGCTCTGGGCGCAGCGGAAGGGAGTCATCATCATCATCTTATCCGCTGAAAGACGTCCATTGCACGACATGGACCTCCCTCAAAGGGGGGGGGGATTTGGCATGATCGCCACGCTTGGCAGGCGGGTTGGCGATCGCAGTGTATAGTGTTGCATTTCACAGAGAACGCTGCTGCCCATTCTCTGGTGAGTCCCTTAGTCGCCTCTTACGACATCCACGGGAAGTGATGGGATAGTATTATTCTTTTACGGCACTATACGGCACCGGCCCACACCAAACGGCGGAAGGGAGTGTCAGACTCTTACTGACTAAAACCCATCCGTGTTCTTCCTAATGCCCTTTGCGTTCCAGGGCCGCGATGACTCTTTCGAAAAAAATCCGCAACCCTGGCAGGAGCATAAGCGACACTTGCTTATATCGCTCCATGGAAGGACCACCTAACCATCATCCATTTGATACTGAGATTTCTGTGCCTGGGAAAGCTCGTTCAGCTGTTGGTCCCGGCTGTCATGTGTGTCTCTTCTTTGAAAGTCGTTACGAATAATCAGAAGCCAGAAAATCTGACACCAGTCTAGCAATAGGGTACCGTGTTACCCATTTACTGGGTTGTGATCATTTACTGGTGTGTGGAGGTCAAATAAGCAGCTGTGTAGAGGCACCAATGCCGCCACAAGAAATACTAACGAAGCTAATTTGTACGGCAGCAAAAAGAACCGCAGCGCCATCTATCGCAACAGCAGCGAACTAATAACGAAATCCTGCATCGCGGTATCAGAGTTATCGATGCGATTTGAATATATAGAACAGTCCGAATATCAACTATCAGGCAGTTGCCCACCGGACACAACAACCGTCCGGTTGGAGGATCCTCACTTTTCTATGGAGGTTTGCGGGACTATACGCTCTGTTACCGTATACCTCTATAGTTGCTCCATGTTAAATACTGCAACTCAGGTGCATCCCGTTAGAATAGAAGCTGATCCTCACATGGTTGGGAAAAGGCTCGGCAGATCAATCCATTATGATATCAACTTTCCTTTGGTTCGGAGTTAATTAGGGTTCCGTACTCAAAGGGTAACCAACGGAACCCTATTACTAAGTCTCCACTGTCCGTCCGTCTGTCTGTCAGCAGGTTGTATCTTAAGAATAATAATAAGTAATAGGTAGTTTACAGATTGTGTTCTATTGCCGCTATAACAACAGATAATAAAAATTAAGGTTTATGGTACGGAACCCTTCGTGTGCGAGCCCGACTCGCACTTGGCTGGTTTTTATTTATTTTTTTATTTGACTTAGTGACTGTATGTGGACTGAGGATGTTATATTAATTTGTTGTGATTTTCGGCTTTTGTAGACAGATTCGAAATTAGTTAGATTGTTTTTGTTAGAACTTTATTTTGTTTTAGATTATGAAGGTTACACATGCGGATGTAATAAGTTGTTAAAATAATCTGAGTAAGTGTAATTGAAAATATTGGGAACCGCTGGTGTACACTGAAATAATCCCACTCATATTTTAAATGAAAAAGTCTGGTTGTTTGTATATCAATCACGCATCACCAGATGTTGAACGAGGTTATATTAAACTTGGACCCGCGTTTAGACCATTTTTGGATAAAAAGAAAAACATAAAGGAATTAGGATTAGTACAGGATAGCACCTGGTAGAAGCAAGTTTTTCAAGTATTATACTTATTTTCAATGTTACCTTTGGACATTGACTCAGCACTCGGCCCGACTGACGCACGGCCCAGTTAAAATACTGTTTGGTCTAACATGCATAGGACACAACTAAAATTGTACATTTGTTTGTATTAAGAAAAAGTAGTATATAAGCTGTATCATATTGTAACTAATCCAGATTTGAATTTTATATTCTTGTCTCATTACCCCTCACTGTGGCCAAGACACCTTTAGCCATTTTTGATCAGTCTCGTGAGTCTGCGTGACTGGCAGTGAGTGTACCCTTCCCGAACCTGGAAATCCGTTCGCATTTATTTATAACGGTAGGAATGACGGCCTTCACGGCCCACGCACAATGGCCGCCCATAAAGGCGCAGACCCACCGCGGCGCACAGAGAGACTACGCACGTGTGCTTCGCATTGCAAGAAAATGTATGTGATTGTGTCCACTGCAACCCACAGACATGCTAAACATCAATTGACGTCATTTGTACATTGCCAACGCCATGCACGCAGTGCATGCGGTACACGTTATACACGAATATTAACCCACGACTATGTACAACTGTATCGCAGCACAGTTTTGAGATACACCTTGTGCCACAGAGGCGTGTGTAGTGTGTACTGCAGTGAAAACGTAGACCCACGTTGTCAAACAAATGAATCCACGCAGCTTAAATGCGCCGCGTGGCCGTGCACAGCACGCGCCGCGATGGGTTTCCGCCTTAAGGTCTAACCTTAGTGCGGAAACTAAGTACAAATAGCACAATACATATATTATGACGGCCTCAATCAGTGGCGGATTCAAAATTGTCGTTTGAGAGCTTGACCCCGCTTAGGATAGGTAACACAAAGTAAACGCTACAAAAGCAGATAACAATTTATTATGCCACCTTGGATTGCTATTCGTAAATTCCTCAATGACTTCATTAGATTGTAGACTACCAAAGGTATCTGGGTCTGTTTGGGGCTTGAGTCCCTTAGCCCCCCTGCGCTAGATCCGCCGGTGGCGTCAATCAATGAAAGTTTTAAAGCATCTACAACTTGACTCAAACCAACCTAAAAACCTGCGAAACAAACAACCAAAAACATTTCAAGACCAGACTTCAGTATTCTATCCAGACATGCCAGTTTTTCGTCGCCATACATTCTTCAAAGACATTGAAAGCGCGAGAAAAAACACGTAAAACTATTAAGATAAACAGAAACCGGATGATTGATCGCAGCAGCCGGTACTTAAGATCTTGGGAGGACATTAATCAAAACTTCTTAAGCGCTATTAAAATAACCCTTCTCCCCCATGGTTACCGGTCACCTAAGCTCCTACTATTTGTTGGAAAGTCACTAAGTTATCATCCTTTTCTCGATCATGTCGGGGTCAGCTTCCTGTAGATGGTGCTGGGTAGGTACCAGTCATAAGACGGGGGTGCAAAGGGGTTAAATTGCACCCTCCTGGCTTTCACTAAAACACAGAAACATGATACTTCCGCAATCCTGGCAGGCACTGGCCCTAGCGGGCCCCATCTTCTATACCTACTGACATCTCTTTGAGGCGCGCGTGGAACACAACGCCGACCCGGGCCTGGTTCTGATCAGACGGCGAGCGTTGAGTGGCTCGCACCTACGGTGACCGGGAATCGCCCTGCGACTCCCTACGCTCGGGGCGTGTTCTCTTGTTGCGGCAGCTTGGGGGGGGGGGGGGGGTGAGGGCTCTCTCTCACGCGTTCAGCCTCCTCCTTTGCTATCGTTACTCATTCGCAGAAGGAGTTAACCGCTTCCCATGTTTCCTCGCTCCAGACCATGGATTGAGCCAGGGCCGATCACCTCGACGAGGACACTGCTCCGCTCAAGCAGGGCAGACCTCCACCGTATGCTCCACCGTGTCCTCCGGGCGATCCTCACAGTGTTAACACCCGGGCGTGTCCTCCCGCCGTATCCGTAACAGGTATCTGCCGAAACAACCGTGTCCGGTGACTACCTGCGTCAGGCGGAAGGTGAAGACGCCGTGACGCTGCTCTAGCCACTTCTCAAAGAGGGGACTTATCGCCTGGATTGTGGTGTGCCAGCACTGGGTTGCGACAGTCGCTGTCCCGAAACTGCCATGAGATCCTGTCGGAGCTCCGTTCGCCGTGCTGTGATATGCCACAGCAGAGGAGTTTCGCCCCGGCGTTGCGCCTCCACGCACCACCCATAAACGAGTGCGAGGGCTCTCGCCTCCAATCCCATGGCGACAGTCGGGCCTTTGCCCGACTGTCGCCTCTTTAGGCTCGCCGCCTCGCCGGACCAGATGTACCCATGACGGCAGGATAAATTGCAGAGAGAGAGAGAAATAAAAGTTGTTTTTGCAGGGGATAAAATCATTTCTGTTTGCGTGCGGATATTTACACTAGCTGACCCGCGCAACTTCGTCTGCGTCACATTTTTCATTAATGGGTCGCTCCTATTGGTCGTAGCATAACGCCTTCCTCGATAAATGGACTATTCAATACAAAAATATTTTTTAAATTCGAACCAGTAATTCCTGAGATTAACGCGTTCAAACAAATATATAAACAAACTCTTCAGATTTATAAATGTACTAGTTGACCCACGCAACTTTGTCTGCTCCTTCTATTGGTCTTAGCGTGATGATAGCCTTCCTCGATAAATGGGCTATCTAACACTGAAAGATTTTTTCAAATCGGACCAGTAGATCCTGAGATTAGCGCGTTCAAGCAAAAAAACAAACAAACTTTCCAGCTTTATGTAGTAGTATAGATAGATTAACATCCCGAGTCCCATCACTAGATTTAATGAGCTCGTGGTCAAGCAATAACAGTCGCACGGGTTGATCTCAAAAGGTAAAGCAACGCTTGAACTTCATGGGTTTTTAAAACCATTTACCCTTTTTTTTTTCTATTGACAGGCAAAAGCACTCGTTTGAGCAACTACGGTAAGCGGTTATGAGGTCGGACTGGTCGAAGATGGAGCACGCTTGCTTAGAAGTATCCGATTCTTAAGAATCTCTGGATAATACACCAGAAATTCTTTTAAAAAAATAATTTAGTCGTTATAAGGAACATACCTAAAGGGAAGACCTTTGGGGTTAAGGTCGTAAAGGTTTGGTTAGATCAGGCACAAACTTTTGAAGTAAATATAAATCAATTTGATTAAGACCCTATTAAACGCGCGTAACGAAACCATAGCGCGATTCAGAAAAACGTACACCGCCATCTATCGAGCGAGGTGGTAAACTTGATATTTTAATGTAGTTCAGTTTTTACAATTATTTTATTAATTATGCCAAAACATGCTAAATATATTTTTGTTTTACTATTCCGATACTGGAAAAGTTAATTTCAAACCACACATTTAAATTGACCAATATTTGGGTACCTAGTTTACGGCTAAATTAACCAATATTTGAATAGTTTTTTTTTATTTAGAAAGGATTCCATAGTCCTGATGAAACCGTTTTGGTGTCGCCAAAATATTTCAAAAGCGAACATCTTATGATTCATGGGTTGCGTTACCAAGTGTTGTGGATATTCTGAAAATGTGCAAATGTAAATACCTGTACATACCTGTGAGGTACATGTACGGAGTACCGTACCGAATATTAATAAAATCTAAAAACCGGCCAAGCGCGAGTCGGAGCCGCACACAAAGTGTTCGTCACTATAAACCGAAAGAAACACGTTTCTTGTATGGGCGCCTCATTTAATTTTTTAATTTAATTTAATACACACTGTCAAAATTTCAACTGCCTACCTATTATTACAGTTCTTAAGATACAGCCCGCTGACAGACAGACAGATGGACGGACAGCGGTGGCTTAGTAATAGGGTCCTGAAACAGAACCTTAAAAAGCTAGCAAAGTAGATATATAAAATGACGGAATTATAAAACAAATTGTTGTGTTTTTAGTTTGGCCTGAATGAAACAATTATTAGGATAAGTCTCACAAGTTTTTACACGCCCTTCCATAACGAATGTCTTTCCTTCGTGTATTTTCACAAAAACATCGGCAAGTTGCATCAACGTTAGTGGTAATTCTAACATTTTTCTCTCAGCACACAACATATAATAAATCATTGTCAGCCGGGGCTCAGTTGCAGGAGTTCTGTCCATCTTCTTAATGCCAACCCCTTTTTTTCGAAACTACCTAAGTTAATTAATTTCCGAGAAACGAAGGTACATTTTTGCTTACGCTTTGGAGTTGCTTAAATGTCGAGTCTACGGCCTTTTTGTTTGATGTTCTATCGTAAAGGATATTTTGCTGTCTGCTCCGTTGCGTTCGTGTTTTAATTTGGTTTTTGTTTATTTTAGTTATCATACTTATCATTATCAACCCTAATATATAAACTCTTACTGCTGGGTGAGTGTAAGACAACGCACAGCCGAAACTACTGTTCGTAGAAAGTTGAAAGGCTTGTAGGTTCCTTAGTGTAGGGTAGATAAGAGAGGGTTTCCCGAAAATCCTACAGGAACGGGAAAAAACGGCATATGCGCATACGAAGTCTTATCACAATAGTTGGCATGTTAACTACCGCTTTTAGGAGTTGAGACAGGAAAACATAAAAAACTGGCCAAGTACGAGTCGGACTCGCGTGCAAAGGGTTCCGAACGAATTTAATTTTTTTAACATGTTGTTTTAACACTTCAGACTTCTAATAGGTTTTTCTGTAATCTTTAGGTAAAGATCTATTATCTTCATTTTTTCAAAATGTTTGACTCAGTAGTTTCGGAGATAAGGGGGGAGGAATGGTCATTTTTCGTCTAATTTCTTGAATAACTTCAAAACCATTTATTTTAAAATTATTAAAAAAATATAATTAAAACCCTTACAGTCAGCCCTTTGATTTGATATGTCACACGATATTAAAAAAAAAAAAACTTTTTTTTTAATTTTCTAGTTTGACCCCCAAAAGTAACCCCCATACTAAAAATTTAATAATTTATGTAATACGTCCGTGTTTGGGTCATAGAAGTCCATATGTGTACCAAATTTCAACAGAATCGGTCCAGTGGATCCGGAGAAAACTGGCTGTGACAGACGGACAGACAGCCAGACAGACAGACAGACACCCGAGTGATCCTATAAGGGTTCCTTTTTTTTTCGGAACCCCAAATATGTGAATTTTACATCGTACAAACTTTCGCTCGCGGCTTCGTCAGCGTGTATTCACCTACTCGAAGATATATCCAGTAGCGCTTGGCATTAGCGTAGCTGTATCAATGAAAGATTGTGATCAGATTCGTGTCCGGAGGAGATTGATGTACAGCATCTTTATCGCCACATACGCCCTACAAGACGACCTAGCATGAAACGAATCCTATATAGCGGTATCAAAGTTCTCCAAGCGAATTTTTTTTTTTGGAGATGGGTTTGCTCTTGACTTTAGGTCAGAGGTGATACAGAAAAAGTCGACGGTGGAGTAAACTTACCCAGAAAAGCCTGGTCACTCTAACTTTGAAGTGATTAGGATTGAATGTGTTCGGAAACACAGACGCAGGCAGAGAGTTCCAATGCTTTGCTGTGCGCATTATAAAAGACGTATGGAAACGCTTAGTACGAATGGGTGGAATAGTAACAAGGTAGGGATGGTAACTTGCAGTGCGTGTAGATGTCCGATGGTAGAGGGGGCGGGTGGGTGGAGGATGACATTCGGCAGCCACAACCCAGCACAATCTCTGGTGGGCAGACACAACACCCGTCTGGTCGGAGGATTTCCCCTTTTCAATGAAGGTTGCGGGACCTTCCATCCTGTTCCGCATATCTCTATATAGGTACTGTGATACAACCTCCTTGGATGGCTCACCCTCCGGGAACCTCAGTCAATTTAATCATAAAAAAAGCTTTAGAAGAATTAGGAATTTAGAATAGGTTCAAATATTGACATACGATGATTGATTTGTTTTTATGACAGTTCTGTAAAAGTTTTTCTTGAGAGCACCTGCTCAATATAATGATCTCTTAAATCGCTTAAAGTCTTTTTTATTCACATCGATCCCGGGACGTTTCAGAAGCCCTAATCGGAACGTCCACAGTACCTTCTACAAACACACACATACAAGCTATCAATTAGCTCATATTAAATCAATAGTAGGTCAAAATAGCCATTAGGACTTAGATATTCTTGAAGAAGCGTTTTCATTCAGCGTAAAACTCTCTTCAGTAGCTTATAAATATTCACCCAAAAAGCAGCATAAAAAACTAACTCGGCCCCAGTGCGAATCGCTTCCTATTACATTATTCAGATATTATACATTCGGCAACTGTAACACGGTGCCCATCTAATTCTAGATGTAAAATAACTTTCAGAATTCAATATTCCCGAAACAATATACCAACACCTGTGGTATATTTCCATTTGGGCTCGGGGCCTGTATAAATATTCAATTTAGACACTTTCCCATACACTGCCTGTATATATTGATGGGATATTTAAACGATGATATTGATAAGGATAGCATTACGGATCATGGTTCAGGTTTGTGAGGATGGGGGTTCCAATTGCTGAATATTTTCGTGGTTGGTCTTCAGACGATATGTTTTGATTGAGGGTGTAAATCTTCTTCTCTGTCGTTCACTCACTGCTGAAGATCGCGACCACATACGACGCGTCTTCAAACCATGCGGTCTTCTGCAGTGTGGACCGCTCTGTACATGCTGCCTCCAATAGCGTCCTTTTTGGCGTCGGACCGTCTTGCCGGTCATCTTAAGGGTGTAAATTGCTGGGTTGCATTTTGATTCCCTTGTTTCCTGGTTTGAAGAGAACTTAGTGCTTCAAATACAGTCAGTAGAGTTTTGTAGCATTGTAGAAGCAAATTCCGATTTTCGCGTGACTGTAGTAAGTATTCGACTTCTCTTGTTTTGGGTAGGCCTGGGTAAACCTTTCTTTTTTTTTTACTATCACGCGTTTGACCACTTTTTCACCTGATGGTAAGCGATGCTGTGGTCGAAAAATAGAGCACGCTTGTCTAGAAGTAACCTATTTATTCATTTTGCTTTCAACTGCGCGCAACAATCATCATGCAATGCAAAATAATTAATGTTTAGTCAAACAAAATACCCACCACACATACTTGCTAGATACCTAATATTCATATTCAAAGAGTACATATAGTATATGAGAATCATACTTTTCCACACAAAGCTCCCCAGTAACTTCACAGGTGACATGACGTAACTCAAAGTCGGAACATTTCCATTAGTTCATTCATTTCATTCGCCTGTTGCGGGCGCTCGAGCTCTTTATAATTCCATTCCATTCCAATACAACTCCATTTTAGACAATATTCCAACATTTGCGGGTTTTTGTTCAAGTTTAAATATTTACCTGCGAACTGTTAGGTATTATTTATTCTGGGCTCTCAAAAACCTTTTGATGGTAACAAAACGTTATTTGAAAGTTACAATATTGTTTACTGCGGTTTGACTTTCGTTTTAATAGTTGAGAAAGGTTATTATTTTGTGAGTCATATTTTATTTAGGTTGGTAATCGGTTTTTGCGGTTATAACGTGTTTTGTTGAGGTTTGTGGCGGTGGGTGAGATAACTCTGAAATTCTCATAAGTACCTAACTAAGTGCGTAATAATCAAATGTTAGGACTAAGAGGCTTCACGAGTAGAATACCTGTAGGTATCTATCGCAAAGCACGATGTAGTTCTGCATTTTTAATATGTTGCATAGATCAGTTAGGGTGATGTGAATCCAAATTTGCAACTGCAAAAAGCAAGCCTCAAAAAATCGCAGTTTATCGCGTGGTGCGCAGCGAGCAAAAGTTTTTCGAAGTTGCAAATTTGGATTCACACTACTTTAACTTGTCCATACAACATACCAAAAAATCAGAACTACATCCAGCTTTGCGATTTTAGCCTTTTTAGCGTAGATTTCTACTGGGCTGACTATGTTAGGGTCCGCTTCTAGCCAAACCGGTTGCTGAGTATCAGTATTTGACTTGGAGTAACTGTCTTTTGATCTCAAAATCCGCTCATTGGGTAACACGACCCTTTACAAATCTGATGACACATTTTCTGAATTCTGACTTTTCGTAACGACTGTCAAAGATTTCCAAATGATAGCCGGGTCGGGTGCTTTCTGAAGCATGGATCATCCAGCTAGGAATTCTCCTCAGCAAGCGTTGTTTAAAGTTGTTTTTTTTTTTTTAATAAATTGAATTAATTGAACCTCGCGAAGTCTGAGAATAAAACAAACGAAGTATCTTGACTTGGCTCGCGAGGTTGTCGACATGTGGGATGTGAACACAGCAGTCATTGTGCCGATAGTCGTGACGGTCAATGGCATAATTGCCAAGAGCCTCTACCAACTTCTCAAGAGGATCTCGTTGAGCAGCACTGTCATTTTTTATTTCTTGTTCGTGTGTTTTATTTTCTGGAAACCAATAGCTCAAAAACGAGGTTGATGTTGCACTGTGTGCCCTCTTTTAGTTGACCTGTTTTTATAGTGTACTGTGCGCAGGGTTGGCAAAATACATGCGTTGCTTTAATTGAAATACAAATTACAATATACCATCTCGCTAGTATTTAAAATACGAAATACAAAATATTTTTAAGTAATGTATTTGAAATATAAAATACGGTATTTCAGCTATTTTTATTTGAAATACAAAATACTTCTAAGAATAAAAAGTAATCCAGTTCAGCATGGGCTAAAAAGCAGATAAAATGAAGATTAATCAGTATAACCAGCTTTTCCTTTAATGAACACTAGATTTTTACCTGATACTTGACATTGACAATTTGACGTACTCGTAGGTACAGGTGCAGCATTGCCAACTCTAACGATCGACATATTTAGCGGTCGCCATTTTGCTTACGAAATCTATCAAGCGCTATTTTCTTCAGAACGCACACATTAATAAGATCTCTAAATGAAGGTTGAATGTATTTATGTTAAAATGTATTTCGAAGCCATAAGTATTTGAAATACTAACTACAAAATACCTCGGCGTCAGGTATTTGAAATACGAATTACAAATAACATTTTAAGCAAGTAATTGAAATACAAATACCAAATACGTATTTGTATTTCAATTACGTATTTTAATTACAAATAATTCAAATACTGCCCAACCCTGGCTGTGCGAAGCCTTGGGCGATCGTTTTCATCACCCTCACCTGGCTACTTAGTGGAAGCTTAGAAAAGGAACAAAAAAAAGATATGATGTGTCTCAATGGTTATCGTTTCACCTGGATTTTATAATAAGATTTATTTTAATTTATCACAAGCTCGTGGCTAAATTATAACAGCCACACTGTCGATCTGCAAGGTTGAGCAACTGTTGCCGAGGTCGGTCTGTGGATGGATGACCATTTTGATATCCATACCAAGACTCCTTCGAGCCTCGGAAAAGTTCGTTGAGGTATAGGTTTTTAGGGTTCCGTACCCAAAAGGTAAACAATGGAACCCTATTACTAAGCCTCCGCTGTCTGTCCATCCGTCCATCCGTATGTCTGTCAGCGGGCTGTATCTCAAGAACCGTAATAGGTAGACAGTTGAAATTTTCACAAATTGTGTCATTCTATTGCCGCTATAACAACAAATAGTTAATAATTAAGGTTTACTGTAAGGAACCCTTCGTGTCCGACTCGCACTGTGCCTTTTTTTTATTGTTATGTTAGACTTCATCAAAAATAGAAACAAATTGAATAGCCGAGAATTCAAAGTGAACAATGGGGTACACCTAGGATTGCCAGGAGTTCGAACCGAAAAGCCGGACACCCGGTTTTTGGGCCTCTGATAGTCTTCACGAGAAGTCAGCCAGTACTTCTGACACCTGTTGAAGAGGGTTATAAGCTGAGGTCAGCCAGATTTTCTGCCTAGCCTTTTCCCAACTAAGGGTTGGCTTACAGTCTAAACCACTAGAATTTTACATGGAGCAATGCAAAAATGCAAATGCAAAGCATGGGCAAAACTGGTGTCAGATTTTTTATGTATATTAGAATGGCAGGCGTACTTTTCAGATTTGCCTAAATTTATTGCAGTTACTTTTCCCAGCAACCTTACAGTATTTTGTTTATTTAGTACTTGTTTCTGCAGGTACGCAAGATGTACCAAATCTACTTAATACAGTGCACTTCGCTACATAATATATTGGTTAGCAGTACACGCGTGGTCTGACATCAGGATGGCGGATATACCTAATTTCTAAAATATCATTGTATGGGTGTTGGTACACAGATTTCAGGAGAGGTACGTAAAGGTACACAAAAGGTACCAAATAACTGCAATTAATTTAGGCAAATGTGAAAAATACACCCGCCATACATTCACCGCCGTACATGATTCTTTGGGTACCCGTAACGACTAACAAAGATTTTCAAATGGCAGCCAGCACCAACGGCTTACGGTTACCAACATTTTCTAA